>CM071597.1:84992880-87494130 GCA_036435485.1 Saposhnikovia divaricata | reverse complement strand
TTCATCTTCTTTATTAATTGGGAAGAACAACCCTTTAAGGAGGGGAGGTACTGCTACGTGACTATTTGTCTATGTGATAGAAGTCTAAGTGGAATACCATAACTTGTTTAATTGCTTGTCAAGTACTAAAGGCTGGCCCCCTTCTGTACTAACTATGCAATATAGCAAATGTTCAATTGATCATAGTGATCTCTCAATAAATCCTTCCACTTCTCTATATTGATCGAGTTTACGAAGATTAAAGCGATCGAGAAATGCACAGTGCGAGCGAGGTTATCTCCGAATTCGCAGCATGATAGTAATACCAAAGCCACTGCGGATATCAATAAGTATAAAACTGAGTAAGAGTATAACCCGGATAGTGTGTTGTATGAAAAGTAGCAACGTTGATGGAAAAAGGATAAAGTATGGATTGTAGCACTAGAAGATGTGCTTGGAAATGGTAGAATGACTAAGAATTGATCGGGAAGCTAAAAAGTGAACGACAGGCAAATGACTCTTTGCTTCCTACCTGATTCCGGGACGGAATCCTTTTAAGGAGGGGAGACTGTAAGAACCCCAAATTTTGGATATAATTAAAACTTTTTATTATGTACTGAGGTAATGGTGAATAGTGATTACGACTACGATGTAACGATTGAGATAATGAATGAAAGGAATAGATTTGGATTCAAATGTTTTTATGTCTTGAAGAATACTATTGGTTGACGCTTTAGGTAAGAATTATCTATCTCCTAGGGAATTGAGATTTGATAATTCTAAAGGAGAAGATTATTCTTATGTCATCCAAATCGATATCTGTTATTGGTCCAGTGGGTCCGTAAAAAGGTTAAGGAACGATCGAAAAGAGATCAGGGACAATTGTACAACCCTAAGAGGATAAGTAAAGAAAAATGGATGAATAGTGATTTTGGTGGACATAGGAATATTATTAGACGACGCGATATATAAGTATCCGGAACGAAATTCTGAGTTCGTATTAGTGATCCAGGGGGAAAAAGAGTGTATGTAAAAGCTGTCGGATTCTGAAAAATAGCACTTTTATTTTCCCCGAGATTTCCCTGGACACTGAAAGACTTAAGGAATTATTGAAGGGATTTAAGGAAAATAGGTTCAAGAATTATTAAAGAGAATGGAGGATGATAGTATAAATATTAAGACGGTTTCCGGGAAAACCCTAACTAGAAACGAATGAGTTATTCCTCCGAACGATCAATCAAATTAAGTAATAACCGGACAAAGAGACAAGCAGAGAGCCAAGATACATGCATGTGCAAATAGATAAGATCAAGTAACTAAGTAGTTACAAAGTAACTAGCATCTTTAGAAACCAAATCA
Organism: Saposhnikovia divaricata; assembly: GCA_036435485.1. Lineage (NCBI taxonomy): Eukaryota > Viridiplantae > Streptophyta > Magnoliopsida > Apiales > Apiaceae > Saposhnikovia > Saposhnikovia divaricata. The sequence continues at coordinate 87,492,792 of CM071597.1, read as the reverse complement.
CTTAGTTAGCTTGCATGACACCTTTCCACCACAAAATCACAACACTTGTCCCTTGGATTGCATCATATATGAGCAAAGCACTTTAATAAAGTATCTTTATGCTAGATATTATCATCAATAATGCATTTTGGACAAGGATGAGATCAAAGCAAGCAAAACAAACTCCATTCCTCTCATTCTCTCAAACTGTCTAGCTGAAACACTCTCCAAAGACAAATTCATATCTCCATTTCTATCCATGATAAAATCACCAAATTTTAACCATAGCCTCTCCACTCCATGGGTAATATTCGCTCAAAATTTCATGTCCAACAAAGTAGTATAGCCTAGTCAAATCCATGCTCAAAGTTGAAGAAGCCAAACTGATCTGTGCTTGACAGTTTCTGTCCAGAGAAGAAAGGGGGCTCAAAACCCTAGCTAGGAAGCTTCAAATCTGATGATATAGGACTCAAAACAAAGCTTATGAAGAACCCAAGATGTGGTAAAAATTTGAGAGCTAAACTCTTGTTTTTCGATTTTTTATGATTTTTACAAGTTGAGTGATGAATAGTGTTCTTCAAGAACTAATCTTGTTTTCTTTGATTCCTATGGTTGATTTAGCTAGCTTAAGGCCACTCAAGGATCATACAAAGCTTAGTGAGGCTAGAGCATACTCCAAGGAAGGTAGACCTCTTGAAACCCTAGCATTTGATTTGAGATTTATATATGTTTTTGATGGTTTTAGCTTTGTATGATTATAGTGGTGATTATAAGCATGATTATGTAGTTAGTTATGTGATTTAAGAAGCATGATGATTTTGAGGTTAAGATCAGTGGTTCTAGGGTTTGTTGAGATGAGAATCATGTTTATGAATTGTGTTGATGCCCGGTGTGGCTTGGTTGTGTTGTTACGATTTTTAGAACGTCCGATTTATAGCCGTCGTAATGCCGAATTTTTGTTAACACTTAAAAACCAAACATGACAGTTAATATAATTTCCTGACCTTAGTAATATTGTGACTGGTCCTTGTAGATCTCGAGTCATAGATCGTTTTGGCGTGAGAATCGAAACATTCTGACTTACGGTTTAGGAGTTATGGTCAAATTACTAAAATTGGTTCGGAACCGTAAGTAAAAGTTCGTAACTTCAATTGAACCCTCGTAAAGCATGTTACTCAGTGGCGAATCTTGGTAAATAAATACTAGAGGTCATAAGGAAGGTATGAAAGAAAACCACATGTCAAACAGATCGTTTTCCGATTTTATAAAAATGTTGGAATCGAAGTTAAACGCGAACGAACCCCTAAAAACCCGCTTGATTATAACTTCGGTAAAACACTTAGAAAACGGGCGATAAAACTCGGAGTATAATATTGATTCGTAACGATCGACTTTAGAACTTGTATGACTTAAGTATGTCCCAAGTGTAAGTACAGTGACATGTCATATTAACGAACGAATGTCGGGTCGGATCGATGATAAAAGGAATCCACTAAAAGGGGTATAACGAGATAACTCGAGAACGTGTTTCGATTTAAGTATAACTTAACTTTTGAGATGTTAAGTGATTAATCCCGAATGCCTTGGCTATTTATAGATCACCAAGCTGACCCGGGACCCGCTACCACTACCCCTTACCGTACTCGACTACCAGGCAAGTTTCAATTCCCTTCTTTTAGGCTGTTGTTGTGATTGAATATATTTATATGTTTTCTGTTATACATATGCCATAGCATGCATGCCTACTTTCAAGTTATATCGTTATGCTTGTTCCATGATTGTTTATTGGCTTATAAATTAGATAGCTAACGTATCAATTATAAGCCGGTTATTGTAAGACCCTCATAGAAGGGCGTATCCATCTTATTCATCGAATATAGACCGGGAGTCAATATTTCTTGACATATCGAGATTACCTCGAAAGAAAATATCTAAGTAAATATTTTCCATTATTCGGGCGACGAATATTATTTGAATATTCGTTCGAGATTATTTATTTAACGATCCCTACTTCAAATAATTATTTGAACGTAACTATTCGACGAATAATATTTTTTAATATTCATTCAGAGTCGAATTATTTATCGATTATTATTTCGAATATTCTTCTAAAGGTTGGACTACTAAATGAATATTATTTGGATATTCATTTAGAATATTATTCATTAAATGAATATTACTTTTGAATATTCATTTAATATAGTAATTACCTGATGAATATTATTTTAATGTTCATCTGAAGCTTGATTTATTTATCGAGTCTTATCTCGAATATTCCTTTAAAGCTTGGATTACTAAATGAATATTACTTGATATTCATTTAGAATATTATTCATTAAATGAATATTACTTTTTCAATAAACATTTAAATTCCTAATTAATTATGAATATTATTTTGAATATTCATCCAGGGTTCTATTTAATCATCGAATATTATTTTAAATATTTTAAATATTCCTTTCAGGTCTTATTATTTAATGAATATTATTTTGAATATTCAGTTGAATATTTAATTATGCAATAAATATTCTCTCGATATTTCTTCAAGGATTATTTGAGAAATACTCTGATTAAAGATATTCTTTCATATTCCTAAATATTCTGTAAAATATTTTAATTCAATAAATATTCTCTGAATATTTATCCCATACTTAGAATAACCTCGATAAGGTTTATCTTCTTCGATTATTACGGAAAATATTTCGGAGTCATATTATTATTAATCTTATATCAAGAAAGGTTCTCAAACATCATTCTTCTTTGAGTCTATCTCCCTAATAATAAGGAAACCTTACTTGGAAAATGATATTTATCTTGTCGACTTCCCGGTCATAAAGTATTCTCTTCACTCGCAACTCGGGTGCTATTGACTTATTAAGTCGTTGTTTACCTTCTCATCTTTCGAGGGGTAAGATGGTTGGAACAAGTTGATATTCGTTACCAAGCAATAGCTTGGAAGTTATTGGTGCATTTTCCTTTCCAACTAGATACGACTACTTTGTGGAGTCTTATCAACAAGTATTATACTTGGGGAAAGGGGGACGAACGTTACATTCAGAATCATGAATTCTATTTGAACTAGGAGTCGTGTAAGAGGCCGAGTAGCGCCGGTCCATCCCCTTTGGCCCAACCGTTGGCCGGGGAGAGCTAGTAAGGCGGTGGACAAGTAAAGCCGTCAGTTCTTCCTTCTACCGGTAGTAAATCTAATTTGAGCTGTACGATCTCGACTGATCATCAAGATTGGAACAGCGGGCGCGGTGAATACTCCATCATTGGTTCATCATCCAAACTTATTTATTTCCTGCAACATGATTACTGTTGGCAGAGCTGAAAAAGTGTTCATAACTGGAATTGCAATCTTTTCATTCAAGTTCCTCTTTTATTGCAATGAGAATATCTCGCTTACTTTTGATGTAGCAGATATTTCCACAAAACAAATACTTTGAGTTACCTTGTAACTTCATCCTTTATATTATACTGGCAATAACTTCATTAATGCATGGCATATGATTTCAAAGGATATTTTGAACTACTGTATATATGCATCACTGTTCAGTTATATTATTGTTGGTGGGCTTCTGCTCACCCTTGCTTCGTTCATATTATGTCACAACAACAGCTAGGACAAATGGCTCGCGTCAGGCGCACTCGGCGCAAGCGGGTTACCCGACCCACCGGACTCCCCGCTGAGATGCTAGCCGCCATTGTTGAGGTAGCTTAGTTAGACAGCTTTTGTTTCCTGTTTAACTATATGTATTATTAATGTAATCAACGGCAAAACTGTTAAACTTATGATGTTATCCTTTTGGGATTGTAATAACGTTTATTCGTAACCCTACAATGAAAGACTTATTTCAATTTCATCTCTGGGACTATAACTGTTGTGTGTGTGAGTGGATATTATTGTGGGGTCACAGCATGTGATTTATTTATTGTGGACTCAAGTCAAGTATTATGAATGAATGTAAGACCGTAACTACCAGATCCCTGACCCCGGATCTGGGGGTGTTACAATCTCAACCTTCTTTGGTTCCATCCATACCTCATCATGGTTTGATACATGCCTCATCTCGCATTATTGTTATTGTGTCTTACATTCTCTACCAAGCTTCTATTTTGAAACTCAGAATGTTAACCCTTTCCTTGTAAGGTTTCTTAGGTCATCCTCATCATTCTTCCTGTATTTTCTAGGTACAGGGTATATCCAAACGTCATTGATCAATACTCTAATAATTCTATCCATGTTCTTTCCAGTACTCTTTTTTTTAATCCTTACATGTCATTGTTGCCTTAGCAAATCCAACTAATATCATCTAAATTCACAATGTCTTTATTAGGGTTAATGCCATCCTTGAGCATTCCCCAGGGTTTGTCTTAATTTATGGATATCTTATCCTAAATTCAACTGCCAAGGAATTCTTGCATCCTATAATTGGCAATCAGATCATGTATCCTTAATAAGGGTCTCTTTTCCATCATTCTCCTTTGATAATCGATCGGTGGCTTAATGCTAACCTCTACTTTCAGATAGTTGCCAGCCTCTTCGACCTTCCAAAAGACAACGTATGTCTATCTGCTCTCTTACAGAACTTGGTAATGGTAGCAAGGATGTTTTGGAAGATATTGGTCGAGTTCAACATGAATCTCTTAGTACTTATCGTTCTTCGCGAAGGTACTTGCCTAAGACAAAATTTCTACAGCATACTGTTCAATTTCTGACCATTTCTATACTCTCTTCATATACCTTCATTGTTTACTTTCCTCCGTCATAATATATTCATGGTATTCATGATACCCTAACATCATACACCTCAAGTCATTATACTTCCATTTTTACTCATAATCTTTGGCAATCATATACACATGAATCACTTTAGTACGGGTGACCCCATTCCAAAAAGTCTAGTAAATTCCCAATCCAAACATGGGTTGCAAAGGGTTCAGTAGAAGATTCCTACGATCTCATTAATATTTCCTTTATATCAGAAGCCCTTGCAGTCGGTGCTTACTTAGAAGCAACCATGCTTTATCCTTTCATTGCTGGTCTAGTCACTTGATAATCCGTTGTGACTTGGACTCAACTGGCCACACTAAAATAAAAATATATGATTTTAGGGGTTGGCTAATTAGCATTACTTTTCAAGCAATTGCCGGCATAGTGTCTTCTTCTTTGACACCTTTCTACCTTTCCAAAATTTTACTTCATATAAGTCTTAATCGACTACTCAGCGCCGTCTCCGGTCACCTTTGCTCTACTTTTATGTCTTCAACTATTCTTATCAATCCCACATGCCACGCAAGCTTACCATTCCTGGCATAACAGCCTGTTCACTTAAGTCAATCCCGAATTTTCTCAGTCCGGCTGGTTTCTTACTTACATTTCCTGTTTCCGTCCAATCTCCCTTCATCATTTTATCTCTACCATCGATTGTAATACTCAGGGTCTGTTAGGTCCAAATGTGTTGTAGAGGGGGGGTGAATACAACTTTTCGAATATGAGAAGCAATAAATACGATGCAATAAATGAACACACAGATTCAAGGAATATATGTCTTATATATAACTTGAAATGGTTGCTACAACATTCATTACAAAGTATAACAGAAGTTCAGAGAGAAGTGAATGATACTAAGCTCTGTGAATGCACTCTCTCTTTTTCTCTTGTGTTTTTCTCAAGAATTGCTCACTAACTAATAACATTACACAAGTACTTCTATTTATACTACATGTAATCTATGTCCTGTAGACTTCAAAGACTAAGATATACGTGGCCCAATGATGTCCACATAAATCTTGCCTTATCTTGAAAGCTTGGAAATCTGCCAATCAGAAGATGCCATGTGTCATGTTGAAGCTGCACTCTAAGTAGAACTTCTACTTGAGAATTTCTACTTAGCCATCTCGAATTTCTAAGTAGAACTTCTACTTGGAAACTTCTACTTGGTCATCTAGAATATTTAGTACTTAGAAAATATTCTGGTCTTCAACTTGAAACTTCAATGCACATCTTGAACTTGTGATATCTTCATGTCTTCTTTGTTCTTCACTAAGCTCTTGAATATGGATCTTTATTACTGACATAAACTTGCTATCAATGTCCTGACACTTGATGCAACGGTCTGGTTCATAAGTGACTAGTCTTGATAGGGTTTTTGCTTCTTGAATAAATTACCATATCCAATTAGTAATGTGGCTTTCCAATATTTGCTTTCCTTCTTGTTCACTTGAAATCAATTGGTCTTATTGATACTGATAGTTATGATCTTGATTCTTGGCTTTTCAAATCACTGAGGCATGAACAACTTTGACTTGAACTTCTCTCAATGATTTCTTCTTGGATTGATCATAGTTAACATGTTGAATTGTATCAATTACCTTGTCTTCATTTAGTGTTGATTTCTTGTGACTTCTTGTTCTTGATTGTCTTCTGGTTAAGTATCTTTTCCTTTAGTTTGAGTTACATTAGTTATAGTGTTACAAGTTTACACACTCTGCCTTTCAATCTCCCCCAATTTGATTGTCTAACAATGACATTCAAATTAATGAAGGATAACTCAACTAAACAATGAGACGAGAAAAGATAATTAACATTACAGTCTTGAATAATTTACAATTGAAATTTACATGAAAACAATACAAAGAACTTAAACTAGAAACAGAATTCGAACTTCGAATTAAAGATCATTTGAGTGATTCCTATCACCTGGATTATTTCATACCTTTTAGTCAAACTTGTATCACCTTATTGGATTCACTCTAAGGTGAATTTTCCTCAAGTGAGTTAAAGCAACCGAAAGACATGAAGTTTTTCCAACTTCAAGTTCACACCACTCTGACCTTTAACCCTAATTCCGTTTCCTCTTTCTAGCTTCAGCAGCTTGGTCTTTTTCTTCTTTCTTCCTTTTGCGCTTCTCCTTCTGCTGCTGTTCTTTCTTGTACACTGGATCTTTAAGCTGCTTCCACCTAGCATTCAACAGACTTACAGCTTCCATTTCTAGAGGATTCTTGGGCTCTGGATAAGGATGTTTGAAAAGCCTTCTGAGTTTGTCCACCTCTTGAGTAGTCCTGATCTTTGGAATATCCTCAAAGTTCTTCATTATGAGCTGAGGTTTCCAGTGAGATTTATCAGATTTAAACTGACAATAGATCATCTTGGGGTAGCCCTTGACACGGTCAGTATTGTGGACACTGGCCGCATCTCACTCCATTCGCTTCTTTTCCACCACTATCTCAGACAGGTAACTCATGAGTCTCTGCTTTTCTTGCAGAAACTTATCTTCCACTTCGCCCCATTTAAATACATATAATACTCTCTCCAGAAATGCAGCATCTTGAGTCCGTAGCAGCCATTGTCTACTCATATGCAAGATTGTTTGATTCTGGTCTGCATCTATGAATACTAAGGCATCAGTTGTATCTTCAACATAAGCATGTATCCAGTATACACTATCACTTCCTGGAACACCAATTGCCTCCCTTATCTCTCCTTGTTCTAGTGCTCCAGAAGGAAGAGTCAGAGCTTCATCTACATTCTTCATGGCTTGAAGAATATTCCATTTCTTCTCTATCAGCTCCGGCTCAATCTTCACGTCATCAAGAGGGTTTGGAGCAATGACATCGCACTTCCACACCTCATTGCTCTTCTTGAATATAACTTTTTCAATGATCTTCACGGATTTATCTTTAAGCTCAGAAGCGAATCCCTTACTCATCATTTTTCTACAGACAGCTTTGAGAGATTCCACTGAAAGCTCCATTAGATCATTTTCCTCCATGCTAACCCTCTTTATCTTTCCGTCAACTACCATCCGGACAAAATTTGGATATGCTGAGAATTCTGGACCCTTGTCCTCTGCTAGCTGCATTAACTGATCCCTATACAGAATGCTTAGCTCCTCAGAATGAGAGTATTGAATTTTTGTCGCTAGCAAGAACAACTCTTACGCAGATCTTCTCGTTATGAATTGGTCATCCACATATAGGAAAGATGTTGGGACTTCTTCTACCAAAGACAAAATAACCTGCCACTCCTTAAGATTTGCATTGTATCCAACCTTGACTTTAGAAATTAATCTCTTCAAAGCATTTATATAGTCCCCAATCATTGGATTCTGCAAATTCAAGTTGTAGAACAGATCATCTGCATCCTTGTTATGAACTCCTTTCGCACAGGGTCCCATCATTATCTTCCTTGCTTCATCCCACTTCTGCCCTATCCTTCGTTTGTCCAGATCAACTTGAGGATTAGCTAGCCTTGCAAGCTCATGATCATACTGCTTCCCTTGTAGCTCCAGCTTCTTTTCTAGGAACGCAGCATGTTCTTGCATCATCTTCATTTTATGGAACTGAGCTTGTTCCAAGGCTAACTGTTGAGCTTTAAGGGTTTCCTCATCAACAGGAAATTCTTCAGGCATTCCGGAAGACATCCCAGCACCTCCACCTTGTTCCTTCAAAGATCTTTTTATAGCATGTGCCAACGGTACGTCTTCCATGTCAGAATCTGAGTCAAGTACCTCCTCTACTGTTTCCTGATGACTCAGGTCAACAAATGGTTCATCAACCATTATTGCCTTACCCTTTCTCATCCTCAGAGCCTCTTCATCAACAGACGGCTCAACTTCTGGTTCCTTGACAAGATCAGCGGGTTCTTTAATTTCTTCGATGTGAACTGCCTACTGTCTCGTCTCCTTTCCACTCTCCCCCTTAGGTGAGTTATCCTGAGCTCCACCTTGGTAATCAGATCCACCAGCTGCATAAGAACCTCCAAAACCAGAACCAGAGGCTCCCGCTCCACTAGCACCACCTGCACCACCTGCACCAGCATCAGGGGGAGGTTGTTGCGACTCGAAACACTCCGGGGGCACAAAACTCCTGACTGCGAACATCATTCTACTGATCTCCACAGCCATTGTATGCATTGTATACTCCAATGCCCCCATCCTCTCATTGAGAGTGCTTCCCAAGACACCACCAGCATGGCCCAAGTCATTGACCTTATTTGTCAAATCATCAAAAGCTGTAGCTTGACTTGCCATTCTTGCTGCGTAGTCGTCTAGAGCCCTTTGGTTGTTTCCAATGTTCATCCCGAACTGCCCCATCGTCTGTCCGAACTGCCTCATCTGACTTTCCATAGAAGTCATACGCGTATCAAGATTTTCAATGTTAAGGGACGGTGTTTGGTTTAGGTGACCTCGCTCTAATACTCGTTCTGTTGGTATTTGACGCTCGATTTCGGGCCTTGAAAATGAAGGTCCCTCTCTCCCTAACCTCTCACACACACTCCCTGTCTCACGCTCGTGTATGTCTTCAATTATTGATCCGAAATATGAAGCAGTACCTGCAGAAATTTGATAAGCAAAATAATTGGCAGTTATGGGATCTATGTCTGTTATGTCCTGAGTTGGAATCTCAGACTGAGCGGCTGCAAAGTGTTCTTGTACGACATTAGAACCGATCCTCTTTGCAGCATCAGTACGTACCGGTGAAGGTACGGCTGAAGTTGTTAAAACTCCATGTCCTTTTGAAGCAACAGGATCTTCAAAAGGTACAAAACTGTCATCAAAATCCCTATGTGTAGATTGTTTAAAGAGAGAACCACTCTCGTGAGGTGGAGTGGTTGCGTGTGACACACTAGGGTTTGACTGTGGTTGTGAAGTAGCAGCATGAAAAAGTTTGGCTTTCTTTCGAATAAGTTGCTGCTCTTCGGGTTCACTCTCCTCATCATTTTCTATATATACACGTGCTGGCTTTCTGACTTCCGTTAACAGGGGTGAAAGAGAATAAGAATGTGTATCGGACTCAGAAATGTAGCTCTCACCCTGGGATAGATCCTGCGGGTTAGCAGTCTCTTGGGTCGCGGAATCAGATACATAGGAGGAGGAATGAATAGTATGCAGGGAGAGATTACCTGATTGATTACCTTGTGCATCATCGCTTTCCTCATCAGGAATCTCATCAAATGCCTCAGCATGAACAGATGGATTTTGAGCATGTGATGAAACTTGTGATGATGCCTCCAAATTGGTAACTCCTACATCATATCTAAGCCACATTTGTATATTTTCAGGAATTGACATCGGTTTACCTTGATGTTTATCCTGATTAGCAATGGTTGAAAGTGACTTAGTGCCCATCCCTAGCGATGCAGATGTTGGGCTTCCGGCAAATCTCTGTCTAACAGCAAGAGCTTCCTTCGGTATTAAGTCATTAATCAGCATTTGTAGGAACCGAGGAAACCAGCAGACAACATCCGCTGTAGTGAGGTCTCTGCTTGCAGGAGATCCCATTGAGCCCACTATTTCAGAGAGAACTATGCGTCCATAGTTTATATCCAGTTCTCTTGCTAGGGCAACTGCAAAGGTTTGCATTGGAATTGGAATTTGATGAAAATCTTTTTCGCGTGCCCGAAAACATCTTGTGATGGCCTCGAAAAAGTAATTCCATTCCACATGGAAGAATTGTTTTTGGATATTTCCTGTGATTGGGCCTTTCGGAGGATAACATCCAATTTCTTCAAAGAATCTGAGGCGTTCTGCAGCTGTAGGTTCTGGATCATAAGCATCTTTGATTGGGAATCCCAGAACCCTGTTGACAATTTCTTCAGTTACCTCATATTCCTGACCCGCTAAGGTAAACCTGAAACCAAAGGGGGTTGATTTGCTCCCAAAAGTAACCGCACTAGTCCATAATTGCTGTAAAGCATCATGTACTAGTGTAGGTTTAGCAGTAAAAGCATGGCTAGCTTTGGAGTACAAATTAAGAAATCGTATCCAAAACTTAAACCGCGGGAGTTGATCACCAATTTCCGTAGAAATATTATAAAAATTGTTTTTAGCAAGTGAAAATTGGTGAGCCATTTTAATTAAATGTTTTTCTTTAAAAGATGTGATTTTTTTTTTAATTGAGAAAAACAAATAATTTACGAATTAATCAGTTTTATCCCTTTTAATTTTTCGAGAATATCAAAAGACAATCTGAAAATTTAAACTACGGGATATGAACAGTTGCCAATTACTAGATCTGAATATTCAAAGAAGATGAATATTCGTGTGTTTATCAGTGAAATCGTGTGTATATATGGAGAATATGAAATCGTGTTTTGAACAGATACACAAAACTTGATGTTTGTATGTATATGCGCGTGTATATGCGGTTACAAAACACAGTATCACAATGATTAATGATAACACAGTGAATATCAGTCAAAAGTTTGGCAGTAATTCGTGATTAGTATGAGTTTAATCACAAAAACACGGATTAAAAGTATGAAGTTTGTGAAATCGCCTTGCTTTTGTGAAACGGCTGCTGTGAAAAAGAAATTAGGTAAAGTGAATTATGCATCGAGTTAGAGATGTATATATAGATGATTGTGAAATGACAAAAATGTCCCTGTTAAAAAGAGTGAAACTTACCAAGTCCATACAGGGAACACCTAAGTCGAACTCTATCTCGAACATCTCTATCTCGAACATCTCTATCTCGAACATCAAGTCGAACTTCGAGATAAAGTTCGAGATAGAGATTAACTCGAACAATTAAGCACAAATAAACACTTTAACCAATTTTACAGCAGAAACTATAGGGAAATCCTATCTCGAATATTATTGAATTGTAGTAAACTTAGAAAATTCCCTTCTAAGAAAAACAGGGAAATTCAAGATACTTTTCGAGTTAGAAGTCTATCTCGAACATCAAGTCGAAATTCGAGTTGAGTTTCGAGATAGACTAAGAACTCTATCTCGAACATCAAGTCGAAATTCGAGTTGAGTTTCGAGATAGACTAACTCGAAGTTAATCTCATTCCTTCCAAAATACCCCCTTGAAGCAAAAAGTACAGGGTAATTCAAGATATGTTTCGAGTTAGGAGTGTAACTCGAAAAATTCCCTTTAGCTTAACTGAGCACTCTATCTCGAACATCAAGTCGAAATTCGAGTTGAGTTTCGAGATAGACTAACTCGAAGTTAATTCTCAGTTCTTTTCAAATTATTCCCTAACCTCATCTCAACCTTTGAGATAAAATTCGAGATAGACTTTATCTCGAATATTTTTGAAGATAGAACTAGGCACACTAGTAACTCGAACTCGAACTCTAAGTCGAATTTCGAGATGAATTTCGAGATAGCCAACTCGAAATTCTTCCCAGACTTAGAATTTTTCAAAAACTTCACTCTGACAGCTTAAGTCGAAATTCAAGTCGAATTTCTAGATGACTTTCGAGATAGAACCTAACTCGAAATTTTGAAGTTTTTTTTTTAATTCTAAGGCCTCTAATTACATGAAACTCATAGGTAAATTCATCTAAAACTCATGCAATATTTAGAATATTATGAATTTAACTCCCCCTATGATCATGCAATCTAACAAGCATAAATTCACAGATTTGTGCTATAAAAGACACTTAAAACACAAGGAATTTATGCAAAAACACACTATATGCAACCTATAACAATCATTAATTAGGCATTTTAAAGTCTAAGCACATAATGATTGAGTAGCTTGCACATACAAACATAAACATGGATTTTACAGATAGAAGGCTTTACTAACTTGTGTTAAGCATTCCCAATTCACCAACCAATCTATTGTATGTTACTTCATCAAGAGGTTTGGTGAATATATCTGCAATTTGTTGCATTGTGGGCACAAAATGTAGCTCCACAGTCCCCTCCTCGACATGTTCTCTTATGAAATGATACCTGATGTCGATGTGCTTGGTTCTTGAGTGATCTACAGGATTGTTGGTTATGGCAATGGCACTTGTGTTGTCACACATGATTGGAATTTTCTTGTGCTCCATGCCATAATCCTTCAATTGGTTCCTCATCCACAGTATTTGAGCTACACAGCTTCCAGCAGCAATGTACTCAGCTTCAGCAGTAGAAGTAGATACTGTATGTTGCTTTTTACTTTGCCAGGACACCAATCTTCTGCCAAGAAATTGGCAACACCAGATGTGCTTTTCCTATCAATCCTGCAACCTGCATAGTCTGAATCCGAATAGCCAATAAGATTAAAACCTGTATCTCTTGGGTACCAAATCCCTAGATTTGGTGTGCCCTTGAGATACCTAAAAATTCTTTTGACGGCTACGAGATGTGATTCTCTAGGATCCGCTTGGAACCTTGCACATAAACAAGTTGCGAACATTATATCGGGTCAACTTGCAGTTAAATAGAGGAGTGAGCCAATCATACCTCGATAGCTTGTGATGTCAACTGATTTACCTGATTTGTCTTCATCAAGCTTCGTGGCTGTTGCCATGAGAGTCTTAGCTGCTGATGCATCTTCTAGATTATACTTCTTGAGTAAATCTCTGACGTACTTGGATTGACAGATAAAGATACCATCTTTTCTCTGACTGATCTGTAATCCAAGGAAGAAGGACAGCTCTCCCATCATGCTCATCTCATATTTTTCCTGCATTAGCTTGGCAAATTTCTCGCACAAGCGCTCATTTGATGACCCAAAAATAATATTGAACAAGTATTAAGTCATTTCTCACAACTTTATAGAACAATGTTTTATCAATTACTCCCCTAACAAAACCATTTTCAATTAAGAATAGGGATAGGGTTTCATACCATCGCCTTGGGGATTGCTTGAGGCCATAGACAGATTTGAAGAGTAGATACACAAAATCTGCATGTTCTGGATCAACGAAGCCAAGCGGCTGTTCCAGATACACTTCTTCTTCTAACTCTCCGTTCAGGAAGGCACTTTTCACGTCTATCTGGAAAACCTTGAAGTTCTTATGTGCTGCAAATGCCAAGAACATCCTGACTGCCTCAAGTCTTGCAACTGGTGCATAGGTTTCATCATAATCAATTCCTTCTCGCTGAGAATAACCTTTTGCAACCAAACGAGCCTTGTTTCGTGTTACAAGTCCGTTTTCATCCAGTTTATTTCTAAATACCCACCTAGCTCCAATTACGGATATGTTCTTTGGTCGGGGTACCAGTTTCCAAACTTTCTGCCTTTCAAACTGATTGAGTTCCTCTTGCATTGCAATCACCCAATCAGCATCGCCAAGAGCTTCTTCTATTTCTTTAGGTTCAAGCTTGGATAAGAACCCAGAATATAAGGAGATATTAGCCATGTCAGCTCTTGCAGTTCTTCTAGTAGTCACACCAGCATCTGGATCACCAATAATTAACTCAAACGGATGGTCTCTATTCCATACCCGTTCACCTGGAAATTGTCTTGATGATTCAGCTTGACTTTCTGAGTTGGGGTGCTGACTACTTTGATTATTTTCACTAACTCCCCCTGAGTTAGTGCCAGCTCCTACAGAACTAGAGTCAACTCGACTCGAGCCTTGAACAGTAGTCCTTGAGCTGCTATTTACTCCCCCTGAGTTGTTGCCGGTTGGTACTGAAGAAGTCTCTCCTGATCTTGTAGAATTAGCTTGTTCACTAGACTCAGGTTCTTCATGTACGCTTGGAACATTTAATGGAGCAACCAACTCAGGTTCATCTTCAAGATCTTCTAAGTCCAGATTCTGAAATTTTAGGGACTCAGGTTCACTAGAATCTTTTGAAATTGATGAGAGTTTGGTATCGTCGAATCTGACGTTGTAACTTTCAGTCACTTTTCGATCATTCACTGAGAACACTATATAAGCTCCCACCACGTCTGTAGAGTAACCAACAAAGATTCCTTCACGAGCTTTTGCTGCAAACTTGCCTAGATTTTCATCATCTATAAGCACATAGCATTTTGCTCCGAAGACATGAAAGTATTTGATTGTTGGTCTCTGTTGTTCATTAGCTCACATGGTGTCTTTTCTTTATCTTTTATGATCAAGGTTCTATTTTGAGTGTAACAAGCGGTACTCACTGCTTCGGCCCAGAAATACAAAGGAAGTTTTGAATCATACAACAAAGTTCTTGCTGCTTCAACCAAAGTTCTATTCTTCCTTTCAACTACTCCATTTTGCTGTGGAGTTCTAGGGGCTGAATACTGACGACGTATTCCTTTAGATACACAGAAGTCATTTAGCACTGCATTTTTGAATTCAGTGCCATTGTCTGATCTAATCGTCTTCACAGTAAGTGTTGAAACATTCTCAATTTGAGTGATGTGATCAATGATTAAGAAAGGTACTTCGTCTTTCGTCATTGCGAACAATACCCATGTATACTTGGAGAAGTCATCCACGATTACCAAAGCATATCTTTTCCTAGACAAAGATAGGACATTCACTGGGCCAAACAAATCCATATGAAGAAGTTGTAGAGGCTCAGTAATACTAGAAATTTCTTTGCTTTTATGCGATGCTCGCTTCGACTTTCCCATTTCACAAGCTTCACAGAGTCCTTTCGGAGCGAACTCCATTTGAGGTAGATCTCTCACCAATTCTCGCCTCGCGAGAGCATTCATCGTTTTGAAGTTTAAGTGAGATAACTTTTTGTGCCATAACCAGCTTTCATCATCCGAGGCTTTGCTGTAGAAACAGGTGACCTCATTCTGATTTGTTGAATCCATATCTGCAACAAAAAGATCTGCCTTTCGAACTCCTCTCAAAGCTAGTGAGCCTTCCTTGATGTGAGTGATTGATACACCTTTCTTGTTGAAGACAATTTTGTAACCTTTGTCACAGAATTGACTGATACTCAACAGATTGTGCTTCAGTCCCTCAACATAGGAGATATCTTCTATGATGACATTGCCAGTTTTCAGTTTGCCATATCCCTTAGTCACACCTATGCTGTCATCTCCAAAGGTAACATAAGGGCCAGCCTTCATAACCAACTCTGTAAGCAGGGACTTGTTTCCAGTCATATGCCTCGATGCTCCACTGTCTAGCACCCATATGACTTTATTTCTATTCTGCTTAACGCCCTGCAATGACAGATTGGTTAGACATTCTTCGGAACCCAACTCTGATTGGGCCCGACTTTTCGATAAGATCGAGAATCAACAGATTTAACAACAGGAGATGCACTTTTCTTCACATTACTAGAGCTTTCGACTATCTCCTTTCCTTTCTCAGACTTGACAGATTTGTCAGTCTTAGGAGAAGGTTTGTCACTCCTAACTTTAGGAGGACTGACAGTCTTGGCTCTTCCATACTTTTTCTTGATGTTTGAACTAGCAACAGTATTTGAGCATGACTGGCTAGATGCATTCATTAAATGCACAAAAGTTTGCATGATATTAAAAGTGCATGGCATACAATTAGGTTGACCACACTGTGCATGATTCTGATGCAGATTATTCATTGTATGTGTGGTAGGCATGGCATGTGCAGCAGGAACATTCATGTTAGCTTTGCATGCATAAGAAAGATGTTCAGTAGATTTACAATGATAACATGCTTTCTTTATTCGTTCAGCCTTAACCTCTTTTATGCCTTTCTCTCTCTTTCCTTGTTGTTTAACAGCCTTAGCTCCTAATCCTAGTCTAGATTCATCTCTAGGGAAATTGATTTTAACTTGTTTGATAGGAGTTATAGGTTGTGCTTTCTGGCGATCTTCCATCTCAATCTCATATCTAGCTATCAATTCAGTCTCTTCTTCTTCTATTCTAGGAACAAGGTGTTTGTACATAGGTTTGACAGCTGATTTAAGAATTCTAGGTGTTTCCTTTTTAAGGTCACTGGAACTAGGGTCAATAGGTCTCTTTCCTTCTTTCTTAGGAAGGTCAGAATAATCAAGTCCTACACCTACTCCAGTTATCCTCTTAAATGTGTCATTATCTACATACACTTTACTAGCAGCTAGTTTGTAAGCTTCGCATTTAGTTTCTAACTCAGCTAGATTGTTCCTAAGACATGCTTCTACTTCTTTCTTAAGGACGAGCTTGTGTTCCAGAGATTTAATAAAGTCTCTTAGGGAAGTATCTACAGTGCAAGCAGCCTCTAGCTCTTCCACTTTTGCCTCAAGCATTCTGCATTTGGCAACAAGTGTTTTCTGTTCCTTTTGAGAAGAGTCTAGGCTTTTGCTCAACATATAGATCTCTTCACTAAGAGCCCCGTTCTGTTCCTTATAATCATCAATAGACATTTCTACTTTAAGAGTCAGAACTGGTACCTCTGGTTCCTCTGATGTCTCGGCCATGAGGGCAAAGTTTGCTACATGAGTAACATCTTCCTCATCTGAATCATCCCAAGCTCTTCCTTCTGTCACCAATAAAGCTCGTTTTCCATGTCTTTCCTTCACCAGTGCTTCATACTTGCTTTTGAGGGCTTCATATGTCTCTTTTGGATAAGTCTGTTTAGGCTTTTTGCAGTCCGAGGCAAAATGTCCAGCTTCACCACAATTATAGCATTTGAACTTCATTTTGAAATCCAATGGAGATTTGTAGCTGGTATTCTTGCCTTTACTTTGGTAGCCTGACGAACTACCACCACCCTTAGCAGCCCGATAGAAAGATGAAGAATTTCTTTGTGGTCGGTTGCTCTTTCTAAATCTCATGTTGCTGAACTTCCTTGCCATGTATGCCACGACACTATCGTCCATGTTGTCCAGCTCTTCTTGGGTGTAGTAGTCATCATCACTGTCAGATGCGCACACGTCATCATTATCAACTTGATGTGGTGCAAGTGATGATTTAGGCTTTGCTGCAACCATTGCCTTCTTAGACTCTTCCTCATCAGCAACTAATCCTGATGCACTTTCTTTTCCCTTTGAATCATTGTCCCATGCTTGATCTTGAAGTGTTTCCAGCTCATAGGTCTTTAATATTCCATAGTATTCTTCCAGAGAAGTTGTATGCAAATCTCTGGTTTCTCTTATTGCGTAGACCCTATGTTCAATGCTTTTTGGCTGGTTCCTCAGATATCTCGTATTAGTCTCAACCATGGGGAGAGTTACACCTCTCAGATTCAAATCCAATACCAACTGACTGAATCGTAGGTAGACATCTGTTATGCCTTCTCCTTTCCTTATTCTAAAGGTGTCATACTCCATCTTGAGTATGAGTGTCTTGTTGCTTCTGACCTCTGCAGATCCTTCCATGACAACTTCTATCTTGTCCCAAATCTTCTTCGCTGTAGTCAGACCTTTAACTATATTAAACATTTCATGATCAATAGATTCCATCAAGGTTTGTCGTACGGCAGTATCACAAGCTATTTGTTCCTTGTCAGCATCCGAAAACTCCGAGACCTTTTTAGGCTCAGACCGAGGTGGTATAACCACTCCTCCTTCCGTATGTGAAGGAATAACCACCATAGGAACAAATTTACCCTTGTCAAGGACTTCCAGATATTCAGGGTTAACAGTCTCTAAATATAGTCTCATTCTGAAAACCCATTCTTCATAGTGATCTCTGTTGAACATTGGGATCTTGAATGCATTTTTAGGAGCCATCTCAATTCTGGTCACTAAAAGTTTCTAAGTACCCAAGACTAGGCTATGTAGAATTTATATTTAGAACTTTTGCCTAAGTCGAAATTTCTCTAAGTAGAAATTTTGCTCAAGTCGAAATTCACCAAGTAGAAATTGTCCAAGTCGAAATTCTATGTAGAAATTCTCAAGTAGAAATTCTATTTAGAACTTTTGTCCTTAGAATAATTTTTCTGCAGATTACTTTAATATTGAATAAACAATATTATCTCTTTAACACCTTTTGACTTTGAATGCTTTACTCACCTAACCCACCTAACCCACGTGCTAGGTAATGAATATGTCTTGTTTCACTTTCGGCCGTGAATAATGCAAATCACAAAGTCCAAAAACACCTTTTTATTCTTTTACTATTTATCTGTTTGAAAAGGAGATCAAAAAGTTTTTGGGTTGTCTTCTTTGATAAGAACAGATGATGAACACTCAAGAACACCAAATATGGAAGTACCCAGATTAATTCACAAAAATTAATTAAAATACATCCAAGCTAAATAATCACACCTGGAGTATTTAAATAATTTTTCAGATGAGTTTTTCCAATACAAATGATTTAAAGCACACTTTTCAAGAAAATGAAAAGTAGATCTAGAAAATGAAAAACTCACGATTCTTCCACTAAACACAAGGATCTATGTTTTGTATGTTAAACATATAGCTCTGATACCAATTGTTAGGTCCAAATGTGTTGTAGAGTGGGGGTGAATACAACTTTTCGAATATGAGAAGCAATAAATACGATGCAATAAATGAACACACAGATTCAAGGAATATATGTCTTATATATAACTTGAAATGGTTGCTACAACATTCATTACAAAGTATAACAGAAGTTCAGAGAGAAGTGAATGATACTAAGCTCTGTGAATGCACTCTCTCTTTTTCTCTTGTGTTTTTCTCAAGAATTGCTCACTAACTAATAACATTACACAAGTACTTCTATTTATACTACATGTAATCTATGTCCTGTAGACTTCAAAGACTAAGATATACGTGGCCCAATGATGTCCACATAAATCTTGCCTTATCTTGAAAGCTTGGAAATCTGCCAATCAGAAGATGCCATGTGTCATGTTGAAGCTGCACTCTAAGTAGAACTTCTACTTGAGAATTTCTACTTAGCCATCTCCAATTTTTAAGTAGAACTTCTACTTGGAAACTTCTACTTGGTCATCTAGAATATTTAGTACTTAGAAAATATTCTGGTCTTCAACTTGAAACTTCAATGCACATCTTGAACTTGTGATATCTTCATGTCTTCTTTGTTCTTCACTAAGCTCTTGAATATAGATCTTTATTACTGACATAAACTTGCTATCAATGTCCTGACACTTGATGCAACGGTCTGGTTCATAAGTGACTAGTCTTGATAGGGTTTTTGCTTCTTGAATAAATTACCATATCCAATTAGTAATGTGGCTTTCCAATATTTGCTTTCCTTCTTGTTCACTTGAAATCAATTGGTCTTATTGATACTGATAGTTATGATCTTGATTCTTGGCTTTTCAAATCACTGAGGCATGAACAACTTTGACTTGAACTTCTCTCAATGATTTCTTCTTGGATTGATCATAGTTAACATGTTGAATTGTATCAATTACCTTGTCTTCATTTAGTGTTGATTTCTTGTGACTTCTTGCTCTTGATTGTCTTCTGGTTAAGTATCTTTTCCTTTAGTTTGAGTTACATTAGTTATAGTGTTACAAGTTTACACACTCTGCCTTTCAGGGTCCATATACTAACCCATATGACAGCAACCTTACCCAATCCACAGGGTTCGCTCCAATTTCCATTCTTTTCAATGATGTTCTCTGATAATCAGAAAGACAAGGTTTGCCAAAATTCTCCGGATTCCTTTCCAGAATCAGGGAAATTTTGGTCAATCTATCCACCTACTGGTAACATTAAGGAGACCAATTTGAAAACCAGAAGAATAGTTCTATGAACCTCCAAGCGGGTAGAACCATAAGCAGTCATAATTTACGAAATAATCGTCATCCGATTGGAAGTTTAACCACTGAAGAGGAACCAATTATATACATCCCTTAGAAGGGAATCAACAGTTTCAAACTGGAACCTGTCACAACGTCGTGATACCTATATGTCCTGATATTCAATATTACCAAGTGTCAGTCTACCTAACCACTAGTCTCAGAAGGAACATTATCGTCGTAGTTGGTTGTTCCACAAAATTGGCACTACTAAGGCCATCCGAACCTGGTGAACCGTGCTGTCCAAATGCATCTGCAAGTACTTTGTTGTGCTGCGCAAGCACACATCCTAATCCTTTATACGAAGCGTCGTTGGAAGCACAAAGTCTCCTTTTTCCATTAAACAATGCCAACTCTTGGTCATTACCAATTTCATCTTTTAGCTCCAGGAAGATTTTCTCACATTTTTTTTTCAACTGTTGATCGTATTACTTGATCCATTATAATTCCGCGTCGGAGTAAACTTAAGGTAACTACTATAATCCATTCAAAGAAAGAATTTAATATTCCTCTAAATCACATGCATCTAAGGTTTTTGGTTCATCATTTAACTGAGTTGAATTAACTCTATACTCAGTCTCTGACAGTAGTCTCATTACGAGTTCATCTTGACTCACTGGTCTTATCTTCCGGTAGGTTCTGAGATCATTGCCTTGCCTACTACTTCCTTATATAACTTTATCCAATCATGCTGTCACTCCCCAATGCCTTTACTTTCTAACTGATTCATTCATAAAATGAACATTTCCCTTAATAAAACCACCTCATTAACCTCCACTTGGTTTCATAAATTATAACCTATGACATCTGCCTTTTTATGGCGAATTATTACTGACAATATTCATACTAATTCATTTATCAAATGATGTGGCACTTACAGCCTCCTTCTCAACTATCCCTAGGGACTCTGCTCCTCGCCCTAAATCGATGTCTTTGATAATCATACATCCCTCTAGCTCTTTCTTCGTTAATATGAAAGTCTCTAAGGATTCTCGTCTATTCCCGTATAAGATCTCAAGTGATCCTTTCAATTCGTCTTACTTGCTGGTACTACATCTAGTAGTCCGGCTACGAGTCCAACATGAATCTTCAGTTCTCTTGCTAATAGCTCAGTTCTTTATGCTCACTTTTCTGAGCACCATACCTTAATCATCACATTCTTTCTGGCTGGCCCTCATTCCTCAAGGGTAAGCTCCTTATCCTAACAGGATTTTCCTTATCTGCTGGAACCTCTTCCGGGTCTCCAGTAGGGTACTCCATCAAATTACCCTCTGGTCTTCAGCATATAAAGCATCATCGCGCTGCTGCTTGTATGCCTCAAGATCTGTCGCCTTACTCGTCGATACGATATCGAGCTAAGTTACTATCATGATACTTAAGAGTTCCCATAAGGGTTTTATATGTCATCACTACATTAAGTAGTCCGACTATGAACTTGGTAAGAGTTCTTATTATCTTAGTGAATTTATTGTTTTAACGTCGCCTCATCTCTGGGGTTTATAACGTACGCTCTGATACCACTTCTGTAACACCCCTAGATCCAGGGTCCGGGATCCGGTCGTTACGGTCTTCATTTCTGTCCACAATACTTGAACTTACTTCAACATAAAATAAATTACATCTTTATGACCCAACACAACAATATAAAACACACCCGTTATAGTCCCAGAGATGAAATCAAAGTAACTACCAAATTTTATTAATCACATTATGAATTCTTACAATCCAAAAAGAATTTCAATATGAATACATACTCCTTGCCATCCATTTTCATAAGTCATACCAGCCCATATACTTGGTACTGAAAGAATGAATCTATCCTACCAATAGCTTTCTCTTCGGCTCTGGTAGTCTCATCGTCCTCGCCAGCGTCGAGTGCGCCTTGTGCAAGTCATCTGGTCTAGCTGTTGTTGATATAATAATAAAGCAAGGGTGAGCAATAGCCCACCAACAATAATATATAATTGAACGATAATATATAACAGTTCAAAAGTATCTTTCAAACCATATGCCTTGCATTTACGGAAATGATGCCTGTATAATATGAACGATGAAGTTACAAGTAACTCAAAATACAAATATAGGTGGGAATATCTGCTATGTCGAAGATAAGCAAGATATTATCATTTATCATAAAAGAGGAACTTGCAGGAAAATATTGCAATTCCAATTATGAATACTTTCCAATACTGCCAACAATGATAATGTTGCAGAAAATAAATGAATTTAAATGATGAACTTTTGCTGGAGTATTCACCGCGCCCACTGTTCCAATCCTTACGATGATCAGTCGCAGATTGTACAGCTCAATTTAGATTTACTACCGGTAGAAGGAAGAGCTGACAGATTTACTTGTCTACCGCCCTGTTAGATCTCCCCGGCCAACGGTTGGGCAAATTGGGATGGACCGGCACTACTCGGCCTCTTACATGACTCCAAGTTCGAAAAGAAGTTCTTGACTCTGAACGTAAAGTTCGTCTCCCTTTCCCCAAGTATGATACTTGTTGATAAGACTCCACAAAGTAGTCGTATCTAGTTGGAAAGGAAAATTCAACATCATATCTCTCAAGCTGCTGCTTGTGAGAGGATACCATCTTGTTCCAATAATCTTACCCCTCGAATGATGAGAAGGTTACTCAAAGATTCAATTGATAAACAGCAACTAAGTTGCGAGTGAAACGAATAGTTTTACAAGATTTATGACCGGGAAGTCAACAAGATAAATAACATTGCTCAAGTAGGTTCCCCTATAATATGGAAGTTTGAGCGAGCATTTAAATCCTTTTAAGATAGATTTAAATGAAAAATAAAGAGTTGGGAACCTTTCCTTGATAAAATAGTCGTAAAAAGACTTCGAAATATTTTACATAATATCTGGAGGTGAAAGATAATCTCCGAATAATATAAATCATTTTAAAAAGAATTTAAAATAATTAAATAAAGATTCCAAGAATATTTTTTTAACTCAATAATAATTACGGAATATTATTAACTCATAATATTGCTCGTAAGTAATCCTCGAATGAATATATGGAATTATTTACTAAATAAATCCCTCCTTAAATGAATATTCGAAATAATATTCATTAAATAATTAAACTCCAATAAATATTTCAAATAATATTCAGTAAATAAGTCAAACCTTAAATGAATATTTGAAAGTAATATTCATTTAATAAATAATCTTCTAAATGAATATTCAAATAATATTCATTTAGTAATCAAAACTTTAAAGGAATAATCGAAATAATAATCCTTAATTAATAGAACTTCCAATGAATATTTTAAAATAATATTCATCAAGTACATAAAACCTTAAATGAATATTCGAAAGTAATATTTATTTAATAAATAAAATTCCAATGAATATCAAAATAATATTCATTAAATAATCAACTCTAAATGAATATTCAAAACTAACATTCATTTAATATGTCTCGACTGAGATAATACTCGAATAACATTCCTCGAAATATTTCCAAGTAATTGATACTTTTCGGAAATATAAATAACGTTTAATAATAACATTCCTTAAAATAAATACTAATATGCCGTTGGAATCCCTCCGGGTTTCCACGACTATCTATATCTCAAAATACCGACTCCCGGTCTATATTTAAGAATGAATATCATATGCCCTTCGCTAAGGGTCTTATCAAAACAATCCGGCTTATAATTGATAATTCGTATCTAGTCTATAAGCCAATATCAATTCAGGGAACAGGTATGATAATATAATTTGACAATAGGCATGCATGCTATGGCATCTGTAAAATGGCAATCACACACACACACACACACATATATATATATATATATATATATATATATATATATATATATATATATATATTATCACAACAACAGGTTCAAAGTTTTGAACACTTGCATGGTAATCGGGTGTGGGTGGAGATAGCGTGTCCTGGGTCTGCTCGATGATCTAAAAACAATCAGAACATTCGAGATTAACCACTTAACACATTTTAAAAGTCTAGGTATAAACTTCACTTAAATCGAGACACGTTATTGAATTATCTCGTTATACATCTTTTAGTGTAACTTTTTTTATTACTGATACGATCCGACATTTGTTCGTTATTACGACATGTCATCATACCCACACTTGGTATATACTTAAGTCGTATAAGTTCTAAAGTCGATCGATTACGAACCGAAAATATACCTCGAGTTTTATCGTTCGTTTTCTAAGTGTTTTACCAAAGTTATAACCAAGTGGGTTTTTAGGGGTTCGTTCGCGTTTAACTTTGATTCCAACATTTTTATAAAATCGGAAAACGATCCGTTTGATATGTAGTTTTCTTTCATACCTTTCTTATGACCCCTAGTACTTATTTACCAAGATTCGCTACTGAGTAACATGCTTTACGAGGGTTCAATTGAAGTTACGAACTTTTACTTACGGTTCCGAACCAATTTTAGTAATTTGATCATAACTCCTAAA
This sequence comes from Saposhnikovia divaricata, assembly GCA_036435485.1. Classification (NCBI taxonomy): domain Eukaryota; kingdom Viridiplantae; phylum Streptophyta; class Magnoliopsida; order Apiales; family Apiaceae; genus Saposhnikovia; species Saposhnikovia divaricata. Next base: position 87,468,015 of record CM071597.1, on the reverse strand, counting down.
CCGTTAGTCGGAATGTTTCAATTCTCGCACCAAAAATGATCTATGGCTCGAGATCTACAAGGACCAGTCATAATATTATCAAGGTCAGTAAATTATATTTACTTTCATGCTCGCTTTCTAAGTGTTAACAAAAATTCGGCATTACGACAGCTATATCTCGAACGTTCTAAAAAACATAACGATTAAACCATGCCACACCGGGCATCCAAACAACTCATACACATATTTCTCATCCTCAATCTGTCCAAAATCATCTACTAACATCATATCATAACCATGTTTAGATCCACTAACAAAATCCATAATCATGCTTATAATCATGTTATTACTATAACTAATCTTATATCATCAAGAACATGCTTAAATCTTCAAAACAAAGCTAGGGTTTCAAGTGGATTACCTTCCTTGGGATATTTCCTAGCCTTAATAAGCCTTGTATATGCCTTTCCTAGCCTTAACAAACCTTAGATCATCATGGAAATCAAGATAAACAAAGTTAATTCAAGAAGGTTACTATTCATCCTCCTCTTTCATGATTTTTTTTGAAATTGGAAACTAAGGAGTTTGAAGCTAAAATTTTGAGGATATTACTTTCTTGAAATATAGGACTCACCTTAAAAATTACAAGATCAAACAAGGAGTGGAAGCTTGATTTCCTCCTTGGAATTACTTGAAAATTCGAATGAATGTAGAAAGGGGAGCGTGGTGTGTTTTTTCTTGGTTGTTTTGGAAAGAATGCATAAAGTGGCCTTGCCTTGATAATATCTTCATGTTAAAGTAGCTTTATTTAAGTGGTGATGTAATGGATGATGAATTTGTAAGGACAAGTGTTGAAGATTGGATGGTGTTAAGGCTAACCGAGTGGTTTACTTGCTAAGTACTAGTTTCATCTCTAAGTAAGCTAGTTGCATGAGTCATCACTTGGTTTGATAGATATTTACCACCAATATATGCATGCAGCTTGATTCCCTGCTTGTTTCTTTTTCCGGTTATTGCTCGTTTCGATTGATCGTTCGTAGGTATATTTCACGGATTTCTAATTAGGGTTTACTGGGAATCTTCTTAATATTAATACTATCATTCTCCATCTTTCTTACTAACTTTCGAATTTATATTCCTTAAACCCCTTCGTTAAATTCTTAAGTCTATCAGTGTCCAGGGAACTCTCGGAGAAAATAAAAGTGCGGTTTTTCAGAATCCGACAGATTTTACATACACTTATTTTCCCCCTGGATCACTATTACGAACTCGGAAATCCGTTCCGAATACTTCTATATAGTGTCGTCTCATAATATTCTCTTTTCCACCAAAAACACTATTCATTCTTTATTCTTTACTTATTCTCTTAGGGTTGTACAATTGTCCCTGATCTCTTTCGATCGTTCCTTAACCTTTTTACGGACCCACTGGACCAATAACAGATATCGATTTGGATGACATAAGAATAATCTTCTCCTCTAGAATTATCAAATCTCAATTCCCTAGGAGATAGATAATTCTTATATAAAGTGTCAACCAATAGTATTCTTCATGGCATATTAACATTTGAATCCAAATCTATTCCTTTCATTCATTATCTCAATCGTTACATCGTAGTCGTAATCACTATTCACCATTACCTCAGTACATAATAAAAAGTTTTAATTATATCCAAAATTTGGGGTTCTTACATCTAGTAAGGGTGGCTAACTTGGCATCAGTAGTAATATTGTTTCCAATTGAATGCATACCCCTAGAAGAGCTAGACGACTCATTGGACTTATGAGGCTCCCTAGTAGACTCCCACAACATAGTTTTCTCGGCTAATTCCTCGAAAAACGCCCACCCTTTGTCCTCATCATTCTCCATGAATTTACCTTGGCATATAGACTCTAACAACGCGGTTGTTGGACTATCTAAGGCCTCGTAAACGATCTTACAAAGTCTCCATTTTTCTATTCCGTGGTGGGGGCATTGTGATAAAAGATTTTTAAAACGATCAAAATATTTCCAAAAAGACTCGTATTCATGGATGAAAAGATACGGGTCCTCACCTTCACTCCCGGTGAATTTGGGTAACATTCTAATGTGTTGAGCTTTGATTTCGAAATTATTACCATTTACGGGAGAAAGAGTGATACACGAGGGTTGGGCCGAACGGGTGGGATAGCAACGGTCCTTAAGAGACATGGCCATGTTTACTATTGGTTCGGAATTATCTAAAGACTCAGAATCAGAAGAGGAAGAAATCTCAAACGATCTCACTAGTCTAGAAGAATTATCCTTAATCCAAATAGTTTGCATAAACAATGAAAGGAAACACGTAACAAATAAATGCGATAAAATAAACACACAAAAAGAAAGGGTGAAAAATCAAAAGAAAAATTCTAACCCAAGGGTTCCTTAATAAAATAACTAGACCTTGCTCCTAACTGTAAGGACCACCAGAAACTTGGTAAATCAGAATTTATTCGGACCAATTTGGCCAGGTAGGTGCAAGCATTGCCAAGAGGCTAAACACCAGCCTAGACACCAAATCTTAATTGGCCAGGTAAGCTTTCGCTTGCCTAGACACCAAAGAGTCGGAATAATTAATGATTACTTCGTTTCTTAGGTACCTTCCTTATTGAGCGCGAAATTCCTAAGGGCAAACGTCTAATTAATTTTATTAAAGGCTAGGGTATGCAAAATGAGGGATTAAATTGTTTTTGGGCCAAGGAAAGAGTGAAGAAATCCCTTCCCTTATCTTTTGAGAGGTTTTGCCCTTAAGATTTATTTACAAAATGATGCAACAAACAAAGAGGTATAAAAAATTATAAACATTTATGGATGCTTAACTACGTGCTCTAACTAAAGAAAAGAAAGAATTTAACGTACCTTTGGGTCCTCCAGCGATCACCACAATTATAAGGTATGAAAAATTAAAAACAAGAAAATAAAAATTTAGATGATGTGCCCTAAGTGATTAATGCATGATGCAACAAGTAGGTATTTCTAACTAATTTTTTTGGATTTTAAATTTTCAATTTTTTTGTGATTTTTTGATTTTTTTGCGATTTTCTAAAATAATAAAAAGGCGAAAAGAGAGAAATACGGGTTATTGAAGCACATTTCCAAAAATTCCAATTTTTCCAAGCTTCGAGCGGAGATTCCCGAAATTTCCAACTTCCCTAAAAAAAACAAGGCAAAAATAAGACAAGTAAAAACTAATCCGAAAAATTAAAAATTAAGGCGCGAAAAATAATTAGTCCCCGGCAGCGGCGCCAAAAACTTGATGTGCTAAAATAAATACAATTTTAAATCGCAAGCGCACGATTCAATCGTTGAAATGATTTAGATATCGATCCACGGAGACTAACATTTTTGCAAATTTAATCGGATTAGGACAAGTGGGGTTTTGGAAAATTCTATTTAATTCCTAAAAAAATTTAAACTAATTTGAAAAGCAAATTTAATTATTATTTTATTTCTAAACTAATTAATTTAAAAGTGAAAGGAACACAAATTACATTATTCTAAATTCGAAATAAATTTTATTCTAAAGATTTATTTACAGAAAATTTTAGACATAAATCGATCGTAAATTTAACTAGCCAAAATCAAAATTAATAGCAATCCAACAATAATCACAATGTTCACAATTTTAGAATCATTCGGGAAAACAAATCACACAATTCAAAATTTATTGAAACTTAAAACATGTAAACAAGAAAACAAGACAGGGGAAAATCGAGTCGACTCAGCAGAACTCGAGACATAGTAAAACAAACACTTAGTAACGAAAAGAAAAGAAAATAAGAAGCAAGGCAGCCACGAGTTCAACACACCAAATACACATAATTCTAAAAATTAAGCACTACAAAATCGAGAAATTAAAGGATAAATTATCTACTGTAAAACAAAGCCAAGACAATCGATTGCCCAAACATTGACTCGGCAAAGGGACTCGATCTTAGACAGCAGCAAATGCAGAAAAAAATGAGACAGAACAAAAGTTGTAGCTTGCGAATGACCCACCGAAACAAACCATCGAGTTGACTGAAAAAAATGCAATAAACTCTAACACAAAACAAACAGAACAACGATCCAACTCAGTGATTCAGAAAACTCGACTCAATTACACGACTCAGCCGGAAACAGGAACTCGGTCAAGAACAACACGGAACTAAGCATTTACAAACTCAACAACATCTAAATCGAATAGAAAGCTCAGAACTCAGTAAAAACAATACAAGAACGCTGCAAACATAACAGACCCATTCGACTCAGCGATAATAGCAATTACTCAGTGAACAAACTCGACCAACCAGCGAAAAAACAACGAGCTCAGAACTCGGACATCATCAAAGATTCAATCCGAACAAACACAAACCACGAACACAAACAAACTTTAAACAAGAGAATACACGTAGACAATTGACAAACAAGCGAACCAGCGAATAAAATGAACCAAATACAAAGAAAGCGAACTCAGGCTCGGAACACTCGGACATCTAGCAACTGATATCGATTGCAAAGAGAGGGAAATGGGTTTGTTGGTTTATTCGAAAAGAAAGAAAAACAAATAAAAAAAACAGGGAAGTTCTAATCGAATAAAGAGTTAAAGAAGCCGGGTGTTAGACTTTGCAGCGAGATAAAATAAGAGGAACTGAGAATACGAATAAAAAAAACAGGGGAGGCAGGGATTTTGCTTCGAATAAAAATATAACAGGGAGGTTGACTTCGAATTAAACCAAAAACAAACAAAAAAAACGTAAATAAAATTAAACTAATATTTTTTTGTGTTTTAAAAAAAAAACTAAATACGACAATAAAGAAATTAACTACGAAATTAAAATTACAATGAAACGAGGATTTCGAATTAAAGTGGCCCACAATAAAATTGAAATTTAAAGGGGCAAAATTACGAATTAAAGCTAAAATTAAAACTAAAAGCAAGAAAATAAAAATCGTTATTTTCAACCCATAGTGGTTAGCATTTCGCTACTTTGTCCACTAATCGGATTTACGAAAATATGAAAGCTATACAACAAAAACGAAAGAAGAAGACGAGAATTTAAAGGAAATGAAATTGCATTTAAATAAAAGAGAGCGTTTACAAGAATTGAAACTACAAAACAAGAAATAAAAACTACCCTAAAATCTAAGTTCATCATTACAAGGGGGTGAAGGGGTATTTATAGGATAAGAATTAGGGTTTGGGAGTGTGTTGGGTTAATCTCCACCATACACCTTTTAATGTGGTGGAGAAATCCTAGCCATCTATTTGTTTCCTTCCCCCTTAAGCTTTGTAGAGTGGATCTTGGGCATACACTTATTTGGTGTGTTGGGATGATCTCCACCTTCCATGTGTCTTCAAAGATTCCTTTTCCACCAAGCTCCTAATTCTTTTTCCTTTTTTCATTTAAGTACTTTTTCTTCCTCTTTTTCCCTTCCTTGCTCTTTATTTCTTTATTTTGCCATTTCTTTATTTATTCACGAATTTCCTGAAATGCAACAAAATAAATTATTAAAATACGAGTTCAAGCAATAAATAGGTAATAAAAATATGCAAAAATATGCACTTATCGGTTATGAATTATAGAACTCACCTATTTAATTTTGAGAGTTTTGAATGGTGGGAAGTGGGACTTCAACCCTTGGAAATGAGCAAGGCCGAGAGCTCCATGGATGGGTTCTTGGTGTTTGCCTTTTGCTTTGCTTTATGAACTATTATCTTCTAATCTCCTGTATTATTGCTAGACTACTTGGATGCATCCTTTACTTTTGTGTTGTTAGCTTGCTAGTGGTCTAAGTGTTGCCCTTCCATTGGTCCACTTGTTGGCACCACATTAAGCATACCCTTTTTGGCACAAATGCAACTTCATCACTTCAGTTGTAGTTGACTTACATGGAAGTCACTTAGCTTACCCTTACTCCATCCACTTACACATTCTTGTCTCTTGGTTCTCTGCTTGTTTCTTTGTCCGGTTATTACTCAATTTCATTGATCCTTAGGAGGGATATCTCAAGTATTTCTTGTTAATGTTTTACCGGAAACCTTCTTGATATTTTTACTACCATCTTCAATCCTCCTTTATAATCCTTGAATTTAAATTCCTTAAATCTTTTTATTAAATCCTTAATTCCTTCAGTATCCAAGAAAATCAAGGGGAAAAATAAAAGTGCTATTTTTCAGAATCTGATATCATTTACATACACTCATTTTGTCCCTAGGTCATCAATACGAACTCAGAAATCCATTCCGAATGCTTCTATATAGGGTCGTCTGATAATATTCCAAAATCCACCAAAACACTATTCATCATTTATTCTTTCTTTATTCCTTGTACTTAGAAAGTGTTCTGGTACTTTCTCGAACATTCTCCATCTCCTTTGCGGAGCTACTTGACCTTTATTAGATATCGATTTGGATGACATGAGAATCCCTTTCTTTCTTGGAACACCATAGCTTACTCTTTGGACAATAGATTATTCTTATCTAAGTTGTCAACCAGTTGCATTGTTCATGGCATATAAACATTTGAATCCAAATCCATTAAATATTCATTCATTAAACTCATTGATACATTGTAGTCGTAACCAATATTCATTCATACTCCACTACATAATAAAAGTTTTAATTACTACCAAAAATCTGGGTTCTTATAATCTGTAACTGAGGAGTCTAGCTTGCCTAGCTTTAGCCCTGACTTTTTGTCACAATGGCTAAAGCCTATGCAACATGATTGTGCTTCAGGATCAGGGTCTGCTCCACCACAATTGACGGTTGAAGCACTTCAAAGCTTAATTGTGGATCAAATTCCCGAGTTCACTAAGATTGCTCAACATCTTCTTACTTCCAACATGCCAAATACTGACTATGAGGCCATCTTACTCTGTCACAAGCAAGATGTTGAGCAACAGCAAGAGAAAATAGCAGATGAAGCTGAAAGAGATGGTAATGTTGATGCATGGATGCAAGGGTATGGCAGCATCTCTCTCAGTGAAGCTCTTCAATATATAAGGGAGGAATATATTACTTCACTAGGCTCAAATGCTAAATCTCTCACTCCTGGCGAAGTATATGAGGCTGTCAATGATGTTTATAAAGGAAGCTTGAAGGCTGCTCACAACATAGGCAAGGGAGTTAAATCTGAAATTGATGAATTTTGCAAAGCCAAAACAAAGATAGTGAGAGAGCTTCAATGTCAATTCACTAAAGAATTTCCCTCTCTCGATTTTGTCTTCAAAAATGTCAAATAGTGCAAAGCAACCTGTAAATTTCTAGATGATAGACTTCCTATGATACAAGACTCCATCACAAAGCTCACATCTCAAATGGATAGACTCACAGAACAGACTACTACTGCCAATGTTGCTATCAAGATTCTGTTTGCTAATCAATATGGGGATAAAGCAGTAACAGATGTTCCTCTTCATTACATGACAAAGTATGAGGTACAAAAACTCAAAGAGCAATCACTCACTGGTTTCAAGGCTGCACACTTGATGTCTAAAGTGGACTGTTTGGAATCAGAAGTGGTCTCTCTAAAACAACTCAATATTGAGCTCAAAGATTCTGTTGCCCTGCTGTATGAAAAGTTGGACACTAAAGGTACTTCTACTGCTGAGGTTCTCCTCAATCAACAACAGATGATTTCTGCCATGATGCTGCATATGAGAGTCCCTCAACCTACCTCACAACCTTCAGTCTCTTCTACAAACCCAAAGGTCTCAACAAAGAAAACTGTGTCTGCTACCAAGCCTAAGAGGGAGAAGTTAGACTCAAAACCAAAGGGGGAGAAAGGAATTGTCATTTCTGATCAGCCAAAGCCTACAAAATCAAAATCTCAAATACAAACAAGAGGGAAATGCAAAACCAAAATCTCTGAAATTCCTCTACCTAAACCTAAACCTGTCAAACCTATCACCTCTCTACCAACTGTGCATATCACTACTTCAAGTGGTTTGCAGTAATCAATCACATCCATAATGGTGGCAGGTTCTATGCCAACTGATCAAGCTAACCTCTCTAGACATGAAGAAGATCAACCAGTTGAAGTAAGTGTAGTCACAGAGGCCACGCTGATAGATGTAGCAAATTCAGAGACTTATCATGATGCTGCTTTCTTGAAGTTTCTACAAGCCACAAAGGCAAAGGTTGGAGGAGATACATAGCTGTACAGGAGGAGTCTCAAGGAACAAATCAAGTACTTGATAGTGATCCCAAGGAAGCTTAATCAAATCTTTCTCAAGGAGATTATGATGGTGACAAATGGCAAAATATGGCATCTATCTTATGACACCTTGAAGGTCTTAAAATTCACTGAGATTGATGCTATCTTGGAGTTAATTGAGAAGGTGGGAGAAAACAACAAGAGCCTATATACTAATCTAAGGAATGGTCAACATGCTAGACTGCCTGAAGTGTGTACTTGTCCAAGAACCATTCTTTTTCAGTCTGGTACAAAAATTGAAGATGTCAGTCAGCTGGTCATTCCCAAGGATCTCATTCCTCCGAATCACAGACTTAGCATTTCTATCATTGATCAACTACAAAAGAAGAATGGACTAAGAACTGCTGAAGAGTTGGAGGCATTAAGGATTCTCAGAACTTTCATAGCAACTGGAACTGTCCCAAAAATGGCTAAAGCAAGGAGAGATTAGGATGATGAGGGTGAAGACAAAAGTGATGGGAGAAGAAGACATCACATGAGTAATAAGGATGATAAAGAACAGAAAAAGAAAGATGATAATAGCAAGAACGGAGATGATGGTAAAGATGGAGGGAAAGTCTATGAGAGAAAGAGTGGAAAACAGCAAGCCCTAGGCATTACTAATAATAACCTCATCACAACACAAGACTCTATGTCTAGGATGAATGCAGTTAGTAATGACCTACCAAAATCTACATCTATGGATTCTGCAACTGTTTTTTCACATCAAGCATAGAAGATTCACGTCAAGAAACCATCAGTATGTCTCCAAAAGCAAACTACTAATGGTCTACTACAATGGTCCAAAGTAAAAGGTTTCAGATTACTCTCAAGTGACAAGATGTAAAAGGTGAAATTCAAGTCCAAGGCTAGAAAGGCAAAGAAAGTAAAGACACCAGACTCCCAAGCCATCATAATAGTCCCAGGGCTGAAATTGCAACCTCTTGATGAAGATTAATTGCTTTTTCTGAGGGCTCAAAGAATCTATCATGTGGCTATTGTTGATGACTGTCTTGAATTCAAATACACAGATGGTAGACAGTTCAAGTTCAATCAAGGAGTGTGTCAACACTGGGGCAGATTGTATGACATTGAAAGGATAATTGTAATGCTGAACATTGAAGATGAAGTAGAGAGAGTATGGAAGTTAGAATTAATTGACTTTGTAAAAAAGAAGAGAGATCATGAGGAGAAGTTGAGGAAGGAGAGAATGGAAAAGTGGAAAAGAGAGAGGAAGAGCTTGAAGCAAAAGTAGAAGAGTTAAGGGCTAAAGGGTTGTGCAGAGTTCAGTTTAATCCCTATGTTGTGAAATATAGGAGGAGGAATGAAGATAATGTCAACATCAGAATGAACCTGGTCAACCATTACCCTGCAAGTGTGTTGAAGCCAGTACTTGAAGATTTTAAGAACTCAATTCTACTTGAAGAACTGGATGCTATGGCAGATATCGTAAAGGCTATGGATGAGAATGCAAGGAAAGAAAAAGAAAGGAAAAAGAAGGAATATGATGATTTAAAAGCCAAGGCTCAAGGGATGAACTCAATGGAAAAAGGCTAGTAATTCTTCATAGTTTGTAAGAATGCTCTCTTTGTAATTTTATCCATGTTGTTAATCAATTTCATACCTGTACTTTTCAAGCTTTATCTTTATGTATGACTAGGCTTGTTATCAGACATGAAATTGTGACTAAGAATCTTACTCACAATTTGGGGGAGATTGTTAGTCACAGAGGCATGCCTGAATATATCTAATAACACGCCTAATTATTTGGAATGCTTTGCATTACTTACATGACCTTTAACTAAGGGAACCTCTAGCTGTAGAGTTTCTACTTGTTTTAGTACCTATAATAGGCATCAAAATTCTACCTGTGTAATTGTATAAATTAGTCATGAAATAATACTTGAAAGAAGATCAAGAGATAATGCCTCAAGCTTGGAGAACAAGGCTGCAGAAATAAACACAGTTGGATTTTGAAGATTGAAGATTTGCCTAAGTACTAATTCGAGAAGTATTTTGCTCTATTCGAAAAGTCTAGCATTCGACAAGTCAAAGATTCGATATCTATAAAGACACTGTTCGATATCTCTAGAAGTCAACAAGTCAAAGTCACATTCGATAACTCAGAGATTCGACATGTCTAATACTCTATTCGAGAACTCAAGAAGTCAACAATTCAAAGCATCATTCGAGTTCTCCAAGATTCAACAAGTCAAAGCTACATTCGATATCTCAAGGACTTAGGAAGCTATTCGACTTCTCAAGGATTCCATAAGTTAAAAGCTCTATTCGACAAGTCAAGGATTCCTGAAGAAAAGACTAATTCAAGAAGTGATTCAATATGTCAATTATACAATATTCGAGAACTCAGAGTTATCTATCAAGTCAATTCTAGTTCTCGAAATCACTTAGTTACTTCTCGAATACAGTCTTGGAGACAAAATACTGAAGATTGTACAAGTCAGAAACCTGCAGCAAGCCAAAACACTTTCAGGACCACAGTACTGTAAAGTGTCTTTGGAAAGACTACAAGAAGCTTAGAGAGTTGTTACAGGAGACAAGCTCCTAAAGAAGAGGATCTGAGCAGAGTTAAAGGAAGTCAAATTTCAAGCCGTTTGGATGTTTACTCAAAAAGGGATAGACATGTTAGAAAGTAATTTTGTCTATCACTTTATTTGTAGCAAGTAGGTTGTACACATGTTCTATAAGTGTACAAACTCTCTTCTCTAACAGTTAAGTTTTTAGGAGATTTCTCATTATAATTTAGAACATCTCTATGAGAAAACGGAGCCGAGAATACTACCATTTGTATTCACAGGTTGTAGCAAATCTTTATCTAATACAATATTAGATTAAAGTGAGTGAGTGTGTTCTTGTGTCCTTTATTCCACACTTACGTTTTCTTTAACACAAACACAAACACCTAGCTACATACAAACATCAAACAGGATCAAACATTCAAACCATTGTTCTTAAAAGACTTATTCAAAGAAAAAGTTTAAAAATACATTAACCCCCCTCTGTATTTTCTTATCTGTGTATTTCATACTCAACAGTGTTGGCTGCCAACAATTAGGGGGTAACCAAAACTTTTCTTGCATCCAATTTTTTTCTAACTCCTAAGTGTTGGCTGCCAACACTTGGGGGCAACCAAAATTTTCTTTGCATCCAATTTTTTTTCTAACTCCTAGGTGTTGCACTACTAAAAACAGTGTAACAGACATCACCGATTTAACATCGGTCAGTAATGCCATCAATGTAAAAAGTCTTTAGGACATCGCTCGTTTTAAAACCGATGTCTTTGTGTTTTAGGACATCTCTTGTAAGAATAACTGATGTCTTAAACAAGCTAAAAAAAATTAAATCCCGCACACCTCCCAAATAGTTTCCCCCGTTAATATATTTCCCCCCAATTTGTTAAAATGTTTCCCCCTTAGCCAATTTTTGGTTCCCTCCTAGTTGACAAACAATCAGATAAAGTAAATATTAAAAACATAAAACATATATAACTAAAATCAAAACAGCAGAAGAATATCTATCGTTCTCTCAACTCACCCTCGCTCCTTCTCCCAAGAACCCTAAATCTCACCCCCACCGCTCTCTCTCCCCCTTCCCCTCCCTCCTAATCTCTCTCGAACATAATCTTCAAGCTACAAGAATCTCGAAGCTCTATATATATATATATCTCTCTCTCTCTCTTTCGACTGGATTTGTTCAAAACCAATTGAAGCTACAAAGTTGTAAACCATTTGTTAATAGCTCAAATCGGTCTGTTTGAAGCTACTTTTTACATAGCTCGAATTGGTAAGTGGGTTAGCCTGCATTTGTACATAAACTCGAATTATTTCAATTTAGTTTTAAATTAGTGATTTTTGAACTCAAAACCATAAATTTTTAATTTGTTTTTTTTTTATTTTTAATTTGCGAAAGAGAATTATTTAATTTTTTTTAAGACCTGCCTTACTAATTATTTTTATGCACATTATTTAAGAAGGTGTAGTCGGTCTTGCTGGTTTACATATTGATAGCTTCTACCCCGAGAACCCAAAATGGTTTGGTTCTACTTGTGGGTTGGAGGATTCTAATGTTGATTGTGGAAATACTGAATTTAGACCTGGGGAGGCTGTATGAATTGAGAGCTATGGTTCAAGCCACAAAAGATAATCTAATTTATGAACTCATTAGGCACAATTCTGCCTGATCTCAGTGTGACTTGTCTATTAATGTACACAGAAATTTTGGATCTCTGATAGCCTTAGGCAATTTATCAATTTTGTGGTTCTGTATAGTATAGCCTTTGGGCTTTGCTGCTCATACTTCATTATATCTATAAGTTAGACATGTTGTAAGCTTTTTTATTAATAACCTTATTTCATATCCACTGTTACCTCCCTTGTTATATGATTCATGTATTGAACGTATACGTAGTGAGAGTTCTAATGCCTTTATGCTTTTTATGTGAAGTCCCCTTTGTTATCCCAACCTCTACAAATTCTATATACAATTTAGCATTTGAGTGTTTAATTTGCTAGACATTTCAAAATTATTTAACTATTTGCTTGTTTAGGTGATATCTCTTTTTTCGTTACATTTGCATGATTTGGATTATAGATAACGATGTTGGTCTACTAATTTCATAAAATTATTATCTTCATACGAAAAGTAGAACTTATGAGCCTAAAGAAAGAGGTGTTGCATGTTCTATATGTAGGAGTAGGACCAGAGGAATGACAGGATTATAGATAATGATGTTGGTCTACTAATTTCTTTTTTTTTCATTATTTCTTTTCCTTCAGCTATGCAGCTTTTTTTATTTTTCCGAATCATGGCATACAAGACCGAGTTACAATAAGACACTCCCCAGTTATATGTTCATATTTTTTGTATATATTGCACAAGTAAAAATGGTTGTGCCTAATTTATAATTCCTTTTGCTGATAGTAGGGTGAAAGTGAAAGTGTCCTAAACCAATCATGTATGATGAGTTAGGAAGAACTTTTATGTAATCTACTTAATTCATTTATATTAATAAAAGACTTGTTTGTTTTTATTACGGGCTTTAATGCAAGAACCCCGATTTTTGGTAGGAATTAAAACTTTTATTATGGAATGGATATGGATTCAAATACTTATATGTCATGAAGAAAGCTATTGGTTGATAATCTAGATAAGAATTATCTATCTCCTAGGAAATTAAGATTTGATAATTGCAAGGGGGAAGGTTATTTTATGTCATCCAAATCGATATCTGTTATCAGTCCACTGGTTTCGTAAAAGGGTTAAGGAACGATCAAAAGAGAACCAGGACATCTATATAACCCTAAAAGACTAAGTAAAGAATAAGTGGGGAATAGTGATTTTGGTGGATTTAGGAATATTATTAAACGACGCTATATAGAAGTACCCGGAACGAAATTCTGAGTTCGTATTATTGATCCAGGGGGAAAAAGAGTGTATGTAAAAGCTGTCGGATTATGAAAAATAGAACTTTTATTTTTCCCGAGATTTCCCTGGACACTGAAAGACTTAAGGAATTATTGGAGGGATTTAAGGAAAATAGGTTCAAGAATTATTCAAGAGAATGGAGGATGATAGTATAAATATTAAGACGGTTTCCGGTAAAACCCTAACTAGAAACGAATGAGTTATTCCTCTGAACGATCAATGAATTGAGCAATAACCGGACAAAGAAACAAGCAGGGGATCAAGATGCATGCATGTGCAAGTGGATAGGATCAAGTAACCAAGCTAGTTACAATGCTAACTAGCAAGATTGTAAACAAACCAAATGATACAAGATTATATCCCTTACACCACCACTTGCCCACTTGATTCTTGCATCATGGATGACCTAGGTACTTTATTAAAGTAGCTTTATGCCAAGATATTATTCAAGACAACACAATAATGCAAGACTAGCCAAGCAACCAAGCAAAACTTCATCTCTTTCTCTCCTTGTTTCCATTCGACTTCCTCCTTAATTCCAAAGGAGAAATCAAGCTTCCAACCATCATTTGATCTTGTAATTTTTATGGTGAGTCATATATTTCATAAAACTAATCTCCTAGAAGTTTCAAGTCCAAATTCCTTTGTTTCCATTTTCAAATAAATCATTTAGTAGGAGGATGAATAGTGTTTTCATGAAAACTAATCTTTGATTTTCTTGTTTTCATGGTTAATTTAGAAAGATTAAGGCAATCCAAGGTCCATACCAAGATTTGTAAGGCTAGTTAACACTCTCAAGGAGGTATACCACTCTTGAAAACCTAGATCTACTTTAAGGATATGCTTATTCTTGATGGATTTGAGCTTTGTTAGGATGTTAGTATGGTTATAAGCATATTAGCATGATCTTATGGTTGATTTTATACATGATTATTATTATGATGTAGAGATATGTTCTAGGAAATTTTGAGATGTGAAATCATGTGTATAAGATGTATGGATGCCCGGTGTGGCTTGGTTGTGTTGTTATGATTTTTAGAACGTTCAATTTATAGCCGTCGTAATGCCGAATTTTTGTTAACACTTAGAAACCAAGCATGGCAGTTAATATAAATTCCTGACCTTGGAAATATTATGACTGGTCCTTGTAGATCTCGAGCCATAGATCGTTTTGGCGCAAGAATCGAAACATTCCGACTTACGGTTTAGGAGTTATGGTCAAATTACTAAAATTGGTTCGAAACCGTAAGTAAAAGTTCGTAACTTCAATTGAACCTTGTAAAACATGTTATTCAGTGGCTAATCTTGGTAAATAAATACTAATGTTCATAAGGAAGGTGTGAGAGAAAACCACATGTCAAACAGATCGTTTTCCGATTTTATAAAAATGTTTGAATCAAGGTTAAACGCGAACGAATCCCTTAAAAGTATAACTTTGGTTATAACTTAGAAAACGAGCGATAAAACTCGAGGTGTAATCTCGGTTCGTAATCGACCGACTTTAGAACTTATACGACTTAAGTATATACCAAGTGTGGGTATGATGACATGTCTTAATAATGAACAATGTCAGATCGTATCGGTGATAAAAAGAGTTACACTAAAAGGTGTATAACGAGATAATTCGAAAATGTGTTTCGACTTAAGTGAAGTTTATACTTAGACTTTTAAAAGGTATTAATTGGTGAATCTCGAATGTTCTAATTGTTTATAGATCATCGAGCAGACCCAGGACACGTATCTCTACCCACACCCGATTACCAGGCAAGTTTCCAATACCTTGGAACTGTTGTTGTGATAATATGTATATCTACTGTTTCTGATACATATGCCATAGCATGCATGCCTATTGTCAAATTATATTATGATACCTATTCCCTGAATTGATATTGGCTTATAGACTAGATAGGAATTATCAGTTATAAGTCGGATTGTTTTGGTAAGACCATTAGCAAAGGGTATATGATATTCATTCTTAAATATAGACCGGGAGTTGGTATTTTGAGATATAGATAGTCGTGGAAACCCGGAGGGATTCCAACGGCAGATTATTATTTATCTTGAGGAATGTTATTATTAAACATTATTTATATTTCCATAAAGTATCAATTACTTGGAAATCTTTCGAAGAATGTTATGTGAGTATTATCTCAGCCGAGAAATATTAGGTGAATATGATTTTTGAATATTCACTTAGAGTTTGATTATTTAATAAATAATTACTTTGATATTCATTGGAATTTTATTTATTAAATGAATATTACTTTCGAATATTCATTTAAGGTTTTATGTACTTGATGAATATTATTTTAAAATATTCATTGGAAGTTCTATTTACTTAAGGAATATTATTTCGAATATTCCTTTAAAGTTTTGATTACTAAATGAATATTATTTGGATATTCATTTAGAAGATTATTTATTAAATGAATATTATTTTCAAATATTATTTAATGAATATTATTTTGAATATTCATTTAAGGAGGGGTTTATTTAGTAAATAATTCTATATATTCATTCGAGGATTACTTACGAGCATTATTATGATTTAATAATATTCCGTAATTATTATCGAGTTAATAAATATTCATGGAATATTTATTTAATTCTTTTAAATTCTTTTTAAAATGATTTATATTATTCGGAGATTATTTTTTACCTCCAGATATTATATAAAATATTTCGGAGTCTTTTTACGACTATTTTATCGAGGAAAGGTTCCCAACTCTTTATTTTTCATTTAAATCTATCTTAAAAAGGATTTAAATGCTCGCTCAAACCTCCATATTATAGGGGAACCTACTTGAGCAATGTTATTTATCTTGTTGACTTCCCGATCATAAATCCTGTAAAACTATTCTTTTCACTCGCAACTTGGTTGCTGTTTATCAATTGAATCTTTGAGTAACCTTCTCATCATTCGAGGGATAAGATTATTGGAACAAGATGGTATCCTCTAACAAGCAGCAGCTTGGGAGATATGATGTTGAATTTTCCTTTCCAACTAGATACGACTACTTTGTGGAGTCTTATCAACAAGTATCATACTTGGGGAAAGGGGGACGAACTTTACGTTCAGAGTCATGAACTTCTTTTCGAACTTGGAGTCGTGTAAGAGGCCGAGTACCGCCGGTCCATCCCATTGGCCCAACCGTTGGCCGGGGAGATCTAACTTGGCGGTAGGCAAGTAAATCCGTCAGCTCTTCCTTCTACCGGTACTAAATATAAATTGAGTTGTACAATCTACAACTGATCATCGTAAGGATTGGAACAGCGGGCGCGGTGAATACTCCAGCATTAGTTCATCATTCAAATTCAAATTCATTTATTTTTCTGCAACATTATCATTGTTGGCAGTATTGGAAGATTGTTTTTAATTGGAATTGCAATATTTTCCTGCAAGTTCCTCTTTTATGATAAATGATAATATCTGGATTATCTTTGACATAGTAGATATTCCCACCCATATATACATTTTGAGTTACTTTGTAACTTCATCGTTTATGTGATACTGGCATCATTTCTGTAAATGCATGGCATATGGTTTGAAAGATACTTTTGAACTATTATATATTATCGTTCAGTTATACATTATTGTTGGTGGGATATTGTCCACCCTTGCTTTATTATTATATCACAACAACAGCTAGACCAGATGACTCACACAAGGCGCACTCGATGCTGGCGAGGACGATGAGACTACCAAAGCCGAAGAGAAAGCTATTGGTAGGATAGATTCATTCTTTCAGCACCAAGTATATGGGCTAGCATGATTTATGTAAATGGATGGCAAAGAGTATGTATTTATATTTTAATTCTTTTGGGTTGTAAGAACTCAAAATGTGATTAATAAAATTTGGTTGTTACTCTGATTTCATCTCTGGGACTATAACGGGTGTGTTTTATATTGTTGTGTTGGATCATAAAGATGTAATTTATTTTATGTTGAAGTAAGTTCAAGTATTGTGGACAAAATTGGAGACCGTAATGACCGGATCCCGGACCCCGGATCTGGGGGTGTTACAGCAATAGTATCAGAGCGTACGTTATAAACCCCATAGATGAGGCGAAGTTAAAACAATAAATTCACTAAGATAATTAGAACTCTTGCCAAGTTCATAGTTGGACTACATAATGTAGTGCTGACATATAAAACCCTTATGGGAACTCTTAAGTATCATGATAGTAACTGAGCTCGATATCGTATCGATGAGTAAGGCAACAGACCTTGAGGCATACGAGCAGGAGCGCGATAATGCTTTATATGCTGAAGATCAGCGGGTAAATTCGATAGAAGTACCCTACTGGAGACCCGAAAGAGGTTCCAGCAGATAAGGAAAATCCTGTTAGGATAAGGAGCCTACCCTTGAGGAATGAGGGCTGCAGCCAGAAAGACTGTGAAGATTAAGGTATTGTGCTCAGAAAAGTGAGCATAAAGAACTGAGCTATTAGCAAGAGAAATGAAGAGTTATGTTGGATTCGTAGCCGGACTACTGGATGTAGTACCAGCAAGTAAGACGGATTGGAAGAATTACTTGAGATCTTATATGGGAATAGATGAGAATCCTTAGAGACTTTCATATTAACGAAGAAAGATCTAGAGGGATGTATGATCTAGAGGCATTAAGTGCCATATCATTTGATAAATGAATTAGTATGAATATTGTCAGTAATAATAATTCGCCATGAGAAGGCAGATGTCATAGGTTATAATTTTTGGAACCAAATTGAGGTTAATGAGGTGGTTTTATTCAGGGAAATGTTCATTTTATGAATGAAACAGTTAGAAAGTAAAGACATTGGGAAGGGACAGCATGATTGGATAAAGTTATATAAGGAAGTAGTAAGCGAGACAATGATCTCAGAACCTACCGAAAGATAAGACCAACAAGTCAAGATGAACTCGTAATGAGAGTACTGTCAGAGACTGAGTATAGAGTTATTTCAACACAGTTAAATGATGAACCAGAAATGTTAGATGCATGTGATTAAGAGGAATATTAAATTCTTTCTTTGAATGAATTATAGTAGTTACTTTAAGTTTACTTCGACGTGGAATTATAATGGATCAAGTAATACGATCAGCAGTTAAAGAGAAAAATGTGAGAAAATCTTCCTGGAGCTAAAAGATGAAATTGGTGACGATCCAGCGTTGGCATTGCCTCATGGAAGAAGGAGACTTTGTACTTCCAATGACGCTTCGCATAAAGGATTAGGATGTGTGCTTGCACAACACGACAAAGTACTTGCGGATGCATTCGGACAGCACGGTTCACCAGGTTCGGATGGCCTTAGTAGTGCAAATTTTGTGGAACAACCAACTCCGACGGTAATGTTCCTTCTGAGACTAGTGGTTAGGTAGACTAACATTTGGTAATATTGAATATCAGGACGTATAGGTATCAGGACGTTGTGACAGGTTTCAGTTTGAAACTGTTGAGTCCCTTCTAAGGGATTTATATAATTGGTTCCTCTCCAGAGGTTAAACTTCCAATCTGATGACGATTATTTCGTTAACTATGACTGCTTATGGTTCTACCTGCTTGGAGGTTCATAGAATTATTCTTCAGGTTTCGGAACTGGTCTCCTTAATGTTACCAGTAGGTGGATAGATTGACCAAAATTTCCCTGATTCTGGAAAGGAATTAGGTGAATTTTGGCAAACCTTGTCTTTCTGATTATCAGAGAACGTCATGGAAGAGAGTAGAAACTGGGGCAAACCCCGTGAATTGGGTAAGGTAGCTGCTATATGGGTTGGTGGATAGACCCCGATTATCGCGATTGATTGTAGAAATATAATAATGAAGTTGAGATTGGACGGAAACAGGAAATTGTAATTAAGAAACCAGCCGAAGTAAGAAATTCCGGGATTGACTTAAATGAAAATGCTGTTATGCCAGGAATGGTAAGCTTGTGTGGCACGTGGGATTGATAAGAATAGTTGAAAAGATAAAAGTAGAGGAAAGGTGACCGGAGACGGTACCGAGTAGTCGATCAAGACTTATATGAAGTAAAGTTTTGGAAAGGTAGAAAGGTATCAAAGAAGAAGGCACTATGCCGGCAATTGCTAGAAAAGTAATGCTATTAGCCAACCTCTAAAATCATATATTTTTATTTTAGTGTGGCCAGTTGAGGCCAAGTCACAAAGGATTATCAAGTGACTAGACCAGCAATGAAAGGACAAAGCAGGGTTGCTTCTAAGTAAGCACCGACTGCAAGGGCTTCTGATATAAAGGAAACATTAATGAGATCGTAGGAATCTTCTACTGAACCCTTTGCAACCCATATTTTGATTGGGAATTTACTAGATTTTTTTTTGGAATGGGGTCACCCGTAATAAAGTGATTCATGTGTATATGATTGTCCAAGATTACGAGTAAAAATAGAAGTATAGTGACTTGAGATGTATGATGTTAAGGTATTATAAATACCACGAATATATTATGAATAAGGAAAGTAAACAAGGAAGGTTTATAAAGAGAGTATAGAAATGGTCAGAGATTGATCAGTGTGCTGTAGAAATTTTGTCTAAGGCAAGTACCTTTGATAAGAACAATAAGTACTAAGAGATTCACGTTGAACTCGACCAATATCTTCCAAAACATCCTTGCTACCATTACCAAGTTCTGTAAGAGATCAGATAGACATACGTTGTCTTTTGGAAGGCCAAATAGGCTGACAACTATCTGAAAGAAAAGGTTAGCATTAAGCTACCGATCGATTATCAAATAAGAACAATTGAAAAGAGACCATTATTAAGGATACATGGTTTGATTGCCAATTATAGGATGCAAGAATTCCTTGGCAGTTGAATTAAGGATAGGATATCCACAAATTAAGACAAAACCTGGGGAATGCATAAGGGATGACATTAACCATAATAAAGACATTGTGAATTCAGATGATATGAGTTGGATTTGCTAAGGCAACAATGACCTGTAAGGATTATTAAAAAGAATTCCAGGAAAGGACATAGACAAATTATTAGAGTATTGATCAATGACGTCTTGCTATACCCTGTACCTAGAAAATGCAGGAGGAATGATGAGGACGACCTAAGAAACCTTACAAGGAAAAAGTTAACATTCTGAGTTTCAAAATAGAAGCTTCGTAGAGAATGTAAGACACAATAACAATAATGCCAGATGAGGCATGTATGAAACCATGATGAGGTATGGATGGAACCAAAGAAGGTTGAGATTATCCTAGAACAAGAAAGAACTAAGAGAACAAATATCCTAGGTATGATTGAGGGTAACTTTGATAAAGTTCCCACGGGAAGGTGGAAGCAATGACTTATGGAAAAAGACTGATAGATATATTTTTCCCCTTCAGCAGAGCTTAAGAGAGAATGCTTTCACCCAATAGTGATGGGAATGAGGTAGAAAAATTTGAGTTGGAATAGACCTAGAGAACATTGATTACAAGAAATTATTATTATCAGGAAAGGCCAATGAGGTGGCCGACATTCTAAGTATAGAGGAATAATTATAAATGTGCATACCGAAGGAACAGAATGATATTTGGAAGGACCTTGAAGGTCATATCGGAGTGGAGGAATTTACATTCCTTCTGATGATTGTGTAAGAATCGACGGTAATAATAGTTTAAGTAAAGATTCGATTCCTGATGGAGTCTTAAGCATATTACATACCTTAGAAGGTCCAATTTTGAGGCAAACCAGGACCATGATACAAAATTGACGAAGTAAACCGTTAAGTTTCCAGTCTTTTATGGAAGATGCATGAGTGATAGTTTCATCAACCTGACATAGCTACGATGCTTGAAACTCTTCTGCAATTTTATCTACTTCATGTAATATCTACATCAAGTTCAGGAAGTGTTCCTTATGGATAAGGGATAATGATTACTTTGTCTCCCTAAAGGATTTGAAACCCGTATGGTTAGCTATTAATGCACTACGTAAACAACAAGCGATGGTGATTCTTCTAAGAAAGTAGATGACAACGTAAAGATAAAGAAAGTGCTGCTATTGATAAGCTAAATGGCATGTTGATGAATGACAAGCAAGTTTGTGTTAGTGTACTTCTGCGCAAACAAGATAGAGAATATGAGGTTGATTATTCATGATGCTAAAGGTATTTCCGTGGAAAGAATTAATGAGACTTGGAGGGAAGGGCAGTTGAGCCCGAGACTTATTGGGCCACCTGAGAGTTTAAAAGTGTTCGGAAGGTGGCATTCGAGCCAGCTCTACCCCCAAAACTTATAGCATGATCGTAACGTGTTTCATGTGGCAAGGCTACGCCAGTAAAATGCAGATGCTCGATAGATAATAAGAGTACGAGCAGGTAGATATACGACCTGGTCTGACTTACGAAGAACGACCGGTGGACAATCACGGATAGAAAAGAACAAGTGATGAGAAACAAGTTTGGCATAAGAAGATTATATTTGATCTTAGTTAAAGAAATCGGCCAAATTCATTTCGGAGGGTTTAAATTGGAATAATGTGATGATTATAGAGTAAATGTGACGGGATACCAATAAGGAAGTTCCAAGTGTAAAAGATGTCTCAATAAAGAGATGAAGGTGGAAGTAAATAACAGAAGTAAATAAGAATCAGATAATAAGAAGGAAGTGATTGATAAAGAAATGACTGGAAAAGCAACTGTGGAATGTGAAGCAAGGAATGTTATGAATGGATTAATAAATGGGTTTTCTGATGAATTCTTGGGATAACAACCTGACAGTGTTAGTATTGTGAATATGATAGAGTTAGTAGCGTGGCATGGGATGTTAGTGACAATGATGTCAAGAGAGAAACCTATGATTTAACCTAAAAGTTTGAAGGAATTTTCTAAAGTGAGCGTTACTAAGATTAAACATGAGTATAGATCCGTAGAATAATGGACAAAGCAGCAAGATATGTTGACACGTGAAATTGCGATCAAATAGTATTGGATATAATTATGTTTATTTCATTCTTTGATGAACCTCTATAGTTCAGAGGTAAATTCTGAGTATGATATTTTACAATCGTAAAAAAAAACTTTCTATAATCCTTTAGAATTCTTTTCTTTTCTTCTCTTTTATTCATCTTCTTTATGAATTGAGAAGAACAACCCTTTAAAGAGGGGAGGTACTACTACGTGACTATCTGTCTGTGTGATAGAAGTCTAAGTGGAACACCATAACTTGTTTAATTGATTGTCAAGTACTAAAGGCTGGCCCCCTTCTGTACTAACTATGTAATAAAACAAATGTTCATTGATCATAGTAATCTCTCAATAAATTTTTCCACTTCTCTATGTTGATCGAGATTGCGAAGATTAAAGCGATCAGGAAATGCACAGTGCGAGCGAGGTTACCTCCGAATTCGCAGTGTGATAGTGATACCAATGTTATTGCAGGTATCAATAAGGATAAGACTGAGTAAGAGCATAACCCGGATAGTGTGTTGTACAAAAGTAGCAAAGATGATGGAAAAGGATAAAGTACGTATTGTAGCACCAGTAGACGTGCTGAGAAAGGGTAGAACGACTAAGAATTGACCCGGAAGCTAAAAGGTGAAATGACAGACAAACGACTCTTGTTTCCTACCTGATTCCGGGACGGAATCCTTTTAAGGAGGGGAGACTGTAAGAACCCTGATTTTTGGTAGGAATTAAAACTTTTATTATGGAATGGATATGGATTCAAATACTTATATGTCATGAAGAAAGCTATTGGTTGACAATCTAGATAAGAATTATATGTCTCCTAGGAAATTAAGATTTGATAATTTCAAGGGGGAAGGTTACTCTTATGTCATCCAAATCGATATCTGTTATCAGTCCAGTGGTTTCGTAAAAGGGTTAAGGAACGATCGAAAGAGAACCAGGACATCTATATAAATAATTGGTGAAAAGTGATGAATATTATTAAACGACGCTATATAGAAGTACCCGGAACGAAATTCTGAGTTTGTATTAGTGATCCAGGGGGAAAAAGTATGTATGTAGAAGCTGTCGGATTATGAAAAATAGCACTTTTATTTTCCCTGAGATTTCCATGGACACTGAAAGACTTAAGGAATTATTGAAGGGATTTAAGGAAAATAGGTTCAAGAATTATTAAAGAGAGTGGAGGATGATAGTATAAATATTAAGACGATTTTCGGTAAAACCCTAACTAGAAACGAATGAGTTATTCCTCCGAACGATCAATGAATTGAGCAATAACCGGACAAAGAAACAAGCAGGGGATCAAGATGCATGCATGTGCAAGTGGATAGGATCAAGTAACCAAGCTAGTTACAATGCTAACTAGCAAGATTGTAAACAAACCAAATGATACAAGATTATATCCCTTACACCACCACTTGCCCACTTGATTCTTGCATCATGGATGACCTAGGCACTTTATTAAAGTAGCTTTATGCCAAGATATTATTCAATACAACACAATAATGCAAGACTAGCCAAGCAACCAAGCAAAACTTCATCTCTTTCTCTCCTTGTTTCCATTCGACTTCCTCCTTAATTCCAAAGGAGAAATCAAGCTTCCAACCATCATTTGATCTTGTAATTTTTATGGTGAGTCCTATATTTCATAAAACTAATCTCCTAAAAAGTTCAAGTCCAAATTCCTTTGTTTCCATTTTCAAATAAATCATTTAGTAGGAGGATGAATAGTGTTTTCATGAAAACTAATCTTTGATTTTCTTGTTTTCATGGTTGATTTAGCAAGTTTAAGGCAATCCAAGGTCCATACCAAGATTTGTAAGGCTAGTTAACACTCTCAAGGAGGTATACCACTCTTGAAACCCTAGATCTACTTTAAGGGTATGCTTGTTCTTGATGGATTTGAGCTTTGTTAGGATGTTAGTATGGTTATAAGCATATTAGCATGATCTTATGGTTGATTTTATACATGATTATTATTATGATGTAGAGATATGTTCTTGGACATTTTGAGATGTGAAATCATGTGTATAAGATGTATGGATGCCCGGTGTGGCTTGGTTCTGTTGTTATGATTTTTAGAACGTTCGATTTATAGCCGTCGTAGTGCCGAATTTTTGTTAAGACTTAGAAACCAAGCATGGCAGTTAATATAATTTCCTGAATTTGGTAATATTATGACTGGTCCTTGTAGATCTCGAGCCATAGATCGTTTTGGCGCAAGAATCGAAACATTCCGACTTACAGTTTAGGAGTTATGGTCAAATTACTAAAATTGGCACGGAACCGTAAGTAAAAGTTCGTAACTTCAATTGAACCCTCGTAAATAAATACTAGGGGTCATAAGGAAGGTGTGAGAGAAAACCACATGTCAAACGGATCGTTTTCGATTTTATAAAAATGTTTGAATGAAGGTTAAACGCGAACGAACCCCTTAAAAGTATAACTTTGGTTATAACTTTGAAAACGAGCGATAAAACTCGAGGTATAATCTTGGTTTGTAATCGACCAACTTTAGAATTTATACGACTTATGTATATACCAAGTGTGGGTATGATGACATGTCTTAATAACGAACAAATGTCGGATCGCATCGGTGATAAAAAGAGTTACACTAAAAGGTGTATGACGAGATAATTCGAAAATGTGTTTCGACTTAAGTGAAATTTATACTTAGACTTTTAAAAGGTGTTAAGTGGTTAATCACGAATGTTCTGATTGTTTATAGATCATCGAGTAGACCCCAGGACACGCTATCTCTACCCACACCCGATTACCAGGCAAGTTTCCAATACCTTGGAACTGTTGTTGTGATAATATGTATATCTATTGTTTCTGATACATATGCCATAGCATGCATGCCTATTGTCAAATTATATTATGATACCTGTTCCCTGAATTGATATTGGCTTATATACTAGATACGAATTATCAGTTATAAGCCGGATTGTTTTGGTAAGACCCTTAGCGAAGGGTATATGATTTTCATTCTTAAATATATACCGGGAGTCGGTATTTTGAGATATAGATAGTCGTGGAAACCCGGAGGGATTCCAACGGCAGATTATTATATATCTTGAGGAATGTTATTATTAAACATTATTTATATTTCCATAAAGTATCAATTACTTGGAAATCTTTCGAAGAATGTTATTTGAGTATTATCTCAGCCGAGAAATATTAGGTGAATATTATTTTTGAATATTCACTTAGAGTTTGATTATTTAATAAATAATTACTTTGATATTCATTGGAATTTTATTTATTAAATTAATATTACTTTCGAATATTCATTTAATGTTTTATGTACTTGATGAATATTATTTTAAAATATTCATTGGAAGTTCTATTTACTTAAGGAATATTATTTCGAATATTCCTTTAAAGTTTTGATTACTAAATGAATATTATTTGGATATTCATTTAGAAGATTATTTATTAAATTAATATTATTTTCAAATATTCATTTAAGGTTTTACTTATTTATTAGATATTATTTTAAATATTTATTGGAGTTTAATTATTTAATGAATATTATTTTGAATATTCATTTAAGGACGGATTTATTTAGTAAATAATTCTATATATTCATTCGAGGATTACTTACGAACAATATTATGATTTAATAATATTCCGTAATTATTATTGAGTTAATAAATATTCTTGGAATATTTATTTAATTCTTTTAAATTCTTTTTAAAATGATTTATATTATTCAGATATTATTTTTCACCTCCAGATATTATGTAAAATATTTCGGAGTCTTTTTACGACTATTTTATCGAGGAAAGGTTCCCAACTCTTTATTTTTCATTTAAATCTATCTTAAAAAGGATTTAAATGCTCGCTCAAACCTCCATATTGTAGGGGAACCTATTTGAGCAATGTTATTTATCTTGTTGACTTCCCGGTCATAAATCCTGTAAAACTATTCTTTTCACTCGCAACTTGGTTGCTGTTTATCAATTGAATCTTTGAGTAACCTTCTCATCATTCCAGGGGTAAGATTATTGGAACAAGATGGTATCCTCTAACAAGCAGCAGCTTGGGAGATATGATGTTGAATTTTCCTTTCCAACTAGATACGACTACTTTATGGAGTCTTATCAACAAGTACCATACTTAGGGAAAGGGGTATGAACTTTACGTTTAGAGTCGTGAACTTCTTTTCGAACTTGGAGTCGTGTAAGAGGCCGAGTAGCGTCGGTCCATCCCATTGGCCCAACCGTTGGCCGGGGTGATCTAACAGGGCGGTAGGCAAGTAAATCCGTCAACTCTTCCTTCTACCGGTAGTAAATCTAAATTGAGCTGTACAATCTACGACTGATCATCGTAAGGATAGGAACAGCGGGCGCGGTGAATACTCCAGGATTAGTTCATCATTCAAATTCATTTATTTTCTGCAACATTATCATTGTTGGCAGTATTGGAAGATTATTTATAATTGTAATTGCAATATTTTCCTGCAAGTTCCTCTTTTATGATAAATGATAATATCTGGATTATCTTTGACATAGCAGATATTCCCACCTATATATACGTTTTGAGTTACCTTGTAACTTCATCGTTTATGAGATACTGGCATCATTTCCGTAAATGCATGGCATATGGTCTGAAAGATACTTTTGAACTATTATATATTATCGTTCAGTTATACATTATTGTTTGTGGGCTATTGCTCACCCTTGCTTTATTATTATATCACAACAACAGCTAGACCAGATGACTCGCACAAGGCGCACTCGACACTGGCGAGGACGATGAGACTACCAAAGCCGAAGAGAAAGCTATTGGTAGGATAGATTCATTCTTTCAACACCAAGTATATGGGCTAGCATGACTTATGTAAATGGATGGCAAAGAGTATGTATTTATATTGTAATTCTTTTGGGTTGTAAGAACTCAAAATGTGATTAATAAAATTTGGTTGTTACTCTGATTTCATCTTTGGGACTATAACGGGTGTGTTTTATATTGTTGTGTTGGGTCATAAAGATGTAATTTATTTTATGTTGAAGTAAGTTCAAGTATTGTGGACAGAATTGGAGACCGTAACGACCTGATCCCGAACCCCGGATCTGGGGATGTTACATTTAATCTATTTAAAGTGTTTAAATTAGATGTACCATAGTTTTGAGTAAAGCTTTTAGAATTATGATGAGATTGTAATAGTGAGATCTAAAAGATTATAACTCTAAACTTAAATAGTTCCTGATCGTAGGATAACTAATTGGTGATTAGTTAATCCTTAAAGATCAGTACATACTATGCTTGCTTCAATATGAAGGATGTCTGTTCTCATAGGCATTTGTGTGGTGACACTAAAGCTAGTATGTAGGTGCTTATTATAGAATAAGTTCACTGAACATGACTCGAATAGTTGAACAACTAATGGAGTTTACTCACGTGTCAGTAGTTGTTCATATAGTGATGGTTGTACAAGTATCCTTAGACTTGAGATAATCATAGTCATCTTGTGTACATTGAACTATGCTTTGGTTTAGTTTTTAGTCTCTAGGGACGATTATGAGGACTCTTCTGGGCATAGGAATTTGTACACGAAGACAATGATTGATCAATAGAGGATCTGCCCCTTCCAGTGAAGGAAGAGAATGTCCTATGTTATTCCAATTATGCTAGTTCACGAATCTCTGGCTAGAGTGAATGAAATTAGAAAGAAGTTTCTAATTTGCATTAAAAGCAACTAAGCATAGTGAATAGGAAAATCATATGATTAAATTAGATAGGCTTGACATAAGATTCATGCCTTATATTTAATCAGGACATTGTAGGGCAGAAGGAATTGATTGTACGATAACCATTCACTGATTAGGTTCTAGGTATTCTAAGCAGTGAATTCATATTATTCGGATAGTCACGATATGCTGTGAAGTATCCCTCACGATGTAAAATAAATATGATTAATTATTTAATTAATTATATTTAATGAATTAGAAGAATTCATATAAATAATAATAAAATAGTTTTATTATTATTTATTTCTACTACCGGCTTAATATTGAACCTACAGGGTCACACAATAAAAGAAATTGATTTATTGATAGAGGAATTAATTAATAATGGCTATTAATTATTTATTTGTGAAATAAATAATTTATTAGCAATTTTATAATTGATTAAATAAGATTTAATTGATTATAAATTAATGAAGAAGAGTTTTAAATATTATTAATTAAGGATTTAATTTAAGAAATTAAATCAAGAGAGAGAATTATTTTCTAAAGAGTTTAGAAAAGAATTAATAATTAAAAGAGTTTTAATTATTAATTAATTGGTTAATTAGATTAATTAATTAATAGGATTAATATTTATATGAAAATATCAGCTGAGATTTTTCCTATAAATACACTATTATAACCCTATTAGCCTCACGCCTTTTTACGTAAGTTTAACCGAGACAAACCCTAATTTTCTCTCAACCCTCTTCCTCCTTCAATTAGATCTATTTCTTGGTGGATACTTGTGAAGTGCTTCACATACTGAGGAGCAACTGATAGGAGGCTATTTACATCATCTATCATCAGTTTTAAAGGTTAGATTACGAATCTCATCTTTTATACATGAATCGTATGTATATATATGCGATATATATATATGCTTATTCTTGTGTTTTACGCTTCCGTATATGCATAAAATCCCTTCATATGGGTCTGCGCCCGATTCCGAGAATATTTATTTCGATTATTTTATTGGGAATAAGATTTATTACAGTTAAATTTTAATCGTTTTGGGAATAATGAAGAATTTAGAGATCGAGACAATAAATGGTGATTTTTGAGGAATAATTTCTTTTTATTGGTTGAAGATGGAATTATTATGTCAAATATTAATTATTTGATGTCAGATGATTTTTAGGATTTATTTTCGGGAGATTTGCAAGTGGACTCGTAATTATTTAAAATACGAGATTTCGAAGATTTGATGACTTTATTTTATAAATTTAAGGAGTAGAATTATTTTGGAAAATTTGGGAGATAATTTCTTTAATAATGCAATTGCAAGTGAAATAAAAAGGAGATAAATGAATTAGTAGTGTTTTAATTTGGCCGGGATGAATTAATAGTAGCTAATGTATATGTATTGGGCCAAGCCCAATTTGAGAAGAAGAGAGCTCGGCAGACAAATAGAAAACGGGGAGAATGAAAAGGAGATTGGGGGAGAAAGAAATTAGGGTTCTAAATAATTGAAATTGGGGATTTGTGAGAGAGAGAGAGAGAGAGAGAGAGAGAGAGAGAGAGAGAGAGAGAGAGAGAGAGGAGAAACCCATCTTCCTCATTCTTCTTCAAAACTCTGCCATGGAAAAGCAAGGAGGAGGAGGAGGAGAAAGATTGGAGAAAGCTTGGGTTTTGCTTGGTGATTGTTTGAATTGAGTTTTAAAAGCTTCTAAGAGGTATAACATCCTTGTATCAAGCTTTGATATTTATAAATTTATTCATGGGCATATATAGTTATAGCTTCCTGATGTTTGGGGTTCTTGAGGATATTATGTTGTGTGAATGATTAGTGATAATTAGTAGTTAAGAATAATAAGCAGTTGTGGATTATTGTTAAAGCTTAGAAAATCAGTTTGGTGGAAGAAATTGCCCGTTCTGCTCTGTTAATCCGTGACTGCTTGTCCCCTATTTTGGATAGTGGGTATAGGATGGAAATGTTCTACTCGGAGTCTAGATTGTCCATGCAAAAACCTTGTGTCATTTGAGTTAACGAGTAAAAAATTATGCGAGTATTAGTAAAGAGCGCGCAAAACTGAAATATTGCTGTCAGGTTTGTGAGTTTATTTAGTTCGTTATTGGCCTAAATAAAATGTTTTGGAGCTGAAATTCTTATACAGGATTTTGTTGATATTCAGGAAGGAGTCTACAAAATTTTGTATTAAAATGTTTATTTTTCCGTTTATTAAGAATGTTTGAGTAAACCGTGCGCAGTAACTTTTAAGATGACCAAGATTAATGTCCTGCTTTGGGAAGGGGTTTTGAAGAGGTTAAATGCCTTATTTGATAATGGCTAAAGAACTAAAGTTGTAGATTTATGTCCTATCTTTGTGGTTGCCAAAGATGGTACGTACCAGACTTGTAAAAATTGAGATA
Organism: Saposhnikovia divaricata; assembly: GCA_036435485.1. Lineage (NCBI taxonomy): Eukaryota > Viridiplantae > Streptophyta > Magnoliopsida > Apiales > Apiaceae > Saposhnikovia > Saposhnikovia divaricata. The sequence goes on along the minus strand of CM071597.1, from coordinate 87,437,382 downwards.
TAGCTGTTGGAACAGGGCTGATTCCAGTAGTTTTGGACTGACCATAGGGCTGATTTCAAAATTTCACCGTAAATTGTCTATTGCTTATTATACAATGAAATTTTATTATGTTGTACCTTTGAATGTCTAGTATACCCAGGAAAATGATTTTGTGTAAAAAGAATGGATTATGAATTTATGAAAAATGGTTGAGTAAAGTGTACGCGGTAGCGTTTTAAGTTTTCGAAATTGTTTGCCCTATTTTGGGGAGTTATTTTGAAAGGGTTAATTGTGACGCCCCCAGATCCGGGGTCGGAGATCTAGGCGCTCACGGTCCATTTTCCATTAATAACATACCTGTTCTTGCACATAATATATAAAACAGCCATCGACCCCACAATAAACTCACACCGCACACACACAGACACACACACAGGTTAGAGTCTCAGAAACGTCACACAATTGATTAAGCAGAAATAAAAGTTTCAGAGTTATTACAGACCGAATTAAATAGTATTTATGCTACCAGCAACACTTCGATAAGAAGCGAAGTTGGCGGCTTGAAAGTTTGTTACGATACACTGCTTTGCACAGGTCATACTTACAAATAAAATGAACTAACAAAAGTTGCCAACCAATCCGGCTATTGGGGCCTACCGGTGGAATCTCAACTGCTGCCTCGGGTCTAGTCACCTGCTTTCGGGCAGTCTGTCTGGGTCTTGCCATTTCGCTTAGCTGTTGTGTTTGTAAATTTGAAAACAAGCAAGAGTGAGCAACTATAGCTCAGCAAGAAATATATGTATAAGGTAAGCAATATAACATTTCATATGATTAGCAGTTATTAAACTCGTTTGTATCAATCAGTTATAAAATCACTTGTCTTTGTTGATAAATTCCGAAGGTGCACCAATACGTGCCCTTATTTTCAAAATAAACTTGCAGTTCTAGATACTGCATAGAGTCAACATCTTTCTCATCAAAATAGAAAACTATCAGCAACTTGGCACATAAGCCTAAGAAGCTGTGTCAGAGCATTTTCCAAAATGGAGGAATGGGACTTAAAGAAAACATAAAACCTGACAGGGATTGACGATAATCAGTCGCCACATCCAAGTCCAATAATCCGCGGGTCTTCTCTACCGGTAGAAGGATAGAAACTACATCCGTAACTATCCCCGGGTGAAAACTACATCCGTAATAACCCTCGATGAAAGCTACATCCGTAATCATCCTTCGGCAACACCTGGGCCGGAATAATAATTGATGGACCGCCTGGCTCACGGCCGCTTACACATCCCGGGAATCGTTCGTCAATGGTTCCCACACCTGCCAGAGTCCCTTCTTCTTTTTCTTTTAAAAAAACTTGATTTTGATTGAAAACTGAGTAGTTGAGGTCCGACATCAGTCGACCGATGATTCTTGAAATCATACAAGAAGCAAGCCTGACCGGGGGTTTTCGAAAATGTTTTGAGTTCGAAAGAGTTCGAGTTTGAAAGTATTAAAGGTATCTTGGATTAGCTTCATCTTTAAAATAAAGAACAATAATTAATAAATGATATTTTAAGATTTAATATTATAATTAATAAAATAATTATTTAATAAAATAAGCTTTTAATCCAAGATAGATATTTTGAGTATTTACGAAGATATAAAAATAATTACTTGAGTATACGATACTCCCCGAATGACCCTTCGGGTTTTCGCAATTTAATTACAATATAATAATATACCGCTCCCCGGTCAATAGTATATACGGACGGATACGACCTCTATTGCTAGAGTCGTTGTCCGAAGAAAACATTTCATTCTAAGTTCAAGGGGTGCAAACATATATGTACTTATACATCTCAATTTCATCGATACTTCGATAAACATAACATTTGATATAATTGAAAACTACAAACACAACAGTGAAAGTCCTTGTATATGTAATTTTTGAAAAGTAAACTTGCCTGGGTGTGGTTGGGGTGGTCGAACGTGCGGAGTGGAACGATCTATACATAAGCAATAACCGTTCGTTAGTACCTTAACAATATCTCTTTAATTGCGGGGTTTTAGGGGGTACAAAATTAACTTAACGACTTCGTCTTATGACACTCTAGCCCCACTATAGGTTCATGTCATCACTCGATTACGCTCGTCACTTATTCGACTTAATTTGGTTACCATATCCGAACCATATTCATTACCCCTAGAACTACACTCCACTTACGACTTTTTCCCTTGCGCGAATTTTACTCTAGCATTTTTATAAAATTGAAAAATTCATATTTTAATCCAATTCTTTTTGGGTAGCCTTCACCACTGCATTATCTAGCTTCTCGAAGTTTTCCATGATCCCACATAAATTTTTAGGAGTTTAAACAAGGTTCACAAGGGGACCATTTAGTGCAGTCCGGAATCCAGAAACACATTCCACTTCTCCGGCCATAACTAAAAGTCTATACATCACCTAGTCATGAACCTTATATTTTTGGAAACTACATTCAAATACCTTTCCAACAATATATATTAGGACCTCAGGGGACAAGATTTGGGGGTTCAAAACCCTCTTAAAAAACAGGTCAAGTTCCTGGGAAAAACTCAGCAAGCTTGTTTCACAAAATCAACCAAGATTCTTACATCCACACCACAACCAACATCTAATTCACCAAGTTCATACTTTATAACATTCATGGAGATACATACACTAACCACAAGCATCAAAATCACAACCACAACACCTAAACTCAAGATTTATATCATCCATCACTTATACATCCAAGATTAACACAAATACACATGGATCTATCATTAAACTTCATAAACACTACATGGCCAAGAGAGGTTAGGATTTTTATACCTTCTTGAGTATCTAGGAGCCTTGGATAAGCCTTAAAAATCTCAAGAACACCTTGAATGAGCTTCTACACTCCTTATAATCCAAGATCTAAAAGAAAACTTAACAATGTTACTATTCACAATAACTTTAACAATTAATATCTTGAAAATTAATGGATGAAAGGGCTTGGAATTCTTAGTATGCCTTTTCATATGATGTAGAGTGCCTAGGAATTTTGCCTTGAATTATGAATGAAGAGAAATGGAAGAAAGAAAATTTTTCTTCCTTGGTTTCTTGCTTGGCCGAGAGCTTTGTTCTTGGAGGGGGGGAGAGCTTTTTGTGTGTTTGCTTTTGTGTTGGTTGGTGAAAGTAAAAAGGTATTGGGTGATATATGTATTAGTGTATAGATATGTTATATATGGTACAAGTCTAGGTATGGCCACCATGCCCTCTTGTCTCCTTGGAAAGTGGTGCAACTAGTTACTATTCCTCTTGTCCATTTGGTACTACTAGTTTGCTTTTCCTAACTACTTGGTTGCATGGGACTTGCATGCAATACTACTCCTTGTATCATTATTCTTCCACCAATGCTTGTCACTTAATCTTTAATTCGTATCGTATCTTAATTGATCTCTCGTAAAAATATTTTGTCGCGTAGAGATTTCCCTAGTAATTCCTTAAGTACTTAATTGTGTAAATTCCTCGAATATCCATAATTCCTCGTCATAATTCCTAATAAATCTTTTAATACTCCAATAATTCTCAAATCCCAAGTTTATAATTCTTACTAACAATAAGACTCTTGCCCTCAACAATCTTCCTTTTATCTTACATAGTGAATGTAACAACATAGTTTCTCAGACAATCAATTCCATTTAAACAACAGGGATGACTAGAAAGGTTCCAAATTGACAATGTCACATGATATTAAATAAAAGAAAATATAACAAAAATTAGGGTTCTTACAGCCTCCCCTCCTTAAAAGGATTCCGTCCCGGAATCAGGTTGAAAACAGTTGGGGGTGCTTTTCACGCATCGTGCTCTCTAGTTCCCATGTTGATTCTTCGACATTCTGGTTCCTCCACAAAACTCTCACTAGTTTGACAACCTTATTCCTCAGCACCTGTTCTTTTCTATCCATGATTTCTACGGGTTGCTCCACATAGGTTAAGTCTGGCTGCAGATCCACTTGATCATATTCGATCACGTGTCGGAAGTCGGTATGGTAGGGTCGTAGCATGGACACATGGAACACATTATGTACTTGCTGCAAGCTTGGGGGTAAAGCCAATTCATAGGCTAACTTTCCAACTAGTCTCAAGATCTCAAAAGGTCCAATAAATCTTGGGCTTAGCTTCCCCTTCTTACCAAATCTCATCAATCCCTTCCACGGTGATACCTTTAACATCACAAACTCTCCTACCTCATATTCTTTGTCCTTGCGGGTCTGGTCCGCATACTTCTTCTGTCTGTCTTGGGCCGCTACCAGCCGTCCTCTTATGAGTTTGATAGTTTCTCTTGTCTGTTGGACCAGTTCAGGCCCTAAAATCTTCCGCTCTCCAACTTCTTCCCAACACAAGGGAGACCGACATCTTCGTCCGTATAAAGCTTCATATGGGGGCATTCCTATACTTGCATGGTAACTGTTGTTGTAGGAAAATTCGATCAACGGCAAGTGGTCATCCCAACTTCCCTTAAAATCGATGGCACATACTCTCAACATGTCCTCTATGGTCTGGATGGTTCTCTCACTTTGTCCGTCTGATTGGGGGTGGTATGCAGTACTCATGTTTAACTTGGTCCCCACACAATCCTGAAAACTTCTCCAGAACCTGGATGTAAGAACCCAAAATCTCGGTAGAATTAAAACTTTTCCTATTATGATGAAGTGCATCAATGAATAGTGATTTTGAGGATTAAGAGAATTTTTCATGCCACCTATGTACGAGACGTAGTGTGGATATTCCGAAGTTATACTACTAATCTACGGAGTACATAAGTGTATGTAAATGCGATCGAAATTCAGAAATCCCAAATTCTATTTTCGTGTAATATTTGACCGAGCAGTGAATTATATATCGGTAATATCAAGAAATGAGATATTTAATTTGAGCAATTGAGGAGTTAATATTTTGGAATTTTATTATAAGTGATTTGAGAATTTGGAACGAAAACCACTGAGGAAGTGAAACAAACGTTCTAGAAACCGCTGAAACTTTACAACGAGATTAAGCGATCAAGCGAGCGAATCATGAATTGAGAATAGTAAATTTTAGAAGTCCAAGGAAGGATATATTATGAGAGGAAAATGGAATTGAGAATAAAATCCTAGAGTTAAAGGAAATGAGAACAATTGAGAAACCGCGAGAATATTTCGGAGATAAAGAGAAAATACAAAGAAAATTGGACACAACGATTGTTTGAGGTATTGGGCCACACTATTACAATGAAGTGCAAGTTATAAGTTGTAACATATTGATTTAGTAAATATACAAGAAGGGAAGCCCCTTGGTGCAAATAAGAAAAGGAAGGAAGGACTTGAAAACAATATGTATAAAGCAAGGGACTTGCTTGCAATTATGGATGGATAAAGGTAATCCAAATGAACCAATGAGGAGATGACACCACATGGCAAGAAGATAAGATGCATCCAAGTGAAAATATCAAGCATTATTGATCACTTTATCACTTTAATCAAACAAAACAAACACCAAATACTCCATTCTGCCCAGCAGGAAAGGAGCTCACTAAAACGGGCCTAGAGACTTCATTACTCAATGAAATTTTTTGTTCTTTATATGGTTAGAAAGCTGTGAAGACTCTCTACAACTTTCATTCAGGATCCTCGACCAGGAAACGAGTGCAAGGGCTTCGTTTTGGCTGATCTTTGGGGCGTGTTTTTCAAGTCAGGAAACTCACTTCCATGTTCTTGATTTCTTTGGTGAGATTGAAGATGGTGAGCATAGAGTAAGGCTTCCCCAAGGTTAACCAAGCTTGTTTGAGATTGTAAGAACATCAAGAAGGTATAAAAACCCTAACCCCTCTTGGCCATGTAGTATTTGTGATGTTTAATGTTAGATCCATGGTTATTAGTGTGAATCTTGGACATATAAGTTATGGATGATGTAGACCTTGAGTTTAAGTGTTGTGGTTGTGATTTTTAAGCTTGTGGTTAGTGTATGTATCTCCATGTATGTTATAAAGTATGATCTTGGTGATTTAGATGTTGGTTGTGATGTGGATGTAAGATTCTTGGTTGGTTTAGTGATATAAGCATGCTGAGTTTTTCCCAGGAACTTGTACTGTCTTGTAGGAGGGTTTTGAACCCCCAAATCTTGTCCCCTGAAGTCCTAATATATATTGTTGGAAAGGTACTTGAATGTAGTTTCCAGAAATATAAGGTTCATGACTAGGTGATGTATAGATTTTGAGTTATTGCCTGAGAAGTGAAATGTGTTTCTGGATTCAGGATTGCACTAAGTGGTCCCCTTGTGAACCTTTTTTGAACCCCTAAAAATTTATGTAGGATCATGGAAACATTAGAGAAGATAGTAAATTCAGTGGGGAAGGCTACCCAAAAAGAATTGGATTAAAATATGTATTTTTCAATTTTATAAAAATGTTGAAGTAAAATCCGCGCAAGTGAAAAACCACTTAAGAGATTAGTTTTAAGTAGTTTTAAGAGTATTCACTTGAGTTTCGAGTTTGAGGAATAGATTTAAGTCGAATGGGTAAAGAATGTGATAATGTGATGACATGGTCATATAGGAGGGTTAGTGGGTCAAATGGTGGAGTCGCTAAGATGGCCTTGTATTCTTTAAAACATTATGATTAAGTGGTGTTGCTAATATACTAACGAGCGAATATTGGATATTTATAGATTGTCGCTCCACTCCACGAGCCCAACCACACCAACCTTCCCAATGCAAGTTTTCCAACCCTAAGCATTTATTTTTAAGATATTATGTTCCTGATTCTACCTATGCAAGTTTACTTTTCAAAACTTACATATACAAGGACTTTCACTGTTGTGTTTGTAGTTTTCAATCATATCAAATGTTTATGTTTATCGAAGTATTAATGAAATTGAGATGTATAAGCACGTATATGTTTGCACCCCTTGAACTTAGATTGAAATGTTTTCTTCGGACAACGACTCTAGCAATAGAGGTCGTAGCGGTCCGTATATACTATTGACCGGGGAGCGGTATATTATTATATCGTAATTAAATTGCGAAAACCCGAAGGGTCATTCGGGGAGTAACGTATACTCAAGTAATTATTTTTATATCTTCGTAAATACTCAAAATACCTATCTTGGATTAAAAGCTTATGTAATTAAATAATTATTTTATTAATTATTAATATTAAATCTTAAAATATCACTTATTAATTATTGTTCATTATTTTAAAGACAAAGCTAATCCAAGATACCTTTTGCACTTTCAAACTCGAACTCTTTCGAACTCAAAACATTTTCGAAAACCCCCAGTCAGGTTTTGCTTCTTGTACACTTTTCAAGAATTATCGGTCGACTAAGGTCGAACTTCAACTACTCGAATTTTCTATCAAAATGATTTTTGAAAAGAGAAGAAAAAGGGGACTCTGGCAGGTGTGGGAATCGTTGACGAACGATTCCCGGGATGTGTAAGCGGCCGTGAGCCAGGCGGTCCATCAATTATTATTCCGGCCCAGGTGTTGCCGAAGGATGATTACGGATGTAGTTTTCATCGAGGGTGATTACGGATGTAGTTTTCACCCGAGGATAGTTACGGATGTAGTTTCTATCCTTCTACCGGTAGAGAAGACCCGCGGATTATTGGACTTGGATGTGGCGACTGATCATCGTCAATCACTGTCAGGTTTTATGTTTTCTTCAAGTCCCATCCTCCACTTTGGAAAAATTCTCAAACACTACCTCTTGGGCCTAAGTGCCAAGTTGCCGATAGTGTGGCTTTTGATAAGAAAAATATTGACATCGTGCAGTATCTAGAACTGCAAGATTTTCTATAAAGATTGGCACGTGTTAGTGCACTCTTGCAATTATTTCAAAGAATGAAATGCTTTTGAATGAGAAACCTTCTAAGCTAATGGAAGGAAAGAGGTTTGCAATGATGTATTCCCTGTACAGTATGTTAACCGTAGAGTGTTTTTCCGAAAATGATATACTCATATGTATATACTTTAAAACTTGAGATATATTGAGATGGAAACCTTATAAAGGGTTCATATGTTATTCTTAAAGCTCCTTAGTGAGTATAGATGTTTTATTCAAACTCGGACATACACATTGTCCAATTATGTTTTGAAATCTGAGATATATACCCATATAGTTGGGAATGTTTTCGAAATAAACCACATTATTATTTTACAAAATGGTGAACTTGCTGAGCATTATGTAGCTCATTCTTGCTTTATAAAAACTTTTCAGAAAGAGAAGAATTGATCAGTTAACTCCGCACCAGCAGAAGAGGAGTAGAAGATTTACCCCTGAGATGATTTAGTTCCTGATAAATACTACAGAGTAAGTCTGATAGGTTTTCAACTGTAATAGTAAGACTTGTCTTCAAGTGTAGTTGTATAAATGGAAGTGCGCAAGATTCTAGATTGTACAGATGAATTGTAATATTTAGTGTTACTTTTGATTATCGTTTCTGAGGCTCTAACTTGTTTGTGCTTAAGATTGAGGTCTGGATGGATGTATTGTTGAGTTGTAAAGTTAATACAGGTATGATATGGTTGGATGGTGATGTGACGACCTAAATCTTTGACGTCAGATTTGGAGGCGTCACAGAAATGGTATCAGAGCGATAAGTTACAGTACTCAGAAACGAGAGTGTTGAGAGTTAAGTCTAAGTAGGAGAATGACATACGAGATCGTAGTAAACTTATTATTGGACTTCCGGAAGTGGCGGTGAGTAGAATGGGCTGGAATGTTACTGGAGGTATTATACTAGGGTCGATAGAATCCTTAGAGACCTTCAGAATGATGAATAGAGGTTTGAGAGTCATACATGACCTATCATAAGTAATAAAGTATAAAGCAGAGCGAAATCTCAAGAGCAGCTGAGGTAGAGGCGATATTGCCAATATAATCGGATGACTAGGCTGGCATAAATTTTGTGGCCCATAGTCCTCCACAGTTTAGGAGGCGGCATTTTAAGAATCAAGAAGTTTAGACTTCCCTACATATTTAAGGGTACTTAGTACTTGGAATAATGAAAGTCTTTTACTTTGGCTATAAGAACCGATTTTCGATAAGTAACGGGTTTACCTGAAAGTTGGTCACTATGTCGTTGTGGATTTCATTACCCTTGATGGCGAATTTTACATGTGTTATACGAGAATGTTATCATAAGACAAGCGTGCTAGATAATTCCACGCATGATTCGGACGCTAGAGCATGGTAGTTTAACTTAGAGAACAAACAAGTGGGATTAACAAAGGGACTCAAGAGAAGTTGAATATGGTTGCAACGAGCGATACAGTGATCTCAGAGTCTACCAAAAGAAAGGACAACCGGGTCTAGAGTGGGATTCTTTGATAGAGATGTTAGCAGGGACTACGTATATATGTATTGTAGACCTCAATATTTTTGGTATATGTTCACAAACACACACCCGCCACTGAACCTATGGACTGCACTGAGATCCCTGAGAGATCTCTTTGATCTGTTCCCAGGGGGAACTGGCCACTTGTGATTCATGTCGGAAGGCATGAAGTAGGACCCTATGGACTTAGCAGGTGTCCCCGAAACGATGTGAAGTTTGGTCTTCAAGATAAAGCACGGAAATGATAGATATATTTGTGAAACCCCAACTCGATAAATGACTTTAAGATGATGATTGAGAGACACACTAGTTGGTGTCTTGTATTACGAAGACGAAGAGATGGAGTTACCCTCATAGTGGTGATAATGAGATGCACGAATGATTATTAACTTATTTTGGTAACTACCGACTGGTGCACTACTTCATTTTAAACTTTTCATTAACCATGTTACCTCGATTAGTTTATATCAGGTAATCCTTCTAGCTTTCTACTTCAAAATTGTAGAATAACAACCAGTGATATACTCTCCCTAAAGCAGGACTTATCCGAAGTAATTTTATTTGACCCATGAACATTCTATTCAAAAATTTATGATGATCTTGTTCGGCTCAGGCCTATTTACACTTTCTTTCAATTATCCAAGGAATGTTCCACGAATACTTCCTTAATTATTCGACGAATATTACTTAACGAATATTGATATTTGATTGCTTCTTTCATACTTGCACTCTTCAGTTGAGCTCATAAATATTTAACAAATTACTGAGGACATGGATGATCTAATGTCCAGACATCCTTCATGAATTCTTTTCTTCTATTCAAGATGAGATTGTACATCATACATTGAAATCATAGTAAGGATATCATTTTGATATTGGTGTTCTGAATTTAATTCTACTGTAGGATCTGATAAAGCATGTGTACGGAGGCACCCTTGGGTGGACCGTTTCACTGGTAAGTAATATTTGATGAGAGGTTATCGATTGTTCCGATACCTGGAACATTCTCTTCAGATTTTATATTTTTCTTTTTCAAACTTAATAACTTCTTATTTCCATTCGTTGTCCGAGTAGCATAAAGTTTCTTCAGTGGCTACGATGTTGAAATTCCGTTCTAGCCAATTGAAACTGGCTAGTCGATATGTCAATATGAATGACTAGTTGATTGTTCTAACTAGTCAAAATTGTAATGTTGTGAAGAACACCTAGCTAATTGTCCTAGCTAGTGGTGATGTCTCAAACAGGTGATTTAGCAAATTTTGTCTCGATAGTTGCTAGTGTTTCTTGAAAAGGACTAGTTATTGTTCCACTGGTCCAACTCCCAATTTAAGTCATTCCACAATTAATTTTGCATGTGGTAAAGTATGATGATGAAAGTTGTGACGAATAACTTGATTGAGACCTAGTGAGGTCGCCCACTCGACTTGAACTGTTACCCATCTTCGTATCAGACTTTATATCACTTGAATATTTTATTCTTTCATTCATACAATGAGAATTCATTTGAAACCATTGATTACTTGAATGACAAACTACTTCATTCTTTAATTGTCATGGAGTGGAATTGCTTTCTATTGGCTGACCTTCATCAATGCGACTTTAGATTTCCTCTTATTATTCAGGAGGAAAAGTATCCACCCGATGTAAGAACTGTATAAAGACCATCTTTATGACTTTCGTATCCAACAATCATTGCCCTCGTGCAACATTCTCTATGATATCATATTACAGAATTATCAGGACCTGAAGGAATAAACCTTGTTGTACTCTTTCAGTCCATCCTTACATCTCCGAAAATCGAGACTCCTAGTATTTGGAACCATCAACATTCTTGGAACATCCAATGTAGAATTCTTATTGAAATTATCTATTGGACCTTGTTATTTTAAAACCATTCCTTTCAAAGTGATTACTCTAAGGTGAACGGGAGGTACAATTATGAACCGTTACACCAATATGAAAAAAAACCAAATGTTGTAATTGTGCAGCAAGAGCGTTATGCCGAGTAATTATTAAAGGGGCATAACACAAGACCTTTAATATTAGTGTGAGGAAAGTTATAGGAAATGATGAGGTGGTTGGGAGTACGCTCCTACCAACCGTTGTCAGGATGTTATAGTAATGAATTCTGGAGTTACCAAGCCTTTTCCTGATCCAAGAAATTCAAATCGATTGCGATGTAAGACATATCCTTAGAGGAAACTAACATGGAAGTGAGATGGACAAGAAAGGAAGAAATATCATGGCAAGAATGTGAAGCTTTACTTAGCTAAAAGGGATTGATGCACATAGCGAGACATAAAGTTTAAAAGGCCCCTAATAGCAAATGAATACATGGATATATCCCAATGATCCTTCGAGATTACCACCTAATCAAGTTTATTGGGAATCGCAGCAGCATACAGGCCTCAGGCTGACTGGCGCCAGTTGTGAAAGAGGACGAGCGTATGACATCTTACCTATACCGTCGAGAACTGAAACCCTTATCGGAAATGGAGGAATTGTTGACTAGTTAAAGTGCGTAGTTGTTTTTCAAAGATAAGGTTAAAGAGAAGGTTTCACCAACTCAAGATTGACCTCTGTACTGCACCAAAGTCGGCATTTCACATTAATATAAACATTATAAATTCTGGTAGTATCATGTGGATTGACTAGTGAGTCAGAAGCCCTTGTGGGTTAATAAATAAAGTTTTAAGAATGATATGAGAGATTAGTAACAACCTCGTTGTTAGCTATACTTTATAATGGGAAGAGGACTTTGAGAGTCACGATGATGCGTCTTTCAAGAGTTTAAGAGGTGTGCTGATGCAGTAGAAAGGGGATGATAGCCTATACTTCTAAACAACATAAAGGTTACGGGATGGGATATACTAATCGTGAGTCTGGGATTAGTCATGATGGTGTTCACGCATAATACTAAGACGTTAACTTTATGAGAAAAGTGTGAAAGTTTTCCACAAGTGCCATAAGTATATCTTCATATTAGAACTAAACATAAGAAAGAGAAGGTGACGAAAGGGAGCAGGGAGTATAATGGAGAAATTTTTTATTTCCCAGGAAAGGCCAGTGTGGTGGCCGATACCTATAGAGGGGATTATTCAAAATTGGAATTCAGTCAGTATTGACCAAGAAAATAGAGTATATACAATAAAGAATAATGTTAGAGGAAAATGACTAAATTATGGGGAAGGACAAAGATGTACAGAGAATTAAGAGAATGTTTGGCAAACGGATATGAAGAATTGTATTGGCAAGCTATTAAGTACAAACGCAACATGTCAAAAACAAAATGATAGAGATCTATTGGATCAATTCCGCCCGTAGAAAATCTTGAACGTGGACAGAATTATAATGAATTTCATGAGTAGGTCGTCGAAGACCGAGCCAAGAGATGGCCCTAGTTGATTTATAATTGCTGGACCAAGTGATTTACCTACGAGAGACTTTCCATTTAGAAGATTATCGATTTATATACGGAAGAGATGGTGGTGCAATATAAAACTTCTGCAGTGATTACGTCAGATAGAGACTTAAGGTTAAACTTCGAATATTGAAGGTGCTTTCAAGTATAATTAATAAAGAGATTGAGCGTATGTAGTAATTTGATCTGGACGGACAGGGAAGAAGAATTGTCCAGACGATAGAATTTATAATTAGTGTCGTGCCTTAGATTTCACGGGGCAGTCGAGAATAAAAACTTATCCATGAAACGAATGTTGTTATCACGATCGGCACCATGCGAACGTAAGGACGTCTCTTGTAAAGCGTACTACGAAAGAAGAAGTTTCGCTTTTCTTGCGTTACGAAGAAGTCAATGAACGAGGGATATAGTAGCTGAACTGGTTCGACGTATACCGAAGACTATATAGTATCCATAGCAAGTGGTAACGACTGACGGGAGGCAACACATGCGTGCTAATCAAGCCAAGGAAATGTGGAATACCGTGCGTATTGACGTTGTCTCAGACTATAGAACACGACCACAAAGTATTCACGGCCCAACGATACAAGGACTCAACACGGATACTATGAACAAGGTAGAAGAGGAACGTATAAGTAGTGGGATAGAAATTATCATTCATAGAACAACCGATAAGGAATACAGGTCGAGGAGAGCATGCGTTGAGAAGCAACATTAAAGCGTTGGTGAGACTGCAATAGCCCTAATTTTCGTGAATATTCGAACCTGGATGAAAATTAATTTTATGGGTGGATGAGAAATTTTTGCAATCACGATATGTACGAATTATTAAATGAAGATTTCGAATTGATATTACGCCTTTATGGTGCAGACGAGTGTAAGTAAAAGTCATTAGTTTTTACGAAACCAATTATTTCGAATGGTCAAATTTTATGAGATATCAAAGGAGTATGAGGTGGGAGACTTCGTGATGCTAAAGGTGTCCACCTGAAAAGGATTGATGCGGTTTGGTAAGAAAGGGAAGCTAAGTCTGAGGTTTATTGGACCTTTTTAGATTTTGAGGCGTATTGGGAAGTTAGCCTACGAGTTAGCCTTGCCCCAAGCTTGCAGCAAATTCATAATGTGTTTCATATTTCTATGTTACGACCCTACCACACCGACTATCGGCATGTGATAGAGTACAACCAAGTGGACCTATGACCCGACTTGACCTATGTGGAGCAACCCGTGGAAATCATGGATAGAGAAGAACAAGTGCTGAAGAACAAGGTTTTCAAACTTATAAGGAATTGTGAGAAAATCAAGATGTGGAAGAATCCACCTGGAAGTTGAAAGAGTGAAACAAAGAAGGAGTAACCCCAGTGATTCCTAAACTGATTCCGGGACGGAATCCTTTTAAGGAGGGGAGACTGTAAGAACCTAAAATTTCGGTAGAATTAAAACTTTTCCTATTATGATGAAGTGCATCAATGAATAGTGATTTTGAGGATTAAGAGAATTTTTCATGCCACCTATGTACGAGACGTAGTGTGGATATTCCGAAGTTATACTAGTAATCTACGGAGTAAATAAGTGTATGTAAATGCGATCGAAATTCAGAAATTCCAAATTCTATTTTCGTGTAATATTTGACCGAGCAGTGAATTATATATCGTAAAATCAAGAAATGAGATATTTAATTTGAGGAATTGAGGAGTTAATATTTTGGAATTTTATTATAAGTGATTTGAGAATTTGGAACGAAAACCACTGAGGAAGTGAAATAAACGTTCTAGAAACCGCTGAAACTTTACAACGAGATTAAGCAATCAAGCGAGCGAATCATGAATTGAGAATAGTAAATTTTAGAAGTCCAAGGAAGGATATATTATGAGAGGAAAATGGAATTGAGAATAAAATCCTAGAGTTAAAGGAAATGAGAACAATTGAGAAACCGCGAGAATTTTTCGGAGATAAAGAGAAAATACAAAGAAAATTGGACACAACGATTGTTTGAGGTATTGGGCCACACTATTACAATGAAGTGCAACATATAAGTTGTAACATATTGATTAAGTAAATATACAAGAAGGGAAGCCCCTTGGTGCAAATAAGAAAAGGAAGGAAGGACTTGGAAACAATATGTATAAAGCAAGGGACTTGCTTGCAATTATGGATGGATAAAGGTAATCCAAATGAACCAATGAGGAGATGACACCACATGACAAGAAGATAAGATGCATCCAAGTGAAAATATCAAGCATTATTGATCACTTTATCACTTTAATCAAACAAAACAAACACCAAATACACCATTCTGCCCAGCAGGAAAGGAGCTCACTAAAACGGGCCTAGAGACTTCATTACTCAATGAAATTTTTTGTTCTTTATATGGTTAGAAAGCTGTGAAGACTCTCTACAACTTTCATTCAGGAGCCTCAACCAGGAAACGAGTGCAAGGGCTTCGTTTTGGCTGATCTTTGGGGCGTGTTTTTCCAGTCAGGAAACTCACTTCCATGTTCTTGATTTCTTTGGTGAGATTGAAGATGGTGAGCATAGAGTAAGGCTTCCCCAAGGTTAACCAAGCTTGTTTGAGATTGTAAGAACATCAAGAAGGTATAAAAACCCTAACCCCTCTTGGCCATGTAGTATTTGTGATGTTTAATGTTAGATCCATGGTTATTAGTGTGAATCTTGGACATATAAGTTATGGATGATGTAGACCTTGAGTTTAAGTGTTGTGGTTGTGATTTTTAAGCTTGTGGTTAGTGTATGTATCTCCATGTATGTTATAAAGTATGATCTTGGTGATTTAGATGTTGGTTGTGATGTGGATGTAAGATTCTTGGTTGGTTTAGTGATATAAGCATGCTGAGTTTTTCCCAGGAACTTGTACTGTCTTGTAGGAGGGTTTTGAACCCCCAAATCTTGTCCCCTGAAGTCCTAATATATATTGTTGGAAAGGTACTTGAATGTAGTTTCCAGAAATATAAGGTTCATGACTAGGTGATGTATAGATTTTGAGTTACTGCCTGAGAAGTTAAATGTGTTTCTGGATTCGGGACTGCACTAAGTGGTCCCCTTGTGAACCTTGTTTGAACCCCTAAAAATTTATGTAGGATCATGGAAAAATTAGAGAAGCTAGTAATTTCAGTGGGGAAGGCTACCCAAAAAGAATTGGATTAAAATATGTATTTTTCAATTTTATAAAAATGTTGAAGTAAAATCCGCGCAAGTGAAAAACCACTTAAGATATTAGTTTAAAGTAGTTTTAAAAGTATTCACTTGAGTTTCGAGTTTGAGGAATAGATTTGAGTCGAATGGGTAAAGAATGTGATAATGTGATGACATGGTCATATAGGAGGGTTAGTGGGTCAAATGGTGGAGTCGCTAAGATGGCCTTGTATTCTTTAAAACATTATGATTAAGTGGTGTTGCTAATATACTAACGAGCGAATATTGGATATTTATAGATTGTCGCTCCACTCCACGAGCCCAACCACACCAACCTTCCCAAGGCAAGTTTTCCAACCCTAAGCATTTATTTTCAAGATATTATGTTCCTGATTCTACCTATGCAAGTTTACTTTTCAAAACTTACATATACAAGGACTTTCACTGTTGTGTTTGTGGTTTTCAATCATATCAAATGTTTATGTTTATCGAAGTATTAATGAAATTGAGATGTATAAGCACGTATATGTTTGCACCCCTTGAACTTAGATTGAAATGTTTTCTTCGGACAACGACTCTAGCAATAGAGGTCGTAGCGGTCCGTATATACTATTGACCGGGGAGCGGTATATTATTATATCGTAATTAAATTGCGAAAACCCGAAGGGTCATTCGGGGAGTATCGTATACTCAAGTAATTATTTTTATATCTTCGTAAATACTCAAAATACCTATCTTGGATTAAAAGCTTATGTAATTAAATAATTATTTTATTAATTATTAATATTAAATCTTAAAATATCATTTATTAATTATTGTTCATTATTTTAAAGACAAAGCTAATCCAAGATACCTTTTGCACTTTCAAACTCGAACTCTTTCGAACTCAAAACATTTTCGAAAACCCCCGGTCAGGTTTTGCTTCTTGTACACTTTTCAAGAATTATCGGTCGATTAAGGTCGAACTTCAACTACTCGAATTTTCTATCAAAATGATTTTTGAAAAGAAAAGAAAAAGGGGACTCTGGCAGGTGTGGGAATCGTTGACGAACGATTCCCGGGATGTGTAAGCGGCCGTGAGCCAGGCGGTCCATCAATTATTATTCCGGCCCAGGTGTTGCCGAAGGATGATTACGGAGGTAGTTTTCATCGAGGGTGATTACGGATGTAGTTTTCACCCGAGGATAGTTACGGATGCAGTTTCTGTCCTTCTACCGGTAGAGAAGACCCGCGGATTATTGGACTTGGATGTGGCGACTGATCATCGTCAATCCTTGTCAGGTTTTATGTTTTCTTCAAGTCCCATCCTCCACTTTGGAAAAATTCTCAAACACTGCCTCTTGGGCCTAAGTGCCAAGTTGCCGATAGTGTTGCTTTTGATAAGAAAAATATTGACATCGTGCAGTATCTAGAACTGCAAGATTTTCTATAAAGATTGGCACGTGTTAGTGCACTCTTGCAATTATTTCAAAGAATGAAATGCTTTTGAATGAGAAACCTTCTAAGCTAATGGAAGGAAAGAGGTTTGCAATGATGTATTCCCTGTATAGTATGTTAACCGTAGAGTGTTTTGCCGAAAATGATATACTCATATGTATATACTTTAAAACTTGAGATATATTGAGATGGAAACCTTATAAAGGGTTCATATGTTATTCTTAAAGCTCCTTAGTGAGTATAGATATTTTATTCAAACTCGGACATACACATTGTCCAATTATGTTTTGAAATCTGAGATATATACCCATATAGTTGGGAATGTTTTCAAAATAAACCACATTATTATTTTACAAAATGGTGAACTTGCTGAGCATTATGTAGCTCATTCTTGCTTTATAAAAACTTTTCAGAAAGAGAAGAATTTGATCAGTTAACTCCGCACCAGCAGAAGAGTAGTAGAAGATTTACCCCTGAGATGATTTAGTTCCTGATAAATACTACAGAGTAAGTCTGATAGGTTTTCAACTGTAATAGTAAGACTTGTCTTCAAGTGTAGTTGTATAAATGGAAGTGCGCAAGATTCTAGATTGTACAGATGAATTGTAATATTTAGTGTTACTTTTGATTATCGTTTCTGAGGCTCTAACTTGTTTGTGCTTAAGATTGAGGTCTGGATGGATGTATTGTTGAGTTGTAAAGTTAATACAGGTATGATATGGTTGGATGGTGATGTGACGACCTGAATCTTTGACCTCAGATTTGGGGGCGTCACAGATCTTCAAAGCGAAAACTATCACTGCTAATTCCAAATCATGGGTGGGGTATCTTATCTCATAATCCTTAAGTTGTCTGGATGCATACGCGATCACTTTACCGTGCCGCATAAGCACACACCCTAAACCTTTATGGGATGCGTCGCTATAAATCACAAAATCTCCCTTATCATCAGGTAGGGCTAGTACTGGTGCTGTCACCAACCTCTTTTTCAACTATTGGAAGCTCTCTTCGCATCTTTCAGTCCACACAAACTTCTCGGTCTTGCGAGTTAGTCGGGTCAAAGGGGCTGCTATCTTGGTAAAGTCTTGGACAAACCTTCTATAGTAGCCAGCCAGTCCTATAAAACTTCTCACCTCTGTCGGAGTGGGTGGTCTCTCCCAATTTGATACAACCTCTATTTTGGCTGGGTCCACTAGAATGCCTTGTTCGCTAATCACATGCCCCAAAAACTGAACTTCCTTCAACCAAAATTCACACTTCGAGAACTTAGCGTACAACTTTTCTTCTCTCAATGCTCCCAATACAATCCTCAAGTGCTCTGCATGTTCCTCCTTCGTCTTGGAATAAATCAAGATGTCATCGATGAAGACTATAACACACTTGTCCAAGTACTTCTTGAAGACTCGATTCATTAAGTCCATGAAAGCTGCAGGGGCATTCGTTAACCCAAATGACATCACTAGGAACTCATAGTGTTCGTACCAGGTGCGAAAGGCCGTCTTTGGTATATCTTCGGGCTTAATCCTTAACTGGTGGTACCCGGTCCTCAAATCGATTTTAGAGAAATAAACCGCGTCCTTTAATTGATCAAACAGGTCATCTATCCTGGGCAAGGGATATTTATTCTTTATAGTCACCTTGTTCAACTCTCTGTAGTCTATACATAACCTCATACTACCATCCTTCTTTTTCACGAATAACACCGGGGCTCCCCACGGTGACACACTAGGTCTTATCATCCCTTTATCCAACAACTCTTGTAACTAAGTGGCCATCTCTTTCATCTCCACTGGGGCTAGCCGATAGGGGGCTTTCGAAATTGGGGCCGTACCCGGAACTAAGTCTATAACGAACTCGATGTCTCTATCAGGTGGTAGTCCGGGAAGATCATCCGGAAATACGTCCGCGAACTCATTAACAACAGGGATTTCCTGTAGGTTTGGTGCCTCCTTCTTGGTATCCTTCACATAGGCTAAATAGGCTTCGCATCCTTTACGTAACAGCTTCTTAGCTTGAATCATAGTCAGGAACTTTTGGTTTTGCCGTTTTCCACTAAACACTACTTCCTCGTCCTCTGGCAGTTTCAAACTTACTTTCTTCCTTACACAATCAATCTGGGCTCCGTGGGTTGTTAACCAATCCATACCTACTATTACGTCAAACTCTCCTAGTTTAAAAGGTATTAAATCTACCCGAAAGTATCGCCCTTCTATTTCTAGGTCACAACCTGGACATACTTGGTTAACAGGAATAATTTCATGATTAGCTATCTCTACTTGCAGTCTGTCTTTCAATGGTTAAGTCTTAAGGCCTAACTGACATACAAAATCTAGAGATATGAAAGACTTGGTAGCTCCCGAATCAAATAAAACATTTGCCTTAACTGAGTTGAGTAGTAGAGTACCTGCAATCACATCCGTGTTCCTCACGGCATCCTGCACCGTCATGTTAAAAGTTCTTGCAGTAGGGGCCTTGTTAGAAGCAGTTCCACTCACTCTTGATGCAGCTGGCCCAGAGGACATACATTCCCTCATTCGGTGCCCTGGTTTCCCACACTTGAAGCAATTACCTCCGGCACTGGTGTTGTTACTAGTTCCTCGACAGACGTTAGCATAATGTCCTGTCAGCCCACACTTGAAACACTTCACATCCTGTAGGTTACACACGCCCGCATGTTTCCTTCCACACTTATTGCATTCTGGGGGTAGGGCTCGCGATGGGGTAGAGTAAGACGATCCCTGTGGTCGGCCGCTCTGGCCCACACTCCAACTTTCAGCTCTCTTGGTTCCAAAGTTTCCGCTGGGTTGGGACATCGTTCCTCGCTTAAATTTGCTCGGAAAGCTCCCATCCGCAGAGTTTCCCTTTCGACTATCAAACTTCCTCTTCTTTCCTTCCCTCTCCTTCTGCATCTGTTCACTCCCAGCCTCAACAATTGATGCTTTCTGTACCAAGGTGGCATAGTCTGTCAGCTCAAGCACCGCCACACGATTCTGAATCCATTGCTTTAGCCCCAGCTGAAACCTTCGGGCCCTCTTTGCCTCAGAGTTCACATATTCCGGCACAAACCTCGACAACTCAGTAAATTTGGCCACATACTCGGCCACCGTCATGTTACCTTGCTTTAGTTCCAAAAACTTCAGCTCCATTTGTGTTTCAATGAACCTAGGAAAGTACTTCTCCAAGAACTGCTCGCTAAACCTCTCCCAGGTCACCACACCTCTTCCTTCCAAATTCTTCTTAGCTTCCCACCAATAGTTTGCCTCACCCTTCAGAAGGTAAGTGGCGAAAACAGTCTTCTGCTCCTCAGCGACACCTAGTATTGCGAAAGATTTTTCCATTTCCTTCAGCCAGGCTCTTGCCTCAACCGGATCGGCAGTTCTTTTAAATTCTGGGAGTTTCAGGGATTTGAAATTCCGGAAAGCATTTGCATTAGGATTGTTGGGTGGTTGCTGAACCGGGGGACGGTCCAAGTTCTGCCTAAGTAGTTCCATGAATTGCTCCATAGGGCCTCCCCTTGGATGTTCCACCTCTCGGGTGTCATCACCAGCTTCTTCTTCTTCATACTCAGAGTCATCAAACAAGTTATGATCGTTGCCCTCATCCTCACTCAGGTTCACATTCTCCCCTTCATGGTTCTGGTGGCCTCCGGTCCCATGGTGGCTACCCTGGCCTTCAGAACTGACCGGGTGAGCTCGAGTGTTCATTCTTCTGGGTGGCATGATTCTGATAATAAAACAAGAATGGGTTAGGGTCTTCCAATTACCTGACAGCGTTTACACGGGTCAGGAACGTATCGTTCCTCCTCATAAGGTGGAAGTTGCAAAAGTTTTAATAACCCGATGCTCGAGATAAAACGTCAAAACATTTTTGGGAAAAATCTCTATGGGATGCGAAAACATTTGCAAGAGTTTTCAATATTTCGAAACCTCAAATTTTTTTTTTTGAAAAAATTTATTTTAAAAATTTGTAGGAACATTTTGGTAATTCTAGAGAACAATTTGAAATCGCATATCGTAAATTTGAAACAGCATGGTTGTATTTGTGGCTTGTAGCAATTGTATATATTCACAGTTGTATATCAAAACAGTAAAGCATGGCATCGAAAAGTAAGGCAGTTGAGACAATATCAAGGAAACTGAAACTAAATAAGTACGGTACAAGGGTTATCACAAAGTTTGGATGTTAGAGCCAAATACATAGTTCCGATGTCAAAGTCTAGCAAAAGTGGAACAATAACAAGTACATCATCCGAATAGTCAGGGCTACACAAAAGTAGGGCTACATCCGTACATACTACCCGAAGTCACATCTACATATCTGTAGGTCAGTCTACTCATCCACTGGTCAGAAAGGATACCACTGCACAAGTCAACTATCCTGCAAAATCGACACACTAATGTCATCTGAACCTAGAGGACTGAGCTATCAGTACACATCATGGGGCCGCACCGCGACGGAGCAAGGTCCTCACTCGGGAAAATGCACGACGCACAACATGCCTAGCATCCCTAGCCTGGATCACTCCGCCCCCGCGGATCCCCAAACCAAGAATCCTCTCGCGACTCCTCCTCTCAATCCTATGGAGTCGAGCCCTAGTCCTCCTAGCAACAGCAGTCCTCATCTCAGCCTGGATCCTCAAGCGCGCCTCGCGCTCCTCCACTAGTGCCCGCCTCGCCTCGTTAAATCTGGCCTCTGCAGAAAGCAAGTCTCGGGTCAGGAGCTGCACCACGTAGGCGTGCTCAGTACCCGACACTGGGGGTAGGTCCATCGGCGGGGGTGGTATGACAGGAACAGGAGCAGGTGCAGTAGCAGTAGCAGTAGCAGGACCAGGAGCAGGAGCAGGAGCAGGGGTAGGGTCAAGCTCCTCCTCGCCAGAAGTATCATCCTCGGAGTCACCGTCCGATGAAATAGGGCTCGATGACTGCGGAGAAGGTGGGGGTGACACAACACGACCCTCACCGGATCTCACACTCTCCTCATCAGTAGCTACAGGAGATGGGGTAACAGGCTCTGGCTCAGGCTCAGGCTCAAAGGGCTCCTCAACGGGATCCTCATCATTAGTATCTCCTATCAGCGTAATCCAGGGGCCAAGCTCAGAGTCAGCACCCATATCCTCCTCAGGATCCTCGGTATCTCGCATCAGTGCCTCGTCATGCTCTCTCTCAAAAGCCTCAGGGTCTCGTATCTCCTCCATCTACACAAGGGAAATAAGGTGGGTCACTAACCATAAAGAAAGGTTTAAGGAGTAGTTCCCTCACGGGCCTTAAAGTCAGGTCTATATCCAATAACCCGACTGCAAACTCGATGAGAGTTCTAAGTATTATTAGGGTTGTTATTATGGTTATTATTATTGTTATTATTATAAGGGTTGCTTTCTTAAATTACTATCGTTTCTAAGAATTGTAACCTCGCTCTGATACCAATTCTGTGACGCCCCCAGATCCGGGGTCGGAGATCTAGGTGCTCACGGTCCATTTTCCATTAATAACATACCTGTTCTTGCACATAATATATAAAATAGCCATCGACCCCACAATAAACTCACACCGCACACACACACACACAGGTTAGAGTCTCAGAAACGTCACCCAATTGATTAAGCGGAAATAAAAGTTTCAGAGTTATTACAGACCGAATTAAATAGTATTTATGCTACCAGCAACACTTCGATAAGAAGCGAAGTTGGCGGCTTGAAAGTTTGTTACGATACACTGCTTTGCACAGGTCATACTTATAAATAAAACGAACTAACAAAAGTTGCCAACCAATCCGGCTAATGGGGCCTACCGGTGGAATCTCAACTGCTGCCTCGGGTCTAGTCACCTGCTTTCGGGCAGTCTGTCTGGGTCTTGCCATTTCGCTTAGCTATTGTGTTTGTAAATTTGAAAACAAGCAAGAGTGAGCAACTATAGCTCAGCAAGAAATATATGTATAAGGTAAGCAATATAACATTTCATATGATTAGTAGTTATTAAACTCGTTTGTATCAATCAATTATAAAATCACTTGTCTTTGTTGAAAAATTCCGAAGGTGCACCAATACGTGCCCTTATTTTCAAAATAAACTTGCAGTTCTAGATACTGCATAGAGTCAACATCTTTCTCATCAAAATAGGACACTATCAGCAACTTGGCACATAAGCCTAAGAAGCAGTGTCAGAGCATTTTCCAAAATGGAGGAATGGGACTTAAAGAAAACATAAAACCTGACAGGGATTGACGTTGATCAGTCGCCACATCCAAGTCCAATAATCCGCGGGTCTTCTCTACCGGTAGAAGGATAGAAACTACATCCGTAACTATCCCCGGGTGAAAACTACATCCGTAATCACCCTCGATGAAAACTACATCCGTAATCATCCTTCGGCAACACCTGGGCCGGAATAATAATTGATGGACCGCCTAGCTCACGGCCGCTTACACATCCCGGGAATCGTTCGTCAACGGTTCCCACACCTGCCAGAGTCCCTTTTTCTTTTTCTTTTAAAAAAACTTGATTTTGATTGAAAACTGAGTAGTTGAGGTCCGACATCAGTCGACCGATGATTCTTGAAATCATACAAGAAGCAAGCCTGACCGGGGGTTTTCAAAAATGTTTTGAGTTCGAAAGAGTTCGAGTTTGAAAGTATTAAAGGTATCTTGGATTAGCTTCATCTTTAAAATAAAGAACAATAATTAATAAATGATATTTTAAGATTTAATATTAATAATTAATAAAATAATTATTTAATAAAATAAGCTTTTAATCCAAGATAGGTATTTTGAGTATTTACGAAGATATAAAAATAATTACTTGAGTATACGATACTCCCCGAATGACCCTTCGGGTTTTCGCAATTTAATTATGATATAATAATATACCGCTCCCCGGTCAATAGTATATATGGACCGCTACGACCTCTATTGCTAGAGTCGTTGTCCGAAGAAAACATTTCATTCTAAGTTCAAGGGGTGCAAACATATATGTACTTATACATCTCAATTTCATCGATACTTCGATAAACATAACATTTGATATAATTGAAAACTACAAACATAACAGTGAAAGTCCTTGTATATGTAAGTTTTGAAAAGTAAACTTGCCTGGGTGTGGTTGGGGTGGTCGAACGTGCGGAGTGGAACGATCTACACATAAGCAATAACCGTTCGTTAGTACCTTAACAATATCTCTTTAATTTCGGGGTTTTAGGGGGTACAAAATTAACTTAACGACTTCGTCTTATGACACTCTAGCCCCACTATAGGTTCATGTCATAACTCGATTACGTTCGCCACTTATTCGACTTAATTTGGTTACCATATCCGAACCATATTCATTACCCCTAAAACTACACTCCACTTACGACTTTTTCCCTTGCGCGAATTTTACTCTAGCATTTTTATAAAATTTAAAAATTCATATTTTAATCCAATTCTTTTTGGGTAGCCTTCACCACTGCTTGATCTAGCTTCTCTAATTTTTCCATGATCTCACATAAATTTTTAGGGGTTTAAAAAAGGTTCACAAGTGGACCATTTAGTGCAGTCCGGAATCCAGAAACACATTCCACTTCTCCGGCCATAACTAAAAATCTATACATCACCTAGTCATGAACCCTTATATTTTTGGAAACTACATTAAAATACATTTCCAACAATATATATTAGGACCTCAGGGGACAAGATTTAGGGGTTCAAAACCCTCTTACAAGACAGGTCAAGTTCCTGGGAAAAACTCAGCAAGCTTGTTTCACTAAATCAACCAAGATTCTTACATCCACACCACAACCAACATCTAATTCACCAAGTTCATACTTTATAACATTCATGGAGATACATACACTAACCACAAGCATCAAAATCACAACCACAACACCTAAACTCAAGATCTATATCATCCATCACTTATACATCCAAGATTAACACAAATACACATGGATCTATCATTAAACTTCATAAACATTACATGGCCAAGAGAGGTTAGGGTTTTTATACCTTCTTGAGTATCTAGGAGCCTTGGGTAAGCCTTACAAATCACAAGAACACCTTGAATGAGCTTCTACACTCCTTATAATCCAAGATCTAAAAGAAAACTTAACAATGTTACTATTCACAATAACTTTAACAATTAATATCTTGAAAATTAATGGATGAAAGGGCTTGGAATTCTTAGTATACCTTTCTTATATGATGTAGAGTGCCTAGGAATTTTCCCTTGAATTATGAATGAAGAGAAATGGAAGAAAGAAAATTTTTCTTCCTTGGTTTCTTGCTTGGCTGAGAGCTTTGTTCTTGGAGGGGGGGAGAGCTTTTTGTGTTTTGCTTTTGTGTTGGTTGGTGAATGTAAAAAGGTGTTGGGTGATATATGTATTAGTGTCTAGATATGTTATACATGGTACAAGTCTAGGTATGGCCACCATGCCCTCTTGTCTCCTTGGAAAGTGGTGCAACTAGTTACTATTCCTCTTGTCCATTTGGTACTACTAGTTTGCTTTTCCTAACTACTTTGTTGCATGGGACTTGCATGCAATACTACTCCTTGTATCATTATTCTTCCATCAATGCTTGTCACTTAATCTTTAATTCGTATCGTATCTTAATTAATCTCTCGTAATAATATTTTGTCGCGTAGAGATTTCCCTAGTAATTCCTTAAGTACTTAATTGTGTAAATTCCTCGAATATCCATAATTCCTCATCATAATTCCTAATAAATCTTTTAATACTCCAATAATTCTCAATTCGCAAGTTTATAATTCTTACTAACAATAAGACTCTTGCCCTCAACGATCTTCCTTTTATCTTACATAGTGAATGTAACAACATAGTTTCTCAGACAATCAATTCCATTTAAACAACAGAGATGACTAGAAAGGTTCCAAATTGACAATGTCACATGATATTAAATAAAAGAAAATGTAACAAAAATTAGGGTTCTTACATTAATGACCTTACTTGATGTTGGTCAAATAATGAAAGTTGTTAGTTTTGGTCTTATCTAGTGGTTTGTCAAGTATGGTATATATTGAAATGGTGGTTAATGTTTGATTTAGAATTTCTAAGGAGCAATAGTTGAAAATGATAGATGAATTGTGATTGGAGATGGAGTTGGGTATTGATTGATGTTGTGGATTGGTTGTGGATGTCTTAGATTGATTTGAGGTGTTTTTACACCATGGAATGTCCATTTTACGAGAAGGTCATGTCCAATTTTCTGTAGGAAGGACATTTACCTAGACCTAAGAAAGTGTGATTGATTTTAATAGATAATTTTAGAAATGAACTTAGTTGTAGAAATTGATTATTCTAATATCATGTTTCTTTGTGAATATATGAGTACATTTATTCCTGAGAATATGGGATTGAAGATCTTTGATGATACATGTTCAGGTTTTGAAGAGGTGGATTGGAGAACCGTAGGGCTGCTTGGATAGCAGTGGTTGTAAGTATATATTGTCTCTGTTTTAACTTGTAATCTATATGTTACATTATTGGTAACATGTTGAATGTTGTTGAGCCGTACTTGTTAGTCACAGAGGCATGCCTGAATACATCTAATAACAAGCCTAAGTATGTGTAATGCTATGCATTACCTACATGACCTCTTAACTGAGGGAACCTCTAGTTGTAGAGTTTCTATTTGTTCTGTACTTGTAATAGGCATCAAATTCTAGTTGTGTTACTGTAATTATAAAGTCAAGAATAATGCTTGAAAGAAGTTCCAAGGTTCATGCCTCAAGCAAGGAGATAAAGACTGCCAAATAATCACAGTTGGGATTTGAAGAAATGAAGAATTTGCCTAAGTACCAATTCGAGAAGTACATTTGTCTATTCGAGAAGTCTAGCATTCGAGAAGTCTGGAGTTCGATATCTCAGAAGACACTATTCGATATCTCTCAATATGCTATTCGATATCTCAGGGATTCGATATGTCAAAATGTTCTATTCGATATCTCAGGGATTCGATATGTCAAAATGCTCTTTTCGATATCTCAAGGAGTCCCAGAGAAAAGAGCTATTCGAGAAGTGATTCGATATGTCAAGATAACACTATTCGAGAACTCAGAGTTATCGATCAAGTCAACTCCAGTTCTCGAATCACTCACTTAGTTACTTCTCGAATACATTCTTGAGGACAAAATACTGAAGAATTGTACAAGTCAGAAACCTGCAACAAGCCAGCACACTTTATTTGACTCTGTCCTATAAAGCATGCTGGAAAGCCTACAAAGAAGCTTGGAGAGATAAGACAAGGGACAAGGAGCTGAAGAAGTGGATCTAAACAGGCTTTTCAAAGTCAAATCTGTAGCCGTTTGGACTCTTACTAAAATGAGATAGACAGACTGGAAAGTGCTTTTGTTTACCTACCTCATTTGTAGCAAGTGGGTGTATCCATGTCTATAAGGATACAGCCTCACTTCCTTAGCTGTTAAGGTTTTGAAGTTTCTCAAATATCCAGGAAATATCTCTCTGAGAAAAACGAAGCTGAGAATACTATCATTTGTATTCACAGATTGTAGCAAAATCTTTATCTAATAAAATATTAGATTAAAGTGATATTGTGTTGTGTTTGTGTTTAATTATCCGCATCTTCATATCTCACACACTTATCTTGCTGCAAAGATTCAAAACCGAAGAAAAATTCAAGAATCCATTCACCCCCCCCCCTCTGTATTCTTTTACTGTATTCAATACTCAACAAGTGGTATCAAAGCAGGCTGTTTAATCTAAACAGAAAATGATCATGAGTTCGAATACACCAAAGACTACAGGTACGGTAAAGGTCCCTAAGTTCGACAAAGAGAATTACAACCTCTGGAAAATAAAAATGCTGTTGTTCATCAAAGCTGCCAATCCTCTCTACCCTGACATTCTCAAGAATGGTCCATTCATACCACAACAAGAAGTTGTTGAATCCACAGTGGGCGCAGTAGTCATTCCTAGATCATACGTTCCAAAAGAGCCATCCAAATGGACGGACTCAGAGAAGGAAAAGATTGCCCTAGACAGCCACCTCATGTTGTTAATCATAGACTCCTTGGATATGTCGATGTTTGCCAACGTAGCATCATGCAGATCAGCCAAGGACATGTGGAATCACATCGAGGTGTTATGTGAAGGGACAGAGGAGGTAAGAGAAAATAAGAAACAGATACTGGTCACACAGTATGAGGCGTTCATGGCACAGCCCAAGGAAAGTATCACTGATATGTTTGAAAGATTTCACAAGCTGGTGACTGAGCTCCAAATGAATGGGAAGGTTTACAGCACTAAGGAATTAAATATGAAGTTTCTACTATCGTCACCAAACCATCTAGAGCAAAGGGTCATATCTCTAAGGGAAAGAGATTTGAACAAAGTCACGTATGATGTGCTCTATGGGGTTTTAAAGACACACGAGCTTGAGTTGCTTCAAAAGAGGGCTATCCAAGCTAACCAAGGCAGAATGATAAACACATCCTGTGCCTTGATTGTCAACAAATCTATTCAAGACCTGGAAGCATCTGCAAGTCAGCTGAGAATAGAAGAGATAGTAGATGATGAAGAAACTGAGGAAGTAGTGACTGAACCTGCTGATGACAAGGAAGAAGATGAGTTCTACACTCTTGAAGAGCTGGATGGCATGGAAAATACATCATATGCTTTTATGGCTAGAAAATTCCCAAACATCAGATTCAAGAGGAATCAGCCCTTCAAGCCTAGATCTCAAAATCATTCATTCAACAAGAGCAAGGCACCTATGAAAACAAACAAGAACAGATTCAAAACCAGCTATGTGGATAGGTCATCTGTAAGATGTTATAGATGCAATGACCTAGGGCATTTTGCCAGTGAATGCAAGAAGCCTAAAAAGAAGGATAAGGAGTTTCTTGAGCTTGAAGCTAAGTATGAGGCCCTTCTAAAGAAGCAGACACCAGGTAAGGCTTACATAGCCGAAGGGAAGTGTTGGGATGATTCTGACAGTGATGGGGAAGAACAAGAATTCTGCAACTATGCCTTGATGGCCAATTCCAAGGAAGAACCATCTGCATCAGACTCACAGGTACCATCTCTCACTACCATAGACATGTCTGTTTCTGAATATAAATCTTTGGTTGAACAACTATCCGTTGAGATGTTTAACATTCATACTAGTATGACTGCTGCTAATGAAGAAATTGCTAAACTGTCTACTAGGAATGAACTGTTAAATAAGAGAAATGAGGAACTAGAGCTAACTACTGTGCAAATAGAAAATCTTAAACAAGAGATTGAGTATCTAAAGAACAAAGTTCTATGTGCTAGTCAAGTTGAGAAAGCTCTTAGGGATGAATTAGCTGAAAATGAATTTAAGTTGAAAACATTTAAGAATTCCTCTAGTCTATTGCAGTCTTATCATGAGAAAAATCTAGCTAGACCTAAGGCTGCCATTGGACTTGATTATGACACTCTTAAACAAAGGAAAGGCTATGCAGTCATTGAAGATGACATTGTTGTTCAAGAGGAGGTGCCTCAGGTTTTGAAAAAGACTGAGAATCCAATATTTAAAACACCAACACTTGAGATTGATGAGGATGCCTTACTCATCAAGCAAATGTTGGAGGATGAAGATGAGGCACAATCAAATGAACAACAAGCATCCTCTGAGAGTAAGAATGTCAAAACCAAAGCCAAGGAGCCAGTAGGAGGTAGACCTAGACTTGAGAAACCTGTAAAGTTTGTTTCAGCTGGAAATTATGAGACTAAGAAGAAAGTGACTAATAAGAGACCAAACAGGAATGGCAAATTAGGGATTAACAAAGATAACAACTATGCTTATGTGCCAAATGCCCCTAGGAAGGTTTGTCAAAACTGTTTTAGCTCTAATCATTTGACTCATGCTTGCAAGAAACCATCTGGTAGTGTTGCTAAACCATTCTATGATTGCTCTGTGCCTTTAAGACATAGAGACTCTCCTTTCTGTGATAAACTTGATTGTATGCCATGTAACATGAATGTGATGACTAGTTGTTTTAATTTGAGAAGACAATTCATGGAGGGCTGTATCAATCATAATGTTCACACACACTACACAAGGACAAAGTCTTCAAGTCCTCCTAAAGTTAGGAAGGTACCTCTGTCACCTAAGTCTAAGAACCCTGATTCTAAGACTCCCAACAGTGACAAGAAGACCAACATCAAGAAAACTGATAAGCATGCTGATTTTGATAAAACTGTCACTAAGTCACATGGACCCAAACTCGTTTGGGTACCAAAGAAGAAGTAATACTTTTGTGTTTGCAGGGCAAAGAAAGTAAAAAGAAGGTCATGTGGATTTTGGACAGTGGATGCTCAAATCATATGACTGGTGATATGGCCCTGCTATCACAGTATGAGGAAAAGGCTGGCCCAATGGTTGCTTTTGGAGATGACAGCATTGGCAACACACTGGGATATGGCAAGTTGGAAATTGGAAATGTCATCATTGAGAATGTAGCACTGGTCAAGGGGCTCAAGCATAATCTACTGAGTGTTGGTCAATTCACTGACAGAGGCTTCAAAGTGAACTTTGACAAAGATGAATGTTTGATCACCCACAAGAAGACTGGTGATTTTGCTCTGTCTGGAGTAAGGAAGGGAAGCCTGTTTGTAGCCAATATGGACTCTGCAAGCAAGGACACAATTTGTTGCTTCTACTCAAAAGCATCAAATGAAGACAGTTGGCTGTGGCACAAGAAGCTATCACACCTGAACTTCAAAGCCATTAATTCCCTAGTCAAAAGGGAGTTAGTGAGAGGCATGCCCACACTTGAATTCTGTCAAGAAGGAGTGTGTGAGGCGTGTCAAAAGGGAAAAATGAAAAGATCAAGCCACAAGTCAAAAACAGTGACATCTATAACCAAGCCCCTGCAACTGATTCATATGGATTTGTTTGGGCCTGTCAATATTATGTCACTAGGAAGGAAGAAGTATGCTCTAGTGATGGTTGATGATTTCACAAGGTATACATGGGTAGAATTTCTGGCATCAAAGGATGAGGCTCCACAAGTAATCATTGAGCACATAAAGAAAGTTGACAAAGAAGCAAATGCCATAAATGCAAGTGTGATTGCATTAAGAAGTGATAATGGGACAGAATTCAGAAATGCCATGCTTGGAGCATTCTGCAAAGAAAATGGTATTTCTCAACAATTCTCAGCTCCAAGGACTCCACAACAAAATGGAGTTGTTGAGAGAAAGAATAGGACTCTGATAGAGGCTGCTAGAACAATGCTACTTGATGCAAAGATGCCTACATGTTTTTGGGCTGAGGCTGTGAGCACTGCATGCTACATCCAAAACAGAACCCTCATCAACAAAAACACTGGAAAGACACCTTACAACTTGATGACTGGAAAGAAGCCTACTCTAAAGTATGTTCATACTTTTGGAAGCAAGTGCTTTGTGCTAAAAGATAATTCAGAATATGTTGGAAAGTTTGATGCAAAGGCATTTGAAGGAATCTTTCTTGGCTATTCTATGGAAAGGATTGCATACAAAGTTTATGTCATTTGTCAAAAGAAAGTAATGGAGAGCACAGATGTAACATTTGATGACAGCAAACTACCTGGATTAGAAGAAGCCAATGATGAAGATAAAGATCCCTTGAAGTTTGACAATCTAGATGATTCTGATGAGGAGATTGAAAGTGAATCTGAACTCATAATCCAACAAACTCAAGTGAATGAAGAACCTGTGTCAACCAACAATGAAGAAACAAGCATCCAAGATACACCTGTGAGGAGTGACAACTTCACAGGGGGAGGAAATGTAGATGATCATGATCTAAATGATGAAGCAACATCAAGGATGAGAAATCAATCTGAACATACAAGGAAATGGGATAGATCACACACTGCAGATCAGATAATTGGAAATCCAAATGCAGGAGTAAGGACAAGGAGAGCAACTATAAATGAATGTCTCTATGGCTGCTTTCTATCCCAAGTTGAGCCTAAGAAACTTGATGATGCATTGTTGGATCCTGACTGGATAATTGCTATGCAAGAGGAGCTAAATCAATTTGAGAGGAGCAAAGTATGGGAACTAGTGCCTGCACCAAAGGATAGAACCGTTGTTGGAACTAAATGGGTTCTAAGGAATAAGATGGATGAAAATGGTGTAGTCATAAGGAACAAAGCAAGGTTGGTTGCAAAAGGATACTCTCAACAGGAAGGTATTGACTATGATGAGACCTTTGCCCCTGTTGCTAGACTAGAAGCCATCAGAATTTTCTTGGCATTTGCTGCACATTCAAATTTCAAGGTCTATCAAATGGATGTCAAGAGTGCATTCCTGAATGGGGAGTTGGAAGAAGAAGTATATGTGCAACAACCACCTGGCTTTGAGGATCCACAGTTTCCCCACTTTGTCTACAGATTACTTAAAGCATTGTATGGACTCAAGCAAGCTCCCAGGGCATGGTATGACACACTATCACAATTTCTACTGGAGAATCAATTCACTAGAGGCACACTGGACAAGACACTGTTCTACAAGAAACATGATGATGATATTATCCTAGTTCAAATCTATGTGGATGATATCATATTTGGCTCTACAAATGAGAAGTTGTGTGAAAAATTCTCTAAGCTCATGCAAAGCAGATATGAGATGAGTATGATGGGAGAATTAACATTCTTTCTTGGACTGCAAGTTAGTCAAAGGAAGGATGGCATTTTTATAAGTCAAACCAAATACATTAAAGATTTACTGAAGAAATTTGATTTGGAAGAATGCTCACCTGCGAAGACACCCATGGCCACTGCCACCAAGTTAGATGATGATGCTAAGGGCAAAAAGGTAGATATCTCAATCTACAGAGGCATGGTTGGTTCTCTACTCTACCTCACTGCTAGTAGGCCAGATATCATGTTTGCTACATGCTTATGTGCAAGGTTTCAATCAAACCCAAAGGAATCACACATGATAGCAATAAAAAGGATCTTCAAATATCTGAAAGGCACACCAAACTTGGGGTTATGGTATCCTAAGGACACAGGGTTCAATCTGGTTGGTTATTCTGATGCTGATTATGCTGGATGCAGAGTGGATAGGAAAAGCACATCAGGTAGCTGCCAGTTTCTTGGACAAAGGTTAGTCTCTTGGTACAGCAAGAAACAACAATCTGTGTCAACTTCCACAGCTGAAGCTGAATACATAGCTGCTGGAAGTTGCTGTGCTCAAGTGCTTTGGATTAGAAACCAACTTAGAGATTATGGACTTGTGTTGGAAAGAATTCCTATCATGTGTGACAACACAAGTGCAATCTCTATAGTTGCCAATCCTGTCAATCATTCTAGGACAAAGCACATTGACATCAGATATCATTTCATAAGGGAGCATGCAACTAATGGAACCATTGAGTTACATTATGTTCCCACAGAAAAACAACTAGCTGACATATTCACTAAGCCACTAGATGAAGCCACCTTCACAAGGTTGGTTAGTGAGATTGGAATGCTGAATTCTTCAAATTCTGGCTAAGTGAATATATCAACTAGATTGTTGCAGCAGTAAATACTTACCTTATCAAATGCTCAATATTTTTAAAGTAAGTATTGGCTGGAGTATGATGTATAAATATTCCAATGCTGCACATGTTGAAAATCATACATCTTTAGCTTGAAATTTCTGTGAAATTTTGAGAAAATCACTATTTAATTTAGTAGAATATTCTTCAGTGAATATTTCTGGTAAATTTTAAAAGATAGTGAAAATTGAATTTTATGAGTGAAAAGTATAGTTCGATAAGTCAGACTTCTCGAATGGTTCATTGTTATGTCTTGGCTCGAGTTCTCGAATAGGCCTATCTAGAACCCTCTTGAGTTCTCGAATAGTGTCTTTTTGAGGAATCGAATAGCACACTTTGAGTTCTCGAATAGAGTATTTTAGTTCTCTAATAATAGAGTTCTCGAATACTGCATTTGAGTTATCGAATCATTTGAAAAGGCTGATCTTTCGCTGACACTTAATCGCTTTTTGGATTTATATTCAAAACTTCATTTCCCTCATAAAAATATATTCTTAACTTTGAATTTTCTTCTGAGTTAAATCACTGCCAGCTGTGAGTTAAAAACTGTCTGAGATATCGAATAAGCCTTTCTTGACTTCTCGAATAGTTGTTTCATACTTCTCGAATGACTTGTCGCTACAGAACACTTATCTATCGACAACTCAAGACATTCATATATATACATACAACTTCACAACTATTCAATTCTTTTCGTTCGATTTCTCAAGCACCTCAACTCCTGAAACCTCTGAAAAACCCTAACTGCGAATTTCTTCTTCAATCCTAATTCTCTTTTCTTCTCTACCCAAATGGCAAACCCTAAACTCACCATACCATCCCAAACTAATTTCATCGCAATCACCAGTGATGTGGAAGCACCGAATGCCAATTTCAAGTGCTTTGTTCGGTGGTTGTCTGAATCATACATCAAGAGTGCGCTCTCAACCAACCCAACTCTGTACATAGATCTATTGGAACAATTCTGGAGGACTGCTACTGTGGAGGTCATCGCTCTTGAGAATGCTATCACTTCTTATATTGTTCACTGCAAGATTCAAGGAGAGGATATCACTATCACCACTGCAGACATGAATCAAGCCTTGGATATGCAGCAAGAGACGTATGATGCTCTGGCCTCCAATGATGAGTTGGAAGAATTCTTTGACTTCATCAACTACTCTGATACTATCAAGCTGGGAAAGTTGAATAGGAAGTTCTTGAGGAAAGAATGGAGCTTTGTATTTGCTACACTCCTTCATGTATTCACTGCACGGAAATCAAGCTTTGATCAGATTAGTACACCCGTGCAACAGCTTGCCTATGCCTTGGCTCATGGGAGAAAGATAGATGTTGGACTTCTCATCCTACAGGAACTCTATGGGAGACTTGGTCAGACCACAGCCAAGAGAGGTAATGAAATTTTCTTTCCTCGCTTTATTCAATCAGTACTTAACTTTAAGAATGCTTCATTGATTGAATTGCCTGGAGCAGATAAGAGTAAAATAGGCTATCCTAGGTCCATGACCAAACTCATTTTTGGTAATTTGGAGACTAGGAATGATGTGGATGTAAGACTTAGCATAACTCCCCACATGGAGGGTTTGTTTAGGTCTTACCCCCACAACATGCCAATATTTGATTCAAAATCACAGTTAGCACAGCCTAAGCAAGGAGAACAAAATGCTAACCCAAGGCCTGCTAACCAACCCCCTCAGCCAAACACTCTATCCAGCAAAGAGCCAACTGCATCATCCTCTCAAAAGGGTGATGTTAGTAAAAAGAAGAGAAAACAGGCTGCTTCTGAACCTTTAGAAATCTTAACTGAAGCAGCCTTGGCTGTAGAACTAGGGTTAGAAAGTGAGAAACCTGAGTTACCTATCATAAGCCTAAAGAAGAAGAAGAAATCTAAAACCACCTCTTCAGTCACTCAAATGGCTGAAGTTGTAAAATCAGGGGCACACAGCTCACTAGATGTATCCTCTCAACAGGATGCATCTATAGAATCAAGCATCCTCCCCAATGCACCTATCTGTAAAGAGTCAGCACAAGGGAGTGATAAGGCTGGCACAACACTGAGTGGAGAGCACATCATAACTGAAACTCCCTCTATTTCTCAGGGGGAGTTGCCAAAATCTTGTCTACAACACACTTCTCTTTCAGAATCTACCACTCATATTTCTTTGAAGCCTGCAACTCAAGCAATTGAGGAGCAAGGCATTGATCATCAAGAATTCTTTTCCCTTGATGAGCCAATGAATTCAAGTGACTTGGTGCATGACACCTTGCTCACCACCCAGGTACCACATTTGGATGGTCAGGGAATGCATGCTGGGGCATATCCTAATGACACCATCACAAACACAGAGGATTCACTAGTTCTTACTAGAGACTCTGTGCCTGTGTCAACTACTGTTGTAACTCATCCCACTTCTGTGGAGACAACAGTAGTAGAGTCTGTTCATCCGGTTGCAGAAGTTGCATCTGTAACTGAGGAGCCTAGCAAGCCTAGCTCTAGCTCTAACTTTTTGTCTCAATGGCTGAAGCCTGTGCAACATGACAGTGCTTCAGGATCAGGGTCTGTTCCACCACAATTGACGGTTGAAGCACTTCAAAGCTTAGTTGTGGATCAGATCCCTGAGTTCACAAAAATTGCTCAGCACCTTCTCACTGCAAACCTGCCCAATCCAGACTATGAAGCTATTCTCCTATGTCACAAAGAGGATGTAGAGCTACAGAAGGAGAAGATCATAGATGAAACTGAGAGAGATGGGAATATAAATGCTTGGCTGCAAGGAACCAATTCAATCCCTCTCTCAGAAGGTCTTCAGTATCTCAGAGAAGAGTACATCACTTCACTAGGGTCCAATGCCAAATCTCTCAACCCTACTGATGTGTTTGAAGCAGTGAATGACAGCTATAAAGGCACTCTCAAGGTTGCACACTATCTTGGTAAAGGCTTAAAGATAGAAATCAATGAAGTGTGTTCAGCTACAACCAAGGAGGTGCATGAGATCAAGAGGACTTTTGATGCTAAATTCCCTCAATTGGAGACTGTTCTCAAGGACATTCGAACCTGCAATGCTACTTGCACCAGGATGGACAATGGTTTGGCTATTCTCAAGGATGCTGTCACAGGTCTGGGGCACAAATTTCAATCCTTATCAGATCAGACAACTGATGCCAATGCCATGCTCAGGACCCTCTTTGCAAATCAATATGGAGACAAGCTGGTCACTGAGGTTCCTGTGCATGAGATGTCAAGGTTCGAAGTGCAGAGACTGAAGGATCAATCCCTATCTGGTTTTAAGGCCAATGAACTCTTCATTAAAGTGGATACTCTTGAAAAAGAGGTAGTCTCTCTACACAAGTCCAATGCTCATCTTACAGACACTGTGACAACTCTGACTGAGCAGTTGAACACTCAAGCCACCACCACAGCTGATGTTCTTCTGCATCAACAATCAATGTTGTCTGCAATGATGAAGCACATGGGTCTCCCTCTACCTGATGAATCTTCAACTCCAAAGGTGTCTCCTACAGTCCCTGTGTCTGTCAACAAGCCTAAGGGGGAGAAGAGGATATCAAAGAACTCAAATCCAAAGGGGGAGAGACCACTAGAAAAGGGCATCAAGATCACTGAGGGTGGCCATCAGAGAACTTTGAAATCTACTACTCATGTGCCTGGAAAAGGAAAGGACAAAGTTGATGAGCCTCCCACTTCTCTGCCAGTTGTCACTCTACCAACTGTGCACATCACTACTCCTGATGGTCAAAGGCAGTCTATCACAACCACAGTGGTTGCTGGGAGTATGCCATCTGACAAGCCTCAAATCTCAATATCTAAGAGTGCCAAGCCAGTAGAAGTGAAGGTGGTCACTGAGGCCAAGCTACAAGAAATTGCAAACTCAAATGTCTATCATGATGATGCATTCTTGGAGCTTCTGAAAGTCTCTAGAGAACAGGCTGGTGATGCTCTGCTATATCATGAGAATTTGAAGAGTCAGATTGACTGTCTCACTGTAGTACCAAGGAGGCTTAATGATCTATGGCTCAAGGAGATATTGATGGTAGGAAAGAACAAGATATGGCACTTAACCATCAATACTCTACAGAGTCTAAAGCACTCAGAAGTGAATGTGCTCCTTGGACTAATTGAGAAGGGAAATGAGAACAACAAGAGTCTTCATGATGAATTGAGGAATGGTCAACCTTCAAGGCTACCTGAAGTTTTCACAAATCCTAGAACTATTATCTACCAGGCTGGAACAAGAATTGAAGATATCAAGCAGCTGGTCATTCCTAAGCATCTAACTCCTCAAAATAAAAATCTCATCATAGCCATCATTGAGAAACTGATCAAGAAGAAGGGATCAAGAACAGCAGAAGAATTAGAAGCTATATCTTATCTCAGGTCATATATTGCAACTGGCATTGTATCTGAGACTGCTAAGTTCAACCCAAGAAAAGATCAAGACAAGGATGAAGATAAAAGTGATGGAAGGAGAAGACATCACAGGAGTAATAAGGGTGATGAAGACAAGAAGAAGAAGAAGGATGATGAGAAGAGGAAGAATGATGATGATCAAGGTAAAGGCTCTGAGAGGAAAAGTGGAAGACAGCAAGCCTCAGGCATTGCTGACAGTAACCTCACCACAACACAAGACTCTAAGTCTAGGGTGAATGCTGCCAGTAGTGACCCTTCAAAATTTGCATCTATGGCTTCTGCAACTGTCTTGCCACCTCAAGAAGAGAAGAAGATTCAAGTCAAGAAACCATCTGTATGTTTCAAAAAGCAAACTGCTAATGGAATACTACAATGGTCTACAATGTAAAAAGAATCAAGTTCAAGCAAGCTGCAAGGAAATCAAAGCCAACCATATCAAAAACCCTGACAATCTATCCAGGCCTAAAACTCCAACCACTAGATGAAGATTATGATGTAGACCAACTGCAATTTTTGCAAGCTCAAAGAATCTATCATGTTGCCATTGTTGATAATTGCCTTGAGATTAAATATTCTGATGGAAGGGAGGAGAAATTCAAATAAGGAGGATGTCAACACTGGGGCAAGCTATATGACATAGAGAGAATCATTGCACTGTTGAGCTCAGAAGATAAAGTGGAGAGAGTATGGAAACTGGAGCTAATTGATTTTGTGAAAATGAAGAGAGATCATGAAGAAAAAGTCAGAAAAGAGTGTTTTGAGAAATGGCTGGCAAGGGAGAAAGAAATTGAGAGACTGGAAAGTGAAGCAGAAAAGCTGAGGAAAAAGGGTTTGTGTAGAGTTCAGTTCAACCCCTACATGGTAAAGTATAGGAGGAGGAATGGAAATCAAGTCAACATCAGAATGAATCTACTCAACCACTATCCTGCAAATATTCTGGAACCAGTACTTGAAGATTTCAAAGACTCAATTTTGCTTGAAGAATTGGATACTATGGCAGAAATAATAAAAGCTATGGATGAGAATACAAGGAAGGAGAAAGAAAGAAGAAAGAAAGAATATGATGAATTTCAAGCCAAAGCTATGGAAAGGGAATCAAAAGACAATGGCTAGTTCTTCATCATAGGCTGTAAGATTACTCACTCTGTAGTTCTATCCAGATTGCTAATGGAAATTCATACCTGTACTGTCAAGTTTTATCTTTATGTATGATAGGCTTGTTATCAGACATGAAATTGTGACTAAGGGTCTTACTCACAATTTGGGGGAGATTGTTAGTCACAGAGGCATGCCTGAATACATCTAATAACAAGCCTAAGTATGTGTAATGCTATGCATTACCTACATGACCTCTTAACTGAGGGAACCTCTAGTTGTAGAGTTTCTATTTGTTCTGTACTTGTAATAGGCATCAAATTCTAGTTGTGTTACTGTAATTATAAAGTCAAGAATAATGCTTGAAAGAAGTTCCAAGGTTCATGCCTCAAGCAAGGAGATAAAGACTGCCAAATAATCACAGTTGGGATTTGAAGAAATAAAGAATTTGCCTAATTACCAATTCGAGAAGTACATTTGTCTATTCGAGAAGTCTAGCATTCGAGAAGTCTGGAGTTCGATATCTCAGAAGACACTATTCGATATCTCTCAATATGCTATTCGATATCTCAGGGATTCGATATGTCAAAATGTTCTATTCGATATCTCAGGGATTCGATATGTCAAAATGCTCTATTCGATATCTCAAGGAGTCCCAGAGAAAAGAGCTATTCGAGAAGTGATTCGATATGTCAAGATAACACTATTCGAGAACTCAGAGTTATCGATCAAGTCAACTCCAGTTCTCGAATCACTCACTTAGTTACTTCTCGAATACATTCTTGAGGACAAAATACTGAAGAATTGTACAAGTCAGAAACCTGCAACAAGCCAGCACACTTTATTTGACTCTGTCCTATAAAGCATGCTGGAAAGCCTACAAAGAAGCTTGGAGAGATAAGACAAGGGACAAGGAGCTGAAGAAGTGGATCTAAACAGGCTTTTCAAAGTCAAATCTGTAGCCGTTTGGACTCTTACTAAAATGAGATAGACAGACTGGAAAGTGCTTTTGTTTACCTACCTCATTTGTAGCAAGTGGGTGTATCCATGTCTATAAGGATACAGCCTCACTTCCTTAGCTGTTAAGGTTTTGAAGTTTCTCAAATATCCAGGAAATATCTCTCTGAGAAAAACGAAGCTGAGAATACTATCATTTGTATTCACAGATTGTAGCAAAATCTTTATCTAATAAAATATTAGATTATAGTGATATTGTGTTGTGTTTGTGTTTAATTATCCGCATCTTCATATCTCACACACTTATCTTGCTGCAAAGATTCAAAACCGAAGAAAAATTCAAGAATCCATTCACCCCCCCCTCTGTATTCTTTTACTGTATTCAATACTCAACAGTACTTATTGAATGTTGTTGAGCTATACGTATTAGATTTATATACGTACATATAGCTAAATCAATATTTTTATGATTTTCATTGGTGGAGATAATATCTATTGGTCGGTATTATCCAAATTTATTCTTAGTGTTGGTAATCATATTCCCTGACTGCTATGATCCAGATTAATTCTTATTGTTAGCAGTAACACTCTTTGGTTAGTATTATTCAAATTGATTCTTACTGGTCGGGATAATACTCTTTGGTCGATATTATCCAAATTGATTCTTATTGGTCGAGATAATGCTTTTCGGTTGATCTTATTCAAGCTAATTCTTATCAGTGAAGATAATACTCATTCGTCGGTTTTATCCAAATTCACTTTTATTAGTAGAGATAATACTTTTTGTTCGGTATTATCCAAATTGGACGTTCATTCAATTCTTTAATGATTTACATAAGTGAATAGCTAATATTGTTCATTAGCTATGCTATGATGAGCTTATTTTGGACTATTGAGACTAGATGATGGTATCAAGATATTTTTAAGATTGCTGGCTAATTGTTTGGCTAGCAATTAGGTTGTTGAGGTAGATAGTCAATTATTCTGGCTAGCGACGATTAAGCAGTTTAATGATGATTTATATACACGAATAGCTAATATTGTTCATTAGCTATGCTATGATGAGGTTAATTTAGTGAGCTAGTTGATGCAGACTAGTTGATGGAATTAAGATGTTGTTGAGATCACTAGCTAATTTTTTCGGCTAGTAATTATGTTGTGAGGTAACTAGCCAATTGTCCTGGCTCGTGGTTATGTTTCAAAAATAAGTAAGAATAAAGTTGTTCAAGTTAAAAGACAAGCGTCTGACTGAGTTTAACAACCCATTTTATGGGGTATTAATGATGAAGATTACCGAAATGTAATGGTTAAGACAGATGGCCTAAAGTGCATCTGGAAAGATGAATGGATCCATTTCGTGGCTACGAAGATTACCAAATGGTAACAGTAAGACAGACGATCATAATTGCATCTGAAAATGATAAGGTTAAGAGACCTAATGAGGTCGCTCAGTCAAACACAATTTCCTTTATGTCAAAGTCTTACAATTTCTTTCTTTTAAGTTATTGTCACTTTATGATCTTGTCAATATTTTCTCTTGACATATGATATGCTGGTAAGGCTTCATGAATTGTTTTATGCGACAAAAATCAATTTTGTCATACTCTACAATATATACTTGCTGAGCTTTGTAGCTCATTCTTTTATTTTATAAACTAATACAGGAGGGTTCTGAAGATTTCAGAAGGACCCTTGGGAAGGTAGAAAGAAGTGATGGACCAGCAGAACTGTTGTTGATTTAGTAGTTGTAATTTATGTACTGAAGTTTATAGATTGACTGATTGAAGCACTTGTGATGGACTTTGGCGTATGTTGATCCGAGGTAAGTCTGGACAGAATGACTTGTGGTTGTACAAATTGTAGCATACTGTAGATAGTAGTTGAAATGCGCTGTGCGAGGCACCATTTTTGGTGAAGTAGACTTTTGTTAAAGAGTTGTGATTTGAATTTGTACATATATTGAGTTAGTCATTCGATGTAAGATGGGACGAAGTTCCTTATAGTTGTGTAATATGTTTGTGGGAAATAGTTTGAGATGTAAAGTAAAAAAAAATATATTAGCAAGTTAAGCTGGTTGTGATATAGTTTTGACGGACCCTCGGGCCGGCTCTTTCCAAAGGAAATCAAACCGGGGTCGGGGGCGTCACAGGTTTTATCAGAGCTAAGGAGTAGAAGAGTGCGATATGTATAAAGATAAAATGTTGTGTGAAGAAAATTGTCAAAGAACTAAGGGTTTGAAGAGAGAATGTGTAGGATATAAAGTTTTCAAGGAATAATATTATCAGAGCAATGGTTTCTCACATGGGAAGAGAGGGTAAGATTTAGGGTCTTGAGTTGGTAAGATCCTTAGTTAGTGAATGTTGATGAGTGTGAGGGCTCGTGTGGAGTTCATAATGGATTACTAGATATAGTACCCAGGAGTAAGAGAGTAAGGATACGTATCAAGGATAGTAGCTAAGGAATTGAGGATTTTAGGACATGAATCAATTTTGAGAATATAGGTTATTGACATACTTTTGAGGAGTGATGGGGATCATTTTAGCAATACATGTGAACTTTTGGAATGTGCGAAATTGTTCGAGGATATGTGATTCTTTGATAGTGCTCACTATTGATTGAGGATTTAGTTGTTTTTATAAGACAAATTTGCAAAAATTGAGCATACAATTTGACAACTAGATTATTGTTGGAAGATGTGTTTTTTGACATGTGATCTC
Organism: Saposhnikovia divaricata; assembly: GCA_036435485.1. Classification (NCBI taxonomy): domain Eukaryota; kingdom Viridiplantae; phylum Streptophyta; class Magnoliopsida; order Apiales; family Apiaceae; genus Saposhnikovia; species Saposhnikovia divaricata. The sequence continues at coordinate 87,394,316 of CM071597.1, read as the reverse complement.
ATTGTTCGAGAAGATATTGTTTCAAGAGTTAGAAGTGAAGAAAACCATGAGTTTTGGAACTAGATTTTGTGCAAATGAGATTTTAGATTGAATACTATTAGATATATTTAAGGAATTCACGAAGGCGTGCGAATTAGAAGAGTTTTTAATGCTAAGTATATGATAACAAATTGATGTAATTGTTTTGGGAGCGATAATTTTCTCTTTAGATTTTTGACACGTCTCTGAAGATATCTGTTGGGGGTTTAATTGTTGTTTGGGGAGAGAACCTGTAACCCCGAGTAGTAAGAATTTTGGGAATTAGAATGTTGTTTGACAACGTCATTTTAGCATCTACAAATAGATAGTTGTATTCGAGAAAATGAACTTTGTTATTATGGACGTAGACTAATATTCATTTTGAGGTTTGAGGATTATATGATTATTAGGTTTTGGAAACCTTCTTTGAGGTTGTAGAAGATATTGGGATTTAAGATTTCCAGTATATGAAGTTTTAACTGTTATTTGTAATGAGAATTTGATTGATTACATGGATACAAGAAACTTTTGGGAAAATTGTTCAGACGTGTTAAGAATATGATGGATTCGAAATTAAGTACTTCGAATGACGGTGTATGGATTTCTTGAGGTTGAAATTGTGACATGGATTGAGGTTGTATCGAGGGTTTTGGAGGTATGTAAACAGAAGGAAATTGAGAATCTATTATTAAATTAAATTCAATTATTGTCAGCGTATATGAAAAAGAAAGGTTATTAGGTTTGGACCGGAGGCGTCATAGGTGTGATAGTAGAAAGAAGAAAGGGAGAAAAGGAGAGAGTAGAGCAAATGGGGTAAATGGATATATAAGAAATTGATAGGATGTTATATGATGATCGTGGAATATGATTATATTTGAAAATTTGTGGATTAATTTAGGATCTTGTGGTTAAATTCTAAAGATACTTGTTGAAAATAGCAGTGGTTGATAATTTTTGGGAATATATACATTGTGAAATTGGATACTTTATAATGATGATGATATTAGCAACTGGAGATAAATTGTTGTTCGAAGTTCTACTGTACTACTTGTTGATACAAGAATTTGATGATATAGTTATTGATCGAGAATAATATTTATAGAATTAAAGGAATTTTTGGATTCTTGAGAATTCAAGTATTTGAGGATTTAGTATTTTGTTATTTAAGAATGTGATAGCGTATGTGGGTCCGAGTCGCTTAGGCTTCCTTTCGCCATTGATGTTGTTCAAATATCCAAATAGCTATTTGACGTTGCCTTGTCTGCTAGTTTCAATTTCGCAGAGACTGCAGTTCCACCTCAGATAGTGACTGCTGCTTTATTCAGAAATTTTGATGCATCAGGAGATTTCGATATATTGAAAGCTGATGTCATAAGTCGAGATGTACGAAAGACGACGTCACGAGTATGCTTCTTACATCAACACGGGATGATTCGGCCTAAGAGACCATGGACAATAGTAATTGATGCAGGATTCCAAAAATGGATAGGGCCAATGTTCGTTAAATCTTAACGATGCAATTTTATTGATGATTTCAAGAGATACCAGAGGAGGATGCTAATGACCGTGATGATGATTCTTCTGTTGCAGTTATTGTTGGAGACTACGTGTATGCTAGCTTATAGATCTTTACCTTTTGGTATCGTACAGGTAGATCATGTAGAACGCGACATGCGAATGACTGTACAGTTGTGTATTGATGACTAATGAAAGGCCATATTGCAAGTATCACGTTGGAGGAGACTCGGGTATAATTACGTAGACCCCGATCTGTTAGATGACCTAGATCTGTTGTATCCATGCATGCGATAGTGACACTCTAGTAGTATCTTGTGTTGAGACTATAATGTGATGGAATCGTCTTAGTACTAGGAATGGTACTATTCAGATACGTATCTCATCTCTTTTTGGTATCTTTTTGTTGATACACCATGCAATCTAAAATGTTTGTTATCTGGGGTTACTCTGATTAGTTCAACAAGTAACCAAGTCAGTTTTCTTTGGCTTCAATTTCAGTGACAATTCATTATCGGAATAACTAATGTTTATTAGTTAGCCATGCTATTTGAGATTTTACACTAGCGAATTGATTGAGCTAGTTGTTTATGTTGATTGTGACACTAGCTAATTGTTCCAGCTAGTAGTCATTTTTGTTGAATTTCTGCACTAGTTATTTTGTTTAAGCTAGCTACTAAAGAGTTGTTGAAATGGACTAGTCTTGTTATACTGGTTCAGATTGTGATCGAATCGACTTAGCTTTGTTAAACAAGTTCCTATTCTTTGTAATCTTTTCAAGGATATTATTGTAAATTCTTCTAGTTGTTTATAAAAGAAAGTACTCTTTGAATTCCTATCGGATATATTATTATAAAATTTCTTCTAATTATTCTTAGAAGAAAATATTAAGTTGTAACCTTATCCAAGATATGTTGTGAGATTATCCTAAATTGTACTTAGGAGAAAATATTCTTCTAAAATTTTAATGATGATATTATTTTGAAAATTCTTCTATTTGTTCTAGAAGAAGATTATGATCCACTGATAAAATCATGCGAAGAGATAGCTTTCGTGAGAAGTACTACATAGCAACTTTAAGGTTGGAGAGTCAACCTAGGAATTAGAATATGACCCGATAGATGTTCAAGAGTGTTTAAATTGAGGAAACCATGTAGAGACTAGGAATTGACGGGAGCAGATATTAAGAATGAAGGTAATACCTTGATGAATATTATGTGATAGAATCATGATGTTAAAGAAGAACTTAGAGACTAGAAGATAGTATGAGGAGGAAGTTCCCACTTTGTTTTAATGAGACCAGATGCGCTCAATCGAGGACGAAATTTTTCTAAGGGGGGATGTAACACCCCGATTCCGAAAATATTTATTTCGATTATTTTATTGGGAATAAGATTTATTATAATTAAATTTTAATCATTTTGGGAATAATGAAGAATTTAGAGATCGAGACAATAAATGGTGGTTTTTGAGGAATAATTTCTTTTTATTGGTTGAGGATGGAATTATTATGTAAAATATTAATTATTTGATGTCAGATGATTTTTAGGATTTATTTCCGGGAGATTTGCAAGTGGACTCGTAATTATTTAAAATACGAGATTTCGAAGATTTGATGACTTTATTTTATAAATTTAAGGAGTAGAATTATTTTGGAAAATTTGGGAGATAATTGCTTTAATAATGCAATTAAAAGTGAAATAAAAAGGAGATAAATGAATAAGTAGTGTTTTAATTTGGCCGGGAGGAATTAATAGTAGCTAATGTATATGCATTGGGCCAAACCCAATTTGAAAAAAAGAGAGCTCGGCAGACAAGCAGAAAACGGGGAGAGTGAAAAGGAGATTGGGGGAGAAAGAAATTAGGGTTCTAAATAATTGAAATTGGAGATTTGTGAGTGAAGAGAGAGAGAGAGAGAGAGAGAGAGGGAGAGAGAGAGAGAGAGAGAGAGAGAGAGAGAGAGAGAGAGATGGAGGAGGAAGAGGAGAAACCCATCTTCACATTCTTCTTCAAAACTCTGCCATGGAAAATCAAGGAAGAGGTGGAGGAGGAGGAGGAGAAGGAGGAGAAAAGCTTGCGTTTGCTAGGTGATTGTTTGAATTGAGTTTTAAAAGCTTCTAAGAGGTATAACATCCTTGTATCAAGCTTTGATTTTTATAAATTTATTCATGGGCATATATAGTTATAGCTTGCTGATGTTTGGGGTTCTTGAGGATATTATGTTGTGTGAATGATTAGTGATAATTAGTAGTTAAGAATAATAAGCAATTGTGGATTATTGTTTAAGCTTGGAAAATCAGTTTGGTGGAAGAAACTGCGTGTTCTGCTCTGTTAATTCGTGACTGCTTGTCCCTTATTTTGGATAGTGGGTATAGGATGGAAATGTTCTACTCGGAGTCTAGATTGTCCACGCGAAAACCTTGTGTCATTTGAGTTAACGAGTAAAAAATTATGCGAGTTTTAGTAAAGAACGCGCAAAGTTGAAATATTGTTCTCCGGTTTGTGAGTTGATTTAGTTCGTTATTGGCTTAAATAAAATGTTTTGGAGCTAAAATTTTTATACAAGATTGTGTTGATATTCAGGAAGGAGTCTACAAAAATTATTATTAAAATAATTATATTTCAGTTTATTAAAAATGTTTGAGTAAACCGTGCGCGGTAACTTTTAAGATGTCCAGGATTAATGTCCTGCTTTGGGAAGGGGTATTGAAGAGGTTAAATGCTTTATTTGATAATGGTCAAAGAACTAAAGTTGTAGGTTTATGTCTTGTCTTTGTGGTTGCCAAAGATTGTACGTACCGGACTTGTAAAATTTGAGATATAGCTGTTGGAACAGGGCTGATTCTAGTAGTTTTAAACTGACCATAGGGCTAATTTCGAAATTTCGCCGTAAATTGTGTATTGCTTATTATACAATGAAATTTTATTATTTTTTACCTTTAAATGTCTACTATACCCAGGAAAATGATTTGGTATAAAAAGAATGGATTATGAATTTATGAAAAATGGTTGAGTAAAGTGTACGCGGTAGCATTTTATGTTTTCGAAATTGTTTGCCCTATTTTGGGGAGTTGTTTTGAAAGGGTTAATGACCTTACCTGATGTTGGTCAAATAATGAAAGTTGTTAGTTTTGGTCTTATCTAGTGGTTTTTCAAGTATGGTATATATTGAAATGGTGGTTAATGTTTGATTTAGAATTTCTAAGGAGTAATAGTTGAAAATCATAGATGAATTGTGATTGGAGATGGAGTAAGGCATTGATTGATGTTGTGGATTGGTTGTGGATGTCTTAGATTGATTTGAGGTTGATTTGAGGTGTTTTTACACCGGGGAATGTCCATTTTACGAGAAGGTCTTGTCCAATTTTCTGTAGGAAGGGCATTCACACAGACCTAAGAATGTGTGACTGATTTTAGTAGATAATTTTAGAAATGAACTTAGTTGCAAAATTTGATTATTCTAAGATCATGTTGCTTTGTGAAGTTTTAAGTACATTTATTCTTGAGAATATGGGATTGAAGATCTTTGATGATACATGTTCAGGTTTTGAAGAGGTGGATTGGAGAATCGTAGGGCTGCTTGGATATCGGTGGTTGTAAGTATATATTGTCTCTGTTTTAACTTGTAATCTATATGTTACATTATTCATAACTTGTTGAATGTTGTTGAGCCGTACTTCTTGAATGTTGTTGAGCTACAAGTATTAGATTTATATACGTACATATAGTTAAATCAATATTTTTATGATTTACATTGGTGGAGATAATATCTATTGGTCGGTATTATCCAAATTGATTCTTAGTGTTGGTAATCATATTCCCTGACTGCTATGATCCTGATTGATTCTTATTGTTAGCAATAATACTCTTTGGTTAGTAATATTCAAATTGATTCTTATTGGTCGGGATAATACTCTTTGGTCGATATTATCCAAATTGATTCTTATTGGTCGGGATAATACTCATTCGTCGGTTTTATCCAAATTCACTTTTATTGGTAGAGATAATACTTTTTGTTCGGTATTATCCGAATTGGACGTTCATTCAATTCTTTAATGATTTACATAAGTGAATAGCTAATATTGTTCATTAGCTATGCTATGATGAGCTTATTTTGGACTATTGAGACTAGATGATGGTATCAAGATATTTTTAAGATTGCTGGCTAATTGTTTTGGCTAGCAATTATGTTGTTGAGGTAGATAGTCAATTATTCTGGCTAGCGACGATTAAGCAGTTTAATGATGATTTATATACATGAATAGCTAATATTGTTCATTAGCTATGCTATGATGAGGTTAATATTGAGCTAGTTGATGCAGACTAGTTGATGGAATTATGATGTTGTTGAAATCACTATCTAATTGTTTCGGTTAGTAATTATGTTGTTGAGGTAACTAGCCAATTGTCCTGGCTCGTGGTTATGTTTCAAAAATAAGTAAGAATAAAGTAGTTCAAGTTAAAAGACAAGCGTCTTACTAAGTTTAACAACCCATTTTATGGGGTATTAATGATTAAGATTACCGAAATGTAATGGTTAAGACAGATGGCCTAAAGTGCATCTGGAAAGACGAATGGATCCATTTCGTGGCTACGAAGATTACCAAATGGTAATAGTAAGACAGATGATCATAATTGAATCTGAAAATGATAAGGTTAAGAGACCTAATGAGGTCGCTCAGTCAAACACAATTTCCTTTATGTCAAAGTCTTACAATTTCTTTCTTTTAAGTTATTGTCACTTTATGATCTTGTCAATATTTTCTATCTTGACATATGATATGCTGGTAAGGCTTCATGAATTGTTTTATGCAACAAAAATCATTTTTGTCATACTCTACAATATATACTAGCTGAGCTTTGTAGCTCATTTTTTTATTTTATAAACTAATACAAGAGGGTTCTGAAGATTTCAGAAGGACCCTTGGGAAGGTAGAAAGAAGTGATGGACCACCAGAACTGTTGTTGATTTAGTAGTTGTACTTTACGTACTGAAGTTTATAGATTGATTGATTGAAGCAGTTGTGATGGACTTTGGCGTATGTTGATCCTAGGTAAGTCCGAACAGAGTGACTTGTGGTTCTACAAATTGTAGCATAATGTAGATAGTAGTTGAGATGCGTTGTGCGAGGCACCATTTTTGGTGAAGTAGACTTTTGTTAAAGAGTTGTGATTTGAATTTGTACATATATTGAGTTAGTCATTCGATGTAAGATGGGACAAAGTTCCTTATAGTTGTGTAATATGTTTGTGGGAAATAGTTTGAGATGTAAAGTAAAAAAAACATTAGCAAGTTAAGCAGGTTGTGTTGTAGTTTTGACGGACCCTCGAGCCGGTTCTTTCCAGAGGAAATCAAACCGGGGTCGGGGGCATCACACTACGTGTATCTGTTTATGAACGTGTAGTTCTTTGACATATGTAGAGACTAATTTGGATACACGAAGGGCACTAACTGAAGATTGGTTTTCAGCTTTGATTGAAAATGACAATAAGACTTGATATGCCATCAGACACTTTGATGATGTATCCAGGTTTGCAATCAAGGGGAGCCTGGGTTATCTATCTTTTTTGATCTAGTCAGGGAGATGAAGGTTGTCCAGCTATTGCCCAGGGGCCTTCAGAAATCACAAGCCCTGGAAGCAAAATTGTTTCCTTAATGTAAATCTGTTATAGACTCTGCGAGGCACAAGCTTTCTAAACAAAATTAATGGGATATTACAGACCAACAAACGTCAAATTCTATCTATCTTGTTCTTGAATTAAATCTAAAATTTGATCAGGTCAAGATAAAGAGTGGACTGAGGAAGAATTTATGCAACTTGAGCCAAACGCTGAAGCTATTAGATATGGTGTTGTCAAGTAAGCTACTTCTTATTGAACATACGTATATACTCCATTTTTAAAATCATAGTATGAAGATCATAAAGATTGGTCAGAGTGTGAGTAACTAAACAGCCAGTGCGTGGTCTTTGGTCTGTTAGCTTCCACCTAATAATGGAACGGAACTTTATACCACCTGCGAAACTAAGTTTCCTTACTCCATTTTGCTTCCTTGAAACTATATAACTCTATAACTCTATAACTCTTGTAACAAATTCTTTTCAATTGATAAATTTATGTCATCGTTAATTCTTGTATTCTTGCTCTTCTTTTCTCTACTTCAGTTTGCGATATGAGGTTTTGTTGTTTCATGTTCTGTTGTGCCTTGGAGTTGTTGCTCATGCTATTTTAAGTTATGAATCTTGGCTCTTTGATTAATGATTGTTTCACTTCCAAGCTACTTTTTCTAAACCATATCTGGATAATAGTACAGTGATTGATGTAATGGCAAGGTTTGGCATTTTAATATCATTTTTCTTGCTTATCAAATAATTTATAAGTTTAAGGTTCCCAACCAATGGTAAGTTATCATTTTCTATTTTCTTTTGTTTCTCAATTAAGCTTTTCTGCAAATTTGAAGTCTTGGTTGTCTCTGGAATTCTTATTCTAATTTTTGTATTCAGAATGATATTGAATAACATTTGTCTCTTGTTCTTTAGAAGACAAAACTTTTATAATTTCATTTTTGATTTTTCCTCTTCTTTTGGGTTCACGAGAAAATCATATGCAATTTCATTTGTTTTCAGAAACTTTTACATATGACCATTCGGCTTACAATGAAGCTGAGGAGTGGAATTTTCTTTCTTTCTGATCCAGTTGATGGTTCTATTTCTTCCTAAGTTTCATTGACGTTAACAATTTAATTCTTAAGATTTGGTAATATCTTTTAAGGGTCATTTATATATATCTTCGATGAGAAAATAATGGAGCAGGATGCTGTTGGAGAGAAGCAACAACTTTGGTGCATATGTAGAGGACATGATTGACCTTAGTGTTGCGCAACAGGGAGTAATATGGGTTGATCACCCATAGCAGGGTTGATTAGATGAATAATTTCGTTTTAAATCTTACCTTAACTGTCCATGGTATAATTTCCTGATGAAATTGTTGCTATCTCCGTTGCTTGTCTCTCGCTAAGTAACTCTTGGGTATAATGGAGTGTTTTATGTTTCCATCCTCTTGAAAGTTGATTTTATTCCTTCGTTATAACCACTTACTGAGCATCATTTGCTCATAAATACATCCCTTGTTTTGTTTACAGTTTAGACAGAGGTAAGCCCTAATTACGGAGAAAAGAAAAGTAAGGATTCAGCTTAGGGCATCAGGTCTGAAGTGTTGCTATCTGAGGCAAATTCCTGAAGGAACTTAGAACGTCTAAATGCTTCAACTTTTAGCGGTGTAATTTTAAACTTCAAGCAATTTTTGGTAAATCAAATGCCGCACTAGGTTGTAATGCTCTTTTGAGTTATTTTGTAATATTTTGTGGTATTTTTTTTTTTTGAAGAAGTTTTGTAAGAACCTAGATTTTTTGAAGAATTAAAACTTTTATTATGTAATGGAGTATAAGTGTAACGGTGGTTATAATGAATAATTATGGAATGGATTTGGATTCAATTACTTATATGCCGTGAACCATGCAACTGACAACTTAGATAAGAATAATCTATCTCCCAGGGAAGTAAGATATGGAAATTCCAAGGAGGAAGAATATTCTCATGTCATCCAAATCAATAATTATTATTAGTTCAGTGGTTCCGAGAAAAAGTTAAGGAACGCTCAAAAGGGGACAAGGACATTTTTACAAAATATAAGGAATAAAAAGAGAATAGAGTGTGAATAGTGTTTTTGGTGGAAATGAGAATATTATTGGACGACATTACATAGAAGTACCCGGAACGGATTTCTAAGTTCGTATTGATGATCCATGGACAGAATAAGTGTATGTAAATGATATTGAAATTTGAAGAATAGCACTTTTATTTTTCCCGAAAATTCCCTAGATACAAAAGGATCAAGGGATTTAATATGGAGTTAAGGAATTGTGTCACATTAAAACAATGGAATGCTACTTATAAGTTGTAACGTATTGATTTTGTTAACGAGTTACAAAGAGAATCAAATTGGTGGAAAAAGGAGAAATCAAGTGACTTAAGTGCAAGTCAACTAATAAAGGAATGATGAAGTTGCATTTTTACAAAAAAATGGACTTGCTTAACATGGTGATGGAATTTGGACCAATTCTAGTTAGCCAACACAAAAGCAAAGTAGATAATTACAAGTATTAGTAGGTATTAAAACAAAACAAAACAAAACAAGAAAAAAAAGGAGACAAACACATTTGCTTGAAGAAACTCTCGGCCAAGTAAAGAAAAAAGGGGAATGAGGAGATTTCACCATTCAAATTTCTCAAGCTATAGCTTAAATTAAAGAGGAAGATTAGTAGAAGGTATATCCAAGAGCTTAACATCATTCTTTAAGGTTATCATTTTCAAAATGATTTAAGAAAGTGATGACGAATAGTAACTAACATTCTTGTTTTGGTTTTGATGATTGTTTATGGTTTCTTGGTCATTCTTTTAGCAAGAACTAAGGCTTGTAAGGATACTCTAGCATTATAAGCTTCAAACAAAGGTATAATACTTGAAACCCTTGAAGGATTATGAGATTTGTTTGAGTTTTAGTGCTATTATGTATGTTTAAAGCATGAGAACTATGATTGGGTATTGATAATTGTTAAAGTAGTTTATATGAACGGAAAGGCATTGCTTAGCCTTATTTCAAAGGTAAATAACATGTATGTGTGATTTGGAGTGGAAACCATGGTTGTTGGAAAGATTTGATTTTGGAAATATCCGATTTACAGCAGTCGTAATGCCAAAATTTCATTAACCTTTAAAACAGAGCATACCCGAGATAAATAACCTCTGACCTTAACAAGAACCTGACCTATCCTTGTAGTTCTCGAGTCATAGATCGTTTTGGCGAAAGAATCGAAATAAACGGACTTACGGTTTAGGAGTTATGACCGATTTACTAAAAGTGGTTCAAAACCATAAGTACGAGTTCCTAACCGGAATTGAACCCCCTTAATATGAATAATTTGGTTGCGAATCATGGTAATTAAATACTAGATATGATAAGGAAGGTGTGAGAGAAACCTCATGTCAATTGGATCGTTTTTCAATTTTATAAAAATGTTCGAATCTAAGTTAAGTGCGAACGGATCCTTTAAGAGTGTACTTAGTAATAACATTGGGTAACCACTTAGAAAACGGTCAATAACTCGCGAGGTGTAATCTTTTATAGTAAACGATCGACACTAGGACTTATATGACTTAAGTACCCCAAGCATAAGTACCATACAATGCCTTGATATCGAGCCAGTGTCGGTTATAATAATGTTAATAAGGGTTATGTTAGGGGGATGTCAAATGAGTTAACTTGAAAATGAATTTAACCTAAGTAAAGTATATACTTAGCCTTTCAAAATATTAAGTGATTAACCTTGAATAATTTTGGGATTGTTTATAGATCACCGGACTGATCGGAGACACGTTACCCCTACGACCCTTCCAGGCAAGAGTTCTTTTATCTTTACTTTATTAAGTTATAAAATTCCAGGAAAATGGTTTTGTTGAAAATGTATATATGTATACATGATTACATATCATTGTGTTGCAATGGGCATGTTTCTGATTTCCGAAATTATTTATGAATACAAATGGTAAATGGAATTGTGAAAATGAAATTCTCGGAATAAATGGAATAAGAACTTCGATAATGGGGATTCTATCTTTTGGCTGAGTTCAATGCAGTCCAGCTTGCAATATTTTATTCCGGCCCATGTGTTGCCGAGGGGGGGATTGTGGAGAACTTTCCTCCAGGGATGATTACCGGAGAGGGTCATTCCTTCTACTAGTAGTAAATAGGAACAGGTACGTATAGGGCGACTGATCATCGTCCTGTCGTATCTGGCTATGATGAAGATCCCCTAAATTTTTAAATAATTGTTGAAAAATTTCATTGCACTAGTATGTTGAAAAAGAATGAAATGGTATGAAACAATGAATGGTATCAAGGAATTAAAAGAGAAACTGATATTATATCTTTATAATGAATAACAAACAAGTTTATGTTGGTGTATTGCTGCGCAAACAAAATACAGATATTTATGAAAATGTTTTCCTTACTTTACTTTGTAACTTCATCGTTTATTCTTTATTGAAACAACTTTGTTAAATGAACAACCAACACTTCCAAAGCTTTTATAAATTGTTCTACTTCAAAAAGGATTTAAAACTTTATCTTGGTGAGCTATTTTAGCTCACTCTTGCCTATGTTTATATCACATCTATAGCAGATGCCGCCATGTCGCACCACACCCCGGAAGCGGGTAAGGGCGGGGTTATATGATAGGGATCTGTCGCCTATTCCTGAAGTAGCATATATATATATATATATATATATATATATATATATATATATACGTGTGTAAGTTAATCAAAAGTCTGTTGTAATATATTTTGGTTGTTGATATGCTTCCTGCAGAAGTATTTTCAACAACACTACTTAGATATTCTGGGTTTGTAATAATAACTTTACGTTAACTGTTTTTAATGATGGATGTTGTTCTCTGAGCTTATGACTGGTGTGTGTTATTATAAGTGTGGGGTCAATAGTGTGCGTATATAATGCCATTAAATTATTTAAGTATCAAGAGTGTAATATGTTTAAACGGAAATTGGACCGTGATGACCTGGATCCATGACCCCGGATCTAGGGGTGTCACAAGTTTAGCTAGTACTCTTCTGGGATTAAGTTTCTAGTTATGCAGAATTTGATATATATTTTAGTGGGTTGTTATAAGTAGCTTTAGCATTGCGATTACAGAATCTGAACAATTCTCTTGTCTTGTGTAGGTGGTTATTTTATTGAAGGTAATAGATTTGCTAATGTAGTCCATTGGAAAGATACTATTGGTCCTTGGGAAGCGAGGCCGGGACAATATGGTGATGTTTGGGATTACTGGACAAATGATAGACTAGAGCACTTAGAGTTTTAACAGGTAACGCCATATGGTTACCTGCAGTAAATGTCCATTAGTTATAGTTGGTTATTTCATGGACTTTCATATTCTTTAATTAAGGGGTTAAATGGCAGTTAAGTCACTCAACTGACTCAAAACTTTCAGTTGAGTCATCAAACTCAAAAAACTTTCAATCAGGTCACTTAACAAATAAAACCTTTCAATCAAGTCATTAAGCACGTTAGAAACTTTCAATCAGGTCATTAAACACGTTAAAATCATGTCATTAAACACGTCAAAATCAGGTCATTTAACATGTTTTATGACCTGATTGAAAGTTTTTATTTGTTAAGTGACCTGGATGAAAGTTTTTTGAGTTGGATGACCCAACTGAAAGTTTTCAGTCAGTTGAGTGACCTAACTGCCATTTAACCCATTCTTTAAGTCGATGCTGATCTACTATTTTCTGTAGCTAGCAGAAGGTAAGTATATGCTGATCCTCTCTTGATTTTTCACTTGCAGGAAGTACTTGATGGTCTTGAGTTCGCTAAAGGCGATGCTTCATCAACATGGGGTTCTGTTTGAGTATCACTGGATGTACATTTGACTAGTAGATACTTGATGGTTCTAAATTTCTAGGAGTTAGGTTATTTTTGCATATGGTAGTAGTAAACATTTTTGTTGGTTTTGCGGATTGGTGTATAGCATTGTCATACTTTGGATTTGGCTAGCTAGTTCTTTTGATATTGTACATTGTTTGGATTATGGTTGTTTAATTGACATAGGTAGGATATTTTGTAAATGACAAATTGAATAGTTGTGGTTATGAGATGAATGTTTTGGATTAAGGTATCCATGTTTGGATATTATTTAAATGTTTGGTACGAATGTTGTCAATGAAAAATTGAGTAATTAAATAAGAAATATTTATTAAAAAACAATACAACACAAAATACAATATACATCAGTAAAATATGATGTCTATAACAAATATACGCAACGGTTATCACAAATAAAATCGATGTCTAACTTTAACTTAAATAGCGAATAAGTATAAAAAATGATGTCTAATATATTATTTCACAACGGTTATCACAAAGAAAATCGATGTCTAATAAGTCTTTATACATTAGTTGCGTTACAAAAAACCAATATCCAATAGGCCTTAGACATCATTTTACTTCCAAATAATGACGTATATGTCGAAGCGTGAGTTATGTACAACATATTTAATTGCATTTAGCACTTGTAATAAAAACGGTAGAAAAGTCAGGCTCATGCAATTTAAGAAAAATAATTAGATATAAACATCATTTTTTGGATATATAATCGATGTGTAAAAGCTTCATGGACATCGGTCAGAAACCGATGTCTATGAGATGGTACTTTTAACATCACCGACAAAGACATCGGTCTAGTTTTTAAATAGACATCGGCCAGAAACCGATGTCTATGAGCTTTTTTCTAGTAGTGTTGCTTGCCAACACTTGGGAGGCAACCAACGAAAAACCTTTTTTCCTCCAGCCTGCAACAACTCAGACAACAACCAAACCCTTCAAGCGTCAACATACAGGTATTCCCTTTTTCTTTCCTCCCCTTAACCACTAAAGTGGATAGGAGGAGTGGGGGGCAATGATAGTATACCATATAACCGCCACCACCGGCCTGACACATGTATGCGACTGCCACCGTCCCAGGCGGGACGACCGCGGTCCGCCATCACAGGCACGGTCCGCCATCACAGGCACGGGTCGTTGGACACTTTGCATTGTCTACACTCCACTTTGGAGACATCCATGTTTTAAATATAATTATATCACATCATTCTATTATTATATATATGCGCATGCACAAAGAGCGTCCTTTTTAGTAGCAGGTGAAGCAAAGCAAAAGTAGACACCCCAAAGGACACCTAACACCATGCTGCAAGGACAGGCAACTGTAGCACAAGTACCAACTGTTCAACTGTAAACAACTGTTGAGGTAAAGGCCATCCCTCGCACTGTAGCTACAATGGCTGCCACATGTGCTACAGGGATTGGTCTATAAATACCACCCTTTAGCTACATTTTGACACACACATAAACCACTACACTCGCACTCACAAATACGCTCGATTAACTACTACTTGCCTGATTATTATTATTATTGCGATCATTGATTCTCACGTCGGAGGTGCTTCACGGCCATCACCCCCGGGTAAGCATTGTTTTGTAGGCTCCCAACCTTGGTGGAGGCACCGCCGGAACAGTGATTGGAGCCAATAGTCAGCCGTGGGAGTTATCAATGTTCTTTTCTCTTTCTGATTAGGTGCTTGTATAAATGAAATAAGTATTAAAAACTTACTTGCTTTTTGCTTTATTTGTGATGCTCTGATCCAAGTAGGCTACACTCCTTGTACACATTTGTTTGTTGTCGTACTTGCTCATATTTGGCTTGATTTAGACAATTATTCTTCCTTGTCCATTTGCAACTAATTAGGAATACAATCACTTGGTATTTTTGCTTTGTAGTTCATGTACTCCACTTTGATATATTTTTGCGATGTAACATACTCGGCCTCTATAATAACCAGCATTTGCAATGTAACATACTCGGCCTCTATAATAACCAGCATTGGAGTTCTGGTGCTTTTTGCCATGGACCACACTTTATTTTCTTGTATTTCTTGATTGCTATAATGTGCGCACATGAACCTCATTTTGTGCCAGTGTCTTCACCATTTTTGATGCTTTCTCCATGTTCAAATAACGTGAATGCAATACTTGACGAGTATAAACATCACGTATTCATCTTATCTGAACAGAGGGTAGAGTATAAAGTTTGTAATGCAGAAAAAAGTTGTCAATTAGCGAACGATTAGAAATCTGGACAGTTGCACCATTGCTCAGTAAAGCAGCTCTTTCTTTCTGTAGAAAATTTATTTTCATGAACCATTTTTTGAATAAAAAACTAGGTTCCGATATCTTTCTGATGGTGTATGATTCACTACCCCCAACTTTCTAGATGAAAGGAGTTTATTCTGGGAAGTTAGGCATTTTGCAACATCAGATTTCATTGTCTATGTCATATTTTCTTCCTTCCGATTGATTAATTTTAGCCGTTTGGTTTTCCTTTCCAGGTTTTACTGCAGTTCTACTCCCAGAAACCACTTCAGATAGTACCTCTTTAGTTCATATATATTTTCTGGGTCAGCACGTAATTTAGAAGAAAGTTGTCGATTAACGACATAACACAGATTTGGACATCTAGACCCTTCTTCACTAAAATGGCCATAACTCCCTGTAGAAAATTTATTTTCATGCACCATTTTTTGCGTTAAAAACTAGAATCCAATATCTTTCTACCCGTATGTAGTTTACTGCCCAGAAAATTCCATACAAAAGCAGTTTATTATTAAAAGTCAGATCTGGAACAGTTTCTAGAATCCTGCACTTTTTTAGCATTTGCTTCACTTTTTGCAATGTTCTCCCCTTGATTCTTGTTGATTATTTTTGTTACTAACAGAAACAATGTTGATCATGATGTACCAAATCCTTGTATTACATAAATATTCTTCACTTTCATGTAGTCCCCAGTTTTTATGGGTTCTAGAGTTTTGTTTCGAACGGTGTATGACGCAGAAACTTTATATGTATTTGTTGTATTAATATTCCGTTCGAACGGACCCTAACCCATCCTTTTTTCTTTCAGATGTCTTCTAGTAGTGACCCCCCACATCGGGATGATTGTGATGATTATTTCGATAATGATAGTGAGTATGTCAACAATCATGATGATGAGTATACTGATGATGACGAGTATACCACTGATATCGATGATGAAGATTATTATCCTGAGAGCGAATATGAGTCTGAGGACGAGTGGGGTAATGTTGCGTGGTTTAAAAGATCCATATATGCGGTTACGAATATGTCTAGCAATCTCACTGTCAATGACATAAAATTCATGAACTCCGTCTATTTGATTCCTAAGGAGTATAATTATGTCTTGCCAAAACCCACAGATGAAATATATGAAATTCAAGTCCTTGATGATCAAATAGGAATTGATTTATCGAAATTTGCCTTTAAATGCGGTCTTCGATTTCCACTTCATCCTTTCTATGATGAGATCCTTGAGGATGCTAAGATTGGCCTAGGGCAGCTTCTCCCAAATAGATTTTTACAAGTGAATTCATTTATTGATCGTTGTCAGACGAGAGGAGTTGGTCTTCAGTTAAGACTCTTCTGGCATCACTACCAACTGACCACTTCCGCCAAGGCTTCAGGTTTATTCTCAATCGGTTTAAAAACACGTTCTCAATAATGGATTGATACGAGTGGTAATAATCGAGGGTCACACGAGGCGTGGCTTGATTTGTTTGGTCCGGATACTGAGCTTTACATGGATTGGCTTGATTATATACCAAGGAAATATAATCCAAAACTTGATAATGTCGAGAAGTTGGATTACAAGGAACTAACTAAAGGTCATAACAATTCTATGATAATGTCCTCCGCAATGCTTAGGGATGAGAGGTTTTTAAATAGAGGTAAAGATAGAACCTTAAATTCTTTGTAGCCCAGTAGTGCATGTATCACCTTCATCTGCATTCCTTTGGCTTTAACTTATATGTCATGTGTCCTAATTAGTAGTGCTATAATTTATGGCTTTGATAGTATTATGCCAATGCATCTTTGAATATTTGCACGTATCCTCCTTTATATGTTTTTTTTAGTACATTTTCCTTGTACTTTTCCGATTCTTCTTTATATATATATATAGTTTGGTCTTTGACCATTTCTTCATCTTTCTTGAAGTTTCAATTGAAAAGATGATTGAAGAATCTCTTCTCAAGGTACTTGAAAAAAAGTCATTGGCGGAGACTACGTTGAGGAAAAGCAAGAAAAAACCCGAAATGCAGAAATGTATCAAGTTGAAGACTCCTCATGTTGAAGAAAAGGATTCTACTTCCAAGTCTGTTGACAAAGCAGTTGTTGATACAAGCTTGACTGATACACCACCTTCTTCGTTAGCTAAGAAACAAAAAACCATTCCGACGAAGGCTTCAGAATTTACTTTAAAGTGTGCCTCATCTAATTCTATTGCTTTGTCAAAGTTGTTAGGATCTTCTGTTACCTATCATGCCAAAGATTTAGAAAAACTTTCTAAGATGAGTTCCATCTCTTGTGGTGGTGAAGTTAGAGCATTTGCTTCTCAGGTATTTTTTCCTTTCAACTGTTGTACAATTCAAGCTCTTAAATTTATTCATACGTGCTTTCATCTTATTTTCCATTATGCATTTTCCTCGCTTGATATATGATTTCTTTTTGCAGCTCTATCTCTGGTCTCTTGAGCAAGAGAAAAAATCTCGACTTGAACTTGCTCGATTAACACAATTGGAGGATGCTGTTGATGCTGCCGAAAATAGAGCAACTGATGAGATGCAAAAAGCCGCTCTTGCTGAAACAAAAGTGGCAAAACTTGAGGAGATGCCAAAGCAGTTGCTATTCGGGAAGAGAAACTCATAGAAAAGATTTCTTCCTTAGAAAAAGAACTTCAAGTGGCCAAGGATGCAAGGACAAATGCTGAAGCTTATTGGCTTGGTGTCGGAATAAAGAGGAGACTAGATATGGTTAAGGTAGCAAAACTGGATTTCAAAAAATGCATGTTTCCATACGAGCTACAGGCACTTGAATTGGTGAAAGCTGATGACGATAATGATGAGATTGTAACTTCTGATGCTAATCCAACGAGTGATGATGTCGATCCAAGGAAGACTACAGGTGATGATGCCGATTGAAAGAAGACTACAGAGGATTAGGACTCGACTTTTTAACTAGTAGTATGTAGCCTTTAGCATAACTTCTTTTGTTTGCTATCTTCAAACATGTTACTATTTATCATCCTGCTTTTGTTATATGACGAAGTGGCCTTCGTACAAGAACCTCTATGACGATGAGGCCTTCGGGCATGCTTTAATTAATGCCCTTGTTTCCATGTATTCGTACTGGTAATTGTTATGTACACAAGGAATATAAAAAGAATAAAGTATGTACCTGTTGCATGTAATATATTGAGAATACTTTGCTTCATCATCATGCAGCATGGTTTACTAGCACAAAGCATACCGCCAATGCGTAAAAGCATTCTTTCAGATAATTTCTTACTCCATTATCAACAATAAGCTGGATTGCAAGTTTGTGTTTGTTAGCTTGGGTTTCACTTAAATCTTCGTCAAGATCTCTTACCCAACTAACATTGGTTGGCTAAACCATTATAGCATAAAACATAGTTCAGCTGTGCTTCCAACCCTCAAAATATAGAAGACTATATTTGATCCGGATTGTGCAATGTGAGATATACTTTGTGATCTATATATTGTTAAATTTAAAAAACTGTAGATCACCACTTTCTCATCTCGGTCAAACCATCATAGCTTCGTACTGAACCGTATATCCGGCCCGATATATCCTCTGCCCCCAAGTAACTCATTGCTTAATTAAAGAAGTGGTTTGTCACTAGTCTAGGACGGATATATATTGTATCCCCATGTGAGTGTCGATAGATCATAAGTCCAGGATATTGGAATAATCTATGGCCCCCAAGTGATCATCAAATAGATCACAAGTCTGAGACCTAGTTAATTTAATATCCCCAAATGATCGTCGATTGGTCACAAGTCTAGGATAAGAATTTGATTTGCCCCCCAAGTGTTTGACGATGAGTCACTAGTCCAGGATTGAAACGAATTTGTTGCCCCCAAGTGACTTTCGTTGAACACTTGTTTGGGTTGGATTAATATTTAGCCCCCAAGTAATTCACACTTCAGCAGGAATTATGAATTACTGGTCTAGAATAAATTAAATTATGGACTCCTAGTGGCTTGTCATCCTCTAAGGAAGTTAAGCAACTAGTATGTCTTTTTGTGGGAATTAAATATCCAAGTAATGATATAGTATCAACACTTTCTCCGTCCTAAAAAGTATAAGCATAAAGTATTAAATGATACAATCTATACTATATCTATCTATACTGTATTATAATAAGCGAAAGGAGGTATAATTTATAGTTTGGTTAGTCCCCTATTTTTGGTTATCCTCTTATTTTTGGTTATCCTTCATCCACAAACGTTAGATCTTTAACTCAAATATATCATGACCGTTAGATACAACAGTACTAAAAGTTGTAATATACGGAGGTCTAAGGTTCGATTCCCGCCAACAACGTATTAATTTATATCTAATACTAAAAATTATTATATACAAATATGTAAGGTTCGATTTCTTCCAATAACATATTAAAATTAATATTTATAATATTACACTACATTATAAATAAATTTAAAAAAATTAAAAGTAACCCGTGCTTTGCACGGGATATAAGCTAGTATATTATAAATAGTTTTTTCCTTTCTTTTTGCATGCATTTTAATATATTTTATAAAATTAGACTTGTCGATGAACTAGCCTATAATGATTGATTGAATCAGGAGAAACACGAGCCGGGACAAGCGAACACCCACAAACGGACAGCACCAACTAAGTGAAACAGAAAGAACTCGCAAGACCACTAAGTGTTAGGGCTGTAATTCATGCCGGGGTGAGCCGAGTTTCGAGACGGGCGTTAATCGAGCCGAGATTAATCGAGTCGAGTCGAGCAAACTTGTTTAACTAAACGAGCCTAAATCTCTGCCCGAACTCGACTCGTTTAACTTTACAAGTTGAATCAAGCCGGCTCGTTTAGCTAAACGAGCCGATTTTAACGATTCGGGCCAACCAACTCGCTTAATTTTACACTTAATCGAGCCTAATCGAGCCGAAACCTCTAACTAAATTTGGCTCATTTAGTTAAACGAGTCGAGCTCAGTTAAATGAGTTCGAGCCCGGGCAAGCTCGTGAACCGCCCGGCTCAAATTACAACTCTACTAAGTGCACCATAATATTTTCCCTAACATATTAGTATTGAAAAGGATATCGAACCCCTAAGAGCAACTCCAACGATCTCTTCATACACACTCCTTTATCATTTTTTGAGGAAATTACAGCTGAAATATTCTCCAAGAGACTCCAAACCCCTCCTACAAATTTAGGATCGTCAAATCTTTCCTTAAACATGAGGAGTATATATTTCCTCCTCTTTTCATTTTATAATAATAAAAATGAAAACATCTGCCTACTGCAAGTCTACTACTTCTGCTCATATAATATTTAGTTAATAAAAGAGGAGATGAAAAGTGGGTTTAAAGAAGATTGTTGGAGTGAATGAAGATTTTTGTCTCTTAAATAATTAGAAACCTATTTATTAATATTATTTTTAGAAGAAAGTGTAAGAACTTGTTGGAGTTGCTCTAATCTCCTAGTTAAAACTTAGAAGTGGAGGGGCACAATTTTTGGGGCGAGGACCACGGTTCCCTGACTTTATTTTTAATTATACAAAAATCCATATTTTATTTTTAAGTTTTGCACCGCATATAATATTTTACTATTGTATACCCATATTTTAGCATTTATTTAGTTAGAATGGTAATATTATTTTTGATAAAATACTTCATTTCTCCCTTTGAATGGTTAACAACTTCTATTTTCGAATATCATATTCAATTTTATACAAATCAAAACTTTTTAAAAAATTTTAAAAAAAAAATTCTTATTCCATCCCATTTTACATGTTTTATTTTTTTTAAAATCTCATATTACATGTCGCTCTTTTCTTTTAATACAAATTTAATGGTATCTTCCACAATTATTCCTATATTTATTGTGTCCAATCTTTGACTTTTTTTTCAAGTCAACTCTATTTACATTTTTCTGATGCATTAATTAGAGATATGTGTTGAAAATTTTGATCCAACTAATTTTTTCCTAATTATTTTTTAAAAAGAACATGTAAAATATAATAGAGAGAATATGGGTGATGGCCCTAAATAATCATTTTTGAGTTTAAAATGTCCAAATACTGAAATTCAGAAAATTGGCCATTTTTACTGATGGGATGCGGAGTTACGTCCTCCATAGTAGCTTGATACGTTGTACGAAGCTCCGTATTAGCTAGATACGCTATACGCTCTTCCGTAACACGACATGGTACGAAAGAGCGTATACCGTGATTATGCTGCGCACCCGGCTAATACGAAACACAGTACACCGTATTACACAAACACGCTACCCGCTCTACCGTATCATGTCGTGTTACGGAAGACGAAATAACATGTTACCCCCTATATCATGTTACACGGTTTAACGTGTCGCGTCAGTAATCGAACCAAACAAGCTCAAATATAACTATTTTGGTAATTTTCTCAGAGAATAATATATTTAAAACTCAAATAGGTCCACTATATTTTACTGACTTTCATTATCTTTCGATTCAATCATTTAAATATCAATGAATCCAATTATCTTATCCACTTTTATTATAGTACTAGTATTTCATTACTTTATTCTATTTTTTTAATTTAGATGTTCGATTTAAATGTTAATGATCAGGACAAGACAGGTAGTAATATATCGCTTATAACATTGCATTGCACAAAACTTCCAACCTGATTCCAGAAAAGAGAAAAGAAGTTAAGAGTATTTCCAACAGGTTCTTTGAATATTCAAGCTCTTCACATGATTTAAAATCAAGTTTGAAGAGATTTTTAGATGTTCCTTAAAATATTAAGAGTGTTGTGGAATAAAAACTAGGTTACGATTTGTAATTAATGCTAGGGTGGTTTAGCTTCGAGCTTTAATGGTTGTTCTTGTGTTCGTGGCTGAATCTGCCTTCACAAGATGCCTACGTACTTTGATAAATATCAAAGATCAAGCCAAAAACGTAGTTCTGAGATGAGGGGTCTGGCCCTTTAAATAGGCTGCAGGAGCCTTTAGAATTATGGTAGGAGTCAGAGACTTGGTGGACAAGTCTTGGAGGAAGGTTCTAGATCTATTCCTTGTAGGAATCAGTTTCCATATTGAATTGGATGCCTTGGTGGCTAAGTCTGGTGGAAATAATATCCTTATCCAACTCTTATTGCTGAGTTGTTTATTTCCCTAATATTAATTACGAAATTAATATTATAATTGGGGTTTTGGGCCCATCTAGTGGGCCCCACGTTTGGACCATTCTTGGTCTAATTAATGCCACATTAAATGTGTCTTTAGGGCATATTTCCAGCCCATATCATTTGCCCCCAAACTTCTAGGAAAACTGATCAGGCTTTCCTTGAAGTTTTACTTGTCTAACTCGAGACTTGGATCAGGGTTTATCTTTGATATCGTTTTGATGTAAAGCGTGGACCGATCGACGCGTTTACAACGATGTTAGATTATGCCAACAACATTGAACGGTGCTAGACGGCACTAAACGGTGCTAAACAGCCTTAAACGACGTTTAAACGATGTTAAACGATGCTAAACGGCACTAAACGGTGCTAAACGGCACTAAACGGTGCTAAACAGCCTTAAACGACGTTTAAACGATGTTAAACGATGCTAAACGGCGATAAATGGTGCTAAACGGCACTAAACGGCACTAAACGGTGCTAAACAGCCTTAAACGACGTTTAAACGATGTTAAACGACGCTAAACGGCGATAAACGGTGCTAAACGGCACTAAACGGTGCTAAAAAGCCTTAAACGACGTTTAAACGATGTTAAACGACACTAAATGGCGATAAACGGTGCTAAACGGCACTAAACGGCACTAAACGGTGCTAAACAACCTTAAACGACGTTTAAACGATGTTAAACGACGCTAAACGGCGATAAACGGTGCTAAACGGCACTAAACGGTGATAAACAGCATTAAACGACGTTTAAACGATGTTAAATGACGCTAAACGGCGATAAACAGTGCTAAACGGCACTAAACGGCACTAAACGGTGCTAAACAGAATTAAACGACGTTTAAACGATGTTAAACAACGCTAAACGGAGATAAACGGTGCTAAACGGCACTAAACAGCACTAAACGGTGCTAAATAGCCTTAAACGACGTTTAAACGATGTTAAACGACGCTAAACGGCACTAAACGGCGCTAAACGGCACTAAACGGTGCTAAACAGCCTTAAACGACGTTTAAACGATGTTAAACGACGCTAAACGGCGATAAATAGTGCTAAACGGCACTAAACGGTGCACTGAAAACCATCCAAAAAAATCGAGATTTAGGTCCAGAAATTACCCGAAATCCGTTGAAAAATCGAGATTCAGGACCACGAACTAACCCGCGATCGGCCGGATCGAGGGCTAGCTCGTGGTCGGCTGGCACCTGGTCGGCCGAAGGGCCTCGAGCCAAGGTGGTCGGCTGGCACCTGGTCGGCCGAGAGGCCTTGATCCCAGGTGGTCGGCTGCGGGCTGGTCGGCCGTGGCTCCTTGGCGTGACTTGGTCGGCCGGTTCGTGGTCGTCTAGCTCGTGGTCGACCGAGGCTTCCCAAAACACCGTGGTCGGCTACGAGGTGGTCGGCTGTGGCTCCTTCAGGTGTCATGGTCGGCTGCTTCGTGGTCGGCTACGGCTCATTGGAGTTTCGTGGTCGGCCACTTCGTGGTTGGCGAAGAAACCCGGACCTGAAAACCTATTCATGGAACTTGAGGATCAAGAACTTCGATCTTGACCTCCAATTTAGTATCTTGGTCACCCGTGACTTTCAAGGATCCAGAACCTCGATCTCGATCCTAGGGATCCAGAACCTCGATCGCAATCTTAAATTGTCAAGGATCTTGGTTCCAAAATCATTCGTGATCCTAGGGATCCAGAACCTCGATCTTGATCTTAGGTCGTCAGTTTGGTCATTCGTGACTTCTATCGGTATTAGACCTTAATTCAGGGTTAGCACTACTAACCTTGTGTTTAAGACTAAACTCGTTGCTTATCTTCTTAAGTGCGAACATCCATGCAGCAAATATTCCAGCTATTTCTTTTCCGACAGATATGAATTATAACAATTCTTTCTGTATAACGCGGATAATTTCTGTCCTTTTTTCGTCTATAAATGATAGATGACCTGTAAACGCGAACCAAGCTGAGATTCAACCTGATGTACCAGGTCATGTAATTTCTATAAAAGAGGAGAAGTAGCCTTCATTTCAATTCACTTCTTCATTTCTGAGCTCTCAAATTCTTAAGTTCTCCAGGTTCAGGTTGCAAGATCAAGTTCGAGTTTCAAGATCAGGTTTCAGATCCAAGATCAAGTTACAGTTTCAGTATCAAGATGTCGGAAGGTGATCAACCAATGGCTCCCCCTGTCTCCATGATGGAAGCTATGTCGAAGAGGAGTAAGATGAGGACCGCCAAAGGTAAAGAAAGAATCAAACCTCCTTCATATGTTGAACATAGATTTGAATCCTTGCTAGAACTTCTAAACATTATGAGGGAAGCATTTCCAACTGTTCCAGCCTAGATTCTTTTAACAGTCCTAGTAAATTGTCGGAACGAGATGTCCAAATGATAAATGAGTCCTATCACTTTCCTAGTGCCATCAAGGTTCGTCTCCCAAATCCATCAGATAAAACATGCAACTGGCATCCTGAGAGGATCTGTGTTTACTGGGGTGCCTTAGATGCTGGGTTCAGATTCCCGGTTGACAATTTTATCATTAGACTGCTGGCTGAGTATCAGATCCACCCCTGTCAGTTATATCCCAATGCTTGGAGGTACATTTCTATTTTCTTAATAAGGTGTCGGGAACTGGGGATTCATCCGACAACCACAATGTTTCGAAGTATCTTTGGGACCAGCAACTCTTCTGACTCCAAGAAAGGATGGGTTAGCCTCAAGCACCGAGCCAAACTTCCACACATGGTGAATCCCTTCTCCTTTCCAGATTCACAGCATTTCTGGGAAAGGGAGTTTGTAGTTCTTGAGTGGAAAGGTGGTGACTGGGGCAACTTCTTCGTGAAGAGATTTGGGTCCGTGGAGGACAGTTCACATTTCGTGTGTGACCTTACTGATTCAGAATTGTTGGATCGAGATAGGCTTCTTGCTGATGACGGCCGCACACACTATAAAACTTTTCTAAATGAAAAGAATCTTATTGGGGCTGGCCTTAGCTTTCTTTCCATTGAGGGTAACTTTCTTACTTGAGCTTATTATGAACTCTGTTTGTTCTTATACCGATATTTTTCTCTTTGTATTTCAGCTGCTGAGGAGATTGATAATCGTCCCGAGAACCGGCCAACTGTTACCAAGAGGATGAAGAAGAGGGCTGAGGAGAAGCTGAATCCGACTAAGTCTCACATCCCTAACTTCTTGGAGCATTGTTCTCAAGGTGGTAAACGATCCCGAAACGCTGACAGGGATGTCAGGACTCCTTTCATACCTCCTTGGGGCATATGTGAACAAGACTCGGTCTTTGGGAGTCCTCATTTGGCCATAGACTGGTCCAAGCTTTCAATCACTCCTCCTGACCAAGCGACAATGCATGCAGGTGACAAAATGGATGAGTCTCAGCTCATGGGCGCCCAGGCCTTGTATCAGGTATGAAATTCCCTCTGTTAAGTTTGATATTGTTATTGATTTCAACTTTGCATATTCCTCGTGGCTCACTCATTTCCTTGTTGCAGGCCAACGCTTATTTTCAAACTATTTTGACACAAGGACGGGCCTTTAGGGATGAAAATTTTAGCTTGAGAAATGACTCAACAAGGTTCAGCGAAGAGATTGACGATCTGCACTCCCAAGTTGTTCGTGCTGAAGCTAATGCCGCATCTACCCGTAAACAGCTTGCTTCTCTAGCCAAAAAGAAGGCCTCTGATGTCGACAAGGTGATCCAGGCCTATCATAGGTCTGAAGATTTTCTTAAGTTTATTGATGATCATGATGATGAGGTGCGTCCCTTCAACATGTCTGTTGGTTGGGATAAGGCCATTAACGCTGTGAGTCATAGGCATCCATCTGTTGTCAACCCGGCTGATTTTCCTTGCCCAAATTGGGGTGCCATCCCGGCTAACCTAGCTTCTGGTTCGGGAACTAAAGTTGTTCCTCAGGCATCAGGGTCCGGCTCCAAAGGCAGTCATCGACGCTCTGGATCCAACTCAAAGGGGGTTGTTCAAGCTGCTAGCCAAGACTTATCTTCTTCTGGCTCCCGTGGGAAGAAACCCCCGCCTGCAAAGAAAGTTGGAGTAGTTCGCCAACCCATCCCTGGCAAGAGACTAACCCGGAACGAGGGTAGTTCTACTTCTGATTTTTCTTCCGAGGAAAAAGGAGCCGAAGTTGCTAGAGTTCAGCCAATGGTGATTGCCGAGCCCGGAGATGACTCCGGTGAAGACTCAGAGGAGGAGAGTGAGGAAGAGGAGAGTGGCGGAGAGGAGTCTGGCGAAGAGGATTCTGGGGAGGAATAGCTGGAGTTAGTTCGTGGCCTTGCATGGCCTTGTTAGCCGTATGTGGCTTTATCTGTCTAGATTTCATTCAAGGTCCTTTGGGACCAAACTTTTATCTGTCTTGTTGATATAACCTAACTGTTGGCCCTTCGGGGTCTTTATTTACTCATATGTTTCCTCATTTGTTTGTTTACTTGTTTTCGGTACTTGGCCTTTCTAGACTCACACTCAACAGGTGCTTGGTACATAACAAAATCACAGAATCATTGAAGGGAAACAAACTTTGCATTAATAATTTGAAATGGGATCAACCTTTACATAACTTATTATTGTCCTACTCGGGGCATTAAGCCCTAGAATGGTTTCATCGAACTTTATTTCTACTTCTCATAATAAATAGATAGAAAGCTGAATCCATGCAAGGATAGCTTATACATAATAAACTTTGAGGTTCAAGGCATGCCAAGTACGGGGCACCTCAACCCCGTCCAAGGTCTCCAACTTATATGATCCTCGTCCCAACGTCTTCTTGACTCGATACAGCCCTTCCCAATTAGGGGCTAGCTTTCCCTTCTGGCCAACTCCAGAAGCCTCGATCTTCCTTAGAACCAGGTCGCCTTGTCGAAAGAACCTTTCCTTAACCCTGTGGTTGTAATAAAAGGATGCTTTCTTTTGATGCTCCACATTTCTAGCATTTACCTCATCCCTGACTTCGTCAACCAGGTCCAGGGCGAGTCTCATGCCCTCTTCGTTAGTTTCTGGTTCAAAGGCCTCAACTCGAGGTGACGCCTGTATGATCTCCAAAGGCACAACTGCCTCAGCTCCTTAAGCCAGCAGGAACGGGGTTGCTCCAGTGGTCACTTTACAAGTGGTACGGTATGCCCATAGTATGGGCAGCAACTCATCTACCCAAGTGTTTCTAGAGCGTTCGACCCTCTTTTTCAGTCCATCAAGGATAATTCGATTAGCTACCTCCGCTTGCCCATTGGCTTGTGGATGAGCCACTGAGGTAAAACGAAGCTCAATTGCATTCTCCTCACGATACTTCTTGAACTCTTCAGTATTGAACTGTGTCCTATTATCTGTCACCAAAATTTGTGGGATTCCATACCTGCAAATTATATTCTCCCAAAAGAACTGGGCAACTTGTTTGGTGGTTATCTTGGCTAGAGGTTTAGCCTCAATCCACTTAGTAAAGTAAACAATGGCCACTATCAGAAACTTCCTTTGTGCTGAAGCTACGGGGAAGGGACCAAGTATATCCATTCCCCACATCGCGAATGGAATAGATGAGCTAACCGATGTTAACATCTCAGGCGGCTGCCTTACTATCGGAGCGTGCTTCTGGCATCGATCGCACCGCTTGACATAGCTCTGGGCATCGGCCAACATCTCTGGCCAGTAGAATCCCAAATGAGTTATTTTGTGAGCTAGGGCTCTACCCCCCAAGTGCTGCCCACAAATACCTTCATGAACTTCTTCCAAAGCTTCCCTTGCCTCTTGGGGCCTCAAACATTTCAAGTACGGGATAACGAAAGACCTTTTGTAAAGGACGCCCTCAATCAAGGCATATCTCAATGCTCTCACTGACAGCTTTCGTGCCTCCAAGGCATTGTTAGGGAGCCATCCGGTTTCAAGGTGAGCTTTGATAGGATCTATCCAACAGCTTCCCACATCAATTGGTGCCACTAATTTCGAGTTGATAGTCGGGGCCTTCAAGACCTGGAAATAAACACTCCCTACATAGTTTTCTATCTCGGAAGAAGTGAACTTAGATAGGGTATCGGCCTTAACGTTCTCTTCTCTCGGAATGTGTTCTACATAGCACTCGTCAAACTGAGCCATGACAGCTTTCATAACTCGCAGATACTTTTCCATAGTTTCATCCTTGGCCTCAAATTCACCATTTACTTGAGAGACTACTAATCTTGAATATCCACAAACTTTGAGATTTTTGACTCTCATGATTCTGGCCAAGCCTAAACAGGCTATCAAGGCCTCATACTCAGCTTCATTGTTGGTTGTCGGGAAATCCAACTTCAAAGCATATTCAACTGTGAACCCATCGGGGCTTTGCAATACTAAGCCTGCGCCACTAGATTTTGTTTTTGATGCTCCATCAAAATAGAGGACCCAATATTCCTTCTGGTCAGGTTCAAGTTCCCCATCTTTATCTTGCTTCTCAGGGGTTGTTATTATCTCCTGCCCCCGACTTCTTGGTTGCTAATGGTGCATTCAACCACGAAGTCAGCCAATGGCTGAGCCTTAATGGCTGTTCGAGGCTTATACGTGATATCAAATTCTCCAAGTTCGATCGCCCACTTGATTAGCCTTCCACTAGCCTTCGGGCTGTGCAATATGCTTCTCAACTGTTGGTCCGTCAAGACTTCAATCTTATGTGCCTGGAAGTACGGGCGTAACTTCCTCGAGGCTATTATCAAATCCAAGGCGAACTTCTTAATGGGAGAGTAATTCAACTCAGCCCCATGCAACACCTTGCTCACATAATAAATAGGTTTCTGGACCTTCTTCTCTTCTCGAATCAGAACGGCGCTCAACGCTTGCTCAGATACCGCCAGGTATAGATGAAGAGTCTCCCCGGGACCAGGTTTGGCCAGCAACGGGGCTTCGACCATGTATTTCTTTAGTTGTTCAAAGGCCTCTTGGCTTTCAGGGGTCCACTCAAAATTTTTCACCTTCTTCAATGCTTGAAAGAAAGGCAAGCATTTGTCACCAGACTTGGAGATGAATCTTCCTAAAGCCGTTACTCGGCCTGTCAACTTCTGCACATCTCTTATAGAACGTGGGGGTTCCATGTCTAAGATCGCCTTGATCTTGTCAGGGTTGGCCTCTATGCCTCTCTTTGAAACCATCAGACCCAAAAATTTGCCTGATCCAACGCCAAAGGCACACTTGGCTGGATTCAACATCATTTTGTGGTGCCTCAGCACTTCGAATGCCTCTCTGAGGTGCTTAATGTGATCTGCCTTGAACAGGCTCTTGACTAGCATGTCATCAACATAGACCTCCATGGTTTTTCCAATCAGATGGGCGAATATCTTATTCACAAGGCGTTGGTAAGTTGCACCTGCATTTTTTAGACCGAAAGCCATAACAAGATAGCAGAAAACACCAAAGTCAGTTATGAAAGATACCTTAGGGATGTCATCCTTGTGCATCTTAATCTGATTGTAGCCGCTGAACCCATCCATGAAGCTCAGCATCTCATGTCTAGCTGTGGCATCTATTAACATATCTATCCTTGGTAAAGGGAAGCAATCCTTAGGGCATGCGTCATTCAAGTCGGTGAAGTCTATACACATCCTCCACTTACCGTTGGATTTTCTGACCATCACAGGGTTAGCCAACCATTCTGGAAACTAAATCTCTTCAATAAACCCAGCTTCTAAGAGCTTTTCCACTTCTTGCTTTATGGCCTCTTGCCTTTCAGGTGCAAAGTTCCTCTTCTTCTGCCATATTATCTTCCGATTAGGATCGACATTCAATCTGTGAGTTATGAGTTGGGGATCAATCCCTGGCATATCAGTTGTTGTCCAAGCAAACACATCACTATTTTCTTGCAAGAATTCTATCAACTTGCCCTTCAGGGGTTCCTTCAAAGAGGCTCCTATATAAGTCACCTTCTCAGGGTCGCCTAGCTCCAGAGGAATAGGTATTAAGTCCTCTGCTGGCTTTCCTCGGTGTTCATCATCACCACAGACATACATGTCTTCGATCGGAAGTACCTGCCCCCCGATTCCATCAGCCCTTAACGCGGATACATAACAACTTCTTGCCATCTTCTGATCACCCTTTTGTTCTCCAACGCCATTCCTAGTTGGAAACTTAATCTTCATATGATATGTGGAGGCCACAGCCTTGAATGCATGAAGTCCAGTCCTTCCTAGGATCGCGTTATAAGTCGAGGATGCCTTGATCACAAGGAAATTCAGCATTTGAGTAGCCTCTTTAGGTTCCTATCCAATTGTCATGGGTAACTGAATAGTCCCTTCAACCTTGGACTCAACTCCATTAAATTCGTAGATCGGCATGTTGGTGGGGGTCAACTGAGAATCGGTATACCCCATTTTCACAAACGCATCGTGAAACAAGATATCAACAGAACCTCCATTGTCTATCAAGACTCGTTTCACCTCCGAGTTTCCAATCACAGGAGTTATAACCAGCGGGTCGTCATAGGGGAACTTTACCCCTTCGAGGTCTGAATCATCAAACCCAATAACTATTTCAGTCCTAGCACGTTTTGGGGCTTCTCCTACGATGTGCATTACTTCTCTGGCATACGCTTTTCGAGAGTTTCGAGTCGTGCCGGCCGCTGTCGGGCCTCCCCAAATCATATTAACAACTGGCCCTCGGGGCTATGGGTTACGATCACGATCACGATCGTTATCTCTTCTGTCATTATCTCTCCTGTCATAGTCCCTTCTTTGGGTTCCACGATCATCATTCTTTGTGAACCTACTTAGCTTTCCTTTTCGGATCAAGAACTCAATCTCATCTTTCAACTGTCTACAATCATCTGTATCATGACCCACATCACGGTGGTACCTACAGTATTGATCCTTGTTTCTCTTCGTGGGATCACCCCTAAGTGGCTTCGGCCATCGGAAGTCTTTATCCTTCTCAATATCTAGCAAGATCTGACTCCTAGGAGCGTTCAGTCTTGCATAATCAGAAAACCTCGGTCCCAAACCCTTCTTTGGTGGTGACTCAGAATCCTTGCTAATCCGGGGATACTTGTCCCTAGCATCGTACTCTTGCTTTTGCTTTCGTTTCTTCGAGTCATTAGAACCCTTGCCATTGCCTCCTACGGTTTCCTTCTTCTTGTTGTCCTCAGCCTTGATATATTTGTCGGCCCTTCGTTGGAGCTCGGCCATATTTTCAGGAGGATGTTTTGCCAAGGACCTTTTAAAGAAGAGATCAGTGGTTCTGTGTTCCAGGGCTACCATGGCCACCTTATTTTCCAGATCAGTAATATTCAGCGTCTCCTTGGTGAACCGCTTGAGGTAATCCCTCAGATTCTCGTTCTTCCCCTGCACCACATACATAAGGGATGCAGAACTTTTTTCATGAACTCTCCCACTAATGAACTGGCTGACAAAGGCGGCACTCAGCTCTTTGAATGAGCCAATTGAGTTTGCAGGTAAGCGGCTATACCACCTTTGAGCCATGCCAAACAGGGTTTGAGGGAACACCCTACACTTTAAGGCGTCGCTCGCCGGCTGCAACAGCAGTGTATTTGAGAATGTCCTAACATGGTTTGCGGGGTCGCCCGTCCCATCATAGGCCTTAATCGTCGGCATCTTAAACTTCCTCGAGATGCGAGCATTCATTACATCTTCAGTGAACGGAGGTGTGGGATCATCAGGATCCCCAAGTGGCATCAGATCCTTGGGGTTAGTTTTGGGGGTCTCTACCCTTGTCGATTTCTCAGTTGGGGCTTCAGCCCTTCGCTATCTCCTTGAGGTCCTCTCCAGATTTATAATGGGAATCCTCCCTGTAACTGGAGGAGGTCGAATCAGACTTCGCCTTGCTTGCTCTCTAGCAATATCATCCTTCAGCCTTTGGATCTCAGCCTCATGAGCCTTAATCCTTTCCTCAGCCGTTTGTGGAGGTCCATCATGGATTCTTTGGGACCTCCTTCGAGGTTCTCTACTAGCACGTCGCCTCCTCGGGGCTTCATCACGATCATCATCGTCATCCACAGATGTAATCATCAGTATAGGGGCCAGAGTAATCATCGTACTCTCGATCTCGGATTTGTAGGCATGACCGCTCGGTCCAGGTTCCCTGTGTTGAGGGGGATAATTAGGCAGCCCATACATCGGGTTGGTATTCAAAGGGAGATCCGTAGTGTGAATCTGTACCCCCGGGGGTAGCGTACGATCAACGCTATCAAGAGGAGACACCACCATCTGAAGAGGGTTAGTTTCTTGGCTTTGAGGGATAGTCACAGGTAAAGTTCCCTCAACATGGGGAATCGTCCCTGAGGGTTGAGAGGTTAGAGGTTGAATGACCATCCCTGTTGATGGGGGTAATTGTCCTTCTTCAGCGGTGATGAGCGGATCAGAGATGGCAGGTGGAGCAGAGCTAAGGGGTATGGCCTCAGTCGATGTTGTTCTTCGTGTTTGAACCATGGTTGATGTTGTCGTCCCACAGACGGTGCCAAATGTTGTGGAATAAAAACTAGGTTACGATTTGTAATTAATGCTAGGGTGGTTGAGCTTCGAGCTTTAATGGCTGTTCTTGTGTTCGTGGCTGAATCTGCCTTCACAAGATGCCTACGTACTTTGATAAATATCAAAGATCAAGCCAAAAACGTAGTTCTGAGATGAGGGGTCTGGCCCTTTAAATAGGCTGCAGGAGCCTTTAGAATTATGGTAGGAGTCAGAGACTTGGTGGACAAGTCTTTGAGGAAGGTTCTAGATCTATTCCTTGTAGGAATCAGTTTCCATATTGAATTGGATGCCTTGGTGGCTAAGTCTGGTGGAAATAATATCCTTATCCAACTCTTATTGCTGAGCTGTTTATTTCCCCCAATATTAATTACGAAATTAATATTATAATTGGGGTTTTGGGCCAATCTGGTGGACCCCACGTTTGGACCATTCTTGGTCTAATTAATGCCACATTAAATGTGTCTTTAGGGCTTATTTTCAGCCCATATCAAAGAGTTATTTTCTTTTCTCTATTTTAAAAGAAATCGATTGCTTTTAATTAATATTTCATTAATAAAATATTAATTCTTCTTTCTCCTTTATTGAAAAAACAATTATAGGAAGTATTGTTAAAATTTACATGCAAATCATTGTAATAACTTAAAAAGGAAATTAGAGCAAATCCAAAAGACTACTTAGAGCAATTTTAACAGTGTCTTAAATTGTTTCTTAAAAATATTTTAAATAATATGACTTTTAATAGCTTAGGATATTATTGTATTTCAATTCCAACAATAATTCTTATATTTGCTCATTATAAATATAATAATATTAAATTCAAACTCCACTAAAAAAAAGGTATAGAAAAAACATATAAAATATGAGGGAAATGAATATTATTGGTGAAAACAAAATGAGGAATGATTATAGTTTCCTTATTATTAAGGGATGAGATGCGTGTTTAAGGACCATTTAGAAGATTGTTGGAGTACAATTTTAAGATAAATTCCTTAAATTTCAACTTAGGACATGAAAGTTCAATAGAATAACCATTTAAGCTCCTAACTTGAAATTTAAGGAATATTAGCAAAATGAATGCTCCAACAATCTCGTACTGCTTTCTTAGAGCAACTCCAAGAGCCTCCTTGTATTTTCCTTATAAATATTATAAAATATTAGGCTCTTAGTGATTTAGGATATTATAAGGTATGACAACTCTAACAAGCTTCCTTATAATTGATCCTTATAATTATTAAATAATAAATAAAAGAAGGAAGCAAGAACAAAAAAAGAGGGAAACAATTGAAAAGAGGAGGGAAAATAATATTTTATTGGTAAAAGTGAAATAAGGGAGCCCTTAAAGATAAGGGATTACATTGTGCTCTTAACTTTTTAAGGAAAAGTTAAGAGCCTGTTGGAGCACAATTTTAGACACAATCTCTTATAATTTGAGTTAAGAGGTCATATAAGGGATCTCTTGGAGTTGCTCTTATATCACTTATAGATGTCATCCACTACTTATTTTTAAGTGATAATCCTCTCTTTTTAAGATCCCTTATCTTATATTTTTTAATAAATTATTGATTCTACTATATCTTTCTTTCTCTTATATTGTACTTAATGCATTTTTACTAATAAAATATTATATAAGGAATGAGTATGAATAGTGTCGTTGGAGGCAAATATACTTATTCATGTCTTAATTTACTAATAACCAATATTTTATATTATTTTTAAGGTTTGAGTCAATAGATTATTGGACTTGCTCTGAGATAACTAGTCTCTTGGAATTCTCTTATATGATCTTCTAAGATAAAAATAAGGAATGAGTAAGGAAAGCTTGCTTCAACATTCTCCTAAATGCAATTTAATAAATTAAGAGCTTTCCAATCTCCCTTATTTTTAAGGAATCTTGAGCTATCTTTTATATAAAATATTTACTTTTACGAATAAAAATATTTATTTTCCTCTATTTCTCATTTTCTTTTAATGACATGAAAGTAGTTGGAGTTTTAATTTAATATTACAATATTGATAAGAAATTTTTACAAGAAGTGTTATTGAAGTTGTCACACCCTATAATATTTTAAATTACTAACAACCTAATATTTTATATATTTATAAAAATATATAAGAAAATTATTGGATTTACTCTTAACTATTTATAATATATTTGAGAATGAGGCAAGAGATTCTTGGAGTGATCTAATTGTATAATGTGTCCGCGCTAATCAAAGTCACAACTCACGCCCGAGTGTTTCTGCGCCCCACCGCCGCGCCAATCCTCCAAAACCAGCAGCGCCCATCCCATGATTCCCATCACTATTTCTTCTTATTTTTTCTCCCATATTGCCTCTTTCGTTATTTCTTGTTTACAATATTCCAATTTTTTTTAAAAAAAACAGACACTATAAGTGTATAACATATACTCCTCAACTACAGTCAATAAAAATTTGCTTTATATTTGTGTTTGAGCATAAGCTTAAATTTTTGACATATAAATACTGATAAGTACCCGCTGATAGCCATCAGCGGACACCCGCTAATAAGTAAAAACATTAACTCTCTAAAAACACAATTCTGGAATACTTGACAAAGTATATCTAATTTCAAAAGTATTGTTCCAAATACAAAAGAATATCCACAAAAAGTATTTCAAATCATCATACTAATCCACTTGCACAAAAATATCTTGCTTTATCCACTTGCATAAAGGTACACCCACTTGCCCACTTGCATACCCACTTGCATAAAGGTATCTTACTCCATAAGGCAAAGAGACAATATAATATTCTAAGACACCCATGTGCAAGAGACAGAATCTGATCAAAGTAGTCCAAGTGGCAGAATCAAGGTATGTTTAAGGGGACATCAATCACTGCTCCAATAGTGGCTCACTGTAGCTTTAACGGCACAACTAGTGGGCGACAGTGATTGAAGAACCCAACCTATAAATACCCCCATTCTACACACACAGAAAAGGATCCGAAAAAACACACAAAAAAGATACAATCCTTTCAGACACAGAAAAAGCTCTCTACAACACTTTTTCACATACGATATATTTTCACCAGTCCGATTATTATTATTTCCGATTACTGATTCTCACACCGAAGGTGCTTGACGGCCACCACCCCCGGGTAAGCATTGTTTTGCAGGCTCCCCTAACTCAGGTGAAGTACTTCCGGTAAAGCGCCCGGTGATCGGAAGCCTCTAATCGGCCGTGGGAATTATCATTTGGCGCTAGAAGGAGGGCGTCTTATTTTCTTGAAGAAAGTTCCCTCACCTGCTCTAACCAACACAACAAAAATCCCAACGCAAGAACCTCGCATTCGAAAGAAACCCAACACATACACATCGCCAAAATAGCCCCAAGTACCCAATCCAAAACCATGACAGATAACCAAGAAGAGCAGCAAAGAGAACTAAACACAAACGTCCCCCCCACAAACCCGCAGTTAACAAATCACCCCCCCCCCCAACAAAGATAACCAAGAACAACCGCTTAGCCTGAACCTCGCGGGATTCAACCAGCAACAAGTAGATTTAATCATGCAAATAGCTTCAGCTTTTCCGCAGCAAGGGCAACCACTAGCACAGGGCTCCCAAGTCCACTCTCACAACGACCAAGACCAAGAGGTACACAGTCAGCCTAGGAGGGCTAACTCAGCTTTCTCTCGACTAGGCTCCTCCCAGAACACAAACCACAAAAAACACGGAAAAGGTCACCACAGACCGGAGACATGGGAACAAAATAGAAAAGAAAGAGACCTGAGAAAAATCATCAAAGACAAGAAAGCCGCATATGAGAAAGTGTTTGTGGAATATGATAACCAAAGGCGGGAAGAACGGCCCCCC
Organism: Saposhnikovia divaricata; assembly: GCA_036435485.1. NCBI lineage: Eukaryota > Viridiplantae > Streptophyta > Magnoliopsida > Apiales > Apiaceae > Saposhnikovia > Saposhnikovia divaricata. The sequence goes on along the minus strand of CM071597.1, from coordinate 87,357,556 downwards.
ACTCGCCCGCACGAAACAGAGAATACCCAACCCTCAAATGCAGACATGATGCACACCATCATGGAGTTAAAGAGAAAAATAGAGGGCACAAGCGAACCAGAAACAAACGGGTCACCCTTTACCGCAAGATTAGAAGCGGAGCCTAGACAAAAAGACATCAAGCACCACAGCTTCAATTCCTTCGACGGGCTGGGCGACCCGGAGGAACATCTCAGCTATTTCGACCAACTGGCCCTCCATTATGAGTATAATGATCTCACAAGGTGCCGTTTCTTCGCCGCAACTCTCCGCGGTAACGCCCAGAGATGGTTCTGTCGATTGACCGCCAGATCCGTTGATACCTGGTTGGAATTCAAAAAACTTTTTCTAAACAAGTTCAAAGCAAACCAACAACACGAGGTGCATACCGTGTTTTTGGAAACAGTCGCGCAACGCAACGAAGAAACCTTGCAGAACTACATCGACCGCTTCAAAGAGGCCGTTAACAAGGTCGTTTGTGTAAATGAGACAGAAGCTTTGGTTCACCTAAGAAGAGGTCTCAACCCCTACGAATGTGAGAAGTATGTGTGCAAACTCATGGAAGCTAAACCTACCACCTTGGCAAAAGCATATGACCTGGCTTCACAGGCCATCAATGAAGCCGAATCCTTGAATGTGCTTAAGCAATCCAGGGCACCGCCCACTCAATCCTACTTCCAAAGAGAAAGATACACACCCTATCAAAGGCAAACACCGGCCCTAAATCAGGTACAAACCACTCACGGGCCGCCACCTCCCGCCCAAAAGACACAGCCCGCAATCCTAGTAAGAGACCGCTTAGGGCCAACAAACCCGCCGCGGACAGATAGGCGTCCCGAGCCAAAATGGACGGACTTCACACTCCCCAGGGCGACCTTTCTACGAGAAATCAGGGGAAAGCCTTTCTATCTACCACCAGCCCCAATGTACACACTACCTGAAGACATACCAAAGGACAAGCAATACGACTATCACGAAACACACGGCCACACTACGGAGAGCTGCTTGTCCCTCAAATACTTCCTGGAAAGGCAATTAAAAGCGGGCAACCTATCCCAATACTTGCCCAGACAAATACAAGGGGCAGCCACGTCTCAAGGGCAGGACAGAAACATCGTACATACCGTTTTCGGCGGACAATCCTCCCCGCCAAGAGAGGAGCGTGACATTTATGAGATATACGAAGGACCCCCGAATATCATTACTTTTACCGACGCGGACTATGAGGGTATTAACCCGAATCACACTGAGGCACTAGTTGTGTCGTTGGGCATGGCCAACAACGAGGTAAAAAGAATCCTCGTGGATAATGGATCCTCAGTCGACATCTGTTTCAAACACACATGGGACAGGCTCAAATTGAATGGCGAGAAACTCGAACCCTGCCCCGATGAAACACCACTTTACGGTTTTGGCCACAACGCTGTCCCAATTGCGGGCATTGCTAGACTACCCGTTTATTTCGGCAAATCACCCAGGCAAGTATGTCGAACGATCAAGTTCTATGTAATCAATACTGCATCTTCCTACAACATGATTCTGGGAAGGCCCACACTGAACACACTCAAAGCAGTCACCTCCACCCCGCATCTAAAGATCAAATTTCCTACTCTGAACGGGGTGGGAGAAATCAATGGAGATTCTGAAACTTCCAAAAGGTGCTACGGCATAGCACTCACCCTGGGAAAGACTGAACCCAGTAACCTCCGCAGAGAAAAGGCAAATAAGAGGAAAAGGGAAAAAAGACAAAGACACATTGAACATCAACAAAACAACCGCAAAAGAAAGAAAGAGGTACAGTTCATCGACGGGCCCGACCCGCAACGAATAGATGCTAATCTCTTGAAGTGTCTCAAACGAGAAGAAAAACCGCCAATAAGCCCCGCGGTGCAGACAGAAAAAATAGAAGTTGTGCCAGGAGACGCAAACAAAAGTGTGAGTGTGGGAACGGGCTTAGATTCAGTCTTTAAGGCTGGCCTCACAGACCTCCTAAGAAAATATGCCGATGTCTTTGCATGGAGCCCAAAAGACATGCCAGGTCTGGACGAGTCTGTAGCAATCCACAAACTGAATGTGGACCCGGAGAAGGCACCCAAAATACAGAAAAGAAGGAATTTCGCTCCTGAGCGACAACAGGCAATTGATGTCGAAATTGACAAACTCTTAGACGCGGACTTAATTTGCGAAGTCACCTACCCAAAGTGGGTCGCGAATGTAGTACTGGTAAAAAAGGCCAACGGCAAATGGAGAATGTGCGTGGATTACACTGACCTAAACAAAGCATGCCCAAAAGACCCGTACCCCCTCCCTTCAATGGATCAACTCATCGACGCAACAGCGGGCCACCTAATGCTGAGTTTCATGGACGCATACTCCGGTTACAATCAGATCAAAATGTCACCGGAAGACAGAGAGAAAACAGCCTTCATTACACACAGAGGGGTCTATTGCTACAAAGTCATGCCTTTTGGATTAATCAACGCGGGCGCCACATTCCAGAAAACAATGAACAAAATCTTCGGCAGTCAGATAGGCCGCAACATGGAGGTATATGTGGACGATCTCATAGTAAAGTCTCTCTTAACGACTTGTCATTTACAAGACTTGGAGGAATGTTTCTCAACCCTCAGAAAACACAACATGAAGCTCAACCCGGACAAATGTGCGTTCGCACTAGACGCGGGCAAATTCCTGGGATTTTTGGTATCTCACAGGGGCATTGAGGCCAATCCCGAAAAAATAAAAGCAATCATCGACATGCAACCGCCAAAGACCTTAAAGGAGATACAAAAGTTAACAGGGAGACTAGCAGCCCTCAGAAGGTTCATAGCAAAATTGGCCGACAGATGTCTTCCGTTCTTTGATACCCTGAAGGGAGCAACAAAAACAAAGGCAATCTCCTGGACAGAGGAATGCCAGAAAGCCTTCGAGGATCTTAAAACCTATCTCTCCTCTGCTCCTCTACTAACGGCCGCGGCTCCTTCAGAACCGCTATCACTATACTTATCTGCAACAGATAAGGCTGTAGGGGCCGTACTGATCAAAGAAGAAAAAGGCGAGCAAAAGCCCGTCTATTATGTCAGCCAAGTACTTAAAGACGCAGAAACTCGCTATCCTAATGTTCAAAAGTTTGCTCTGGCTCTGGTAATGGCACGCAGAAAGTTAAGACATTACTTCCAAGGCAGACAAATCCGGGTTATCACAGACCAACCGCTGAGAAAAATACTGCACAAACCGGACCTATCTGGTAGACTAATCAATTGGGCTGTAGAGCTTGGTCAATTCGATTTGAAATACAAGCCAAGAACTGCAATCAAAGCACAAGCATTAGCAGACTTTGTCACCGAATGTTCATTCACCACAAGGGAAGAAACAGTACTAGCGGAGAGCGGGGTCATCACCGATAACAATTGGCAGTTATACGTGGACGGTTCCTCTACCAACACCCGCTGTGGGGCAGGATTAATACTTACTAGCCCCAACGGCTTCTAAGTCAAACAGGCCATACAGCTAAACTTTAAAGCGACAAATAACCAGGCAGAGTATGAGGCACTCCTCGCCGGTTTAGCGTTGGCAAGAAACTTACTAGTCAAAGAAATCACCATCTACAGCGACTCACAGCTCGTAGTCCGCCAGACGACGGGGGATTATTCCACCAAAGATACAAGTCTTGGCAAGTACCAGGAAATGGTACAAGCCATGCTATCCCAATTTGAGAAACATACCCTCGAACAAATAGACAGAACGGATAATACAGTAGCGGACATGTTATCCAAACTAACAAAAGGGGAGAAAACGGGTAGCGACACAGTCTACTTCGAGGAATTGCAAACTTCCAGCATTAACAGTCTGCCTGTAATGGAGATAGGCCCGCAACAAGATACTTGGATGACTCCCTATATCCGGTACTTGAAAGATGGCACCCTGCCCGATGACAACATTAAAGCTAAGGTACTCAAATCTCAAGCGGTAAAGTACTTTATGAAAGAAGACACCCTGTACAAAAGAAGCTTTGATTCTCCCATACTCAAGTGTGTTGATGAAGAAGAGGCTCTATACTGCATGAGAGAAGTCCACGAAGGCATCTGTGGCGACCACATGGCTGGAAAGGCACTAGCACATAAAATACTCAGACAAGGCTATTACTGGCCCAAGATGCACAAAGAATGCAAAGCTTTCACAAAGAAGTGCCACCAATGCCAACTATTCAGCAACATGTCCCGGAAAGCGCCAGCCCTTCCAGCAGCAATCCTGTCCCAAATACCCTTTGCGGTTTGGGGCATCGACATAATGAGACCTTTCCCTAAAGCCAAGGGTGACCTACAATACGTAATGGTCGCCATCGATTACATGACTAAGTGGGCCGAAGCAAAGGCACTTAAGAACGTCACACAGGATGATGCAATCCGTTTTGTCACAGATCAAGTCATCACGAGATTCGGGATCCCGGTGGTACTCATATCCGACAACGGGACAAAGTTTGTTGGATCGAAATTTACAAAATTCCTATCCGACCACGGGATCAAACACAAGAAAGCTTCTGTCTGCCACCCACAGAGCAACGGACAGGTCGAAGTGACTAACCGCATCATTGTTCGAGGCCTGGAAAAAAGGCTAACTACTTCCAAAAAGAAATGGCCTCATGAGTTGCCTAACGTCCTTTGGGCATACCGGACGTCAGCTAGGGAAAGTACAGGGGAAACCCCGTTCAAACTAGCTTTCGGCACGGAAGCTCTTGCTCCAATCGAGATTGGATCCCCATCCTACCGAGCTATCAACTTCGAAGAAGAGCCCAATAATCAAGGACTCAAAACAAACCTAGACTTACTAGATGAGGCAAGGGAAGCCGCTGTCGAAAAAATGACTGCTTACAAAGAAAAGACAAAGGAATTTTTCGGGAAAAGAGCCAGAATCAAGGCTTTTCTAGAAGGCGATCTAGTCAACAGGGCAACTGAGGCATCCGACCCTAGACACACCGGAAAGCTTATGCCAAAGTGGGAAGGCCCATACAAAATCATTCAGGTCTTAAGGCCGGGCTCTTACAAACTAGCACGCCTGGATGGCACCGAAGTCAACAACACTTGGCACGGGGATAAATTGAGAAAGTATTACCAATAGACAGTCAATCAATCTGTACTTTCTCTTTCTTGTACGCAACAGTCATGAACGGAATACTTTTTTACCAACAAATTGTCTACAATAGCATCATATTATTATCAAGTCCTCTACGCGGGCAAGCATCCTATTATTATCAAGTCCTCTACGCGGACAAGCATCCTATTATTATCAAGTCCTCTACGCGGACAAGCATCCTATTATTATCAAGTCCTCTATGCGGACAAGCATCCTATTATTATCAAGTCCTCTACGCGGACAAGCATCCTATTATTATCAAGTCCTCTACGCGGACAAGCATCCTATTATTATCAAGTCCTCTACGTGGACAAGCATCCTATTATTATCAAGTCCTCTACGCGGACAAGCATCCTATTATTATCAAGTCCTCTACGCGGACAAGCATCCTATTATTATCAAGTCCTCTACGCGGACAAGCATCCTATTATTATCAAGTCCTCTACGCGGACAAGCATCCTATTATTATCAAGTCCTCTACGCGGACAAGCATCCTATTATTATCAAGTCCCCTAAACGGGCAAGCATTCTATTGTCAAGTCCTCTAAACGGTAAACGGGCAAGCATTCAATCTCAAGGTCATTTACGCGGACGACCATCCTACTACTCAAGACAATCTATGCGGGCAATCAACCTATGGAATTCCCTCAACAAAAACAAATAGTACGTCCCTAAACGGGCAAAGACAGGAGATAACAGTTATCAAGCGCTCAAGCGTGACGCTACATCGAAGATATACAGAAAACATGCAAAGAAGGAGAAATTATAAACAAGTTCAAACGACAAAAGGGCAATTTTATTCATTTTCATTTTTACAAGGCTAGACGGTATACAAGATTTTAATCCCTAGTCTAGGCCTTGCAGCTTCCACCTTCTCCGCCACCGTCGTCTTTCTTTGGTGGGGGTGGTTTCTTGGCAGCTTCCCTCTCTTCCCGGCGCTTCGCCAGAGCTTCCTCGATTTTCCTGAACACCTCAGGAAAATCGGCCTCGGACTCCGGCCCGTCGAACACCATGCCATCGATTATGACTTTGTTGTTGTCATAGTCGTACATCATCACGCGAGGATCCATATAGCTAGTGACAAGAAAGAAGCAAGCTGGGAAATGAAAAGGATGCTCAGAATTGGGCACGTTCAACCCTTTTTATAGGGGGGTAAAAGCAAGTTAAAAGACGCGCAGTTAATACTGCCATTTCCAAGCCACGGAGTACTACGCACACAGTCAAAAATGTCCATTCCCATGCAGACTGCAGTAAAAGCACGGTCAAAACAACGTGATTTCCATGCAGCATTTAATGCTCGTGCCTAATCCCCACAGTCAAAACGCACGATTTCTAGGTAACATTTCCCAAACACATATTTATTTTCCCCTTTCACAAACAAACACAAATATACACGATACAAATATATTTCGCCAACAGAAATTCAAAAATAAATGTCCCACCAAACACAAAATATTCCAGACTTTAGAGAAACAATTTACAAATACGAGAAATAGAAATCTTTTTCCAAGTCACAAAGTGGACAGACCCGCAGAGCAACTTCAAAAACACATTAACAGCGGACGGCCAGAGTAAGGCTTTATCCCCAGCCATACACGGCCGCTATTGCAGACAACGGTGCTACGGCGTCCAACTCTTCCAACCCGGGCACGCCTATCAACGGCCCCTTTTCATCCGGTTCCTCGGCATAAACGGCTGCTATGGCCGACAACGGAGTGACAACATCAACCTCATCTCCACCCGCTCCACGCTCAGTAACTGGCACACCAACTTCACCTGCCACGGCCTCTGTTTGACAGCCAACACTAACTCTAACCGTCTCTCCTAGACGGGCCTTCAGTGCTTTCACTTTACGCATAGCTCTCTTGGCCTTAGACTTCAGTTTAGCCATTTCGGTTCTCAAACGGTCAATCTCTGCACTGCCTTGCGACACCGTTACATGCATCTTCGCGGGTTCCTCTTTTACAATTCCGGCAAACTCGGCACTGTTTTTAAATTTCCTAACTGCGGCCTCTTCCGTCGGACGAGAGTCAAGGTGGCTTTCAGCATCATTCGCACGGTCCCTCTCATACTTCAGTGAGGTATTTAAGTTCTTTATCTGCTCCGTCAAAGCCGCCTTCTCGGCCTCAAGCTCAATTTTATCCTCCGCCAAAAACCTTCGAAGTTCAGAACTGTAAGCATAGCTTGCCTTAATGTCGGTTTTCTCGGTCTCAATCTCAAACAAAGCCTTGGCAGCATTATCCTTCATTGTCCTCTCGGCGGCCAGTTCCCGCTCAAGCACCTTCACTCTCTCCCTTAAAGCTATATTGCTGCTGCGGTACATATTACCCCGGGCCATCAAACCCGTATACATGCACTGATTCTACAAAAAACAAATGCACAAAAGGTTAACAAGTCACCAACAAGCAAAAGTAAGAGAAAACACCAAACTACTGGACAAATGCATACCCGAGCGGCGTACTTCTGCGAAAGGCGACACATCCGCCCCCAACTCAGCTCATTCATCCTCAGCAGATCATCATCAGTCATAGATTCCGCTGTAAAAGTATTAGGCCCTGACTTGAACAGAAAACCATATCCGGGCCTACTGCCAAACTCAGCATCATTCACCTCATCATCACTACTTGTATAATGGACAATCTCTTCCGACGACTCTCCACTATCTCTACCATCTTCTTCCCCAGTACCATCAGATGCGGTACCTGCGCTTTCATCAACAACCACGTTGGGAGGAACGTAATCACTTACCCTGAAAGGCTCAACCCGTCTACGCTTAGACGGACCAACATCATCAATAGTTTTCCGTTTCAGACTTGGCGGCGGAACATCACCCGCCACATCTACCTGTTTTTTCGCCCCAACATTGGCCTCCTTTGCGGCCCCCAAAGTCTCTTCAGAATCTAAGTAAACAACTTCTTTGCTCCCAGGGCCACCAACCGCTTCAGGAATATTAGAAACACCCCGCTCAACTCCTCGAATGGATGCTCTATACTCCTTGGAAAGAATGTCCGGTTCATGCTCACCAACTCCTAGGCTGGCAGCATATAACCTTGCCACAGTACCGGGACTATTGCCTCCACTTTCAGTAGCCATTTCTTCAGCAGTAGCGGGCTCTTCACCCCCAGTTTCAACATCTCCCACACCGTCCCGACCAACTTCCACTTCAACCTCATCCCTCTCACTCTCCCCTTGTGCAGCTTCTTCTCCCTCTAACTCCAACTTAATGTTCTCTTCAAATGCCTGGCCTTCCCCACCCAAAAAATGCTCACCTAGCAACTCCTCAGATAGTGACTCGGCCTTCGAATCAATGTCATCTTCATCCTCCTCCTTCTCCGCATCTTCCTCCACAACGGTTTCTGGATCTTCAAAACGAACAGAAGGCCCAGCCCCTCTGCTTTCACCTGACAAATCAAAGGCATCCAATATATTTGCAGCAGAAAAGTGCCCGCCACGGAGACGGTTGGGTCTGGGGGGCACTGTCAATATAAACTTCGCATACAACCTCGCTTCATTCAAACCCAAAGTCGGGTGCACATTTAGCTCCGGTTTCCGAGGGTCCAATACTACACAAAACAAAACAATATGGTTAATAGCAGATACAACGAAAATAACAGACTACATCAAACAAAGACTTTACAGCAGTGTCTTCTTAGATCGGCCGGATCAACAAAATTGGATTCCGTCCACACTTCGCCTAACGCCTTCACAAGCAAACTCACCGCCACCAATAACCAAAAACTCCTCAGCCCAACCCGCCATACCCTTGGGAAATAACCACGGGCGAAATCCATCCAAGGCCTTCCCAATCACGCTATTTGGCTTCACAAATTGCAGCTCATAGAAAGGCTTTGAACGACTCGCTTTTACATCAAACAGACAGAAAAAGGCCCTGAAAGTCGGCTGCTTACCCATTGCTTCACTACTGGCTATAAACCAATTAATAGCCCTTATGGAGTTGGGACCGAATTGAGCTAACGGGCACTGAAAGTACACACGGAATAAATCCATGATAAATTTATGCGGGGGAACCCGGAAACCAGCCTTCAAATGACTAACGGGGAGGCACACGGAACCATCATCAAAACGGTGATACAGCCTCTCACCCGGCTCCGCCCGCCTCCAGAAATACCCATCTTCTATCCGGAACATCCTACTCACATACGCTGACCACTCCTCACTCAGAAACGTACTGTCATGTTGAAGGTGAGGAAATCTAGAAAAGACGGTATCCATCTGCGCCTTCGAATACGCTGTCGGGGCCACATTGGTCGCCCGGAACAAACTCTCACTACTCTCAAAGTACCTGTACCGATTTCTCCGAAGAACCGCTGGATAGGTCAGTTGCCCAATGTCCGCCCACCGCCCGTACCCATTTATCAGCGGTCTCTTCTCTCCGGTCCCAGGATCTGTAAATTCGTCACCCATCTACACAAATTCAAAAGTAAAATTCCTGTACCGCGGACACAGAAACCGCTTACAACTAACAAGGTACACGTGGATTTTCACAGCAATTTCCTTTTTTCTAAAATATAGGAAAAACGATTCATATTCCATTTCCCTCCACAAACATCGAAGACACACCATCACAAAACCAATTTACACAACATTTACCACATATACGTACATATATATACACCATTACTGGCCTAAACATCCACAGATTACATTATTCAAACTCAGAACCTATGAACAACAAACAATACACCACCGAAAATCTTGACCAAAAACCTATCGAGCACATAGATCGAACTCTTTTGCATAAAAGAGGAAATCAACAACAAATACCCACTTACCACCGAAACAAAAAGCAAACACAAAACCACGATCAAAAACATCTACCTAAACAGACATCACCAGATTATAAATACATACATGGCACGATTATCCATGCAACAGATATCACAAAAGAGAAATGCAAGGAAAGAACAACGAATCTTACCGCAAAGCAGGAGATACGAACGGTTTTATAAACCTCGCCGATCACCGGAATAGCACAACCACCACAAAAAAACAACCGAGTAAGCACTCAATGGCAAGAGATATGAAGGCAGTAAAAAGATGAGAGAAAAAAAACTGACCAAACCCCCCTTTTTATTACGTGAGGCGCGTGAAAAGGGGAAACCACTATCACACGCAACATGGCAGATTCTTACTGGTCCACGCCAAAAGCACAACAGTAACCACCTCGGTACAAAACACCAACTACTCACTTGGTAATAACTCCCCACGTCTCCTTACATATTATTTCAAAGGTACACTCTCTCTCCACCCAAAGGTCACTTCACTCATTAATACGCACTGCCACTTATCATTTCTCTTATTATTGGCATTTAATATTATTCTTGCATTAATTGGCAATAATAAGCATTTATTCGCATAACAGTTACGCATATCAAACAAAGAACTTTTCAACTCCACATACGTCAAGCACCGCATACCGCCTAAGTGTTGTCCGCCAACACTTGGGGGGCACATTTTCACAAAATTTCTAACTCCTAAGTGTTGTCCGCCAACACTTGGGGGGCACATTTTCACAAAAAAATTTCTAACTCCTAAGTGTTGTCCGCCAACACTTGGGGGGCACATTTTCACAAAAAAAAAAAAAAAAAATTCTAACTCCTAAGTGTTGTCCGCCAACACTTGCGGGGTTCTTTTTTTCACAAAACTTTCTGCCCACCTAAGTGTTGCCCGCCAACACTTGGGGGGGCACAGACATTCCATACATTTTGCATTTTTTCCGCTTACCGTTTCCTCTTCCTCCCCCTACCCGCAAACGCGCCTAGAGGGAGTGGGGGGCAATGATAAGTACCCGCTGATGCTATCAGCGGGCACCCGCTAATAAGTAAAAACATTAACTCTCTAAAAACACAATTCTGGAATACTTGACAAAGTATATCTAATTTCAAAAGTATTGTTCCAAATACAAAAGAATATCCACAAAAAGTATTTCAAATCATCATACTAATCCACTTGCACAAAAATATCTTGCTTTATCCACTTGCATAAAGGTACACCCACTTGCCCACTTGCATACCCACTTGCCTAAAGGTATCTTACTCCATAAGGCAAAGAGACAATATAATATTCTAAGACACCCATGTGCAAGAGACAGAATCTGATCAAAGTAGTCCAAGTGGCAGAATCAAGGTATGTTAAGGGGACATCAATCACTGTTCCAATAGTGGCTCACTGTAGCTTTAACGGTACAACTAGTGGGCGACAGTGATTGAAGAACTCAACCTATAAATACCCCCATTCTACACACAGAAAAGGATCCGAAAAAACACACAAAAAAGATACAATCCTTTGAGACACAGAAAAAGCTCTCTACAACACTCTTTCACATACGATATATTTTCACCAGTCCGATTATTATTATTTCCGATTACTGATTCTCACACCGGAGGTGCTTGACGGCCACCACCCCGGGTAAGCATTGTTTTGCAGGCTCCCCTAACTCAGGTGAAGTACTTCCGGTAAAGCGCCCGGTGATCGGAAGCCTCTAATCGGCCGTGAGAATTATCAAATACACTTTCTAATGAGATATACATTCTTTGGTCACAAAAATTAACTTTTATACTAGAAATACTTTTCTTTTGGTATTTAAAATTAATAAGAACTGAAAAAAATTATGGCCATTATGACAAAGTTAAAAAAACCAGGTGAAGAATGAGTAAACAATTTCTTACATCTGTTGAGCATCCATGATCAATCGGCCTTTTAAAAGGTTGTACTTTTTTTCTTTTACTCGATCAAATTATATTATCCAAAGTCATTGAGAAAATTAAAATGTCTATGTATTGATGAGTCAATCGTAGATATTAGTAACATGCTATAACTAAAGACGCATGTAACTCTATGTTTTGTTTTATCCATCTGATTTATTTTATAAAGTTTATCTACTTTGAAAACCTTAACATATAATCCAACAATCACAATTAAAATCAGTGATGTTCAACTCCGCAACGTAATATTACAATAGCAATCAGATTCAAACACGAAGTTAATAACATTCTTATATAAATATAATTAATGGAGTACGAAGAGAAAATGCCTATTTACAATTAATTCATAAAATATCAAAACCAAATAAAATGAATCTCAAAATTACAGCGAAAAACAAAGAATTTGTTTCTAGTTCAGAAACCATTGCGACAACAAACAGAAGCAACAAGCGCAGCTTCAAACAACGTCGTCGAAACTCCAGAGATTCATCAACTCACAATCAACCACCACTTCTTGTACCTGATTCACCGGAGCTTCGATCGTTGTCGGTGACTGTCCGTCAAGATAAGGAATATCGTAAAATTTCATATACGACTCGTAAGCCATCAACTCCTCGGAAAGTTTCTTTACTTGATCTTCTTCGTTGAGATTACTCACCACGCTCTCCTCTTCTTTTACCAGCTCCTCTTTTTTTACCTCCACCGTAATTTTTTTATTGGATGCAGAGAACTGTAGTGCATAGTCATGGATGATGTCTTCGTTTGGGAAGTTAACTTTAGCTTTCTTTCCTCGGATTTTACGAGCTTCTCTGTCGTAGGCTCTAGCAGCTTCCTCTGCAGTGTTATATGTACCTAGCCAAACTCTCACTCCTTTTCTGGGGTCTCGTATCTCAGCTGCCCATTTTCCCCAGGGTCGTTGCCTTATTCCCCTGTACAGATTTTTCCGCTGTCTTTTTTCGAGATGTTCATCATCACCTGATTTAACGAAAGTCGTGTTAGAAATTGAACACAATATGTGTGGTATGGAACCAGGAAATTTAAATCAGGACACATTTTTCGTTCATGTCTCTCAATCAAACACCTGAATAGTACAAAATGTATTTCAAGAATATTTTAATATTTAATTTTGATAATGAATCAGTTTCCATAGTTTCATTTAGGAAGAGGAGGGATGATGGTTAGTTAATTACCTGAGCAGGGATGATGATGAGATCTTCTAAGTGCATTGTACGATTCCTCCTGACAGAATTCATCGAAGTCGGAGTCGAAAGTGTTGAGTTTAGTGGAGGAAGAAGAGGAGGAGGGCCAGATGTCCGCAGACGAGACGAGGCGGCTGGTATGCCGAGGAATGATATCACGAAGTATTGCACCTCCACACATTTTGATTTATTAAAATTCTAAGTAAAGGATTTATAAAGCCAATATGAAACAACAACAAGAAGAAGAAAAGCTAGGAAATAATTAATCAAGTTTGAATATGGTAGTATATGATAATGAGTGGCTTTTGGTTTTATAGTGTGCGGGTTACACTTGCTGCTGATGATCGCTGAACTTTCGTGGGATTTACCGATACCTATCTTTATGTTCTTTAATTTATCAGAGGACTATATTTTATTCACAAGTGGAGTACCAATAATTTAATTTCTGTAAATGTAATTATTTGTTTCTATTAACTAGCAATTTTTTTTATTACAGGTCTCAGGAATGCCTTGGGAAATCAAATATTTCCTCGGTCCCAATTTATATTCAAATTTTAAATAATGTGTAGTGTTGATTGGTTCATATAAAATGAGAAGATTGAAACCAAGATAGCAACAGTTGCATATGATCCGTCAAAAGATTCTGGAACAAAATGGGTTGGTAAAATCGAATTGTTCAACCTTAACACTTGATTAACTGCTGCATGTTCCTGTACATTTTTCAAGTGGTTTTGACCCTGGATTGCGTTTACCTGCACAAAAAATTAAAAATAATCTATAGTCTTCTACTTATATCAATATTTAAGTATTAGAAACATATAATTATATATTAATTTATAATCTATTTTTGGTTAAAAACAAACAGTCCCATAATGCACAATCTAATTTTATTTTTTTTAACAACCGGTTTCACTTCTTGAGAAGTGTTATCTTGCATTTATAAAGAATTCATCAGTATACAAACATTCAAATAATAAAATTTTATAATTAATATTTAACTTATAAATTTTCCACTGGAAAAATATGTATAGACCCTATGCCATTAAGACTTTAAGAGATCATATTCTTTTGCTAAAATGGAAGAGAATTGTGACAGAAGTTTCCTGTTCCTACAAGAACAAAGTATGAATTTGTATATTTACTCCTAAGTAGTGTATTGCATATAAAGTAAAATTTTGCCAAAAAAATTATATTAAATTAAACCGAAATCTATAGAGTAAGATTGTTCATCATAGAAACAAACAAAAAGTACATATAATTTATTTCTTCAAAAAAAAAAAAAAAGTACATATAATTTATCGAAAAACAAGGGAAGCACGTAGGTTTGGTTTAAAGTTGATGGTTTGCAAAACCGCAATGGCTGACTGGGCGGGCACTCAAAACTTATCGGTATTGTACTTTGAATTGGCTGGGAAAACAACAAGTTGCAAATATATTTAAAAGCATGTATGACAGTTGTATATGTCTAGAATCAACCCAAGACTTTTCACTAAAAAAAAAAAAAAAAAAAAAAAAAAAAAAGAATCAACCCAAGACTAACGTCTTCGCTCCAAGTTAATTGATGGATATGACGATATGCCACACGACGTTGCAAACAGGAAGCATCCGCATCTTGTTGAGAGTACGGATAAAGTAAAGAAAATAAATCAAATCAAACGTATTCAATATTCCGATTTGTGCAGAGTAAGATGTATATTAGAGAATCTACAAGATCCTTCCATATTTTGAATCCTTAAAATATAGTAAAATAATGATTATCTAAAATATAAGAAACTAAAAAGCTATTTTACTCTAATGGAAATTTCTATATTGATTCCTTATATTTTCAAAAATGATATTTAATAAGTATTTTGAAATTTGAAAACCAATGATTATATTTAAATTGTTAAAATTCATTTCAATATTTATTTATTTACAAATTATAAATATAATTTATAAAATACACGAATTTTACAATAATTTATGTGATATTTTCAAACTACTTATACATCCTTCATTTACCCAATATTAAATTTTAAATCATTAACTTATTAAAATAAAATTATAAATTAAATAACAAAACAAAAATGGAAACAAAACAAAAAAAAATGAAATTTAGCAGAAGAATAAAAAAAATGGAATTCCAAATAGACACACACATCTGCTAATATACAAGCCACAACCATAGTACATATATATACACACACGCACAAAACATATAAACAAGCGGGAGTGATAAGAAATTGCAGGAGAAACAGAGGGAGATGACTTGGCCACATATAGGGGTTCCATTTTCATCCCTCAAATAATGGGTTCATTTTTCTCTCACCTACAAAATTTAGGTAAGGAGGGGACGGTTGGAGTAGACGTTTTTGAGTTAAACCCCTATTTTTGTCTTCTACATGAGCTCATTATAAGTAAGGGAGATGCTCCATTGGAGATGCTCTTATGTCCTTATTTAAAACGTAGGAATTGATGAGTGATATTTTTATACCATTTTGTATTCTATTTTTCGGCTTAATATTGAGTTTGGACTTAAATTTTTTTATTTTTTAATGTGTTTTCTTCATAATTTCGGGTAAAGAGTCGAATTTTCCAAATGCTATGTTTTGGTAGAAAATGGAGCAAAAAATAAGTCAAAATGGTAAAAATTGAACATGGTGCAAAGTTGGAGTGAAAAGTATGAAGAATGGAGCATGAAAATGAAGTTTATGGAGGCTAAGTAAAAACATTGTTGGGCTAAAAATTCTAGTACGAGTCTGGTGAGACGCTTCGCGGTATCGCGGAAGTGCCATACATTTCTCTACGACATAGCAGAACGATGTTGAGAAACCTACAGATTTTCGTATCAAATTATATTAATTGATTTTGTGTGAGAGCTATATATACAACCCCTGGTCTTAGAAGGAGAAATAAAAAAGGAAAAAGAGAGGACGAGAGATACATTATTTTGGAGGAAAACTTTTACATATGTATTTTTATTCAGTGATTTTAGGGTAGAACGTAAAGTCGTAAACACTCTTTTTATTTAGTATTTTCATTCAAGTTGTAAGCTTTGCTTCTCAAGGGAGGAGGCTGGTTTTGTACTTCGGTTTGGAGTTTGGTTTTCGTCAATTCGTAATATCGTTATTCTCCATTTACTTTTTTAGTATAACCATGTTTTATGCCGTGTTTTATCTATGCTTTATGTTATGTTTGCCATGAATAGCTAACTTACTTATGGGATTTGAGATGAAATCCATCATGTAAACTTAATGAGTGTCGTTACATGAAACTTGTCAAAGCATAGGTGATGCATACCTAGGGTAACCTGGATTAATAGATATAAGATTGATCACCTTATAACTTATTAAATCGATGACAATAAAATGAGAATGTGAGTCAAAGATAGAACTAGTTAACCTAGCATGTGGAATTGGTGTGATTTTTATAACTCATGGGTAAGAACGAGAGTGAATACTCACCATGTGTAATCTAATCAGGACTTGTAGGAATAAAATCTGTTTAATAGCTTACTTCACCAAGGGATTGGGGGTTAAGGGCTTAATCGGGTGACCGTGACACGTCATACCTCATAGGATAGGTGAAACGGGGATTACCAAGTCATGTGATAGTGGCTTTAGTTCAATTTAGTGTTCTGGATTAGCATGTAACTCCTAGGTAGAGACAAGTGGATAATTCCGATGCGAATTTAGTTGAAGCGATGGATGGATTAAAAAGACCCCATATTTCATACTTATTATTTTAAAAGTTAGTTTTCCATAGTATAATCACACACACAATTTATTGATTGCACGACTATTGAAAATGATACACACTGTTGTATTGGAATGATCTCTATTGGTGTGCTCCCGGTGGAACGAATACCCTCTGCTTAATTTTACTACTTTGATCGCGTATATTTTCGTGTAAAGGAAATACCTATACGGATTTCGCCCGTCAATAATACATGGAAAAATAGTAAGTGACAATATTTTCACATATTTCACACAGATGTGTACACATAAATACTATTCACACACAAGATCAAAAATACATACACAAATTTAAGAATTCAAAAACTAATAAAATAATTTATGCATGCAACATTATAAATTATAGATAAACATAAATTTGTACTAAAGTTTGAGATTTAATAACGTGTACCTATGGAAATCTAGTAGTAAATATAGAATGAATTAAATGTTATCAGATATTCGTCAAAATCCTTGAATTAATAACAATGCGAATGATTTGGCAGTTATTGTTTGATTTTCATGAAGTTGAAAACCAAACTTGGAAACATGAGAATCATTGACGATGGTAATTATTAGGTTAGAGGACTTACACAATTCAAGATTTACAATCACCAATGCAAAGCACACACATAACCAATCAATTAGTTGACAAGATCCACTAAAGCGCGTTCAAACACTATTCAAGTATCACTTCTACTTCTATCACCAATAAGTAAAAGCAAAACAAGAACACCAACCAATATTTGACGTGGAAACACCCACGTCCCAAACTTGTATTATTAATCAAAACGGTTATCAATAATACATCAAAACAATAACACCTTAACTGTGTCCCAAATCCCGATACTTGAGCCAACAATGCTCAAGCATCACACAAACAATACCTAAGACTACATCTCTTAAGTATTCACACATCAAACAAATACAATATGACTATGTATATATAGCCATCCAAAACTTAGCCACCAAGACTTACCATACTTGTTCTACAACTCTTACCATACTTGTTATAAAGTCTTCCAATTCTTGGCACCTAATTACTCAACTTAGTTTTCAAGACATACCATATATAATTATTGTCTACACATACAGTATAACCATCAATGGTACTCTTCCACCATATGTTAATGTACACTGCATCTGACCTTTTATCTGTATCTGTAACTGATGATTTTTTAAAGATGAGTGCGGGATCCGTGGATTGCATTTAGATGATATAGGAGAGGCAGGTGTATAGGGACTGCTCAAAGCAGCTACTCCATAAGCAAGAAGATTGTTATGATAAATAGTTTGATATAGGGATGGATCTGTTCAGGGGATGGATCCATCAAGGAATGGACGTAACGGTGCACTACTTCTCAGTTTCTGCATATGTAGACTTGTTAAAAAAATTTGAAGGAACTCATATAGAGACTTTCATTTTAAAAAAAATTAACAAATATCGGTATGAAGTTGGAATGCACGTTTGCACAGATTAGATGTTCTATTTTTGTATGTAGTTACAGTGGTCATAGATTAGTTAGAATGCAATCATCTATCAATTATTTTTGTATTTATGTGCAATTAATTGGCATGTTGTTTTGTAGTGTACCAATCTTCCATATATCAGGTTGAACATTCTCTATGCAAACTGTTTGAGGCCCATCTCCTTATTGGGCCCGGCCGAAGGCCCAAATCCCGAAGGGAGGATGTCAGCCCATAGAAGTTCAAACTGGAAGCCTGCACCGGTTTGACCCGTGTATCAGTAACGGCTTGATCAGTTATGGATTCTCGAGAACGTGGGACACGTTCGTCCACTTTCCCCACCTCCTGATGAACCGCCAACAGAGATATAATGAGACATTGATTCAATCAATTGCACACACACACAAACTCTCTACGTTCTACATTACCCTTTACCAAAATCGACCAACTTATTTTTACACCGGAGGTGAATCGGGGGGCCAAACCCTCGCATTCTTCTCTTACAGGTCCGATCGAAGGCCGTCAAAAATCCGATCGTAACATTTGGCACCGTCTGTGGGACCGTAGAGTTAGTTTTGTCGACGTGAATTGGTGATCCATTGAGAGCTATGACGAATGAAACTGTACCACCGAATGAAACAACTCCTAAAATAGATAACAATTATCGCCCGGTGAACGAAACCACTCCGAGGACTGAAAGCAATCATCGTCTTCCTCCCATCACCCCCATTTGCTGGAGTTTGAGGAAGAAGGGCCCGTGTCGACCCCTGAAGAACAGAGGCTGTTGGTAAGCCAATGGAGGGAGAGCCTCAAAGCAAAGGGAAAACAGAGAGAGGGATGACGAACGAAACAAGAAGGAGGCAGAGAGATTGGCCAAATAGAGGGAGGCCAATCGCCTAAGGCTTCAAGCTATAAAGCTCCGAAGAGAAGAAATTTAACTTGTAACAACCCCGATTTTTCCGGATTTATTATTATTATTTAAATATTTTATTGGTTTTCCATAAAGGAATAATAAGATTGTGAATATTTAATTTTAATTTGAATGCAGTTATGTGTTGAATTGTTAATAGGTTATTCGAGTAGACTGTATTCGGTACTGTCTGTGTTAGTAAAATGTTTATTTTATTAAAAATTTATATTTTTATCAAAAGTGATAAATTGAGTTTGTTTTAAAATTTTATGGATGTAATTGGTATTTTATTGGTACAAAAATTATACCCGATATTCTACCCGTGTACAAAAGTTTTATTTGTATAAATTATTAAAATGTTTAAAATTTAGTATTTTCACATTTTTGGTAACTTAAGATTATTTTAGAATTTTAAGGATCAAAACTATATTTTTCTCATACTAAAATTTTACCCGATATCTTATCCGTGCCCCATTAATATTTGGGTGCATTATGAAAATATTTGAAAATTTTGTATTTTACATTTTTGATCAATCAGGGAAAATTATGTGTAATTTATTATATTAAAATATATTTTTAGTTTAATTACTCTGTGTTGGTTTATTTTTAATGCATTTAAACGCATTATGATTTTTATTAAATAGGAAAATTATCCCATACGTGTTATGTGACTTATGTGTAGCATAGATTATTTTATTCTATTTTTCTATAATTTTTATATTTTTCGAATACAATTATTTCGCATTTTAATTTCCGGACCAAGCCCCTGTATTGAATTCGAGGTCCTGTTTTTGATAAAATTATTTTTTATATAATAATAAGGTATTTAAAAATAATTTATTTTTTAATTTTTGTAATATTCATAATTTTTGGAAAATTTTGATGTTTATATTACATTTGTTTAAAAATAAAAAATTTACATTTTTATCCCATAAAAATTATTTTTAGGGCTTTATAATTTTAATTAGGGGTTAAAAATATTTTTGGGGTATTAATTTTTGATTAGTATAAATAGCAGAATAATTATTTTTAATTTTATAAAAATTCTGAAAAATCAGTTTTTTTAAAATTATTTTCTGGAAATTCTTTATTTTGTGTTCTTGGTGTTCTTGAGAATCAAACTCAAATTTGGAGGTGATTCTGTTATTCAAATCGTTCATATGAGTAACCAAACTGAAGCTCTTGATCTCTACTACATGTTTATGTAAGTGTTCATAACCAAAATTATTTTGTTCGAAAATTTGTTTTTTTTATTTTAATTTTCGAACTTGTTTAATTTGCTGTGGCTTGTTCACTGATTTGTTGGTGATGTAGTTAGTGTCTATAGATTGTATATAATCCCAAGAGCATCATGATAATTTTTGTTTGATTTTTCATAGCCTAAAACTCGAAATCGAATTTTGTGGGGTGATCATAATTTTCGATTTTCCGAATTGTTTGATGATTGATTGATGATTTTGATGATTAATATGAATTATTGAACTCATGAGCTTCGATTTGATATATAGAACGTATGATTTGGTGTCCGATTTCGAGTTCGTCGTTTTTAATTTTAAGCTCGCCGGAATTTCTTCGATTTTTGCCGGATTTTTGATTTAGTTAGTTCCGGGTTCGAATGGTTGGTATGGTTGTGTTTAGAAGTTAATTTGGAGTGATTTTAATATTTAAAACGTAGCAAATGGTGCGTTTTTGTGGTCGCAAGAGATGGCCGGATTTTTTGGTCGACCAGGATGAACAGTACACTGCCGGGGAGGGGGGGTGTTCTCGTACAGGAAGAAGAAGACGATGGTGTTTTTTTTAAAAAAAAGTTTATTTTACTTTTATTTACTTTTATAAATCTTTTAAATAATTCTGAATTTAATTATAAAATTCAGAAAATTAATTTCTAAAAATATTTTGGAAATTCAGAATTTATTTCTAAAATTCTGTTTTTAATTTTTAAAATTATTTTATTATTTGCTTTTAATTCAAAAATAATTAAGAATTAAATATTTTTAATTATATTAATTAATTTCAAATAATAATTGAATTAATTTAATTATTTGATAAATATAATTATTTATTAAATAATTTTATTAATTAATTATTAGTTGATTTTAATTATTTTAATTAGGATTATTTAATTTTTAGTTAACAAATTTTCTATTTAAAAATGATTTAAAAATAGAAAGAAATTGTTTTAAATCCTAAAAATAATCTGGGAGTGATAAAAATAATTTTAAAATTCTAAAATTATTTATAAACCCAGATTAGATATTTATTAAAATATTTTGGGGGATTCAATAATTATCCGGAGGGGTATTAATGATCTTTTTTAATTCAAAAAGGGTTATTTAAATCCTTTAAAATTCATTTAAATGTTATAAAAATATTTGTTAAATATTCTAAAAATACTTGGAGTGCTCTTTTATTTGTGAGTCATATCTGCTATGTGAAATACGTGTTATGTGATTATGTGATCTACTTATTAGTCTCTTTACGTGCGATGTGAATTATCGAAGTGTTTACTTCGAGGGTTAAACATTGTAATTATATTTCTATTTCTTTATCGAGGATTAATTGGTAAGTATTGACTTAGGGTTTGTCAGCGGAGATATAATGAGGAGGGTTGGAGATAGATGTGGTATTCTTTGTGGGTTATGAAAATGGTGGAGATGGATACAGTATTATTTGTGGATTGTTAGATTTATTGTGAGGTGTCTTAACACCGGGAAAATGCCTATGTTCAAAGGGGATATTTCCAATTATTTTCTTCCGTCGTAGATATTGAAGTAGACGCGCGGGCTCGATGTCAGCGGATCAGACTCGTGACAATCGCAAGAGCGTCAAACCAACGAATGATTGAAATAGAAGATTTTGATGCCGTAAAATAGAAGAAGATAGTTGTATTACTTCGGTGCTACGTATTAGCTAAGGATCTGAGGCAAGTATTTTCTTGATCATCTTAAACACTTTTATTTTATGTTTCATTGATTCACATCATGACAAATAGTTATTGTTCAGAGCTATTTGTGATTCTTAAATATTTTTGTGCGAACAAAGTTACTTGATATTGGTACCCTTGATGTGGGGAATTGTTTAAGATAAACTCTTCATATCCTTATTATCGTAGTAAATAATAGGGATGTGAACTGTATATGAAACTAAGCATTTACCGTTGAATTCGGAAATTGCTCTATTGGATTGGAAAATGGTAAAGCGTAGGAGGCCATGATTGCTGTCATGGTCCAGCAATATTTAAGGAGGATATGGTAACCATTCCATCTTCCTATAGGCTAACATTACTTGCCTATTTTGGTACCCTCATGAAATCCGGATTATACACTCGGGTATAGCTGTACCAGTAGAGTATAAAGGGTCCCATTTCTTTTGAACCTGATCAGGGGGCAATGGTGTTTCAGTTATGTATATCCAATCCATATCGCCCGAATGGCTATTATATATTGTGAGTTGGCAGGTGATTTGTAATAACCCTAACTTCAGTAATGCTACGGTGGTCACATGAATAGTAAATTTCGAGGATTTAGAGAAATGGTATATAGGTACCCTATAGTGGAAACATAAAATGAATAAACAGAAACCATATTAGTGTTGTACAATGGAAATAAGTGACTCGAAATGACGTTAGATTTCAGAAATTCCTGAAGCATGGATTTTGAGGATTTTGATTTCGAATAAGCTTCTATTGGACCTTAAGGAGCATGGAAATATTATAAGAATTATATATTGAGGGATTGGTAAATTTAGATTTGAGCCAGGGGATTATTAAGTTAAGAGAATACCAATGGAATTTGGATTGTTAAATGATTTCAAAAACCACTGAGATAATGAGGTTTACTCGAAACGAATTACAATTAGACGAGTATGGAAACCAAACAACCAAGATTAGTAATATAACAAGGACACATACCACATTTTTACTTACCAAGATTACTAACATAATCATTAGAAAAACAAGAAAAGAGATTATGAGGTCATTAGGGTGATGTCACATTCCACTAACATTTTTAAGGGGTAAATTAGTAACTTTGCAAGGTTTAATCACAAAATATCTTGCCAAGCTTCCAAGGTACTCTAGATTAGTGAATAATTAGATGAGATAAACACAAAAATTTCTCTTCCTCCTCCATTTTTCTTACATTCGGCCAAGCTAGAGACCAAGGGGAAAAATCCAACTTCCAAGCCTTCTAAATTCACAAGATTAATTTGGTAAGTCCTATATTTCATGATTAAGATATCCCATGAGTTTAAGCTTGATCCACCATGTCAATCTTTAGATGGAAATTCATGAACAAGATGATGAATAGTAACTTTTAGAGCAAACTTTGTCTTTCTTGATTTCTTTGCATGATATAGACTATACCAAGGTAGTATAAGAGCTTTGTGAGGTTATTCATGTTAGTGTACTCTTTAAAGTTGATGATTTGCTTGAAACCCTAGCTTGAATCATTTGGGATATGATGATTTTAGTTGGTTTATAAGATAAGTGGTACTAAATCATTTAATCCTATTGTTATAGTTGTTTATATGTGTTTGAATGATTATGGAGATGTGTTGTGGACTTGTAACCATGGCTGGTGAAGAATACCACATGGTGTAGGTGATGATTATGGTGTTTGATAATTGATTTGGAGGAGTTGGATTTATGGAAAGTACGAAATTATAGCCGTTATAATGCCCGATTTTCGTTAGGATGTAAGTTGCCCTGTTTTGGACCCCCTGCATCCGTACGGTACCCTACTGTCCAGGTTCCTATTTAACTATGAAATGATAGAGCTTAGTTCATAGATCGTTTTGATATAAGGTGCGTTAAAATCTGATGAACGGTTTAGGAGAAAAGTCAGTTTTAGTGAAAGCGGTTCAGAAATCGAGAAACCGTAAATGTATCAAACTTGAGGTTACAATTACCATACTTTAACATTGTTAAAAGTCACGAAATTTTGGGATAGTGTAGTAGGGTGGTCAGAGGACCCTTGACAGTTGACCTTACATTAAAATTCGAAATCCATATTTTCTAAGAATTTTTACAGTTAAGTGTGGTCGTTAAGGAAAATGGTGAAAACCCCTGAAACTTCGATTTAGGTTATAAATGGTTAAGTTCTTGAGCCTTTGGGATAATAATAATACGTTAAACATACATTAAAGTTTCAAAAGGTAATGTTATGCAAGAGTGTAGTGAGTAAGAGATGTGGTTCTAACGACGGTCCTTTTGTGTTTATAGAAACTCCGGAAGAGGGACGAGCCATACCGTCAGGATATCGAAACCGAGGCAAGATTTCTTCTATCCCTATTTGTAAAACTACTTATCCTCACAAAGAAACTTGATTTTGTGAAATATATATGTGATGCTATTATTACTATATTGTGAAGAAATTGTCTTCCTTGAGTATTAATATTGAAAAGAAAGATATACGAAGATGTATATGAATATGGATATGAGTATAAGATGCATATGAATATGAATGAGAGTATGAGATGGATATGCATAGAGATGATTATGCATGAATTGAACATGCCTTATGATTAAGAGAATAAGAGAGAATGGTATCAGTTGTTATCGAGGGTTATATGGTTATAATATTATACTAAAAATGTTCTTATTGAGTATCAGTGGTTTAATAAACATTATTTGATTAACATGCATTACTCTTAAAATAGATGGAATATTTTACGAATATAAAAGTATATTTGATTTCTGAATTTGAAAGAGAGGTCTGAATCATAATCAAAGCCTTATGATATATATATATATATATTTTATAGAAGTAATGTGCGAGAATGGAAATGATATGAGAGAATGATATTTTAAAAAGAGAATAATGATGTGATAAAGAGGGGGATTGCAACAGACTTGCGTAAGTGGCTGTGTCAGGGCTGTGTGCGACACAGTCCAGCATTTATTATCTTTATTACGGCACGAAGATGCCAAGGGAGGATGTTAGCAGGTGGCCTTCCTCCAGGGATGATTTTCATTCCTTCTACCGGTAGTAAAAAGAGAGCAGATACGATTAGGCGACTGATCATCGTCCTAACGTATCAGGCGACAGCAGAGATCCCCAATGTTTTTGAAAAGAAAGTGTAGACAATGGTTTTCAGATTTCTATACTGAAAACAGAATAATGATATGAGATGATGGAATGATAGTTACAGATGAAGAAAAACTGATATTATGTTATTTCAGATTTCTATACTGAAACAGAATATTGATATGAGATGATGATATTATGGATACAGATGAAGAAAAACTGATATTATATTAATATAAATTACTTTCTTATAATAGTGAGTGGATGATGTATTATTAAATAAGAGCTTTACTCTCCCTTAAGGATTTTAATTGTTTCCTGCTATTACATATGCATAGACATATATGTATACTTGTTCACATTTTAAATTTTAGTTACAGTATGATCTTGCTGAGCTATTATAGCTCACTCTTGCTACTTATGTATATAGCAGCTAGGTCCCATGCCGATACTACGTACCACACCCCGCAAGAGGGTAAGGGAAAGGCGACCTTTTGAGCGAGTGCTGGCGACCATCCCTGAGGTAGTGACAAGCGGAGGGGCTTAGTATACTTATGTAAATTAAGTGTGTAAGTTGTAATAACTTTAGTTGTTGAAGTGCTTCCTGTAGAAGCTTTGTTCAACAATGTACTTAGTAAATTCTGGGCTTGTAATAACTGTTAACTTTAAAACTTTTAAATATTGTGGTTGTTGTTCTATGAGCTTATGACTGGTGTGGGTGTGTATTAGTGTGGGGTCAACTGCTTATTTATTTAATTATTTATTTAAAAAAAAAAAAAAAAAGATTACAGAGATATTAATATTGATCGGAAATTGGACTTTGACGGCCCGGATCCTTGACCCCGGATCCCGGGGCGTCACAGATGGTATCAGAGCTAAGAGTCATAATGCTCAAGAACAAAAGTGATAATAATAAATGTATCAGTTATAATATAAATTGTGAACTTCCATCAAGTTCAGGGGTGGTATATCGCAGGTAGTATTTACTTTAAGCATATATTATAATTTATTAGACTGTTACTAATAGAATTTTATGTTTTATTATAGGGAGCGGAGATGGGTGAGCCGAGTCAGGACCCCCAGTGGCTAGGGAGGTCAGAGCAGGAGCTATTAGATCTTCAGCTGGCCGGGGTAGAGGTCCCCGAGTATGCAGTTGAGGACCTCAGGGAGAGACGCCGGGCGGCGGCTAGAGAGCGATTAGAGAGAGAGGAGGCAGAGGAGCAGAGACGGAGAGATGCTGTGGCCCTAGTGCCATATATGGGTAGACCTTCTACAGGATCTGACGAGGCAGGTCCTTCCAGAGTGAGATCGGAGATCCCTGAGGAGGAGAGGCCACTGCGTAAGAGGCCTAGGTTGTCAGTTATACCTGAGGAGCCGATTGAGTGGAGGGATATTCAGATGGTTCCCACTCCTATCCGACCCATCCCAGTGCCGTCACCAGTTCCATCCCCTCTACCTAGTCCTGACCCTATAGATGATCCTTTTGAGCAGTTTACCCCTCCAGGGCATTTTGGTTTCTTTGAGGAGGAGGAGGATCCTTCAGAGGATGCTGAGACAGAGTCGGTTCCTCCATCCCCACCCTTTGCACCTCCACCACCTCCACCTGTGGATGCACCTCCCCTAGCTGTACCCCCTCAGGAGGCACCCTTACCGGCGGGTGACTCACTTTCAGCTACCTTACTGACCGAGTACTTTGCCCTTCAGGGACAGTTGGAGGAGTCCCGCAGGACTATAGACACCCTTCTACAGAGGTTAGAGAGAGAGAGAGGAGGGGTTATCCCGGATGGGATGTCTCTGGGGATGATCAGTATTGAGCTACGAGCATTAGGAGATATTAGGAGGTTGTTGGGTGATAGAGGAGACCCGGCATGGAGGGCCCAGATAGTTGATACGGTTACTACCATGGTAGTCCAGATACGGGATGTTGTCAGGGCAGGGGTGTGAGCCGGGATAGTAGTTCGTCACTAATCAGACTAGTCATCTTGTTGATGTCATTTTGGGGATTAGTTTAGTGGTCCACTGTTTTAATCCCAGTCTGATTAGGGGGCAGTTAGTAATACTTTTGGTGATATCGGATTAGTATGTACGGCTATGTTTTGGGTTTCGAACCTTGTATTAGATGATGTATATTATTAGCAGTAAAAGATGTTGTACCCAAATTGTAAAATATTTATGTACAGTAATGAAGTTTGTGCATTTCTATCTAAATTTTTGCTGCATATTTTTTTTTTTATATAATATAATAAATGTTGAGACTCGGAAATATTGATGTATAAAAGGTGATTGACTTAATGAAAAGGCTATCGTGTTAAGGGCGATACAACTACCTACTAAAGTTATGGTATAACTAGATGTAAATCGCGTGATAAAGATATTGTGACGTGCAAATGAGCTAATTAATGATATAATTGTGTATATAGAAATGATGTATGTAGTAACCCAAATTCGGGTAATTAATAAGGACTATTGTTATGTACAGAACTATGCCGCCTAGACGTGACAGTAGAGCGAATGCAAGGGAAAATGAGAGAGACGAAAGAAGTCGAAATATCGAAGGTACTAGACTGAACGAAAATGCTCATAATGAAGAAAATCATGAAGAAGGAGAAGAGGAATCAACTGGCCAACAAAGGAATCCGGGAGGTGATCCCTTTGCCCAATTCATGGACTTATTAAGGCAGAATTTAACAAATCCACAGAATCCTCAACCACCACCTGTTCTCCCCAATCAGGCAGCTAGTTCCTTTCGTGCCTTTAAATCATTAAAGCCCCCAGAATTCGAGGGAACCACTAACCCAGTAGTAGCTAGGGCATGGCTAAAAGAAATGGAGAAAGCTTTCGAAATACTGAGGATAGAGGAAGATCAGAAAACAGTTTTTGCAGCCTATCTCCTAAAGGGAGAGGCAAATTACTGGTGGGAAGCTAGGAAGAACCTAGAGGAAGCGGGAGTGATAACCTGGGAGCGTTTCACTAGGGTGTTCCTAGAAAAGTATTCTCCTAGGTATTTAGAAAACCAAATGGAACTAAAGTTTCTGGAGTTAAAACAGGATAACCTAACAGTGGCAGAGTATGAAAATAAATTTACAGAACTGTCGAGGTTTGTTCCCGAGTTTGTGCGTACTGAAGAACAACGTGCAAAAAGGTTTCAACAAGGGTTGAAACCCTGGTTACGAACGAGAGTGGCCCCATTTGAGTTAACTGATTATGCTGCAGTGGTTCAAAAGGCATCAATTATAGAGGCCGAGAGTGAGCAGGCTCAAATAGGTCGAGAGAATAAGAAAAGAAGATTTGAGGGCCCAAAAGGAGGTTCAAGTGAGGGAAGCTACTTTAACAAGGGAGGTAAAGGACAAAAATCTCAATTTGTGGGAAAGTCGGGGGGTAACAAGACTACTAGTGAGACGGTGAGTCAGGGTGGAAAATCTTCGGGAACATTTCAGTCCAATCAATCACGACCACCATTACCAGATTGTGAGACGTGTGGTAAGAAGCATATAGGAGTCTGTAGAGTGCTGGGAGTAACTTGTTTTAAGTGTGGACAAAAAGGACACTACTTTAACCAGTGCCCATCAACTGATGCAAACCCTAAAAGAGATGTTAAGTGTTACCAGTGTGGGAAACTAGGACACTTTGCTAGAGATTGCCGTTCAGGTGGGTCATACGCGTCAGGACAGAGTGGGGCTGCTTCAAATAGGCCTACTGCTAGAGTGTACAACATGACCTTAGGGGAAGCGTTGACAAAACCAGATGCGGATACAGGTACTTGCTTTTTCGATTTAAATTTTGTGTGTAAGTCTTTGGTTAAGGATCGACTTAATCAATTAATGGAATAAATAAGTTAATAAAATAGATAAGGAAAATCAGTATCTATTAAGGGCTAGGAAACGTTATGAAAAGAAAAGTAGGAGTGTTTTGGGAAAACACAAGCTCGTTGATACGAACAGGAAATATATATTATAGGTAGTATTTTCTTACAATTGTTTTAAAGAATATTATTAGGGCTTATTTTCTGGAAAATTTTACAGAGAGGAGCTATAGGAATATTGAGGAATTAATATTTATGTCATGATAGAGATCAGAAGATGGTCAAACCATAAGTGAGATACACTACCATTCAGAAAAGGTCAATGTAGTGGCGGATATCTTCGTCAAAAGAGGAAGGAGAGACGAGATAACCTGGAATGACTTGAAACAGGAGGAGATTTGTGAGGAAAAGACAGTAAAAGAACTGCTATTGATAAACTAAATGGCATGTTGATGAATGACAAGGAAGTTATGTTAGTATATTTCTGCGCAAACAAGATAGATATATTATAGAAGGAAAAAGGATAAAGGAAGTAGTGTGGAAGTTAGAAGATGTGAATGAGAAAGATACTTATGGACATTTCCAACATGATTCCGGGACGGAATCCTTTTAAGGGGGGAAGGATGTAATAACCCTAACTTCAGTAATGCTACGGTGGTCACATGAATAGTAAATTTCGAGGATTTAGAGAAATGGTATATAGGTACCCTATAGTGGAAACATAAAATGAATAAACAGAAACCATATTAGTGTTGTACAATGGAAATAAGTGACTCGAAATGACGTTAGATTTCAGAAATTCCTGAAGCATGGATTTTGAGGATTTTGATTTCGAATAAGCTTCTATTGGACCTTAAGGAGCATGGAAATATTATAAGAATTATATATTGAGGGATTGGTAAATTTAGATTTGAGCCAGGGGATTATTAAGTTAAGAGAATACCAATGGAATTTGGATTGTTAAATGATTTCAAAAACCACTGAGATAATGAGGTTTACTCGAAACGAATTACAATTAGACGAGTATGGAAACCAAACAACCAAGATTAGTAATATAACAAGGACACATACCACATTTTTACTTACCAAGATTACTAACATAATCATTAGAAAAACAAGAAAAGAGATTATGAGGTCATTAGGGTGATGTCACATTCCACTAACATTTTTAAGGGGTAAATTAGTAACTTTGCAAGGTTTAATCACAAAATATCTTGCCAAGCTTCCAAGGTACTCTAGATTAGTGAATAATTAGATGAGATAAACACAAAAATTTCTCTTCCTCCTCCATTTTTCTTACATTCGGCCAAGCTAGAGACCAAGGGGAAAAATCCAACTTCCAAGCCTTCTAAATTCACAAGATTAATTTGGTAAGTCCTATATTTCATGATTAAGATATCCCATGAGTTTAAGCTTGATCCACCATGTCAATCTTTAGATGGAAATTCATGAACAAGATGATGAATAGTAACTTTTAGAGCAAACTTTGTCTTTCTTGATTTCTTTGCATGATATAGACTATACCAAGGTAGTATAAGAGCTTTGTGAGGTTATTCATGTTAGTGTACTCTTTAAAGTTGATGATTTGCTTGAAACCCTAGCTTGAATCATTTGGGATATGATGATTTTAGTTGGTTTATAAGATAAGTGGTACTAAATCATTTAATCCTATTGTTATAGTTGTTTATATGTGTTTGAATGATTATGGAGATGTGTTGTGGACTTGTAACCATGGCTGGTGAAGAATACCACATGGTGTAGGTGATGATTATGGTGTTTGATAATTGATTTGGAGGAGTTGGATTTATGGAAAGTACGAAATTATAGCCGTTATAATGCCCGATTTTCGTTAGGATGTAAGTTGCCCTGTTTTGGACCCCCTGCATCCGTACGGTACCCTACTGTCCAGGTTCCTATTTAACTATGAAATGATAGAGCTTAGTTCATAGATCGTTTTGATATAAGGTGCGTTAAAATCTGATGAACGGTTTAGGAGAAAAGTCAGTTTTAGTGAAAGCGGTTCAGAAATCGAGAAACCGTAAATGTATCAAACTTGAGGTTACAATTACCATACTTTAACATTGTTAAAAGTCACGAAATTTTGGGATAGTGTAGTAGGGTGGTCAGAGGACCCTTGACAGTTGACCTTACATTAAAATTCGAAATCCATATTTTCTAAGAATTTTTACAGTTAAGTGTGGTCGTTAAGGAAAATGGTGAAAACCCCTGAAACTTCGATTTAGGTTATAAATGGTTAAGTTCTTGAGCCTTTGGGATAATAATAATACGTTAAACATACATTAAAGTTTCAAAAGGTAATGTTATGCAAGAGTGTAGTGAGTAAGAGATGTGGTTCTAACGACGGTCCTTTTGTGTTTATAGAAACTCCGGAAGAGGGACGAGCCATACCGTCAGGATATCGAAACCGAGGCAAGATTTCTTCTATCCCTATTTGTAAAACTACTTATCCTCACAAAGAAACTTGATTTTGTGAAATATATATGTGATGCTATTATTACTATATTGTGAAGAAATTGTCTTCCTTGAGTATTAATATTGAAAAGAAAGATATACGAAGATGTATATGAATATGGATATGAGTATAAGATGCATATGAATATGAATGAGAGTATGAGATGGATATGCATAGAGATGATTATGCATGAATTGAACATGCCTTATGATTAAGAGAATAAGAGAGAATGGTATCAGTTGTTATCGAGGGTTATATGGTTATAATATTATACTAAAAATGTTCTTATTGAGTATCAGTGGTTTAATAAACATTATTTGATTAACATGCATTACTCTTAAAATAGATGGAATATTTTACGAATATAAAAGTATATTTGATTTCTGAATTTGAAAGAGAGGTCTGAATCATAATCAAAGCCTTATGATATATATATATATATTTTATAGAAGTAATGTGCGAGAATGGAAATGATATGAGAGAATGATATTTTAAAAAGAGAATAATGATGTGATAAAGAGGGGGATTGCAACAGACTTGCGTAAGTGGCTGTGTCAGGGCTGTGTGCGACACAGTCCAGCATTTATTATCTTTATTACGGCACGAAGATGCCAAGGGAGGATGTTAGCAGGTGGCCTTCCTCCAGGGATGATTTTCATTCCTTCTACCGGTAGTAAAAAGAGAGCAGATACGATTAGGCGACTGATCATCGTCCTAACGTATCAGGCGACAGCAGAGATCCCCAATGTTTTTGAAAAGAAAGTGTAGACAATGGTTTTCAGATTTCTATACTGAAAACAGAATAATGATATGAGATGATGGAATGATAGTTACAGATGAAGAAAAACTGATATTATGTTATTTCAGATTTCTATACTGAAACAGAATATTGATATGAGATGATGATATTATGGATACAGATGAAGAAAAACTGATATTATATTAATATAAATTACTTTCTTATAATAGTGAGTGGATGATGTATTATTAAATAAGAGCTTTACTCTCCCTTTAGGATTTTAATTGTTTCCTGCTATTACATATGCATAGACATATATGTATACTTGTTCACATTTTAAATTTTAGTTACAGTATGATCTTGCTGAGCTATTATAGCTCACTCTTGCTACTTATGTATATAGCAGCTAGGTCCCATGCCGATACTACGTACCACACCCCGCAAGAGGGTAAGGGAAAGGCGACCTTTTGAGCGAGTGCTGGCGACCATCCCTGAGGTAGTGACAAGCGGAGGGGCTTAGTATACTTATGTAAATTAAGTGTGTAAGTTGTAATAACTTTAGTTGTTGAAGTGCTTCCTGTAGAAGCTTTGTTCAACAATGTACTTAGTAAATTCTGGGCTTGTAATAACTGTTAACTTTAAAACTTTTAAATATTGTGGTTGTTGTTCTATGAGCTTATGACTGGTGTGGGTGTGTATTAGTGTGGGGTCAACTGCTTATTTATTTAATTATTTATTTAAAAAAAAAAAAAAAAGATTACAGAGATATTAATATTGATCGGAAATTGGACTTTGACGGCCCGGATCCTTAACCCCGGATCCCGGGGCGTCACATGATTCATTTTTTTTTTGACATGCCAAATGATTTCAGTTATGGTTTGAATTATATCACAATTGTTGATTCAGTTTTCTCTATAAACTGTTTTACATTTCAGTTGATTTTATACCCCACTTATCTTGGTTTTTGTATCAAAATTTTTATACGCTTGCTGAGCATTTCTTTCGCTCATACTTGCTGTTGTAAATTCCAACATTTTAGTAAGGTAGTTTGGCGAGACGTATCCGCACAACTCACAAAGAGAGGAAGCGTGATACTATTTCGAAGATGACTTGGCTCAGGATGTCTGGATTTAGTGTAAGATCTATTTTATATAATTGAGTTAATATTTATTATTATTATTATTATTATTATTATTATTATTATTATTATTATTATTATTATTATTATTATTATTATTATTATTATTATTATTATTATGTAATAGTCTAGTTGTCCTGGCGTACTTCTTATCGAAGTTACACCAGTGATTTAAGATTTGATCAAAGAGAATGTTGTAAAGAAGGATTACTTTCTATTTAATGGGATTTGGGTTCTTGTTTCTAGCCCTATAACCTTAAAGATCTTGGTAAGTTTGGGGTCACATATGTTATATTTCCAGTGTTGGTCAATCACAAGTGAATGATTATTATTAAACAGATATTTTATTTTATGGATTTGCGCGTGACGACCGAATCTTCTGACCCCGGATTTGGGGGCGTTACAGGTTGGTATCAGAGCTGAGGTTATAGTAAACTAGAAACGAGAGTGTGTAGGAATGTGTATAGCTAAGTAAGGAACGTCAGAGCTCATATAGAGTTCGTGTTGGACTATTGGATATAGTACCAATTAGTAAGTTAAGATTGGAGTACTCGTTTGAGATAGTGGTGCTGAACTGGATAGACCACCTTGCAAATGGAGATGTCTACTGTGGAATCTTCAGTGATTATTACGAGCTGACGATGACATACGATATCGATATCCTTAAAACGTGGAAAGGAAGAAGCTTAAAATCGAATGATGAGCTATCGATGGAGCTGACAAAGAAGGCATAAGTAGAAACCTTGGCAGTACCTTCTCTTCTTACAAACTATTTTGATATTGTAATAACCCTAATTTTAGCAAAGCTACAGTGACCCCATGAATAGTAAATTTTGAGGATTTAAAGAAATGGTATGTAAGTACTCAATACTTGAAACAGAAAATGAGTAAACAGAAACCATATTAGGGATATACTATAAAAATAAGTGACTCGAAATGATGATAGATTTCAGAAATTCCTGAATATGGATTTTTGAGGATTTTGGTTTCGAATGAGTTTCTATTGGATGTCAAGGAGCATGGAGATATTAACAGAATCATATATTGAGGAGTTAGGGAATTAGTATAAATTAAGGGATTATTAAGTTAAGGAAATATCAAAGGAATTTGGATTGTTAAATGATTTCAGAACCACTGAGATAATGAGGTATATTCGAGACGAATCACAATTAGACGATTAGGGGAACCAAGCAACCAAGATTTGCAATATAACAAGGATACATACCACATTGTTAATTACCAAAAGTGTTAGTACAATACTTAGGAAAAACAATAAAAAGAGAATTATGAGATCATGAACATGACATCACATTCCACTAATACTTTTAAGGGTAAATTAGTACATTAGCAAGCCTTTAATCACAAATATCTTCCAAGGCTTCTAAGAAAAGCTAGGATTAACAAATATCAACAAGATTAGAGTGAGATAAGATCAAAAATCAAGAGAAAATCTCTCCCCTCACCATTCCATTCGGCCAAAACAGGAACAGCCCAGTAAAACGAGCATAACTTCTTCGTTTCTCAGCCAAATTTTGCGTTCTATAGCTTTTTAGAAAGCCCATGAGATAACCTACAAGTCATATTTCACAAGAGTTTTCCAGAAAAGCAAGGTAAGGGGGTCGTTTTTC
Source organism: Saposhnikovia divaricata (assembly GCA_036435485.1). Taxonomy (NCBI): domain Eukaryota; kingdom Viridiplantae; phylum Streptophyta; class Magnoliopsida; order Apiales; family Apiaceae; genus Saposhnikovia; species Saposhnikovia divaricata. Next base: position 87,322,585 of record CM071597.1, on the reverse strand, counting down.
ATGTTCTTTCAGCTGATGAATAGTAACTCCGAATTGTTAACTTTGTTTTCATGGTTCCTTTAGTTGATTCAAGCTATATTGAGGTTGTTTAAGGAGTACCCAAGGTTTATTAAGTGATGTTGAAGCTACAATGAAGGTATATTACTTGAGACCCTAACTTGAATTATGAGTTTATGGTTGATTATGCTTAGTTTAGAAGTTAAGTGATATAAACCATGAAATCTTGATTATATAGTTGTGGATATGTGTTTTGATTTAATATGAAAGAATTATGTGCTTGTAACCATGGCTGGTAAGATGACCACATGGTGTAGGTGATGGTGTATAAGGTGGACGATGGATTTGGAGGAGTAATGTTTTGGAAAGTATGAAAATATAGCCGTCATAATGCCCGATTTTTGTTAGACTAAAAACTGCCCTGTTTTTGGACACCAATTCCGTTTGGTAACACATGTCCTAGGGTACCATTCGACCATATAATGATAGAGCTTGGTTCATAGGTTGTTTTGATATAAAGTACGTTAAAATCTGATGAACGGTTTAGGAGAAAAGTCAGTTTTAGTGAAAGACGTTCGAGAACCGAGAAAATGTAATTGTATCAAATTGAAGGTTATGAATACCATACTTAAACATTTTTAAAAATTATAAAATTTTGGGATATTGTAGTGGAGTGGTCAAAGAGTCATTTCCAGTTGACTTTACATTAAAATTCGAAATTAAGATTTTCTGAGAATTTTTACAGTCGGGTATGGTTGTTAAGGGACATGGTGAATAAGCACCGAAACCTTGATTTAACCTAAAATGGTTAGGTTTTTTGGAACACTTGGGTTATGAATAACATGTGAAACATATATGAAAGTGTCAAGGGTATTGTTATGCAAGAGTGAGGTGAGTAAGAGATGTGGTATTCTAACGACGGTCCTTTTCGTGTTTATAGAAACTCCGGGAGAGCCACGAGCCATACCTTCAGGACATCGAGATCGAGGCAAGATCTTTTCTATCCCTACTTGGAAAACTATTTATCTTCAAAGAAACTTGATTTCATGGAATTTATATGTGATGCTATTATTACTATATTGTGAAGAAATTGTCTTCCTTGAGTATTGATATCGAAAAGAAAGGTATACGAAGATGTATATGAATATGGATATGAGTATGAGATGGATATGATTATGGATATAAGTATGAGATGGATATGTATAGAGATGATTATGCATGAAGTGAACATGCCTTATGATTAAGAGAATATGAGAGAATGGTATCAGTTGTTATCTAAAGTAAATAAAAGAATGGTATCAGTTGTTATCTAGTGTTATATGATTTATAATATTTTGCTAAAGATATTCTTTTTAAATATTGTGATTTAATAATTATTATTTGATTATTATCTACTATTTTTAAAAATAGATGGAACAACATATTGAAAACACACCTAGAGGGGGGTGAATAGGTGTATTAAGGCTGTTACTAATTAACTGTTGAGTTTTAAAAAATTTTCCAAAAACGGCTTGCTGATATGACCTGACCAGTTAGAAAACAGCAGGCTGAATTTGAAAATGAATGCAGTGCAGAATGTAAATGTGCAGAAAAATAAATGAACACAAGATCTTTTAGCCAGGTTCGACCCCTAATCCCCTATGGTCTACGTCCTGGTCCCTTACCAACTTGGTAAGAGAATATATTATTGATCACTATAAACCGATTACAAGATCAACCAATATATCTCCCTTTACACCCAGCTGCTTACAATTTGGCTTGCTGAATTGCTGTGTTGAACCAACTCTCTAAGCAATACTTCCCAAGTATCCTTCTCTAGTCTAGTTCTACCCACCCAAAACCTTAAGCCAACACTTGTACAACAACTAATCTTTTACAACTTGAACAATACAAGGATTTGAATGAAATTACAACTCAACCTAAAGAACCCTCTGAAAATGTATAACCGAATGTGTGTATAAGAGTTTGAGAGGTTTTAAATGATTTAGCAAAGAAGGCTCGAAGTTGTGTATCTATATGATCTTGTTTTTTGCACTTGTGATTGTTGTTTTTGGAACTAATCAAGAGTGTTCTTTTTATAGGTAAACAAGATTATTTGATTTGGGATATAGTCTTCTTGAGGCTCCTTGGATTTTATTTATTCAGATCATAATTCAAGAGCATTATGAAATGTATGAATGGAGCGTTATTGGTGGGGAGCAAAGTGAGCTGTTGTCTTTCAATATGATGGTGAGGAGCTTGTATATTTATGAAAGGAAAGACAAAGAGTATAATATGGAATGTGTTTGGTGTATGTAATTAAATAAGGAAAAGTGTATCCTTATTTAAATATGTTGTCTCCCACTTGTCTTGAGATATGATTATTATAGGTAAGTTGGGATTTAATATTTCAGAGGATCCCTAACAATATTCCTAATTATATATCACAGTGGCTCCTTGAAATCCGAATGATATCTTGATTTCTGCACTTTCTGCCGCCCGGAAACAGCTTGCTGAAATATGTTCAATGCTCTAAAACAACTTGCTGAAATACATCTGTTAGACTGACTGAAATAATCCTGTACATCTTAACTTAGCTTGTTGAATTGATAATTAACAAGTAATACAGCTTGCTAAATATAATCATCAAAACATAAGGGTTACACATATATATATGTGTATATAAGAGAGCAAGATTTCTTCTACTCTTACTTTAGAAAACTATTTTTATTTTTTTTAAAGTAAAATGATTTCTTGGAATATATATGTTTTTCTACGATGCTATATTGCTAAGGATTTATTTCCTGATTTTGAGAATTAAAGAAAGATAGATACGAATATGGATAGAGCGAATATACTTTATGTTCTAAAGGCATATTTGACTTTAATAATTATAGAAAAGATGTATGAGTCATAATTAAAGTATTATGACATATGATTTAAAGGTGATGAATAAATGTGAATGGAAATGTGAATGGAAATGGAAATGGAAATGGAAATGATAAATGTAAATGGAAAAATGATTTGACAAAAAGGGGGATTGCAACAGACTGGCATAAGTGGCTGTGTCAGGGCTGTGTGCGACACAGTCCAACATTTATTATTTTTATTACGGCACGAAGATGCCAAGGGAGGATGTTAGCAGGTGGCCTTCCTCCAGGGATGATCTTCATTCCTTCTACCGGTAGTAAAAAGAGAGCAGGTACGATTAGGCGACTGATCATCGTCCTAATGTATCAGGCGACAGCAGATATCCCCAATGTTTTTGAAAAGAAAGGGTTGACAATGGTTTTCAGAGTTATATGCTGAAACCAAGAAAATGAGATAAGGTGATGGAATTATTTATATGGAATGAAGAGAAACTGATTTTATATTATTTGTATATGGTTGTCGTATACAAGAAACATAAGGATAATATTGCGAGATCTTATTCAAATGGAATATTATTTTTGGAAAATTATACGGAAACGAAGTATGGATTATTACATTATTGAAGAAGAGAAACTGATATTATAATACTATATATTACTTTTCGTACAAAGAGGAATAGATGGTGCATTTGATAGATAAGAATTATTTCTTTTCTTAATGACTATGATGAATTTTCCCATTTATATATATATATATATATATATATATATATATATATATGTAAAGGTTTATTTTCCCTTTTATGGTAGTAGATAGAAGTTATCTTGTTGAGCTATTTTAGCTCATTCTTGATATTTATTTATACTACAGCTAGGTCCCATGCCAATACTCCGTACTACACCCCGCAAGAGGGTAAGGGAAAGGCGACCTTTTGTGCGAGTGCTGGCGACCATCCCCGAGGTAGTGACAAGCGAAAGGCGCTTAGTAGACTTATGTAAATTAAGTGTGTAAGTTTGTAATAAACTTTTGGTTGTTGAAATGCTTCCTGTAGAAGTATTATTCAACAATGTACTTATTAGAATTCTGGGTTTGTAATAACTGTTAACTTTAAACTTTTAATATTGTGGATGTTGTTCCCTGAGCATATGACTGGTGTGTGATGATATTAGTGTGGGGTCATTTATGAAAGGTTTAATTTGCATTAATTATATAAAAAAAAATCCAAGAAATGTTGTTAATGAAGGGAAATTGGACCTTGAAGGCCCGGATCCATGACCCCGGATCCAGGGGCGTCACAGATGGTATCAGAGCTTAGAGTCATATTGTTCAGGAACAAAAGTGATAATAATATACACATATAGATATATATGTAATGATATAAGATATGAACTCACATCGAGTTCAAGGGGGGTTTATCGAACGAAGTGTTCATTCTAAGTAGTGATTATAATTTTATAGAGTATTACTAATAAAAGTTTATGTTTTAGTATAGGTAGAGGAGATTGGTGAGCCAAAGTTAAGGGTATTTAAAGTCTTCTTGTGTTTAAGGGAGTTTGAAGAAATATTGTAAGTGGATTGGTGAACAGACACTGATGGTTTCAATTGATTGTGGAGATGAAATGGTGAAACTGAGGATTGGTCGATAAAGCCAAGATATACCTTAAGGACCAAGACAGACTGAGACATTCCGAGATTGAATTAAATGAAAAGGTTATTATGCTATAAGTGTTAAACTTATGTAGCACACGGGATCGATATGAGAAAGGGAATACTTGATGTATCGGGAAGTGTACGTTAGATAACCTCGTAAGTATAAGTGGTATGTTAGAATACACAATTATAAAATATAGTTTTAAAAGGGTCCTTGATACCGGAGCATTGTCAGGATAAGACGATCAACATTACGTAAGTATATCGATTATAAGGTTGTGTTCTATTATGGATAAAGGCATAGAGTATCGATCCAAGTCACGACTAGGTAAATGAAGATAATTGGGAATAGCAGACGATAGGTTAAGGCTACATGGTGAGTGCCGAATTTAAGAAATTTTGGAGAGTACGCAGTCTAAGATATAAATAGTATTTGAGGAAAACCTTTCATTATGGGGATTTTCAATTGGGCAGAGACTATTAACAGTACCTATTTTTAATCTCCTAAAGCCCTGCTAAATTATATTATTGAGTTTCAAATTTTCTCCACTAGTGGGTAATTACTCATTAAGAGCCGGTATCCTTTCAAAACTTTCTGGTACCCTTGGGAATGTGTTTCAAAATTTTATTTATCTATCTTAGTCAAAATATTCCTCTAAGATTATTTTCGGAAGATGGTTTATCATTGTGATTTAAATTTCCCTTTACATTTCTTACTCCAACTAAGAGGAATGGCCCTATATGTATATACAAGGACAATCTGTCTGTGTGATAGAAAGTCGGAGGGGACGCCCTCACTTGTGTAACGTACGGGTTCTTCCATCATATTGATTTCTCAAATATTCTTTTGTTTCGAATAAAGATTATTTAAATCTCTCAATTTTATAAATTATTGTGGGACCCTTGCTTGTTTCTGAGTCCGTTTCAATTCAAAGTCTCTTAAATTCTATTAATTATTTCGAATATAAAAGATTTCCTTACTGGATGGAATAATGGAAGCAAGGTTTAAGGTATACGTGATTATACGAGGAAACTTGAGATTCCAAGGGAAATTTCAATAAGAGATAATTAGAGCTAGAAGCGTTTCAATATAAAAGAGGAAGGAAATTCGTGAGAAGAAATAGGTATATTTGATGATTAGTAAGAGAAAAGAATATGAGGAATTTTATGGTATAATTGAGATTTACTATTGAGAGCAAGGTATATTTTGAGGATAGAATTAGAATAAGGATAAACAAAGGAAGTGGGGATAATTAATGAAGGATTTCGAGGTGCAATAACTATTAGTAGGGGAAGACCAATATTGTGACTAATACCCTAAGTAGCATAGAGAGATTAAAGATGTTAAGTATTCAAATGATTAATCTAAAAGGTGTGAATGAGTAAAACTTGAGGTAAAGATTTTGATGAGAATAATAAAAGGAAATTACAGGGGTGGAATAGATTGTATATCATGAAGAAACTAAGGAGGATCAGCAAGATGTAAAGAGTGTATAGTGAACAATAGACATATGGGATAAGGTATCCGGAGAAAATTGCAAGTACGCGCTAATTTGACCTCTTAAGTGTAAGTGTTTGGTTAGGGATTGAATAAGTCAATGAATGGTGTAAATGGGCTGATAAAATACATAAGAATAATCTATCTGTGAGAAAGTAAACTACGGTGATATAAGAAAGTGAGTTATTCTCATGTCATCCAAATCAATATCTGTTAAGAGTCGGAGAACTCTATAAAAAGGAGATTTGGGAATAATGGGGAAAATGCAAGGAAAACCCTTAGAATGAAGGGAAAGTATCTACTCGTATAAGTACGAACATGAAATATATATTATAATTGATATTTTCTTACAATAGTTTCAAGAAATATTATTACAGCTTATTTTCTGGAAAATTTTACAGAGATGATATATAAAAATGTTAAAGTTTTGATATTTTATGTCATGATAGAGATCATAATATCGCCAAACCATAGTGAGATACACTACCATTCAGGGAAGGCCAATGTGGTGGCCGATACCCTTAGGCAAAATAGGAAGGAGAGGTGAGATAAAATAAAATGACGGTATATAGGAGGAGATTTTCAAGGAAGGATGGTGAGAGTACTACTAATGATAAGCTAAATGGCATGTTGATGAATGACAAGCAAGTTTATGTCGGTGTATTTTTGCGCAAACAAGATAGAGATATTATGAAGGGAAAAAAAGATAAAGGAAGAAGTGTGGAATTAGAAGGTGTGTATGAAAAAGGTACCTATGGACATTTCCAACATGATTCCGGGACGGAATCCTTTTAAGGGGGGAAGACTGTAATAACCCTAATTTTAGCAAAGCTACAGTGACCCCATGAATAGTAAATTTTGAGGATTTAAAGAAATGGTATGTAAGTACTCAATACTTGAAACAGAAAATGAGTAAACAGAAACCATATTAGGGATATACTATAAAAATAAGTGACTCGAAATGACGATAGATTTCAGAAATTCCTGAATATGGATTTTTGAGGATTTTGGTTTCGAATGAGTTTCTATTGGATGTCAAGGAGCATGGAGATATTAACAGAATTATATATTGAGGAGTTAGGGAATTAGTATAAATTAAGGGATTATTAAGTTAAGGAAATATCAAAGGAATTTGGATTGTTAAATGATTTCAGAACCACTGAGATAATGAGGTATATTCGAGACGAATCACAATTAGACGATTAGGGGAACCAAGCAACCAAGATTAGCAATATAACAAGGATACATACCACATTGTTAATTACCAAAAGTGTTAGTACAATACTTAGGAAAAACAATAAAAAGAGAATTATGAGATCATGAACATCATGACATCACAATATTCCATTAATACTTTTAAGGGTAAATTAGTACATTAGCAAGCCTTTAATCACAAATATCTTCCAAGGCTTCTAAGACAAGCTAGGATTAACAAATATCAACAAGATTAGAGTGAGATAAGATCAAAATCAAGAGAAAATCTCTCCCCTCACCATTCCATTCGGCCAAAACAGGAACAGCCCAGTAAAACGAGCATAACTTCTTCGTTTCTCAGCCAAATTTTGCGTTCTATAGCTTTTTAGAAAGCCCATGAGATAACCTACAAGTCGTATTTCACAAGAGTTTTCCCGAAAAGCAAGGTAAGGGGGTCGTTTTTCATGTTCTTTCAGCTGATGAATAGTAACTCCGAATTGTTAACTTTGTTTTCATGGTTCCTTTAGTTGATTCAAGCTATATTGAGGTTGTTTAAGGAGTACCCAAGGTTTATTAAGTGATGTTGAAGCTACAATGATGGTATATTACTTGAGACCCTAACTTGAATTATGAGTTTATGGTTGATTATGCTTAGTTTAGAAGTTAAGTGATATAAACCATGAAATCTTGATTATATAGTTGTGGATATGTGTTTTGATTTAATATGAAAGAATTATGTGCTTGTAACCATGGCTGGTAAGATGACCACATGGTGTAGGTGATGGTGTATAAGGTGGATGATGGATTTGGAGGAGTAATGTTTTGGAAAGTATGAAAATATAGCCGTTATAATGCCCGATTTTTGTTAGACTAAAAACTGCCCTGTTTTTGGACACCAATGCCGTTTGGTAACACACGTCCTAGGGTACCATTCGACCATATAATGATAGAGCTTGGTTCATAGGTTGGTTTGATATAAAGTACGTTAAAATCTGATGAACGGTTTAGGAGAAAAGTCAGTTTTAGTGAAAGACGTTCGAGAACCGAGAAAATGTAATTGTATCAAATTGAAGGCTATGAATACCATACTTAAACATTTTTAAAAATTATAAAATTTTGGGATATTGTAGTGGAGTGGTCAAAGAGTCATTTCCAGTTGACCTTACATTAAAATTCGAAATTGAGATTTTCTGAGAATTTTTACAGTCGGGTATGGTTGTTAAGGGAAATGGTGAATAAGCACCGAAACCTTGATTTAACCTAAAATGGTTAGGTTTTTTGGAACACTTGGGTTATGAATAACATGTGAAACATATATTAAAGTGTCAAGGGTATTATTATGAAAGAGTGAGGTGAGTAAGAGATGTGATATTCTAACGACGGTCCTTTTCGTGTTTATAGAAACTCCGGGAGAGCCACGAGCCATACCTTCAGGACATCGAGATCGAAGCAAGATCTTTTCTATCCCTACTTGGAAAACTATTTATCTTCAAAGAAACTTGATTTCATGGAATCTATATGTGATGCTATTATTACTATATTGTGAAAAAATTGTCTTCCTTGAGTATTGATATCGAAAAGAAAGGTATACGAAGATGTATATGAATATGGATATGAGTATGAGATGGATATGAATATGGATATGAGTATGAGATGGATATGTATAGAGATGATTATGCATGAAGTGAACATGCCTTATGATTAAGAGAATATGAGAGAATGGTATCAGTTATTATCTAAAGTAAATAAAAGAATGGTATCAATTGTTATCTAGTGTTATATGATTTATAATATTTTGCTAAAGATATTCTTTTTAAATATTGTGATTTAATAAGTATTATTTGATTATTATCTACTATTTTTAAAAATAGATGGAACAACATATATATATATGTGTATATAAGAGAGCAAGGTTTCTTCTACTCTTACTTTAGAAAACTATTTTTATTTTTTTTAAAGTAAAATGATTTCTTGGAATATATATGTTTTTCTACGATGCTATATTGCTAAGGATTTATTTCCTGATTTTGAGAATTAAAGAAAGATAGATACGAATATGGATAGAGCGAATATACTTTATGTTCTAAAGGCATATTTGACTTTAATAATTATAGAAAAGATGTATGAGTCATAATTAAAGTATTATGACATATGATTTAAAGGTGATGAATAAATGTGAATGGAAATGTGAATGGAAATGGAAATGGAAATGGAAATGATAAATGTAAATGGAAAAATGATTTGACAAAAAGGGGGATTGCAACAGACTTGCGAAAGTGGCTGTGTCAGGGCTGTGTGCGACACAGTCCAGCATTTATTATTTTTATTACGGCACGAAGATGCCAAGGGAGGATGTTAGCAGGTGGCCTTCCTCCAGGGATGATCTTCATTCCTTCTACCGGTAGTAAAAAGAGAGCAGGTACGATTAGGCGACTTATCATCGTCCTAATGTATCAGGCGACAGCAGATATCCCAAATGTTTTTGAAAAGAAAAGGTTGACAATGGTTTTCAGAGTTATATGCTGAAACCAAGAAAATGAGATAAGGTGATGGAATTATTTATATGGAATGAAGAGAAACTGATTTTATATTATTTGTATATGGTTGTCGTATACAAGAAATAGAAGGATATTATTGCGAGATCTTATTCAAATGGAATATTATTTTTGGAAAATTATACGGAAACGAAGTATGGATTATTATATTATTTAAGAAGAGAAACCGATATTATAATACTATATTTTACTTTTCGTACAAAGAGGAATAGATGGTGCCTTTGATAGATAAGAATTATTTCTTTTCTTAATGACTATGATGAATTTTCCCATTTATATATATATATATATATATATATATATATATATGTAAAGGTTTATTTTCCCGTTTATGGTAGTAGATAGAAGTTATCTTGTTGAGCTATTTTAGCTCATTCTTGCTATTTATTTATACTACAGCTAGGTCCCATGCCAATACTACGTACTACACCCCGCAAGAGGGTAAGGGAAAGGCGACCTTTTGTGCAAGTGCTGGCGACCATCCCCGAGGTAGTGACAAGCGAAAGGGGCTTAGTAGACTTATGTAAATTAAGTGTGTAAGTTTGTAATAAACTTTTGGTTGTTGAAATGCTTCCTGTAGAAGTATTATTCAACAATGTACTTAGTAGAATTCTGGGTTTGTAATAACTGTTAACTTTAAACTTTTAATATTGTGGATGTTGTTCCCTGAACATATGACTGGTATGTGATGATATTAGTGTGGGGTCATTTATGAAAGGTTTAATTTGTATTAATTATATATAAAAAAAATCCAAGAAATGTTGTTAATGAAGGGAAATTGGACCTTGACGGCCCGAATCCATGACCCCGGATCCAGGGGCGTCACAGATATCCCTCCCAAAGAGGCATTCTTTAAAAGATATATCTCCTCTTCTAAATAGTGACATTTTGAATTTTAACTTTTCGTTTTCTCTAGTGGTTAATAACTTTATTTGAAATATAGTACCACTTGTTCGGTACTTTCTTTTTGGTTGTTTATCTTCTAGAAAAATGACACATTTGGAATTCCTTTCATATTTCTCAACTCCTACTGAGACGAACAACCCTATTTATAGGGGACACCTGGTATATCTGTCTGTGTGATAGAAGTTGGATGGGACGCCATCACTGGTGTGTTGCGTATTACAAGAAGGCTGGCCACCTTTATTTGTAAATGTCGGAGCTAAGACACGCAACGTCGGGTTCATATGATCATATTGATCTCTCAGTTATTCTTTCATTTCAAAGAATATTTGCTTTAAAATTCATAAATTGATAACCAAAAATGAGGGATAATTGCTACGATATGAAATCTTTTCTCTTCAAAATTTTATAATTTTGTCATCACAAAAAGTTTTGAAGGTATGCCAATCAATTGGGAATAAGTTAACCTTGACAGGATGAATTAAGACTTAGCGATGGGATTATCATGAGCAAAAGCAGGTCAAGATATGATTAGAATACTAATGGCGGATAATGGAGTCAATTCGTTTTCTCTTTATCGATTAACGCTACGTTACTGCAAAGTTGGTTCTATTTTATATGGAAGAAAAGCAAGTGTGGATGATGAAGGAGTTAAGGAACCCTAGGGATTTCTTTTCCTCAGTGGATTCCGAGGACGGAATCCCTTTAAGGAGGGAAGATTGTAACAACCCCGATTTTTCCGGATTTATTATTATTATTATTTAAATATTTTATTGGTTTTCCATAAAGGAATAATAAGATTGTGAATATTTAATTTTAATTTGAATGCAGTTATGTGTTTAATTGTTAATAGGTTATTCGGGTAGACTGTATTCGGTACTGTCTGTATTAGTAAAATGTTTATTTTATTAAAAATTTATATTTTTATCAAAAGTGATAAATTGAGTTTGTTTTAAAATTTTATGGATCGAGTTGGTATTTTATTGGTACAAAAATTATACCCGATATTCTACCCGTGTACTAAAGTTTTATTTGTATAAATTATTAAAATGTTTAAAATTTAGTATTTTCACATTTTTGGTAACTTGAGATAATTTTAGAATTTTAAGGATCAAAACTATATTTTTCTCGTACTGAAATTTTACCCGATATCTTATCTGTGCCCCATTAATATTTGGGTGCATTATGAAAATATTTGATAAAATTATTTTTTATATAATAATAGGGTATTTAAAAATAATTTATTTTGTAATTTTTGTAATATTCATAGTTTTTTGAAAATTTTGATATTTATATTACATTTGTTTAAAAATAAAAATTTTACATTTTATCCCATAAAAATTATTTTTAGGGCTTTATAATTTTAATTAGGGGTTAAAAATATTTTTGGGATATTAATTTTTGATTAGTATAAATAGCAGAATAATTATTTTTAATTTTATAAAAATTCTGAAAAATCAGTTTTTTTAAAATTATTTTCTGGAAATTCTTTATTTTGTGTTCTTGGTGTTCTTGAGAATCAAACTCAAATTTGGAGGTGATGTTATTCAAATCGTTCATATGAGTATTTTTAGGGCTTTATAATTTTAATTAGGGGTTAAAAATATTTTTGGGGTATTAATTTTTGATTAGTATATATAGCAGAATAATTATTTTTAATTTTATAAAAATTCTGAAAAATCAATTTTTTTTAAAATTATTTTCTGAAAATTCTTTATTTTGTGTTCTTGGTGTTCTTGAGAATCAAACTCAAATTTGGAGGTGATTCTGTTATTCAAATCGTTAATATGAGTAACCAAACTGAAGCTCTTGATCTCTACTACATGTTTATGTAAGTGTTCATAACCAAAATTGTTTTGTTAGAAAATTTGTTTTTTTATTTTAATTTTCGAACTTGTTTAATTTGCTGTGGCTTGTTCACTGATTTGTTGGTGATGTAGTTAGTGTCTATAGATTGTACATAATCCCAGGAGCATCATGATAATTTTTTTTTGATTTTTCATAGCTTAAAACTCGAAATCGAATTTTGTGGGGGTGATTATAATTTTCGATTTTCCGTATTGTTTGATGATTGATTGATGATTTTGATGATTGATATGAATTATTGAACTCATGAGCTTCGATTTGATATATAGAACGTATGATTTGGTGTCCGATTTCGAGTTCTTCGTTTTTAATTTTAAGCTCGCCGGAATTTCTTCGATTTTTGCCGGATTTTTGATTTAGTTAGTTCTGGGTTCGAATGGTTGGTATGGTTGTGTTTAGAAGTTAATTTGGAGTGATTTTGATATTTAAAACGTAGCAAATGGTGCATTTTTGTGGTCGCCGGATATGGCTGGATTTTTTGGTCGACCGGGATGAACAGTACACTGCCGGGGAGGGGGGTGTTCTGGTACAGGAAGAAGAAGACGATGGTATTTTTTTAAAAAAAAAGAAAAGTTTATTTTACTTTTATTTACTTTTATAAATCTTTTAAATAATTCTGAATTTAATTATAAAATTCAGAAAATTAATTTCTAAAAAAATTTTGGAAATTCAGAATTTATTTCTAAAATTCTATTTTTAATTTTTAAAATTATTTTATTATTTGCTTTTAATTCAAAAATAATTAAGAATTAAATATTTTTAATTATATTAATTAATTTCAAATAATAATTTAATTAATTTAATTATTTGATAAATGTAATTATTTATTAAATAAATTTATTAATTAATTATTTGTTGATTTTAATTATTTTAATTAGGATTATTTAATTTTTAGCTAACCAATTTTCTATTTAAAAATGATTTAAAAATAGAAAGAAATTGTTTTAAATCCTAAAAATAATCTGGGAGTGATAAAAATAGTTTTAAAATTCTAAAATTATTTATAAACCCAGATTAGATATTTATTAAAATATTTTGAGGGATTCAATAATTATCCGGAGGGGTATTAATGATCCTTTTTAATTCAAAAAGGGTTATTTAAATCCTTTAAAATTCATTTAAATGTTATAAAAATATTTGTTAAATATTCTAAAAATACTTTGAGTGCTCTTTTATTTGTGAGTCGTATCTGCTATGTGAAATACGTGCTATGTGATTATGTGATCTACTTATTAGTCTCTTTACGTGCGATGTGAATTATCGAAGTGTTTACTTCGAGGGTTAAGCGTTGTAATTATATTTCTATTTCTTTATCGAGGATTAATTGGTAAGTATTGACTTAGGTTTGTCAGCGGAGATATAATGAGGAGGGTTGGAGATAGATGTGGTATTCTTTGTGGGTTATGAAAATGGTGGAGATGGATACAGTATTATTTGTGGATTGTTAGATTTATTGTGAGGTGTCTTAACACCGGGAAAATGCCTATGTTCAAAGGGGATATTTCCAATTATTTTCTTCCGTCGTAGATATTGAAGTAGACGCGCGGGCTCGATATCAGCGGATCAGACTCGTGACAATCGCAAGAGCGTCAAACCAACGAATGATTGAAATAGAAGATTTTGATGCCGTAAAATAGAAGAAGATAGTTGTATTACTTCGGTGCTACGTATTAGCTAAGGATCTGAGGCAAGTATTTTCTTGATCATCTTAAACACTTTTATTTTATGTTTCATTGATTCACATCATGACAAATAGTTATTGTTCAGAGCTATTTGTGATTCTTAAATATTTTTGTGCGAACAAAGTTACTTGATATTGGTACCCTTGATGTGGAGAATTGTTTAAGATAAACTCTTCATATCCTAATTATCGTAGTAAATAAAAGGGATGTGAACTGTATGTGAAACTAAGCATTTCCCGTTGAATACGGAAATTGCTCTATTGGATTGGAAAATGGTAAAGCGTAGGAGGCCATGATTGCTGTCATGGTCCAACAATATTTAAGGAGGATATGGTAACCATTCCATCTTCCTATAGGCTAACATTACTTGCCTATTTTGGTACCCTCATGAAATCCGGATTATACACACGGGTATAGCTGTACCAGTGGAGTATAAAGGGTCCCATTGCTTTTGAACCTGATCAGGGGGCAATGGTGTTTCAGTTATGTATATCCAATCCATATCGCCTGAATGGCTATTATATATTGTGAGTTGGCAGGTGATTCATTTTTTTATGACATGCCAAATGATTTCAGTTATGGTTTGAATTATATCACAGTTGTTGATTCAGTTTCTCTATAAACTATTTTACATTTCAGTTGATTTTATACCCCACTTATCTTGATTTTTGTATCAAAATTTTTATACGCTTGCTGAGCATTTCTTTCGCTCATACTTGCTGTTGTAAATTCCAACATTTCAGTAAGGTAGTTTGGCGAGACGTATCCGCACAACTCAGAAAGAGAAGAAGCATGATGCTATTTCAAAGATGACTTGGCTCAGGATGTCTGGATTTAGTGTAAGATCTATTTTATATAATTGAGTTAATATTTATTATTATTATTATGTAATAGTCTAGTTGTCCTGGCGTACTTCTTATCGAAGTTACACCAGTGATTTAAGATTTGATCAAAGAGAATTTTGTAAAGAAGGATTACTTTCTATTTTATGGGATTTGGGTTCTTGTTTCTAGCCCTATAACCTTAAAGATCTTGGTAAGTTTGGGGTCACATATGTTATATTTCCAGTGTTGGTCAATCACAAGTGAATGATTATTATTAAACAGATATTTTATTTTATGGATTTTCGCGTGACGACCAAATCTTCTGACCCCGGATTTGGGGGCGTTACAGAACTGGAGGAGAAGGTGCTTCGTGATGCCTTGGATGTTGAAGTTCCGAAAACTGAAATCCAAAATGGGAAGAGGGGTAGAGATGATGAAGACGAGTCTTGGGACTCCGAATCTTACTCTAGGCGATCCCGTACGAAGGTCATTGACACTTCTTATTCAGAGGAAGAGGAAGACCCCCACACGCGTGACAGAATCCGAAGGATCGAGAAGGCAATGTTTAGAGAAATAAAGGTCAGCCATGAGCCAGTAGTGACCAAAGAGATCGAGACCTACCGACCACCTCCTGGGAGGCAGTTTTCGAAGATGCATGAATTCAATGGCAAGGGTGACCCCGAAGACCATTGTGAGAAATACGAATCACTTATGACTGGTATGGGGCACTGTGATATAATGCTTTACAGGATGTTGAAGACTTACCTGAAGGGGTCGGCGTCCATGTGGTATCGTTCACTGAGGCCCAGGTCAATCGGTTTGTACGAACCAATAAAAAGGAAATTCTTGAGGCACTATTCTCACTTGTGCCGAAGAGAGAAAGACATTGAAGCCCTGATCCTCTGTAGGCAGAGGCCGAGTGAAGAACTTGGGGATTACTTAGCCCATTTTAAAGAGGAAGAATGGTGACTAATCTGGACAAGGTGAAGGCAGTTGGTTTCCTCGCCGCCGGGCTTGATCCCATAAAAGGTAAGAAACTCCGATCTTCTCTTTATGATATGCCTCTAAAGTCTTTAAATGACATATATCTGAGGGGGGAGGTTATTAGAAGGAAAATGGAATCCATTAGGGGGTATAAGGAGAATAGGAAGAATGATTCAGGTAGAGATGACAGAAGGGATGACCGAAGGGGTCGTGGCGACATAAAGAGTAGGCTGACAGACACTAGGCCCGACAAAGGGGCCGAACGAAGGCGAGATAGAGATAGCATGGTGTTTACCCCTTTGAACACTCATATCTCGAAGATTCTCTATGAGATAAAGGGTAAGCCTGGGTTCGTTCGACCTGCCTGGCTGAAGACCCCCGAACATAAGAGGAACGAGAACAAGTACTGTGATTACGATCGGGATAAGGGCCACAACACTGATGAATGCTATCACTTAAAGAAACTGATTGAAAAGATGATCAAAGATGGAGAGTTGACCTAGTTTTTTGGAGACCTAAGAGATACGCTAGAGTCCAAAGGGAAGAAAAATGATAGAGAAGCTGAAGGAGCGGAGAAGTACAGAGGAGAAGTAAGGACAATATCCGAAAGAACAGTCCTCGATCGGGATAGTAAGAGTGCCAAAAAGAAATATGCAAGGCAGGTCTATAACTTATATCAGGCAAGGTCGGCCAAGCAACCACTGCCGATCTCCTTTACGAAAGATGATTATGAGGATGTGATCTGGCCGCAAGAAGACCCACTTGTTATTAACCCGATCATTGGGGAAAACAAGATCTGGAAAGTCCTGGTGGATGGTGAAAGTTCGGTGAACATTCTGTATCATCGGACATACTGTAAGATGAACTTGGGAGGCGAACAACTGGAACCATGCCACGAGGCACCATTATATGGCTTCGGTACCATGCCACGAGGCACCATTATATGGCTTCGGTAATCAGCCTATACCGATTGAAGTAACCATCACTTTGCCCATTCTTTTGGGTAAGTCACCATACACAATCCAGAAGGAAGCAAAATTCTATGTCGTTCGAGTGGACAACCCTTACAACGAGATCTTGGGAAGTCCAGCTTTGTCTTTGTTTCAAGCTGTGGCGTCGGTTCTCCACCTGAAGCTGATATTCCCAACTGAACATGGAGTTGGAGAAATGAGAGAAGATCAGAAGGCTGCACGAATTATCATGTTAGAAGATTTGGAGAAAGACAAGGAGGTAGAGATCGCCGAAGTAGGGAAAAGAAAGCAAACTGATAATGAGGCTGGAGGCAACCATCAAATGCTGAACATTGAGTTAGAAAAGTTTGGGGCTGATTTCTTTAGCCCGATTGCTGAACCTGCCACAGAGACTAAAGAGGTAGAGCTATATGTGGGCCAGTCGGGCAAGGTGATCCAGATTGGCAAGATCATGGAGCCAGAGTTAAAGGAAAAAGTGATTGAAATTGTCAGACAATACCATGATGTATTCGCCTAGGGGCCCGAAGATATGTCAGGATTAGACCCTTTGGTCGCGAAGCATTGTCTAAATGTGAAGGCTGATGCCAAGCCGGTGAAGCAGAAGAAAAGGAACTTTGTAATGGAAAGGAAGAAGGTCATATAGACCAAATTCGCAAAACTCCTGGAGGCAAGGTTCATCGAAGAGATTGAATATCCTGACTGATTAGCCAATGTGGTAGTGGTCAAAAAATCGAACAACAAATGGCGAATGTGTGTAGATTACACCGACTTAAACAAAGTCTGTCCGAAGGATCACTACCCCCTGCCGAACATTGATCAACTGATAGATGCCACGGCTGGACATCAAATACTCAGTTTTTTGGACGCTTTCTTAGGCTACCATTAGATAGCAATGAATGCCGAGGATATCCCGAAGACAACATTCATCAAATACTCAGTTTTTTGGACTGAAGAACGCGGGGGCCACCTTTCAGAAAATGGTGAACAAGGTCTTCAAAAACCAGATCGGTTGGAATATGGAGTGCTATGTAGACGACATATTAGTGAAGTCCCAACTCAGGGATCATGCTGATGATTTGAAAGAATGCTTCGAAACACTAAGGAAGAACAACATGAGGATTAACCCGAATAAGTGCACATTCGAAGTTAACAGTGGAAGGTTCTTAGGATACATGGTCAGTGTAAGGGGTATCGAAGCAAACCCAGAAAAGATCAAGGCTGTAATAGAGATGGAAGCCCCAAAGACAATGAGAGACATACAGAAGCTGACCGGACGATTGGAAGCACTTGGGAGATTCATATCTCGATCGGCGGAAAAAGCCCTGCCATTTTTTGAAGTACTCCGGGGTCCAAAAAATTTGAGAGGGGTCCAAATTGCCAAAAAGCGTTTGAGGATGTGAAGGGATACCTGGTAAAAACTCCACTCTTAATGAGACCAGACCCGAAGGAAACTTTGCAACTATACTTGGCGGTGAACGACCGAACATTGGGAGCCGTTCTAGTAAAGGAGCATGAAAGAAACCAGCACCCAGTTTTTTATGTGTCCCACATTCTGATGGATGCAGAAACGAGGTATCCCAATGCTGAAAAATTTGCTTATGGGTTGATTATGGCATCAAGGAAATTGAGGCACTACTTTCAAGGATGAATAGTGCAGGTGGTAACTGACCAACCACTAAAGAAGATTTTTCAAAGGCCAGAGGCATTAGGCAGAGTGGTAGCCTGGTCGATCAAATTGGGGGAGTACGATTTGGTGTACGTTCCTCGGACTGCGATTAAGGCACTAGCACTAGCAGACTTCATGGTGGAATGCAATTTCTCGGGACCGAAAGACTTAGCCCCGGAAGAGCAGCTGATTCGCTCGCCCGGCAAGTGGAAGCTTTTTGTGGATGGTTCGGTCGCTGGGACGAAATGTGGGGCAGGTTTGATCCTGACTAGCCCCGATGGATTTAAGATTTGCCAAGCGATCAGGTTTACTTTCCCTCTGACAAATAATGAGCCCAAATACGAAGCGTTGCCAAGGATTTAGAGGTAAAACACCTAAGGGCTTTCAGCGATTCAATGCTGGTTGTAAAGCAATTTTCAGGGGAGTACGGACAGAAGTATCCCCGAACGAAGGCCTACGCTATAAAGGTACGTGAATGAACTTTAGTATTTGAAACTTTTGAATTGAGCCAAGTAGCTAGGGAGACTAATAGTAGAGCATATGCATTATCGAGGCTTGCTTCGGCAGAAACTCAGAGCCTCACTAGTTCAATTTATCTGACCAAAGTAAAAGCCCCCTTTATTGAAAAGCAGCAGCGTATGGAAATTCATTAGAGTATTAACTGGATGACCCCAATCAGAGCTTTCCCAGAAAAGGGCATTTTATCGCTCGATCGAAAAGAAGCTCAAAAAGTGAAGTACCGATCGGCCAGCTATGCCCTTGTAGGAGGCCGACTATTCCGAAGAGCAGCCACTCATCCATTGCTTCGGTGTTTAGACCTCGAAGAGCAGCGGCTGGTATTGGAAACAATGCACGAAAGGATTTGTGGGGAACACTTAGCTGGACGATCACTTGCCTTCAAAATACTAAGGCAAGGGTTCTTTTGGTCGACCATAAGGGAAGATTCCACAAACTACGCCAAAAAGTGTAGGCAATGTCTGTTGTTCAGCAATATTCCGAAGCAACCACCGAAGGAAATGACTTCAGTACTCAATCCAATCCCCTTTGCCATGTGGGCGGTCGACATTGTGGCCATTCTGCCAACTAGCACCAAGCAGGCCAAGTACTGTATTGTGGCCATCGACTACATGACCAAATAGGTAGAAGCCAGACCACTTTCAGCTATCACCGAAGAAGCAGCAAAGAAGTTTTTTCTGGAGCAGATCATCTTAAGATTCGGAATCCCAGTAGTGTGCATTTCGGATAACGAAACACAATTCATTGGGAGCAAGTTCAGGAAATTCTTATCTCAATTTGGGATTCAACAGAAATTCAGTTCGATTGGCCACCACCAAGGCAATGTGGCAATCGAAGCTGCGAACAAGATAATTTTTGATGGAATTAAGAAAAGGCTAGGAGAGTCCAAGGGACTGTGGGCCAAAGAGTTACCCTATGTCCTATGGGCCTACCGAATGACACCAAGATCATCGACCGGAGAGATACTGTTCAGGCTTGCCTTCGGTACTGACGCTCTTATGCCGGCAGAAGTAGGCCTGGAATCTTACAGAACCAAAGAGTTCAACATAGAAGCTAATGAGTTCGGTTTAAAGGCAAATGTGGATTTGTTGGAAGAAGAAAGGGAAGCTGCCCATCAGAGGAATATCCGATACCAACTTCAGGCCGCACAGTACTATGACTCTGGAGTAAAGAAAAGGTCTTTCCAGGTGGGAGACTTGGTGCTTAGGGAATTGGCTACTTCAATGCCTATTAAGCAGGGAAAACTTATGCCCAACTGGGAAGGCCCCTACACTGTGATAGAAATTGTTCGATCGGGTACTTACAAACTGGCTCATTCAGACGGCAGCCCGATCAAAAACACCTGGCATGTAGCTCACCTTCGCTGCTTCTACCAGTAAGCTCACTGGGTGTTCCCATTTGTTTCTTTTAATTCAGTATTTTGTTTTATGCAAGTTAATTTCCATTTCCCTAAGTGAGCATCAATCTGTAACTCAAACTTGTGTATGCCATTTACATGATCAATGAAATGTTGTTTGCCCCATTTTACATGTTTACTATTATTAGACAAAGTACACTAGTAATCGAACGATTGAATACATAGAAAGACAGAACGGACCCATGCTTGGGGCCGACCGAATGAAGCATGCGTCCTTTTACTTGTTTTAGTATTGAAGTTACTTTGACATAATTAAGGCCGGGAGGAAATATTTTTCACCGACCGAAGAAGACCTTAATTATCTACAAACCCTTTAAATACTGGGGGACAGTTAGGTTACGACCAAAAATGCGCAAATAGCTAGGCTAAGGCCAAAGATGCACAAAAGATGATAATTATGTCAAGGCAAATAAAGTGGCCGAAGACGCATAAAAATACGAAAATATGCTAAGGCAAGTATACCGGCCGAAGATACCTAAAAATACACTAATATGCTAAGACCAATAAACTGGCCGAAGACGCATAAAAATACGAAAATCATGCCAAGGCAAATAAACGGGCCGAAGAGGCATAGAACTGTAAAAGCGTGCTAAGTTGAACAAAACGGCTGAAGATGCATAAAAGTAAAAATTTACGCTAAGGAAAAATAAAAAGCGGAATTGCACATAAACAAAATCACAGCCCGTAGGCAATCAAGAGTTATGCCCGAAGGTAAATTACATGATTAAAAGTACAAAGGCCCAGAGGCAATAGCTAG
This sequence comes from Saposhnikovia divaricata, assembly GCA_036435485.1. Lineage (NCBI taxonomy): Eukaryota > Viridiplantae > Streptophyta > Magnoliopsida > Apiales > Apiaceae > Saposhnikovia > Saposhnikovia divaricata. The sequence goes on along the minus strand of CM071597.1, from coordinate 87,301,255 downwards.
TTATGCCCGAAGGCCGGAATTTACATCATCCAAAAGAAAACAAAATGGTTCTTCAATCTGAGAGTTCAGACTCAGGACCAGAGCTCACTTCCAGGGGGAGGTCAGGCTCATCAGGACGGGTGATAGGATCCTCGAATCCATCCAAGATCTGTTGGTAATCCCAACCTTCCATGTGGACCCTCTTGACAGCTTCATCGAATCTAGCTTGGTAACTCCTATCCTCGGCCAAGGTCAGTTTCTGTCAGCTTTCTTATTCAATCTATGGGCCCTCTTGGCCTGCTCAGCTCTCTTGTCCGACCGCGGCTTCAGGGTATCCCGTTCAGTCTGAAGCACATTGCGCTCAAGCTAAAAGAGATCCCTCTGATGCTTCAGACCACGAACCTCCTCCCTAAGGGCCTCAACATCTTTGTCCATATCCTTAACTTTCCCTTTGAAGGCCACAGCCTGTAAGAACCCTAATTTTGGTAATATTTTCTTTTATATAATATCATATGACATTGTGAATTTGGAACCTTTTGAGTCATCCATGTTGTTTAATGGAATTGAATTATCTGAGAAACGATGTTGTTACATTCACCATGTAAGATAAAGGGAAGGTTGTTGAAGGCAAGAGTCTTATTGTTAGTAAGAATTATAAAAACTTGGGACTAGAGAGTTATTGGAGTATTAAAAGATTTATTATGAATTATGACGAGGAGTTATGGATATTCGAGGAATTTACACAATTAAGTACTTAAGGAATTACAAGGGAAATCTCTACGCGACAAAGTATTATTACGAGAAATTAATTAAGATACGATACGAATTAAAGATTAAGTGACAAGCATTGGTGGAAGAATAATGATACAAGGAAAGATATTGCATGCAAGTCCCATGCAACTAGGTAGTTAGAAAAGCAAACTAGTAATGCAAAAACAACTAGAGGAATAGTAACTAGTTATGGTGCATTGTCCAAGGAGACAAGGAGGTATGGTTGGCCTAGGCACTAGACTTGCAACATGTGATACAAGATACATACACCTAATACATATCACCCAACACACTTCACTTTATTCACCCAACACCAAAAAACAAAACAAAACACTCTCCCCCTAGCTCTTGAAGCTCTCGGCCAAGCACCAAAGAAGGAGAAGAAAAATTATTTTCTTCCACTTCTCATCACTCATAACTCAAGACAAAAATCCTAGGTCCTCTACACCATATAAGAAAGGTATGCTGTGAATTCCAACCCCTTTCATCCACTAGTTTTTAAGTTATAAATTGTTGAAGTTTTGAGGAATAGTAACTATGTTTAGTTTTCATTTAGATCTTGAGTTGTAAGGATTGTAGGAGCTCATCCAAGGTGTTCTTGAGACTTGTAAGGCATACCCAAGGCTCCTAGATACTCAAGAAGGTATAAAACCCTAACCCCTCTTGGCCATGAATTATTTATGGTGTTTAATGTTAGATCCATGGATGTTAGTGTGAATCTTGGACATATAAGTTAAGGATGATGTAGATCTTGAGTTTAAATGTTGTGGTTGTGATTTTTAAGCTTGTGTTTAGTGTATGTAACTCCATGTATGCTATATAGTATGATCTTGGTGGTTTAGATGATGGTTGTGATGTTTATATAAGATTCTTGAATGGTTAAGTGGAAAAAGCATGCTGTGTAAATTTCTGGGGACTTGTACTGTCTTGTAGGAGGGTTTTGAACCCCTAAATCTTGTCCCCTGAAGTCCTAATATATATTGTTGGAAAGGTATTTGAATTTAGTTTCCATAAATATAAGGTTCATGACTAGGTGATGTGTAGATTTTGAGTTATGGCCTGAGAAGTGAAAAGTGTTTCTGGAATCCGAACTGCACTAAATGGTCCCCTTGTGAACCTTGTTTAAACCCCTAAAAATTTATGTAGGATCATGGAAAAATTAGAGGAGCTAGTAAATGCAGTGGTGAAGGCTGCCCAAAAAGAATTTGATTAAAATATGTATTTTTCAATTTTATAAAAATGTTAGAGTAAAATTCGCGCAAGTGAAAAAGTCGTAAGTGGAGTGTGATTTAAGGGGGAATGAATATGATTCGGATATGGTAACCAAATTAAGTCGAATAAGTGGCGAGCGTAATCGAGTGATGACATGAACCTATAGTGGGGCTAGAGAGTCATAAGACGAAGTCATTAAGTTAATTTTGTACCCCCCCAAAACCTCGCAATTAAAAGAGATATTGTTAAGGTACTAACGAACGGCTATTGATTATGTATAGATCATTCCACTCCGCAAGCTCGACCACCCCAACCTCACCAAGGCAAGTTTACTTTTCAAAACTTACATATATAAGGACTTTCACTGTTGTGTTTGTAGTTTTCAATCGTATCATATGTTTATGCTTATTGAAGAAATGATGAGATTTGAGATATATGCATATATATATATATATGCTTGTACCCTTGAACTTAGAATGAAATGTTTTCCTCGCACAACGACTCTAGCAATAGAGGTCGTAGCGGTCCACATATACCATTGACCGGGGAGCGGTATATTATTATATCGTAATTAAACTGCGAAAACCCGAAGGGTCATTCGGGAAGTATCGTATACCTAAGTAATTATTTTTATATCATCATGAATACTCAAAAATACCTATCTTGGATTAAAAGCTTACTTAATTAAATAATTATTTTATTAATTATTAATATTAAATCTTAAAATATCATTTATCATTTATTGTTCATTATTTTAAAGACAAAGCTAATCCAAGATACCTTTAGCACTTTAAAACTCGAACACTTTCGAACTCAAAACATTTTCGAAAACCCCCGGTCAGGTTTTGCTTCTTGTACGATTTCAAGAATCATCGGTCGACTGATGTCGGACCTCAACTACTCAGTTTTCATTCAAAATCCAGTTTTAAAAGAAAAAGAAAAAGGGACTCTGGCAGGTGTGGGAACCGTTGACGAACGATTCCCGGGATGTGTAAGCGGTCGTAAGCCAGGCGGTCCATCAATTATTATTCCGGCCCAGGTGTTGCCGAAGGATGATTACGGATGTAGTTTTCATCGAGGGTGATTACGGATGTAGTTTTCACCCAGGGATAGTTACGGATGTAGTTTCTATCCTTCTACCGGTAGAGAAGACCCGCGGATTATTGGACTTGGATATGGCGACTGATCATCGTCAATCCCTGTCAGGTTTTATGTTTTCTTTAAGTCCCATTCCTCCACTTTGGAAAAATGCTCTGACACTGCTTCTTCGGCTTATGTGCCAAGTTGCCGATAGTGTCCTATTTTGATGAGAAAGATGTTGACTCCATGCAGTATCTAGAACTGCAAGTTTACTTTGAAAACAAGGGCACGTATTAATGCACCTTTGAAATTTATCAGCGATGACAAGTGATTTTATAACTGAATGATATAAACGAGTTCAATAACTGCTAAATACATGTAATGATATATTGCTTATCTTATACTTATATTTCTTGCTGAGCTATAGTTGCTCACTCTTGCTTGTTTTCAAATTTACAAACACAACAGTTAAGAGAAATGGCAAGACCCAGACAGACTGCCCGAAAGCAGGTGACTAGGCCCGAGGCAGCAGTTGAGATTCCATCGGTAGGCCCCATTAGCCGGATTGGTTGGTAACTTTTGTTAGTACGTTTTATTTATAAGTATGACCTGTGCAAAGCAGTGTACCGTAACAAACATTCAAGCCGCCAACACCGCTTCATATCGAAGTGTTTCTGGTAGCGTAAATGCTATTTAATTCGGTCTGTAATAACTCTGAAACCTTTACTTTTGCTTAATCAAGTGTATGACGTTTCTGAGACTCTAACCTCTGTGTGTGTGTGTGCGGTGTGAGTTTTATTGTGGGGTCGATGGCTGTTTATATATTATGTGCCAGAACAGGTATGTTGCTAATGGAAAATGGACCGTGAGCGCCTAGATCTCCGACCCCGGATCTGGGGTCGTCACACAGCCCAAGGGGTAGCCTGAACGAACGAGGAAAAAGGTTAGATAGGAAAACTATGGAAACAAAAAAAATACTACAAGGAAAGAAGAAACTCATCATGGTCAAATGACCCAAAAGTTCCCTAGGAAGTCACCAGCCACCTCCTTCGCCTCAACTGGAGCGCGCGCAGCAAACTTATCCGTAACTAAAACCGACCAGTCTGGACGGTAGGTCTGAATAAGCTCTTCAGTATTGCGCCGCTTGTGGACATTGTCCGCTGTTTGGCTAGCAGAAGTCTCCGTCGGGACGACGGTGGTGTCGATGATCTAGCGGGGAGGGCTTTGAGGAGGCTCCTACGAACATTCTTCTGCCTGCTTCAATCTAGCCTCCTTTTCGGCCTTCTTCCTCACAGCTTTCTCGGCCACCCTCCTGGCCATATCGGCTTTGGTAGACACTGCAATCAAAGATAAAAGAAACAAGTCAGAAAACGATATAAGTGGATGATAACTGACCAGAGAAAGGACAAAAGCATTACCGCTACCCCATAGGGACTTCAGCCAATCCTTATCTCGGTTCATGGATAAAGGAAGTTTGGCAGGAATCATCGGTCAGCTAATCTTGCGACAGTCCGCCTCATCCTCATCTTCTAATTCTGGGATTAAAATATGGTGGGATCTATTTCTCTCCAAACACGATACTTGTCTAACTTGGGACCACTGACGAAGAACCAATGATTATGAGTCCCCCTATTACTCGAATTTGTGATGGCCCAGTCAGCTCGTCCATGTGTCAATGCTCAAGAAATATCATCCAGATTTGAGTCATGTGATCGAGTACGAGCCTATTGTGTTACAGCCAGACTTGTCTTATATAGAACGGCTTGTAGCAATTCAGGACAAAATGGATAGGAAGCTAAGGAATAAGACAGTTAAGTTGGTAAAGGTTTTGTGGAGGAACCCAAGAGTTGAAGAATCAACTTGGGAATTTGAGAGCGAGATGCTAGAGAATTATCCTCATCTATTTACTTAGGTGAGATTCTGGGGACAGAATCCCGTTAAGGGGGGAAGGATATAACGCCTTAGAAATTTTTGTAATACTTATAATTATATATTTAATATTAAGTGTGAATTATGTGGCATGATTATTTTTGAAGAAGTGAAATATGTGTGATTTTGTTTTGTTGGTTTATTTGATGATTTATATGTGTCAGATAAGTCTACGTTTTTTTATTTTTATTTTTGGGGATTAAATTCTATTTGAATCATGTTTTATTTATCTTCTGAGAATTTTATAAAATCACCGGAATTAGTAAAAATTATGAAATCTTTTGCATTACTTACTTTATTACTTTATTTGAGTTTTAAAAATATTAGATGGGTTTATTTTGATTCGTAAGGATTTTAAAATGATTTTTGGAATTGATTTGTTTTTTTATTGATTTGATCTTGTAAAATCCATATTTAATTCATTTTTGACCCTAAAAATATTTTGAAAATATGGGAGTGTTTATAATTTTATGATCTTTATTTTAAAAAATTTAAAAATTATTTTTATCCTATTTTCTGTTTAAATATTAAATTTAGGAATGATTTAAAGTAAATTTTCAGCACAAATAAAATTTCAGAATTTCTCTTATCTCTTTTTATCCCCAAAACCCAGCACCCCAGTTCATTTTCTTCTCGATAATCTGTCGAATTCTCTTGAACTTTCTCTGAGTTACTCGAACTATATCTCTCTCAATCTCTTGCCGAATCTCTCTACTCTCATCTCTCTCTCAATCTCTCGCCTCTCCTCTCTCCCTCCCTAACTCGTTTTATTCGGTTTTACAGTGAGGAAAACCCATCTCCCCTCCCCTGGTTGTTCTGCAGCTGCGTTTGACTGTTGTGTGTGTGTATTGTAGCGGTATATGTATTTATATGCTGCTGTGTGTATTTGGGTTATTCAAAACAATACTACCAGTCTCCTCCCTTCCTTGTATGGGCTCAGCTTCGACTTAGTTTCACTGTTGTGGTTCAACTGCGTGTGGGTGAGTGTGTAGAGGTGTTGGTCTGTGTGTGAATTGTGTGTGTATATGATTCCTAGTGTAAATGTCGAGCTGGGTGTTTGGATTAGCCTAATTTCCTTGATAATTTTGCTGCAAAAATCGAATCTATTCCCCTCCCCTATGTTGTGTTGCGCTTGTATGCGTGTGTGGTCAGAATCCTTTATCGAGCTTATGTTGATTTTTGGGGGTTTCCAGAATCCTTTATTATTGAATACAATTGATTCGTTTAATTATAAAACTTTTCGCTGAATATTGTTGTGGTTTGTAATTGGTGGAATCCGTTGATATGATTACTGAATTGTTTTTCTATTAATTTTATTATTACACGTCCCTAACCTTTCTTTTATTTTATTCTTTATAAATTAATGACCCTTGTTGGCTTATACTTCTATTTTCCCGGAGCCATGTTCGATACCACCTTGTATTACACCTCTATAATGAGAAGAGCTTGATAAACCTTTATATTTAAATAATTGTGAATCACACTTGAACCCTACCTTGCGAACCCTGTACACTTAAATTGGATCGCTCGCTTAACTTTTAATCATTTATTCTTGAAATTAAACAGAATAATCCCATGCTCTGAATTATTGCATAAGAATTCTACCCATTGAAAATTGCTTTATTATATGGACATTTAATTAATTATTTTAATTAACATAAGAGGCTAGGGTGGTCCTAGTCCAGCACTTTAATTTGGCGTAAAAGGCTAGGGTGGTCCTAGTCCAGCAATAGAGGCCAATGTGTTGCCTAATTGGGAACCCAATTTCAAAGGAATGGGGACATTACGTGGCTGATCACCCGTATTGTCCAATTTTACTAAAAAGCTTAATCCAATTGAAATGTTTTAAAAGTGAAAATATGATATAAAAGGAGAATTGATTGTTTTCTCTCTTTCTCCCTACCTTTGGAAATGGTTTATAAATTTTCAAATTTTGAAAGAGCTCAAAGAATGATTTCTTATATAGTTGTATCCACATTTCTGTTGTTATTTCCTTTGCATCTATATTGTTACTTGCTGAACATTTGGCTCACTTCTTGCTATTGTTTCTAACCCTTTTTCAGTTAAAGAAGAAAAAGATACGAAGTAGGAGCTATATCTGAGAAGAACTTGTTGTGGACCATAGGCAGTCTAGTTGCACTCTGCTAGAAGGTTGGACTTTTGGGTATCAGCAAAAATTTATGTAATAGTCCTAGTTGGTTGTATTTATATTTGTGGAGTGTATGTATCTTTTAATTATGGATTTAGTATTGTAATGTAATAATTTAGTTAGTAGTTGCTTGTTTCATACCACTACCTGTTAGAGATCCGGGTTAGTAGTGGGGTTGTATTTATTTCTTATTATTTAGTTATCAAGGTTTATGTTTTTAGTTGGTATTGTGATGCCTCGATCTTTGCTCTGATCGGGAGGGCATTTGGTACGGTTCACCTGGTCAGTTAGGACAGGTTGAACATGTGTTTTTATTATTTCTTTAGTAGTTGAAATTGTGGTTGGTGTTGAAATGTATTGGTTTGGATTCAAATTACAGGTGGATATTCCGTATTACGAATACTACATGCCGAAATTTTCCAAAATTTTCCTGTATTAAAAAAATTCAATTTATATAATTAAATCCAATAATTTATTATAAAAGAATATTTATAGTATTGGGAAGTCGGGGTGTTACATATTGGTATCAGAGCTGTCAGGTTTTGGTCACTGAAACAAGCCAGGATTAGGTATAGGATAGAAGTAGGATAGGATTTGAACCCTTATAGGCATAGGATATGAGCGATAGGTGTAGGTTATCATTAGGATATTAGGTAGTAGTTTAGGATATTCTTTTATCGCTTTAATAATTTATTTACTTGCTATATCGTTATCGCAGATGGTGGATGATTGAGATTACCCTCGGTATTTATTTTTTGTAGTAGGATGGTTAACAGTGTACCTTGAACTCTGAAACTGTTGTGTTATATTATTAACTTTGTTGGTACCATGACCTTATTTTCTCGTTATCTGCACATCTTTTATTACATTTCTGAGTTGCCTAAATATCTCCTATTAGAATTACTTGCTCAAGATAATACCTATGCTTCCCTGTTTCTATTCATCGTTATAACTCTTGTGATCACAGATAACTCAAAATTCAGGATTTGTAAACCTTATCTCTATACATAATTTCTTGTTGTTTATTTACCTGTTGTTTAATGAACTATTTATCTTCTTATTAGAATCATGCCTCCAAAGAAGAAAACACCTACTGCAAATCCTGAAAACCAGAATACTGGAAATCAAAATCCAGTTTACCCGACTATGACTCAAATTCTCCAACTTCTTCTACAACAGACAGCCGCACTAGCTCAGCAACGACCCGCCCAACCAATTGTGACCTTCAAAGCTTTTTAAGCCGTACACCCTCCAGAGTTCAAAGGTATTGTCAACCCTATAGAAGCTAGGGCTTGGCTTAATGAAATGGAAAAAGCTTTTGCTTTGGTAAGGGTAGGAGAAGAACAGAAGACTGAATATGCAACTATTTCTTGAAAGCTGAAGCAAACTATTGATGGGAGTCAACAAGGCTATTGAAAGGTGAAGGAGTGATTACATGGCAGAGATTCACAGAGTTATTTCTCGAGAAGTATCTCCCAAGGTATATGCAAGATCAGCTGGAGATTCAGTTTCTAGAATTAAAGCAGGAAAACATGAGCGTGGCAGAATATGAGGCAAAATTTACAGAGTTAGCAAGGTTTGTTCCTGAATACGTTAATACTGAGGCAAAGAAAGCTAAAAGATTTCAGCAAGGTCTAAAGTCATGGATACGTAGTAAGGTGGTAGTGTTTCAGTTAGAAAACTATGCAATGGTGGAGGAGAAAGCTATGATTGTAGAAGGTGAAAGCGAACTGTATTAGAAGGAGAAGGCAGGGAAGAAAAGGAAGATAGAAAGTACTGAGGGAAGTCAGAACCCAAGAGGTAGTAATAATAATAACAAGTTCAAGCCAAGGAGTGAGGGTCAGTTTGATAGAAGCAAGGGTTTTCAGAAGCCAAAAAATGGAAATGGTGGTCAAGGTAGACGTTTTCAGAACACTAATCAGCAGCTTGCAATCAGACCAGCTTTACCTGAATGTACGACTTGTGGGAAAAAGAACTCGGGGGTTTACCGCAGACTAGATATTACATGTTATAAGTGCAACAAGAAGGGCCAATATGCAGGAGAGTGCCCGACTTCAAAACAAGGGGTAATGTGTTATAAATGTGGGAAAGTGGGTTATATTGCTAAGGATTGCAAGGAGCCAGCAAATGTATTGAGGATAGCCGGACCCCCATCGGCAAATGCTTTAAGGATAGTTGGGCCTCCAGCCCAGACCCAAATGTCTCAACCTAGAGCCAGAACCTTCAACATGACTATGCAGGATGCTGTTCAGGAAATGGATGTGGTCGCAGGTACGCTTCCTGTGAACTCAGTAGAGGCTAAAGTTTTAATTGATTCTGGAGCTACCAAGTCTTTCATTTCCAACAAGTTTGTTAGTAAATTGCAATGTGAAATTCGACCTTTAGAGCAAGCTTTAGTGATAGAGGTGGTAAACCAAGATAGAGTCCCTGTTAATCAAGTGTGTCCTCAGTGTAATATAGAGATAAGTGGTTACCTTTTCTATGCCAATTTGATACCCTTCGAAATGGGAGAATTTGGTGTAATCTTAGGAATGGATTGGTTGGCTGATTATGATGCACAGATTGAGTGTAGAAAGAAGCAAGTAAGATTAAGGAGGGAAGATGATAAAGAAGTAGTATTTCACGGACAAAGGCAAGTAAAGAAATTTCTGAACATTATGCAAGCGAAGAGGTTGCTTAGACAAGGTTGTGAAGCGTATTTAGCACACGTGATGGATGTAGAGAAGCAAGCACCGAAGATAGAAGATATACCAATTATTAACGAGTTCCCCGATGTTTTTCCAGAAGAATTACCCGGTTTACCTCCAGACGAGAAGTGGAGTTTGCTATAGACCTAGTACCTGGAGCAGAACCCGTGTCCAAAGCACCATACAGGATGGCACCTGTGGAGATGAAAGAGTTAGCAACACAATTACAAGAACTTTTAGATAATGGAGTCATAAGACCAAGTGTATCACCGTGGGGAGCGCCTGTGCTGTTTGTAAAGAAAAAGGATGGTAGTATGAGATTGTGTATCGATTATCGAGAACTCAACAAGCTGACCATCAAGAATAGATATCCCTTACCTAGAATCGATGATTTGTTTGATCAACTTAAGGGAGCAGCTTATTTCTCGAAGATTGATTTAAGATAGGGCTATCATCAATTAAAGATCAAACCTGAAGACATTCCAAAAATGGCATTTCGCACAAGGTATGGACATTATGAATTCTTGGTGATGCCATTTGGATTAACCAATGCCCCAGCAGCATTTATGGATCTCATGAATAGAGTATTTAGGAAGCATTTGGATAAATTTGTGATAGTCTTCATCGATGATATTTTGATATATTCTAAGACCCTGGAAGTGCATGCTGAACATTTAAGGATTGCGTTAGAGATCTTGAGAGCAGAGAAGTTGTATGCTAAATTTTCAAAATGTGAGTTTTGGTTGGAAGAGGTACAATTTCTGGGCCATATAATCAGTAGTGAAGGAATTAGAGTTGACCCTGCGAAGATAGAAGCTGTAGTGAAATGGAGCAGATCGAAGACACCTACCGAAGTGAGAAGTTTCTTGGGACTGGCTGTTTATTATAGGAGATTTGTTCAAGATTTTGCTAAGATCGCCTCACCATTGACCAAGTTGACTAGGAAAAATGAGAAGTTTTTATGGAATGAAAAGTGTGAGGAAAGTTTTCAGGAATTAAAGAAAAGATTAGTAACAGCCCCCGTGTTGGTGTTACCCGATAGTCAAGGGAATTTTGTGATCTACAGCGATGCCTCGTACAAGGGATTGGGGTGTGTACTGATGCAGCATGGAAAGGTGATTGCTTATGCTTCCCGACAATTAAAGCCTCACAAGCAAAAGTACCCGACTCACGATTTGGAGTTAGCAGCAATTGTATTCACACTAAAGATTTGGAGACACTATCTATATGGTGAGAAATTTGAGATTTACACGAATCATAAAAGTTTGAAGTATATCTTCACTCAACGGGAACTTAACATGAGACAAAGGCGTTGGTTGGAGCTAGTTAAGGATTACGACTGCACAATTAATTATCACCCAGGGAGAGCGAATGTAGTGGTTGACGCATTGAGTATAAAGGAGAGACTGAACATGTTTACCATCTCAAAGGAATTGTTCAAGGAGTTTGAAAAGTTGAGATTAGAAGTCCAGATCTCGGAGCCTACCAGTGGTAAGTGTTATACCATGACCTTTCAACCCGAGTTACTTGAAAAGATACGAAGATGTCAGGAGGAAATCATGAATCAAGATATGAACACATTGACAGGTGAAGAGATTTGCACTCAGAAGGATGATAAGGGTATCTTAAGATTTTCTTCGAAGATTTGGATTCCCAACGTGCCAGAATTAAAGAATGAGATTTTGCGGGATGCTCACAGTTCAAGATATTCAATCCATCTGGGGAGTACGAAGATGAACCAAGACCTGAAGGAACATTTCTGGTGGCCTGATATGAAAAAAGAGATTACAGATTGGGTTAGTAAGTGTTACACATGTCAAAGAGTCAAAGCCGAACATCAAAGGGCCAGTGGACTACTACAGCTGTTAGATATTCCTGAGTGGAAATGGGGGCATCTAGCTATGGATTTCGTGGTTGGATTACCAAGAATGAAAGCCAATCATGATGCGATTTGGGTGATCATAGACCGCTTGACTAAGTCTGTACATTTTCTTCCGATCAATGAAAGATTCTCACTAGATAAGTTGGTACAGCTGTATTTGAAGGAAGTGGTTATGCGTCACGGTGTGCCAGTAACTATTGTGTCTGATCGAGATCCACGTTTCAACTCCAGATTTTGGAAACAATTTCATGAATGCTTGGGAGCTGAGCTTAAGATGAGTACAGCCTATCATCCGCAGACAGACGGACAGAGTGAACGAACCATTCAAACTATTGAAGACATGCTACGAACGTGTTCATTGGATTTTAAAGGAAGTTGGGACGAGCACCTACCTTTGGTGGAATTCTCTTACAACAACAGCTATCATGCGAGTATTGGGATGCCGCCATACGAAGCTTTATATGGAAGGAAATGTAGATCTCCTGTATATTGGGATGAGGTTGGTGAGCGTAAGGTGTTAGGATCAGAACTAGTACAAAAAACGAAGGAAAAGATCGAAATCATTCAGAAAAGGCTAATTGCTGCCCAGAACAGACAAAGGAAGTATGCTGATCAAGCCAGGAAAGATATGAATTTTGAAGAAGAAGAGAAAGTGTTGTTGAAAGTGTCACCTTGAAAGGAGTTACGAGGTTTGGCAAGAAAGGAAAGCTCAGTACGAGATACGTAGGACCTTTTGAGATCTTAAGATGGGTTGGAAAAGCCGCGTATGAGTTAGCCCTACCGCCACGTATGAGTCATATCCACAATGTCTTCCATGTGTCAATGCTCAAGAAATATCATCCAGATTTGAGTCATGTGATCGAGTACGAACCTATTGAGTTACAGCCACACTTGTCTTATATAGAACGGCCTGTAGCAATTCAGGACAAAATGGATAGGAAGCTAAGGAATAAGACAGTTAAGTTGGTAAGGGTTTTGTGGAGGAACCCAAGAGTTGAAGAATTAACTTGGGAACTTGAGAGCGAGATGCTAGAGAATTATCCTCATCTATTTACTTAGGTGAGATTCTGGGGATAGAATCCCGTTAAGGGGGGAAAGATATAATGCCTTAGAAATTTTTGTAATATTTATAATTATTTATTTAATATTAAATGTGATTTATGTGTTTGAAGAAGTGAAATATGTGTGATTTTGTTTTGTGGGTTTATTTGATGATTTATATGTGTCAGATAAGTCTACGTTTTTTTATTTTTATTTTTGGGGATTAAATTCTATTTGAATCATGTTTTATTTATCTTCTGAGAATTTTATAAAATCACCGAAATTAGTAAAAATTATGAAATCTTTTGCATTAGTTACTTTATTACTTTATTTGAGTTTTAAAAATATTAGATGGGTTTATTTTGATTTGTAAGGATTTTAAAATGATTTTTGGAATTGATTTGTTTTTTTATTGATTTGATCTTGTAAAATCCATATTTAATTCATTTTTGACCCTAAAAATATTTTGAAAATATGGGAGTGTTTATAATTTTATGATCTTTATTTTAAAAATTTTAAAAATTATTTTTATCCTATTTTCTGTTTAAATATTAAATTTAGGAATGATTTAAAGTAAATTTTGATTTTCAGCACAAATAAAATTTCAGAATTTCTCTTATCTCTTTTTATCCCCAAAACCCAGCACCCCAGTTCATTTTCTTCTCGATAATCTGTCGAATTCTCTTGAACTTTCTCTGAGTTACTCGAACTATATCTCTCTCAATCTCTTGCCGAATCTCTCTACTCTCATCTCTCTCTCAATCTCTCGTCTCTCCTCTCTCCCTCCCTAACTCGTTTTATTCGGTTTTACAGTGAGGAAAACCCATCTCCCCTCCCCTGGTTGTTCTGCAGCTGCGTTTGACTGTTGTGTGTGGGTATTGTAGCGGTATATGTATTTATATGCTGCTGTGTGTATTTGGGTTATTCAAAACAATACTACCAGTCTCCTCCCTTCCTTGTATGGGCTCGGCTTCGACTTAGTTTCACTGCTGTGGTTCAACTGCGTGTGGGTGAGTGTGTAGAGGTGTTGGTGTGTGTGTGAATTGTGTGTGTATATGATTCCTGGTGTAAATGTCGAGCTGGATGTTTGGATTAGCCTAATTTCCTTGATAATTTTACTGCAAAAATCGAATCTATTCCCCTCCCCTATGTTGTGTTGCGCTTGTTTGCGTGTGTGGTCAGAATCCTTTATCGAGCTTATGTTGATTTTTGGGGGTTTCCAGAATCCTTTATTATTGAATACAATTGATTCGTTTAATTATAAAAATTTTCGCTGAATATTGTTGTGGTTTGTAATTGGTGGAATCCGTTGATATAATTACTGAATTGTTTTTCGATTAATTTTATTATTGCACGTCGGTTTGGTTAAATGTAAAATTGCAATGCGAATTGTAAATGTACTATTAGTTCAAATTAATAAGATGTAATAGATAATGAAATTATGTACAGAAAATGTGATTGTGGTGGATATTGTTGGTTTTGTGTCGGCTATGTCCGACTGGTATGCTACCCGTGTAAAGGGGATGCCATCAAAAATTTTCTAAAAATCTTAATTTTATTTTCTCGAGTATATGTATATACGTATGTATTTGGTATTTGGATTTATATTTTATTTACGTGATTATTTGTTAAATATTTATCGGTTATAATTATATGTTTATTTCAGTGGCCTACAGTTGATATTATGTGATTAAGGTAAGTAAATTTAGGGGATTATTGCCAGGGTAGCTTAAGGTTAGACGTTCGAGCATTATATAGAATTCTGAAATAGTGCTTTTATGTGTAGATTCGAAGGACATAGACCCAAGGGATACAGGAAAGGCAAAGGTTGAGAATTTTTGAAACTAAGCTACTAACGACGAAGTATTATATTAAGGCAAGTAACTCGAACATTTTATTGAAGTTAAGATTCTTTTAATTATTCATTGATTGTTGCTTAAATTTTTATAACTTACTGTTTGTTTCTTTCAAGTTAATTGTAGAACCCCTTGTCCTATATTGTTAATCCTTATAAACTATTGCTTAAACCTTTGTAACTTCTCATTTACCTTTATAGATTGTTGTTTAAACTATTGTACTTCCTTGCTTATTCTAATTATCGTCGAACTGCAAATCTTGTGGTATAACATACCTTTTGCATAAGCGTAAACATTATTTCATATCTATTCCCTTAATTCACACCAGAATTACTATACCTTATAAACCTTGATAAATCTCTAAATCCTTAAACCTTGTTGTGTAATAAATCTTTTGTACTAGCTTAAACCTTATTTCATATCCATTTCCTTAAACCACACTCGCCTAACTATACCCTGTAACTTTTGAATTAAACTCTGGATCCCTAACCTTTCTTTTATTTTATTCTTTATAAATTAATGACCCTTGTTGGCTTATACTTCTATTTTCCCGGAGCCATGTTCGATACCACCTTGTATTACACCTCTATAATGAGAAGAGCTTGATAAACCTTTATTTTTAAATAATTGTGAATCACACTTGAACCCTACCTTGCGAACCCTGTACAATTAAATTGGATCGCTCGCTTAACTTTTAATCATTTATTCTTGAAATTAAACAGAATAATCCCCTGCACTGAATTATTGCATAAGAATTCTATCCATTGAAAATTGCTTTATTGTATGGACATTTAATTAATTATTTTAATTAGCGTAAGAGGCTAGGGTGGTCCTAGTCCAGCACTTTAATTTGGCATAAGAGGCTAGGGTGGTCCTAGTCCAGCAATAGAGGCCAATGTGTTGCCTAATTGGGAACCCAATTTCAAAGGAATGGGAACATTACGTGGCTGATCACCCGTATTGTCCAATTTTAATAAAAAGCTTAATCCAATTGAAATGTTTTAAAAGTGGAAATATGATATAAAAGGAGAATTGATTGTTTTCTCTCTTTCTCCCTACCTTTGGAAATGGTTTATAAATTGTCAAATTTTGAAAGAGCTCAAAGAATGATTTCTTATATGGTTGTATCCACATTTCTGTTGTTGTTTCCTTTGCATCTATATTGTTACTTGCTGAGCATTTGGCTCACTTCTTGCTATTGTTTCTAACCCTTTTTCAGTTAAAGAAGAAAAAGATACGAAGTAGGAGCTATATCTGAGAAGAACTTGTTGTGGACCATAGGCAGTCTAGTTGCACTCTGCTAGAAGGTTGGACTTTTGGGTATCAGCAAAAATTTGTGTAATAGTCCTAGTTGGTTGTATTTATATTTGTGGAGTGTATGTATCTTTTAATTAAGGATTTAGTATTGTAATAATTTAGTTAGTAGTTGCTTGTTTCATACCACTACCTGTTAGAGATCCGGGTTAGTAGTGGGGTTGTATTTATTTCTTATTATTTTGTTATCAAGGTTTATGTTTTTAGTTGGTATTGTGATGCCCCGATCATTGCTCTGATCGGGAGGGCATTTGGTATGGTTCACCTGGTCAGTTAGGACAGGTTGAACATGTGTTTTTATTATTTCTTTAGTAGTTGAAATTGTGGTTGGTGTTGAAATGTATTGGTTTAGATTCAAATTACAGGTGGATATACCGTATTACGAATACTACATGCCGAAATTTTCCAAAATTTCCCTATATTAAAAAAATTCAATTTATCTAATTAAATCCAATAATTTATTATAAAATTATATTTATATTATTGGGAAGTTGGGGTGTTACAACCTAGGTTCGACCCCGGCCTTCACACAACTATCCTGGAAGGCATTGAAGTGAATGAAGCTGTTGGGGTCTAGTTGGCCCAGGGCTATCCTCGTAGCCTCCAAAAATTGCCTAATTATCAGCAGGAGGGTGAACCTAAGACCGTAGTAAAGGGCTCGTTCGGAAACCCCTATCCCGTATTTCCCATGCGGCCACTCTACGACAGGAGTGTGATAAATAAGGCCGTCTTCTTCAGCGGTGTAAGCTTCAAAATTCTCAGGAAAATCATATTTGGCAGGCAGTAGGGAGACATCTTCTGCGGTCATCACAGAATTTAGATTTGCGGCCGGAAAGATTTTCTTGTCCCCAAAATGGGCCATGGCCGAATACGTGGGAACCCTCAGAGCGTCTGACCGATCCATATCCTGCGTTCGGAAACACAAGAGATTAGCCGTGTACTCTGAAAAGAAAGAGGAAATTTGAGAAAACCTAATCAGCTAATGACCGAGTACAGAGGGCCAGGATCGGTCGGGGACATCCTAAGGTCTAAAGGCAATTAAATTGAAAGTACACGGACGAAGGTATAAAAAGCTTCAAACTTGGTAAGTGAGAGTATTGGGACAGTCCGAAGGATGTTCATTGGGCTTGAAGATCCCGAAGGATGATCATGCCCAGAAAAAACACCTCAACAGCCCCAGAATCCCAGGAAAAAGCTATGGGGAGGTAAAAATCCTAAGAACAGTATACCAAACCCAAGAAGCAGTACAAACCTATATGCATTTTACCCAGAAACCCATATGGACCAAAACATCTCGTATACACATGTATATGCAAAAAACATATATATACAGACAAGGTGAATGTGTGACAATATACATACAAGGTGAATGTGTGACAGATAAGTGACAACGAAAGGGACACCCGAGAAAACGATGAAATCATTAATAGACAGAATAGAAACTTACTGTCTTGAGGATAAACTTCTTGAAGATGGACTTCGAAGGGGATTAGTGGACTTGGAGAGCCTTGAGTAGAGATTGCGACCCCTACGGCGTAAGAACTTTGGACTATATGCTGGAACTTTGGGAAGTTTTGAGAAATGAGAAGTTTTTGATATGCTTAAATGACAAAGGGGAAATGTTTTGGGTATTATACGGGAGATAGTGACGTTTGGATAAAATGTTCCGAATTCAACGGTCGTGATACAAGCACGGATCTCGAGATTGGACAGCAGAGACACGCCTTCCCATGAGTCGTCTTGTCCACGAGCATTGACGTCCTTATCCAAAGAAAGAATGATTCCGAAGATGGGTTCTATATCTTGGTCTTCGTCCTGAAAACAAATTTCGAGCGAAGCCCAGGGACATGTTGGAGGCCATCTCCTTATTGGGCCCGGTCGAAGGCCCAAATCCCGAAGGGAGGATGTCAGCCCATAGAAGTTCAAACTGGAAGTCTGCACCAGTCTAGCCCTTGTACCAGTAACGGCTTGATCAGTTGTGGATTCCCGAGAATGTGGGACACATTCGTCCACTTTGCCCACATCCTGATGAACTGCCAACAGAGATACAAAACATATTAGTCAGGTTTGAGACATTGATTCAATCAATTATAAAAACTCTCTACGTTCTACATTACCCTTTACTAAAACTGATTAACTTATTCTTACACCAGAGGTGAATCGGGGGGCCAAACCCTCGCATTCTTCTCTTGCAGGTCCGATCGAAGGCCGTCAGAAATCCAGTCATAAATAGTAAAAGTCCTTGCAAAGATTACATTGAAGCTGCAATGAAGCAGGCCATGACCATACACATAACTAGTGCTTCAGGTGACATACTCATTTTCATGACTAGTTAGGAGTTGACAACCCAACCAAGATAAAGCAAAATATTGTTTACGAAATGGAAGCCAAGGTCAACAAGAAGGTCTTGTAGGAAGTATATTCAAGGGTGAATCAAAAAGTTCAAGAGAATTTGACATGTATCTTTTGGTACTTAGTAGTATTTAGATCTCTATTGAGCACTTTATTACAATTGCGATATGGTTGTTTTGATATGAAGATGCTGTTTATTTATTTTTGTACTGAATAATGATATTCTATTTGGGGTAGAATGTAAAATGTAAAAAGAGATGTTAAGTATTAATTTGTTGTACTGGGAATTGCTTAAATATTTCAACTATTTTTTTTAATTTTTACAAAGGTGTTGCATTAAGTGTGATAAAGTGTTGCACATGTTCAAAAATTGTTGCAATAGTTTAATTAGGTTTTGCAATTTGCCTCAACAAAGTGTTGCTATAAAGAGACAAGGGTCCAAATTTGGGATTCACCAAAAGTGTTCCCCACATATGGACCACCAGAAAGTGGGCCCCGCCTATGGGTCCCACCATTCAGTGGATCCCATATATGGCCACATCAAAATGTGAGTCTCATTTTTACAACAAGATGTAACATGCTGTAATACAAATTTATCATGTTGGCGTAGGTTCGAAAAGCATTGCCTTCGAGGCTACGACAACGACAAAAAAAATAACACCACAAAAGTGTTGCCTTGGAATTTTTAATGTTTATAACAACATTTTTTGGACTTTCTGCCACATTTTTTAAGGGTTGCTGAAGGCCATCTATGGCATAGTGATATCACCATGTTGATGAGTGAGAAGCTCCACTTGTGCATCGGCTGTCCTTAGCTTGCCCTCAAGTGAATTAAATGATAACCATTTTTCATGCTCAGAAGCTTAGATCAATCATCAGAACGTGTGATGATAGATCAAAATTTTTGACCGATCGCAAGAGAAACATCCAAAGCAAATTCAGTAATACTATCTCGATGATCAAGTTTAACAAAAAAAGTACTTGTATTAGTTTTTTTTCTTCACGAGTTCTATAGAATTAGTCAATCTATGACGTGTCACAATTCTGAGTCACTTGGGTAAGGCTAAAAGAGCCTTTGGGATGTTTTCTTGAGACTATCATGAATATCAGTTGGGGACTTTTTCTTTTTAGATGCATTATATTCTCAAAAAATTGCGAGAACATCATCCTTGGACCTTTCCTAATCGAACATTAACTTAAAAATTAGATCGGACGTTTTTGTTGACATGCGAGTTGATGATCGAAGAAGTCTTCGGGACAAATTGTTAAAAGTAAAAACTGAAGGAGTTTTTGAATTATTATAGTGTAATTAATTTTTATTTTATGATTGGCTCGTTTAAGAAATTCTTTTTGAAGATCTACCCTCAAATTGTTTTTAGGGATTTGTTGGTGATAAATGGCTCACATGTTATCCTAAAGTTCAAGAACAAAAAAAAATCCATGGGTTGTTCGATTATACTAAAATGGATTGGATCGTCCATAATTCCAATAGATTGTGACGGAGCAATTAATAACGTCATTAATTTTTATCTCTAAGGAATCCAATTTAATTAGAATATGATTTTATATCAAGTTGACCACTCTTATACAAAACTATATCAGGTGACTCACTGTTCCATATGGGAACTCATTTAAACCACTTAACTCATATATCACTCTGTTAAATTCAGGGAAAAAAAGTTAACAAATGAAATAACATAGTACAGGTTGGCGGCTAAAATGTATATCACGTGACTTTCATTAAAGAAAAAATTTCATCAGATGTACATGTGGCATCACACATACATAGATACATAATTATCTCTTTTTTCTAAAGATGGATATACAAATATTTAGCAGTGAACATATTCACATGTTTATGGACTGTGTGTGATTGTTAGGCATTTACAAGGATTGTTGTTTTTGTGTGAAAAAATGTGGGAGAAGGTTCCTTGGATAAATAGGGAGTACAAGTTTAAGGAATTTTTTTATGTACACAGGAGAAGTGAAGAACTTCACTTATCAATGCAATGACTAAAAATCCTAGGTATTTGAGGAGAAATCTCATATAAGATGATTCCTGACAAATTATAATGTATGTCCTGCATTTCAATACTGATATCAGAATCAACAGAGTAAAAGAGATATCTGAAAACTTCACAAAAAGATTTATAAATATTTTAAAGTTCAATTGGTTTACATCTCAAATTAGCGATGACCTAAGTATAATTACAATTATTCATATTTATGTGGTACCATGTGTATATTTGGTACTACTTATTTTTATTATAATCCATGTGGTGAAAATATTAGCAGCTGCATTCCGTTACGTTTTCCGTTAACTTTTTTTTTATGTTTAATAGAATGATATTGATATGGGCTAAAAGTAAACCATAAAAATACATTTAATGTGGTATTTAATAAGCCTAGACTGGTCCAAGGTTAAAGCCCTTTAATGAGGCACAAAACTTTATTTATGATAATAAATTCGTAATTAATAAATCAGCCAGTTTCAATCTTCAAGATTGAGTCTTAAAAGGAAACTAAATCATACTAGGAGTAGCCTCCAAGGCATACACCTTCAATACTTATCTCCTTATCTCTTGGAAGGCTCTAGAATTGGGCCAACTGAATAACTTACCCACCAAGTCTCCTATTTCAACTCTAATTCTAAGGTTTTCAACACCTATATAAGGACCTGTTCCTTCAGATCTAGAACTACGTTTTTTGGCTTGATTCTTGGTATTTGCAAGATACGTAGGCATCTTGAGAGGACCCGAGTTAAGTCACGAAACACTTGATCAGCCATTAAAGCTCGAAGCTCTCATAAACCTTAACATTAAATACGTAGTAAATACACCCCATATTTCGTTCCACAACATTTGGCGACGTCTGTGGGAAGCGATATCAACCATGGTTACCACCCGGAGAACACCCACACTTTCTGAAACCATCACTAACACCACCGCACCCCCGATTGGGGAACAAGTGCCCCCAGGGGCGAATTCTCGACCGCTGGTCACTCGGCCACAAGTAACTGAAGCACAACCTCATGAGTCGTTACCCTCAGTGACGAATCCCACCACCCAAGGGACGAATCCCCTTCAGATGGTGGTTGCCCCTCTTGGAGGGCAGTCCGCTCCACCCACCGCTCAGATCTCTACTACAGTGATCCCCGCAAGCACGAACCCGATATATGGATTGCCTAATTATCCCCCGTATCAGGCCGGACCAAGTGGTCACGCCCTCCAAATACACGAGCCGTACAATCCACCTTACATCAGGGGTTTAGGACCCAATCAAGGCCAGCAATACTATGACTACTCAGGCCCGTATTCTGATGATTCATCCTCGGAAGAAGATAGGGATGAAGCCCCGAGAAGACGTCGTCCAAGTAAGGAACCTGTGGGACGCCGAAGAACCCATGACCGACCTCCCTTAACGGCTGCTGAAAAAATCAAGGCTCACGAGGCCAAGATCCAAAAATTTAAGGAGGACATAGAAAGGGAACAGTGAAGACAGAATCAGAATCGACCCCTACCAGTGATGGGAGAAGACATTCCTTTTGTTGATTTGGAAAGCACCCCAAGGAGAGAGAGAAGGACCGAACTCCCTAGAGGTAGAAGCACGAGGGTCGAAACCCCCAGAGGCAATCCTGAAGACTTGATGCAACTTAGAGATCCTGATGATCCAACCCCTCCATTCACTGAGGAGGTGATGAATGCGCATATATCACGGAAGTTCAAGATGCCTACCATAAAGGTTTACGATGGAACGGGAGATCCCGCTAATCATGTAAGGACGTTCTCTAACGCATTGCTGTTACAACCCTCCAGTGACGCCTTGAATTGTAGGGCGTTTCCCAAAACATTAGCGGGCATGGCACAACACTGGTACAGCTGCCTACCACCAAACTCCATTGCCTCTTTCAAAGAGCTAAGCAATGCTTTTGTCAGCCAGTTCATAGGAGGAAGAATTCATGAGAAAGATTCCGCATCCCTCATGACTGTGATACAAGGAAAGAATGAAAATCTCAGAGACTATCTCAAGCGATTCACAAAGGAAACGCTCAACATTACAAACCTGGAAAACAAGGTAGCCATGGTGGCATTGCAGAATGGAACTTCGAATGTTTAATTCAAAATGTCGTTGGCTAAGCATCCCACTGAAAATATGGTTGAGCTCCAACAAAGGGCGAGCAAGTACATCAAGGCGGAGGATAGTCTGAAGAAAGATCCAGGAACGGGGAACACCGGAAATGGTGACAACTCTAAGAAGCGGAAGTCGGAACAGGAATATGATGCTAAAGATAAGTACCCGCGCACGGGCAGGGATCCTGATTCAGCCCCTAAAAATGGGAGTCCCGGGCAAAGGTTTACCGAATACGCAAGGCTGAATACTCCAAGAAGTCAAATCTTGATGGAGATAAAAAAAGACAGGGATGTGAGATGGCCGAAGCCACTAAGGACTGATCCTGAGAAAAGAAACAAGAATCAGTACTGTCGGTTCCATAAGGATGTGGGTCACGATACCGACGATTGTAGACAATTGAAGGATGAAATTGAGTTCTTGATCCGCAGGGGAAAGTTGAATAAATTCTGAAAAGATGGGGATCGGGGAAACCCAAGGCGGTATTATGATAGGAAAGATGAGGATCGTAATCACAATCAGCAGCGCCGGGGGCCAATAATCAACATGATCTTCGGTGGCCCGACAGCGGCTGGGACAAGTAGAAATTCCAGAAAGGCGTATGCGCGAGAAGTGATTCACATTGTAGGGGAAGCACCAAAACGTGCAAAGACAGAAGTCTCGATTGGATTCGATGATTCGGACCTTGAAGGGGTGAAGTTTCCCCATGATGACCCCCTGGTTATCTCACCTGTGATAGGCAATTCCCAAGTAAAGAGGGTCTTGATCGACAATGGAGCGTCGGTGGACATCTTGTTTCATGATGCCTTCTTAAAAATGGGATACGCTGAGTCTCAGTTGACGCCGTCAAACATGCCCATATATGGGTTCAACGGAGTAGAGTCGAAGGTCGAGGGAACAATTCAGCTACCCATGACTATAGGGCAAAAGCCACGGGAGACAACTCAGATGTTAAATTTCTTGGTTATCAAAGCTACATCCACATACAATGCTATCCTAGGTAGGACGGGACTACATGCTTTCAAGGCGGTTGCCTCTACCTATCATTTAAAGGTTAAGTTCCCAACCAGAAATGGAGTAGGAGAAGAGAAAGGGGATCAAAAGATGGCAAGGAGTTGTTATGTGGCCGCACTAAGGCCAGATGGAATCGGGGGGCAGGTTCTCCCAATCGAAGATATGGATGTTCGGGAGAATGAAGAGCGCAGAGGAAAACCAGCAGAGGAATTGCTTCCCGTACCTTTAGAGCTGGGAGATTCTGAGAAGGTTACTTACATCGGGGCATCTTTGAAAGACCCCTTGAAGAGCAAATTGATCTCCTTTTTGCAAGACAATAGTGATGTCTTCGCACTGACAGCAGCTGACATGCCAGGGATAGATCCCCAATTGATAACACACAGCCTGAATGTGGATCCAAACCGGAAGACAGTGAAACAAAAGAAGAGAAATTTTGCACCTGAGAGGCAAGAAGCCATAAAACAGGAGGTTGACAAACTCCTAGAGGCAGGGTTCATTGAGGAAATCCAGTTCCCGGAATGGTTGGCCAATCCGGTAATGGTCAAGAAGGCTAATGGAAAGTGGAGGATGTGCATAGACTTCACTGATCTGAACGACGCATGCCCAAAGGACTGTTTTCCCTTGCCAAGGATCGATACGCTGATAGATGCCACGGCTGGGCATGAGATGTTAAGCTTCATGGATGGCTTTAGTGGCTATAATCAAATCAAGATGCATAAGGATGATATTCCAAAGGTATCGTTCATCACCGACTTCGGTGTGTATTGTTACTTGGTCATGGCTTTCGGACTGAAAAATGCAGGAGCTACCTATCAGAGGTTGGTAAACAAGATCTTCGCTCATCTTATTGGAAAGACTATGGAGGTTTATGTAGATGATATGCTGGTGAAAAGCCTACACATGGCAGATCACATTGAACACCTACGCGAGCCATTTGAAGTGCTGAGGCACCATAAGATGATGTTGAATCCGGCCAAGTGTGCTTTTGGTGTTGGGTCTGGAAAAATTTTGGGTCTTATGGTCTCAAAACGGGGAATTGAGGCCAACCCCGACAAAATCAAGGCTATTTTGGACATGGAACCAGCACGTTCTAAAAGGGATGTACAGAAGTTAACTGGGAGGATTGCTGCGTTAGGGAGGTTCATCTCCAAATCCGGGGGCAAGTGTTTGCCGTTCTTTAAAACTTTAAAGAAGGTAAAAAACTTTGAGTGGACTGAAGAAAGCCAAGAGGCCTTTGAGCAGGTGAAGAAGTATATGTCTGAGGCCCCGCTGTTGGCCAAGCCAAGTACGGGAGAAATCCTTTATCTTTACTTGGCAATTTCAGGTCAAGCTGTGAGTGCGGTGCTGGTAAAGGAGGAAAACAAGGTTCAGAAACCCGTATACTATGTGAGTAAAGTTAAACATGGAGCAGAGTTGAACTACTCCGCTATTGAGAAGTTTGCTTTAGCATTGGTAACTGCATCTAGGAAATGAAGGCCCTATTTTCAGGCACATGAGATTGAGGTCCTTACAGGACAGCCGTTGAGAAATATTTTGCACAGCCCTAAGGCCAGTGGTAGGCTCATCAAGTGGGCAATTGAGTTGGGAGAATTCGATATTAAGTACAAGCCAAGGACGGCCATCAAAGCTCAGGCACTTGCTGACTTCGTGGTTGAATGTACCATTGACAACCAAGAAGTCGGGGGCAGGAGATACCTCAGGAAGGCAATAAGGAAGACAAGGAACCCGTAATAGAGGAGAAGGAATTCTGGATGCTCTATTTTGATGGGGCATCAAAAACGAAAACAAGTGGCGCAGGTCTTGTCTTACAAAGTCCCGATGGATTCATGATTGAATACGCCCTGAAGTTGGACTTTCCAACAACCAATAATGAGGCAGAATATGAAGCTCTGATAGCTGGACTTGGCTTAGCATGAGCCCTAAGGGTCAAAAATCTTAAAGTTTGTGGAGATTCAAGGTTGGTTGTGGCTCAAGTCAATGGAGATTTTGAGGCGAGGGATGAAACCATGGCTAAATACTTAGGCTTGTGAAGGCAATAATAACTCAATTTGATGAGTGCTACATTGAGCACATTCCGAGGGAGGAAAACACCAAGGCTGATGCCTTATCTAAGTTTGCCTCCTCTGAGATAGAGAATTACTCTGGAAGTGTCTACTTCCAAGTTCTGAGAACCCCTACCATCGATTCAAAGTTAATCGCACCTATTGGAGTGAGGGAATGTTGGATAGATCCCATAAAAGCACACCTCGAGACTGGTTGGCTCCCGACTAATGCCATGGAGGCACGAAAATTATCTGTGAGAGCACTGAGGTATGTTCTGATTGAAGGGATAATCTACAAAAAATCTTTTGTGATTTCGTATCTAAGGTGTTTAAGGCCCGAAGAGGCCAAATCAGCTATTGAGGAGGTCCATGAGGGAATTTGCGGACAACACTTGGGGGCCAGGGCCCTAGCTCACAAGATAGTAAGGCTTGGATTCTATTGGCCTGAGATGATGGCTGATGCCAAAGAGTATGTGAAAAAGTGTGATCGGTGCCAGAAACATGCACCAGTGGTTAGACAACCACCAGAGATGTTGACATCCATTAGCTCCCCCATCCCGTTTGCTATGTGGGGGATGGACATTCTTGGGCCCTTTCCTAGGGCCACTGCTCAAAGGAAGTTTTTAGTTGTAGCTATTGACTACTTCACAAAGTGGATTGAGGCCAAACCTTTGGCTAAAATCACAACCAAGCAAATCATGCAATTCTTCTGGGAGAATGTCATGTGCAGATACGGAATACCACGAATCCTCGTTACGGACAATGGTTTACAATTTAACAACAAAGAGTTCAAGGACTATTGTGAAGAGAATGGGATTGAGCTTCGATTCACCTCAGTTGCCCACCCTCAAACTAATGGTCAAGCTGAGGTTGCCAACTGAATCATCCTCGATGGACTGAAGAAAAGAGTGGAACGCTCCAGAAATACTTGGGTGGATGAGTTACTACCCATACTCTGGGCATACCGAACCACATGCAAGGTGACTACTGGAGCAACTCCATTCATGTTAGCCTACGGGGCTGAAGCTGTAGTACCCGTGGAAATCATGCATGTATCTCCACGGGTGGAGGCCTTTGAACCAGACACCAATGAGGAAGGGATGAGACTAGCCCTCGATCTGATCGACGAAGTAAGGGATGAAGCCCATGCTAGGAATACAGAGCATCAGAAGAAAGCTTCCTTCTACTACAACCTAAGGGTGAAAGAAAGGTTCTTCCGTCAAGGAGACTTAGTGCTCAGAAAGATTGAAGCATCCGGGGTTGGACAAAAAGGAAAGCTGGCACCAAATTGGGAAGGCCCATATCGGGTCAAAAGCACACTGGGTCGAGGATCATACAAGTTGGAGACTCTGGAATGAATCGATGTGCCTCGCACTTGGCACGCATCGAATCTCAAGGTCTATTATGTTTGATTATCCTATAAAGGACATAGCTTATATCTATTAGGAAAGTAGAAATAAGGTCGACGAAACCATTTTTGAGTTTTTTAATACTCTGAGTAGGAAGTAGAGTATTATGTAAGGGCTAGGCCCATTTCAAGTTTTAATGCAATTTGGTTTTCTCCTCCTTTAGTTGTTGTTTTATGTCTATTATGTGTCAAAAGCATATTTAGAATTGCTAGCTAAAGTAAGCCAAAACACAAAAGGCAAAGCAACTAAATAGAAGGAAAAACCAGAAAATGCATAAATCAAATAAGCAAAGCCCGGAGGCTATAGTTTCAAGGTTGCTAATTTAAAGAAAGCAAAACATCAAAAGACATGCCACGCAGGGCCAAGATAAATAAAATCAAGGTGCCTTAGTCTTCCCAGTACTCCTAGCAGGAGAATCTCTGTCAGTGCTGGTATGGGTAGTCGAATCCCCAGCAACTGAACCGCCAGATTTAGCACGGAGAGGGGAGCGATCAGGGATCAAAATCCTATCAGTAGCATCCTCCCCTTCCTCCTCTTCCTCCTCATCCTCCTCCATGGGGGTGATTCTCTGAGACTCCAGCAACTTGGCTAGCTCCAACGGGGCCACAGGGCAAGGAATATCACCAATCTGGAACAGCCCGGGGTGCCTCTCAGAAACAGCATCTAGTGCCCCCTTCCAGCCACTAAAGTAGTTGGCTGGATATATAAGATCATCATGCTTAGCCATAAGCCTCTGAAAGTCCTCGGAGTCCATATAATCATCTATGATATCCTCCTTGCCCTGGCGAAGCTCAGCAATGCTGCCATAGGCTTTCTCCAGCTCCTCCTCCTTCGCCTTCAACTTCTCTTCCAAGCCTGTAACTTGGGCCTTCGACTGGTCAAGATCCTTCTTGTGAGTCCCAGCCTGAGTTCGCTAAGACTTGGCATGATGCATGGCTGCCTGGAAATAGGTGTTGCCCTGAAAAACAACAAGTTAAAAATAGGCAAGAAGTAAAAATCTAAGGTAACGAGATAAAAACAAATACTTACGGTGGCAAGAGCCTGAGCACCCATTAGCTCAACCCCCTCCAAATCGCGGGAAACAACAATATAGCGATAATCAGCAGGGGTGATTGAGTGGTAGGACCAATCCTTGGAGTGTTTGGTGCTTCCTACAACCGAGTCCTGTTTTCTGATGCCCCAAGCAGGAGTGAACTCACCCCACTCTTTTATACTCAACACGACCGGTTATTTAGCCGGTTGGAGTGCTTAGTTAACAGGTTAAAGCCAGTAAAGTCCCATAGGCCCAAATAGAGGCCCAAGATCTAGAAGCTTGCAAAAGCTTATAGAGTACACAAGAGAGATCTAGAAGGATCGAAAAAAAAAATTTGACATAAAACCAAGTCGTAAATAATGCACGAACTCATTCCAGTTCGCAGATTGAGTTCACAAAGCCCACGAGGAGGCCCATTATTGCTCTCTACACGAGCTCAATTCAGTTCGTAGGACGAGTTCGTAAAACTCACGAACAGCCAAGTTAAGGTAGCTTACACGACCTCAAACCACCTCGAAATGAGAGGTCGTGAGATGTGCGACAAGGCCATGGAAGGGGCTATAGACGAACTCGATCCACATCGTAAGATAGAGATCGTAAAGCTCACGACGTGCCTCATTTGGCATCCCTACACGACGTCGATCCACGTCGCAGGTTGAGGTCGTGGGCTGCACGAGGAGGCTCATGGAATAACCTTACACAAACTGGCTTCACCTCGTAATATGAGGTCAAAATGTTTGCGAGCTACTCTGTTTTGAGCCTTTTTCCGATCTCGAACCACCTCGCGCAGTGAGATCGTGAGCCAAGCGACCAGGCCAGTTAATAGGCCATACACGACCTCGATCCACTTCGAGGGTCAGGTCGTAGAGGGCAAGATGTGCCTTGTCTAGTGACCTTACACGACCTCCATCCACGTCGTGGGATGAGGTCGCAAGCTTCACGAACTGCTCTCACTGGTGTCCTTACACGAACTCAATCCACCTCGTGGGATGAGGTCGAAGACCGTACGACCAGGTCTTTTTGGGGACCTTGTACGACCTCGATCCTGGTCGAAGGGAGAGGTCGCAGGCTTCACGACCTGGGCACCTCGTAACGACCTCAATCCAGGTCGAAGGTCTGTAGAAAATTTCTAAAAATTATTAAAGATGATTACGTTTCAGAAATAAAAATTTCAAAAATTCCAGAAACATGGAAAAATAACTTTACGCTTGAGGTACAATCTAATATTTTCAAGCCAGTGTCGTTTAAGCACCGTTTAGAACCTATTAGCACAGATTAGTGCCGATTAGCAAAGTTTAGTGTCGGTTAGCACTGATTAGTGCCGTTTAGCGCCGTTTAGCGTTGATTATTGCCGTTTAGCGTCGCTTAACATTGATTAAGCGTCGTTTAAGGCTATTTAGTGCCGTTTAGCATCGATTAACATTCGTCGTAAATGCGTCGGTCGCTCCACGCTTTACAAAAAAGACGATACTCGTGAAACACTAGTGTACCAAGATAAACCCTGACCCAAGCCTCAAACAAGGCCGTAATAACTTCAAGGAAAACCTGATCAGTTTTCCTAGAAGTTGGGGGGCAAATGATATGGGCTAAAAGTAAACCCTAAAAATACATTTAATGTGGTATTTAATAAGCCTAGACTGGTCCAAGGTTAAAGCCCTTTATTGAGGCCCAAAACTTTATTTATGATAATAAATTCGTAATTAATAAATCAGCCAGTTTCAATCTTCAAGATTGAGTCTTAAAAGGAAACTAAATCATACTAGGAGTAGCTTCCAAGGCATACACCTTCAATACTTATCTCCTTATCTCTTGAAAGGCTCTAGAATTGGGCCAACTGAATAACTTGCCCACCAAGTCTCCTATTTCAACTCTAATTCTAAGGTTTTCAACACCTATATAAGGACCTGTTCCTTCACATCTAGAACTACGTTTTTTGGCTTGATTCTTGGTATTTGCAAGATACGTAGGCATCTTGTGAGGACCCGAGTTAAGTCACGAAACACTTGATCAGCCATTAAAGCTCGAAGCTCTCATAAACCTTAGCATTAAATACGCAGTAAATACACCCCATATTTCGTTCCACAATAGATATATAAATGAGTTAAATAGTTTAAATAAGCTCTAGTTGTGAACCATGGGTTATAAGAGACATTTTTGTAAAACGGGTGATTAGTTTGATATAAAATCTAATTAAAATATAACAAACATTATCGGGTAATTTTCTTTTAAGTAATAGGAGTATTGATCAAACTTTTAACAAAAAAATATAATTATTTACGAAAGAATTACGTAGACTTGATTTCTTACGTCAAGATTTGGAAAATACATAATTCTAGAAAAAAAGGGTTCTCAAATGCAGTATAAAATTCTTAGCAGCAATGAACACTTTTATCAAGTTTTTTAAGCAAAAAATCTAAAAATATCGAAACGGTCGGTGGAAAAAAATCGGCTTCAAAGCCTAAACAAATGAAAAGAACTTTACAAAGAAAACAGAAGTTGCCATGGTTATTGTATTTCGGATTAGAGGATAAATTTTCTTTAATGAAAAAATCCCTTTTATACGATTATTGTATTTCGATACAATTCATTAATAAAAAATTCATCCTTGACAAAAAAAGAATAAAAAATCTTAGGCCTTTTTTCTGTTTACAGGCCAGGCCCAACGTGAATTGGGTTTATACAGGCTCTAGAAACGTCAGTTTTGTTCATTCGTTAAAATATATGATATGTAAAAAAAAATGCTATCGCCCAGGATCGATTCGGTTTATACAGGCTCTAGAAACGTCAGTTTTGTTCATTCGTTAAAATATATGATATGCAAAAAAGCAAAAAAAAAATGCTATCGCCCAGGATCGAACTGGGGACCTTTTGCGTGTAAAGCAAACGTGATAACCACTACACCACGACAGCCTGTTTGTTGTAAATACAATTCTTTTCTAATATATTAACAAATTCCGTTGTGTAAGACCCAATATTTTTGAAGAATTCGCCATAGGTCAACTTTTTCCGATAAATAAATGAAAACTGTGAGAATAAAGAAAAAAAATAATATTACGAAGATTTAGCTTTTGAATACCAAAGAGGTCTTGGATAATATTTATATAATTTATTAAAAGAAGAGCACATCTTAAACTCAACAAATATAGTAATTTGCAGATGTTACTCATTCATAAATAAAATAGTACTCTTATTATATCCTTATCTATACTATACTATTATAAGCGAAACAGGGTATAATTGGTTGGTCGGTCGTTGGTTAACACCCTCCCAAAAAGTATAGTAACACTTTCCAAAAAATAAAAAATAAATTAAAATGCATATAAAATTTTATTTTGCAAATAATAAACTACATATCTATACTATACTATTATAAGCGAAACAGGGTATAATTGGTTGGCCGGTCGGTCGGTTAACACCCTTCCAAAAAGTATAGTAACACTTTCCAAAAAATAAAAAATAAATTAAAATGCATATAAAATTTTATTTTGCAAATAATAAACTACATATTTAACTTAATCTATATTATACTTTTATAAGCGAAACAGGGTATAATTGGTTGGTCGGTCGGTTTGCAAAAAATAAACTACATATTTAACTTAATTTATACTCTACTTTTATAAGCGAAACAGGGTATAATTGGTTGGTCGGTCGGTTAACACCTTCCAAAAAGTATAGTAACACTTTCCAAAAAATAAAAAATAAATTAAAATGTACATACAATTTTATTTTGCAGAAAATAAACTACATATTTAACTTAATAACAAACTCTTTAATTATTACATACTCTTACAATTATATTTGAAATAAAATCACATATTTATTAACAAATTTATAAAAAATTATAAATCAACAAAGTAAAGACAATCTAAAACTATACTATTTAACTTAATCTATACTATACTATTATAAGCAAAACAGGGTATAATTGGTTGGTCGGTCGGTCGGTTAACACCCTTCCAAAAAGTATAGTAACACTTTCCAAAAAATAAAAAATAAATTAAAATGCATATAAAATTTTATTTTGCAAATAATAAACTACATATTTAACTTAATCTATACTATACTTTTATAAGCGAAACAGGGTATAATTGGTTGGTCGGTCGATTTGCAAAAAATAAACTACATATTTAACTTAATTTATACTCTACTTTTATAAGCGAAACAGGGTATAATTGGTTGGCTGGTCGGTCGGTTAACACCCTTCCAAAAAGTATAGTAACACTTTCCAAAAAATAAAAAATAAATTAAAATGCATATAAAATTTTATTTTGCAAATAATAAACTACATATTTAACTTAATCTATATTATACTTTTATAAGCGAAACAGGGTATAATTGGTTGGTCGGTCGGTTTGCAAAAAATAAACTACATATTTAACTTAATTTATACTCTACTTTTATAAGCGAAACAGGGTATAATTGGTTGGTCGGTCGGTTAACACCTTCCAAAAAGTATAGTAACACTTTCCAAAAAATAAAAAATAAATTAAAATGCACATACAATTTTATTTTGCAGAAAATAAACTACATATTTAACTTAATAACAAACTCTTTAATTATTACATACTCTTACAATTATATTTGAAATAAAATCACATATTTATTAACAAATTTATAAAAAATTATAAATCAACAAAGTAAAGACAATCTAAAACTATACTATTTAACTTAATCTATACTATACTATTATAAGCGAAACAGGGTATAATTGGTTGGTCGGTCGGTCGGTTAACACCCTTCCAAAAAGTATAGTAACACTTTCGAAAAAATAAAAAATAAATTAAAATGCATATAAAATTTTATTTTGCAAATAATAAACTACATATTTAACTTAATCTATACTATACTTTTATAAGCGAAACAGGGTATAATTGGTTGGTCGGTCGATTTGCAAAAAATAAACTACATATTTAACTTAGTTTATACTCTACTTTTATAAGCGAAATGATACATGCCAATTTTGTATATATTTTATAGCATGTTATCTCTCGTTTATCCTTAATTTTGTGCTTGTTAGCATTTTTAGTAGCATTTTAATTTGAATTTGATGCTAAGATATTTTTTTTATGTTTATAGGATAATTTTGGAAGCAAAAGGAGCCCGATTTCAGATCATCAAGAGACCGTAGATTAAGCTTGGACGAGCAATGAGGAAATTAGAATTGTCACAAAAACATTGAAAGTGATATATTCTTAAAGCAGGAATCCCGATTGGAATTAATATAATTTTTGTGAAGCGAAAGGAGTCCGGTTCCAGACCCTCAATATACCGCAGCTTAGGAATTAAGGATTTATTTATATTAATAAATATTTAATTTATTTAGAAAATTATATTTATAAATATCTAATAATATTAGATATTTATTTTTATAATTTCTGGATTTAATTAATTATTTATTAATTAAAGATTATAAGCTGTGCGGGTTAAAAAGCATTTCTACGGAGCCCATTATAATAAACAACAAGCAGGTGGATTGATTGTTAATAAACAACAAGCAGGTGGATTGTTTTTGAATAAGGAAATGGAAGTGCATGCTGCTTTCGGCACACTTTTGTTTTTTTTATTTTCTTTTCTTTTGTTTTTATTTTCTTTTTCTTTTCTTTTTATTTTTTTAATTTTGTGGTGTGCTAAATTTGTGCTATAAATAGGCCTAGTTCTTGAGCTTATGGACACACCAATTCTTAGAGAGCAATTCCTCTCTTGTATTCTCTCTCTCTTTTTCTTTGTAAAATTTAGTTTTAATTCATACAGTTTAATTTTCGGCAAAATTCTATTTCGGTTGAAGATTTTAAGGAAATTACTTGGAGGGCTCTTTCATTTTAGTGGCAACTATTTCGGGAGGATAAATTCTTCAAGTTGTACTTTCTTTACTCTAAACTCTTTTACTTATGATTTTACCATTTATTATCTGTTTATTTTATTTATCTAGCATGAGTAATTAATTTTATAATCCGAGAATTAGGTAGTATTCATCGGTGATATATGCTTGTTTAATTGTGATAATCATTCTCTATTTTTGCTAATCTATCATTGAGGGCTTAAACCCAATTAAGGGAGTAGCTAACCTTTAATTGTATTCATAGGGATTATGATAAATTGGGAAATGAGTCATAATTCTTGTTCATGATTTGATAGACATAGTTCAATTATTGAATCGGGAGATTAATAAAAGGACTATGAAACTTATAATTCTTGGGTCTTAATAATCTAAAATTGTATTTCGATTGATCATGGGAGTGACTTTTGAGATATGATTATAGACAATATTTTGTATCTTGGGAGAGAACATTATAAAGGTTAGAAGAATTGTTTTTAGCAAAATATGAGAAAAATATATATCACATTAAAACAACATTATTGAATCAATTGAAGAATCCTAGTTCTCGGGTTAATTTTCTCTATCGATAAAACTCAATTTTAATTGCTTATTATAGTTAAATTTAGTTAGAAACAAAGCACCAAATTATTCCTCACACTTCTAGATTATAAGAAATTAAAACCTGAACTTGTATTAACAGTCCTTCCCTGCGAACGAACTTCACAAAAAGACTACCAACAAATTGGCGCCGCTGCCGGGGATGGCATCAATATTAAGTTTAGGTTAATTATTTCTTATAATTTAGATTTTTCAAAAAAAAAATATATAAATAAAATAAAAATAAAATAACAAAAATATTGTAATTGTGCACCTTAATTTTTTATTTTTTTTATTTTTTATTTATTTATTTATTTATTATTTTTTTTATTTTTACTTATCTCTTTTTTTTTTTTTCGGAAAATTGGAAATTACGGGAATCTTCTTTCGGAGTGTGGAACAAATTGGAATTCTTGGAAGAGTGCTTCGGTAACCCGTATTTCACTCTTTTTGCCTTTTTATTTATTTTTATTTTTTTTAGTTTTTTTTTTAATTAGACTTGGCCCTGGGATTTTCGTGCTCAATTAGGAGGGTACCTAAAAAACGACGTAATTTTTAATTATTCCTACTTTTTGGTGTCTAGGCAAGCAAACGCTTACCTGGCCAATTAGGATTTGGTGTCTAGGCTGGTGTTTAGCCTCTTGGCAATGCTTGCACCTACCTGGCCAAATCGGTTCGAATAATTATTGATTTACCGAATTTTTGGTGGTCCTTAAGTTAGGAGCAAAGTCTAGTTTATTTTATTTAAGGAACCTAAATATAGGATTTTTCTTTTGATTTTTTCTCTATTTCTTTTGTTTGTTTAAATTTTCACACTTATTTGTCAAGTGTTACCTTCGTTATATGCGACATTCTATAAGTGCGGGAGATTTAAAATTTGATCCGGAAATCGAGCGCACTGCTCGAATCTTAAGGCGAGAGGCAAAGCAAAGGAAAGAAAGATCTAAGATGGCTAACGAAGATCGTGGAGTTGCTATTATTGATGAGACATCTATTTGGGATCATGAGACTCCCAATCCTTCGAATTGCATGTACAAGACTCCTCAGATTAGCGCAGCTCAGTACAACATCAATCCGAGCTTAATTCAAATGGTGAGCAATTCAGCTTTTGAAGGGGACATTGAGCGAGAGGATCCGCACCGTCATTTAGAGCGCTTCGTGCAAATGTGTGGTTCATTCAGGATCAATGGAGTTACAAGTGATCAAATTCGTCTTCACATGTTTCCCTACTCTATAAAAGGAAGAGCTATGGAATGGTTTCAACAGCTCCCAGAAAGTGTAGTTGCTACATGGGAGAGTCTCTCTACTGCATTCTTATCCAAATATTATCCTTCTGACAAAACGCAACAGTTGAGGACTATGATTCTGAGCTTCAAAACACAGCCAGGAGAAGGCTTGTATCAGGCATGGGAGAGATACAAGGCATTATTGAGAAAATGTCCACATCATGGTTGTGAGGAATGGATGATCCTGAGTACTTTCTATGGATCTTTGAATGCGGATGTTCGTTTGAGTTTGGATGTGGCAGCTGGTGGAGATTTCAAGAAGACACCAACCATACAGGCAAAGGCACTTCTTGAGCAATTGGCATCAAATAATTATTCTTGGGCACCTAGTGGGACGAGCTCCGCTAAATCAGTACAAGACGCTGAGATGATTAACTTGCTGACTCTTAAATTGGATACTCTTATGCAAGAAGTGCGAGGTCAAAGGGCGAATGTCAATGCTATTTCTTCTCCTATGGAAGGGTACAATGACCATGGGGCCAATCAGAATTCTTATCCACCACAATTTCCAGAGGAAGCATCTTTTATTCAGGGAAGACAATCATGGCCTGTTCAGAATAACTCCTACTACAATCCAAATCAGAGGCCCAATAACAATCTTTCATATAGTAGCAATCATGCGGCTAACCCATCATATGCATTTCCTAAGCAAAATCAACCTCCTGGTTTTCAGCCACGTCAGCAATATCAGACACAACAACAATATCAACCACCATCGAAGAAAGAACTTGCTGATTGGGAGGTTGCACTAAACAAAATGATACAAGGAACTACTGGGGCTTTTGCCAATATTGAGACTAAATTTGAGAAAGTTGAGTCAAGGCTCGATCAGATGGCTGCATCTCAAAAAATGATGGAAACACAAATTGGGCAAATTGCGAGTAAGATTGGTGTTCGTGAGCAAGGATCACTTCCTAGTCAATCTGACTCCAATGGGAAGGAACAATGTAAGGCCATCACTTTGAGGAACGGAAAAGAATTGCCAGAAATTGAAGCTATCAAGCCTAGAGAGAAGGCCCGTGCAAAAGAGTCAGTTGAAGCTGAAGCAGAAATCTCGGAGAAGGCGAATGATGAGCAAAAAGAAGAAGAGGTCACACCAACAGTACCAGTGAAAGAATATGTGCCTCCAATCCCTTTCCCACAAAGGATTCATAACAGGCAATTGGAGAAACAGTACGAGAAGTTCTTGAAAATGTTTAGGCAATTGCACATAAATATTCCTTTTGCTGATGCTTTGGCCCAAATGCCACTCTATGCCAAATTTCTGAAGGAGATGTTGTCTAGAAAGCGGAAACTTGAGGATGTGGAAACTATTACTCTAAATGCGGAGTGTAGTGCAGTCATACAAAAATCAATTCCGCAGAAATTAAAAGATCCTGGAAGCTTCTCTTTACCATGCACTATTGGAACAATGGAGAATATTAAAGCCTTGTGTGATTTAGGGGCTAGTGTAAGTTTGATGCCACACTCCATTTGTGGAAGACTTGGTCTTGGAGAGCTCAAGAAGACAAGAATTTCACTTCAGTTGGCTGATCGTACTATCAAGTATCCTTTGGGCATCATTGAGGATGTACTTGTCAAAGTGGATAAATTCTTCATTCCTTGTGATTTTGTGGTGTTGGAGATGGATGAAGATGTTGAGATGCCCATTATTTTGGGAAGGCCATTTTTGGCTACTGCTGGAACCACAATTGATGTCAAAGCTGGGAAATTGGCATTAAATGTTGGTGATGAAAAGGTTGAGTTTGATCTCAACAAAGCTATGAAGATGCCTTCATTTGATGCTACATGTTTCAATGTTGACATAGTGGATGATATCGTAAGTCTTGAAGATGCAGACTTCACAAAGGTGGAACAAACCTTAGATGATAAAGAAGTTGAAGAAGCACTTGCACTTGATATGCAAGAAAACGGTACGCCGAAAATTGATGTGGCACTTTCAATTTCAGAGGCACCTCAGGTAGAACTCAAACCTCTTCCTTCTAATCTAAGGTATGCTTTTCTTGGTCCTAATGATACATATCCTGTGATAGTGTCTGCTTTGCTCCATGATGATGAACTTGATAAATTGTTAAATGTGCTTAGGCAATTTAAATCATCAATTGGTTGGACAATTAAAGATATCAAGGGAATTAGCCCTGCTCTTTGCATGCATAGGATTTCTTTAGAAGATAATCATAAACCTGTGATTGAGGGACAAAGAAGATTGAATCCTAATTTGCAAGATGTGGTTAAAGAAGAGATAACTAAGTTGTTAGATGCTGGCATTATATACTC
The DNA here is from genome assembly GCA_036435485.1 of Saposhnikovia divaricata. Classification (NCBI taxonomy): domain Eukaryota; kingdom Viridiplantae; phylum Streptophyta; class Magnoliopsida; order Apiales; family Apiaceae; genus Saposhnikovia; species Saposhnikovia divaricata. The sequence continues at coordinate 87,263,399 of CM071597.1, read as the reverse complement.
GGTTCCACATAGTAACTGGGTTAGTCCAATTCATGTTGTACCTAAGAAGGGTGGGATGACTGTCGTGCATAATGAAAATAATGAATTAATTCCCACTAGGACTGTAACAGGTTGGAGAGTTTGTATTGATTATAGAAAATTAAACAATGCTACTCGCAAAGATCACTTTCCTCTCCCATTTATTGATCAAATGCTCGAAAGACTTGCGGGTAATGAGTATTATAATTTTCTAGATGGATTCTCGGGATACTTTCAGATTCACATTGCTCCCGAGGATCAAGAAAAGACAACCTTTACTTGTCCTTATGGTACTTTTGCATATCGTAGACTACCCTTTGGTTTGTGTAATGGCCCATCTACATTTCAACGACTTATGACAGCTATATTCTCAGATTTTCTAGGAAAAACCATGGAAGTCTTCATGGATGACTTTACTGTATATGGTTCTTCCTTTGATTCTTGCTTAACCAGTTTGTCTCAAGTGTTGCAGAGATGTGAAGACACTAATCTTGTTCTTAATTGGGAGAAGTGTCATTTTATGGTAAAGGATGGTATTGTGCTTGGGCACAAGATTTCTAGTAAAGGCATCGAGGTGGACAGGGCAAAAATCGAAGTGATCGAGAAATTACCACCACCCTCATCTGTGAAGGGGATTAGAAGTTTCCTTGGACACGCCGGTTTTTACCGACGTTTTATCAAGGATTTTTCTAAAATTTCTCGTCCTCTTTGTAATCTACTTGAAAAAGACAGTGTCTTTGATTTTAACGAGAGTTGTCTTGTTGCTTTTAATAGGTTGAAGAAGGAGCTTACTTCTGCACCTATCATGTCAGCCCCTGATTGGAGCTTACCTTTTGAGCTCATGTGTGATGCTAGTGACTATGCTGTGGGTGCTGTTTTGGGCCAAAAGAAGGAAAAACGCATGCATGTGATATATTATGCAAGCAAGACACTTGATGATGCACAAGTCAATTATGCCACTACTGAAAAAGAGCTACTTGCTGTGGTTTTTGCCTTTGACAAGTTCAGATCCTATCTTGTTGGGTCTAGAGTGATTGTCTACACGGATCATGCTGCGATTCGCTACTTAATGAAAAAGAAAGATGCCAAGCCTCGTCTAATCCGTTGGATTCTTTTACTCCAGGAGTTTGATCTTGAAATTCGAGACAAAAAAGGTTCTGAAAACTTGGTAGCTGATCATTTATCCAGGTTGGACCAGGATGATAAAGTGGTAGGAGTTAATATACCTATCAATGATGCATTTCCGGAAGAAACACTTCTTGCAGTATCTTTGTCTACACCATGGTATGCGGACTTCGTCAATTATATCGTGGGAGGAATTATTCCAAGTGAACTTACTTATCAACAGAGGAAGAAATTCTTATTTGACGTGAAGCACTACTTCTGGGAAGAACCGTTACTTTACAAGGAATGCGCTGATGGAATAATGCGAAGATGTACACCACATGAGGAGATTCCTGACATCCTCAGACATTGTCATTCTCTAGAGTGTGGAGGTCATAACAGTAGCATGAAGACAGTTGCAAAAATTTGGCAGTCGGGTTTCTACTGGCCGACTATGTATCAAGATGCAAGAAACTTTGTTGCAACATGTGATCGGTGCCAAAGGACGGGAAATATTTCAGGACGGAATGAGATGCCGTTGCAATCTATTCTTGAGGTTGAGCTTTTTGATGTTTGGGGGATAGACTTCATGGGTCCATTTCCATCTTCTTATGGGAATAAATTTATCTTGGTGGGAGTTGATTACGTCTCCAAGTGGGTGGAGGGAATTGCTAGTCCTACAAATGATGCTAGAGTGGTGAAAAAGTTTTTACAAAAGCATATCTTCACAAGATTCGGAGTGCCCAGGGCCATCATCAATGATGGAGGGTCTCACTTTTGCAATAAATTAATTGAAGATCTTTTGCGAAAGTATGGAGTGACTCAGAAAGTTGCTACACCTTATCACCCTCAAACTAGCGGGCAAGTGGAGATCTCAAATCGAGAGCTGAAACAAATTCTTGAGAAAACAGTGGCTAGCTCCAGAAAAGATTGGGCAAGGAAGCTTGATGATGCTTTATGGGCTTATAGGACGGCATTCAAGACACCTATCGGTATGTCTCCTTATAGGTTGGTGTTTGGAAAATCATGTCATTTACCGGTTGAAGTGGAGCACAAAGCACTTTGGGCGACAAGATTCTTGAACATGGAATTACAAGCCGCGGGACTTAACAGGCTGATGCAACTAAGTGAACTTGATGAGTTAAGACTTAAGTCCTATGAAAGTGCTGCAATTTATAAGGAGAAGACAAAGAAGTGGCATGACAGACACATTAGACCAAAAGAGTTTGAAGTTGACCAACAGGTGCTATTGTTCAACTCAAGGCTAAAACTCTTTCCCGGAAAATTGAAGTCAAGATGGTCTGGACCTTTTAAAGTTGTCAAAGTATATCCGTATGGTGCTGTGGACATCACTCGAGATGGGTCCGAGGTGTTTAAAGTGAATGGGCAGAGACTCAAGCCATATTTAATTGGTGATGACATTCCAAGAGGAGTCAATTGGCTTCTATCCAATCCTCAAGCTTAAGTTCATCACGAGAGGCGTCGAGCTAATGACGTTAAACAAGCGCTGCTTGGGAGGAAACCCAAGGACATTTGTTGTAAAGATTTGTATAATATTCTTGTGTGTTTGGACTATGCAGGAAGATCTTCAGTTCAAGACGGATCCCACAATGGCACTTCTTGGTAGCACCCTACCTGCTCGACCATGATTCAGGGGAGTTCTTTCTTTCTTCCTCGCATATTAGTCCACTATGTTGTCATTTTTATATATATAGTTTGTTTGTTTCGTTTCTATGTGGTTAGTGGTTGTTTCTTGTGGACAAGAAACGTGATAAGTTGGGGGGTGTGTTCATTGTGTTGTGTTATTTATATAAAAAAAAAATTTAAAAAATTAAAAATCACAAAAAGAATTCTGGCCTTGTAAAAAGATCACTTGTTGTAATACACCCATGCATGCTATAGGAATTTTGTGTTATCGATGCTTTTGATTGAGAAATGAGGTGCTTTGTTCTTGTGCACACTCATACTCTAGCAAGTTGAAACTAGTAGACTCATTGAATTTTGCAAGTGATTAAAAGGACATGAATATGTGCAAGATAATTTGGTTTGCATGCTTTGAGTACAAGTAGGTGCATTAGAGAGACTTTTACCTAGGATTGATTATGCTTTGCCGCACCAAGTGAGTTTTGAGCCTATATGCATATCTTTTGCATGATTTTTCGTTTGCTTGAGTGTCCGCATGTTGTTTGCACTGCTAGCACTTGTTTGAGATCTTTCTTGAAATGCATGACATTATTTGATGATAAGATGATAAAGGCAGTTAGGTATAACCTCATAATTCCCATATTTCCACACCATTTAAACATGATCAATTAGTTACCCCATTGAGCTTAATCCTATTCTTTCGGTGACACACCACATTACTTGCCTAGACCTTTTTCTTTTATTGGCCTTGCTTTAACTTGAACCCAAATTGTCAAAGGCTAGTAGAGTGTTTGAGGGAGTAAAAAGGTGTGCAAAGGGGGGTTTATTGATGATCATTACTTTTGGGAAAATATTGGGTTTGGTTGTTACTTGTTAGTCGAAGTTTGTAATAATATCAATGGATCATTGTTCTTGTTTATATTTAGCTCTAAAAAAAATAGAAAAAAGAGAAAAAAAATAAATAATGAGAGCATACTTCTTTTTGTGTGATCCTTCTTTGTTCGACTAATCAAGTTATTTGTTGGAAAAGAATTCAAGTATGGGGATGATAGATGGGGAGTTGAATGATTTATGTTGTTGGGTACTAGCTTTTGACATTTCACCTTTCTTTGGCTTTACTTGACATACCTTGTCCCTAACCCCATTACAACCCGTATAAAGACCTTTTGATTATCATCAGTGGTGTATATTGTGTTAAAGTTAGATTGATACCAAATGTCAAGCATGCTTATGATTTTGTTGGAATTGAGTGATACACTTACCTTTGTTCTTGAGTGGATATTCTTTTGTGAGTGAAAGGTGAGTTATTACTTGTATTTTCGCATATGAGATCCCAAGTTTTGACTCAAAGATGTACTCTTGTGGGCTTAGCATGGTTACCAACTTATTCTTACATTGACATGGACTGTTGAGAACTTATGCATCTTCTTTGAGTAGACTATGTGAATACTTGTAACTTCGACACAAGGCATTGCATTCTTCACTTTGATTCTTAAGTTGACATGGCATGAGAGAACTTGTATATGTGGTGTTGTAGTGGCATTTGATCTTTTACATGAGCTAGATGGATTTTGTGGGTACATTCACTACAGACCCTCACGAGACCTCACTCGTCCACTAGGGCTGCCTAGGGGTTTAAAGGGCTTGTTGCATATGCCAAATGCAATCGTGATCACCTACGGAAGTGGTATTAATAAGTAGTTAGTTTGGTTTACTCGAGGACGAGCAAAGGTTAAGTTGGGGGGTATTTGATACATGCCAATTTTGTATATATTTTATAGCATGTTATCTCTCGTTTATCCTTAATTTTGTGCTTGTTAGCATTTTTAGTAGCATTTTAATTTGAATTTGATGCTAAGATATTTTTTTTATGTTTATAGGATAATTTTGGAAGCAAAAGGAGCCCGATTTCAGATCATCAAGAGACCGTAGATTAAGCTTGGACGAGCAATGAGGAAATTAGAATTGTCACAAAAACATTGAAAGTGATATATTCTTAAAGCAGGAATCCCGATTGGAATTAATATAATTTTTGTGAAGCGAAAGGAGTCCGGTTCCAGACCCTCAATATACCGCAGCTTAGGAATTAAGGATTTATTTATATTAATAAATATTTAATTTATTTAGAAAATTATATTTATAAATATCTAATAATATTAGATATTTATTTTTATAATTTCTGGATTTAATTAATTATTTATTAATTAAAGATTATAAGCTGTGCGGGTTAAAAAGCATTTCTACGGAGCCCATTATAATAAACAACAAGCAGGTGGATTGATTGTTAATAAACAACAAGCAGGTGGATTGTTTTTGAATAAGGAAATGGAAGTGCATGCTGCTTTCGGCACACTTTTGTTTTTTTTATTTTCTTTTCTTTTGTTTTTATTTTCTTTTTCTTTTCTTTTTATTTTTTTAATTTTGTGGTGTGCTAAATTTGTGCTATAAATAGGCCTAGTTCTTGAGCTTATGGACACACCAATTCTTAGAGAGCAATTCCTCTCTTGTATTCTCTCTCTCTTTTTCTTTGTAAAATTTAGTTTTAATTCATACAGTTTAATTTTCGGCAAAATTCTATTTCGGTTGAAGATTTTAAGGAAATTACTTGGAGGGCTCTTTCATTTTAGTGGCAACTATTTCGGGAGGATAAATTCTTCAAGTTGTACTTTCTTTACTCTAAACTCTTTTACTTATGATTTTACCATTTATTATCTGTTTATTTTATTTATCTAGCATGAGTAATTAATTTTATAATCCGAGAATTAGGTAGTATTCATCGGTGATATATGCTTGTTTAATTGTGATAATCATTCTCTATTTTTGCTAATCTATCATTGAGGGCTTAAACCCAATTAAGGGAGTAGCTAACCTTTAATTGTATTCATAGGGATTATGATAAATTGGGAAATGAGTCATAATTCTTGTTCATGATTTGATAGACATAGTTCAATTATTGAATCGGGAGATTAATAAAAGGACTATGAAACTTATAATTCTTGGGTCTTAATAATCTAAAATTGTATTTCGATTGATCATGGGAGTGACTTTTGAGATATGATTATAGACAATATTTTGTATCTTGGGAGAGAACATTATAAAGGTTAGAAGAATTGTTTTTAGCAAAATATGAGAAAAATATATATCACATTAAAACAACATTATTGAATCAATTGAAGAATCCTAGTTCTCGGGTTAATTTTCTCTATCGATAAAACTCAATTTTAATTGCTTATTATAGTTAAATTTAGTTAGAAACAAAGCACCAAATTATTCCTCACACTTCTAGATTATAAGAAATTAAAACCTGAACTTGTATTAACAGTCCTTCCCTGCGAACGAACTTCACAAAAAGACTACCAACACGAAACAGGGTATAATTGGTTGGTCGGTCGGTTAACACCTTCCAAAAAGTATAGTAACACTTTCCAAAAAATAAAAAAAAAATTAAAATGCACATACAATTTTATTTTGCAGAAAATAAACTACATATTTAACTTAATAACAAATTCTTTAATTATTACATACTCTTACAATTATATTTGAAATAAAATCACATATTTATTAACAAATTTATAAAAAATTATAAATCAACAAAGTAAAGACAATCTAAAACTATACTATTTAACTTAATCTATACTATACTTTTATAAGCGAAAAAGGGTATAATTGGTTGTTCGGTCGGTTAACACCTTCCAAAAAGTATAGTAACACTTTCCAAAAAATAAAAAATAAATTAAAATGCACATACAATTTTATTTTGCAGAAATAAACTACATATTTAACTTAATAATAAACTCTTTAATTATTACATACTCTTTCAATTATATTTGAAATAAAATCACATATTTATTAACAAATTTCCAAAAAATTATAAATCAACAAAGTAAAGACAATCTAAAACTATATAATAAACAATAAAATTTTAACACATATTTAACAATCAAGTGAAAACTGTCAAACTTACTCTCAATTGTTTATATATTTAGAAAAACTAAACATATTTAATCCTTAATTTGTTTCATCAACATAAATGGAACGGAGAGAGTGTAATTTTTTAAAAATAAAAAACCACATGTTTTATAGAATTATAAATGTTTTCAATTATATCTTGACTAGAATCATCGCCCGCACAAACTTATTTCTACGATTCTTTCTTCTATTATTCTAGGTAACAATAAATAAATTTTAAAAATATCTATTGAATTTTAAAAATTTTAACAATAAATTTAAAACTAATGTTAAATGATATTTATTTATGTCATGAAATTAAGTATGAAACATATATAAATTTAAAATTATTAATATAATTAATTAAAATAAATTAAAATTTTCTATTAAATCAAATAATTAATATATTAATTAATAATAATAATAATAATAGATAATAGCCCGTGTTTTGTACGGATTGGTTGGTTAACGCCTTACAAAAAAATTGTTAACACATTCCTAAAAATAACAAGTTAAAAAAATTATATTAAAAATATAATTCAAAGAACATGTAGTTGAATTTCAGTTGAAGTATAACTCATAAAGTATGCATTTATGTAAATTATGTATTTTATTTTTTTAGTAAATTATAGCTTATATTTTAATTTCTTTTTTTAGAAGTGCGAATAAGGTTTTTACAAATATTTTAATTGACCAACCAATTATACCTTATGTTTCTTATAAAAGTATAGTTATATTTATTTTTCTTTTTCTTTTTCTTTTCCTTTTTTTAATTTGTTTACTTATTAATAAATTTTTATATTGAAATTGTTTATCAAATATCAATAATACCAATACTACTGTATCACAACATAACATTTTTCTTTAAATCACGGTAACATCATAGATAGAATATATTAAATTAAATTCTAATACAATCATGGATAAAATATAATTACAATATTATTTTATCACTATTACTTATTCTGTCACTATTACAACAAGACAATAATATATAAGGATATAATGTATTTGATGTATTTGGTTGTTAGTAAAACTATATCATCAAATAATAAGAAGAGTTTAGATAATCAAAACGAAATATACTCGAAATGGTCTGAAGAGAAGTTGGGTGTTGGTGGAGAATTCTAATGGAAATAGAATCGAAATATTTTTTTAATTTTAATTAAAAATAAATACATTTTAATTTGTTTTTTTTGTTTTTTTATTAAAATAACGTTTAAAAATTCCAAATTCTGTAAAATTATATATTTATTAAAAATAAAAAACACATGTTTTATAGAATTATAAACGTTTTCAATTATATCCCGATTAAAATCATCGTCTACACACATTTCTTACTACGAGTTTAGGTTATAAAACACTAAATATTTTTTATTTTTTTTTGAATTCTTAAGATATTTAAAATAAATTTGAATATAACGTTAAATTGATATTTATTTATTTGATGAAATTAAGTATGGAATATATTAAAATATAAAACTAATAATAAAATTTATTAAAATTTTATATTAAATCAAATATTTTATGTATTAATTCATAATAATAATAATATATGGTAGTCCGTGCTTTACACGGTTATAGGCTAGTACATAATAAACATAAAAGGGATGTTATCCAAATTTTTGTTCAGGTCACTGTACTACCAAAATCATATATGATTCGTTGGATTAAAAATAGAAGATCAAGATTAGATCATATTAAAATATATATATATATATATATATATATATATATATATATATATATATAATCTAAAAAGGATATTATTAGAAAAGGGTGCATTAGAATTGAATTTTAAAAAGAAAATTATAATCTAAAAAGGATATGATTAAAAAAGTTTGTATTATGATTGAATTTTAAAAAGAAAATTATAATCTGAAAAGGATATAATTAAAATAAATTGCATTAGAATTGAATTTTATTTATTTTATTAGTATTAAAAAAATTCATATTTATTATTTGGGCTATATTTTGAGATCTATAAATTAAATTTGGATGATTTTATAATCCACGCAAAATACATAAAATTATCTTTAATTTAGTAATGATTTCATAATTATTATTTAAATGAAAATACACAGAATCTCAAACAAACGAAAATATAATTACGAATATTTACATTAATCCTATTTAATGTAGAAATCCTACATTGATAATGCTATTCAATGTAGAAAACCTAATTATATATGATTTAAATAATTGACAAAAACATTTTCATACTTCAATATAAATACACTTTTTATTTTATAACATATTAAAATATAAATATTTTTTAATGATAGATCCAACAATTTTCATCTATTTATTTTAAGATTTTTGTCGTACGGAGGACCAGACTACCGATTATCAAAAATTTGGACAAAATTCTTCTTACATTTATTATTAAAATTGTATTTAGTTGTTATTAGAATTATCTTCAAATAATTATAAGGATATTTTGATAATCAAAATGAATTATGAGTAGAATTCATAAATCAAATAGAATTTTCAACGTAAAAAATTGTCAATTTCTTTCCTTTTTTGTTTTTGCGCAGATTTAATTAGAAAAAAAATTATTGAACCATCATTAAATTAAAGATTATTTTGTTAATTTCACGTGAGTTGTAATCGTCCAAATCTATTTGTAAGAATTCAAGATAGAGTATGAATATTAAATCAAATGTGTAAAATCTTATATATATATATATATATATATATATATATATATATCAATTTTTTAACAATAATTTGATATGTAAATTAATAACTTTTAAAATTTTAAAATATTAATATATTTATAGATATTAAAAAAGGAGTCATGCGTTGCAGGAGTTATGAATTATTATATCCTTGTATATAATAAGCATAATAGGGATCTTATCCAAAAATTTCGTCACTGTACTACAAAAATAATCTCAACCGTTGAATCTAATATCTTTAAAAATAGACGATCAAGATTATATCATATTAAAAGAGGAAATTATAATCTAAAAAGGATATGATTAGAAAAGTTTGCCCTAGAAATAAATTTTAAAAATAAAATTATAATCTAAAAATGATAAAATTAAAAAGGTTGTATTAGAATTGAATTTTAAAATGGAAATTATAATCTTAAAAGGATATAATTTAAAAAGGTTGTATTACAATTGACTTTTATTTATTTATTTATTAGTAGTTAAACAAATTCATATTTATTATTTGGGCTCTATCTTGAGATCTATAAATCTGATTTTACAATTCAAGCGAAACTCATAATACTACCAAAATAATCTCAACCGTTGTTGTGGAATAAAAACTAGGTTATGATTTGTAATTAATGCAAAGGTGGTTGAGCTTCGAGCTTTAATGGCTGTTCTTGCGTTCGAGACTGATCGGTCCTCACAAGATGCCTACGTATCTCTGTATTACTAGAGAATCAAGCCAACGTAGTTCTAGGTGATGGAGCCCTCGAGGCTAAGGCGGCGAGAGCTCACCTAGGACGCAGTGGCTTGTATGTCCTTATTCGAAGATTAAGCCAAGACGTAAGTGACGTATTGAGCTCTGCCCAAAAACGTGGTTCTGAGATGAGGGGTTAGACCCTTTATATAGGCTGAGAAGCCCTAGAATTATGGTAGGAGTCAGAGACTTGGTGGATAAGTCTTCCTTGAGGAAGGTTCTAGACCTCTTCCTTATAGGAATCAGTTTCCATGTTGAAATATGTATCTTGGAGGCTAAGTCAGGCAAGAGTAATATCCTTGTTTGACTATTATTTGCTGAGCTGTTTATTACCCTTAATATTAATTACGAAATTAATATTATAAATAGGGTTTGGGCCCATCTGGTGGGCCCCACGTTTGGACCATTCCGGGTCTAATTAATGCCACATTAAATGTGTCTTTAGGGCTTACTTTTAGCCCATATCATTTGCCCCCCAACTTCTAGGAAAACTGATCAGGTTTTCCTTGAAGTTTTAACGGCCTTTTTCGAGACTTGGGTCAGGGTTCATCTTTGTACACTAGTGTTTCACGAGTATTGTCTTTATGTAAAGCGTGGAGCGACCGACGCGTTCACGACAATGTTAATTCGATGCTAATCGGCACTAATCAGCCTTAACGATGCTTAAACAATGTTTAAACGACGTTAAACGGCATAAAACGGCACTAAACGGCGCTAAACGGCACTAGACAGCGCTAAACAGCCTTAAATAATGTTTAAACAGTGTTAAACAATGTTAAAAGGATAAAATGGCACTAACGGTGCTAAACGACACTACTCGGTGCTAATCGGCACTAAACGGTGCTTAAACGACACTAATCGATGCTAATCGGCACTAAACGTTGCTTAAACAACACTAATCGGTGCTAATCGGCACTAAACGGTGCTAACGACATTATCGGTGTTATCGGAACTAACGGTGCTATCGGCACTAATGGTACTATCGGCACTAACGGTGCTTACAGCACTAACGGTGCTATCGGCACGAACGGTGCTTACAGCACTAACGGTGCTATCGCCACCAACGGTGTTATCGGCACTAATGGCGCTAAATGGTGATCGGCTGACGTTTTCTGAAAACGTTGAATCATCATTGTCATGTTTGAATCATCACTAACGTGTTTCAATGTTCTGAACCACTTTAGTGAGGTATGAAGCGAGTCAGGGGTGTTCTGAATATCAAAGTGATTTTTCAAGGTTGACGGACCATCAGCATCCACTTCAAGTTAACTAAGGCCTTCAAAAAATGAGGTGGTCGGCAAAGGATGGTCCAAGACTATAGAAAATTCAATTAGCTTCGCGTGGACAGTAAGATCGTCCAAATCTGACATCCGGAGCTCAAGATATGGCCCAAACAGCGACAACAGTCCGTGTAGGACTGAAAATCAGTCTTGGTCGGCTGACGCCCTCCTTGGAGCTTGGTCGGCCAAGAGGTGGTCGGCTAGTGGTCTCCAAGACTATAGAAAACTCAGAGATCTTCGCGTGGACTGTAAGATCGTCCAAATCTGATACCCGGAGCTCAAGATATGGCCCGAACAGCGTCAACAGTCCGTGTAGGACTGCAAATCAGTGTTGGTCGGCTGACGCCCTCCTTGGAGCTTGGTCGGCCAAGAGGTGGTTGGCTAGTGGTCTCCAAGACTATAGAAAACTCAGATATCTTCGCGTGGACTGTAAGATCGTCCAAATCTGATACCCGGAGCTCAAGATATGGCCCGAACAGCGTCAACAGTCCGTGTAGGACTGAAAATCAGTCTTGGTCGGCTGACGCCCTCCTTGGAGCTTGGTCGGCCAAGAGGTGGTCGGCTAGTGGTCTCCAAGACTATAGAAAACTCAGATATCTTCGCGTGGACTGTAAGATCGTCCAAATCTGATACCCGGAGCTCAAGATATGGCCCGAACAGCGTCAACAGTCCGTGTAGGACTGAAAATCAGTCTTGGTCGGCTGACGCCCTCCTTGGAGCTTGGTCGGCCAAGAGGTGGTCGGCTAGTGGTCTCCAAGACTATAGAAAACTCAGATATCTTCGCGTGGACTGTAAGATCGTCCAAATCTGATACCCGGAGCTCAAGATATGGCCTGAACAGCGTCAACAGTCCGTGTAGGACTGAAAATCAGTCTTGGTCGGCTGACGCCCTCCTTGGAGCTTGGTCGGCCAAGAGGTGGTCGGCTAGTGGTCTCCAAGACTATAGAAAACTCAGATATCTTCGCGTGGACTGTAAGATCGTCCAAATCTGATACCCGGAGCTCAAGATATGGCCCGAACAGCGTCAACTGTCCGTGTAGGACTGAAAATCAGTCTTGGTCGGCTGACGCCCTCCTTGGAGCTTGGTCGGCCAAGAGGTGGTCGGCTAGTGGTCTCCAAGACTATAGAAAACTCAGATATCTTCGCGTGGACTGTAAGATCGTCCAAATCTGATACCCGGAGCTCAAGATATGGCCTGAACAGCGTCAACAGTCCGTGTAGGACTGAAAATCAGTCTTGATCGGCTGACGCCCTCCTTGGAGCTTGGTCGGCCAATGGTGGTCGGCTAGTAAACCCGGACCTGAAAATCATCCGTGGTCTTGAGGATCGAGAAACTTGATCTTGATCTCAAGTCATCCGTAATCTTAAGGATCAAGAAACTTGATCTTGATCTCAAGGATCAAGAAACTTGATCTTGATCTCAAATCACTATTTTGGTCATTCGTGACTTTGTTATCTTAAGGATCAAAAATCTTGGTCTTGATCTGAAATCATCCGTGATCTCAAGGAGAATCATCCAAGATTCGCTGAAAAAGTCGAGGTTCAGGATCAGAAACTATCCGAGGTTTGCTGAAAAAATCGAGATTCAGGACCACGAACTACCCCACGATCGGCCGGACCACGGAGTAGCTCGTGATCGGCCACAAGGTGATCGGCCAGAGGGTTCCAAGCCACCATGGTCGGCCACACCATGGTCGGCTAGAAGGTGGTCGGCCGAACGGCCCGATTTCTTCGTGGTCGGCCGGGAGGTGGTCGGCCAAACGGCCCGAATTCTTCGTGGTCGGCCGGGAGGTGGTCGGCCAAATGGCCCGAATTCTTCGTGGTCGGCCGGGAGGTGGTCGGCCAAGGATCCAGAAGCTGGATCTCGATCCTAGGGATCCAGAAGCTCGATCTTGATCTCTAATTTAGTATTTTGGTCACCCGTGACTTTCAAGGATCCAGAAGCTGGATCTCGATCCTAGGGATCCAGAAGCTCGATCTTGATCTCTAATTTAGTATTTTGGTCGCCCGTGACTTTCAAGGATCCTGATTTTGGCCTGATTCCTTCGTGGTCGGCCAAGAGGTGGTCGGCCAAACGGCACGAATCCTTCGTGGTCGGCCGGGAGGTGGTCGGCCAAGGATCCAGAAGATGGATCTCGATCCTAGGGATCCAGAAGCTCGATCTTGATCTTTAATTTAGTATTTTGGTCACCCGTGACTTTCAAGGATCCAGAAGCTGGATCTCGATCCTAGGGATCCAGAAGCTCGATCTTGATCTCTAATTTAGTATTTTGGTCACCCTTGACTTTCAAGGATCCTGATTTTGGCCTGATTCCTTCGTGGTCGGCCGAGAGGTGGTCGGCCAAACGGCACGAATCCTTCGTGGTCGGCCAGGAGGTGGTCGGCCAAGGATCCAGAAGCTGGATCTCGATCCTAGGGATCCAGAAGCTCGATCTTGATCTTTAATTTAGTATTTTGGTCACCCGTGACTTTCAAGGATCCAGAAGCTGGATCTCGATCCTAGGGATCCAGAAGCTCGATCTCAATCTCTAATTTAGTATTTTGGTCACCCGTGACTTCTATCGGTATTACACCTTAATTCATGATTAGCACTGCTAATCTTGTGCTTAAGGCTAAACTCGTTACTTACTTCTTAAGCGCAATCATCCTTTCGAAGGTCGTCTGTTTCGTGACTTTAGCAAATATATCAGTTGTTTCTTCTCCGGCTTGTATGAATTATAACGATTCTTTCTGTATAACGCGGATAATTTCTGACCTTTTTTCATCTATAAACGATGTATGGCCTCGTTCCTATCCAAGGTCTCCAACTTGTAGGATCTTCGTCCTAGCGTCTTCTTGACTCGATACGGCCCTTCCCAATTAGGGGCTAGCTTTCCCTTCTGACCAACTCCAGAAGCTTCTATCTTCCTTAGAACCAATTCGCCTTGCCGAAAGAACCTCTTCTTAACCCTTAGGTTGTAGTGGAAGGATGCTCTCTTCTGATGCTCTCCATTCCGGGCATTTGCTTCATCCCTAACCTCATCAATTAGGTCTAGGGCAAGCCTCCTGCCTTCTTCATTAGTCTCTTGCTCATATGCCTCAACTCGAGGTGATGCATGCATGATTTCTAGGGGCACAACTGCCTCGGCTCTATAAGCCAACAAAAAACGGGGTCGCTCCAGTTGTCACTTTGCAAGTGGTGTGATATGCCCAAAGTATAAGCAGTAACTCATCCACCCAAGTGTTTCTTGAGCGTTCGACCCTTTTCTCCAGTCCATCAAGGATTATCCGATTGGCTATCTCTGCCTGTCCATTAGCTTGCGGGTGTGCTACTGAAGTAAAACAAAGATCAATAGCATTTTCCTCACAGTACTTCTTGAATTCTTCATTGTTGAATTGCGTCCCATTATCCGTCACAAGGATTCGCGAGATTCCATATCTACAGATCACGTTCTCCCAAAAGAACTGGGCAACTTGCTTGGTGGCTATCTTGGCTAGGGGTTTAGGCCCAATTCACCTAGTGAAGTAGTCGATGGCTACTATCAAAAACTTTCTTTGTGCATATGCTACGGGAAAGGGAACAAGTATATCCATTCCCCACATTGCAAACGGAATAGGGGAGCTGATCGAGGTCAACATCTCAGGCGGCTGCCTTACAATCGGAGCGTGCTTTTGGCACCTCTCACACCTCTTAACATAATTTTTTGCATCAGCCAACATCTCTGGCCAATAGAATCCTAGACGAGTGATCTTGTGAGCCTGGGCTCTGCCCCCCAAGTGTTGTCCACAGATCCCTCCATGAACTTCTTCCAGCGTTTCTCTTGCCTCATGGGGCCTTAAACACTTCAGGTATGGGATGACAAACGCTCTCTTGTAAAGAATGCCTTCGATCTGGGCGTATCTCAATGCTCTTACTGACAACTTTCGTGCCTCCAAGGCATCGTCAGGAAGCCATCCAGTTTCAATGTGAGCTTTGATGGGATCCATCCAACAGCTTCCTAGATTAATTGGTGCTATCAACTTAGAGTTGATGGACGGGGCCTTCAAGACCTGGAAGTAAACACTCCCTGCATAATTCTCTATTTCAGAGGAATCGAATTTGGACAAGGCATCAGCCTTAACGTTTTCCTCTCTTGGGATGTGCTCCACATAGCATTCCTCAAATTGGGTCATAACACCCTTCACGATCCTTAGATATTTTGCCATGGTTTCATCCTTGGCCTCAAACTCGCCATTCACTTGTGATACTACAAGCCTTGAGTCTCCACAGACCTTGAGATTTTTGACCCTCATGATTCTTGCCAAGCCTAAGCCAGCTATCAATGCTTCATATTCAGCTTCATTGTTGGTAGTAGGAAAGTCCAACTTCAAAGCGTATTCAACTATGAACCCATCGGGGCTACTAAACCTGCACCACTAGATTTTGTTTTTGATGCTCCATCAAAATAGAGCACCCAATATTCCTTCTGATTCAGGTACAAGTTCTTTATCTTTATCTCCACTTTCAGGGGTGGTTACCGTCTCCTGCCCCCCGACTTCTTGGTTGCAATGGTACATTCAACCACGAAGTCAGCGAATGCCTGAGCCTTGATGTCCGTTCGAGGCTTATACGTGATGTCAAACTCTCCAAGTTCTATTGCCCACTTAATCAATCTTCCACTTGCTTTCGGGCTGTGCAATATGTTCCTCAATTGTTGGTCCGTCAGGACTTCGATTTTATGTGACTGAAAGTACGATCGTAGTTTCCTTGAAGCTGTAATCAATACCAAAGCAAATTTCTCGATGGATGAGTAATTTAACCCGGCTCCGTGGAGCACCTTGCTTACATAGTAGATGGGCCTCTGAACCTTGTTCTCTTCTTTAATAAGGATGATACTCAATGCTTGTTCAGACACTGCTAGATTCGGATAAAGAGTCTCTCCGGGACTTGGCTTGGCCAACAACGGGACTTCGGCCATGTGCTTCTTCAACTGTTCAAAGGCCTCTTGGCTTTTATTAGTCCATTCAAAATTTTTCACCTTCTTCAATGCTTGAAAGAAAGGCAAGCACTTATCACCAGACTTAGAGATTAATCTCCCTAGAGCGGCCACTCTGCCGGTTAACTTCTGTACGTCCCTCACAGAACGGGGTGGTTCCATGTCTAAGATTGCTTTGATCTTGTCGGGATTGGCCTCTATGCCTATTTTCGAAACCATCAAACCCAAGAACTTTCCAGACCCAATGCCAAAAGCACACTTGGCTGGATTCAACATCATCTTGTGGTGCCTCAGCACTTCGAATGCCTCTCTGAGGTGCTTAATATGATCTGCCTTGAGTAGGCTCTTGACTAACATGTCATCAACATAGACCTCCATGGTTTTTCCAATCAGATGGGCGAATATCTTATTCACCAATCGTTTGTAAGTAGCTCCTGCATTCTTTAGACCAAAAGCCATAACAATATAGCAGAAAACACCAAAGTCAGTTATGAAAGATACCTTAGGGATGTCATCCTCGTGCATCTTAATCTGATTGTAGCCGTTGAACCCATCCATGAAGCTCAACATCTCATGTCCAGCTGTGGCGTCTATCAACATGTCTATCATTGGCAGGGGAAAACAATCCTTTGGACATGCATCATTCTAATCAGTGAAGTCTATACACATCCTCCACTTTCCATCCCTGGCATATCAGCTACAGTCCAAGCAAACACATCGATATTTTCTTGCAAGAATGCTATCAACTTGCCCTTCAAGGGTTCTTTCAAAGATGATCCCATATAAGTAACTTCTCAGCTCGCTTGGCCGTCATGGCTTCAATGTTTGTCTTGGTCTTGGGTGTTGAACTTCGATGTTCAAAGGTTGAACGTCAAAGTTTGAGATCAAGGGTTTTCAATCTCAATGGTGTTTTAAATCACCGAAATATCTATCAGAGCTGCTGGTCCAAGGCCAGGGGGTTTCTGGTTAGCCCCACGAGGTCTTGAACCTTCTCTAGGAGGTTTTCAAAATTACATATTGGTTTTCAAGTCAACATGAAGTTTCAACCTTTGGATCTTAATTGGAGGTTCATGACCCCCCCTAAAGTTTGGCCTTCATAACTAACCTTGGCCTTCATGGCTAACAGCTTCTGTTCTTCAACATAGGATTCGGGGTTGATTCCTCGATATAGATTTCGATAAATGCAATCCCGTTGGCTTCTTGCCTTTTAAACTTCTGAGATGAGAGCTTGCTTGAACTTCTTAATCCTTGCTTAAGGTTATCTATTGGCCTTCATCCTTGGATCCTTAATCCAGGTCCTTAATAAGTATTGAAGAGTAGCCAGTCCTTAACATCCTCGGCCTTTCATGGCTTTGACCCTTTGGGATCTTCACCTATGCATTTGTTTGTTTTCCATTCGTTATTCTTTTATTTTCGGTACTCGTTCATCCTTGACTTGCACTCATCGGGTGGTAGAGTACTATTATCCTACTCGAAGCAACATGCTCTGCAATGGTTTTAATGAACCTTATTTCTGCTTCTACTAGATGAAGGTAAGTCCTACTAGGATAACTTGAGCCCATCGGGGCATTGCAAGACTAGGCCTGCATCACTTGATTTTGTTTTTAATGCTCCATCAAAATAGAGCGTCCACCATTCCTTCCGGTATCATCATTCTTATTCTGAAGTTCACTTCCTGCTTGGGGTACTACCTCCTGCCCCCCGACTTCTTGGTTGCCAATGGTACATTCAACCACGAAGTCAGTTAACGCCTTAGCCTCAATGGCTATCCAAGGCTTCTGTGTGATGTCCTCTGCTGGCCTTTTTGGTGTTCCTTTCTTCTGCAGACATCCATGTCTTCAATTGGAAGGACTTGCCCCCCGACTCTATTAGGCCTTAACGAGGCTACATAACAGCTTTGTGCCATCTTTTGATCACCTTTATGTTCTCTAACGCCATTCCTGGTTGGGAACTTGATCTTCATATGATACGTTGAGGCAACAGCCTTGAATGCATGAAGTTCAGTCCTTCCGAGAATAGCGTTGTACGTTGAAACCGCCTTGATTACCAAGAAGTTCAACATCTGAATGGCCTCCTTGGGCTCCTGTCCAATAGTTATAGGCAACTGAATAGTCCCTTCAACTTTGGATTCTACTCCATTAAATCCATATATAGGCATGTTATTGGGGGTCAATTGAAAATCATTGTACCTCATCTTCCCAAATGTATCATGAAACAGAATGTCAACGGAAGCTCCATTGTCCATCAAGACTCGCTTCACTTCCGAGTTCCCAATCACAGGGGTTATGACCAACGGATCGTCATGGGGAAACTTCACCCCTTCGAGGTCTGAGTCATCGAAACTAATTGCTATCTCAGTCCTGGCATGCTTCGAGGCTTCTCCCACGATGTGTATCACTTCTCTGGCATACGCCTTTCGAGAGTTTCGGGTGGTACCGGCCGCTGTCGGGCCTCCCCAAATCATGTTAATAACTGGCCCTCGGGGCTGTGGGTTACGATCCCAACCTCGATCATCATCCCTTCTATCATTGTCTCTTCTATCATAATCCCTCCTTTGAGTTCCATGATCATCACCCTTAGTGAATTTGTTCAGATTTCCTTTTCGGATCAAGAATTCAATCTCATCATTCAACTGCCTACAATCATCTGTATCATGCCCCACATCGCAGTGGAATCTACAGTACTAATCCTTGTTTCTCTTTGCGGGATCACCCCTAAGTGGCTTCGGCCATCGAAAATCTTTGTCTTTCTCAATATCTAACAAGATCTGACTCCTAGGAGCATACCTTTGAGCCATACCCGACAGGGTTTGAGGGAACGCCCTACACTTTAAGGCGTCACTAGCAGGTTGCAGCAGTAGTGCAGCTGTGAACGTCCTGACATGAGTTTCAGGATCGCCTATTCCATCGTAGGCTTTGATCGTCGGCATCTTCAATTTCTTTGAGATGCGGGCATTCATCACCTCCTCAGTGAACGGAGGTGTTGGATCATCAAGATCTAGCGGCATCAGATCCTTGGAGTTGTTTCTGGGGGTTTCCAACCTCGTTGCTCCTTCAGTTGAGGTATCGGCCCTTCTTCGTCTCCTAGACGACCTCTCCAGATCTATGACGGGAACCCTTCCTGAGATTGGAGGAGGTCGATGCAGACTTTGATTCTGCCTTGCTTGCTCTCTGGCGGCGTCATCTTTCAACCTCTGGATCTCAGCCTCATGAGCCTTGATCCTTTCCTCAGTCATTTGTGGAGGTCCATCGTGGATTCTTCGGGCCCTCCTTCGGGGCTCTCTACTAGCACGTCGCCTCCTTGGGGCTTCGTCACGGTCATCATCGTCATCCTCAGATGTCGAATCAGTAGTATAGGGGCCGGAGTAGTCTAGGTACTCGCGATCTTGGATCTGCAAAGCATGACCACTCGATCCAGGTTCTCGAACAGGGGGTAGTTGGGCAGCCCATACATTGGGTTCGTATTCATGAGGAGATCCGTAGTATGGATCTGTACCCCAGATGGAGGGTGATTAGGATCAACCAGGGGAGAGATCACCATCTGAAGATAGTTGGTTCCCTGATCTGGATGGACAACCATAGGCATCGTACTCCCAGCAGGGGGATTCGTCCCTGGAGGCTGAGAAACTTGAGTTTGGGGGATCGTCCCTTGTTCAAACGTGGTTGTCCCAGAGGTAAGAGGCGAAGCGAAGCTGATTGGTATAGCTTCGGTAGAGCTTGGTGCAGTTCTTCGTGTGCTAATCATGGTTGATGTTGTTTTCCCACAGACGGCGCCAAATGTTGTGGAATAAAAACTAGGTTATGATTTGTAATTAATGCAAAGGTGGTTGAGCTTCGAGCTTTAATGGCTGTTCTTGCGTTCGAGACTGATCGGTCCTCACAAGATGCCTACGTATCTCTGTATTACTAGAGAATCAAGCCAACGTAGTTCTAGGTGATGGAGCCCTCGAGGCTAAGGCGGCGAGAGCTCACCTAGGACGCAGTGGCTTGTATGTCCTTATTCGAAGATTAAGCCAAGACGTAAGTGACGTATTGAGCTCTGCCCAAAAACGTGGTTCTGAGATGAGGGGTTAGACCCTTTATATAGGCTGAGAAGCCCTAGAATTATGGTAGGAGTCAGAGACTTGGTGGATAAGTCTTCCTTGAGGAAGGTTCTAGACCTCTTCCTTATAGGAATCAGTTTCCATGTTGAAATATGTATCTTGGAGGCTAAGTCAGGCAAGAGTAATATCCTTGTTTGACTATTATTTGCTGAGCTGTTTATTACCCTTAATATTAATTACGAAATTAATATTATAAATAGGGTTTGGGCCCATCTGGTGGGCCCCACGTTTGGACCATTCCGGGTCTAATTAATGCCACATTAAATGTGTCTTTAGGGCTTACTTTTAGCCCATATCAACCGTCGAATTTAATATCTTTAAAAATAGACGATCAAGATTATATCATATTAAAAGAGGAAATTATAATCTAAAAAGGATATGATTAGAATTTAGAACTGGTTGCCTTGGAAGTAAATTTTAAAAATAAAGTTATAATTTAAAAAGGATATAATTAAAAAGGTTGTATTAGAATTGAATTTTAAAAAGAAAATTATAATCTTGAAAGGATATAATTAAAAAAGGTTGTATTACAATTGAATTTTATTTATTTATTAGTATTTAAACAAATTCATATTTATTATTTTGGTTCTATCTTGAGATCTAGATATCTGATTTGGATGATTTTACAATTCAAGCGAAACTTATAAAATTATCTTTAATTTAATGATGATTTAATAATTATTATTCAAATAGAGACACTTAGAATCTCATGAGAAAATATGATTACGAATTTTTGCATTAATCCTACTCAATGTAGAAGACTTACATTGATAATGTTATTCAATGTAAAAAACCTAATTATATATAATTTAAATCATTGACATACACCTTTTCGTATTTCAATATAAATACACTTTTTAGTTTATAACATATTAAATTATAAAATATTTCTTTTTTGCTAGATCAAATGGTTTTCTTTTATTTATTTTAAGATCTAACGTTTCTTATTTATTTTGTTCTACATATGACCAAACTACCAATTATCAAAATTTTGGACAAAATATCTCATACACATATTATTAAAATTATTTTGGTTGTTAGTAGAACTATCTTCAAATAATAACAAGTGTATTTTGATAATCAAAACGAATTATACGTAAAATTCATAAATTGAATAGAATTTTCAACATAAAAAATCGTCGATTTTCTTCTCTCTTTTGTATCTATGTAGGTTTAATTGAAAAATAATTGTTAAAGCATCACTAAATTGAAGATTATTTTGTTAATTTTACGTGGGCTGTAAAATCGTCCAAATCAAATTTTAAGAATTCGTACAAATATTAAATCGAATGTGTAAAATCTCATATATATCAAATTTTTAACAACAATTTGATATGTAAATTAATAATATATAAAATTAAAAAATTAATATAATTATAAATATTATACGGGTTATAAGCTATATATGATAACTCATACTATACTATGAGTCTATGATAAACATACATCCTGTAAATTTGTTTATATAATTAAATAAGTAGGACTCAGGCCCAATTCAGTTCTGAAGGTAGTTTAGAGGGACAATGACCAAGACCCAAACTTAAAAGGGGGTTCAATACTTTGCGATAAAAAAATGCCAAAGCGCTAAATCTGAAGATCCCAAAAGCAGGAGCGGAACATTTTGCGATAAGAAAATGCCAAAATGAAATTCTGGTCAAGTAAGTACCATTTTATTTGTTTAATCATGGACCAAGAACAAGTGAATGGTGGTCCCAGTTTCGTTTATCACCACAAAGCTGTCCACTTCTTTTTATTTTTGGTTTCAAGTTTCAACCTACCCCTTTTGTCTTTTCATTAATTTTTTTGTTTTATATTGTTTTTTTAGTAAAGTAGTCATCTATTTTTCTATTTATTCCTCTTTAACATAGAAAAAAAGTCCTCAATATTACATTTCCAACTCAATTGGTCCCAAATATCACAACTCAAAAATTTGGTCCCAAATATCACTCCAAGACACAGTATCGTGTAGCGTTTTATATTTTTTTTATTTTTTTTTTGAAAACGCTACATTAAGTTGTGTTTTGGTTGGGGGATGATGCTAGATTAAACTGTGCTTTGAGGAAAACGCTAGTTTAAGTTGTGTTTTGGGGGAAGACCAAAGATTAAGTTGTGTTTTGTGGGTAACGCTACACGAAGTAGCGTTTATGTTAAAAAATTTAAAACGCTATATTATATAATGTCTTGGAGTGATATTTGGGATCAAGTTTTTGAGTTGTGATATTTGGGACCGTTTGTGTTAGAAATGTGATAGAAAGAGCCAATACCCTTTAATATACTAGTATGATTTTCTAGATTAAATATCATTCTCTAAAACTTGATATTACTTCTTCTGAATATCTTTATTGAACTTAAATTAAATATCTTTATTCAGTTGATTCGCTAAGTTCTGTGTGATACACACAGTCCCCAACATTAAATTGGTTTACTTGATTACCATGTTGTGTTGTTTTGATTGGTCTTTCGTCCCACCTTGATATTCACCCCCAAACAGTATCTTAGAAAATATTTTCAAAATTTTAATACTCCCTCCGTCCCTTTTTAGTTGGCACATTTGCAAAAAACACACACATAAAGAAAGAATTAATTATGTAATTTGTTTACATGTTTGCCCTTAATCTTAACATTAAATGAAGAGTTATGAGTGTGTATATTAAATATAAAGTCAAACATTGGTATTAGAAATAAAGGGGTATATATGGAAAATTGGTAAAAATATGTATTGGAACAAGGAATGTGACAACTATTTAGGGACAATTTGTTTTTGCAAATGTGCCAATTAAAGAGGGACGGAGGGAGTAACTAGTTACGTTTCAATATTCTTGAATTCGATTATCGTTTGACCTGAAATTCATCTAATTATTATACATATTATTCATCAGTTTATAAATTTTACTATACAATTTTGATTACAATAATCGTCAAAGCTGGCTGGCCTGGTTCTCGGATCATTGTTAAACGGTGAATATTCAATTTGATAGAAGAAGTTGAAATAAAATTTTGTTAATATGTAAAGGAGACGTCTGCGTCAAACTACCAGGGAAGCTCCACCAAACTTGGCCAGATGATATTGCACAATAATAGTGTGATGATACTAGTAGTTGCTACTATTTCTCATCTACTTCTCTTTCTGTTACACTTCTCTTTCATGCAAAACTAATTCCTTTTCAAGATCATTCAACCCCCACCGCCTCATCAGCCACACAAATATCATGAATGGCAATCAAGAAAATGCGAAAAAGAAAAATATGTCGATTAAACTAGTAGGCGGCGGAGCTGGAGGTGGTGGTGGTCTTGCCGGATTAATCTTGTTAGGTGGAGCACCTTGTCACAACTTTTGCATTCAAAAGAAAACTTAAATCGAAACCAGAGAAAAATAAGCAGAAGGATTCATCAAACAAGTCTATAGAGAAGGTTGATCACAAATTTTTAGTAGGTGAAGGCCTTTCTTTTCTTGTACAGAATAATTCTGTGTCACCTCATCCCAATGATCATTCTTCCAGGTTTGAGGCTTACATGTAAGGTTAACTTTATTTTCATACCCCTTGTTTAATTTGTATATAAAAGTGGGATTTGTCATGTTTTTTTTTGTCTCCAGCAATGAAACACAAGACACTCAGGATGAAGTCTCCACACAGATTTTATTGGTAACTCTTTTACTCTATCATTTAGGCATGCTAAATTTACTTGACGAGTAATGGATCTTGTAAAGACCTAGATCATAAAAGATCAAGATCATTTAACATCAACGGACTGACAGAGGTGTTCAATAAATTTGTAACACTTTCGGGTTTTTGCCATTTTAGGACAAGTACACTGAAACTAGTGTTGGAAACGATGAAGAAATGGATATTTCGGAAAAGGAAAGGAACAATTGTTTTTGTGATCAATCCAGTATCATTAAAGAGGAGTTCTTAGTTTCGGTTGCTGAGAGCTCGTTGCCACTGAAGCCAGAGGAGGTAAATAAGAAGAATGACTTCCTAGAGGAAGTTGAAGTAATGGAAGTCGATAAAGAATCTATTGCCACTGATTGTAATCAGGTAGGTGATCCATATAATAATTGGCAAGTTCCACTAAGAATTGATGGAAATAACCAAGAACTGGTTAAGGTAGCACATACAGACGATCAGCTTGGATTACATGGAAAAACACATGAGCAAGGGGAAGAAGGTGTTGGAAATGGAAAGATTATAATTGAAAGAAAGGAAATGCTTGTTGAGGGAGCTCAGTCCAATATACCAGGAACGGGTGATGATTCTCAGAAGCTTGAGGTTGAATGTGGAGAGATAATCCTCGAGAAAAGGAAAGAACCAATTGAAGCAGCTGGAAGGGATCCGACCAGATTTGATCAGATGCCACGTAAGGGAGGGGAAGAATGTGATAATGATGCTGGGATCATTACTGAGAAAGGAGAAGAATTGAAAGGGGAAGTTGTTGCAAATGGAATGATTTCAAGTGAAGAATTAGAGGCCACCAACATGAATGGAGATCAAGATATTCTCTGTTCTGATGGTGTAGAACTTGTTAGAAATGAAACTGAAACTGGGAATTCAAAGGAACCGGAATTGGTGATGCAACTGATAGACAATTCATCGGTTTCCAAACCTGGAGATAATGACCTTTTTGAAGAATGCTTAGTGGTTGATAATACCAAAATATTGAAAGAAGATGAAGCAAATGAGCCAGCAATTCAACTGGTTAAAGCAAATGGAGACAACAAAGAACACTGCAATACTGGTACTGAAAACACTAATGATAAATTTGAGGAAGCAGATGATATTTCAGTGGAAAATGACCAACAAATGCAATCATGGGAGGATAGCCAAAAGATCCACGTCAATGGGGATCAGGAGAAGTATAATTCTGGCAAGTCTTTACCTGAGATCAATGCATTTCAAAGTAAAGGTTTCGAAGTGCAAGAATTCTCCTTCCCACCACTCGACAGCCCATCTCTTGTCAAACCGGCAAAACTGCACATGCATTATGATGCAAAAACGACTCTACACGCGGAAGTCATCAACCCTATGGAGAAATATGGATTAGCTGAGGAAGTCTTTGCCTATCAGACTATGTTAGAAAACACGCCCTCAGTTCAGTCAGCAGAAAATGATGAAATGCAGATCCGTGATGATGGAGGTGACGGTGCTGCTGCCGAAGGCAAGGAAACACTGAATAAGAGTCTTGTGGGTATTGCTCAGCCAACAAAGTTAATTGAAGAAGAGGATAATAATGATGACAGTAAAGAAGAGGAGGAAGCAGTTGAGGTAATCCAAAGAGAGAACTTTGAAGTAGAAAACAATCTGCAAATGACACAAGAAGCTCATGAGAATAATGATAGTGTTGACAGAGAAGAATACGACAATGAGTGTGACGATGGAGATGTAGAAGATGATAGTGATGAAGAAGACATTGACAATGACACTGAAGAGGAAGATAATGTTGAAGAAGTTGTGGAAAGCTCAGAAACAACAGGAGACTCCTCCCTGGACTCCAACACAGAGGCTATCTGGCCAGATGAGTCGGTGATAGAACTTTCAGAGAAAGTAAATGATATGCAGGCTAACAACCTCAACTTTAAGGAAATCGTAAAGAAAGATAGTTATGTCAAGTTCAACAGCCAAAAGCTAGAAGACGATGATGGAGGCAGTTTTATGGTGGCCTATAGCGAGAAGTTATCAGCAGAAACCACAACATTGAAACAGCGAGCAAATGTTTTCAACCTGAAATTTTGGTTTTTGTCATTACTGGTGCCTTTTCTACTCCTACTTCACTTCCTTCCACTATCATTTTGAGTGACTAGTTTTTGGTTTCCATTAGCTTTAAGGAAAATGAGTTATCTTGTTATATGTACAAGTTAAATCAATAATATAACCGAGACCTTCATCTATAAAGTTCCAATTACAAACTTGTTATTTCGTTACATGCTGTGTGATGGCTGAACACTAAGTTGAAAGAAGTGGTTCCCATGTGAACTAGATGTATCTAACATCAAAAGCTTGTATCTCACTGATTTCTTTTTTAATGGTTTTCAAGCAGAGGGGTAAGAGATTTATCTCTACACAGTCGTGCATTTCGCAACTTCCATCACCAACAGAAGTTCATCCCCAGCCTGTTTGATTGCCTATAAATTTCCAACTGATAGTAGCATAAACACCACAACTTATTAGAAAAACTACGATTTTTTGTTGCCAAAAACAATTAACACCTTATTTATTAGAAAAACTACGATTTTTTGTTGCCAAAAACAATTAACACCTTATCAGGCTGAGAGCATCTCCAATGAGATAAAACCCTTAGCTAAAATCATCTATGTGGCATCTAAGTGGCACTTTTTAGATAGGGTAAAGAGTTTCTACCTGACACTGTAGGAAACTTTTCTATAGTGTCGCCTTAAAATCACGATTTTGCTGCACATATTATATGCAAACTGATCGTTGAGGGATGGAGAAAAATACAGTGAAGTCAGATTTCAAAAAAAAATTACTAATTGACGGGAAAAATCAAATTAAAAATGGAGGAAATTAGGTGGGATTGTGTGTGTGGGTGTTTTCGATTTGTGTGTGGTGCCCCTAGCGGGGCCATTTGATTAGATTAATCTATGGCCCAGATTTAATTTAGGACGATACTATAGAGAAGTTTCCTACAGTGTCAGGTAGAAACTCTTTTTCCTTTTAGACATTATGTAAAAACTTAGCACTCCAACCATCAAGCCCTTCGTAAAAAAATATAGTCAACCATATTTGGTAGACTATATTTGTTGAACCAACGAATCCCTTGTGTATAATTTTACCTAACAAAAATTATAGATAATATCATTGGAGGACATATCTTCACCCTTAGCAAAAATATGATATAATTATTGTAGCCAACCAAAATAACCAACAATTTTGGTTATTGCCATTGGAGATGCTCTGATATGATAGAAACACCTTTATCATTTCACTTAATTATAGGAATGCCTAATTTTCATTTTGGTAAAGTGTCTGATTAATGTTCTCACAAATTAAATACACTTGGCTCTTAAGACGTCCGCCCGGATAATCGGGCTGATAAAGAAACAGGACTAACATAATTTATGTATAAAGAGATCTTTTACACCTGTGGCTTTGTACGTTATACTAAAACTTGCAGGTACCGTACCTGTACATGTATACTCCATACTATCACTCCTCTCAATATATACATTCCTCCCACCCCACCTTTGATCATTGCCTTGAAATTTATTTCGTTGTTTTCAACCTATGCAAAACAACTATGAAACTCGAAAAAAAAAAAATCTCATTTCCAGGGGACAAAACTGCATACCAAGCCTATGATAGCTTGGTGAAGATCCAACAATTCATTAACATTCTCGAATCTGTTGATTTTCTGTTGAGCCGGGCCAGCTACAACCCGTTGACCATCCCACAACACCGATAATTAGATCTACTTTTGAACAAAGGCTTACCTGCATAGAGATACATGTCAAATGCAATAATAAAATACATCTTGTTATATATACACATATGCTTTGCTTACCAGACTGTCCAGGTTTGCTTCAATGTGAAATAAAATGACAGACATTCCTCTTCCCCTGTCAACCTCAGCCTGAAAATCCAAAGGTAATTATTAACTTCGGGAACTTCGAAAGAAAATCATAAATGATTTCTGGTACTTCCTAGTAATGTTACTCACCACACAAGAGCATATTGTAATGCCTATATCAGCCAACAAAACTGTAATGTCCGCCATCATGCCTGGAAAGTAAAATTAAAAAAAGAAACACAGAAAATTTAAAATTCGTATAGTATAACGGTATTTATATCAATGCAATTTATCAGGGCATCAAAACACGTTTGGCATAACTAGCATCCTAAAAACACCTACAAGCCAGAGCATGAACATACCTCTTCGATCTATACACACCACACAGAACCACTGGACAGAGTGCCCTTCAAGTTTGTCCCACGATGCAACTTTGGAAGCTCGCCAGTTCTCTAAACCAGGCAGTACTTCCTTATACATCGGAATATTAGCAAGTATCATCTCGGCAACACCATTTCCTTGTGATAACAACTCTCCTTTGGCCTTTAGACTCACATGCTGCATATGCTTGCTATGGTTTCCATTCAACTTGGGAACTTTGACACTGCCATTTTCAATTTTAAAAACATCTTCCTCGCTTAATTTTGAAGATGATAATTTCATCACATTCCTTAAGATTTTTTCCCATGTGAATTTACTCCCTTTGGAATAGTCTGAAACTTCTTCTACACAATCCTCCTCTTCAGAATCAGCAACAAATTCACTTACTGAGTCTGCTGTTAACTCAGACGCAGACAAAGCCGCCTGCTCTTTCAAAAACTAAATGGAAAATCAACTTTATATTAGTACAGGGGCAGGTACAAATTTATCTATATTTAATATCTATAGACAACCTTACTTTCATTATCTTGTGTCTTGCACTACGTGTTTTTGCATGCTTTAGCCACTGCTTATGCCTCTGGAAAGCAGATTTGCTAGAGAGCGCCTGTAAAATGCAGCTTGTTAGCTATAGAAAAGAGTCTACTAACAAAGAATACGCCTGACATACGGTGCCGGCCCATTGTTTTCACCAACCAGAGACGTGCTTTCACCACACAATCATGAAAGATCAGAATAACTAAAACATATATTCAGAAAGCTGTTCACAACCACAAAAATTCGAGTGACATGAGCATTGAGCAATCACGCGAGTTTTAAAAATAAAAAAAAAAGCATGTAATTTCATTTCAAAAATTTTCTAAACAAATGTTTCCAAATGATAAAATGGCTTAGAGATACTTTGTTTATATCACATTATTTTCTCACTTTATCGGTTTTAAGGTTGATATTATGCTTCTATATAATACATAGGCAGTACTTCAATGCTTTCTTTTTCTTTGCGTTCAGTTGTCATAAATGATCTAGCGCGGTTGCAGCCCTTTAAGGTAAACTAAACCATGAGTTAAGATTTACAATAAAAGTAAATACTCCTTAAGTCTTCAGAATAATTATTACTAGAATATAGACAAGTACAGCACATGAAGACATTAGGATACACACACACCCTTCTACCCAATTTGGGACCAAGACCTGTTACCATGGAAACAGGACAGGAAGGGTTTTCTTGATTTATGAAGGAAAAGGATGGGAGAAGAAACTCACATTATAAGTTATTATTTCCACCACCTCCGCATTTGCAAGCACATGTAAAGGAGAAACAAGATTACCATTAACCTGAAAAAAGACAAAGACTTGTAATGATACTCTTTTTGTCAACGATAAACCCCTTCCCTGTAAAGAAGAATAATACCTTTGCAGCCACCATTTTGTTACCAATTTCAGTGTGTATCATGTATGCATAGTCAATAACAGTTGCTCCCTTCGGAAGATTTTTAATCTGTAAATCATACAAAACAGATCAGTTGGCCGCAAGCCAAGGGGATAAAAGAAAAATCCCCTACATGTTAAACAAGATAAGTCTTTTACCTCTCCTCTTGGCGTAAATACAAAGACACGGCTACCTAGAAGGTCTCTGGTGATGGTGTCGACAAACTCCCTCGAGCTCATGTTTCCTACAAACTCTTCTTGCCATTCTCTGATTGCATTGAGCCAACCAATCTGGAAGGAGGAAAAAGGAGATGATCATGTAAAGCTCCAGATGACAGGAAATATTTTGAATAAAGTAAACATAAAATACCAAGTATTAATAAATTATACCCTGAGAGCAACACTTGCATTGTTGAGACTGACTGTTTTACTTCTTAAACTCCTACCATTTGGTATAGTATGTTTTACTAAACCATTAACAAATACTTTTCCACTGTAGTGGGCAGCAATTCCTCTCTCTGCTATCAAATCCATTTCTTCAGTCCTTATCTACCAACCACATATCAACCAACATGGATATAAACAACTTGTAAATAAGTCAAAAGATGCAAGGAAAAACTAAAATTACCGATTAATTTCTCAGGACCTGAGGGAATAGAAGGTACCTGAACCTCTAGCCGAAACATGCTCTCATACAGAAACGGAATTACAGTCGTATGAAGACTCTGATAACCATTTGGTTTTGG
This sequence comes from Saposhnikovia divaricata, assembly GCA_036435485.1. NCBI lineage: Eukaryota > Viridiplantae > Streptophyta > Magnoliopsida > Apiales > Apiaceae > Saposhnikovia > Saposhnikovia divaricata. The sequence goes on along the minus strand of CM071597.1, from coordinate 87,232,858 downwards.
GGTTGCAATGTAGTCCTTCATCTGTTACAAAAGTTTAACTAAATTGCCTATTAATTTATAAAAGCAATATGAAAAGAAGTTGCTATAAATACAAGTAAGAAAGGTGCTAAAAGCGAGATACCCACAGCTCGAGGTATTGGGGTCCAGATTCCATGTACCAGACCAAGGACATGGTAACAAATCTGGAAAACGAGAAATAATGATGTGAAAACTTTAAAAGACACGAAATGAATATACAAACGAGCTTACATTAACTTGGTTTTCTTTTCTAAAGAACTACAAGTACGGGAAAAGTTTGGACCTGGGCTATAATATACCTGATGCGCACTACATAAAGGCCCGACACCTATGCATGGCTTTGGCTTTATAATGATCCGAAGCTGGTTATTCAAATAGGAAAACATATCATAAGTGAAAGGAATTATTCCAAGTTTCTAAAAACAGCTATAGAACTCAAGCATTAGAACTAACCTGTGCTATCTGATTGACTTCATAAATAGAACCTTTAGATTTGAGTACAGCTTTATAGATACTGCAATAATTCAAAGTGAAGAGTAGTGGACGCTTAAGAGGTCTTCCTCATAACCGTAGAAAAGAGATATTGCACTTCGGAAAAGGCAATTGATAATATATGCATATATTCTACTCGCACATGAAAGACCACAGAATACATTATGTATGATTGCATAATTATACTTCTGGATCTCTACATGCTATTACAATCAAAACTAGGTCACAGTAACAGGTGTGCTCAAAGTTTATGCCTTATACCAGAACATGTCCCAATTTTAATAAAATGATGATTGATACGAGACATACGCCCAAACAAAAGTGTCTTGAACAAACTTGACGAATGCAAAACATAATATTAAGTCGATGTTAACAACCTATATAACTCGTTATCTTAGTTTGCAACTTTGAATAAACTCTTCAGAAGTTAAAATTCTTAAAGAAGTCATTCAAACACATTAAATGAATACGTTAATGTGCTGCACATAACAAACAACAATTAAGAAACCAAAATACAAAATCAATGAAAATCAACAACAACATATAAGCTTATGTTCTCAACTTGTCGCTGTCGGCAACACTTGATAATACAGATACCCATGATATTGCATTTAGTCTATTTGAAATGAAGAAACAAACTGAGACGTTATAGCTTGACATTGTCCACCACTGAATTTAAAACAGGAATTTCACCCATAAAACACCAAAGCAGAGAAATAAAACTTCATTAAAAAAGAGAAAGGAAAAAAATCCTGATATACCTGTATGGCTCCTTACAGGCAGAACGAACTTCAGTTTTAATCGTCATCATGTCTAAGAATTGATCATCCTCAATCTTCTTGATCAAAATTTTATTTGCCTAGTACAAAGAGAAAAGTCTAATAAGCAGGTGACTGACGTTATTACATAGTTGGACATTCTTTCATAAGAAATGATGATTTTGATCACACCACATGGCTCATTTACAATGACAACTATTTTAAAATGTTACAGCTTGACTTCATACCAACGTGAAAACCAGTCCAGAAGGATAGAGAGAGTGAATGTACCTCTACGAGTTCCTTCTCATGTTCTTTGAGTAGTTCAGCAGCTCTTCTCTTGATCTTAGCATAGTCTTGAGCATTTGTGTACATAAAGGACAGGTTTTCAAGTTCAGACTGTGAATAAACAAATGGTAATACAATTATCATTTTATCAAAATAATCATAATCATCTAAAAAGTACAGGTGGAGTAGATGGTAACCAATTGAGAAGAAGCTCATATAAAATTACTAACACAAAGTAGTTTTGCCTTAGGTGCCTGACTGCTTGTTGGAAGGATACATATTATTAACGGATTGAACCTTAACTTGCACAATATACAGTTTTGCATAGTATCTTATATAGCGCTGGAGAGTGCAAGTGTATTTACAGACACAAATTCCATTACATCAACTAATCTAGACACACTCTGCCTTCTTTACCTATGAATTTCTAGACGCTACAAAAATATATTTCAGGCCCATCTAAAAACTTGCACAAATTATTATACAAACAGCCATTATATATATAAAACCCCAAACGGTGGTATCATCTTCTGAAGTATGCATCTAGGTTACTTCTGTTCTTTAAAAATGATTAACTTCCAAAATCACCACTCCACACAAAGAAAAAGTGTGTGACACAATGTCAACATATTGACTGATAGAATGAAAATATCACAAAATCCCTGGATCCTAAGATATAAAATTACGAAAGTGTACGACTTACCTTGATCTGGTGCATTCCTAGCAACTTTGCTAAAGGTGCAAAGACCTGTAAAGTCTCCATTGCAATACTGGACTGGACACAATATATGACGTCACGAGCAAACACAGTTACATATTATTGTATACATATTTTGCACGTAATTAAAAGAAGATAATACACTAGAATGCTACGTCAAAATTTAGACTACCTGCTTATGTGGTGGCATATGTGAAAGAGTCCGCATGTTGTGTAATCTGTCAGCTAATTTGACAATAATGACACGAACCTGAAACAGCATAGTGTTAAATTACATATAGCTATTGGCATGAATATCCGGTACACAGTTATAGACAGTGTGCATATGTTACCTCTTGAGTCATAGCTAAAAACATTTGTCGCAGGTCATCTGCTTTCACATCTTGCACTGAATCACTGTCATTCTTACATTTGAGTTTTCCCAACTTAGATACCTTAATTACCAGATAAAAAAGCTAGTGTCAGCAGATCTACAGCAACAATCGCCCCCTAAAGCAAATGATCCAGCAGAAACTATCTGATCCCTTATTTTGCCACATTTTCAGTTTTATATAACTCTTTAATTCATAACACGTTTCAAAAAGAGAGAAAAAACAAAAACCTTCTAATTTGTCTAACTACCCCGTCACTTATCATCTGCATAAGAATGTAGATCACACATTTTTACACGCCTTAAGCGCAATTGTATTTCAACCACTGATGTTCTAACTAATTCGACTTTCAGGCTTCACCACTCACGCTCATTCAAGTTGATACAACTCATTCTATAAAAACTTTTGGACAATTATATCAGATGCAAATCTGCTTTGTACTAACCGGCATGGTCATCCGTTGCGATAATACAAAGCACAAAGTAACATCAATAAAAATACCTTAGTCTCTCCTTCAACAATGTGGCGAACAGTTTCACCAAATTCCTTATCTATCCTTTCAAATGTGACAACATTTGTGTCCTCAACTGTATCATGCAATAAACCAGCAGCAATTGATTCCCAATCCAATTCCTGGAAGGTAGTCATACTGAGTTAATTTACAACCTGAAGCAATGCAGATATCATAATCCTCGAGATGCAGTAAACACATTTAAAGTGCAGCATTCATCATTGAGCAAGACTCACTAGTTCTCCCAGTATCCGGGCAACTTCGACCGGGTGAATGATGAAGGGCTCCCCGCTGCGTCTTTTTTGACCATCATGTGCTTCAAAAGCCAGCTGTGTACATAAAACAAGATAAATTGAAGACTGTTGCTTACAATATATATTTTCTTATATCTTCTATCAGATATTCTTACATCAACTATTAATAAAATTAAAAATCTAAGCAGCAACAATAAGAAAATGAAGATGAGTCATTACACGGTGCAGATAAACAATAACAAGCTTACATTTAAAGCACTGTGAACTAAAATCAATTCCTCAGGTGGAAGATATGATATAGTAGGCATAAGCTCCTGCGCAATTAACAAACAGAAGTTTTCTGTTAGTATATACCTGTTCAATTCAAGTTCAAATTACAAAAGACATCAACATATGTGTTATTGTGTAACAATTTTGTTGGCACATATATCTAACAATTAGTTTTGGGTTGCATACAAAATTATAATCTTTACAAGGAACTACTTCCTCCGTCCTAGTGTTTTGGGTTTTGCACAAGTATATAAATATTCTAGTACTGCTTGATAGAAGGCTGGGCCGTCAATGTGTAATCTACAAAACCAGTATATAAGTATATCTCGGTTTCAAGAAGAACAACTTCAAGCCTCTTAACCAAAGTATTAGAGACATCTGCCTACCACTGTCATATAAGAGCCAAGATGTTTATCAAAATCAACAAACCTGTAACAATGGCATCACTTTACATTGCAACCTATCGGTAAATACAGCAATTAGCTTCTTTCAGTTCTTATACTTGAGAAAAGAAAGAAACTCACTACGGAGTATGGTCAGACTGATTTATCTTATCCTCAGAAGGCACATTTGCCAACTCATTGTTCTTTTTTCATGATCTCGATAAAAAAAACTTGAATTGACAACTTAAGAGATAACATGCATACTGCATAGTAAAAAAAAAAAGTTCACTACAAAGAAAGAGGCTGGAAGAAGTGACCAATTACAAACATTTACATGTTCCAAATATGCCCATATGCTATATCATAGGCTCACTATACAAAAATAATCTTTAGTCGGTGTAAACTAATTGAAGAAGAGCTGCAGGCAGTATCACTCCATACCTCCCATAAACTATCTGGAGAAACATGGTTATAGGTTTGTGATGATTCTGATGTAGAACAGCATGTTTTCCATTTCTCATTGGCATGATGAAGCCTACTAGATTTTAAGACACCTTGTTGAGGAACAAAATGTGAAGCTTCAGTTGACAACCACCATCCCAATTCGGTGGATTCACATCTCTGACACAAAAATAAATGAAAACCTATTGTTAGTGAGGATCCTAGAAGCATCTTTCGCATCTATAAGAATAAGCTATATACAATTCAGATGCACGCATTTATAAAGCCAGTAAATGTGCTTGTGGTCAAGATTGTCGGTCTGTACTTGTATACATGGTAAAAGATGTCACTGAGAAGAAAACGAGATTAAAATAGCTTAGGATAAGCAGAAAAAAAACTGCCATAGGTAATTAAAAGAATAAACTAATAACCTCTACTATGGATACTTATTTTCTATTGAAAACAAACATCCATGTGGCCATGCCCATCTTTCTTGGAGAGAGCTCAGAGAGGGAATCTAATTGTGTAGGATAATCATAAAATGCTACTATTATGCGATTACTGATTAAACTTCAACGGAGTCCTACAAAATGTCTCAATCAAGGCTATTTTGGTTAGAAATGCTATTCTTTTGATGTAAATACAAACATGGTAAACTTAAGAACCCAAACCTCATCAGCATCCTTATGTTCTGATAATCTAGATCATCTTGCTAATTACTACTTCATAAATATTTTCAAGGACACTGTACCTTTGAGCTCCTACCTAACTTTATAAGGGCCATGTAACAAAAAATATTTTCAAGGACACTGTACCTCAGAGCTTCTACCTAACTTTGTAAGGGCCATGTAACAAAAAAGGCAAGAAAAATGAAATGCCAACTTAAAAGTGTACACTGTGTTACGCGATGGTCAACTGTCTATTTGTTATCCACTAGGTCATCAAACCATTGAAACCACTTATTTACAAAACATACAAGAACCGGTAGACTTTCCACAAACTTGTGCACCTGGCACAACCTCTTACAGCAAATCATTACATAAGCTTCTAATCTAAAATTCACCAGCAACTGTTTAATTTACCAAAGCCGCAATTACACAATATCATATATTACATAAGCTTCTAAACCGAAATTCATGATCAATTGTTTAAATTTCCAGTACTAACAAGAACTACGCAATGCTACACATGTAAATTTAAATAAAAACACACAGATAAAATAATAAAATACCTTGATTCCGAATCTCCTTCCCCTCGGTCCGCAAGTGGAAACCGAGGAATGAGCAGTGGTAGCAAGAAAGCCAGTTAAAGCCCTAGGAGCTTTGGAAGCACACGAAGTAACACTACAGTCATATTTTCCATTCCCCTCACCTTTCCGAAACTTACATATATTCACACATTCAACTGAAACTGCACACAATTTCACATCAACACAATATAATTTAATAAATTCACCACAATATAATTTGAAGAAAGCATAGATTAAAACAAAGTAAAGGATATACCTGACATTGCCATTTCTACTTGTAAGCATCGGAACAACTTGCTCTCATTTCATCAAAATTAACATCAACCACTACAACTATACACACACAATTATATATGTATAGTTTAACAAGACAAGAATTAAATCGACTTAATCGTCGATTTCACTCATAAATATATACACACACAACACAAATATGTAAGTATATAATGAAATTGGAGAGAAATTAGGGCAAAAATCCAAGGATGTGTTGGAGAGAGGGTGAAGAGATAATCTAGAGAGAGAGGGGGGGGGGAAGAAGATAGATGGTATATAATTTAGGGAAGGCCACATAAATATGAGAAATATTTATTTATTTATTTTGTTTCATGAAAAATAAACGAGTGGAGTGATGATATTTTTATTGTTTATTTGAATTTTATGGTGAGATTTTTATGAGGGTGGTATAAATTGGAATATTCAAAATGTGTGCTACAGTACATACCTATTTATTAAAAAAATAAAATTACTGTAAATGAAAATCAGTTGTGCTACGTACAGGAGAATTAGTAATAGAGTTTAATGTAACACCAATGAGGAATTGACACGTACACAATTACGTTGCTGCCGTCTGCCACCTAGTACAGCGCGTTCAACAAATGATTCAGTTCGGTTTTGTCAGATGTTCAGAAATTTCCAGTACTGCTTTGCATTGCTTTCGGTTTTTTTTTTTTTTCTTTTCCCTTTTAAGGCCGGATTAGAAACTTGGGCCTTGTTTAATGATTAAAAAAAAATTCGATCTGATGGATACTCGATTTATTCCGATTTGATTGGATTTTATCGAATTTTAAATTTTGAATTTGGATTTATTTTTTAACCAGAAAGTGTTTGGATTTGAATATTAGACATTTCGATCCGAACCCGACCCGAAATTCAATAAAAATTCAATATTATATATATTATATATAAATATATTTTAATAGTTTTTCTAATTTTTAATTTATCCTTTTGTTTTTAATAATAGTAGGATTTTAGTTATATTATTTACTATGGATAACGGATCTGTCAATGACCCAATATCTTGTTGTACCGACTCCATCTTTCTTGATTCTTATTCTAATACCTTATATTTTCAATTTGAAAACTAAAATTTTAAAGTTCGAGTTTTATTAGTAATTCTTGATCATTAGTAATGGTTATGATTTGTAAAGCTAAATTTTTTGTTTAAAACTAATGTTCCATGAATTTGAGAGAATGACCGTTATATTTTATTTTCAATATAAGGGTGCCCAAAATATTTGTAGTTTTGCTCTAAATAACCAATTATGTTCGCATGATTAATATGCGCATACAAAGTGTATTTGTCAATCACTCACTTCCAAGTTCCACCCCAATCATTAATCCTTAAAGGTTGGAGAAGAATATCACCACCATTTCTCTCCCCCACTCATTTCTTCTTCAAAATTTATAGTATTAATAGAGTTTAGATTTGGAGAAATTCAGATTTGGGGTTAATGAAAATGGGGGTATTATAAAAAATTATATAAGGGTGTGTGAATTGGTGTTGATGTTGAGGAGTTGGGATATAGATGTCGGCGGTGGCGGTCTCGGTCACAGTGAGTTGTTAGTTGTGTGTGTGTAAGTTTGTATCTATAATTTGGATTGTTGATAGTAGATATGGATTTGGTGATGATAATGATTTGACCATTAATAGTTAATAGATTTTTGTGTTCTTTTATTTGTGTACATGCTTATGGGTCTATTGATTTATAGAAGAAGGTTTACAGAAGAAGAAATGCCTTTGCAGATAGACGAAGTGAAGCGATAGAGGTAATCCTGAGAGACGAGACAACATTAAGTTGCAAAGAGGATGAATACTTACATACAGTACTTCGCATGTTAAGGATGCGCATACAAGACTTAACATATAAAGGATGCGTGTAGCTAGTCTTCCCATGCATAATCATAATGTGTATAGTCGTAATCGCATCATCTAGATGCGTGTAGTTCGAGTGTTATAGGTGTCTTATTTATGAGTCGGGGAATACGCATTTGCTTGATATGTATACGAACCCACGCATACATAGAATGCAAATGTAATGTGTGATTTCATACATTTAATTCGCGCACTGGTATTTTGGGCAGAGTAGAAGCTAAAACTGTTATAATGGGGATTCACCCCATGAATTTTAGGTTTAAGGTAAAAAAAATTGTACAAAACCATTTTTTAAATTTTTTTAAGAGTTTCAAAATTCGGATTTGGACAAATCCGAACCTGATCCGAAATCCGGTGGATTGGATTTCGATTTCGATTTTAAAATCCAATTGGATTTGGATTTGGTAAAAAAAAATTTGGATTTGGATACCTCACAAATCCAACCCGATCCGACCCATTGTCTCACTAGCCTTGTCCAGGTACTACAAAATGTAGAATTGTAGATTATAAAAATCGGGTTATTGTCCACAAAACATACATACTTCTTCAAAATAGAAAGAAATAAAATATAAGGATACACAGACAATTATTGTGGCATTAAACTTCTCATTCATACTATGAAATTATGAGAGATTGATTGACACTAGGATACGTAAACAAGCTGAAGTGATTGACAACAAATTAGGCTTCATGCTTAGAAGGTCGATAATGAAAGTGATACACCTCTTTAGGCGCTTAATGGACAAATATAAGAAACGTACTAGGAAAATGGAGATAATACACCTTCTTACATGCTTATTGGAGAAATATAAGAAATGTATAAGGAATTTAGATATGGTGTTTATAGACTTGGAAAACACATACGGAAGTGTACATTGTAATATTGAGAAGTTTAGAGTCTAGAGTGGTGCCGTGGATGGATGTGAGAGCGATAGAGGAGATTGGACATGTGTTAGGATTCTTATTGGTGACCTCAATATTTTTTAGTTGAGATAAAATCTCACCAAGTATTGCCATTAATTCCATTTCTTCACAAAATATAAGATTTTTTGACTAGAGGAATCTAAGATAATGTACCATGGTGTATGTTATTTGTTAATGACATAGTTATTATTATGGAGACAAAGGCAATCCTAAATGCGAAGTTAGAGCAATGAAGACTTACATTAGAAATATGGGACTTGCATGTTAATCGTTCTAAGACTGAATATTTATGGTACGATTTTAGCAATGCACCAAATAAGGAGGGGTTAGACTTTTGAATTAGAGAGCAATTGTTATCCCATAAGGATATGGGCTAAAAATAAGCCCTAAAGCCATAATTAATGATGCATTAATTAGACCTAATTTGGTCAAAACATGAAGCCCGTTAATAAGGCCCAAAACCCTAACTAAATATTAATTTCATAATTAATATTGAGGACCAATTAACAGCTGTGAAATAAGAGCCAAATATGGATATTACATCTACAATGAGCAGCATCCAAGGCACATCGTACAAGGAAACAGACTCCTACAAGGTAGGAGTCTAGAACCTTCCTCAAAGAGGTGACTTGCCTCCTAAGTCTCCTAACCCTACTCTAAATCTTAGGCTCCCAACGCCTATATAAAGGGCCTGACCCCTTATTCTCAGAACTACATTGGCTTGATTCTCTAGCAATACAGAGATACGTAGGCATCTTGCGAGGACCGTTTAGTCTCGAACGCAAGAACAACCATTAAAGCTCGAAGCTCACTAATCCTAGCATTAAATACTTACGAACCCTAGCCGCAATCTTAAACCCTCGTTTTAATTCCACAACATTTGGCGTCGTCTGTGGAAAAACATCATCAACCATGGTTAATACACGAAGAACACCAGTCACAACCGAGGCGACTACTATCACCTCTACTCCTCCTGCTGTCACCGAACAAGGGTATGTACCCCCCCCCCCCCCACTAACAGAGGCAACTACTCAGCCTCAGATTTCTTTGATACTCCTTAAGTTTTGATGATCAAAAATAGTAAGCCATTTGGCTTATTAGTAGATATAAAACAGCATGCTAGTTGTGTATGTACTAACTTGGTTTTGCAGGATACTTAAGCATACTGATTGCAAGCCAAAGTTGGGATACAGTAACAGTTGGCAAGCCATTTGCACACAGTCAATGCGCAAACAGCAAGCCAAAGTTGGGATATAGTAACAGTTGGTAAGCCATTTGCACATAGTCAATGCGCAAACAGCAAGCCATTTTCAACTGTTCAGAATTCCTGTAGATAAAGATCAAACAGACATATCTATGTTCTCAGGAAACTTGGTTGATGATATGGAAATGCAAAAAGTATAAGGCCATGTATCTGTTCAGCTCACCAGAACCAAAACAGCAAGCTGACAAGAACTTGCTATGTTATTTCGGTACTGTACTAACTTGGTTTTGCAGGGAAAATTAGCTTACTAATTGTATAATCAGTTTGTCACAAACAGCAAGCCAAATGCATGGACAGTCAGCATACCAGTTTCACAAACAGCATGCCATTTTCACAAACAGCATGCTGACTGCGTCTGACAGATTTAAAGAACCTTTAGGTTTTTCAAAGGGCATCAAGTGGAAATGTTGTTAGAGACATGTGAGGGCCCTCTGAATTATATCTGAATATGCCAGTACACATATCTCAAATATATTGGGAGACAAAACACTCTTTACTTAAAATAAGGAACTACTTTTACCTTATTTTAATACCTCCACTCAAAAAGAAACACATGGGCTTGTCTTCCTCGTCATATCAAATATTCTCTTCTATGCACGCTCCATGCTCTCTTTCTCTCAACTGAAACATTCAAACTCCTTCATCTTTGTATAACCAAAAACTCATCTCTAACGGCTTCAATTTTTTCATACCGTTGGAACCTTTCTAGCTTGGTTTTAAAATTGTTCTTGTTTACCTATTTAAGAGCTGCTCATTCTCAATTCTTAATATACATATCAATTGAATATCCATCAAGTGCAGAAACAAGATATATACACAACTATAAAGCTTACATTGCAAAATCTTTCTAAACCTTTCAAACCCATATATATATATATATATATATATATATATTCAGAGGGTTCATAGGTTGAGTTGTATTTATTCAAATCTTTGTATTGTTCAAATTGTATTGATTTGTTGCTGTACAAGGTTGGCTTAAGGTTTTGGGTGGGTCGAACTAGGCTAAAGAATGATACTTGGGAAGTATTGCTTAGAGAGTTAGTTCAGCACAGCAAACAGCAAGCCATTTGTAAGCAACAGGGTGTAAGGGAGATATATTGTTGGATCTTGTAATCGGTTTATAGTTGATCAATAATATATTCTCTTACCAAGTTTGGTAAGGGACCAGGATGTAGACCATAGGGGATTAGGGGTCGAACCTGGCTTAAAGATCTTGTGTCACATTTTATTTTCTGCATATTTCATACTGCACTGCATTTTAGTTACAAACAACTTGCCATTTGTAAACTGTGCCATCACAAACAGCAAGCTGTTTCTGGTAAAATTTCAAACAGGTCATAAATAACCATTGTTAGCCATCAACACCTATTCACCCCCCCTCTAGGTGTTGTTTTTCAATTGGTATCAGAGCTTGGTATACTAACATTTCTGTAACAGGAAAGTATCGATCAAAATAGCTGAACATTATCTCGAAGCTAAATCTGATTATAGAGCTCCCCTCCTCACCAGCTCGGAAAATTAAAACTGGTGGAAATGTAGAATGGAAACATTCTTGTCCAATAGGCCACTGGTATTAAGAGTTGTGCAGAAAGGAAATTTCGAATTTCTAGATGACAAAAATCAACCAAAAGATGTTGATGATCTCACTCCCGAGGAGATTATCAAATGTGGTTATAATGGAGAAGCTAGAAACTCTCTAATGGATGCACTAGATCAAGCTGAGTATGACAAGGTTTCTTCTCTAAAAACAGCAAAGGAAATGTGGGATGCTTTGGAAACCTATCATGAAGGATCAACAACTTTAAGAAAGGTGAAGCTTAGCAAGCTAATGAATGACTTCGGAAACTTCAAGCTCAAGGATGGTGAAACAATCAAAGAAGGTCAAGCAAGATTCCATGTCACTATAAACTCTTTAAAGAGACTTGGAAAGGATATTCCACAAGATGAAACTAACATGAAAGTGTTAAGTGCGGTACCATTCATTTATGAGGCTAAAGTCACGGCTTTGGAATCATCTTCAAATATTGACACCACGGATCACCTAGCTGTATTTGCTGAGCTAGAACAGTTTGAAAACAAGATAAATAACAGTCAGGTTGAAGGTGTTCGGTCTCCCCTATCCAAAATGAAGAATTTGACTCTTCATTCTACAAACAGCAAGCCAGCTAAATCTGCAAACAACAAGCTGATTGAATCTGATGACGAATCTAATGAAGAACTTGCACTTATTTCAAAGAAGATCAAGAGGCTGATTGAAAGGAAAAATAGAATGAAAAGGGATAGAGGAGGTTTCTCTAACAACAAGAAAGCCAAGGAGCAAACTTGTTTCGAATGTGGCAAGCCAGGCCACTTTAAGAAGGATCGCTACAAGCTCAAGTCAAAACAGCCTGCTGTTTTCAAAGACAAGAGAAATCGAAGGCTTTACTGACTTGGAGTGATGATGATTCAGACTCCAGTGATGACTCAATTGAAGACATGGTGAATTTAGCTCTTGTAGGTTTAAATGATGAAGAAAGCTCACAAGGATCCATAAAAGAAGAATTTGTGGATAGTGATTATTCGGAATCTGAAAATGATGCAAGTGAGATAAACTCAATTAATTCTGATTTACCTTCTTGTCCTACTATGCTAGAAGAACTAACCATGCAGGTACCAAGTAATGTATCTATTGAGTTCATGGAATTGAGAAATAAGAATAAAGAGCTTGAAAAGAGAAATATTCATTTGAAGAAAATTATTTCTGATTTAATGGCTGAGAAGGCTCCTGAAATCAATCATGATGATCTTATTGCTGATTTAAAAGAAAAACTAGTTCAATTCGAAGGAGTCAACAAAGTAATTCTTCGAAGAAATGAAGTGCTCATGAAGGAATTCAAGGATTTGAGGTTACAAATTGAAGCTAGAGATAAATGTATTAAATCATATAAGCTCAAAGAATCTAGTCAAGCCGAATCCTCAAAAACTGCTGAAAAGAGAATCCAGCAAGCTGAACTTATCAAACAGCAAGCTGAACTGATTTCTCTTCTGGAAAAAGAGGTCAAAGATCTCTAGAAAAGGATGGAAACCTTTGTTCAAAGAGAAGACAGCTTAAAGACAATAATGAAAAGGGCAAATGTCCCTTTAGTTAGAGAAAGAGTTGGCATGAACTTAAACAAGAAGCATGGTGCGCTCAAATATGATGGAAGAAATGGCATACCTTACAACTATGCTATGCCTTGGAAGACATGCAACAAGTGTGGTGGAAAAGGCCATCTGGAAAGAAATTGTGTGGTTCAAGTAAATCATAAAGGGAAAACAACTTACCATAATGGACCAGTCAGGGGACAAACAGCATACCAGAATGCTTCTGAAAGAAGACAAACAGCTTACCAAAAGAGTGGCAGAATGCAAAAGTCACCAAAAGTGGTCCAAAAATGGATCATAAAAACTGATTTAAATGTTTTATATACTATTTCTACTAACCAATCTGGACCCAAACCTATATGGGTGCCAAAACATTGAGCTGGTGTTTGCTTGTTTTGTAGATATGTCTTACCGCCAAAGTAAAGTCAAATCGATGGATTTTGGATAGCGGATGCACTAGACATATGTGTGGAGACAAGTCTCAGTTCATAAGTCTCCAAATGAAGAAGGGGGAAGAGTTACAATTGGTAATAGCAAGACTCTTCGAATCTTTGGTATCGGTTCTATTGGTAATAGTAATATTTCGATTGATAAAGTTCAATATGTCAAAGGACTTTCTTACAATTTGCTTAGTGTCACTCAATTATTTGATGATGGACATATTGTTCAGTTTGGCATTGATAAAACTATTATTACTATTGGTACTAACAAAGTCCCCCTAGTTGCTAGAAGGGAAGGAAATATATATGTATTGGACTTTGAAATGCAGGAAACAGCGTGCTGTTTGGCTGCAATGGACAATGATCCTTATATTTCGCATAGAAGGTTGGGTCATGCACACATGGTCTTGCTTAGCAAATTATCCAGCAAGAAATTGGTCAGAGGGCTACCCAAACTGAAGTATGCTAAAACTGAGGTCTGTTCAGCGTGCCAATTGGGCAAACAAATTAGAAGTACACACAAAGCAAAGAAAATGGTGTCTACTTCTAAACCTTTAGAGCTTCTACACTTGGATCTCTTTGGTCCAGAATCTTATAAGAGTATTGGAGGTAAATGTTAACACAAAATCACGCAAGCGTACGTGGTCACAAGTAATATAGAATAAAGTTGAGTTCGTTCCCACAGAGATCTGGTTATGGTTTTAATTCAGTTAATGCACCTATGCAACAATGTATGGTTATTACTCACTGCTAAGACAAATAACAAATTGGGTTTAATTAACTAAATTAACTAAGAAGTAAATTAACAACTAATAATTAACTAACTAACGAGAATTGAAATTGAATTACGTCTAAAAGAGTAACATGGGATCCTAACTTCATTAAATACTTCGCTTAGATCTGACGCCTTTAATCAATATATGCAATGGTTATGATATCTGATCGGATAACACGAAACAAGTACACGCTACTTCTCAGTATACGAATACCAAACTAAACATACATCCACAAAAGAGATAGAAGATGAATAGACACCAATTATGCTTAGACCCTATATGTCTATAGAATTTGAAAACATAACGGTTGAAGAGCAAGTTATCCATAAAGATCACACAGGGCAATATAAGTATTTTCATCTTATACTACTAATCATGTTGATAAACAATCATGAACCTATGCTAGCATGACAAGTTCTAAATCTCAAGATCCACTTTCACTTCACAAGAGATTAACAAATTAGATGTTCGCGACGCATCTATCAATTAAGCATAACCATACAAGGATATCAGATATACATCACACACAGATCTTTAAAGTATCAAAATACTAAAGCTCCATAAATAAATCTGTTAGAATCCAATGACAACGATTAGTTCATAATCGAACCTCTCGTCATCATGGGATCTAATGAAACCATGATAAAAACAAAGTATGAAAAGATACAAATAAAACTAAGTAATTGATATGTAATGGTGTGTTTTTTTCTGTCCCCCAAGATGTGTATTTATAGTCCCAATTTGCCTCTCCATCAAGCAATTGCCGTTTTAGAGTTGGAATAGGAGTATGGAAATTTCCGTTCTTGAATGAGAATAGAATTGCAAATTCCATGTGTAGATCTGATTCTGGAATGTTCTAGCCGCCCAGAGCAATTACCATACTTATTAGAAGTAGGAATTCTGGCAATTTCCTGTTTAGAATTGAATTCTGGCAATTTTTGTTGATTCTGTTTTGAATGAAAATTCTTTCCAATAATTCATGACTCCGGACTACCTTAGAATGATAGAAAATTCCGTTATCTTCGCGTGGGCAGTTGAATCGTCCAAAACGGACTTGTAGAACTCAAGATATGGCCAAAACAAAATAAGAAATTATGGCTGATTTTTCACCCGCTGACTGCTACTGTTTATGCGCGTCCGTTACTGTTCATTTCGCTGATTTTGCTGATTTTGCTCTATTTTCTTCGTTTTAACTCCGATTTTCATTCCGTTTCTTCCGGCTCTCTCGCAATTTGATGTACTGTTATTCTTTAAGCTCAAAACCCACCATTTAAGCATGGAAAACATCATCCCACATCCGACTCTTATTCCTGCACAAATTCACTAAAAACACATAAAAAACACCACATACTTAAGTTCAAGTCATTAATTCAAGCCGATACGAAGCATTCCAAGTGGATATAACATCCACTTATCAGTAAACAATATGGTTTTGTAATCGTAGATGATTATTCTAGATTTACTTGGGTATTCTTTCTTCGTACTAAAGATTGTGCTTTTAATGAGTTTGAGAAGCTAATCAAATTACTTGAGAACAAGTTGAATACAAGACTTGTAGGTATAAGAAGTGATAGAGGAGGTGAATTTATCAGTAAGGACTTTATTGCATATTGTGAAGAAAGAGGAATCTCCCACGAATTTTCTGCTCCAAGGACACCACAACAAAATGGAGTGGTAGAAAGGAAGAACAGGTCACTTCAAGAAACAGCAAGGAATCTATTGCAAGAAAGCAAGCTACCTAGAAGTTTTTGGGCCGAAGCTGTGAATACAACATGCTATTTGTTGAATCGAATTATAATCAGGCCTATTTTGGACAAAACTCCATATCAATTGTTAAGAAACAAGAAGCCAAATATCAGTTACTTCAAAATTTTTAGTTCTAAGTGTTTTGTGCTCAAGACAATTGGTAATGATGGTGTAACACCACCAGATCCGGGGTCCGGGATCCGATCGTTATGGTCTCCAATTCTGTCCACAACACTTGAACTTACCTCAACATAAAATAAATTACATCTTTATGACCCAACACAATAAAACACACCCGTTATAGTCCCAAAGATGAATTCAGAGTAACAACCAAATTTTATTAAACACATTATGAGTTCTTACAACCCAAAAGAGTTACAATATGAATACATACTCTTTGCCATCCATTTGCATAAGTCATACTAGACCATATACTTGGTACTGAAAGAATGAATCTATCCTACCAAAAGCTTCTTCTTCAGCTCTGGTAGTCTCATCGTCCTCGCCCGCGTCGAGTGCGCCTTGTGCGAGTCATCTGGTATAGCTGTTGTTGTGATATAATAATAAAGCAAGGGTGAGCAATAGCCCACCAACAATAATATATAACTGAACGATAATATATAACAGTTCAAAAGTATCTTTCAAACCATATGCCATGCATTTACGGAAATGATGCCAGTATAACATAAACGATGAAGTTACAATGTAACTCAAAATGCATATATAGGTGGGAATATCTGCTATGTTAAAGATAAGCCAGATATCATCATTTATCATAAAAGAGGAACTTGCAGGAAAAATATTGCAATTCCAACTATGAATACTTTTCCAATACTGCCAACAATGATAATGTTGCAGAAAATAAAAGAATTTTAATGATGAACTTATGCTGAAGTATTCACCGCGCCCACTGCCAATCTTACGATGATCAGTCGCAGATTGTACAGCTCAATTTAGATTTACTACCGGTAGAAGGAAGAGCTGACGGATTTACTTGTCTACCGCCCTGTTAGATCTCCCCGGCCAACGATTTGGCCAACTGGGATGTGCCGGCGCTACTCCGCCTCTTACACGACTCCAAGTTTGAAAGGAAGTTCTTGACTCTGAATGTAAAGTTCGTCCCCCTTTCCCCAAGTATGATACTTGTTGATAAGACTCCACAAAGTAGTCGTATCTAGTTGGAAAGGAAAATTCAACATCATATCTCTCAAGCTGCTGCTTGTTAGAGGATACCATCTTGTTCCAATAATCTTACCCCTCGAATGATGAGAAGGTTACTTGAGGATTCAATTGATAAACAACAACCAAGTTGCGAATGAAAAGAATAGTTTTACAAGATTTATGACCGGGAAGTCACAAGATAAATAACATTGCTCAAGTAGGTTCCCCTATAATATGGAAGTTAGAGCGAGCATTTAAATCCTTTTAAGATAGATTTAAATGAAAAATAAAAAGAGTTGGGAACCTTTCCTTGATAAAATAGTCGTAAAAAGACTCCGAAATATTTTACATAATATCTAGAGGTGAAATATAATCTTCGAATAATATAAATCATTTTAAGAAGAATTTAAAAGAATTAAATAAATATTCCAAGAATATTTATTAACTAAATAATAATTACGGAATATTACTAAATCATAATATTGCTAGTAAGTAATCCTCGAATGAATATATAGAATTATTTACTAAATAAATCCCTCCTTAAATGAATATTCAGAATAATATTCATTAAATAATTAAGCTCCAATAAATTTTTAAAATAATATTCAATAAATAAGTCAAACCTTAAATGAATATTTGAAAATAATATTCATTTAATAAATAAACTTCTAAATGAATATCCAAATAATATTCATTTAGTAATCAAAACTTAAAAGGAATATTCGAAATAATATCCCTTAAGTAAATATAACTTCCAATGAATATTTTAAATTAATATTCATCTAGTACATAAAACCTTAAATGAATATTCGAAGGTAATATTCTTTTAATAAATAAAATTCCCATGGATATCAAAATAATTATTCATTAAATAATCAAACTCTAAGTGAATATTCAAAAAAATAATATTCACCTAATATTTCTCGGCTGAGATAATACTCAAATAACATTCTTCGAAAGATTTCCAAGTAATTGATACTTTATGGAAATATAAATAATGTTTAATAATAACATTCCTCAAGATCAATAATAATTTGCCGTTGGAATCCCTCCGGGTTTCCACAACTATCTGTATCTCAAAATACCGACTCCCGGTCTATATTAAGAATGAATATCATATGCCCTTCGCTAAGGGTCTTATTAAAACAATTCGGCTTATAACTGATAATTCGTATATAGTCTATAAGCCAATATCAATTCAGGGAACAGGTATCATAATATAATTTGACAATAGGCATGCATGCTATGGCAATCACACACACACACACACACACACACACACACACACACACACACACACATATATATATATATATATATTATCACAACAACAGGTTCAAAGTTTTGAACACTTGCCTGGTAATCGGGTGTGGGTGGAGATAGTGTGTCCTGGGTCTGCTCAATGATCTAAAAACAATCTGAACATTCGAGATTAACCACTTAACACGTTTTAAAAGTCTAGGTATAAACTTCACTTAAATCGAAACACGTTTTCGACTTATCTCGTTATACACCTTTTAGTGTAACTCTTTTTATTACTGATGCGATCCGACATTTGTTCGTTATTACGACATGTCATCATACCCACACTCGGTATATACTTAATTCGTATAAGTTCTAAAGTTGATCGATTATGAACCGAGATTATACCTCGAGTTTTATCGTTCGTTTTCTAAGTGTTTTACCAAAGTTATAACCAAGCGGGTTTTTAGGGGTTCGTTCGCGTTTAACTATGATTCCAACATTTTTATAAAATCGGTAAACGATCCGTTTGATATGTGGTTTTCTTTCATACCTTCCTTATGACCCCTAGTATTTATTTACCAAGATTCGCCACTGGGTAACATGCTTTACGAGGGTTCAATTGAAGTTACGAACTTTTACTTACGGGTCGAACCAATGTTATTAATTTGACCATAACTCCTAAACCGTAAGTCGGAATGTTTCGATTCTTACGCCAATACGATCTATGGCTCGAGGTCTACAAGGGAATGTCATTTATTCATCAAGGCCAGAAAATCATCCTAACTGTTATGCACGGTTTTCTAGAGGTTAACGAAAATTGGGCATTACGACGGCTATAAATCGGACGTTTCCAAATTGTTACAACAATCCCCAAGCCACACCGGGCATACATACATCTTATACACAGGATTCTCATCTCAACAAGTCCAGAAATATCATACTTCACCATCATATTCATTATATCTCTTAGATCAATGAAGCTAATTACATAATCATGCTCATAATACACCATTTCATAACTAATCTCAAAATCATCCAATAATCATCAAAACTTAAACTAAGAGCTAGGGTTTCTTGAGATGATTACCTTCCTTGGAGTATGTACTAGCCTTACTAAGCTTGATCTAGTCCTTGTATAGCCTTAACAAAGCTTGGATCAACCAAAGAAAACAAGAAATCAAAGATTAGTTCTTGGAAGTTACTATTCACCCTAAACTTGTAAAAATCATAGAAAACTGAAAAATAAGAATTTAGCTCTCAAATTTTTTACCACATCTTGGTCTCTTCATAATCTTTGTTTTGTGTTCTAGATCATCAGATATGAAGCTTCCTAGCTAGGGTTTTGAGCCCTCTTTTTCTGCTGGACAGAAACTGGGCAGATTTGTTTCCCCAAATTTGAGTATTGATTTAACTAGGCTATACTACTTTTTTGGCCATGAAATTTTGAGAGAATATTACCCATGGAGTGGAGAGGCTATGGTTAAAATTTGGTGATTTTATCATGGATAGAAATGGAGATATGAATTTTTCTTTCATAGTGGTTCTTGCTGGGCAAGTTTAAGAAAATGGAGAGAATGGAGTTGTCTTGCTTGATGTCTTTGAAAAATAATGCATAAAGTGATGTCTTGAATAATATCTCATCTTATGTTCACTTTATTAAAGTGATGATGCATGGAGTGATGTATTTGGCAAGACAAGTGTTGAGTTTTGGATGGTTACAAGCTAACTAAGTGGTTGGTTTTCTAAGTACTAGTTTCTTGCTAAGTATCCTAGTTACTTGAGTCACCACTTGGATGCTAGCTATTTTCTAATAGCTTATGCATGGCTCTTGCTTCCTCTGCTTGTTTCTTTGTCCGGTTATTTCTCAATTCATTGATCGTTCGGAGGAATAACTCATTCGTTACTAGTTAGGGTTTTACCGGAAATTGTAATAATATTTACCCCATCATTCTCAATTCTATTTCATAATTCTTGAACCTATTTTCCTTAAATCCCTTTAATAATTCCTTAAGTCTTTCAGTGTCCAGGGAAATCTCGGGGAAAATAAAAGTGCTATTTTTCAGAATCCGACAGTTTTTACATACACTCTTTTTCCCCCTGGATCACTAATACGAACTCAGAATCTCGTTCCGTGTACTTCTCTATAGTGTCGTCTCATAATATTCTCTTTTCCACCAAAACACTATTCATTCTTTATTCTTTACTTATTCTCTTAGGGTTGTACAATTGTCCCTGATCTCTTTCGATCGTTCCTTAACCTTTTTACGGACCCACTGGACCAATAACAGATATCGATTTGGATGACATAAGAATAATCATCTCCTTTAGAATTATCAAATCTCAATTCCCTAGGAGATAGATAATTCTTATCTAAAGTGTCAACCAATAGTATTCTTCATGGCATATAAACATTTGAATCCAAATCTATTCCTTTCATTCATTATCTCAATCGTTACATCATAGTCGTAATCACTATTCACCATTACCTCAGTACATAATAAAAAGTTTTAATTATATCCAAAATTTGGGGTTCTTACAGATGGTAAATTCACTGCTAAATCCTATGAAGCTATATTTCTTGGTTATTCTTTAACAAGTAGGGCTTATAGAGTTTATTATATTAATAAACATATTGTTGAAGAATCTATTGATGTTACCTTTCAAGAACCTAACAATGATCTACCAAGAGATGTGGAAGAATTTGTAGGTGAAAGTGAAAGCATGTGTAACACCCCCAGATCCGGGGTCAGGGATCTGGTGGTTACGGTCTTACATCCATTCATAATACTTGACTTGAGTCCACAATAAATAAATCACATGCTGTGACCCCACAATAATATCCACTCACACACACAACAGTTATAGTCCCAGAGATGAAATTCAAATAAGTCTTACATTAAAGGGTTGCGAATAAAAGTTATTACAATCCAAAAAGGATATCATCATAAGTTTAACAATTTTGCCGTTGATTACATTAATAATACATATAGTTAAACAGGAAACAAAAGCTGTCTAACTAAGCTACCTCAACAATGGCGGCTAGCATCTCAGCGGGGAGTCCGGTGGGCCGGGTAACCCGCTTGCGCCGAGTGCGCCTGACGCGAGCCATCTGTCCTAGCTGTTGTTGTGACATAATATAAACGAAACAAGGGTGAGCAGAAGCCCACCAACAATAATATAACTGAACAGTGATGCATATATGCAGTAGTTCAAAATATCCTTTGAAATCATATGCCATGCATTAATGAAGTTATTGCCAGTATAATATAAAGGATGAAGTTACAAGGTAACTCAAAGTATTTGTTTTATGGAAATATCTGCTACATCAAAAGTAAGCGAGATATTCTCATTGCAATTAAAAGAGGAACTTGCATGAAAAGATTGCAATTCCAGTTATGAACACTTTTTCAGCTCTGCCAACAGTAATCATGTTGCAGGAAATAAATAAGTTTGGATGATGAACCAATGATGGAGTATTCACCGTGCCCGCTGTTCCAATCTTGATGATCAGTCGAGATCGTACAGCTCAAATTAGATTTACTACCGGTAGAAGGAAGAACTGACGGCTTTACTTGTCTACCGCCTTACTAGCTCTCCCCGGCCAACGGTTGGGCCAAAGGGGATGGACCCGCGCTACTCGGCCTCTTACACGACTCCTAGTTCAAATAGAATTCATGATTCTGAATGTAACGTTCGTCCCCCTTTCCCCAAGTATTATACTTGTTGATAAGACTCCACAAAGTAGTCGTATCTAGTTGGAAAGGAAAATGCACCAATAACTTCCAAGCTATTGCTTGGTAACGAATATCAACTTCTTCCAACCATCTTACCCCTCGAAAGATGAGAAGGTAAACAACGACTTAATAAGTCAATAGCACCCGAGTTGCGAGTGAAGAGAATACTTTATGACCGGGAAGTCGACAAGATAAATATCATTTTCCAAGTAAGGTTCCCATATTATTAGGGAGATAGACTCAAAGAAGAATGATGTCTGAGAACCTTTCTTGATATAAGATTAATAATAATATGACTCCGAAATATTTTCCGTAATGATCGAAGAAGATAAACCTTATCGAGGTTATTCTAAGTATGGGATAAATATTCAGAGAATATTTATTGAATTAAAATATTTTACAGAATATTTAGGAATATGAAAGAATATCTTTAATCAGAGTATTTCTCAAATAATCCTTGAAGAAATATCGAGAGAACATTTATTGCATAATTAAATATTCAACTGAATATTCAAAATAATATTCATTAATTAATAAGACCTGAAAGGAATATTTAAAATATTATTCGATGATTAAATAGAACCCTGGATGAATATTCAAAATAATATTCATAATTAATTAGGAATTTAAATGTTTATTGAAAAAGTAATATTCATTTAATGAATAATATTCTAAATGAATATCAAGTAATATTCATTTAGTAATCCAAGCTTTAAAGGAATATTCGAGATAAGACTCGATAAATAAATCAAGCTTCAGATGAACATTAAAATAATATTCATCAGGTAATTACTATCTTAAATGAATATTCAAAAGTAATATTCATTTAATGAATAATATTCTAAATGAATATCCAAATAATATTCATTTAGTAGTCCAACCTTTAGAAGAATATTCGAAATAATAATCGATAAATAATTCGACTCTGAATGAATATAAAAAAATATTATTCGTCGAATAGTTACGTTCAAATAATTATTTGAAGTAGGGATCGTTAAATAAATAATCTCGAACGAATATTCAAATAATATTCGTCGCCCGAATAATGGAAAATATTTACTTAGATATTTTCTTTCGAGGTAATCTCGATATGTCAAGAAATATTGACTCCCGGTCTATATTCGATGAATAAGAATACGCCCTTCTATGAGGGTCTTACAATAACCGGCTTATAATAGATACGTTAGCTATCTAATTTATAAGCCAATAAACAATCAGGGAACAAGCATAACGATATAACTTGAAAGTAGGCATGCATGCTATGGCATATGTATAACAGAAAACATATATATATATATATATATATATATATATATATATATATATATATATTCAATCACAACAACAGCCTAAAAGAAGGGAATTGAAACTTGCCTGGTAGTCGAGTACGGTAAGGGGTAGTGGTAGCGGGTCCCGGGTCAGCTTGGTGATCTATAAATAGCCAAGGCATTCGGGATTAATCACTTAACATCTCAAAAGTTAAGTTATACTTAAATCGAAACACGTTCTCGAGTTATCTCGTTATACCCCTTTTAGTGGATTCCTTTTATCATCGATCTGACCCGACATTCGTTCGTTAATACGACATGTCACTGTACTTACACTTGGGACATACTTAAGTCATACAAGTTCTAAAGTCGATCGTTACGAATCAATATTATACTCCGAGTTTTATCGCCCGTTTTCTAAGTGTTTTACCGAAGTTATAATCAAGCGGGTTTTTAGGGGTTCGTTCGCGTTTAACTTCGATTCCAACATTTTTATAAAATCGGAAAACGATCCGTTTGACATGTGGTTTTCTTTCATACCTTCCTTATGACCTCTAGTATTTATTTACCAAGATTCGCCACTGAGTAACATGTTTTACGAGGGTTCAATTGAAGTTACGAACTTTTACTTACGGTTCCGAACCAATTTTAGTAATTTGACCATAACTCCTAAACCGTAAGTCAGAATGTTTCGATTCTCATGCCAAAACGATCTATGACTCGAGATCTACAAGGACAAGTCACAATATTACCAAGGTCAAGAAGTTATATTAACTTCCATGTTTGGTTTTTAAGTGTTAACAAAAATTCGGCATTACGACGGCTATAAATCGGACGTTCTAAAAATCGTAACAACACAACCAAGCCACACCGGGCATCAACACAATTCATAAACATGATTCTCATCTCAACAAACCCTAGAACCACTGATCTTAACCTCAAAATCATCATGCTTCTTAAATCACATAACTAACTACATAATCATGCTTATAATCACCACTATAATCATACAAAGCTAAAACCATCAAAAACATATATAAATCTCAAATCAAATGCTAGGGTTTCAAGAGGTCTACCTTCCTTGGAGTATGTTCTAGCCTCAATAAGCTTTGTATGATCCTTGAGTGGCCTTAAGCTAGCTAAATCAACCATAGGAATCAAAGAAAACAAGATTAGTTCTTGAAGAACACTATTCATCACTCAACTTGTAAAAATCATAAAAAATCGAAAAACAAGAGTTTAGCTCTCAAAATTTTACCACATCTTGGGTTCTTCATAAGCTTTGTTTTGAGTCCTAGATCATCAGATTTGAAGCTTCCTAGCTAGGGTTTTGAGCCCCCTTTCTCCTCTGCACAGAAACTGTCAAGCACAGATCAGTTTGGCTTCTTCAACTTTGAGAATGGATTTGACTAGGCTATACTACTTTGTTGGACATGAAGTTTTGAGCGAATATTACCCATGAAGTGGAGAGGCTATGGTTAAAATTTGGTGATTTTATCATGGTTAGAAATGGAGATATAAATTTGTCTTTGGAGAGTGTTTCAGCTGGACAGTTTGAGAGAATGAGAGGAATGGAGTTTGTTTTGCTTGCTTTGATCTCATCCTTGTCCAAAATGCATTATTGATGATAATATCTAGCATAAAGCTACTTTATTAAAGTGCTTTTCTCATATATGATGCAATCCAAGGGACAAGTGTTGTGATTTTGTGGTGGAAAGGTGTCATGCAAGCTAACTAAGTGATTTGGTTTCTAAAGATGCTAGTTACTTTGTAACTACTTAGTTACTTGATCTTATCTATTTGCACATGCATGTATCTTGGCTCTCCGCTTGTCTCTTTGTCCGGTTATTACTTAATTTGATTGATCGTTCGGAGGAATAACTCATTCGTTTCTAGTTAGGGTTTTCCCGGAAACCGGCTTAATATTTATACTATCATCCTCCATTCTCTTTAATAATTCTTGAACCTATTTTCCTTAAATCCCTTCAAAATTTCTTAAGTCTTTCAGTGTCCAGGGAAATCTTGGGGAAAATAAAAGTGCTATTTTTCAGAATCCGACAGCTTTTACATACACTCTTTTTCCCCCTGGATCACTAATACGAACTCAGAATTTCGTTCCGGATACTTATATATCGCGTCGTCTAATAATATTCCTATGTCCACCAAAATCACTATTCATCCATTTTTCTTGACTTATCCTCTTAGGGTTGTACAATTGTCCCCGATCTCTTTTCGATCGTTCCTTAACCTTTTTACGGACCCACTGGACCAATAACAGATATCGATTTGGATAACATAAGAATAATCTTCTCCTTTAGAATTATCAAATCTCAATTCCCTAGGAGATAGATAATTCTTATCTAAAGTGTCAACCAATAGTATTCTTCAAGACATAAAAACATTTGAATCCAAATATATTCCTTTCATTCATTATCTCAATCGTTACATCGTAGTCGTAATCACTATTCACCATTACCTCAGTACATAATAAAAAGTTTTAATTATATCCAAAATTTGGGGTTCTTACAGTCTCCTCTCCTTAAAAGGATTCCGTCCCGGAATCAGGTAGGAAGCAAAGAGTCATTTGCCCGTCGTTCACTTTTTAGCTTCCCGGTCAATTCTTAGTCATTCTACCCTTTCCAAGCACATCTTCTAGCGCTACAATCCATACTTTATCCTTTTTCCATCAACGTTGCTACTTTTCGTACAACACACTATCCGGGTTATACTCTTACTCAGTCTTATACTTATTGATATCCGCAGTGGCTTTGGTATTTCTATCGTGCTGCGAATTCGGAGATAACCTCGCTCGCACTGTGCATTTCTCGATCGCTTTAATCTTCGCAAACTCGATCAATATAGAGAAGTGGAAGGATTTATTGAGAGATCACTATGATCAATTGAACATTTGTTATATTGCATAGTTAGTACAGAAGGGGGCCAGCCTGTAGTACTTGACAAGCAATTAAACAAGTTATGGTATTCCACTTAGACTTCTATCACATAGACAGATAGTCACGTAGCAGTACCTCCCCTCCTTAAGGGGTTGTTCTTCCCAATTCATAAAGAAGATGAATAAGAGAGAAGAAAATAAAAGAATCCTAAAGGATTATAGAAAGTTTTCATGATTGTAAAATATCATACTCAAAATTTACCTCTGAACTATAAAGGTTCATCAAAGAAGAAAATCATCATAATTATATCCAATACTATTTGATCGCAATCTCACGTGTCAACATCTCTTGCTGCTTTGTCCACTATTCTCTGGACCTGTACCCTGGTTCAACCTTAGCAACACTTACTTTTGGAAAATCTTTGAACCTCTCAGGTTAAATCTTAGTTTCTCGCTTGACACCATTGTTACTGACATTCCATGTCACGCTACTAGCTTTTTCATATCCATAATATTAACACTATCAGGTTGTCATCCCGAGAATTCATCGGAAAACCCATTTATTAATCCATTCCTAACATTCCTTGCTTCATATTTCGTAGTTGCTTTCCCCGTCTTTTCTTTATCAATCACATCCTTCTCATTATCTGATTCTTATTTACTTCTGTTATTTACTTTCACCTTCATCTCCTTATTGAGACACCTTTTGCACTTGGTACCTCCTTATCGGTATTCCGTCACATTTACTCTATAATCATCACGTTATTCCAATTTAAACTTTCCGAAATGAATCTGGCCCGATCCCTTAAATATAATCTACTTCTGTCAACCTTGTTTCTCATCACTTGTTCTTTTCTACCCGTGGTTTTCCACAGGTTGTTCTTCGTAAGTCAGACCAGGTCGTATATCTACTTGCTCGTACTCTTATCATCTATCGAGTATCTACATTTTACTGGCGTAGCCTTGCCACATGAAACACGTTACTACCATGCTATAAGCTTTGGGGGTAAAAATGGCTCGAATGCCACCTTCCGAACACTTTTAAACTCTCAGGTGGCCTAATAAGTCTCGGGCTCAACTGCCATTCTCTGTAAGTCTCATTAATTCTTTCTACAGGAATACAGTTAGCATCCTGAATCATCAACCTCATATTCTCTATCTTGTTTGCGCAGAAGTATACTAACACAAACTTGCTTGTCATTCATCAACATGCCATTTAGATTATCAATAGCAACACTTTCTTTATCTTTACCTTGTCATCTACTTTCTTAGAAGAATCACCATCGCTTGTTGTTTACGTAGTGCGTTAATAGCTAACCATACGGGTTTCAATCCTTTAGGGAGACAAAGTAATCACTATTCCTTATCCATAAGGAACACTTCCTGAACTTGATGTAGATATTACATGAAGTAGATAAAATTGCAGAAGAGTTTCAAGCATCGCAGCTATGTCAGGTTGATGAAACTATCACTCGTGCAGCTTCCATAAAAGACTGGAAACTTAACGGTTTACTTCATCAATTTTGTATCATGGTCCTGGTTTGCCTCAAAATGGGACCTTCTAAGGTGTGTAGTTTGCTTAAGATAATATCGGGAATCGAATCTTTACTTAAACTATTATTACCGTCAATTCTTGCACAGTCATCAGAAGGAATGTAAGTTCCTCCACTCCGATATGACCTTCAAGGTCCTTCCAAATATCATTCTGTTTCTTCGGTATGAACATTTGTAATTATTCCTCTATACTTAGACTGTCGGCCGCCTCATTGGCCTTTCTTGATAATAATGATTTCTTGTTATCCATGTTCTCTGGATACATTCCAACTCAAATCTTTCTACCTCACTCCCATCACTGTTGGGTGAAAGCATCCTTCCTTAAGCTCTACTGAAGGAGAAAAACATATCTAACAGTCTTTTTCCATAAGTCATTGCTTCCACCTTCCCGTGGGAACTTTATCACATTTATTCCCAATCCTACTTAGGATACTTCGTTTCTTATTTCTTTCTTTATATTAGGATAATCTCAACCTTTATAGGTTCAATCCATACTTCCTCAGGGTTTCATACATGCCTCATCTGGCATTATTGTTACTATGTCATACATTCCTTACCAAACTTCCATTTTGAAGTTCGGAATATTACCTTTTTCCTTGTAAGGTTTCTTAGGTCATCCTCATCATTCCCCTTGTATTTTCTGGGTACAGGGTATATCAAAACGTCATTGATCAATACTCTAATAATTCTATCTATGTTCTTTCCAGGACTCTTTTTAATAATCCTTACAGGTCATTGTTGCCTTAGCAAGTCCAGCTCATATCATCTGAATTCATAATGTCGTTATTAGGGTTAATGCCATCCCTTGTGCATTCCCCAGGGTTTGTCTTAATTTATGGATATCCTATCCTTAATTCAACTGCCAAGGAATTCTTGCGTCCTGTACTTGGCAATCAAATCATGTATCCTTAATAAGGGTCTCTTCTCAATCATTCTCATTTGATAATCGATCGGTGGCTTAATGCTAACCTCTTCTTTCAGATAGTTGTCAGCCTATTTGACCTTCTGAAAGACAACGTATGTCTATCTGCTCTCTTACAGAACTTGGTACTGGTAGCAAGGATGTTCTGGAAGATATTGGTCGAGTCGATTTTAACGTGAATCTCTTAGTACTTATCGTTCTTCTCAAAGGTAATTGCCTTATACGAAATTTCTACAGCATACTGATCCATCTCTGACCATTTCTATACTCTCTTCATAAACCTTGTTTGTTTACTTTCCTTAGTCATAATATATTCATGGTATTCATGATACCCTAACATCATACATCTCAAGTCATTGTACTTCCATTTTTTTTTTCGTAATCTTGGACGATCATATACACATGAATCACTTTAGTACGGGTGACCCCATTCCAAAAGTCTAGTAAATTCCCAATCCAAACATGGGTTGCAAAGGGTTCAGTAGAAGATTCCTACAATCTCATTAATGTTTCCGTCATATCAGAAGCCCTTGCAGTCGGTGCTTACTTAGAAGCAACCCTGCTTTGTCCTTTCATTGCTGGTCTAGTCACTTAATAGTCCTTTGTGACTTTGCCTCAACTGGCCACACTAAAATAAAAATATATGATTTTAGGGGTTGGCTAATAGCATTACTTTTCTAGCAATTGCTGGTATAGTGCCTTCTTCTTTGATACCTTTCTACCTTTCCAAAACTTTACTTCATATAAGTCTTAATCGGCTACTCAGCGCCGTCTCCGGTCACCTTTCCTCTGTTTTTATCTTTTCAACTATTCTTATCACTCCCACGTGCCACGCAAGCTTACCATTCCTGGCATAACAGCCTTTTCACTTAAGTCAATCCCGGAGTTTCTCAGTCCGGCTGGTTTCTTACTTACATTTCCTGTTTTCGTCCAATCTCACTTCATCATTGTATTTCTACAATCAATCGCGATAACCAGGGTCTGTCCACCAACCCATATAGCGGTTACTTTACCCAATTCACGGGGTTCGCCCCAGTTTCTACTTTCTTCCATGACGTTCTTTGATAATCAGAAAGACAAGGTTTGCCAAAATTCTCCGGATTTCTTTCCAGAATCAGGGAAATTTTGGTCAATCTATCCACCTACTGGTAACATTAAGTAGACCAGTTTCGAAACCTGAAGAATGGTTCTATGAACCTCCAAGCAGGTAGAACCATAAGCAGTCATAATTTACGAAATAATCGTCATTAGATTGGAAGTTTAACCACTGGAGAGGAACCAATTATATACATCCCTTAGAAGGGAAAACAGTTTCAAACTGAAACCGGACACAATATCCTGATACCTATACGTCCTGACATTCAATATTACCAAATGTCAGTGTACCTAACCACTAGTCTCAGAAGGAACATTACCGTCGGAGTTGGTTGTTCTGCAAAAATTGGCACTATTAAGGC
The DNA here is from genome assembly GCA_036435485.1 of Saposhnikovia divaricata. Classification (NCBI taxonomy): domain Eukaryota; kingdom Viridiplantae; phylum Streptophyta; class Magnoliopsida; order Apiales; family Apiaceae; genus Saposhnikovia; species Saposhnikovia divaricata. The sequence goes on along the minus strand of CM071597.1, from coordinate 87,202,443 downwards.
CATCCGAACCTGGTGAACCGTGCTGTCCGAATGCATCCGCAAGTAGTTTGTCGTGCTGCGCAAGCACACATCCTAATCTTTTATGCGAAGCGTCGTTGGAAGCACAAAGTCTCCCTTTTTCCATTAAACAATGCCAACTCTTGGTCATTACCAATTTCATCTTTTAGCTCCAGGAAGATTTTCTCACATTTTTCTCTTTAACTACTGATCGTATTACTTGATCCATTATAATTCCGCGTCGGAGTAAACTTGAGGTAACTACTATAATCCATTCAACGAAAAGAAAGAATTTAATATTTCTCTGAATCACATGCATCTAACGTTTCTGGTTCATCATTTAACTGTGTTGCGATAACTCTATACTCAGTTTCTGACAATAGTCTCATTACGAGTTCATCTTGACTCACTGGTCTTATCTTCCGGTAGGTTCTGAGATCATTGTCTTGCTTACTACTTCCCTATATAACTTTATCCAATCATGCTGTCACTTCCCAATGTTTTCACTTTCTAACTGATTCATTCATAAAATGGACATTTTCCTGTGTAAAACAACTTCATCAACCTCAATTTGGTTTTATAAATTACAACCTCTGACATCTGCCTTCTCATGGCGAATTATTACTGACCATATTCATACTAATTCATTTATCAAATGATATGGCACTTACTGCCTCCTTCTCAACTATTCCTAGGGACTCAGCTCCTCGCCCTAAATCGATGTCTTTGATAATCATACATCCCTCTAGCTCTTTCTTCGTTAATATGAAAGTCTCTGAGGATTCTCGTCTATTCCCGTATAAGATCTCAAGTAATTCTTCCAATCCATCTTACTCGCGGGTACTACATCCAGTAGTCCGGCTACGAATCCAACATGAATCTTTGGTTCTCTTGCTAATAGCTCAGCGCTTTATGCTCACTTTTCTGAGCACTATACCTTAATCATCTCAGTCTTTCTGGCTGTAGCCCTCATTCCTCGAGGGTAAGCTCCTTATCCTAACAGGATTTTCCTTATCTGCTGGAACCTCTTCAGGGTATCCAGTAGGGTACTCCATCGAATTTACCCGCTGATCTTCAGCACATAAAGCATCATCACGCTGCTGCTCTTATGCCTCAAGGTCTGTCGCCTTATTCGTCGATACGATATCGAGCTAAGTTAATATCATGATACTTAAGAGTTCCCATAAGGGTTTTATACGTCATCACTACCTTAAGTAGTCCGACTATGAACTTGGAAAGAGTTCTTATTATCTTAGTGAATTTATTGTTTTAACGTTGCCTCATCTCTGGGGTTTATAACGTACGCTCTGATACCATTTCTGTAACACCCCCAGATCCGGGGTCAGGGATCTGGTGGTTACGGTCTTACATCCATTCATAATACTTGACTTGAGTCCACAATAAATAAATCACATGCTGTGACCCCACAATAATATCCACTCACACACATAACAGTTATAGTCCCAGAGATGAAATTGAAATAAGTCTTACATTAAAGGGTTACGAATAAACGTTATTACAATCCCAAAAGGATGACATCATAAGTTTAACAGTTTTGCCGTTGATTACATTAATAATACATATAGTTAAACAGGAAACAAAAGCTGTCTAACTAAGCTACCTCAACAATGGCGGCTAGCATCTCAGCGGGGAGTCCGGTGGGTCGGGTAACCCGCTTGCGCCGAGTGCGCCTGACGCGAGCCATCTGTCCTAGCTGTTGTTGTGACATAATATGAACGAAGCAAGGGTGAGCAGAAGCCCACCAACAATAATATAACTGAACAGTGATGCATATATACAGTAGTTCAAAATATCCTTTGAAATCATATGCCATGCATTAATGAAGTTATTGCCAGTATAATATAAAGGATGAAGTTACAAGGTAACTCAAAGTATTTGTTTTATGGAAATATCTGCTACATCAAAAGTAAGCGAGATATTCTCATTGCCATTAAAAGAGGAACTTGCATGAAAAGATTGCAATTCCAGTTATGAACACTTTTTCAGCTCTGCCAACAGTAATCATGTTGCAGGAAATAAACAAGTTTGGATGATGAACCAATGATGGAGTATTCACCGCGCCCGCTGTTCCAATCTTGATGATCAGTCGAGATCGTACAGCTCAAATTAGATTTACTACCGGTAGAAGGAAGAACTGACGGCTTTACTTGTCTACCGCCTTACTAGCTCTCCCCGGCCAACGGTTGGGCCAAAGGGGATGGACCGGCGCTACTCGGCCTCTTACACGACTCCTAGTTCAAATAGAATTCATGATTCTGAATGTAACGTTCGTCCCCCTTTCCCCAAGTATAATACTTGTTGATAAGACTCCACAAAGTAGTCGTATCTAGTTGGAAAGGAAAATGCACCAATAACTTCCAAGCTATTGCTTGGTAACGAATATCAACTTCTTCCAACCATCTTACGCCTCGAAAGATGAGAAGGTAAACAACGACTTAATAAGTCAATAGCACCCGAGTTGCGAGTGAAGAGAATACTTTATGACCGGGAAGTCGACAAGATAAATATCATTTTCCAAGTAAGGTTCCCTTATTATTAGGGAGATAGACTCAAAGAAGAATGATGTCTGAGAACCTTTCTTGATATAAGATTAATAATAATATGACTCCGAAATATTTTCCGTAATAATCGAAGAAGATAAACCTTATCGAGGTTATTCTAAGTATGGGATAAATATTCAGAGAATATTTATTGAATTAAAATATTTTACAGAATATTTAGGAATATGAAAGAATATCTTTAATCAGAGTATTTCTCAAATAATCCTTGAAGAAATATCGAGAGAATATTTATTGCATAATTAAATATTCAACTGAATATTCAAAATAATATTCATTAATTAATAAGACCTGAAAGGAATATTTAAAATATTATTCGATGATTAAATAGAACCCTGGATGAATATTCAAAATAATATTCATAATTAATTAGGAATTTAAATGTTTATTGAAAAAGTAATATTCATTTAATGAATAATATTCTAAATGAATATCAAGTAATATTCATTTAGTAATCCAAGCTTTAAAGGAATATTCGAGATAAGACTCGATAAATAAATCAAGCTTCAGATGAACATTAAAATAATATTCATCAGGTAATTACTATCTTAAATGAATATTCAAAAGTAATATTCATTTAATGAATAATATTCTAAATGAATATCCAAATAATATTCATTTAGTAGTCCAACCTTTAGAAGAATATTCGAAATAATAATCGATAAATAATTCGACTCTGAATGAATATAAAAAAAATATTATTCGTCGAATAGTTACGTTCAAATAATTATTTGAAGTAGGGATCGTTAAATAAATAATCTCGAACGAATATTCAAATAATATTCGTCGCCCGAATAATGGAAAATATTTACTTAGATATTTTCTTTCGAGGTAATCTCGATATGTCAAGAAATATTGACTCCCGGTCTATATTCGATGAATAAGAATACGCCCTTCTATGAGGGTCTTACAATAACCGGCTTATAATTGATACGTTAGCTATCTAATTTATAAGCCAATAAACAATCAGGGAACAAGCATAACGATATAACTTGAAAGTAGGCATGCATGCTATGGCATATGTATAACAGAAAACATATATATATATATATATATATATATATATATATATATATATTCAATCACAACAACAGCCTAAAAGAAGGGAATTGAAACTTGCCTGGTAGTCGAGTACGGTAAGGGGTAGTGGTAGCGGGTCCCGGGTCAGCTTGGTGATCTATAAATAGCCAAGGCATTTGGGATTAATCACTTAACATCTCAAAAGTTAAGTTATACTTAAATCGAAACACGTTCTCGAGTTATCTCGTTATACCCCTTTTAGTGGATTCCTTTTATCATCGATCCGACCCGACATTCGTTAGTTAATACGACATGTCACTGTACTTACACTTGGGACATACTTAAGTCATACAAGTTCTAAAGTCGATCGTTACGAATCAATATTATACTCCGAGTTTTATCGCCCGTTTTCTAAGTGTTTTACCGAAGTTATAATCAAGCGGGTTTTTAGGGGTTCGTTCGCTTTTAACTTTGATTCCAAGATTTTTATAAAATCGGAAAACGATCCGTTTGACATGTGGTTTTCTTTCATACCTTCCTTATGACCTCTAGTATTTATTTACCAAGATTCACCACTGAGTAACATGCTTTACGAGGGTTCAATTGAAGTTACGAACTTTTACTTACGGTTCCGAACAAATTTTAGTAATTTGACCATAACTCCTAAACCCTAAGTCAGAATGTTTCGATTCTCACGCCAAAACGATCTATGACTCGAGATCTACAAGGAAAAGTCACAATATTACCAAGGTCAGGAAGTTATATTAACTTCAATGTTTGGTTTTTAAGTGTTAACAAAAATTCGGCATTACGACGGCTATAAATCGGACGTTCTAAAAATCGTAACAACACAACCAAGCCACACCGGGCATCAACACAATTCATAAACATGATTCTCATCTCAACAAACCCTAGAACCACTGATCTTAACCTCAAAATCATCATGCTTCTTAAATCACATAACTAACTACATAATCATGCTTATAATCACCACTATAATCATACAAAGCTAAAACCATCAAAAACATATATAAATCTCAAATCAAATCTAGGGTTTCAAGAGGTCTACCTTCCTTGGAGTATGTTCTAGCCTCACTAATCTTTGTATGATCCTTGAGTGGCCTTAAGCTAGCTAAATCAACCATAGGAATCAAAGAAAACAAGATTAGTTCTTGAAGAACACTATTCATCAATCAACTTGTAAAAATCATAAAAAATCGGAAAACAAGACTTTAGCTCTCAAATTTTTACCACATCTTGGGTTCTTCATAAGCTTTGTTTTGAGTCATAGATCATCAGATTTGAAGCTTCCTAGCTAGGGTTTTGAGCCCCCTTTCTCCTCTGGACAGAAACTGTCAAGCACAGATCAGTTTGGCTTCTTCAACTTTGAGCATGGATTTGACTAGGCTATACTACTTTGTTGGACATGAAATTTTGAGAGAATATTACCCATGGAGTGAAGAGGCTATGGTTAAAATTTGGTGATTTTATCATGGTTAGAAATGGAGATATGAATTTGTCTTTGGAGAGTGTTTCAGCTGGACAGTTTGAGAGAATGAGAGGAATGGAGTTTGTTTTGCTTGCTTTGATCTCATCCTTGTCCAAAATGCATTATTGATGATAATATCTAGCATAAAGCTACTTTATTAAAGTGCTTTGCTCATATATGATGCAATCCAAGGGACAAGTGTTGTGATTTTGTGGTGGAAAGGTGTCATGCAAGCTAAGTAAGTGATTTGGTTTCTAAAGATGCTAGTTACTTTGTAACTACTTAGTTACTTGATCTTATCTATTTGCACATGCATGTATCTTGGCTCTCCGCTTGTCTCTTTGTCCGGTTATTACTTAATTTGATTGATCGTTCGGAGGAATAATTCATTCGTTTCTAGTTAGGGTTTTCCCGGAAACCATCTTAATATTTATACTATCATCCTCCATTCTCTTTAATAATTCTTGAACCTATTTTCCTTAAATCCCTTCAATAATTCCTTAAGTTTTTCAGTGTCCAGGGAAATCTCGGGGAAAATAAAAGTGCTATTTTTCAGAATCCGACAGCTTTTACATACACTCTTTTTCCCCCTGGATCACTAATACGAACTCAGAATTTCGTTCCGGATACTTATATATCGCGTCGTCTAATAATATTCCTATGTCCACCAAAATCACTATTCATCCATTTTTCTTTACTTATCCTCTTAGGGTTGTACAATTGTCCCTGATCTCTTTTCGATCGTTCCTTAACCTTTTTACGGACCCACTGGACCAATAACAGATATCGATTTGGATAACATAAGAATAATCTTCTCCTTTAGAATTATCAAATCTCAATTCCCTAGGAGATAGATAATTCTTATCTAAAGTGTCAACCAATAATATTCTTCAAGACATAAAAACATTTGAATCCAAATCTATTCCTTTCATTCATTATCTCAATCGTTACATCGTAGTCGTAATCACTATTCACCATTACCTCAGTACATAATAAAAAGTTTTAATTATATCCAAAATTTGGGGTTCTTACAGCATGCAACCTCAATATACTGGCAATCAGCAAGCTGGAAGTTCAAATTAGCAAGCTGATGTTGAAGCTGAAACAGAAAGTCAACAAGCCAAGAAAGATGCAGATTCTGACAATCAACAAGCTGGAAGTTTAAATCAGCAAGTTGGAAGTTCAAATCAGCAAGCTGAATTTGAAGATACAATTTCTAAAGTGGCAAAAATGACTTTGGAAGGTCCTAGAGGTTCAAGGGCTACTGAGAAACTACCTCTCTATGATGGAGAAGATCAGTTACCACCGGCAAAGATAAGAAAGACAACTCATGAAGAAATAGCTCAACACTCTTTACCGAGGTCAACAAGGACGATCAAGAATCATCCCCCAGAGCTGGTCATTGGTGATATTACAGATGGAATCACTACAAGGAAAGGGAAAGCAAATTATTGTGCACATGCTGCCATCCTAGCTCAAGAAGAACCCAAAAATATCAATGAAGCATTAGAAGATGAACATTGAATCATGGCTATGCAAGAAGAATTAAATCAATTTGAAAGATGTGATGTTTGGGAACTTGTCAAGCCACCAGAGGATGCTTTAATTATAGGAACAAAATGGGTGTTCAAGAACAAAGTTGATGAATTTGGCACCATTACTCGAAATAAAGCAAGGCTTGTAGCTCAAGGCTATAACCAACAAGAAGGCATCGACTTTGATCAAACCTATGCTCCTGTTGCTCGTTTGGAATCAATAAGAATGCTTCTAGCCTATGCATATTTCAAGAAAATCAAGCTATATCAAATGGACGTGAAGAGTGCGTTCCTAAATGGCGTGCTGGAAGAGGAAGTTTATGTCAAACAGCCTCCTGGATTCGAACATGATCAATATCCAAACTATGCATTCAAGCTAAATAAGGCTCTTTATGGTTTAAAGCAGGCCCCTAGAGCTTGGTACAAAAGGCTTAGTAAGTATCTAATCCAAAATGGATTCATTCGAGGTAAAATCGATCCCACATTATTTATTAAGCAAAATGGTAAAGATATTCTTATTGTACAAATATATGTGGATGATGTTATTCTTGGAGCTACTAATGAATCTATGTGTAAGTTGTTTTCTAAGTGTATGCATAGTGAGTTCGAAATGAGCATGATGGGTGAGCTCAATTATTTCTTGGGTTTTCAAATCAAGCAATCTAAAGATGGAATTTTTGTGCACCAATCCAAGTATACAAAAAGTCTACTCAAGAGATTCGGTTATGAAGATGTTAAGCCAAAATCAACTCCTATGATTCAAAACAACAAGCTGTTTGCAGACGAAAATGGTAAGGCTGTTGATATCAAAAGGTATCGAGGTATGATTGGAAGCTTACTATATTTAACTGCTTCTAGACCTGACATCATGTATAGTGTGTGTGTGTTTGTGCAAGGTTTCAATCCAATCCTAAAGAGTCTCACTTAAATGCTATTAAAAGAATTTTTCGATATTTAAGTGGTACCATTACCCTTGGTTTGTTTTAACCTATCACAAATACTTTTGATCTTGTTGGGTATAGTGATGTAGATTATGCAGGTTGTCAAGTTGATAGAAAAAGTACTAGTGGTGTTTGTACATTTCTTGGACAAAGCTTGGTTTCATGGCAATGCAAGAAACAAACTTCTGTAGCTTTATCCACGGCCGAAGGAGAGTATCTAGCAGCTGGGAGCTGTTGTTCTCAACTTCTATGGTTGATTCAAATACTAAGGGACTTTGATATCAAGTGTGAAAAGGTTTCAATAAACTGTGATAACACTAGCACCATTAATATTTCTAAAAATCCGGTGAATCACTCAAGAACGAAGCATATTGATGTTCAACACCATTTCTTGAGAGATAATGTTGCTAAAGGCAAGATAGAGTTGGTCTTTGTTCCAACAGAATTTCAACTAGCTGATATATTCACAAAACCCCTAGCTGAAGAAAGATTTTCAACCATTTGAATGGAACTTGGCATGTGTTCTCTGTAAATCAGCACGCTGGATGGTAATTGCTGGTCAGGTTAGTTTACCATTTACTCTATTCGCATGTTACAATTGGTATACTGATTGCATTATATTCTGGCATATCATTTGTTGACCTTATGATTTTCAGTTTTTTGATGGATTAAGGGGGAGAACTTTAGGAGAATGCTTCTAATAATTCTGAACATGCTTATTTGAACTGGTTTTGAACTATTTGGTTTATGAATGTTTTATCTTTGGTGTTATATTTCTTACAAATTAGATCATCGTTTTATATCTAATTTTGAGATGCAGGGATTTAGGAGGAGTTATTCTAATTCTCCTAAATTAGTTGTAATCTTCAAAAAAGGGGAGATTGACACTCTTTAAGTTTTGATGATCACAAACAGTAAGCCATTTGGCTTATTAGTAGATATAAAACAGCATGCTAGTTGTGTTTGTGTATGTACTAACTTGGTTTTGCAGGATACTTAAACTTACTGATTGCATAATCAGTCTATCTAAACAGCAAGCCAAAGTTGGGATACAGTAACAGTTGGCAAGCCATTTGCACACAGTCAATGCGCAAACAACAAGCCATTTTCAACTGTTCAGAATTCCTATAGATAAAGATCAAACAGACATATCTATGTTCTCAGGAAACTTGGTTGATGATATGGAAATGCAAAAGTATAAGGCCATGTATCTGTTCAGCTCACCTGAACCAAAACAGCAAGCTGACAAGAACTTGCTATGTTATTTCGGTACTGTACTAACTTGGTTTTGCAGGGAAAATTAGCTTACTAATTGTATAATAAGTTTGTCACAAACAGCAAGCCAAATGCATGGACAGTCAGCATACCAGTTTCACAGACAGCATGCCATTTTCATAAACAGCATGCTGACTGCGTCTGACAGATTTAAAGAACCTTTCGGTTTTTCAAAGAGCATCAAGTGGAAATGTTGTTAGAGACATGTAAAGGCCCTCTGAATTATATCTGAATATGCCAGTACTCATATCTCAAATATATTGGGAGACAAAACACTCTTTACTTAAAATAAGGAACTACTTTTACCTTATTTTAATACCTCCACTCAAAAAGAAACACATGGGGTTGTCTTCCTCATCATATCAAATATTCTCTTCTATGCACGCTCCATGCTCTCTTTCTCTCAACTGAAACATTCAAACTCCTTCATCTTTGTATAACCAAAAACTCATCTCTAACAGCTTCAAATTTTTCATACCGTTGGAACCTTTCTAGCTTGGTTTTAAAATTGTTCTTGTTTACCTATTTAAGAGCTGCTCATTCTTAGTTCTTAATATACATATCCATTGAATATCCATCAAGTGCAGAAACAAGATATATACACAACTACAAATCTTACATTGCAAAATATTTCTGAACCTTTCAAACCCATATATACGCATATATATATATATATATATATATATATATATATATATATATATATATACAGAGGGTTCATAGGTTGAGTTGTATTTATTCAAATCATTGTATTGTTCAAATTGTATTGATTTGTTGCTGCACAAGGTTGGCTTAAGATTTTGGGTGGGTTGAACTAGGCTAGAGAAGGATACTTGGGAAGTATTGCTTAGAGAGTTAGTTCAGTACAGCAAACAGCAAGCCATTTGTAAGCAGCAGGGTGTAAGGGAGATATATTGTTGGATCTTGTAATCGGTTTATAGTTGATCAATAATATATTCTCTTACCAAGTTTGGTAAGGGACCAGGACGTAGACCATAGGGGATTAGGGGTCGAACCTGGCTAAAAGATCTTGTGTCACATTTTATTTTCTCCATATTTCATACTGCACTGCATTTTAGTTACAAACAGCTTGCCATTTATAAACTGTGCCATCACAAACAACAAGCTGTTTCTGGTAAAATTTCAAACAGGTCATAAATAACCATTGTTAGCCATCAACACCTATTCACCCCCCCTCTAGGTGTTGTTTTTCATTCTCAATCTCCAGGGACGACTCCCCAAATTGAGAGGACTCTACATTTGGTGACTCAACCAAATCAGGGGACTAATCCTCTTCAGATAGTGGTCTCTCCCCTTACTAACCGTCATCTTCCTCCCGGAGCACAAATCTCCGTCATTGATCTCCCTGTAAGTACCAAACCGATATACGGGTTGCCCAACTACCCACCTACTAAGAATATTGGACCAAGTGGTCACGCTCTACGGATCTATGAGCCATACCACCCTCCATATATTAGAGGCTTGGGTCCTGATCAAGGATACCGTGATTATTCTGGTCCCTATACTGATGATTCCTCATCAGAGAACGATGACCGTGATGAAGCCCCGAGGAGGTGGAGTGCTAGTAAAGAACTTGTTAGGCGTACAAGAAGAATCCATGATGGACCTCCAATGACAACTGCTGAGAGAATCAAAGGCTCAGGAAGAGAAGATTCGCAAGCTGAAGGAAGATATAGTAAGAGAATAGCAGAGGCAAGGTCAGAATCGACCCCCTCCAAGGTCAGGAGAGATTCCCTTTGTTGACTTAGAGAGGCTTTCAAGGAGGCAGAGGAGGGCTGAAGTCCCAACAGGTGAAGCTACAAGGGCGGAGATCCCTAAGGCTGATTCCAAAGACTTAATGCAACTTGGAGATCCTGATGATCCTACACTACCATTCACTGAGGATGTGATGAATGCTCACGTTTCTAGGAAGTTTTAGATGCCTACCATAAGGGCTTATGATGGAATGAGCGATCCCGCAAACCATGTGAGGACGTTCTCGAATGCAATACTGTTGCAACCTGCTAATGACACTCTCAAGTGTAGGGTTTTTGATCCTTATTAACTAATAAGTGTATACTTATTAGCTAATAGTCTATTAGAAACCGTTTCTTTTTACTCAAACAATAGTTAATAGTTTCAAATGGGTTTTTAATCATGGTAAGAGTTAACTTAATGATTTATAACATCCAAAGCCACAACCGAATATATATTGGATCCAGCAATTCATCACAGTCAGTTCAAAAGTACTAGCAAATTGGTACACATTAGTTGTTAACTTGTATATGCAAAGCTCCTAAATACTTTTATTCCAATCGATGTGGAATGTTACAAAGACCCCCTCTTATAGGGTCGACGTCCTCGTCGATCCCACACATAAACTTACTAAACCCGTATAGTGCTTTGTACTTTCGGTTAGACAAAACTCTGATACCATTTATATATATAAGTCAACAACTAATGTGTACCAATTTGATAGCACCAAACACCCACTAACTCCTAATCCCCGAACGATTCATAATAATTATAAAAATGAAACAAAAAAAACAACCATAATCCATCAAAATCTAAAGTTAAAGGATACCAACAAGCTTAGATCTCAGCTTCATCTTCCACCAGAGCATGTAATAACATATTTTAATTGTTCATGTTTAATTCAAACGATACCAACAAACCTAGATCTCAGCTTCATCTTTCACCAGCTTCATCTTTCACCAGAATATGTAATAACATATTTTAGTTATACATTTTCAATGTATTATTGGAATTGTTTAATACTTAAAATATTGTGGCACATCATTACGAGTTAACATTATCGTAATAAATTAAGCAAAAAGTCAGCTAAGAAAGTTGAGCAAATTATTGATTACAAGAATTATTATAAATAAATAAATTTTTATAATTATGATCTTTTTGCAAGTGTTTTAATATAAATTAACATGTCAAGCTCATTATATTCACACATCTTACATTTTTCTTGTAATTTAGTAGAGTGTAAGATCCTCTCTACTTCTTCTCTTTCTTATAGTTTATATTTAATAAAAATTGATAACTGGATTTTATATCTACTGGGAATGCCTCCGTTTGGCTTAAATTGATTGTTTTGGACTCAAGTTGTTGTAGTTTTGATGTGTTTTGCTGAGTTGTGCAGATTTACGAGAATGTTGATTAAAGTTGATGCTTCTATCGTTCTTGGAGAATTAATTAATTAAAATTCGGATTTTTGAGAAGGGCTGCGCACCTTATACTGTTTGGGCCATATCTGGAGTTCTAGAAGTCCGTTTTCAGCCCATTTACAGTCCACGCGAAGCTTGAGAGATTTTCTACAATATGGGATAGGTTTCACACGACCAGACCGCGTGTGGTGGGCCCAGGAAGCACGACCAGCAGATAGATGGGAGCAGACAAATTACTGTTTTGCCCTTTTCTAGTTCTAATTGTATTTTAGGCAATTTTTAATACCTGAATTGAATTCTAATTGTAATAGAAGGTAATATCTTGCTGGGCAAGATTTGTAGAGCCTATTTAAACACATCTTACCATTGTAAATCATAACAATTCATAGCTAACAATTCATAGCTTTTAATCGTATCAAGGTACTTTCGATCTTCAATTCTTTCTCAATATTATGTTTTCATTCATTATCATTATTATTATGTTTTCTTTATTAAATATGCGTAACTAATTCTCTAATCTGAGGATTGGGTAGTATTCCTTGGTATTCATGCATGCTTGATTATGTGATTTTCTGCCTGGCTGATTTGTTAATGAGATCTTAACACAATTAGGGGAGTCATGAACCTTTGATTGTATTCTAGGGATTGTAATAAGCTTGGGAGAGAAGTTGCAATCTTAGTACATGATTTAACAAACATAATTTGAATATTAGATCGGGAGATTAATAGGAGAATTGTGAGACATATAATTCTTGGAATTTAATAGTTTATAGATATACTTTGATTGTATCACGGGAGTGTCAATTAAGGTGTAGCTGTAAGCACTATATTGTAGCCTGGGAGGGTGCAGTATAACTTTAGAAGAATTGTTTTCAGCAAGGTAGGAACACAGATATCACATTAATATTGAGCATGTATTGAGACCAGGTGAAGAACCCCAGTTCTTAGATTGTTTTCCAACATATTTGAATCTCAGTTTAAAATCAATTCTTAGTGCTTATAATTAGTTCTTGTTTAATTTAGTTAAAACACAAACCCAAAAATTCTTCTCACACACTTCTAGACATAAAGAGATAAGATACTTGAACTTGATATTACATTCAGTCCTTCCCTGCGAACGAACAACAAAAATACTACTAACAAAAATCAAGTTCGTATTCATTCTTCTGGGATAAATTTTTTAATTAATATCATGATTATTTCGATAATGGATAGTTAAGTAGAACCCTTTCTAAAGGGTCGATGTAATCAACTGAATAGATATAAATTTTGTGGTGTATATATACATTATCATGTCGTAATTGTTTATATTTTTCGTACATAAAGAGCATCTTGGATTGCCAACGTTGACGTGACGTGGTATGACACTCTTGATTGCCCACCTATTGGAGTTGGGAGGTTGCCAACCAAAGTTGCCAAAAATTGGCAACTTCCCAAATTAACTAAAACTCATATAATTGTCCAAATATATCATGTGCCTAAGGATGACCTCAGGTTCTCCCTGAGGTTAAGAGCTTTTCAATACAAAATTAAGGGTGTTTAGGTAAATTTACTGAGAAAAAAATTAATATTTACAAAATCTCCTACGGGGTCAGTAAAATTTATAGGCTTTTTGTGTTATAAACTCAGGGGAAATCTCTGAGGACAACCTCATGCCCATTTTTCTCTATATTTATATCCACTTTTATATTGTCTCTTTTTATTATATCATTTCTCTAATTTACGTAGGGGACTGCATTGGCAACTTTGAGGTTTCCAACTATTGGAGCAATTTTTTTATAAAAGTTGCCAAGAGTGATGTGTATGAGTAAGAAAATAAAAAATTAAGGCATTCATTCCCGGAAGAGTTTCCAGCTAGGTCAGATTGGAGCAACATTGTATGAGAACATTTGCTCGGCTAGTTAGTTGCCAAACAAGAGGGCTGGCATAGAAGTATCTTGCGCGGGCGAAGGAGATGCGTTTCTGGTACTGGTGTATCCCAATCCCTTTACCGATTCCCAACAGAACTTTTTCAGCTTGCTGACTAGGGCTGGCAGCGAAATGAAGTCCTCGAGACCCCATAAGACATAATATATTTCATGATTTGTCAATGATTAGCAATTTTTGTAACAACCTCTATTGGAGATGCTCTAATATTTTCAACCTCTTTAACTTTTTGCGAAATCGTTTACAAATTGATTAACATATCCACATTATAAATATTAACATGAACATGCAGCTAATATGTGTAAATCATCATAAAGGGGTCGCTATCTTTGGTAGAACATTTGGATAAAGGGTTTTATATCAAACAGACCACTGATCTCATTAAAAAGTATCAAGTAGCTCCCCAGTCTCCACGGGGACTCATTTAAGCCACTAAACTAAGAAATATATCATTTGCCCCCCCTGCATTCACAAAAATAATACAATTTATGGTGGCCTAAGTGAGAATAATACAATCTATCCAAGATTGAACTTTTTTTTGCCACCATAAATTTTATCCAAGACACTTAGACCAGAAAGCTAAGAAAAGATAAAGCTAAGATGGGAGATCCAGAACCTCGACCAGCTGTTAATGTTGATCAGTCTTCTATTTGGGACCATGAGACACCGAATCCAGCCAATTGCATGTACAAAACTCCAGAGATTGGTGCTGCTCAGTTCCATATTAATCCGAGCTTAATTCAGATGATCAGCAATCAAGCTTTTGAAGGAGACATTGAATTAGAAGATCCACACAGACATCTAGAGCGTTTTGTGCAGATGTGTGGTTCATTCAGAATCACTGGCGTTACAAGTGATCAGATTCGTCTCCATATGTTTCCCTACTCTATTAAGGGAAGAGCTTTGGAATGGTTTCAGCAACTTCCAAACACTTCGGTTGCTACATGGGAGAGTCTTTCTACGGCATTCTTGTCCAAATACTATCCCTCTGACAAGACGCAACAGTTGAGGACTGTGATTATGAGTTTCAAAGCACAACCGGGTGAAGGTCTATATCAGGCATGGGAGAGATTCAAGGCACTATTAAGGAAGTGTCCACATCATGGCTTAGAAGATTGGCAGGTCATTAGTACTTTTTATGGGGCCATGAATGCAGATGTTCGTTTGAGTTTGGATGTGGCTGCTGGTGGAAATTTCAAGAAGGCACCAACTACACAGGCTAAAGCACTTCTTGAGGAATTAGCATCTAATAATTATTCATGGGCACCTAGTGGGACGAGCTCAGCAAAAGCAGCACAAGAATCTGAGATGATCAACATGTTGGCTCAAAAGTTGGATACTCTAACTCAGGAGGTGCGAGGACAAAAGGTAAATGTGAATGCTATTTCTTCACCTATGGAAGGGTATCATGATTATGGTGCTAGTCAGAACTCGTATGTTCAACAATTTCCAGAAGAAGCATCTTTTATTCAAGGAAGACAGCCTTGGCCTGTGCAGAATAATTCTTACTACAATCCAAATCAAAGGCCAAACAATAATCTTTCTTATAGTAACAATCATGCGGCTAATCCTTCATATTCATTTCAAAGGCAGAATCAACCTCCTGGTTTTCAGTCACGACCACCGTATCAAGCACAGCAGCAGTATCAACCTCCGCCAAAGAAAGAACCAGCTGAGTGGGAGGTTGCACTAAATAAGATTATGCAAGGGACTTCTGGGGCATTGGCTAATATGGAATCAAGAATAGATCAGATGGCATCATCTCAAAAGATGCTAGAAACACAGATTGGACAGATTGCCTCAAAGATGGGTGTTCGTGAGCAAGGATCACTTTCTAGTCAACCCGACCAGACTGGTAAAGAGCAATGCAAAGCAATTACTTTGAGGAGCGGAAAAGAGTTGCCCGAGGTTGAGATTCTTAAGCCTAAGGAGAGTGATACTGAGAAAGAGGATAAGCCAGTGGAGATTGCTGCAGACACGTCAGAAAAAGAAGATGAGAAGAAGAAGGAAGAAGATTCAGAAAAGCCGTATGTTCCTCCACCACCTTATGTTCCTCCAATTCCATTTCCACAGAGACTTCACAACAGGCATTTAGAGAAGCAGTACGAGAAGTTCTTGACTATGTTCCGGCAGTTGCATGTTAATATTCCGTTGGCTGAAGCTTTGAATCAGATGCCACTTTATGCTAAATTTCTTAAGGAAATGTTGACAAAGAAGAGGAAACTTGAAGATGCCGAAACTATTACTCTTAATGCTGAATGCAGTGCAGTCATCCAAAAGGCCATTCCTCAGAAATTGAAAGATCCGGGAAGCTTCTCTTTGCCTTGCACTATTGGGAATATGGAAAACATGAAAACCTTGTGTGACTTAGGGGCAAGTGTGAGTTTGATGCCATATTCAATCTGCAAAAGGCTTGGTCTTGGAGAACTTAAAAAGACACGGATTTCACTTCAGTTGGCGGATCGTTCTGTTAAGTATCCATTGGGGGTTATTGAAGACGTGGTTGTTAAAGTGGATAAATTTGTCATACCTTGTGATTTTGTGGTGTTAGAGATGGATGAAGATGTCGAGATACCCATTATCTTGGGAAGGCCATTCTTGGCTACTGCTGGCACTACAATCGATGTTAAAGCTGGAAAATTGACATTGAATGTTGGCGAGGACAAAGTGGAATTTGATCTGAACAAAGCAATGAAGATGCCTCCTTTTGGAGCAACTGGTTTTACCGTTGACATAGTTGATGAAATTGTGCAGCTCGAAAATGAACACTTCGTGGGAGCAGAACGGGTGTTAGATGATAAGGAAAAAGAAATTTTTGTTCAATCGGTTGAGTCGGAGAAGCACCTTAGAGGTGTGAAGAAGAAAAAGAAGAAGATTTGGTCATTTGGTAGTAAAATCAGGTTGAAGTCTATTGGAAAAGAATTGTGGAAAGCAAGCAACCAAGATGTCAACGTTCGTATGAATGGTCTATCTGTTGAGGACGGTTCAATTATTCTTTTGAAACCGCCATGAGTTGAGGAAGTAATGTCAAGCTATTGACGTTAAAGAAGCGCTTCTTGGGAGGCAACCCAAGTGATGTAGTATTTGTGTGAAAAAAAAAAATGAGTGTTGTTAGTGTGTGAAAAAAAAAAAAAAAGTGTTGTGAGTGTTTAAAAAAAAAAAATACAAAAACAGTGTGTAACGCAGGAGAAGCCCGCGCATCATGCGCCAAAAACGGCGCAGGAGCGCCTTGTAACGCAGTCTCCGTCTGCGCATCAGGCGCTAACCCCGCGCAGGAGCGCCAACACGCACGTCAGAACTGCGCAACAGCTTTGTTTTGGCGCTTCAGGCGCCAGGAGCTACTGTATATACCCGAAATTTTGTCCAAAACTCACATTCTCCATCTCTTTTCTCCTTTTATTCAATATTCAACCCCAATTCAATCTCAAATCAAAAACCATAACTCCTAAATTCTATCCTACATCTAATTCCATCCCCACAATCCTTTTACATCTTTAAATTAACTTCACCATTACTATTATATACACCCACCACACCTATACATACACAAATTCTTCTATATAAACCCCAAATTCTTAACTTTCATCCATTCAAAGTTCAAGGGGGAATTAAATTCGAATTTTTTTTGGGATTCATCTAGCAAGTTCACCTCTTTGATTCAATTGGGTAATATTCTATCTCATCTTTTATTTGAATTTGTGAATTTTGCAAGCTAGGGTTCTTGGTGTATAATTTGGGGGTTCTTTATTTGGTGAATTGTTTGGAGATTATTGTGCCTTGCTTGATATTTGTTGATTATGGCTCCTAAAAGGCAACGAATAATGGGTGGTAGTAGTAGTGCTCGTCCATCTTCGGATGAGAATGATGTTGTGGGAGATGGAGTGGAAAAATTTGTGAATGAGAATGCCAAGGCGGAGTATGGTAGGTTAGTTTCGAAGGGGGTTATTCAGGAAAGAAGGCTTGTGCCATATAAGTATGAGGAGATGGTTGCGATGATTAGTGAGCGGGGTTGGACGTTATTTTGTGCATTTGCTAATGATGCCTCGTTGGATGTGGTTAGGGAATTCTATGCTAATGCTTCGATAGCAAGGAATAATTCCACGGTTGTGAGGGGTCGGAAGGTGGATTATTCGCCTCGTGCTATTCGTAATTTGATTAGGCAACCTCCTAAGCCTAGAGATGCTACGGATTGGGGACAAAAGTCTAAGGATGATGTTGATCTTGATGCACTCATTGGTGAGTTATGTGTTCCGGGAACGAAGTGGAAATGTAAGTTAGGTACGGAGATAAAGCGTATTTTCCCGGCTTCGTCATTGTCTGGTTTTGCAAAGGCATGGTTCTTTTTCATCAGTTCTAATATCATTCCGTCAAACCATGTTTCTGATGTTACTGTTGATCGAGCTATCTTGCTATGGGGTATTCTCAAAGGTGAGTATGTTGACCTTGGGTACCTTATTAATCAAAATATTCTTCGGTTTTTGGGAAGCACTTCATCGTCTAGTATTCCTTATGCTTCTATTATCTCGTACTTGTGTGACGCATCGAAAGTCAAATGGTATCAAGGTGAGCCGGTGCATAAACCTATGGCTTCTATTAAGGATGCTACTATTGATCGGTTGAGGTTGAAGGAGTGGCCGGGCGGCACTCCTCATCCTAGGGGATTAGGTTTTGTTGTTGATGGTGCTAGTGGTCAGAGAGCAGGCGCTCCGCCACTTGTTGAAAGGGCACCGGAAGTGGCTAGGGCAGGTTCTTCGCAGAGTACTGTGGATATGTCCGTTTTTGAATCATATTTTCGTCGAATGACTAGGCGGTTGGATGCTATGCATGCGAGCAGTCGCCAGTATTCTGAGGACATGGGCATAGCTTTGGAGGCAAAGTTTCAGTCACCTAGTACTCCTGTTCAGTGGCCTATATTTGGAGCTCGGACTCCGTACCCTCCACCGGATTCTTCTGATGAGGATGACGAGGGTGACGACAGCGAGGACGAGTAGGTATGTTTTCTACTTTCCCTCGTATTTACTTCCATTCAATGAGGACATTGAATATTTTAAGTTTGGGAGTGGTTTGAGGGATAAGTAGTGTATATATATGTGATTGTTAGTCATTGTGTTCATGTAGGATTTCATGTTTTGTATATTAGTAGTAGTAATTCATGCATATATGTTCATGTTATCTACGTTTGTTTCATATAGGACATTCTGTTTTTATTTCTGTATACCATGTGAGTTCATTCTAGTTACATTTTCATGGCATGCATATTTCATGATCCCTTAGAACGAGCTGATTCTGATTGATAGGTAGATGTCTAATTGAGTGTGGTAATGATGAATAGAGGGTTGATTTATAGTTTTTATGAAATTGACTTATGTGTTTCGGAAACAAAACTAATTACACAGACTCATTGGGTACTTTTGGGCTAGGTTGAGGTCATGCTTGTTTGGATGTTTTGAGATTTAATCACTTGATTATATTTAGAATTTTCGTTATTCCCTTGATGGCGTAGTAGCACTAAAGTCTAAGTTTGGGGGAAAACAGGGATTTCATGCTTAATTGTAAATAATTGCGAATAATGGCTAGGTGTCAAATGGCTAGTAGCCGGATCATATTTATATGAGTAGTCTAGGGTTGGAAATGAGAAAGGCTCATTCCAGATCGCAGCAAAAAAAAAAAAGAAAAAAAGAAAAGAAAAAAAAAGAGAAAAAAAAAGAGTCAATAAATTGTTTATATGCAAAATTAACCAGAGTGAGCTCTTTAATACTCGAGTAATTAAGTCTGAGGGGACTTAGTCCTAGTGACCTAAGGCTTTTATAGTCTGGGATCTACTGACCTAACGCTCGCTACATGGGTATTATTGTATAAGCCTTTTGGGGTCTCATTCATTGCACGGTTAAATAAGCATGATTGTATATATGTGTTGTAGTAGTTAGTAATAAAGCATGAATTTCTGTCTACCTTGGATAAGGATGGAGGTGTTTCTAGGTTATGAAGTGTCTACAGTCTATTCTATTTATAAACCTGTGATTGTCTTGGCGAAGGATATGTATGATTTTTGACCTAGTTTTGGGAGTATTTCTGATGAGCATTGCACACACGCACGTTTCTGTTCATGTATTGTTAGTATACGGGAACTTGGTCGAGCTCTATTTGGATTTAGTTGCATTCTTTGAGATATTTGCTTGTTAGTTGGTTTTGGTTAGTTTGAAGGGGATCGTTGCATATTTCATATTAGTTGCATTCATGCATTGCATTGCATTAGGTTAAATGGATTTTGTGGGTACATTCGCTATAGGCCCTCACGAGACCTTACTCGTCCACTAGGGCTGCCTAGGGGTTTAAAGGGCTTGTTGCATATGCCAAATGCAACCGTGATCACCTACGGAAGTGGTACTAGTTAGTTAGTTAGTTTTAATTGTTTATGCTTGAGGACAAGCATCAGTTTAAGTTTGGGGGTTTGATAAGTGGATTTTATATCCACTGGGAATGCCTCCGTTTGGCTTAAATTGATTGTTTTGGACTCAAGTTGTTGTAGTTTTGATGTGTTTTGCTGAGTTGTGCAGATTTACGAGAATGTTGATTAAAGTTGATGCTTCTATCGTTCTTGGAGAATTAATTAATTAAAATTCGGATTTTTTAGAAGGGCTGCGCACCTTATATTGTTTGGGCCATATCTGGAGTTCTAGAAGTCCGTTTTCAGCCCATTTACAGTCCACGCGAAGCTTGAGAGATTTTCTACAATATGGGATAGGTTTCACACGACCAGGCCGCGTGTGGTGGGCCCAGGAAGCACGACCAGCAGATAGATGGGAGCAGACAAATTACTGTTTTGCCCTTTTCTAGTTCTAATTGTATTTTAGGCAATTTTTAATACCTGAATTGAATTCTAATTGTAATAGAAGGTAATATCTTGCTGGGCAAGATTTGTAGAGCCTATTTAAACACATCTTACCATTGTAAATCATAACAATTCATAGCTAACAATTCATAGCTTTTAATCGTATCAAGGTACTTTCGATCTTCAATTCTTTCTCAATATTATGTTTTCATTCATTATCATTATTATTATGTTTTCTTTATTAAATATGCGTAACTAATTCTCTAATCTGAGGATTGGGTAGTATTCCTTGGTATTCATGCATGCTTGATTATGTGATTTTCTGCCTGGCTGATTTGTTAATGAGATCTTAACACAATTAGGGGAGTCATGAACCTTTGATTGTATTCTAGGGATTGTAATAAGCTTGGGAGAGAAGTTGCAATCTTAGTACATGATTTAACAAACATAATTTGAATATTAGATCGGGAGATTAATAGGAGAATTGTGAGACATATAATTCTTGGAATTTAATAGTTTATAGATATACTTTGATTGTATCACGGGAGTGTCAATTAAGGTGTAGCTGTAAGCACTATATTGTAGCCTGGGAGGGTGCAGTATAACTTTAGAAGAATTGTTTTCAGCAAGGTAGGAACACAGATATCACATTAATATTGAGCATGTATTGAGACCAGGTGAAGAACCCCAGTTCTTAGATTGTTTTCCAACATATTTGAATCTCAGTTTAAAATCAATTCTTAGTGCTTATAATTAGTTCTTGTTTAATTTAGTTAAAACACAAACCCAAAAATTCTTCTCACACACTTCTAGACATAAAGAGATAAGATACTTGAACTTGATATTACATTCAGTCCTTCCCTGCGAACGAACAACAAAAATACTACTAACAAAAATCAAGTTCGTATTCATTCTTCTGGGATAAATTTTTTAATTAATATCATGATTATTTCGATAATGGATAGTTAAGTAGAACCCTTTCTAAAGGGTCGATGTAATCAACTGAATAGATATAAATTTTGTGGTGTATATATACATTATCATGTCGTAATTGTTTATATTTTTCGTACATAAAGAGCATCTTGGATTGCCAAGGTTGACGTGACGTGGTATGACACTCTTGATTGCCCACCTATTGGAGTTGGGAGGTTGCCAACCAAAGTTGCCAAAAATTGGCAACTTCCCAAATTAACTAAAACTCATATAATTGTCCAAATATATCATGTGCCTAAGGATGACCTCAGGTTCTCCCTGAGGTTAAGAGCTTTTCAATACAAAATTAAGGGTGTTTAGGTAAATTTACTGAGAAAAAAATTAATATTTACAAAATCTCCTACGGGGTCAGTAAAATTTATAGGCTTTTTGTGTTATAAACTCAGGGAAAATCTCTGAGGACAACCTCATGCCCATTTTTCTCTATATTTATATCCACTTTTATATTGTCTCTTTTTATTATATCATTTCTCTAATTTACGTAGGGGACTGCATTGGCAACTTTGAGGTTTCCAACTATTGGAGCAATTTTTTTATAAAAGTTGCCAAGAGTGATGTGTATGAGTAAGAAAATAAAAAATTAATATATTTCATGATTTGTCAATGATTAGCAATTTTTGTAACAACCTCTATTGGAGATGCTCTAATATTTTCAACCTCTTTAACTTTTTGCGAAATCGTTTACAAATTGATTAACATATCCACATTATAAATATTAACATGAACATGCAGCTAATATGTGTAAATCATCATAAAGGGGTCGCTATCTTTGATAGAACATTTGGATAAAGGGTTTTATATCAAACAGACCACTGATCTCATTAAAAAGTATCAAGTAGCTCCCCAGTCTCCACGGGGACTCATTTAAGCCACTAAACTAAGAAATATATCATTTGCCCCCCCTGCATTCACAAAAATAATACAATTTATGGTGGCCTAAGTGAGAATAATACAATCTATCCAAGATTGAACTTTTTTTTGCCACCATAAATTTTATCCAAGACACTTAGACCACCATAAATTGTATTATTTTTGTGAATGTAGGGGGCAAATGATATATTTCTTAGTTTAGTGGCTTAAATGAGTCCCCGTGGAGACTAGGGAGCTACTTGATACTTTTTAATGAGATCAGTGACCCGTTTGATATAAAACCCTTTGGATAAATGAAAGAAATCGTTGGCAACAGAATGTCATGGTCCAACTTCTTCTTTCGAGCAATTTTATTGATTAGTGATAGTACTGTTAAGGTAGATATGAATATATGATGACTTGAAAATGATGATTTTCATTTCAATTCTTATTCCCATAATCTTCATGCCAACCGTCCAGGTATGGACTCCGGAAATGTAGAAAAACAAGTTCTGCTATGCTTAGTATATCAGATTAATATAGGATGAAAAGAAAACACGATGATAATCTTATATATTTGTATCAGCATCTAATGACTGGGCTCATGGTCCTTAAATCTTTACTTGGACTGCTACTATCGGACAACATTGGTGATGCTTCAGCAGTGAATGATGTCTCCCCTTTAAGATATGACACTACCTACGATGAACAAATTGTAGATATCTATTAAAAAAATTACAATCAATTCAAAATAAATTTATAGGAAAAAATAAGAAGGGAAAATTAATATTAGTTTGGCTAGCTAAGAGCAAGTCAAATGCTAAAGCTAAAATGATTGTAGTTATTGATATAATTTGAGACCAAAAAGTAGTTTTTGGTCTTAAATATAATTAGTGCTCCAATGCATAGTTCTTTAAGAGAGTAGTGCTAGGTGCATAGAAAATATGCACAGAAATATTTACATAATGAGTTGGATTCCACTAATTGATATTTTTATTGGTTGATATTAATGTGAATGCAAGGAGTCCATTGAATTATAAACAATCAAATTGAGACACCTACCATTTTGTGAAAGTTTTTGTGAAACTTTATGTAACTCTAGCATTTTCCGTTCTTTAATAGGACCAACTACATTCAAACTAGCATTTAAAGTGTATTTTAACATTTTTTGATAATGAATAGAATTATGTTGTTGGTTGGAGATGATGTGGCAAGGATGACTATAGCCATTTTTAGTCCTAAATATAGGACCAACTATCTAGATTTTGCAAACTTAGTTCTATACTAGCCGATAACCCGTGCGAAGCACGGATCGTAATAAATTATCTTAAATTTTTAATTTTTAACTTTTTTTAATAAAATAAAATCGTGAAGCACCAAGTTGTAATATAATATTTAATATTGTTATTTTAATTAATTAAATTTACATAACTTTATTCTGGTAATATAATATAAGAGTAGCTATATTATTAATTGAATTTATTATTAATCTATTATAGATACTTTTAAATATTAATTAAAGGAGTCCTAAGTTCTATTTAATACTATATTCCTGATTTTTTATTAATTAAAGGAGTCCTAAGTTCTATTTGATACTAGATTCATGACTTTTATTTCAATTTTTAGTTAATAAACTCATAGTATATAATTTCATTATTAAATTAAATTAGTATATAATATTACAATTTTAATTAATTAAATTAATTAATATTTAGTGACATACCGTGCATACCGCGGTAGGTTTCTGTTTTTAATAAAGAGTATAGATTATAGTTATAGGACTAAATATAGCTATGCATCGGACTTGTTCTAATAGGACTAAGTATAGCCAAGGTTGTAAAAATCGGAATTCGGTTCGACTCGGTTTTGTTCCGGAAAAACGAGTACTCGGAAACTCGGAGAGTACTCGGAGAATAAATCGGATATTTTTTTTAAATTTTTTTCTCATATATTAAATCCATTCATTTATATTTTAATGTACATGTGTTAAAATTTAGAATTTAACAGTAATATATATATATATATATATATATATATATATATATATATACTAATAATAATTATTTAATAATATTAAAATCAATAGATAAACATTAAAAATACGAGTAAGTGTAATTCGATTTGACTCCGAAACTCGGAACTCGGATCGGACAAGGGATTAAAAACGAGTAATCGGAATGAGTACTCGGCTGACTCGGCGATTTTTAGAACCCTGAGTATAGCTATGGGATGATTTTGCAAATTTAGTTCTATATTATAGCTGTAGGACTAAGTATAGTTATGGATTGGACTTGCTCTAATTACGAGAATTAAATAACCTTGCTCATGGAGGGTCTTGAGGTGTGCCGAGCCTTTATGCATTGTGTGGCAACATACATAACCCTTAACATCCCATACATGTCAGGATACTCCTCTTCTTCATCCAACATTTCATGATATGCATGGCTCGACAACAATGGTTGAGCCTGCAATTGTAAATCACACATGAACGTTTCGTGGAATTAACTGTAATTTAGTTTTAGAAACTAAAAATTGTTTTCTGGTTCCAGCTCCAGCCTTTGCATTTATTTGCAAACTATAGCGGACTCATATGATTATAGAGAGAGTATATGTACAGTGTACTACAGGTTGCAAGAAAAGATTATACACTAACCCATTTGATCAAGACTCTGTTATCATGTGGGATGGTTTTTCTACAGAACAGCCTCAATATCAAGATTCCGAAAGAAAAAATGTCTGTCTTCATTATCTTCACCATTTCCGGATCTAACTGATGCCTGTGCAAGCAGCTAATTGCAGAATTTATGAAATTGGTTCGTGTTAACTACATAAACGCATTGCATTTTTTTCCCCCTAAATAACACATTGCTTTTGAAACATCCATTCGTTCAAAGTAGATGATTTTTTCCTAAATGTTTAATGCAAACCTGTAGTAGAATGTTGATGATGATTGCTCTTCCTGCAGCCATCTCGCATGGCCAAAACCAGTGATCTGTTAGAATGTTGTGGTGTGAAATATGGAGTAAAGAAGCACTAGTAATGTAATTAAAAAAATCCAAAATTATATGCCAATTTTTTTTACCTGTGGCTGTAAATCATATCTTAGATATATATTGGACATCTTCAGGTCACAATGAGCAACTGGACTTTGGGGACACTCTTCATGCATGTAATTAAGACCTTGACTAATGCCAATAGCTATCTTCAGTTTATCATAAAATGTCAACCGGCATTGTTTCCCTCGTGCACCTGCATCAATACGAGAAAAGATGGACAATAAAAATTACAACTATCACTTAGGCCAAAAAAAAAAAAAAAGTGCGTTGCAAAACCAGAGTGTGATAGCAACTCACCGTACAGGAATCGTTCCAATGTTCCTTTTGTTGAAAAGGGAAAAGCTAGAGATATAGCATCTGCTGTCAGGTGGTACCCAATCAACCCTAATATATTTTTATGATGCATAGACACTGCTACAATCTTTTCAGCATCAAGGACACTCGTTAAGTTACTGCTAAATGTTTTCACTAGAGCTTCAGATTCATGAATGGGTATATGACCTCTGAACATTTGGAAATTTTCATTCTGATCTTTACTATTAATATCCTTAAAGTCTCCTGTTATATCCAAAATTGCTTCCCATGAGCTTAATTGCAAAGGAAATCCCAGTGAATCGGCGATTTCTCTGGAGGTAGCACCAACTACTACTCTGGATGGACAGCTTTCAGTCTCTTTCTGTATCAGATTTTCAGCTTGTGTGCTTGTACTTGCTTGATCAGATGATGATTTGGAAGGGTGGTCATCAAAAACAAGGTGTGGCAATGTACGATAACTATGTGAATCTTCGGTCAATCTAGGCTTTGGAGGTAGACAATTGTGTAACACAAGTTCTTCACCATCACTTACCAACACTAAAGACACCAAAGTGATACAATTGATTTCATTTAACTGAAAGCCATTGTCATCTGCAAAAGACCTGCCATAATAGAATTGAAAACAAGCCTTTCATTCTTGAGTACTTTTTAATAATGCCTAAATAAAGTTGTTTATCTGATCAAGAGAGAGAGACCGATCCATAACTATCCATTTAGCTCCAGCGCAGGTTGCCTCATTTATAATTATAGTCTTCGGTCGGTAATCAGCAGCAATCTTCAACATAAACTTGACCTGGACAAAGTGTCAATGGACTTGATAAATATTTCAAAACACACACACACACACTAATATACATCAATATTGCACAGAATCAGAAGGGCTACAGAAATGATCACATTCAAGAAAAATTAAGACTTACGCCAATAGTTTTGCATTCCTCGTGATACGACTTGAAGATTTTTGTAAACGTCTTAATTTTTGGATTAATTTCTTCTTGCAATAACTTCGGGTGATCGACAGCTGGTGAATGACAACTTTTGTTTTCTCTCAAAAGACAACAAACACTACCAGTATCTGGTGATGTAGTTGGTTCTTGCAAATTAAAAACTGCGAGAACAAGAACTTCATCTTTTTCTACTAAACCTGCATCATGCAACGCCCATAGCAGAGGTGCATGTGCTCCATTATTTTCTCTTGAAACTTTGAAACCATCTAGCACGACCATAACTGATTTGGCACCATTTCTCGACTTTTGTAGCATCATTTTCTGGAGTTGTAGTGCGTAAAGGCTGATCACTTAGCACGGCCATTAGCATATAAACTACCTTGTTCCTTGTTTCTACCACAAATTAAAATTCTGAACTTGGGTTTCTGAGCATCGTCAATTTTAAGAAAGTTAAAAAAAATATTATAGGAATCTATGACATCAAAAAGCAGAGCAAAGGTCGGTAATTTATGCCTTTTTAATCATCGAACAATCAATCGAAAGGATAATGTGACAAAACCTTTTCTTTAGTTTGCCGTTCTTGTTGAATTACAATCATTGATTTATAATGCGGACGAAAGCAGGAGTACTTTGTGATATATGTACAACTTTTCTTTTGGACTTGCACCAGTGTCTTGCATATACTTAAACTACTTGAAAATATTGCTATACTCCCCCATTCATGACAACACTTTTTGCACTACTATCATTTTCTCATCATAGTAATGTTGAAGAACATCAGGAATAAATTTAAACCCAAAACCAGCTGAGTTATATTCATGGTGTTAGATACCTTGAATCTAGAAGCCGCCGGATTTGACTAGCCGCCGCCGGCGGCCGCCGGCGACGCCACTGTAGCCGCCGGATTTGACCCACCTACCACACCTACCCCTTAAATTTTGTCTATAAATAGATATGCTTGTAAGGATTGTAAATATCATCTGAAAATTCTTGTAATCTGTTTATCCTCTCAGATCTATAAACTTATTTCTCTTCTGCATATAATCTTTCTTGCTTCCGTTATAACAAATTGGTATCAGAGCTTTGGTCGAAACTGCTGCAAAATTTTTCGCCGGATTTTTTTAAGCTCGCCGGAGTACTGTTCATCGCCGGAGAAGACGACACTGTTCAGGCGGAGTACTGTTCATCGCCGGAGAAGACGATACTGTTCATCATCGGAGAAGACGACACTGTTCATACGGTACTGTTCATACGACACTGTTCATACGGTACTGTTCATACGGTACTGTTCACGGGCACTGTTCACAAGTACTGTTCACGGGCACTATTCACGGGCACTGTTCACGGGCACTATTCACGGGCACTGTTCACGGGCACTATTCACGGGCACTGTTCACATATACGGTTCTGGGAGAAGATGTCTGGTGGTATTAACGTTAAGGTCGACAAATTTACTGGGAGAAATAGTTTCAGTCTGTGGCAAATCAAGATGCGTGCCTTGTTAAAGCAACAGGGGCTCTGGGCGCCGTTGAACACAAAAACGGCTGCTTCTGGAAGCGCTGAGATGGCCAGTCTAGAAGAAAAGGCACACTCAACAATTTTGTTGTGCCTTGCAGATGATATTATTACTGAAATCGCGGAGGAGGATACCGCGTCTGGTCTGTGGTTGAAGCTTGAAAGTCTCTACATGACGAAGTCTTTAACAAACAAGTTGTTGCTGAAGCAACGTCTGTTTAGTCTGCGAATGCAGGAAGGTATGCCTCTTCGAGATCACTTAGATCAATTAAACACAATTTTATTAGAATTGCGTAATATTGATGTTAAAGTTGAAGATGAGGATGCTGCTTTGATTCTGTTAGTTTCTTTACCATTATCGTACGAGAACTTTGTGCAATCGTTTATTGTTGGTAAAGATACTATTTCTCTAGAGGAGGTTAGATCTTCTCTTCATTCTAGAGAACTGCGCCATAAGGCGGCTGGTACAGGTGCAGATAATCATGCTGCTGGGTTGGTAGCTAGCGGGAGTACCGGACATGGAAAGTTGGGGAAGTATAAATCCAAGAAACCAGCTTTTAAGGGTTCGAGAGCTAATGATGTCTGCAATTACTGTAAAGAGAAGGGACACTGGAAATCCGACTGTCCCAAGAAAAAGAAGCAACATGATGCTGCTGCAGATACTGCTGCTGTAGCTGATGCTACTTCTGAAGAAGATATTGCTCTAGTTGCTGTCAAGGACACGCATCACTCTGATGTGTGGATTCTTGATTCTGGAGCGTCTTATCATATATGTCCGCGCAGGGAGTGGTTTACAACCTACGAGCGAGTAGACGGTGGCAAGATTTCTATGGCTAACAGTTTTACTTGTGAGACGGTTGGAATAGGCTCGATTAAAATTCGGACACATGATGGTAAATTCTGCACATTGAATGATGTTAGGCATGTTCCACTTATGACAAAGAATCTGATATCTTTGAGTATGTTAGACAGCAAGGGTTTCAGTTTTCAAGGTGAAGGTGGAGTTTTACATGTCTGCAAAGGTTCTGATGTGATTCTGAAAGGTGTTAAACGTGGTACCTTGTATCTTCTTCAAGGTTCTACGTTAACAGGTTCTGTTGCTGTTGCGTCTTCGGAAATTGAAAAAGAAAACATGACCAGATTGTGGCACATGAGGCTCGGTCATATGAGTGAAAGGGGGATGCAAATTCTGTCAAAAGCTGATCTTCTTTGTGGTCATAAGGTCACAGGTCTTGAGTTCTGTGAACATTGTGTTTTTGGAAAGTTACATCGCAGCAAGTTTCCTAAAGCAACACACAGAACAAAAGGCACACTTGATTACATTCATTCTGATTGTTGGGGACCTTCCCGGGTGGAGTCTTTAGGGGGTCACAGATATTTTGTGTCAATGATCGATGATTTCTCAAGAATGACTTGGCTGTTCATCATAAAGCACAAAAGTGAAGCCTTCAAGGTTTTCAAGCAGTGGAAGGTGCTAGTGGAGAATCAAACAGGGAAAAAGATTAAGAGGCTGCGAACAGATAATGGCCTGGAATTTTGCTCGTCCGAGTTTGCAGATTTCTGCAAGAATGAGGGGATTGCTAGGCATCATACAGTCAGGGATACACCACAGCAGAATGGTGTAGCAGAGCGTATGAATCAGATACTTCTGGAGAGAGCTAGGTGTATGCTTTCTAACGCTGGACTAACTAGAAGATTCTGGGCAGAGGCGGTTAGTACATCGTGTTACTTGATTAATCGTGGACCTCACACAGGTATCCATCTCAAAACTCCTGTTAAGAAATGGTCTGGTAAGCCTGCTGATTACTCCAATTTAAGAGTTTTTGGTTGTACTGTTTATTATCATGTAAATGAGGGTAAATTGGAGCCACGGGCTAAAAAGGGAGTATTTGTTGGCTATGGGGATGGGGTTAAAGGTTATAGAATCTGGTCTCCGTCTGAAAATAGGGTTATACTGAGTAGAAATGTAGTTTTTGATGAAAATTCTATGTTTAACCCTACTGTGAAGTCTACGATTGGTTCAGAAAGTGGTGGTGTTGAGAAACAGGTGGAGCAGGAAGTCACTCAAGCTGAGAGTGAACCACAACAAGAAGTTCAACAACCACAGTCAGAATCAGAATCATCAGTACCAGTAGTAAATCAGCACAGTTTAGCTCTTGATCGATCGAGGAGAGCTAAGTATGGAGTGCCTCCAAAGAAATATGGTTTTGAAGATATGGTGGCATATGCACTACAGGTAGCTGAAGAAGTGGACCCTAGCTCTGAAGAGCCATCCACTTACAAAGAAGCAGTGACATGTACTGAATCTACAAAATGGTTTGCTGCTATGGGAGATGAAATGGAGTCACTTCAGAAGAATAAGACTTGGGAATTAGTCAAGCAGCCTCGAGACAGAAAGATTGTTACTTGTAAATGGGTCTACAAGAAGAAGGAAGGAGAAACATCGGTTGAGGGTATCAAGTATAAAGCTCGGTTAGTAGCTCGAGGGTTCACTCAGAAAGAGGGAGTAGATTACAATGAGATTTTTTCACCAGTGGTCAGACACACTTCCATCAGGGTGCTACTAGCAATAGTTGCACATCAGAATCTGGAGCTTGAACAACTCGATGTGAAGACAGCTTTTCTGCATGGAGAGCTGGAGGAGGAGATATACATGACTCAGCCAGATGGTTTTCAGGTTCCTGGCAAAGAAGACTATGTGTGCAAGTTATTGAAGTCCTTGTATGGGCTAAAGCAGTCTCCGAGGCAATGGTACAAGAAATTTGATAGCTATATGATAGGTATTGGCTACACCAGGAGTCCGTATGATTGTTGTGTTTATCACAGTAAGACAGCAAATGATTCTTTCATTTATCTGGTCCTGTATGTAGATGATATGTTGATAGCTGCAGAGAACAAGTCTGATATTCAGAAGTTGAAAGGTCTCCTCAGTGCTGAGTTTGAAATGAAAGATTTGGGTGCGGCTCGGAAAATTCTGGGAATGGAGATTTATAGGGATAGAAACGAGAGAAAGTTTTTTTTGTCACAGAAGGGATACATTCAGAAGATTTTGTCAAGGTTTGGCATGTCTACAGCAAAGCCCATAGATACTCCTAGTGCTGCAAATGCACATCTGTCTGTTGCTTTTGCACCTAAGTCTGCTGAGGAAAAAGAGTACATGTCTCGAGTTCCCTATGCTAGTGCAGTAGGGAGCTTGATGTATGCAATGGTCTGCACTAGACCCGATCTTGCACAGTCTGTCAGTGTTGTTAGTAGGTTCATGGGTGATCCAGGCAAGGAGCACTGGCAAGCTGTGAAGAGGGTATTTCGGTACTTAAAAGGTACGTCTGATGTTGGTCTCATTTATGGAGGTGATACTGAGTGTTTGGTGACAGGGTTTTCAGACTCTGATTATGCTGGAGATGTTGACAGTAGAAGGTCGATGACTGGTTATACTTTCACTCTGGGTGGTTCGATTGTCAGTTGGAAAGCTACTCTGCAACCTACAGTGACTTTGTCTACTACAGAAGCAGAGTACATGGCATTGACAGAAGCCGCAAAAGAAGGAATCTGGTTGAAAGGATTGGTCAGTGATCTGGGTCTACATCATGATCAGGCTATAGTATTTTGTGACAGTCTTAGTGCAATCTGTTTAGCCAAGGATCAAGTCCATCATGAGCGGACTAAGCACATAGATGTGAGATATCATTTTCTAAGAAGTGAGACGAGAATTAAGGTGAGCAAAGTGGGTACTGCTGATAACCCAGCTGATATGCTCACCAAGCCGGTTCCACATAGCAAGTTTCAACATTGTTTGGATTTGCTAAATGTTCGGAGTTACTGATTGCCCTTTTAGGGCAAAATCTGAGGCAGAAGAGTTTTTTTTTTATCTGGTACATCTGGCATTATTATAATGCGTCTGGTACATCTGTTATAATATATCTGGTACATCTGGCATTATTACGATGCATCCGGTACATCTGTTATCTGTTTTTGTGAGAGGATTCAAGTCAAGGTGGAGATCTGTTATCTGGTACATCTGGCATTATTATGATGCATCTGGTACATCTGTTATCTGTTTTTTGTGAGAAGATTCAAGTCAAGGTGGAGATTTGTTAGATACCTTGAATCTAGAAGCCGCCGGATTTGACTAGCCGCCGCCGGCGGCCGCCGGCGGCGCCACTGTAGCCGCCGGATTTGACCCACCTACCACACCTACCCCTTAAATTTTGTCTATAAATAGATATGCTTGTAAGGATTGTAAATATCATCTGAAAATTCTTGTAATCTGTTTATCCTCTCAGATCTATAAACTTATTTCTCTTCTGCATATAATCTTTCTTGCTTCCGTTATAACACATGGTGTGGTGGATGCCCCCTTCCCTTGGTTCCGCTCGTGTTCTCGTTTGTAGGCCGAACAAAAACAATGTTTCAGTATTGCACATAAATATATTTCTACCCTTTTCATATTAATTATTAATTTATACTAGCACAAAATGACAAGTCAATAGAAATAGATTGATGATGCTCTTGACAAGTAAGTCAATTAAGGAAAAAAGATTGATAGCATTACATATAGCAGAAGCGATGCATGATATTTTCATCATGAATGAATGTTATGTTTACATAAAAAGAAAAAACGTCCGACAACGGTGCTTCCTAGTGCAACTCAAAAAGCACACTTTCATCGGCCAGTGTCTAAGATCACATAAACATAACACAATTACTGATGAATATTTATTTTGCTGGACAAGCAACCGGATTCATTTTACCGGTGAAAGTTGGCTTAACATTTTGACAAGCTGATGAAGCAGCCACGCCAACATTAGAAGGAGCGCCTGTGTACGAGAGATCAATGTCCACTAACTCTACCCCTTGACATGGGAATGCATCACTGCAGTTAAGAGTTACTGCAACATGTGAGAGAGAAGTACCTCTTATGTTCCTGAAGTGAATATCAGATAGCTTTACATTCGATCCCTGCAATATCAATTGAAAGGTATTGTTAGTCACTTGTTGCATGCAACAGCCAAACCAATTGGGTCTAGAATTATGGCGCATTCTGGATTTAGCTAGAAATGAGTAATGCTAGCTAGAGGTCCCAATGCATTTAACACATGGTATCTCTAAGATGATGTGGTAGCTAGTACAATATATGATCGGTAAATGTTTCTGTTTTTTCACATGGTTAGCTGTCCCGTGATGTTTGGGACCTTTAGCATTTTCGAAATTTAATTACCTGTTTCAAATGGCTTGAGGCATAGTTTTGATCTATAATGATGGGATTGAATACACCGTTCATTACTAAATCATCAAATACGATGCTAGAAGCGCTCAGCGAAGGTGACTGCCGATAGCTCTTGATCCTAGCTCCGTTTGTTGTGTTTGTCAATGTACAGTTAGTGATAGTAATTCCTCTCAAGTCGGTCTCATCTTTCCATTTGCCAAGGCTTCCAACACTAATACAAATGTTACAGTAAACATTTAGGTGAAAAGAGAAATATGTATATATATGCAGTGTAAAATTATAGAATGATCGAGAACGCTATGATTAAGATCCTTAGTATGCCTGCATGCATTACCTAAGTCCATGTCCTGGCCCGCATTCGACTCTTATGACGGTAATGTTGGTGTTTCCGGCACCAATGGAAACACAATCATCGCCTGTTCCAATTTTAGAATCTGAAACAGTTACATTTTGAGAACGACTTATATGGACGCCGTCGGTATTTGGGCTATCTCCTGGAGCAGTTATAGTCACATGTTGGACAATGACGTTGACACTTTGAAGCACTTTGATGTGGAAGCCTTTGCTATTTACGATGTTGAAGTTCTGGGCCACTGAGTTGTTTGATGCGAAAAATACAAGCGACTACCCACGTGAAACATACATATATATACATAAATGATCAATTCTCGATTCATAAACTATTATATTCGTCAAGTTATTTTTCAAAGGAAATGATGATCAATTAGAATTAATTATCACTTACATCAGGAAGCCTGATACCACCACCAAAGCTATCATCCTTGAGTTTCCATGCAGATGCCCCTTGGCCGTCAAGAGTTCCTGGGCCGGTAACAATGACATTGTTCACGTGTTCAATGGAAATCCACTGATTTTGCGAGTACATACTCACGTCTGCACTCCCTAGCATGGTTCCTTGAATCTCGAATGTTATCGGTGCCGCGGTGCATGGTCCCGTGAATATTATTTCTCCTGTCATGAATTTTCCAGCCGGGACAAGAACTGTTGCTGGTCCGTTTGAGTGGCATGCATCCCTCCATGCCTTTTGAAATGACTGCAAGCCAACATATATAAGCACGATCCATGAGAATTTTTTTGCAGGAAAGTATACGACTCCACTCAAACTCAATTGGAGGGCTCAAAATTCAAACGATTTTACAAAATTGTAATGTTTCAGATCGATGAGACAAGTAATCTTAAATTTAGTGGGATATATTAAAATTGCATGCCCTCTAACTATGGGTGTCTACTTGAGAATGCTAGGGATTCATGTGACATATTGTGCTTCAAAATGGTTACCAATTGTTAAATTATGCAGCATAAAAAATAATTTACAATCACAAATTTAACACCATTAGGTCTTTTAAATGCAGGTAATTGTAGAACTCGTAAGAAGGAAAAACTCGTATATTTAAGTATCATGCACGTAATCCCCATTCATTTACCATTGTACTATCAGATTTTCCATCAGATTCTGCCCCATAGTTGGTTATAGGAAAAACTGCACCGCCTCCGGGTGCAACAGGCACGCTAGCAGCTCCGGGTGCAGGTGCAGTACTGCGAGAATCTAATTTGATAGGCAGGCTATCTAAAAAACCAGGGAATGGTTTGGCTTCAACTATAATTGAAGAGATAGCTAAAGCTACAATCAATGTAGTTGTAAGCTTAAATTCCCTGGTTAGACCCATTGTAGCCCGCCCGAGCTTGGCGCAGTTTATGATCAACTAGGGGCAAGAATTGATGCCGCACAACATTGTGAAGAAGCCTTTTTAAAGGTGATGATGGAGCTAAATTAAGGACGCAACTCCTCCACTAAATCAAGAAATTTAAGGTGCGCCTGTCATTGATAATAATTAGTTTCCACTCAATTTGGCAAAATATGAGAATGCACAACACTATGTTGGATAAATTCCACGACATCTGTATAACATGGATAACTAACTATTAACTATTAATAATTAACTCAACGTTGGTCAAGCAAAATTACAGCTCTTTTATGATTTAACATATGTATTTTTCTTAAGCTCTGCCTCGGGAGAACCAGACCCTATAGCAATGAATTGACTTCAGATTATTACTTGTGTAGTAGATGGAGATGGTGTATTATTACTTAGTAGGGCTGAACCAAAAAACAGAAATGGAACTGAAACTGAAATAAACCGATAGAGTCTGAACCATCTTAAATAGAACCAAAAATGAAACACTCGCTCTGTTTCATTCAATTCGGTTATCGGGTATCAATCCCAACCGAAAAGCTTATTTTAAACTTTTTAAGAATATCATTTAATACTGAATGCAATATGCAGAGAACTGATTCGGCCCTAACCTTATATACTTATGTCTTAGCTGAGCTTTCATATGTTTTTCATCATCTTGATCGATCCACAGAGTAGACTAATGGACTTTGTAAATTGACTTTTATCATTTATTTTTCCTTAGGGATCTATTTTGTGCATGTTATTAGGTCCATTATGGAATCACAACAATAGTCTAAAGATTTGTCATGTATATATGGTGTCTTAGCTTATGAATGTCATTCAATTAGTAGCCAAGCTTTTTATTAGATTTTTGAGTAGCAAGTATCAGCTGATTGGCTGATTGCTACTCTTAGTTCTTAACATATTATGGCATATCAAAAATGCCCGTTTCATATTTATTTCAAGAAACAGACATTCTGCAGGGTCATATTCTGTGATTTTCATATCTATTACGATTTCATGTCTAACAGATTCTGTGATTTTCGTATCTTTGAAAAGAAATTCTCTTAATGCTATGATCATATTTAGTAAGGTTACTTGCAAAAGCTTATTCATGATATTCCACAAAATTGAAAAGATGGTGAAATCCCGTGTGAGATTGGAGGATGTTGGATATTTTATTAAAATCAAATATCTTTAAAAAAAATAAAATTTCACTATTTTACCTTATTTTTATTTTATTACCAAACCAATATGCAATAAATTGTTTTGACCTGTTGATTTCCTCTCGTTGCTTTCTATACCGTTGTTAAGCTGTTACGTTTTCAGGTCTTAAATTACTATTATCTTTGTATTTATTGTATGTATCAGTTATCAGTTTTGTTAGCCTATAACAAGGAGAGCCTGTAAGGTTTTTGGAGTACCACAAGTGAAAAACTCACATACTCACCAGTCACCACTGCTCAGACTACATACAACCTCTTGGTTGTTATTTGGGGCATTGGAAAATCCTTGTTGACATCCTTGATCGTTCGTGCACGAGAAAGGAAGAATTGAATTGGGTGTTGTACCATTAAGGAGTTGCCGAAAAACCTTGCACGAGAAGGGGCACGATTCCTTAGGGCGGTGTTTTCACACGCCTCACCAGGCCACTCTCTAAACCCTCTCAATTTAATTAGATACATTATACATTGTTGCTTGCAATTTGTTTATTAATTTGCTTGTTAAAAATTATAAATTTGTGTTCATACTCACTGTTTTAGACTCTGTTGCGTTGTTTGTTCATTGGTTTTAGCTGATCATTGCACATATTCTGTTTGTTTCTGTCACCTGGTCATCCTTGAAGTTGCTTTACTGTCATTGCATTTATACAGACATAGAACATACTAAGTTATTTACAACAATCTAAGGAATCTTTGCTTTAAAATAAGTACTAGTTCCTTGTTCATGTGAAATTTACCGCCCTAAATAGGTTATTACTTTGATCTATTATAGTTTATTGGTCTAAGTTATTGTCCTGTTAAATCTGAAAACTTTTTTTTTTGTCACAAAGAGAAAAGGTTTCATTAAATTGACCAAACACACAGCCGAGACATACCCCCAACTGGTGGTACAATCAGGTTGAAAAATAAAGACAAGCTAAAACACTTAGCTGATTTGTTTCCTGATCGTTTGATAACACTACAGATCTGAAAAAATCTGTTAACTGAAAATGAAAACAAAGACAACCCAATAAATCCAAATTGTACCAACATCCCTGAATACAGTAATATTACAATTGACCTTAACACATAAAAACCATTGGTAGCCCATTGTTCAGGTGGAGCACCCCAGCTATCTACATGCCAGGAACTAGCTGTAACACCCCCAGATCCGGGGTCCGGGATCCGGTGGTTACGGTTTCCAATTCTATCCACAACAATTGAACTTTCCTTAACATAAAATAAATTACGTCTCTATAACCCAACAAAACAATATAAAACACACCCGCTATAGTCCCAGAGATGAAATCAGAGTAACAATCAAATTTTTATTAATCACATTATGAGTTCTTACAATCCAAAAGAATTTCAATATAAATAAATACTCTTTGCCATCCATTTACATAAGTCATATTAGACCATATTCTTGGTACCGAAAGAATAAATATACTCTACCAATAGCTTCATCTTCAGCTCTGGTAGTCTCATCGTCCTCGCCCGCGTCGAGTGCGCCTTGTGCGAGTCATCTGGTCTAGCTGTTGTTGTGATATAATAATAAAGCAAGGGTGAGCAATAGCCCACCAACAATAATATATAACTGAACGATAATACAGAACAGTTCAAAAGTATTTTTCAAACCATATGCCATGCATTTACGGAAATGATGCCAGTATAATATGAACGATGAAGTTACAAGGTAACTTAAAGTATTTGTTTGTAGAAATATCTGCTACGTCAAAAGTAAGCGAGATATTCTCATTGTTATTAAGAAGAGGAACTTGCATGAAAAGGTTGCAATTCCAGTTATGAACATTTTTCCAGCTCTGCCAACAGTAATCATGTTGCAGGAAATAAATAAGTTTGGATGATGAACCAATGATGGAGTATTCACCGCGCCCGCTGTTCCAATCTTGATGATCAGTCGAGATCGTACAGCTCAATTTAGATTTACTACCGGTAGAAGGAAGAACTGACGGCTTTACTTGTATACCGCCTTACTAGCTCTCCCCGGCCAACGGTTGGGCCAAAGGGGATGGACCGGCGCTACTCGGCCTCTTACACGACTCCTAGTTCAAATAGAATTCATGATTCTGAATGTAACGTTCGTCCCCCTTTCCCCAAGTATATTACTTGTTGATAAGACTCCACAAAGTAGTCGTATCTAGTTGGAAAGGAAAATTTACCAATAACTCCCAAGCTATTACTTGGTAACGGATATCAACTTGTTCCAGTGATCTTACCCCTCGAAAGATGAGAAGGTAAGCAACGACTTAATAAGTCAACAGCACCCGAGTTGCGAGTGAAGGGAATACTTTATGACCGGGAAGTCGACAAGATAAATAACATTTTCCAGGTAAGGTTCCCTTATTATTAAGGAGGTAGACTCAAAGAAGAATGATGTCTGAGAACCTTTCTTGATATAAGATTAATAATAATATGACTCCGAGATATTTTCTGTAATAAGCGAAGAAGATAAACCTTATCGAGATTATTCTGAGTATGGAATAAATATTCAGAGAATATTTATTGAGTTAAAATATTTAAAGAATATTTGGGAATATGAAAGAATATCTTTGACCAGAGTATTTCTCAAAATAATCCCTGAAGAAATATCAGGAGAATATTTATTGCATAATTAAATAATCAAATGAATATTCAAAGTAATATTCATTACTTAATAAGTCCTGAAAGGAATATTTAAAATATTTAAAATAATATTCGATGATTAAATAGAACCCTGATGAATATTCAAAATAATATTCATAATTAATTAGGAATTTAAATGAATATTGATAAAGTAATATTCATTTCATGAATAATATTCTAAATGAATATCAAGTAATATTCATTTAGTAATCCAAGCCTTAAAGGAATATTCGATATAATATTCGATAAGTAAGTCAAGCTTCAGATGAATATTGAAGATAATATTCATCAAGTACTTAATACCTTAAATAAATTTTCAAAAGTAATATTTATTTAATAAAATAATATTCTAAATGAATGTCCACATAATATTCATTTAGTAGTCTCATCTTAGGAGAGTATTCGAAATAATAATCGATAATCAACTCGACTCTGAATGAATATTGACAAATATTATTCGTCGAATGATTACGTTCAAATAATTATTTGAAGTAAGGATCATTAAAATAAATAATCTCGAACGAATATTAAATAATATTCGTCGCCCGAATAATAGAAAATATTTACTTAAATATTTTCCTCCGAAGTAATCTCGATATATCAAGGAATATTGACTCCCGGTCTATATTTGATTAATAAGATGTATACGCCCTTCTATGAGGGTCTTACAATAACCGGCTTATAACTGATATATAACTATCTAGCTTATAAGCCAACAATAACATTCAGGGAACAAGTATATCAATTCAACTTGAAAGTAGGCATGCATGCAATGGCATATGTATATCAGCAATCATATATATATATATTTATTCAATCACAACAACAGCCTAAAAGAAGGGAATTGAAACTTGCCTGGTTGTCGAGTACGGTAAGGGGTAGTGGTAGCGGGTCCCGGTTCAGCTTGGTGATCTATAAATAGCCAAGGCATTCGGGATTAATCACTTAACATATTAAAAGTTAAGTTATATTTAAATCGAAACACGTTCTCGAGTTATCTCGTTATACCCCTTTTTAGTGGATTACTTATTATCACTGATCCGACCCGACATTCGTTCGTTAATACGACATGTCACTGCACTTATACTTGGGACATACTTAAGTCATATGAGTTCTAAGGTTGATCGTTACGAACCAATATTATACTCCGAGTTTTATCGCCCGTTTTCTAAGTGTTTTACCGAAGTTATAAAAGAGTCGTCTTTTAGGGGTTCGTTCGCGTTTAACCTCGACTCGAACATTTTTAATAAATCGAAAAATGATCCTTTTGACATACGGTTTTCTTTCACGCCTTCCTTTTTACCTCTAGTATTTATTTACCAAGATTCGCCATGACGTTACATAGTTTACGAGGGTTCAATTACAGTTACGAACTTTCGTTTACGGATTCGAACTACTTTTAGTAATCCGGCCGTAACTCCTAAACCGTAAGTCCGTTTCACGTGATCTTTATATCAAAACGAAGCTTATAACATAAGCTATCCTAACATGGCAGAAAAGGTTCTGGAAAGTAAGGTCTTGATGTGAAAAATGGCATACAAAACATGATATTATAAAATCGGGCATTATAACGGCTATGTTTACACGCTTTTCCAAATTTTTTATCATCATCAAATCATCCTCCAACAACAACCAAGTCAAGACCTAAAGTTTATCATCTATTCTAAGTCATGATATCTCAAGAACAACTCAAATCCAACAAGTATGAAATATCAATAACAACCAATTATACATACATGGATCTAAGCATACTAACACCTCTCCATCACATATCCATCCAAAAAGATCCATAAACTCAAAGTAGTACTAAGGGTTCTTGAGCTTTATACCTTCCTTGGAGAGTGAATGACACTTGTTAAGCCTTGAATGATCCTTAAGTAGCCTTAGTATACTTGAATCAATCAAAAGAAAACAAGAACACAAAGTTAATACTTAAAAGTTACTATTCATCACCATCTTCTTGATTTTATATCTCAAGATTGGTATGGAATTTGAAGATGAAATTCATAGGATATCTTAGTTATGAAATATAGGACTCACCTTAATTTTCTTGAGATTTAACAATGGTTGGAAGTTGGACTTTGGATCTTGAATTATGCAAGAAGTCGAATGGAAGGAGAATGGAGAGTGGTGGTGTTTGCTTGGCTTGGTTCCTTGCTCTCTTGCATTATTGTGAAAATATCTAACATAAAGTTGCTTTATTAAAGGTACTAGGTCATGGCATACATCATCTTGGTGGACAAGTGTTTAATTTGGTGTGGTAGGATGAGAAAGCATGCTAAGTACTTGGTTTGATTGCTAAGATTGCTAGTTAGCTTTGTAACTAGCTTGGTCTCTTTGATCTTATCTTGCATAAAGTGATTATGTCACCTTCCACTAGCTCATCATACCCCTTGGCTCTCTGCTTGTCTCTTTGTCCGGTTATTGCCCGTTTCGATTGATCGTTCGTAGGAATATTTCACGGATTTCTAATTAGGGTTTACCGGGAATCCTTTTTAATATTAATACTTTCATTCTCCATCTTTCATTCCAACTTTCCAATTTATATTCCTTAAATCCATTCGTTAAATACTTAAGGCTATCAGTGTCCAGGGAACTCTCGGAGAAAATAAAAGTGCGGTTTTTCAGAATCCGACAGCTTTTACATACACTTATTTTCCCCCTGGATCACTAATACGAACTCGGAAATCCGTTCCGAATGCTTCTATATAGTGTCGTCTCATATTATTATATACTCCCACCAAAACACTATTCATTCTGTATTCTTTACTTGTTCTCTTAGGGTGGTACAATTGTCCGTATTCTCTTTCGATCGTTCCTTATCCTTTTTACGGAACTACTGGATTAATCGTTACCGATCTGGATGACATGAGAATATTATCCTGCTTGAAATTGCCATATCTTATTCCCTTAGAAGATAGATTATTCTTACCTATGTTGTTACCCTTTAGCATTCTTCAAGACATAGAAATAATAAAGTCGAATTCCATTCATTCTTTCCAAATATCAATTATCACATTGTAGCCATAACCACTCCTCAGTGGTTTCCTACCTTCATCCTTAAATCAATATAATAACATCCCAAAATATCAAATCCTCAAAGTTAATATCTCAATTCTTGGATTATAATAATATTTAATCCACTGCCCGGTCAAATATTATACCGAAAAGAATTTGGAATTTCTGAATTCCGATCGTCTCTGCATTCACTTATTTCCTCCGCGTATCACTAATATGACTTCGAAACATCCATATCACGTCCCGTACATAGGGTGGCGTGAAAAGTTTTCCAACTTACAAAATCACTATTCATCCACCAAATTACTATGCACGTACAGGAAACACTATGCACGTACGGGAAATACTATGCACGTATGGGAAACACTATGCACGTACTCATTTCCCTTCAAGGATCCATTAGCTCCTTCCTGGATGATAGATTATTCTTATCTAGGTCCTCAACCATCGAATTACTCTATTCTGACAATATACCAATGCATCAGGATCATTGTCCAAAGCAATATCCATTCATTACAATCATTGTTCTTTGAAACCACCATTCATTAGAGCTGGTGACCTTGTTGTCGGAATCATTGTTCCTCATTTTATCATT
Source organism: Saposhnikovia divaricata (assembly GCA_036435485.1). Lineage (NCBI taxonomy): Eukaryota > Viridiplantae > Streptophyta > Magnoliopsida > Apiales > Apiaceae > Saposhnikovia > Saposhnikovia divaricata. The sequence continues at coordinate 87,159,613 of CM071597.1, read as the reverse complement.
ACTTAATAAAAAGTTTTAATTATATCCAAAATTTGGGGTTCTTACACTAGCTATAGACTTGCCGTAAGTAAAAACTCCTCAAGGATGAACACAATCATGTTGTGAATGGTAAGCTCTTGCAATAATTAACATTGCCCCAGTTTCGATGCGGCCTTTCCAGATCTCTCGAGATATCAATTGAGACATTTTCGGAGTACGGAAATAACAAAACCAAATACACCAAAACAGATTACCATATACAAAACACTCCATAGGGAGAGACCACTCCAAAGGGAGAGACATACTACAATTCGAAAAATCAAAGATCTCAGGTTGACACCAAATTTTGATATGATGTTAAGTAGGAGATTTTGAGTTTAGGAAATGTATTTATTTGATATTTCGAGTTCTAAATCGCAACAGATCTGAAAAAGAACTCGAATGGGTTTTTTCGAAATTTTTGGAAAAATTCCGATTTGTGGAAGAAATGAGAGGGATTTGAGAAGATGGAGGAAATCTTGGTTGGAGAAAGAGGAGGGAAGAGGAAGAAGGGCCTCCGGCCGGTGGATAAACCACCGCCGGAGGGAGACAACTGACGAGGTGTAGCTTACAGAGAGAGGGAGAAAAAGATGTTTGAGGGAGTAACTTTTTAAATCTGAAAACTTTAGTTGCTAATTGTTTACTTGTTTCAATTTGTTCCTGGTGTCTCAACTGTAGTTGCAAAGCTAAAACTAGTAAGACTTATATACTGAATATATATTGGTTAATATACCCCTGTTTTGAATTCATTATTTCTGGTATTTTGTATCTTTCTTCTCTGCTATAGTTCCAGTACTTTGTCTGATCAGTGTAGTGTCATTTTTTAAGTGTTATATTGACATTTAACAAATTTGTTAATTACAGTTAATATAATTTTGTTGATACGGCGGATACAAAAGATGACATTCGTTCGGCTAAACCGGAAAAATTTAGCGGCTTGAACTTTAGACGTTGGCAAAAACAAATGAAGTTTTGGTTAACCACTTTAGGCCTTATGAGTGTTTTGGAATATGAAAGTACTAGTAAAACTCCACCTACACAAATCGGAACTACAACACCGTCATCTTCTACTCCTTCTAAGCCTACTAAAGATCAAGATTACCTTTGCCTTAATAGGATTCTTAGTGCCTTGTCGGACACCCTATATGATATATATTGTGAGTTTGATTCGGCCAAAGAATTATGGGAAGCCTTAGAATCTGAATATGGAAGGTACATATGAAAAAATTGATAAAAAAATGTATGTATTGGAATAAGAGTGAGAACAACTATTTAGCAAAAAAAAAAAAAGAGTGAGAACAAGAGACAATTTTTTTTTCCCAAGCAGTACGGAACAAAATAAAATATAATTAAAAAATTATATTCTTATATTCTACTATTTCTAATTATTATAGAGTAAAATTTTATCAATAAACAATGTATTTTCGACAAGATTTGCACATTCTACCTCAGGAATTTTATCAATAAACAATGTATTTTCGACAAGATTTGCACATTCTACCTCAGTTAAATGGTGTAAAAGTATAATTTTCACAAGGTAAGTCACACAAACAAACATTGGTTAGGAGCTGAACTTCCATGAGTAATTTCTATGAGTATCATGTGGTATGATATATCGTATCTTCTTCGATCCTCCGGAACCTGAAGTATTCATTTGCTGCTGTACCTTCTTTTCATGTTCAACGGTCAAACAGTAAGGTCCCCCTATTCCCCAACGGTAGCCTAATAGTAATAAGCTGTAACAAACAATCATTCGTAACGTTACCACAATACAAAGTTTTGTAACCATCCCCACGGCTACATCTTTCATTTCTTTGTCTGCTTCTCACCAAATGTATAACATGTTCTACATTCTTTCAAAAGAAAAAAACATATTCTACATCACCATTTTGTACTTGATACACAATATTACAAAAATTAAATCTCATTTTACATAGAACTCACCCAAACATTCAAATTTAATCGAGTCAATATAGGTCCTAACACTTTAAGATTATAGGTCGGATGTGTTAAATAACCATCTCATTTAAAATTTTAAGGTGTCAGAAAAAGGCCTCATCAGGATCTTATATTATATTCTTACAGTGTGAGACTTTGTTACCGAAGTTGTGAACTTACTTTCTTTCAAGTGGCATTTTGATTAATTTTCAATGTACAAAAGTTATGTGATATGTACATTTTATGCAGATGCAGTTCTTCATGTGAATGTTTTTACTTTACTACTACTACTCCATTAGGAGTTCCTTGTGGTCTTTAAGTTAATCAGAAGAAGGTAAATTTGTAGTTCCAATGCTGTGTTAAAATAAGTGCAAGTCATAGAAGATCAGCCAATGGCCCATCCAGTGCTATTGCATGATAGAAAAAACATAACATATGCTTGGAATTTCTTGTTTAAAAGAACCAGATTCCACTGTTTAGTAACCAAAGGTCACACTTACACAGCTCCCTCTAATTCACACATTGAAATGAAAAGATAAAATAGTACAAGTTGGTAAGATAACATGACAATGAGCACAGCTTCTAATAATCTATACAAGGCAATGTGTATGTATCACCTTGACAAATGCACCCCCAGGTTCTGGGCTCGAGCCTTTTTTTTTCTTTTTTAATTCTTCTCTTGCCCCAACACTAATAACAATATTTTTAATGTTACAACTACTTTAGATGAAAATAAAATATGTAAATGATCACTTTAAAAAAACCAATTTCTTGGGAATCAGTTGAAGACTAAAGTTGACCAAAAGAGTGAGCCAGATAAGCCAGTGATCCAACCAGGGGTGCATTTATATAAGTTGCTGGTTCGGATTGGAAGTAATCTGACCGTTGATCTGGGAACCTGTCTTTCCCATCTGGCCCACCAACTACAGCACCAATCAAGATGTTTGGATTAGGGGATTCAGATTTCATCACACTGAAGCCTGCAGTGCATTGGATCTTTGATGGGTGTGAGGCAATGGACGGTAGAGATGATCCCCTGTGGTGTATCCTTTGTGGGTATCTTGGACCATATCCTACCATATAAGACATCTTCAATGGATTGTCACCTAGCAGATAGTCCACCTGTTTGTGCCATTGGTTTGTTTCAGAATAAGCATTTTATAAACCAAAGAAGAATTTTGTTTACAACACACTAAATAATTATGCCTGGGGGTCCAAGGTCATGTGAGTTTTATGGAATTTTAACATAGATTATTAGATTACTGATAATTTCAACCACAAGCTGACATTCAGTTACTGTATAACATGTGCCTTATCAATTACTAGCAATGTTAAGGAATGCGTGTCTTCGCTAAAATTTGAACTCTTGACATTTTGTTCGAATAAAATAGCAATATGTGATATTTACACTAACGCTACATTGTTAGATAAGCGTTTGTTAATTAATAACTTACCTGTTGTTTAGCAAGGGTTCGAAGCTTCTTTGGGGTGACAATGGATCCACCGCATTTAACTACCTTCTGAGAAGTGGTTAAGTACTTGGCATAGGTTACTAGGAGGAAAGATGTTGAAGTGACATACTGCATGTTACTATCATCCATTTTAAACAAAAGGCCACCTGTACATGTGTAACCAAACATTTTATTAGTATTAACATTCCCCATCCATTATACAAGACAATAATCACAATATGCAACTCTATATGTATTTCATGTAGTATTATTAAACAGGAATGAAGGAAGAGGACCTGGAGTGTACTGGGATTGAGGAATAAGAGAACAGATAAAATTATCTGATTGACCCTTGTATATTTTACCATACATATGAAAAGAATTCCACTTTCAAGAATCGTATATTTTTTTACCTGATAACCAGAGAAATCACAATAAAAGGGGCACACAAAACTTTTCAGCGTATTGCTGTAAGCACCTCTGTATTTGTTAGCAAATGCAAAAACCTGTGACAAGTTTAATAGTTCAGTTAGTCATCTCATCAATAGCTTCTGTTCTTCAGGTCTAGCACTCGAAAATGTAGATGAAAATTACGCTGATAGCCCTCGTTGCAAGAAGCTTAGAGTAAGTTCTGTCAGTTCTCCGAAAGACCAAAGAAGCAGCAGCAAGAGCAGCAGCAGTTTCTGCAGCTACTTCAGTACCAGGGTTATTTTTGTCAATCTTGACCACAGTTCTTGGAGTGTCCATGTCTTCTGGTCTTTCCCAGCAAGCATGATCTTTGTTTGCATCACCCACCTAAAACAACCAAACACATGACACACTCATGTCAATGAAATGTGGAGAAATGATTTTGTACAATTTCACACACACATATGAAGAAATGGTTACCTGTACATAAATGGTATCTGGATGGGCAGTGGCTTTGAGAAGGTAATCAGTAGACCACTTAATAGCTTCTCTAGCATTTTGTAGCTCACTTTTCATCAACCCACCAAATTCAATCACACTCCATGACAACATAGTTGTAGTAAAAGCCATTGGAAACCCAAACTTCACATTATCCCCTGCATCATAATATCCTCCTACTAAATCTACCTGCATTGTCAAAATTCCACCGTTAAACCAAACATACAAGTGTATCCCGCTCAAATGTACGCAAAATACTTTATTTAAATAATTATAGTTTGAGGCATTAAAAAAAAAATTACATGCATAGCAGAGCCATCTGAGAGACCAGAGTCTTTCCTCCAAGTAACCCTCTGATTAGGAGGAAGCTTTCCTGACCTTTGTCCTTCAAAGTAAAGAATAGATTTTGTGAGGGCATCTTTGTAATTATGTGAAGCAGAGGGCCTTGGGGCTTGGTGTTTAGGGCGGGCAGCTGCATTGTTGAGAAGAATGGAAAACAGGGCAACAAGAAGAAGAGAAGATAAAACAGAGGAAACCATTTTTTCTCGAGTGTGAAAAAATACAAGTGGTTGCAGATATAGCAGAGGAGTTTGTATGTACTATTTATACACCAAAAAGCTCTGCTCGACTGCCTGCTTTCGTGACATTTTAATTATTATGCCCACTTCTCCAGTTCTCTTAGAGCATCTTGGAGGGTCTCTACTTGAGCTATTAACTCAAAAAATGAGGAGAGAAAATGAAAATGTTGCTCCAAGAAACTATTAGTAACTCTTAAAAACACTAAGATCTCTCTCCTCATTTTTAAGAGCCACTAGTAGCTCTTAACTTATATTTTAAGAGCATCTCCAAGAGGTTCTTAAATCAATCTTAAATATATTATAAAATAGTGGCTCTTAGTGATTTAATGTTGATTCATCTCCAACAATGCTTCTTATTTTTGCTCCTTATTTTGTTTTATATTATTAAAAATAAGCTACATCGATAAAAGTACAAAAGGAAGTAGATAGAGAGAGAATGTTGTCTTTGAAATTAATAATATAATATTAGTTAAGAGTTGCTAGTAGCTCTTAAAATTGAGGAGAAAGAATAGAATTTTAGTGAATTTAAGAGTCACTAAGAGTCTCTTAGAGCAAAAAATTTCATCTCTCTCCTCAAATCTCAAGTTAAGAGCTAATTTAAGAGTCTCTTGGAGATGCTCTAATAAACTATTTATGTCCACCGATTCTTGCACAACTTTTGATTATAGTAAAGAGCTAATATAAAGATTATTGTTGGAGTTTTACACATGAAATAAAGTAATAACTTGCTAAGAGCCATTTATTTACATTATTTTTAAGAGTGAATGTTCTCTTTGAGATGCTCTCATATGCTTTTAGTTTAAATCATTCGTTTCTTTTTTGTCTAAGCTATAGTTTTGATTTATTAGTGGCAGAGTATAAATATTTTTCGTTTAATTTGCTTAAACACTTAATGCAACGTACTTATTTGTTTATATAGCTGATTTTATACACATAAATTGTATGTTGATGCAAAATAATTAGCGTATTAAAGTATACAGTACAAATGAAATTACCAGTCGAATCAGAAATAAAATACTCCCATTTATATCTATACTCCCCCTATTTATATCTATACTCCCTCTTCGGTTCGAATCTGGTGAACAACGAATTTACATTAAGATTTAATCCTATGAACATTAAAAAAATTAATTAATATTATAAAGTTAAATTATATCCATAATAAATTATTATACTTTATTTTATTTAATCATATAATTTTAAAAATATTTAAAAGTAATATAAGTTAGTATATTTAAAAGATATTTTTCTTGAATTTTCTTTTTTTCTTTTTTATTAAAATTATTTCTTGCATTGAATAGTTCTTAATGACATATTAATTAGTCATTAATTATACCTAATAAATATGTATTGAATTTATTTATTTTTATTTATTTAAAAAAATATAAAACTTTAATTGAGCATTATAATTATTATTTTAATATTATATATTAATTACATATATAATTAAGTTTATTTTTAGGTAAAATAACGACTAAAAATTGTTTACAATGCGTCCTTTTTATTCTTTATCGAATACCACTTCATTTTCTATTCGGACAATTGTAGTATAGACGACCCTTAACCTCTCAATCAATATTTTTTATCAGTAATTATGGAAATCGTGATAAATTATAGGAATATATAAATCTTAGTTTAACACATGTAATAAAAATAATACAAATAATTTTTTTTATTTTTACACATGAATAAATTACACATGGGTTATGTCCGAACCGATTAAATAGAAAAAGCCCAATTTTATCGGTAGATTAAATCGATAAAAAAATTACATACCCGTTGTTCATTATATTGTGTCAAATTAAATTAATATTCTAATTAAATAATTCTTACAACATGTATGTTATGAGAGGGACGTTGCCTTTAAAAAGTATTATTATATATAATATTTTTAACTTTTGATCGTAAAGACTATGTTTGTATTATAATTGTTAATATGTTTATGATATTTTTGAAATTATGAAAATTTTAGATATATAAAGAGAGTATCTTCAAATTTATAATTCATGTAAATTGTTTAAAATCAATTTTTTTTAAAAAAACTCTTAAAAGACCATTCATTTTAAAAATAATAAACAAATCTATTTTCAATATTTTAAAATGAAAATTTATGAAAGCGCGAACAAGTCACCTAGTTTGAATACTACAGTTGTACTAGAAACTAGAAAGTGCGTTGAATAGCATAAAATGGCTTACAACCTTGTCTTAATAGCATCTTAAAATTTTAAATGAATATTTATTTATAAATACATACGCTTTTATAAAATTCTAAGATCAAAAATTTATTCTCTCACATGCTTTAGAGAAATGTTTTTTTTTTGTTGCAAATTGAGGAAATGCTTTATTATACTAATCTTTTCAAAAAATGTATAAAATGGCTTACAACCTTGTTTTAATAGCATCTTAAAATTTTAAATGAATATTTATTTATAAATACATACGCTTTTATAAAATTCTAAGATCAAAAATTTATTCTCTCACATGATTTAAAGAAATGTTTATTTTTTTGTTGCTAATTGAGGAAATGCTTTATTATACTAATCTTTTCAAAAAAATGTATACAGTAATACATCTATACCCTCTACAGCAACATCCAGCACTTCTCGATTTTCTAATTTTTACCATTTGTTCAAAAAATAAAAGAGGAATATACAATTCTCATCTTGTAATATACTCCCTCTAGTCTTTGACTTTTCTGCACATTTTGACTACATGGCTAAAATTATTATTTTTTAAAATTTCTTTTTCTAAATAAAAATTAAATTATTATATTTTTATTCAAAAGAAGAAAAATTGAAAAATAATAATTTTTAATATATAGTCAAAGCACCTCAAATTACGTGCAAAAAAGTCAAATGTCTTATATAATGGACCGGAGGGAGTAACAATTTTCACATATAATCCAAGCTAAATTCTTAAATATAATATAAAAAAATTAGTGACTATTGATAATTATTTTTATATTCAAAGATTGTTCTTCAATTTTATTTTAGAAGAATATAAAATTATTATTTTTAAGTTACAAAAACACTTTTATTAAAATAAATTTAATTACTAAAATTAAAGCAAATTAAAGCAAGGAGATAGAAATAATGCTTTTACAAGAATAGAAGTTAGGAGATTCTTTGTAAAAGGAAGATACTATTTATTAAAAAAAAGTAGGAGATTTTTAATGATTTAATATGAACTACTCATAAATTGTTGAAATATTATTTTTAATCCTGATTCTTAAATTTGAACTAAAAAATATGAATACTTTCTACCTTGAACTTGTCTAAAAATCCTATTTATTTAATTCAGATTTTTAATTAAGAATATATCATATAAAAAAAAAAAGCCAAGTAGAAAACCAGAAAGTAAAAAGTGAAGGGGAGAAGAAACGGAGCTAAGAGAAAATCCAATGAATTTTATCCTTGATTTTATTGTCATATTATAATATAAAATGTTAAAAAATTCAATTCTAAAGGAATATTATAATTGAATACAAATATGCTTAGAGTGAGTCTACATAACTATATTTAATTTTATAGCTATAATATAGAACCAAAATCATAAAATCAATTCTAATGCATAGCTATTTTTAGATGTATAAATGGATACTTGGTCATCTGATCAAAGATGATTATAGATATCCTTGGCACATCAATATATAATTAATAATGGAGTACAATGAAGGTCCACTTTAAAAGAAAGTGAATAAATTGAATAAAATATTGAGTAAATATGAAATTATTTAATTGTAAAATGCAATTAGTATAGGAGCACTAGTTGTATTTTAAGATCAAAAATTACTTTTTGGTCTCAAAATATAGCAATGCTCTAGCCACTTTAACTTTAGCATTGGATTTCTCTAAATGCATCCTTGGTTTTAAATTTGAAATCTGTTAGGAATATGTTGTACTTGATGATAACTTCACAATCAATCAAATTGTATAAGGTTTTGTAGCTGTCAACGGATGAGGATTTATAACTCTATCCGTTGACAGGTAGCTCATCAACGGATGAGGTTTTGTAGCATACTGCAGTATCTCTATGTTATCAGTTGATAGTGTTTTTATCCACGGTCATGTTGACCATCAACGGATAGGCAGAATAGGGTAGCCAATTGTAAATAAGCTATGCTATGTAATTCTGTCTAAGTGAAAGTGTATCAACAGATGAAGACAAAACTCTATCAACGGATACAACTCAAATCCACTCTATCAAGGGATACATCTCAAGTCTCAATATCAACGGATAATCATTGACACTTTCTTCTATGCTAAGCTGGGGATTAGCAGTTGATAAGGACAGGTTTGACTGACAGATCACATGGGTTGATAGTAGATACAAAAAGCAGTATGGCAGCTTTACTTTGGAAACACAGAAGAAAGAAGCATTCCGTTTACACTATGAATACAAGAAAGGTGAAGGAGATATGTCTGTTCACAAGGACAACCTTTCGGCTACATGTGTATTTGTGACGCCCCTAGATCCGGGGTCAAGGATCCAGGTCATCACGGTCCAATTTCCGATCAATATCAATATCTCTGTAGTCTTTTTTTTTATAAATAAATAAATAAATAAATAAATAAATAAGCAGTTGACCCCACACTAATACACACACACACCAGTCATATGCTCATAGAACAACAACCACAATATTTAAAAGTTTTAAAGTTAACAGTTATTACAAGCCCAGAATTTACTAAGTACATTGTTGAACAAAGCTTCTACAGGAAGCACTTCAACAACTAAAGTTTATTACAACTTGCACACTTAATTTACATAAGTATACTAAGCCCCTTCGCTTGTCACTACCTCGGGGATGGTCGCCAGCACTCGCTAAAAAGGTCGCCTTTCCCTTACCCTCTTGCGGGGTGTGGTACGTAGTATCGGCATGGGACCTAGCTGCTATATACATAAGTAGCAAGAGTGAGCTATAATAGCTCAGCAAGATCATACTGTAACTAAAATTTAAAATGTGAACAAGTATACATATATGTATATGCATATGTAATAGCTGGAAACAATTAAAATCCTTAAGGAAGAGTAAAGCTCTTATTTAATAATACATCATCCACTCACTATTATAAGAAAGAAATCTAAATTAATATAATATCAGTTTTTCTTCATCTGCAACCATAATACCATCATCTCAAATCATTATTCTGTTTTCAGTATAGAAATCTGAAATAATATAATATCAGTTTTTCTTCATCTGTAACTATCATTCCATCATCTCATATCATTATTCTGTTTTCAGTATAGAAATCTGAAAACCATTGTCTACACTTTCTTTTCAAAAACATTGGGGATATCTGCTGTCGCCTGATACGTTAGGACGATGATCAGTCGCCTAATCGTACCTGCTCTCTTTTTAAAATATCATTCCACATTTCCATTTTCTCACTTTCATTTCCACATATCATTCTCTCATATCATTTCCATTCTCGCACATTACTTCTATAAAATATATACATATCATAATGCTTTGATTATGATTCAGACCTCTCTTTCAAATTCAGAAATCAAATATACTTTTATATTCGTAAAATATTCCATCTATTTTAAGAGTAATGCATGATAATCAAATAATGTTTATTAAACCACTAATACTCAATAAGAACATTTTTAATATAATATTATAACCATATAACCCTCGATAACAACTGATACCATTCTCTCTTATTCTCTTAATCATAAGGCATGTTCAATTCATGCATAATCATCTCTATACATATCCATCTCATACTCTTATTCATATTCATATACATTTTCGTACTCATAGTCTCATTCATATACATCTTCGCATACTCTTCTTTTCAATATCAATACTCAAGGAAGACAATTTCTTCACAATATAGTAATAATAGCATCACGTATATATTCCATGAAATTAAGTTTCTTTGTGAAAATAAGTAGTTTTACAACTAGGGATAGGAGAAATCTTGCCTCGGTTTCGATATCCTGACGGTATGGCTCGTCCCTCTTCCGGAGTTTCTATAAACACAAAAGGACCGTCGTTAGAACCACATCTCTTACTCACTACACTCTTGTATAACATTACCTTTTGAAACTTTAATATATGTTTAACGTATTCCTATTACCCCAAAGGTTCAAGAACTTAACCATTTATAACCTAAATCGAAGTTTCAGGGGTTTTCACCATTTCACTTAACGATCACACTCGACTGCAGAATTTCTTATAATTTTTAAATTTCGAATTTTAATGTAAGGTCAACTGGAAATAGTTCTTTGACCACACTACTACCATATCCCAAAATTTCGTGACTTTTAACAATGGTAAAGTATGGTAATTGTAACCTCAAGTTTGATACATTTACGGTTTCTCGGTTTCTGAACCGCTTTCACTAAAACTGACTTTTCTCCTAAACCGTTCATCAGATTTTAACGCACCTTATATCAAAACGATCTATGAACTAAGCTCTATCATTTCATAGTTAATTAGGAACCTGGACAGTAGAGTACCGTACGGATGCAGGGGGTCCAAAACAGGGCAACTTACATCCTAACGAAAATTGGGCATTATAACGGCTATAATTTCGTACTTTCCATAAATCCAACTCCTCCAAATCAATTATCAAACACAATAATCTTCACCTACACCATGTGGTCTGCATTACCAGACATGGTTACAATCCCAAACACTTTCATATTCAATTTTAATCACTTATCAACACATGGATCATCATAATCTTAACATTTACACTACTTAATCACTAAACCAAACAATATCCACCATAAATATAAAAGAGCAAGCATGATTATACCTTCTTGAAGCTTTGATAACCCTTAACAATCCTTGATATATCCTTAATCAACCTTATACTAGCTTGAATCACTAAAAGAAACCATTAAAACAAAGTTAACACTTGAAAACACTATTCATCATCTTTTCTAACAACTTCCATGATTTTATTACCTTGCTAAATGATGATGGTTGGCCTTGAAACTTTGTAAATGATCCTTCCTAACCTCCAAGAAGCCCCATGAATTTCCTCTTGATTTTATCTTGATGCTAGCTAAGATTTTTGTTTTTATTTTCTTCTTTTTTTCCTAAATGGCCGATTGTAGTAATGGAGGAGGTGGGGAGAGATTTTTGTGTTTCTTTGATAATTATCTAGCTTAATCTTGTGTATTCTAGATTACCTTGGAAGCCTTGAAAGATATTTGTGATTTAAGCCAAGCAAAAGTACTAATTTACCCTTAAAAACACTTAATGGAAAGTGATGTCATCTTGATGACCTAATAATTCTCTTTTCTTGTTTTTCTAAGTATTATGCTAATAATCTTGGATAATAATAATGTGGTATGCATCCTTGTTAAATTACTAATCTTGGTTGCTTGGTTTCCATACTCGTCTAATTGTGGTTCGTTTCGAGTATACCTCATTATCTCAGTGGTTTTCGAAATCATTTACGAATCCAATTTCCTTTATTATTCTCTTAACTTAATAATCCCTTGGTTTAATCTAAATTCACTAATCCCTCAATATATAATTCCTTTAATATTTCTATACCCCTTAATATCCAAGATATAGAAGTTCGTTCGAGCTCAAAATCCTCAAAATCAAAATTCAGGAATTTCTAAAATCCATCGTCATTTCGAGTCACTTATTTTTAAGGTACAACACTAATATGGTTTCTGTTTACTCATTTTCCATCCCTAATATAGAGTACCTACACACCATTTCCATGGATTCCTCAAGATCACTATTCATTTGGGCACTGTAGCCTTTCTAAAGTTAGGGTTATTACAGTCTTCCCCCCTTAAAAGGATTCCGTCCCGGAATCATGTTGAAAATGTTTATAAGTATCTTTTTCATCCACACCTTCTAACTTCCACACTATTTCCTTTATCCTTTTCCTGTTGTAATATCTCTATCTTGTTTGCACAGAAATACACTAACATAACTTCCTTGTCATTCATCAACATGCCATTTAGTTTATCAATAGCAGTCCTTTTATTGTCTTTTCCTCACAAATCTCCTCCTGTTTCAAGTCATTCCATGTTATCTCGTCTCTCCTTCCTCTTTTGACGCAGATATCCGCCACTACATTGACCTTTTCTGAATGGTAGTGTATCTCACTTATGGTTTGACCATCTTCTGATCTCTATCATGACATAAATATTAATTCCTCAATATTCCTATAGCTCCCCTCTGTAAAATTTTCCAGAAAATAAGCTCTAATAATATTCTTTAAAACAATTGTAAGAAAATACTACCTATAATATATATTTCCTGTTCGTCTCAACGAGCTTGTGTTTTCCCAAAACACTCCTACTTTTCTTTTCATAACGTTTCCTAGCCCTTAGCAGATACTGATTTTCCTTATCTATATTATTAACTTATTTATTCCATTAATTGATTAAGTCGATCCTTAACCAAAGACTTACACACAAATTTAAATCGGAAAGCAAGTACCTGTATCCGCATCTGGTTTCGTCAACGCTTCCCCTAAAGTCATGTTGTACACTCTAGCAGTAGGCCTATTTGAAGCAGCCCCACTCTGTCCTGACGCGTATGACCCACCTGAACGGCAATCTCTAGCAATGTGTCCTAGTTTCCCACACTAGTAACACTTAACATCTCTTTTAGGGTTTGCATCAGTTGATGGGCACTGGTTAAAGTAGTGTCCTTTTTTACCACACTTAAAACAAGTTACTCCCAGCACTCTACAGACTCCTATATGCTTCTTACCACACGTCTCACAATCTGGTAATGGTGGTCGTGATTGATTGGACTGAAATGTTCCTGAAGATTTTCCACCCTCACTCACCGTCTCACTAGTAGTCTTGTTACCCCCCGACTTTCCCACAAATTGAGATTTTTGTCCTTTACCTCCTTTGTTAAAGTAGCTTCCCTCACTTGAACCTCCTTTTGGGCCCTCAAATCTTCTTTTCTTATTCTCTCGACCTATTTGAGCCTGCTCACTCTCGGCCTCTATAATTGATGCCTTTTGAACCACTGCAGCATAATCAGTCAACTCAAATGGGGCCACTCTCGTTCGTAACCAGGGTTTCAACCCTTGTTGAAACCTTTTTGCTCGTTGTTCTTTAGTACGCACAAACTCGGGAACAAACCTCGACAGTTCTGTAAATTTATTTTCATACTCTGCTACTGTTAGGTTATCCTGTTTTAACTCCAGAAACTTTAATTCCATTTGGTTTTCTAAATACCTAGGAGAATACTTTTCTAGGAACACCCTAGTGAAACGCTCCCAGGTTATCACTCCAGCTTCCTCTAGGTTCTTCCTAGCTTCCCACCAGTAATTTGCCTCTCCCTTTAAGAGATAGGCTGCAAAAACTGTTTTCTGATCTTCCTCTATCCTCAGTATTTCGAAAGCTTTCTCCATTTCTTTTAGCCATGCCCTAGCTACTGCTGGGTTAGTGGTTCCCTCGAATTCTGGGGGCTTTAATGACTTAAAGGCACGAAAGGAATTAGCTGCCTGATTGGGGAGAACAGGTGGTGGTTGAGGATTTTGTGGATTTGCTAAATTCTGCCTTAATAAGTCCATGAATTGGGCAAAGGGATCACCTCCCGGATTCCTTTGTTGGCCAGTTGATTCCTCTTCTCCATCTTCATGATTTTCTTCATTATGAGCATTTTCGTTCAGTCTAGTACCTTCGATATTTCGACTTCTTTCGTCTCTCTCATTTTCCCTTGCATTCGCTCTACTGTCACGTCTAGGCGGCATAGTTCTGTACATAACAATAGTCCTTATTAATTACCCGAATTTGGGTTACTATATACATCATTTCTATATACACAATTATATCATTAATTAGCTCATTTGCACATCACAATATCTTTATCACGCGATTTACATCTAGTTATACCATAACTTTAGTAGGTAAGTGTATCGCCCTTAACATGATAGCCTTTTCATTAAGTCAATCACCTTTTATACATCAATATTTCTGAGTCTCAACATTTATTATATAAAAAATGCAGCAAAAATTTAGATAGAAATGCACAAACTTCATTAATGTACATAAATATTTTACAATTTGGGTACAACATCTTTTACTGCTAATAATATACATCATCTAATACAAGGTTCGAAACCCAAAACATAGCCGTACATACTAATCCGATATCACCAAGAGTACTACTAGCTGTCCTCTAATCAGACTGGGATTAAAACAGTGAACAACTAAACTAATCCCCAAAATGACATCAACAAGATGACTAGTCTGATTAGTGACGAAACTACTATCCCGGCTCACAGCCCTGCCCTGACAACATCCCGGATCTGGACTACCATGGTAGTAACCGTATCAACTATCTGGGCCCTCCATGCCGGGTCTCCCCTATCACCCAACAACCTCCTAATGTCTCCTAATGCTCGTAGCTCAATACTGATCATCCCTAGAGACATCCCATCCGGGATAACCCCTCCTCTCCCTCTCTCTAACCTCTGTAGAAGAGTGTCTATAGTCCTGCGGGACTCCTCCAACTGTCCCTGAAGGGCAAAGTACTCGGTCAATAGCTAGGGGAGGTGCATCCACAGGTGGAGGTGGTGGAGGTGCAAAGGGTGGGGATGGAGGAACCGACTCTGTCTCAGCATCCTCTGAAGGATCCTCCTCCTCCTCAAAAAAACCAAAATGCCCTGGAGGGGTAAACTGCTCGAAAGGATCATCTATAGGGTCAGGACTAGGTAGAGGGGATGGAACTGGTGACGGCACTGGGATGGGTCGGACAGGAGTGGGAACCATCTGAATATCCCTCCACTCAATCGGCTCCTCAGGTATAACTGACAACCTAGGCCTCTTACGCAGTGGCCTCTCCTCCTCAGGGATCTCCGATCTCACTCTGGAAGGTCCTGCCTCGTCAGATCCTGTAGAAGGTCTACCCATATATGGCACTAGGGCCACAGCATCTCTCCGTCTCTGCTCCTCTGCCTCCTCTCTCTCTAATCGCTCTCTAGCCGCCGCCCGGCGTCTCTCCCTGAGGTCCTCAACTGCATACTCGGGGACCTCTACCCCGGCCAGCTGAAGATCTAATAGCTCCTGCTCTGACATCCCTAGCCACTGGGGGTCCTGACTCGGCTCACCCATCTCCGCTCCCTATAATAAAACATAAAATTCTATTAGTAACAGTCTATAAAATTATAATATATGCTTAAAGTAAATACTACCTGCGATATACCACCCCTGAACTTGATGGAAGTTCACAATTTATATTATAACTGATACATTTATTATTATTACTTTTGTTCTTGAGCATTATGACTCTTAGCTCTGATACCATCTATGACGCCCCTAGATCCGGGGTCAAGGATCCAGGTCATCACTGTCCAATTTCCGATCAATATCAATATCTCTATAGTCTTTTTTTTTATAAATAAATAAATAAATAAATAAATAAGCAGTTGACCCCACACTAATACACACACACACACACCAGTCATATGCTCATAGAACAACAACCACAATATTTAAAAGTTTTAAAGTTAACAGTTATTACAAGCCCAGAATTTACTAAGTACATTGTTGAACAAAGCTTCTACAGGAAGCACTTCAACAACTAAAGTTTATTACAACTTGCACACTTAATTTACATAAGTATACTAAGCCCCTTCGCTTGTCACTACCTCGGGGATGGTCGCCAGCACTCGCTCAAAAGGTCGCCTTTCCCTTACCCTCTTGCGGGGTGTGGTACGTAGTATCGGCATGGGACCTAGCTGCTATATACATAAGTAGCAAGAGTGAGCTATAATAGCTCAGCAAGATCATACTGTAACTAAAATTTAAAATGTGAACAAGTATACATATATGTATATGCATATGTAATAGCAGGAAACAATTAAAATCCTTAAGGAAGAGTAAAGCTCTTATTTAATAATACATCATCCACTCACTATTATAAGAAAGAAATCTAAATTAATATAATATCAGTTTTTCTTCATCTGCAACCATAATACCATCATCTCAAATCATTATTCTGTTTTCAGTATAGAAATCTGAAATAATATAATATCAGTTTTTCTTCATCTGTAACTATCATTCCATCATCTCATATCATTATTCTGTTTTCAGTATAGAAATCTGAAAACCATTGTCTACACTTTCTTTTCAAAAACATTGGGGATATCTGCTGTCGCCTGATACGTTAGGACGATGATCAGTCGCCTAATCGTACCTGCTCTCTTTTTAAAATATCATTCCACATTTCCATTTTCTCACTTTCATTTCCACATATCATTCTCTCATATCATTTCCATTCTCGCACATTACTTCTATAAAATATATATATATATCATAATGCTTTGATTATGATTCAGACCCCTCTTTCAAATTCAGAAATCAAATATACTTTTATATTCGTAAAATATTCCATCTATTTTAAGAGTAATGCATGATAATCAAATAATGCTTATTAAACCACTAATACTCAATAAGAACATTTTTAATATAATATTATAACCATATAACCCTCGATAACAACTGATACCATTCTCTCTTATTCTCTTAATCATAAGGCATGTTCAATTCATGCATAATCATCTCTATACATATCCATCTCATACTCTTATTCATATTCATATACATTTTCGTACTCATGGTCTCATTCATATACATCTTCGCATACTCTTCTTTTCAATATCAATACTCAAGGAAGACAATTTCTTCACAATATAGTAATAATAGCATCACGTATATATTCCATGAAATTAAGTTTCTTTGTGAAAATAAGTAGTTTTACAACTAGGGATAGGAGAAATCTTGCCTCGGTTTCGATATCCTGACGGTATGGCTCGTCCCTCTTCCGGAGTTTCTATAAACACAAAAGGACCGTCGTTAGAACCACATCTCTTACTCACTACACTCTTTTATAACATTACCTTTTGAAACTTTAATATATGTTTAACGTATTCCTATTACCCCAAAGGTTCAAGAACTTAACCATTTATAACCTAAATCGAAGTTTCAGGGGTTTTCACCATTTCCCTTAACGACCACACTCGACTGCAGAATTTCTTATAATTTTTAAATTTCGAATTTTAATGTAAGGTCAACTGGAAATAGTTCTTTGACCACACTACTACCATATCCCAAAATTTCGTGACTTTTAACAATGTTAAAGTATGGTAATTGTAACCTCAAGTTTGATACATTTACGGTTTCTCGGTTTCTGAACCGCTTTCACTAAAACTGACTTTTCTCCTAAACCGTTCATCAGATTTTAACGCACCTTATATCAAAACGATCTATGAACTAAGCTCTATCATTTCATAGTTAATTAGGAACCTGGACAGTAGAGTGCCGTACGGATGCAGGGGGTCCAAAACAGGGCAACTTACATCCTAACGAAAATCGGGCATTATAACGGCTATAATTTCGTACTTTCCATAAATCCAACTCCTCCAAATCAATTATCAAACACAATAATCTTCACCTACACCATGTGGTCTGCATTACCAGCCATGGTTACAATCCCAAACACTTTCATATTCAATTTTAATCACTTATCAACACATGGATCATCATAATCTTAACATTTACACTACTTAATCACTAAACCAAACAATATCCACCATAAATATAAAAGAGCAAGCATGATTATACCTTCTTGAAGCTTTGATAACCCTTAACAATCCTTGATATATCCTTAATCAACCTTATACTAGCTTGAATCACTAAAAGAAACCATTAAAACAAAGTTAACACTTGAAAACACTATTCATCATCTTTTCTAACAACTTCCATGATTTTATTACCTTGCTAAATGATGATGGTTGGCCTTGAAACTTTGTAAATGATCCTTCCTAACCTTCAAGAAGCCCCATGAATTTCCTCTTGATTTTATCTTGATGCTAGCTAAGATTTTTGTTTTTATTTTCTTCTTTTTTTCCTAAATGGCCGATTGTAGTAATGGAGGAGGTGGGGAGAGATTTTTGTGTTTCTTTGATAATTATCTAGCTTAATCTTGTGTATTCTAGATTACCTTGGAAGCCTTGAAAGATATTTGTGATTTAAGCCAAGAAAAGTACTAATTTACCCTTAAAAACACTTAATGGAAAGTGATGTCATCTTGATGACCTAATAATTCTCTTTTCTTGTTTTTCTAAGTATTATGCTAATAATCTTGGATAATAATAATGTGGTATGCATCCTTGTTAAATTACTAATCTTGGTTGCTTGGTTTCCATACTCGTCTAATTGTGGTTCGTTTCGAGTATACCTCATTATCTCAGTGGTTTTCGAAATCATTTACGAATCCAATTTCCTTTATTATTCTCTTAACTTAATAATCCCTTGGTTTAATCTAAATTCACTAATCCCTCAATATATAATTCCTTTAATATTTCTATACCCCTTAATATCCAAGATATAGAAGTTCGTTCGAGCTCAAAATCCTCAAAATCAAAATTCAGGAATTTCTAAAATCCATCGTCATTTCGAGTCACTTATTTTTAAGGTACAACACTAATATGGTTTCTGTTTACTCATTTTCCATCCCTAATATAGAGTACCTACACACCATTTCCATGGATTCCTCAAGATCACTATTCATTTGGGCACTGTAGCCTTTCTAAAGTTAGGGTTATTACAGTCTTCCCCCCTTAAAAGGATTCCGTCCCGGAATCATGTTGAAAATGTTTATAAGTATCTTTTTCATCCACACCTTCTAACTTCCACACTATTTCCTTTATCCTTTTCCTGTTGTAATATCTCTATCTTGTTTGCACAGAAATACACTAACATAACTTCCTTGTCATTCATCAACATGCCATTTAGTTTATCAATAGCAGTCCTTTTATTGTCTTTTCCTCACAAATCTCCTCCTGTTTCAAGTCATTCCATGTTATCTCGTCTCTCCTTCCTCTTTTGACGCAGATATCCGCCACTACATTGACCTTTTCTGAATGGTAGTGTATCTCACTTATGGTTTGACCATCTTCTGATCTCTATCATGACATAAATATTAATTCCTCAATATTCCTATAGCTCCCCTCTGTAAAATTTTCCAGAAAATAAGCTCTAATAATATTCTTTAAAACAATTGTAAGAAAATACTACCTATAATATATATTTCCTGTTCGTCTCAACGAGCTTGTGTTTTCCCAAAACACTCCTACTTTTCTTTTCATAACGTTTCCTAGCCCTTAGCAGATACTGATTTTCCTTATCTATATTATTAACTTATTTATTCCATTAATTGATTAAGTCGATCCTTAACCAAAGACTTACACACAAATTTAAATCGGAAAGCAAGTACCTGTATCCGCATCTGGTTTCGTCAACGCTTCCCCTAAAGTCATGTTGTACACTCTAGCAGTAGGCCTATTTGAAGCAGCCCCACTCTGTCCTGACGCGTATGACCCACCTGAACGGCAATCTCTAGCAATGTGTCCTAGTTTCCCACACTAGTAACACTTAACATCTCTTTTAGGGTTTGCATCAGTTGATGGGCACTGGTTAAAGTAGTGTCCTTTTTGACCACACTTAAAACAAGTTACTCCCAGCACTCTACAGACTCCTATATGCTTCTTACCACACGTCTCACAATCTGGTAATGGTGGTCGTGATTGATTGGACTGAAATGTTCCTGAAGATTTTCCACCCTCACTCACCGTCTCACTAGTAGTCTTGTTACCCCCCGACTTTCCCACAAATTGAGATTTTTGTCCTTTACCTCCTTTGTTAAAGTAGCTTCCCTCACTTGAACCTCCTTTTGGGCCCTCAAATCATCTTTTCTTATTCTCTCGACCTATTTGAGCCTGCTCACTCTCGGCCTCTATAATTGATGCCTTTTGAACCACTGCAGCATAATCAGTCAACTCAAATGGGGCCACTCTCGTTCGTAACCAGGGTTTCAACCCTTGTTGAAACATTTTTGCTCGTTGTTCTTTAGTACGCACAAACTCGGGAACAAACCTCGACAGTTCTGTAAATTTATTTTCATACTCTGCTACTGTTAGGTTATCCTGTTTTAACTCCAGAAACTTTAATTCCATTTGGTTTTCTAAATACCTAGGAGAATACTTTTCTAGGAACACCCTAGTGACACGCTCCCAGGTTATCACTCCAGCTTCCTCTAGGTTCTTCCTAGCTTCCCAGCAGTAATTTGCCTCTCCCTTTAAGAGATAGGCTGCAAAAACTGTTTTCTGATCTTCCTCTATCCTTAGTATTTCGAAAGCTTTCTCCATTTCTTTTAGCCATGCCCTAGCTACTACCGGGTTAGTGGTTCCCTCAAATTCTGGGGGCTTTAATGACTTAAAGGCACGAAAGGAATTAGCTGCCTGATTGGGGAGAACAGGTGGTGGTTGAGGATTCTGTGGATTTGCTAAATTCTGCCTTAATAAGTCCATGAATTGGGCAAAGGGATCACCTCCCGGATTCCTTTGTTGGCCAGTTGATTCCTCTTCTCCATCTTCATGATTTTCTTCATTATGAGCATTTTCGTTCAGTCTAGTACCTTCGATATTTCGACTTCTTTCGTCTCTCTCATTTTCCCTTGCATTCGCTCTACTGTCACGTCTAGGCGGCATAGTTCTGTACATAACAATAGTCCTTATTAATTACCCGAATTTGGGTTACTATATACATCATTTCTATATACATAATTATATCATTAATTAGCTCATTTGCACATCACAATATCTTTATCACGCGATTTACATCTAGTTATACCATAACTTTAGTAGGTAAGTGTATCGCCCTTAACACGATAGCCTTTTCATTAAGTCAATCACCTTTTATACATCAATATTTCTGAGTCTCAACATTTATTATATAAAAAATGCAGCAAAAATTTAGATAGAAATGCACAAACTTCATTAATGTACATAAATATTTTACAATTTGGGTACAACATCTTTTACTGCAAATAATATACATCATCTAATACAAGGTTCGAAACCCAAAACATAGCCGTACATACTAATCCGATATCACCAAGAGTACTACTAGCTGTCCTCTAATCAGACTGGGATTAAAACAGTGAACAACTAAACTAATCCCCAAAATGACATCAACAAGATGACTAGTCTGATTAGTGACGAAACTACTATCCCGGCTCACAGCCCTGCCCTGACAACATCCCGGATCTGGACTACCATGGTAGTAACCGTATCAACTATCTGGGCCCTCCATGCCGGGTCTCCCCTATCACCCAACAACCTCCTAATATCTCCTAATGCTCGTAGCTCAATGCTGATCATCCCCAGAGACATCCCATCCGGGATAACCCCTCCTCTCCCTCTCTCTAACCTCTGTAGAAGAGTGTCTATAGTCCCGCGGGACTCCTCCAACTGTCCCTGAAGGGCAAAGTACTCGGTCAATAAGGTAGCTGAAAGTGGGTCACCCGCCGGTAGGGGTGCCTCCTGAGGGGGTACAGCTAGGGGAGGTGCATCCACAAGTGGAGGTGGTGGAGGTGCAAAGGGTGGGGATGGAGGAACCGACTCTGTCTCAGCATCCTCTGAAGGATCCTCCTCCACCTCAAAAAAACCAAAATGCCCTGGAGGGGTAAACTGCTCGAAAGGATCATCTATAAGGTCAGGACTAGGTAGAGGGGATGGAACTGGTGACGGCACTGGGATGTGTCGGACAGGAGTGGGAACCATCTGAATATCCCTCCACTCAATCGGCTCCTCAGGTATAACTGACAACCTAGGCCTCTTACGCAGTGGCCTCTCCTCCTCAGGGATCTCCGATCTCACTCTGGAAGGACCTGCCTCGTCAGATCCTGTAGAAGGTCTACCCATATATGGCACTAGGGCCACAGCATCTCTCCGTCTCTGCTCCTCTGCCTCCTCTCTCTCTAATCGCTCTCTAGCCGCCGCCCGACGTCTCTCCCTGAGGTCCTCAACTGCATACTCGGGGACCTCTACCCCGGCCAGCTGAAGATCTAATAGCTCCTGCTCTCACATCCCTAGCCACTGGGGGTCCTGACTCGGCTCACCCATCTCCGCTCCCTATAATAAAACATAAAATTCTATTAGTAACAGTCTATAAAATTATAATATATGCTTAAAGTAAATACTACCTGCGATATACCACCCCTGAACTTGATGGAAGTTCACAATTTATATTATAACTGATACATTTATTATTATTACTTTTGTTCTTGAGCATTATGACTCTTAGCTCTGATACCATCTGTGACGCCCCTAGATCCGGGGTCAAGGATCCAGGTCATCACGATCCAATTTCCGATCAATATCAATATCTCTGTAGTCTTTTTTTTATAAATAAATAAATAAATAAATAAATAATCAGTTGACCCCACACTAATACACACACACACCAGTCATATGCTCATAGAACAACAACCACAATATTTAAAAGTTTTAAAGTTAACAGTTATTACAAGCCCAGAATTTACTAAGTACATTGTTGAACAAAGCTTCTACAGGAAGCACTTCAACAACTAAAGTTTATTACAACTTGCACACTTAATTTACATAAGTATACTAAGCCCCTTCGCTTGTCACTACCTCGGGGATGGTCGCCAGCACTCGCTCAAAAGGTCGCCTTTCCCTTACCCTCTTGCGGGGTGTGGTACGTAGTATCGGCATGGGACCTAGCTGCTATATACATAAGTAGCAAGAGTGAGCTATAATAGCTCAGCAAGATCATACTGTAACTAAAATTTAAAATGTGAACAAGTATACATATATGTATATGCATATGTAATAGCAGGAAACAATTAAAATCCTTAAGGAAGAGTAAAGCTCTTATTTAATAATACATCATCCACTCACTATTATAAGAAAGAAATCTAAATTAATATAATATCAGTTTTTCTTCATCTGCAACCATAATACCATCATCTCAAATCATTATTCTGTTTTCAGTATAGAAATCTGAAATAATATAATATCAGTTTTTCTTCATCTGTAACTATCATTCCATCATCTCATATCATTATTCTGTTTTCAGTATAGAAATCTGAAAACAATTGTCTACACTTTCTTTTCAAAAACATTGGGGATATCTGCTGTCGCCTGATACGTTAGGACGATGATCAGTCGCCTAATCGTACCTGCTCTCTTTTTAAAATATCATTCCACATTTCCATTTTCTCACTTTCATTTCCACATATCATTCTCTCATATCATTTCCATTCTCGCACATTACTTCTATAAAATATATATATATCATAATGCTTTGATTATGATTCAGACCTCTCTTTCAAATTCAGAAATCAAATATACTTTTATATTCGTAAAATATTCCATCTATTTTAAGAGTAATGCATGATAATCAAATAATGTTTATTAAACCACTAATACTCAATAAGAACATTTTTAATATAATATTATAACCATATAACCCTCGATAACAACTGATACCATTCTCTCTTATTCTCTTAATCATAAGGCATGTTCAATTCATGCATAATCATCTCTATACATATCCATCTCATACTCTTATTCATATTCATATACATTTTCGTACTCATAGTCTCATTCATATACATCTTCGCATACTCTTCTTTTCAATATCAATACTCAAGGAAGACAATTTCTTCACAATATAGTAATAATAGCATCACGTATATATTCCATGAAATTAAGTTTCTTTGTGAAAATAAGTAGTTTTACAACTAGGGATAGGAGAAATCTTGCCTCGGTTTCGATATCCTGACGGTATGGCTCGTCCCTCTTCCGGAGTTTCTATAAACACAAAAGGACCGTCGTTAGAACCACATCTCTTACTCACTACACTCTTGTATAACATTACCTTTTGAAACTTTAATATATGTTTAACGTATTCCTATTACCCCAAAGGTTCAAGAACTTAACCATTTATAACCTAAATCGAAGTTTCAGGGGTTTTCACCATTTCCCTTAACGACCACACTCGACTGCAGAATTTCTTATAATTTTTAAATTTCGAATTTTAATGTAAGGTCAACTGGAAATAGTTCTTTGACCACACTACTACCATATCCCAAAATTTCGTGACTTTTAACAATGTTAAAGTATGGTAATTGTAACCTCAAGTTTGATACATTTACGGTTTCTCGGTTTCTGAACCGCTTTCACTAAAACTGACTTTTCTCCTAAACCGTTCATCAGATTTTAACGCACCTTATATCAAAACGATCTATGAACTAAGCTCTATCATTTCATAGTTAATTAGGAACCTGGACAGTAGAGTACCGTACGGATGCAGGGGGTCCAAAACAGGGCAACTTACATCCTAACGAAAATCGGGCATTATAACGGCTATAATTTCGTACTTTCCATAAATCCAACTCCTCCAAATCAATTATCAAACACAATAATCTTCACCTACACCATGTGGTCTGCATTACCAGCCATGGTTACAATCCCAAACACTTTCATATTCAATTTTAATCACTTATCAACACATGGATCATCATAATCTTAACATTTACACTACTTAATCACTAAACCAAACAATATCCACCATAAATATAAAAGAGCAAGCATGATTATACCTTCTTGAAGCTTTGATAACCCTTAACAATCCTTGATATATCCTTAATCAACCTTATACTAGCTTGAATCACTAAAAGAAACCATTAAAACAAAGTTAACACTTGAAAACACTATTCATCATCTTTTCTAACAACTTCCATGATTTTATTACCTTGCTAAATGATGATGGTTGGCCTTGAAACTTTGTAAATGATCCTTCCTAACCTCCAAGAAGCCCCATGAATTTCCTCTTGATTTTATCTTGATGCTAGCTAAGATTTTTGTTTATATTTTCTTCTTTTTTTCCTAAATGGCCGATTGTAGTAATGGAGGAGGTGGGGAGAGATTTTTGTTTCTTTGATAATTATCTAGCTTAATCTTGTGTATTCTAGATTACCTTGGAAGCCTTGAAAGATATTTGTGATTTAAGCCAAGAAAAGTACTAATTTACCCTTAAAAACACTTAATGGAAAGTGATGTCATCTTGATGACCTAATAATTCTCTTTTCTTGTTTTTCTAAGTATTATGCTAATAATCTTGGATAATAATAATGTGGTATGCATCCTTGTTAAATTACTAATCTTGGTTGCTTGGTTTCCATACTCGTCTAATTGTGGTTCGTTTCGAGTATACCTCATTATCTCAGTGGTTTTCGAAATCATTTACGAATCCAATTTCCTTTATTATTCTCTTAACTTAATAATCCCTTGGTTTAATCTAAATTCACTAATCCCTCAATATATAATTCCTTTAATATTTCTATACCCCTTAATATCCAAGATATAGAAGTTCGTTCGAGCTCAAAATCCTCAAAATCAAAATTCAGGAATTTCTAAAATCCATCGTCATTTCGAGTCACTTATTTTTAAGGTACAACACTAATATGGTTTCTGTTTACTCATTTTCCATCCCTAATATAGAGTACCTACACACCATTTCCATGGATTCCTCAAGATCACTATTCATTTGGGCACTGTAGCCTTTCTAAAGTTAGGGTTATTACAGTATTTGGAGTGTAGTAGCAAGTTAACTAGAATTAGATTAATATTATCTTATTCCAGTAGTACTTGTAAAACTTGGGATTTATAACCAAGTGTAGCAACTCTTTGTAAGCTAAGAAAACAGATACATTTGCTTAGGGTTTTTGTTGAATATCCTTAGAAAGCAAAGAGTTGTAAAACAGAAGCTGTGTACTTTTGTATCACAGAGTTTTCTTCGAATAAAATCTTCAGGTGGTGCATTTAACCACCTGATTTTTATGTGTTTGTGCATTAATCTTTCTACAGCAATTATCTTAGTATAGATTTCTGGAGTTCTTATCAAAAATTTATAAATATCAAGAATTGTATTCAACCCCCCCTTCTATAATTATACAAGTGTGTAATCTGGGAATAACAATTGGTATCAGAGCAAGCTTCTAACATATTTGAAGTTTAAAGATCAACACACTTCCAACATGTCTAAGAAGGATTATGGAGTAAAGATTCCAGTTCTTGATAGAGAGAATTACTTTCACTGGAAAGTAAAAATGCGTCTACATCTCTCGTCTATTGATGAGGGTTTTGTGGATTGCATTGACAAGGGTCCTCATATTCTAATGAAGACTGCAAAAAGAGTTGGCCTGGCTGAAGATGTGCCTGACACTCTCATTCCCAAACCTGTTTCTGAATGGAGTCTTGAAGATATTGCAGAAGTCCACAAAGATAAAAAGACCATGAATATACTATTCAATGGTCTAGAAACAGACATGGTTGACAATGTTATTAACTGTACTACCTCCAAGGAAGTATGGGACACTGTTCAAACCCTTTGTGAAGGAACAGAACAGGTGAGGGAAAACAAGATGCAACTACTAATCCAACAGTATGAACATTTCCACTTTAAGAGTGGAGAAACATTGAACGATACATTTAGTAGATTTCAAAAGCTACTAAATGGTTTGAAACTGTATGGAAGAATCTATCAAGTTAAAGATTCTAATCTCAAATTTCTGAGATCGCTGCCCAAGGAATGGAATCCAATGACTGTTTCTCTAAGAAACACTCAAGAGTACAAGACATTTACTCTTGAAAGGCTCTATGGAACTTTAAAGACATATGAGCTGGAAATGGAGCAGGATGAAGAGATTGAGAAGTCTCAAAAGAAAAGTGGGTCAGTTGCACTTGTTGCCAACTTGGAGCAGAAGGAGGAAAGGACAGAAGCTGCTAGTTCTACACCAAACAGGGAGGTTTGTAAAGGTAGAGCAGAATCAAGCAGGAGCAAGGAAAAGGTGTCTGAGGAATTGAATGTCCTTCAGCAGGATGAATTGGATGAAATAGATGAGCACTTAGCTTTTCTATCTAGGAGATTCTCTAAGCTGAAATTCAAGAGAAACTCTGGGGTGGCCAAGCCATTTAACAAGGATTTTTCCACAAGCAACTATGTGGATAAATCCAAAATTAAATGCTACAATTGTGGAATTGCTGGTCACATGATAAGTGAATGCAGGAAACCTAGATCTGAGAACAAGGGAAAGTCAACTGAGACTGTTGACTACAAGAAGAAATATTTTGATCTTCTCAGGCAGAAAGGAAAGGCATTCTTGACCCAAGAGTATGACTGGGTTGTTGATGACAATCATTCTGATGATGATGTTGAGTTTGTCAACCTTGCATTGATGGTTGATTCTGGAGAGCAGGAAGCAAGTTCAGCTAGCAATTAGGTATTTTCTACTAATCTCTCTGAGCTCACCAAAGAGGAATGCAATAGTGTTATAGATGAAATGTCTACTGAACTATATCACTTAAGTGTTACCCTTAAATCACTTACTAAAGAGAACAATAGGATAAAAGAGTCTAATCTGTTTTTAAGTGATAGAAATGCTGCTCTAGAAGCTCAATTTCTAGAATTTGAGAAAATGAGAGTTGATTGCAATAATGCTAAAAGAGAACTTGAAGATGTGTTAAAAAGAGAACTGATTTTAAAAGACCAGCTTGAAAAAGAACAAGGGATAATTGCTAATTTTCAAAATTGTAGGAATATTTCTCAAAACATAATAGAAGTCCAGGGAATAGAATCTTTTGTGAAGGATACCTGGACTCAAAAGAAAAAGGAGCTAGAACCTGGCCTTGAGGATCTAGAGACTATCTGTGAATCAACGGATAGTGATCATCCGTTGACAGATGAACCATCAACGGATGAGAGGTATCCGTCGACTAACAAAAAGTTTGTTAGTAAGAAGGAACTCAGGAAACTGGATATCAAGTATGGTCTAGTCAACAAGAACTTTG
Source organism: Saposhnikovia divaricata (assembly GCA_036435485.1). NCBI lineage: Eukaryota > Viridiplantae > Streptophyta > Magnoliopsida > Apiales > Apiaceae > Saposhnikovia > Saposhnikovia divaricata. Next base: position 87,131,050 of record CM071597.1, on the reverse strand, counting down.
TTAGTGGTGAGAGTAGCAAAACCAAATCTAGTGGAAAGGCCAAGGCAGGTGATTTACATAACAAAAAGGCTGTTGGTAAATCAGATAATGAAAAGGTAGAAATTGAGGGTAAAAAGAAAAAGAACAGAAATGGTAAGATAGGCATCAACAAGAAAAATAATTATTCTCCTGACAAGTTTGCTCCTAGGAAAACTTGTAGTAATTGTAATAGTGTCAATCACCTATCTTCTAATTGCAAGATTGTCAACAAGGCTCCTGTTCATGTACCTCAAACAATACCATGTATGCCCGCAATGCCTGTTATGCCTGGTTTGTATCAAAATGCTAGTTTTTCAAATCCATATGTGAACATGCCATATGTGTCTAATCCTTATTTTCAATCTGTGAATGTGCCACAAATGTCATGGAGCATTCCTAGCATGAATAATATGTATGCCAATTTTCCACAAATGCATGCATCAAATATTCATGCAAATGAGCATTTGTCAAACCCCATCACTCAAGCATCTACACCTAAGTTGAAGAATGCTAAGAGTGCAAAGTCAAAGGCTAACAAGAAAGGACCCAAGGAAGCTTGGGTACCAAAATCAACTTGATTTGTTTTTGAAATGTGTGCAGGGAAACAGAAGGAATCTATGGTACCTAGATAGTGGATGCTCTAGGCACATGACAGGAGATTCAACCCTGCTCACAGAGTTCAAGGAAGGAGCTGGCCCTAGAATTACCTTTGGAGATGACAGCAAAGGATATACTAAGGGATATGGCCTGATTTCAAAAGACAATGTCATCATTGAAGAAGTGGCTTTAGTTGAAGGTTTGAAGCACAATTTGCTGAGTGTCAGTCAGATTTGTGACAAAGACTATGAAGTAAAGTTCACAAAAGAAGCCTGTGTTGTTTCTGCCAAGGAAGACAACAATGTGGTATTGACAGGCTTTAGAAAAGGAAATGTTTACATAGCTGACTTCAATTCAGCATGCTCAGAATCCATTACTTGTCTCTTCAGCAAAGCAAGTAAGGATGAGAGTTGGCTATGGCATAAGAAGCTGTCACATTTGAATTTTAAAGTTATGAATGATTTGGTAAGAAAGGATCTTGCTAGAGGAATCCCTCAATTGGAATTTGTCAGTGATGGACTGTGTGATGCCTGCCAATTAGGGAAACAAAAGAAATCATCCTTCAAAAGCAAGACAGAGTCATCCATTGTTAAGCCTCTTCAATTGCTGCATATGGACTTATTTGGTCCAGTAAATGTCGTGTATATTTCAAAGAAGAAATACTGTCTGGTGATTGTAGATGATTTTTCTAAGTTCACATGGACCTTCTTCCCGCACTCCAAGGATTGTGCAAGTGAAATCATCATCAATCACCTCAGAATACTAAACAATGGTTCTGAAGACAGAGTACAAAGAATCAGGAGTGACAATGGTACTGAATTCAAGAATTCCACAATGAAGATTTTCTGTGAAGAGAATGGAATTGTCCATGAGTTTTCTGCTGCCAGAACACCTCAACAAAATGGGGTTGTTGAAAGGAAAAACAGAACTCTCATTGAAGCAGCTAGAACAATGTTAAGTGAATCAAGGTTACCAACATATTTCTGGGCTGAAGCTGTCAACACTGCATGCTTTACTCAGAATATTTCCTTGGTCAATCAAGCTAGAGGAATGACTCCTTATCAGTTGTTAACCAACAAGAAACCAACTTTAGCTTTCCTTCATGTCTTTGGATGTAAGTGTTTTGTGCTAAGGAATCATGGAGATAACTTGGGCAAATTTGAAGCAAAGGCAGATGAAGCTATTTTCGTTGGATATGCAGCAGGGAAAGCCTACAAAGTCTACAATCTAAGAACCAACATTGTTATGGAATCTGTACATGTTGTGTTTGATGATCAAAAGATTCTAGGCCTAAATGATGAAGGCTCCCATGAAAAGTTGGAATTTGAGAATGAAGGTGAAGGAAGAATGTACTATGATGATGATGAGGAAGATGAAGATCATGACCACAGAGATCCACCAAGAGTTGTTGTACCAACTAGAAGTGATGCTTATACTGGAAATGAAGAATCCGTTGACAGTCATCCTGGAGCATCCGTTGACAATATTAGAGATGCATCCGTTGACAGAGATTCTCAAGCATCCGTCGACAGGCAAAATGATGCATCCATTGACAGTCAACTTCATAATTCAGCAAGGACAACAAACTCAGGGGGAGTTTCTCAAGGTCAAAATTCAATGCTAAATCAACATGATCATGCTCATGGAAATGAAGCAACCTCATCAAGATCAAACCTTCCACCTGCAAGAAAATGGACTAGAGATCATCCATTTGAGTTAATCATTGGTGAATCAAATTCAAGAGTCCAAACTAGAAGGGCCACTCAAGCAGAATGTCTATACAGTAGCTTCCTGTCTCAAGAGGAACCTAAGAAAGTGGAAGATGCCCTTCTAGATCCAGATTGGGTCTTAGCAATGCAAGAAGAGCTAAACCAATTTGAAAGAAATAAAGTATGGAAACTTGTGCCCAAACCTGATGATAGAAGTGTCATAGGTACTAAATGGGTTCTCAAGAATAAGACAGATGAAAATGGCATAATTGTGAGGAATAAAGCTAGATTAGTGGAAAAGGGCTATTCTCAAGAAGAAGGGATAGATTTTGATGAAACTTTTGCTCCAGTGGCAAGACGTGAGGCAATAAGAATCTTTCTAGCCTATGCAGCACATGCCAATTTCAAAGTCTATCAGATGGATGTCAAAAGTGCCTTTCTAAATGGGGAACTGGAAGAAGAGGTCTATGTCCATCAACCTCCTGGCTTTGAGGATCCAGAATTTCCAGAATATGTATATCTTCTCATGAAAGCACTTTATGGTTTGAAGCAAGCACCAAGAGCCTGGTATGACACTTTATCTCAATTTCTTTTGGAGAACCACTTCACTAGAGGTACAGTAGATAAAACCTTATTTCATAGGAATATCAATGGCTCTTCAATACTTGTTCAAATCTATGTAGATGATATTATTTTTGGGTCTACAGATGAGAAGCTTTGCAAAAGGTTTGCCAAACTTATGCAAAGTAGGTATGAAATGAGCATGATGGGTGAATTAACTTACTTTCTTGGCCTACAAGTAAAGCAAGTTAATGAGGGCATTTTCATAAGTCAAACAAAATATATTTATGATCTCTTAAAGAAATTTGACTTAATGGATTGTACCTCTGCAAAAACACCTATGGCCATTGCAACTAAGCTTGAGTTGAATACTAAGGAAAAGTCTGTGGACATCTCAAGCTATAGAGGCATGGTAGGTTCACTTCTATACCTAACAGCTAGTAGACCTGATATAATGTTCTCTACTTATCTTTGTGCTAGATTTCAAGCTGACCCTAGAGAGTCTCACTTAATAGCTATTAAAAGAATTTTCAGGTATCTCAAGGGAACACCAAACCTTGGCATTTGGTACCCAAGAGAATCAGGTTTTGATCTAACTGGCTATTCAGATGCAGATTATGCAGGTTGCAGAGTTGATAGGAAAAGTACTACAGGTTCTCGTCAATTTCTAGGAAACAGGCTTGTTTCATGGTTCAGTAAGAAATAGAACTCAGTCTTCACTTCTACAGCTGAAGCTGAGTACATTGCTGCTGGAAGCTGCTGTGCACAGATTCTATGGATGAGAAATCAACTCATTGACTATGGTCTAAAAGTTGAGAAGATTCCAATTTTCTGTGACAACACAAGTGCTATTGCCATCACAGGGAATCCAGTGCAACATTCGAGAACCAAGAACATTGACATCAAATACCACTTCATTAGAGAACATGTGATGAATGGTACAGTAGAAATGCACTTTGTGCCAAGTGAAATGCAGCTTGCAGATATCTTCACCAAGCCTCTTGATGAATCCACATTCACAAGATTGGTAGGTGAGCTAGGTATGCTTAACTTGTCATAATTTCTAGTGATATTTGATTTTACTGCATTGCAGCTAGGAATGTGTTTTGATTTACTTGAGAATTAAAAACTCTCAGAAAATTTTTCTTCAGAAATTTTGTCCAAGGCAAAATTATCTTATCAACGGATATCCTTTTACCCGTTGATAGCATAAACACATTCCTAGATCTTTGTATATCAACGGATAACAGCTTATCCACGTCATCAACGGATAAACTGTTTCTCAACTATTCATTTCATATTCGTTGATATACATATTTTCTTTTAAATATAACCGTTGGTAAACGTGTATCTATATAGGACTGGTTGTATTTATTTTCTTTTATTATTTGACAGTTACTTTTGACCAATGGGTAATTACTTTTAATTATTTCATTTTCAATTCTTGAAAAGTATAAAAGGCTGTCTTGTGCTCTCACATCTCACTTTTATCGACTTTCAAGATTCTCTTAAGTAAACTGCATCTTCTTCACAAAAATTCTCTGCAACAAAAGTTCAAACTCTTCAATGGCGCCTATTGTTAAGATGATGTCTTCCACTGGGTTCACCTATGAGAAGAACAATTTCGCGGCCTATGTCGATACAGTGAATGCCCCAGAAGCTTATCACACCATGATGAATTTTTGTGAAGAACTGTAAACTTTCGTATGCTATGACTGCCACCACTCCTCTAATCCATGAGGTAATCGAAGAGGTGTGGGCATCTGCTGAGTTTAATGGCACAGACGGTACAATTGCTTTTTCTCTAAAGGGTAAAAACTATGTAGTTAACTCTGATGTGATAACTGCTTGTTTAAAATTGTCTGAGAATAACTGTCTGAAAGTACCCAGTGATGCTGAAATAGTTGCCATGCTTAATTCCATAAATTATGCCCTTAGTACTGATAATTTATGAAAAATTGCTAGGAAAGGGATGGTTAAAGAATGGAGTTATTTTTGTGATGCCTTCATTAAAACTTTTTCAGGCAAAATTAGTAACTTTGATGTTGTTACCCATTCCATGCTAGTTATGTTGTGTATGCTTCTGACTGATAAATTCTATAACTTTGGCGCACTAGTCATGTATGAGATAGTAGAAAAATTAGGTAAAAAGGAAACTAGGGGCAAGAATATCTATTTTGCTAGATTTTTGATGCTCTTAGCACTGCATGTATCTGAGAATAAGCTATCCATTGCTAACCCGGATAGCAAGTTCACATGTTTTGTTCAGGAGAAGTGAGTCTTAAGTGATTTAATTCGAATGAACTCCAATGCAGAAGTACAATTGGTATATCTACCAATTGTTCAGGTAACTATTTCTAACCTTGAAACTCCTATCTCTAACCCCCAAATTTCTTTGCCTTCCTCAGTCACAATGGAGTCTGTAGTAGTGACCAAACAGGCTCCTACCCAAGTGACTAAAACAAAAGTTTCCAAACCAAAATCTAAGAGACAAATCTCAGGTGTTTCTCAAAAATCACCTATTGCAAAAACTACCACAACTCTTGAGGGGAGTGTGAAGGAGGTAGTGAGTGGTGAGGGACAGGGTGCAAGCCCTAAGAATAAGGTAGGTGAGGAAAGTGCACCAAATAGCCAAACCCAAGTTACATCCTCTCAATAGGGTGTGACTACTAGTTCTACAGCAACTCTGCACAAAAGGGTAAGGGACACTAGCCCTCACTAAAAAACCTATGAAAGAAGAGTAAAATCTAAAACCATAGGGGAAGCACAGGGTGCACACACTGTACAGCAAACTGTACCTTCTCAAATTCAGTTTGATGTGACTGCAATAAATGTGGAGTCACAGCCCCTTGATCTTAACCTTCAAATCGATACACATTACAATCCACCATCACCAACTCCATCTCTGGATGTGGATATGATATCTACATCAATTCCTGATTCTCCATCTTTAAGATTCTTGGAGAAGCCCCACTCTGCAATTGGTGGTCATCATCTTTTAGATGATTTGTTGGGCCATCAACCTTCCATTCCTGAATTCACAACAACATCTGTGGCCTCATCTTTAAAATCAATCTCCACAAATTCAGTGTTGGTTTTCACTTCAACGGATATTATCATTCCTTCATCAACGGATATCCTTCATCCGTTGACAAGTGTTTCTCCATCAACGGATGCGCCTATGTCTAGCCATCCGTTGACAGCTATAACTACTCCATCAACGGATATCCCTTATCCGTTGATAACTCACTCTACCACTGATATATCTGACATTACCGTGTCAAGTGTGGAGGAGTTCTCAGTAGTTGAAACACTTTTAGGATTGAGGGAAGGGAGTGAGAGGCTGTCTTGTGAGCAGGCAAAAGGAGAGGCAAATAATGAGAGGCTGACCATTTCTTCAGGTCAGGCAAAAGGAGAGCAAGAGAGTTCCACCTTAGTAGGTGAAGGTGAGGGTGTGAGAGGTGTGAGCCAGGGGGAGCCCCTGATGCAAGAAAAGAGGGATGAGTGGAGAGAAGGGACTACAGGATAAATAAGGCAGGAAGATCCAACCATTGTAAGTGAGTTAATGGAGGTTAATGAAGCTTCTAAAGAGATGGAATTTCGACAAGAATATTAGTCAATCATTGACTCCATCTCTTTGGATCCTGAAACCTTTACTCATCCTGTTTCTGCCTATCAAGTCATGGCACAACAGGGCAATATGGAGGCAGAGGAGGCAATGCACCTAGTGCACACCTCACAATCTCTACAAAGAGCAAAGGAAGCTTTGACAACTCTGCCTTCAGATGCTGACAGTGAAGAGTTTGGCAGTGATGACAGTGACATCACAACAAATGATGAAGAAGTCAATGTGGCAGATACTCCAGAATGGCTATTCTCTACTGCCACTGTGGCTGGTGACTTCAATGTGGAGATTATGAAGCAATATCAATCTGCTAGGGCTGAGCACCAAAATGCAGATCCACAGAGAAAGGCTGTCCTTCAGCAAATAATGGACTCCCTGAAACTTCACAACATGCACATGGTCATTCAAAAAACACAACAGGAGGAGGTCCAAACTGCAATTAGAGAAATGAAAGTGGAACTAGTGCCAGAATTGAGGCACTAGCCCCTACTACCACTCAGAAGGTGCTGACTAGCAAACTATTGAAGGAAGATAGCCTGGCCAAATCTGTTCAGCATCTCTCCTCCAGAGTGGATAGTATGTAATCTCAAATGCAGACACTCATTGCCAATCAAGCTAAACAGACTGAGCTACTGGAAAGGCTGCTTGCAGCCTCACCTCCAGCCCTTGATGCTAACAAAAAGGGGGAGAAAAAGGTAGAAGAGGCAGCTACTTCTAGTCAAATTCCAGCTTCCAGTAGCAAGATAGCACAAATTGAGGGGGAGCAACAGCCAATGATAGTGGTCAATCCAAAAGAGTTTACTATAGAGGCTTCCCCTGTGAAGAAACAAAAGGCTGTGCCTCCAGTTCCTGACTTGTCAAAAATCTCAGAAGATGAGAGGCAAGCCAGAATTAAAGAATTAGATAAGATCAACAAGGAGGCAAATGAAAGAATGATGAGAACAGAAAGGATGATCAATGAATCAATGGTATCAACTCTGTTCTCTAATCAGTCCTCAGCTCCAACAATATCAACTACAATTCTGAAGGTGCTCACTCCAGAGATCGTGGCTCCTACATTCTATGATGCTGAACCATCTTATGTCAAAGAATTTGAACCATACATAAAAACCAGAGCCTACTCTCCACCAAAGGCAAATGGGAAGAACAAGTTACAATTGGACTTTCCATTTCCCAAGGATGATGAAGGGAAGCTAATGGGAAAACAAATTAAGGAGTTCAAGGAAAATGCCAATAGGAGTGTAAGAGAATGAATGGCTGTAATTATAAGGAATGGAAAAGTCTTAAATATATCCAATAGCCATCCTAGATTTGTTGAAGCAAAAAGAGAGGAGACCTCCAGACTTCTCAGGGAAGCTCATCCAAGTGAAGAAAATCAATATGAAAACTCAGATGAGAAGCAAGCCAGGCTGGCTCAGGAGTTAATGGATGAGGTAGAGGATGAAATGAGGGAACCTGAGGAAGTCCCCAAATCCAAAAGGAAAGTGAAATCAGTCCCCAAATCCAAATCTAAGAGAGTGAAATCAAAGGCAAGGAGGCCTGTCTCTCCAGAAATTGAAAGCAAGGAGACAGTTGGCTCATCACAACCTATTTCTGTAAAAGTATTCAACCCAGCTGTGAATTTCCATGGTGATCCTATAGTACCTAAAGAGGAACCAATGAATCTTGACTCCATTGAGGTTCCTTCATTCTTGCTGAAGCCTCAACAGAAGCCTATACAGAAGAAAAGGATACCAAGGAAGCAACCTTCAAAGGAACCAATTCAAGTTGCTAGGGTACCTGCTATTGTCATGCAGCCAATCTTGGAAAACAAGGATGATTTTATCTATCAGGCAGATATTGAACAATACTTTGGCATGAATCTGTATCTGGATGAATTGTCAGAAGTAAGAAGAATTGACAAATATAAACATTTGCCTGAGAGATTGGTCTTTGTATACAAGGGAGGAAAGGAAAGGACATGGCCACTACAGAGGGTTCTTGGAGAAAATTATCTGACCTTAACCAAAGTGTTCTCTGCGATCAAGAGATACACAGGGTTCTCCAAGATAGCAAAAGGGGAGATACTGGACAGAATAGAACAGATAAGGAGAGAATGGAACTCACCATCAAGTCTACCAAGGAAGATGAAGATCCCATACAATGGACAGAAAATCCACCTTCAACCCTTCTGGATGATGGAGTTTAGGGATGAAGATGGTAACAGGAGATTCTTCAGGTTAGAAGACCAACTATCAAAGGCTAGTTCTCAATACCTGAGATGGTTACAACAAAAGCTAAATCTAAAGGTTGATGAAGAAGATGCCTTCTATAGGCAACTCCAAATGCAGATTGAGTCCAACTCTGCCAAAGAAGGAAAATCAAGGGTGATGCCAACAAGAGAAAAGAAACAGTCTTAATCTGCTCAGTCTAGAGGAGCACTTCTCTGTAAATTTCTCAAACTTTCAGTTTTTAATTTTTGTAGCTTAATACAATTTTTGCATTGTTCTATATATATATATATATATATATATATATATATATATATATATATATATATATATATATATATATATCTTTAGGAATGTTTTGTTATCATCAAGGTCCTTAATTTATGCTTTATTGCCATCAAGTATAAATTGGGGGAGATTGTTAGGAATATGTTGTACTTGATGATAACTTCACAATCAATCAAATTGTATAAGGTTTTGTAGCTGTCAACGGATGAGGATTTATAACTCTATCCGTTGACAGGTAGCTCATCAACGGATGAGGTTTTGTAGCATACTACAGTATCTCTATGTTATCAGTTGATAGTATTTTTATCCACAGTCATGTTGACCATCAACGGATAGGCAGAATAGGGTAGCCAATTGTAAATAAGCTATGCTATGTAATTCTGTCTAAGTGAAAGTGTATCAACAGATGAAGACAAAACTCTATCAACGGATACAACTCAAATCCACTCTATCAAGGGATACAGCTCAAGTCTCAATATCAACGGATAATCATTGACACTTTCTTCTATGCTAAGCTGGGGATTAGCAGCTGATAGTAGATACAAAAAGCAGTATGGCAGCCATACTTTGGAAACACAGAAGAAAGAAGCATTCCGTTTACACTATGAATACAAGAAAGGTGCAGGAGACATGTCTGTTCACAAGGACAACCTTTCGGCTACATATGTATTTGGAGTGTAGTAGCAAGTCAACTAGAATTAGATTAATATTATCTTATTCCAGTAGTACTTGTAAAACTTGGGATTTATAACCAAATGTAACAACTCTTTGTAAGCTAAGAAAACAGATACATTTGCTTAGGGTTTTTGTTGAATATCCTTAGAAAGCAAAGAGTTGTAAAACAGAAGCTGTGTACTTTTGTATCACAGAGTTTTCTTCGAATAAAAGCTTCAGGTGGTGCATTTAACCACCTGATTTTTATGTGTTTGTGCATTAATCTTTCTACAGCAATTATCTTAGTATAGATTTCTGGAGTTCTTATCAGAAATTTATAAATATCAAGAATTGTATTCAACCCCCCCTTCTATAATTATACAAGTGTGTAATCTGGGAATAACAAAATCAAAATTGTAATTATGCACCATGTTACATCATCATTTAACCATGTACTTTAAATGAATGTTAGGATAAAAAAATAAAAAAATTAACTAAATTTAGAATTAATTGGATGTAAAATGTAACTAGTATTGGAGTTGAAGTTCTATTTTATTATCAAAAATTATTTTTTAATGCTAAATTATAGCAATAATTATAAACCTATAACTGTTTGACATTTAATAGTGGATTTGCTCTAAGAAAAGGATCCAATCAAGAAGATGGAAAAGGCAGGTAAGTGTCGGGTAAAGGTGATGAAGTTGAACATGGAGCGAAGTTGAGTTGATTAATGTTTGAATGTGGATAGAGTGTAATTTGCCACAAAAGGACTAAAAGACTTCCATAATGCCATGTGCTGGGATCGATCGGACACTTGTAAATCCACAAACACATCCATCTCATTTGGCATAAAAGGTTGAGTACTTGATATTTAGTATTTCCAGAATCCCAACCAATTATTTACCGACCAATTGTTTATATTTTTGAAAAAGAGTTCGGCACATATTTTAAGATATATAAAGTATAGTTCTAAAATTTATTATTTAAATTTTCTTCTTTTTTTGAATAAAAATAAAAATATTTTATTTTTATTCAAAATTATAAAATTGTAAAAATAAGTTACAGAACTATGGGGGTGTTTGGGGGAACTTTTTTTCAGAATAAGTCAACTTATTTTAAGACAAAGTTAGATATTCCTAACTTTCCAACTTATTTTTGCAACTTATTGAATCTCAAACATAAATTTTCATGTTTAATTTTATGTTTAAAATTTAAAAAATTCAATTATTTTGTCCCTGAAATTTAAAATTTTAATTTCTAAGGACCTAAATCGGAAAATGGAAAGGTTGAGGGACTTAAACTAAAAATTTGTTTTCCACATCCGTGACACGTCATCAAGATCTAACGTCCGTTAGAATCTTTTTAACGGAGGGACCTAAACCAGAAAAATTCAAAAGTTTAATTACGTAAAATACGGAATCTTTAGTTTAGGGACTAAAACAATAAAATCGGAATAGTTCAGGGACGAAAGAATTTATTTTCCCTAAAAAAATTATCAAAATATAAAATTTTTATCCGAAAATAAGTCTATAAGTCATTAAGAAAAGTTGCGCCAAGCAGACACATATTTATATGCACCTTAAAATGCGTGTCAGACACTCTCTTAAAAACGTAAACAAATAGATGGGACGTAAGGAGTATTATTTTCCCACATAATTCGAATGTATCCCATGCTATAACACAAGACCTGGTCTATTATCTTAAATAATCTCACTATAAAAATTTAAATGCGACAGGATGCCTATATTTCTATCGATCTTATCGTCGATTGAAAATTAGTCAATATCAATTTATCTCAATAATGTAACTTTGTTTAGTAAAGAAAAGCGGCAAAATGCTCACCCAACATCCAAAAAACATGAAGATCAAACAAGTGCCATCATAATTCTAATGTGTTACAAAAATTGTGTATTTAAACAAGAAAAGATGTAGTCACATAACAGTTGAATATTTCTGTATATTTCAAGCTTTTGCATATCATGTATTTTTTTTTCATACCAATTTAAATTGAAACTCAATTTTACAACCCAAAAGGAAAATGCTTTGTGTCGATGAGAATTAGATTTAAAATAAAAATTAACGTGCGCGCGCAATAATTGAAAGAACCCATAGCCATGTTAGAGCATCTTCAATGGCGTTGGCTAAATTGATTGGTTAAAATGATATAAAATACTGATTATGTAAACTGAACCTGTAAGTATGGATGAGCAAAAAACCGAATTGAAACCGAAATCGAACCGAAACCGGCCAAGACCGAACCGAAAAAACCGAAACCGAACCGGCGGTTGCGGTTTTTGATTTTTAAAAACCGAGACTTTCGGTTCCGGTTCCGGTTATAGGTTAAAACCGAACCGGCTAAAATCGAACCGAACCGATTATTAAAATAAATAAATAAATATAAAACTTATATAAATTTATATAATTTATATGTATTCTTAAAATTAATAAATATATAATATCATATAATTTATATAATTTATATGTGTCAAGTTATATGAAAGTATCCCACTTTTAGTCCTTCACACTTGATAAAAAATAAAGTACACAGTTAGCCAAATTGTCACTATCTGGATAAGAAGTGTTTGCAAAAATGTAGCAGTAGAAAAATTAGACTAAGAAGATTGTGATGACATGGTGAGGTACAACTAAAATATGTATTATATAAAGTGAATAACTAGTAAATAAATTTGCACCAAAGCATTGAAATTTGTTTGCCTTATTTATGCAGATAAGAATTTGAATTAAAACAGCAATACAACATACAAGATGATCTCAGGATCAAGGATCAAGGATCAAGAAAGAAGGAAAAAAACAGTGCAACTGCTACTTCATCTTTGCCCTACTCGCTAGAGTTGCAAGGTTATGCGTTTTTTTTTGAGAATTTATCATGAGCACCATATTACACATATTTATGCTTGGCATTCCTGGCTTGGCATTTTCAGTCTACACTCTACACCCTATTGTAATCTACACCCTATTGTAATTTGCCTTGTAGGTAATTATATATAGACAAAATGTACTCATTTAATAGCTTAGTCATTTTGTTTAAAAGTCGAGAACGTTATAATTTATAAATTTAAAGTCTTGTAATATATTTATGATTTGTTCGTTCGGTTTTATAACCGAAACCGAATCATTAAAAACCGAACCGAGTTTTTTAAAACCGAAACCGACAGTTCGGTTGCGGTTGCGGTTTTCAATTTTTAAAACCAAAGACATGCAATTTCGGGTTCGATTTTGGGATAAAACCGCCCCGAACCGAACCGTGCTCTCCCCTACCTGTAAGGCATTGTACTCTAAGGGTATTGGCGGTAATGATTGGCTATTTTTTAAAAATATTATGTTATTATAATTTCAAGTTATTATAAATAGAATATATCATTTTATTATGGTAATAGATGATGTGGAATCTTTTTATAGGTCTCTAGATGTTCGACAAATATAGCCAATATCATGAGGTTGACTAAATTTGTAGACAAAGAAAAATGCGTGATTGGAGTGGAATTCTTTTTACAAATTCTTTATAATTTTTATTTATAAAATCATTTATCCAATTTTAACTAAAGTTTTAGAGGATTGAAGATGTCCTTACAAAACATAATTGAAGATTGCTAAGAACATTGCACCCAAAAAAAGGTTACACAGAACAAGTGCTATTGCTATCTAAACTCATCTTTTGTCATGGGTAAAATATCTAATTGGTCACTATAGTCACTGTATTCACTAGTAACTTGCAAGTAGGTCATGAAGTTTAAAAAAAAAATTCAATCACATCATGAAGTTATAATTAGCTTGCAATCACAATACTAAACTTAGAAATATTTGCACAATCATTAAATTGCGTTGACATTTAACGGTTCTCCGTTAAAAGACAACACATTTACGGTTAGGTCACTGAACTTTGTGCTAATTTTCAATTAGGTCACTGACTGAAAAAAAAATTAAATATTCAAAAAATATCTAACGAAATTACTTTTTTTTAAAAGATTATGTTTTTTTAATTTAAATTGTAATCATTCAAAAAAATTAATATTAAAAAAAAATTACACTTTTGGTATCACTTATTAATATCGAAAAAGATGGATCGAAAACTTTATATTTTTTAAAAATATTTGTTTGCTTTTACCGATTTACTAGCATATAAAATAAATGGATATGTTCAATTCTAAATTTAATGAAATTATAAATTAAATAAATGAAAAAAAGATATATAAATATTTGTTCACTTGTATTGATTTATAAGCATATGAGTTAAAGCGGTGTATATAAATTAAATTTAATTAAAGTGTAATTATTTGGAAAAAATGTAAATACTCGAAATTTTCTGTTATCTTTTCATTCAATTGTTTTTATTCATAAGCATATGTATTGAATTGGTATGCATAATTTTAACTTTTATTAACGAAAAATCATTCGGAAAAAATTTAAAATTCTAAAAATTTATAATTTTGGTACGGTTTATCAATATCGAAAAAATTTGAATTTAAAATTTAATCAATTTAAATTTAAAATTAGCTAATGATCTAATTGAAAATTGTTACTAAGTTCAGTGATGAATTAGCAATTAATCTTAATTTCATTGTGCCACATCAGCATCTACGTCATCTTTCCATTATGATTTTTAACGGAACTGACGGCAATTACCAATTTGCAAGTTTTTAAGTAGTTCATTAGTTGATTGAAGTTTTTTTTGACTTCATGACCTACTTGTAAGTTATTAATGACTACAGTGACCAATTAGCTATTTTACCGTTTTGTCGCAATCATCCTGAGTTTTATACAATTTTATATATTTTTTCTTAATTTACGATTTTACATATTCATTTTAATGTAACAAAATTATTTTACAATTTTAATATGATTTTCCCTACTTGTTTTGACTTGATTGTCTATATATGTTGATAAGATAACCCATCATCGGACCAAAAATCACTAATAAATCACCTAATAAATTCTCAATTAAAACCAAATTCTAAGATTGTCATCTCTCCCTATCATTACTAAGACTTAAACCACACAATTCAGTGGATGATCATGAACCAATGTTTCCATTTAGAATCTTATATGGGTTTTATCTTAAAATTTAATATCTTTTTTTTGAAACTTTAAAATTTAATATCTAATCTGGATTCAGTTTACGGATTGACCGGAAAAATACTCAAATTTAAATTTAATAATACTCACTTTATTCCATTAAATTTAGTCACATTTCCTATTCTATTTGTACCAAAATTATTATCCAAATTCAATTAATATAGTAAATTAATGAGCGCGATAAGATAACTTTAAGTTAGGTGTATCTGTGTTGTGGAATAAAAACGAGGGTTTATAAATTGCGGCTAGGGTTTGTATGTATTTAATACAAAGGATGGTGAGCTTCGAGCTTTAATGGCTGTTCTTGCGTTCGAGACTAAACGGTCCTCACAAGATGCCTACGTATCTCTGTATTGCTAGAAAATCAAGCCAACGTAGTTCTGAGAATGAGGGGTCAGGCCCTTTATATAGGCTGAGAAGCCTTAGAATTAAGGTAGGAGTTGGAGACTTAATAGATAAGTCACCTCCTTGAGGAAAGTTCTAGACTCCTTCCTTGTAGGAGTCTGTTGCCATATCGAATTGGATGCCTTGGAGGCTAAGTCTTGTAGAGATAATGTCCTTATCTGACACTTATTGCTGAGCTATTTATTACCCCTAATATTAATTACGAAATTAATACTAAAAATAGGACTTTGGACCCTGTTGATGGGCCACACGTTCGGACCATACCGGGTCTAATTAATGCAACACTAAATGTGTCTTTAGGGCTTATTTTTAGCCCATATCATTTGCCCCCCAACTTCTAGGAAAACTGATCAGGTTTTCCTTGAAGTTTTAACGGTCCTTTCCAAGACTCGGGTCAGGGTTCATCTTTATACACTAGTGTTTCACGAGTATTGTCTTTATGTAAAGCGTGGAGCGACCGACGCGTTTACGACAATGTTAATTCGATGCTAATCGGCACTAATCAACCTTAACGACATTTAAACAATGTTTAAACGACGTTGAACGGCATAAAACGGCACTAAACGGTACTAACTAGCCTTAAACGACACTTAAACAACGTTTAAGTGACGCCAACCGGCATTAAATGACACTGAACGGTGCTTATCGGCACTAACGGTGCTAATCGGCACTTAATCGGTGCTTATCGGCACTAACGGTGCTATCGGCACCTAATCGGTGCTATCGGCACTAACGGTGCTTATCGGCACTTAATCGGTGCTTATCGGCACTAACGGTGCTATCGGCACTTTAATCGGTGCTATCGGCACTAACGGTGCTAATCGGCACTTAATCGGTGCTTATCGGCACTAACGGTGCTATCGGCACTTAATCGGTGCTATCGGCACTAACGGTGCTATCGACACTTAATCGGTGCTATCGGCACTAACGGTGCTAATCGGCACTTAATCGGTGCTTATCGGCACTAACAAGCCTTGAACGACACTTAAACAATGTTAAGCGATTCTAAACGGCGCTAAACGGTGCTAAACGGCACTAGCGGGGGTCCGGGGGCAGCAGCCCCCGGGCGGGGTCCAAGGGGCAGCAGCCCCTGGCGGGGTCCAAGGGGCAGAGCCCCTGGCTGGGGTCGAGCTCAAATGGGGGCCAGGTCGTGGCTATTTTTCTTGTTTCCTAGGTCATTTTCGACCTGGAAATTTCGAGGAGAACCTATGTATTTTCGAGCTCAATTTCGAGCTCAAATGGGGGCCAGATCGTGGCTATTTTTCTTGTTTCCTAGGTCATTTTCGACCTGGAAATTTCGAGGAGAACCTATGTATTTTCGAGCTCAATTTCGAGCTCAAATGGGGGCCAGGTCGTGGCTATTTTTAATACTTTTCAGTTCAAATTCGACCTGAGATTTGCGATCTCAAGCCACGTTATAACGACCTCAATTTGAGTGGAACGACCTCAAAGTGGTTCCAGGTCGTGGGGATTTTTCATACTTCCCAGTTCAAATTCGACCTGAGATTTGCGATCTCAAGCCACGTTATAACGACCTCAATTTTTCAAGGTTACTTACGACCTCAGATTGATTTCTCCAGGTCGCCTTGTCGAGCTCGTAATTGTACTAAAAAACGAGATTGATTGTTACGACCTCGTGCTTCCTTTTGGTAACTCCAAGTCTTATTATGGACTTTAACGGGCCCTGTCTTTTAATTTTCATGGGCTGGGCCTAGGTTTTCAAATCGTTTGGGCCTACAACACTTTTTTAAGTTTTGGTTGGGCCTTTATCATGGGTCAAAATGACCTTAAATCAAAACCTTAATTAGGTTTATCAATCTTGGTTAGGCCGTGACAGGCCTTGATCCTTTTTAATTATTTTAGCTGGACTTGGGCCTTTGTTGGGCCTTTTACGGCTTCAACTTAGTTCCTTAGCCCTTGATTTATAACACAAGGCCTGGATTCTAAGGTTGTTGTTGGTGTTCTGGATCACCAACACGAGGTTTCAGGTCAATAGGAGGTGTTTGTTATGCCTTAAATGGTTTCGTGAACCTTGACTTGTGACCTTCCGGGCCTTAACTTATTTGCTGAGACCTTGGTTTTAAGGTTATTATCAACCCTTGATTCCCTTGATTCTCATTCTAAGATGTAGGAATGATGAAGTCCCTTAGTTCTTGCCCCCCTTGCTTCATATAGTGGAGGTCTTGCTTCTCGGTTGATCGCTCAAGAAGTTCACTTGCCACTAAGCACTCAACTTCAAGTCTGGTGTGCCTTGGCTGGTTGCCAATCCTCTATCTTACTTCTAGGTTTCCAACCTTCTTCTTATACTTGTAGAACCTTGACTAGGTTTTGAGTAGCCTGATGCCTCTTGTCAGGTTCGTTTGGAGGCAGATAACCTTGTTGGCCATCAAGGCTTGAATTTTGAGATTTGAAGTTCAAGACCTCAAGTGTGGAATTGTAAAGGACCTCTTATCTCAACACTCTCATTAACAGTTTACGTACCTTCAAGGCATTATCAGGGGGCCAACCAGTCTCAAGATGAGCTTTAGGGTCTATCCTTCAGCTTACATCAACTGGTGCTACCAATTTCGAATTGATGGTCGGGTCTTCAAGACCTGGAAGTATCCTTGAATATTTGAACATATTCTTTTCTAGCCTCAAACTCTTCATTGACTTGTGAGACTACCAGCTTTGAGTCTCCACAGACTTTCAAGTTCTTGACCCTCAGGGCTCTTGTCAGTCCAAGGTCGGCTATCAGAGCTTCATACTCCGCCTCGTTGTAGGTTGTTTGGAAGTCCAACTTCAAGGCATACTCGAGTGTGAACCCATCGGGGCTTTGCAGAACTTAACCCGCACCACTGGTTTTTGTTTTAGATGCACCATGAAAATAGAGCTTTTTGTTTTTGATGCCCCATCAAAATAGAGCATCCAATATTCCTTCTTCTCTTCCAGGGGTTTCTCACCTTGCTGACCTTCCTGGTCTATTACCTTCTTATTCTGAAGTTCATTTCCTGCTTGGGGTACTACCTCCTGCCCCCCGACTTCTTGGTTGCCAATGGTACACTCAACCACAAAGTCAGTTAACGCCTTAGCCTCAATGGCTGTCCGAGGCTTTTGTGTGATGTCCTTTGCTGACCTTTCTTTGTGTTCCTTAACACTGTGGACATCCATGTCTTGAATCGGAAGGACCTGCCCCCCGACTCCATCAGGCCTTAACGAGGCTACATAACAGCTTCGTGCCATCTTCTGATCACCTTTATGTTCTCCAACACCATTCCTGGTAGGGAACTTGATCTTCACATGATAGGTTGAGGCAACAGCCTTGAATGCATGAAGTCCAGTCCTTCCAAGGATAGCGTTGTACGTTGAATCAGCCTTGATTACCAGGAAGTTCAACATCTGAGTGGCCTCATTGGGCTCTTGCCCAATAGTTACAGGCAGCTGAATAGTCCCTTCAACTTTGGATTTTACTCCATTAAATCCGTATATAGGCATGTTATTGGGGGTTAACTGAGAATCAGTGTATCCCATCTTCACAAACGCATCATGAAACAGAATGTCAACGGAAGCTCCATTGTCTATCAAGACTCGCTTCACCTCCGAGTTTCCAATCACAGGAGTTATGACCAACGGGTCGTCATAGGGGAACTTCACCCCTTCCAAGTCTGAGTCATCAAAACTAACCGCTACCTCAGTTTTTGCATGCTTCGGGGCCTCTCCCACGATGTACAACACCTCTCGGGCATAAGCCTTTCGAGAGTTCCTAGTTGTCCCGGCCGCAGTTGGGCCTCCTGAGATCATGTTGATTACTGGCCCTCGGGGCTGTGGGTTGCGATCTTGATCGTCATCCCTTCTATTATAGTCTCTTCTCTGATTAACACGGTCTTCACCCTTAGTGAAGTGCCTCAGCTTCCCTCTACGGATCAAAAACTCAATCTCATCTTTGAGTTGCTTACAATCGTCAGTGTCATGCCCCACGTCTCTATGGAATTTACAGGCAAACGGCTGTACCACCTTTGAGCCATACCCGACAGGGTTTGAGGAAACGCCCTACACTTGAGAGCGTCACTAGCAGGCTGCAACAGCAGTGCGTTCGAGAATGTTCTCACATGGTTTGCGGGATCACCCGTTCCATAATAAGCCTTTATTGTAGGCATCTTAAACTTCCTAGAGATGTGAGCATTCATCACTTCCTCGGTGAACGGGGGTATTGGATCATCAGGATCTCCGAGAGGCATCAGATCTTTGGGGTTTCCCTTGGGAATTTCCATCCTTGTGGTTGTTCTTCCGAATGAGGCATCAGCCCTTCTTTGTCTCCTTGAAGACCTCTCCAAATCAATGATGGGAATCGTTCCTGAGGTTGGAGGAGGTCGAGTTTGATTCTGTCTTGCTTGCTCCATTGCTATGTCATCCTTCAGCCTTTGGATCTCAGCCTTGTGAGCCTTAATCCTCTCCTCAGCCGTTGGTGGAGGTCCATCATGGATCCCTTGAGTCCTTCCTTGAGGCTCTCTTCTAGCACGTTGCCTCCTCGGGGCTTCATCACGATCATCATCCTCAGACGATGAATCATCAGTATAAGGGCCGGAGTAGTCATCATAATCTCGGTCCCGGATTTGTAAGGCATGACCACTTGGTCCTAAACCTTGAGTCATCGGGGGGTAGTTGGGCAGACCGTGCCTGGGATTAGTGTACAAGGGGAGATCCGTAGTATGGATCTGTACCCCTGGTGGCGGGTTGTTCGGATCAACAATCTGGAGAGAGTTGGTCGCTTGTCCTGCCTGATTGGACAGAGGCAACGTACTCTCATCATGGGGGATCACCCCTGGTTGCTGAGAAACTTGAGAGTGGATAATGACAGCTGATGCTGGGGGAGCCTGTTGAATGATCGTCCCTGATGCTGGGGGAGTCTGCTCGGTGAGAGGTGGGGCAGAGCTAATTGGCACGGCCTCAGTTACAACTGGTGTTGTTCTTCGTGTTTGAACCATGGTTGGTGTTGTCTTCCCACAGACGGCGCCAAATGTTGTGGAATAAAAACGAGGGTTTATAAATTGTGGCTAGGGTTTGTATGTATTTAATACAAAGGATGGTGAGCTTCGAGCTTTAATGGCTGTTCTTGCGTTCGAGACTAAACGGTCCTCACAAGATGCCTACGTATCTCTGTATTGCTAGAGAATCAAGCCAACGTAGTTCTGAGAATGAGGGGTCAGGCCCTTTATATAGGCTGAGAAGCCTTAGAATTAAGGTAGGAGTTGGAGACTTAATAGATAAGTCACCTCCTTGAGGAAAGTTCTAGACTCCTTCCTTGTAGGAGTCTGTTGCCATATCGAATTGGATGCCTTGGAGGCTAAGTCTTGTAGAGATAATGTCCTTATCTGACACTTATTGCTGAGCTGTTTATTACCCCTAATATTAATTACGAAATTAATACTAAAAATAGGACTTTGGACCCTGTTGATGGGCCCCACGTTCGGACCATACCGGGTCTAATTAATGCAACACTAAATGTGTCTTTAGGGCTTATTTTTAGCCCATATCAATCTGTTTCGCTAATTTTACTTAAAGTAAATTTATTTAAAAAATTAATTAAAAAAATAAAAATTTATCTTTTTTAAGCATAACATAAAAGTATAAAACACAAATATATGCAAAGAATATAATAAAAATTAAAATGTGACTCAAATATATAATAATTGATATGAGAAAAAGAATTAATTGAAAAAAAGTTCCTCGAAGATAATTAAATTTTTTGAACTAATATTTAATTTTAAATTGAAAAATTTAAATATACACAAATACTTTAACTAGCAACTTAAAGTGAATTGGAGTGAGCATCTCCAATAGGAGTTGCCAAGTCCTATGTGGCTTGGCACCCTTGGTTGCCCACCTATTGGAGGATCAATGTTGCCTTCAAGTTGCCAACCAAAGTTGCCAAAAGTTGGCAACTTCCCCATTTAGTTAAAACACATACAACTCCCCAAAAATGTATTTAACTTTACCCTTTTTTATATCTTCCACATTTTATTATGTCTTTAAATGTTTTTTTTCTTTTTTTTTCTAAATATCTCACATATCTAATATCATTAATGCACATGAGAAAAAAAGAAAAAAATATAATTTTTTTTTGCACTATTTTCATTTAATCAAATGATATTGATATAAAGATAATATTATTTTATATTTAAAAATTTAAATCATTTGATATTTTATATTAATGTAATGTCAAAAAAAGGGAAAAAAATCATTACGGGAGGGAATTAAGTATTTTAAATATCCAAATTTTCAATTTTATTTAGAATATATAAATATAATATGTGTTTATAAGATAATATAAAATTGATGTATGGGACCACATTGGCAACTTTTAAAGTTGTCAACTATTGGAGTAGATTTGTAACAAAAGTGGCCAACAATGAGATGGAGGAGAGAAAAAATAAAAAAGTAATATATGTGATGATGTGTTAGAAATTGGCAACTATGTTGGCAACTTGTATTGGAGATGCCCCAATTTTAACCTTTAAGACCCCAAATACTTTAACTCTAACACATGTGACAAGGCTCCGCAAATGAAATAAATAGACGAAAGTGTAAAAAATGATAAGGATTTGCTGCACCCTCGCTCGCCTGACACCTGCATCACCTTCATGTGCTTTTGTTTATCTAGTTATCTACTACTCCCTCCGTCTCACAATGTTCTTTTCATTTGGGAAAAAACACGGATTTTAAGAAAAAATGGTTTTTTAAAGAGTAGTGGAGGAATAGTGGGTATTGAATATTGTTTTTAAGGGTTAGTGGATGGAATAGTGGGTATTTTATATTATTTAATGAGTAGTGGGTGGAGTAGTGGGTATAGAATATAGTTATTTTATGGCCTAAAATAGATCGGGGAAGAGTATTTTGAATGTCCCGAAAAGGAAAGTGAGAAGAGTTTTATGAGACAGAGGGAGTACTACTTATCTCAGTCAAAAAAATAATTTTATTGTATTAGTGAAAACAAATATATTAAATTTGGCAAAAGATAGAAGTAAAGATTTTAATATATAAATATTGGCAAGGTATAATTATTTGTAATCGACCGATTTCTGAAAAATCGCCGATAAATCGACCAAAAATCAGTCAAAATTTTGGAATCGATTCGATCGATTTTGCAAAAATCACCGATTTTTTAATCAAATCACTCGATAAATTATAAATCAGTACCTCAACCGAATAGTTCTAATTTTCGAAATCTACAACATTGCAATCAACTATGTAAACATGTAAAATCGTTCGTAACTTTGTATATATACTAATATGCTCCCATTCTCATGTAGTAGTGCTCTCTGACTGCTCTATTGACTGCTTTATAAACATTTAAAGTATTGCATGCCCTTGACTGCTGTACTTGCTCATCACGGCCACACGATAAGGATAACTAGTAAAAATATCAAATGCTTAGATTTAAGACTTAATTGCACGAGGTTGGCCTCAACTATTTTTTTTTTACACAAAAATGGCCCAAGTATAAAAATAGACAGTGTGATGGCCAAACTATTTTTTTTTTAACAGATGAGTGTATTCAATTTGTGACTTAATTGCAGCAAGATGGCCGAACAATGTTTTTTTTAACACAAAAATGGCCCAAAAATAAAAATAAACAACATTTTTTAAATTAATTTAGACGGAATGCAATCATCTGCTTAAAATAATACTTGGGCCATTTTTGTGCAAAAAAGAAATAGTTAAGGGCATCTTCCTTTAATTAAGTCTAGATTTAATGGGCAAACATTTAACTAATGGGAAAAGTCAGTAGGGTTTTGGTCTTTTTGCAAGTAGGTTCGGTCAAAAAGTTGAGGGCGAGAAGAGTTTGATTACTGATAAGTAATGCTTCGAAATTTCGAGATACTCACCCGCCAACGCAAATGGTATCCAATACACACATGCGTATGCTACGACTCGAAAAATGTTAGTAATAATTTTGGCACATACCTAGCACAATCGGTATCGTTTTGCTTGACCCAAGCTTCTGTCACACTTTTCTGTTGAACTCAAATTCTTTAAAAATTTAAATATAATTTAGAGCTCCCTCCGTCATAAAAAAAACTTTTCTTATTTGTTGAATGACACGAATTTTAAGATAATAGATAATGCATATTATTTTTTTTATGGAGTAGTGGATATTGAATATTGTTTTTAAGAAGTAGTGGGTATTGAATATTGTTTTTTTGAGTAGTGAGTATTGAATATTGTTTTTAAGGAGTAGTGGGTGGGATAGTGGGTATTGAATATCATTTTTAAGAAGTAGTGGGTGAAGTAGTGAGTATTGAATATTATTTTTAAGAAGTAGTGACTGGAGTAGTGGGTACTGAATATTGTTTTTAAGGAATAGTGGGTATTGGATATTATTTTTTATGCCTTAAAATAGAAACAAGAAAAGTTATTTGATTTAACTTAAAAGGAAAGTAGTAAAAGTATTAAGAGACGGAGGGAGTATTACTTAGAATTAGGGGTGAGCAAAATTTTCCAAACCCTCCCAAACCGCCCAAACCAAAATTTACGGTTTCGTAACGGTTCGGGTTGATAATGGTTTCGATTTTTTAAAAATCGAAAAATAATGGTTGGGTTCCGTTTGCCTTGTCAAACCAATCAATATATCCTATTCTACCCGAATATATAATAGAGTAATGCAAGATGTGTACATGTAGTCTGGGAGAAATGAAACTTGTGTACCTTCAAATAGAGAAATAACAATTTGTGTACATGAAGATTGGAAATGTGAGTGAATTGTGTTCTTCCGTCAAAAACAATTAACACCGTTAATTGTTAAAAGGGTAAAGTGGTATTTTAGAGGATACATTCACTTTTTTATATTAAATTTTTTTAATAGTATAAATATACTAAATCATAGTAAATAAATATTTAATTGTAATTTAATTTCATAAATGGAACTCCAAATTTTAACAATTTTAAAAAATTATAAATGTATATCATAAAAAATCATATTAAATTTTTATGTAAAATTTGATTCAGTAAAAAATACATTCTCTCTATCATTCTCATCTAGTTGGGTTTACATAAAATAGTTAAAATGTGTATCTGATGAATCAACAATTTATTTTTTAAATTAGGGGTTTCTAGGACCTTGGAAACATGTGATTATTTAAATATTTTTCTCTAATTAAAATTATTTTTTTTATTATGATAAAGTGACATTAATAATTATGGCATAAAAAAGTAACAATAATTAATTATTATGAGAAACCCAACTGTACCGGAGAGAGACAAAAGATGAGAGAAAAGATGTTGTTATACCTTTTTATTAAAAACTTATAATATTACATGAAATATTTAGTATGATTTATAGTAATTATAATTTAGTATGATTTCTTATAATTTACATTTATATATTTATAGAAAAATATTAAAATTCTATAGTTACATGGAAGGAATTAAGTTAAAATTAAATCATAATTATAATTTATTATAGTTTAATGCGATTTATCATAATTTTAATTTTTATTATACAAAAATGTGAGTGTAACATGTAAAAGACCACTGTACCCTTGTAGGAACTAACGATGTTAGTTGTATTTGACGGAAATACACATTTGCTAGTTTTTGGTAAGTACAAGTACACACTTTGCTAGATATGAAACTTGAGGTACACAAAATGCATAAGTTGAAAACTATAGGTACACATATTGCATTTAACTCTATATAATAATATATATTAATTATTTTTTATTATTATTTAAAATATATAATTTAAATTAATAATTAATATATAATTACATAAAAAGAAAAAGATGTACTTACAGTATCACATATGTAAAAAGAGTAAAGTGTAACACTGTAAGTCTATAACCCTATTTCTCACATCGACTATCATTTTACACGGCTGCTTTCTATTGCTTATCTCGCTGGCTTCTTCCTTCATCTAATCGCAAAGTCTAACCAGGTTTGTTTTAAAATTCTCTTTCTTTATTCTTCATTCTTGATTTCTATATTTTGATTATGGGTTAGATTTGTTTAGATTGTGTGTGTATATATACGTGGCACAAGGTGTTTGATAAATGTCCTGTGTGAATCAATTTGATTGTTATACTAAAATACCTCATTTTCTTTGTTTAATTAAAGATAATGTCAAGTCCACCTGTTAATATCACTGAGCCTGATGCTGAAATAATTGAAGTTGATAAGCTTATACATACTCCTCCTACTGCTGCCACTAGAACTGCTACTACTGCTTCTAGAACTGCCATTGAAGCTCGGGAAAGACAGCCTCAATGCCCGCAACCCCGGCCTACAAAAGAACAAGGGGAAAGGTCAGATATGTGGAAGGTATTTACAAGAAATCCAAGAAATGAAATGAAATCTGTTTGCAATTACCGTAAGAAGGAGTTGAGACTGACCCAAAAAATGGAATGAAATCCAAGATTTGTTGGCTAGTCATTTTTCTATAAACAAATGAATAAATAAGAAACAAATTCTCATATATAAGCGATCAAACAAGTAGTTAAATTTATTTTTCTAAAGACAAAAAAATGTATCACAGCTTTTCACGTAATTCATATAATCAAGCAGAATATTTCATAACAGTAGCATTTACACATTACAATGCAAATATCAAATCAAATTTTTCAGTTTGTTCTAAACTTATTATCATAAGAAACAATTCTAAAAACTAAACAAACTAAACAAGACTATGTCGGGTTTCGAGGCATAAAACGCAGCGGATAAACGTAAATATTACAAAAAATTTCGAAACCCAAACGCAGGATCCATGTATAATTCTAGGCAGATTATGGAGATTAGAATCGTTACCTTAAGAAGCTTTACGTATGATTGACAGATGGAGGTCCTAGATTGCAATCACCACACAGTCCTTGTGTCAAGATCTGTGTCTCTAAATCGTCGACACGAACACACCGATCGTCCAACGATCAACAGAGATGGTACTAGCCAAGAAAATGCCTCTCTCTCTCTCTCTAGCCTCTCTAAGATGTAGAGCAGCTAGGGTTTTTAGGTGAAAACAATTTTGCAAAAGTTAACCTACCAACACATCTCAATGTATTTATAAAGAGAGATTTGGGCTTAAAACCCTAAAACTTTTTGGGCTTCACTAAACCCAATCTGTTTTGGTTTTAATCTTATTATTATTAAATTCGAATTATATATTGCAATTAATCAAGTCCCACTTAATTAATTCAATAATTTGAATTAATAACTTTTTAAATCCATAATTTAAATAAAGCTCTGTTTTATATGTTCTTATTGTGTAACCCTTTAGGTTATTATTACGTTGGCAATAATTTTAATATTCAATAATAAAATTATAAATAATGAGCGGCATCTAATAATACATCATTGCTACCCAAGTAATAATAATAATTGGTGATCCAATTAAACCTTTCGTGATACATGTTTCCATGTAATATAATCCCTTTAACCATATATATATTATAGATTAAACTTGAGGCATGTATTTAGTCATCCTCTTCAACATTTAATCCGGGTTTACTTGATCAATGAGTAGACTATTAAAAACAAATCATTATTTGAGCACAACCATTGAAAGGCATATGACACAGCCTATTTGTGGTTCGAGGACTCAACTCAACTCAAGCTTAGATTGTAATAAGTAAATAACTTTAACTGTCACAGGAATCTCAGAAGATATTATCTGTCAGAAGAAAAACCGTAAAGTCAATCTATAGTTTTGATGTTTTACACTGGAAGAAGCTCAGCTTGCTGATCAAGCCTCAGTATAGCATCAAAGAAGTGGATTTATTTCTAAGACAGAGATTTCTAGAGTGACAGGTTCAGACAGAATACAGTGGAGTACAAGAAGGAGAAAGAGATGAGAAGAAAAAGAAATCACATTTTAATGTGAAAATTAAAGGACAGTCATTGAAGTTAGTCGTTCATGAACCAGACCGTGCATAAAACATCAACAGAATATTCAGTGGTATTCCTTTATTACTTTCAGTGATTCAAAAAAGAATTAAGACAATTCAAGGATATATAATTATTCTTCTTTAATTAATTTAAATCAAGTAGTCAATTTAATTAATAAATTAATTCATCAAGAATTAATTCATTAATTTAATTAATTATTAAATTAATTAAATCTGAATAATTATTTAATTAAGTTTAAATTGAAATGATTATTTATTAATCAGTTTAATTTAAAACTGAAAAATGAACTAGCAAGACAATCTCTGATTGTCTTGCCGATTGTCTTGAAGAAGGAATTCAGAAAAGGAAGACAATCACCGATTGTCTTGATGATCATTATACTCGACATCTTTAAAAAAGGAGAATAAAAATCTGATTTGATTGCCTTGACGATTGTCTTGACAGTTCAAATCAGATTGTCTTGATGATGATCAAAAAGAAAAGTTTTCGACAGATTGATAATTATTGATAAAGCAAGACAAATATCTCAGAAATTGATTGTCTTGATGGAACCTGATTGTCTTGCCGATTGTATTGTCTATTGTCTTGGCAGTACAAAATTGATTGTCTTGGAAGAACAAATTGTCTTGCCGATTGTCTTGACAGTTCTAATTAAAGAAAAAGAGGCAGTAGACAATATATGAAGAAACACAGGCGACACATATCAACAGACAGAAAAAACATTACATTAAAAGAAAGCAATTTTCTCTCTTCTCTCTCATCAAGAACACAACCTGCAGGAGCTGGAAAAATTCATAGAAAATCAAGTTCATCTTATTTTTAATATCTGATCCGATAGAACTTGATTACTTGATACTCTTGTACTATTAGCGAGTTTTTACTCCTAATCTATATCTCGATTTTTATTAACAAATCTAGAAAAATTCATGTCGAATTTTCTAATTTGTTTTTATTAACTAGATATAATTTATGTACTGTATTTGTAACAAACCCTGTTGATGAGTGGATTTTGTAACAACTTTTGAGAGGTCTACGGGTAGTTGTATAGGCTAACGATCAACTGTTCTGTGAAAAGGTTTGGGTTGTGATTGTGGGGGTTGAGCTGTGCTCGAGGGTGTCTCCAATAATCTCAAGTGCCTTTAGAGAGAATTAGAGAACTGAATGTGTCTTACCCTTGAGGTGTCTACGTACCCTTGTTTATATAGGGATCAAGCTCACGTAGTTCTAATGCGACTCTATCTCTGCTAAAAATAGCTGTATTTGATTACCTAGTTCGTGTAGGACTCAAGTTCCTTTAGAGCCTTCCACGAACTAGTTGGCTAAGTAGAGTAGAACTCGAGTTCGTACCCTACTATAATTCTCTCATTGGTCAGAGATTATTCTAGGATCATCTGCGCCCTAGAATTATACTCAAATACCAATTCGTTTATCTGTTCTAGATGGCTTCTAGAACCTTCCGTTGGCAATTCGTAGGAACCTGGTGCTCAGGAACCTATATCTCAGGAGCCTGTTTCTCAGGAACCTCCTTATTTCGGGACATATCACTTTGGGACCTCCCTTTAGGCATCAGTACCTGCACAAATAAAAAACTGGTTAGACTGGATAGCTCTTCACATGCTCTTGTCATCTCTATGGCTGTTGCTATGTGTTGACGGAGGAATTTGGGAACAACAAAATTCGAGGTGTGTCGCCGGAAACAAGATCTGATGCGGCGGTTCTTTGCCGGAGAAAATGGTGGTGTGTGGTTGTTGAGCGTAATTGGTGGCTGAGATTGATAGGGTTAGTGGCGGCTATTCAGAGCTCTCGACTTCCAACCCCTCAATCGGCCTACGTACCCCGGTATTTATAGGGGATCTAGCCATACGTAGTTCTTGGAGAACAAGAAACCCAAATGGGCTTGGATAACGAACCAGCTTCCGGAATGTTCTACTATGAGGCCTAACCACAAAGGCCCAAGGCCCATCCAAGATCTCAAGACTTCACGGATAAGGAAACTTCCCCCGTCGAGGACTAGTCCCATCCGTTACCAGCTATTCCTTGATTTCAAGGATGTAGGTATAGCCGTGGTTTACCCCAAGTGCAGAACGCATCCCTGTCCCCCGAATGAGAAGCACCCACCAGATAGCAGGACAGGTGATCCAGAGCTTTTGGGTGCAAAGTGCAGGATTACTCCAAAGTTCCCCAATGAGAGCGCGCCCATTGGCTACAGGAACAGAGCTCCCAAAGCACACACCAAAAAGTCCCCATCTTTCCACCTTAGGGCGCGCCCTTAGTGTTTAAGAAGGGTCCTTATATCCAGGCAAACCCCTGGAGGCCTTCTGCGACGGACATCCCCCTCCTGAGATACGACAGGAGGGAATTCTTCAACTTCTGGAATCCCAACTGGAGTGGAATCCACTCTTGAGTGAAATTCATACTTGAGTGGAATCCTAGGAGAGATTTCTTCGATGTCTTCTTACAAAACCAACCTGAATAGATTTGTCACCATGTTTCTATACTTAGGGCGCGCCCTCTTTGTAGAGAAAGAGAGGGCGCGGCCTGATTTCTCCATTTCCTATAAAATCCTTAATTAAACCTAGAATCCCCCAAATTGAACCCGTAATTTAACCCGAATCCATCTTGAAAAACCCGAACCGAATTTTGGCTATAACAACTACCCCCCAATTCCGTATGAAATCAAAGATGATGTACGGAATTTCTTCTATAAAACCCAAAATTCTCACAATCTTCTGAACAAGGCGCGCCCTAATAGAGGACGCGTCCTTGGAATTTCAACCGACTCTACAGCTGTCAACCACTATCTCTTCAAAACCACTATAAATACCTCCCCTACATTCCACTTTACTCTTTTTACTTTCTTTCTTAAACAAAACCGACACCGGCGACTTTGAGTTTTCCGAGCACCAATCTGGCCAATTTCGTCACTTTTCCGATCATTTCTTCACTAAATCGAATTCTAGAACTTACAAGGTACGTTCTCATGTCTTTATTTCAAGTTTTCACCGTGTTTTTTGCCTGATTTAGCACCTTGACTGTCGGTTATCTTCGTGTTCTATAATATTGCTTGTATGTATATTTGTATGTATACGCGTTTGATCTTGTTTTGCCATCATAACTTTTACAGAACATGTTTCTGTATATTGAATTAATCCGTTGGGCGCGCCTTACATATAGGGTGCGTCCTTAGCTTTACTTTGCTAATACACAAGGCTGTCCCTAGTTGCGTATCAGTACCCTCTCTATCGACCAACCTATTAGTTGACTTGTAGAAAAAATTCTCGTTATATTCCTCTCATGGGCGCGCCCTCAGTTTCTTTATTATTTTCTTTTAATTTTACAGCTGGAGGGCGCGCCGTCTCCATTTCACCCTTTTAAGGAACTTAACAAACGCATTGGGGCTTACTCTCCTTTGCCAGCACCTCTTCCTCCTAATCCGCCTAGACCTCTCTTCTCCTTTGTATCCTCAGAAGACAGGGCGCGCCTCATCCAGGATTTTAACGAAGACAGGATGAGTTTTTCCAGTGAAGATTCCTTGGATAATGTTCCCCTTAGCACCCGTATGAAGAACAACATAGAAATTTCAAAACCAATACCCGAAAAAATTCCAGACCCTTTGCATACAGATCCCTCAGATAGTGACTATACTCCAAATTTCAATTCCTCCAACGACACACATTCTTCTGATACTTACTCCTCTGAGGGCGCGCCCTCAGCTTCTTCCATTTCACCAACAGCCGACTCCGAACCTACATCTCCATTACCTTCTCCAATCCCGTTTAGACATTGGGAAGTCCTTGATGCAGAAATCGATGTTGACTTTGGTAGATATGATACCATGTCTGAAAAGGACAAAAATATTCTTAGAAAGAAACGAGGCAAATTGGCTTGCGTGAATATGTCTTCGACAGCTACAAGCGACGAAGTAGGATGGGCTATGCAATATTATGGCCAAGAAGGAATCTGGGCCATTCCATATGCTCATCATCGCCCACACATCTTCAATTATGGTAAAAATTTCAAAATTCCGAGGATGGTCTTAACTCCAAAGCTAGTTGCTCTTGGTGTGGGCGCGCCCTTACACCCATATCTAAGTCAAGTACTCGAATGGTACAATCTTGCACCCATCCAACTAAGTCCCAATAGCTACAAACTTCTACTTGGTTTATTCATTCTCTATCACGATCTCGAATTTGGAGCTCCTTCCATGCACGAAGTCAGTTTCTTCTACAGCATTCGTCAATCTAGTATAGGCTATTACTATTTAGTAATAAATAAGCCTCACAATAATAAAGGATTTTCTGAGGGTAGGGTCAGCCACACCAAACATTGGAAGGAGCCATTCTTCTTCGTTTGGGATGTCCCTCGAGTTCGTGTGCAGTTCAACACCGATCCCTGTAAGTCAGGGCGCGCCTTAAATTCTTCTTTCCTTAATAACTTTCCACTTAAATTTTTATTAATTTTGAATTAACACAGATAGAAGAGTTCAAAAAACTCTCCAAGGCGCGGCCTCTCTCAGGGCTCAGGCCGTCCTCAAAATTGCCGAAGAAAAATTCAATCTTCAAACTCTTATCACAGAAGAAAACCTGAAAAGAGTTGGGATTCTCTCTGAGAGAGTTGGTTCCTTTTGTAAATTTAAGAAATTTAGAAATGGCGTTGCCGTTCCCTCACCCTCTAGTGATAGCGATGAAAATTATGACTCCAATGAAGGTATAAAATTATAGATTAGGACGCGCCCTAATATTTATTCTTTAACGTGCTCCATAACCTTTTCCTGAGGCGCGACCTAATTGTTTCTCTTGTCTTGTGCAGATATGGCTCCTCAAATTCCTCGTGGCTTTGGATCCAGGAAGAAAAATGACAATGAAAAAACAACCGACAAAGCGGGTTCTTCTGACACTAGGGCGCGCCCTAGTCAAATTCAGCAAGAACCCAACCCAACAATTCCTACTTCTTCCAGATCTTTGAAGAGGAGTACTGAAGCCCAAGACCCTCCTATTGACAAGGGCAAGAAGCCAAGAACTGAGGGCGCGCCCTCGTACGTTGAGACCCTCATTGGGCCAGCTGCTGCATCTCTTGTCGATGAAAAGGAGGTTGATCATTGGCAAAACATGAATGCTGATGATGAAACAAACTCCATGATCAAAGCCTCTGCTCAACTTTTAATTCAATCCTTAGGGCGCGCCCAAAGGATTCACAAAGAGAAGCTTCACATCAACAAACTCGAAGGGGAGAACAGAAAATATGCAAAGATGATTGTGGAGGCTGACAACAAATGGAAGAGTAAGTGCGATTCCAAGGATGCTACTATCCAAGACCTCAAAAATGACTTACAAGATGCTGCCAATCATCGCCAACTCTTGGCCGACAAGAATGACAGGTTGGAGAAAGAGAACGAAGATTTGAAAGTGCAGCGGGACACCCTTGAGATCGAGAAAGCAAACTGCTGGAAAGATGAGAAGCAAGCCATGGAAGATAAAAATTTTCAAGCTGGGTTTGATTTCTATCTTCTTGGTTTTCTTGCAAACGACCCTGATTACAATTGGGAAGAAAAATTTGGCCCAGAGAGTGCTGAGGACATTAAGCAATTCAAGACACTGCATGCAAATGCCATCAAGACAAAAAGGATCGAACTTGGCTTGGAAGAAGACCCTGAAGGCGCGCCTTCAACTGAAAACGTTCCAGCAGCCCAGGATATTCCTAATCCAAGCTCTACAGCTATCCCCAATCCAAGCTCTCCTCCCGAAGATGTATCTCCCCTTACAATTGTTCGTCCAAACAATACCCAAGACGCGCCCCCTTCACCTCCCAAGGACGCGTCCTAGGGTTCTATACTCAAACTCTGCCCGAATTTTTACTTTAACTTCTAAGGTGCGGGTCCTTTGTAAAACCCTGCAAGTTGTAATTCCTAACTTTTAATGTCCTTTGAACCTTACTATGTTTATCACTTTTTCATGCTTTTACTTTTCTTGTTAAATCTTTCCAATAAGGGCGCGCCCTTAACTGGGGCACAACCTTTTCTTCATCATTTCGTTCAAGAAAATGTCTTTAACCTTGACAGAAAAACACAAAAAAAATCTTCATACATGTTGAGGGCGCGCCCTAAGACATAGAGCACGACCTCTTGTAATAAAAAGAATCTTAAAAAAACTTGAAAAAATGTCTTGATATACTTTATTAATCTTCAAATAAACTCAAATCTCAACAGAACAAGGGAAGGCATACATGTATTACCCCCCGAGCTAAGGAGAATAAACTTCGAAAAAGCGTGGAATAAAAACAGCAAGTCTCGACTAGAACTAAAGAAGGCGTATGTGTACTACCCCTCTAGACTAGGAGAAGATTTATTTATGCTAGTCTATAACTTAAATATAAGCCTTCATACAATAGGGGGTCAAAGCCGCACCCTACTGATAGTATTTCCTCAGATGCTCTGCATTCCATGCCCTTGGGATTGTGTTGCCATCCAAGTCTTCTAGATGATAAGTCCCTTCCCAGATGATAGACTTGATCTTGTAAGGTCCTTCCCAGTTGGGACCAAAGACTCCATGTGCTGCTACCCTCGTATTTGGCATAACTTTCCGCAGAACTAGATCACCCACCTTAAAAGGTTGAGCCTTCACCTTCTTGTTATAGTATCGTGCAGCTCTCTGCTGATATGTTGCCAACCTCAACTGCGAATTTGCCCTCATCTCCTCTAAGAAATCAAGATTTAGCCTTTGATTTATCATATTTGACTCTTCGTCATAAAAATCCCTTCGGAATGATCCTGCTCCAATTTCCACCGGCACCATTGCCTCACATCCATAAGACAATATGAAAGGAGATTCTCCAGTTGTGCTTCTTGGAGTTGTGTTATACGACCATAAGACCATGGGAAGTTCTTCAGGCCAATTCCCTTTGCTTTCTTCCAACTTCGTCTTCAAGGTATGCTTGATTATTTTGTTGATAGCCTCTGTCTGCCCATTACTTTGAGGATGATACACAGCTGCAAATTCCTTCTTTATCCCCAAGTCATCACACAACTTTCTCAGTTCTTTGCTATCAAACTGTTTTCCATTATCCGACACAAGCTTATATGGAATTCCAAACCTGCAAACAATAGAGTTGAAAACAAAATCTCGAATCTTCCTTGCAGTAATTACAGCCAAAGGCATTGCTTCCGCCCACTTGGTAAAGTAATCCACAGCGACAACAGCATACTTTACTCCTCCTTTAGCTTTAGGGAGTTCCCCAATGAGATCTATTCCCCACATAGCAAATGGCCATGGGCTCATTAAAGAAGTCAAAGTGGTAGCTGGGCTGGTAGAATAATTGGCAAACCTCTGACACTTGTCACATGCCCTAACAAATTCGTAAGCATCCTTCTTCAAGGTAGGCCAATAATATCCTTGCCTTAACACCTTCATTGCCAACGAACCACCCCCCGAGTGATTGCCGCATATACCTTCATGAATCTCCCTAAGAATGTAATTGCATTCATCTCCATCTATGCACTTGAGAAGTGGTTGATTGAAACCCCTCTTATATAATATCCCATCATACTCCACGAATCTAGCTGCTTGATACTGAAGCCGCCTGGCCTCCAACTTCTCACCAGGAAGTATCCCATCTCGAATATATTTTTGAATGGGAGTCATCCAAGTAACACTGGGAATAGATTCCACTTCCATGACTTCAACCTCTGGAATGCTAGGAACTTCCTGTACTTGCAAAGGTACTGTCCCCAATAGCAGAGCGTCTTTCTGTGACCCCAACTTGGCTAATACATCTGCACTACAGTTCTCATTTCATGGAATACACTCTACCCGTACTTCTCGGAACTTTTTGATCAATCGTTGAGCGCACCTCATGTAAAGCTCTGTCCTTGGACCTCTACACTGAAATCCACCTTTCACTTGTCCGACCACTAGCTCTGAATCACTTAACACAATGAGATTCACTACCTTCATCTCCAAAGCCATCTTTAGCCCATTAATCAAGGC
Organism: Saposhnikovia divaricata; assembly: GCA_036435485.1. Lineage (NCBI taxonomy): Eukaryota > Viridiplantae > Streptophyta > Magnoliopsida > Apiales > Apiaceae > Saposhnikovia > Saposhnikovia divaricata. The sequence goes on along the minus strand of CM071597.1, from coordinate 87,096,033 downwards.
TTCATACTCTGCATCATTATTGGTCGCCTGAAATTTGAAGTGAATAGCACTCATGAGTTGATTCCCTTCGGGGGTAAGCAAGATTACTCCTGCTCCAGCCCCTCCATTATTGACAGCTCCATCTACTTGTAACTTCCACCAAGGTTGAGGAACTTCTTCAAATGGGGTTGCCCTCTTAAGCAGAACTTCAGGCTCAATTAATACAATTGATTTTTCTTCATTTTCCAACTCGAATTCAAGAATGAAATCAGCTAAAGCTTGACCCTTTATAGCTGTCTTTGGAGTATATTCCAAATCAAATTGTCCCAGCTCAACTGCCCATTTTAACATTCGACCAGAGGTTTCCGGCTTGTGGAGAATTCCTCTCAATGGATATGCCGTACGAACTTCAATCTTGTGAGCCTGAAAATAAGGACGAAGCTTCTGTTATAGCCAAAATTCGGTTCGGGTTTTTCAAGATGGATTCGGGTTAAATTACGGGTTCAATTTGGGGGATTCTAGGTTTAATTAAGGATTTTATAGGAAATGGAGAAATCAGGCCGCGCCCTCTCTTTCTCTACAAAGAGGGCGCGCCCTAAGTATAGAAACATGGTGACAAATCTATTCAGGTTGGTTTTGTAAGAAGACATCGAAGAAATCTCTCCTAGGATTCCACTCAAGTATGAATTTCACTCAAGAGTGGATTCCACTCCAGTTGGGATTCCAGAAGTTGAAGAATTCCCTCCTGTCGTATCTCAGGAGGGGGATGTCCGTCGCAGAAGGCCTCCAGGGGTTTGCCTGGATATAAGGACCCTTCTTAAACACTAAGGGCGCGCCCTAAGGTGGAAAGATGGGGACTTTTTGGTGTGTGCTTTGGGAGCTCTGTTCCTGTAGCCAATGGGCGCGCTCTCATTGGGGAACTTTGGAGTAATCCTGCACTTTGCACCCAAAAGCTCTGGATCACCTGTCCTGCTATCTGGTGGGTGCTTCTCATTCGGGGGACAGGGATGCGTTCTGCACTTGGGGTAAACCACGGCTATACCTACATCCTTGAAATCAAGGAATAGCTGGTAACGGATGGGACTAGTCCTCGACGGGGGAAGTTTCCTTATCCGTGAAGTCTTGAGATCTTGGATGGGCCTTGGGCCTTTGTGGTTAGGCCTCATAGTAGAACATTCCGGAAGCTGGTTCGTTATCCAAGCCCATTTGGGTTTCTTGTTCTCCAAGAACTACGTATGGCTTGATCCCCTATAAATACCGGGGTACGTAGGCCGATTGAGGGGTTGGAAGTCGAGAGCTCTGAATAGCCGCCACTAACCCTATGAATCTCAGCCACCAATTACGCTCAACAACCACACACCACCGTTTTCTCCGGCAAAGAACCGCCGCATCAGATCTTGTTTCCGGCGACACACCTCGAATTTTGTTGTTCCCAAATTCCTCCGTCAACAGCTTCCTTGACGCCAAAACTAAGGCATAAACCAACTTTTCCATGCTAGTATATCTGGTTTCCGCATCAAGCAAACGCTTACTCACATAGTAAACCGGAGACTGATGATCAACTTCTTCTCTTACTAATACCGCACTAATAGAATGTTCTGAAACTGCCAAGTATAAAATTAACGTCTCTCCTTCCACGGGCTTAGCTAAGAGAGGGGGATTTCCCAAATGCTCCTTTATTCTCTGAAAAGCTTCCTCACACTCAGATGTCCATGCAAAATCTTTGGCTGCCCCCTTTATCGCCTTGAAGAATTCTCTGCATTTATCCGACGATTTTGAAACGAAACGATTAAGGGCTGCTATCCTTCCCGTGAGACTCTGAACTTGCTTTACACTAGTCGGAGATTTCATGTCAAGAAGAGCTTTTATTTTTGCTGGATTTGCCTCGATTCCACGATGATTAACAATAAATCCTAGAAACTTCCCGGATTCTACCCCAAAGACGCATTTTTGAGGATTCAACTTCATCCTAAACTTCCTCAAAATCTCGAACATCTGTTCCAAATGCTTTACATGGTCCTCTGCTTTTAAGGATTTAACAAGCATATCATCCACGTATACCTCCATGGTTTTCCCTATCAAGTCCTTAAACATCATGTTCACCAGTCTTTGATAGGTTGCGCCAGCATTGATTAACCCGAAAGGCATTCCAATGTAACAATACAATCCTCGATCTGTAATAAAGGAAGTGTGCTCCTGATCCGGCTCATACATAGGAATCTGGTTGTAACCAGAGTAAGCATCCATGAAACTTAAAAGAGCATGTCCTGCCGTAGCATCTACCAACTGATCAATCCTCGGGAGTGGAAAGCTATCCTTCGGGCATGCCTTGTTCAGATCAGTGAAATCCACACAAGTTCGCCATTTTCCATTTGGTTTTTTCACAAGAACCGGATTAGCCAACCAATCTGGATAATATGACTCCTTGATTAGCCCAACATCTAGAAGTCTATCCACCTCTTCTTTCAAGGCTACGGCTCTCTCTCCACTTACTGGCCGGCGTTTCTGGCGAATTCCCTTCTTGGTGGGATCGATATTCAGACGGTGACACATAACCTTCGGATCAATCCCAACCATATCAGCATGACTCCAAGCAAAAACATCCAGATTGTTTAAAAGGAAATTAGTGAGCATGCCTCTTAACTTGGAGTTCAACTGCGACCCAATCTTCAGAACCTTAGTTGGATCCCTCTCATCCACCAAAATAGAAATTGTATCCTCTGCAGGACCAGTCTTTTCCACTGGTTGCGGTGTCCTTGGGACAAGGTCGAAATCAAAACTTCGAGGATCTTCAACCGGTGCTACGTCCTTGGAGGGCACGTCCTCTTTAAGAGGGAAGTCTTCCTCGACAAGGGTATGCACCAAACCTTCAAGCAACATTCGTCTCCCTTCAACCTGCTCACCCTTGAGATCAAACGAGATTACTTCCTCTGCATCTTCCTCTATTTCCTCTAAAATTCCTTCTTGAAGCTCATCAAGAACCGAGGTATCATCCTCAGGGCGCGCCCTGTATAGCAGTTCTTCCTCTTCAGGTTCCTGGACAAGATAATGGGCTTTCACCTCTTCTGGGACAACACTCATGACTCCGGAGCCACTCTCACGAAGGGCGCGCCCTCCATCCTGCTGTCTTCTAAACCCTTTAATCGCCTTATGGTAGCAATCTCTGGAGTCATGCTGGGAGCCCCGTACGGTTCCCACACCATTTGGCGTAGGAAATTTCATCGCGAGATGATAGATGGAGGTCACAACTTTCATTTCCTTCAACAGGGGTCGTCCTACTAGAGCATTATGTGAGGAATCCACATTCAAAATCATGAAATCCATCATTTGCGTCACAGAAAGGTTTCCTTCCCCAAGAGTTACCGGTAATTTGATAGCTCCCATAACTTTTACCGATTCTCCTGAAAAACCATAGATCCATCCGTTGTCTTGAATCATGTCTTTGTCTAAGAGTCCCAGCTTCTTATAAGTACTGTAGTAGAGTATGTTCACCGAGCTTCCATTGTCCACGAAAACCCGATGGACATTCTTCGAACCAATCTGAATTGCTACTACCAGAGCGTCATTATGAGGATGATGTACCCATCTAGCTTCTTCTTCAGTGAAAGTAATGTCAGCACATTCTCCCTTGAACAACTTAGGTGGCCTCAATTCCAAACTATTCACATTTGTGAGAGGTCGATACCTCGCTTCCCTGGAATATCTCTCCATAGCGTGATTGCTATCTCCCCCTAAATGGTGTCCTCCAAAGATGGTGTGAATACTCCCTTCTTTGACGAATTTCTTCTCTTCCGGCTTACCATCTCCGTGGAGGGCGCGCCCTCCATCTCTCCTGTCGGGATTCTCCCTATGCTTCTTCACCTCCCTAACAATCCATTCCGTCAGGTATCCTTCCTTAATCAAATCCTCAATCTCTTCCCTGAGTTGATGACATTCATGAGTGTTATGCCTTGATGATTCATGGAATTCACAATACTTTTTCTTATCTTTACTCTGCCAGGAGGTCAATGGTTCCGGCTTTCTGAAGAACCCTTTGTTCTTATTCACCTCAAAGATATGTTCAATAGAAGCTGCTAAAGGAGTATAGTTACCCGGCCTTTGATCGTAAGTATATGTATCAGGTGGACCCCAACTCCTTCCAGTTTCAGTTAGATTTATCCGGTTCGCACCAGTTGCTATACGACGGGTAGGACTGGGAGACCTATCCTTCCTTTTACCAATCTTTGCCTTAGAACCGTTCTGACTGTCAGTTTTTCGGTTGTCTGCCAAGAATTGTTCCACAATTTTGAAAGACTCAGCTTGTGCAAACACATCAGCCAACGTAGGTGGATCACGTCCTTGAAGATGTTTCCAGAAATCTGTTCCCACCGACAATCCAGCAATTAAGAAACTCTTGAGTGTTTCATCTGTCGCTCCTCTCACCATAGTGGATTCCGAGTTGAATCTCTTGAAATAGGATTGCAAACTCTCTCCTTCCTTTTGTTTGATGTTGGCCAAGGTCGTGACCGGAGGAGCATATTTTACCGCAGCCTGGAACTTAGTCAAGAACAAGTTCCTCATCACCTGCCATGACGTAATTACCCCCGGACCAAGCTTCTGAAACCATTGCTGGGTACTCTCCCTGAAAGTTGCTGCCAACAATCGACACCTAGCCAGTTCCGTAACTTGATAGACATCCATCTCAATATCGAAACGTCCAAGGAATTCCACAGGGTCTGCATTTCCATGAAATCGCAAATCATTAGTCATTGATCTATACCCAGCAGGGAGCTGCGCCTCTCTAACCTCAGTTGAGAAGGGAGAAGATGTTGGCGCAGTTGCAGATATTCTTCCTCCATCTAGGTGAGCAGGGAGTTTCTTTAAGTCATCCACATTAAATGTTCCCACTCCAGGAATATTCTGGATATTTGGTTGTTCCACAGTCTGAGTACCCCCCGGGGGTGGAGGCAGCGGTGGAGCCGCCGTCTGAATACCTCCTTGAACTTCAACTTGTGGTTGAATCACAACCTCTTGAGTTTGAATTTGATGACCCTCGGGATTTCCATGAGGTTGTGGATTCCCTTGAGAACCTCTCTGATACTGTTCTCCCGAGCGAGAGTGCGTCCTCGACCTGGACTCACTGGAAGTGCTTGAGGGGATTTGATGGATGTGAGGGGATCTCCCACCTGAGGGCGCGCCCTGATTACGAGGGCGCCTATTTCCCTGGTGCCAATCCATTCTTCTGTCACCGTTATCATGGTTTCTTCTTTCGTTATTATCACGATGAGGAGTTTGGTGGAATCCAAGGGGCCGCGACCTGTTTTGAACAGGGGGCACGCGCTGTGGATTATCATTTCGAGTAAGAGTTCTCTCATGTCCAAGGGGCCGCGACCTGTTGTCAGGGGGCACGCGCTGTGGATCATGACTCTGAGGAAGGGCTCGCTCATGTTCAAGGGGCCGCGACCTGTTATCAGGGGGCACGCGCTGTGAATCATGGGGCCTCGATTCCATATATTTGTCTTTCTTCTGAAGCTCGAGGAGCACCATTCTCAAATCATCGTCATCAAGCCTTATTCCAAGGCGTTCTTTCAAGCTGGCAAAATCTCTCCTTTCTTTAGCGATTTGCTCTTCATCCCTTTGAATCTCATGAGGAGTGCGCCCTGAACGGTGAGGATGAGGGTGCGCCCTCTCTTGAGGATTCACCAACCTGCGCTCAGAATTATTTTCACTAGGATATTCAATAATAGGATCAGAATAATCTAACCTTCGAGGAGTGACTAGCTGAAATCTCTTTTCATGACTTTCCTCCCCCCTTCGAGAATCTTCCACGATCTGAGGGGATTTCCCTGATCGGCGATGATTTCGTGGGATACTCCGAGATTTTCTCCTCGATTCTTGCTCTTCCTCCACCGAACCCAATCTCGCCCCGAAACTATTTATGGCATCTTGCATAATATACAGCTGTTCCATTAATGCCGAATTACTGATGAGGACGGGCGGCTGTCCGCCGATGGCGGCCGGAGTTCCTTGATGTCGCGGAGGAGCAGCTATATTTTCCGGGACGTAAGCTTCATGACGCGCTCGGTTACCTCCCAAGCTATCTTCAGAATCGTAACCATCTTCTTCTTGAGAACCTCTGCCATGATTGTGAGACATCTTTTCCTCCTAAGATGTAGATCTTGATTGGCTCCCCTCCTTCTAGCGCCAATTTGTTGACGGAGGAATTTGGGAACAACAAAATTCGAGGTGTGTCGCCGAAAACAAGATCTGATGCGGCGGTTCTTTGCCGGAGAAAACGGTGGTGTGTGGTTGTTGAGCGTAATTGGTGGCTGAGATTGATAGGGTTAGTGGCGGCTATTCAGAGCTCTCGACTTCCAACCCCTCAATCGGCCTATGTACCCCGGTATTTATAGGGGATCAAGCCATACGTAGTTCTTGGAGAACAAGAAACCCAAATGGGCTTGGATAACGAACCAGCTTCCGGAATGTTCTACTATGAGGCCTAACCACAAAGGCCCAAGGCCCATCCAAGATCTCAAGACTTCACGGATAAGGAAACTTCCCCCGTCGAGGACTAGTCCCATCCGTTACCAGCTATTCCTTGATTTCAAGGATGTAGGTATAGTCGTGGTTTACCCCAAGTGCAGAACGCATCCCTGTCCCCCGAATGAGAAGCACCCACCAGATAGCAGGACAGGTGATCCAGAGCTTTTGGGTGCAAAGTGCAGGATTACTCCAAAGTTCCCCAATGAGAGCGCGCCCATTGGCTACAGGAACAGAGCTCCCAAAGCACACACCAAAAAGTCCCCATCTTTCCACCTTAGGGCGCGCCCTTAGTGTTTAAGAAGGGTCCTTATATCCAGGCAAACCCCTGGAGGCCTTCTGCGACGGACATCCCCCTCCTGAGATACGACAGGAGGGAATTCTTCAACTTCTGGAATCCCAACTGGAGTGGAATCCACTCTTGAGTGAAATTCATACTTGAGTGGAATCCTAGGAGAGATTTCTTCGATGTCTTCTTACAAAACCAACCTGAATAGATTTGTCACCATGTTTCTATACTTAGGGCGCGCCCTCTTTGTAGAGAAAGAGAGGGCGCGGCCTGATTTCTCCATTTCCTATAAAATCCTTAATTAAACCTAGAATCCCCCAAATTGAACCCGTAATTTAACCCGTATCCATCTTGAAAAACCCGAACCGAATTTTGGCTATAACACTATGCCAGCTCGAACTCTTCTTCTAGGAGGAACCTGATCTTCTAATGTCCAGCTCAGCTTCCTGACCATTGGGAACCTCCTGATACTCATACTTCCTTAGTCATTTCTTCTATCTGATCTTCATAACTCGTACTGGATCTATCCTCTAGCTCATATGGATTGAACCCTAGGGCCTAATGGGCCTAAATTCAGCCCATGATGAATTTGGGCACAACAAGTACCCCCCGGTTCCTTGAAATCATGTAATGTGAGAGGAACCTAGTTTTACTCTATGATCAAAGGTTCAATGTTAAACCATTCTAGTAACAATACCTCGCTTTAACATTTTATATCCAAGCCTACATGAGCTAACTCGGCGTAGGAAACAGGACATAAAATATTTTCAGCTTAATATAATCTTGAGTAAGCTCCCTTTATACCAGGGAACTTGTTATCTTGCTATTTTTTCTTCAAACCGCAGCTCTCGAAACCTACTCTATGTTTGCATTCAGCTTCCCAGGGAAACTAACTTATTTCTCATCATCACATCTCTTCGAATTTTCAAAATTAAAAACCCATATGAAGAGATAATGGTTGGCAGCAGGAGATATTTCAAAATTCGAACTAAACTTATCACTTACCAAAGCTGTAATTAATGTATGAGTTCCCAAGGTTCACACGCCTCTCATGCGTGCACCTCTTCAATCACCGCACCAATTACTTGCTGCCACGTATGCGAAATGTTTCCCATTTACCTTGACTATTTAATCACCTCTCACCCCATCAGGTCCGTTTTTACCTTTACCAAATATTTTCCAAAACCCTTAGAGAGAGAGAGAAAGAAGAAGTCCGACGGTCACCAACTCGATCCAGACTCTCCGTCGCCGCTTTCTGCTAATTAAGGTACGGTTTCGACTTACCCTTTTTTTCCTCTTTCATAATCTTGGCTTCATTTCATACTATCTACATTTTTGTGTCTTGCATGCCGATGTCCTTTGTTTCTAGTCTTGGTATGTATGCGTTTGTATCTATTTCTCACAGTCCATCCTTCTCATACGATTGTTCAGCACACCTTGTTTGTTTGGTCATCGATTTACAGTCTCGTGACCCTGGTTTCTCCGAGACTCGCTATTGTTTATTCACATTCTGTACACACATGTTTCTGATTCACACCATAGTCGATATGCTTCGTTTCAGTGGTGCATAGTTTCTGTGTAATTCGCTGACTACCCTGTGTCTCATAGTTATGTCTGTCCAAAAAAACTTTAGAACCACAATTTCTCTTTTAGAAGGCTTAAAACCTGACTTTTCTCCGTCTGTCTTTTGCAGATGTCCTCTGATTCTACTCACTCTGACCACTTATCTTCAATTCATCCTTCTATCATGCCAATAGGGGAAAGAACTAGGTCTAGGGTTGTTATTCCAAACGTTGATGAACCTGGAAATATTCTCATCAAACCTTCGACCTTACCTTCTACAAATCCTCCTGCTCCTACCTTCATGGATTTGGGGGATGATTGGCCCTCTGATGAAGAGGAAGTGTCAAAGCCTGATCACGACTTGATCCCAAATCCTGATTTTGATAACGAGGTGTCCGTTGAGAGAGAATTGTATAAGCAAGAAATCGTACCTTTCAGCGAAAAAATGGATTCCCTCATGACCCTGAATAGTTAGAAAAACTGTACGAGGAATGTCCTCGCCCAACCTGCTCCATTGTTATCCCTGAACCTGGTGAGAAAGCTCACAGATTTGATATGAGGACACCTGATCGAGGTATTCCAAATGCTGTAACCTCTGCCGCCTTCTTCAAAGTTGGCATATACTTCCCTCTACATACATTCCTGAGGGAAGTTCTTGACTTCTATGGCTTGGCCCCTCTCCAATTGACACATAATTCATATAGGTTAGCCATCAGCACCTACATTCTGTACACCAGCTTGTTCACAACCCCACTATCTGCACTTGAATTAGGTTACTTTTTCAGATTGAAAGACACTGGGAAGGGTTCCGGTTGTTTCTATTTGACTTCCTGGCCTAGTCATCAAGGCCAATGTATAAAAGGTATTAAGCAAAACTTTGACCAATGGCAAGAGCAGTTCCTTTACTGCTTTGATTTCCCCTCTGTTCGCTTTGAGTTCAATTGCCGCCCCTCAATTCCAAAACAGACTGTTCTTACTGGAGCTTGTTTAATGAGAGCTGAAGAGGCTTTGAAGCACTCTTCGGCCATAAGGGATTGTATGATTCTGTTGACCCCCGATAACTTATCTACCCTAGGTTTTATCCCCTCGACCTCTGGTACGAATTTCCTTGCTGTTATGCCCTCTTTTCTATTATTATACATCTGCACTTTCACCTGCTTACTCTGTATGTAAATTTCTAACCCTATCTTGTATTTTCTTTTGCAGATATGGTTCCCAAGGCTCCATCATTTATCAAAAGGTCCAAGAACGTGGATGAGATCTTCAAAACTGAAACTAAGGAGGTTCCGCTGAACGCAACTCCTATTAATCAGGTTCCTGGCACTCCTGCTTCCCAAACTACTCACTCTGGTTCTTCAAAGAGGAAATTTGCCCAGTCAACTCTCGACCTCTCAGTGGCTCCCCAAACTCGCTCGTCAAAGAAAAGCAAGGCAGTGAAAACCGACCCTGATCAATCCTCGAACCTGTTCAAGGACATGATTGACACCCATGTTCCTACAGAGAAAATAGCTGCCTGGAGTAAAATGAGCTCTACTGAAGCCATGCACGCCATGAGGTTTGCCACTGCTCAATCTGCTTTCTTTGCCCTTAGATATTGCGACGAGTTTGCTGTAAAGACCAAATACGACCTCCAACTTCAAGGAGAGATTCGCAAACTCAAAATAGAGCTAGCTGCTAGTGAGGATAAGGCGAACATTGCCACTGCGGCTGTCAGAAGGGCAAAGACTGTGGAGACCTCTTTAAGAAATGAGAAATTCGAACTTCAAGGTCAAGTCAAAGCCCTGAAGGACGAGAAACTGTCGATGCTGGAAAAAACCAGTGAACTAGAAGCTCAGGTGGACGCCTTAAATGCTGCTGCTGAGGTTGTGAAGTCATCCATGCTCGTCAAGGAGAAGGCCATATATGACGAGGGCTATGATGAAGGTATTAATGATTATATACGCTCCACATGGGAGAAGATGCCCAATCTAGACTGGTCCCTCCTGGGCGAAGACGTGGTGGGAGTGATCAAAGATTTCGAGAAGAAAACTGCAGCTCCACAAGACACTGTACCTCCCGTGGAAACGGTTAAGAGGTCTTTAGGTTCTGACCCAGAGATTGCAGAGGTTCCTGCTACTGAAGATACTCCACCTGTTCTCTCAGCACCAGATGTCACCAAGGTTCCTGATGAAGTTCCTCCTTCTTGAAACCTTTAATCCGTTTGATTTATTCAGTAACTTTTGATAACTTTGATAACTTTGATACTTTGATGAGGTCACGGGCCCCTCGTAGTGCCTCGCAAGTTGTACTTCTAAATTTGGTTTTCATGGCCTTCGTGCCAATAACCTTGAATGTTGGTTTTCTAGGGTCGGGGTACCCTGTAACTTTTTTTATGTTTCCAATGACAACTAGTTCCTTTTGCCTATCTCTTGCTCATAATTATTATATCGATGCATACATGTTTTCTATACCATGCACATCTTTTCCTCAAAACTTTATACAACACTCCATCTCTATGCATCCTAAAACTAATTAGTGTCGATACTCATGTATCAAAGCTTACGTGGGCTAACCCGTTGTAAGAAACAGAACACATTCATACTTTCACTCATAAGGTATATGCAAAAAAATATAACTTACTTGTACATTTGGAACCTTTTTACTTATACTGCGAAACATGTGCTCAACATCATAATCTACACTATAACTTCCTTTAACAACTTCCAAACTTATTGTTGCTGAATAATAGAATCAGGTTTGTCATGGATAAGCTGCTAACGATCACTAATCCAGCAAAACAAACATAAAACAGAAGCTAGTTAACGTTAGTAAAATTTCTTTCATTCGGTTCGGGTCAACTCTTGGAAAGGTCCCCTGCTTAGGTTCCAATCCTAAACTCCAGGTCTCAACATTCCTCGAGGTATGTTGGTTCCTTTTATTTCTTTACCTCGAGGCGATTCTAGGAACCTGTGTGCCGTTCTAGTAGTCCACACAGTTTCCTCTTCTTCAAGTGTCAGGCTAGACATTTCATGAAGGTAAATGCTAAGGGTTTTATCCCTTCTTCTCATGTGCCAAAGACGGTTCCACATGAGGGAGAACTTATTATGCTTCTCTTTGAGAACAAGTGTGCCAGTATATGCTCCACACAGGTTCCCACTTCCTCACGTGCCAGTGGCGGCTCCACGGAGGGTTGAAGCGTACAGTCTCAGGTTCCTGTATGCCAGTCTCGGATCCATACAGGTCCCTTTAGGTGCCTTGTGTCAGGAATTTAGGTGCCTTTTGTCAGGACTTTAGGTGCCTTTTGTCAGGACTTTAGGTGCCTTTTGTCAGGATTTTAAATCGTGAGCTCAAGGAACTTGAGGCTTTTAGCAAGGATCTCGTGCTCAGTCAGCTGAGGCTTTTATCGTGCCCAGGAAGGTACCTGGGACTTTTTATCGTGCCCAGGAAGCTACCTGGGGCTTTTTCTCGTGCCCAGGAAGCTACCTGGGGCTTTTTCTCGTAAATCATTCATAGTCTGCGTATTCTGTCAAATCGTATTCATACTTCGTACATACTGTCAATGCTACAGGAACCTGTTCATCGAGGTTACCTGCAAAAGCTGCCATATGCTACAGGAACATGTTAGTCAGGGTAACCTGCACATACAATACAAGTACTAAAGCAAGCACTTAAATTTTTTTTTAAATTGGCATATGAAATATCAAATCATATCATGCACAATACTGTCTAAGTAGGAATACTGCCCCCAGTTCCTTTGGGTAATTATTGTTACGTAAAAGAACTATTAAGGAGCTATAACTGCTAGAAATGCATTCAAAATATTCAATCGTAGAGCTATCAATCGCTCAATACTTAATAAAAAAAAAATTGTCTTGCAAGTAGGAAGGTTCACATCAAGTACCCCCCGAGTACATGCATAATCAAATACTGAAATCAAAATGCTGGTCAGCTATAACTAATAAGCTGCCTTTATTCTTTAGCTGAAAGAGCCTTACTTTTCCTAAGAAAAAACACAGTAAAAGAGTTACTGATAATATTTCTTGAGATGTTCTGCATTCCAAGCTCTCGGAATGAGATTCCCATCCATATCCATCAAGTGGTAGGTTCCTTCCCAAATGGCTGACTTTATCTGGTAAGGTCCCTCCCAATTTGCTCCAAAAGCTCCGTGTGCCAGAACCTTGGTGTTTGGCATGACTTTCCTCAAAACCAGGTCTCCAACTTTAAAAGGTCTTGCTTTCACCTTTTTGTTGTAATACCTTCGAACTCTCTGTTGATATGCTGCTAACTTCACTTGCGAATCTGCTCTCAACTCTTCGACCATGTCCAAATACAATCTATGATTAACCTCATTGTTCTCGGGATCAAAATGCTTTCTCCTCAGGGAACCTGTCCCAACTTCCACAGGTACCATAGCTTCACAACCATAAGCGAGAGTAAAAGGAGACTCACCAGTTGTAGTTCTAGGGGTGGTGTTATATGTAACACCCCTAGATCCGGGGTCGGAGATCCAGGCTGTCACTCTATCCTTAATTCCCATTTTAATATTCATTATTCTTAATCTTCATTTTAGTATGTTGTGATCCCTCAATCACACTCAACATTTACAGATTATAGGCTCAGAGACGAAATTAAAATATTACTAAGTTATTACAACCATCTTGAAATAGTTATTACAAACCCAAATTGTCATAATCTCAAAAGTTCAACTTAAAAAGGAATTACCATCTAAGGTGGCACTTGCGTCCAAAAAGAGGTTTGGTTTTCAGAAACTTACACAAGTCATGCTTGTAAATAAATCTAACCAACCTAAGCTGTAAACCTATCCAACTTAGTCTGCTCACCTGTGGTAATGCTACTGGGTGCTGCCCTGGTACCTGCCTCGTAAACAGTCTCCTAAACTGCTGACCGGTTAGTACGCTTTTGCGAAGGGTCTGCCTTGTTCTTGCCATGAGTATCTGTTGTTGTGTGGTGGTATGTATGAAAGAAAAGCAAGAGTGAGCAATACAACTCAGCCATATAATAATAGTTTTCAAAGTACTTTTGTTAACATAAACCATATGCCATATTGTATACTGATATTGTACCATCATTAAACATTTTTCATTCTTTATCCAGAAATATAACGAAGAATTTCTGAGGTACTTTGAATAGTTCATCATTCTGTTAACATTATCGGTAATTGAGCATCTAGGCTTTCATTACAGTGTTACAGTACAATTCCAATTGGAAGAATGGGATTATGCTGGAGCCTCTTCCACGATATCTGGTGATCAGCCAATATATCGTGCCTCTGCTTCTCTACTAGTAGAAGGACGACGTTCCCTTATCGGGTCACATCCTGACCGCATATGGGCCTTAATATTTGGACTACGCCCGAAGGCGATGTCCCCTCTTCCTCCAATCCCTGAGAGAATTCTATGCATCGTAGGAACAGAATTTAATCCAGTTTCCCCCAAGCACAAAGCTTGACAACTGGTTTGATAATCATTACTAACTTTACTTCCATGAGTAATTGAGGAAGTAACTCTGATGTGTGGGTTGACTTTAGTCAACGGATTTTTATTACTAAGAATCGCATCATCAAACATAATTTGGGAGTTGGTCGGAGTTTTTGAGTGTTTAGTCAAACCTGAGCCCCTCCTTACTAGGTAGGGTGCATTTCTTATTGGTAGCAAAGGGAGAAAATAATTAATACTAGCTCCCAAAACCTTGGGTTCCCGAGTTTTGATAAGTTTGAGCGAGGTAGCGATACTTTTCGATGAATGAAGCAATAGTCAGTGAAGAAATGGGAACCCGATCCATTTTTAAATACTTTTTCGACGATCAGAAAATATTTAAAATAATATTTTAAAGTTTTAAATAATTTTGAAATAAATAATATGATTTGTAAGTCATCCTGGAATATTTAATAAATATTCAAATAATATTTATTAAATAAATAATCAGCTTAGAATATTCAATAAATATTTAAATAATATTTATTAAATAAATAATTACTCCCAATCCTCAATTGAAAATCATATTCAACTTATATATAAATATTCAAATAATATTTATTAATATCATCAAAGGAATTTTTAATCCGAAAATATCCAATTTATATTTATTGGATTATTTTTGAAACTAAATATAAGTCATATATCATCTCCGGAGACTTCCGGGTTTTTATGTCCTTATCCGGACGAAATATCTCCGACTCCCCTACTAAGAAAGGGTGTTATCGTACCCTACTTGGAACTTTTAACACATCATCGCATACATGTATATATGTATTCATGCATACGTACTTACTAAACAGGTTTATAAATCAACATAAATAAACCATATATTTCATGCTGATTCGCAAAAATAATTTTAAAACAGTTCATAACAGTTATACCACAACAACAACAGTTTGAAAATACTTGAAGTACAAGTTTCGAAAACTTGCCTGATAATGTCGGAATAGTCTGGGCCCTGTCTCTAATGTGATGATCTATAATAATCAATACGGTTCGGTTAGTTCGTTAAACGACCCCGTCAAATCGACTATTCACGTAAAGACACAACTTCGTAATGATACATCCTTATTACACGTTTGGCATATTATAAGTCCATGATATCCTTTAACCACTTTTAGATAATTATTGGTCTCATAACGACTTTCGTTAAAGGTCATTTTCAACGAAACTAAAGTTCGTCTTAATTCGTCCCCTAAAAGGTTTTTCACTTGCGCAACTATGATTCGAAAAATTCTATAAAATTGAAAAATAAACTTTTTCATGAAATTCTTTTTCTCACTTCTTCTTAACTGTCCAGAGGATTTTTCATCCAAATTTCATAATTAAGAACATCTTTTTGCTAGCTCAATTGTTGCTCTAAATATAGCTTCTTTCTGGAGTGGTTTCTCATGCGCATTCTTGACTTAAACATTTCTATAAAATCGAAAATTAAGCCTTTTGTCTTCAAATTTTTACAGGGATTTAACAACTGACTAAGTTACCCCCTGTAAAAATTTCATAATCACAGACCATTTTTAAAGGGCTCGTTTGACTTGGTAAAGTCAGTCCATCTTAACGATTCGTCCGTTTTAACCGGTTTCACTAAAACGAGCATATCTCATAAACCGTAAATCGTAATCACATGATCTTGGTGTCAAAACAAACTACAAAACAAGTCCTACTGGTTTATGGCCAAAAACTTACCAAGAAAACATTTGTTGAATTCGGTGTTAACTGCTCAAATGATCTAATGAAATTTCGACATTATAACGACTATAAACCGAACATTTCCAAATTCCATGAACTCCATCTAACCACTTAATTCAACCATACACCATCAAGGTCATATAAACATCATCAAGAATCTATAAGACCAGTGGTAACATCCATTTATCACTATCCAAAACTTTACCCATACTTATAAAGCTTAAAACATCACAATCCCCTTAAACATGTACATACTTGCATCAACCTTTCAAATCAACTTATAGCTCATAAAGTTTTAAGGTGGGTGTGAGTGTTTTACATTCCTTGGAGTCTTAACAACCTTAACCAAGCTTGACTTTCCTTAAAAACACCTTAGATAGCTTTAACAACCTTTAATCTTCAAAACCTAAACAACCAAGTTTAAAAATTTTCGTAGTCAGCATTACCACTCTTGAAAGAACTGAAAAAATGAGGGTCTTACCTTGATTTTCTGGACGAGGATTCTAAAGAGGAGTTGTAGAGCATCTCAATACCTTTCCAAAAAGCTATAGAACACAAAATTTCATTGAGAAATGAGGGAGTTATGGCAGTTTGAAGTGGCTGCTCTGTTTTTGGCGGAAAATATAGAAAATGGAGGGGGAGAGCTTTTGCTATCTTTCTTATGTAATTGATAAAATGATATGTATAATTGATGTATATCAATCATACTTCAGCACTTATTAATTACCCAAGGTAATCTCCAAAGTAATTTTGCCAAAGAAAGGTAATTGGCAATTTGTCCCAGAAGTGGTATACAATGCTTGGTTTAAATAATCACTACTTGACTTATTTGATTAGCATCCAATGCTCCTTGCCTTGCATGGCTATTACATGGTAAATTGCAGGTATATTACTCACCTATTAATCAACCAATGCTTACCATTTAATTCCATATGCAAGTTTAGAGATTTTCTTGTAAAAGCGTTTCGTCGCGTAGAAATTTCTTTCCTCGTTCTTGAACATTTGCCTTTGAAATTCTTCTAATAAATTACATAATTCCTTGCCTTGGTATTTAACTTAGCTTAAAGATTTTCTTAACCTCAATATCCCATATTTATACCAATATTTAATAAAAGTGAAAATCTACGTAATCTGACAGTTTCTACATTCCCTTTCTTCTTGGTACAACGATACTTTATCCATAAAAGTATAAATACTTCTTCATTCATATAATATGATCATAAAACTTTACATAACCTCCACCAATCACCGTTTATGATCATTTTAGAAATATTACAAAAACCTGGGTTCTTACAACCTTCCCTCCTTAAAAGGATTCCGTCCCGGAATCATTTCTAGAACAGATGGGGGTACTTCTCTTGCATGGCGCTTTCCAATTCCCATGTTGATTCCTCGACATTGTGATTAGTCCATAAAACTCTTACCAGGCTGATGGTCTTGTTTCTGAGTACTTGCTCTTTCCGGTCTATGATTTCCACCAGTCGCTCGACGTAGGACAAATCTGGCTGTAAATCTACATGCTCATGTTGCACTATATGTTTCACATTGCGATTGTACTTCCTCAGCATAGACACATGGAAAACGTTATGTACTTGCTGCAGACTTGGAGGTAAGGCTAACTCGTAAGCCACTTGTCCAATCCGCCTTAATATCTCGAAAGGTCCGATGTATCTCGGACTCAACTTCCCTTTCTTCCCAAACCTCATCAGTCCTTTCCAGGGAGATATCTTTAGCAGCACCATATCTCCTACTTCATATTCTCTATCCTTCCGAGCTAAGTCGGCATACTTACGTTGTCTGTCTTGGGCTGTTGCCAATCTTCCCCTGATTAGAACTATCACATCTCTTGTTTGTTGCACCAGTTCAGGTCCTAATATCTTCCTCTCACCAACTTCTTCCCAACATAAGGGCGAACAACATTTCCGGCCATAGAGGGCTTCATATGGGGGCATTCCGATACTCGAGTGATAACTGTTGTTATAAGCAAACTCAATCAATGGTAAGTGCTCTTCCCAACTTCCCTTGAAATCCATAACACACACTCTCAGCATGTCCTCTAAGGTCTGAATTGTTCTTTTACTTTGTCCGTCAGTCTGGGGGTGGTATGCAGTACTCATATTTAGCTTGGTTCCCACACAGTCTTGAAAGCTCCTCCAGAACCTGGAGTTAAACCTCGGGTCTCTGTCGGATACAATGGTCACGGGAACTCCATGTCGTACCACAATTTCCCTTATATAGATGTCTACTAATCTATCGACCGTGTACCTCTCGTTAATTGGGAGAAAGTGGGCGGACTTAGTCAACCTATCGACGATTACCCATATCGCATCGTGGTTAGTCTTGGTCCTTGGGAGTCCTACTACAAAATCCATGGCTAGGTGCTCCCACTTCCATTCTGGAATCTCTAGGGGTTGCAGTAGTCCACTAGGTCGTTGGTGTTCTGCCTTTACCCGTTGGCAGGTCAAACATCTATTGACCCATTCTGTCACATCCTTCGTCATGTTGGGCCACCAATAGTATTCTTTCAAATCTCTATACATCTTCGTGGTACCTGGGTGCACAGAGTACCTTGAGTTATGTCCTTCATATAGGATTTCATCCTTTAGTTCCTGAACATTTGGGACCCAAATTCTCGTTGCATATCTCATGATTCCTTCTGCATCTCTTTCGCACTTAATTTCCTCCCCGGTCAATATCTCTTCCTCCGAGTTCTTTTCCTCTTCCATCTTTTGCTCTTGGCACATTCAAATCTTTTCCAATAATGGAGGCTGGATCTGAATTCCCATTAACACTTCTTGGCTACTTCTCAATGTTTTAACTTCGATTTCTAGCTTATCCATTTCCTTTATCAATTCTTCTGCTGAAGTCATCATCTTGAGCCTTTCCTTCCTGCTAAGGGCATCGGCCACCACATTGGCCTTTCCTGGATGATAACGAATCTCACAATCGTAATCCTTGATTAACTCTAGCCATCTTCTCTGTCTCATATTCAATTCTTTTTGGGTAAAGATGTACTTGAGGCTTTTATGATCTGTGTAAATTTCACACTTTTCTCCATATAGGTAATGCCTCCATATCTTTAATGCGAAGACTATCGCGGCTAGCTCTAAATCATGGGTAGGGTATCTTACTTCATACTCCTTTAACTGCCGGGAAGCATATGCAATCACCTTACCGTGCTGCATGAGCACGCAACCTAGTCCTTTATGCGATGCATCACTATAGATCACAAAGTCCCCCTTATCATCTGGCAGTGCTAGCACTGGGGCGGTCATTAATCTTTTCTTTAACTCTTGAAAGCTCTCGTCACATTTCTCATTCCATACAAACTTTTCAGTCTTTCTGGTGAGTCGGGTCAATGGGGCTGCCAGTTTGGCAAAGTCTTGCACAAACCTCCTATAATACCCGACAAGTCCCACAAAACTTCTTACTTCGGTCGGGGTGGTCGGTCTTTCCCATTTTGATATTACCTCTATTTTGGTAGGGTCAACTAGTACTCCTTCACTACTAACCACATGACCTAAGAATAGTACCTCCCTCAACCAAAATTTGCATTTAGAGAATTTGGCATACAACTTTTCTTCCCTCAGGATTCCTAGGACTATCCTCAAGTGTTCCGCATGTTCTTCCTCAGTCTTTGAATAAATCAAAATATCATCAATGAAAACTATGACACACTTGTCTAGGTATTGTTTGAATACTCGGTTCATCAAGTCCATGAATGCCGCGGGGGCGTTAGTCAGTCCAAAGGACATCACTAGAAACTCATAATGGCCGTACCTAGTGCGAAAAGCAGTCTTGGGTATATCTTCCGGTTTGATCTTTAACTAATGGTACCCCGTTCTCAGGTCTATCTTCGAAAAGTGAACTGCTCCCTTGAGTTGGTCAAAAAGGTCGTCAATCCTAGGCAAGGGGTACTTGTTCTTAATGGTTAACTTATTCAACTCTCTGTAGTCTATACATAGCCTCATACTACCATCCTTTTTCTTTACAAACAACACTGGGGCACCCCATGGGGACACACTTGGTCTTATCATGCCCTTATCCAACAGTTCTTGCAACTGAGTGGCCAGTTCTTTCATCTCAACGGGGGCCAATCGATAGGGGGCTTTAGAAACTGGTGCGGTTCCTGGTGCTAATTCTATCGCAAACTCGATTTCCCTATCGGGTGGTAACCCAGGAAGGTCTTCTGGAAACACATCTTCAAATTCCCTGACAACTGGAATGTCCTTCAGTTCAGGGTTTCTTTGCTTCGTGTCTAATACATAAGCTAAGTAGGCCTCGCTGCCCTTTCGTACTAACTTTTTCGCTTGAGCAACAGTCAAGAATTTTTGAGTCTGTCGCTGTCCTTTGAATATGACCTCTTTCTTTCCTGACACCTTTATCCTAACTTTCTTGCTCTTGCAATCAATCTGGGCACCATTACTTGCCAACCAATCCATCCCTAAAATGACATCGAATCCGCGTAACTTAACGGAATTAGGTCTGCCTGAAAGTGGTGACCTCCTATTACTATATCGCAGTTAGGGTATATCTGGCTCACAGGAACCACTTCATGGTTAGCAATTTCTACCATTAGTCGTTCCTTTAACATTTCTGGTTTCAAGTTTAGTTTGCATGCAAAATCTTGTGATATAAAAGACTTAGTAGCTCCAGAATCAAACAAAGTATTTGCACTCAAGGTGTTAAGGGAGAGGGTACCTGCGATGACATCCTCATCCCTCACTGCATCTTGCACTGTCATGTTGAAAGTTCTAGCGGTGGGTGGTCGATTGGATGCAGTACCGCTCATCCTTGATCCTATCGGTTTCAGTTTAGGGCAGTCTTTCTTCCAGTGGTCCGTACCTCCACACTGGAAACATTTCATGATTGAGTTCCTCTGGGGGCAATTGTTGGAATAGTGTCCGGTCTGTCCACACTTGAAACACGTCGTCGTACCCTGGAGACATACTCCTGAATGTTTTTTCCCACAAGTCTTACAATTAGGTAGGGGAGGGCGCGACTGTCCTGATATGGGTGCCCTGGTTGACCCACCTCCTTGGCCAACACTCTTGCTTTCTGCTCTGTTAAACCCTGTGCTTTTGGCTGGCTGGGTCACTGTTCCTCTAACAAACTTGCTGGAGAAACTCCCACTTGCAGCACCACTACTTCGACTTTCAAACTTCCTTTTCTTCATGATCTTGTCCTTCTGAGACTGCTCACTTCCTGCCTCCACAATTGACGCCTTTTGTACTAGAATGGCGTAATCTGTAATTTCTAACACCGCGACACGGTTCTGGATCCACTGTTTCAATCCTTGTTGAAACCTCCTTGTCCTCTTAATTTCAGTGTTCACATAATCTGGAACGAACCTTGATAGCTCAGTGAACCTAGCCTCATATTCAGCTACAATCATATTGTCTTGTTTAAGCTCTAAGAACTTGAGTTCCATCTGGGTCTCCATAAACCTTGGAAAGTACTTTTCCAAGAATAACTCTGTGAATTTGTCCCATGTAACCACTCCAGCTGGTTCCACATTTTTCTTGGCCTCCCACCAATAGTTGGCCTCTCCCTTAAGCAGGTATGTAGCAAAAATAGTTTTCTGGGCTTCCTCAGTGCCCATAATCTCAAAGGTCTTTTCCATCTCCTTCAACCAAGCCCTGGCCTCAACGGGGTCTACTGTCCCCTGGAATTCTGGGGGTTTAATTGATTTAAATGCCTTAAAGGCATTGGCTATTGCATTGTTGGGGCCGCGGGGTGGTGGCTGGGGTCGCGGCTGGCGTTCCAGATTTTGCCTCATCAGGCGCATAAACTGTTCCATAGGGTCCTCTTCTTCTTCCTCATAATCCTCATCTTCAAACTCATTGTACTCATCTCCCTCATCCTCCGGTTCTGGGTGACGGCGTTCTTCTTCCCTGTGTTGGTTACTACCATGAGTAGCGGACTCGGTAGGGTGAGTTCTTGTGTTTCTCCTTGGTGGCATTTTTCTGAAAGTATAAATTTATAAAAATTTTGTTAGGGTTTCCTCATTTTTCTTAGTCTGGTTTTCTGTGATTTGCACCTCGAAGGTGAAATCATTTACAGGCATATATGCACCTCATAAATAGCTATCAAACGATCATGGCATCATATGTATATGACAACTTAATTGGAAACAGTTGCTAAATCAAACGAAAATTACATTATATTAATGCTAGTGACTTCTCAGAGTCACGGTTTCAAGTACAACATAAGAATGAAATATATAAAAGTACATCAAAAGCAAGTTAACGTGTCTTTCTATCCAGAGGAAATATACTACGGGACTGACATCGCTATCAAAAGTAAAACTACTACAACATCCCTCTGTACTAGAAGACTGAACTGGTCAACCATCCACCAATCTGCGAGAAAGCGTATCGCCTCCCTAACTCGGCGCATAGTCCTCGAAAGGACTCTCTCTGCATCACTTCTGCGGATCCTCCTCCTGCGGTGGGAACGTGGAAGTGCTCTAAGTCGGGTGAGAGCCCTCCTCTCAATCCCCAGGACTGCCCGCCTCATCTGTCTAGCTCTAGAGGCTCTCCCCTGAGAGTATAGTCTCGCTCGTCTCTCCTCAGCTAGCTGGAACCTCAGCTCAGCTACTCGGGCCTCCGCTACCACCAGGTCGTTCGGGTCACCATCCAGTCGTACTCAGTGGCTCTAACAACCTGTATGGGAGGACTAACCGGTTCGCTCTCCGGGGCAACCCCAGTCTCTCCATCCTCTGAAATAGGCTCCTCTGAGTCACCATCCATATCTGTATCCCAATGAAATCCACTAGGGGATGAATCCTCTCTGAGGAGAGGGGAGTGCTTAGGGATATCAGTCCAAACCACCTCCTCATCCTCAGGCTCCTCTCCGGGTGTGGGGTCAGCTGGAACATCGTCCATGGGTCCTCCTCTGGGTCACTATCTGGCTCATCTGAATCCACTGGGTCCTCTACAGGAATAGGGTCATCAGCTCTGGGATCCTCCTCGGGATCCTCCTCCTGGACTATCTCTCTCTCTGACTCAACATCAGGCTCATCTACAGCTCTCAGAAGAGCATCATCATGTCGCTGCTCGGAACTCTCAGGTAGCTCTACATCCTCGGGTATCTACACAAAAAGGAAAAAATGTTACTATCCTTGAGGTTCTGATAAGAAGTTCCCTTATTGGGCTTAAGGTTGTTAGGGCTATGTCTATTAGTCCGAATATGTTTCGGTAAGGGTTTGGGTCCTTAAACCTTCCTATCGTCTCTGAGATTATAACCTAACGCTCTGATACCATTTCTGTAACACCCCTAGATCCGGGGTCGGAGATCCAGGCTGTCACTCTATCCTTAATTCCCATTTTAATATTCATTATTCTTAATCTTCATTTTAGTATGTTGTGATCCCTCAATCACACTCAACATTTACAGATTATAGGCTCAGAGACGAAATTAAAATATTACTAAGTTATTACAACCATCTTGAAATAGTTATTACAAACCCAAATTGTCATAATCTCAAAAGTTCAACTTAAAAAGGAATTACCATCTAAGGTGGCACTTGCGTCCAAAAAGAGGTTTGGTTTTCAGAAACTTACACAAGTCATGCTTGTAAATAAATCTAACCAACCTAAGCTGTAAACCTATCCAACTTAGTCTGCTCACCTGTGGTAATGCTACTAGGTGCTGCCCTGGTACCTGCCTCGTAAATAGTCTCCTAAACTGCTGACCGGTTAGCACGCTTTTGCGAAGGGTCTGCCTTGTTCTTGCCATGAGTATCTGTTGTTGTGTGGTGGTATATATGAAAGAAAAGCAAGAGTGAGCAATACAGCTCAGCCATATAATAATAGTTTTCAAAGTACTTTTGTTAACATAAACCATATGCCATATTGTATACTGATATTGTACCATCATTAAACATTTTTCATTCTTTATCCAGAAATATAATGAAGAATTTCTGAGGTACTTTGAATAGTTCATCATTATGTTAACACTATCGGTAATTGAGCATCTAGGCTTTCATTACAGTGTTACAGTACAATTCCAATTGGAAGAATGGGATTATGCTGGAGCCTCTTCCACGATATCTGGTGATCAGGCAATATATCGTGCCTCTGCTTCTCTACTAGTAGAAGGACGACGTTCCCTTATCGGGTCACATCCTGACCGCATATGGGCCTTAATATTTGGACTACGCCCGAAGGCGATGTCCCCACTTCCTCCAATCCCTGAGAGAATTCTATGCATCGTAGGAACATAATTTAATTCAGTTTCCCCCAAGCACAAAGCTTGACAACTAGTTTGATAATCATTACTAACTTTACTTCCATGAGTAATTGAGGAAGTAACTCTGATGTGTGGGTTGACTTTAGTCAACGGATTTTGATTATTAAGAATCGCATCATCAAACATAATTTGGGAGTTGGTCGGAGTTTTTGAGTGTTTAGTCAAACCTGAGCCCCTCCTTACTAGGTAGGGTGCATTTCTTATTGGTAGCAAAGGGAGAAAATAATTAATACTAGCTCCCAAAACCTTGGGTTCCCGAGTTTTGATAAGTTTGAGCGAGGTAGCGATACTTTTCGATGAATGAAGCTATAGTCAGTGAAGAAATGAGAACCCGATCCATTTTTAAATACTTTTTCGACGATCAGAAAATATTTAAAGTAATTTTTTAAAGTTTTAAATAATTTTGAAATAAATAATATGATTTGTAAATCATCCTGGAATATTTAATAAATATTCAAATAATATTTATTAAATAAATAATCAGCTTAGAATATTCAATAAATATTTAAATAATATTTATTAAATAAATAATTACTCACAATCCTCAACTGAAAATCATATTCAACTTATTAATAAATATTCAAATAATATTTATTAATATCATCAAAGGAATTTTTAATCCGAAAATATCCAATTTATATTTATTGGATTATTTTTAAAACTAAATATAAGTCATATATCATCTCCGGAGACTTCCGGGTTTTTATGTCCTTATCCGGACGAAATATCTCCGACTCCCCTACTAAGAAAGGGTGTTATCGTACCCTACTTGGAACTTTTAACACATCATCGCATACATGTATATATGTATTCATGCATACGTACTTACTAAACAGGTTTATAAATCAACATAAATAAACCATATATTTCATGCTGATTCGCAAAAATAATTTTAAAACAGTTCATAACAGTTATACCACAACAACAACAGTTTGAAAATACTTGAAGTACAAGTTTCGAAAACTTGCCTGATAATGTCGGAATAGTCTGGGCCCTGTCTCTAATGTGATGATCTATAATAATCAATACGGTTCGGTTAGTTCGTTAAACGACCCCGTCAAATCGACTATTCACGTAAAGACACAACTTCGTAATGATACATCCTTATTACACGTTTGGCATATTATAAGTCCATGATATCCTTTAACCACTTTTAGATAATTATTGGTCTCATAACGACTTTCGTTAAAGGTCATTTTCAACGAAACTAAAGTTCGTCTTAATTCGTCCCCTAAAAGGTTTTTCACTTGCGCAACTATGATTCGAAAAATTCTATAAAATTGAAAAATAAACTTTTTCATGAAATTCTTTTTCTCACTTCTTCTTAACTGTCCAGAGGATTTTTCATCCAAATTTCATAATTAAGAACATCTTTTTGCTAGCTCAATTGTTGCTCTAAATATAGCTTCTTTCTGGAGTGGTTTCTCATGCGCATTCTTGACTTAAACA
This sequence comes from Saposhnikovia divaricata, assembly GCA_036435485.1. Lineage (NCBI taxonomy): Eukaryota > Viridiplantae > Streptophyta > Magnoliopsida > Apiales > Apiaceae > Saposhnikovia > Saposhnikovia divaricata. The sequence continues at coordinate 87,070,812 of CM071597.1, read as the reverse complement.
TTTCTATAAAATCGAAAATTAAGCCTTTTGTCTTCAAATTTTTACAGGGATTTAACAACTGACTAAGTTACCCCCTGTAAAAATTTCATAATCACAGACCATTTTTAAAGGGCTCGTTTGACTTGGTAAAGTCAGTCCATCTTAACGATTCGTCCGTTTTAACCGGTTTCACTAAAACGAGCATATCTCATAAACCGTAAATCGTAATCACATGATCTTGGTGTCAAAACAAACTACAAAACAAGTCCTACTGGTTTATGGCCAAAAACTTACCAAGAAAACATTTGTTGAATTCGGTGTTAACTGCTCAAATGATCTAATGAAATTTCGACATTATAACGACTATAAACCGAACATTTCCAAATTCCATGAACTCCATCTAACCACTTAATTCAACCATACACCATCAAGATCATATAAACATCATCAAGAATCTATAAGACCAGTGGTAACATCCATTTATCACTATCCAAAACTTTACCCATACTTATAAAGCTTAAAACATCACAATCCCCTTAAACATGTACATACTTGCATCAACCTTTCAAATCAACTTATAGCTCATAAAGTTTTAAGGTGGGTGTGAGTGTTTTACCTTCCTTGGAGTCTTAACAACCTTAACCAAGCTTGACTTTCCTTAAAAACACCTTAGATAGCTTTAACAACCTTTAATCTTCAAAACCTAAACAACCAAGTTTAAAAATTTTCGTAGTCAGCATTACCACTCTTGAACGAACTGGAAAAACGAGGGTCTTACCTTGATTTTCTGGACGAGGATTCTAAAGAGGAGTTGTAGAGCATCTCAATACCATTCCAAAAAGCTATAGAACACAAAATTTCATTGAGAAATGAGGGAGTTATGGCAGTTTGAAGTGGCTGCTCTGTTTTTGGCCGAAAATAGAGAAAATGGAGGGGGAAAGCTTTTGCTATCTTTTCTTATGTAATTGATAAAATGATATGTATAATTGATGTATATCAATCATATTTCAGCAATTATCAATTACCCAAGGTAATCTCCAAAGTAATTTTGCCAAAGAAAGGTAATTGGCAATTTGTCCCAAAAGTGGTATACAATGCTTGGTTTAAATAATCACTACTTGACTTATTTGATTAGCATCCAATGCTCCTTGCCTTGCATGGCTTGTATGGCTATTACATGGTAAATTGCAGGTATATTACTCACCTATTAATCAACCAATGCTTACCATTTAATTCCATATGCAAGTTTAGAGATTTTCTTGTAAAAGCGTTTCGTCGCTTAGAAATTTCTTTCCTCGTTCTTGAACATTTGCCTTTGAAATTCTTCTAATAAATTACATAATTCCTTGCCTTGGTATTTAACTTAGCTTAAAGATTTTCTTAACCTCAATATCCCATATTTATACCAATATTTAATAAAAGTGAAAATCTACGTAATCTGACAGTTTCTACATTCCCTTTCTTCTTGGTACAACGATACTGTATCCATAAAAGTATAAATACTTCTTCATTCATATAATACGATCTTAAAACTTTACATAACCTCCACCAATCACCGTTTATGATCATTTTAGAAATATTACAAAAACCTGGTTTCTTACATTATACGACCACAGGACTCCAGGAAGCTCCTCTGGCCAGCTTCCTTTCTTATCTTCAAGCCTTGTCTTCAAAGTATGCTTGATAATTTTGTTCACAGCTTCAGTCTGTCCATTACTCTGTGGATAATACACTGCTGAGAATGCTTTCTGAATTCCAAACTGCTCACACAATCCTCTAAGCCCTCTGCCGTCAAACTGCTTCCCGTTGTCAGAAATCAGCTTCTACGGAATACCAAACCTGCATACAATGGCTCGAAACACGAACTCAGTCAACTTTGCTACTGTAATCTTAGCAAGTGGTTCTGCTTCTGCTTACTTTGTGAAGTAATCAACTGCAACCACTGCATATTTCACTCCTCCTTTACTTTCGGGAGCTCTCCAATGAGGTCTATCCCCCAAACGGCAAATGGCCAAGGACTGACAATCTGCTTGATAGGTGTTACAGGACGATTATCAAAATTTGCAAACCTCTAATAGTTGCCGCATGACTGTGCAAACTTAGAGGCATCTTCCTTGATGGTTGGCCAATAATATCCTTGTCGAAGGACCTTCATGGCTAAAGAATTACCCCCCGAGTGATTTCCACATACTCCTTCATGAATCTCCTCGAGGATATACTTGCATTGCTCTTAAGCTACACACTTAAGCAAAGGTTGATTGAATCCTCGTCTATACAGAACTCCATCATAGATTACATACTTGGCTGCATGATACCTCAGCTTCCTGGCTTCATCTTGACTGGGAGGTAGCTCCCCTTTATCCAGGTAGCGGTATATTGGGGTCATCCAGGAATCTTCAACAGGAAATTCGATGTCCATCACTTCTTCTTTGAAAACGCTAGGTTGCTCCTGAATCTGAAGTGGAATTACTCCCAATAATGTGGACTCTCTCTGAGACCCTAGCTTAGCTAATGCATCTGCATTGGTATTCTTTCCTCTTGGTATCTGATCTAACTTCACCTCTTTGAACTTTGCGATCAATTCCTGGGAGTACCTCAAATACAGGTCTGTTCGTGGACCTCTTGCTTGAAAGCCACCACGAATCTGCCAAACTACTAACATCGAATCACTGAACACTCTGATATTCTCAACTTTCATCTCCAAAGCTAGCTTTAGGCCTGCAATCAATGCCTCATACTCTGCATCATTGTTTGTGGCTCTGAAGGCAAAATGAATCGAGCTATGGAGCTTGTGTCCCTCCGGACTAACTAGCTCTATGCCTGCACCTGCTCCAGTACTGTTAGCAGCTCCATCTACATACAGTGTCCACCAGGGTGCGCAGTTATCGTTCTCTGTCTATTCCTCCACCATCTCTCTTGGTTCCTCTTGACCAGTAACCTCCACATGGGGTGGAAACTCAATTAGGAAATCTGCTAGAGCTTGAGCCTTGATTGCTGTCTTTGGCCTGTATTCTATGTCGAATTGTCCCAACTCCACAGCCCACTTTAACATTCTTCCCGGAGTTCCTGGTCTATGCATCACTTGCCTAAGTGGATATGAGGTTCTCACCTCGATCTTGTGAGCTTGGAAGTAAGGTCGCAGCTTCCTGGAAGCTAGAATCAACGCGTAAACCAGCTTCTCCATTCCTGTATACCTCGTTTCTGCATCAAGTAACCTTTTACTGACGTAGTAGACTGGGCTCTGTTGTCCATTCTCTTCTCGAACCAAAACTGCACTAATGGAATATTCTGATACAGCCAGGTAAAGTATCAATGTTTCTCCATCCACAGGTTTGGCTAAAAGTGGGGGGCTCCCCAAATGCTCCTTTAACTTTCCAAATGCTATCTCACATTCCTCTGTCCACTCGAACTTGCTTCCTTTCTTTATGGCTTTAAAGAACTCATGACACCTATCAGTGGACTTCAAGATGAATCTGTTCAAGGCTGCGACTCTCCCTGTAAGGGACTGAACCTCTCTCACAGTCCTTGGTAACCTCATATCAATCAATGCTTTAATCTTGGCTGGGTTGGCTTCTATACCTCTGTGATTTACCATAAAACCCAGAAATTTTCCTGATTCTACCCCAAACACACATTTCTGGGGATTTAGCTTCATTCTGTACTTTCGCAAGATTCCAAACATTTCTTCTAAGTGTTTTACATGGTCAACAGCTTCCTTGGATTTGACTAGCATGTCATCCACATATACCTCCATAGTATGACCGATTTGGTCTTTAAACATCATGTTCACCAGTCGTTGGTACGTGGCTCCAGCATTAATCAACCCGAATGGCATGCATACATAGCAAAAAAAGACCTCTATCCGTAATAAATGAAGTATGCTCTTGGTCAGGTTCATACATAGGGATTTGATTGTAACCTGAATATGCATCCATGAAGCTGAGGAGGGCATGTCCAGCAGTTGCATCCACTAACTGATCAATTCGTGCCAGTGGGAAGCTGTCCTTTGGGCATGCTTTGTTGAGATCTGTGAAGTCCACACAAGTTCTCCACTTCCCATTAGGTTTCTTCACCAAGACAGGGTTTGCCAACCATATCGGGTAGAAAGATTCTTTAACCAACCCTGCATCCAATAACCTGTCAACCTCTTCTTTCAATGCCTGAGCTCTCTCTCCACTAACTGGTCTTCGCTTCTGTCTCACTCCTTTCTTTTCTGGATCGATATTCAACTTTTGACACATGACTCTTGGATCTATCCCTTCCATATCTGTGTGACACCATGCAAACACATCCAGGTTCTTACCCAAAAAGGTAATAAGAGATTCCTTTAAGGCTGGGTCGAGTCGAGCTCCAATCTTCAACACTTTCATACCATCCTTGTCATTTATCTTCACATCTAGAGTCTCACCGGCTGGTCCAGCATTGACCGTGGTTTCTGACATTCGAGGATCTAAGTCTACATCCATTTCTGTGGGTAAATCCTTTTGAGGTTCCTGGATTGCAGATGGTTCTTGAACTGCAGATGGTTCTTGAACTCCGTATATGACATTCCTTCTCTTTGAGGCTGGCTGACTATCTTCACTGCTTCCATTATGTTTCAGCTTTCTAGATTTTTCTTCATCCAACTCTTCTGCCATACACACATCACCATCCTTGTCCATAGGGGGTGCACTTTCTAACAGCAAGTAAGGGGTATCTGGTCCCCGAAAAACTGGAACCTCAGCATGAGGTTCCTCTTCTATAATCTCTTCAATTCTTATAGCTCTACAGGATGCTGGTACAAAACCTTCCAAAGGCAGACTACGCAGATCGAGTGTTATTTTATCTGGGTTCTTTCCTGGAAAATCATCAGGAACCTCGTCCATTGGCTCAGGTAACTTAGCAGCCTTAGCAGCATGTTGCAAAGCTTTGGTGTAGCACTCTCTAGACTCATACTGGCATCGTCGAACTATACCAATTCCATTTGGTGTTGGAAACTTCATAGTCAGGTGGTAAATGGAGGTTATCACCCTCATTTTTTTCAGGATGGGTCTTCCCAGAATAGCATTGTAGTTCATATTGTCTTCTATAACAATGAATTCTGCTAGCTGTGTAATGCAACATAGTTTGTCACCTAGAGTTACTGGTAAACGAACCTTACCCTTGATAGGAACCTGGTTGTTACTGAAGCCATACAAGGTATCCTTCGTTGGGGTTAAGTCTTTATCTAAAAAATGCATCTTTTTGAAATCTGAGTAAGACAACAGGTTTACAGAGCTTCCATTATCCACTAGTACCCGATGGACCTCATAAGACCCGATACCTGCTTCGACCACAAAGGCATCCGTGTAGGGATGGTGTACCCAAGAAGCATCCCCTTCAGTGAAGGTAATATCTGCATCCTCTCCTTCAAACAGCTTGGGAGACCTCTGTGACAGATTGTAAATACTGGTCAAAGGACGTTCTTTAGCTTCACGAGTGTACTTCTCCATGGCGCTCCTGCTACTTCCTCCAATGTGGGGACCTCCTATAATTGTGCGTATGCACCCAGCCTTAGGTGGTCCTTCCATAATAACAGGTTCCTGTACCTTTTGAGTCTTCTCATCTCTATACTTTTTGCCTTCCTGAGCCACCCATTCACTTAACTGCCCTTGCCTGATTAGAGTTTCAATTAAGTCCCTGAGGTGACGGTAGTCTGCAGTATTATGACCATTATTGTCATGAAAATCATAGTATGGACGCTCATTCTTATTCCCTGGAGGGCCAGTTCTAAAAGGTTTCTTAAACCATGAGGACTTTTCATTCACTGCGTAGATGTGATCGATTGGAGCTACCAAAGGGGTGAAAGTTTCGTAGACGGGTCTCTCACGCTTGTTGTTCTTGTAGGAAGCTGGTGGTGGGACCTGACTCATGACAGGTCTGGTAGGATTCACAGCTTCAGCTTCAGGCTTCACCTGGGATGTACGACTAACCACTTTTTTACTGTCACGACCATTGTGGCTTCTGGGCCTTGACATCTTGCTTCCTAACCACCCACTTTGCCTTACGAAATCTGGATCCTTCTTCAAATCAGCCAAAGATTCCTCCACGAGACGAAAAGGTTCCGCTTGGGCATAAAAATCCGCCAACGTCTCTGGTTCTTTTCCCTGAAGTGCTTTCCAAAAATCTGAGCCTCCTTTGACTCCAGCAATTAAAAAATTCTTTATGGTTTCCTCAGATGCTTTCCTAACCTTCGATACCTCTGCGTTGAACCTCTTGAAGTATTCTGTCAATGTCTCACTAGGTCTCTGCTTGATGTTGGCCAGGGTGTTGGTAGGTGGTGCAAACGCGACAGATGCTCTGAATTGGGTAACAAAGAGCTTTCCCATACTCTCCCAGGAACCGATCGAATCAGCAGGTAACCTCTTGAACCATTGATGAGCTCCAACCTATAGAGTTGCAGCCAGTAACCTAAATCTAGTGGCCTCCTTCACTTGATAGACATCCATCTCCGTGTCGAAATGGCTTAGGTACTCGATTGGATCAGTGGTTCCATCGAATTTCAACTCATTCGAGGGCCTGTAAGATCTAGGCAGAGCCGACTTTCAAACCCTTTTGGTTAAAGGAGAAGCAGTTATAGGGTTCACAGCAAGATTCTTTTCATCCTTGAGTTGAGCCAAAATTTTCTTGATATCTTCTGCTGTCACCTCTCCAGTAGCTTTTTCCTTTGTCTTTTTGCTCGTTCCTTCCTCCTCTTTTGACTTTGCAGTGCTGGATTCTTCAGTAACCTCATCTGAGTCTGTTTCCTCTTCTTCAATTATCTCAACAGATGGGTCTTTGTCTTTCTTCTTTTTCTGTGAGGAACCTCCAGTGTTAACCTTCTTCTTTCCCTTAGACTCAGCGCGGGCTTGGGAAGGTCCCTTTTTGCTAGGAGTTTTGTCCTTCTCAGCATTCTCTGGTTCTTCATCACCATTATCCTGTCTTGGCTCTTCATCATCTTCTGGAACTTCCTCTTCATCTTCGGGTTCTTCTTCCTCGAAATTCAGTTGTTTTGGAATCACCTTCGACTTCTTGCATTTCTTTGCCTTCTTTTTCTTCTTTTTGCTTGAAGCCTGCTCCAAAGTCGACAATCGTTCTCCAACGGTCTTTAAGATTTCCATAATATCTTCTTTAGTAACCTTCTTTGCTTTTCGAGGAGATTTGTTTTCATTGTGAATTTGTTCCTCAGAACGGGTTGCTTCGCTATCAGAGTCGCCTGCCATCTTTTCCACTCTTAAGATGTTAACTGTCCCCTCCTTCTAGCGCCAATGTTGATGAGTGGATTTTGTAACAACTTTTGAGAGGTCTACGGGTAGTTGTATAGGATAACGATCAACTGTTCTGTGAAAAGGTTTGGGTTGTGATTGTGGGGGTTGAGCTGTGCTCGAGGGTGTCTCCAATAATCTCAAGTGCCTTTAGAGAGAATTAGAGAACTGAATGTGTCTTACCCTTGAGGTGCCTACGTACCCTTGTTTATATAGGGATCAAGCTCACGTAGTTCTAATGCGACTCTATCTCTGCTGAAAATAGCTGTATTCGATTACCTAGTTCGTGTAGGACTCAGGTTCCTTTAGAGCCTTCCACGAACTAGTTGGCTAAGTAGAGTAGAACTCGAGTTCGTACCCTACTATAATTCTCTCATTGGTCAGAGATTATTCTAGGATCATCTGCGCCCTAGAATTATACTCAAATACCAATTCGTTTATCTGTTCTAGATGGCTTCTAGAACCTTCCGTTGGCAATTCGTAGGAACCTGGTGCTCAGGAACCTATATCTCAGGAGCCTGTTTCTCAGGAACCTCCTTATTTTGGGACATATCACTCAGGGACCTCCCTTTAGGCATCAGTACCTGCACAAATAACAAACTGGTTAGACTGGATAGCTCTTCACATGCTCTTGTCATCTCTATGGCTGTTGCTATGCTAACTCGAACTCTTCTTCTGGGAGGAACCTGATCTTCTAATGTCCAGCTCAGCTTCCTGACCATTGGGAACCTCCTGATACTCATACTTCCTTAGTCATTTCTTCTATCTGATCTTCATAACTCGTACTCGATCTATCCTCTATCTTATATGGATTGAACCCTAGGGCCTAATGGGCCTAAATTCAGCCCATGATGAATTTGGGCACAACAAACCCCTCAAGTTAATATAATTTTATATTCAACTTGAATTTTGTTTCATTTAATTCCGCTCAAATTTGTCTATATATAAATTAAATTTATCCGGAAAAATTTCGATTAAACAGTACCGTTTGTATTCAACCCCCCTTCTACAAACATATTGGACCTAACAATTGGTATCAGAGCTTGTTGATTGACGCACAAATCAAGATCCTATTTTATTCAATTAAAAATCTAGACCGAATTTTTAACTCTCTTAAAACTTCATCATGTCTTCAAAAGCTATTGTGAAAATCCCGATCTTTGATAAAGATAACTACGACATGTGGAAGAACAAAATGGAATTGTTTCTCGATGTGACAAATTCTAAATATTTGGGTGTGTTGAAAAATAGACCTATGACTTTCAAGGTTCATGAATCTGAATGTATTGTTAACAACATTGTTGTTACTCCTGCCAGAACCTATGATAAGGATCCTGCTGATTATTCTACTGATGAAAAGGAAAATGCTGGCTTGGATAAAAATTTGAGATTAATCTTAATAGATTCCCTAGATGCGGTAATGTATAGTCATTTTATGAACTACAAAACTGCTAAGCAAATGTGGGAGACTATTGAGACAATCAATGAAGGAACTGATGAAGTCAGGGAAAATAGACTTTAAATATTAACCTCTGAATATGAACACTTTAGGTCTGGTCCTAATGAAGGAATTCAAGAAGTGTTCGAAAGGTACAATAAAATCATAAACAACTTGCTAATCGATGGCAAGCACTATACTCAAAAAGAGATTAATATGAAGTTCCTGCCGACTATGCCTACTCATTTCGAACATAGGATAACTACCATAAGAGAATCTAGGGATTTGAATAAAGTTCCTCTAGAGAGACTCTTTGGGATACTAAAAACTTATGAGTTGGGGCAAGTGCAACAGAAAGAGATTCATAGTAAAGGAAGGGATCCAAGTTCATCTGCAGCTCTAGTAATTGAGGTTCCTAAGGAAGTGGATACTAAGGTTGTTCGATCTCACACTTCTGACAAGGAACAAGCCGAAGTAGAGCAAGGTCAGACTCCAGCCAATCAGGATGGTGGAGAATTTTATTCGTTGGAAGAATTGGATGAGCTTGAGGATGAATCCTTGGCACTCATGGTGAGACAGTTTGGCAATTTCAGATTTAGAAGAAATCCCAAGTTCAGGTTCAAGTCTACCAGCAGATTCCAAAGAGGAGGCTCTTCATCCTCTAGTAACAGAGGTGGTTATAAAACCGGGACTATTGATAGAAGCAAAATTCGTTGTTATAATTGCAATGAACTTGGACATTTTGCCACAGAATGTCATAAACCCAAGCAAGGCCAGAGGAGAGATTTTTCTTCTGAAAAGAAGAAGCCTGGAAAAGCATATGTTGCTGCCGGTAAAAGTTGGGATGACACAGATAGCGAAGATGAAGAATATGGAAATTTTGCATTGGTAGCAAATGCTGAGACATCCACTATTTTCAGAACTCCGGTAAAACTTACTGATTCTGAGTTGATTAGTAGTCTACGTGATTCTTTGAGTTGTGCACAAAGTGAAAATGCTAGAATAAATCAATTTAACACTAATTTCGAAAATGAATTGTTAAAACTAAAAAAATTGATTGTTAATCAAGAACAACAAAAAGAGCAAATGGCACTACTTAGCTATAGGGATAAGTCTTTAGTGGAAGTAGTGTCTAAACAACTTACTAGGATTGCTGAACTTGAGACACAAGTTAGGGCTTGCTACAATTCCGTTAAAGAATCTAAAGAGTACTACAATAAACAAGCTGTAGAACGAACTGTAGGAATAGGGTTTGGCTACAACGAGGCTGTTGGTTCCTTGGGCATAAATACTCCTAATCGTGTTAGTGCTAAAGAAAGGGGTATACCACATGTGCTCAAGAATGTTAAAGAACATCTCTTTAGAAAGTCTGTTGCTGAACCTCCTAATATGCTTTCTATAGAAATTGAAGAAGAGATAAAAAATGAGGACAGTGCTAATGGCATAGTTCTTGAAAATGAAAAAGCTATTGAGGAACCAGTTGAGGTTGATGAGTTAAATAGTTCATCTGAAACTGAGTTAAGAAGTAACAAGTGGAAAAAGAAAAACAACATGTCTAACATACATACCATGCCTGTTATTGATACTTCTCATAAAGCATGTGGTGTTGTCAATTGTATGTCTTGTGCTTTTAATATCATGTCTGCTTACTTTAATGGTAATCATGCATATGCTGACAAAACTGCACCACGATAACATATGAACAGAAACAGAAATGCTAGTTCTAAGACTGCCAATCCTCCTCAGGTTAGGAGAGAGACATTTACACCTAAGCCTAAACAAAGTATTACTAAGGCTGTTCATAAGGTCAAATGTCCAGTCAATGAAACAAGTATTATTTCTGCTAAACAAACATGGTTACCTAAGATGAAATCTAAAATTGTTAAATCGGTTTATAGGGTAAAATGTTTGTTCTCTAATGATGTTAAGATCAAAAATGTTGTTTTGCCTGACAAAGGCCAATTCTTCAAGTACGCAGGACCCAATCAGATTTGGGTTCCGAAGAAAGTTTAACCTACTTGTCATTGCAGGGTGTGGAACAGGTTGAACGAGTGACCTGGATCTTGGACAGTGGATGTTCAAGGCATATGACTGGAGATAGAACCCTGCTGACAAATGTGGTTGAGAAAGCCGGCCCAGTCGTTACCTTTGGAGATAACAACAAAGGTAAAACTGATGGATATGGTAGATTAGAAGCTGGAAATGTTATCATTGATGATGTCTCGTGTGTGATAGGACTTGAGCATAATTTTCTTAGTATTAGTCAATTCTGTGATAAAAGATATGATGTTCACTTCAACAAGAAGAATTGTCTGATTTCACACAAGAAAAATGAAAAGCCACAACTGACTGGAGTTAGAAAAGGCAATCTGTACGTAGCCAACATGAACTCTGGAAGCACTGAAGAAATCACTTGCTTCTATACTAAAGCATCTAATGACGAGAGCTGGCTATGGCACAAGAAACTCTCTCATCTCAATTTCAAAACAATGAATTCTCTAGTCAAAAGAGAATTGGTGAGAGATTTACCTTCAATGGAATTTATACAGGAAGGACTATGTGATGCCTGTCAAAAAGGTAAGTTAAAAAGGGCAACTCACAGGAGCACTGACACATCATCAATAACTGAACCTTTACAATTACTTCATATGGATTTGTTTGGTCCAGTTAATGTGATGTCAATGTCAAATAAAAGATAAGCTCTTGTGATTGTTGATGACTTTTCAAAGTACACATGGGTCTTGTTCCTGAACTCGAAAGATGAAACTCCATAGTTGGTGATTGATCAAATCAAGTTGATAGAGCTAGATTCAAAGCATCCAGTGAGAGCTATCAGGTCAGACAATGGAACTGAATTCAAGAATGCAGTTCTAAATGACTTCTGCACTGAAAAGGGTATAACCAGACAGTACTCAACTCCAAGAACTCCTCAGCAAAATGGAGTAGTTGAAAGGAAGAATAGAACCTTGATTGAAGCTGCACGTACCATGCTAAGTGAATCAAGACTTCCATTATACTTTTGGGCTGAAGCTATCAACACTGCTTGCTATACCCAGAATCGAACCCTTATCAACAAAGACTTGATGAAGACACCTTACGAAGCTATGACTGAAAAGAAACCAACACTCAAATACTTTCATGTATTTGGAACAATATGCTTTGTACTTAAAGAAGGAGATGATCTAGGTGGAAAATTTGAAGCCAAAGCACATGAAGCAATTTTTGTTGGGTATACAAGAAGAGCTTATAAGGTGTATGTGATTGATCAACAGAAGATGATGGAAAGTGTCAATGTTACATTTGATGACACTAAACTCCCCAGTATCCAAACAGAAGAACCATCTGAAAAGTTAATGTTTGATGACATAACAGATTTAGATTCAGATGATGACAAACAACCTGATGTTGTTGCTGATAATAATCAAAATAATGATGATAATAATCACAGTGATGGTGGTGGAAACAATGATAATTTTCAAGACACCACTGACACTTTTGATTATTCATCAAGTCATTCCGGCAACAACTCAGGTGGAGACAATGAAGGGTCAACAAGTCATACTCAACAACACAATTCAGATCAAGGCGAATCATCAAGAACTAATCTACCCAGACAAACTGTTTAGAATAGAGCTCATCCTTTTGAGTTAATTATTGGTGATCCAGATGTTTGAGTAAAGACTAGAAGAGCTTATCAGAATCAATGCAATTATTCAGGGTTTCTATCTGAAATGGAACCTAAGAAAACTGAAGAAGCTCTTTCTGATCCTGATTGGGTGATTGCTATGCAAGATGAACTCAATCAATTCAAACAACAAGAAGTATGGACGCTGGTACCCAGACCTTCAAATAGAACAGTGGTTGGCACTAGATGGATATTCAGAAACAAACTTGATGAAGATGGTACAGTCACAAGAAATAAAGCAAGACTGGTAGCAATGGGTTATTCACAAGCTGAAGGCATTGACTATGATGAAACCTATGCTTCAGTGGCAAGACTCGAGGCCATTAGAATATTCTTGGCATTCGCAGCATTCTCAAACTTTAATGTTTATCAAATGGATGTAAAGAGTGCTTTCTAAATGGTAAGCTGGATGAAGAGGTCTATGTAGAACAGCCCCCTGGCTTTGATGATCCAGATCTTTTGGACTATGTCTACTTCCTTTTCAAGGCTATCTATGGTCTCAAGCAAGCACCAAGAAAATGGTATGACACCCTTTCTGAATTTTTACTTGAAAATGGCTTTGATAGAGGTGTCATAAACAAAACTCTCTTCACTAAGAAACATAAAAATGATACAATACTAGTCCAAGTCTATGTGGACGATATAATATTTGGGTCTACTAATGATCTTCTGTGCAAGAAATTTGCTAAGCTAATGCAGGGTAAATTTGAAATGAGCATGATGGGAGAACTGAAATTCTTTCTTGGATTGCAAATAAGTCAAAGGATAGATGGAATATTTATCTGTCAATCCAAGTATATCAAAGAGCTCCTCAAGAAATATCAAATGGAGGACTCATCTTCAGCTAAGACACCATCATCTACAGCTGTCAAGTTTGGAGCTTGTGAAAATTCTGCCAAGATAGATGTCACAAGTTACAGAGGTATGATAGGCTCATTACTTTACCTTACTGCAAGTAGACCAGATATTATGTATGCTACATGCTTGTGTGCAAGGTTCCAAGCGGATCCTAGAGATGTTCATCTCATTGCTGTAAAACGAATCTTAAGATATCTTAAGGGTACGCCTAATTAGGTATCTGGTACCCTAAAGAATCTGGTTTTAATCTTGTTGGATACACAGATTCAGATTATGCAGGAAGTGTTGTAGATAGAAAAAGCACCTCTGGAAGTTGTCAATTCCTAGGTGGCAGGCTAGTTTCCTGGTACAGCAAGAAACAACAAACAATTTCCAACTCAACAGCTGAAGCTGAATACATAGCTGCTGGAAGCTGTTGTGCTCAAATCTTGTGGATTAGGAATCAGCTGAAGGACTATGGTTTTGTATTAACAAATATTCCAATTTTGTGTGATAATACAAGTTCCATAACAATCTCCAACAATCCTGTGCAGCATACGAGGACCAAGCACATAGACATCAGGTATCATTTTATAAGAGAGCATGTCTTGAATGGTACTGTGGAATTGTTATTTGTACCCAGAGAAGAACAAACATCAGATATTTTTATTAAGTCTCTTGACGAATCCACATTCACCAGAATTGTTGGTGAATTGGGTATGTTGAACAGTCCTAGTAATTAAGCTTGTTAATATCTGAGGTTTGCTCTTTAATAATTTGCAAGTGATTTAGTTATTAATTTTTAATTTTAATCACCTGCATAATTATTTTATCAACTTATTTTATTGCTTGTGATTGCTAAAAATCTTTGTCAACATGTTTATAATAACTTCTTTATTACTTCTTGTATTTTGAAATATTTGTGATATTTTAATGAATCATATTCTCTCTTTAAATAATTTTCTATTAGAAAGTTATTTTATTAGAGAATATTTAGATTCATTAATTTGTTATAAATGTTCTTGTAAATAAATATAAAATATTATTAAATGTTTTATAGTGTTTGTCCTTTTGTTATTTATATTTATTGTCGTAAAAAGGTTAATCCATGTGTTTGCTAAATATTTATTTATGGTAATTTTAGTGATAAATAAGGTTGTATGTTAATTAGATTAATTCTGCACATAAATTTGTATTTTATTAGTATAAAATTAGCAGATTATGTTTATTGTTAATCAATTTTTATTTTTCAATTTTACCAAATTTATATATATATATATATATATATATATATATGTTAGTGTAAATACCAGTGTTGATTGTCTTGAAAGTGTTTCTCTGGTATCAAGACAATCGCCAAGACAATCCACAGATTGTCTTGGCAGGTTATTTTGTTAATAAAAAAATAATAAAAAAAATTTATTTTACTTTTTTTTTATTAATTTATCAGTTAGACAATCGATTGTCTTGATAGTTTTTGAACTACCAAGACAATCGGCAAGACAATCGACCGATTGTCTTGTAGAGTTAATTCAGTACTTATACATAAAAAAAACACACAAACACGGCCAAGACAATCAAATCTCCTGCTGTTTCTCTCTCGTGTTTTTACACAGAGTACAAATATATATACATACACGATACACACAATCTTTAGTCGAAACTCTGCTCAATTTGTGTCAACCAAACTGAAATCTGAGACCGGATTCGTGTAGATCGTTCAATTTCCTGTCTTTTGAACCGAGTATCAAAGAATTTGGTTCAGTTTTTGGAAACTCGATTTTTCAAAAAATTTAATCTGTTCTTCACTGTTTTGAGAGTTTAAGATTTTATCTGTTAAATCTAAAAATAAATTGAGACTCACAGTGATTAGGAGAACATCATACTAAATTTTGGGATTTTTCTGACAACTTTGAATTAATTTGAATTTTTAATTAATTTTATTTAATTATTAATTATGAAAATTTTCAAATTGCATTAATTCACCTGAAATTGAAGTGTGTTTCTGTGTTAAAAAAATGGCTGATAATTTTGAGATAATGAAGCATAATTTGGTTGGATATTTTAATCCAAATGATTGTCCCCATGATCGATTTAAGCCTTGGATACGATTTCTAAATGATGATTCGCTTATCCGAACGGCTATTTCGTTGGA
Organism: Saposhnikovia divaricata; assembly: GCA_036435485.1. Classification (NCBI taxonomy): domain Eukaryota; kingdom Viridiplantae; phylum Streptophyta; class Magnoliopsida; order Apiales; family Apiaceae; genus Saposhnikovia; species Saposhnikovia divaricata. The sequence goes on along the minus strand of CM071597.1, from coordinate 87,055,456 downwards.
AGCTCCAATAAAAATAGGACCTCTAAGATTGATTTGCACAGAAGCTGTGGTGTCTGAAGACTTGACCTCATTTTCTTTTGACTTTGATGGAACACACCACATTGTGACTGAATCAACCCTTAGTACTGTACTGGACCTTCCGGTGGATAATTTTGATCCTTTTCCAACCAGTGAACAACTGTATCAATTTTTCAGTGATATTAATTATCGTGGAGTAATTGATATGAACAATTTAAGCAAAAAGAACCTGGTTCAACAATGGGATGCATTTTTCGACACAATCTCCAAGGTATTTGCTAATACAGCCAGAGGTAATTTTCATTTACTTACCTCTATGTTACAAACTATTGGTTATGCTGTTGCTAACAATCGTAGAATCAATATTGGAAATTTACTTTGGAATACTATTGTTAGTAGAATTGTTAAGGCCAGAAGGGATTTTGATGAGGGTAATAAAGTCTTATGTTATTATCCTAGATTCTTAACTTTGATATTTAATCATCTTGTTCCTGTTGGTCAACAAGCAATTTTTAGGAATGACAATCCTGTGGTATCAGGCAGGCAAACCAAGAAAATATTCACTAGCCTACACACACATAAAAAATTACCAAATGTGCCAGTGTATGTTACACCATACTTGTCTACCTTCATAGATTTACCTGTCATTCCCCGACTTGTAAATGCACCTGAACCTGAACCTGAAAATGTACCTGTTCCTTTTCTTGAACCTCTAACTGAAAATGTACCTGTCCCTGAACTTCAACCTCAATTGGAACAATCCATTCCTTCAGGTACAGCTACTGCATCAACGGAGCAGGTATTACATTCTATCTCCCAAACTGTTTTTGGAGCCAAAGTGGCTGATAGGACAGACCAAGAGGTTTTAGAACCACAGCCTCTATCCCAGGTCTTAGAGCCAAACACTGTGTCTACTCAAATCTCTAAACCTAAATCCAGAAGCAAGCTGTTAGCAAAAAGAGCTGATAGAAGAAGTGACAATTTGAGTGATCCCACAGCTCTGCCTCCACCAAAGAAAAGAAGAAACCTACTACTTGAGGCATCTGTTAGCCCATCCATTTCCTCCCAAAAGGACTTGGACATTGAAATGGCCGATGAACAGTTCCTAATTTCATCCTCTCAAGAGGATGAAATTATTGAAATTTGCCAAAGGGCCGTGGCACCTTGTACAGAGTCAAGCACACCTCTATTATTCACAATGGGGGAAGACATTACCTTAGAATCCGATGTTGTTAAGGACACTGAGCAAGGAGTGCACGATAGGATTATTACTGAGATAGTGCCTACCATTGTTACGGTAGAAGAGTCTTCACAGGCTTCAGAGGGAAATCTTGACTCTTTGCCATTTATAATAGAGTCATCATCTCCCCTCCCAGGAGGAACATTCCTGGCTCCCTCAAGGGATTCTTCACTCGCAGATTTATCTGGAGAAAGTGAAGGGCAACTTGGTCATCCTATCACTGAAGAAATTCAGTTATCAAATCCAAATGAATTAATAGAGATGACTGAGGATTGGGATTTGCGAACTCCCATTGCACCACCACTGACCTCTCTAGAAGAGGCTAGGGTGATTTCTATTGCCGGTACAGCTCAAGGAAAGGAGCTAGTGTTGAGTGATGTGAGGACCACCATAAATTTGAGTGAAACACATGCACGAAAGGAGAGTGACATATCCTTGAGTGAACATCAGGTGAGCACACACACTGACATAAACACTTTGTCACTTATGGCTTAAATACAAGATCTGCAAAAGAAATTGATGGAAACTGAGGCTGAAAAACAATTTTTCAAAGCACAAGTGGATGAACGGTCTTCTTCTTCCACCTCTGTCAATAATCAGCTCATGTTTATTCGTGATGATGTTCAGAACATAAAGACCACACTCACTCCAGCAATCAATACATTGATGCAATCCAACTCTCAGGCATCTACAGAAAGATCAGATATTCTAAATGCTATTGACAGACTCTCTAATAGGGTGGCTGAACTTCAAGTGGAAATGCATGTAACTGCTCAATCATATTCAACAACCTTTGCGAAGCTTGAAGAAAAATATGATTACATGTTTGAAGGACTTGACCATCTATACAACATTGTTAAACGTACTCATCATACCACACCAGAACAAAGAGCATATTTTGAAGACTATGATGGTGGTAATGGAGGGGATAATGATGAAAATAGAGAGCTTGACAGTCAAAGAAAGTCTGTAGAGAATTCCTCAACTAAGGGGGAGAAGATGTCTGGAGGAGCTGGAGAGAAGTCTGGAGGAGCTGGAGGAGGTAAGTCTGGAGGTCAGTCAACTCAAGGGAAGCATAAGGAGAAGTCTACAAAGGGAAAAGAAAAAGCTCATGATCAGGATGTATCAGATTTTGATTTTGATATCAAGAATAGTAAGTTTGAGGTACAGCAATTAAATGACATTGAAGAAGATCTTTCAAACTGGCAAGATGATCCTGAATTTGAGAAGGAACTTCAAGAGGAGAAAGCTGATCGTCAGATGAGACAAGCTAAGCTTGAGAAGACCAGACAGGTAGTGGATAAAAGATTGAAGCTGAAGCAAGCTAAAGATGCAGAGAAACAAAAGCTACATGCAATCAGTGTACAAGAAAGGAAAAGAGATATTCAGTTAAAGATTGGTCCAAAGTGGGAGAAAGCAAGAGAAATTTTTGATTCTATTCAAAACACTACTAATGATGATGAACGTTTTCTCAAACTACTTCAACAGTTTCAAGAGACCAATCCAAATTACTTGCAATATATGGATGCATTGATGTTGGAAATCTCGAGGATAGTAGCTGGGTTTGACAAATGTGCAGATCAGCTGATAATTCAGATTGATTCTCGTACAATGGGTTCTCTCTATGTGTCACTTCAAATCTTTCAACAGAGAACCTTGATTGAACTGTGGATTATGTCTCTAAAGGTAAAAAGGTTTTTTGAACTGAATATTTTACTTCACGAAAGACTTTTAGAGTTTGCTCAAAGGAATAGTCCACAAGTTATTCAAACTCCACATCATGTTAAGTTTCTCGAGGGTAATACACTACATTCTTGCTTCCTTGATTCTAAGTCGATGAAATTATATTATGCATCTCATCTGGTCTGGTTAGAACATATGCTAAGGACTACAGGATTCGAAGATAAAGAAAGTATCTTTGTTGCTAACATTATCCGATCATATGCTTTAACTGGCTTTGAAAAGAAATATTACATTCTTCGGAATTAGCCATGGGGCAACCTTGGGCTTTTGCCTAAGAAACCTAAAGGCCTTGTGTCAGATTATGAACTTGTACTTGACAAAGATTTGATCAAAACCTTGGATGATCAAGAACGATTTGATACAGAGATGATCAGAAGATTTCAAGAACAAGAAGATGAAGTTGAATCTGGAGAGATAAGGAAGGAAGATACTTCTAATTGAAGACCAGCTCTACATGTGATATCTTTAGGGCTTAGATAGGAAAATTGTATTATATGATCAGTCTAGAGGATAATCTATCTTGTATTTATCTTTTATGTTTGAATCTGGACAATGTTAAATATAAACCAGAACCTTTCTTTTATTTACTTTGTATTTAAAGTTCTACCTTTTACTAAGTTAAGTTGAGTTAGTTGAGTAATCCTCTAGGTATTTGCTTGTTATTTTCTAACAAACAAATATGGGGAGATTGAAAGGCATATGACACAGCCTATTTGTAGTTCGAGGACTCAACTCAACTCAAGCTTAGATTGTAATAAGTAAATAACTTTAACTGTCACAGGAATATCAGAAGATACTATCTGTTAGAAGAAAAAACATAAAGTCAATCTATAGTTTTGATGTTTTACACTGGAAGAAGCTCAACTTGCTGATCAAGCCTCAGTATAGCATCAAAGAGGTGGATTTATTTCTAAGACAAAGATTTCTAGAGTGACAGGTTCAGACAGAATACAGTGGAGTACAAGAAGGAGAAAGAGATGAGAAGAAAAGGAAATCACATTTTAATGTGAAAATTAAAGGACAGTCATTGAAGTTAGTCGTTCATGAACCAGACCGTGCATAGAACGTCAACAGAATATTCAGTGGTATTCCTTTATTACTTTCAGTGATTCAGAAAAGAATTAAGACAATTCAAGGATATATAATTATTCTTCTTTAATTAATTTAAATAAAGTAGTCAATTTAATTAATAAATTAATTCATCAAGAATTAATTCGTTAATTAAATTAATTAAATCTGAATAATTATTTAATTAAGTTTAAATTGAAATGATTATTTATTAATCAGTTTAATTTAAAACTGAAAAATGAACTAGCAAGACAATCTCTGATTGTCTTGCCGATTGTCTTGAAGAAGGAATTCAGAAAAGGAAGACAATCACCGATTGTCTTGATGATGATTATACCCGACAGCTTTAAAAAAGGAGAATAAAAATCTGATTTTGATTGTCTTGACGATTGTCTTGACAATTCAAATCAGATTGTCTTGATGATGATCAAAAAGAAAAGTTTTCGACAGATTGATAATTATTGATAAAGCAAGACAAATATCTCAGAAATTGATTGTCTTGCCGATTGTCTTGATGGAACCTGATTGTCTTGCCGATTGTATTGCCTATTGTCTTGGCAGTACAAAATTGATTGTCTTGGAAGAACAAATTGTCTTGCCGATTGTCTTGACAGTTCTAATTAAAGAAAAAGAGGCAGTAGACAATATATGAAGAAACACAGGCGACACATATCAACAGACAGAAAAAACATTACATTGAAAGAAAGCAATTTTCTCTCTTCTCTCTCATCAAGAACACAACCTGCAGGAGCTGGAAAAATTCATAGAAAATCAAGTTCATCTTATTTTTAATATCTGATCCGATAGAACTTGATTACTTGATACTCTTGTACTATTAGCGAGTTTTTACTCCTAATCTATATCTCGATTTTTATTAACAAATCTAGAAAAATTTTTGTCGAATTTTCTAATTTGTTTTTATTAACTAGATATAATTTCTGTACTGTATTTGTAACAAACCCCTCAAGTTAATATAATTTTATATTCAACTTGAATTTTGTTTCATTTAATTCCGCTCAAATTTGTCTAAATATAAATTAAATTTATCCGGACAAATTTCGATTAAACTATACCGTTTGTATTCAACCCCCCCTTCTACAAACATATTGGACCTAACAGCCATGCATTTTATAGTCTCACTCAATCAAAAGGCCAATAATATCTCTCCTAATTATAGGAGGGTTAAATCCTTTATCTATCATTCATATTTCTCATACGACTCATGATATACCCGATGTCCACTTTTATCATCACCCGGTCAAAGGTAACTTTTAATGTAGTCAAAGTATATTAATCCTCGTATAGAAATATAATGATCTCAAGTCAAAGGATCATTATACCATTATCACTGTGAGTCTTTCTTATGACTTTATTAAACATGAAGAATCTCACTGTGGGTCTGTCCAGTACCATGTACTCCTACATGTACCTATGTCTTGACTTTAGTATCTCCATACTTATAACCAATGAGATGTGGTTATATGTCAAACAACATACTAGTCTATTTATGTATCATTATTGTCCTATAATAATAATACTCGACCAGGGACCGTTTAAGAATATGATATATTATATAATCTCAAGTTCAAGTCATGTACTTAAACTATATAATGTGTATCATGATTCTAAGGACATTTATTATGCTAACAAATATATTGCAATAATTAAAGTCATAATAAATACGTTTATTGAATGATCAAATGACATAAAGGTTTATTCAAAGAAACAATGTATTGCCTCTAGGGCACCTACACTAACAGATTAGATCATAAACTAATCTCATTCTAGAGCCTCTTCCATCTAAGCCTTAGTCTCTCCAAGTCCATCTCGAAAAGCTTGAAGAAAATCCATTGTGACCCTTGCAACCCATGTGGAAAGCCAACGTCTAGATAACGGCCATCGACAAAAAGCATCTATTAGCATCTATTGTATATCCGTCCTTATTATTCCCAAGACTCTTTCAACTTTCTCTTTTCGACGTTGGAGGTCCCCAATATTGAAGAAATAATCTCGTTGCAGGCCTGCAAGTTCCTTTCTCAATTTACTCTCGGATTTTTTAGATTCCTCATTTTCAAATTTAAGCTTAAGCTTAAGCACCATATTTTCTCTCATCACCCTCGACATTGCATCACTTCCACATGGCTCGTTAACAACCTCAATAAAGGGAGAGTTCTTGACGAGTCCCTTACTATCATAATCAAGCTTAGGGGCATCCTCATCGATATCAACATACACTTGAGATGATAACTGCTCTAATTCCTCTTCGGGGGTTTTCTTCCTCCACATCTTCGTTAAATCCCTTAGCTAGACCCCAAACATTTTCAATATCAGCCATTTACAAATGTCCATCACGATGTTTTAATACTTATTACTAAAAGGAAACGATTCTTGAGCACTTAACCCACAAGTCAAACCTAAAAGGTAGTCTACATGATCTTAAACCTATGCTCTGAATACCATTATAACATCCAAGCGCACAATTGAATGTATAATGTACCCGACAATCCTCCACATGTCAGTCCAAAATAGCTAGCAATTTGGTGCATATTGGTTGTTGACTTGTATCTAAAAAGGACCTGAATGCTCTTATTCTAATCGATGTGGAATGTTACAAACACCCCCTCTCATTGGGTCGACGTCCTCGTTGAGTCCATTGACACACTTACAAAATCCAGGCAGTGCCTCTGCACTTCCGGGAACCTGGGCAGTGCCTCTGCACTTCTGGTTGGGCAGAGCTCTAATACCATCAGAAGAAATGGACGTGTGTTTTAGCTTATGGGAAATTGTATCGACAACTGTAATTAAGGTTCGGTACCTTAACTTGAGTAAGTAATATTTTGGAAGAATCTTCTTTGGGGACAATATTTTTGGGAAGGCTCTCTTTTGAGGAGGGTATTGTTATGGAAGACCATATTTTGAGAAGAGTAATTTTGTGGAAGGACTCTTTTGATGACGGTATTGATTATATTTTTGGAAGGCCCTTCGGGTATTTCTTATATTTTCTGAAGACCTAATGGATATTGTTTATATTTTTTGGAGGACCGTACAGATGTTAATTATATTTTTTGGAAGAACCTTCGGGTGTTGCTATTATTTTGATAGAATCTTGGGGTTTTCCTTATTTCCCTATGGTAGATGACTTCCTCAAAATGAGGGTCTTCCTTATTTCTCTATGGTAGGTGACCTGCTCGAAATGAGGGTCTTCTTTATTTCTTTATGGTAGATGACCTGCTCAAATGGAGGGTCTTCCTTATTTTCATCTGGTAGATGACCTCCTCTAAGGAGGGTCTCCATGGATTTTTGTAAAGATGATCTCCTTTGAGGAGAATCTTATTAAAAATATCTAGAAAAATCGTACTTCTGGGGAGGATAATCCGTACTTCTGGAACCTCATCAAGAAAATTCTCAGGAATATGACCTACTCGAAAGGAGGGTGTTTCTGCGAACACTGTAAATTCTCAAGAATATAAACCAAACCAAACCAAACATACCCAGTATATCCCGCTCAGAGCAGGGTCTGGGGAGGGTAGGTTGTACGCAGACCATACCCCCACTTTTAGAGCAGGGAGGCTGTTTCCGTGAAGACCCTCGGCTGAGTGCACGACATACACAGAGTGTGGTAAATACAAAGGAAGAGAAACGGAAATGGACAATGACATACCTGAGGCCCATGGCGTTCTCCACATGAGGCATACATACCTGTGAGGATTTATGATACTCCTAGCTTGATGCGCTCCAACCACACGACAAATCCCGCACGGAGATAACACCGCGCCAAGCTCCCTGCAACTGCAAAACCAGAGAACAGAAGACACTAAAAATGAGAGGTGAGAACGCTACAGCCGAACTTCTAAAAAATGTCTAACCGAGACAAGGCAACTCTGAGGCTCTCGACAACAGAGCCACATCCTAAAAGGGAATCCACCACTATGATACGCCGCCTCCAAGAACACCTATCCGCGAGCATGGTCTCATTTAAGTCTAAGGCCTTCAAATCCATCCTGAGCTGCTCTTCCCACGACCTCCTCGGCCTGCCTCTCCTCCTCACCCCAACAACCGCAAGACTCTCGACCCTCCTAACAGGGGCTTCAGCCAGCCTCCTACGGACGTGCCCGAACCATCTCAACCTTCCTTCCCTAACTTTCGCAGAAAATGGCGCCACTTCAAGCTCGCTCCTAAACACCGAGTTCGGGATTCTGTCCAACATCGTGCGCCCACATGACCACCGCAACATCCTCATTTCAGCCCCTTCCAACATGCTTACGAAGGCCTTCTTCTCCGCCCAACACTCAGAGCCATATAACATCGCAGGACGGATAGCCGCTCTATAGAATTTCCCTTTCAACTTTAAAGGGACTTTCTTATCGAACATTACCCCTGACGCTGCCCTCCACCTTAGCCACCCCGCCTTGATACGATGCGTGACATCGGCTTCAATCTCACCTTCCTTGTGGATGATCGAACCCAAATACTTGAATTTATCCGTCTGCGGGACGATCTGGTCTTCAATCCTAACCTCCACCCCTTCCACGTTGGCCTCACCACTGAAGTTACACCAGAGATACTCGGTTTTAGAACGGCTCATACGTAACCCTTGGGACTCCAAAGTAGATCTCCAAAGCTCCAATTTCTCGTTAACCTCCCTCCTCGATTCCGCCACTAGCATGATATCATCCGCGAAGAGCATGCACCAAGGGACAACATCTTGAATCCCCCGCGACATGACATCAAGGATAGGGGCGAATAGAAAAGGACTTAGGGCCGACCCCTGATGAAGCCCCATCTCAACAGGGAAGAAACATGAGTCCCCTACTGGGGTCCGAACGCAAGAACTAGCTTTGGAGTACATGTCTTGAATCACCCTAACGAACGTCGACGACACTCCCCTCTCCTCAAGGCTCTTCCAAATAGCTTCACGAGGGATGCTATCATAGGCCTTCTCAAGATCAATGAACACCAAATGGAGGTCTTTGCGACGTTCCCTGAACTTCTCCATCAGGCGTCTAACGAGATGAATGGCCTCGATCGTAGATCTCCCAGGCATAAATCCAAATTGATTCTCTGAGATTTCAACTTCTCTTCTAATCCGACTATCAACCACTCTCTCCCAAAGTTTCATAGTATGACTGAGTAATTTAATACCCCGGTAATTACTACAACTTTGCACATCGCCTTTATTCTTGAAAAAAGGGACCACAACACTACGCCTCCATTCAGCTGGCATCTTAGCACCCAAGAGAAGAACATTGAACAGATCAGTTAGCCATTGGACGCCAACCTCTCCAAGACAAAGCCAAACCTCGATTGGGATAAGATTCGGACCAACCGCCTTCCCTCTAGCCATCTTTAGCAAGGCACCCTTGACTTCATCCTTGCTGATGCGCTCACAGGGATCGAAGGAAATCACAGGCGAAAGAAGGACCTCTTGTTCCACACCGGCACCACTCCTCCTAGCTTCGTTGAAAAGATTGTGGAAATACAAACTCCACCTCTCCTTAATAGCATCTTCATTCAATAACACTTGGCCTGAATCATCTTTAACAAACTTAACAGAACCCAGGTCGCGCCTCCCTCTCTCCCTAACTTTAGCTAGCTTAAAGATGGCATTCGCTCCTTCCTTGGTATCTAGGCGCTTGTACAGTCCTTCATATGCCTCCTCTTTACCTTTCGCCACTGCCTTTTTTGCCTCTCGTCTCGCCACCTTGTATGCTTCCATCTTCTGAATCCTCTCCGGCCCTGCGCAAATCGATAAAAGCTCTTTAAAGAGCGCAAGTTTAGCCTTAACCTTCTTTTGAACCTCCGCGTTCCACCACCACGCCTCCTTATGACCACTGAACCTACCTGAGGAAACCCCCACCACCTTCTCGCCCATACTCCGAATGGCCTTTGCCATGTTGGACCACCTGAAGTTAGCATCTCCACCACTCGCAAAACAACCTTCGTTGAGCATAGCCTCCCTGAATTCCGCCGCCTTCTCGCCCTTCAGGTCTTTCTAAAGGATTCTAGGTCTAAACTCTCTCTTCCTGCGAACAACACGACCCCCCATGGATAGATCCATGGCCAACAGCCGGTGCTGGGATGCGCACGCCTCACTCCTAAACACCTTGCAATCCACGTATGCTCTAGCGTCCCGGCTGCGCACAAGTAAGTAATCGATTTGAGTACTGCGTCCCCCACTACTAAAGGTGATGAGGTGCTCAGCCCTCTTCTGAAAAACAGAATTCACAATTACCAACTCCTGGGCCGTAGCAAACTCCAACAGAGCGGACCCACCGACATTCCTGGACCCGAAGCCAAAACCCCCATGCGCAATGGGAAAACCATCTGACCTCTCGCCAATGCGACCGTTGAAATCGCCACCCATCACTAGAAATTGGTCAGCAGGAAAACTTCCAACCAGCCCGTCTAAACAGACCCAAAAGCCTCCTTCTCAGAGTCACCCAAACCGCCTTGCGGGGCATACGCACACACCACATTCACCACAATCTCCCCCACCACCACCTTGATGGCCATGATCCTGTCATTGCATCTATTCACTTCCACGATGTTGTCTTTTAGGTCTTCCGTCAAAAGAATACCCACTCCGTTCCTCGAGATGGCAAGACCTGAATACCACAATTTATACCCGTTCGCTTCTCTTGATCGCGCCCCCTTCCACCTCGTCTCTTGGATACACGCCACATCCACTCTTCGCTTCTTCAACACGTCCACTAGCTCCAGAAATTTGCCCGTCAAGGTACCTAAATTCCAACTCCCAACACGCAAATTACGCAACATCGACAAGCCAAAAAAAAAACCAGCGCACACAAAGAATCGGAAACAGCAAACGAAAACAGAAACAAAGATACAAAAAAAATAAAAAAAGATACAAAAAGAGAGATTACAGCCGAAATAAAAATAAAAAATAAAAGAAATAAAAAAGATAACAAAAAAAAGATAACAGCCGAAATAAAGAATAAAAAGATTACAAAAAAAATGGAATACAATATATACAAAAGTGCCAACCAATTTAAGGGGAGACAGGGAGAAAAAAAATAAAAAAGCGAAATACAGAGGAGAAGAACGGGAGGGGAGAAAAGCCGGGGGGGAGTGGGGGGTCTGGGACTGCGGGAGGGAAGGTAGAGATAGAAAAGGGTGGAGAGATAGTGTTACCAGTCGAAAAGGAGGATAAAAGATGTTCTGTAGTTGTGGTTGAGTATTGTTGTCGGGATTGTGTGTTGAAAAGCACAAAAAGAGAGGACTGAGTATGTTCGAGAAGAAGAAAAAAAAGAAAACGTAGAAGGTGGAGCGGACGGTGAGGCACGGGGAGGGTGGGAGAAAATTGGTGAGGCAGGGTGGTGATTCGGGTGAACGAAAAGGACGAACTGAAAAAGGAGGAAGAGTGTAAGAAATCGAGTAACTGAGGTTGAAGCGGATGAGTGTGATGAGAAAATGAAGATTGTGGTAGAGAAGGAGATAGCACTAGAAATGAAGGAGAAAGTAGTTGATTGAAGGAGAAGAATAACGAAGAGAAGGTGAAGGGGGTGGGGGGTTGAGAAAGGGGGAAGAGAGACTCGACGCTGAGGAAGAAAGCGGTCGGGTGGAGCCGCAAGGAAGTGACGGGATGGGACACCGGGACTGAGAACTGGTGGTACCGGAGGTGCTCGGAGGCCGACGACGAACGAAGGAAAGAAAAGAAAAACAATATACACAACACCGGAGCCAATAAACAGAATGAATTAAACAGAATTGAAATTGAAATGAAATGAAAATGAAATGCTGAATGCTGTTAATCCTGTTAATAGTTATGGATTCCGGCGGAACGCCGGTCAGAATAAACCAGAGGCCGATAACGGCTAGAAAAGCTAGAGAGAGTTTTTGATATCAGTATAGTTTATAAGAATGTGTATATTATAAATTCTCAAGAATATGACCTCCTCAAAAGGAGGGTGTTTCTGGAACACTTCCAATTCTCAGGAATATGACCTCCTCGAAAGGAGGGTATTTCTGAGAACAGTCCTTAGGAATATGACCTCCTCGAAAAGAGGGTATTTCTGGGGACAATACTTAAGAATATGACTTCCTCGAAAAGAGGGTATTTCTGGGAACAATTCTTAGGAATATGATCTCATCGTAGGAAGGTATTTCTGGGAATAATTGTGAGGGATATGACCTCCTTGAAGGAGGGTATTTCTTGTTATGTTTGCTTTTCAGGGTACTGCTCGGAGTGCTTTAGACGACTCTCCGAATAATGCTTGGTTGGCTCTCAAGGATATATTATCTCACACCTACAAAACTACTCGTACATCTATTCTTGTTTACATCTCAGATATTATCTTGTTTACATCTACATGCAAATTACGGACACATAGGTGCTCCATATTTTTTACTAATCTTCCTCTCCTAACTATTTCAGTGACTCCGGAAATTTGGAAGATCGAAGCATGCTTAGTTCTCCAGTCCATCAAGCTACATTGAAGAACTGGGGGTAGTTATTACGGCATATTTTCGGTTGCCTCTAATATCTCCCAAATTTCCCAATACGAATCGAGTAATAATTAACTTAATTCCCAAGTTAATTATTTTCTCTCTTTGAAACGATGAATAATCTCCAATTTATGATAGAAAATATCTTCAAATGATATCCTTCAAATCAGGAAGGTATCCCAATGCGAATATAATTTAAATAAATAAAATCTACTAATTCTCACTACATCCCTTAACAATCATAGGGATTAAAAATCGAATTCTTAACAGAATTGCGTTGGTTTGATCCCTATAAATATAAGGCAATATAGGCATCTTGTAAAAGGATCCGACACATCTAACAAGTCGAGATACCTCTCAAGTCTAGCCCCAATAATTGAAAATCTCAAATCCCCCTATTTTCATGATTTTGTTATTCCAGCAAACTCCGAAATTTATTATCACCAAATTTCTCTGTTAACAGTTTACGCTGTGTAACGCTGTGTATTTTGCCTTAAAAAAGTTCCATTTCATATAAAAGATGGTTGTACTAAAGGTAAGGTTTCAAACTTTCAGAATTGCTTGTGAAGCTACAGTTTTCATCATTTCCACATGAGTTAGTAATGTAATTGCTTTTTATGACTTCGTTTTGATAAACTACCTTATTCTGAAGATTGTAGTACTAAATTATTAATCTTGGTTTTAACAGTCTTTGCTATCCATTTTAGACTCCAGAATTATGCTTTCATCTCGATTAGGTGTTGTATATGTTTTTGACTTCTTAGTTAGTTTCCTTGTTAGTTCAGCGAAATTTCCAAACTTTGACAGTTTCTTTTATTTTGTTCGATTTGTTAACGGAATCGAATCAATAAAACTGAAATTGATAATTTTGAAACCGAAATTGAAATTGATGATTCGATTGAGATTGCAGGTTTCAATTTTAAAAATTGAGGGTATATGGTTTCAGGTACGGTTTCATCCAAAAATCGCACCGAATCGATCTGTGCTCTACCCTAGTTTGAGTTGGATCGATTTTGAGGACAAGTAATATAAACCGTTGCATGAGACATTTATGAACAAACTTTTTTCTAAATTAAGAATTTAGGGAGTAACTTAGAAATGGAAAAAAAAATCAAAAATTTAGCTTGTTATTAGAAGTTAAAGATTAAAGTAGACATTTATGAATAGAAAAAAAAAGGTATATTTCACTCATTGTTGAGTATGGAATACACACAAGGAAATACAGAGGGGGGTGAATATATTTCCAAACTTTTCTTTCGATTTAGCTTGAGAACAATTTGTTTGAAGGTTTGAATCTATTTTCGTGTATGTGTAGCTAAGTGTGTGTGTGTGTTTATGTTTAACAAAATATGTATGTGCGGAATAAAACACAAGAATACAGCACTCACTTTAATCTAACGTTGTATTAGATAAAGATTTTGCTACAATCTGTGAATACAAATATTAGTATTCTCAGCTTCGTTTTTCTCTGAGAGATGTTATCTAAGATGAGTGTGAAAAAAAACTTGTTCAAAAACCTTATCTGCTAAAGAAGTGAGTTTGTACACTTATAGAATACATGTACATCCCACTTACTACAAATGTAGTGATAGACAAATACGATTTCTAACTTGTCTATCCCTATTATGGTAATCATCTAGGCAGCATGTGATTTGACTTCTTTTAACCTGCTCAGATCAACTACTTTAGCAGCTTGTCTCTTTTAACATCTCTCTAAGCTTCTTTGTAGAATTTCCCATGTACACTTTATAGTACAGTGGTCCTGTAAAGTGTCTTGACTTGTTGCAGGTTTCTAAACTTGTACATCTTCAGAGTTTGTCTTCAAGAATCCATTCGAGAATTAGCTGAGTACTTGATTCGAGAACTAGGATTGAATAGGTCAATAACCCTTCTTACTTCTCGAATGAACCTATTCTTCAGGAATCACTTCTTGAATGAACCTATTCTTCAGGAATCCTTGACTTGTCGAATAGAACCTTTCTTACTTGTGGAATCCTTGAGATGTCGAACTAGCTTCCCGAGTCATTGAGATATCGAATATATCTTTGACTTGTTGACTCTTTGAGAACTCGAATGATACATTGACTTGTTGACTTCTTGAGTTCTCGAATAGAGCATTAGATATGTCGAATCCCTGACTTCTCGAATAGACAAACATACTTCTCGAATTAGTATTTAGGCAAATCTTCAATCTCCAAACTTTAGCTATGTTTATTTCTACAGCGTTATTCTCCAAGTTTGAGGCATGATCTCTGGATCTTCTTCCAAGCATTATTCATGACTAAATTTATATAGTTACACAGCTAGAACTTTTGGTGCCTATTAAAGTACTAAATACAAGTAGGAACTCTAAAACTAGATGATTCACCGGTCACAGGGATTATGTAAGTAATGTAAAACATTACAAACATTTAGGCTTGTTATTAGGTGTAAGCAGGCATGCCTCTGTGACTAACACTCATATTTGAAAGAAGATCACGAAAGAATGAACCAATTAACAAAGAACTCCTGAAACTAATCAATAGTGAAAAAAATTCATCGACAATAAGTGTTATTCAAAAAAGTTTTGGTGGTTATGACTTTTGCTAAAAACAATGTATATTTGATTTGGTAAAGGACAATGGCGGATGTAATAAAAATAATTCACCCAGCGGTATTGTTCTACATGAACAGAATTTTTTTTTAACATATAAATTACAAACAAACAAATAGTACCTTATCTAAGTTGAGCTCTACGATTTTCAGTAGACTCGAAGTGATCAATCATATCCTCCAAATCAACACCATCAACATATTCTTTTCCAATGTGAAGCATCATACAACCCGAAAGATATCCGTCTTCCATCTTGTTTCTAAGCCGAGTGGAAACATCTTGTTCAGTAGTGACAGTGGAAACAGGAAGTGTCAAGACAAAACAAATCAATATATCAACTAAGGGAAAAAGCTTGGCTAAACCTGTTTCAACTAACTGTCTACAAAGTTGTGCAAGAGAAGATAAATCTTGAAAATTTTTATGAGAAACTACTTGACATCCATAATGTTCTAATTGTAATCCTAAAGCCCGTACCTCTGATGTATCAAAATCTCCGGGATAGAACTTCTCTGCAAGTTCACAAATCTTGTCGATGTCAAACTTTTTAAATCGATCTTTACGATCCAATGCAGAACTCAAAACAAGTAGTTCTATACTTTGCTCCGTGAATCAGTCATTTAGCTTTGTCATTTGAACATCAATATTCACATTAAACATGCTAAAATGATAATGACGTCACTTGTAGGCAAATTAGGAGTTGAAGCATCTTGAAGATCAGGCTAATGCTGTTCCATCATGAGAATATTTGAATTTGATGTAGGTGCTTGTACACTACTCTCTTTCGTGTAGAAAGAAAAGAGGGACTTCATTCGTTTTTTGGGTTGTTTTTTTTTTTTTTGCTAAATTAATATATATATATAAACAAAAGGGATTAACCCTTGCCCAACGACAAACCGAAGGGGGAACTATCTAAGAGCAATCGACAAGAAGCTGATTGCAACTAGAAAGCAAAAAAGCTAACCACTAAGCCAACCAGTTAGCAAAATTAGAGTCCCTAGCGATATGTACAAACCAAGGAGAGCTAGTCAATCTCACCTTAATATCAATAATAATGCCATCTAATAATCTACGCGGACCAGTGCAACCTCTCCCATGAAGTCTAGAATTCCTCTCCCTCCATATGTGATAATAGTACACTTGTGCGCCAAGGAGAAGCAAGCTTCGATGCACAGAGTTAGAAACAGAACCCCAAGCAGCAAGAAGATCAATCCAGGTGGTAAAGTTGTGAGTATAAATCCCAGTATGAACAGCAAGGTGACGGAGCACAAAAGAGCTATAACTGCAGGTAACCATCAAGTGGTTGGAGCTTTCTGTACCCCCAACACACAGAAGGCAATGCTGAAGCAGATCAATTCCAAAAGACGCTAGGCGAGCATAAGTATTTAGACGTCCATAGTAAAGGATCCATTCCAGGTGAGCATACCTATTAACTTTAAGCTTATTCCATACCTGTTTATGCCAAGGAACCTCTGGTAGTTTGAATCTGATAGCATCCCATATGTGACGAGTTCGCAGCTTGTGTAAAGGAGTGCCATTCCACATGATAGAATCCTCAGTAGAGAGATCAAAGAAGGATAGTCGAAACCGTTAATCCACCTTCTAAGCTTCTGATTGTGATGATGCCTGTTATTAATCTCTGGGAGCCTCCAGGAACCTGTGTTAATAAGATCATGAACTGTTGCTTGAGGGGTGCTGTTAGCCTGAAAAATAATGGGATCACTATTTGAATGGGCTAAGCAAGCACCCTGCCACCAGGGGTCAAACCAGAGCGAAACCCGTGATCCATTGCCAATGTTATAGACTAGATAGTGAAGAGCCTCAGGTCTGAGTTTTAGAATATTCCGCCATATCCAGGAGCAATCAGTAGGTTCAGGCATAGTCCAAAATTGCTTGCATTTAAGAACAGTTTTGTGCACCCATAAAGGCCAGAAAGACTTATCTTTTCTGATGACCTTGCAAAGAAGAAGCAAAAGCTGGGCCTTGTTCAAGTCTCTTGTATTTTTGAAAGATAGGCCTCCTTCGTCCAAAGGCAAACATATGGTTTGCCATGCCACCTTAGCACCCCCTTTCTTATCAATATCGCCTTTCCAAAGAAAGCGAGTAAATAGAGTTTGTAAAAGCCTGTGGACAGCCTGAGGAAGCATGAAATGTTTCATCCAGTAAGCTTGAGTAGCAAAAAGCACAGCTTTAATCAATTGAGCTCTTTCAGCAAAAGAAAGGAGTAAGGTGGTCCATGAGTAGATCCGAGATGTAATTCTCTCAATCAAAGGGATACAATCGTTAACACTGAGACTAGAGGTAATTAGGGGCACACCTAGAAACTTAACAGGCAGTTCACCATGGGGAATCTGATATTTTTTTCTGAAAGAGTCATCATTTTTGATCAGGAACGCTGAGTATCAAACCAAGCTATGACCTCAGGTTTGCAATTTGCAAAGAAGACAGAGCTTTTGTGGGTGCTAGGCTTCAAACCACTAATTTCTGAGAATTTTTCAAGGCAAGACATAATGTGTCTTAGAGAATCCTTGTCGCCATGAGAGAAAACTAGCACATCATCCGCAAAGAACAGGTGCGAAAGTTGGAGATCCTTGCAACGCCAGTGGTGCTTAAATTCAGGAGGTTTAGCATTAAGCATGCATGAGAGAACGTTCATAACCACTGTGAACAGATAAGGGGACATAGGGTCCCCTTGTCTAAGGCCTTTCTCCCCTTTGAAATAGCCTTGTAAACTGCCATTGACCTTGACTGAATAATTGACTGAGGAAATGCAACAAAAAATCCAGCCTCTGAACCGAGCAGGAAAAGCCATAATCGACAGAGCATGCATCAAAAAATCCCAACTTACCGAGTCGAAAGATTTGTGTAAATCTATCTTCAAAGCACATTTTGCAACACCTGAATCTCTATTATAGCCCCGAAATAACTCTTGTGCCATCAAAATATTGTCAGAAATGCTACGATTCTTTACAAAAGCCGATTGAGCAGTGTCAATAATGGTAGGCAACACATTCTTAATTCGATTAGCCAGAATCTTTGCAATACATTTGTAAGCAACAGAGCATAAAGATATTGGTCTAAAGTCCATCATAGAAGTAGGAGTTAATACTTTTGGTACCAGGGCTATACTAGTTGAATTGATACCTGGATGCATGACAGAAGTGTGGAAGAAGTGAGTTACAGCTTCACAAAAGCAGGTGCCCACAATTTCCCAAGTTGCAAGGAAAAAATCAACAGTAAACCCGTCAGGCCAAGGTGCCTTGTTTTTCTTCATAGATTTGAGGGTGTTCCAAACCAGCTCACTTGTTACAGGGGTTTCAAGAGAGGAGGCTTGGATTTCTGAAAGCTGCTTGCATTGGACTTTTGGAAAATCAGAGCTAGTGTTACAAGGCATACCAAGAGAATTTTTGAAGAAGTCAACAGCTACACGGGAACACTGAGTATGACCAGTGACCAAAGTACCATTGCTATCTGAGAGAGCCAAGATTTTGTTTGAGTTCCAATTAGCATGAACGTGATTAAAGAAGAATGAGTTATTTCCATCCCCTTTTTCCAACCATTTGACTCTAGACTTCTGGCAATCTAGAGCTTCTTCTTGTAGTAAGTAATTTTCAAGAATCATGGCTTGAGTTCTTTGTTGCTCCACTAGGTCAGAATTATGTGGGTCATCCTGGAGCTGGGCTTGAATGCTATGCAAAAGGTCACGGCTACGGGCGACATTGGAGTGCACATTACCGTTTGCTTTGTTAAGAGCTATAAGGGCTTGCTTAACTTCTTTTGATTTCTTGTTAAACACTGCCATAGGGTCTCCATACCAAGTTTTCTCCCAAGCTTTAGCAACGGCCTCTTTAAAGCCATCTAGATTGATCATGAAATTGAAAAATTGGAAGGGTTTACTAATCTTCTCACTCTGCATAGGACAGTGCACAATAAGAGGACAGTGGTCCATAAGCCCTCTAGCTTTAACAAAAGACACCGAGTCTGGGTAGGTATGCAACCAAGCAGAGTTCACCAAAGTTCTATCTAGCCACTTATGAATCGTGCCTCCTGGTCTATTGTTACACCAAGTAAATAAATCCCCCACAGTACGAAGAGGGCCAATACCAGAATTAGCTATGCAGTCTTTGAAGTTCTGCATATCAGGCGTCCAATGCTCCAAGCCTCCACTGACCTCAGCTAGATTCAGAATGCAGTTGAAATCCCCTAGAATACACCATGGAGCAGTAATAGAATTACTGAGGTTCTCTAGATCCTTCCAGAGCTCCACACGCTGGTGAGGAGTATTGAGAGCATAGACAAAAGTGGCTACAAAGCGACACTGCTTTTCCAAGAACAAAATATTGCAGGTGATATGCTGAGCTGAACTAGAGATAACATTAACAGACCATACAGACCTATTAAACCCCACCCAAATACGGCCATTATAATGATGTCTATAGTTAAAGATCCATTCCCAATTCTGAGCTATTCTCCGAGATAAAATCAAAGCATTTTTCTCTTTCACTTTTGTTTCGACACAAGACATAAAACTAATTTTATTCTCACTAATAAAATTCCTAAGCTCCTTTTGATGAGCACTTTTATTCAGTCCTCTAACATTCCAAACTGCAAAATCCATAAAATTAAAGTTTAGTTTTGGCTGACCTACTAGCCAACCTCAGGGATTTCTTGTTAATGACAGGTGAAAAACCATCTTTATCCGGTGCATTGACTTTTGCAGCTAGGTTCTTATGCTGGCTGGTAGAACTAAGAGCAACGATCACTGGAGTAGTTGGTCGCCCATTCTCTTTAGGTATAATGTTGCGTTTCCTCTTTGTGACTGATAGGGATTCATTAGCATCCTCCCCATTCACATCCTCATCACAATCAACTAGCGTTTGGAATGCATTTTCAAGAATAATTGGTGGTATTTCCCCTTCTTCTGTTCCACCGATTTCCTCTGTTTCTTTTCTTGTCTCTGAATCATTCTCTACACCCCTATTTCCCGTGTTACCCATCTTGTCAAATTCATCTAAATCGTCCCTGTTCTCAGCCTGAGCTAACAACATAGCCTCGTCTTCCCTCTCTAACAACTGGACAGCCAAACAATGATCCAATTGTGTGCGGCACTAAAGCATTACTAACTTGCTCTGTTACAGTAGTACTATCATGATGAGCTCCAGAAGTTGAAGGTTGCTGTTTTGCAGTTCTAGGATTCTTGGATTCACGTTCAGGGTTATGGATACATCTAGCAAAAGAGTGCCCAAATGCTTTACAGTGGCTACAAGAATATGGTAACTCCCCATACTGTACCTCAATTTTCACTTCGTCATTGGAGTCAGGCAATGGAACTCTAATGAAGTCTGGCCTCAAAGCAGAGTATTCTAATTCCACCTGGATACCAGCATATTTAAGGGGTTCAAACCTAGCTATAGCTGCATCAAATTTCAGAGGTTTACCCACTGTATTAGCAATGGAACTAAGACCTTCCTTGCACCAAAACAAATCTGGGACATCAACCAATCGTATCCAGCATGGGACTTTGTCAATAACATTGCGCTTAAACTTAGAACCATCAGACCAAGGCAACAAAAACATAGTTTTCCCTCCCATTTGGATTGTATTCATGTTTAACGCTCTATTTTTTCTTCTAAAGTGGCAAATCGAAATGTGTAGTAACCTTTCGAATTGTAGTAGACTCCAGTTAAGACTATTTTTCCAAATTCTCTGTGCTTTCTCACGAATAAACTTGAATGCAAAGGAGCCACCAATGAAATAGCCTATAACGCTTGTCTCCCATTGTTTTTGGGCTTTGACAAAAAATTCATCAGGGAATTTCACCGTAGCTGACCCATCTTCATTGTAACTAATGGCTTCATTTCCAACATTAGGTTCTTCGCTAACGACATTTTTGGCTACAATACTGCTCCAAGTAACTGACTTCTTTGGATGGTGGTCTTGCTGTGCTTGAAGCGGTTGAACAGGTTGTTGAGTTTCATTGATATTGTTGGTATCACCTTTTTCTGTGTTCGTCATGGTTAAGACTCCATTCTTGACTTGGATAGAATCTTGTAGCGCATTGAGAGTGGGGTTTTGCTTCTGTGAAATAACCTCAGGTGGAGAGTGGTGCGAGCCATGACTTGAATTTTCCAATTCAGGGCCAGTAGCTTCTTGAGTAGAACCTTCATTAAGGATGAAGTCAACTCGTTCTCTCATACGAGCTAGAGTTGCCGGAGAGAGGGGCTCCCCCATTACCTCATTCGAGTCATTAGAGTGATTATCAACTTTAAAGTGTAACTGAGGCAACACAAAAGGGGCAGGAGCAGCATAATTGTGCCCAATAAAAGCCGCAAATTCTTTAGAATCCATGGACCCAGAATTTTCAGAGTTGCGAGAACCCATCGGAAAACTCAACAGAACAGATCGAGGCTAGAAGTGGTACAAGAGGACAGAGGAGAGTGAGATGATTAAGGTTAACAGGAGCGTGCAGAACGTGAGCTTATCCAAGAAAGTGAAATTGGTGGTCAAAGATTGCAAATTGGTGAATTCCGGTGGGCGGGAAAATAAAGGGCGTTTAAAGTGGCTGGGCGGGGTAATAAGTCTAGTGAGAAGGGAGAGCATCCTTAAAATCTGTTCAATTATCGAGCATTGAGAATATTAATAACTAATAAGAATTATATGAACTCAAAACTGAAATTTTTCTTTGAGGCACTTTCTCAAACACTTAGAGTGCAAGTCAATATTTGTTTCAGTAAGAAATAGGTAAAAAAATATAGAGAACTACCTTTTCTTAATGATGAATATCTAAATTTGGATGATAGTTTACAAAGTTTGGTGAAGAAATTACGGTGCAAGCCTTTAAAATTCTCAATTGTCAACACTCGCTAGTTTCTCTAGCTCTCTGTAGTCTATTCTCTCATCTCTACTGTGTTTATTTTTTACCCAACAATAATTTTTTTTGCATTTTACCTATAATTTTTTACCCAGCTGAAGCTGGCTCGCTTACTTAAGCATTCGCCCCTGGCAAAGGATCAATCGACCTCACCAAGGCTTCGCCAGTAATCAGTTAGGAGTAGGTATTTGTCAGAATGGAATGTTTACTATCAGTTAGAGTAGGCCTGTCATTCCAATGGATTGGTTTTGGACTGATTAGCCTGATTTCATATTCAATTTCATTTAATTTTTTGGATTCATTTTATTTTTTGGATCGGATTAAGGGTCAGATTTTTTTATGATCAATCAATATCCGTTCTATTACGATCACGGGGTAATCGGATCGGATATCCACTTTAATTGATATTTTTAAATAATTAAGTACATATTAATATTAAAATCTAAAATGATAAATAAACTATTTTAAGATGTAGGAGTACAAATTAATATCTAAATATGAGAAACATAAAACATTAAAAGTCAAAAATAAATATTTATCAATCCTGAAATGTACTAGATAAATTAGAATAATCAAGATATGAATTCTAAACATTAAAATAATTCAAATTAAAACATAAATCCAGTTTGCAATACACTGATAACGTATTTATCACACACGTAATACTTTTTTCAAGTTATAATATAAAATATTACGAAAGGATTTTGCCTATTCTATAATTTGAAATTATAAATTATTTGTATAATTATAATTACATTTAATATATAATAAAATATAAAATTATATTATTATATATATTCAGATCAGATTCTTGACAAATCGGATTAAGTAAAATCCATATTTGTATTAAATAGATCGAATTTTTATCGGACCAAATTTATTTTATAAATCCATATCCGATTATAACGTTTCGGAATGGACCAGATCGAATCAAAGTTCCAATTCATTGACAGGCCTAGTCAGGATCGGGTTTTTGCGAAAAAAATGAAATGACATGTATGAAAGGTTCTTATCGGGGTGCAATCGTTATTTATGGTGTACTAGCTTATAATTCGTGTAACATATGGGTTACTTTTTTTTCTTTAATTTATTTATAATGTAATATCTATACTATATTATAATATTATATAATATTATAAATATTATATTTAATATATTGTTCGAAGAATTCGAAACTTAGACTTTTGTATATAGCTTTTATTATTAAATCTAAAGTAATGTGTTGTTGGCGGTAATCGAATCTCCAAGCTTTCTATATAACATCTTTTATATTAAATTTAAATTAAAATGTTATTGGCGGGATTCGAACCTTGAACCTCTATATATAACAACTTTTAGTATTATATCCAACGATCATTATTTATTTGAGTTTCAAATTTAGCGATTGTAACTAAAAGAGATACCCAAAAAATAAAGGATAACAAAAAATGGGGATTAACCAAATTACAAAATATACACATTTACTTATGATAGTTTAGTATATATTATTAATAATACTAGTTAAAGTGGTTTTTCCAAAACGAAGTTTTTGAAAATTAAAATTGATTAAGATGTCACAATAGAAGTTAAATTGATTAAATATAAAGAAAAAGGACCCTGAGATTAATCTCATGGAACTTTCCTGAGATACACTTTAAAATTTATTGGATCCGCAGGGCTAATTAATAAAATTTTAAACAAATCTTGATTTTAGAAAAATTTCTACACATATTTACATATAAAATTATACTATCTCAGGAAACTTACCTGAGATATATCTCAGATTTCCTACTCCCTTAAATATATTATCAATTGAGAAGAAAATGCAAGCAACTTTCAATTTTGAAGACATAATAATTTTGCTAGAAAAATGTGAGGAGAACAATTTTTTAAGCCATGAATTATCATTTTTTTAGTAGGTATCTAAATGAATTCCCCGATTTGAGTATAATTTAATTATGACAAACTCTAGTTTGTGTTCCATATGATTTTAAGAACTAATAACGATATTTGAACAGGTACTCAGGTAGGATAAGTATGTAAATTCAAATAATATTTAATTATTTGATATAATTTAAAGAGATTAGGCACTCTGAGATATATCTCTGTTAAGTTTATCTGAGATATACGGGATTTATAAGTAAATATGGGATGAGTATTTTTGTAAAATCAAAATTTTTTAATTAGTCCTGCGGGTCCAATCAAATTTATAGTAAATTTTTCAAATATTTCAGGAAAAATTTCCTGAAATCAATCCCAGGATCCTTTTTCTATAATTTAAACTCAATCATTGAAATTAATGTAGATTAGGACAGTAGGTAATTTATGATAAGTGCTACTCTCTCTTCGTACTCATTTTTATACCGTTTTTTTCACTATTTGGCACGTATTTTAAGATTCTTATAAAATATAATTATATCATTTATTTTTAAATTTTCTTTTTTTAATAAAAATTTAAACATTAAATTTTTATTTAGAAGAAAAAAATTAAAATAAATTATAGAATTATACTTTTTAAAAACCTTAAAATGCGTGTCACATCCCGTCCCTTAATGTATACATTTTCAGGGGGATTGAGACAGTAGTTGGGTACATAGAACATTTCCAAAAGACTTTTAACTCACTTTTAAATATAATATATCTTAGAGAAAAATGTTCCTAAAGTTAACTTTAGGCAAATTATCTAAAGTTGTTTGCATTTTGTGTACAAAAATTGAATGACATTTTTGTAATAATAGAATTCATCTTCCTGTATTTATAAAAATAACCTTACTTTTGTATTGAAATATGACAAAATTTTAAATAATTATCTAAAGGTAATTTTAGGGCCATCAAGCCCAAACTATTGTCTCTTAGTAATTTAGTTAATGTATATTTTATCTTTAACAATACTTTTTATATTTTCCTTTTATTTAATTTTATATTATTATCTAAGTTGAATTTATAATTTACAAAATAAAGTGGAGAGAGAGAAAGTATGTATATTACAATTTATTATAAAATGTAAATTAGGAGTTGAAAGGAATTTTTACAATTTAGTAGAGAGAAGATAATTTAATGATTCTAGAAGTGATTAAGTCTTTTGGACACAAATTTTCATTTTGCTCATTAAATTTTAATTTTAGAGTCAAGATAAAGAGTCTCTTAAAGATGTTTTTAAAGTCTTAAATCCGGTAATTATGAGTCTTAGGTTTCAAATTTTAACTTAAAAATCAAGATAAAAATATGTTGAAAATGCTTTTATCAGAGAATCTCCAAGAATCTTCTAGTTCACTCCTAAATATATTATAAACAATTAAGCTCTTAGCAAGTTATTACATTAATTTGCATGTCAACTCCAACAATACTCCCTATAATTGCTCTTTATTTCATCTTTTATTAATATTTTCATTTTCACTAGTCCAAATCTAATTTAAGAGTGAATGTAGGAGTCTCTTGGAGATGTTCTAAGAGCAAGTCCAATAGCTCCTTAGTTGATTGCTAAAAATATAATAAAATAATGGTTGCTAGTGATTTAGGAACCTTGTTTTGTACATCAACTCCAACAATATTCCCTATATTCATTCTTTGTCATTATAATAATATAAAATTTGAAACTAACTATGAGTGACAAGTAAGGAGAAATGGAGGGAAATGATTTTATTAGTAATAAAAAAAAGGTAAGGGATGGCTAGTGGTTCCCCAACAAAGGGAATGATTAAGAATTTCTAGTGTTTTAGGGAACCACTAGCTCACTGTTAGAGTGCTATTTTGGACTAAGTTTCCTAAATTTTGATTTAAGAACCTTAATAGGAAAACTGTTGAACTTTCTCTAAGCTCTTAGTATTTTTAAGAGTTAATAAGAGTTGCTTGAAGCAATATTTTTGTTCTCTCCTCTCAATTTTAGAATTAGGAACTGGAGTAGACAATTTTTTGGAGATGCTCTTAAACCCCAAGCTTGAGTAGAGAACTAGATAGAGATGGAGGAGAATAATTGCAGGTGATTGGATATGAGGTGACTTAAAAGCCTGGTATTTGTGTCAGAAAGAAAATGGACCAGACTAGCTACAAGCATGTTTTGCTTTCCAGTATTTTATATATTTCCCCCTCACATGCAATCACATTCTCCATGCGCTGTGAGTCTTGTGACTGCCCTCACTTTCTTATTTGCTAAAATCAATCATTCCCGCGCGACTACAAAGAATATGGCTCGCACCTCTATGTATCATAATTGGGTTAATGTTACGTCCTAAGTAAGGGATAATCTTAAATGCAGCGGATTAACATTTATAGAAAAGATTTTTTATATAAAATTTACACCAAGTTTCACTCATACAAAGTATAAGTTATCAACACAAGACACTAATCAAAATAATTAGGAAAAATACAAAAAAAAAAGGAATTTTGTTGGCTAAGTGAAAAAACCTTTTTTCTTATATATATATATATATATATATATATATATATATATATAGGCCTTTGCTCCATACAGAACACTCTTATATAACAAACAACAAAGAACACCTTAGATCTATTAGATCCTTTGGCCCCACCAGGGGCACCCAATACAAAAAGTTATTATTTTTTTACCCTCTATCAAGTCTGCAAAAAAAAAAAAAAAAATTAAAAATTACTGTTCACGTGTGACGTCATCACGTGAACAGTAATTTTTCAAAAATTTTTTTTTTTTTTTTTTTTTGCTAGATGGATGGAGCCTAAAAAAATAAGAACTTTTTGTATTGGGTGGCCCCGCCAGGGGCAATGGATCTATGAGATATGAGGTGTTCTTTATTGTTTGTTATATAAGGTGTTTGCCATGGAGTGCAACTCTCTCTCTCTCTCTCTCTCTCTATATATATATATATATATATTGATATGCGCATGTATTTTCAGTAGTAATTAAAACCTAATTAATTCACTATTGTTTACATATCATATTAATTATGGGTCTAATTTAAGAATTAATCAAAACACAATTTTAGGCCGAAAATACTCAGTCCAAGTCACCTCGTCACGGAGCTTAATCCACACCGCTCTCCATGGTGCAACAATCTCTGCCCCTACCTCAATAAACAGGCCTTCTCCACCTCCAAATTCGATCTCCATCATTTAGAATTTAAATACTTGAGTAAGGAAGACGCTGTCCAAAATTCAGGCTGATCCGAACGTTGGACTCCCGGCAAATAACAAAACAACTAATGCAACCATAATTTTTTTATAAAATTTTTCACATGGGCACAAAAAAATAGCTCAACCTTTCAACATCACAATTCTCCACCTCGTACATCATTTGATAGACGTCAAATTATTGACGAACACCGAGAATAATATGAAAGCCATGATATGTAAATCCCAACCGGCTGTGCCATATTACCATAGCAGCTTACGTACCTTTAACTAGGATCAAGCCACCATAGTTCACTATGGGGTGAAATCTCCAGCTCACCCCAACAAGATGTAGACATCGATGTCAACCTAAGTACTACATCGAGAAGATAAGTGGAAATTCCCTTCTATATAGAGCAATTGGTTAACTCTATTAGTATAAGGCCATTTGGGAGTGACCCAAAAGCAAATTCGTGCGACCTCGGTACAAAGCGAACAATATCATACTATTATGGAGTTAAGGCTTGCTGGCAGCCCAACAAGTGGCATCAGAGCCCATGCTTCGGTAATTGGATCCTCGGGGTTACATGCTGCGATTGTGTGATTTGGGAGGTTTCCCCCGATAGCGATTGGAGATCTGTTGGGTGCCTTGTGTCAAAAATCTTCTTGAAAGCGTTCAGGTGGTGGGTTCTACGAGGTGAATCGTGGCGGTGCAAGATGTGTAGACCGCGGGTGTAGACCACGGGTTATGTGGTTCTTGGTTTCAGGGGAGGATTATTGGAAGGTGTCAATCCAAGTACCATATCAGGAAGATAAGAGAAAGTTCTCTTGTATATAGAACAACCGGTTAAACTTCATTAATATGAGGCCTTTTAGGAATGACCCAAAAACAAATATGTGCGGTCTCAGCCCAAAGCAGACAATATCATACTATTATGGAGTTAGGGTTTACTAGCGACCCAACAAGTGGTAAGAGAGCCCATGATTCGGTAATTGGATCTTGGGGGTTATGGGTTGCGGTTGTACGATGCGGGAGGTTCCCCGGTGTGAACGCGATTGAAGACTTGTCAGGTTCCTTGTATCGAAAGTCTTCCTGAAAGGTGTTCAGGCGGCAAGTTCTGCGGGTATGGCAATAATGGAAGACGTAGACAAATTTATCGCGGGTGTCAGACCACGGGATATGTTATTCCTGTTTTGAGGGGAAGATTGTTGGGTGGTGTCAACCCAAGTAGCACATCCAGGAGACGAGGAAATTCTATTGTATATAGAGTAGCTGGTTAACTCCATTAGAATGAAGTTTTTCGAGAGTTAGCCAAAAACAAATCCGTATGCGCTCGACCCAAAATGGATAATATCATATTATTGTAGAGTTAGGGCTTGCTCTCGAGTCGCGACCCAACAATTAAAATATATAAAATTACTGTTATAATTTAATACTATTAAAATGTAATTTTTAGTTTTTAAATAAAACCACGTCTTTAATACGCTCTAAATCTTGTCCTAGATAGTTGTGTATTTATTTTTTTGACTAGGTGAAGAAAATAATATTTTTGATTCATTTTCCTTTAATTTTTTTCCTTTTTAGTGAGGTGATAACTATAATATTATTAATTTTTTGTTTTTATTATTCCATTTTTTTGAAATTACTAATAATCTCCCAAATTTTTAATATTATTAATAATTAATTCAGATTAATAATTAGTGATTAACCGCTAAGTTTTATCCTCTCTCTAAAATGAGAAAAAAATTAATTTCAAATAATCAGTAACGGATAATATCTCAAAATGATATTTTTCAAATCAGGAAGATATCACAATGCCAAGATTAAATCAGATAAAATCAATAATTGGCAACATTAATGAAGTTTATCCCTAAAATCTCCCAGGGACACAATTACACAACATTGTGTAATCTTGATCCAATATAAATTTATACTTGACAAAATGATCCGATACACGAGAAAAATCAAGACATTTACCGAGTCCAGCCCTTCTATTTTGCATAAACCCTAATACTCTAAAACAACCATATAAACATACATAATTGTTGTGGAATAAAAACTAGGGTTTGTGTGTATTTAATGCTAGGGTTCGTGAGCTTCGTGCTTTAATGGTTGTTTCCGTGTTTCAGGACTGATCGATCCTCACAGAATGCCTACGTATCTCGACATCGAGAATCAAGCCAAAAACATAGTTTTGAGAATGAGGGGTCAAGCCCTTATATAGATGTTGGGAGCCTTAGAATTGGAGTAGGGTTTAGAGACTTGGTGGACAAGTCACCGTCTTGAGGAAGGTTCTAGACTCCTGCCTTGTAGGAGTCTGTTTCCATGTTAAAGATGGTGCCTTGAAGGCTACTCATAAAGATATTGTATCCTTATCTGACTCTTATTGCTGAGCTGTTAATCACCCTTAATATTAATTACGAATTTAATATTGAATTAGGGTTTTGGGCCTCATTATTGGGCCTCGAATTTGGACCATACTAGGTTTAATTAATGCCATATTAAATGTGTCTTTAAGGCTTAATTTTAGCCCATATCATTTGCCCCCCAATTTCTAGGAAAACTGATCAGGTTTTCCTTGAAGTTATAACTGCCTTTTTCGAGACTCGGGGTTCATCTTTGTACACTAGTGTTTCACGAATACCGTCTTTTGATGTAAAGCGTGGAGCGACCGATGCATTTACGATGATTTTAAACGATGCTAAACGACACTAAACAGCCTTAAATGACACTTAAACAAAGTCAAGCATCGCTGAATGACATTAAACGGTGCTAAACAGCGCTAAACGGCGCTAAACGGCACTAAACGGCGCTAATCGGCACTAAACGGATTTTGGTCTTGGCCATCGTTTTTCGAAAACGGCGGCTAACCAGGCATATTTTGAGCATCTAGTGTGACGTTCGAAGATTATTGGAGATGTTCGAAGATCGTCGAAGATGTTCGAATATCGTTGGAGATGTTTGAATATTGTCGGAGGTGTTAGGATCACTCGGCAGCTAGCCGGCTTCCAGGAGGTCGGCCGGAGTCTCCCCTGATAGCAGTTCAGCTGCCAAGATGTCGACTGATCCTCCCTCTGGCACCTGGTCGGCTGCCAGGAGGTCGGCTGAGCTTTCCTTTGGCACCTGGTCGGCTGCCAGGAGGTCGGCTGAGCCTTCCTCTGGTGCCTGGTAGGCTACCAAGAGGTCGGCTGGAACAAAGCTGTGAGTGTCGTGAGTAACAAGTACCCAACTGTTGTTAACCCGGCAAACTTCCCTTGCCCTGACTGGGCCGTTAGTGGAGGAGGCTATGTTGA
The DNA here is from genome assembly GCA_036435485.1 of Saposhnikovia divaricata. Taxonomy (NCBI): domain Eukaryota; kingdom Viridiplantae; phylum Streptophyta; class Magnoliopsida; order Apiales; family Apiaceae; genus Saposhnikovia; species Saposhnikovia divaricata. The sequence continues at coordinate 87,025,102 of CM071597.1, read as the reverse complement.
TTATGCTTCCGGCCCGGGGGTCAAAGTTGTGCCTCAAGCATCGGGCTCCAGCTCTAAGGGAGGCCACCGACCTTCTTGCTCTAAAGGGGCTGCTCAAGCTGTTAGTCTAGATTCAACCTCATCGAGTTCTCGTGGGAAGAAGCCCATGCCTCCCAGGAAAGAGAAAGCCGTGATCCGACAGCCACTCCCTAGCAAGAGGCTTCGGGATGAATTTATTGAGTCTTCTGAGACTACATCTACTTGGTCATCTTAGATTTATACTCATCAGGTGCTTGGTACATAATTAAAATCACAGAATCATAGAATGGAAAACAAACTTGCATTAATAACTCGAAGTGGGTTCAACCCTTACATAGATTACTATTGTCCTACTAGAGGCAATGAGCCCTGTAATGGTTTCATCGAACCTTATTTTTACTTCTACTAGATATATAAAAAGTTAAGTCCCTACTAGGTTAGCTTAAACATAATAAACCTTCAGATTCAAGGCATGCCAAGTACGGGGCACCTTGTTTCCATCCAAGGTCTCCAGCTTGTAGGATCCCCGTCCTAGTGTCTTCTTGACTCGATACGGTCCTTCCCAATTGGGGGCTAACTTTCCTTTCTGGCCAACTCCAGAGGCCTCTATCTTCCTTAGAACCAAGTCACCTTATCGAAAGAACCTCTCCTTAACCCTTTGGTTGTAGTAGAAAGATGCTCTCTTCTGATGCTCTGCATTCCTAGCATTTGCTTCATCCCTAACCTCATCAATCAGATCATGGGCAAGCCTTATGCCTCCTCGTTAATCTCAGGTTCATACGCTTCCACAACGGTGATGTATGCGTAATCTCCAGGGGCACAACTGCCTCGACTCCATAAGCCAACAAGAATGGTGTTGCTCCGGTTGTCACCTTGCAGGTGGTGCGATATGCCCAGAGTATAGGCAACAACTCGTCCACCCAAGTGCTTCTCGAGCATTCGACCCTCTTCTTCAGTCCATCAAGGATAATTCGATTTGCTACCTTTACTTGTCCATTAGCTTGCGGATGAGCTACGGAAGTAAAGCGAAGCTCGATTGCATTCTCATCACAGTACTTCTTGAACTCTTCATTATTGAACTGTCGCCCATTATTCATCACAAGGATTCGTGGGATACCATATCTGCAGATTATGCTCTCCCAAAAGAACTGGGGAACTTGCTTGGTGGTTATCTTGGCTAGGGGTTTAGCCTCAATCCATTTGGTGAAGTAGTCGATGGCCACTATCAGGAACTTCCTTTGTGCTGAAGCTACAGGGAAAGGACAAAGTATGTCCATTCCCCACATGGAAAACGGGATAGGAGAGTTAATCGATGTCAACATCTCCGACGGTTGCCTTACAATCGGGGCGTGCTTCTAGCACCTGTCACACTTCTTGACATAGTTTTGTGCATCGGCCAACATCTCTGACCAATAGAATCCTAAACGAGTGATCTTGTGAGCTAGGCTCTGCCCCCCAAATGCTGCCCACAGATCCTTCATGAACTTCCTTTAGCAGTTCCTCTGCCTCTTTGGGCCTCAAGCACTTTAAATATGGGATGATAAAAGATAACTTATAAAGGATGCCTTCAATCAAGGCATATCTCAACGCTCTCACTGACAGTTTCCGTGCCTCCAAGGCATTTTCAGGGAGCCATCCAGTCTCCAAATGAGCTTTGATAGGGTTTATCCAACAGCCCATTATGTCGATTGGTGCCACTAGTTTCAAATTGATGGTTGGGGCCTTCAAGACCTCGAAGTAAACACTCTCTGCATAATTTTCTATCTCAGAAGAAGCGAACTTTGATAGGGCATCGGCCTAAACGTTCTCTTCTCTCGGAATGTGCTCCACATAGCACTCATCAAACTGAGTCATAACAGCTTTCATAACTCTCAAATATTTTGCCATAGTCTCCACCCTGGCTTCAAACTCACCATTCACTTGCGAGACTACCAATCTTGAATCTCCACAAATTTGAGGTTCTTGACCCTCAATATTTTGGCCAAGCCCAATTCGGCTATCAAGGCTTCATATTAAGCTTCGTTGTTAGTTGTCGGAAAATCCAACTCAAAGCATACTCAACTGTGAACCCATCGGGGCTTTGCAAGACTAAACCATCACCACTGGATTTTGTTTTTGATGCTCCATCAAAATAGAGCACCCAATATTCCTTTCGATCAGGTACAAGTTCTTCATCCTTGTGCTCACTTCCTTGATTGGGCACTATCTCTTGCCCCCCGATTTCTTGGTTGCCAATGGTATATTCAACCACGAAGTCAGCCAATGCCTGAGCTTTGATGGCTGTCCGAGGCATGTATTTGATTTCAAATTCTCCGAGTTCGATTGCCAAATTAATCAGCCTTCCACTGGCCTTCGGGCTATGCAATATGTTTCTCAGCTGCTGGTCCGTCAGGACTTCAATCTTGTGTGCCTGAAAGTATGCTCGTAGCTTCCTCGAGGCTGTTACCAATGCCAAAGAAAACTTTTCAATGGGAGAGTAATTCAACTCAGCTCCATGCAACACCTTGCTCACATAGTAGATAGGTTTCTGAACTTTGCTTTCTTCCCGAATGAGGACGGCACTCAATTCTTGTTCAGACACCGCCAGGTATAGATAAAGAGTCTCCCCGGGACTAGGTTTGGCCATAAATGGGGCTTTAGCCATGTATTTCTTCAATTACTCAAAGGCCTCTTGGCTTTTTGGAGTCCACTCAAAATTTTTCACTTTCTTCAATGCTTGAAAGAAAGGCAAGCACTTATCACCATATTTGGAGATGAATCTCCCTAAGGCTGTAACTCGGCCCGTTAACTTCTGCACATCTCTTATAGAGCGTGGTGGCTCCATATCCAGAATTTCTTTGATCTTATCAGGGTTGGCTTCTATGCCTCGCTTTGAAACCATCAGACCCAAAAATTTTCCTGATCCAAAGCCAAAGGCACACTTTGCTGGATTCAGCATCATCTTATGGTGCCTCAGCACTTCAAATTCCTCTATGAGGTGCTCAATATGCCAGTCTTGAATAGGCTCTTGACTAACATGTCATCAACATAGACCTCCATGGTTTTCCCAATCAGATGGGTGAATATCTTATTCATCAATCATTGATAGGTGGCTCCTGCATTCTTTAGTCCAAAAGCCATGACATGATAACAGAAAACACCAAAGTCAGTTATGAAAGATACCTTTGGGATATCATCCTTGTGCATCTTAACCTGGTTGTAGCCACTGAAACCATCCATGAAGCTCAACATCTCATGCCCAGCCGTGACATCTATCAATGTGTCAATACTTGGTAAAGGGAAACAATCCTTAGGGCATGCATCATTCAAATCGGTGAAATTTATACACATCCTCCACTTTCCATTTGCCTTCTTGACCATCACAGGGTTAGCCAACCATTCGGGGAACTGAATCTCTTCATTGAACCCAGCTTCTAGGAGCTTGTCTATTTCTTGCTTTACGGCCTCTTGCCTTTCAGGAGCGAAATTCCTTTTCTTCTTCTTTATTGTCTTCCGCTTAGGATCGACATTCAACTTGTGAGGTATGAGTTGGGGATCAATCCCTGGCATGTCAGCTGCTGTCCAGGCAAACACATCACTGTTCTCTTGTAAGAACGCTGTCAATCTGCCCTTCAAGGGTTCCTTCAGAGAAGCTCCAACGTACGTAACTATTGGGATTTATGGGTGATAGCTTAGAGACAAATTAACTAGATTTTATCATACTTAGTTTTTGATAAGTAGAACATACTGTCACAGCCATAGTAAGTTCTTGTGACCAAAGTAATTGTTGTAATTTAATAAGTATGTATCTTGGAAGAAGTTCATTCAAATGTTCAAGCCTCAAGATCACATCAGTTCGACAGCAAGAATAAATGTTATTGTCACAACATTGACAGTAAGGTTACAAGAAGAAAGCATGTTGCAAGTCACGACAACAAACACCATCTAACAGCAACATTGGCGGAAGCATGAGACAACAACATTCTCACAGTTTGACAGCAATTCTGGGATTTCTGACAGCAACATTGGCGGGGATTCATACTGTCAACCAAGTAACATTCTCTTGACAGCAAACTTGGCGGTTAAAGTTACTGTCTCACTGAATTATTTGAATTTGGGATTTATCTCAGTCAAACCCGTGACAGTTTTGATGTTCAAGAAACAGATTTACTGCAACTTGTCAAAGATTGTAGCAGACCTGCAAGACTACGACAGAAGCTTGAGAGATCACAAGACAAAGTTCGTCAATTCAAGAGTATGACAAATCTAAATCTACTAGAATTGTATTAGCTTGAATTAGAAAGAATCTAGGTTGCTTTACATATAATGATAACTCTGTTTGTGTAGCAATTTAGGAAAGTCACATGGGTGTGCAAATTGTAAGGAGCTGCCACTTGGAAATGACAGCAGCTCCACAATCCATGTGACAGAGATGGTAGAGCAAATTAGTCTACTTAGAGAATCATCTCTCATTCTTTTCTGTATTGATTCAATTGTAAACACTCAAGAAACCGAAGCTTAAGAAAATACTTTCTCTCAAGGTTGTAGCAAACTTTGTAAAATAAATAAAACATTTATTCTGTGAGAATATCTTGAGTTATCACTTGCGTTTGCATTTCTTGTACTGATAGTTTACAATCTTAATTATTGTTGTTGAAATAAAGATTTGAAGTTATCATTATTGCATTCAACCCCCCCTTCTGCAATACTCCGGGACCAACAACTAGTATCAAAGCTAACAGATTGATATACTAATCTGAGATCATGACGAGTATACAGAAATCAAGTGGTATCAAGATTCCAGTATTTGATAAAGAGAACTACAACTTTTGGAAAAGAAAGATCTTGTTATTTATCAAAGCTGCACATCCACTGTACTTGGGAATCCTTGAAAATGGCCCCTTCATTCCTCAGAAAGAAGTAGCTGCTACTGTAAATGGTGAAGTAATTCCAGCTCACTGGGTTGCAAAGAGACCCTTAGAATACACAGAGTCTGAGAAAGAAAAAGTAGCCTTGGATGACTACTTACAACTTATCTTGCTTGACTCTCTCACCTTGGACAAAGCCATGTGTGGAAATCTTATGGGATGCTCATCTGCTAAAGAGATGTGGAACAAGATAGAGTTGCTGTGTGAAGGAAGTGAAGAGGTTAGACAAAATGAAAGACAAATTCTTGTGTCACAATATGAAGCCTTTATGGCTAAGCCCGGTGAAGAGCTCACTCACATGTTTGAAAGATTCAGTAAGCTAATAGCTGAGCTACAAATTCATGGAAAGTTCTATGACAAAAAGGAGATTAATGTCAAGTTTCTGCTCACTCTTCCTGAGCACCTTGAGCACAAAATCACTGCCATAAGAGAAGGGAGAAACTTGAATGATGTTTCTCTTGAGACCCTTTATGGTGTGCTTAAGTCATATGAACTTGAACTCTTTCGAAAGAGAGCTATCCAAACTGGAGCCAAAGGAAAGATGGCAAACATGTCTGGTGCCCTTGTAGCTCATGAGCCACATGTCTCTCTGCCAAGTTAATATTTACAAAGTTCACAACCAACACAAGTGCCATCTCTGAAGATTGAGGAGGTGTTGGATGATGAGGAGAAAGTGGTTCTACAGCTCAAAGATGTTGAAGATGAACACTTTTACTCATTAGAAGAGATTGAAAGCATGGATAATCCAACCATGGCATATATGGCTAAAAGGTTCAAGAATATAAAGTTCAGAAGAGATAAGCCATATAAGCCACAGGGTCAGACATCTAAGTTCAACAAGGGAAACTCTTCAAAGGCTGTTGGTGGTGCCACAAGAGGAGGATACAAGACAGGGATGGTGGATAGGTCAAAGTTCAGATGTTACAACTGCAATGAGCTAGGTCATTTTACACATAATGTAGAAGGCCAAAACAGAATCAAAGAATGGGAATGGATCCGGAAGTCAATTTAAAAGAAATCAAGGAAGAGCCTATGTGGCTGAAGGAAAATGTTGTGATTCCGATGATGAGGAAGAAGAAGAGTTTGTGAATCTAGCTCTTATGTCTAGATCTGATGATGAAGCATCAAGCTCCTCAAATCAGGTACCATCTCTCATTTTACTTGATATGTCTAAAACTGAGTATAAGCAAACTATTGAAGAATTAATTGTTGAGATGTTTAATATTCATGTTAGTTTATCTGCTGCTAATGAAGAAATTGCTAAGTTAGCTAAACAGAATGAAACACACAAATCTGAGAATGAAATGCTTTTGTTTAAAACCAGTCCACTAAATTCACTAGCTCAAGAAAATGAAAAACTGAAAAATGATATCATCTGTGCTAAGGAGATAGAAGAATTCTTAAGAAATCAAATTGCTGAAAATGAATTTAAGCTTAAGGCCTTTAGAAATTCTTCTAAGTTAGTTAAGGAATATCATGAGAATCAAACTGAGAACCAAAAAGTTGGAATAGGTTTAGACTATGGTAGGAGGCCTGGAAAGGCAGCTGTGATTGATGATTGTTCAGATGGTGATGCTGTTAAACCTCATATTCTCAAGAGAGTTTGTAAACCTATTTTCAAAACTGTTCAAGCTGATTTTGATGAGAATTTCTTGCTCATCAAACAAGAACTTCTTGATGAAGATGAGTGTATTGACAGCACATCTACTGAAGGGAAAGATACTGTCAAGATTCCCATGACAGAAACTTTACCAAGTAATCAGATAGAATGTTCTAAATAAGCTGTCAACATGGATAAGAAAGAAACTTTCAAAGATACTGTCAAGAGAGTACCCAAGACAGCAACTTCCAAATCTACTGTCAAGACAGTAGGTACGAAAGGTACTGTCAAGGATAACTCGACAGCAACTTCAGGACATACTGTCAACTCAGATGCCTACAAGTCTAAGAATAGGAATGGCAAGTTAAGAATTGATAAGAAAAATGGTTATGCTTATGTCAAGAATGCTCCTAGGAAACTTTGCAATAATTGTGGCTCCTCCCAACACTTAACACATGCTTGTAAGAAACCTATCGAGACCAAGGTTAATGGTAACTTACATAGAACACCCATTATGCAAAGAACAATGGATGTTTGCAATAACATTTACTGCATGCCATGCAAAATCACTACCATGAGTACATGTTTTAATCTGCCTATTCTGTCTACTAAAAAATGCTCCTATATGCAAACTGTTGAGACTTCTGAGCCTGCCAATGTTGGTAAAAAGGCAGTGTCCACTAAGAAAAGGACCAAGTCTTATTCTAAAACTGAATGGGTAGCTAAAGAAGTCAAACAAGTAGACTCAAATGTTGATTCAAGTGCGGATGTTGATGATATAAAATGTGATACTATAACTGCAGGACCCAACAAGGATTGGGTACAAGATGCAAATTAAATATCATCTATTTTACAGGGTAAGAAAAAGAAACAGGTTATGTGGATCATCGACAGTGGATGTTCCAGACACATGACAGGTGATAAAGCCCTGCTATCACATTATGTTGAGAAAGCTGGCCCAATCATAACCTTTTGAGACAATAGCAAAGGTTACACTGTGGGATATGGCTTCCTGGTAATTGGAAATGTTGTCATAGAAGATATTGCTCTTGTAGATGGATTGAAGCACAACTTACTCAGTGTCAGCCAATTCAGTGACAGAGGATTCAAGGTTGATTTTGATATGATGGTTTGCAATATCTATCACAAGAAGAATGGAAGCCTTTCTTTGAAAGGAGTCAGAAAAGGAAGCTTGTTTGTTGCAGACCTAAATCTGCTAAGAAAGAATTGTTTCTACAGTAAAGCAATAGTTGGTGACAGCATGCTTTGGCACAAGAAACTCTCCCATCTCAATTTCAAGACCATGAATATACTGATGAAGAAGGAATTAGTGAGAGGACTACCTCAACAGGAATTCTGTCAAGAAGGACTGTGTGAAGACTGTCAAATGGGAAAATTGAAAAGATCTGTGAACAAGTCAAAGCAATTGAACACCAACACTGAGCCACTCAAGTTAATTCACATGGATCTTTTTGATCTAGTAAATGTTCAATATCTATCCAAAAAGAGATATGCCCTGATAATGGTGGATGACTACTCAAGATACACTTGGGTAAAATTCTTGGAATTTAAGGATGAAGCAGCTCAAGATATCATTGATCACATAAGGGTTCTTGACAGAACTCCAAATGCAAAAGTTCAAATTCTAAGAAGTGACAATGGTACTGAGTTCAGAAATACAACTCTTGGAAATTTCTGCAAAGATGAAGGTATTATGCAACAATTATCTGCTGCTAGAACACCACAACAAAATGGCGTGGTAGAAAGAAAGAACAGGACTCTCATTGAAGCTGCTAGAACTATGTTGAATGATGCAAAACTACCAACATACTTCTGGGCAGAAGCAATCAACACAGCTTGTTAATCACAGAACAGAACCTTAATCAACAAGACTAATGAGAACACTCCTTACTATCTGTTGACAAGAAAGAAACCTACTGTCAAATATTTTCATGTATTTGGAAGTAAGTATTTCATGATGATAGACAACCATGAAAGGAAAAGAAAGTTTGATGCTAAAGCTTATGAAGGCATTTTCATGGGATATGGATTAGAAAGGATTGCCTACAGAGTCTATGTCATAGATCACAAAGTCATTGAAAAAAGTGTGAATGTCACATTTGATGAGACCAAGTTTCTGGGACTGCAAGAAGATGGTCAAATGCAGCCTCTCAGATTTGAAAATCAAGGTTACTTGGAAGAAGAAGAAATTGTTGCTGAAGAACCTACTTATACTCAGACTATTAAATTTGGAAGAAATGTTTCTGCTAACAGCATGTTTTCTTGTTTTCTATCTCAAACTGAGCCAAAGACAATTGATGAAGCATTGTTGGATTCTGATTGGGTGATAGCTATGCAAGAAGAGCTTAACCAATTTGAGAGAAACAATGTATGGAAGCTAGTCCCTAGACCTAAAGGAAAGTCAGTTGTTGACACAAAGTGGGTTTTCAGAAACAAATTGGATGAAAGTGGAAATGTGACAAGAAATAAGGCAAAGCTAGTAGCTAAAGGTTACTGTCAATAGGAAGGGATAGATTATGATGAAACATTTGCACCTGTTGCCAGACTTGAAGCCATTAGAATATTTCTAGCCTATGCTGCACACTGTAACTTCAAGGTGTTCTAAATGGATGTCAAAAGTGCCTTTCTCAATGGAGAGCTAGAGGAAGAAGTGTATGTTGAACAGCCACCTGGATTTGAGGATGTTGAGTTGTATTTGTCTACAAACTGTTCAAGGCACTCTATGGATTGAAGCAAGCCCCTAGAGCTTGGTATGAAACTCTCTCTACCTTTCTAATAGAGAATCAATTTACAAGAGGTGTAGTAGATAAAACACTATTTTATAAGCATCATGGCAAGGACATCATTTTGGTACAGATATATGTTGATGACATAATCTTTGGTTCTACAAATGAAAAGCTGTGTAAGAAGTTTTCATCTCTCATGAGAAATAAATATGAGATGAGTATGATGGGAGAACTGTCATTCTTCCTAGGTCTACAAATTCATCAAAAGGATGATGGAATCTTCATAAGTCAAGCTAAATATGTGAAGGAACTCCTCAAAAAGTTCAATTTAGAAGATGCATCACCTACCAAGACACCTATCTCTACTGCAACCAAATTTGATTTAGATCCTAAAGAAAAGAAAGTGGACTTTAGCACTTACAGAGGCATAGTTAGATCTTTGCTATATCTAACTGCTAGCAGACCAGACATCATGTTTGCTACATGTCTATGTGTAAGGTTTTAGGCTGATCCAAAAGAGTCATATCTAATTGCCATCAAAAGAATTTTTAGGTATCTGAAAGGCACTCCAAACTTAGGCCTTTGGTATCCTAATGATACTGGATTTGATCTGATTGGATATTCAGATTCAGACTATGCTGGATGCAAGATTTACTGAAAAAGCACAACAGGTAGCTGTCAATTCCTTGGTGGTAGATTAGTGTCATGGTTTAGCAAGAAGTAGCATTCTGTGTCTACATCAACTGCAGAAGCTGAGTATATTGCAGCTGGAAGTTGCTGTGCACAAATTCTTTGGATGAAAAATCAGCTATGGATTATGGTCTAGAGTTATCCAACATCCCTATCTACTGTGATAACACTAGTGCCATAGCCATCTCAGACAATCCAGTTCAACACTCCAGGACAAAGCACATTGATATCAGACATCATTTCATTAGAGAGCATGTTGTAAAGGAACTGTGAAGCTGGTTTATGTCCCCGCAGATAAGCAACTTGCAGACATTTTCACAAAGCCTTTGGATGAAGCAACCTTCAACATGTTGGTAAGTGAATTGGGAATGCTAAATTTGGTATGTTAACTTACTAGTTTTTACATTTTCAATGTGTTAAATGCAGCTCGTGATAGTAGCCTTTAATGTTGCTGTCATGAGAAGTTACTGTCTTATGTTCTACTTGCTTTGACAGCATGTCTGCTATGACTATGCTAAAATTAAAATTACATGTTTGTCATAATTTATGTAATTAGTAGTCACGTGACATTAAGTTAAAATTCATGGGTGCTAAGGATAATTAGTCTTGTCATTTGAAATGACCGGGTTAATTGTCAGTCTTTTTCTTGTAAAGTTAAATACTTTATTAAAAAGCATGTGGGAAACTGAAACGTCTTCCAGTGTGCTATAAAATGACCTCGAGACTAAAGACCATTTTTCACATAACACACTCACGCTTTAAGAAAGAGAATATGAGATAATAATGGAGAACAAGAATGGAGACGAACAGAAGCCTATTATCTGGTGCGAGCCCGGACACGAGGAGGAGTTAAAGAAACTCTTCGCTGTCATGGATGAAATACTCGAGGAAGAGAAGGCCAAAGAGGAGAAAGCTGCTAGAGAGAAGGTGGAGAAGGACCTTGAAGCCTAGAAGGAGTTGCTCGACCTCGTCGAAGCATGCATAAAGGTCGATGGGATAACAGATGAAACAGTTCATGTGGAGCTGTATGAACTTGTTTCTGATGATGAATAAATTTGTAATTTTTTTAATGAAAGAATCGTTTCATCTTCTTTGCTGTTCATACTTTGTTGGCATTCTCATCTTCTTTACTCTCTTCAGAACTCTTCTCTCAAAAGCTTAAATCTCTCTCTCTCTCTCTCTCTCTCTCTTTCTCTCTCTCTCTCTCTCTCTCTCTAGTTCTAATCCCAAAGCACAAAAATGGCATGCAAACAATCTACTTTTCAAACAAACTTTGTTGGCATTCTCACTGCTGGAGATGCTGGTGAAGGCTTCAAAGAACTTGTATCCTTCATGAACAAGTCCTATCTAGGTCATGCTATTACCTCAACCCCATCTTTGGACCTAGACAGACTTGAACAATTTTGGAAAACTGCCATTGTTCAAGGAAATGCAGGTAAAGCCATTAACTTCAAAATCAACAACATTACTTACATTCTCACTATCAAGGGCATCAAAGAATCCCTGGAAACTGGATTGAAAGCTAATGAATCATACCAGGAGCTTGTAAATGATGAAACCCTAAAGAAGTTCTTCTTGAAAATTGGGTATTCTGGCCCTATTATTGAAGAATGAACCTCAAGCTGGTACCCAACTGGTGAAATGGACAGGAAGTACTTGAGGAAAGAATGAAGCATGGTTTTTGATGTAATGGTGAAAGTCTTCTCAACAAAGACTTCTGGCTGGAATGGAATCCCTACCTACATCAAGAAACTCACTCATTCTCTTGTCCATGGTTACAAGGTGGATCTAGGAAAGATGCTCATGGCACAAATCAAACCTGCACTGAACAAGAAGGTACATGTCTATCCTAGATTTATTAAGTTATGCATAAATTCTCTGTGTGGAATTGATGAAAATGCCTCCCTTACAGTGGAGTGCAATGCTTTGAAAAGGAACACACACACAACACTCAATTCACAGAATTTAAATGCAGATATTCCACTTTGTTTCACACAACACATGGTTGATCAAGTGCCCAACCTTGATTTTCCATTATCACCAAGTGAGTTTGATACATTCTCACTTCAGAATGAACCTGGATTAGACCCAAATTCAGTTAACCCACATTCTTCACCATACATACAAATCAGACAGTCTAGACTACCAAAAGCCATGAAATTAGCCTTACAAGAATCCAAGAAAAGACCCTTGGAAACTGGTGATGGAGGTAGTACTAAGAGTGTTAAGGGAGAAACTGCAGACGATGTGGCAAATAAGGATGTTAGTCAAAGTGAACCCACAGTGGTTCCTCTTGAGCCTAAAAAGAAGAGAGCTAAGAGGGGCAAAGCCACTATCAACCACCCCACAGTCTCACAAAAGGCTATGAAGGATAAAAGGGAAACAAACACATCCCTAGATGCTTTTTCTCAACAAGGAGTATCGATTGAAATTGGCCTATCTCCCAAGGCACCCTGTAAAGAGTCTGTACAAACTTATGAACTCACTCATGAGGAGCCCCCACTTGCAGATATACACATGGAGTTAGGGCACAGTGAGGATCAAACTTCTACCATTGATGTTCCACAAGTTGCCTCTGTGAAACAGCCAACAATCTCTTCTGTACCTTCACCTTCTTTATTCTCTAATCCATCAATTGTTTCTTCTCAACAACCTAGAGAGGGGGACAGTCCCAACCCTTCAGGTGTTGATCATCCATCTCCTATCATGGATGAGCCCCCATCTAGTGGTCCACAAGAACCCATTTCTCAAAGTGAAATGGATACCACTCCTTCAAACACTGAGCTAGATCAAGGTGGCACTCTGCCAGAAAATGAAACAACCAACATCTTGGTTGAACTCCAACAAGCAACTGACCCCAGGGAAGTTGCTGTCACAGCCTCAGCTGCTGTCAAAGACACCACCAAAGTTGCTGTCACTTCGCTGTTGACAGTAACATTTTGGTTAAAGATGCTATCACCTCTACACAGCATGATTAGGATGCAGTAATTATTGAAGAAGCTTCTGACGATGATCATCTGCCTATCTCTACTCTAAAGGTAAGATCTAAACACTCTGCTTTTTCAACTCAAATGCATGTAAGTACAGCTCATACCCATGCATCTAGGATGAGTGAGGGAGAGAAAAAGAAAAGAGAGATAAAAGAAAAGCGAGGTGAACATAAAATGAGAGGCAGCCAAATAAGCTCGCAAAAGGAGAGGGACTTGAGCATGTCCAGAGTGAACTTGTGGGAACCTCACAACATAAGGATCTAGGCCGTGAGAGTTCAATTGTGAGGAGTGATGAGATCACTTAGAAAAACCATGAGAGTGTGAGTGTAACACCCCCAGATCCGGGGTCAGGGATCTGGTGGTTACGGTCTTACATCCATTCATAATACTTGACTTGAGTCCACAATAAATAAATCACATGCTGTGACCCCACAATAATATCCACTCACACACACAACGGTTATAGTCCCAGAGATGAAATTGAAATAAGTCCATAATATCAGAGTTTACGAATAAAAGTTATTACAAGCCAAATGATATGTTTAAAGGTTTTGCCGTTGATTAACGTTAATGTTACATATAAATAGACTGATAAATAAAAGCTGCCTATCTATGGTACCTCAGCAATGGCAGCAAGGACATCAGCGGGTGGTCCTCGAACGGCGGTAACCTGCTTGCGCCGAGTGCGCCTGACGCGGGCCATCTGTCCTAGCTGTTGTTGTGATAATATGAACAAAGCAAGGGTGAGCGAAAGCCCACAAACAATAATATAACTGAACAGTGATACATATATACAACAGTTCAAAATATCCTTTGAAATCATATGCCATGCATTGATGAAGTTATTGCCAGTATAATATAAAGGATGAGGTTACCAGGTAACTCAAAGTATTTGTTTGTAGAAATATCTGCTACATCAAAAGTAAGCGAGATATTCTCATTGTCATTAAAAGAGGAACTTGCATGAAAAGATTGCAATTCCAGTTATGAACACTTTTCCAGCTCTGCCAACAGTAATCATGTTGCAGGAAATAAATAAGTTTGGATGATGAACCAATGATGGAGTATTCACCGCGCCCGCTGTTCCAATCTTGATGATCAGTCAGGATCGTACAGCTCAAATTAGATTTACTACCGGTAGAAGGAAGAACTGACGGCTTTACTTGTCTACCGCCTTACTAGCTCTCCCCGGCCAACGGTTGGGCCAAAGGGGATGGACCGGCGCTACTCGACCTCTTACACGACTCCTAGTTCAAATAGAATTCATGATTCTGAATGTAACGTTCATCCCCCTTTCCCCAAGTATAATACTTGTTGATAAGACTCTACAAAGTAGTCGTATCTAGTTGGAAAGGAAAATTCACCAATAACTTCCAAGCTATTGCTTGGTAACGAATATCAACTTGTTCCAACAATCTTACCCCTCGAAAGATGAGAAGGTAACCAACGACTTAATAAGTCAATAGCACCCAAGTTGCGAGTGAAGAGAATACTTTATGACCTGGAAGTCGACAAGATAATTAACATTTTCCAAGTAAGGTTCCCTTATTATTAGGGAGATAGACTCAAAGAAGAATGATGTCTGATAACCTTTTTTGATATAAGATTAATAATAATATGACTCCGTTATATTTTTCGTAATAATCGAAGAAGATAAACCTTATTGAGGTTATTCTAAGTATGGAATAAATATTCAGAGAATATTTATTGAATTAAAATATTTTACAGAATAGTTAGGAATAAGAAAGAATATCTTTAATCAGAGTATTTCTCAAATAATCCTTGAAGAAATATCGGGAGAATATTTATTGCATAATTAAATATTCAAATGAATATTCACAATAATATTCACTAATTAATAAGATCTGAAAGGAATATTTAAAATAGTTAAAATAATATTCGATGATTAAATAGAACCCTGGATGAATATTCAAAATAATATTCATAATTAATTAGGAATTTAAATGAATATTTAAAAAGTAATATTCATTTAATGAATAATATTCTAAATGAATATCAAATAATATTCATTTAGTAATCCAAGCTTTAAAGGAATATTCGAGATAATACTCGATAAATAAATCAAGCTTCAGATGAATATTAAAATAATATTCATCAGGTAATTACTATCTTAAATAAATATTCAAAAGTAATATTCATTTAATGAATAATATTCTAAATGAATATCCAAATAATATTCATTTAGTAGTCCAACCTTTAGAAGAATATTCGAAATAATAATCGATAAATAATTCGACTCTGAATGAATATTAAAAAAAATATTATTCGTCGAATAGTTACATTCAAATAATTATTTGAAGTAAGGATCGTTAAATAAATAATCTCGAACGAATATTCAAATAATATTCGTCGCCCGAATAATGGAAAATATTTACTTAAATATTTTCTTTCGAGGTAATCTCGATATGTCAAGAAATATTGACTCCCGGTCTATATTTGATGAATAAGATGTATACACCCTTCTCTGAGGGTCATACATAACCGGCTTATAATTGATACGATAGCTATCTAATTTATAAGCCAATAACAATCAGGGAACGAGCATAATGATATAACTTGAAAGTAGGCATGCATGTTATGGCATATTATAACAGAAAACATACATATATATTCAATCACAACAACAGCCTAAAAGAATGGAATTGAAACTTGCCTGGTAGTCGAGTACGGGTAGTGGTAGCGGGTCCCGGGTCAGCTTGGTGATCTATAAATAGCCAAGACATTCGGGATTAATCACTTAAAACTTTAAAGGTTAAGTTATACTTATATCGAAACACGTTCTCGAGTTATCTCGTTATACCCCTTTTAGTGTATTTCTTTTATCATCGATCCGACCCGACATTCGTTCGTTAATACGACATGTCACTGGACTTATACTTGGCATATACTTAAGTCATATAAGTCCGAAAGTCGATCGTTACGAACCAATATTATACTCCGAGTTTTATCGCTCGTTTTCTAAGTGTTTTAACGAAGTTATAAACGAGTCGTCTTTTAGGGGTTCGTTCGCGTTTAATCTCGATTCGAATATTTTTAATAAATCGAAAAATGATCCTTTTGACATACGGTTTCCTCTCACGCCTTCCTTTTTACCTCTAGTATTTATTTACCAAGATTCGTCATGACTTTACGTATTTTATCGGGGTTCAATTTTAAGTACGAATACTTGTTTACGGCTCCGAACCACTTTTATGATTTTTATCGTAACTCCTAAACCGTAAGTCCGTTTCACGTGATCTTTATATCAAAACGAAGCTTATAACATAATCTATCCTATCATGGCAGAAAAGTTTCTGGACAGTAGGGTCTTGATGTGAAAAATGGCATACAAAACATGATATTGTAAAATCGGGCATTATAACGGCTATGTTTACGCGTTTTCCAAAGTTTTTACACTTTATCTCGATCTAACAAAGATCAATCCAACCACACAAACACATGATAATCATCATGACTAGTCTATCAACAACTCATCTTAACCATTACATGGTTCATAAACCAAATCATAATCATAACAACTACTAACATGGATCTAAACTTATAATAACATACTAATCACTAAATCATCCATAAATCTCATAAGATCTTAAAATAACACCAAGGGTTTTCAAGTATTATACCTTCCTTAGAGTGTTTATTAGCCTCACTAAGCTTTGTATGATCCTTAGGAGTGCTTAAGCTTGCTATATCAACCATGAAACAAGAAAAAAAACAAGTTAGTTCTTGAAAAAACACTATTCACCCTTCTCTAAAATGATTTTTTTGAAAATGGTAAAAGAGGAGATTGAAGCTAAAATTTCTAGGGTATTACTTTTATGAAATATAAGTCTTACCCTAAAAGTTTCAAGATCAAACAATGGTGGGAAGCTTGGTTTTGGATTTGGAATTAATGGATGGCCGAATAGAATGCTTCAAGGGGGAGTGTTTGATTTTTTTGTGTTGGTTGCTTGAATAATGACTAAAGTGATGAGCTTAGAATAATATCTCATCTCTGTTTACTTTATTAAAGTGCTTTTGGAATGAAGGGTGAGATTTGAAAGCATGTGTAGCACTTAGATTGATTTATGGCTAACTAGAGTTTGATTTGGCTAACTACTAGTTCAATCCATAACTTGCTAGTTACTTAGCCCACTTGGTTGCTAGATATTTATCTAGTAGCTTATGCATGACTCTTTCTTCCTCTGCTTGTTTCTTTGTTCGTTTATTGCTTAATTCGCTAATCGTTCGAGGGAATAACTCAATCGTTTCTAGTTAGGCTTTTACCGGGAATCCTCTTAATATTTCTATAATCATTCTTACTTCTTTTCTATAATCTCGGATTCCAACTTTCTCGAATCTTATTAAATAAGTCCCTAAATCGTTCCGTATCTTGAGAATCTCGGGAAAAATTAAAGTGCCGTTTTTCAGAATCCAACAGCTTTTACATACACTCTTTTTCCCTCCGGATCAATAATACGAACTCAGAATTTCGTTCCGGGTACTTCTATATAGCGTCGTCTAATAATATTCTCAATTACACCAAAATCACTATTCATCCTTATTCTTTACTTATTCATCTAGGGTTGTACAATTGTCCGTATTCTCTTTCGATCGTTCCTTAACCTTTTTACGGAACCACTGGATTAATCGCTATCGATCTGGATGACATGAGAATATTCTCCTGCTTGGAATTGCCATATCTTATTCCCTTAGGAGATAGATTATTCTTACCTATGTTGTCACCCTTTAGCATTCTTCAAGACATAGAAATAATAAAGTCGAATTCCATTCATTCTTTTAAACCATCAACTATTACATTGTAGCCGTAGCCACTATTCATTCTTACATCATTAGATAAATAAAAGTTTTAATTCTACCCAAAATTTGGGTTCTTACAGTGAGAACCTCCACAGCCTCCTTGCTCCAATCTTTTCCTTTACCTCCTCAAAGGTTAAGATCTGATGGTCCTTTTAAACAAGCTGCTTCAAGGTTGAAATCCCTTGAGGGCAGATGTGCATCCCTGGAAACTAAAATTGACAATCTGTCGAAAATGGTAGCTACTGGCTTTGCTGAGATTCAACAAACTCTGCTATCATTCTCTGCTACTCTTAGTGCTGTCAATTTAACTAAGGGGGAGAAAGTGGTAGATCAGAATAAAGAGAAAATACAAGATCAAGGCATCTCAGAAAAGGTGGTAGAGAAGGAGAAACAAGGTGGAGCTACAAGCAAGGGGGAGTCAAGAAGTGAGGGGGAGCAAGTACAAGTTGAAGATGGAGAAGGGAGTGAGGGGGAGCAAGAGCAAGAGAAAGAAAGAAACTTTGGTGAAGAGTTGAAAGCCTCTGGAGTTGGTGACTTAATTGAATATGAAATGGATGGTGAACTAGTATTGGTAACCAAAGAAGTAATGGAGCAATTAAAAGAAGCTCAAAAGTCTGACAGACCAATACTACCTCCTCTGAAAATTAATGAGCCAATTCCTGAAATCATGGAAACTCCACTGCAAAATCTATGGAGAGAAAAGGAAGAGCAAAACAGACTGGGTAAAGGCAAAGATAAAATGCCTGAGTATGTAAATCTGACAACTGGAACCACCTGGTCTGATGGAAGTGAGTATAGCCCAGATGATGCAGGAATAATGATGGTTAGCTACATGGAGAGTACATTGAACAACAAGGATGAAGAATTCAGTATGTTGGTGGATAACTCAATCAAAGAAGCAGGAGGAGTATACAACAAACTGTCAACAATTCTGAAGGATAAAATAATAAGTATTTCTGTGAAAGTTAACTTGGAGAAAAGATGGGCAATTAATATATATCTAAAAACTGGCATCTCAATATTCATCACAATGCAGCTGCTGCAAAGCTTGCAAGCAAGAGTGCTAAATTCCTTAGCAACAAAAGTTAAGGCCAACTCAACAACTTTTAATGAAAGTCTGTTGGCACAGATCAAGAGGATAATTGAAGACAAACTTCCAGAAGTGATTGATAATCCATATGGTGTTTGCTACAGGATGACCACAAGTGCAGGAGCAAAGAAAATTGGTTTTTTGACCTTGGATAAAGAGTC
This sequence comes from Saposhnikovia divaricata, assembly GCA_036435485.1. NCBI lineage: Eukaryota > Viridiplantae > Streptophyta > Magnoliopsida > Apiales > Apiaceae > Saposhnikovia > Saposhnikovia divaricata. The sequence continues at coordinate 87,006,081 of CM071597.1, read as the reverse complement.
AAAGTTGAAAACTGACACAATTATGATAGTACTGAGACAGATCCTCAAGTCCAAGATTACCAAGGAAAGAGTCAAGGCTGTCAGGAAAATTCACAAACTTTTGGTGAAAAGAGATGAGAGTCTTAGCTCTCAAGTAAAGAAATTAATTTCTGAAACTAATGCCAAAAGAGGTGAAAGAGGTGGAAGCTGCATATTTGATGACACTCTTGATGATGATGAGCTTGATGGAAATAGAGGATCTGGTGCACCTAATGGTAGGAGTGGAAACAAAATAACTACTGAGAATGTAATAACCCAAATTTCTGTACTTGAGAAAAATTTTCATTTGAAGGATGAATATTGAAATTATGGATGAATAATGATTTTTGAGGATCAAGAAATTTTTCGTGTCACCCTATGTACGGGATATGAAATGGATATTTCGAAATTATATTAGTAATCTACGAGGTAAATAAGTGTATGTAAACGCGATCGGAATTCAGAAAATCAAAATTTTATTTTTATGGAATATTTGACCGGACAGTGAAGAATATATCAAGTCGATCAATGCAATGAGTTATTTAAATTGAGAATTTGAGGATTTTATATTTTATTATTTTATTTAAGGTGATTTAAGGATTTAGAACGAAAACCCCTGAGTTAGTGTAACGAACGTTCTAGGAATCGCTAAAACTTTATAACGAGATTAAGCGAACGAATTATGGATTATGGATTGAGTTCATAACGAGATTAGATATCCTACATGATCATCAAGAGAATTATATCAAGTGGATTAAATGATTTAATCAAAAATTAAATCAAAACAATTTAGGATTTAAGTGATTTAAATCACTTAAAATCAAATCAAAAACCAAACAAATATCAGCCAAGCTTCTTGCATACTCTTTGCACAAGGATCAAGGATCATAAAGTAGCTTTAAACATCTGATCTTTATCTTCAATACATCATCCAACCATAGTTGACAAGTCAAAGTAGATCAAAAGCAAAAGAAAACCAAGAACACCATTTCCTTAACAAAAATTCTGCTCCTTTTAGCAAAACAATCGGGACACTTCCAGCCTCTCAAATTTGATGTTCTATAGCCCAAAGGAAAGCCTTTGAATATTAGAAGGTGTGGTAAAAATTTAAGAACCAAACTCCTATTTTTCGATTTTATATGAATTTTACAAGATGATGATGAATAATGGTGAATAGTGACTATCTATCTTGTTTTATATCTTTGTATTATGGCTCCCTAAGGATCCTTTGAGCAAGGCTTAAGAGTTGTGAGACTTTAGTAGCATATCTAAGCTTCATATGAAGGTAAAACCCTAACCCACCCTTTGAGTTTATATGAGTTTTAGATGTAGTTTTGATGTTATATAAAGATGAGATCATGATTAAGTGATTTAGTGGTTGTTTGGATTTATATAATGTGTAAAATGTGGGATGTTGGATTGGAGCCACACCACTGACCTTAGAGCAAGTCCAATGCAATGCTATACTTGATGCTATTGCTATATTATAGCACCAATTGCTAAAAAAACTTATCTCCAAAGGGGTGTTATAGTTGGATGCATCCTTGGTGCTATTGCTATATTATGCATCCTTGATGCTAAATTTGAAACCAAGGATGCATTTATGCATCCATGCCACATCATCATTTAAATAGAATGAGATGAGTTTGTATTAAATATTCAATAAAAGTTAAAAGAATTAGGTAAAAGTTAAAAGAGTTGTTAAATTTGAAACTAGTTATAGAACTAGCTTTGGAGGGTGAGTTTTATTTTAGCACCAAAATTCACTTTTTGGTGCTATATTATAGCAATAGCAATAACAATTTAGCATCTAGCATTAGACTTGCTCTTAGAGGTATATAGTGGGTGTTTGTTGATGCTAAGGTTGGATGGTATGCCTTGGTGATTGGTTTGGAGTGATTGTAAAATGGGAACGACCGAGTTATAGCCGTTGTAATGTCGAATTTTTGTTAGCCCTTAACAACAGTTAAGCCCGAGACCATAAATTCAATTTTTAGAAGCACAACTGACTATGGCTGTGTAAATATGGATGTCTAGTTTATTTTGCCACAAGAATCGAGTTAAAAGAGTTTACGGTTTAAGAGTTATAACCATTTTAATGAAAGTTGTTCGAGGAATGGAACTGCAGAAATGTACCAACTTTATGGCTATAATTGAGACCCTTAATAGTCGAATTATAATGTGAAATTTTGAGGATAAATACTAAGGTCAGTTGTTTAAGTATGTACGAAGGTTTCGAGTCCAAATCATTATTTTCTGATTTTATAAAAATGCGTTAGCCGAGGTTGCGCAAGTGGAAAAGCCCTTTTAGGAGATGATACTATTCATTGCAAACCACTGACCTGTTTTGGTAAATTCCGAAAAATACATCTTCTGACCAGAGCCATGTCTTGATTTGGTTACCTTCTAGACATTCTCTAGATCGTGCACGCGAAAACGGTGCGTCATTTGAGTTAGCGGTTATCGAGTTATGAAGGTTTTAGTAAAAGTGGTGTAAATAGTAAAAATTCGCAATTGACCCAACTTTGAAAATACATTTTACCTATCTAGACCCGTGTTTTCGAATCAAGATTTTTATAATAAATATTACAAATACCAAAGATGATTTTAGAAGTGGGTTTGTATTTAAATACGTTTCCAGTGATTTATTAAAAGTATTGGAGTGCGAGTCAAGGAATAGTAATTTTCAGGAAAGTCAACTCTAGAAGTGCTACTTTGACCATCCATTTTGGCTAAGTTAAAAGAGGAATTTCGAGTCGACTAAAACACGAGACTTGTTAAGAATTATCAAGACAACATATTGGTGTAAAGAATAAGGTTATAAATGGATAAGTATAACTTGAATTTGAGGAACACTCTCGGACTAAACTTGTGACTTAAGAGTTCGTTGATTAACATAGACTTAGTATGAGTCTAGAGGGACCCCTTAATGCCTTGTTTGTGATTTGCTTAAGTGTTTAAGCGTTAAGTTATAAGTGGATCGCATAGGGGATTGATTGAGTGTTTTCTTTGACTTGTTTAGATTGTCGAACATCCAGAGTACCAGGCAAGTTTACTAGTTCATACTCTATCATTCGGAGTATTTATATATTTTAAAAACATAAGTATGCTGATTAATTTTTCGATCCATAATTGCAAGTATTCTATCTAGTTGTTAATATTGATGAAATTAAATGCATGTATTTTATTTATTGTTCAAACTGTTCATCCGGATAATATAGATGATAGTAGTATATCTTAGGGTGAGGAAGCGTACTCATCCTCTACCAGTAGCACTTAGGGTGAGGAGGCGTACTCATCCTCTACCGATAGAAAACATAATGATTAGCGTAAGAGATAGGAGACGGCCGAGCCAGTATATCTTAGGGTGAGGAGGCGTACTCATCCTCTACCAGTATATTTTAGTGTGAGGAGGCGTACTCATCCTCTACCAGTATATCTTAGGGTGAGGAGGCGTACTCATCCTCTACCAGTAGCACTTAGGGTGAGGAGGCGTACTCATCCTCTATCTGTAGCAAACAACAGCTGTAATAGGACTGATCATCCTTTACGGATAGATGACAAGGGAAATCTCCGGAATAGGGTCCACCAGTAGTAATGGAAGTATATACTTGCCCAATGTATATGGGTAATATTCAGTATGGTGGAGAAACCAAGGATTCATTTCTTAAGAAGTATTGATGTATATATATATATATATATATATATATATATATATAGTATTCAAAAAGGGTGGAGAACATAGGAGTGCATTATACCACCTACGTATGCAAATGGCGTGATTCTTTTTCTAAATTGCATCTTTTGGAAATTATGTTGTTGGAAATCAAAATATACTTTATATATATATATATATATATATTCTGGTGATATAAAACTTGCTGGGCATTTTTGGCTCATTCTTTCTATTTTAAATATTCTAAAACAGCGGCGTCCGGATCTGGCACTAGTGTGGCGAACCGAGATAAAGGAAAGGGGAAAAGCAACTAATTCAGCGCATTAGTCTTTCAGTATCTGAGAAGGGTGAGCTGGAAAGTAGTTGTTTAATGCTCTATTATCTAGTATTTTGAAGTTGTAATAATATTTCAGAGATTCTGGGAAGTGAACTTGATATGTAATAACTTTTGGATTATTAAGTACTTGTTCTAAGTCTATAACCCGTGGAGTAATTATGGTGTTTATTACGAATATTGTTGTAGATTATATTGTGAGCAAGTGATTGAATATTCCGCAAGAGATGTGATGACCTGGATTCCTGTATGGAATTTGGGGGTGTTACAGAGAATGTTGAAAATCAAACTCAGGAGAAAGCAAAAGAAGAAGCTCCTAGTACTGAAAAGAAAAATGTTGTTACTGATGAGGGAGAGTTAGATATTCTTGAAACCTTGGAAGCAAATATTTTAAGGTTTGCAGTTGATTGCATTAATGCAGAAAAGGATGCTGTCAACAAAGAAGCTGTCGAGAATACTGAAGGCGCTGTCAAAGAAGATAGTGTCAAAAATGACACTGTCACGAAAGATACTGTCATGGAGGACACAGTTGAAGAAGACATTGTCAAGAGCTTGAATGAAGATGCTGTCAAAGATAAGGATGCTAAGGCATTCAAACCTAAAAGGACAAAAAGAAAAGCAAGAGCCTGACGTACAGTTCCAACAAAAGGCAAGACAAAGGCTGCAACAAAGACAAAGATGTATGGAGTAATGGTTGATAGGACACCTATTCAGAAAAGAGAAATAAAAAGCTTCGAATGTCAGAAAGAATTTGCTGAAAGAGACATCAAATCTGTCTCCTTGGATCTGGATGACACTAAGCAAAATGCAACCAAATACCCCATCTGGCACATAGATGGAAGTAAATGATGGATGTTGACAAGAATTTCACTATGATAATAGAGTCAACAGTGTTAGACAACCTCAAAATGACATCTGAAGTAGTGACGCGCAGAGTTGAATTCTTTGTGTTGGAAAGAATGGTGGAGCTTATGGAAAGATATGGCAATGTCCCTAAACCATCCATAGAATATATCCAGAAATACTATGCTGAAAGATATGATGAATTCTATGAGAAGTATGGTGACTGGAGGAATCATGATGATGCCAACTTGGGTATGAGTTCAGATGAGGGAGAGGTTGTGTCCAAGTATGACTGGGCAGAAAGAACGTCCTCTTATACACCTGCAGAAGTGAATGCTTATGAAGCAGCAGAAACATTCAGAACTACTGAAGAAGAATTGAAAACTGCTGACAAACCACCCAAGTCTGCCAAACAGACTGCTGAAGAGTTGGAAGCTAAATTGAAAGAAAACTGCAAGAAAGTGAACAAGATGAATAGTGAAGAACCAAACTATCAGCCATGTGTACTGGAAAATCCTCTCAGAATCATAGATGGGAAAGAAGAAATCTATGTAGATAGCTTTCATAAATTGAGGACCAGTATCTTGAAGAGTCTGTATTGGAAAGTTGTTGGATCACTCCACAAGCTAGAAATGCTATGTGCTTGGGAACTAGAGGTGATCTTTGATCAAAGAAGAGATGAAGATCCAAAACTTGACGGAAAAAGGAGAGTAACTTTAAATTCATTTCCTGTTAGAAGATTCAAAGTTGAAGAAGGTATTATTCCCAGATTACACAATTGTATAATTGTAGAAGGGGGGGGTTGAATACAATTCTTGATATTTATAAATTTCTGATAAGAACTCCAGAAATCTATACTTAGATAATTGCTGTAAAAAGATTAATGCAAAACACATAAAAATCAGGTGGTTAAATGCACCACCTGAAGCTTTTATTCGAAGAAAACTCTGTGATACAAAAGTACACAGCTTCTGTTTTACAACTCTTTGCTTTCTAAGGATATTCAATAAAAACCCTAAGCAAATGTATCTGTTTTCTTATCTTCTAAAGAGTTGCTACACTTGGTTATAAATCCCAAGTTTTCAAGTGCTACAGGAATAAGATAATATTAATCTAATTCAAGTTGACTTGTTACTCCTCTCCAAATACACATGTAGCCGAAAGGTTGTCCTTGTGAACAGACATGTCTCCTGCACCTTTCTTGTATTCATAGTGTAAACGGAATGCTTCTTTCTTCTGTGTTTCCAAAGTATGGCTGCCATACTACTTTTTGTATCTACTATCAACCCATGTGATCTGTCTGTCAAACCTGTCCTTATCAACTGCTAATCCCCAGCTTAGCATAGAAGTAAGTGTCAATGATTATCCATTGACATTGTACTCTGACATCCGTTGATGATATATTGAGCTGTATCTTTTGATATTGAGATTTGAGCTGTATCCGTTGATAGAGTGGATTTGAGTTGTATCCGTTGATAGAGTTCTGTCTTCATCCGTTGATGCACTTTCACTTAGACAGAATTACATAGCATAGCTTATTTACAATTGTCTACCCTATTCTGCCTATCCATTGATGGTCAACATGACTGTGGATAAAAACACTATCAACTGATAACATAGAGATACTGCAGTATGCTACAAAACCTCATCCGTTGATGAGCTACCTGTCAACGGATAGAGTTATAAATCCTCATCCGTTGACAGCTACAAAACCTTATACAACTTGATTGATTGTAAAGTTATCATCAAGTACAACATATTCCTAACAATCTCCCCCAATTTATACTTGATGGCAATAAAGCATAAATTCAGGACCTTGATGATAACAAAACAATCCTAAAGATATATATAGAACAATGCAAAAATTGTATTAAGCTACAAAAATTAAAAACTGAAAGTTTGAGAAATTTACAGAGAAGTGCTCCTTTAGACTGAGCAGATTAAAACTATTTCTTCTCTCTTGTTGGCATCACCCTTGATTTTCCTTCTTTGGCAGAGTTGGACTCAATCTGCATTTGGAGTTGCCTATAGAAGGCATCTTCTTCATCAACTTTTGGATTTAGCTTTTGTTGTAACCATCTCAGGTATTGAGAACTAGCCTTTGATAGTTGGTCTTCTAACATGAAGAATCTCCTGTTACCATCTTCATCCCTGAACTCCATCATCCAGAAGGGTTGATGGTGGATTTTCTGTCCATTGTATGGGATCTTCATCTTCCTTGGTAGACTTGATGGTGAGTTCCATTCTCTCCTTATCTGTTCTATTTTGTCCAGTATCTCCCATTTTGATATCTTGGAGAACCCTGTGTATCTCTTAATTGCAGAGAACACCTTGGTTAATGTCAGATAATTTTCTCCAAGAACCCTCTGTAGTGGCCATTTCCTTCCTTTTCCTCCCTTGTATACAAAGACCAATCTCTCAGGCAAATGTTTATATTTGTCAATTCCTCTTAGTTCTGACAATTCATCCAGATACAGATTCATGCCAGAGTATTCTTCAATATCTGCCTGATAGATAAAATCATCCTTGTTTTCCAAGATTGGCTGCTTGACAATAGCAGGTACCCTAGCAACTTGAATTGGTTCCTTTGAAGGTTGCTTCTTTGGTATCCTTTTCTTCTGTTTAGGCTTCTGTTGAGGCTTCAGCAAGAATGAAGGAACCTCAATGGAGTCAAGATTCATTGGTTCCTCTTTAGGTATTATAGGGCCACCATGGAAATTCACAGCCGGGTTGAATACTTTTGCAGAAATAGGTTGTGATGAGCCAACTATTTCCTTGCTTTCAATTTCTGGAGAGACAGGCCTCCTTACCTTTGATTTCACTCTCCTTTTAGGTTTGGATTTGGGGACTGATTTCACTTTCCTTTTAGGTTTGGATTTGGGGACTTCCTCAGGTTCCATCATTTCATCCTCTACCTCATCCAATAACTCCTGAGCCAGCCTGGCTTGTTTCTCAAATGAGTTTTCATATTGATTTTCTTCACTTGGATGAGCTTCCCTGAGAAGTCTGGAGGTATCCTCTCTTTTTGCTTCAACAAATCTAGGATGGCTGTTGGATATATTTAATACTTTTCCATTCCTTATTATTACAGCCATCCAATCTCTTACACTCTTATTTGTCTTTTCCTTGAACTCTTTGATTGTCTTTCCCATTAGCTTCTCATCATCATCCTTGGGAAATGGAAAGTCCAATTGTAACTTGTTCTTCCCATTTGCTTTAGGTGGTGAGTAACCTCTGGTTTTTATGCAGGGTTCAAATTCTTTGACAAAGGAAGGTTCAGCATCATAAAATGTGGGAGCCACAATCTCTGGAGTGAGCACCTTCAGAATTGTAGTTGATATTGTTGGAGCTGAGGACTGAGTAGAGAACAGAGTTGATATAATTGATGCATTGATCATTCTCTCTGTCCTCAAAATTCTTTCATTTGCCTCCTTGTTGATCTTTTCTAAGGCCTTTATTCTGGCTTGCCTTTCACCATCTGAGATTTCTGATAAGTCAGGAATCACAGGCAAAGCCTTTTGTTTCTTCACAGGGGAAGCCTCTATAGTAAACTCTGTTGGAATAACCACTATAATTGGCTGTTGCTCCCCCTCAATTTGTGCTATCTTACTACTGGAAGCTTGAATTTGACTAGAAGTAGCTGCAACCTCTTCTACCTTTTTCTCCCCCTTTTTGTTAGCATCAAGGGCTGGAGGTGAGGCTACAAGGAGCCTTTCCAGTAGCTTAGTCTGTTTGGATTGATTTGCAATGAGTGTCTGCATTTGAGATTCCATACTATCCACTCTGGAGGAGAGATGCTGAACAGACTTGGCCAGGCTATCTTCTTTCAGTAGTTTGCTAGTCAGCACCTTCTGAGTGGTAGTAGGGGCTAGTGCCTCAATCCTGGCATCTAGTTCCACTTTCATTTCTCTAATTGCAGTTTGGACCTCCTTCTGTTGTGTTCTTTAAATAACCATGTGCATCTTGTGAAGTTTCAGGGAGTCCATTATTTGTTGAAGGACAGCCTTCCTCTGTGGATCTGCATTTTGGTGCTCAGCCCAAGCAGATTGATATTGCTTCATAATCTCCACATTGAAGTCACCAGCCACAGTGGCAGTAGAGAATAGCCATTCTGGAGTATCTCCCACATTGACTTCTTCATCATTTGCTGTGCTGTCTCTGTCATCACTGCCAAACTCTTCACTGTCAGCATCTGAAGGCAGAGTTGTCAAGGCTTCCTTTGCTCTTTGTAGAGATTGTGAGGTGTGCACTAGGTGCATTGCCTCCTCTGCCTCCACATTGCCCTGTTGTGCCATGACTTGATAGGCAGAAACAGGATGAGTAAAGGTTTCAAGATCCAAAGAGATGGAGTCAATGATTGACTGATATTCTTGTCGAAATTCCATCTCTTTAGAAGCTTCATTTACCTCCATTAACTCACTTGCAATGGCTGGATCTTCCTGCCTTATTTCTCCTGTAGTCCTTTCTCTCCTCTCATCTCTCTTTTCTTGCATCAGGGGCTCCCCCTAGCTCACACCTCTCACACCCTCACCTTCACCTACTAAGGTGAAACTCTCTTGCTCTCTTTTTGCCTGACCTGAAGAAATGGTTAACCTCTCATTATTTGCCTCTCCTTTTGCCTGCTCACAAGGCAGCCTCTCACTCCCTTCCCTCAATCCTAAAGGTGCTTCAACTACTGAGAACTCCTCCACACTTGACACAGGAATGTCAGATATAGTAGTACTAGAGTGGGTTATCAACGGATAAGGGATATCCGTTGATGGAGTAGTTATAGCTATCAACGGATGGCTAGACATTGGCGCATCCGTCGATGGAGAAACACTTGTCAACGGATGAAGGATATCCGTTGATGAAGGAATGATAGTATCCGTTGAAGTGAAAACCAACACTGAATCTGTGGAGATTGATTTTAAAGATGAGGCCACGGATGTTGTTTTGAATTCAGGAATGGAAGATTGATTTCCCAACAAATCATCTAAAAGATGATGACCACCAATTGCAGAGTGGGGCTTCTCCAAGAATCTTAAAGATGGAGAATCAGGAATTGATGTAGATATCATATCCACATCCAGAGATGGAGTTGGTGATGGTGGATTGTAATGTCACTACGCCATAAATGCTCATATGCAATGCTTTTATCTAGTGTTTTACTGAAAGTGTTCTGTTAGGTATGAAATTTTGGCTCTAATGAAACAGAATTTGAACTGGTGTTGCATTACACATAATTAGCGTTGCATTTGATCCACGGTGTTTCACATAATGCAACACTAAGAGCTGGCGTTGCTTTAGATATTTTTTAATTTTAAAAAATGCTGATGTGGCAGCAGTGGGGGCCACATTTGCTGACGTGGCATTGCTGACGTGGCAAGTGTGGGGCCCACAATTGCTGATGTGGCAGATGTGGGGCCCATATTTGCTGACATGGCATTTGCTGACGTGGCAGAAGCGTTGCATTAGGTGAAAAAAGCGTTGCATTCTCTATCTAAAAGCGTTGCATTAGTTAATTTTTAATTTTAATAAACGCTGACGTGGCTGTTGTGGGACCCACCTGGGTGACGTGGCAGTGTGGGGCCCACAAGGATGACGTGGCAGAAGGCCAGAGATGCTGACGTGGCAGGTGTGGGCCCACAATTGCTGACGTGGCAGGCGTGGGGCCCACATTTGCTGACATGACATTCGGTGACGTGGCAGAAGCGTTGCATTAGGTGTAAAAAGCGTTGCATTTGCTATATAAAAGCGTTGCATTAGGTATTTTTAATATTAATAAAGTCTGACGTGGCAGCTGTGGGGCCCACTAAGGGTGACGTGGCAGTGTGGGGCCCACAATGGTGGCGTGGCAGGTGGTCCACAGATGCTGACGTGGTAGGTGTGGGGCCCACAATTGCGGACGTGGCAGGTGGGGGACCCACATTTGCTGACGTGGCATTCGCTGACGTGGCAGAAGCGTTGCATTAGGAGAAAAAAGCGTTGCATTTGATGTTTTGAAGTGTTACGTTAACTGCTGCTCTTACCGGAATGATGAAACTATTTTTTAAAATCTTTTTTTCGACGTTCCAATCGTACGGATGTCAAGATATAACGGTTTTAGTGAAGTGGTAAATTTTTAAAAAATTTGCTAGATGTATTTGGTTTGGTTTTGTAACGGTCAAACCGGTCAACGTAGACTTCCCTTTTAAATAGTCTTGTCCCGAATGATGAAACTATTTTTTAAAATCTTTTTTTCGACGTTCCAATCGTACGGATGTCAAGATATAACGGTTTTAGTGAAGTGGTAAATTTTTAAAAAATTTGCTAGATGTATTTGGTTTGGTTTTGTAACGGTCAAACCGGTCAACGTAGACTTCCCTTTTAAACAGTCTTGTCCCGAATGATGAAACTATTTTTTAAAATCTTTTTTTCGACGTTCCAATCGTACGGATGTCAAGATATAACGGTTTTAGTGAAGTGGTAAATTTTTAAAAAATTTGCTAGATGTATTTGGTTTGGTTTTGTAGTGGTCAAACCGGTCAACGTAGACTTCCCTTTTAAATAGTCTTGTCCCGAATGATGAAACTATTTTTTAAAATCTTTTTTTCGACGTTCCAATCGTACGGATGTCAAGATATAACGGTTTTAGTGAAGTGGTAAATTTTTAAAAAAATTGCTAGATGTATTTGGTTTGGTTTTGTAGTGGTCAAACCGGTCAACGTAGACTTCCCTTTTAAATAGTCTTGTCCCGAATGATGAAACTATTTTTTAAAATCTTTTTTCGACGTTCCAATCGTACGGATGTCAAGATATAACGGTTTTAGTGAAGTGGTAAATTTTTAAAAAATTTGCTAGATGTATTTGGTTTGGTTTTGTAACGGTCAAACCGGTCAACGTAGACTTCCCTTTTAAATAGTCTTGTCCCGAATGATGAAACTATTTTTTAAAATCTTTTTTTCGACGTTCCAATCGTACGGATGTCAAGATATAACTGTTTTAGTGAAGTGGTAAATTTTTAAAAAAATTGCTAGATGTATTTGGTTTGGTTTTGTAGTGGTCAAACCGGTCAACGTAGACTTCCCTTTTAAATAGTCTTGTCCCGAATGATGAAACTATTTTTTAAAATCTTTTCTTCGACGTTCCAATCGTACGGATGTCAAGATATAACGGTTTTAGTGAAGTGGTAAATTTTTAAAAAATTTGCTAGATGTATTTGGTTTGGTTTTGTAACGGTCAAACCGGTCAACGTAGACTTCCCTTTTAAATAGTCTTGTCCCGAATGATGAAACTATTTTTAAAATCTTTTTTTCGACGTTCCAATCGTACGGATGTCAAGATATAACGGTTTTAGTGAAGTGGTAAATTTTTAAAAAATTTGCTAGATGTATTTGGTTTGGTTTTGTAGTGGTCAAACCGGTCAACGTAGACTTCCCTTTTAAATAGTCTTGTCCCGAATGATGAAACTATTTTTTAAAATCTTTTTTTCGACGTTCCAATCGTACGGATGTCAAGATATAACGGTTTTAGTGAAGTGGTAAATTTTTAAAAAATTTGCTAGATGTATTTGGTTTGGTTTTGTAACGGTCAAACCGGTCAACGTAGACTTCCCTTTTAAATAGTCTTGTCCCGAATGATGAAACTATTTTTTAAAATCTTTTTTTCGACGTTCCAATCGTACGGATGTCAAGATATAACTGTTTTAGTGAAGTGGTAAATTTTTAAAAAAATTGCTAGATGTATTTGGTTTGGTTTTGTAGTGGTCAAACCGGTCAACGTAGACTTCCCTTTTAAATAGTCTTGTCCCGAATGATGAAACTATTTTTTAAAATCTTTTTTTCGACGTTCCAATCATACGGATGTCAAGATATAACGGTTTTAGTGAAGTGGTAAATTTTTAAAAAATTTGCTAGATGTATTTGGTTTGGTTTTGTAACGGTTAAACCGGTCAACGTAGACTTCCCTTTTAAATAGTCTTGTCCCGAATGATGAAACTATTTTTTAAAATCTTTTTTTCGACGTACCAATTGTACGGATGTCAAGATATAACGGTTTTAGTGAAGTGGTAAATTTTTAAAAAATTTGCTAGATGTATTTGGTTTGGTTTTGTAACGGTCAAACCGGTCAACGTAGACTTCCCTTTTAAATAGTCTTGTCCCGAATGATGAAACTATTTTTTAAAATCTTTTTTTCGACGTTCCAATCGTACGGATGTCAAGATATAACGGTTTTAGTGAAGTGGTAAATTTTTAAAAAATTTGCTAGATGTATTTGGTTTGGTTTTGTAACGGTCAAACCGGTCAACGTAGACTTCCCTTTTAAATAGTCTTGTCCCGAATAATGAAACTATTTTTTAAAATCTTTTTTTCGACGTTCCAATCGTACGGATGTCAAGATATAACGGTTTTAGTGAAGTGGTAAATTTTTAAAAAATTTTCTAGATGTATTTGGTTTGGTTTTGTAACGGTCAAACCGGTCAACGTAGACTTCCCTTTTAAATAGTCTTGTCCTTCTAAAATTTCGTAGAGTAAATTTTTTTAAAAAGCCTGTTTATCGAAATATATAAAATGAAAAGTACATTTTAATCTTTTTTCAGTTTAAAATTTGATAAATAATATATCTTAATTTGTTTTTAAAAAATTGTATTTTACAATAATAAATAAATAAAATGTAATAAAGGTACACACACGTGACACACATACAAGCAGCACAAGTAAAAAATCGGGCGGAAAAATTCCCCCCTTAATTTTCAGAACACTTTCCCCCTTTTACACTCTCTCTCTCAAACATACACTCTCAAACATACTCTCTCTCTCAAACATACATATCTCTCTCTCAGATCTGTTATACATGAAGGGTCTGCAGCTTAATTAGGCTTCAGCTTAATTAGGTAATTGTATATACCTTTCTTCTCGATGTTTAATTAATTACCCGACTCACTCTAATTTTTTTGATTTGCAGCTTAATTAGGGCTTCAGCTTGAACTTGTTTAGGTAATTCATCTCTAGTTAGATACCCGGTTTTTTGAAAGTGTTTCTATGTGTCATCTTCAACTTATTCTATGTACATGCTCGTTTACATTTCTTTAATTAGGTTTTTTTTAATTAGGGTTTTTTCATCTTTGTTTTGGTTTTTCTTTTTGATTTGTTTTTTAATTAGGGTTTTCTTTTTGATTTGTTTTTTAATTAGGGTTTTCTTTTTGATTTTTTGTATGGTTATGTGTGTGTATAAATAATATGATTTTAATGTGATATTGTGTCTCTGTTGGTGTCTGTTTAGGTAGTAGTTTATGTGTGTATTTGTATGGTTAGTAATTTTTTCTAGAGATTAGGCTATATGTGTCCTAAATATGTTTTGGTTATTGCACAATATTAAGCCTCTGGTTTTCCCGATAGGTGGATTTTGTTGTTGAACCTATGAGATAAGAAGGGATGAAGTATAAATAAAACACTTTATTTGTTCCGTCTCATAATATCTTTAACAAATTTAACATTTCATCACACTTTCTTTAACATGTCACCATCTCCAAATCCCTCAACCACCTGCTCACTCGAAATAGTGGCACATATCTGGAATGCAGTTTGTATGTGTAAAACTAGAGGGACTGTTCATTATAGATGAACCTAGAGTAGTTTACAATCAGTTAATAAAAACGTAGTCATATTTATAGACTCAAGCTATGCATATACTCCTACAAGTCATATTTTAATTTATAGACTATTTCAAATTGCATTGAATTTTTTTAATTTTAAAGTTTGTTGATGTACTCGATTCATGGCACAAGGTTACAAAATTGAAGTGAGCGATTTCACAAAGGTATGATGGAGTAGACAATAGCGTTTAGTAATATATACTATACCAGGTTCAAAGGGTAAGAAGGCAGCAAAAAAGGATGTAAGATAGAAGTGGGAAGAAAATTAAAGTGAAAAAATTGTTAGGTTTGCTAAGAAAATAAAATATGGAGGTAGAGTGAGGCTGAGACTTGGCATACGAGTTAAGAAAATTGTCAGATATGATTTTTTAATGACGGTTTCTGCTGAAATCAATTTGGATTTGCTGAAAAGGATGAACAATATAATGCTATTATTTTATTAAATCCCTTCGGCATCCCCTCCTCTTCACTGTTAGCAACTTCAATCCAGTATATTTGATTTGTTTTTTAATTAGGGTTTTCTTTTTGATTTTTTGTATGGTTATGTGTGTGTATAAATAATATGATTTTAATGTGATATTGTGTCTCTGTTGGTGTCTGTTTAGGTAGTAGTTTATGTGTGTATTTGTATGGTTTTACTAATTAAGATATCTGTGTTTGTGCAGAGGAAAGAGGATTAAGTGGAACGCATTTGATTTTGTACTTTGGAACACATTTTATAAGTAAGCCTCCTCTGCTCTTCTTGAACTTCATGCCTGTTATGTTTTAGTTTTATATGTTCTTCTTGAACGCATTTGATTTTATATCTTCATGCCTGTTATATGTGGTTTTACTTAATAAAATGTATGCCTGTTATGTAACTGTGTATCTATGTGTGGTGTATCTGTGTGTAACTTTAATTGATCTGTTGCGCTTGTCCCAGTTAAGTACGAATGTATGTGTATCTTAACTTTATTCAGTAAAACTCTATTATTTTATAATTTTGTAGAGGCTTAATAGATAGGGATATACAGGGAGTGATTAGGACATATAAAATCATATGCGCCAATATTTAAAATTAAATATTAGTCAGTGAATGCATTTAATGTGGTCAAACCAAACTGTACAGGGGTAGCCATTGTTCACGTGTTGGAACGGTTAGTTGTACCGAATTAGTCGTACTAGTTCACGAAGAGATTGAGGTCATGGATGATGAGTACTACCTTTGGATAGGATTTCCAAGATCTAGTCCAGAGTATATAGGAGGAATAAAAGCTTTTTTGAAAAATGCATTTCCCATCTATAAAAATGGCGATGAAATGAAGTGCCCTTGCAAAAAATGTTCGGAACGTAATTGGTATTGTCAAAATGTCATATACGATCATCTTGTGGTCAATGGCCCTTCTCCGTTGCATGCCGAATGGATTTGTGAGGTTTCACAAACAAAATTAGGAGCTACTGATGACTTCAAAGATTCTGAAATGGAGATCGATTTTCAAGATAATTTAGATGCGATGTTCAGTTGTGCGCGTAAGAATTTTGAAAATCACGGTTTCTGTGAAGGCGAACCAAATCTAGAGGCTCAGAAATTTACTCGGCATGTTAACAAAGGAAAACAACCATTATATCCTGGTTGTACTACATTTTCTCGATTAAGTTTCCTGATCAGACTTTATCATTTAAAGTGTGTTCATGGAATTAGTGAGTCTGCGTTTGGGGAATTGCTAATGTTGATCAAAGAAGCTTTTCCTGATGCCCATCTACCATTGTCTTTCAATGCTGCAAAGAGTGTCATTAGGGATTTAGGTCTTGAATACCAGAAAATACATGCCTGCCCAAACAGTTGCATGTTGTATTGGGCAGAAAATCAAGATAAAGATGTTTGTGACACTTGTGGTGTTTCGAGGTGGGTTGTACAAGAAAAGAAAGGCAACGCTGATGATAACAATCCACCGAAGTTGATTCACAAAGTGCCAGCAAACGTTATGAGGTACTTTCCGCTAATACCAAGGTTGCAAAGGATGTTCATGTGTAAAGAATTTTCCAAACTTATGAGATGGCATGCAGTGGGACGAACAGAAGATGGAAAACTAAGACATCAGAAAAGAGAGAAAGGTGGTGGGGTATAAGAGCCATGATGCTCATTTCATACTCCACCATTTATTACAATTTGCCGTGAAAAATACTTTAAAACCCGAGGTTGCATTTCCGATGATCAGACTTAGTGCATTCCTTAGAGGTCTATGGGGCAAGGTCATTGAATTGGATGATATCAAGAGACTGCAAAAAGAAATTGTCGAGATACTTTGCCAATTTGAAACGATTTTTGTAGAGCCTTTTTTCGATATAACGGTCCACTTACCTGTTCATTTATGCAGAGAAGTCGAATACGGTGGACCTGAACACCTGAGATGCATGTTTCCAATTGAGCGGTATCTAGGAAAGTTGAAATCTTATGTCAGAAATAGAAGTAGGCCAGAAGGTTCCATTGCAGAAGGGTACTTGGCAGAAGAGTGTCTGACATTTTGTTCAAGGTTTTTGAGTGTTGATGGAGGAATTGAAAATAAGTCGACTGATTTTGGAAGATGTCCAACAGATGTGGAATATCATATTGGAACAAAAAAAAATAAAGATGGCAAGATATTCAAATTGAAAGATGCAGACTGGAAGGCAACACATCGCTGTGTTCTGTTCAATTCCGGTAAAAAGGAAATAGGGAGTTTGATCGAGTAAGTTCTTAAGTCCCTTTTTCATTTTACTCAACACTTTAATATTAATGTCTGCATGTTATAGATTATTTAACCTCAATAATTATTCAGGGAGCATCGAGCTTTACAAAATGGTTTTGCAAGTCAAAGAAGGTACAAAAGGGAACGAGCACACACCGAAGAGTTTTCGAAATGGTTAAAGGATGAGATTCTGAAAAAGGAAAATATTTCAAGGGAATTAGAGGTGTTTGCTTTGGGTCCTAATCGAGTAGCTAGGAAGTTTACGGGCTTTGTAATAAATGGATATAGATTCCACACCAAATTTCGAGATGCTCGATGTACCACACAAAATAGCGGGGTATTTTTGACTGCTGAAACCACTAGCTTTGCAAGTTCGAAAGACCAAAACCCAAAAGTTGGGGCTGTCAATTACTACGGATCAATTGAAGAAATTATTGAACTTGACTATTGGGGAGCTTTTAGAGTGGTCCTTTTTAAGTGCTGCTGGTACCAAGAAGAAAAAGATCCGTATGGTCTTACTCGAGTTAATTTTAATAAGTTATGCTATAAATCTGATCTTTATGTCCTGTCTTCACAAGTTCAACAAGTCTTTTATGTGGAAGATCCATTTGAAAAGAACTGTCACTATGTTATTAAGAAGTTGCCGAGGGACTGGTCTGATGCTGAAAATCAGAACGCAATGGAAGTAGACATGTGTTCACATGATATTGGAATAGATCTTGAAATAGAAGCTGAAGTTGTTGAAGGGGGGTGGATTAGGGATGATGTTCCCTTAACACAAATTCCTGTTCCCTCTCCTTAAATCAAAGAAACTGCTGGCTGTTTACTTTATGATGTATTTGGCACTTTATGATGTATTAAGCACTTTTTGATTTGGTTGTAATTCTTTACCTTTGATTAATGTATGTGGCAGTACTTTTTAAAAATTCAATTTAGACTCTGCATTTCTTTACACTATGGCATAAATCAGTGTACTTTTTAGGAATTGTGTTATATATTTAATTTTTATATGTGATACTGTTTAATAATTTTCATAGTTTGTCTTTATATTTTCAATTTTGTGTTGCACAAATACAGCCATTAATGTATTTATTTTGTACAGGATGGATACAACTCTACATGTCAGGCTGCATTACGCTGGAGAGTTTCACAAGACAAGTTATATGGGTGGAAAATCTTTGCTAGCACCCGTGGATTCTGAGAGATTTTCATATAGTGTGCTTATGGAGTTTGTGAAAGATTACCTCGAGTTCACAGAAATTGGAGGAGCCTATATCAGAAAAGAAAAGAGGGGTGGCTGGGAGCTTGTGTTGGATGACAAGGATGTGACCAACTTTGTAAAAGGCTTCAATAATGAAGAAGAAATTGATTTTTACATTGACAACACTGTGGACAAAGACATTGAGCCCACTAGTCAAATGCAGCCACATGTAATAATACGGCCAAGGAAAAATATAATTCAAGGTATATATCGTTTATGTAAATTAGATGTCATTCTCATGTTATATTTGGTTATATATGTGTAACGAATAATGAAGTCCACCGTTTTTATTTCTGTTGTTACAGATTCTGCTAAGAAACCAGTGGCAAAGCGCAAGTACACTACCACACATCAACTTCAGCAGCAACAAAAAATTCCGAAAAGAAAGTCACCTCGGCTGAGTAAGGGGACAGAATCTGTGCTTGATTTGACTACTAGTAAACAAGATGTGGGTGTGAAAGAAAATGGAACGAGGAGGAAATTGAATTTAGAAATTGGACCAGATGACCATGCAGATACCGGAGAGAATGATGTTGAGGTACTTTTGACCTATCATTTTATGTTCAAATTTCCTGTACATTACCTTCTTAAGCACATTTTTTGCTTAACCTGCTTATAGTTGCAACCACCACCACCACTGACGAATTATGAGCTAGGGAGATTAGCACGCATGAAAGAAAATGAGGTAGTTTTTGAATCACTTGGGTTACGCAAATTAGTTACTGGTATGACAACTTCTGCACAACAGAATATGAAAAGAAAAGGTAAAGATCGTGAGGCATGCGATGAATATATTCCTGAAAATGAGGGCGAAGATGATGGTGATGATTCATCAGAGGTGCATAAAGATAATTTGTTTACTACTTACTGTCTTGTTTTTATGCACTTAAAAATTTTCAAGCTACTAATCCTGAACTTTTACTGAAGTGTAGAGAACAAAAGTTGTTCAGTCAAGCAAACCTACTGGACCAAGAACTCGTTCGCGAGCCAATGCAGCCCTTCAGATTGAGAAAGAACCAACAAGCGCTCCCACTGCAATCGAGAAGCAACCAAACAAAGCTGGCACTACCAGGGGAGCTACAAGCTCGTCTCGTCCTTCAGTTTTGAAACCAACATGTAGCAAATTGTTTAAACAACCAAGCAATCCTGGAGAAGCTGGTTCAGTCGCTGCATATTTAGCGATGCGGGAACGTCAAAAGCAGAATGTTGCAGCTCCAGTAATGGAAAATGTCAATGAATTAGACCAAGAAGGGATTGAAAATGAAGAAGTTGAAGAAGGTACAATGTCATATTTCTTGCATGCTTTTTATGTTTTCTATTATATTTTTTTGTGAGGTTGTACATTGATTTTTTTATTCATTTTCTTTGAACCTGGTATGTAAAGTACAAGCTCCAAGAAAACCAAGAGGGCGGTCAAAAATGAGTAAGGTTCATGCAAGAGGTCCTGATGATAAAGTAGTTCTCTCTGTGAATGAAGATGGTCAACCAATTTCTGATAACCGAAAAGTAGTTACTGAGTTAAGTAATTTTCTAGGGACACTAGTGAAGGATAATGTGTCTCTCACTTACATCAATTGGCATGTTGTTCCTGTCCAATTAAAGAATGAAATGATGGAATATACACTGGTAATCTCTATCACATTAAATCATATATAGTTCAACAGACTTACTTTATTTATGATTTTAATTAACCAATTTATTTCATGAATTCTATGTTTGCAGGCTAGGTATGATATTCCGGAAGGAGGACACAAGTGGGTCATGCACACACTTAATGAAGCTTGGAGGAGGCACAAGTCTGTGATGAAAGCAGCGCATTATAAAAAATATGCAACTGATGAGCAGAGGATTGAGAACAGGCCCAAAGCAATTCCTTTTGAAGATTTTAAAATGCTCTTGAAGTACTGGGGGGATGAATCAGTTCAGGTACTTCTTAAATGTGACAAAAAAATAATATTAGTTCACATTTTAATTTATCAAGAATTTTCATATATTAGTTCACATTTTAATTTATCTTGTTTAGTCAGAATCCTTTAATTAAAAAAAAATTCTTTTGATTTTCTGTTTTGTTTTAATTTTCAGGCCCTAGCCGAGGATAATGCAGCACGTCGTAATACAATAAGTGAGACACATACTTTGGGTCCCATAACTCATGCACATGCTAAAGAAAAGCTAGTATGTGTTTTTTCTCAACTCCACGTTACAATAGATTGAACTTAACTCTTTATTTAATTCTGATTCTTTTTCACTTTTATCTGAATTCTTGACCCTGCAGTGGTTATAGTTAAAATCTTTATGTTTATATTTATGTTCTTGTAATTAAATTGGTTCTTGTGAAGGTAATGTGTAGAAAGCAAAAAAATTAATACTTGGATAAATTTTATGATTCCAAATTATATGAACTGCTTGTAGGATATAGTCTCCCTATGATTCCAAAGTTATGGTTCAATTTGTTGCTACTAATTAAATGTGTGGGAATTGCAAGTCTGTGCTAATTGATACTTGCCTCTAAGTTTATGTTTTTTCTCCAATTAAAGCTTTTCTAGATTTATATATATATATATATATATATATATATATATATATCCATGGATTGTATGTGCGTAAGATTTGCTTATCCATTGGCAGTTAGATTTTTAAACTCTTAATATTGAATGTTAAAAATTCTGTTTAATATTGATAATTTTGATACTTGATAGAGAAAGGACAAGAAACTTGCCAATCCATCTGATGCTGAGATCTATTTGGAAACCTATAAACGAGAACCAGGGAAAACTTACAAGGCAGATACAGAAAAACTGAGAACCAAATATGTAAGTACTACGTGGATAGGAATGTGCTGATTTAGGTTTCTTATATTGATTCTAAAAGTTGCATTTTTCTAGTAAAATGGAGATGGCAAAATAATATTGTTTACAGAAGAAGTTTAGTTCATAGTTCATACTTATCACAAATTCCTACTCAATCCAGTGGTACTCAACGTAACTGTCTATAGATAGTTTCCCACATTTGCTGTTTGACGTATTTTTGTCTTGTATTTAGAAACCTCCATGATTTAATATTACCATTTGTTTTGAATAGCTTCTCCCAGTTAGCTGTCTATATATCATGCATAAGTAGTTTGAATTCATGTATGGTTTCTAATATTAATGTAACCACTTGCTGTAGATAAAAGTTCAGGAATTGGTAAATGCTGGAAAAATTGATGAGGCCAATGCACTTGTCGCTGGTGGGAGAACTCATGGGCAGAACTGGTTAGTGGGCAGGAGAGGTAAAAAATCTGAACAGAATACTACTCCTCCTGCTCTTGCAGACAGTTATGTGCAGGAATTGACCATGAAAATAAAGCAAAATCTTGAGGCTGATTTTATGGCCAAGGTGAACACAAAAGTGAAAGAGAATATGTCATGGATGTTGAACAAACTTGGTGAAGATAATCCAGGTCTTAAATTCGATGTGAAAGAGTTGTGTGCCACCGCTTCAAGTAATTATGATGACAACGATACTGGTACTCCTACGACTCAAGGCGGCACCACCGAATAGCAATATGTAATGGTTTCGTACTTTTAGAATTTAGACTTAATCGTATGTACTTTTCGGTTTAGAATTATGTTGGTTTAGCACACTTGTTCTTTTGGTATTAGTATGATGTTGGTGTGGATTGTAAATATTTGGTGGCTGTTGAATATTTGGTGGATGTTGAATGTTTGGATGGCTTTGAATGCCTTTGTATTTTTATGGGTTTTTGTATGTAAGAAACAGACCATTGCAGAAATTTTCATCAAAGCGTTGCATTTGATATTTCTTGTGTTGCATTTCTACTGTTTTATTAGATACTTCTAGTGTTTTAAAAAGCAGATAAAAGCGTTGCATTACATAGTTGTGGGGCCCAGTGCTGACGTGGCATGTGGAACCCTGTGATGACATGGCATGTGGGACCCTGTGCTGACGTGGCACCTGGACCCCGTACTGACGTGGCATGTGGGACCCACTACTGACGTGGCATGACAGGTCCCACTCCTGACATGGCACGTGGGCCCCACATGCTGACATGGCATGCCAGCTGTACTGTTACTGACGTGGCATGCCAGCTGGGCTGTTGCTGACGTGGCATGCTAGCTGGACCCATTGCTGATGTGGAATGCTTGTGGGGCCCACATTCGTGACGTGGAATTGTAACTATGTCTCATGTCAATTGCAACGCCTCTTTGATGTTGCATTTGCTTGCTGTGGTGTTGCATTACATGTCAGATGCAACGCTTATTGCTGTTACATTAGATGTCAGAAAGCGTTGGATTATGGGGTCTAACGAGACGGTCTCGAATGCAACGCCCCCTGGTGTTGCATTTGGTCTAATGCAACGCTTTTTTGGCCTAAAGCAACATTAAACAGGGCGTTGCATTTGAGCGTTTATGGCGTAGTGTGTGTATCGATTTGAAGGTTAAGATCAAGGGGCTGTGACTCCACATTTATTGAAGTCACATCAAACTGAATTTGAGAAGGTACAGTTTGCTGTACTGTGTGTGCACTCTGTGCTTCCCCCATGGTTTTAGATTTTACTCTTCTTTCATAGGTTTTTGAGAGAGGGCTAGTGTCCCTTACCCCTTTGTGCAGAGTTGCTGTAGAACTAGTAGTCACATCCTGTTGAGAGGATGTAACTTGGGCTTGGCTATTTGGTGCACTTTCCTCACCTACCTTATTCTTAGGGCTTGCACCCTGTCCCTCACCACTCACTACCTCCTTCACACTCCCCTCAAGAGTTGTGGTAGTTTTTGCAACAGGTGCTTTTTGAGAAGCACCTGAGGTTTGTGTCTTAGACTTTGGTTTGGAAACTTTTATTTTAGTCACTTGGGTAGGAGCCTGTTTGGTCACTACTACAGACTCCATTATGACTATGGAAGGCAAAGAAATTTGGGGGGTAGAGATAGGAGATTCAAGGTTAGAAAGAGTTACCTGAACAATTGGTAGATATACCAATTGTACTTCTGCATTGGAGTTCATTCGAATTAAATAACTTAAGACCCTCTTCTCCTGAACAAAACATGTGAACTTGCTATCCGGGTTAGCAATGGACAGCTCATTCAGAGATACATGCAGTGCTAAGAGCATAAAAAATCTAGCAAAATAGATATTCTTGCTCCTAGTTTCCTTTTTACCTAATTTTGCTGCTATCTCATACATGACTAGTGTGCCAAAGTTATAGAATTTATCAGTCAGAAGCATACACAACATAACTAGCATGGAATTGGTAACAGCATCAAAATTAATAATTTTGCCTGAAAAAGTTTTAATGAAGGCATCACAAAAATAACTACATTCTTTAACCATCCCTTTCCTAACAATTTTCCATAAATTATCAGTACTAAGGGCATAATTTATGGAATTAAGCATGGCAACTATTTCAGCATCACTGGGTACTTTCAGACAGTTATTCTCAGGTAATTTTAAACAAGCAGTTATCACATCAGAGTTAACTACATAGTTTTTACCCTTTAAGGAAAAAGCAATTGTACCGTCTGTGCCATTGAACTCAGCAGATGCCCACACCTCTTCGATTACCTCGTGGATTAGAGGAGTGGTGGCAGTCATAGCATACAAAAGTTTACAGTTCTTCACAAAATTCATCATGGTGTGATTAGCTTCTGGCGCATTCACTGTATCGACATAGGCCGCGAAATTGTTCTTCTCATAGGTGAACCCAGTGGAAGACATCATCTTAACAATAGGCGGCATTGAAGTGTTTGAACTTTTGTTGCAGAGAGTTTTTGTGAAGAAGATGCAGTTTACTTAAGAGAATCTTGAAAGTCGATAAAAGTGAGATGTGAGAGCACAAGACAGCCTTTTATACTTTTCAAGAATTGAAAATGAAATAATTAAAAGTAATTACCCATTGGTCAAAAGTAACTGTCAAATAATAAAAGAAAATAAATATAACCAGTCCTATATAGATACACGTTTACCAACGGTCATATTTAAAAGAAAATATGTATATCAACGGATATGAAATGAACGGTTGAGAAATAGTTTATCCGTTGATGACGTGGATAACCTGTTATCCGTTGATATACGAAAATCTAGGAATGTGTTTATGCTATCAACGGGTAAAAGGATATCCGTTGATAAGATAATTTTGCCTTGGACAAAATTTCTGAAGAAAATTTTTCTGAGAGTTTTTAATTCTCAAGTAAATCAAAACACATTTCTAGCTGCAATGCAGTAAAATCAAATATCACTCGTTAAGCATACCTAGTTCACCTACCAATCTTGTGAATGTGGATTCATCAAGAGGCTTGGTGAAGATATCTGCAAGCTGCATTTCACTTGGCACAAAGTGCATTTCTACTGTACCATTCATCACATGTTCTCTAATGAAGTGGTATTTGATGTCAATATGCTTGGTTCTCGAGTGTTGCACTGGATTCCCTGTGATGGCAATAGCACTTGTGTTGTCACAGAAAATTGGAATCTTATCATCTTTTAGACCATAGTCAATAAGTTGATTTCTCATCCATAGAATCTGTGCACAACAACTTCCAGCAGCAATGTACTCAGCTTCAGCTGTAGAAGTGGAGACTGAGTTCTGTTTCTTACTGAACCATGAAACAAGCCTGTTTCCTAGAAATTGATAGGAACCTGTAGTACTTTTCCTATCAACTCTGCAACCCGCATAATCTGCATCTGAATAGCCAGTTAGATCAAAACCAGATTCTCTTGGGTACCAAATGCCAAGGTTTGGTGTTCCCTTGAGATACCTGAAAATTCTCTTAATAGCTATCAAGTGAGACTCTCTAGGGTCAGCTTGAAATCTAGCACAAAGACAAGTAGAAAACATTATATCAGGTCAACTAGCTGTTAGGTATAGAAGTGAACCTACTGATGTGCCGAAAACATGACAATTAAATATCGCAAGCGCACGATCTCGTTTTAGTATTTATGATTCGATCCACAGGGACTAATATTTATTTCGCGATCCTTAATTTCTAATTTAGGCGAATTAGAACAATTTTGTGTTTTGGATTTTCATTTTACTAATTAATTCTAAAACTATTTGTTAAAAGAAAATTTAATTTATTCTAATACTAATTAATTCTAAAACTATTTGTTAAAAGAAAATTTAATTTATTCTAATTTTAAATTAACTAATTAAAAATGAAGAAGAACAAAAATTGAATTATTCTAAAAATTTGATTTTGGGAAAATTCGATTTTACACACTATTTAATTTCTAAATGAAAATTCATTTTAAACCAAAAAAAATAAAATAAATTATTATCATCTTATTTGAAACTTCCAAAAATTCGAAATCAATTTTTTTGTTTTTACAGAAAATTCTAAATTATTTATGGAACCGAAAAAACCTGAACAACTAATAGAAAAACAGATAAAAATCGTTACTCAATTCCGAAGATTAAATCAAACTCAACTGGTGAACAACAAACTACAAGAACTCAGCGAATCAAAAATCTCGTAAAAAGAAACAATCACAAACTCAGATAATCTTGCACAAATAAATTCGAATGACCAAAACATCGAACAAAACAGCGACGTAACATTACACAGCAACAACGAAAATAAGAAGGACAAAGACCATTACTATATAGCAAAGAACATTAGCGAATACAAAGCACATACCGGACAAAAACTCGACTGCAATTTAACAATAACAAAAACGCAAACTCCATAAACACAACCTCAAGAACTCAAAAAAAAGAGACAAATTTCAACAACAATTTATTCAAATAGATAAACACCGAACTGGACCCTCGACTTTAACAAGACTTTTACTCGGCAAAACCAGCAAATTCCACACAAGCAAATACGAATTAACAGCACAATCACAGCTCAGCCACTTCGAACACTCAGAACTCGCAGAAAAATAACAAAATCAAGAACCAACAACCATCATATCAATACTAAAAATCTCAATTGAACTTCAACTTATACTACCAAGCCAAACCCAGAACTGAACCCGTGAATTAAACGAAGCAATAACTCGGCAACTAGTAACCAGAAACTCGACAAGAAGACGTCAAACACAAACCCAGAAATCTGAACTACATACACGACTATAAGCAACAACGAAATAGACTGAAATTGCAATACTCAAACTTGACTAAACATAATCCCACGAAACCAAATAAAGACCACAAATTTAAAACAGCTCATAACGATTTCACAACAAGAAAAACCCAACACTCGCACATCCATCGAATTTAAACAGGCTGCAGCAATTTTTCATTACAAACAGAACTCAAAACTTAAAAGGAATCGCAGCAAATCTAAATTAAAACAAGAGACTAGACTAAGGGGGGGGGGAGAGTGAGGAAAAGGGATTGGGAGAGATTTGTGTGGGAGAGACCGGAGAGGAGAGACAGGGGATGGGGGTTTGGGTTTAAAAGAATTGAAAGAACGGGGGAGAGGGAGATGAGAGAGAGAGAGAGAGAGAGAGAGAGAGAGAGAGAGAGAGGGAGAGAGAGAGAGAGAGATGAAGGAGGGAGATGGGCTCGGTATTTGCAGGAACTGGAAACAAGGGGGAGAGTGATTGTGCTTGCTAAGGAAAAGTAATAAGGAGATGTGAGAATTGGGGAAATAGGGAAAAGAAACAGGGGAGTTAGTTTAATTAAATTGCAAGAACAGGGAGGAAACTAAGAACTGGGCTGCGAATTTTAATTAAAATAGGAAAAATATTTATAAAAAAAAAATGTTTACAAGAAAATTTACAACTTAATTTAGGAGTGTTCTAAAACTAATCCTAAGACTAATGCTGGTGTGTTTTTACAAGAGGAGATTGATGCTATTTATAGAAATAAATTGTAGAATTTTGGTTGGTGTGGATTAATCCTCACCATTCATTTTTGTTTGGTGTGGTTTAATCCTAGCCTTTCATTTTGGTGGGCTACAAAATGCACCAACCCCCCTTGCTTTTCCTTTTCTTCATGTTTTGGTCCTTCTTTTTCTTCTTTTGTCATTTATTTCTTTATTTTGCCCTTTCTTCATTTTTCTCGAAATTTCCTAAAATGCAACAAAATAATTTATTAAAATACGATTCCAAGCAATAAATAGGTAATAAAAATATGCAAAAATATGCACTTATCAAATGCCCCCATACCTATCTTTTGCTCGTCCTCGAGTAAAACAAAAAGAAAAATATAAAAATGAAAAACCTATACTCACTGTCGTAGGAATCACGGGTAGTTTTAGGTTTACCAACCCGTTAAACCTATAGACGATCTCTACAGGAGGAGTGTTGTCTCCTAAGGGTTTACAGAAGATATACCCATAAAATCTTTGAAATAAATCAGCAAGTATCCAACTTTCCTCTTTCAATCTAGCTTTCATTGGTGTTAACAAAACAATTTTGTAGGAAAATACATGCCTTAAAGATTATTCTAATAATAGCCACGTTATAGGTTCCCACAATCCACTTGATTAGACTCTAAAAATTTTCAAAAAATCCCAAGGTGTGTAGTGAATTTAAGGCCTATGATGGATAAAGTGCATACGAACATTTTCTCTTTTTCAACCAATATTGAACTGACCCAATCTCTATTAAAACAAGTATCTAGCCAAACTTAACGTTTTTAGTAGTTAGACCGACCGTGCAATGGTTGAGGTCCCAAAAGACTTTTGCATCAATACCCATTTAGCGAGTTTTAGGTCAACAATCCCAGACCACAAAGGACCTTAGGTTGCTAGGCACAAAGTCCCCTCGGACTTACTTACTCGGGTTATTAATGAGCCCAACCTAGCCGATTTCCCTACTAAGAATTTATTATTACAAAATTACACTAGCACTCAACAATTACAAACATTTATTGACTCTTTTTCTTTTCTTTTTTTTTTTTGATTTTTTTTGACACTATAGGAACCAAATTTCGCAAAGGTTTGATTCGACATTGTTCTAACATGTGGGTTCTCTCTCAGGTATCGAATAACATTCCTATACAATTTTTCCATCAAAAGTCTTGTGCAAATGTGTCGTCTTGGTCTTTTAAGAAAAAATTTGTTCGACACAAGTTTCATGAGGAAAAACCTTACCTGACTACGTTCAAATCATCTAAAGGCATTATACATATAATTTTCAAAAAATAGTCAACACCAACTAGTTCTAGAATTTAAAGAGTGGGAAGGACAACTAAGCTAAAATATCTCTATTTTTGGATTTTTAAAATTTTTCAATTTTTTTGGATTTTTCAATTTTATGTATTGACTCTAAAACCCCTCCCCCATACCTAAATCATGCATTGTCCTCAATGTATGCAAATGCAAGAAAAATGAGTAAAAGAGAATGAGGAGATAATACCTGAGAAGGGATGGAAGAGATTGAAAACTTCTAAAAAACAACTCACACACGCACACAATGTAACTCCCTCATACCTACATTCTACTATGGGAGGTACAAAACAAATATTTACTAACCAATACCTGCTCTCGGAAAAACTATTTTTGTTACACAACCAACATATTTCAGAAACTTACCCACAAAAATAGCATAGACCACTCGAACGATCTGATTAGGCGCAAGAATAAAACTCATATTCCTAACTTCATCCATAGACCACGAAGATGCTTCTTTTTGTTGTTTAAGTAAATTAATTAAGATAAGATATTGGTCATGAATATCATGAGTTTCGATGAAAGATGGAGCACGAGTGGAAAATGAAGAAATAGAAACGGTTGGGGGTGGCTCTTCGAAAAATGTTTTACCAACAGAATTAGGATCACAAGAACTATCCTTATGTTGGGTTTCCAATTTGGAACAAATATTCATCATCTCTCCAAACATCTCTTCCGAGGTCAAATCCTTAAAAGATTCGTGAAGCTCTCGATTGGTCTCGTAATGCAATTGAAAATCTTGTTTCAGAAGAGACTCAATCTCATGATCATCCAAATTTGACCTTGAAACAATCTCCTTGACTAGATTAGCTCCTATTGGTTGAGTATGAAGTTCTTTGGGTTTTTCGGGAAGAGGTTTGGAAGATGAAAGGAAAAGTTCACTAGAAGAAGATAATGGTTGTCTAGGTGAAGCCACAAACTCAGAATCATCGGGATTCTTCGTTTGACCCAGAGAAAGAATAATGTCAGCATTAGAATCTTCTTCGTGTGAATCACCACTGAAAGGAGTTTCAACTTGAACATTAGACCTAGGAGAAATGATATCATCGAAAGTATCGATAGGTCTTTGAGTGATAAGAAATTCAGGGTTGACCTCGGGTGGATTCGGAGTGGTTATCGTCTCACGCTCGCACATGGTGGCTAATTGATTCACTTGAATTTCTAACTTAGATAAGGTCTGAGCATTAGAGTTCAAAATTTGCCTATCAGAAGTTATGGTTCGCATGAAGTTTGCTTGAGAAATCAATAAAGCCTCGATACTCTTTTCTAAGGTGTCAAGTTGACTCGGAATTGGATAAGAGTTCGGTTCTTGAAAATGTGGAGGCGGAGTTTGATAGCTATGACCTTGGTTCCATGAGAGATCGGGATAATCTCTCCAACCGGAATTAGAAGACGATGTAAAATGGTCATTTCGAGAGGTTGGTTGAAACATGGCGTTGACATGTTGAAAATCGAGACTCGGAGAGTTGAAATTTGGTTGCCAAGACGTGTGTGAAGGGCCTCTAAGGGTTTCTAAGGCTTCGAGTCGTCTAGTAAGAGCATCTAATTCAGAGTCGATTGCAATATCGTTTTCACTATAATGCAAATCATTAAAAGTACTAGACGACTCGTTATATACACTAGGTTCCCTAGTTGACTCACGCCACATCGTATTATCCGCTAATTCCTCGTCAAAATCCCAATCTTGGTAATAACGCTCCCTAAATGCTACGGACATGGCAAAGATTGATCAAGGATAAAACCACGTAGCAAGTAAGTGCGAAAATGAGACACACAGAATAAATGGTGAAAAATCAAAAGAAAAATCTAACCTAGGTCCCCTAAATAAAATAACTAGACATTGCTCACATAACGTTAAGACACACAAAAAAAAATCCGTAAATTAAGAATTATTCAGACCGATTCGGCCAGATTAGAGCAGGCATTGCCAAGAGGCCAAACTCATCATCAAGAGGCCAAAAACTTGATGTGCCGAAAATATGACAATTAAATATCGCAAGCGCACGATCTCCTTTTAGTATTTATGATTCGATCCACAGGGACTAATATTTATTTCGCAATCCTTAATTTCTAATTTAGGCGAATTAGAACAATTTTGTGTTTTGGATTTTCATTTTACTAATTAATTCTAAAACTATTTATTAAAAGAAAATTTAATTTATTCTAGTACTAATTAATTCTAAAACTATTTGTTAAAAGAAAATTTAATTTATTCTAATTTTAAATTAACTAATTAAAAATGAAGAAGAACAAAAATTGAATTATTCTAAAAATTTGATTTTGGGAAAATTCGATTTTACACACTATTTAATTTCTAAATGAAAATTCATTTTAAACCAAAAAAAATAAAATAAATTATTATCATCTTATTTGAAACTTCCAAAAATTCGAAAATCAATTTTTTTGTTTTTACAGAAAATTCTAAATTATTTATGGAACCGAAAAAACCTGAACAACTAATAGAAAAACAGATAAAAATCGTTACTCAATTCCGAAGATTAAATCAAACTCAACAGGTGAACAACAAACTACAAGAACTCAGCGAATCAAAAATCTCGTAAAAAGAAAAAATCACAAACTCAGATAATCTTGCACAAATAAATTCGAATGACCAAAACATCGAACAAAACAGCGACGTAACATTACACAGCAACAACGAAAATAAGAAGGACAAAGACCATTACTATATAGCAAAGAACATTAGCGAATACAAAACACAGACCGGACAAAAACTCGACTGCAATTTAACAATAACAAAAACGCAAACTCCATAAACACAACCTCAAGAACTCAAAAAAAAGAGACAGATTTCAACAACAATTTATTCAAACAGATAAACACCGAACTGGACCCTCGACTTTAACAAGCAAATACGAATTAACAGCACAATCACAGCTCAGCCACTTCGAACACTCAGAACTCGCAGAAAAATAACAAAATCAAGAACCAACAACCATCATATCAATACTAAAAATCTCAACTGAACTTCAACTTAAACTACCAAGCCAAACCCAGAACTGAACCCGTGAATTAAACGCAGCAATAACTCGGCAACTAGTAACCAAAAACTCGACAAGAAGACGTCAAACACAAACCCAGAAATCTGAACTACATACACGACTATAAGCAACAATGAAATAGACTGAAATTGCAATACTCAAACTTGACTAAACATAATCCCACGAAACCAAATAAAGACCACAAATTTAAAACAGCTCATAACGATTTCACAACAAGCAAAACCCAACACTCGCACATCCATCGAATTTAAACAGGCTGCAGCAATTTTTCATTACAAACAGAACTCAAAACTTAAAAGGAATTGCAGCAAATCTAAATTAAAACAAGAGACGAGACTAAGGGGGGGGGGGAGAGTGAGGAAAAGGGATTGGGAGAGATTTGTGTGGGAGAGACCGGAGAGGAGAGACAGGGGATGGGGGTTTGGGTTTAAAAGAATTGAAAGAACGGGGGAGAGGGAGATGAGAGTGAGAGAGAGAGAGAGAGAGAGAGAGAGAGAGAGAGAGAGAGAGAGATGAAGGAGGGAGATGGGCTCGGTATTTGCAGGAACTGGAAACAAGGGGGAGAGTGACTGTGCTTGCTAAGGAAAATTAATAAGGAGATGTGAGAATTGGGGAAATAGGGAAAAGAAATAGGGGAGTTAGTTTAATTAAATTGCAAGAACAGGGAGGAAACTAAGAACTGGGCTGCGAATTTTAATTAAAATAGGAAAAAAATTTGTTTACAAGAAAATTTACAATTTAATTTAGGAGTGTTCTAAAACTAATCCTAAGACTAATGCTGGTGTGTTTTTACAAGAGGAGATTGATGCTATTTATAGAAATAAATTGTAGAATTTTGGTTGGTGTGGATTAATCCTCACCATTCATTTTTGTTTGGTGTGGTTTAATCCTAGCCTTTCATTTTGGTGGGCTATAAAATGCACCAACCCCCCTTGCTTTTCCTTTTCTTCATGTTTTGGTCCTTCTTTTTCTTCTTTTGTCATTTATTTCTTTATTTTGCCATTTCTTCATTTTTCTCGAAATTTCCTGAAATGCAACAAAATAATTTATTAAAATACGATTCCAAGCAATAAATAGGTAATAAAAATATGCAAAAATATGCACTTATCACCTACCATGCCTTTATAGCTTGAGATGTCTACAGACTTTTCCTTAATATTCAACTCAAGCTTAGTTGCAGTGGCCATAGGTGTTTTTGCAGAGGTACAATCCATTAAGTCAAATTTCTTTAAGAGATCATAAATATATTTTGTTTGACTTATGAAAATGCCCTCATTAACTTGCTTTACTTGTAGGCCAAGAAAGTAAGTTAATTCACCCATCATGCTCATTTCATACATACTTTGCATAAGTTTGGCAAACCTTTTGCAAAGCTTCTCATCTGTAGACCCAAAAATAATATCATCTACATAGATTTGAACAATTATTGAAGAGCCATTGATATTCCTATGAAATAAGGTTTTATCTACTGAGATAAAGTGTCATACCAGGCTCTTGGTGCTTGCTTCAAACCATAAAGTGCTTTCATGAGAAGATATACATATTCTGGAAATTCTGGATCTTCAAAGCCAGGAGGTTGATGGACATAGACCTCTTCTTCCAGTTCCCCATTTAGAAAGGCACTTTTGACATCCATCTGATAGACCTTGAAATTGGCATGTGTTGCATAGGCTAGGAAGATTCTTATTGCCTCAAGTCTTGCCACTGGAGCAAAAGTTTCATCAAAATCTATCCCTTCTTCTTGAGAATAGCCCTTTGCCACTAATCTAGCTTTATTCCTCACAATTATGCCATTTTCATCTGTCTTATTCTTGAGAACCCATTTAGTACCTATGACACTTCTATCATCAGGTTTGGGCACAAGCTTCCATACTTTATTTCTTTCAAATTGGTTTAGCTCTTCTTGCATTGCTAAGACCCAATCTGGATCTAGAAGGGCATCTTCCACTTTCTTAGGTTCCTCTTGAGACAGGAAGCTACTGTAAAGACATTCTGCTTGAGTGGCCCTTCTAGTTTGGACTCTTGAATTTGATTCACCAATGATTAACTCAAATGGATGATCTCTAGTCCATTTTCTTGCAGGTGGAAGGTTTGATCTTAATAAGGTTGCTTCATTTTTATGAGCATGATCATGTTGATTAACATTGAATTTTGACCTTGAGAAACTCCCCCTGAGTTTGTTGTCCTTGCTGAATTATGAAGTTGACTGTCAATGGATGCATCATTTTGCCTGTCGACGGATGCTTGAGAATCTCTATCAACGGATGCATCTCTAATATTGTCAACGGATGCTCCAGAATGACTGTCAACGGATGCTTCATTTCCAGTGTAAGCATCACTTCTAGTTGGTACAACCACTCTTGGTGGATCTCTGTGGTCATGATCTTCATCTTCCTCATCATCATCATAGTACATTCTTCCTTCACCTTCACCTTCATTCTCAAATTCCAACTTTTCATGGGAGCCTCCATCATTTAGACCTAGAATCTTTTGATCATCAAACATAACATGTACAGATTCCATAACAATGTTGGTTCTTAGATTGTAGACTTTGTAGGCTTTCCCTGCTGCATATCCAACAAAAATAGCTTTATCTGCCTTTGCTTCAAATTTTCCCAAGTTATCTCCATGATTCCTTAGCACAAAACACTTACATCCAAAGACATGAAGGAAAGCTAAAGTTGGTTTCTTGTTAGTTAACAACTGATAAGGAGTCATTCCTCTAGATTGATTGACCAAGGAAATATTCTGAGTAAAGCATGCAGTGTTGACAGATTCAGCCCAGAAATATGTTGGTAACCTTGATTCACTTAACATTGTTCTAGCTGCTTCAATGAGAGTTCTGTTTTTCCTTTCAACAACCCCATTTTGTTGAGGTGTTCTGGCAGCAGAAAACTCATGGACAATTCCATTTTCTTCACAGAAAATCTTCATTGTGGAATTCTTGAATTCAGTACCATTGTCACTCCTGATTCTTTGTACTCTGTCTTCAGAACCATTGTTTAGTATTCTGAGGTGATTGATGATGATTTCCCTTGCACAATCCTTGGAGTGCAGGAAGAAGGTCCATGTGAACTTAGAAAAATCATCTACAATCACCAGACAGTATTTCTTTTTTGAAATAGACATGACATTTACTGGACCAAATAAGTCCATATGCAGCAATTGAAGAGGCTTAACAATGGATGACTCTGTCTTTCTTTTGAAGGATGATTTCTTTTGTTTCCCTAATTGGCAGGCATCACACAGTCCATCTCTGACAAATTCCAATTGAGGGATTCCTCTAGCAAGATCCTTTCTTACCAAATCATTCATAACTTTAAAATTCAAATGTGACAGCTTCTTATGCCATAGCCAACTCTCATCCGTACTTGCTTTGCTGAAGAGACAAGTAATGGATTCTGAGCATGCTGAATTGAAGTCAGCTATGTAAACATTTCCTTTTCTAAAGCCTGTCAATACCACATTGTTGTCTTCCTTGGCAGAAACAACACAGTCTTCTTTTATGAACTTTACTTCATAGTCTTTGTCACAAATCTGACTGACACTCAGCAAATTGTGCTTCAAACCTTCAACTAAAGCCACTTCTTTAATGATGACATTGTCTTTTGAAATCAGGCCATATCCCTTAGTATATCATTTGCTGTCATCTCCAAAGGTAATTCTAGGGCCAGCTTCTTCCTTGAACTCTGTGAGCAGGGTTGAATCTCCGGTCATGTGCCTAGAGCATCCACTGTCTAGGTACCATAGATTCCTTCTGTTTCCCTGCACACATTCCAAAAACAAATCAAGTTGATTTTGGTACCCAAGCTTCCTTGGGTCCTTTCTTGTTAGCCTTTGACTTTGCACTCTTAGCATTATTCAACTTAGGTGTAGATGCTTGAGTGATGGGGTTTGACAAATGCTCATTTGCATGAATATTTGATGCATGTATTTGTGGAAAATTGGCATACATATTATTCATGCTAGGAATGCTCCATGACATTTGTGGCACATTCACAGATTGAAAATAAGGATTAGACACATATGGCATGTTCACATATGGATTTGAAAAACTAGCATTTTGATACAAACCAGGCATTGCAGGCATACATGGTATTGTTTGAGGTACATGAACAGGAGCCTTGTTGACAATCTTGCAATTAGAAGATAGGTGATTGACACTATTACAATTACTACAAGTTTTCCTAGGAGCGAACTTGTCAGGAGAATAATTGTTTTTCTTGTTGATGCCTATCTTACCATTTCTATTCTTTTTCTTTTTACCCTCAATTTCTACCTTTTCATTATCTGATTTACCAACAGCCTTTTTGTTATGTAAATCACCTGCCTTAGCCTTCCCACTAGATTTGGTTTTGCTACTCTCACCACTAACAAAGTTCTTGTTGACTGGACCATACTTGATATCCAGTTTCTTGAGTTCCTTCTTACCAACAAACTTTTTTTAGTCGACGGATACCTCTCATCCGTTGATGGTTCATCTGTCAACGGATGATCACTATCCGTTGATTCACAAATAGTCTCTAGATCCTCAAGACCAGGTTCTAGCTCCTTTTTCTTTTGAGTCCAGGTATCCTTCACAAACGATTCTATTCCCTGGACTTCTATGATGTTTGGAGAAATATTCCTACAACTTTGAAATTTAGCAATTTTCCCTTGTTCTTTTTCAGCTGGTCTTTTAAAATCAGTTCTTTTTTTAACACAGCTTCAAGTTCACTTTTAGCACTATTGCAATCAACTCTCATTTTCTCAAATTCTAGAAATTGAGCTTCTAGAGCAGCATTTCTATCACTTAAAAACAGATTAGACTCTTTAATCCTATTGTTCTCTTTAGTAAGTGATTTAAGAGTAACACTCAAGTGATATAGTTCAGTAGACATTTCATCTATAACACTATTGCATTCCTCTTTGGTGAGCTCAGAGAGATTAGTAGAAAATACCTGATTGCTAGCTGAACTTGCTTCCTGCTCTCCAGAATCAGACATTAATGCAAGGTTGACAAACTCAACATCATCATCAGAATGATTGTCATCAGCAGCCCAGTCATACTCTTGGGTCAAGAATGCCTTTCCTTTCTGCCTGAGAAGATCAAAATATTTCTTCTTGTAGTCAACAGTCTCAGTTGACTTTCCCTTGTTCTCAGATCTAGGTTTCCTGCATTCACTTATCATGTGACCAGCAATTCCACAATTGTAGCATTTAATTTTGGATTTATCCACATAGTTGCTTGTGGAAAAATCCTTGTTAAATGGCTTGGCCACCCCAGAGTTTCTCTTGAATTTCAACTTAGAGAATCCCCTAGACAGAAAAGCTAAGTGCTCATCTATCTCATCCAATTCATCCTGCTGAAGGACATTCAATTCCTCAGACACCTTTTCCTTGCTTCTGCTTCATTCTGCTCTACCTTTACAAACCTCCCTGTTTGGTGTAGAACTAGCAGCTTCTGTCCTTTCCTCCTTCTGCTCCAAGTTGGCAACAAGTGCAACTGACCCACTTTTCTTTTGGGACTTCTCAATCTCTTCATCCTGCTCTATTTCCAGCTCATATGTCTTTAAAGTTCCATAGGGCCTTTCAAGAGTAAATGTCTTGTACTCTTGAGTGTTTCTTAGAGAAACAGTCATTGACTTCCATTCCTTGGGCAGTGATCTCAGAAATTTGAGATTAGAATCTTTAACTTGATAGATTCTTCCATACAGTTTTAAACCATTTAGTAGCTTTTGAAATCTACTAAATGTATCATTCATTGTTTCTCCACTCTTAAAATGGAAATGTTCATACTGTTGGATTAGTAGTTGCATCTTGTTTTCCCTCACCTGTTCTGTTCCTTCACAAAGGGTTTGAACAGTGTCCCATACTTCCTTGGAGGTAGTACAGTTAATAACATTGTCAACCATGTCTGTTTCAGGACCATTGAACAGTATATTCATGGTCTTTTTGTCTTTTTGGACTTCTGCAATATCTTCAAGACTTCATTCAGAAACAGGTTTGGGAATGAGAGTGTCAGGCACATCTTCAGCCAGGCCAACTCTTGTTGCAGTCTTCATTGGAACGTGAGGACCCTTGTCAATGCAATCCACAAAACCCTCATCAATAGACAAGAGATGTAGACGCATTTTTACTTTCCAGTGAAAGTAATTCTCTCTATCAAGAACTGGTATCTTTACTCCATAATCCTTCTTAGACATGTTGGAAGTGTGTTGATCTTTAAACTTCAAATATGTTAGAAGCTTGCTCTGATACCAATTGTTATTCTCAGATTACACACTTGTATAATTGTAGAAGGGGGGTTGAATACAATTCTTGATATTTATAAAGTTCTGATAAGAACTCCAGAAATCTATACTTAGATAATTGCTGTAAAAAGATTAATGCACAAAGACATAAAAATCAGGTGGTTAAATGCACCACCTGAAGCTTTTATTCGAAGAAAACTCTGTGATACAAAAGTACACAACTTCTGTTTTACAACTCTTTGCTTTCTAAGGATATTCAATAAAAACCCTAAGCAAATGTATCTGTTTTCTTAGCTTCTAAAGAGTTGATACACTTGGTTATAAATCCAAAGTTTTCAAGTGCTACAGGAATAAGATAATATTAATCTAATTCAAGTTGACTTGTTACTCCACTCCAAATACACATGTAGCCGAAAGGTTGTCCTTGTGAACAGACATGTCTCTTGCACCTTTCTTGTATTCATAGTGTAAACGAAATGCTTCTTTCTTCTGTGTTTCCAAACTATGGCTGCCATACTGCTTTTTGTATCTACTATCAACCCATGTGATCTGTCAGTCAAACCTGTCCTTATCAACTGCTAATCCCCAGCTTAGCATAGAAGTAAGTGTCAATGATTATCCGTTGACATTGTACTCTGACATCCGTTGATGATATATTGAGCTGTATCCGTTGATATTGAGATTTGAGCTGTATCCGTTGATAGAGTGGATTTGAGTTGTATCCGTTGATAGAGTTCTGTCTTCATCCGTTGATGCACTTTCACTTAGACAGAATTACATAGCATAGCTTATTTACAATTGGCTACCCTATTCTGTCTATCCATTGATGGTCAACATGACTGTGGATAAAAACACTATCAACTGATAACGTAGAGATACTGCAGTATGATACAAAACCTCACCCGTTGATGTGCTACCTGTCAACGGATAGAGTTATAAATCCTCATCCGTTGACTGCTACAAAACCTTATACAACTTGATTGATTGTGAAGTTATCGTCAAGTACAACATATTCCTAACAGAAGGCATTCTAAAATTCAGAACCAATGTCAAAGATAAAGTCCTTTGGTTAGAATTTCAGGATGCATCAAGGACAGTCTCCCCAAACATTCAGAGGTATATTGATGAAATTGAAGATGATGCTAGATCTCCTGAAGAAAAAGACTTAGTAGAAAATCTCAAGAAGGCATTGCAAGAAGCTCTCGAAAGAGAGAAAGAAGTCAGAATGAAAAGGAAAGCTCAATAACGAGTTAAGCAAACTTTTATACCTACTTAATTCAGAGAAGAAACTTGTTTTTGAAATTAGATCATTGTCCTTTGTAATGCTCAATGCTTGGAAATGTTCTAGAACTCATTTCACATTTATCAGAAATAAAGTTTTAACTATTCTGATCTATGTTAGTTAAGTTGTCAGCATGCTTTAATTGAAAAATTGTTGTTACTATCCATAAAAACAAATTGGGGGAGATTGTTGGGATTTATGGGTGATATCTTAGAGACAATTTAACTAGATTTATCATACTTAGTTTTTGCTAAGTAGAACATACTGTCACAGCCAGGGTATGTTCTTGTGACTAAAGTAATTGCTGTAATTTAATAAGTATGTATCTTGGAAGAAGTTCATTCAAATGTTCAAGCCTCAAGATCACATCAGTTCGACAGCAAGAATAAATGTTACTGTCACAACATTGATAGTAAGGTTACAAGAAGACAGCATGTTGCAAGTCACGACAACAGACACCATCTGACATCAACATTTGCGAAAGCATGAGACAACAACATTCTCACAGTTTGATAGCAAGTCTGGGATTCCTGACAGCAACATTGG
Source organism: Saposhnikovia divaricata (assembly GCA_036435485.1). Taxonomy (NCBI): domain Eukaryota; kingdom Viridiplantae; phylum Streptophyta; class Magnoliopsida; order Apiales; family Apiaceae; genus Saposhnikovia; species Saposhnikovia divaricata. The sequence continues at coordinate 86,966,429 of CM071597.1, read as the reverse complement.
CGGGGATTCATACTGTCAACCAAAGAACATTCTCTTGACAGCAAACTTGGCGGTTAAAGTTACTGTCTCACTGAATTATTTGAATTGGGGATTTATCTCAGTCAAACCCTTGACAGTTTAGATGTTCAAGAAATAGATTTGCTGCAACTTATCAAAGATTGTAGCAGACCTCCAAGACTACGACAGAAGCTTGAGAGATCACAAGACAAAGCTCGTCAATTCAAGAGTATGACAAATCTACATCTGCTAGAATTGTAAGGAGCTGCCACTTGAAAATGACAGCAGCTCCATAACCCATGTGACAGAGATGGTAGAGCAAATTAGTCTACTTAGAGAATCATCTCTCATTCTTTTCTGTATTGATTCAATTGTAATCACTCAAGAAACCGAAGCTTGAGAAAATACTTTCTCTCAAGGTTGTAGCAACATTTTGCAAAATAAATAAAACATTTATTTTGTGAGAATATCTTGAGTTATCACTTGCGTTTGCATTTCTTGTACTGAAAGTTTACAATCTTTATTATTGTTGATGAAATGGAGATTTGAAGTTATCAGTTTGCATTCAACCCCCCCTTCTGCAATACTCCGGGACCAACAGTAACCTTTTCAGGGTCTCCAAGCTCTAGAGGTATAGGGATTAAATCTTCTGCCGGCTTCCCTCGATGTTCATCATCGCCACGGACATCCATGTCTTCAATCGGAAGGACTTGCCCCCCGACTCCATCAGCTCTTAGTGCTGCTACATAGCAACTTCTTGCCATCTTTTGTTCACCTTTCTGTTCTCCAACACCATTCCGGATTGGAAACTTGATCTTCATATGATAGGTGGAGGCCACAGCCTTGAACGCATAAAGTCCAGTCCTCCCTAAGATTGCATTGTACGTTGAGGCCGCCTTAATCACCAGAAAATTTGACATCTAAGTGGCCTCCTTGGGCTCCTGTCCAATAGTCATGGGCAACTGAATAGTTCCTTCAACATTGGACTCCACTCCATTGAACCCGTATATGGGCATGTTAGTGGGGGTCAACTGAGAATCGTTGTACGCCATCTTCACAAACGCATCATGAAACAGAATATCGACAGAAGCTCCATTGTCTGTCAAGACTCGCTTCACCTCTGAGTTTCCAATCACAGGAGTTATGACCAGCGGGTCGTCATGGGGGAACTTCACCCCTTCTAAATCCGAATCATCGAAACTAATTGCTACTTCAGTCTTCGCACGCTTCGGGGCCTCTCCCACGATGTGCATCAGTTCTCTAGCTTAAGCCTTCCGAGAGTTCTTTGTTGTGCCAGTCACTATCGGGCCTCCCCAAATCATGTTGATAACTGGCCCTTGGGGCTGCGGGTTGCGATCACGATCGTTGTCTAGGGATGGCAACGGGTTGGATCGGGTAGGATATCTGTGATATCCAAATCCAAATCCGAATCTTTGAACCCGATCCACCGGGTTTGGATCGGGTTCGGGTTTATCCAAACCCGAATTTTTAAATTCTTGTAAATAAGTAGTAATATTTTTTTAAGCTAAATTTCATAAAAATTAAAATTACAATTGCAAATAAATTATAATATATATATATATATATAAGGAATAAATTATAATATATATATATATATATATATATATATATATATATATCGAATTTTTTTCGGGTTTCGGGTTTGGATCGGGTTTTGGATTTCGGGTTTGGATCGGGTTGGATTTAGCTAATATCCAAATCCAAATCCAAAAAATCGGGTTCGGTAAGATCCAATCGGGTCGAATTGGATCGGGTATCCGTCGGATCGGTTGTTTTTGCCATACCTATCGTTGTCCCTCCTATCATAATCTCTTCTCTGGTCTCCACGATCTTCGCCTTTTGTGAACTTACTCAGCTTCCCCCTTCGGATAAGGAATTCGATCTCGTCCTTGAGTTGCCTACAATCATCAGTGTCATGTTCCACATCCTTGTGGAACCTATAGTACTGTTCCTTGTTTCTCTTTGCGGGATCACCCCTTAGTGGATTCGGCCATCTGAAATCCTTATCCTTCTCGATATCCAACAAGATCTGACTCTTAGGAGCATTCAACCTTGCGTACTCAGAAAACCTTGGACCCAAATTTTTCTTAGGGGTAGAATCAGAATCCTTGCTAGTTCGGGGATACTTTTCCCTAGCATCATAATCCTGCTCTTGCTTTCGCTTCCTTGAGTTCCCGTTTCCTCCACTTACGGTTGAAGCCTCTGTCTTTCTCATGCTTTCTTCCGCCTTTATGTACTTACTCGCCCTCCTTTGGAGCTCAGTCATGCTCTCAGGGGGATGCTTTGCCAATGACATCTGAAAGAAGGTATTGGTCGTTCCATTCTCCAAGGCTATCATAACTACTTTGTTCTCCAGATCTGGGACATTCAATGTCTCTTTGGTGAAGCGCTTGAGGTAATCCCTCAAATTCTCATTCTTTCCTTGTTTTACTTGCATAAGAGACGCAGAACTTTTTTCATGGACCTTCCCACTAACGAATTGGTTGATGAAGGCCGTGCTCAACTCCTTGAATGTGCCAATCGAGTTTGCAGGCAAACGATTGTACCATCTTTGAGCCATACCTGACAGGGTTTAAGAGAACGCCCTACACTTGAGAGCGTCACTTGCAGGGTACAACAGCAGTGCGTTTGAAAATGTTCTCACATGGTTTGCAGGATCGCCCGTTCCATCATATTCCTTAATCGTAGGCATCTTAAACTTCCTAGAAACATGAGCGTTCATCACCTCCTTAGTAAACGGGAGTGTAGGATCATCAGGATCTCCAAGAGGCATCAAATCTTTGGGATCATCTCTAAGGGCCTCTACCCTTGTAGCTCCTCCTGTTGGGGCATCAGCCCTCTTCTGCCTCCTTAGAGGCCTTTCCAAATAAATAAAGGGAATCTCTCCTGAAGTTGGAGGAGGTCTATTCTGATTCTGTCTTGCTTGCTCGCTTGCTATGTCGTCCTTCAGCCTTTGGATCTCAGCCTCATGGGCCTTGATTCTCTCAGCAGCTGTCAGAGGGGGTCCATCATGGATTCTTTGAGTCCTCCTTCGAGGTTCCTTGCTAGCGCGTTGCCTCCTCGGGGCTTCATCACTACTATCATCCTCAAATGATGAATCATCAACATAAGGATCGGAGTAGTCATAATATCCTTGGTCGGGGCCCAAGCCTTTAATGTAAGGAGGCTGATATGGCTCACGTATCTGCATGGCATGGTCTCTTGGCCCAACACCTCGAGTATTTGGAGGGTAATTAGGCAACCCGTACATCGGGTTGGTGTTTGCAGGGAGATCAGTGGTGTGGATCTGTACCCCTGGAGGTAGGGATCGATCAACAAGAGGTGAGACTACCACATAAAGAGGGTTGGCCTCCTGATTCTGATGGACAACCACATGCAGAGTTCTCTCGGTATGGGGAGTCGTCCCTGTAGGTTGAGAAACTTGAGGCCGAGTGGTCGTCTCCGTTAATGGGGGTACGGACCCTGGTTCCGTGATGACAAGCGGGGCGGAGGTGACAATAGTTTCCTTGGTTGTGATTGGTGTTCTTCGTGTTTGAATCATGGTTGATGTTGTCTTCCCACAGACGGCGCCAAATGTTGTGGAATAAAAAATAGGATTTGTGTGTATTTAATGCTAGGGTTCGTGAGCTTCGTGCTTTAATGGTTGTTTCCGTGTTTCGAGACTGATCAGTCCTCACAGAATGCCTACGTATCTCGAGATTGAGAATCAAGCTAAAAACGTAGTTCTGAGAATATGGGGTCAGACCCTTCTATAAGCGTTGGGAGCCTTAGAATTGGAGTAGGGTTTGGAACTTGGTGGACAAGTCACCGCCTTGAGGAAGGTTCTAGACTCCTGCCTTATAGGAGTCTGTTTCCATGTTGAAGATGGTGCCTTGGAGGCTACTCATAAAGATATTGTATCCTTATCTGACTCTTATTGCTGAGTTGTTAATCACCCTTAATATTAATTACGAATTTAATATTGAATTAGGGTTTTGGGCCTCATTAGGCCTCGAATTTGGATCATACTAGGTTTAATTAATGCCACATTAAATGTGTCTTTAGGGCTTACTTTTAGCTCATATCAACAATCGCATTACTATTCCAGCAAATCTCCGATTTGTGTTGTTACGAAATTACTCCAACAATAATTTTATATACAAAAATAATCATATACTAAATAGTATAATATTTAGCATATCATTAAATAATTAATTTTTATTTCATAATATAATTATAGAATACTCCATAGTATGAAGTAAAATATAGTAGCACATTAGTGGGCGTGCTCCAGCATTTATGTACGTATCAATCATTTTTTAAACTATACAACACCATACTTTTTTTTTTTTTTTTTTTGAGAAAACAACACCATATACTTATTAATAGGAATACCACGATACTACTTATAATAGTGGATCAGGGTAAGATTAATTATGGATATGTAAAGGTGAATCCTGAATTTTAAAATAAATGAGATGAAACTTATTTATCTTCATTTTTTTAAATAACAAGAAGGGTTAATGTATTTTTTAACAGATTGAAAAACAACAAATTAATACTTTAAAAAATTTACTAAATTTTGGATTGAGCACATGCTGCATCCAAATTTACCTCATCTCCATTTTTGCCCGTAAAATGTAGCACCATTAAGGCATGTCAGACTGGTACAAGGAGTGGCGGAGCCAGCCCACGGAGTGAGGGAGGGCCAAAGTGGTCGGTGTGGAATTTTTATCTCGTACGAGGCACGGATTTATTTTTTATCCCATGCGAAAATACGGATTTTTTTCCCACTAAATCAAAAGGGACATTTTATCGAACACTTGGGGAGCGGAGATCATCAATATCAATAATTAACAATTCTAAAAGATATATTCAGATTATATAATTAAACAAAGACACAAGGGAATTGAATAATGAGCAACAAAATCATAAATCATCTAAGAACACAAAATAATTAATTCATTAGGGGAGAAATTTCAAATGAAAACAAGTAAAAACTTACCAAGAGGTTGTGAGGGAGGACCTGAACTTTGAAAACTTTGGTATGAACTATGTTTAAAAAAAAAAAAAATTTGGCAAAATATTATTTCCAGGATGGGCACAAACCTCTCATGGTGGGTACAAGTTTGAGTAAGAATTTTTGATAGATATCGAAAATCAATGATTTTAATGGTCAAAGTAGTACAATTTTATCGAATAAAATCTATAATCTTTATTAATAAGTGAAATCCCTTTTTAATTGTACCAAATTTGGTTCGCACTATATTTTGATTTTATCTCTAAATTCCTATTGTTCTATGTTGTTTTTTTAGTAAAAAGAATAAAAAAATCTATTATAACTATAATTCTCTTTTTACAATTATTTTAATTAATTCCACCAACGGGGTAAAACACCAACGCGATACAATCTACTTACAAATATTAGCTTTTCATCATGCTCGTATTAGTTTTTTTTCATATTAATATGCGAAACCCTCTTTTAAATTGTATTACGATACCAAATTCGGTTCCAATTTTTTTTTTTTGGTTTCACCCCTTTATTCCTATTTATTCTAGAATTCTATATTATCTTTAGTAAAATAATAAAATTATTGTAATTCTAGAACAATTGCAGTTCTTTCCAATCCTATATTCGTATTTCTTCTAGGATTCCATGTTTTCTTTAATGAAATAGTAAAATTGTTATAATTTTAAAACAATTGTAATTCTTTTATTATAATCGTATTAAGTTAAAAAATAATCTATGAGAACCATATATATTGTATTTTCTTGATTTTCTTAAAATAATCTTAAATTAATAATAAATTTTATTCATAAGTAAAAAAACCCCGTTCTAATGATACTTCAGTCTCCATATTTGATTTCATCCCAAAATTCGTATCTTTCAGAATTGTTGAAATTCTGTTATAAATATAGTTGTTTCTTTATTATAACCTACTGAATTGTATAAATAACATAATTTTGTAATATCATTCAAAATTATAAATTAATGATCAATTTAAATTAATTTTCTCGACTCATGCTTTGCACGGTTTATCCTCTAGCATCATATGATAATAGGAACACTAAATTATTTTTCTTCCATCTTTATTTTGTCACAAAAAAAAAAACATGACTATGACTTAAAAGTAAGGTCAGTCTTCTGTAAAATACTAGTAATTTATACTAATATTATCTTTATTATCTTTCTTGCTTGCGTGATGTCCGTTTTTTTCGATCAAACAAGAAACCTAAATCAACTTAAAGTTAAAACTCAACAAATCTAATACCCAATTAAGCACGAGTGCACAATCTTCCATTAAGCCCAATAGAACTTTGGTCTACCACTATAACCCCTCATCTAAAACATAGGCCGTCATGTAAACATTAATTTTATCTTTGGTTGTACATGTGAGTTTGGTTAAAGCCTGTTTATATAATCTCAACAACCCGCTAAAGTGAAATACGAATATATTTTTAATTTTTGGAACAATCTCTATGGGGTATACCTGATTTAGAACAAAAGTATTTAGGGGTGCTCTGGTTCTGAAAACGGCATGAAATCAAGAATATGGTTAAACATAGGCATAGTTCGAATTTTGCCATTTTATTGAAAAAACTCATAGAAGATTGGGTCAGGAAATCTTGCAGAAATGATATGAAAGAACAAAAGAAAAAGGTGTTTGCTGCAATTTTTTGTGAAATGTCTAATGATTCATATGAATTAGCCAATTGCGATTAATCATGTAAATTTTTTTTTAAATTAGTAGAAATATAGTAGCAGTCACAAAAAATAACAAAAACTTGTATTCCTCCCTCATGTGCTTATTCATAATAATAGCATTGGCTTTGTTTCATTTACTGACAAATAGGATACCACTGGGACCAAGAAACTGGGACTACAACAATCATGGTCTGAATGTGAAGTCAATACATAATAACTGAGAAGAAAGTGAGACATCAACAATCAGCTCAAACCAAGAAAGAACGGAACAGTCGTAGAATTTAGCCAATCCCCACCTTGTATAAAATTGCCAACAGTAAATTGGCTAGCCTCTGTTCTGTTTGTGATGACTCTGTAACCAGGCCATGTCACCCTACTACTTGTATTTGAACCCGGACCGCGGTTCGAATACTCTCCATAGTAGAGAGTGGACAATGCAAAATCCCCATCCCATTCTAACCATCCCACAGGCTCAACTAAATCACCGATATTAGATTGGAGAATCACCGTTCTTGAATATAATTTCCATGGACGTCCAATGTACGATTTGAACGAAGATTGCACTGGAATTAAATCAGCAGCTGCAGCGAGTTTTGAGTTCATGACTGAAATGCCAGTGTTCTGGTTAGGGTCTTCCCTTCCTTGTGCAGTGAAAATGTTTTTCTGATTCTCATTTGGTTTACGAGCATAGAGAGCGCAGTTCTGGAACACGACAGCAGCGTTACCAAATATGAAATCAACAGTGCCATAAACGTCACATTCACGATAAAATTGTCGGAGGGAATGGACGTAGAGAGTGTCTTGGTATCCTACGAAGCTGCATTGGTAGAATGCCGACAGATCTGAACCACTTCTAAGTGCTACTGCTTGGTGTTTGCTTGGTCCAGCATAGTTTTCGAATGTAATTCCTTTGGCTATGAATCCATTTCCCACAACAGCTGCACCGTAGTAGAAACAAAACAAGTTTGTCAGAAAATTCACATAATCTATCAACAAGATTCAGCCATATATTTGAACTTTCAAACAAATTAAATAGAAGTTCTTTAATTTAAAAAACAAAAACTCAGCATCTTTGTGGAAAGAACCAAGGTGCAGATACAATATAGTAGTAGTACAAATATTCAACAATGCCTAACAGAATATCAGGAAAATTATTGTACACGTTCGTCTATGCATTATGTAGTCGCTAGAATACAAACGTAGTAGCACAGAAAATCTCAGACAAAATAAGTAGATGGCCACCAATCCACTTTCATATATATGCACTAGTTATATGGTCATGCCACCACTAGACACTAGTTTATCGGGGACCAAGAACTCAGACTTATTACAGAACGTGTGTGTTAACATATATACACGCTAATAGTCTATTAGTCTGTAAGTTGTGAGTTGTGACCGGTTTATATAGAGCCGTAATATGACATTGAAAAGTTCAAAGCTCGTAAGTTTTTTTAATAACACTTGTCGATTATCCAAATATTCGACTAAAATAATAGTTAATCGTGTGATTATATCACTGCACTTAAAAAGGCAGGACAGTTCATATTCATGAACAGAGCTGTTTGGTGTGATTTCCAATTATAAAGATTTGTTAGACCAGAAGCAGGACCATGCATGCATGCTTACAGTAATCTGTATCTCGATAACATCGTCATCATCATCAGCGTCGTCTCTACGTACTATCCACCATTCACACGTTCATTCTACTTTAATAGTAAAAGCTTAAACATCAACGTCAATTGCACAAGTGCACCAAATAATCGGGTATAATTTTCAAAAGCATATGCAACGTTAGCTGTTATGCATTAGAAAAGTAGAACTGTTTCAAACCATTAGTTTAGCTAGCACATGCTCGATCAGGGTTCATGTCTTTGATCTTGTTTTTTGTGATCCAAACAGAAAGAATTTATGATAAATCAAACCAAAAGGCAAAAGGTAGTTAAATGGTTCAGTACAAAAGTTTCACCTCAATAAATTTGTAATGTTAAACATTTAACATGAACCCCTAACTCAACATAATAAGACGGTAATTGAAGTAACTTCTATATATTAGGCATGCATAATTGTTTATCGTTGAAAATTTTAAATCCCTAACAAAATTAATTAACCTACATCGAATAGATAAATTTATCTCTTTAAGTTCAGATAAGAAGATGAAACAATTATCGGCACCAAGCCAAGATGCAGAGTTAAATGCTCGATCTACTTGCTGCAATTATTTGAGAAACTCTATAAATGCAGATATATAGTAATACTACTTAGTACTATTTGGAGTTAGAAAAGGAGTAATTCACCAACTGTAGCAGATCGGAAAGTGGTCCAGCCATCAACAACACTCCTATTACCCTTCACGAGTGTCTTTCCAATCCCATCTCCAACCAACATCAACATGGTCTTCTTACTCACCACTTCAACATACTCATAATAAGCCCCTGCTTTTACATGTATCACAAACCTTTTTGTACTGCGATCCGGGGCCGCTTCCACAGCCTCTCCAATCGTAGTAAAATTCCCACTCCCGTCCTTCGCAACTACTAGATCATAATTTACCTCCCCCGTCGCCTCCAATACCGCCTTATCTTCTCTCGAAATCCACGACGGATGCCCGCCCTCAAGTCTCCCGTACTCGGGAAACACTTCATCATTTTTCGAAGCTGCCTGTTTTAACTTTGTCACCAATGCCAGTGAATTGCTGACATGGCGCGAAATGTCGGTTATGGATTCTTCAATGTAGCTACGAACATTAGAATCACTATACGCAAAGCCATCGAGACACGTGTACTGATTTGTCATTGCACCACTGAGCAGGGTTTGTAAGTCATAGTAGTGTTTGGACGAAGATTTGTTGGAGGAGAGATCCGAAACTGCTGCATTGAGCTCAGTAACAGTGCTGTTTAGTAGCTCAACACAGTCTTGCAGTGCACGCTTGTCGCGTGCATCCAAGTTGGGGATTTTGCGACGAATGCCGGAGGAATTGGAGGCAGTGGCCTTGACTTGGACTACAGTAACATTAACCGCGGCAGAAATAATCTGAGGGAGGGTTTTTTTGCGGAGACTAGGGAATGTCGACAGAGTCGAGACACAAAGTTGAGGATATAATGTGCCATCACAAGCTGAGCTAGCTACTTGGAAGTGTAGAGATAGTGGGGGTCCTCCTGGATCTCTGAATTTTGGGGATACTATGAGATTAAAGGAACTGAATGTGAGCAAAAATGCTGCAACGGCTGTGAGATAGAAGGCCATTTTTTTATGAAATAATGAAGTTAGGTGTTTAGCTATGTAGTGACATAAATAGAGGAGCTTGTTCATCCACTTGACACAAGTCGGTGAAATGGTCAGTTTTTAGCTGACATATACACGAACAAGTCAGAAATCTTAGTTTTCAGACAAATATTTAAACGGTTAGGTATGAGATCTCTGGACATAAATAGTTGGTACTATAAACTAAGTTTTAAAACATCAGATTCGGTACATCGGTCTTAAGTTTGAGGGGCTAAGCACTTGCCTAGTTGCCTTACGATGAATAAAAAATTCTGAGTCGATACAGTTAAGAAAAATATTAACAGAACATGAAACTGTTACACATTCTTCAAAATATTCAATAAACTGTTTTTTGTTGTGATTAAATAAAAAGATTTCTTTGAGAAAAAACAGATTCAACGATTGAAGAGGCCTAAACAGATTGTCAGTTATCAAGTTATATCATTCTGAGAGCAGTCCCTGATTAGAAAATATGATCGGAATGATGTTAACATATCGAAATGGTAGATTAAAATTGAAGACTTTTAAAAAAATGTCCTAAAAAATCTCTTTTTCTTCTAGCATGTCGAAATTAATGTCTTAAAATTAATACAATTTTTCTTCTGTAACAAGAGATGGATCTTACGTCTACTTACCAGACATTTGTACGTGAGTATTAAATATTTTTAAGAAGATGTATGTATATTAACAGTAGTGCCACTTAGGGGTCAGGATCGGACCTACGTCCTCACCAACACTCAACATTAGAGTTCCAAATGGAGAAGACCAGAAGATGGTGGGTGCCTGTGCATGATGAATTTAAGCTTTTTCTGTCGGTATCAACTTGAGGGCTGCTGGGGATAGCAGAGCAGGAATCAACACTTTTACCAGTAAATCATAAAAGCACTGTATGGTCGCGGATTACTCAATTACCAGTTTTCCAAAACTTAAATGCATGTATTAATTAAATAAAAAAGAAGTAAAAAACTCACGGTATATATATGCTAGTTGCTCCATATATGCGTAAGTGTTTGAAGGAGTTAATGGAATGATGGGAAGTAGGATGGTGAATACCTGTATCACAAAGGTAATGCATTTAACAGGAATTTATGACTATATACAGCTCTTCCTACTAGCCAATTATCACTTCAAACAACTTGTTTTAGTTGCGAGTAAAAAGGAAAGTATAGAACGTAGATTTAAAACATACTATAAATATTATAGAGATTATGTAAAAAAGAAATTAACTCCAATGGGACATTTTCCTTATCTATATTTTTATCCAACCTCCTAAGAGCATCTCCAAGGGAGATAGTTATAACTGTTAGCTAAAATCAGAAAAATAGATGATTATGTTAAATTTGCTGAACCTGTAAGGTTGTGGCCTCCGGCGGTGTTAGCTATAAACGTTAGCTATATTTAAAAATCTGTTACTTTATTATTTTTGAAATCCTAACGGCTATATTTTCAAATAGTAGTTATTTATTCAGGATAAAACTCAAAAATAATTTTTTTTCTAAATTCAATAAATAAACTTTTTACATTAATGTATATGTTATTTAATTAATTTAAATATTTTATTAATTGAAAATATGTTATTTTACTATTGTCAAATTCAATCAAATAAAGATTTTATATATACAATGATATATGTTATTTAATTAATTAAAGTAGTTTTATTTTATAATACAAATTGTACATTTTTTTAAAAATGTAATTTCATTCCCAATTTTTTAAAAATAAAAATTTCATATTTTGTTAGCAAAAAATAACATATAAATTACTTTCTCATCAAAATATAATTTTTTTTATAGATAAATCAAAATGATGTAAACAGTGCGTATAAACATGTGTGTAGTAGGGTTAGGAATTTTTTTTACCCTGATTGAGAACTAAACACCATACAAACAACACACCCATCTGAATACTCATTTGTAATGGATAATACTACGCGAATGATTCTTGATATTATGCAGGCAGAAGAAGAAGAGCAGGAAGCAAGAATGAGAATGGGTGCGGCTTATCTTCATAATCAGCGTCAAAGAGCAAATTCTATCCCGAATCATGGTGGTTCCACAATGAATCATCGTGTAATTGATCGCAATAGAGAAGAAGGTCATGCTAGACTGTATACTGATTATTTTTCTGATACACCTACATATACAGAGACACAATTTCGTCGAAGGTTTCAAATGCGTAGGTCATTGTTTATGTGAATTGAAGAAGCAGTCACAGCTCATGACAATTATTTTACTCAACGAACTGATGCTGTGGGAATTCGTGGACTATCATCACTTCAGAAAGTGACAGCTGCACTTAGGATGCTTGCATATGGTACAGCAGCTGATGTTTGTTAAAGCAATTGTTGAAGTCTTTGGAACTGAATATCTAAGACGCCCAAATGCTGAAGATGTGTCTAGATTATTAGCAGAGAATGAACAACGAGGCTTTCCCGGAATGTTGGGTAGTATTGATTGTATGCACTGGAAGTGGAAGAATTGTCCAGCTGGCTGGCAAGGTATGTACACAGGTCATGTTCATGAACCAACTATTATATTAGAAGCAATAGCTTCAAAAGACTTGTGGATTTGGCATTCTTTTTTTGGATTACCGGGATCATTAAATGATATTAATGTGTTAGATCGGTCTCATCTTTTTGAAGATTTGGCAGAAGGTCGTGGCCCTGAAGTGAGGTATACCATCAATGGACATGAATATAACATGGGATATTATCTTGCTGATGGTATATATCCCTCTTGGCCAACTTTTGTCAAAACTATTTCAAAACCTCAAGGCAACAAAAAAAAAATATTTTGCAAATGCACAAGAATCTGTTAGAAAGGATGTTGAGAGAGCATTTGGAGTGTTGCAATCTCGGTTTGCAATGATTCGTGGTCCATCACGGTTTTGGGACGTGGGCACAATGAAATACATTATGATCGCCTGCATAATATTACACAACATGATCATTGAAGATGAAAGGGAATTACATATGGAAGAAGAACACTTTGATACAAATGCTGAAATACCAACTGTTACACAGATCCCACGTCATCCAAGTACCTTCAGGGAGTTCATTCAAGTGCACCAGCAAATTCGAGACAAACAAGCTCATGTTCAGTTGCAAAATGATCTTATAGAACATCTTTGGCAGATGCACGGTGGTGACATAAATTAAATATTTGTTATGTAATTTTATTTCATATTTGCTACGTAATTTCCTTTCATTTTTGTTTTTGTAATGGTCTCGAACAATAAAGAGCATTTATTAATAAAATGATCTTGTGGGACATTTGTGGCAAATTCATGGTCGTGACGTGAATTAAGAGACATGAGTGATCATGTAATTTTCTATGTATTTACTTTATATGTAATTTGCTTTAGAACGATAAGGAACATTGATTAATAAAATAAGCAAATTATTCAAGTGCATTAATAGTTGCAAATTAAATTCAAGTACATAATATTCGGAAATTAAAGTCAAAGCATATAAAAACAATTATGCTATATTTCTCATAATCCTAGCTTTGAGTGCATCATAATATTTTGCTTGATCCGGTAGCATTTTACTAGTATCCATTGCCATAATAGACGCTTCATAAACCTGCCTTTCCCGCTCCTCCTTCTGTCTTTCCCGATCCTCCTTTGCTAAACGCAGCTGTAACTCCTCCTTTTGTATCTACATCATTTCCTTTTGCAATTGCAAGCTCATGTTAACTGATTCACTCCTTGAAGAAGCGATAGCCAATGCATCTTTCTACATTGTTTTAAGAAGTTCCAGGCTTTCCTCATCCATCGCTTCATTTGTAGCTTTTTTTAACTTCTTTGCAGCTTTCCTTCCAATTGGACGTTCCATCCTTTCATCGGATACTAGGCTGCTAGGAATTTGACTGTCAACAGACTGTGAGGATACATCTTTGTCCTTAGTTGGCTTATTTTTCTTTGCCAAACCAGCTTGATATTTTGGTGAGAACCGCAACGCGTTCCAGTGACATATGAATATAAATTTCTCTTTCATTACGGTCTCATACATCTCTATTGCTTGGTCTACCTGCATTATTGAAGAAATCAAAAATAATAAGTGAGAGTTCATAACACAGTAGCATATACCTGCTAAAAAGGCAGAGATAGTGTTGTACTATGCCACTACATATCCGTAATCTGTCAATCAAGTTTATTGGCATTTCTTGCCACTTTGAGTACATGTTTCAAAGATAATAAGATAAGCATCATAACTCATGCAGAAGCAAGGGATGAGAAATTTTGATTGAAAGATGCAGAGGACAGAAAAATTGTTTCGCATGATAAATCAACCATGTTTTTGAATCACTAGGAGTCCACCAGCAAGAAACTTTACTCTATACGAATCACCAAAGATGCAAAAAACAACATAAAACAGATGTAGTTCCAGAAATATATATCCACTAATTAAAAAGAATAGAAACAGAGCCTGGACAATTTTTAATTTTTTGCCAATTGCTGCTAGACAACGTTAACTACATCCTCATTTAAACAGTTTCACCTTTAAGTTTACCATTTTACATGAGTCACAACAATGCAAATTCATTTAAGTGGTGAAACCGACATCCCGAAGATCAGCACTTGCAATCCTTTAGTTTTCTACTGCGAGTAGCTAGCAATTTTTGCTAATTTATTTCAATTTATTGATTACCCAAATGTGGTGTTAACATTAAGAAGGCATCAATTAGAATGTCATGCAGTGCAAACAGGACATAAAAAGTGCACACCAACAGCTTAATGAACCCAACAAATTTAAAATAGATTAGTCTGACAGATACAGTCTACAATCAAACGGTACAGTTTTTGACAAATTCACCCCTGTATCCAGCAATGCTGAAAATAATTTCAAGACAGCGAGCCTCAAAAACATGTTAACGAGTTTTTGTCTCTGGTTACATATGTCAAAGTAATAGAAACTAGTTTAAATATAGACCATACTTTATAAAAACATCTGTTCTTTTTTTACTTTCCCCCTTTCTTGTAATTCCAGGAATATCTACCTCAGCTAGCTGGTTATATAGTAAACCTGCACTGTTCAGATAGTGACTTCCTGTACTGTGAGTTTTTTTGTAAAAGGAGGGTAGAAGATATCCAGAACTCAACATCACAAGAAAAAGAAAGAGATTTTGAGTTGGGTTCCAAGTAAAAAGTAGTTGGTTTTTTTGGTTTTGGATTAAGCTAGGGTGTGCAGAAACAAGAGGGAAGAAAAATGCAGCAACAGATAATGCAACAGCAGCAGCAACAGCAGGCTACTCGTGGGGGGGCTTACAATACCACTAGCATCACTACTGATCATATCCAACAGGTCTTCTTTCTCTTTCCTAATCCCTGCTATACATGCAGCATTTCTGTCTTGATTTCTCTTTGCAACATATACTTTTTCCCTTGTGTGTGTGTTATCTTTGGAATTGCCTGTTTGATTTCTGGGAATCATGTAAAAGACTGGTAATAACACAGTTCAGGCCTTGAGGGGACCAATTTGTTAAGATATAAAAGTTAAACAAATAGGTTGCCTAAAGATTTGGACATTTAGTCATGACTCAACTGTCAATATACTACTATTTTAGAAAAATAATTTGCTTGTGTAGATTGTAGATTGCATATGTGGGGTTTTAGTTTGTTTTCTGAGTTTTGTCCTATGATAAAATATTCTTGAATTTTCTATTTTTACCTTAAGTCATGTAGATAATTTGTGATGACTAAACAGTCTTATTGGATTTGCATGTTTAGTACCTGGATGAGAACAAGTCCTTGATCTTGAGGATTCTGGAGAACCAGAATTCAGGAAAGCTTGGCGAATGTGCAGAGTAAGTTGCCCTTTCTGTTAAGGCAATGAAATCTGTGCTTTTATCTTTTATCTGAATTAGTTCTATTGTTTATCTTTTATCTTAATTAGTTCTACTGTTTATCTTTTGCAACTATCTTCCTCCATTGCAGGAACCAAGCTAAGCTTCAGCGTAATCTTATGTACTTGGCTGCAATAGCCGATAGCCAACCACCACCCTCGCCTATGTATGCTCAGGTAAAAGTAGTGGTTCTTTTGGCCAAAAATACATATAGATGATCTCTTGGACATTAATTTGGTTAGATTACTGTGATACTTATGTCCCTCTAATTACTGTATGTACTTTTCTTTTTTGTTCATTTGTAATTTATCTACCTGCCTGCTATTTCTCGTTGTTAACATATTGTGCATCCTAACAGCAACCTAGTCTCAACCATACAGTTTAAACCGTAATCATTCTCAACTCATAATAGCAACCTAGTCTCAGAATCATCACCAACAGACCAATAACATATAATTCGGTTGATCATCAAAAAGACATCAAGTCATAACCTTACTTATGCCAAAATCCCAGCAATTGCAGTTTATATATATAAACAGAACGTACCAGCCATCATATGCCAGCAGAAACTAATTTAATCCAATCACCACATGTATTTCATTACCACATAACAAAACATACTAAAACCAAACTCACAATTTCTCAATTATATCTCAATATGAATGCGTATTACCACAAAATCAGGTACAGGCATAAATACAAAAACTCAAGTGATAGTTAACAGAGGAATACAAGTCGAATAACATCAAATTTTTCCGAGAAAACTAACAGGTAGCAATTATACGAAAACGTTCATTCCACCAGTTTGATTATATGCAGAAATTCACTGCAATCTCACTACAACAGCCTAATCCCATTTTACGTATGTAAATCAACCAATAATTGAAAGTACAAGTCACATAATCATCAAAATTTCCGGATAAAAAATAACCAAACTGCATCAACATGTTATACTACTGAAACAAATCACAAAAAGAGATCATATATTGATTATTATGACTATCCACAATATGTCAATATCTAGTATTATCAGATCGTCTTAGCACTATAAACATCTAAATAAAGAGTTCTCCAAGGATTCCCCTGGCAAAATATGCAACTCTAGTATTCCAAATTAAAAAGTAAATCATTAACTGAACTGAATAATACCTTATCTTGCTCAGATAATCCACTTTGATTTCTTCCGAATATTTGATTATAGAATCCGATAAATTTGGCCACTTTTTCGTTGATTGTGCACCATCGATTACACAAGGAATTTGCACTTCGATCACTTGCAAGCCCTTCTTTATTTTCATTATAATAATTCCAAATCCTATTCCAATAACACGTATGTGTTTGATTATTACCTTGTACGGGATCCATACTTACATTCAGCCAAGCAGAAATCAGCAGCATGTCCTCTTCAATTAAGAAATTCTTTGACCTCTTTCCCTTTCTCTGTTTTGAAGCTTCTGGTTGGAATTGGGATTGAGATTGGGACTGATGAGATGGTTGAGAAAATACCCTTTCTTCATATTCAAATGAACCATCATTCAGCAAAGATAAAAAAGACCCTTCCATTTTCAGTGAAAAATCCACAAATTCTAGAACCAAAACCCTAGAGAAGAAATAGAGGATAAATAAAAAGAAGACGCGGGAGATCTGTAGCGGGAGAGGGATAATTTTAGAGGGAGATGACGTGTATTGGTTTTAGCGGATGGGCTTTCAATCAACAAATGTAGCGTGTCTTTTCCTATTATCTAAATTTATACCTAACAGTGCTTTTCCCTTGGAGTGTCTTATTTTTTACATAATAGGTATATTTTTTAAAATTTCCCTGCCACCTAGACATTATACTAACAGGAGTGTTGGGTTGGAGATGCTCTAATGTTGGCTATATTTGTCGAACCTCTAGACATCTGTAAAAAAATTGTTACGTCATCTCTTACCATATTTTAATGATATATTCTATTTATATCAATTTAAAATAATAATAACATACTATTGTTAAAATATGGCCAATCAATATAGCCAATACCATCGAAGTACAATGCCTTACAGGTTCAATAAATTTTACATAATCATTATTTTTTATAATTTTAGCCAATCATTTTAGACAACCATATTGGAGATGCTCTAAGGTGGTGTGCTCCAATAGAGTTGGGTGTAATGATTTGCTACATTTTAAAAATGGTATGTTATTATTATTTTAAGTTATTATAAATATAGTGTATTATTAGGGGTGTTCGCAGTGCGGGCAATGCGGTTTTTTCATCAAACCAGCGCATGCGGTTTGAACAAATTTTCAAACCGCAACCGCAGCACGCAAAATTAAAACCACATAAACCGCACCACGAAAAATGCGGGCGGCGCGGTTCGGGCAGTTTACCTATTTCAAATTTTAATAATATTGTGTATTTAAAATAAAGAAATCCTGAAATCCATAATAATAAATTTCTAAACCTAAATGAAATATAAGTTTAGAGTTTGAAATACATCTTAAATTATCTCTAAATTCTTAAGAACAAGACTTAACAAAAAAAAAAAAAAACTAAATCAAACTTTTATGAGGATTTCATAGTTATAGAGTCCCTGCATATGCCTTGGCCAAAATGATACTACTTTCTTTTGTTAATCAATTTTACTGCTCCAATAGTGTTGCATATTCTCTTTCTTCACATAAGTCATAAATAGTAATAAATAGTACAGGGTAAAAAAAATCATTTATATGTATATATTTATAAATATATTAATACTATAAAATATGCGGTGTGGTGCGGTCTGAAACGCGAAAATGAATTCCCAAACCACAAATCGTACCGCGCGGTTTGGCTAAAATGCAAACCACGACCAGACCACGAAAAATTAAAACCACGCGGGACGGTGCGGTCCTTAGTTAAACTCTTAATCCTATATCTTAAATTTTTGTTTGTTCTCAAGGACAAGTCTTTTGATATTCAGCAAACATTTTTAGTCATGTTAACTCTCAATCCTTTGGAATTTCACTATAGTCCTTAGATATTCAGCAAATATGGTAAATGTAATGAGTTTCGCTAAATTTTATCGAAGGATCGCTACACCAGAAATCAAATCAGACAACACATGTTACACAATGGTTGCATAAGTAACCGTTGTCCCAAAAAATTTAACAATGATGAAATGTTAGTTAATGACAAAATGTTGTGTGCCTTTGCTGCAGACAATGGTTATTCAACGTTTTTAAAAATGTTGTCTAATTGGTGCCCCTTTGGTCAGATGAGACGATTGTTGTTTACGGAGGTATTGTGTAACGTGTATTAACACAAATGGTTGTTTACGAAGGTATTATGTAACATGTATTAATACAAGTGTGTTTCAATTCATAATAAACCGTTATACATAATGTGGCTTCAGACAATGGGTTTTCATATATGTTGTGTAATTGAGACAATAGTTTTTAAGCACACATTGTGTTAATACTTTGAGACAATGGTATTGAAAATCCAATGTTAGAAAGCAAGCATATCCCAGCTATTTTTCAGGTCCGTTGAGTAAAATAGTTTCACATAAGGGTCTATAAATAATTGTCTGAAGCAACTATTGATGTGGCAGAAATGATACAATTAAAATCGGAAGCGCACGATCATCGTTTTAGTATTTTTAGATTCGATCCACAGGGAATAATATTTTCGCAAAACCTTAATTTTAATTTAGGCGAATTAGGACATTTAGGCGAATTAGTACTCAATAAACACAAAAAGAAACTCGGCCAAACATAGTAAACCAAGACTCGATTGTGCACAACTCGCGCAGCTACAAATGAAAACAGCTCGCGATGGAAAACAAATAGAAACGCAGGCAAAGAACAAAACGCAGTGACCAAAAAGAACCAGTGAAATCTCGATAACTCGGCTGTACAACTCAGAAAATTCCAACACTAATTACACGATCCAACAAAAACACTAATTCGAACTCAACTACTCATAATTCAAAACGCAAACAAGTTATACTAACTTCAACAAATCCAGCAGTCTTAGTAACATGTAACAATAACGAATTATCAGAATCAAAAATTACTCAGACACAGCCCAAAGTACAAGATACAAACACAGATGCGACAAAAGAGACTCGATTTAGCAACTTGGAAACTAATACTCAAAACCAATTTAAACCAAACAACACGAAACAAAGCAGGACTCAGAACTTAGTACGTAAACTCGCAGCGACTAAATGGACTAATCGAACACTCAGTAAACAAAACTCTGCGATTATAACAGCGAACAAAACCAGACTCTCGAACTTGGTACAACGAAGGCAACAACCGGAGTTTGACAGCAACAATGACTTGACATTAGTTCACTTAAACAAAAACACAGCTACTCAGAATTTCAGAACTTAGAATGAACTGTACGACTACTGCATTGAGCAAAAACTAACGAACAGCACAACAGAAACATCAATCGAACACTCGACGAAACAAACGATTACAAAACCACTCAATAAACACTATAAGTCAGCAAACATCTCAGTACACGGCATTAACAAATTGCTTAGAACTTGGAAGAAGAACAAATAGGGAAACGGAGCTTGCAGAGAAGAGGAAAGGTATAAGGGGCTGGGATTCGTTTGCAGAAAAAAAAAATTCAAGGGATGGGGGAGATGGGTGTTCGAACAAGAGAAGGGAGAAAGGTTCGTGTGGGGAGATGGATTTGAGGTGCTTGAAGATAGGGGAGAAGAAGAAGGAATAGGAAGAAGGGGAATGGGGAAGGAGATGTTGAGGGTGAGTGTTTGAAGAGAAGAAATGGGAGGTGACAGGAGAGTGAAGAGGTCGAAGGGGAGAAAAACAAAGGATGGCTATGAATTGAAAAGAAATTGATGGAAGAAAGTGCTGGATTTGGGTTTTTATGTTCTAATCGAAGCAGAGAATAAAATTGAGGTTTGGAAATAAAACAGGGGAACTGGGAATTCGCATAAAATAAAACAGAACAATTGATTTTATGGCCTGGATTTAACAGAAACAAAGACAGAAAATAAATGCAGAGAAAAAAAAACAAAATATGAAAATTAAAATAAAAGAGCTGCAAGAAACTTACAACATTATTTAAGAGTGAACTAAAACTAAGGGATCCTAATCCTAATTCTAAGTCTAAGTGTCTTTTTAAGATGAGAACTACTTCCTATTTATAGGAAGAATTAGCACACCAATTTCATAATTAAATGAAATTATTACAAACTTTACAACCAATAACACCAAATGCACCCATCTTCTTCCACTTTGCAAGATTCCTTCACATGAAAAAATCAAAACCGGCTGGCCACTTTTATTTGCGTATAGATGGGTTCCGTAGAAATGCTTTTTATCCCGCACGACTTATAATTTTTAAATAATAAATAATTAATTTAATCCGAAACTTATAAAAATAAATATCTATTATTATTAGATATTTATAAATATAATTTTCTAATCAAATAAAATATTTATTAATAAAAATTAATTCTTAAGCCCTAAGTTGCGGTCTTTTGAACTTTATTTCTTCATTTTGCCATTTCTTCATTTTTTCTTGAATTTCCTGAAATATAACAAAATAATTTATTAAAATACGAATTCAAGCAATAAATAGGCAATAAAAATATGCAAAATTATGCAATTATCAAATGCCCCCATACCTATCTTTTGCTCGTCCTCGAGTAAAACAAAAAGAAAAATGCAGAATTAAAAACCTATACTCACTGTCGTAGGAATCACGGGTAATTTTAGGTTTACCAACCCGTTAAACCTATAGACGATCTCTACAGGAGGAGTGTTGTCTCCTAAGGGTTTACAGAAGATATACCCATAAAATCTTTGAGATAAATCAGCATGTATCCAACTTTCCTCTTTCACTCTAGCTTTCATTGGTGTCAACAAAACAATTTTGTAGGAAAATACATGCCTTAAAGATTATTCTAATAATAGCCAAGTTATAGGTTCCCACAATCCACATGATTAGACTAAAAATTTACAAAAAATCCCAAGGTGTGTAGTGAATTTAAGGCCATTGATGGATTAACTGCATACGAACATTTTCTCTTTTTCAACCAATATTGAACTGACCCAATCTCTATCAAAACAAGTATCTAGCCAAACTTCACGTTCTTAGTAGTTAGAACGACCGTGCAATGGTTGAGGTCCCAAAAGACTTTAGCATCGATACCCATTTAGCGAGTTTTAGGTCAACAATCCCAGATAAAAAAGGACCTTAGGTTGCTAGGCACAAAGTCCCCTCGGACTTACTTACTCGGGTTATCAATGAGCCCAACCTAGCCGATTTTCCTACTAAGAATTTATTATCACAGAATTACAAACATTTATTGACTCTTTCTTTTTTTTTTCTTCTTTTTTTTTGTCTTTTTTTTCTCCTTTATGACACTATACGAACCAAATTTCGCAAAGGTTTGATTCGACATTGTTCTAACATGTGGGTTCTCTCTCAGGTATCGAATAACATTCCTATACAATTTTTCCATCAAAAGTCTTGTGCAAATGTGTCGTCTTGGACTTTTAAGCAAAAATTTGTTCGACACAAGTTTCATGAGGAAAAACCTTACCTGACTACGTTCAAATCATCTAAAGGCATTATACATATAATTTTCGAAAAATAGTCAACACCAACTAGTTCTAGAATTTAAAGAGTGGGAAGGAAAACTATGCTAAAATGTCTCTATTTTTGGATTTTTAAAATTTTTTCAATTTTTTTGGATTTTTCAATTTTATGTATTTACACCAAAACCCTCCCCCATACCTAAATCATGCATTGTCCTCAATGTATGCAAAATGAATGAGAATAAAATAGAGAGGAGGAAATACCTGATAAGGGATGACGGAGAATGAAAAACTGCTGAAAAACTACGAAAGAAAACAACTCACACACGCACACAATGTAACTCCCCCATACCTACATTCTACTATGGGAGGTACAAAACAAATATTTTCTAACCAATACCTGCTCTCGGAAAAACAATTTTTGTTACACAACCAACATATTTCAGAAACTCACGCAAAAAAATAGCGTAGACCACTCGAACGATCAGATTAGGCGCAAGAATAAAACTCATATTCCTAACTTCATCCATAGACCACGAAGATGCTTCTTTTTGTTGTTTAAGCAAATTAATTACGATGAGATGCTGGTCATGAATATCCTGAGTTTCTATGAAAGATGGAGCACGAGTGGAAAATGAGGAAATAGAAACGGGTGGGGGTGGCTCTTCGAAATATGTTTTACCAACAGAATTAGGATCACAAGAACTATCCTCATGTTGGGTTTCCCATTTGGAACAGATATTATTCATCTCTCTAAACATCACTTCCGAGGTCAAATCCGGGAAAGATTCGTGAAGCTCTCGATTGGTCTCGTAATGCAATTGAAAATCTTGTTTAAGAAGAGACTCAATCTCGTGATCGTCTTCGGAAAGAGGTTTGGAAGATGAAGGGAAAAGTTCACTAGAAGAAGATGATGGTTGTCTAGGTGAAGCTACAAACTCAGAATCATCGGGATTCTTCGTTTGACCTAGAGAAAGAATGATGTCAGCATCAGAATCTTCTTCGTATGAATCACCACCGAAAGGAGTGTCAACTTGAACATTAGACCTAGGAGAAATGATATCATCGAAAGTATTGATAGGTCTTTGAGTGATAAGAAATTCAGGGTTGACCTCGGGTGGTTTCGGGGTGGTTATCGTCTCACGCTCGCACATGGTGGCTAATTGATTCATTTGAAATTCTAACTTAGATAAGGCTTGAGCATTAGAGTTCAAAATTTGCCTATCTTGGGTCACGGTTTGCATGAAGTCTGCTTGAGAAATCAATAAAGCCTCGATACTCTTTTCTAAGGTGTCGAGTTGACTCGGAATTGGATAAGAGTTCGGTTCTTGAAAATGTGGAGGTGGAGTTTGATAGTTATGACCTTGGTTCCATGAGAGATCGGAATAATCTCTCCAACCGGAATTAGAAGACGATGTAAAATGGTCATTTCGAGAGGTTGGTTGAAACATGGCGTTGACTTGATAAGAGTCGGGGCCGTGTTGAAAATCGAGACTCGGAGAGTTGAAATTTGGGTGCCAAGACGTGTGTGAATGACCACTAAGGGATTCTAAGGCTTCGAGTCGTCTATTAAGAGCATCTAATTCAGAGTCGATTGCAATATCGTTTTCACTATAATGCAGATCACTAAAAGTAGACGACGCGTTATATACACTAGGTTCCCTAGTTGACTCACACCACATCGTATTATCCGATAACTCCTCGTCATAATCCCGTGAGTAATTTGTGTGATTCCCCCACCCGGGATTGTAGGTAGGTACAAATGGGTCATTCCTAAGAGTTTGTTGACACATAGAATTATCTTGCTCAAATTCATGGCAATTTGTAAACCCTAGTGTATAAGAATTATAATTTGACCACATTATTGATCACAAAAAATAAGCACACAAAAAAGGGTGAAAAATTAAAATAAAAATCTAACCTAGGTTCCCTAAATAACTAGACATTGCTCCTAACCGTAAGGACCACCAAAAACTCGATAAATCAGAATTTATTCGGACCGATTTGGCCAGATTAGAGCAGGCATTGCCAAGAGGCCAAACTCGTCACTTAGACACCAAATCTTAATTGGCCAGGTAAGCTTTCGCTTGCCTAGACACCAAAGAGTCGGAATAATTAATGATTACTTCGTTTCTTAGATACCTTCCTAATTGAGCGCGAAATCCTAGAGGGCAAATGTCTAATTAATTTTATTAAGGCTACAAACGATGCAACACACAATGATATTTACAAAAAATTATGAACAAATATGGATGCTTACACTACGTGTCCTAATCTAAAAAAAAAAATTTAACGTACCTTTGGGTCCTCCAGCGATCATCACAATTTTAAAAACAAGAAAATAAAAATCTAAATGATGTGCCCTAAGTGATGAATGCATGATGCAACAAATATGTATTTACAAATAATTTTTAATTTTCAATTTTCAATTTTTTTGTGATTTTTGATTTTTTTGATTTTTTTTGTGATTTTCTAAAAATAAAAAGGCGAAAAGAGTGAGATACGGGTTACCGAAGCACGCTTCCAAGAATTCCAATTCGTTCCGAGCTCCGTGAGAAGATTCCCGACATTCCAAACTTTCCTAAAAAAATGAAATAAAAATAAGGCACGCGAAATAAAACTAATCCGAAAAATTAAAAATTAAGGTGCGTAAAATAATTAATTCCCCGGCAGCGGCGCCAAAAACTTGATGTGGCAGAAATGATACAATTAAAATCGCAAGCGCACGATCATCGTTTTAGTATTTTTAGATTCGATCCACAGGGAATAATATTTTCGCAAAACCTTAATTTTAATTTAGGCGAATTAGGACATTTTGGGGTTTGGGATTTTTATTAATTTCTAAAACTAAAACAAAATTTAATTAATCTAATTTCAACTTAGAAACAGAATTTTGAATTATAAATTTTTTTTTATTTATTTACTTATTTTTTTTTTATTATTATTTTAAAATTATTCTAACAAACCAAACTCACAACTCAGCAAGAATCCAACTTGTTACAGTATCGCAGTAAAACCCAACAGTTAGCCAAAAACAACCCAGGAAAAAGAAATCAAATTTGAAATCAAGAGAGGATCTTACTAACAATCGCACTCAACAAAATTTGAAAACAAAAAAAAACATTTCTACGAACAAAAACACTAACAAGAACAATCTCTATATACCAAAGTCTACTCAGTACTCAATAAACACAAAAAAAAACTCGTCCAAACATAGTAAACCAAGACTCGATTGTGCACAACTCACGCAGCTACAAATGAGAACAGCTCGCGATGGAAAACAAATAGAAACGCAGGCAAAGAACAAAACGCAGTGACCAAAAAGAACCAGTGAAAACTCGATAACTCGGCTGTACAACTCAGAAAATTCCAACACTAATTACACGATCCAACAAAAACACTAATTCGAACTCAACTACTCATAATTCAAAACGCAAACAAGTTATACTAACTTCAACAAATCCAGCAGTCTTAGTAACATGTAACAATAACGAATTATCAGAATCAAAAATTACTCAGACACAGCCCAAAGTACAAGATACAAACACAGATGCGACAAAAGAGACTCGATTTAGCAACTTGGAAACTAATACTCAAAACCAATTTAAACCAAACAACACGAAACAAAGCAGGACTCAGAACTTAGTACGTAAACTCACAGCGACTAAATGGACTAATCGAACACTCAGTAAACAAAACTCTGCGATTATAACAGCGAACAAAACCAGACTCTTGAACTTGGTACAACGAAGGCAACAACCGAAGTTTGACAGCAACAATGACTTGACATTAGTTCACTTAAACAAAAACACAGCTACTCAGAATTTCAGAACTTAGAATGAACTGTACGACTACTGCATTGAGCAAAAACTAACGAACAGCACAACAGAAACATCAATCGAACACTCGACGAAACAAACGATTACAAAACCACTCAACAAACACTATAAGTCAGCAAACATCTCAGTACACGGCATTAACAAATTGCTTAGAACTTGGAAGAAGAACAAACAGGGAAACGGAGCTTGCAGAGAAGAGGAAAGGTATAAGGGGCTGGGATTCGTTTGCAGAAAAAAAAAATTCAAGGGATGGGGGAGATGGGTGTTCGAACAAGAGAAGGGAGAAAGGTTCGTGTGGGGAGATGGGTTTGAGGTGCTTGAAGATAGGGGAGAAGATGAAGGAGTAGGAAGAAGGGGAATGGGGAAGGAGATGTTGAGGGTGAGTGTTTGAAGAGAAGAAATGGGAGGTGACAGGAGAGTGAAGAGATCGAAGGGGAGAAAAACAAAGGATGGCTATGAATTGAAAAGAAATTGATGGAAGAAAGTGCTGGATTTTGGTTTTTATGTTCTAATCGAAGCAGAGAATAAAATTGAGGTTTGGAAATAAAACAGGGGAACTGGGAATTCGCATAAAATAAAACAGAACAATTGATTTTATGGCCTGGATTTAACAGAAACAAAGACAGAAAATAAATGCACAGAAAAAAAAACAAAATATGAAAATTAAAATAAAAGAGCTGCAAGAAAATTACAACATTATTTAAGAGTGAACTAAAACTAAGGGATCCTAATCCTAATTCTAAGTCTAAGTGTCTTTTTAAGATGAGAACTACTTCCTATTTATAGGAAGAATTAGCACACCAATTTCATAATTAAATGAAATTATTACAAACTTTACAACCAATAACACCAAATGCACCCATCTTCTTCCACTTTGCAAGATTCCTTCACATGAAAAAATCAAAACCGGCTGGCCACTTTTATTTGCGTATAGATGGGTTCCGTAGAAATGCTTTTTATCCCGCACGACTTATAATTTTTAAATAATAAATAATTAATTTAATCCGAAACTTATAAAAATAAATATCTATTATTATTAGATATTTATAAATATAATTTTCTAATCAAATAAAATATTTATTAATAAAAATTAATTCTTAAGCCCTAAGTTGCGGTCTTTTGAACTTTATTTCTTCATTTTGCCATTTCTTCATTTTTTCTTGAATTTCCTGAAATATAACAAAATAATTTATTAAAATACGAATTCAAGCAATAAATAGGCAATAAATGTGACGCCCCCAAATCTGAGGTCAAAGATTCAGGTCGTCACGCCACCATTCAACCATATCATACCTGTATTACTTTACAACTCAACAATACATCCATTCGTACCTCAATCTTACACACAATCAAGTTAGAGTCTCAGAAACGATAATCAAAAGTGCCACTAAATATTACAATTCATGCGTACAAATCAGAGTCTTACGCAATTCCACTTATGCAACTACACTTGAAGACAAATCTTACTATTACAGTTGAAAACCTATCAGACTCACTCTGCAGTATTTATCAGGAACTAAATCATCTCCGGGGTAAATCTTCTACTCCTCTTCTGCTGTCGCGGAGTTAACCGACCAAATTCTTCCCTTTCTGAAAAGTTTTATAAAGCAAGAATGAGCTACATAATGCTCAGCAAGTTCACCATTTTGCAAAATAATGATGTGATTTATTTTGAAAACATTCCGTATATATCTCAGGTTTCAAAACATAATTGGACAATGTATATGTCCGAGTTTGGATAAAACATCTATACTCACTAAGGAGCTTTAAGAATAACATACGAACCCTTTATAAGGTTCCCATTTCAATATATCTCAAGTTTGAAAATATATACATATGAGTATATCATTTTCGGCAAAACACTCTACGATTAACATACTGTACAAGGAATACATCATTGCAAACCTCTTTCCTTCCATTAGCTTAGAAGGTTTCCCATACAAAAACATTTCGTTCTTGGAAACAATTGCAAGAGTGCACTAACACGTGCCAATCTTTATAGAAAATCTTGCAGTTCTAGATACTGCACGATGTCAATATTTTCTCATCAAAAACCACACTATCAGCAACTTGGCACTTAGGCCCAAGAAGCAGTGTTGGAGTATTTTTCCAAAGTGGAGGATGGAACTGGAAGAAAACATAAAAACCTGACAGGGATTGACGATGATCAGTCGCCACATCCAAGTCCAATAATCCGCGGGTCTTCTCTACCGGTAGAAGGATAGAAACTACATCCGTAACTATCCCTCGGGTGAAAACTACATCCGTAATCACCCTCGATGAAAACTACATCCGTAATCATCCTTCGTCAACACCTGGGCCGGAATAATAAGTGATGGACCGCCTGGCTCACGGCCGCTTACACATCCCGGGAATCGTTCGTCAACGGTTCCCACACCTGCCAGAGTCCCTTTTTCTTTTCTTTTAAAACTTGATTTTGATTGAAAACAGAGTAATCGAGGTCCGACATCAGTCGACCGATGATTCTTGAAATCATACAAGAAGCAGAATCTGACCAGGGGTTTTCGAATATGTTTTGAGTTCAAATGAGTTCGAGTTTGAAGTATTAAAAAGTATCTTGGATTAACTTTGTCTTTAAATAATAAACAGTAGTTAATAAATAATATTTTAAGATTTAATATTAATAATTAATAAAATAATTATTCGGTAAAATAAACTCTTAATCCAAGATAGGGTTTCGAGTATTTACGAAGATATAACGATAGTTATTTGAATATACGATACCACCCGAATGACCCTTCGGGTTTTCGCACTATAGATACGATATAATAATAAACCGCTCCCCGGTCAATAGTATATACGGACCGCTACGACCTCTATTGCTAGAGTCGTTGTCCGAAGAAAACATTTCAATCTACATTTGATATCATAGCATTTGATATCATTTGAAAACTACAAACACAACAGTGAAAATCCTTGTATAGGGATAAGTTTTGAAAAGTAAACTTGCCTTGGTTTGGTTGGGGTGGTCGAGCGTGCGGATTCGAACGATCTATACATAAACAATAATCGTTCGTTAGTACCTTAACAATTTCTCTCTAATTACGGGGTTTTAAGGGGGTACGAAATTAACTTAACGACTTCGTCTTATGACTCCCTAGCCCCACTATAGGTCCATGACATCACTCGTTTACGCTCATCACTTACTCGACTTAATTTAGTTACCACGTTCGAACCATAACCACTAACCCTAGAATAATGTTCCACTAATCGACCTTTTTCCATTGCGCGAATTTTACTCTAGCATTTTTATAAAATCCAAAAATTCATATTTTAATCCAATTCCTTTTGGGTGGTCTTCACCACTGCATTACTTACATTCTCAAATTTTTCCACGACCCCAAATATATTTTAAGGTGTTTAAACAAGGTT
Organism: Saposhnikovia divaricata; assembly: GCA_036435485.1. Taxonomy (NCBI): domain Eukaryota; kingdom Viridiplantae; phylum Streptophyta; class Magnoliopsida; order Apiales; family Apiaceae; genus Saposhnikovia; species Saposhnikovia divaricata. Next base: position 86,936,843 of record CM071597.1, on the reverse strand, counting down.
CACAAGGGGTTACTTAATGCAGTCCATAGTCCAGAAACAAAATTCACTCCTCTGGCCATAACTAAACATCCACACATCACATAGCTATGAATCTTACTTTTCCAGAAACTACATTCAATTATCTTTCCAACAATATAAGGTAGGACATCAGGGGACATCATTTGGGTATTCAAAATCGTGTTACAACACAGGTCAAAGTTCCTGGACAGATTCAGCAAGCTCAAATCACTTAAATCAACCATTTTTCATACTTCCATAACATAAACACCACTTAATACACTTAGATCATGACTCATAACACTCATGGAGATATATATCTTAACCATAGTCATAAAAATCACAATCTCAACATCAACCCCAAGATCCATGCTATCCATTACATATACATTCAAGATAAGCCCTAAAATACATGGATCTACTACCATATTATATGAACAACACTTATCCAAGGGTGGTTTGAGATTTCATACCTTCTTGAGCTCCTAGAGGCCTGGAACAAACTTTACACAACTTAAAAACACCTTAGATGGCCTCCTACAACACTCACAATGCAAGATCTAAAAGATAATAAACTTATGTTAACACTTTTCTAACTTTCAACAATTCATAACTCAAAAACTAATGGATGGAAGGCTTTGAAATTGATACCATACCTCTAATATGATGCAAGGAAGCCTTAGGAAGGTTGTAGATGAAGAAAACTTGGAGAGAAAAATCTCTCCCTCTCTCCCAAGGGGTTCGGCCGAATGTAATATTCAAGGGGGGGGGGGAGTGTTTTTGTTTTTGTGTTTTGTTGGAATGGTAAAAAGAATTGCTAGCATGCTATGTATAATTGTGGTTAACAAGGAGTAGTCACATGCCTAGCCTATAGCCTAGGTTGCCTCCATGCCCTATTGTCCCCCTAGGTGCATCATCCAACATGCTAGTTCCTTGTCTTTTCTAACTAGCTAATTACATGGCACATGCATGTAATTTCTTTCCTTGTAATATTATTCTCCCACCAATGCTTGTTATTTAACCTTACTTCGTATCGTAACTTAATTATTCTCTCGTAGTAATATTTCGTCACGTAGAGATTTCCCCTATAATTCTTTAAGTACTTATTGCGTAAATTCCTCGAATGTCCATAATTCCTCGTCATAATTCTTAATAAATCCTTTAATACACTAACCATTCTCAAATTCCAATTTTCATAAATATTACTAACAGTAAGACTCTTGCCTTCGCAATCTCTCTCTGTATATCTTACATCATAAATGTAACAACGCAGTTTCTCAGACAATCAATTCTATAAATCAACAGGGATGACTAGAAAGGTTCCATAATGACAATGTCGCAAGATATTAAATAAAAGGAAATATTACTAAAAATTAGGGTTCTTACAGCCTCCCCTCCTTAAAAGGATTCCGTCCCGGAATCAGGTTGAAAACAGTTGGGGGTGCTTTTCACGCATTGCGCTCTCTAGTTCCCATGTTGATTCTTCGACATTCTGATTTCTCCACAAGACTCTCACTAGTTTGACAACCTTGTTCCTCAGCACCTGTTCTTTTCTATCCATGATCTCTACGGGTTGCTCTACATATGTCAAGTCTGGTTGCAAATCCACTTGATCATGTTCTATCACATGTCGGAAGTCGGTATGGTAGGGTCGTAGCATGGACACATGGAACACGTTATGTACTTGCTGTAAGCTCGGGGGTAAAGCCAATTCATAGGCTAACTTCCCAACTCGTTTCAAGATCTCAAAAGGTCCAATAAATCTCGGGCTTAGTTTTCCCTTCTTACCAAATCTCATCAATCCTTTCCACGGTGATACTTTCAACATCACAAACTCTCCTACTTCATATTCTTTGTCCTTGCGGGTCTGGTCCGCATACTTCTTCTGTCTGTCTTGGGCTGCTACCAGCCGTCCTCTTATGAGCTCGATAGTTGCTCTTGTCTGTTGGACCAGTTCAGGCCCTAAAATCTTCCGCTCTCCAACTTCTTCCCAACACAAGGGAGACCGACATCTTCGTCCGTATAAAGCTTCATATGGGGGCATGCCTATACTCGCATGGTAACTATTGTTGTAGGAAAATTCGATCAACGGGAAGTGGTCATCCCAACTTCCCTTAAATCAATGGCACATACCCTCAACATGTCCTCGATGGTCTGGATGGTTCTCTCACTCTGTCCGTCTGTTTGGGGATGGTATGCAGTACTCATGTTTAACTTGGTCCCCACACAATCCTGAAAACTTCTCCAGAACCTGGAGTTGAATTTTGGGTCTCTATCTGATACAATGCTCACAGGAACCCCATGCCTTACCACGATCTCCTCAGATATCTCATAAAATTTGACCATTCGAAATAATGGGTTTCGAAAAAAAAACTAATGACTTTTACATTCACTTGTCTGTACCGTAAAGACGTAATATCAATTAGAAATCTTCATCTAATAATTCATACATATCGTGATTGCAAAAATTTCTCATCCACCCATAAGATTACTATTCGTCCAGGTTTCGAATATTCCCGAAAGTTAGGGTTAATGCAGTCTCCTCTCCTTAAAAGGATTCTATCTTAAGAACCTAAGGATAATAGTTGTGGATACAATTCCAACCTTACCTTTTCCAACTCTCGGGTTGACACTTCAACCCTATTGTTCTCTCCCTTCGTCTCACCAACGCCTTAATGTTGTTCCTCAACGCAAACTCTCCTCGACCTGTATTCCTTATCGGTTGTTCTATGATTAAAAATTTCTATCCCACTACTTACACGTTCCCCTTCTACCTTGTTCATAGTATCCATGTTGAGTCCTTGTATCGTTGGCCCGTGAATGCTTTGTGGTCGTGTTTTGTAATCTGAGACAACGTCAATACGCACGGTATTCCTCCTATTCCTTCGCTTGATTAGCAGGCATGTGTTGCCTCCCGTCAGCCGTTACCACTTGCTATGGATACTGTATAGTCTTCGGTATATGTCGAACCAGTTCAGCTACTATGTCCCTTGTTCCTTGACTTCGTCGTAACGCAAGAGAAGCAAACTTCTTCTTTCACAGCACGCTCTACCGGAGACGTCCTTACGTTCGCATGGCGATGATCGTGATAACAACATTCATTTCACGGATAAGTTTTTTTATTCTCGACTGCCCCGTGAAGCCTTAGGCACGACACTAAATATAATTTCGATCGTCTGGACAATTCTTCTTCCCTGTCCGTCAACCACAGATCAAATTAGTACATACGCTCAATTTCTTTGTTAAATATACCCGAAAGCACCTTCAATATTCTAAGTTTAACCTTAAGTCTTTATCTGACGTGATCGCTGCAGAAGTTTCATATTGCACCACCATCTCTCCCGTATAATATTCGATAATCTTGTCAATGGAAAGTCTCTCGTAGGTAAATCACTTGGTCCAGCAATTATAAATCAACTAGGGCCATCTCTTGGCTCGGTCTTCGGCGACCTACTCATGAAATTCATTATAATTCTGTCCACGTTCAAGATTTTCTACGGGCGGAATTGATCCACTAGATCTCTATCATTTTGTTTTTGACATGTTGCGTTCATACTTAATAGTTTGCCCATACCATTCTTCGTATCCGTTTGCCAAACATTCTCTTAATTCTCTGTACATCTTTGTCCTTCCCCATAATTTAGTCATTTTCTTCTAACATTATTCTTTATTGTATATACTCTATTTTCTTGGTCAATACTGACTGAATTCCAATTTCGAATAATCCCTTCTATAGGTATCGGCCACCACACTGGCCTTTCCTGGGAAATAACAAATTTCTCCATTATACTCCCTGCTCCATTTCGTCACCTTCTCTTTCTTATGTTTAGTCCTAATATGAAGATATACTTATGGCACTTGTGGAAAACTTTCACACTTTTCTCATAAAGTTAACGTCTCATTTTTATGCGTGAACGCCATCATGACTAATCCCAGACTCACAGTTAGTATATCCTATCCCGTAACCTTTATGTTGTTTAGAAGTATAGGCTATCATCCCCTTTCTACTGCATCGGCATACCTCTTAAACTCTTGAAAGACGCATCATCGTGACTCTCAAAGTCCTCTTCTCATTATAAAGTATAGCTAACAACGAGGTTGTTACCAATCTCTCATATCATTCTTAAAACTTTATTCATTAATCCATAAAGGCTTCTGACTCATTAGTCCATTCAAACGATACTACCACAATTTTATAACGTTTATATTAATGTGAAATGCCAAATTTGGCACAGTACAGAGGTCGATCTTGAGTTGGTAAAACCTTCTCTTCAACCTTATCTTTGAAAAACAACTACTCATTTTAACTAGTCAACAATTCCTCCATTTCCGATAAGGGTATCAGTTCTCGAAGGTATATGTAAGATGTAATATGCTCGTCCTCCTTCACAACTGGCGCCAAACAGCCTGAGGTCTGCATGCTACTGCGATTCCCAATAAACTTGATTAGGTGGTAATCTCGAAGGATCATTGTCATATATCCGTGCATCCATTTGCTATTAGGGGCCTGTTAAACTTTATGTCTCTCTATGTGCATCAGTCCCTTTTCGCTAAATAAAGCTTCACATTCTTGCCACGATATTTCTTCTTTTCTTGTCCATCTCACTTCCAGGTAGTTTCTTCTAAGGATATGTTTTACATCGTAATAGATTTGCATTTCTTGGATCAGGAAAAGGCTTGGTAACTCCAGAATTCATTAATATAACATCCTGACAACGGTTGGTAGGAGCGTGCTCCCAACCACCTCATCATTTCTTATAACTTTCCCCACACCAATATTAAAGGTCTTGTGGTATGCCCTGACATGTTATCTCTACTTCAATAATTACTCGGCATAACGCTCCGGCTGCACAATTACAACATTTAGTTTTTTTTTTTTGATCTCATATTGGTGTAACGGTTCACAATTGTACCTCCCGTTCACCTTAGAGTAATCACTTTGAAAGGAACGGTTTCCAAAATAACGAGGTCCAATAGATAATCTCAATAAGAATTCCACATTGGATGTTCCAAGAATGTTGATGGTTCCAAATACTAGGAGTCTCGATTTTTGGAGATGTAAGGATGGACAGAAAGAATACAACAAGGTTTATTCCTTCCCGTCCTGATAATTCTGTAATATGACACCATAGAGAATGTTGCACAAGGGCAATGATTGTTGGGTACAAAAGTCATAAAGACGGTCTTTATACCATTCTTACATCGGGTGGATACTTTTCCTCCTGAATAATAAAAGGAAATCTAAAGTCGCATTGATGAAGGTCAGCCAATAGAAAGCAATTCTACTCCATGACAATTAAAGAATGAAGTATTTTATCATTCAAGTAATCAGTGGTTTCAAATGAATTCTCATTGTGTGAATGAAAGAATAAAATATTCAAGTGATATAAAGTCTGGTACGAAGATGGGTAGAATTCAAGTTGAATGGGCGACCTCACTAGGTCTCAATCAAATTATTCGTCAAAACTTTCATCATCATACTTTACCACATGCAAAATGCATTGCGGAATTGCTGAATGAATTAAATTGGGAGTTGGACCAGTGAAACAATAACTAGTCCTTTCAAGAAACACTAGCAACTAGCTAGACAAAATTTTGCTAGTTCACCTGTTTGAGACATCACCACTAGCTAGGACAATTAGCTAGGTGTTCTTCACAACATTACAATTTTGACTAGTTAGAACAATCAACTAGTCATTCATATTGACATATCGACTAGCCAGTTTCAATTGGCTAGAACGGAATTTCAACATCGTAGCCACTGAAGAAACTTTAGGCTTCTCGGACAACGAATGAAAATAAGAAGTTATTAAGTTTGAAAAAGAAAACTATAAAATCTAAAGAAAATGTTCTAGGTATCGGAACAATCGATAACCTCTCACCAAATATTACTTACCAGTGAAACGGTCCACCCAAGGGTGCCTCCGTACACATGCTTTACCAGATCCGACAATAGAATTAAATTCGGAATACCAATCTCGAAATGATATCCTTACTATGATTCCAATGTACGATGTACAATCTCATCTTGAATAGAAGAAAAGAATTCATAAGGGATGTCTGGACATTAGATCATCCATGTCCTCAGTAATTTGTTGAATATTTATGAGCTCAACTGAAGAATGCAAGTATGAAAGAAGCAATCAAATATCGATATTCGTTAAGTAGTATTCGTTGATTAATTAAGGAAATATTTGTGGAACATTCCTTGGATAATTGAAAGAGGGTGTAAATAGTCCTGAGCAGAAATGATTATAAACTTCAAATAGAATGCTCGGGCTCAATTAAGATACTTTGGATGAGTCCCGGTTTAGAGAAAGTATATCAGTGGTTGTTATTCCACAAGTTTGAAGTAGAAAGCTAGGAGGGTTACCTGATATAAACTAATCGAGGTAACATGGTTAGTGAACAGTTTAAAATGAAGTAGTGCACCAGCCGGTAGTTTTCAAAATAAATTAATAATCATTCGTGCATCTTATTATCACCACTATGAGGGTAACTCCATCTCTTCGTCTTCGTAATACAAGACACCAACTAGTGCGTCTCTCAATAATCATCTTAAAGTCATTTCCGTGCTTTATCTTGAAGACCAAGCTACACATCATTCCGGGGACACCTGCTAAATCCATAGGGTCCTACTTTATGCTTTTCGACATGAATCACAAGTGGCCAGTTCCCCCTGGGAACAGATCAAAGAGACCTCTCAGGGATCTCAGTGCAGTCCATGGGTTCAGTGGCGGGTGTGTGTATGTGAACATATACAAAAAATATTGAGGTCTACCATACGTATATACGTAGTCCCTGCTAACATCTCTATCAAAGATCCCACTCTAGACCCGCTGGTTCTTTCTTTTGGTAGACTCTGAGATCACTGTATCGTTCGTTGAAACCATATTCAACTTCTCTTGAGTCCCTTTGTTAATTCTACTTGTTTGTTCTCTAAGTTGAACTACCATGTTCTAGCGTCTGAATCATGCGTGGCATTATCTAGCACGCTCGTCTTATGATAACATCCTCGTATAACACATGTAAAATTCGCCATCAAGGGTAAAGGAATCCACAACGACATAGTGACCAACCTTCAGGTAAACCCGTTACTTATCGAGAATCGGGTCTTATAACCAAAGTAAAAGACTTTCATTACTCCAAGTACTAAGTACCCTTAATTATGTAGGGAAGTCCAAACTTCTTGATTCTTAAAATGCCGCCTCCTAACTCTGGAGGACTATGGGCCATAGAATTTATGCCAGTCTAGCCATCCGATCATATTGGCAATATCGCCTCTACATCAGCTGCTCTTGAGATTTCGCTCTGCTTCCTATATCATTACCAATGATAGGTCATGTACGACTCTCAAACCTCTATTCATCATTCTGAAGGTCTCTACGGATTCTATCGGCCCTAGTATAATACCTCCAGTAACACTCCAGTCCATTCTACTCACCGGTACCTCTTCCGGTAGTCCAATCATAAGTTTACTACGATCTCTTATGTCATTCTCCTACTTAGACTTAACTCTCAACACTCTCGTTTCTGAGTACTGTAACTTATTGCTCTGATACCATTTCTGTGACGCCCCCAAATCTGAGGTCAAAGATTCAGGTCGTCACGCCACCATTCAACCATATCATACCTGTATTACTTTACAACTCAACAATACATCCATTCGTACCTCAATCTTACACACAATCAAGTTAGAGTCTCAGAAACGATAATCAAAAGTGCCACTAAATATTACAATTCATGCGTACAAATCAGAGTCTTACGCAATTCCACTTATGCAACTACACTTGAAGACAAATCTTACTATTACATTTGAAAACCTATCAGACTCACTCTGCAGTATTTATCAGGAACTAAATCATCTCCGGGGTAAATCTTCTACTCCTCTTCTGCTGTCGCGGAGTTAACCGACCAAATTCTTCCCTTTCTGAAAAGTTTTATAAAGCAAGAATGAGCTACATAATGCTCAGCAAGTTCACCATTTTGCAAAATAATGATGTGATTTATTTTGAAAACATTCCCAACTATATGGGTATATATCTCAGGTTTCAAAACATAATTGGACAATGTATATGTCCGAGTTTGGATAAAACATCTATACTCACTAAGGAGCTTTAAGAATAACATACGAACCCTTTATAAGGTTCCCATTTCAATATATCTCAAGTTTGAAAATATATACATATGAGTATATCATTTTCGGAAAAACACTCTACGATTAACATACTGTACAAGGAATACATCATTGCAAACCTCTTTCCTTCCATTAGCTTAGAAGGTTTCCCATACAAAAACATTTCGTTCTTGGAAACAATTGCAAGAGTGCACTAACACGTGCCAATCTTTATAGAAAATCTTGCAGTTCTAGATACTGCACGATGTCAATATTTTCTCATCAAAAACCACACTATCAGCAACTTGGCACTTAGGCCCAAGAAGCAGTGTTGGAGTATTTTTCCAAAGTGGAGGATGGGACTGGAAGAAAACATAAAAACCTGACAGGGATTGACGATGATCAGTCGCCACATCCAAGTCCAATAATCCGCGGGTCTTCTCTATCGGTAGAAGGATAGAAACTACATCCGTAACTATCCCTCGGGTGAAAACTACATCCGTAATCACTCTCGATGAAAACTACATCCGTAATCATCCTTCGGCAACACCTGGGCCGGAATAATAAGTGATGGACTGCCTGGCTCACGGCCGCTTACACATCCCGGGAATCGTTCGTCAACGGTTCCCACACCTGCCAGAGTCCCTTTTTATTTTCTTTTAAAACTTGATTTTGATTGAAAACAGAGTAATCGAGGTCCGACATCAGTCGACCGATGATTCTTGAAATCATACAAGAAGCAGAATCTGACCAGGGGTTTTCGAATATGTTCTGAGTTCAAATGAGTTCGAGTTTGAAGTATTAAAAAGTATCTTGGATTAACTTTGTCTTTAAATAATAAACAGTAGTTAATAAATAATATTTTATGATTTAATATTAATAATTAATAAAATAATTATTCTGTAAAATAAACTCTTAATCCAAGATAGGGTTTCGAGTATTTACGAAGATATAACGATAGTTATTTGAATATACGATACCACCCGAATGACCCTTCGGGTTTTCGCACTATAGATACGATATAATAATATACCGCTCCCCAGTCAATAGTATATACGGACCGCTACGACCTCTATTGCTAGAGTCGTTGTCCAAAGAAAACATTTCAATCTAAGTTCAAGGGGTAAAAGCATACATATACTTGTTCAATCTCAATTGCATCAATACTTCGATAAACATAGCATTTGATATCATTTGAAAACTACAAACACAACAGTGAAAATCCTTGTATAGGGATAAGTTTTGAAAAGTAAACTTGCCTTGGTTTGGTTGGGGTGGTCGAGCGTGCGGATTCGAACGATCTATACATAAACAATAATCGTTCGTTAGTACCTTAACAATTTCTCTCTAATTACGGGGTTTTAAGGGGGTACGAAATTAACTTAATGACTTCGTCTTATGACTCCCTAGCCCCACTATAGGTCCATGACATCACTCGTTTACGCTCGTCACTTACTCGACTTAATTTAGTTACCACGTTCGAACCATAACCACTAACCCTAGAATAATGTTCCACTAATCGACCTTTTTCCATTGCGCGAATTTTACTCTAGCATTTTTATAAAATCCAAAAATTCATATTTTAATCCAATTCCTTTTGGGTGGTCTTCACCACTGCATTACTTACATTCTCAAATTTTTCCACGACCCCAAATATATTTTAAGGTGTTTAAACAAGGTTCACAAGGGGTTACTTAATGCAGTCCATAGTCCAGAAACAAAATTCACTCCTCCGGCCATAACTAAAAATCCACACATCACATAGCTATGAATCTTACTTTTCCAGAAACTACATTCAATTATCTTTCCAACAATATAAGGTAGGACATCAGGGGACATCATTTGGGTATTCAAAATCGTGCTACAACACAGGTCAAAGTTCCTGGACAGATTCAGCAAGCTCAAATCACTTAAATCAACCATTTTTCATACTTCCATAACATAAACACCACTTAATACACTTAGATCATGACTCATAACACTCATGGAGATATATATCTTAACCATAGTCATAAAAATCACAATCTCAACATCAACCCCAAGATCCATGCTATCCATTACATATACATTCAAGATAAGCCCTAAAATACATGGATCTACTACCATATTATATGAACAACACTTATCCAAGGGTGGTTTGAGATTTCATACCTTCTTGAGCTCCTAGAGGCCTGGAACAAACTTTACACAACTTAAAAACACCTTAGATGGCCTCCTACAATACTCACAATGCAAGATCTAAAAGATAATAAACTTATGTTAACACTTTTCTAACTTTCAACAATTCATAACTCAAAAACTAATGGATGGAAGGCTTTGAAATTGATACCATACCTCTAATATGATGCAAGGAAGCCTTAGGAAGGTTGTAGATGAAGAAAACTTGGAGAGAAAAATCTCTCCCTCTCTCCCAAGGGGTTCGGCCGAATGTAATATTCAAGGGGGGGGAGTGTTTTTGTTTTTGTGTTTTGTTGGAATGGTAAAAAGAATTGCTAGCATGCTATGTATAATTGTGGTTAACAAGGAGTAGTCACATGCCTAGCCTATAGCCTAGGTTGCCTCCATGCCCTATTGTCCCCCTAGGTGCATCATCCAACATGCTAGTTCCTTGTCTTTTCTAACTAGCTAATTACATGGCACATGCATGTAATTTCTTTCCTTGTAATATTATTCTCCCACCAATGCTTGTTATTTAACCTTACTTCGTATCGTAACTTAATTATTCTCTCGTAGTAATATTTCATCACGTAGAGATTTCCCCTATAATTCCTTAAGTACTTATTGAGTAAATTCCTCGAATGTCCATAATTCCTCGTCATAATTCTTAATAAATCCTTTAATACACTAACCATTCTCAAATTCCAATTTTCATAAATATTACTAACAGTAAGACTCTTGCCTTCGCAATCTCTCTCTGTATATCTTACATCATAAATGTAACAACGTAGTTTCTCAGACAATCAATTCTATAAATCAACAGGGATGACTAGAAAGGTTCCATAATGACAATGTCGCAAGATATTAAATAAAAGGAAATATTACCAAAAATTAGGGTTCTTACAATAAAAATATGCAAAATTATGCACTTATCAACTATCTTTGGAAAACATGTGACAACAGTTTTCAGCAAAAACCGTTGTGTAATGTTTTGATAATTTAACTCGACCAAAACTTCAAACAAACTCGACTAAAACATAATTTAACTCCAAAACATATTCATTCATGTCCGTTTCAATCATACAACCATCACAACAATTATACTAAACTATCAGCAGTCAATTAACATACTCTGGATAATCTGGATCTTCAAAACCAGGTGGTTGACTAACATCTACCTCCTCTTCCAGTATTCCATTCAAAAATGCATTCTTGACATTCATTTGATAGACTTTAAAATTGGCATGGGCTACATAGGCCAGAATGATTCTAATTGCTTCCAACCTTGCAACTGGTGCAAAAGTTTCTTCAAAGTCAATCCCTTCCTCTTGACAGTAGCCCTTAGCAACCAATCTTGCTTTGTTCTTTGTCACGATGCCATTTTTGTCCATCTTGTTCTTGAATACCCATTTTATGTCAATCACATATTTGTTCTTTGGTTTGGGTACAAGCTTCCATATTTTATTTTTTTCAAACTGATTTAGCTCTTCTTGCATAGCTAAAACCTAGTCTGGATCTCGAAGAGCATCTTCTACTTTATTTGGTTCCTCTTTGGATAGAAAGCTGCTGTATAGGCATTCTTCTCGAGTTTCCCTTCTAATTTGGACTCTAGAGTTTGAATCACTAATTACAAGTTTATAAGGGTGATCCCTAGTTCATTTTCTTTGAGGTGGCAGGTTTGATCTTGATGAAGTGGCTTCATACTCCTGATGTTAATCATTTTAGTTTGTAGTTGAGTGTTGACTCTGAGAAGCCCCCCCTGAGTTTGTTGGCCTTGCATTAGCAGGTGGTGGAGTTATAAAAGAGTGATCAATAGATACTTCTCTTTGGTTCTCAACGGAAGCCTCAAAATGATCATCAACGGATGGTTTATCTTGATCATCAACATATGGGGTGTTCTACACTTCAACGAATGATCCACGATGTTTTTTTCAATCAACTGATGATGTCCCTTCATCACTATCACTATCTTTACCACCTATCTCATTCTCGAATGAGAGTGACTCATGAAAATCTTCATCTATCAATCCTTTAATTTTCTTATCATCAAACACAACATGTATAGTTTCCATAACAATGTTGAGTCTTAGATTGTAGATTCTATAAGATTTTTCTGCTGAGTATCCAACAAAAATAGCTTCATCTGCCTTCGCTTCAAATTTTCCAAGATTTTCACCTTGGTTTCTTAATACAAAACACTTGCATCCAAAGACAAGCAGAAAGTTAATTGTTGGCTTCTTTCCTTTGAATAGTTGATAAGGTGTCATGCCTTTTACTTGATTGACCAAGAAATATTCTGAGTATAGCAGGTAGTGTTAACTACTTCAGCCCAGAAATATGTGGGTAGCTTTGATTTCTCAAGCATGGTCTGGCAGCTTCATTCAGAGTTCTATTTATCCTTTATACTACACCATTTTGTTGAGGAGTCCTACGTGCAGAGAATTCTTGAATAATTCCTTTATCTTCGCAAAACCCTTTCATCACAGAATTCTTAAACCCAGTTCCATTGTCACTCCTAATCCTTCTTACTTTGAAGCTTGGATTGTTGTTGACCATCTTGATGTAATTTATTATGATTTCTCATGCCTAATCCTCGGAATGAAGAAAGTATGTAACATCTTGGAATGCCTCATCCTTGGAACTTCATTATCTACTTCACTTAGAGTTGATGCCTTTAATCAATGCATGTGATGGTTTTGATATTTGATCAGACAACACGAAACAAGTATAAGCTACTTCTCAGTATACGAATACCAAACTACTCATACATCTACAAAAGAGATAGAAGATGAATAGACACCAATTATGCTTAGACCCTATATCTCTATAAGATTTGAAAACATAACGGTTGAAGAACAAGTTATCTATTAAGATCACATAGGGCAACGTAATATCTCTATTTACGCCACAAATCATGATATTAAAACATCAACCTATCCTATGCTAGCATGGCAAGTTCTAAATCTCAAGATCCACTCTCGTTTCGAAAGAGATTAACTATTCAATTTAGATGTTAGCTACGCATCGAAAAGCATTAAGATTAACCATACGTGGATATCAAGAATTCACCACACACATATCTTTGAAGCAATCAAACTACTAAGTTACATAGATAAATCCGTTAGAATCCCATGACAACTATTAGTTCATAATTGAACCGTTCGTCACCATGGGATTTGATGAAAACATGGTATTAAACAAAATATGGATGAAAGAAGTAATATTAAATAAACGTAGAGTTAAGAAAACAAATCTAGAATCCAGAATACGCCTAACAAAAGAATACAAAAGATGAAGTTGATAAAGATCTGTTTCTTGTCACGAGCGTTGGATCTTTCTCTCCTTTTCTCCCTTGCAATTCTAAGCTATGATATGTAATGATAAGTAAAAATAATAATTTACAAGGATGAGATGTGTTTTTATAGACCCTGGAAATCTTGCCAAACAAGAAAATACCAAAATTACATCTTAAATTCGAAACAGGAGAGAATTCCGAGTTTTTGGGAGATAAAATCGATTTTTCAGAATTTCTGCCAGGACATGTCCTGGAGTGTGCGCCATGTCCTAGAGAAAAATCTGTCCAGGCGCGCCATGTCCTGGACTCTGCGCCATATCCTGGAGAAAAATCTGTCCAGGCATGATTTCCTTCGTTGTTCGCCGCTTTTCTTCTGTTCTCTCTTGCTCTTTCTTAAAATAATAACATCCTCATTCCTAGAACTCCAAACTTCCCCAAGATTTGTATGATTCTTGGTCTCCAACTCTCCCAAAACTTGTGGAAAACTTCATTAACTCTTGAAATTTACCAAATCAACATGAAAATCGCCAAACCTAACCGACGATTAGTAACCCTGCACAACTCAACGAAACACATCAAAAACACAACAAACTTGGTTGGAATTAAAACTTTTATCATGAAGAATGCTATTGGTTGACAATCTAGATAAGAATTATCTATATCCTAGGAAATTAAGATTTGATAATTCCAAGGGGGAAGGTTATTCTTGTGTCATCCAAATCAATATCTATTATGAGTCCAGTGGTTTCGTAAAAGGGTTAAGGAACGATCGAAAGAGAACCAGGACATCTATATAACCATAAAAGAATAAGTGGTGAATAGTGATTTTGGTGGAATTAGGAATATTATTAGATGACGCTATATAACCATTTGGGAAAATGAGTGTATGTAAAAGCTGTCAGATTCTGAAAAATAGAACTTTTATTTTCCCCGAGATTTCCCTGGACACTGAAAGACTTAAGGAATTATTGAAGGGATTTAAGGGAAATAGGTTCAAGAATTATTAAAGAGAATGGAGGATGATAGTATAGATATTAAGACGGATTCCGATAAAACCCTAACTAGAAACGAATGAGTTATTCCTCCGAACGATCAAAGAATTGAGCAATAACCGAACAAAGAAACAAGAAGAGAATCAAGATACATGCATGTAGTGGTGGAAAATATCTAGCAAACCAAGTGATGACTCATGCAACTAGCATACTTAGAGATGAAACTAGTACTTAGCAAAGCAACCTACTTAGTTATCCTTAACACCACCAAAGATCAACACTTGTCCATGAAATTCTCATCATCCATTGCATCATCACTTTATTAAAGCTACTTTAAACACAAGATATTATCCTACTCTCATCACAATAATGCATTTTAGATGAGACTAAGGCAAGAGAAACAAAAACAAACACTACCACTCTCCAAAACCTTCCATTCGAATTTTTGCAAAATTCAAGGGGAGAAATCCCATTTACAACCTTCATTTGATCTTGTAATTTTTATGGTGAGTCCTATATTTCATAAAACTAATCTCCTAGAAATTTCAAGTCCAAATTCCTTTGTTTCCATTTTCAAATAAATCATTTAGTAGGAGGATGAATAGTATTTTCATGAAAACTAATCTTTGCTTTTCTTGTTTTCATGGTTGATCTAGCAAGCTTAAGGCAATCCAAGGTCCATACCAAGCTTTTTAAGGATAGTTTACACTCTTAAGGAGGTATACCACTCTTGAAACCCTAGATCTACTCTAAGGATATGCATGTTCTTGATGGATTCAAGAGTAGTTATGATGTTAGTATGTTATAACCATGATTAGTATAATTTCCTAACCTTGGTAGTATTATGACTGGTCCTTGAATATCTCGAGCCATAGATCGTTTTGGCGCGAGAATCGAAACATTCCGACTTACGGTTTAGGAGTTATGGTCAATTTACTAAAATTGGTTCGGAACCGTAAGTAAAAGTTCGTAACTTCAATTGAACCCTCGTAAAGCATGTTACTCAGTGGAGAATCTTGGTAAAAAAATACTAGAGGTCATAAGGAAGGTATGAGAGAAAACCACATGTCAAATGGATCGTTTTCCGATTTTATAAAAATGTTTGAATCAAAGTTAAACAAGAACGAACCCCTAAAAACCCGCTTGGTTATAACTTTGGTAAAACACTTAGAAAACGGACGATAAGACTCGAGGTATAATCTTGATCCGTAAACAACCTACTTTAGCACTTACATGGCTTAAGTAATACCAAGTGTAAGTTTGATGACATGTCTTAATAACGAACAAATGTCGGACCATATCGGTGACAAAAAGAGTTACAAAAAAGGGTGCATAACGAGATAACTTGAAGATGTGTTTCGACTTAGGTGAAGTTTATAATTAGAATTTTAAAAGGTGTTAAGTGGTTAATCTCGAATGTTCTGATTGTTTATAGATCATCGAGCAGACCCAGGACACGCTATCTCTACCCACACCCGATTACCAGGCAAGTTTCCAATACCTTGGAACTGTTGTTGTGATAATATATATGATTGTTGCTATACATATGCCGTAGCATGCATGCCTACTTTCAAGTTAATACTGTAATACTTGTTTCCTGAATTGATATTGGCTTATAAACTAGATACGAATTATCAGTTATAAGCCGGATTATTTTGGTAAGACCCTTAGCGAAGGGCATATGATATTCATTCTTAAGTATAGACCGGGAGTCGGTATTTTGAGATGTATATAGTCGTGGAAACTCGGAGGGATTTCAAATGCAGATTATTATTTATCTTGAGGAATGTTATTATTAAACATTATTTGTTGAGCATTGAATACAGTAAAAGAATACAGAGGGGGGGGGGGTGAATGGATTCTTGAACTTTTCTACGTTCTTGAATCTTTGCAGCAAAATATGTGTTGAGTGTGTGAGATATGTAAGAGTGGATAACAAAGACAAACACAACATAATATCATTTTAATCTAATATTTTATTAGATAAAGATTTTGCTACAATCTGTGAATACAAATGGTAGTATTCTCAGCTTCGTTTTTCTTAGAGAGATATTTATTGTGATGTATATGAAAATCTTATCTCTAAAAACTTGTCTGCTCGGGAAGTGAGGCTGTATCCTTATAGACATGGATACACCTACTTACTACAAATAAGGTAGGTAAACAAAATACTTTCCAGTCTGTCTATCTCATTTGAGTAAGAGTCCAAATGGCTACAGATTTGACTTTGCAAAGCCTGTTCAGATCCACTTCTTTAGCTCCTTGTCCCTTGTCTTATCTCTCCAAGCTTCTTTGTAGGCTTTCCAACGTGCTTTATAGTACATAGTCAAATAAAGCGTCTTGTCTTGTTGCAGGTTTCTGACTTGTACAATTCTTCAGTATTTTGTCTCCAAGAATGTATTCGAGAAGTGGCTAAGTGATTGATTCGAGAACTCGAATTGACTTAATCGATAACTCTAAGTTCTCGAACAGTGTTATATTGACATATCGAATCACTTCTCGAATAGCTCTTTTCTCTAGGACTCCTTGAGATATCGAATAGAGCATTTTGACATATCGAATCCCTGAGATGTCGAATAGCTTCTTTAGTCCTTGAGATATCGAATAGAGCATTGACTTGTTGACTCTTAGAGAACTCGAATGATGCTTTGACTTGTTGACTCCATGAGTTCTCGAATAGAGTAATAGACATATCGAATCTCTGAGATATCAAGTGAGATATCGAACAGTGTATTCAGAGATATCGAATAGTGTATTATGAGATATCGAATAGTGCATTCTGAGATATCGAATAGTGCATTCTGAGATATCAAATCCCTGACTTCTCGAATGCTAGACTTCTTGAATAGACAAATGTACTTCTCGAATTGGTACTTAGGCAAATTCTTCATTTCTTCAAATCCCAACTGTGATTATTTGGCAGTCTTTATCTCCTTGCTTGAGGCATGAACCTTGGAACTTCTTTCAAGCATTATTCTTGACTTTATAAGTACAGTTACACAACTAGGATTTGATGCCTATTACAAGTACAGAACAAATATAAACTCTACAACTAGAGGTTCCCTCAGTT
Organism: Saposhnikovia divaricata; assembly: GCA_036435485.1. Classification (NCBI taxonomy): domain Eukaryota; kingdom Viridiplantae; phylum Streptophyta; class Magnoliopsida; order Apiales; family Apiaceae; genus Saposhnikovia; species Saposhnikovia divaricata. The sequence continues at coordinate 86,919,216 of CM071597.1, read as the reverse complement.
AAGAGGTCATGTAGGTAATGCATAGCATTACACATACTTAGGCTTGTTATTAGATGTATTCAGGCATGCCCCTGTGACTAACAATCTCCCCTAAATTGTGAGTAAGACTCTTAGTCACAATTTCATGTCTGATAACAAGCCTAACATACATAAAGATAAAACTTGACAGTACATGTATGAATTTTGATTAGCAATGTGGATAGAACTACAGGGTGAGTAATCTTACAGCCTATGATGAAGTACTAGCCATTGTCATTTGTTTCCCTTTCCATAGCTTTGGCTTGCAAATCATCATATGCTTTTTGTCTTCTTTCTTTCTCCTTCCTTGTATTCTCATCCATAGCTTTTATTATTTCTGCCATAGCATCCAATTCTTCAAGCAAAATTGAGTCTTTGAAATCTTCAAGTACTGGTTTCAGAATGTTTGCAGGATAGTGGTTGAGTAGATTCATTTTGATGTGGACCTGATCCCCATTTCTCCTCCTATACTTCACCACATAGGGGTTAAACTGAACTCTACACAATCCCTTTGCCCTTAGCTTTTTTGCTTCAATCTCCAGTCTCTCTATTTCTTTCTCCCTTGCTAGCCATTTCTCAAGACGCTTTTTTCTGATTCTCTCCTCATGATCTCTCTTCATCTTCACAAAATCAATTAGCTCCAGCTTCCATACTCTTTCCACTTTATCTTCTTAGCTCAACAATGCAATGATTCTTTCTATGTCATGTAGCTTGCCCCAGTGTTGACATCCTCCTTGTTTGAATTTCTCCTCCCTTCCATCAGTATATTTGATCTCAAGGCAGTTATCAACAATGGAAACATGGTAGATTCTTTGAGCTTGTAAGAATTGCAGTTGGTCTTCATCAAAATCTTCATCTAGTGGTTGGAGTTTTAAGCCTGGATAGATTGTCGAAAGTCCTTGATTTGGATAGCTTTGGTTTTCTTGCAGCTTGTTTGAATTTGATCCTTTTTACGTGGTTGCCTGGCAGTAGCATGTGACCTTTGTTTGTAGACCATTGTAGTATTCCATTAGCAGTTTTCTTTTTGAAATATACAAATGGTTTCTTGCATTGAATCTTCTTCTCTTCTTGAGGTGGCAAGACAGTTGCAGAAGCCATAGATGTAGATTTAGGTAGGTCACTACTAACAGAATTCACCCTAGACTTAGAGTCTTGTGTTGTGGTGAGATTACTGCTAGCAATGCCTAAGGCTTGCTGTTTTCCATTCTTCCTCTCATAGACTTTGCCTTGGTCATCATCCTTCTTATCCTTACTGTCTTTCTTCTTCTTCTTATCCCCATCCCCCTTATCACTCCTATGATGACTTCTCCTCCCATCACTCTTGTCTTCATCTTCATCATCCTTATTCCTCCTTGGCTTGGCCATTTCTGGAATTACACCAGTTGCAATGTATGATCTGAGAATGTGCAGTGCCTATATCTCTTCAGCAGTACTTGTCCCCTTCTTCTTTTGCAGTAGATCAATGATGGCAATAATGAGTCTGTGATTTCGAGAAGTGAGATCATTGGGAATGACCAATTATTTAATCTCTTTAACTCTGGTGCCAGACTGATAGATGATTGTCCATGGCTTCTTAATCACTTCTGGCAGCCTTGAAGGTTGGCCATTCCTCAAGTCATCATACAGACTCTTACTGTTTTCATTTACATTTCTCTTCTCTATGAGCTCAATCAGCGCATCTATCTCTGAATGTTTTAAGGCTTGTAGAGTTTTGTAGGTTAGATGCCAGATTCTGGATTTTTCTACCATCATTACTTTCTTGAGCCATGAGCTATCAACTTTTCTAGGTATCACAGTGAAGTAATCGATCTGATCCTTCAAGCTCCTTAGATACAATTGAGTGTCACCAGCCTGTTCTCTTGAGACTTTCAGAAACTCCAAGAATGCATCATCATGATAGACATTTGAGTTTGCAATTTCTTGTAGCTTGGCCTCAGTGACCACCTTCACTTCTACAGTTTTGGCACTTTTAGATATGGAGAGTGGAGGTTTTTCAGATGGCATACTCCCTACAACCACTGTGGTTGTGATAGATTGCTTTTGACCACTGGAAGTAGTGATGTGCACAGTTGGTAGAGTGATAACTGGTAGAGAAGTAGGAGGCTCATCAACTTTGTCTTTTCCTTTGCCAGGCACATGAGTTAAAGATTTTGAAGTTCTTCGATGACCACCTTCAATGATTTTGATGCCCTTTACTGGTGGTTTCTCCCCCTTTGTATTTGAGTTCCTTGATGTCCTCTTCTCCCCCTTAGGCTTGTTGTCAGGCACAAGGGCTGTAGGGGTGACCTTTGGGGTTGAAGATTCTTCAGGTAGAGGGAGACCCATGTGCTTCATCATTGCAGACAACATTGATTGTTGATGCAGAAGAACATCAGCTGTGGTAGTGGCTTGAGTGTTCAACTGCTCAGTAAGAGTTTGTACCTTGTCTGTAAGATGAGCATTGGATTGAGTGAGAGTAGCTACCTCCTTTTCAAGTGCATCTACCTTGCTGAACAATGCAGTGGATTTGAAGCCAGACAGGGATTATTATTTAAGTCTCTGCACTTCAAACCTATACATCTCATGCACAGGGACCTCAGTGACCAGCTTGTCTCCATATCGATTTGCAAAGAGTGTCCTAAGCATGGCATTGGCCCTAGTTGTCTGATTAGTGAGATTTTGGAATTTGTGCCCCAGTCCTGTGACAGCATCTTTGAGAATGGCTAAAACATTGTCCATCTTGGTGCAGGTAGACTTATGGGCTAGAATATCCTTGACTACAGTCTCCAATTGAGGGAATTTGGAATCAAAAGTCCTCTTCATTTCATGCACCTCCTTGGTTGTGGCTGAACACACTTCATTAACTTCTGTCTATAGGCCTTTTCCAAGGTAGTGTGCAGCCTTGAGAATGCCCTTGTAGCTATCATTCACTGCTTCATACACATCAGTAGGGGTGAGAGATTTGGCATTGGACCATAGTGAAGTGATGTATTCTTCTCTGAGGTACTGGAGACCTTCTGAGAGAGAGATGTCATTCTTTCCTTGTAGCCAAGCATTTACATTTCCATCCTTCTCAGTTTCATCTATGATCTTAGCCTTCTGTATTTCTACATCATCTCTGTGGCATAAGAGGATAGCTTCATAGTCTGGATTGGGCATGTCTGCAGTGAGAAGGTGTTGAGCAATCTTTGTGAACTCAGGGATCTGATCCACAATTAAGCTTTGGAGTGCTTCAACCGTCAATTATGGTGGAACAGACCCTGATCCTGAAGCACTGTCATGTTGCACAGGCTTCAGCCATTGAGACATATAGTTAGAGCTAGAGCTAGGCAAGCTAGACTCCTCAGTTACAGATGCAACTTCTGTAATCGGATGGAAAGACTCTACTACTGTTATCTCCATAGTAGTGGGATGAGTTATAAAAGTAGTTGACACATGCACAGAGTCTCTAGTGAAAACTAGTGAATCCTCTGTGTTTGTGATGGTGTCATCAGGATATGCCCCAGCTTGCATTCCCTCACCATCTAAATGTGGTTCCCAGGTGGTGAGCAAAGTGTCATGCACTAAGTCACTTGAGTCCATTGGCACACCAAGAGAAGAGAATTCTTGGTGATCAGTGCCTTGCTCCTCAATTTCTTGAGTTGCAGGCTTCAAAGAAATTTTAATTGTAGATTCTGGAAGAGAAGTGTCTTATAGATTTGATTTTGGCAACTCCTCCTGAGAAATAGAGGGAGTTTCAAGTGTGATGTGCTCTCCACTCAGTGTAGTGCCAGCCTTATCACTCCCAGGTGCTGACTCATTACAAGAGGTGCATTGGGGAGGATGCTTGATTCTATAGATGCACCCTGTTGAGAGGATACACCTAGTGAACTGTTTGCCCCTGATTTCACAACTTCAGCCATTTGGGTGACTGAAGAGGTGGTTTTAGACTTCTTCTTCTTCTTTGGCCTTAGTAAGGGTGACTCAGGTTCCTCACTTTCTATGCCTAATTCTACAGCCAAGGCTGCTTCAGTTAAGATTTTTAGAGGTTCAGAAGCAACCTGTTTTCTCTTCTTTTTACTAACATCACCCTTTTGAGAGGATGATGCAGTTGGCTCTGTGTTTGGTAAAGTGTTTGGCTGAGAGGGTTGGTTAGCAGGCCCTGGGTTAGCATTTTGCTCTACTTGCTTGGGCCTAGCTAACTCAGATTTTGAGGCACATATTGGCATGTTGTGGGGGTAAGTCATAAATAAACTCTCCATAAGGGGAGTTATTTTGAGTCTTACATCCACATCATTCCTAGTCTTCAAGCTACCAAAAATGAGTTTGGTCATGGATTTCGGATAGCCTATTCTATTTTTGTCTAACCCAGGCAATTCCATCAATTTAGCATCTATGAAATTAAGTACATATTGAATAAAGTGAGGGAAGAAAATTTCATTACCTCTCTTGGCTGAGTTCTTACCAAGTCTCCCATACAATTCTTGCATTATGATCAAACCAACATCAATCTTTCTCCCATATGCTAGAGCATATCCTATTTGTTGAACAGGTGTGCTGATTTGATCAAAGCTGGACTTCCTTGCTGTGAAGACTTGAAGAAGAGTGGCAAAGACAAAGCTCCATTCTTTCCTCAAGTACTTCCTATTCAAATTTCCAAGCTTGATTCTATCTGAGTAGTTGATAAAATCAGAGAAGTCTTCCAATTCCTGATCAGTAGCTTGACTGTCATACACTCCTTGTTGTAACCCCAGTTCTTGATTCATGTCTTCAGTAGTGATGGTGATTTCCTTGTCGTGAATCTTGCAATAGATAACGTATGAAGTTATTGCATTCTCTAGGGCCACGACCTCCACAGTAGCAGTTCTCCAAAACTGTTCTAGTAAGTCTAGATACAGAGTTGGGTTGGCTGAGAGTGCATCCTTGATGTATGATTCAGCCATCCATCGAACGAAGTACTTAAAGTTTGCATTGGGTGCTTCAACATCGTTGGTTATTGCTATGAAATTGGTGCGGGTAGGAATTGTGAGTTGGGTATTTGCCATTGTTACACAGAGAGATGAGAAGAGAATGAAGGTTGAAGAAGAAATTTAGCTTTTGACGTTAGGGTTTACAGAGGTTTTGGAACTTTAGCTGCCTGAGAAATCGAATGAAATGATTTGAACAGTTGTGGAATTGTATATATGTGAGTGACTTGAGTTGTCGATTAGATATAAGTTTTGTATCGACAAGTCAGTAATTCGAGAAGTATAAAAACAACTATTCGATAAGTCAAGAAAGGCTTATTCGATATCTCAAGCAGTTTGTAACTCATAACTGGCAGTTATTTAACTCAGAAAATAATTCTAAGCTAAATAAAATATGTTTTTATGAGCGAAATGAAATTTTGAATATGAATCCAAAAAAAAGCGATTAAGTGTCAGCGAAAAATCAGCCTTTTCAAATGATTCGATAACTCAAATACAGTATTCGAGAACTCCATCACTAGAAAACTAAAATACTCTATTCGAGAACTCAGAGTGTGCTATTCGATTTCTCCAAAAGACACTATTCGAGAACTCAAGAGGGTTCTAGATAGGCCTATTCGAGAACTCGAGCCATGACAAAACAATGAACCATTCGAGAAGTCTGACTTATCGAACTATACTTTTCACTCATAAAATTCAATTTTCACTATCTTTTAAAATTTACCAGAAATATTCACTGAAGAATATTCTACCAAATTAAATAGTGATTCTCTCAAAATTTCATAGAAATTTCAAGCTAAAGATGTATGATTTTCAACAAATGCAGGATTGTGGAATATTTATAAATCAGACTCCAGCCAATACTTACTTAAAAAATATTGAGCATTTGATAAAGTAAGTATTTATTGCTGCAACAATCTAGTTGATATATTCACTTAGCCAGAATTTGAAGAATTCAGCATTCCAATCTCACTAACCAACCTTGTGAAGGTGGCTTCATATAATGGCTTAGTGAATATGTCAGCTAGTTGTTTCTCTGTGGGAACATAATGTAACTCAATGGTTCCATTAGTTGCATGCTCCCTTATGAAGTGATATCTGATGTCAATGTGCTTTGTCCTAGAATGATTGACAGGATTGGAAACTATAGAGATTGCACTTGTGTTGTCACACATGATTGGAATTCTTTCCAACACAAGTCCATAATCTCTAAGTTGGTTTCTGATCCAAAGCACTTGAGCACAGCAACTTCCAGCAGCTATGTACTCAGCTTCAGCTGTGGAAGTTGACACAGATTGTTGTTTCTTGTTGTACCAAGAGACTAACCTTTGTCCAAGAAACTGGCAGCTACCTGAGGTGCTTTTCCTATCCACTCTGCATCCAGCATAATCAGCATCAGAATAACCAACCAGATTGAACCCTGTGTCCTTAGGATACCATAACCCCAAGTTTGGTGTGCCCTTCAATTATTTGAAAATCCTCTTTATTGCTGTCATATGTGATTCCTTTGGATTTGATTGAAACCTTGCACACAAGCATGTTGCAAACATGATGTCTGGCCTACTAGCAGTGAGGTAGAGTAGAGAACCAACCATGCCTCTGTAGATTGAGATATCAACCTTCTTGCCCTTAACATCTTCATCTAACTTGGTGGCAGTGGCCATGGGTGTTTTTGCAAGTGAGCATTCCTCTAAGTCAAATTTCTTCAATAGATCCTTGATGTATTTGGTTTGATTAATAAAAATGCTATCCTTCCTTTGATTCACTTGCAGCCCAAGAAAGAATGTTAATTCTCCCATCATACTCATCTCATATCTGCTCTGCATGAGGTTAGAGAATTTCTCACACAGCTTCTCATTTGTAGAGCCAAATATGATATCATCCACATAGATTTGAACTAAGATAATATAATCACCATGTTTCTTGTAAAATAGTGTCTTGTCCAGTGTGCCTCTAGTGAATTGATTCTCCAGTAGAAATTGTGATAATGTGTCATACCATGCCCTAGGAGCTTGCTTAAGTCCATACAATGCTTTAAGCAATCTGTAGACAAAGTGAGGGAATTGTGGATCCTCAAAGCCAGGTGGCTGTTGCACATATACTTCTTCTTCCAACTCCCCATTCAGAAATGCACTCTTGACATCCATTTGATAAACCTTGAAATTAGAATGTGCAGCAAATGCCAAGAAAATTCTGATGGCCTCTAGTCTAGCAACAGGGGCAAAAGTCTCATCATAGTCAATGCCTTCCTGTTGAGAGTATCCTTTTGCAACCAACCTTGCTTTTCTTCTTATGACTACACCATTTTCATTCATCTTATTCCTTTGGTGAAGGCACAAGTTCCCATACTTTGCTTCTTTCAAATTGATTTAGCTCCTCTTGCATAGCAATTATCCATTCAGGATCCAACAATGCATCATCAAGTTTCTTAGGCTCAACTTGGGATAGAAAGCAACCATAGAGACATCCATTTAGAGTTGCTCTCCTTGTCCTCACTCCTGTATTTGTATCTCCAATTATCTGATCTGCAGTATGTGATCTATCCCATTTCCTTGTATGTTCAGATTGATTTCTCAGCCTTGATGTTGCTTCATCATCCAGATCATGATCATTTACATTTCCCCCCCTGTGAAGTTGCCACTAATCACAGGTGTGTCTTGGATGCTTGTTTCTTCATTGTTGGTTGACACATGTTCTTCATTCACTTGAGTATGTTGGATTTTGTGCTCAAATTCAGTTTCAATCTCCTCATCAGAATCATCTAGATTGTCAAACTTCAAAGGATCTTTATCTTCATCATTGGATTCTTCTAATCCAGGTAGTTTGCTGTCATCAAATGTCACATCTGTGCTTTCCATAACTTTCTTTTGACTGATGACATAAACTTTGTATGCAATTCTTTCCATAGAGTAGCCAAGAAAAATTCCTTCAAATGCTTTTGCATCAAACTTTCCAACATATTCTGAATTGTCTTTTAACACAAAGCGTTTGCTTCCAAAAGTATGAACATACTTTAGAGTGGGCTTCTTTCCAGTCATCAAGTTGTAAGGTGTCTTTCCAGTGTTTTTGTTGATGAGGGTTCTGTTTTGGATATAGCATGCAGTGCTCACAGCCTCAGCCCAAAAACATGTAGGCATCTTTGCATCAAGTAACATTGTTCTAGCAGCCTCAATCAGAGTTCTATTCTTTCTCTCAACAACTCCATTTTGTTTTGGAGTCCTTGGAGCTGAGGATTGTTGAGAAATACCATTCTCTTTGCAGAATGTTTCAAGCATGGCATTTCTGAACTCTGTTCCATTATCACTTCTTAATGCAATCACACTTACATTGTTGGCCTTTGCTTCCTTGTCAATTTTCTTTATATGCTCAATGATTACTTGTGGAGCCTCATCCTTTGATGCCAGAAATTCTACCCATGTATACCTTGTGAAATCATCAACCATCACCAGAGCATACTTTTTCCTTCGTAGTGACATAATATTGACAGGCCCAAACAAGTCCATATGAATTAGTTGTAGGGGCTTGGTTATTGATGTCACTGTCTTTGGCTTGTGGCTTGATCTTTTCATTTTTCCCTTTTGACAAGCCTTACACACTCCTTCTTGACAGAATTCAAGTGTGGGCATGCCTCTCAATAACTCCCTTTTGACTAGAGAATTAATGCCTTTGAAGTTCAATTGTGATAGCTTCTTGTGCCTCAACCAACTATCTTCATTTGATGCTTTTGAGAAAAAGCAACAAATTTTGTCCTTGTTTGCAGAGTTCATATTGGCTACAAATATGCTTCCTTTCCTTACTCTAGATAGAGCAAAGTCACCAGTCTTCTTGTGGGTGATCAAACATTCATCTTTGTCAAAATTCACTTTGAAACCTCTATCATTAAATTGACCAACACTCAGTAGATTGTGCTTGAGCCCCTTGACCAGTGCTACATTTTCAATGATGACATTTCCAATTTCCAACTTGCCATATCCCAGTGTGTTGCCAATGCTATCATCTCCAAAAGCAACCATTGGGCTAGCCTTCTCCTCATACTGTGATAGCAGGGCCATATCACCAGTCATATGGTTTGAGCATCCACTGTCCAAAATCCACATGATCTTCCTTTCACTTTCTTTGCCCTGCAAACACAAAGGTATTACTTCTCCTTTTGTAACACCCTCGCTAGCCAACATTAATATTATAAACTCTTATATTCAATTAAACATTAATATAGGGGAAATCTTAAAAATTTCGGCATGATGTAATCATAAACCGAACTAACCACCTGCTCAAACAATTAAGTAGAACTAAAACAATCCACTCGCATAAGTTAATTTAAACCATACGAAATAAAACCATACCAACCCAGACCGCACACAGGTCACTGTATGAAACAACTACCAATAGCTATTACAACCCAGAACTGAATCAAATAATATACAACCCATCAAATATAATAGCCTGACTACTAGTACGGATGTAATGTGAAACAGGAATATGTGTACTACCCATCCAACCACCTCGACCCTCTGACTGCCTCGGTGACTACCCCAACCAGACGGGCCACTTCTTCTAGACATCTTCTGGCTTAGCTGAGGAAACAGAATTAGCAAGCAAATGAGCCAAAATGCTCAGCAAGTATATATATGTAATTAAAACGTCAACAACTGAAATATCTGCAAGATTGTCAAGAATTAACAATCAACATTATATAAGCTCAACTGAAGATTCATCTTTTGTCCGAGTCATAAAATAGAAGAGGATTGGACTATCATGCATTTTATAAATAAAAACAATTATAAGGTTAGGATGCTGATCAGTCACGCACTAACCCCGGACAAACGCACACAGCAATGTCCTTAATGGATCCACGGCACACATTGGCCTTATTAATTTCTGACCACGAATCTGGTCCGACCCTTACGGTCCACATTTAAAAAAAAACTAACAGTCCAATCCTAACTAAACATCAGGTGTCGGAACAATCGACCACCTCAACTGCCAAACACTCTGGACACTTTCGTTCCAGGTCAACATCTCAAATCTCACCAAGTGGAATAAGGTCAAGTAATCTCTGAATTAAATATCGACAAGTTCGATATGGCAAACAGGGGTATTGATTTAAGTCAAGCTACTAAAAGGATCAACAAAACGATATAGTCAACTTGGGGTATAACAATTGAATATTCTAAATTAATGGAAATTATCAGAGCAATTATATCAAGAATAAATCGAATGCATAAGAATCAGGTTAAGATAGTCATAATTCGCTGGAAATATAAGTGAAGTGGTTTACTTGAAAGAAAAGTGGAATGATATACTTGCAAGGAATATGGATGTAAATCAATTCATTAATAGTATCAACGACTCAGTAGAACCAATTTGGGGTATAACAATTAAGTATCCAAACTTTCAGGAAATTAACGGAACAAGTATAGCAAGAGTAATTTGAATAAGCATATGAATCAAGTTTTTATAATCATAACTCATTTAAAAGATAATTGAAGCAATTTACTTGCCTTAACTAGAAAATCACAGAATCCGAAGCGTCTTCACGTCCTCAGCTTTAGCCTTACCTTTATCCGCGGGATCTACACACAATATAACACTATTTTAGAATCCTGATTAATACTCGCTAATCAATATAAACATTCCACTAGTCTACCCCTGCGAATAGTCCCCTAATTTGCATTTATATACTTATTTAATAGCAATATATATATAAGCCACGGATATTAGCATTTAATCAGATTGGCACATTAACACATACCACATAGATTTTAAAATATGAAGCCCGACTCACAACTTGTATAAATTATATAATTATGCGTACTCGTTACCAAGAGATGATTTTAATATATTTTAGAAAAATTTTGACGGCATCCCCTTTATACGGGGAACTGCCAGTCGGGATACAGCCGACACAACCAACACAAATATCAATTACCAATCGAATCCACATTTATTATCCAATCCCAAGTCACATTCCAACTCACTGATTCATAATCTAATACAATTTAAGCAATTAATAACAACTCGATAATAAAATTACAATTTATTAGGTAAATAATAAATAATAAATATTAAATATTAAATATTTTTGGCTCAGAAAATAATCATCATCGCCAATTTACCCTCGACTCAAATTAAATCATCGTCGAGGGGGCAAAATCCCGAGGGTACCTTAATTTAGGGTTTCCATCTCGAGACTCTACACTTACTAAATACATCCGAATAAATTAAAATTAACTCTTTAAATTCATCACAGAAATGTTTCGGATTGGAATTAAATGAAATCGCGGAATAATCAACATGGCACAGTGATGTAACAACATAGTCTAGACATAACATTTTATCAACACAAGCTTCGAACCAAGGCTTAACTGCCCACTAATTTCACCAAGTATGACAATCAGGTCACCAACGGTGACAAAATAGAACCACAGACATATCCAATTCACTGTACATCAATAACAAGAACCTAGTTAAACTTGTCAAGCCACCGGCCTGCATAAACACAGTCACACAATCCCAATAACTAGCATAGTAGTAACCACACGGGAGAGGGGAGAAGACAGCACTCAGCTCAGAACCAACACCAGTACACTGAATTTCAACACACAAACCCACGAATTAACTCACACACACACACACACACCACAATTGTTGATGGCCAAGGCAGGGGACTGAACACAACAACATACACAGAGGTCGCCACATCACACTCATAATCTGCACACAAACACACACACCGTATATATATATACAGTAACGAGTAGAGGGAGAGGGTTGAATTAATTACCCGAATCTTTATTCACCCAGAACCAAAGATTATATATATGTTAGGAGGAAACCGAGAGAAAATGAGGGAGAAAGGGTGGAGTTTCTAGAGAGCTCGTGAGGTTGCTGTCGGTTGAGTCTTTTGGAAGTTCAATTAGGGATTGAACCATATTTGATTTGGGGAAACTTTTAAAAAAATATTTTCACTAATTCTTTAAATAAAACCCATAAAATAAATTGGTAAAAATCACAATTAAATACAAAATAGATGGAATATTAAATTTTAAAATTTTAAAATAAAGAATGTAAAATTACGATTACCAACATATTTTTAAAATATTTTTAGGATTAAAAACGGATTAAATATGGATTTTACAAGATTAAATCCTTAAATTGGAAAATAATTCGTAAAATCATTTTAAAATCCTTGAAACTCAAAAATAATCCACCAAGTATTTTTAAAAGTCATATAAACTAATAAAATCAATAATGAAAAAGATTTCAGGATTTCTGCTAATCCCGAGAATTTTATAAAATTCACAGAAGGTAAATATAACACAATTACTTAGAAATAAATCCCAAAACATAATTAAAAACGGTCGGGCTTACATAACATATATAAAACATCAACCAAACCTCCAAATATTATTCCACAAATATAATACTTCCTCAACCAATTCACACACCACATAATTTATTTAATATAAAGTAGGTAACTCTTAGTAATTAAATATTCTGAAATTTCTAAGGCGTTATAACCTTCCCCCCTTAAAAGGATTCTGTCCCCAGAATCTCACCTAAGAGAATAATTGAGGGTACTTTGCCAACATCTCGCTTTCCAACTCCCAAGTTGATTCTTCCACCTTGGGGTTTCTCCACAAAACTCTCACTATAGGAATTGTTTTATTCCTCAAAACCTTTTCTTTTCGATCTAGTATTTTGATAGGCTTCTCCACATAAGATAAATCTGGCTGAATCTCTATCGACTCATATTCAATGACATGTTTAAAATCCAGATGGTATTTCTTAAGCATAGATACATGAAACACGTTATGGATATGTTGCATATGAGGCGGTAAAGCTAACTCGTAGGCGACTTTCCCGACTTTCCTCAATACCTCGAAAGGCCCAACAAATCTTGGACTTAATTTTCCTTTCTTGCCAAATCTTACCAATCCTTTCCACGGAGACACTTTCAACAGTACTTGTTCTCCTTCTTCGAACTCCATATTCTTTCTGGCCAAATCAGCATACTTTTTCTGTCGATTCTGAGCCGTCACTAACCGTTTCTGAATAAGTTGAACTACTTCCTTGGTTTGCTGAACTAACTCAGGTCCGAGTATCTTTCGCTCTCCAACTTCTTCCCAGTATACTGGAGATCGACACTTTCGTCCATATAACGCTTCATACGGTGGCATACCGATACTAGCATGAAAGCTATTGTTGTATGAAAATTCCACTAACGGCAAGTGTTCATCCCAATTTCCTGCAAAATCCAATGCACAAACCCGGAGCATATCTTCAATTGTTTGAATCGTTCTTTCACTCTGACCATCAGTTTGAGGATGGTAAGCAGTACTCATTTTTAATTCAGTGCCCAAACATTCTTGAAAACTTCTCCAGAATCTTGAATTAAATCTTGGATCTCGATCTGAGACTATTGATACTGGAACTCCGTGTCGCACCACGATCTCTTTTATGTATAAATGAACCAATTTGTCTAATGAGAACCTCTCATTTATCGGAAGGAAGTGTGCAGATTTCGTTAATCGATCAACAATTAGCCAGATAGCATCATGATTAGCTCTCGTCCTTGGCAATCCAACCACAAAGTCCATTGCAATATGTTCCCATTTCCACTCGGGAATCTCTAATGGTTGTAACATCCCACTTGGCCTTTGATGTTCTGCTTTTACTTTCTGACAGGTCAAACACTTACTTACCCATTCAGCAATATCTCTCTTCATATCCGGCCACCAGAAGTTTCTTTTCAAATCTCGATACATTTTCGTACTTCCTGGATGAATCGAATATTTCGAGCTATGGGCTTCCTGTAGAATCTCATTCTTCAACTCTGTCACATTGGGTATCCAAATACGTGAAGAAAATCTCAATATCCCCTTGTCATCTACCTGAGTGCATATTTCCTCACCTGTTAACTTGTTCACATCTCCACTCATGACTTCCTCCTGGCATCTGCGAATCTTTTCTAACAATTCTGGCTGAAACGTTATAGTGTACACCGTATCGGTACTACTTGCAGGCATACACACCTCTATCTCCAATCTTTCAAACTCTTTGTATAATTCCTCAGGCATTGTCAACATACTGATTTTCTCCTTCCTACTTAAAGCGTCCGCCACCACGTTCGCTTTCCCAGGATGATAGTTGATGGTACAATCATAATCCTTGAGTAATTCCAACCATCTTCTCTGTCTCATATTTAGCTCCTTCTGGGTGAAGATATACTTCAAGCTCTTATGGTCTGTATAAATTTCACACTTTTCCCCATACAAATAATGTCTCCAAATCTTCAAGGCGAAAACAATCGCGGCTAATTCTAAGTCATGAGTAGGATATTTCTGTTCGTGAGGTTTCAATTGTCTCGAAGCATAAGCAATTACCTTACCGTGCTGCATTAGTACACATCCCAAACCTTTGTGAGATGCATCACTGTAGATCACAAAATTTCCTTTTTCATCTGGAAGTGTCAACACAGGTGCAGTCACCAATCTCTTCTTCAATTCCTGGAAACTTTCTTCACACTTCTCATTCCACACAAACTTTTCATTCTTCCTTGTCAACTTTGTTAGTGGGGTGGCTATTTTCGCAAAGTCTTGAACAAATCTTCGATAATATCCCGCCAATCCTAAGAAACTTCGAACTTCTGTGGGTGTTTTAGGTCTGTCCCAATTCATCACGGCTTCAATTTTAGCAGGATCCACCTTAATCCCTTCACTGCTGATGACATGCCCTAAAAACTGCACTTCTTTCAGCCAAAATTCACATTTGGAAAATTTCGCATACAATTTCTCTTTCCTCAATGTTTCTAAGGCTATTCTCAAATGCCCTGCATGCTCTTCTTCGGTCTTCGAGTATATCAGAATATCATCTATAAACACAATCACAAACTTATCCAAATATTTCTTGAAGACTCTATTCATTAGGTCCATGAACGCTGCTGGTGCATTAGTTAACCCAAAGGCCATCACTAAGAACTCGTAGTGCCCATACCTAGTCCGAAACGCTGTTTTTGGAACGTCTTCCGGTCTAATCTTTAATTGTAAATATCCTGACCGCAAATCAATCTTCGAGAAACAAGTTGCTCCTTTTAACTGATCAAATAAATCGTCAATTCTTGGCAAAGGGTATTTATTCTTAATGGTCAACTTATTTAATTCCCGATAATCGATACACAGTCTCATACTTCCATCCTTCTTCTTTACAAATAATACCGGAGCTCCCCACGGCGATACACTAGGCCTAATAATACCTTTCTCCAGAAGATCTTGCAATTGAACTGCCAATTCCTTCATCTCTACAGGTGCCATTCGATAAGGAGCCTTTGACACGGGTTCAGTTCCTGGGGCTAAGTCGATGGTAAATTCTATTTCTCTATCCGGAGGTAAACCGGGAAGTTCATCCGGAAAAACATCAAGAAATTCATTCACCACTGGAATTTCCTCTATCTTAGGCACCTCTTGACTAGTATCCATGACATAAGCCATATAGCCCTCGCATCCTTGCCTCAACAGCCTCTTTGTTTGAATGATCGATAAAAATCTCCTATTTTGCCTCTGACCCCTAAAGGTAACCTCTACATTATCAGAGGGTTTAAGGATCACCTTCTTATTCTTACAATCAATTTGGGCATTATTCTCTGTTAGCCAATCCATTCCTAAGATAACATCAAATTCACCTAACTGAAAGGGTATCAAATTAGCGTAAAAACAATGCCCTGAAATATCAATCTTGCAACGAGGACACACTTGAGTAACCGGAATTCGTTCTGAATTAGCTATTTCTATAACTATAGCCTCACGTAACATCCATACCTCACAATTTAACCTTTGAACAAATTCTTTGGATATAAAGGATTTCGTAGCCCCGGAATCAATTAACACTTTAGCTTGAACAGAATTTACAGGGAGCGTACCTGCTACCACATCCGAATTCTTAATAGCTTCGTTCAGAGTCATGTTGAAAGTCCTTGCCACTGGTCTGACACTTGCTGTTGGGGGTGGTGCTTCAATTGCTTGCAGTATTGGATTAGCCAGAACTGGAGGTTTCACTACATGTACTTTACAGTCTTTCATTATATGCCCTGGCTTCCCACAACGGTGACACACAATTCCTGCCTTGCATTCCCGAGCATAATGACCTTTTTGATTACATTTGAAACACGTCACCTCCAACTTTGTGCACACCCCCGGATGCCTCTTCCCACAAGTCTTACACTCTGCCAAGGGTGGCCTAACCAATTTCTGTTGACTCGCATCTTGAATTCTATTTCCTTGGCCCCCATTCCCTGATCCCGGCTTCTTAGGGTTCCCGTACTTTCCTGGCTGGAATCCTGGCTTTTTATTTGGCACATTCTGAGAACTGCCTTGCTCTTGTCGTTCCCCCATTGACCCAGCCTTTCTTTTCTTTCCTTCTTTTTCCTTAAAGTATAATTCGCTTTCTCTTTCAGCTATCATGGCCTTTTGCACCACTGCTGCATAAGTCTCCAACTCCAAAACTGCTAGTTTAGTACGAATCCACGGTTTCAATCCTTGTTGAAACCTCTTAGCCTTCTTCCTTTCCGTGTCCACATAGGCCGGAGCAAACCTAGCTAGTTCCGTAAACTTGGTTTCATATTCTGTCACCGACATTTTCCCTTGTTTCAGCTCCAAAAACTTCATCTCCATCTGGTCTTTCATATAGTCGGGGAAATACTTTTCCAAAAATAGCTCTGTGAACCTTTCCCAAGGAATCACCTCAGTAGCTTCCAACATCTTCACCGACTCCCACCAATAAGTGGCTTCATTCTTCAAGAAATAACTTACATATTCGGTTTGTTTGTCTGCTGGGACCCCCACCAGTGCAATGGCTTTTTCCATCTCTTTTAACCAAGATCTCGCCTCCATCGGGTCCGCTGTTCCTTTAAACTCAGGAGGTTTAACTGCCTGAAAAGACTTAAAAGTAACCACCGGAGGAACAGGTGGCTGCTGCTGCTGCTGCTGTTGTTGCTGTTGTTGTTGTTGTTGTTGCTGTTGTTGCTGTTGAGCCAACAACTGCTGCTGTAATTGCTGCTGTTGCTGTGCCAGAGTAGCAGTCTGCTGAACAAGAGTTTGTAATATTTGTGCTAAGGCAGGGTCCATCTGACCGACAGGAGGTGGATTAGCTTGTTCACCCTGATCGGGGGTTCGGGTATTTTGTTTCTTCTTTTTGGGAGGCATATTTCTGAAATCAATGAACAATTATATTAGATTCAGGTTCAGAAAATAATAGCTCAAAATGATCCAACTTAAACAAACAATGCATATATTACTGAAAAGTAATTCGAGGTCTCCAACCAATATTCCGGTCAACAATTGATTCACAAGGTGCAATAGGATATCAATCCAAGGTTACACAAGGTATTCACAAACGTTCAATAGGTGCAATAAAGAAACAATAGTCATAATGCTAAGGTCAAACATGGTATCGAAAGTAAAAACTATGCTAGAAGGAAATGATGCTGAAGGTAAATATGAAACGAGCAGTAAATAAGATGCTTAGGTAAATAACAGTATAAGGAAATTTAACACAGTTCTGCGAAAGTGATAATGACATATATAGATAGATCGGATACAAGCGTAAGAACAACGCTTCGATAAGGGTACAACATAATACTAAAAGAGAAGACTGCTAACATCTAGTCACAGTACAACAGATATATACAACAAAACTGGTCGCACTGCAAATCCTGACGTACTACTACTGCCATAACATGCCTCTAAATACCACATCATCATACTACCCTAATCATCACTGGTCATCATCGTCATCCGACTCTCCCCGCCAAGCTGATCCCAGAATGCTCTCCAGCTCTGCCGTCACCAGACCTAAAGTCACCTGCTGGGTCACAAATGCCGGCTCATCTCGGGATCTAATTCGTCCCCGCCTAATGACAACACGTCTAAGAGCTCGTACTCGCCTCCGGACATCCTCCAGCTCAGCTACCGCTCTATCTCGATCTCTAGCCCGGTCCTCCTCCCCAGCCCTCATAGCCCTCAACTCTGCCATCTGCCCTAAGAGATAGTCCCTCTCTCGGGCCACTCGCTCGTACACATGATATGGAACAGGCTGAGGAGTGTACTGATATGCTGGCCCATTCACCGAGCCCTGCGATCCTACGAACGGCTACATAACCCCTGGGGAAATCTGCTGCGGTACAGAAGCCCCTCCTTCCGGATCCTCGTCCGGGTCTGAATCGGAACCAGAAGCAGGTGCCTGAAGTATACATATATATATAATTAGACTTCCTATCTCTCACGAAACAATCCTAACCTTTCTTATAACTCTACCCCGACTCCCCACCTAATTGTTTCAGTGACTGTGACCTGTGGCTCTGATACCAACTTGTAACACCCTCGCTAGCCAACATTAATATTATAAACTCTTATATTCAATTAAACATTAATATAGGGGAAATCTTAAAAATTTCGGCATGATGTAATCATAAACCGAACTAACCACCTGCTCTAACAATTAAGTAGAACTAAAACAATCCACTCGCATAAGTTAATTTAAACCATACGAAATAAAACCATACCAACCCAGACCGCACACAGGTCACTGTATGAAACAACTACCAATAGCTATTACAACCCAGAACTGAATCAAATAATATACAACCCATCAAATATAATAGCCTGACTACTAGTACGGATGTAATGTGAAACAGGAATATGTGTACTACCCATCCAACCACCTCGACCCTCTGACTGCCTCGGTGACTACCCCAACCAGACGGGCCACTTCTTCTAGACATCTTCTGGCTTAGCTGAGGAAACAGAATTAGCAAGCAAATGAGCCAAAATGCTCAGCAAGTATATATATGTAATTAAAACGTCAACAACTGAAATATCTGCAAGATTGTCAAGAATTAACAATCAACATTATATAAGCTCAACTGAAGATTCATCTTTTGTCCGAGTCATAAAATAGAAGAGGATTGGACTATCATGCATTTTATAAATAAAAACAATTATAAGGTTAGGCTGCTGATCAGTCACGCACTAACCCCGGACAAACGCACACAGCAATGTCCTTAATGGATCCACGGCACACATTGGCCTTATTAATTTCTGACCACGAATCTGGTCCGACCCTTACGGTCCACATTTAAAAAAAAAACTAACAGTCCAATCCTAACTAAACATCAGGTGTCGGAACAATCGACCACCTCAACTGCCAAACACTCTGGACACTTTCGTTCCAGGTCAACATCTCAAATCTCACCAAGTGGAATAAGGTCAAGTAATCTCTGAATTAAATATCGACAAGTTCGATATGGCAAACATGGGTATTGATTTAAGTCAAGCTACTAAAAGGATCAACAAAACGATATAGTCAACTTGGGGTATAACAATTGAATATTCTAAATTAATGGAAATTATCAGAGCAATTATATCAAGAATAAATCGAATGCATAAGAATCAGGTTAAGATAGTCATAATTCGCTGGAAATATAAGTGAAGTGGTTTACTTGAAAGAAAAGTGGAATGATATACTTGCAAGGAATATGGATGTAAATCAATTCATTAATAGTATCAACGACTCAGTAGAACCAATTTGGGGTATAACAATTAAGTATCCAAACTTTCAGGAAATTAACGGAACAAGTATAGCAAGAGTAATTTGAATAAGCATATGAATCAAGTTTTTATAATCATAACTCATTTAAAAGATAATTGAAGCAATTTACTTGCCTTAACTAGAAAATCACAGAATCCGAAGCGTCTTCACGTCCTCAGCTTTAGCCTTACCTTTATCCGCGGGATCTACACACAATATAACACTATTTTAGAATCCTGATTAATACTCGCTAATCAATATAAACATTCCACTAGTCTACCCCTGCGAATAGTCCCCTAATTTGCATTTATATACTTATTTAATAGCAATATATATATAAGCCACGGATATTAGCATTTAATCAGATTGGCACATTAACACATACCACATAGATTTTAAAATATGAAGCCCGACTCACAACTTGTATAAATTATATAATTATGCGTACTCGTTACCAAGAGATGATTTTAATATATTTTAGAAAAATTTTGACGGCATCCCCTTTATACGGGGAACTGCCAGTCGGGATACAGCCGACACAACCAACACAAATATCAATTACCAATCGAATCCACATTTATTATCCAATCCCAAGTCACATTCCAACTCACTGATTCATAATCTAATACAATTTAAGCAATTAATAACAACTCGATAATAAAATTACAATTTATTAGGTAAATAATAAATAATAAATATTAAATATTTTTGGCTCAGAAAATAATCATCATCGCCAATTTACCCTCGACTCAAATTAAATCATCGTCGAGGGGGCAAAATCCCGAGGGTACCTTAATTTAGGGTTTCCATCTCGAGACTCTACACTTACTAAATACATCCGAATAAATTAAAATTAACTCTTTAAATTCATCACAGAAATGTTTCGGATTGGAATTAAATGAAATCGCGGAATAATCAACATGGCACAGTGATGTAACAACATAGTCTAGACATAACATTTTATCAACACAAGCTTCGAACCAAGGCTTAACTGCCCACTAATTTCACCAAGTATGACAATCAGGTCACCAACGGTGACAAAATAGAACCACAGACATATCCAATTCACTGTACATCAATAACAAGAACCTAGTTAAACTTGTCAAGCCACCGGCCTGCATAAACACAGTCACACAATCCCAATAACTAGCATAGTAGTAACCACACGGGAGAGGGGAGAAGACAGCACTCAGCTCAGAACCAACACCAGTACACTGAATTTCAACACACAAACCCACGAATTAACTCACACACACACACACACACCACAATTGTTGATGGCCAAGGCAGGGGACTGAACACAACAACATACACAGAGGTCGCCACATCACACTCATAATCTGCACACAAACACACACACCGTATATATACAGTAACGAGTAGAGGGAGAGGGTTGAATTAATTACCCGAATCTTTATTCACCCAGAACCAAAGATTATATATATGTTAGGAGGAAACCGAGAGAAAATGAGGGAGAAAGGGTGGAGTTTCTAGAGAGCTCGTGAGGTTGCTGTCGGTTGAGTCTTTTGGAAGTTCAATTAGGGATTGAACCATATTTGATTTGGGGAAACTTTTAAAAAAATATTTTCACTAATTCTTTAAATAAAACCCATAAAATAAATTGGTAAAAATCACAATTAAATAAAAAATAGATGGAATATTAAATTTTAAAATTTTAAAATAAAGAATGTAAAATTACGATTACCCACATATTTTTAAAATATTTTTAGGATTAAAAACGGATTAAATATGGATTTTACAAGATTAAATCCTTAAATTGGAAAATAATTCGTAAAATCATTTTAAAATCCTTGAAACTCAAAAATAATCCACCAAGTATTTTTAAAAGTCATATAAACTAATAAAATCAATAATGAAAAAGATTTCAGGATTTCTGCTAATCCCGAGAATTTTATAAAATTCACAGAAGGTAAATATAACACAATTACTTAGAAATAAATCCCAAAACATAATTAAAAACGGTCGGGCTTACATAACATATATAAAACATCAACCAAACCTCCAAATATTATTCCACAAATATAATACTTCCTCAACCAATTCACACACCACATAATTTATTTAATATAAAGTAGGTAACTCTTAGTAATTAAATATTCTGAAATTTCTAAGGCGTTATACCTTTGGTACCCAAACAAGTTTGGGTCCATGTGGCTTAGCAACAGTTTTATCATAAACAGCATGCTTATCAATTTTCTTGATGTTAGTCTTCTTGTCACTGTTAGAGGTCTTAGAATCAGGGTTCTTAGACTTAGGTGACAGAGGTACCTTCCTAACTTTAAGAGGACTTGAAGACTTTGTTCTTGTGTAGTGTGTGTGAACATTGTGACTGATACAACCTTCCATGAATTGTCTTCTCAAATTAAAACAACTAGTCATTACATTCATGTTACATGGCATACAATCAAATTTATTACAGAAAGGAGAGTCTCTATGTCTTAAAGGCACAGAGCAATCATAGAATGGTTTAGCAACACTACCAGATGGTTTCTTGCATGCATGAGTTAAATGATTAGTGCTAAAACAATTTTGACAAACTTTCCTAGGGGCATTTGGCACATAAGCATAATTGTTGTCCTTGTTAATCCCTAATTTGCCATTCCTGTTTTGTTTCTTTTTAGCCACTTTCTTCTCAAACTCATTATTCCCAGCTGAAACAAACTTCACAAATTTCTCAAGTCTAGGTCTACCTCCTACTGGCTCCTTGGCTTTGGTTTTGACATTCTCACTCTTAGAGGATGCTTGTTGTTCATTTGATTGTGCCTTATCTTCATCATCCAACATTTGCTTAATGAGTAAGGCATCCTCATCAATCTCAAGTGTTGGTGTTTTAAATATTGGGGTCTCAGCCTTTTTTAAAACCTGAGGCACTTCCTCTTGAACAACAATGTCATCTTCAATGACTGCATAGCCTTTCCTCTGTTTGAGAGTGTCATAATCAAGTCCAGTGGCAGCCTTAGGTCTACCTAGATTTTTCTCATGGTAGGACTGCAGTAGACTAGAGGAATTCTTAAATGTTTTCAATTTAAGTTCATTTTCAGCTAGTTCATCCCTAAGAGCTTTCTCAACTTGACTAGCACATAGAACCTTATTCTTTAGATATTTGATTTCTTGTTTAAGGTTTTCTACTTGCATAGCAGTTAGTTCTAGTTCCTCATTTCTCTTGTTCAACAGTTCATTCTTAGTAGATAGTTTATGTAAGAACCCCAAATTTTGGATATAATTAAAACTTTTTATTAAGTAATGATAAAATGAGGAACAATGATTCCGACAACAAGGTCACCAGCTCTAATGAATGGTGGTTTCAAAGAACAATGATTGTAATGAATGGATATTGCTTTGGACAATGATCCTGATGCATTGGTATATTGTCAGAATAGAGTAATTCGATGGTTGAGGACCTAGATAAGAATAATCTACCATCCAGGAAGGAGCTAATGGATCCTTGAAGGGAAATGAGTACGTGCATAGTGTTTCCCGTACGTGCATAGTATTTCCCGTACGTGCATAGTGTTTCCCGTACGTGCATAGTATTTCTCGTACGTGCATAGTGTTTCCCGTACGTGCATAGTGTTTCCTGTACGTGCATAGTAATTTGGTGGATGAATAGTGATTTGGTAAGTTGGAAAACTTTTCACGCCACCCTATGTACGGGACGTGATATGGATGTTTCGAAGTCATATTAGTAATACGCGGAGGAAATAAGTGAATGCAGAGACGATCGGAATTCAGAAATTCCAAATTCTTTTTCGGTATAATATTTGACCGGACAGTGGATTAAATATTATTATAATCCAAGAATTGAGATATTAACTTTGAGGATTTGATATTTTGGGATGTTATTATATTTGATTTAAGAATGAAGGTAGGAAACCACTGAGGCAGAGAAACAAGCGTTCTAGAAACCGCTAAAACGTTATAACGAGATTGATCAATAAAACGAACGAATCCTAGATTACGGATTAAGTTCGTATCAAGATTAAATATCCTACATGGTCATCACGAGGATTATATTAAGGATTGGGGAAGATATTATGAATATCGAGAAATTTCCCGGTAAACCCTAGAGGTGAAACTACTTAGTTATTCGTCCGAACGATCAATCGAAACGGGCAATAACCGGACACAGAAACAAGCAGAGAAAGCAAGATGCATGCATGTGCAAGTGATAATATCTAGCAACCAAGTGGCTCCAAGTAACTAGCACACTTAGGAAAGGAAGTAGTACTTAGAAATCTAACCATTACTTAGCTCTCCACCATTTAAAACAAGACACATGCTTTGCCAAATACCTCATCCATTACATCACACTCCACTAACACTACCAAGATGAGATATTATCTACCAAAAGTCACTTTATGCATAATTGAGTAAAACAAATCAAGAAAACAAGCAAACTCTCTCCATTCATTTCTTTTTCATCCATTCGGCTTTTTGGTTAATTCCAAGACCAAAGATCAACTTCCAACCATCATTTGATCTTTTAATTTTTAAGGTGAGTCCTATATTTCACAAAACTAATCTCCTAAAAATTTCAAGCTCAAATTCCTTTGTTTCCATTTTCAAAAAAAATCCAACAAGAGGAGGGTGAATAGTGTTCATACGAACTAACCTTTGATTTTTATGATTCTTTTGATTGATCTATCTAGCTTAAGGTCACATAAGGATGGATCAAGGCTTGATAAGGCCATATCACTCTCTAAGGAAGGTAACAAGCTCAAAAACCCTTGGTATCATTTTGAGATGTTATGAGTTTTATGGATGATTTAGTGTTAGTATGCCATGTAATGCTTAGATCTACAAGATTAGTTGATTATGGTTGTTATTTGGATTGTGATCCATGACATGGTTGAGATAAGATGATGTTAGAATAGTCATGATGTTGTCATGTGTTAGAATGTATGGGGTGTAGTGCTTGAATGATTCACGGTGAGGTGAAAACTTTGGAAAACGCGTAAACATAGCCGTTATAATGCCCGATTTTACAATATCATGTTTTGTGTGCCATTTTTCATATCAAGACCCTACTGTCCAGAAGCCTTTTCTGCCATTATAGAATATTTTATGTTATAAGCTTCGTTTTGATATAAAGATCATGTGAAACGGACTTACGGTTTAGGATTTATGACCGATTTACTAAAAGTAGTTCGAATCCGTAAACGAAAGTTCGTAACTGAAATTGAACCCTCGTAAACTATGTAACGTCATGGCGAATCTTGGTAAATAAATACTAGAGGTAAAAAGGAAGGTGTGAAAGAAAACCGTATGTCAAAAGGATCATTTTTCGATTTATTAAAAAATGTTCGAGTCGAGGTTAAACGCGAACGAACCCCTAAAAGACGACTCTTTTATAACTTCGGTAAAACACTTAGAAAACGGGCGATAAAACTCGGAGTATAGTATTGGTTCGTAACGATCGACCTTAGAACTCATATGACTTAAGTATGTCCCAAGTATAAGTACGATGACATGTCGTATTAACGAACGAATGTCGGGTCGGATCAGTGATAAAAGTAATCCACTAAAAGGGGTATAACGAGATAACTCGAGAACGTGTTTCGAATTAAGTATAACTTAACTTTTAATATGTTAAGTGATTAATCCCGAATGCCTTGGCTATTTATAGATCACCAAGCTGAACCGGGACCCGCTACCACTACCCCTTACCGTACTCGACTACCAGGCAAGTTTCAACTCCCTTCTTTTAGGCTGTTGTTGTGATTGAATAAATATATATATATATATGATTGCTGATATACATATGCCATTGCATGCATGCCTACTTTCAAGTTGAATTGATATACTTGTTCCCTGAATGTTATTGTTGGCTTATAAGCTAGATAGTTATACATCAGTTATAAGTCGGTTATTGTAAGACCCTCATAGAAGGGCGTATACATCTTATTCATCAAATATAGACCGGGAGTCAATATTTCTTGATATATCGAGATTACCTCGGAGGAAAATATTTAAGTAAATATTTTCCATTATTCGGGCGACGAATATTATTTGAATATTCGTTCGAGATTATTTATTTTAACGATCTTTACTTCAAATAATTATTTGAACGTAACTATTCGACGAATAATATTTTTAATATTCATTCAGAGTCGAATTATTTATCGATTATTATTGCGAATATTCTTCTAAAGGTTGGACTATTAAATGAATATTAATTGGATATTCATTTAGAATATTATTCATTAAATGAATATTACTTTTGAGTATTCATTTAAGACAGTAATTACCTATCGAATATTATTTTAATGTTCATCTGAAACTTGATTTATTTATCGAGTCTTATCTCGAATATTCCTTTAAAGCTTGGATTACTAAATGAACATTACTTGATATTCATTTAGAATATTATCCATTAAATGAATATTACTTTATCAATATTCATTTAAATTCCTAATTAATTATGAATATTATTTTGAATATTCATCCAGGGTTCTATTTAATCATCGAATATTATTTTAAATATTTTAAATATTCCTTTCAGGTCTTATTAATTAATGAATATTATTTGGAATATTCATTTGAATATTTAGTTATGCAATAAATATTCTCTCGATATTTCTTCAAGAATTATTTGAGAGATACTCTGATTAAAGATATTCTTTCATATTCCTAAATATTCCGTAAAATATTTTAATTCAATAAATATTCTCTGAATATTTATTCCATACTTAAAATAACCTCGATAAGGTTTATCTTCTTCGATTACTACAGAAAATATTTCGGAGTCATATTATTATTAATCTTATATCAAGAAAGGTTCTCAGACATCATTCTTCTTTGAGTCTATCTCCTTAATAATAGGGAACCTTACTTGGAAAATGTTATTTATCTTGTCGACTTCCCGGTCATAAAGTATTCTCTTCACTCGCAACTCGGGTGCTGTTGACTTATTAAGTCGTTGTTTACCTTCTCATCTTTCGAGGGGTAAGATTGTTGGAACAAGTTGATATCCGATACCAAGCCACAGCTTGGAATTTATTGGTGAATTTTCCTTTCCAACTAGATACGACTACCTTGTAGAGTCTTATCAACAAGTATTACACTTGGGGAAAGGGGGACGAACGTTACATTCAGAATCATGAATTCTATTTGAACTAGGAGTCGTGTAAGAGGCCGAGTAGCGCCGGTCCATCCCCTTTGGCCCAACCGTTGGCCGGGGAGAGCTAGTAAGGCGGTAGACAAGTAAAGCCGTCAGTTCTTCCTTCTACCGGTAGTAAATCTAAATTGAGCTGCACGATCTCGACTGATCATCAAGATTGGAACAGCGGGCGCGGTGAATACTCCATCATTGGTTCATCATCCAAATTTATTTATTTCCTGCAACATGATTACTGTTGGCAGAGTTGGAAAAGGGTCATAACTGGAATTGCAACCTTTTCTTGCAAACTCCTCTTCTTAATAACAATAAGAATATCTCGCTTACTTTGATGTAGCAGATATTTCTACAAACAAATACTTTAAGTTACCTTGTAACTTCATCGTTCATATTATACTGGCATCATTTCCGTAAATGCATGGCATATGGTTTGAAAGATACTTTTGAACTGTTATACATTATCGTTCAGTTATATATTATTGTTGGTGGGCTATTGCTCACCCTTGCTTTATTATTATATCACAACAACAGCTAGATCAGATGACTCGCACAAGGCGCACTCGACGCGGGCGAGGACGATGAGACTACCAGAGCTGAAGAAGAAGCTATTGGTAGGGTATATTTATTCTTTCAGTACCAAGAATATGGTATAGTATGACTTATGTAAATGGATGGCAAAGAGTATGTATTTATATTGAAATCCTTTTGGATTGTAAGAACTCATAATGTGATTAATAAAAATTTGATTGTTACTCTGATTTCATCTCTGGGACTATAACGGGTGTGTTTTATATTGTTGTGTTGGGTTATAGAGACGTAATTTATTTTATGTTAAGGAAAGTTCAATTGTTGTGGACAGAATTGGAAACCGTAACCACCGGATCCCGGACCCCGGATCTGGGGGTGTTACAGAAGTGGTATCAGAGCGTACGTTATAAACCCCAGAGATGAGGTGACGTTAAAACAATAAATTCAATAAGATAATAAGAACTCTTGCCAAGTTCATAGTCGGACTACTTAATGTAGTGATGACATATAAAACCCTTATGGGAACTCGTAAGTATAATGATAGTAACTTAGCTCGATATCGTATCGACGAGTAAGGCGACAGACCTTGAGGCATACGAGCAACAGCACGATGATGCTTTATATGCTGAAGATCAGCGGGTAATTCGATGGAGTACCCTACTGGAGACCCGGAAGAGGTTCCAGCAGAAAAGGAAAATCCTGTTAGGATAAGGAGCTTACCCATGGGTAATGAGGGTCGCAGCCAGAATGACTGTGATGATTAAGATATGGTGCTCAGAAAAGTGAGTATAAAGAACCGAGATATTATTAAGAGATCTGAATATGCATGTTGAATTCATAGCCGGACTACCAGATGTAGTACCAGCAAGAAAGAAGGATTGGAAGAATTACTTGAGATCTTATACGGAAATAGATGAGAATCCTTAGAGATTTTCATCTTAACAAAGAAAGAGATAGATGGATGTATGATTATCAAAGACAGCGATATAGGACGAGGAGCAGAGTCCCTAGGAATAGTTGAGAATGAGGCAGTAAGTGCCATATCATTTGATAAATGAATCAGTATGAATATTGTCAGTAATAATTTGCCACGAGAAGGCAGATGTCATAGGTTATAATTTACGAAACCAAAGTGAGGTTAATGAGGTGGTTTTATTCAGGGAAATGTTCATGAATGAATCAGTAGAAAGTAAAGACATTGGGAAGTGACAGCATGATTGGGTAAAATTATATAAGGAAGTAGTAAGCAAGACAATGATCTCAGAACCTACCGGAAGATAAGACCAGTGAGTCAAGATGAACTCGCAATGAGACTACTGCCAGAGACTGAGTATAGAGTTAATTCAACTCAGTTAAATGATGAACCAGAAACGTTAGATGCATGTGATTCAGAGGAATATTAAATTCCTTCTTCTCTTTGAATGGATTATAGTAGTACCTTAAGTTTATTCCGATGCGGAATTATAATAGATCAAGTAATACGATCAGTAGTTAAAGAGAAAAATGTGAGAAAATCTTCCTGGAGCTAAAAGGTGAAATTGGTAATGACCAAGAGCTGGCATTGCTTAATGGAAAAAAGGAGACTTTGTGCTTCCAACGACGCTTCGCATAAAGGGTTAGGTAGACCGACATTTGGTAGTATTGAATATCAGGACGTATAGGTATCAGGACGTTGTGACGGGTTTCAGTTTGAAACTATTGTTTCCCTTCTAAGGGATGGATATAATTGATTCCTTTCCAGTGGGTAAACTTCCAATCTGATGATGATTATTTCGTTAACTATGACTGCTTATGATTCCACCTGCTTGGAGGTTCAAAGAACTATTCTTCAGGTTTCGAAACTGGTCTCCTTAATGTTACCAGTAGGTGGGTAGATTGATCAAAATTTCCCTGAGTCTGGAAAGGAATTCGGTGAATTTTGGCAAACCTTGTCTTTCTGATTATCAGAGAATGTCATGGAAGAGAGTAAAAATTGGAGCAAACCCTGTGATTTGGGTAAGGATGCTGTAAAATGGGTTAGTAAACGGACCCTGAGCATTACAATCGACGGTAGTGATAAAATGATGAAGTGAGATTGGACGAAAACAGGAAATGTAAGTAAGAAACTAGCCGGACGGAGAAACTCCGGGATTGACTTAAGTGAAAAGGTTGTTATGCCAGGAATGGTAAGCTTGCGTGGCACGCGGGATTGATAAGAATAGTTGAAAAGATAAAAGTGGAGGAAAGGTGACCGGAGACGGTGCCGAGTAGTCGATTAAGACTAATATGGAGTAAAGTTTTGGAAAGGTAGAAAGGTATCAAAGAAGAAGGCACTATGCCGGCAATTGCTAGAAAAGTAATGCTATTAGCCAACCCCTAAAATCATATATTTTTATTTTAGTGTGGCCAGTTGAGGCCAAGTCAAAAAAGATTATCGAGTGACTAGACCAGCAATGAAAGGACAAAGCAGGGTTGCTTCTAAGAAAGCACCGACTGCAAGGGCTTCTGATATAAAAGAAACATTAATGAGATCGTAGGAATCTTCTGCTGAACAACCCATGTTTTGATTGGGA
The DNA here is from genome assembly GCA_036435485.1 of Saposhnikovia divaricata. Lineage (NCBI taxonomy): Eukaryota > Viridiplantae > Streptophyta > Magnoliopsida > Apiales > Apiaceae > Saposhnikovia > Saposhnikovia divaricata. The sequence goes on along the minus strand of CM071597.1, from coordinate 86,889,472 downwards.
ATTCACTAGACCTTTTTGGGATGGGGTCACCCGTACTGAAGTGACTCATGTGTATATGGTTGTCCAAGATTTCGAATAAAATGGAAGTATAGTGACTTGAGATGTATGATGTTAGGGTATCATGAATACCATGAATATATTATGACGGAGGAAAGTAAACAATGAAGGTATATGAAGAGGGTATAGAAAAGGTCAGAAAATGAACAGTATGTTGTAGGAATTTTGTCTGAGGCAAGTACCTTTGCGAAGAACGATAAGCACTAAGAGATTCACGTTGAACTCGACCAATATCTTCCAGAACATCCTTGCTACCATTAACAAGTTCGGTAAGAGAGGAGATAGGCATACGTTGCCTTTTTGGAAGGCCAAATAGGCTGACAACTATCTGAAAGAAGAGGGTGGCATTAAACCACTGATCGATTATCAAATGAGAATGATTGAAAAGAGACCTTTATTAAGGATACATGATCTGATTGCCAATTATAAGATGCAAGAATTCCTTGGCAGTTGAATTAAGGATAGGATATCCATAAAATAAGACAAACCCTGGGGAATGCACAAGGGGTGGCATTAACCCTAATAACGACATTATGACTTCAGATGATATGAGCTGGACTTGCTAAGGCAATAATGACCGGTAAGGATTATTAAAAAGAGTTCTGGAAAGAACATAGATGGAATTATTAGAGTATTGATCAATGACATTTTGATATACCCGGTACCCAAAAAATACCGGAGGAATGATAAGGATGGCCTATGAAACCTTACAAGGAAAAAGGTAATATTCCGAACTTCAAAATGGAAGTTTGGTAAGGAATGTATGACATCGTAACAATAATGCCAGATGAGGCATGTATGAAACCCTGAGGAAGTATGGGTTGAACCTATAAAGGTTGAGATTATCCTAAGATAAAGAAAGAACTAAGAAAAGAAGTATCCTAAGTAGGATTGGGAATAAATGTGATAAAGTTCCCACGGGTAGGTGGAAGCAATGACTTATGGAAATGACTGATAGTTATATTTTCTCCTTCAGCAGAGCTTAAGGGAGAATGCTTTAACCCAACAGTGATGGGAATGAGGTAGAAAAACTTGAGTTGGAATGTACCCAGAAAACATGGGTTACAAGAAATCATTATCATCAAGAAAGGCCAATGAGGTGGCCGACAATCTAAGTATAAAGGAATAATTACAAATGTTCATACCGAAGAAACAGGATGATATTTGGAAGGACCTTGAAGGTCATATCGGAATGGAGGAATTTACATTCCTTCTGATGACTGTGCAAGAATTGACAGTAATAATAGTTTAAGTAAAGATTCGATTCCTGATGGAGTCTTAAGCATATTACGTACCTTAGAAGGTCCCGTTTTGAGGCAAACCAGGACCATGGTACAAAATTGATGAAGTAAACCGTTAAGTTTCCAGTCTTTTATGGAAGATGCATAAGTGATAGTTTCATCAACCGGACCTAGCTGCGATGCTTGAAACTCTTCTGCAATTCTATCTGCTTCATGTTATATCTACATCAAGTTCAGGAAGTGTTCCTTATGGATAAGGAATAATGATTACTTTGTCTCCCTAGGGGATTTGAAACCCGTAGGGTTAGCTATTAACGCACTACGTAAACAACAAGCGATGGTGATTCTTCTAAGAAAGTAGATGACAACGTAAAGATAAAGAAAGTGCTGCTATTGATAAGCTAAATGGCATGTTGATGAATGACAAGCAAGTTTGTGTTAGTGTACTTCTGCACAAACAAGATAGAGAATATGAGGTTGATGATTCATGATGTTAAAGATATTCCCATGGAAAGAATTAATGAGACTTGGAGGGAAGGGCGGTTGAGCCCGAGACTTATTGGGCCACCTGAGAGTTTAAAGTGTTCGGACGGCGGTATTCGAGCCAGCCTTACCCCCAAAACTTATAGCACGGTCATAACGGGTTTTCATGTGGCCAGGCTACGTCAGTAAAATGCAGATGTTCAACAGATGATAGGAGTACGAGCATGTAGATATACGACCTGGTCTGACTTACGAAAGACAACCTGTGGAAAACCACGGTTAGAAAAGAACAAGTGATGAGAAACACGGTTGGCAGAAGTAGATTATATGAATCTAAGTTAAAGGAATCGGGCCAGATTCATTTCGGAAAGTTTAAATTGAAATAACGTGATGATTATAGAATAAATGAGACGGAATACCGATAAGGAGGTACCAAGTGCAAAAAGGTGTCTCAATAAAGAGGTGAAGGTGAAAGTAAATAATAGAAATGAGTAAGAATCAGCTAATAAGAAGGATGTGATTGATAAAGAAAAGGGTGGGGAAGCAACTATGGAATGAGAAGCAAGGAATGTTATGAATGGGTTTTCTAATGAATTCTCAGGATGACAACCTGATAGTGTCAATATTATAGTTATGAAAAAGCTAGTAACATGATATGGGATGTCAGTAATAATGATGTCAAGTGAGAAATCTAAGATTTAACCTGAAAGGTTGAAGGATTTCCCGAATGTGAGTATCGCTAAGATTGAACAAGAGTATTTGTCCATAGAATAATGGACAAAGCAGCAAGATATGTTGACACGTGAGATTGCGATCAAATAGTATTGGATATAATTATGATTAATTTCTTCTTTGATAAACCTCTATAGTTCAGAGGTAAATTCTGAGTATGATATTCTACAATCATGAAAGCTTTCTATAATCCTTTAGAACTCTTTTCTCTTCTTTTCTCTTATTCATCTTCTTTATGAATTGAGAAGAACAACCCTTTTAGGAGGGGAGGTACTGCTACGTGACTATCTGTCTATGTGATAGAAGTCTAAGTGGAATACCATGACTTGTTTAATTGCTTGTCAAGTACTAAAGGCTGGCCCCCTTCTGTACTAACTATGCAATATAACAAATGTTCAATTGATCATAGTGATCTCTCAATAAATCTTTCCACTTCTCTATATTGATCGAGATTGCGAAGATTAAAGCAATAAGGAAATGCACAGTACGAGCGAGGTTACCTCCGAATTCGTAGGGTGATAGTGATACTAATGTTACTGCAGGTATCAATAAGGATAAGACTGAGTAAGAGTATAACCCGGATAGTGAGTTGTACGAAAAGTAGCAACGTTGATGGAAAAAGGATGCAGTATGGATTGTAGCACTAGAAGATGTGCTGAGGAAGGGTAGAACGACTAAGAATTGACCGGGAAGCTAAAAAGGGAACGACAGGCAAACGACTCTTTGCTTCCTACCTGATTCCGGGACGGAATCCTTTTAAGGAGGGGAGACTGTAAGAACCCCAAATTTTGGATATAATTAAAACTTTTTATTAAGTAATGATAAAATGAGGAACAATGATTCCGACAACAAGGTCACCAGCTCTAATGAATGGTGGTTTCAAAGAACAATGATTGTAATGAATGGATATTGCTTTGGACAATGATCCTGATGCATTGGTATATTGTCAGAATAGAGTAATTCGATGGTTGAGGACCTAGATAAGAATAATCTACCATCCAGGAAGGAGCTAATGGATCCTTGAAGGGAAATGAGTACGTGCATAGTGTTTCCCGTACGTGCATGGTATTTCCCGTACGTGCATAGTGTTTCCCGTACGTGCATAGTGTTTCCCGTACGTGCATAGTGTTTCCTGTACGTGCATAGTAATTTGGTGGATGAATAGTGATTTGGTAAGTTGGAAAACTTTTCACGCCACCCTATGTACGGGACGTGATATGGATGTTTCGAAGTCATATTAGTAATACGCGGAGGAAATAAGTGAATGCAGAGACGATCGGAATTCAGAAATTCCAAATTCTTTTTCGGTATAATATTTGACCGGACAGTGGATTAAATATTATTATAATCCAAGAATTGAGATATTAACTTTGAGGATTTGATATTTTGGGATGTTATTATATTTGATTTAAGAATGAAGGTAGGAAACCACTGAGGCAGAGAAACAAGCGTTCTAGAAACCGCTAAAACGTTATAACGAGATTGATCAATAAAACGAACGAATCCTAGATTACGGATTAAGTTCGTATCAAGATTAAATATCCTACATGGTCATCACGAGGATTATATTAAGGATTGGGGAAGATATTATGAATATCGAGAAATTTCCCGGTAAACCCTAGAGGTGAAACTACTTAGTTATTCGTCCGAACGATCAATCGAAACGGGCAATAACCGGACACAGAAACAAGCAGAGAAAGCAAGATGCATGCATGTGCAAGTGATAATATCTAGCAACCAAGTGGCTCCAAGTAACTAGCACACTTAGGAAAGGAAGTAGTACTTAGAAATCTAACCATTACTTAGCTCTCCACCATTTAAAACAAGACACATGCTTTGCCAAATACCTCATCCATTACATCACACTCCACTAACACTACCAAGATGAGATATTATCTACCAAAAGTCACTTTATGCATAATTGAGTAAAACAAATCAAGAAAACAAGCAAACTCTCTCCATTAATTTCTTTTTCATCCATTCGGCTTTTTGGTTAATTCCAAGACCAAAGATCAACTTCCAACCATCATTTGATCTTGTAATTTTTAAGGTGAGTCCTATATTTCACAAAACTAATCTCCTAAAAATTTCAAGCTCAAATTCCTTTGTTTCCATTTTCAAAAAAAATCCAACAAGAGGAGGGTGAATAGTGTTCATATGAACTAACCTTTGATTTTTATGATTCTTTTGATTGATCTAGCTAGCTTAAGGTCACATAAGGATGGATCAAGGCTTGATAAGGCCATATCACTCTCTAAGGAAGGTAACAAGCTCAAAAACCCTTGGTATCATTTTGAGATGTTATGAGTTTTATGGATGATTTAGTGTTAGTATGCCATGTAATGCTTAGATCTACAAGATTAGTTGATTATGGTTGTTATTTGGATTGTGATCCATGACATGGTTGAGATAAGATGATGTTAGAATAGTCATGATGTTGTCATGTGTTAGAATGTATGGGGTGTAGTGCTTGAATAATTCACGGTGAGGTGAAAACTTTGGAAAACGCGTAAACATAGCAGTTATAATGCCCGATTTTACAATATCATGTTTTGTGTGCCATTTTTCATATCAAGACCCTACTGTCCAGAAGCCTTTTCTGCCATTATAGAATATTTTATGTTATAAGCTTCGTTTTGATATAAAGATCATGTGAAACGGACTTACGGTTTAGGATTTATGACCGATTTACTAAAAGTAGTTCGAATCCGTAAACGAAAGTTCGTAACTGAAATTGAACCCTCGTAAACTATGTAACGTCATGGCGAATCTTGGTAAATAAATACTAGAGGTAAAAAGGAAGGTGTGAAAGAAAACCGTATGTCAAAAGGATCATTTTTCGATTTATTAAAAAATGTTCGAGTCGAGGTTAAACGCGAACGAACCCCTAAAAGACGACTCTTTTATAACTTCGGTAAAACACTTAGAAAACGGGCGATAAAACTCGGAGTATAGTATTGGTTCGTAACGATCGACCTTAGAACTCATATGACTTAAGTATGTCCCAAGTATAAGTACGATGACATGTCGTATTAACGAACGAATGTCGGGTCGGATCAGTGATAAAAGTAATCCACTAAAAGGGGTATAACGAGATAACTCGAGAACGTGTTTCGAATTAAGTATAACTTAACTTTTAATATGTTAAGTGATTAATCCCGAATGCCTTGGCTATTTATAAATCACCAAACTGAACCGGGACCCGCTACCACTACCCCTTACCGTACTCGACTACCAGGCAAGTTTCAACTCCCTTCTTTTAGGCTGTTGTTGTGATTGAATAAATATATATATATATATGATTGCTGATATACATATGCCATTGCATGCATGCCTACTTTCAAGTTGAATTGATATACTTGTTCCCTGAATGTTATTGTTGGCTTATAAGCTAGATAGTTATACATCAGTTATAAGTCGGTTATTGTAAGACCCTCATAGAAGGGCGTATACATCTTATTCATCAAATATAGACCGGGAGTCAATATTTCTTGATATATCGAGATTACCTCGGAGGAAAATATTTAAGTAAATATTTTCCATTATTCGGGCGACGAATATTATTTGAATATTCGTTCGAGATTATTTATTTTAACGATCTTTACTTCAAATAATTATTTGAACGTAACTATTCGACGAATAATATTTTTAATATTCATTCAGAGTCGAATTATTTATCGATTATTATTGCGAATATTCTTCTAAAGGTTGGACTACTAAATGAATATTAATTGGATATTCATTTAGAATATTATTCATTAAATGAATATTACTTTTGAGTATTCATTTAAGACAGTAATTACCTATCGAATATTATTTTAATGTTCATCTGAAACTTGATTTATTTATCGAGTCTTATCTCGAATATTCCTTTAAAGCTTGGATTACTAAATGAACATTACTTGATATTCATTTAGAATATTATCCATTAAATGAATATTACTTTATCAATATTCATTTAAATTCCTAATTAATTATGAATATTATTTTGAATATTCATCCAGGGTTCTATTTAATCATCGAATATTATTTTAAATATTTTAAATATTCCTTTCAGGTCTTATTAATTAATGAATATTATTTGGAATATTCATTTGAATATTTAGTTATGCAATAAATATTCTCTCGATATTTCTTCAAGAATTATTTGAGAGATACTCTGATTAAAGATATTCTTTCATATTCCTAAATATTCCGTAAAATATTTTAATTTAATAAATATTCTCTGAATATTTATTCCATACTTAAAATAACCTCGATAAGGTTTATCTTCTTCGATTACTACAGAAAATATTTCGGAGTCATATTATTATTAATCATATATCAAGAAAGGTTCTCAGACATCATTCTTCTTTGAGTCTATCTCCTTAATAATAGGGAACCTTACTTGGAAAATGTTATTTATCTTGTCGACTTCCCGGTCATAAAGTATTCTCTTCACTCGCAACTCGGGTGCTGTTGACTTATTAAGTCGTTGTTTACCTTCTCATCTTTCGAGGGGTAAGATTGTTGGAACAAGTTGTTATCCGATACCAAGCCACAGCTTGGAAGTTATTGGTGAATTTTCCTTTCCAACTAGATACGACTACCTTGTAGAGTCTTATCAACAAGTATTACACTTGGGGAAAGGGGGACGAACGTTACATTCAGAATCATGAATTCTATTTGAACTAGGAGTCGTGTAAGAGGCCGAGTAGCGCCGGTCCATCCCCTTTGGCCCAACCGTTGGCCGGGGAGAGCTAGTAAGGCGGTAGACAAGTAAAGCCGTCAGTTCTTCCTTCTACCGGTAGTAAATCTAAATTGAGCTGTACGATCTGGACTGATCATCAAGATTGGAACAACGGGCGCGGTGAATACTCCATCATTGGTTCATCATCCAAATTTATTTATTTCCTGCAACATGATTACTGTTGGCAGAGTTGGAAAAGGGTCATAACTGGAATTGCAACCTTTTCTTGCAAACTCCCCTTCTTAATAACAATAAGAATATCTCGCTTACTTTGATGTAGCAGATATTTCTACAAACAAATACTTTAAGTTACCTTGTAACTTCATCGTTCATATTATACTGGCATCATTTCCGTAAATGCATGGCATATGGTTTGAAAGATACTTTTGAACTGTTATACATTATCGTTCAGTTATATATTATTGTTGGTGGGCTATTGCTCACCCTTGCTTTATTATTATATCACAACAACAGCTAGATCAGATGACTCGCACAAGGCGCACTCGACGCGGGCGAGGACGATGAGACTACCAGAGCTGAAGAAGAAGCTATTGGTAGGGTATATTTATTCTTTCAGTACCAAGAATATGGTATAGTATGACTTATGTAAATGGATGGCAAAGAGTATGTATTTATATTGAAATCCTTTTGGATTGTAAGAACTCATAATGTGATTAATAAAAATTTGATTGTTACTCTGATTTCATCTCTGGGACTATAACGGGTGTGTTTTATATTGTTGTGTTGGGTTATAGAGACGTAATTTATTTTATGTTAAGGAAAGTTCAATTGTTGTGGACAGAATTGGAAACCGTAACCACCGGATCCCGGACCCCGGATCTGGGGGTGTTACAGTTTAACAATTTCTTCATTAGCAGCAGACATACTAGTATGAATATTAAACATCTTAACAGATAGTTGTTCAACCATAGATTTGTATTCAGAAACAGACATGTCTGTAGTAGTGAGGGATGGTACCTGAGAGTCTGATTCAGATGGTTCTTCCTTAGAGTTGGCCATCAAGGCATAGTTGCAGAATTCTTGTTCTTCTCCATCACTATCAGAATCATCCCAACACTTCCCTTCAGCTATGTAGGCCTTACCTGGTGTATGCTTCTTTAGCAGAGCCTCATACTTAGCTTCAAACTCAAGAAACTCCTTATCCTTCTTTTTAGGCTTCTTGCATTCACTGGCAAAATGCCCTAGGTCATTGCATCTATAACATCTCACAGATGACCTATCCACACAGCTGGTTTTGAATTTGTTTTTGTTTGCTTTCACAGGTGCCTTGCTCTTGTTGAATGAATGATTTTGAGATCTAGACTTGAAGGGCTGATTCCTCTTAAATCTGATGTTTGGGAATTTTCCAGCCATAAAAGCATATGAAGTGTTTTCCATGGCATCCAACTCTTCAAGAGTGTAGAACTCATCTTCTTCCTTTTCATCAACAGGTTCAGTCACTTCTTCTTCAGTTTCTTCATCATCTACTATCTCTTCTATTCTCAGTTGACTTGTAGATGCTTCCAGGTCTTGAACGGATTTGTTGACAATCAAGGCACAGGATGTGTTTATCATTCTACCTTGGTTGGCTTGGATAGCCCTCTTCTGAAGCAACTCAAGCTAATGACTCTTTAAAACCCCATAGAGCACATCATATGTGACTTTGTTCAAATCTCTTTCTCTTAGAGATATGACCCTTTTCTCTATATGGTTTGGTGCAGATAGTAGAAACTTCATGTTTAATTCCTTAGTGCAGTAAACCTTCCCATTCATTTGAAGCTCAGTCACCAGCTTGTGAAATCTCTCAAACATATCAGTAATACTTTCTTTGGACTGTTCCATGAAAGCCTCATACTGTGTGACCAGTATCTGTTTCCTATTCTCTCTTACCTCCTCTGTCCCTTCACATAACACCTCGATGTAGTTCCACATGTCCTTGGCTGATGTGCATGATGCTATGTTGGCAAACATCGACATATCCATGGAGTCTATGATCAACAATATGAGATGACTGTCTAGGGCAACCTTTTCCTTCTCTGAGTCCGTCCATTTGGATGGCTCTTTTTCAACATATGATCTAGGAATGACTATTGTGCCCACTGTAGATTCAGCAATTTCTTGTTGTGGTACAAATGGACCATTCTTGAGGATGTCAGGGTGGAGAGGATTGGCAGCTTTGACAGCATTTTTATTTTCCAGAGGTTGTAATTCTCTTTATCGAACTTAGGGACCTTCACCGTACCTATAGTCTTTGGTGTATTCGAACTCATGATCGTTTTCTGTTTAGATTAAACAGCCTGCTCTGATACCACTTGTTGAGTATTGAATACAGTAAAAGAATACAGAGGGGGGTGAATGGATTCTTGAACTTTTCTACGTTCTTGAATCTTTGCAGCAAGATATGTGTTGAGTGTGTGAGATATGTAAGTGCGGATAACAAAGACAAACACAACATAATATCACTTTAATCTAATATTTTATTAGATAAAGATTTTGCTACAATCTGTGAATACAAATGGTAGTATTCTCAGCTTCGTTTTTCTTAGAGAGATATTTCTTGTGATGTATATGAAAATCTTATCTCTAAAAACTTGTCTGCTAGGGAAGTGAGGCTGTATCCTTATAGACATGGATACACCTAATTACTACAAATAAGGAAGGTAAACAAAATACTTTCCAGTCTGTCTATCTTATTTGAGTAAGAGTCCAAACGGCTACAGATTTGACTTTGCAAAGCCTGTTCAGATCCACTTCTTTAGCTCCTTGTCCCTTGTCTTATCTCTCCAAGCTTCTTTGTAGGCTTTCCAACGTGCTTTATAGTACATAGTCAAATAAATCGTCTTGGCTTGTTGCAGGTTTCTGACTTGTACAATTCTTCAGTATTTTGTCTCCAAGAATGTATTCGAGAAGTGGCTAAGTGATTGATTCGAGAACTCGAATTGACTTAATCGATAACTCTGAGTTCTCGAACAGTGTTATATTGACATATCGAATCAATTCTCGAATAGCTCTTTTCTCTGGGACTCCTTGAGATATTGAATAGAGCATTTTGACATATCGAATCCCTGAGATGTCGAATAGCTTCTTTAGTCCTTAAGATATCGAATAGAGCATTGACTTGTTGACTCTTAGAGAACTCGAATGATGCTTTGACTTGTTGACTCCATGAGTTCTCGAATAGAGTAATAGACATATCGAATCTCTGAGATATCGAATGAGATATCGAACAGTGTATTCAGAGATATTGAATAGTGTATTCTGAGATATCGAATAGTGCATTCTGAGATATCGAATAGTGCATTCTGAGATATCGAATCCCTGACTTCTCGAAAGCTAGACTTCTCGAATAGACAAATGTACTTCTCGAATTGGTACTTAGGCAAATTCTTCATTTCTACAAATCCCAACTGTGATTATTTTGCAGTCTTTATTTCCTTGCTTGAGGCATGAACCTTGGAACTTCTTTCAAGCATTATTCTTGACTTTATAAGTACAGTTACACAACTAGGATTTGATGCCTATTACATGTACAGAACAAATAGAAACTCTACAACTAGAGGTTCCCTCAGTTAAGAGGTCATGTAGGTAATGCATAGTATTACACATACTTAGGCTTGTTATTAGATGTATTCAGGCATGCCTCTGTGACTAACATTATTTATATTTCCATAAAGTATCAATTACTTGGAAATCCTTCGAAGAATGTTATTTGAGTATTATCTCAGTCGAGAAATATTAGGTGAATATTATTTTTGAATATTCACTTAGAGTTTGATTATTTAATGAATAATTACTTGGATATTCATTGGAATTTTATTTATTAAATGAATATTACTTTCGAATATTCATTTAAGGTTTTATGTACTTGATGAATATTATTTTAAAATATTCATTGGAAGTTCTATTTACTTAAAGGATATTATTTCGAATATTCCTTTAAAGTTTTGATTACTAAATGAATATTATTTGGATATTCATTTAGAAGATTATTTATTTAATGAATATTATTTTCAAATATTCATTTAAGGTTTGACTTATTTATTGAATATTATTTTAAATATTTATTGGAGTTTAATTATTTAAGGAATATTATTTTGAATATTCATTTAAGGAGGGATTTATTTAGTAAATAATTCTATATATTCATTCGAGGGTTACTTACGAGCAATATTATGATTTAATAATATTCCGTAATTATTATTGAGTTAATAAATATTCTTGGAATATTTATTTAATTCTTTTAAATTCTTTTTAAAATGATTTATATTATTCGAAGATTATCTTTCACCTCCAGATATTATGTAAAATATTTCGGAGTCTTTTTACGACTATTTTATCAAGGAAAGGTTCCCAACTCTTTATTTTTCATTTAAATATACCTTAAAAGGATTTAAATGCTCGCTCAAACTTCCATATTATAGGGGAACCTACTTGAGCAATGTTATTTATCTTGTTGACTTTCCGGTCATAAATCTTGTAAAACTATTCTTTTCACTCGCAACTTGGTTGCTGTTTATCAATTGAATCTTTGAGTAACCTTCTCATCATTCGAGGGGTAATATTATTGGAACAAGATGGTATCCTCTAACAAGCAGCAGCTTGGGAGAGATGATGTTGAACTTTCCTTTCCAACTAGATACGACTACTTCGTGGAGTCTTATCAACAAGTATCATACTTGGGGAAAGGGGGACGGACTTTACGTTCAGAGTCAAGAACTTCTTTTCGAACTTGGAGTCGTGTAAGAGGCCGAGTAGCGCCGGTCCATCCCATTGGCCCAACCGTTGGCCGGGGAGATCTAATAGGGCGGTAGACAAGTAAATCCGTCAGCTCTTCCTTCTACCGGTACTAAATCTAAATTGAGTTGTACAATCTGTGACTGATCATCGTAAGGATTGGAACAGCGGGCGCGGTGAATACTCCAGCATTAGTTCATCATTCAAATTCTTTTATTTTCTGCAACATTATCATTGTTGGCAGTATTGGAAAAGTATTCATAGTTGGAATTGCAATATTATTCCTGCAAGTTCCTCTTTTATGATAAATGATAATATCTGGCTTATCTTTGACATAGTAGATATTCCCACCTATATATGCATTTTGAGTTACCTTGTAACTTCATCGTTTATGTTATACTGGCATCATTTCCGTAAATGCATGGCATATGATTTGAAAGATACTTTTGAACTGTTATATATTATCGTTCATTTATACATTATTGTTGGTGGTCTATTGCTCACCCTTGCTTTATTATTATATCATAACAACAGCTATAGCAGATGACTCACACAAGGCGCACTCGACGCTGGCGAGGACGATGAGACTACCAGAGCTGAAAAAGAAGCTATTGGTAGGATAGATTCATTCTTTCAGTACCAAGTATATGGGCTAGTATGACTTATGCAAATGGATGGCAAAAAGTATGTATTTATATGGTAATTCTTTTGGGTTGTAAGAACTCCGAATGTGATTAATAAAATTTGATTGTTACTCTGATTTCATCTCTGGGACTATAACGGGTGTGTTTTATATTGTTGTGTTGGGTCATAAAGATGTAATTTATTTTATGTTGAAGTAAGTTCAAGTATTGTGGACAGAAATGGAGACAGTAACGACCGGATCCCGGGATCTGGGGGTGTTACAATTTACAAGGATGAGATGTGTTTTTATAGACCCTAGAAGTCTTGCCCAACAAGAAAATACCAAAATTACATCTTAAATTCGAAACAGGAAAGAATTTTGAGTTTTTAGGAGATAAAATCGATTTTCCAGAATTTCTGCCAGGACATGTCATGGAGTCTGCGCCATGTCCTAGAGAAAAATCTGTCCAGGCGCGCCATGTCCTGGACTCTGCGCCATATCCTGGAGAAAATTCTGTCCAGGCATGATTTCCTTCGTTGTTCGCCGCTTTTCTTCTGCTCTCTCTTGCTCTTTCTTAAAATAATAACATCCTCATTCCTAGAACTCCAAACTTCCCCAAGATTTGTATGATTCTTGGTCTCCAACTCTCCCAAAACTTGTGGAAAACTTCATTAACTCTTGAAATTTACCAAATCAACATGAAAATCGCCAAACCTAACCGACGATTAGTTACCCTGCACAACTCAACGAAACACATCAAAAACACAACAAACTTGAGACCAAGACACCAATTTAAGTCGAAATAGAACGCTCCAAGTGGATATAAATCCACTTATCAGAAATCATCCACATTACAAGACAGTATTTCTTCTTAGAAATTGACATTAATATTGACTGGTCCAAATAAATCAATATGCAAAAGTTGTAAAGGTTGATCAATTGATGACAATGACTTGATCTTGAAAGAGGCCTTCTTTATCACATAATCCATCATTGGAAAAATCCAATTTTGGAATACCTCTTACAAGATCCTTCTTAACTAACCCATTTATTACTTGAAATTTAAATTGTGATAGCTTCTTGTGCCAAAACCAACTTTCATCTTCACTTGCTATGCTGAAGAGACAAGTGACTAAATTTTCACTTGTTGAATTGAAGTCAGCAATGTACACATTTCCCTTTCGGTTTCCTGTTAACACCACTTTGTTGTCATTTTTCTTGAAGATAACACAGGCTTCTAAGGTAAACCAAACGTTCTGACCTCGATCACACAGTTGACTGATGCTAAGCAAGTTGTGCTTAAGACCATCAACCAGTGCTACTTCCTCAATAATAACATTATTTTGTGAAATCAAGCCATGTCCTCTAGTATATCCTTTGTTGTTATCTCCAAAGGTAATGTTAAGGCCATCTCTCTCCTCAAACTTTGTGAGCAGGGTAGAATCTCCAGTTATGTGCCTAGAACATCCACTATCCATGTACCATAGATTCTTTTTTTTTTTCTGCACACATTCAAATTAAATCAAGTTAATTTTGGTACCCAAGTTTCCTTGGGTCCTGCCTTGTTAGCCTTTTTACTACACCAAGGTTCTGATTGAGTTAAATCAACCTTAACTCTTGGGATAGGCCTTTGAATGATAGGATTTGTCACTTGCTCACATGCATAAACACTAGATGTAGGATTTGGCAAAACATGTGTGTACATGTTATTCATTCCAGACACAATCCATGGCAATTGTTGCATATTGAAAACATTAGTATATGGATTTTGGATGAATGGCAAGTTAGCATACTGAGTTGATGCATGGGCATTCTGTGCAAGCATGTTAGGCATAACATTCCTGGTATACACAGGCATAGTAGGCATAGACATGGCAGACATAGAAGAATTTTGCACAATTTTGTAATTAGTAGACAAGTGATTAACACTATCACATTTGACACACAATTTTCTAGGACCATACTTATCAGGTGTGTAGTTGTGTTTGTTAATCCCTATTTTACCATTTTTGTTCTTCTTCTTTTCAGCCTTTGTCCTAATTTCAACCTTTTCTAACTTGTTCTGCAATTGCTTGTTAGACAATTTGCCTATGTTTCTCTTTTCAACTTTCTTTAACTTGATACTTTCTCCACTTACAAAGTTTTTTTAACCGGTCCATATTGTTTTTTCAATTTAGCTGAGGTTTCTTTATTGACTGTCTTAGCCTTCAACGGATACCTCTCATCTTTCAATGAGATACCAACTTCAGTATCCGTTGATTCACTGTCTGAATCAACCTTACAGTCAACTTCTAACTTTGGTTTACCTCTGTTCAAGTTACAGAATGAATCTATTCCTTGAACCTGGATGATGTTGTTAGCAACATCACTGGATCCTCTCCACTTATCTATTGACTCTTGTTCTTTCTCCAACTATTCTTTTAAAATTTCTTCCCTTTTTAACACCTTAATTAATTCATCTCTAGCAATTTGGAAATCTGTTTTCATTTGCCCAAACTCAATAAATTGATTTTCTAACACTGAGTTTCTATCACTTAACATAGTATTCAAATCTTTAATTCTAGTGTTCTCTTTATGAAGTGATTTTATAGTGACATGCACATTTTACAGTTCATGAGACATTTCATTTATAGTACTTGTGCAGTCATCTTTAGAAAGATCAGAAATGTTGGTAGAGATTACCTGATTTCTTGTTGAACTAGCTTCCTGGTCATTTGAGTTGGCCATTAGTGCAAGGTTAACAAACTCTTCCTCATCATCAGAGTTACCTCTTGCAACCCAGTCATTGTCTTTTGACATGAATGCTCTCTCCTGTTTCTTGAGAAGAACAAAATATTTCATTTTGTAATCAACAGTTTCATACTGTTTCTTCTCCTTTATAGCTTTGGATTTCCTGTATTCACTGGCAAAGTGCCCAGCAATTCTCTAGCTAAATCATTTAATCTTTGATCTTTCAACCACATATTTGTTGGGTTGATAGCCTTTTCTGGATTGCATAGCTGCTGCAGGGTTCTTCTTGAATCTGAGCTTAGAAAATTTCTTTGACAAGAATGCCAAATAATCATCCAATTCATCTGACTCATCTCCACTGGATGCTACCAATTCTTCTATCAACTTTCTTTTGCCTTTGCTAGTCTCAGTGCTACCTCCACAAGTACTTTTACTTGGTGTATCTCTTACAGTCTTCATCTTCTCATCATCTTGCTCCCTTTGAACATTAGCCACCAATGCCACTGCTCCATTCTTCTTTTTGTTTTTCTCAATCTCATCATTCTGCTGCAATTCTAGTACATAGGTCTTTAGATTCTATACAGTCTCTCAAGTGTAAAATCTTTATATTCTTGAGCATTTCTCAATGAGACTATCATTGGATTCCATTCTTTTTGGGAAAGACCTCAAAAATTTGAAATTGGAATCCTTAGTTTGATGCACCCTTCCATACAACTTTAGACCATTCAATAGTTTTTGAAATCGATTGTAAATATCTGTCAGGTTTTCACCAGACTTGAAGTGAAAATGCTCATATTGTTGTATGAGTAGTTGCATCATGTTCCCCCTTACTTACTCAATGCCTTCATAGAGGGTTTGAATAGTGTCCTACCTTCTTTAGAGGTTGTGCAGTTGATGACACTATCAAACATGTCTTGGTCTAAACCATAGAACAGAATATTCATGGTTTTCTTGTCTTTATGAATTTCTTCCAAGTCCTCAACAGTGAATTCACTTGGCAGTTTGGGAACTTGCCTTCCTACTGCTTTAGTGCCAGCTGTTGCTCCAACTCCGGGATTGGGGCTTTATTGGAATAAGAGGACCTTTCTCTATGTAGTTCACAAAGCCTTCATCGATGGACAAAAGATGTGGATGGATCTTTACTTTCCAGTGAAAGTAATTATCCTTATCAAGAACATATATTTTTACGCCAGCATCCTTCTTACCCATGTTTGTATTTGTTTCTTTGAACTTCTTGTATATTAAAAGCTTGCTCTAATACCAATTATTGAGTCCCAACAATGTAACCTAGATTGTAGAAGGGGGGTGATATGGGCGGAAAGTAGGCCTTAAAGACACATTTAATGTTGCATTAAATGAACCTAGATTGGTCCAAGGTTGAAGCCCAATTATGAGGCCCAAAACCCTAATTAATTATTAATTTCCTAATTAATTATTCAGCCGATTATAGGACTCTAATATTGAGTCCAATAAGGAGCCAAATTCTCCAAAGAATAGCCTCTAAGACATATGAGTCCAACAAAAATTCGCCTTCCTCATGGAAGGATCTAGAATTCCATCTAGAGTGGGTAACTTGTCCACCAAGTTATTAAAACCTACCCTAACTCCAAGGCATTCGATGCCTATATAAAGGGTCTGACCCTTCACCTTAGAACTATGTTTTTGGCTTGATTCTTGTTAACTGCAAGATACGTAGGCATCTTGTGAAGACACGGTTCGAGTCACGAAACACTTGATCAGCCATTAAAGCTTGAAGCTCACAAACCACAGCAACCAACACGTAATAAATACACCCTACTTTTTATTCTATAACATTTGGCGCTGTCTGTGGGACACGAACGTCAACCATGGTAACTGCACGAAGAACAACATCAGTCACAACCGAAGCCACCACCAGCACTATAACACCCCCAACAACGGACCAAGTGCCCCCAGGAGCGGGTTCCCAACCACTGAATATCCAGTCCCAAGGGACCAAAACTTAAACTCAGGGTCGTTACCTTTAGTGACGAATCCCTCTAGCCAAGGGATAAATCCCCTATAGATGATAGTCTCCCCTCTTGGTGGCCATTCTTTCCCCCCTGGAGCCCAGATTTCAACCACCCTGATTCTCACAAGCATGAATCGACGTCCAAGCAAGGAGCCTATATGGTGTGCTCGACAGATCCATGATGGACCCCCAATGATATTTGCTGAGAAAATCAAGGCTCATGAGGCCGAGATCCAATGGCTGAAGGAAGATATAAAGAGGGAGCAACAAAGGCAGAACCAGAACCAACCCCCTCCAAGGTCAGGAGAGATTCCCTTTGTCGACTTGGAAGGGCCATCAAGGAGAGAAAAGAGGACTGAGGGTCCCAGGAAGGAGACAACCAGGAAAGAAGTCCAAAGGGGAGACCCAAAAGAACTAATGCAACTAGGAGATCCTGATGATTCGAACATTCCATTCATTGAAAAAGTAATGAATGCACATATATCTCGGAAATTTAAGATGCCCACCATAAAGACTTATGATGGAACGGGAGATCCCGCTAACCATGTAAGGACATTTTCTAATGCACTATTACTATAAATTGTCAGCGATTCTCTGAAGTGTAGGGCATTTCCCCAAGCATTGGTATAGCCACCTACCCCGAAACTCTATTGGCTCCTTCAAGGAGTTGAGCACTGCCTTCATCAGCCAGTTCATTGGTGGAAGGATTCATGAAAAAGATTCTGCATCCCTTATAACTGTGGTACATAGAAGAATGAGAATCTTAGAGATTAACTCAAGCGGTTCATTAAGGAGACACTCAACATTACCGATTTAGAGAACAAAGTGGCCATGGTAGCCCTGCAGAATGGAACTTCCAATATTTTTTTCATGATAACACTGGCCAAGCACCCCCCGAGAGCATGACTGAGCTCCAACAAAGGGCAAGTAAGTATATCAAAGCTGAGGATAGCCTAAAGAAGGAAACTGCAACGGGAAACACCGGGAATGGTGATGGCTCTAAGAAGCGGAAGTCGGAACAAGAATACGATGCGAGAGATAAACACCCACGTACGGGAAAGGATTCTGACTCGAGGCCTAAGAAGGGAACCCCGGGACAAAGGTTTATGAAATATTCTAGACTGAACGTTCCGAGGAGCCAAATCCTGATGGAAATTGAAAAGGACCGAGATCTACGATGGTCGAAGCCACTAAGGAATGATCCTAAGAAGAAAAACAAGAACCAATATTATCAATTTCACAAAGACGTGGGACATGACACTGATGATTGTAGGCAGCTAAAGGACGAAATTGAGTTTCTGATCTGAAGTGGAAAGCTGAGCAGGTTTTGTAAAGATGGAGATCGAGGAAACCCGAGACGGGATTACGATTGAAGGGACGATGAGTGTAACCAGAATCCCCAGCTTTGAGGGCCAACAGCGGCCGGCCCAAGTAGAAATTCAAGGAAGGCATATACCCGAGAGGTGATGCATATTGTTGGAGAAGCACCGAAGCGTGCAAAGACAGAAGTAATGATTGGATTTGATGATCCTAATCTCGAAGGGGTGAAATTCTCTCATGATGACTGTTAGGAATAATTCATAAGTTGTGATGTTAAGAATAGAATTTTGCTAATACTTCTTGTATATACTGATCTTATAAAGGATTTAGCACTTTGTTATGATATATGTGTTAAACAGTAATCTGTAGAATTTAGTTAGGAACAGTGCGTCAGAGACTACATGTCAGGAACAGTGTATCGTGGACTACATGTCAGGAACAGAGGAGCAGATCTTGATACATTAAGTCAGATCCTGATCAAATACTGATGGGATAATCAGATCCTGATGCAATGGGAAATCCTGATATCAGTCATGTTATTGATGATGTCAGTCGTGTTACTGATGATGTCATTATGGATGCTAAAGAAACTGGCAAGTGCTATAAAACAGGATGGTTGTTTTGAAAAACAAGCAAGAAGATATCGTGAAGGAAACGAATTCTCTATTGATGGAAACTATCAACTGGACGGCAGAACATTGTCATAGATAGATTATAATTCTGTTATTAGTTGATAGGTAGCATTATAAATACTCTCTCTATATTATTGTAAAAAGAGCGAATTGAGAAAAAAATAAGTGCATATCGTGTGAAGCTCTGTATAAGGTTTGTATTCGAGAGTTCGAAACAAACAGAGAGAGAGATTTATATTGTCAGCAGCTGCTAAAGGTATTGTACACCTTTGGTAGAGTTTGTATTTGATTATTTTAATATAAACAAAGTTTGATTCATTCGTTTATTCTTGTTCATATATATCAAGCAAAAATCAGACACGATTATATAACTTGTATTCAACCCCCCTTCTACAAGTTATTCGAGTTAACAATGACTCATTGGTCATCTCACATATGATAGGCAATTCATAAGTAAAGTGGGTCTTGATAGACAATGGAGCTTCTGTTGACATCCTCTTTCATGATGCATTCTTAAAGATGGGGTATGTTGAGTCTCAGTTGACACCATCTAATATGCCCATATACGGGTTCAATGGAGTAGAGTCAAAAGTTGAGGGGACAATTCAGCTACCCATGACCGTAGAGCAAGGGCCAAAAGAGGCCACACAGATGTTGAACTTGTTAGTTATCAAGGCAAGTTCCACCTATAAATGCCATCCTCGGAAGCACGGGTCTTCATGCATTCAAGGCCGTCGCCTCGACCTATCACTTGAAAATCAAGTTCCCAACCAGAAACGGTGGGGGAGAAGAGAAGGGATATCAAAAGATGGCAATGAGTTGTTATGTTCGTGAGGATGAAGAACAACGAGGGAAGTCGGCTGAGGATCTGGTTCCCATGCCCTTAGAGGTAGGAGATCCTGAAAAGATCATTTACATCCGGGCATCTCTAAAAGAACCCCTACAAAGCAAGTTGGTCTCCTTCTTGCAAGACAATAGCGATGTGTTTGCATGGACAACAGCTGATATGCCTGGAATAGATCCCCAACTTATAACACAAAAGTTGAACGCGGATCCGGATCGGAAGACGATGAAACCAAAGAAGAGAAACTTTGAACCTAAAAGGCAAGAGGCCATAAAACAAGAAGTTGATAAGCTACTAGAGACAGGCTTCATCGAAGAAATTCAATTTCTGAAATGGATGGCTAATCCCGTAATGGTCAAGAAAGCCAATGGAAAGTGGAGAATTTGTATAGACTTCAATGATCTAAATGATGCATGCCCAAAGGACTGTTTCCCCTTGCCAAGAATTGATACATTGATAAATGCCATGGCTGGGCACAAGATGCTTAGTTTTATGGATGGCTTCAGTGGCTACAACCAAATTAGGATGCATAAGGATGACATTCCTAAGGTATCATTCATCACCGACTTTGGTGTGTATTGCTACCTTGTCATGGCCTTTGGATTGAAGAATGCGGGAGCCACCTATCAGAGATTGGTAAACAAATTATTTGCCCATCTCATTGGAAAGACAATGGAAGTTTTTGTAGATGATATGTTGGTAAAAAGCCTATGCAAGGCGGATCACAGCGAGCACCTACGTGAGGCATTTGAAGTGCTGAGACACCACAAGATGATGTTGAATCCGGCCAAGTGCGCTTTCGGCATCGGGTCAGGGAAGTTCTTGGGTCTCATGGTCTCAAAGCGTGGAATTGAGGCTAACCCCGACAAGATCAAGGCTATCCTAGATATGGAACCACCATGTTCCATAAGGGACGTACAGAAGTTGACTGGGAGAATTGCAGTGTTGGGAAGATTCATCTCTAAATCTGGTAGTAAGTGTTTTCCTTTCTTCAAAACTTTGAAGAATGTAAAAAACTTTGAATGGACAGAAGAAAGCCAAGGGGCCTTTAAGCAGTTGAAAAAGTATATGGCTGAAGCCTTGTTGTTGGCCAAGCCAAGCATGCGAGAAATCCTCTATTTATATCTGGAAATCTTGGATCAAGCCGTCAGTACTGTGCTTGTAAATGAAGAAGACAAGGTACAGAAACCCATCTATTACATGAGTAAGGTTTTGCATGGAGTGGTGTTGAATTACTCCACTATTGTGAAATTTGCCTTGGCATTGGTGACCACCTCTAGGAAGCTATGATCGTATTTTCAGACACAAAAGATTGAGGTCCTTACGGGGCAGTCGTTAAGGAATATTTTGTACAGCCCTAAAGCTACTGGTAGGCTCATCAAGTGGGCAATTGAATTGGGAGAGTTTGATATGAAGTAGAAGCCAATGACAGCCATTAAAGCCCAGGTATTGGCTGACTTCGTGGTTGAATGTACAATTGACAACCAAGAAGTCGGGGGGCATGAGATAGTACCTCAGGAAGACAATGAACTACAGAAGGAGGGTAAAGAACCCGAAGTCAATGAGAAAGAATACTGGATGCTCTATTTTGATGGGGCATTAAAAACAAAAACAAGTTGTGCAGGTCTTTTCCTGCAAAGTCCCGATGGATTCATGATCGAATATGCCCTGAAGTTGGACTTCCCCACAACCAATAATGAGGTAGAGTATGAAGCTCTGATACTTGGCCTGGCATGAGCACTAAAGGTCAAGAACCTTAAAGTTTGTGGTGATTCGAGGATGGTTATGGCTCAAGTCAATGGGGAGTTTGAAGCAAAAGATGAAACTATGGCTGAGTACTTGAGGCTTGTGAAAGTTGTGATGACCCAATTCGATGAATGCTACATAGAGCACATTCCTAAAGTGGAATATGTCAAGGCTGATGCCTTATCTAAATTTGCCTCCTCTGAGATAGAGAATTAATCGGGAACTGTTTACTTCAAAGTTCTAAGAACCCCCACCATTAATTCAAAGTTGGTGGCGCACATAGGAGTAAGGGAATGCTGGATAGACCCAATCAAGGCCTACCTCGAAACTGGTTGGCTCCCGAGTAATGCCATAGAGGCATAAAATTGTCTATAAGAGCATTAAGGTATGCGCTGATCGAAGGGATACTCTATAAGAAATCTTTTGTAATCCCATATATGAAGTGTCTGAGACCCGAAGAGGCCAAATCAGCTATTGAGGAGTTCCATGAGGGAATTTATGGATAGCACTTGGGGGCAGGGCCCTAGCTCTCGTCAGGCTTGGGTTTTATTGGCCTGAGATGATGGTCGATGCCAATGAGTACGTGAAGAACTATGATAGATGCCAGAAACACGCACCAGTGGTGAGGCAACCACCAGAAATGTTGACATCCATCAGCTCCCCCATTCCCTTTTCCATGTAGGGGATGGATATACTTGGACTTTTTCCTATGGCCACGGCTCAAAGAAAGTTTCTAATAGTGGCTATTGACTACTTCTAAGTGGATTGAAGCCAAGCTGTTGGCCAAGATCACAACTAAACAGGTTGCGCAGTTTCTATGGGAGATTGTCATGTGTAGGTATGGAATTCCATGAATCCTAGTTACGATAATGGACGACAGTTCAATAATGAAGAGTTCAGAAAGTATTGTGATGAGAATGGAATTGAGCTTCGCTTCACCTCGGTTGCCCATCCTCAAGCCCATGGGCAGGCGGAGGTCGCCAATCGAATTATTCTTGATGGACTGGAGAAAAGGGTGGAATGCTCTAGAAACACCTGGGTGGACGAGCTGTTACCCATACTTTCGACATACTGTACCACCTATTGGGGCAACCCAATTCATGTTATCCTACGGGACTGAAGCTGTAGTACCCGTGGAAATCATGCATGCATCTCCACGGGTGGAGGTCTTTGAACCAGACACCAATGAAGAAGGGATGAGGTTGGCCCTCGACTTGATAGATGAAGTGAGGGACGAAGCTAATGCAAGGAATATGGAGCACCAGAAACGAGCCTCCTTTTACTATAACCTAAGGGTGAAGGAAAGATTTTTTCGTCAGGGAGACCTAGTACTCGGAAAGATTGAAGCATCCGAGGTTGGACAGAAAGGGAAGCAGGCCTCTAATTGGGAAGGTCCGTATTGAGTCAAAGGGATGCTGGGACGAGGATCGTACAAGTTAGAGACTTTTGAAGGGAGCGAGGTGCCCCGCACTTGGCATGCATCAAACCTCAAAGTTTACTGTGTTTGATTATCCTAAGTAGGACATAGCTTATATCTAGTAAGAAAGTAGAAATAAGGTCGATAAAACCATTTCGGAGTTTGCAAACTCCAAGTAGAAAGTAGAGTATTATGTAAGGATTGGACCCATTTCTAGATTTATTAATGCAATCTGGTTTTATTTCCTCTATTTCTATTCTATGTCTGTTATGTATGAAAGCATATTTAAATTTCTAGCAAAAGAAAGCCAAATACAAATGACAAAACAACTAAGTAGAAGGAAAAACCAGGAAGTGCATAAATAAATAAAACTAAGCTTGAAGGCTATAAGTTATAAATTACAAAACGGAGTATCAAAGTCATAAAACAAGTGCCATGCAGGGCCAGAATAAAATAGCCTAATATCTAAGACTCATTTGAGGAAGCTGATCTCTCCTCGTTTCCCTTGGTCTTTGAAGACCCATCCCTATCGGCATCAGCAGAAGTAGAAGTAGAAGCTGAAGGAATGGCCTTCCAGAGAGGAGAGACATCAAGGTCAAGAATCCTCTCTCTCTCCCCATACTCTCATCCTCATCCTCACTCTCCTCGATAGGTGAAGGAATAGGAGGATGAGGAATCAGAAAGTCATCAGGGGAAAATAACCCAGGGTACTTTTTTACCATGCCTCTAAAGCCTCATTACACCCATCAATGTACTGGGCAGGATAAAGAATCTCATCGTGCTTCTCCATCAAATCTTGGAAGTCACTAGAGTCCATGTAGGTGTCAATGATATCCTTCTTCTTTGCACTTGTTAAGTATGGAATACACACACAAGAAAATACAGGGGGTGAATGTATTTTCAAACTTTTCTTCAAATAAGAATCTTAAGAACATTTGTTTGAAGGTGTGAATCTATGTTCTTGTTTATGTAGTTGAGTGTGTGTTTGTGTTTAACAAAAAAATTTTGTGTAAAAATAAAACTCAAGACACAAGCACTCACTTTAATCTAATGTTGTATTATATCAAGATTTTTGCTACAACCTGTGAATACAGAAATTAGTATTATCAGCTTCATTTTCTCAGAGAGATGTTATCTATGATAGTGTATGAAAAACTTGTTGACTGCTAGAGAAGTGAGGTTATACACTTATAGAACATGTGTACAACCTACTTACTACTAATGTAGTGACAGACAAAATTGCTTTCTAATTTGTCTATCCCTTTTCGAGTAAACATCCAGGCAACATGTAATTTGACTTTTCTTTTACCTGCTCAGATCCACTTCTTTAGCAGCTTGTCTCCTGTAACAACTCTCTAAGCTTCTTGTAGACTTTCCAAAAGCACTTTACAGTATTGTGGTCCTGAAAGTGTTTTTGGCTTGTTGCAGACTTCTGACTTGTACAGCTTTAGTATTTTGTCTTCGAGAGTCCATTAGAGAAGTGACCAAGTGGTTGATTCGAGAACTGAAGTTGTTTACACAGATAGTTTTGAGTTCTCGAACAACACGTTTCTTGACATATCGAACCACTTCTCGAATGAATCATTTCTTCAGGAATCCTTGACTTATCAAATGAGATCTTGCTTGTGGAAACCTTAAGATGTCAAATATAGATATGTCGAATCTCTGACTTATCGAAAACTTGCTTTCTCGAATAGACAAAGGTACTTCTCGAATTAGTACTTAGGCAGATCTTCAAAATCCAACTGTGTTTATTTCTTCAGCCTTGTTCTTCAAACTTGAGGTATGATCTCTGGATCTTCTTTCAAGCATTATTTCATGACTAAATATATACAGTTACACAACTAGAGTTTTGTTTCCTATTACAAGTACTAAATATAAGTAGAAAATCTTCAACTAGAGGGTTCCCAACGAAGGGTTATGTAGGTAACACAAAAGCATTACAAACAGTTATGCTTGTTATTAGCTGTATACAGGCATTCCTCTGTGACTAACAACCCTCCCTCAAGTCCACAAGCTCAGCATGGGTTGTGGCTAACTCCTCTGCTTTCCCCTTCGGCTTCTCCTCTGCTTCTTCAGCACGAATCTTTGACTTTTGGAATTTGGTATAGAAACCTTTGGCCTAATTCTTCCAGGACTTATCCTGGTGAATCATGCTCTGAAAGTGAACATTGGCTTGTAAAAGGTGTTAGTTCAAGAAATAAACACATACTACAAAATTAAAAGAGTGTAAAAAAATAGGATGGGGATTAGAGACTCACTATAGCTAAGGCCTGAGCACCCAAATGCTCTTACTACTCCATAATCCCCTCAAACACCAAGTCCCTAAGTTAGTTGGGGTGATGGAGTTGAGTGACCAATCCATAGAATGCTTGGTGGATCCAACCACCGAGTCCTGTTTCCTAAAGCCCCAAGGGGCCTGTAGACCGAGGACTAGATGTTTGCCTGCAAATGTCCCTCGTCCAAGTCCAAAGTAACAACATTTTTCTTCGAAACCTTGTGGGGCCGCAGGAAGGATGGCTCTAGTCCCTGAGTGCGGGGATCCAAGCCACTCTTGGCCCTCTTCAAACGGGAGGTTTCCTCCTCCTCGGGCTCAGTAGCTAGCATGATCTTCTTTGCAGCTGCAAAAATTGAAGTAGAACACGTTGGTATAAATAAGACAAGAAATAAAAAAAAAATCATGAAGGTATAAGAAATTACCCAGATCGAAAACTCTAGAGAGGCCAACGACCCTCATTGACTCCTCGTTGATGAGGTCCCAACACAATGACTGACCATTATCCTTGATAAGTGTGTCGTAGGTAGCCTGTTCCTCCATGTTGAGGATGATTTTGTTGGGGATGCCATCAGCCACTTTCCCAAAAGATTTCCTGAAAAGGGTGTCCCAATCACCCCCTTCCCAAACCAAGTACATAAACTCTTCTTTCCACTTGGGGTTATTATCAACTACCGAATGACCGTTAAAGATATGTGAAATTTTGAGACGTTGTCTAATATAGACCCAGCCCAACTGATTACTAGAACTATTATAAAACTGGAAAATCTTCCTAAATAGGGGGACAGAAAGTTGAAATTTATTCCTAAGACATAAAACCATAAAGCAGAAAATGGATCGCCATGCATTGGGTGGTAGTTGACATGGGCTGATTTGAACATTGGCTAACAAACAAGGAATAAAATCATGCAATGGAAATCTAAGCCCAGCTACAAGGGCATCCCTAAAGACACAAAGAGCATTGGTGTCACGCCCCCAAATCCGGGATCAGGATTTGGTGCCACAAAACAATTAAAACGAAATATACCTTTAATAAATCTTATTTACACAAACGATCCCTCATCCAGGATCAATCTCGGGTTATGGTATGAAATAAGAATCTAAATCATACAAATTATTACAACTTCTATCTCGGCACTAAATACAAATCACTATACCGTCTAATCTGTAGCTTAATCCAAAACCGTGCTCGCCCGTGTTAGCTCTGAAATCTAATCCGAATAGGATCCTCTTCGCTCTAATTCGCATTTGAAAATATAAGTAGATCATCATTAAACCTAACTGCAAAGGGTTAGCTAAAACAAAGCAAGAGTGAGCCAAAGAGTGCTCAGCAAGTATATAATATAGTTAACAACAATTTATGAATATTTCTTTGATGAACAAAATCAATGATCAACTATCTCAAGGAAATAAATCAATTCTCTTCATAAAATAAAACTTTCCATTTTTTTTCTTTAAACCATAACTCTTTCTCAAAACATTTCTTTCCTTTGAAACATTCTATCATCAAAACATACTTTCAAAAAACTTTTTTTAAAAAACATGTAAGTTGATTTTTGTATTATTCTCCTGATTACGTACAACACGGGTGATCAGGCACGTAAAGTCCCCATTCCTTTGAAATTGGGTTCCCAATTAGGCAACACATTGGCCTTTAATGCTGGACTAGGACCACCCTATCCTCTTACGCTTTTCCCATTTATAAAAAAATATTATTAATAATTTAAAACATTTCACTTTTCGGTCCTTAAACTCACTGATAATAGATCAGCCCAGTATAAGGAATTTTAAATCATCTTTAAATAATTAAGTCATTCTATTGAGAAACAATAAAAGATTAAGGGTCAGGGAAGCAGTTGATATCGGGAATTATAGACAACAAAGCAATAAGATTTAACTAAGGATGGTATAGTTCAGCAAGACAGAATTATGAATCAATTAAGGAGCAAAGCCATTATTCAGGTTCTAGAATTTAACAACTTATAAGGAAATCATGGAATGAAGGAATCTCATTATATATTTTGAAACTAACATAAGTGATTTAAATAATTAAAAATAAACATTCAAGAAATTCCCAATTACTCGTAACCTCACTCTTGTCAGCTAAGCACTCATAGACTTTAGCTGCCAACCCGGCCCGACAATAATGAGTTGAATAAGTAAGAAGATCTCAATTCATTCTTGGTTTTAACCGTCCCTGAGCAACACATGCTTCAACGACAGTATAAACCTCGAATTAGTTTACAATCAATTATAGCGAAAATAATATCAGAGTAAATAGTTGTACAGTAATTTGAAGAAAACATTCCTTAAAGAATATTTGTTGAGGGAAAATCATAAATCATACTCAAGAATTATACTAAAGATTTTTATAAAGTTTTAAATCTTAGATTTTCTATATTTAAAAATATCACTTAATTTCTTTTGAAGAATATAAAATAGTACACGACTGAGGAATCCGGTAAAATACTATGAATTAGAATATTAATAAAAATGAGGAATATTTATATACAATAATTTTTTTTTAAAAGAGCCAACATCTGAACGATAGGTATTGAGGAATACGATAACATATCAAGTATTGGAATATTAATAAAGATTAAGAATACTTATTTAAAATAATTTTAAGAGAATCAACAATTTTAAGATAATTTGAGAATACTAGTTGAGGGAAAATGTCACTTGAAACGAAAGTCAGGGTATACACCCTAGCAAAGCGATTTGGAAGAAAGCCTTACGAATAGTAGAAATAGGTTCACATCATCCAAAATAATTATGAAGGGTATACATGCTTGCAAGAAGGGATTCGAAAGAACATAAAAATAAAACAGGAGGGTTCACATCACTTGAACGATAAGTGAGGGATAGTATACTTGCCTCAATGAATGAAGTTTCCAATTCCAATATCTCAATTCTTTTCTCACTTTACATCAATCTCTACTTCTTTGTACATTAGCCTCTAATCAATCACACATCTATCTTTCTTCTATAATTTGTCAGCCGCTACTCGGACACACTCGCCAATTCCAATAATTCTTTCACTCCTCAAGATTCCATTTACATGTGCACTGGCTCTTAACCGGCCTCCTAGTCGTACCTATATACAGGTAAAGTACTACTTCAGTACGCTTATAACCGTAATCGTCTAATCTTGTTCTTCCCAAAAGCGTCCTATAACGCTTTACACTTAACACATATAGTACATATTGGTTATACTCGAAAAATAATTTAGTACAATCAGATAAACCACATAAACACTTAGCACGTATTATGACTCGATATCATATATTAATCACGTAATATGAGTCACATATACCCATAAACAATTAACAATCATAGCATATTTTCAAATCATTTGAAATCGAATAAGTTAAATAGATTTAGATACAGGGGATTTTTAGTAAATTTCGGCATGAAGTATTCGTAAATAGGACTATCCACCTGTTTTTTTTCAATTCAATAATTTAACCCTGTGTACAATAAAAGAAAAATAGAGCTAATCCACCTTGCAACAAACAATTAAGAAAATAACTGCTCTGACTTGCAGCACCCAAACAATTAAGAAAATAACTAACAGTTTATCCTTGCTATATAACATTTTAAAACCATACAATCAAGAAATAAATTCATATTACGTACATTTCACTACTCCGCTACAACTAGAAATAAAACTCTGATTATCAAAGAACCAACACTTAGTCCTTAACACACAAACATCAATTTACTTCCTATATCAATTAATAATCTATAATCACATCATTCTATTATTAATGACAAACACAGTCATCTATACGGACTTACAACTGTAACAAGTAACGTTTATTATAAAATTACATAAATAAAATAAAATTCAAATACTGTTTCAACTAATAGGGTATATATATACCCGAAAATTATATAAAATATAAAATATTTTTAGAAAAAATTGGGCAACATCCCCTTTGTACGGTTAGCCTACCAGTCGGAACACAGCCGACACAAAATCAACAATTTACAAATATAATCACCTGTATATCCATCGACTACAATTTTCAAACTTAATATACAATTCTTTACTCCACTTTAACAATCAATTTACCATTACCCAACATATAACTCGAATTCCAACCAATTGTACAACATATAGTTTCATAACAGAATTTCAACATAAAACTAAAATCAGGAAATGAATAACCGAGACCCATGAACATTTACAACCTATCTTTCGGCTTTTGAAAACTTATACACGCAGGTTCATACAACCAGCCACAGGGGTAACAATAATCTCAAATTCGACTAACCTGCTGCAGGGAACCAGAATCACAAAGGAATTACACACACACTCGATGACACTCACACACACATCGCCATAATCCACACATCTGCACTGCCATCAGATACTCACACATAAACACTGCTTACATTCGTGCGCACACACTCAGTCACGCTGATACACACACACTGTACTCCCGAAGCACACACTACATACCTCACATATACACGCACGTACAGTAATTTACGCACTCATACAACGCACTGCTGCAGTTACGCAAATGAGGAACACAGGGAGAGAGTTTAAACGAGAGAGAGATTGAAAGGGAGAGGGATTGAGAGAGAGATTGAAAAAAAAAGATTGAGAGAGAAATTGAAAGAGGGCTTATGAGAGTTCTGAAGGGTTTCGAGCATCAAACGCAGCGGAAAACAATAGTTAAAACAATAAAATTGAAACCAAATCGAAGGATCCATGCAAAACAAGATGTTTAATTCGTAGTTATGAACGTGTACCTTAAAACGAAGCTTTAACAAATTGATGACAAATGGAGGTCCAAACCAATACATCATAATGTATTTATAGGGAAGAGTGTCACCCTAAACAATACATCATAATGTATTTATAGGGAAGAGAGATTGGGCTAAAACCCTAAATCGAATTGGGCTCCTCCAAACCCATTCTGATTTGGTTTTATTATTAAATTCGAATTCTCTTTAATAATTAATTAAGACCAGCTCAATTAATTAATAACCAATTTCTAATTTAATGATTTAATTTAAATTCATAATTTAAATTTAAAACTCCTTTTAAACGTTCTTATTGTGTAACCCTTTATGTTATTATTACGTTGGCAATAATATTAATATCCAATAATAAAATTATAAACAATGAGCGGCATCTAGTAATACATCATTGCTACCCAAGTAATAATAATAATTGGTGATCCAATTAAACCTTTCGTGATTAATGTTTCCGTGTAATATAATCCCTTTAACCAAATATTATAGATTAAACTCGAGGCATGTTATTGGTCATCCTCTTCAACGTTTAATCCGGGTTTCCTTGATCAATGAGTAGACTATTAAAACAAATCAATATTTGAGCATGGCCATGCATTTTCATAGTCTCACTCAATCAAGAGGCCAATAATATCTCTCCTAATAATAGGAGGGTTAAATCCTTTATCTATCATTCATATTTGTCATACGACTCATAATATACCCGATGTACACTTTTATCATCACCCGGTCAAAGGTAACTTTTAATGTAGTCAAAGTATATTAATCCTCGTATAGAAATATAATGATCTCAAGTGTAAGGATCATTACACCATTATCACTGTGAGTCTTTCTAATGACATTATCAACATGTAGAATCTCACCATGGGTTAATCCAGTGCCATGTATAAAATTACATGCACCTATGTTCTTGACTTTAGTATCACTATACCTATGACCAATGAGATGTGGTCATCCATCAACAAACATACTAATCATTATGCATTATAATTGTCCTATTTTAATAATGCTCGATTAGGGATATTTAGGAATATAAACACTATTCATATAATCTCATTTTTAAGTCACATACTTAAAGATATAGAATACATGTTCTATATTCCGAGGACATTTATTACTCTTATATTTATATCGTAGTAAATTAAGACATAATAAATTAATGTAGAATAATCAGTAGAACATGATCATTAAATAACAAAATTGTCTTTCCTACAAGCACAACTACATTGTCTCTAGGGCACTAACACTATCAATCTCCCACTTGCACTAGAGCCAATTGCCCATGTATCTAATACCCATGGAACTAATGTGACCTTCGTGCTTCTGCTGCGACAAAGCCTTAGTCAGTGGGTCCGCAACATTATCATTAGTATGCACTTTACATATATCTATATCTCCTCTCTCGTTTATCTCTCGAAGAAGGTGATTTCTCCTAAGTATATGCTTTGCCTTGGGATGGGACCTTGGTTCATTAACCTGCGCAATGGCTCCATTGTTATCGCAATACAGATCAACTGGATCTGCGATCGATGGAACCACACCAAGTCCTGTAATAAACTTCCAAATCCAAACAGCCTATTTGGCTGCTTTACTGGCAGTAATATACTTAGCTTCCATTGTAGAATCATCTATTGTCTTTTTCTTTGAACTTTTCAAACTTACAGCACCTTCATTTAGACAAAACACGAATCCAAACTAGGACACAGAATCGTCCCTATCTGTCTGGAAACTAGCATTAGTGTAACCTCTTACAACTAGCTTCTCATCTCCTCCCTATATCAAGAACGAATCTTTAGTCCGTTTAAGGTACTTAAGAATATTCTTGATAGCTGTCCATTGACACTCACCTGGATTAGACTGGAATCTGCTCGTCATGCTCAAAGCATATGAGACATCAGGACGAGTACTTATCATTGCATACATTATAGAACCAATTGCCGAAGCATATGGTACTTTACTCATACAGTCCTTATCATCTGATGATTTAGGACAGTTTTCCTTGAGATCACTATCCCATGAGACACTGGGACAAATCCTTTCTTTGCATCTTGCATCACAAAACGATGCCACACCTTGTCAATGTATGTACTCTGACTTAAGCCGATTAATCTTTTAGATCTATCTCTATAGATCCTGATCCCTAAGATATAGGTAGCATCGCCTAAGTCTTTCATCGAAATTTTTTTTCCCAACCAAGTCTTCACAGCCTGTAGAGAAGGAATGTCATTCCCTATTAGTAATATGTCATCTACATATAATACTGGGAATTCCACATGGCTCCCACTAACCCTTTTTTTTATAAACACACGATTTATCCTCATTTTGTATGAAGCCAAACTCTTTGATTGTTTCATCAAAATGGATGTTCCATCTTCTAGAGGCCTGCTTTAATCAATAAATGGATCGTCGCAACTTACAAGCCATTCTAGCAAACCTCGAATCGACAAAACCCTGAGGTTGTGTCATGTACACATCCTCTTCTAAGCTCCCATTTAAGAAAGCGGTCTTGACATCCATTTGCCAGATCTCATAGTCATAATAAGCTGCTTTCGCAAGCAAAATCCTGATGGATTTGACCATAGCTACTGTGAGAAAGTTTCATCATAGTCAATACCATGAATTTGCTTGAAACCTTTCGCCACTAGTCTTGCTTTGTAGGTCTGTAAATTTCCATCCATATCAATTTTCTTCTTGAAAACCCACTTGCACTATATGGTTTTTACCCCATCAGGTGGTTCAACCAAAGTCCATACTTGGTTTTCATACATGGAATCCATCTCGGATTTCATGGCCTCCAGCCATCTCTCAGAATCTGGACTATTCATAGCATCCTTGTAGGTGAGAGGCTCATCATTATCTACAAGCTTCACATTGCCACTTTGAGTCAGGAGAAATCCATAATATCTCTCTGGCTCATGGCGAATCCTACTAGATCTACGAAAGACCTGTGTTTCTTGAGCAGTATTGTTCTCAACATCTTGAGTCTCATTCTGCTCATGTTCCAACTCTGGTTCAACATTATTATGTAGTTCTCGATCCTCATCGAGATCTATTGTCCTCCCACTATTTTTCTTAGAAAGCAGTTCTTTCTCTAGAAACACAGCCTTTCGAGCAACAAGCACTTTGTTCTCAGAAGGTTTATAGAAATAATACCCTTTAGTTTCCAATGGGTATCCTACAAAATTACATTTATCTGATTTCGGTCCTAGCTTATCAGAGACCAAGCGTTTCACAAATTGTGACGCCCCCAAATCTGAGGTCAAAGATTCAGGTCGTCACATCATCATCCAACCATATCATACCTGTATTAACTTTACAACTCAACAATACATACGTCCAGACCTCAATCTTACGCACAAACAAGTTAGAGCCTCAGAAACGATAATCAAAAGTAACACTAAATATTACAATTCATCTGTACAATCCAGAGTCTTACGCACTTCCACTTATACAACTATACTTGAAGACAAGTCTTACTATTACAGTTGAAAACCTATCAGACTTACTCTGTAGTATTTATCAGGAACTAAATCATCTCCGGGGTAATTCTTCTACTCCTCTTCTGCTGATGCGGAGTTAATCGGCCAAATTCTTCTCTTTCTGAAAATTTTTTATAAAGCAAGAATGAGCTACATAATGCTCAGCAAGTTCACCATTTTGTAAAATAATAATGTGGTTTATTTCGAAAACATTCCCAACTATATGGGTATATATCTCAGATTTCAAAACATAATTGGACAATGTATATGTCTGAGTTTGAATAAAACATCTATACTCACTAAGGAGCTTTAAGAATAACATATGAACCCTTTATAAGGTTCCCATTTCAATACATCTCAAGTTTGAAAATATATACATATGAGTATATCATTTTCGGCAAAACACTCTACGATTAACATACTGGACAGGGAATACATCATTGCAAACCTCTTTCCTTCCATTAGCTTAGAAGGTTTCTCATACAAAACATTTCATTCTTTGAAACAATTGCAAGAGTGCACTAACACGTGCCAATCTTTATAGAAAATCTTGCAGTTCTAGATACTACACGATGTCAATATTTTTCTCATCAAAAACCACACTATCGGTAACTTGGCACTTAGGCCCAAGAAGCAGTGTTTGAGTATTTTTCCAAAGTGGAGGATGGGACTGGAAGAAAACATAAAAACCTGACAAGGATTGACGATGATCAGTCGCCACATCCAAGTCCAATAATCCGCGGGTCTTCTCTACCGGTAGAAGGATAGAAACTACATCCGTAACTATCCCCGGGTGAAAACTACATCCGTAATCACCCTTGATTAAAACTACATCCGTAATCATCCTTCGGCAACACCTGGGCCGGAATAATAATTGATGGATCGCCTGGCTCACGGCCGCTTACACATCCCGGGAATCGTTCATCAACGGTTCCCACACCTGCCAGAGTCCCGTCTTCTTTTTCTTTTAAAAACTTGATTTTGATTGAAAACAGCGTAATTGAGGTCCGACATCAGTCGACCGATGATTCTTGAAATCATACAAGAAGCGGAACCTGACCGGGGGTTTTCGAAAATGTTTTGAGTTCGAAAGAGTTCGAGTTTGAAAGTATTAAATGTATCTTGGATTGAGTTCATCTTTAAAATAATGAACAATAATTAATAAATAATATTTTAAGATTTAATATTAATAATTAATAAAATAATTATTCGATAAAATAAACTTTTAATCCAAGATAGGGTTTCGAGTATTTACGAAGATATGAAAATAATTACTTGAGTGTACGATACTCCCCGAATGACCCTTCGGGTTTTCGCAATCTAGTTACGATATAATAATATACCGCTCCCCAGTCAATAGTATATACGGACCACTACGACCTCTATTGCTAGAGTCGTCCGAAGAAAACATTTCATTCTAAGTTCAAGGGTTGCAAACATATATGTACTTATACATCTCAATTTCATCGATACTTCGATAAACATAAACATTTGATATGATTGAAAACTACAAACACAACAGTGAAAGTCCTTGTATATGTAAGTTTTGAATAGTAAACTTGCCTTGGTGAGGTTGAGGTGGTCGAGCTTGCGGAGTGAAACGATCTATACATAATCAATAGCTGATCGTTAGTGCCTTAACAATATCTCTTTAATTGCGGGGTTTTAGGGGGTACAAAATTAACTTAATGACTTCGTCTTATGACTCTCTAGCCCCACTATAGGTTCATGTCATCAATCGATTACGCTCGCCACTTATTCGACTTAGTTTGGTTACCATATCCGAATCACATCCATTACCCCTAAAATTACACTCCACTTACGACTTTTTCCCTTGCGCGAATTTTACTCTACCATTTTTATAAAATCGAAAAATACATATTTTAATCCAATTCTTTTTGGGTAGCCTTCCCCACTGTATTTACTAGCTTCTCTAATTTTTCCATGATCCTACATAGATTTTTAGGGGTTTAAACAAGGTTCACAAGGGGACCATTTAGTGCAGCCCGGAATCCAGAAACACATTTCACTTCTCAGACCATAACTCAACATCTATACATCACCTAGTCATGAACCTTACATTTCTGGAAACTACATTCGAGTACCTTTCCAACAATATATATTAGGACTTCAGGGGACAAGATTTGGGGGTTCAAAACCCTCTTACAAGACAGTTCAAGTTCCTGGAAAAATCTCAGCATGCTTATATCACTTAACCAACCAAGAATCTTACATCCACATCACAACCATCATCTAAACCACCAAGATCATACTTTACAACATACATGTAGTTACATATACTAACCACAAGCATAAAAATCACAACCACAACATTTAAACTCACGATCTACATCATCCATCACTTATATGTCCAAGATTCACACAAATAATCATGGATCTAACATTAAACATCACAAATAATTCATGGCCAAGAGGGGTTTGGAGTTTTATACCTTCTTGAGTAGCTAAAGACCTTGGGTGAGCTTTACAACCACTAAGAACACTTGGATGAGCCTTTAAAGACCTTAATCCTTCAAGATCTAAAAGATAAACATACATGGTTACTATTCACTCAATCTTCAACAATTTATAACTCAAGATTGGATGGTTAGAATGGCTTGAAATTCATAGCATACCTTCTATATGGAGTGTAGAGGACCTAGGAATTTTGCCTTGAATTAAGAGTGAAGAAAAGTGGAAGAAAGAATTTCCTCTTCCTCCTTTTTCTACCTTGGCCGAGAGCAAAGAAGCTAGGGGGAGAGATTTTCTTGTTTTGCTTTTTGGGTTGGTTGAAATAAAGTGTAAGGTGTGGTGGATATGTATTAAGTGTGCGTATATGTCTCACATGGTACAAGCCTAGTGTATAGGCCACCATACCCTCTTGTCTCCTTGGAAAATGGTACCAACTAGTTACTATTCCTCTTGTCAACTTGGTATTACTAGTTTGCTTTCCTAACTACTTAGTTGCATGGGACTTGCATGCAATATCATTCCTTGTATCATTATTCTTCCACCAATGCTTGTCACTTAGTCTTTAATTCGTATCGTATCTTAATTAATTTCTCGTAATAATATTTTGTCGCGTAGAGATTTCCCTTGTAATTCCTTAAGTACTTAATTGTGTAAATTCCTCGAATATCCATAACTCCTCGTCATAATTCTTAATAAATCTTTAATACTCCAATAACTCTCAAGTTCCAAGTTTTATAAATCTTACTAACAATAAGATTCTTGCCTTCAACAATCTTCCCTTTATCTTTCATAGTGAATGTAACAACAAAGTTTCTCAGACAATCAATTCCATTAAACAACAGGGATGACTAGAAAGGTTTCAAATTGACAATGTCACATGATATTATATAAAAGAAAATATTACAAAAATTAGGGTTCTTACAGCCTCCCCTCCTTAAAAGGATTCCGTCCCGGAATCAGGTTGAAAACAGTTGGGGGTGCTTTTCACGCATCGTGCTCTCTAGTTCCCATGTTGATTCTTCGACCTTCTGGTTTCTCCATAGAACTCTCACTAGTTTGACAACCTTGTTCCTCAACACCTGTTCTTTTCCATCCATGATTCCTACGGGTTGCTCCACATAGGTTAAGTCTTGTTGCAGATCCACTTGGTCATATTCTATCACGTGTCAGAAGTCGGTATGGTAGGGTCGTAGCATGGACACATGGAAAACGTTATGTACTTGCTGCAAGCTTGGGGGTAAAGCCAATTCATAGGCTAACTTTCCCACTCGTCTCAAAATCTCAACAGGTCCAATAAATCTGGGGCTTAGCTTCCCCTTCTTACCAAATCTCATCAATCCCTTCCACGGTGATACCTTCAACATCACAAATTCTCCTACCTCATATTCTTTGTCCTTGCGGGTCTGGTCCGCATACCTCTTCTGTCTGTCTTGGGCCGCTACCAGCCGTCCTCTTATGAGCTCGATAGTTTCTCTTGTCTGTTGGACCAGTTCAGGCCCTAAAATCTTCCGCTCTCCAACTTCTTCCCAACACAAGGGAGACCGACATCTTCGTCCGTATAAAGCTTCATATGGGGCATTCCTATACTCGCATGGTAACTATTGTTGTAGGAAAATTTGATCAACGGCAAGTGGTCATCCCAACTTCCATTAAAATCGATGGCACATACTCTCAACATGTCCTCTATGGTCTAGATGGTTCTCTCGCTCTGTCCGTCTGATTGGGGGTGGTATGCAGTACTCATGTTTAACTTGGTCCCCACACAATCCTGAAAACTCCTCCAGAACCTGGAGTTGAACCTTGGGTCTCTACCAGATACAATGCTCATAGGAACCCCATGCCTTACCACGATCTCCTTAGATATCTCATAAAATTTGACCATTCGAAATAATGGGTTTCGTAAAAAAAACTAATGACTTTTACATACACTCGCCTGTACCGTAAAGACGTAATATCAATTCGAAATCTTCATTTAATAATTCGTACATATCGTGATTGCAAAAATTCCTCATCCACCCATAAAATTAATATTCGTCCAGGT
This sequence comes from Saposhnikovia divaricata, assembly GCA_036435485.1. Classification (NCBI taxonomy): domain Eukaryota; kingdom Viridiplantae; phylum Streptophyta; class Magnoliopsida; order Apiales; family Apiaceae; genus Saposhnikovia; species Saposhnikovia divaricata. The sequence goes on along the minus strand of CM071597.1, from coordinate 86,851,155 downwards.
TTCGAATATTCCAAAAAATTAGGGTTAATGCAGTCTCCTCTCCTTAAAAGGATTCTATCTTAAGAACCTAAAGATAATAGTTGTGGATACAATTCCAACCTTACCCTTTCCAACTCTCAGGTTGACACTTCAACCCTATTGTTCTCTCCCTTGGTCTCACCAACGCCTTAATGTTGTTCCTCAACGCATACTCTCCTCGACCTGTATTCCTTATCGGTTGTTCTATGATTGAAAATTTCTATCCCACTACTTACACGTTCCTCTTCTACCTTGTTCATAGTATCCGTGTTGAGTCCTTGTATCGTTGGCCCGTGAATACTTTGTGGTCATGTTTTGTAATCTGAGACAACGTCAATACGCACGGTATTCCTCATATTCCTTCGCTTGATTAACAGGCATGTGTTGCCTCCCGTCAGCCGTTACCACTTGCTATGGATACTGTATAGTCTTCGGTATACGTCGAACCAGTTCAGCTACTATGTCCCTCGTTCATTGACTTCTTCGTAACGCAAGAGAAGCGAAACTTCTTCTTTCGTAGTACGCTCTACAGGAGACGTCCTTACGTTCGCATGGTGATGATCGTGATAACAACATTCATTTCATGGATAAGTTTTTATTCTCGACTGCCCCGTGAAACCTAAGGCACGACACTAAATATAAATTCGATCGTCTGGACAATTCTTCTTCCCTGTCCGTCAACCACAGATCAAATTAGAACATACGCTCAATCTCTTTGTTAAATATACCTGAAAGCACCTTCAATATTCGAAGTTTAACCTTAAGTCTTTATCTGACGTAATCGCTGCAAAAGTTTTATATTGCACCACCATCTCTTCTGTATAATATTCGATAATCTCCTCAATGGAAAGTCTCTCGTAGGTAAATCACTTGGTCCAACAATTATAACTCAACTAGGGCCACCTCTTGGCTCGGTCTTTGGCGACCTACTTATGAAATTCATTATAATTCTGTCCACGTTCAATATTTTCTACAGGCGGAATTAATCCACTAGATCTCTATCATTCTGCTTTTGGCATGTCGCGTTTGTACTTAATAGTTTGCCAATACCATTCTTCATATCCGTTTGCCAAACATTCTCTTAATTCTCTATACATCTTTGTCCTTCCCCATAATTTATTTATTTTCCTCTAACATTATTCTTTATTGTATATACTCTATTTGTTAAATATAATTGATGTGTTTTAATCAGTGTTTAAGTGTTACAGTGAATTATCAGAGTTTAGTTGGAAGCAGTCAGAGTTTAGTGTAACCTCTGACAGATGGAAGCTCGACAGAGTTTGTCAAACTCTGTCTGGAGGCAGCGTCTACGGGTCAACAGTGATTGAAGATTTATTATGGAAGCGGTATCTTTGAAGATTGGATAGCTATCAAAGAGATCGAGTTGACTTAGGAGACGTGTGACAATCTGTAATTGATATCATTGTATAGCTGATTATTAGGAATATCAATTAGAGATTGTATCGTAGCTGTATGTTATATAAATACAGTTAGGTTAACCCTAGAAGGGTATCGTACAAAGAATTATCTTTATTGTAACCTAGCAGCTCTTTGTGATATTTTACATCACGAAGAGGGTTCTTAATACAAGAAGTTTTTAAGTGCATAAACGTTTTACTTGTTAAACTCTCATACGAAGTTTATTATTAATTGTGTATTCGGCCTAACAAGTGGTATCATAGCCAATCTGTTACTTTATTACAGGTTAAAGATCCAAACACAACAATAATCATGTCAGCAATTCCTCCACCAACACCTACTGTTTCTGAAAAGGCTCCTACTACTGTGAGTCGTTATGAACCAATCAGGGTTCCTATTCTCAGGCCATTAGAGTATGCTATGTGGAAGGTCAAGATGACTATGTTTCTGGAGGCTACAGATCCAGAATATCTTGACAGGATTTATGAAGGCCCTCACAGTCCTACAAAGCTATCTGTTGCAGCTGCTGGTGAAGAAGCTAAAATAGTTCCAAAGGAAAAGAAGGATATGACTCCTGAGGATCTATCATCAATTGCTAAGGATGCAAAGGTTAGGCATTTACTGCATAGTGCTTTAGACAATGTTATGTCTAACAAAGTCATTAACTGCACCACTGCAAAAGAGATATGGGATGCTCTTGAAGTCAGGTGTCAAGGAACTGCGGCTATTAAGAAGAATAGGAGAAACATACTCACACAAGAGTATGAGCATTTTGAGGCTAAACCCGAAGAGACCATGACAGAAACATTTGATAGATTCTGTAAACTGCTCAATGATCTGTCATTGGTCAACAAAGAGTATGATCTAGAAGACTCAAATCTCAAGTTTCTTCTTTCTCTACCTGAAAAGTGGGATGTGAAAACAACCACTATTAGAGACAACTATGATCTTTCTGAAACAGAGATTGATGAAATCTATGGACTGCTCAAAACTCATGAATTGGAAATGGAGCAGAGAAACAGGAGACCTAGCAGGAAGGCAAAGTCTGTTGCTCTTAATGTTGAAGAGAAGCCTCAGAAGAAAGAGGCATCAAGAAGGAAAATGAAGGGAAAAGCTTTGGTCATACATTCAGAAAGTGAATCATCAAACTCTGATTGTGATTCAAACTCTTCTGAATCATCTGACTCTGAGGATGATGAAGAAGAAATGAGGAAAATGGCTGTGTTGATGGTGAAGACTTTCAAGAAAATGGGCTTCAAGAATTTCAAGAAAGGAAAAAGGTTTTCTAGAGATTCAAATGAAGGCAGGAAAAGCTTCAGGAAGTCTGATAAGAGAGATTCTAAAGGGAAGAAGGATAAGTCTGAAATTCAATGCTACAAGTGTAAGGAGATGGGTCACTATGCTCCTGAGTGCAAGAAAGGTAAAACTGGAAAGGTACTCTACACTAAAGGCAGAGATTGGGCAGATACTTCAGATTCTGATGAAGAAGTGAACTATGCTCTCATGGCTACTACTGTATCAGAAACTTCTGAAAATCAGGTACCTCTAACTACCTATGCTTATAATATTGATGACATTGCTCAATTAAGAATTTATCTTAAGTCATTGCATATAAGTTATAGGGATCAGACTTTAGAAAATGAGAGGATAAAAGCTGAAAATTCTGAACTTAAGGTAAGAAACAAACTTGTTGAAGAAAAACTTGAAAACATGCAACAAGTTCAGAAAGAGAGAGATGATGCTGTTTGTAAAGAACAGAATTTACTTCAGAAATATAAACAACTAGAATCAGAGTTGGAGGAAGCAAATAATAAAATTAGGACTTGGACTAATCTCGGAAAGGACACTCAACAGATTTTTCAAACAGACACTGTTGGTCTAGATTATAATGAGGGAGATGAACTTAGATTTCAAAATCAAGTTAAAATCAGAACTCATTTTGTACATGGAACCAGTAAATTTTTGTCTGAAAATGAAAAAGAAGCTGTTAAAAGTGAACCAGTAAAAACTAGTGTTAAACAGGTTAATATTGGTTCAATGACAGATAAACAACTCAAACATAAACTGAAGGAGTTAAAATCTGTTAAGAAACAGAGAGTGTCAAATAAAAACAGAAATGGAAAAGTAGGCATCACTTCAGGAAATAAACCAATGCTTGCTAGTTATGCTCCAAGAAAGACATGTCATAACTGTGGTGGTACTAAGCATCTTGCAAATTTCTGCAAGAAAAATAAAAATATAAATTCTTTACCTACAAAGTCTGAGGTAAAGAAGGATTTTGCTAGAACTAAGCCACAGACTTTATGCACACTCTGTGGAAGCACTTGGCATTCCATTTATACTTGCAGAGAATATCATGCCATCTATCATAATTACTATGAACTGAAACCCAATCTGAAATGGGTTAAAATTGATACTGCAAGTGTAAACACTGATACTGTTAGCTCAAACTTTGATAATGTTAATTCCGCTGCAAAAGCTAACAAAGTTAAGAATGCCAAAGGATCCAAGCAAGTCTGGATCCTTAAAACTAATCCTCAGTAATTGCTTATGATTGCAGGGCAACAGGGAGGCAACCCTAGTCGTGGACAGTGGATGTTCAGGACACATGACTGGAAATAAAGCCCTGCTATCAGACTATGAGGAGAAGGCTGGCCCAAAAGTTTCCTATGGTGATGGCAATGTAGGAAGAACATTGGGATATGGCAATATTAATCTTGGAAATGTAATCATCAACAATGTAGCTCATGTCCCAGGACTCAAGCATGACTTGTTATCTGTGAGTCAAATCTGTGACAAGGGATATCATGTAGATTTTCAACCTGAATATTGTGAAGTTATCAGCAAATCTACAGGAAAGGTTGTTCTAGTTGGTCACAGGCAAAACAACATTTATGAAATCAAGCTTTTGATAGACTCTGTTGGAAAAGCTGTTTGCCTGTCTACAAGAATGTCTAGTGAAGAGAGTTGGAAGTGGCACAAGAAACTCTCACATTTGAACTTGAACAACATCAATGAATTGATCAGAAAGGATCTTGTAAGAGGACTCCCAAAAGCTCTGTTAAATGTTGATGGCCTATGTGATTCATGTCAGAAGGCTAAACAAAGGAAGTCATCTTTCAAGAGCAAGACAGAATTTTCTATCACTGATCCCTATCATCTTCTGCATGTTGATCTCTTTGGTCCAGTAAATGTTATGTCTATTGCAAGGAAGAAATATGCTTTAGTCATTGTTGATGAATACACTAGATTCACTTGGGTGTATTTTCTAGCAAAGAAGGATGAAACTGCATTAACTCTGATGGAGCATGTGAAGCTTCTGGACAAAGAATCAAGTAACAAAGTCAGAATCATCAGAAGTGATAATGGAACTGAGTTCAGAAATGCAACAATGGAAGAATTCTGCAAGGAAAATGGAGTGAAGCAAGAATTTTCAGCACCGGGTACACCACAACAAAATGGTGTAGTTGAAAGGAAAAATAGAACCTTGATTGAAGCTGCCAGAACTATGCTTGATGAAGCAAAATTGCCAACTTATTTCTGGGCAGAAGCTGTTCAAACTGCTTGTTTTACTCAAAATGCAACACTGATCAACAAGCATGGAAAGACACCATATGAGATGGTGAAGAAAAAGAAGCCTAACCTGAAATACTTTCATATTTTCGGGTGCAAATGTTTTGTTTTGAAGACTCATCCAGAACAGTTGACCAAGTTTGAGATAAAGGCAGATGAAGGAATTTTTGTTGGCTATCCACTGTCAACAAAGGCATTCAGAGTTTACAATCTGAGAACTAAAGTGATCATGGAATCTATACATGTATCTTTTGATGATATAAAGATAACTGGACTTGAAGACAAAGATGAATATGATCAACTGAACTTTGAAAATGAAGAATTAAACTCTGATGAAGGAAACTCTGATGAAACAATTCTGACAGACTCTGTTGAAACAAACTCTGAACCTCTACTGGTAAACACTGGAGAAACTTCTCAGCCACAACAAAGGGGAGAACCAGTTGAGGGGGAGCATGAACAAGATGAAGACTCAAACACTGATACTGAGTCAACTGAAAAATCTGGATCAAACTCTGATGATTCAAACTCTGAAAATTCAAATTCTGACTCTGGGCAGTCAAGTTCAGGGGGAGTCTCAGAAAACGAAGATAGATCACAACAAAATCAGGAGAGCATGGATCAAGGGGGAGGATCACATGCTGATAGAAGTCATTTGCCTTCTCCTAGGAAATGGACTAAATCACATACACCTGATTTGATAATTGGTGATCCAGATGCAAAAGTGAAAACAAGAAGTGCTATTGCAAGTGAATGTCTGTTTCATGCATTCTTGTCTAAAAATGAACCAAAGAAAGTGGAAGAAGCTCTTCAAGATGCTGACTGGATAACAGCAATGCAGGAAGAGTTGAATGAATTTGAAAGAAATGAAGTTTGGACCCTTGTACCAAGGCCAAAGAACAGATCTATTGTTGGTACTAAATGGGTTTTCAGAAACAAGACTGACAATGAAGGTGTTATCACAAGGAACAAGGCTAGACTGGTAGCAAAAGGCTATTCACAACAGGAAGGAATAGACTATGATGAAACATTTGCTCCAGTTGCAAGATTGGAGGCAATCAGAATTTTTCTAGCAAATGCCTCTCACAAGAAATTCAAAGTGTTCCAGATGGATGTGAAAAGTGCTTTTCTGAATGGAAAGCTTGAAGAAGAAGTGTTTGTTGAACAACCACCAGGATTTGTGGATCCCAAATATCCAGATTATGTCTACAGGCTAGATAAGGCACTATATGGACTTAAGCAGGCACCAAGAGCATGGTATGAGACACTTGCTCAATTTCTTCTAGAAAGTGGATTCAATAGAGGAACAATTGACAAAACTCTGTTTTATTTCAATCAAGGAAGTGACCTCCTTTTAGTTTAGATTTATGTTGATGACATTATCTTTGGGTCTACTAATGATAAACTCTGTAAGAAGTTTGCCAAGCTCATGCAGTCCAGGTATCAAATGAGCATGATGGGAGAGTTTAGTTACTTTCTAGGCCTACAGGTGAGACAAACAGATGATGTTATTTTCATTAATCAAGAAAAATATACCAGAAATCTTCTCAAGAAATTTGGTATGCTTGACTGTTCATCTGCATCAACTCCCATGGCAACAGCAACTAAATTGGATAAAGACACAGGAGTTTCAGTGGATATGACAAACTACAGGGGCATGATAGGATCTCTTCTATACTTGACAGCTAGTAGGCCTGACATCATGTATGCAACCTGTCTTTGTGCAAGGTTTCAGGCAGATCCTAGAGAGCCACATCTGACAGCTGTGAAAAGAATCTTCAAGTATCTCAAGGGCACCATATGATTAGGTCTGTGGTACCCCAGAGAATCAGATTTCAAGCTACTTGGGTATTCTAATGCAGACTTTGCAGGCTGCAAGATAGACAGAAAGAGCACTAGTGGAAGTTGTCAATTTCTTGGTGACAGACTTGTTTCCTGGTACAGCAAGAAACAGAAATCAATCTCCACATCTACAGCAGAAGCAGAGTATATTGCAGCTGGTAGCTGTTGTGCACAAATTCTATGGATGAAGAATCAATTGCTGGATTATGGATTGAGGTACATTAAAATCCCTATTTACTGTGATAATCAAAGTGTTATTGCTATGACAGGTAATCCAGTACAGCATTCAATGACCAAACACATCAGCATAAGGTACCACTTCATCAGAGAACATGTAGAAGAAGGGAATATTGAACTACATTTTGTATCTACAAAACAACAACTTGCAGATATCTTCACTAAACCATTGAGTGAAGCTACATTTACAAGACTGGTCAATGAACTAGGAATGGTCTCTGGTTCTGACTAGGAATGTTGGTTAGACTCAAATTTTACTTATGTAGTGTATTACTCATATTTCCTGATTGGTTAAATGCAAAGTGAACTCTGTTATGCATACTCTGTTAAACTCTGTCAGCATGCCTGTATGTCATTCACTGTTAATAAGTTTGATAAACTCTGTGAACTCTGAGTTGATTTTTGTCCGACTGAAAACACCAATGAAGAAATATGTATGAAGCATGATTCTCAGCAATTAATCATGAATCTTTCTGAGTTATTGTGATCTAATCTTAGATTGTGCAGAAAGTTAACACAGCATGATACTGGCTCATATTTATAGCATCTCTTAGTTTATTTTGTCCTAAACTCTGAGTCTATAAATACTGTGTGCATTACCTTACATGAAAAACTACTGATGTTGATGAACTCTAAACTCTGTTAGTTATACTCTGGTAAAATAAAATGCTTACTGCAATACCCCAAAGAAAATGTATATAGGTTATTATACTCCTTTGAGATTATGTTGGATACTAGGATGACCCAGGAACTTATTGGTATATAATATGTGCTAAAATTTTCTGATTTTTGGTGACTAGTTAAATACTAGGATGACCCAGGAACTTATCAAAATGATAAGGGCTAAAATTTTTGAATTTTTGGTGACTGGTTCCAACCTCTGATTACTGGAATGAATAAAAAAAATGTATATAGAGGGGGTATAAAATAAAAGTTACTATATATAGTTTGATTACTTCAGAGTTTAGCTTTCATCATATAGTCAGTGTTTACTATTACAGTTTTTGCATCCAGTGTTTATTGATTTACTTTATGGATTTTATGAAAAATTAGATGCTCTAAAAATTGATTTGGTAAACTCTGCTTCACACACACATATTCTCACAACTGTGCAATTTATGAAAGGGTTTCGGTGATAAAGTTGGAGAATTGACAAACGCTGTTGATTCGTGATTTGTACTCTAAGGTAAATTTTCACTTGGATAATTTGAAAATTTTGGAGTCAATAGGGATTTTGACAACTGTTAATCAGTGTATTGTTGATGAATTTGTTCCTTATATGATTACTCTAATTAGTTTTCATATTCTCTTCTTTGATTTATTTCCTTGAAGAACAGTTCATAAAACATAAATAAAAATTGCAGAACACACTGAATAAGATTAGAGAAACATAATTTTTCATTGATAATAAGAAAGAGATTACAAGCAAGTATTACATCTTTTTGTACTCTCTATCTGCTAATCTATTCAACAGGAAAATAAAAGGTCAAGTCCAAACCACTCCATTGTTAGCAAAAAATCCCAGATCCCATCTTTGCCACTTTATTTGGGTGGAAGTTGAAGGGATAAGGTTATTTTTGCTGATATATTCATTAACAATGGTTGGTGGTGTTGGATGAGGATGCCTTCGAGGAGAGCCATGCAAATGTTGCTTGGAGAGCAGCATCGATGTCGATCACCCTTGCAGGTTTCTCTCTCTCGATCTCTTCCAGACCGGCATCCATTTGCAGCCACAGAGTCTCAAGCTGCCTTTCCCACTCAAACGCTTCAAACTCTTCACGCGTATAGCTGAAGATATCCCTATTCTCGACAAGATGGAGGTTCTTTTCTTTGATGGTAAGGTTTGCCATTATTTTTCAGAGTGTTTTGGTTGAAGGGTTTGTGATTTTTCAGAGGAGAATGAAAGGTTAAAGGATTAATGAACTAATCTGAGCAAGTCTCTAGGCCTTAAATAGAGATGGGTAAGTAACGAAGTCCTAAAAATGCTTCGTATTCTGGTTATTAATGGCTACAGGTAAACGCTTCACATTCTGGTTTTAATTAGGTCCAGGTAGTTTAAGAGAGTATTATTTGATTTTTTTTTTAAAATCAAATATTTTATTGTTTTAATTTGCAAAATACTCTTCTTAAAAATACGCGCACGTGACCCACTCACCCATTAATGTGTCCCACTCACCCATTATCGTGTCCCACTACACATTAATCTAGGAACTGATTGAGTGTTTGATTACATAATAGATTGGGTTTTTAATTACTCTAATTACTTTTGTGTCCAAACGGTTGTGTTTTATTCTTACATCTCACAGTTCTCTCATTTTTCACTTGGGCATTCTCGCAAACACCTTTCCTACATACATTTCTCTTGGAAATTCTTGCAAATTTCTTAACTCAATGGCTTCTAAACCATTCACTGCTCTTGGTTTACGGTTTGTTCCTAACAACTATGAAGCTCCACTCTATCATGAACGTGTTCCAGAACCGTTTCATCTAATGCAGAATTTCTTGAGAGATTCAGAGATTGGACAAGCTCTGGTTGGACCTGATACTCTCTCTGCATCTCAAATTGTTACATTTTGGCAGAATTCAGTTTATGTGGATGGAGGAGAGAATGGGACTCCTAACATCATCTTCACTTATGAAGAACAAGACTATGTGATTACTCCACAAACTGTAAGAGATACAATGGGGTTTGACACACATACTTCTTATACTCTGGTTAATGAAACTCTTTTGAGAGAGATGCTACAAGAGATAGGTTACATGGAATCTCTTGACAAGCTTGGCGGTATAAAGAGACCTAATCTCAGGAAGGAATGGAACTTTTTCTTTGATTGCATTACAAGGACATTCCAGAAGAAAGTCACCAACTGGGATGCCATTCCAATAGACAGTCTCCAAATCGGGTATTCTCTACTCTATGGTAGTAATTTTGATTTTGGTAGATATGTTCTGATGAACTTAGGTGATAAACTGTCAGAATCTACTACTGTTTATTATGCTCGTTTTTGTCAAATGCTGTTCAATGCTTGTGTACCTGGTCTAGAAATTGCTGATACTGATGAAATTGATCCTTTTCGAGTCAACAAGAGAATATTCTCTGATATGACTAATAAGGATGTTGGTAAAGCAAATCTCCCTGCCTTTGTCATGCCACTTGCTTTGCAAAATTTTCTCAATCAACCTCAAGAACAACCTCAACCTGAACCGCTAAACATTGATCGTACTCAAAAACCAAACACTGAATCACCTACTCACTCAGCACCTACAAAACAACCTTCACACACTCCACAAACAAACTCTGAATCATCACTATCTCCACCACAACCACAGCCTAAAACAAAAAGAGGCAGAGCAAAGCCAGCACTGAACACTGAACGACATGCAAGAGTTAAGACGTCCACCGAGGCAAAAATGAAAGCAAAACAGACATCTCCTGGAGCTGTTTATACTAGAAGAGTGAACAGAATAAAACAAACGGCAAACATACCTAAGTCACTCTCAGTGGTAGAACAATCTCCACAATCTAGTGAAGAGGATTCAGATAATGTACCTCTAGCAAAGCGAAGAAAACTGGTATTCTCTGATTCTGTGGATGAAGATAATGATGCTCCAGAGGTAGTTTCACAGCAAACACCTACTTTTGAGGTTGAGAAAGATGCAATACCTGCAGAGGATGAAATGCCTGCAGAGGATGAAATGCCTACACAGGAGAGGATACTAGAGATGGCCTTTCTCCAATAAATGATATTCTTGATTCATTTATGCCATTCTCTGATCCTATCTCTGATACTGGTGCAGCTGATCAACCTACGGTTGTTCTTTCTGAAACTATGGCATCCCATACTGAGTTATTATCTGATGCTCACCAAACTGTTGAAGGAGGAGATGAAATTGATCAAGTAACCAAGGCTACTTCTTAGTCTATGCCTGTTGCTGAGCCTGAGCAACATGGAGAAAATCTTGACAAGGCTGCAGAAGAAATTGCTAAAACTGTGGTTGAAGATGAACATGCTAAAGCTACAAGTGTTGAACCTGAAGGTGAAAGCAGTGCAAACTCTGATTCTTCTCTGAGTGCACCAGTACAAACAGACAATAAACATACACCTTTCAATCAACCTTGTACGTCTCATGAAGTTGAGAGAGCACAATTTGTAAAGTTTGCTGCTGAATGGTACAAAGAGGATTGTATTTTTCCACGAGGAAGAGCAGCTGATTTTGTTAAGCAAACTACTGATACTATCTCCAATCCAGAGATTCTTTCTTGCTTAAAAGCAACTGTAGTTCAAGTCAAAACTCTGGATAGAAGATTTGATGACATTACACAGGCAATCACTGCTTTGCGGAATGAGGTTGTAGCTAGAGAAATGAAAATGGAAAGAGAATCAAAACTCATGAATACAAAATTTTCTACATCTCAAGACAATCTCTTGGCCAGGCTGAGTAAAGTTGAAGAGAATCAGTCTGACTTATCTGTTAAAATTGATTCAATTGCTACCTCCTTGGAGTTAATTACATCTATTCTTATGCCTGATGATGTCAAAAATGGGGAGAGAGTTGTCAGAAGGGATAGTGCTGGAGATGGAGGGGCAAGTAGTAAAGGAAAGAACAAAACTGAAGAAGTTCAAACTTTGAGAACTAGCAAGTCATCTAAATCACAGTCTGTTGGGAAAAATACTGATACTCAAGGTACTTCAAAGACCAAGAGTTTGCTGTTACCTTCTAATCCACAAACTGATGAAGAATTGGCTGCTAAGCTGTTTATTGAAGAGAATGAGGAAGGAGTTACGATTGAGGACATTGAAGCTGAAGAAAAGAGTTTACAAGAAGAACATCTCAAGGCTTTAAAGTCTGGTAAGTTACAAAGAGGAAAAGCTCCTAGACCTGTTGTTAAAGGTGTTGTGATCAAAGAAAGGGCTGATGTTAGTCAAAGATCTCGGTTTTCAAAGGAAACAATGGCAGCAGAAGCTCAACTCAAGCTGAAAGGCATTGAAGGAGAAAGTTCACAGAAGAAAGTTACAACTTCTGTTGCATCACAAGTAATGATCACACCTTTACACTCTTCTCAGTTGAAATCGGTTTTTGGGAAAGGAACACTTCAAGATCCAAATATATTATCTGGAGTTTCTTTGAATATTTCTGATGGAAGAGCTTTGTCTGGAAAAGTTGGAAATAATAAGGGTGGACTAGGTTCACACAGAGACAAAAGGCAATATATTGGTCCTAGAGATCCTTCTTCACTGGCTGTTCCAGGTCGTGGTGTTCCTCAAGAGAGTTTGGACAGACTGGAATCAGTACAGTTAGTTCATCAGAAGAGTTTAAACAAGGATTTTCTCTTGTACTTCATGGCTGATGGGACAGTATTTAAAATTGGTGAGAATGATATTGGCTTGAAATGTTGGGAAGAATTAGAGTATGTTCTATATCTTTTCAAGGTGAATAGTCAAAGGACTCAATCAGTTGCTAATGTGCTCAGACAGAGAATGCTTCAGAATTTGGCAATCAGAGGAGAAAAGTATAATAGCAGATATGTTCCTAAGTACAGGGATTACAAAGGAAATCTCATTGAAATGAAGAAAGGTGCTGCAAAGTTAAAGACTGATTTGGGAATCACAGTACTTGACTTTAATTCACAGTCAGAAGAAGTCAAATTTATCAGACTGGGTAATGAGATGAGAAGGAACAAAATCTATGATCTTAGGGCTGCTATCTACCAGACAGATGAGAGTGATCCTCAGCTTAGAGAAATTAAAGAAGCTATGAAGATTGAGCTTGAAAATGCAGAAAGAAGATTGCTCATAGATTATCTCAGAGCTATGCCAGATCTTGAAGTGATAAGAGATTAAGGTCTGTAAGGATTTTCTTATTCTCTGTAGTTTTTGTTAAGTAGAAGCTTAAACTCTGAATTTGTATAAACACTGTATTTGTCTATTTGTTTTGACATCATCAATTATTGTCATTAACTTGTGCATTTTTGCTAATGAACAAGTTGGGGGAGATTGTTAAATATAATTGATGTGTTTTAATCAGTGTTTAAGTGTTACAGTGAATTATCAGAGTTTAGCTGGAAGCAGTCAGAGTTTAGTGTAACCTCTGACAGATGGAAGCTCGACAGAGTTTGTCAAACTCTGTCTGGAGGCAGCGTCTACGGGTCAACAGTGATTGAAGATTTATTATGGAAGCGATATCTTTGAAGATTGGATAGCTATCAAAGAGATCGAGTTGACTTAGGAGACGTGTGACAATCTGTAATTTATATCATTGTATAGCTGATTATTAGGAATATCAATTAGAGATTGTATCGTAGCTGTATGTTATATAAATACAGTTAGGTTAACCCTAGAAGGGTATCGTACAACGAATTATCTTTATTGTAACCTGCAGCTCTTTGTGATATTTTACATCACGAAGAGAGTTCTTAATACAAGAAGTTTTTAAGTGCATAAACGTTTTGATTGTTAAACTCTCATACGAAGTTTATTATTAATTGTGTATTCGGCCTAACACTATTTTCTTGGTCAATACTGACTGAATTCCAATTTCGAATAATACCTTCTATAGGTATCGGCCACCACACTGGCCTTCCCTAGGTAATAACAAATTTCTCCATTATACTCCCTGCTCCCTTTCGTCGCCTTCTCTTTCTTATGTTTAGTTCTAATATGAAGATATACTTACGCCATCATGACTAATCCCAGACTCACGGTTAGTATATCCTATCCCGTAACCTTTATGTTGTTTAGAAGTATAGGCTATCATCCCCTTTCTACTGCATCAGCACACCTCTTAAACTCTTGAAAGACGCATCATCATGACTCTCAAAGTCCTCTTTTTATCATCAAGTATAGCTAACAACGAGGTTGTTGCTAATATCTCATTTCATCCCAAAACTTTGTTCATTAATCCATAAAGGCTTCTGACTCATTAGTCCATTCAAACGATACTACCACAATTTTGTAACGTTTATATTAGTGTGAAATTCCAACTTTGGCACAGTACAGAGGTCGATCTTGAGTTGGTGAAACCTTCTCTTCAACCTTATCCTTGAAAAAAACTAATTTTAACTAATCAACAATTCCCCCATTTTCGATAAGGGTATCAGTTCTCGATGGTATATGTAGGATGTCATACGCTCGTCCTCCTTCACAACTGGCGCCAATCAGCCTGAGGCCTGCATGCGGATGCGATTCCCAATAAACTTGATTATGTGGTAATCTCGAAGGATCACTGGCATATATCCATGCATCCATTTGCTATTAGGGGCCTGTTAAACTATATGTCTCTCCATGTGCATCAATCCCTTTAAGCTAAGTAAAGCTTCACATTCTTGCCACGATATTTCTTCCTTTCTCGTCCATATCACTTCCATGTCAGTTTTCTCCAAGGATATGTTTTACATCGCAATCGATTTGCATTTCCTGGATCAGGAAAAGGCTTGGTAACTCCAGAATTCATTAATATAACATCCTGACAACGATTGGAGAAGCGTACTCCCAACCACCTCATCATTTCTTATAACTTTCCCCACACTAATATTAAAGGTCTTGTGGTATGCCCCCGACATGTTATTTCTACTTTAATAATTACTCGGCATAACGCTCTGGCTGCACAATTACAACATTTGGTTTTTGATCTCATATTGGTGTAACGGTTCATAATTTTACCTCCCATTCACCTTAGAGTAATCACTTTGAAAGGAATGGTTTCAAAATAACAAGGTCCAAAAGATAATTTCAATAAGAATTCCACATTGGATGTTCCAAGAATGTTGATGGTTCCAAATACTAGGAGTCTCGATTTTTGGAGATGTAAGGATGGACAGAAAGAATACAACAAGGTTTATTCCTTCCAGTCCTGATAATTCTGTAATATGATACCATAGAGAATGTTGCACAATGGCAATGATTGTTGGATACAAAAGTCATAAAGACGGTCTTTATACAATTCTTACATCGGGTGGATACTTTTCCTCCTGAATAATAAGAGGAAATCTAAAGTCGCATTGATGAAGGTCAGCCAATAGAAAGCAATTCTACTCCATGACAATTAAAGAATGAAGTAGTTTATCATTCAATTAATCAGTGGTTTCAAATGAATTCTCATTGTGTGAATGAAAGAATAAAATATTCAAGTAATATAGAGTCTGATACGAATATGGGTAGAATTCGAGTTGAGTGGGCGACCTCATTAGGTCTCAATCAAGTTATTCGTCAAAACTTTCGTCATCATACTTTATCACATGCAAAATGCATTGCAGAATGAATTAAATTGGGAGTTGGACCAGTGAAACAATAACTAGTCCTTTTCAAGAAACACTAGCAACTAGCTAGACAAAATTTGCTAGTCCACCTGTTTGAGACATCACCACCAGCTAGGACAATTAGCTAGGTGTTCTTCACAACATTTACAATTTTGAGTAGTTAGAACAATCAACTAATCATTCATATTGACATAACGACTAGCCAGTTTCACTTGGATAGAACGGAATTTCAACATCGTAGCCACTGAAGAAACTTTAGGCTTCTCGGACAACGAATGAAAATAAGAAGTTATTAAGTTTGAAAAAGAAAACTATAAAATCTGAAGAGAATGTTCTAGGTATCGGAACAATCGATAACCTCTCATCAAATATTACTTATCAGTGAAACGGTCCACCCAAGGGTGCCTCCGTACACATGCTTTATCAGATCCGACAATAGAATTAAATTCGGAATACCAATATCAAAATGATATCCTTACTATGATTTCAATGTACGATGTACAATCTCATCTTGAATAGAAGAAAAGAATTCATGAGGGACATCTGGACATTAGATCATCCATGTCCTCAGTAATTTGTTGAATATTTATGAGCTCAACTGAAGAGTGCAAGTATGAAAGAAGCAATCAAATATCGATATTCGTTAAGTAGTATTCGTCGATTAATTAAGGAAATATTTGGTGAACATTCCTTGGATAATTGAAAGAAAGTGTAAATAGTACTGAGCAGAAATAATTATAAACTTCAAATAGAATGCTCGGGGATCAATTAAGATACTTTGGGTGAGTCCCGGTTTCGAGAAAGTATATCACTGGTTGTTATTCCACAAGTTTGAAGTAGAAAGCTAGAAGGGTTACCTGATATAAACTAATCGAGGTAACAGGGTTAGTGAACAGTTTAAAATGAAGTAGTGCACCTGCCGGTAGTTACCAAAATAAGTTAATGATCATTCGTGCATCTCATTATCACCATTATGAGGGTAACTCCATCTATTCGTCTTCGTAATACAAGACACCAACTAGTGCGTCTCTCAATCATCATCTTAAAGTCATTTATCGAGTTAGGGTTTCACAAATATATCTGTCATTTCCGTGCTTTATCTTGAAGACCAAGCTTCACATCATTCCGGGGACACCTGCTAAGTCCATAGGGTCCTACTTCATGCCTTCCGACATGAATCACAAGTGGCCAGTTCCCCCTGGGAACAGATCAAAGAGATCTCTCAGGGATCTCAGTGCAGTCCATAGGTTCAGTGGCGGGTGTGTGTATGTGAACATATACCGAAAATATTGAGGTCTACAATACATATATACGTAGTCCCTGATAACATCTCTATCAAAGGATCCCACTCTAGACCCGCTGGTCTTTTCTTTTGGTAGACTCTGAGATCACTGTATCGCTCGTTGCAACCATATTCAACTTCTCTTGAGTCCCTTTGTTAATCCTACTTGTTTGTTCTCTAAGTTGAACTACCATGTTCTAGCGTCCGAATCATGCGTGGAATTATCTAGCACGCTCGTCTCATGATAACATTCTCGTATAACACATGTAAAATTCGCCATCAAGGGTAATGGAATCCACAACGACATAGTGACCAACCTTCAGGTAAACCCGTTACTTATCGAAAATCGGATCTTATAGCCCAAGTAAAAGACTTTCAATAATCCAAGTACTAAGTACCCTTAATTATGTAGGGAAGTCCAAACTTCTTGATTCTTAAAATGCCGCCTCCTAAACTGTGGAGGAATATGGGCCACAAAATTTATGCCAGCCTAGTCATCCGATCATATTGGCAATATCGCCTCTACCTCAGCTGCTCTCGAGATTTCGCTCTACTTCCTATATCATTACCTATGATAGGTCATGTACGACTCTCAAACCTCTATTCATCATTCTGAAGGTCTCTAAGGATTCTATCGACCCTAGTATAATACCTTCAGTAACACTCCAGTCCATTCTACTCACCGGTACCTCTTCCGGTAGTCCAATCATAAGTTTACTACGATCTCTTATGTCATTCTCCTACTTAGACTTAACTCTCAACACTCTCATTTCTGAGTACTGTAACTTATCACTCTGATACCATTTCTGTGACGCCCCCAAATCTGAGGTCAAAGATTCAGGTCGTCACATCATCATCCAACCATATCATACCTGTATTAACTTTACAACTCAACAATACATACGTCCAGACCTCAATCTTACGCACAAACAAGTTAGAGCCTCAGAAACGATAATCAAAAGTAACACTAAATATTACAATTCATCTGTACAATCTAGAGTCTTACGCACTTCCACTTATACAACTATACTTGAAGACAAGTCTTACTATTACAGTTGAAAACCTATCAGACTTACTCTGTAGTATTTATCAGGAACTAAATCATCTCCGGGGTAATTCTTCTACTCCTCTTCTGCTGATGCGGAGTTAATCGGCCAAATTCTTCTCTTTCTGAAAAGTTTTTATAAAGCAAGAATGAGCTACATAATGCTCAGCAAGTTCACCTTTTTGTAAAATAATAATGTGGTTTATTTCGAAAACATTCCCAACTATATGGGTATATATCTCAGATTTCAAAACGTAATTGGACAATGAATATGTCCGAGTTTGAATAAAACATCTATACTCACTAAGGAGCTTTAAGAATAACAAATGAACCCTTTATAAGGTTCCCATTTCAATATATCTCAAGTTTGAAAATATATACATATGAGCATATCATTTTCGGCAAAACACTCTACGATTAACATACTGTACAGGGAATACATCATTCCAAACCTCTTTCCTTCCATTAGCTTAGAAGGTTTCTCACACAAAAACATTTCATTCTTTGAAACAATTGCAAGAGTGCACTAACACGTGCCAATCTTTATAGAAAATCTTGCAGTTCTAGATACTGCACGATGTCAATATTTTTCTTATCAAAAACCACACTATCGGCAACTTGGCACTTAGGCCCAAGAAGCAGTGTTTGAGTATTTTTCCAAAGTGGAGGATGGGACTGGAAGAAAACATAAAAACCTGACAAGGATTGACGATGATCAGTCGCCACATCCAAGTCCAATAATCCGCGGGTCTTCTCTACCGGTAGAAGGATAGAAACTACATCCGTAACTATCCCCTGGTGAAAACTACATCCGTAATCACCCTCGATGAAAACTACATCCGTAATCATCCTTCGGCAACACCTGGGCCGGAATAATAATTGATGGACCGCCTGGCTCACGGCCGCTTACACATCCCGGGAATCGTTCGTCAATGGTTCCCACACCTGCCAGAGCCCCTTTTTCTTTTTCTTTTAAAACTTGATTTTGATTGAAAACTGAGTAATTGAGGTTCGACATCAGTCGACCGATGATTCTTGAAATCATACAAGAAGCAAACCTGACCGGGGGTTTTCGAAAATGTTTTGAGTTCGAAAGAGTTCGAGTTTGAAAGTGCTAAAGGTATCTTGGATTAACTTTTTCTTTAAAATAATGAACAATAATTAATAAATGATATTTTAAGATTTAATATTAATAATTAATAAAATAATTATTTAATTAAATAAGCTTTTAATCCAAGATAGGTATTTTGAGTATTTACGAAGATATAAAAATAATTACTTGAGTATACGATACTCCCCGAATGACCCTTCGGGTTTTTGCAATTTAATTACGAAATAATAATATACCGCTCCCCGGTCAATAGTATATACGGACCGCTACGACCTCTATTGCTAGAGTCGTTGTCCGAAGAAAACATTTCATTCTAAGTTCAAGGGGTGCAAACATATATGTACTTATACATCTCAATTTCATCGATACTTCGATAAACATAAACATTTGATATGATTGAAAACTACAAACACAACAGTGAAAGTCCTTGTATATGTAAGTTTTGAAAAGTAAACTTGCCTTGGTGAGGTTGAGGTGGTCGAGCTTGCGGAGTGGAACGATCTATACATAATCAATAGCCGATCGTTAGTACCTTAACAATATCTCTTTAATTGCGGGGTTTTAGGGGGTACAAAATTAACTTAATGACTTCGTCCATTATAGGTTCATGTCATCAATCGATTACGCTCGCCACTTATTCGACTTAGTTTGGTTACCATATCCGAATCACATCCATTACCCCTAAAATTACACTCCACTTACGACTTTTTCCCTTGCGCGAATTTTACTCTAGCATTTTTATAAAATCAAAAAATACATATTTTAATCCAATTCTTTTTGGGTAGCCTTCCCCACTGCATTTACTAGCTTCTCTAATTTTTCCATGATCCTACATAGATTTTTAGGGGTTTAAACAAGGTTCACAAGGGGACCATTTAGTGCAGTCCGGAATCCAGAAACACATTTCACTTCTCAGGCCATAACTCAAAATCTATACATCACCTAGTCATGAACCTTACATTTCTGGAAACTACATTCGAATACCTTTCCAACAATATATATTAGGACTTCAGGGGACAAGATTTGGGGGTTCAAACCCCTCTTACAAGACAGTTCAAGTTCCTGGAAAAATCTCAGCATACTTATATCACTTAACCAACCAAGAATCTTACATCCACATCACAACCATCATCTAAACCACCAAGATCATACCTTACAACATAAGTGGAGTTACATATATTAACCACAAGCATAAAAATAACAACCACAACACTTAAACTCAAGATCTACATCATCCATCACTTATATGTCCAAGATTCACACTAATAATCATGGATCTAACATTAAACATCACAAATAATTCATGGCCAAGAGGGGTTTGGAGTTTTATACCTTCTTGAGTAGCTAAAGACCTTGGGTGAGCTTTACAACCACTAAGAACACTTGGATGAGCCTTTAAAGACCTTAATCCTTCAAGATCTAAACGATAAACATACATGGTTACTATTCACTCAATCTTCAACAATTTATAACTCAAGATTGGATGGTTAGAATGGCTTGAAATTCATAGCATACCTTCTATATGGAGTGTAGAGGACCTAGGAATTTTGCCTTGAATTAAGAGTGAAGAAAAGTGGAAGAAAGAATTTCTTCTTCCTCCTTTTTCTACCTTGGCCGAGAGCAAAGAAGCTAGGGGGGACAGTTTCTTGTTTTGCTTTTTGGGTTGGTTGAAATAAAGTGTAAGGTGTGGTGGATATGTATTAAGTGTGTGTATATGTCTCACATGGTACAAGCCTAGTGTATAGGCCACCATACCCTCTTGTCTCCTTGGAAAATGGTACCAACTAGTTACTATTCCTCTTGTCAACTTGGTATTACTAGTTTGCTTTCCTAACTACTTAGTTGCATGGGACTTGCATGCAATATCATTCCTTGTATCATTATTCTTTCACCAATGCTTGTCACTTAATCTTTAATTCGTATCGTATCTTAATTAATTTCTCGTAATAATATTTTGTCGCGTAGAGATTTCCCTTGTAATTCCTTAAGTACTTAATTGTGTAAATTCCTCGAATATCCATAACTCCTCGTCATAATTCTTAATAAATCTTTTAATACTCCAATAACTCTCAAGTTCCAAGTTTTATAAATCTTACTAACAATAAGATTCTTGCCTTCAACAATCTTCCCTTTATCTTTCATAGTAAATGTAACAACATAGTTTCTCAGACAATCAATTCCATTAAACAACAGGGATGACTAGAAAGGTTCCAAATTGACAATGTCACATGATATTATATAAAAGAAAATATTACAAAAATTAGGGTTCTTACACAAACGCTTCACATCCCCAAACTTTCATAAATTAAATAGAAAATATCACATATGGTGTCTTTTGAACCGATTTTGAAGGAACTCGGTTTAGTGTTTGTGCAGCCGTCTCTAGGGCATAACCCCGGAAACTGATTGGAAGATCCGCATGACTCATCATCGACCGTACCATGTCCAACAAGGTACGATATCTCCTTTCAGACACCCCATTCCATTGTGGTGTTCCAGGAGGAGTGAGTTGTGATACGATACCACACTCCTTTAGGAAATTCTTGAATTCCAAGCTTAAGTATTCTCCCCCACGATCAGATCGTAGAGTTTTAATACTTTCGCCTAATTGCTTTTCAACTTTAGCCTTATACTCTTTGAATTTTTCAAATGATTCAGATTTGCTCTTCAAAAGATACACATATCCGTATCTACTAAAATCATCAGTAAAGGTTATGAATAATAAAAGCCACCTCTTGCCGTCATACGTATTGGACCACATACATCGCTATGTATCAATTCCAATCTTTGGTGGCCCTCTCACCTTGACTGGTAAAAGGAGCTTTAGTCATTTTGCCAATGAGACATGGTTCATATTCTTCGTATGATTCAAAATCAAACTTATCCAAGTATCCATCCCTATGTAATTTGGAAATGCGATTCTCATTTGTAAGGCCTAAACGATAGTTCCAGAGGTATGTGTGATTTGAGTCATTTGTCTTTAGACGTTTGTTATTTATATTATAGACAGGAGTATCAAGATCAAGAACATATAAACCATTAAACAAACGTGCAACCCCATAGGTAACATTATTGAATGAAAACGAACAACCATTGTTCTGAATCAAAAACGAAAAACCAATCTTGTCCAAACAAGAAACGGAAATAATGTTTCTGCAAATCGCATGCACGTAATAATAGTTCTCAAGTTCTAAAATAAGCCCGATGGTCAACGATAAATAATAAGTCCCTACAGCTAAGGCAGCAACCTTTGCTCCATTACCAACACATAGGTCGACTTCTCCTTTCACCAAAATCCTACTCCTTCGAAGTTCTTGCACATTCATACAAATGTGGGAACCACATCCTGTATCCAATACCCATGATGTAGAAGGAGATAAATTGACTTCTCTAACAGAAATACCTGAATCCAAAATCTGAACAGCCTTCAGTTTCTTCAGATCCTCCAAATTATTTTGACAGATTGCAACACCTCCTGTAGGCTTCAAAGCCCTTTTAGGAGTTTGTCTTGGATTAACATTAGATTTGGATCCAATCCTCTTCTTGCCTTTCCATTGCCAATCGAGGATGTTTGTTCTTGTCATCTTGTCCTTCTCAAGGACTGATCGTACAGAGAAGTTTATTTGAGTTGTTTGTCATTTGAATATCCATAATATTAAAATGCATAAAATAATTAGTCTACGGTATTATTAATTTATGTTCAAGTGATTATTCATATATATTTAGAATATATATCCCACTATTTTTATCAAATTAATAGCCCTACCTATCAATTCGGCAAAGTTTCTCTAAACCTTTCTAGTGAGCCATGATCCATATTTCATCTTGACCTATGTCAACCACTGGTAGTCCTTAAAACTTGATTATTTAGGTAGACAATAGTTGTCAATTATATCATATATAATTCTTGGATAGTTTGGTGAACAACGATTGATTTTATCTATCTAATAGATATTTAACCAAACTCTATGCTTCTAAGTTCATAATAGTTGAATATAACCTTTTATTTTCACCTTATTATGACGACTCAGTTAAGTTAGACCCAATGATACAACGGCCAAATATAACCGTTTATATTTGTCGCATCTCACCACGATAGACAGGAGTCCCCTGCCACTGACAGCCCTTCCCCATATCGATCTAGGATTCGATGAGTGTTCATTCATTGGAAAGCATCTGATTAAAAACTTAATATTTTGTTAAGGGGTTTAGAAAATTTATAACGATCATGATCACATCATAAAGAGATCCTCAATTTTCCTTGAACCAAATATTTCAAATTGACATCTTAAATTGTTCATTTCCCAGGTAGATGGAGGATCCCAATGGTCACACTTAATACCCATTAACCTTACGAATACGCATATCCGCTTTTGTCAGAAAATCCCAATTTTAGATATCAAAAATCCATATTTAATTCCGTGTTTTAAAATTCCATATTTCATAAACACAAGAATCTCATGATCGTTTGTTAATTTTAAAATCTTGAATCGTTACAGATTTTATCTTGTTTATCATGGCAAGCATGGCACGGGTGTCGTATCTAATACATACATGATTAATAAACATGCATCTTTATCTCTACACATACATTGTATCGCATACATTCATATATATGTAATATGCATAAATTTAACGTGTTTGGTTATGGCCCATCCTATGTGATCTTTTCAAGCTAATGAAAAGATCAAGGTCAATCTATGGTGGTTAACAAAATACAATTTAAATACATGTCTTCTCCATTGCATCTTCGTGGGGAATCGCTTCCTTGCTTCATGTTCTTCTTGTCTTCTTTAATAGTTACATTGAAAAATTGAAAAACATTCTACACTAATAAATTTACAAGATGAACTCGAGTTACATTCGAGATTTATTAATTACAAGGAATAAAGACATGCAAGTTGTATTTAGAAACCAAACCATAAAATCAAAACCACAATCCTATTGGTCTTAGGACCATAACCAATCACGATGCTCATATAACAATTAAGAACATGTAACCATATCATACTTCAGATGATCCAATCAAAGAAATCATATAACGCAAAAATCAGAAAATCAGAATCAAATTTTGATAATAACAAATCGTCGTTTTCAAGCACTAAACCACATCAAACGCCTTACAGACGAGTCGATGATAGCTTTGCTATCAGTTTTGTTCAAACACTCGTTTCTAGTCAGAAAACATATATCGTTTGCGAAAATCGGACACTAGACACAGATTTCACCAAATCTTAACAGCGTATACTGAAATCGTATTGTATACAATCCCCATATATCCTTTGCGAAAATCGGACACAGTATGCATATTTCACTAAATTTGCACAGTTTTCCGGAAATCGTATCGTATACAATCTCCAAAATAAGAACAAACATGTATCATATACATTCAGCAATTTATACAATCATCCCGTGCTTATACAATCCACTAATATATCACATGTTCAAAACATATACATACACATCTCGTATAATCACAAAACCATGGGAAATCACATACATGCTTACATACACAAAAACTGTTAAACACATAACCGAATTAAAAGCGTTTTGCAAGTAGCTCTGATGCCATTGAAGGGTTTCGAGTATCAAACGCAGTGGAAAACAATAATTAAAACAATAAAATCCATCAACAAACATGCTAATCTTTATGCATTATAATTGTCCCATATTAAAATGCTCGATTAGGGATATTTAAGTCACATAGTTAAAGATATAGAATACATGTTCTATATTCCAAGGACATTTATTACTCTTATATTTATATCGCGGTAAATTAAGACATAATAAATTAATGTAGAATAATCAGTAGAACATGATCATTAAATAACAAAATTGTCTTTCCTAGAAGCACAACTACATTGTCTCTAGGGCACTAACACTATCAAGTTCTGGAAAGGCCGACTGAATTGGGGAAGAACACATCTGTTTTAGGGATCAAAAGACAAAGGCACTTTTGAATATATTTTTTTCCCATGCTAAAAACCATAAAAAAAACCCAATTATAAAAGCTTCTAAAAACGAAATTAAATAGAAAATTATCAGAAAAATAAATTTTATGAAATTATAAACATCCCCATATTTTTAGGATCAAAAATGGATTAATTATGAATTTTACAAGTTTTAGCACTTTAAATGAAATAAAACTTTTAAAATCATTTTAAAATACTGAAACACCCAAAATAATTCACCCAACAATTTTAAATACTAAATAATATTATAAATAGGATAATACAAAAGATTTTGGACTTTTTAAATACTCCAATGATTTTATAAAAAATTTCAAAGATCAATAATGCATGATTTAAATAAATTTTATTTATAAAAACGCAAATAAAAAATTTCACGGACTAGCACGTCACACATATATCACCATATAAACATGTAAACATGATGTCACATATTTTTTAACCTAAAAAAAATTTCACACCATATATTCCACATTTAATATTAAATAATAATATTTATAATTACGATATTTTCTAGGGCGTTATAATTGGGCCTCCAGTGGCAAGGCCTGGACAGGCCCAACCATGACAAGTTTAAAAGGAAGTTTAATATTATAGGCCTTATTATAGCTGCTAATGGTATCCTCTTTATGAAATTTGTTACAACAGTTATAAGCATCTAACTCAGCTAACGAGGGATATTCATCCCCACGAACGTTGATCATCTCAATTAAATTCATATAAGAGGAACGAATTTCGATATCGTTACCACTCTTGGATGCAGAATTCATCTTAGCAAGGCGTTGTGCAGCTTTGTCCGCCATTGATTGTTAGTCACAGAGGCATGCCTGTATATATCTAATAACAAGCCTAATTGTTTGAAATGCTATGCATTACTTACATGACCTCTTAACTGAGGGAACCTCTAGTTGTAGAATTTCTACTTGTTGTAGTACTTGTAATAGGCATCAATTTCTATCTGTGTAACTGTAATTAAAAGTCAGAGAATAATGCTTGAAAGAAGTTCCAAGGATCATGCCTCAAGCTTGAAGATCAAGACTGTAAAAATAAACACAGTTAGAATTTGAAGAATGAAGATTTGCCTAATTACCAATTTGAGAAGCATCATTCGAGTTCTCTAGGAGTCAACAAGTCAAAGTTCCATTCGATATCTCAATGACTCATGAAGCTATTCGACATCTTAGGGATTCGATAAGTCAAATGCTCTATTCGACAACTTAAGGATTCCTGGAGAAAAGACTAATTCGAGAAGTGATTCGATATGTCAGCATTGTAGTATTCGAGAACTCAGAGTTATCTAATCCTAGTTCTCGAATCGATTACTAAGTCACTTCTCGAATACAATCTTGGAGACAAAATACTGGAGAAATTGTACAAGTCAGACACCTGCAACAAGCCAAAGCACTTTATGGACCACAAACTGTAAGGTACTTTGGAAAGCCTACAAAGAAGCTTAGAGAGATGTTTCAAGGGACAAGCTGCTAAAGAAGTGGATCTGAACAGAGTTAAAGGAAGTCAAATCTCAAGCCGTTTGGATGTTACTCAAAAAGGATAGACATACTAGAAAGTAATTTATCCTATAACCTTATTTGTAGTAAGTAGGTTGTACTCATGTTCTATAAGAGTACAACCTCACTTCTCTAGTAGTTAAGTTTTTAAGATGCACATCTTTGAGTATACATCTCTCTGAGAAAACGAAGCTGAGAATACTATCAATTGTATTCACAGTCTGTAGCAAATCTTTATCTAATAATAAATTATATTAAAGTGAATATCGTGTCTTGTGTTGATCATTATCTGCACTCATAACTCTGCAAACACAAATCACATATTCCGCTACACACACACACCATTCAGATTCAAGAACAAGAAAAGTTCAAGAATCCATACACCCCGCCCCCCTCTATATTCTTTTAGTGTGTTCATTACTCAACAAGTGGTATCAAAGCAGGCTGTTTATTAAAAAACAGAAAACGATCATGAATACACCAAAGACTACAGGAACGATGAAGATCCCAAAGTTCGACAAAGAGAATTACAACCTCTGGAAGATTAAAATGTTGTTGTTCATCAAAGCTGCTAACCCTCTATATCCTTATATCCTCAAGAATGGTCCCTTTGTTCCACAACAAGAGATCCCTGAAAAGATAGTTGGAACCCTAACCATTCCAAGAACCTATGTGGCCAAGGAACCATCCAAATGGACAGACTTAGAGAAAGATAAGGTTGCCTTGGATAATCATCTCATGTTGCTAATAATAGATTCTATTGAGATGTCAATGTTTGCCAATATAGCTTCATGCAAATCAGCAAAAGAGATGTGGGATCACATTGAGGTATTGTGTGAAGGAACAGAGGAGGTTAAAGAAAACAAGAAATAGATACTGGTCACACAGTATGAAGCTTTCATGGCACAGACCAAGGAAAGTATTACTAACATGTTTGAAAGGTTTCACAAGCTGGTGACCGTGCTACAGATGAATAGGAAGGTTTACAGCACTAAAGAGTTGAACATGAAGTTTCTATTGTCTTCTCCAAACCACCTAGAGTAGAGGGTCATTTCTCTAAGGGAAAGAGATTTGAACAAAATCACATATGATGTGCTCTATTGGGTTTTAAAGACTCATGAGCTTGAGTTTCTTCAGAAGAGGGCTATACAAGCCAACCAAGGCAGAATGATAAACACATCATGTGCCTTGATTGTTAGCAAATCTGTTCAAGACCTAGAAGCATCTACAAGTCAGCTGAGGATAGAGGAGATAGTAGATGATGAAGAAACTGAAGGTGAAGTGACTGAACCTGTTGAAGAAAAGGAAGAAGATGAGTTCTATACTCTTGAAGAACTAGATGGCATGGAGAACACTTCATATGCTTTCATGGCCAGGAGATTTCCAAACATCAGATTCAAGAGGAACCAACCCTTTAAACTTAGATCTCAAAACCATTCATTCAACAAGAGCAAGACACCTGTGAAAGCAAGCAAGAATAAATTCAAAACCAGCCATGTGGATAGGTCATCTGTAAGGTGTTATAGATGCAATGACCTAGGGCATTTTGCCAGTGAATGCAAGAAGCCTAAAAAGAAGGATAAGGAGTTTCTAGAGCTTGAAGCTAAGTATGAGGCCCTTCTGAAAAAGCAAACACAAGGCAAGGCCTACATAGCTGAAGGGAAGTTTTGGGATGATTCTGATAGTGATGGAGAGAAGCAAGAATTTTGTAACTATGCCTTGATGGCTGATTCCAAGGATGAACAATCTCCATCTGACTCTCAGGTACCATCTCTCACTACTATAGATATGTCTGTTTCTGAATATAAATGTATGGTTGAACAACTGTCTATTGAAATGTTTAATATTCATACTAGTATGACTGTTGCTAATGAAGAGATTACTAAATTTTCTACAAGAAATGAACTGTTAAACAAGAAGAATGAGGAACTTGAGCTAACTGCTATGCAAGTAGATAACCTCAAGAAAGATGTTGAATATATACAGAATAAGGTTCTATGTGCTAGTCAGGTAGAAGGCTCTTAGGGATGAACTAACTGAAAATAAATTCAAACTGAAAGCTTTTAACAACTCCTCTAGTCTATTTCTTTCTCAAGGAGATTATGATGGTGTCAAATGGAAAAATATGGCATCTATCTTATGACACCTTGAAGGTTCTAAAATTAACAGAGATTGATGCTATCTCGGAGCTAATTGAAAAGAATGGAGAAAACAACAAGAGCTTATACTCTGAACTTAGGAATGGTCAACAAGCTAGATTGCGTTAAGTGTGCATTAATCGAAGAACCATTCTCTATCAGTCTGGTACAAAGATAGAAGATGTCAATCAGCTTGTCATTCCCAAGGATCTCATTATTAAAAATCACAGACTTATAATTGACATCATTGATCAACTGCAAAAGAAGAATGGGATAAGAACTACTGAAGAGTTAGAAGCATTGCATATTCTCAGAACTTTCGTAGCAACTAGCTCTGTCCCAGAGATGGCTAAAGCAAGGAGGAATAAGGATGATGAAGGTGAAGATAAAAGTGATAGGAGAAGAAGACATCACATGAGTAAAGACAAGAAAGGAAAGATGATAAGAACAAGAAGGGAGATGATGGAAAAGATGGAGGAAAAATCTATGAGAGGAAAAGTGGAAAACAGCAAGCCCTAGGCATTACTAACAGTAACCTCACCACAACACAAGACTCTAAGTCTAGGGTGAATACAGTTAGTAATGACCTACCAAAATCTACATCTATGGCTTCTACAACTGTTTTGCCACTTCAAGAAGAGAAGAGTCAACACAAGAAACCATTTCTATGTTTCCAAAAGCAAACTGCTAATGGTATAGTACAATGGTCAAGAAGTAAAGGCAAGTTTCTGCCAATCAACCAAGTGAAAAAGACCAAGTTCAAACAAGCTGCAAAAAGAGTAAAGCCATCTAAATCAAGGGCCCTAACAATCATTCCAGGATTAAAACTCCTACCACTAGATGAAGACTTTGATGAAGACCAACTACAATTTCTAAGAGCTCAAAGAATCTACTATGCTGCCATTGTGAATGACTGCCTTGAAATCAAATACACTGTTGGAAGACAAAAGAAATTCAAATAAGGGGGATGTCAAAATTGGGGCAAGCTATATGACATAGAAAGAATTATTGCAGTGTTGGAATCTAAAGACAAGGTGGAGAGGGTATGGAAGCTGGAGTTGATTGACTTTGTGAAAATGAAGAGAGACTATGATGAGAAGATAAGAAAGGGGTGCTTTGAGAAATGGCTAGAAAGGGAGAAGGAGCTAGAGAGGCTGGAAGTTGAATCAGAAAAGCTAAGGGCAAAAGGATTGTGTAGAGTTCAGTTAAACCCCTATGTGGTGAAGTATAGAAGAAGAAATGGAGATCAGGTCAATATAAGAATGAACCTACTCAATCACTACCCTTCAAACATTCTGGAACCAGTACTTGAAGACTTCAAAAACTCAATTCTGATTGAAGAACTGGATGCTATGGCATAGATCATAAGGGCTATGGATGAGAATGCAAGGAAGGAAAAAGAAAGGAAACAGAAGGCATATGATGATCTTCAAGCCAAAGCAATGTAGATGGAATCAAATGACAAAGGCTAGTATTTCATCATAGTCTATAAGATCACACACCTTGTAGTTCTATCCATGATGTGTATCAAAATTCATACATGTACTGTTAATGTTCTATCTTTATGTATGTTAGGCTTGTTATCATACATGAAATTGTGACTAAGGGTCTTACTCACAATTTGGGGGAGATTGTTAGTCACAGAGGCATTCATGTATATATCTAATAACAAGCCTAGTTTTTTGAAATGCTATGCATTACTTACATGACCTCTTAACTGAGGGAACCTCTAGTTGTAGAGTTTCTACTTGTTGTAGTACTTGTAATAGGCATCAATTTCTATCTTTGTAACTGTAATTAAAAGTCAGAGAATAATGCTTGAAAGATGTTCCAAGGATCATACCTCAATCTTGAAGATCAATACTGTCAAAATAAACACAGTTGGAATTTGAAGAATGAAGATTTGCCTAAGTACCAATTCGAGAAGCATCATTCATGTTCTCTAGGAGTCAACAAGTCAAAGTTCCATTCGATATCTCAATGATTCAGGAAGCTATTCGACATCTCAGGGATTCGATAAGTCAAATGCTCTATTCGACAACTTAAGGATTCCTGGAGAAAAGACTAATTCGAGAAGTGATTCGATATGTCAGCATTGCAGTATTCAAGAACTCAGAGTTATCTAATCCTAGTTCTCGAATCGATTACTAAGTTACTTCTCGAATACAATCTTGGAGACAAAATACTGGAGAAATTGTACAAGTCAGAAACCTGCAACAAGCCAAAGCACTTTATGGACCACAAACTGTAAGGTACTTTGGAAAGCCTACAAAGAAGCTTAGAGAGATTTTTCAAGGGACAAACTGCTAAAGAAGTGGATCTGAACAGAGTTAAAGGAAGTCAAATCTCAAGCCGTTTGGATGTTACTCAAAAAGGATAGACATACTAGAAAGTAATTTATCCTATAACCTTATTTGTAGTAAGTAGGCTGTACTCATGTTCTATAAGAGTACAACCTCACTTCTCTAGTAGTTAAGTTTTTAAGATGCACATCTTTGAGTATACATCTCTCTGAGAAAACGAAGCTGAGAATACTATCAATTGTATTCACAGTTTGTAGCAAATCTTTATCTAATAATAAATTATATTAAAGTGAACATCGTGTCTAGTGTTGTTCATTATCTGCACGCATAACTCTACAAACACAAATCACATATTCTGCTACACACACACCATTCAGATTCAAGAACAAGAAAAGTTCAAGAATCCATTCACCCCCCCTCTATATTCTTTTAGTGTGTTCATTACTCAACATTGATTTTCAAAGGAAGAATATTAAACCTAGAAAATGCGAGGTAGAAGATAAATATGCAAGGAAAAAATCCAAAAACCTTCAAAGATCCCAGAATCCGGTGAGAAATGCCAGAAATTGCAGAGAAAGACTCTCGGGAAACCGCCAGAAATTGCCATGATTAAGGAGAGACTTGAGAGAAATTTAGAAAGAAATTTGTAAGTGTTTAGAGTGAAATGAGAAGTGAAATCTCACTTCACTCATTTATAGGAATTTTTTAGCCGGTTAATAACTGGTTGAAATTCCAAGGAACCGATAATAGCTGGTAAAGGCCCACAGGCCCAAAAAGGGGGAAAAATCTGGAAAGTTCTAGAATGAACTAGAAAATTCCAGAAAAAATTGGAATTTATTCAATACAAAATAAAAGTATGAAAAAGTTGAGCTTGGCCCAATAGGCCTAAGGCCTAATAAGTCCAGGAACCAAAACTAAAATATAAGGATATTTGGATATATGTAAATTTTTGACCAGAATCCTAATCGATTTCGATCAGGAATCTTGGTCGAAAAGCCTTCGATCAGAGTGTCAAAATTGGCCTTAATTCAACCAGAATTTTGATCAATTTCAATCAGGAATCCTGGTCGAAACGCCTTCGATCAGAGTGTCAAAAATGGCCTTAATTCGACCAGAATCCTGATCAATTTCGATCAGGAATCCTGGTTGAAAAGCCTTCGATCATAGTGTCAAAAATGGCCTTAATTCGACTAGAATCCTGATCAATTTCGATAAGGAATCCTGGTCGAAAAGCCTTCGATCAGAGTGTCTAAATGACCTTAATTCGACCAGAATCCTGTTCGATTTCAATCAGGAATCCTGTTCGAAAAGCCTTCGATCAGATTGACAAAAAGGCCCTTAATTCGACCAGAATCCTAGTCGAATGAACCATGACATAAGTCAAAGGCCCAGTCCACAATTCACATTTATTAAGCCCAGAAATAATTGGGCCCAATCTATCAAACAATAGGCCTAATAAAATTAAGAAGGCCCGATAAAGATTCAAAAAAAAATTATTCGACCAGGATCCCGATCGAATTCGATCAGGAATCCTGATCGAAAAATCTTCGACCAGACTGCACAAATTACCCTTAATTCGACCAGGATCCTGGTCGAATTCGATCGGGAATCCTGGTCGAAAAGCTGTCGACCATGATGTCAAAATGACCATTTCTTCGACCAGGATGACAGATTGAGCAGAAATTCAACCAACATCCTGATCGAATTCGATCAGGAATCTTGGTCGAAAAATATCAGACTTTAATTAAATTTTTTTAGAAAAATATGGAAAATTTGGTAAAAATAATATATTTTGGGTAAATTTGGGAGGAAAAATTCCAAAAAATCCAGGAAAATAGGGAAAATTTGTGAAGTTATTTCCAAAGGCTATATGCCCAAAATATTTTTAATAAAACAATTCAAAAATAATGAAAAATACCTGTGAGTACAAGAAAAGTATGAAAAATGCAAGAAAATTATTTATATATTTCTGTGAGACGTAAACACTATCATTTAGCCTCGAATATGGCAAATCAACGTAAATGTGTAGGTCGCTCCACACTTTACACTTAAGACGGTATCTGTGAAACACTAGTGTATATAAGCTTTTTAACTTCAAATAAAACCTGATCGTTTTTCTTAGAAGTTGAGGGGCAAATGATATGGGCTGAAAGTAGGCCTTAAAGACAAATTTAATGTTGCATTAAATGAATCTAGATTGGTCCAAGGTTGAAGCCCAATTATGAGGCCCAAAACCCTAATTAATTATTAATTTCGTAATTAATTATTCAGCTAATAATAGGACTCTAATATTGAGTCCAATAAGGAGCTAAATTCTTCAAGGAGTAGCCTCCAAGACATATGATTCCAACAGAAATCAACCTTCCTCATGGAAGGATCTACAATTCCATCTAGAGTGGGTAACTTGTCCACCAAGTTACCAAAACCTACCCTAACTCCAAGGCATCTGATGCTTATATAAAGGGCCTGATCCCTCACCTCAGAACTACATTTTTGGCTTGATTCTTGTTAACTGCAAAATACGTAGGCATCTTGTGAAGACAAGGTTCGAGTCACGAATCACTTGATCAGCCATTAAATCTTGAAGCTCACAAAACCCTGCAACCAACACATAATAAATACACCCTACTTTTTATTCCACAACAGGGGGGTTGAATACAATCTAGTTAAATTTTCACTTTTCTTTTCGAACTATGAAAATTTCACTAGACAAAAAAATATAGATTTAAGTGTGTATCTAACTTAAGTATATTGTTATTTAAATAACATGAATCTAACTATTATAAAATTTCAATAATAAAATCTTTAATAGATATACAAACTACTTTAAATAACAATGAGATCTAATTATAAAATCTCAATGATAAATTTTGAGCAAATCTAATTATTTACCTCAGATGAATGTAAGTAATCTACTACCCCACAAATTCTTTTATCTCCCCATGTCATCTCCCACCTACATCATCTAAAATATGTGTATGTTGAAAGTTAACATTGTGTATAGTAATACTTTTCTTTCTCACACATATCAAACAGAGTAGTATTTTTCTTTCTCAGCCCACTAATTCTTTTATGATAACATTTATTAACATCATTGAGTATCTCCCCATGTCATCTCCCACCTGCATCTACTAAGGTATGTTGAAAATTAGCATGATCTATAGTTGTACTTTTCTCAATCACATATATTAAGCACAATAGTATTTTTCTGTCTCAGTTTGATACAACTTTGTAAATTAACTAATAAGCGGAACCTTCTATATGTCAAATAGAAGCTAATATCTTGAATCTCCTTGATCAAAGGTTTATGTTTTTTAACAATGTTTTTAGATAATTCATCTACAATCAATCATGAGAATTTTAACAAGTTGTCACAAGAGCACAATAATTACAAAATCAATATAAAAATATTAGTGAAAACTGTGCTTTTTTTAAATAATTAAAGACTGTACTTACACATGTTTTTATTTGGGTATAACTACACCTGTAGTCAAACAAAAATGACATCCATGGATAAATCTGTAACATAACAACATAAATTGTGTATTACTGATACTATATAAATATGCATCATGTTAATCTTATGTAGTTAAAGTTTACTGATCCATCTAAATCTTATGAACATAGAATTGAGCTAGAAGCATATAAATATTCTTAACAAAGGATCGAGCAAATATAAAAAAGAATAACGAAGTCACATAACAAACTAAGACGTGATCAAAGGTTTGATATCAAGAAATGTCATCGATTAAAGAGTGATATTTTCCTATTTTTAGAACTTTCTAATGCATACAATCTAAGTATTACATATCTATGTATATGTGTGTGGTTCCATATTGTTACTATTCTCATCTGTATTTAACTCAATTTTTAGAAAAATTGTGTTGTGGCTCAAAGACATATAACTCTGAAGAAAGAGTAAAGTGCACTTTGTGTACCTAAACTTTGGCCAAGACACCACTTGAAATACCATGGTTTCAAATATACCACGGGCAATACTGAAAAAACTAATTACTTAAACTTAGTGTACTGCCGTCTATCTGTGTCTAACGTCGTTAATTAGTCAGGGGTAAAGAAGTTTTTTCACAGTTGGTGTTATGCCCTAACCTGGCATAATGGATAAATTGATTTGATCACTTAAATTGATGGTTCATAATCTATGATGGGCCTAGAAGATGAAGATTGGGTCACTAAAGCCCACTATTGGAATCAGCCCGGCATATTTTGGCAATAATACTTCTATTACAGGAGCATCTCGCGATGCGGCGCCTCGCTGGCGATGCTCGCAGGGGGATCGCTTCGCTTTGCACCATGTCTATGACTTACAGCGAGATCGTTATCTCCTCTTCTTTGGAAGGCTCATGGTCGGACTCAAGGTCGCATGAGTAGCTAAGCACAGGGATCGCTTCGCGTGGCCAGGCCTCTCTAGGTCGCATGCAAGGGCTCTGATGGATCATTCATTCCAAACCTATCCGTTCGAGGTCATGGGCTTCTACAGCTGGATCATGGATAGGATCGATGACTCATTGCCACATCAGCCCTAGCTACACGGGCTTGGACTTTGGCTTATCTCTTAAAACCCTAGCCCGCCTAGGTAACTTGTGGCCCAAGAACTACGTCAGGCTTGATCCCTATAAATAGGGTACGTAGGCACCTTGATACGGATGAGAAACAGTTTACCTGAAAAACACCTATCAAGCTCAGCCACATTCATACACACAAACCCTAAACCTTTGTTCTTCTTTCGTTAGCAAAATATCCGTATTTTGCTCCGATAATCCAGCTAAACCTCCAAAATATTGTTATACAATATTCTCCCTATAACATTTGGCGCTAGAAGGAGGGGCTAGTCATTGAATTGGGAGAACGATGACTAAATCACACAAGAAGAGGAACGATGGTGAGACCCCGGGGTCGCATAAGGTGAACAAGGACGATCCGCTGACAAGAGGCCCCCCAGAGGACGAAGCGTCCAAGGACAACTCTCAGACTGGGAACAGGGAGGAGCACACTCCCCCAGCACAGAGGGTGACATTGAACAGCGAGGTCATGTCTTTCCTAAAAGGCCTCGGTGAGCAGGTGACCGCTGTGCATGAAAGGGTCGCAAAGGTAGAAAGGCGCTATAGTTCTAGAGGATCGAAGAGGAATGCAAGGACAGGCGGCAGAGCACCCGGGGAAGGAAGCAAACTCCCCCCTAAGAAACTTGTTGATGACTTCGATGATGTCCTAACAGATCAAACCAACCCTGACTGGAATGAGGGGGAGGACTCGCTCGGACAGAAAGGGGGATCGCATGACAAGGTCGCCTCATCTGAAGGGAGATCGGTCAGTGTTTTTGATCGTCTCGGAAAGAAGCTAACTGAGCACGACCTTCGACTAAAGTTGGAAAAGGCTAATGCGCCTCGTCATGAAGGATCTAAGAACAGGAGTAAGGGCACGCATCGACAATTGTCTCCTCGAGATCGCGAACGGTCATATCGTCGCGATGACAGACCCCCCTCTCTCCGTAGAGAGCGTGAGCGGTCCCATCGTCGCGATGACAGACCCCCATCTCATCGAGACCAGGCACGATCTCAATATCTTGAAGAAGATCGTAAAAAGAAGGATCGCGGGAATGACCAGGAGGAGTCCAGTGTCCTAAAAAAGACCCAGTCTCATCATGGAAGCACGGGGGGTAAAAAGGAGGCTGAAAAGGAGGTCAAGGTAGGAGACTATAAGCTGGAGGAGTTGAAGAAGGCCCTGAACGCGATGAATAGTGAGAAAGGGATCTTTAGCACTATGGGCTCGTCATCGCCCTTTACTCACGAAATTCGAACCACTCCGCTTCCTGCAGTGTTTCGAGGCCATCAGCATGATATGACCTATAATGGCGACACTGATCCAGCGGAGTTCGTGATTCGATTTAATAACGAGATGGATGTTTATCAGGTTTCATTACTAGCGAGGTGTAGACTATTTGCGGCCTCGCTCAGGGGAAGTGCTTAGCAGTGGTTTTCAAAGCTAGGGGCATTGATTGTCATCGATTCTTGGGAGCAACTCGTGGACATCTTTATCAAACAGTTCCAGTCCTCGATGCTCTACGCACCCCCTGTGTCCACCTTAGTAAACATAAAACAGAAGGAAGGCGAAACCCTTCATGATTACTTCAAAAGGTTCAATGCTGAGGTGCCTCGCGTGCGAGGTGCAAATGACGAAGCTGTGAAAAATTTCCTCATCGCTGGAGTAAGGGAAGGTACAGAATTTTGGAAAAAGCTACAAGAACAGACCCCTAGCACTCTCTCTGAATTGCACAAGATCGCTGAGCCTTTCAAGCGTGTTGAGAAGTCACTCGCAGATTTGAAGAAGAATAATGAAAGGAGTGGCAGTTGGAATAGGAATCGGGGGGTAAAAAGAAAGGACTCCAGGAGTCCGAGGCGAGGACGGGATCGAAGTCGTAGGCCCAGCCCAAAAAGGAGAGATCGCGATCCTTTGAGGCGATCCCCACCGAGATCTCGCCCCGCGAGGGATGGAGACAAGTATATCCCTCTGGTCGCCCCAATTGATCACATTTATGCAGTCAATGAAAACAAGGGGATATTCAGGAAACCTACACCGATGGGTCTGAAAGGGACCGCAAACACTAGCAGGTATTGTGCCTTTCATGAACAAACAGGGCATGATACATCAACCTGCCGAGAGCTGAAGCAACAAGTGGACCAGTTAATTCGTGAAGGAAAGTTAACTGAGTGGGCTGTTCGCAAAGTGAAGAAACATAATCCCAAGTCTGGGCTTGGGTATAATCAAGCCCCCCCACCTGAACAGAACCCAGTCATCAAAGAAAGGGAAGCGCGAGGCGGAAGTATTCATGTGATAATTGGAGGACCCCACATCGGGGGAGACAGCAATAAAGCTAGAGAGAGGTATGCTCGCGAGGCCAAGGAGCGACCCCTCACTAATGTACATCACTTGCAAGAACGACCCCCAAAGCTCTTCAAGGGGGAAGATACAAACATCATGTTCACTGAGGAGGATGCGAAGTGGGTTCATCACCCTCATTCTGATGCCCTCGTTGTTCGAATTCGCATTGGATCACAGAATGTCTACAGAGTTCTGGTTGATAATGGGAGTGCTGTGAATCTCCTGACATACGAAGTCTATCAAAAGATGGGCTACGTGGATAAAGATCTCATCCCAACTGTGGGACACTTGTATGGTTTTACTGGAGCCTCAGTGAGTGTCAAGGGTCTCATACGGCTTCCTGTGACTTTAGGTGACGAGCCCTGCATCACTACCCAGATCGCAGACTTCATGGTGGTGGATCAACCTTCAGCATACAATGCTATTGTAGGGAGGCCTATACTTAAGGAAATGAGGGTAGTCACTTCTATCTATCATCTTTCCATGAAGTTTCCTACCCCAAATGGAGTGGGATGTGTCAAGGGGGCGCAGCATGAATCACGAGAATGTTACAACAAGGCCCTTAAGTCCGCTGAAAAGGGTAGCATATCTATGGTAGACAGGATGGAGAGCGAGGAGGAAGATAGGGCTCGCAAATCGGCCTCGCGACCCTCAAATGAATGCAACATCATATCAATCGAGGAACTCCCAGCTGGTTATTTTGATAATTTGGGAATTCAGGTAGAACCAGTACCAGGTGCTTTAATGATGGAAACCTCGCAGCCAGTAATGGTTCTCCAGGAAGGGATTGTTGAAGAGGCTACAGATAGCGATAGCGAGGAGAGCCCAGAGCAGGCTGCTGTGCGAGCCGGAAAGGGAAAATGGGTTCGCAAAGAAACATCAACACTGACAGAACTGCCAAATGGTATCACACAGACAACAACTGTTGTTAAGGAGTTTGGGCACGCAGGTGTAAACCCCTGCGAGGCGGAATCTAGTCAGGCTCGTGAATATGATCTAGACTTGGATCCTCGCATCCCAGAGCATGTGGAGCGAGCGGGGGCAGCTGAAGACACGATCCCTATTCTTGTTGATGTGCAGGATCCTTCAAAGGTGTTGAAAATAGGGTCGCAACTCAACCTTGATCTGAGAGAGAGATTGGTCACTTTTCTGAAGGCCAACCTTGACGTGTTCGCCTGGTCGCATGAAGACATGATTGGGATCGATCCTAATGTGATGTGCCATAGGCTCAACTTGGATCCAAGCAAAAAAGGTTTTAGACAGAAAAGGCGACCAATAAATGGAGAGCGAGCCGAGGCTCTCAAAGAAGAGGTGGATAGACTACTCAAGGTCGGGCTCGTTAGGGAATCATTCTACCCTGACTGGCTCACGAACCCTGTCCTCGTGAAGAAGCCAAACGGAAAATGGAGAACCTGTGTGGATTTCACTGATCTCAATAAGCATTGCCCAAAGGATAGTTTCCCATTGCCAAGGATTGATCAGCTAGTGGATGCAACAGCAGGGCATGCACTCCTCTCTTTCATGGATGCTTATTCTGGGTACAATCAGATACCCGTGTACGGTCCTGATCAAGAGCACACCTCGTTTATCACGGATAGAGGTCTCTATTGCTACATAGGGATGCCCTTCGGTCTCCTTAATGCTGGGGCTACCTATCAAAGGCTCGTTAATATGATGTTTGAGAAGCAGATTGGGAAGACAATGGAAGTCTATGTAGATGACATGCTGGTAAAATCCAAAGAGGCTGGGGATCACATCGCCCACCTCGCTGAAATGTTTGATATACTAAGGAAGTACAGAATGAAGCTCAATCCACAGAAGTGTGTCTTTGGAGTTGAGTCTGGAAAGTTCTTGGGGTTCATTGTCAATCATAGGGGAATTGAAGCGAACCCTGCAAAAATAAAGGCCTTGATGGAAATGCGATCCCCAAGAAGTGTGAAGGAAGTTCAGAGTTTAACGGGACGGATTGCAGCCCTTAACCGATTCGTCTCTAAATCATCAGATAAATGCCACGAGTTCTTCAAGACAATTAAAAAGGTTGGAAAAAACTTTGAGTGGACCCCTCAATGCGAGGAGGCTTTCCAGAACATCAAGGAGCAACTTGGCTCGCCACCAGTATTATCTAAGCCCAAGGACGGGGAGACGCTCATTATCTACCTCGCAGTGTCAGAACATGCGGTCAGTGCAGTGCTAGTTCGCGAGGAGGGGAAAGTTCAGTATCCTGTGTACTATGTTAGCAAAAGGATGTTAGATGCTGAGACTCGTTACACCAACATGGAGAAGCTAGCCTATGCCCTGGTACTGGGCTCGCGGAAATTGAGGCCCTACTTTCAGGCCCATAGCATTGAGGTTCGCACAGCCTATCCATTGAGGCAGGTAATGCATAAACCAGAATCCTCAGGGAGATTGTTGAAGTGGACAGTGGAACTCAGCCAATTTGATATTGAGTTCAAGCCTCGTGGTCCCATTAAAGGTCAGGCACTTGCAGACTTCATTCTGGAATTCCCTCCTCAATCTGAGGAAGATAAAATGGCTATCATACCGATCCCAGAGACCGCATCTAGCGAGGCTAAGAAAGAAAATTCCACCTCGTGGTGGGAACTATATGTTGATGGAGCATCAAATAAGGAAGGAGCTGGGGCTGGCATCGAGTTAGTAACTCCAGAAGGTCGCAAGATACAAAGTGCAGTGCACTTCGCCTTCGAGGCCACCAACAATGCAGCAGAATACGAGGCCCTCATTATTGGCCTCAGACTGGCACTTGAAATGAAGGTAGAAAATCTCACAGCTTACAGCGATTCCATGCTAGTAACATATCAACTCTGGAGTGGGTGGCAAGCTAGAGGTGAGCAGATTGAACTATATCTGCGATGTGCACAGAAGTTGATGAAAAAGTTCAACAATATCAAAGTGGTTCATATTAGAAGAGAAAAGAATCAAGGGGCTGATGCATTAGCAAAGTTGGGGTCGCGTCGCGAGGCCACCTTACTTGGGATTATTCCACTGGAAATTCAAACAAAGCCCAGCGTGCCAGAGGAATTTGTTATGGAGATAGAGACCCCAGGGTCGACCTGGATGACCCCTATATGGGAGTATGTGAAAAGTGGAGCCCTGCCTCAAGACAAAAAAGAGGCAAGAAAAATCAAATATCAGGCAGCTCGCTATGTCATCTATGACGAGGTCCTATATAGAAGAGGGTTCAACACCCCGCTCCTAAGATGTGTGGATGGAGAAGAATGCAACTACATTCTCAGAGAAGTTCATGAAGGAATATGTGGCAATCACTCGGGGGGTAGTTCTCTAGCCCAAAAGATTCTTCGCCAGGGGTACTACTGGCCTACTTTGAAAAGAGATGCTTTTGAGTTCGCTAGAAGGTGTGACAACTGCCAAAGGATCGCTAATTATAGCAACGCTCCTGTCTCGCACCTCACCTCGCTAACGAGCCCATGGCCCTTCGCTATGTGGGGCATTGATTTAATTGGGGAGCTACCTAAGGCCAAGGGAGGTGTCAAGTATGCAGTGGTGGCCGTTGATTATTTCACCAAATGGGCCGAGGCCGAGCCACTTGCCACTATTACTGCAAAGAAACTCAAGGACTTCGTGTACAGGGCAATTGTGTGTCGCTATGGGATTCCTTATCAGCTCATATCAGATAACGGAAAGCAGTTTGATAGCAAAGACATGAAAGAGTTCTGTGAGAACCTGGGGATCAAGAAGAGTTTTTCAGCTGTGAGCCACCCCCAGACAAATGGTCAAACTGAGGCCATCAACAAAATCATCAAACATACTTTGAAGGCCAAGTTAAAGGAGAGCAAAGGCAATTGGCCTGAAGAACTACCAAGGGTCTTGTGGTCATACAACACGACCCCAAGGACCACAACTGGAGAGACTCCCTTTTCCTTAACATATGGCTGTGAGGCTATGGTCCCTGTTGAAGTAGGCTCCGGGTCGTTTAGAAGGGAACACTATGATCCCGATGCAAACGAGGTGAATCATAGATTGTACCTAGACATGATAGAAGAAACAAGAAGCGAGGCTCAGCTTCGCCTCGCAGCTTACCAACAGAGGACAGCGAGGTACTATAATGGAAAGGTCAAAGCAAGTTCTTTAAAGACAGGTGACCTCGTGCTTAGGAGAGTCATGCCTAACACTAAGGTCCCAGGCCACGGTGTCTTTGGTGCTAATTGGGAAGGGCCTTACAAAATCTATGCTACTCTCTCGGAGGGAACTTATTACCTCACAGACATGAAGGATAAGGTCATTCCGCGAGCTTGGAATGCGGAACATTTGCGCAAATACTATCAGTGAAGACATCGCTTCTGGTAGTTTCTATCTATTTCGCATGAATAAATCCATACAAAATATTGGGGGGTAGTGGTCGTATAGACACCTTCCCTTTATGATGTAATGGCATTGGGCTTTGCCCCACTTATCATTTATTGGGCCTCGCCCCACTTATCAATTATTGGGCCTCGCCCCGCTTGTCAACTTGTTTGGGCTTCGCCCCGTTTATCAATATAAAAGTTCAATTTCTTTACGAATTACTTTTTATTGTGCATTTACTTGCTTGATCGTTAACATTAACATATTAAGGTCCAAGCCATCTCAACGATGCAAGGATCGCATTTGAGGTTACTGCTACAACAATCTAAGGAATCTAAGCAAAGGCATGCAAATCTAGCATGGTTCAAGACAATTCAACAAAGATGAAATAAAGATATAATCTCGAAGTCAAAGTACTAAAGAAGCGAAGCTAAATTACTAGCAAATATGTTATGTGCAAAAATAACGAGGCAATATTGGATGGAAAAGTTAAAATGCAAAATTCATAAAGAAAGGGTCGCCATGCGATCCCAGTTCAGTTAAAGGATGATCAGAGTTAAATAAAATAATATTACAAATCGCGAAGCATTCTAAGGGTGCCCGCATCCCGAGTTCAAAAGACTTCATCAAATATATAACAAATTTTAAGAAGCAGGTGGATCTTGATTGGCAGTAGAAGTTTCTTTCAACAGCCTCGCCTCTTCAGTCAGCCTCGCCTCCTCCTCCAGCCTCGCTTCCGCAGCGTCCTCCTCAGCGATCTCCTTTTTGAGCGATTCGGCATACTCAGCATTACCTGGCCCCAGCTGATCCCAATCAAAGTCAGGGATCGTTCTGATGAACCCCTTCATGAAGGAGACTTGACCCTGGGCCAGAAATGTGTCCTGAGCAGTGGCCAATTCAGCCTTAACAGCATTGAGATCGCTTGCCAGCTTCGCGTTCTCATCGGCGCTCTTTTTAGCAGCCTCCGCGCTGGATTTCTGCAGATCTAGAAACGCTTTCTCAAAGTCATTTCTTTCCTTTCTAGCATTCTTGAGGTCGGTGCGGAGCGAGGCGGTTTCTTGGGACAGTTGTTTTTTGAATTCAGCCTGGAGGGATCGCTTGTCTTCTGTTTTCTGGAATTCAAGAACCTTGTTCTTTTTGTCCAACAGGAAGTAATTTTTGGTATGAGCAGCCTGGCGGATGAATGCTTCAGCGAGGCATTTGGTCAGAGCGTTCGCATTTTCTTCGGGAGGCGCCTTCCACCAGCCGGACGCCTCAGCCTCCTCAGTATATTTGCTTCCCAGCGAGGCAAAAAGATGCTGGGCCGCGGTAGCATTAACAGTTCGCGAGGCTGGCTGGGACGATCCGTCAGGTGGCCCATCTTTCCTTAGCCGCTTTAAAGGGCTCTGATTGGGTGAACTTTGAATTTGATCTCTAGCAGCATTTTGCTGGAGTGGAGGATCGCTGGAAGGCTTAGCCACAGGGGGCTTAAGAGGAGGAGGAGGAACTTTTGAGGTAGAGGTCGCCTTTGAAGACGCCCCTTTCTTGTTGGTTTGCAAAAACGGGGGAGGCTGGCTCTTTCCACCACGAGCAGACATATCTGTAGAAAAATGAAGAATAAGTTACAAAGCAGTTCAAATATAATTCGGCATAATGTAAAACAAGTTATGCATATGAGGTAAAAGGGAATGCGATGCGATGCATGTTTCGGTCCTAGGAGTACCCTCTTCATCTGTTATTACGACGTGAGAAGACGAAGCCTCTTCTCTTGCCTTTCTCTTCTTCGAGGCTCGCCTCGCATGAGAAGGCCCCGCTTCGGGAGAAGCATCTATCCCTTCTTTGAGGAACCCACATTCTATTAGGTTTTCAATGGAAATTAGAGTCCTGATGTTCCTTTCCTCTGTAGTGGATTTTGTTAATACCTCGTCGGCTCGCTGTTTTTCAACACCTTTTAAGATGGTACGAACTGGAGCGACTGCGATGCCAAAGGAGTTGATCAGTTTTGAGAATAAAAGGTAAAAAATATGATAAAGGACTACTGCCTTGGTAGCTTACCCGGGAGGTAGTTGAAGCTTGTTTTCACTCGAGGGACTTCGTGTACATAGAGGAAAGGCTCCTTCCACGAGCCCGGATTACTTATCCCACCAGGGAGGAGGCTTTTCTTGTTGAATTCTGGCCATACCGAGAAGTAGACATAGCCGAAATCCTTGACCCCGCATCGCTTCAGCTGAAGGAAGTAGCCCATTGTCTTCGCATCTAAAGGAGGGTATCCAAGTTTGTGATAGAGTACATACAAGGCGATCATGGATCGGTATCCATTGGTGCTGATTTGGATGGGAGCTAAATAGTATGTCTCGCAAACATCCCTAATGAATGGGTGGAGAGGAGAAGAGACACCTATCTTCATAAGAGGGACCGTCAGGACCATTCTGGGCACTCTGCCTCCGTTCTCGTCATGGTCAAAGCGATAGCATCGCATTTTCTTCTTGGGCAAAATGATCTTGCCTTCAGGGCGAAACCTCTTAACACCCTCCGTGATAGTCTTCACGGTCAGTGTTGTGGGCATATCGCGACATGCAAGTACGCGAGCTTTACCTGGCTTAACTTTTGAGCCGGGCTCAATGTCATTGGGGTCAGGCCCGTCAACATAAATAACTCCCTCCAGCTCTGGTTGAGGGGTAGGAACATAGGGATCAGGTGAGGCTT
Source organism: Saposhnikovia divaricata (assembly GCA_036435485.1). Taxonomy (NCBI): domain Eukaryota; kingdom Viridiplantae; phylum Streptophyta; class Magnoliopsida; order Apiales; family Apiaceae; genus Saposhnikovia; species Saposhnikovia divaricata. The sequence goes on along the minus strand of CM071597.1, from coordinate 86,806,548 downwards.
CAGGAACATAATCGTAGTCTCTGAAATTTACAACTCTGGCCACTTCGTCAAGGCCACCATCATCTGAGGAAGGCTCCTCGTAATCATCATCATCAGAATCGGCTTCGTTATCAGCACCTCCCTCGATGTCATAATAGGCATCGCCTAATGAATCTGTTGGAGAATCACTTATGTGAATGGGCGAAACGGTTTGTGATGGAGGCATGGTTCGTGGTGGAGGCGCTTTGGAGAGAATTTCCGCTGCCCTAGCGCTGAATTCATCTCCTTTCTTTGTCAAGGTTGCGATGTCATGTTCGATGTCAGACATGGTGCGAGGCTCGTTCTCAGCTGGGAGAACATCCAGAGATTGATCCCGCGAGCCTGAAGGGTGCTTTGTTCTCCATAAAGACAGAGGCACTTCACCGGTATATTCTTCATTAGACCATAAAGGATAGAAGTATAGTTTGAACGAGCTTTCGCTGGTGCTCGTAGCTTTTGCGATGTTGGCTGCTGCAGCATCGCTGATTTGTATATGAGGCATGGGAGAAGGTGTCCTTGAACTATCGTCTTGAGACATCTGAAAAGGGTGAAATGATTAAGTGTGTGTCCTTACAGAAAACAAATGAAGGAGGAAAGAAACAAGCGGACAGAAAGGCTCTATGTGTTCTCGCGTCGTTCATAGAGAATATTGGGGGTCGCAATCCTAAGGGAAAGGCTAACGTTCTTGACCTATGTTTCTATCTAAGTATTTACGAATCGCACTCCTACAACAGCGAGGACGGGTCATGTCATAAAATTGGCATTTTGGGATCGCGGTTATTTGGGTTCGCATCGCATGCAATTTAAGTTATCTAATCATGCAATTACAATGAAGAATAGTAATTTAAATGCAAGAAAAGAAAAGAGACTTACTTTTTCTTGAAGAAGGTTGAAGAAATCGGAAGAAACTCGGGATCGCTGGTGAAAGGGCCTGAGAATTCTTTGCGTTTGATCCGGGAGCAAACTGACAGCACTTCAATAATGTGTTCGTGAGAATAAAAAAGGAAATGATAGTGACGGGAGTATATATAGTCATCAGGAGAGAGAAAGACATGGGACACGTGTTGAAATCTCGTCCGTTGGACACACATCTCGAGACACAACAGCTGTCAAAACCTTTCAAATTCTTGGGGTCGCGACTACTCCAACGGTTATGTCTGTTCTTGGGGTCGCTTCGCAGTGACAACTCGTATTCTTTGAGTCCACATCGCATCTCCAATGGCAATATGGACTCGGGGGGTAGTTGTTATGCCCTAACCTGGCATAATGGATAAATTGATTTGATCACTTAAATTGATGGTTCATAATCTATGATGGGCCTAGAAGATGAAGATTGGGTCACTAAAGCCCACTATTGGAATCAGCCCGGCATATTTTGGCAATAATACTTCTATTACAGGAGCATCTCGCGATGCGGCGCCTCGCTGGCGATGCTCGCAGGGGGATCGCTTCGCTTTGCACCATGTCTATGACTTACAGCGAGATCGTTATCTCCTCTTCTTTGGAAGGCTCATGGTCGGACTCAAGGTCGCATGAGTAGCTAAGCACAGGGATCGCTTCGCGTGGCCAGGCCTCTCTAGGTCGCATGCAAGGGCTCTGATGGATCTTTCATTCCAAACCTATCCGTTCGAGGTCATGGGCTTCTACAGCTGGATCATGGATAGGATCGATGACTCATTGCCACGTCAGCCCTAGCTACACGGGCTTGGACTTTGGCTTATCTCTTAAAACCCTAACCCGCCTAGGTAACTTGTGGCCCAAGAACTACGTCAGGCTTGATCCCTATAAATAGGGTACGTAGGCACCTTGATACGGATGAGAAACAGTTTACCTGAAAAACACCTATCAAGCTCAGCCACATTCATACACACAAACCCTAAACCTTTGTTCTTCTTTCGTTAGCAAAATATCCGTATTTTGCTCCGATAATCCAGCTAAACCTCCAAAATATTGTTATACAATATTCTCCCTATAACAGCTGGCTTATCTCCATCATCTTCCCCATCATATTCAGCAACAACATCATCGTAATCACAGGTTGCAGACCCCTCAACAAAATCAAACGCAAGACGTTCAGCCATTGGATTCTCACTATTAGCAGGTTCTTCATTCACTGGACTTGTTTTCTTCCTTAAGAATGTGTTCACACCAAGATCTGGTAGCAGCTTTGTCCGTCTCGGATAACGAAGGTTCTTGGCTAATTTTCGATAATATATTCTAGTGTTTGAATGTGCCAAATGCAATACTGTACCACGTTCACTTAAACATCTTATTTGTCTTGGAGCTCTGATAAATTGGCCAGACGACATTCCATGACCCAGTGCAATCAAAGAATACAGATAACAAGATGAGGATATGCTTTCCATGTCTTATCTCCCTAAATCAACTCTCTCGTCTATGCGAATAAAGAAATAAAGTATTATAGCAATTATTTGGACTTAGAACAGAGTTTCCATCAAACAATTGATTTGTCACATATAGAATTTTACAAGTAATTCCTTTTAGTGCACAAGATGGCACCTGGTGTGAAAAGCATTCTTATATATGTTCCTCTGATATACCGTCTTGAATCCATCAAGTTTAATTAGAGGAGCAATACAAACTCCAAGCTCTTAAGAATAATCATCAATAACCTCCACAATTTCTTCTAGTTTTTTCCGTATTTTTGTTCTTGCCTTGTCAATCAACAACTTTCTTGCATCAAATGCAGGGGGAGCAGAGAAAAATTTATTTATATTCTTACCTTGAATGGAAATCTTAGCATTCTGTTTAACAATTCCATATCCCTGGTTATATTTAACCTCTAATTTACCGTTGGGACCCAATTACTTCACTTTCTCTGGGAGTTGTGTGACACGTATCAAACTTTAATTTCTTAGGATCGGAGGTCTGCCGCACCTGGGGGCAATGTGCCCATTAGAGATCATATGCTTCCCATTAGTGTTAATTATACTGATTTCATTCGGCTGACGAACTAGCAGATTTAGCATTAGACCCATGACCTCCAGTGAAAAGAAAAATTAGAATTAGACTCAGATCCATGACCAGGATGAATTCCTTGGACCGTCTTTCTAGTGAAACATGAAGCAGCGGTAGGAATATGTGCTCCATTATACCCATGACCTCCATACCCATTATCGGGTGGATTTTTTTCCTGTCTATAGATTTTATGTATTTACAGAGAGAGAGAGACAGAGAGACGGGAAGAGAGAAAAAGAGAGAGAGAGAGAGAGAGAGAGAGAGAGAGAGAGAGAGAGAGAGAGAGAGAGAGAGAGAGAGAGAGAGAGAGAGAGAGAGAGGTGCTGTAAAAGAGAGGTGCTGGTGTGCTGCAAAGATGTAGATGTGAAAAGACTGCTTTACCCCTGATCATTTAACGGAGTTGGTAGAAAATAGACGGTAGTACACTAACTGTAAGTAATTAGTTTGTTCAGTATTACCCGTGACAGATTTGAAACCAAGGTATTTCAAGTAGTGTCTTGACCAAAGTTCAAGTACACAAAATGCACTTTACTCCTGAAGAAATTAAGCGTTTATAAATATGTATCATAAACGTTTAGGTAATAAAAGTGGTCTGCATAATGCATTAACAGTTGATCAGCAGAATGAGTGAAACAAAAAACCACGTGAACCACGAAATCAGGAAAAAAAAAACCACTTCAACAAGAGTATCAGGATGTAAATAGTAATTATTTTGTAACCCCAAAATAGTTAGTTTTTTTTTTGACGTAAAGAGTGGAATATATTAAACAGGCAAATCAGCTTGCAAGATACATAAAAACTCAATAGGAACATTCCTCCTATCAAGAACTCGATCTGGATAAGAATAAGACTCTCTTGCTACATAGTGAGCAGCCTCATTAGCAGATCGTTTAATAAATGACAACGAAATTGTCTTTGCTTCTCTAAGCAGACTACGACAGACTTCCACATTCCTTCCAAACGGTGAGATCATCGTTACTGCACTTCTGATCGCCTGGACAGCAACTAGGCAATCCGATTCAAGCTCCACCCTGTTCCACGCTCTCTCTTTCACCCAACTAAGAGCTTCTTTTATGGCTATAATTTCTGCTAGTTCAGGTGCTACATTCCCTTGATACAGCCTTGACTTAGCCTGTACTAGTTCCCCAGCTGAATCTCTCGCCACTATACCAACTCCGTATGCTGAATGCTCCGGAAAGTTTGCTGCATCAACTGTTACCTTAATTGTTTCTCCCTGAGGCTTAACCCAACAGACCGCACCGTCCCCCTCTCTTATACTCTGGGAGACTGCTTTATAATCTCTACTCTGGGCATTTTTCCACTGCATAAGGTACTGCAACGCTGATGACACCACAACATTCACACGAGAATTAACATTCCTCCATACTTTATCATTCCTTGCTTTCCAAATAGCCCAGCAAATAATAGCAGCTTCTGCACTTTTACTAGCACTGAGCTGTTCCACCGCATATTCTAACCAGTCAAAGAAGTTGTCTTCCCTTCTCGTTTGCAAACTTGGGAAGGCTGCTTGCCAGCATTGATTTGCCAAAGTACATTGGACTAAGGCATGCATAATTGTTTCGTCCTGCATCCCACAAACTGGACACACTGCTAACACTGGCACTTATTTTTGCTGAAGTGACACATAAGTCAGAAGACAACCCGATAATGCTCGCCAGAGTAAGTTCAATGCTTTAGGTGGAGCTTTAATCCTCCACATCTTCTTCCACAAACTGGCATTATCGTTTACATTCCATAAGCCTTTCTGCACCTGCAACAGTCGGTATGCACTTTTAACCGAATAGCTGCCTGAAGCTTCTTTACTCCAATAAAGCTTATCCTCATTCGTAATATCACTGAGTTGCATACTAGTTATACACTCTTGATCCCTGTCGTTAAACAAATCTTTAATCACCTCGGTATCCCACCCACTTCGTTCCAGATTCATTAATGACGACACCTTATTGTTCACAAAAGACTGCGACTCAGTTGTTACATACGGATTCTGTTCATCACTCAACCAGGGCTGTCCCATGATGTCAATACTATTACCATTACCCACTAACCACCTTGCCCCTGACTGAACCAGCTTCGACGATTCCCATATACTTCGCCACACAAAACTTGGATTGTCACCTAGCGAGGAGCTCAGAAAATTGCCCGACTTAAAATATCTAGCTTTGAACAACCGACTCACCAAACTCGTAGGGTTAGTAAGAAATCGCCAACCTTGCTTACCAAGAAGAGCTAAATTAAAATCTCGGAAATTTCTAAAACCAAGCCCACCTGTAGACTTGTGTCTGCACATACGGCTCCAACTCATCCAGTGAATTCCCCTCGCATTATTCGGTTTCGAGCCCCACCAGTACTTAGCAACTGTTCTCTCTATATCTTTCGTGACTTCTAGGGGAAGAAGAAAAACACTCATGGCATAGCTGGGCAAAGCTTGTGCCACATTTTTAATCAACACTTCACGACCTGGCTTTGATATCAACTTCCCATCCCAATGTTCAACTCTTTTAGTCACCTTGTCTTTAAGAAATCCCAGAACAGTAGACTTGTTGCGTCCCAGGATATTAGGTAACCCAAGATACGTGCTACGATCGTCTGCTTCCACCATCCCCAGCGCACCACAAATCTCACTCTTACTGTCGGCATTTATATTAGAACTGAAGAATACCAATGACTTCGAAGTATTAATCTTTTGCCCTGCAGCCCCTTCAAACGTTGTCAGCATCTCTAGAATATGAGTAGCCTCCTCCACACTTGCTTTACAGTATAAATAACTGTCATCGGCGAAGAACATATGAGTTATACTCGGAGCATTGTTGCAAACTTTGATTCCAGTCATAAGTTTTCGTGCTACTTGCTTTCTGATTAGAGCAGATAGACCCTCAGCGCAAACAATAAAAAGATAAGGGGACAAAGGATCCCCTTGTCGTATGCCCCTTGAAGGGGTAATCGGTCCCAACACATGTTGTCCATGCACAACTTTGTACGACACAGAAGACACACTCTGCATCACCAGGGTAACCCAACTTTCATGAAAACCCATTTTTATCAAAATTTCTCTAAGATACACCCATTCGACTCTATCATACGCTTTGGACATATCTAGTTTTAGTGCCATAAAACCACCTTTCCCACGCCTTTTCCTCTTTAAATAGTGCATAACTTCATATGAAACCATGATGTTATCCGTAATAAGGCGACCCGGAATAAAAGCACTTTGGTTCTCAGAGATGACCGATTCCAACAACTCTTTCATACGATTAGCAAGCACTTTTGTTATTACTTTCACAAGAACATTGCACAGCGAGATGGGTCTTAGTTCTGTGATTAAAGTTGGGCATTTCTTCTTTGGGATAAGGATCACGTTAGTCTCATTCAACCCTGTCCTCATACTTCCTGTTCGAACGAACTCTTTCACCATTTTTACCACATCTCCACCCACAATATTCCAGTGCTTCTGAAAAAATGCAGGTGTCATACCATCCGGCCCCGGGGCCTTGTCCGGGTGCATTTGGAACAAAGCCTGCTTAACCTCTGCTTCTGTAATTTCCTTCAACAGAGATTCGTTTTGTTCTACTGTTATCGATGGCTGTATACAGTCCACTACCTCCTTCCAGTGCACTTGCGATGAGCTAAATAATTCCGTATAATACTTTGTTATCAACTCTGGTAACCCATCCTCCCAGTCCTTCCACTCACCTTCATCATTTTTCAATCTAAGAATTTTATTTGTTCTTCTCCTCGTATTTGCAGCAGCATGGAAGAATCTGCTATTTTGATCACCTGCCTGGAGCCATAGTTGCTTAGAGCGCTGTCGCCAAAAAATTTCTCTTTGGTTGAGAATAAGAGAGAGTTTTTCCTTTACCTCCTTGAATCGTAACACCGAAAGGTCATCTCTCCTGCTTCTTAACCATCTTAGCTCCTTCCTACACTCCCTTATCCGCTCTGCGAAATTCCCCGTTATCTCCTTGCCCCAAGTCATAAGCTTCTCACCACATAACTTAACTTTCTTCTGAATGTCTACCTCCGATTCCCCCTCCCAGCTATCCTTTACCAACTGAGCACACATTGGTTCGAGCAACCACGCATTTTCAAATCTAAAGCTCATACCGCCATGATTGCGCTCTACCTTTTTTGGAATAAGCAATATTGGGCTGTGGTCTGATTCTGAGACTTCCAGGTTTAGCAGCTTCGCTAGTGGAAACATATTCAGCCAACCCACTGTTGTTAATGCTCTGTCTAACCGCACTTCCATCCACTCCGGTGTTCCTCGTCCTCTTTCCCATGTAAACTGATGGTTTACGATTCAAGGATTATATTTTTGATGGTTTTCGTTAATGATAATTTCTATTAGAATTATATTTTCTTATGTGTATCAATTCATGTCTAATATTAAACGGACAACACATTAAATTTAGTCATCTTAATGAATATTAATCTATTGGTTGATACTATTTTGTTATTTTTTAGATTTTTAAGTGCCTAAATATTATAAAAATACATATAATTTTATTTATTATTTTTATTATTTAAATTAAACTTAGTGCCTAGACAAATATTCAAAAAAAATTAAAAAGTAATTATAAAATTCCGTGCATCACACCATTATAAGCTACTCCCTCCGTCCCTTTTTAGTTGGTACATTTGCAAAAAACTCACATATTAAAACACACATATTAAGAAAGATTTAATTATGTAATTTGTTTCTATATTTACCCATAATCTTAACATTAAATGATGAGTTATGAGTGTATATATTAAGTATGAAGTTAAATATTGTTATTAGAAATAATGGGTATATAATATATATTGAAAAATTGGTAAAAATTTGTGTTGAAATAAGAACTGTGACAACTATTTAGGGATAATTTTTCTTTACAAATGTGCCAACTAAAATGGGACGGAGAGAATAGTATTGATAAAATTTTAATCATAAAACCTTGGTCATCACCACCGAGTCACCGACACCGTCAAGTCAAGGCAAAACCTATATAAAATTTCATTTTCGCAAATGTTTGGCACTAAGTGGACGACCATAACATATCCTCCGTCTTAAATTTTGGACGAAGAAAGAAAAGCTGGAAGATAGAAGAGTTTAAATTAAAATGCCAAACTCGTAGATGCATGTCAACAAATTCTGGTAGCCACCAAAAACGAAAAATAGTCTAGATGGAGCAAATAATGCTATAAAATAACGTGCATGAATTTGCTGCAACTTCATGCTATTCTTCAATTTATTGCCAACTGCTTATATTTTTGTTGAATTTCTTCCGTCGTGGTTGACATAGTTTTCGGGTAGGAATGCACAGCAGTAGTTAAAACTGTATTAAGGTAGGCATATCAATTGTATACATGGAAAATTGAAATGAATACTTCAGCAGTCTTCCTCCTAGTAACTAGTAAGAGATTAATTATAATGTGACAGATTAACAACTTCTTTGAATATATTGAAATTCATGCCAAAGCCTCAGATCCATGGACGCGTTTTTGCAGCCTGACTTCACTTGATCAAAGACTATGAATCCTTCATTCAAATCTCCATTCACATGTGTCGCATTCGAATGCAAGAAACTTGCTCTGCATTAGCTGTAGTTTTCCTCGATACGACATATCCAGGGCGGGCCCTGATTTTTGGGGATCTTACGTATCCTACAAATTTATGTATAGGAGATTCAAAACTTTGGGATTCTTGAGATGAGGGATCTTAACTCTTAAGTTTTACTCACCCATAATCAGGGTCACCTGATATATCACACTAGTAATTATAAAGATTTTAATATTTATCGTTTTTTTAATAATAGATTATTTTATTTTACATATTATTAAATTTAATTTACATTAATTGATCAATTTTATGTTTTTATTTTTAGATTATTTAAATGATTAAACAAATTTTGATTGAACATTTTTGGTTAATTATATTTTTGACTAAAATGCATTTTCGCATCTTTAGTTTAATGTTCATACACTTAAGGTTCGTTTGTTTTAGTTTATGCATTTTGCATCCCATAATTTTGACTTCCCTCATTGATATGGGCTGAAAATAAGCCCTAAAGACACATTTAAAGTGGCATTAATTAGGCCGAGAATAGTCCAAACGTGGGGCCCACCAGCTGGGCCCAAAACCCAAAATATAATATTAATTTCGTAATTAATATTAAGGGTAATAAACAGCTCAGCAAATAAGAGTTGGATAAGGATAATATCCCTTTCAAACTTATCCAATAAGGCATCCAATTCAATATGGAAACTGATTCCTACAAGGAATAGATCTAGAACATTCCTCAAAGACTTGTCCATCAAGTCTCCAAATCCTACCATAATTCTAAGGCTTCTCAGCCTATATAAAGGGTCTGACCCCTCATTCTCAAAACTACGTTTTATTGGCTTGATTCTCTAATTTACAGAGATACGTAGGCATTCTGTGAGGACCGTTTAAGTCTCGAACGCAGAAGCAGCCATTAAAGCACGAAGCTCACGAACCCTAGCATTAAATATACAAACCCTAGCCGCAATAATTTCAACCTAGTTTTTATTCCACAACATTTGGCGCCGTCTGTGGGAAGAAGACATCAACCATGGTTACCACTCGAAGAACAACACCGGTCTCAACCGAGGCTACCTCTGGAACCATCGTTCCACCAATCGCTGCTCCTCCTGTTGGTACAGGGCCAGGGTCTGTACCCCCATTGACGGAAACAAACCCTCGTAGTCAGGCCTCTCAACCACAAGGGACGGATCCCCCCGCTGAAAGATCTCAACCTGTAATCGTCCCTCTAGGACAGGAGACTAACCCGCTTCAGATGGTGGTCTCTCCTCTCCCTCTGAGTAGCCGCCCGCCGCATCACAGTCTCTCCACTTCTTCGCTCCCTGTCAACACCAACCCAATGTATGGGCTGCCTAATTACCCCCAAGATCCAAGGGATCCAGGACCAAGCGGTCATGCTCGGTTGATTCATGGGCAACAACAATCCCCTTATCTTAGAGGCCCGGCTCCTCCTGAACCAGGATACTATGATTACTCTGGTCCTTATACCGGAGACTCGTCATCTGAAGACGATGATCGAGACGAAGCCCCAAGGAGGCGACGCGCTAGTAAGGAACCTCTGAGGAGGAATCCATCAAACCGAGATGGTCCTTTAACAATTGCAGAGAAAATTAAGGCTTATGAAGCCGAGATTCAGAAGCTGAAGGACGACCAAGCAAGGGAGCTAGAGAGACAGAACCCTAATCAGACTCGACCTCCTCCGACTTCAGGAGGGATTCCCTTCATAGATCTGGAGAGGTCTTCAAGGAGACACCGAAGGGCTGAAGCCCCAACCAGAGGAACTATCAGGGTGGAACCCCCCAAGAATAATCCTAGAGATTTGATGCTACAAGGAGATCTGGATGATCCGACCCCTCCATTCACTGAGGAGGTAATGAATGCACATATTTCCCGAAAGTTTAAGATGCCCACGATCAAAGCTTACGATGGAACGGGGGATCCCGCAACTCATGTGAGAACGTTTACGAGCGCCTTGTTACTGCAGCCTGCCAACGATGCCCTTAAGTGTAGGGCGTTTCCCCAAACCCTGTCGGGCATGGCGCAACGTTGGTATAGTCGTTTACCTCCAAACTCTATTAGCTCTTTCAAGGAGTTGAGTACCGCTTTTGTCAGTCAATTCATTAGCGGAAGAATTCATGAGAAAAGCTCTGCATCCCTTATGTATGTGACACAGGGAAAGAATGAGAACTTAAGAGATTACATCAAGCGATTCACTAAGGAAACTCTGAATATAACCGATTTGGAAAATAAGGTGGCCATGGTAGCCTTGCAGCATGGAACCACGGATCTCTTTTTTAAGAGGACGTTGGCAAAACACCCCCCTGAAAGCATGGATGAACTTCAACGAAGGGCGGACAAGTATATAAAAGCTGAGGACAGCATCAAGAAAGAAGCCACGTTGGGCAATGGAGGGAACAAGCGGAAGCAAGAACAAGAGTACGATGCTAGGGACAAGTATCCCCGAGCTAGCAGAGACTCTGAATCTGCTCCAAAAAAGAACTCGGGTCCAAGGTTTTCAGAGTATGCCAGACTTAATGCTCCAAGAAGCCAGATCCTGTTGGACATTGAAAAGGAAAAGGATTTCCGATGGCCGAAGCCACTTAGAGGAGACCCAGCTAAGCGAAATAAGGAGCAATACTGCAGGTTCCACAAAGATGTGGGACATGACACCGACGATTGTAGGCAACTCAAGGATGAGATTGAGTTCTTGATACGAAGAGGAAAACTAAGTCAGTTCACCAAGGGTGATGACCGTGGGAACCAGAGAAGGGACAATGACAGAAGAGACAATGAAAGGAGAGATAATAATAGGAGGGAGGACAACCATGATCGCAATCCCCAGCCCCGAAGGGCAGTTATCAATATGATCTGGGGAGGCCCGACAGCAGCCGGCACGACTAAGAATTCTCGAAAGGCTTATGCTAGAGAAGTAATGCACATTGTGGGAGAAGCCCCGAAGCGTGCTAAAACCGAGATGGTAATTGGTTTCGATGATTCAGACTTGGAAGGGGTGAAATTTCCCCATGACGACCCGCTGGTCATAACTCCCGTGATTGGAAACTCCGAAGTAAAACGAGTCTTGATAGACAATGGGGCTTCTGTGGATATTTTATTTCATGATGCATTTGTAAAGATGGGTTACAACGACTCTCAACTGACTCCTACAAACATGCCTATATATGGGTTTAACGGAGTGGAGTCCAACGTTGAAGGGACTATTCAGCTACCCGTGACTATTGGGCAGGAGCCTAAAGAGGCGACTCAGATGTTGAATTTCTTGGTGATCAAGGCAGCATCAACATACAACGCAATCCTTGGAAGGACTGGACTTCATGCGTTTAAGGCTGTGGCCTCTTCCTATCATATGAAAATTAAGTTTCCGACACGGAATGGTGTCGGAGAACAAAAGGGTGATCAGAAGATGGCAAGAAGTTGCTATGTGGCCGCACTGAGGGCCGATGGAGCCGGGGGGCAGGTCCTTCCGATTGAAGACATGGATGTCCGTGATGATGAAGAGCATAGAGGGAAGCCAGCAGAGGATTTGATTCCCATACCTCTAGAACCTAATGATCCTGAAAAAGTTACTTATGTTGGAGCATCTTTGAAAGAACCCCTGAAGGGCAAGTTAATAGAATTCTTACAGAAGAATAGCGACGTGTTCGCTTGGACAGCAGCTGATATGCCAGGGATTGACCCCCAACTCATAACTCATAGGTTAAATGTTGACCCCAAAAGGAAGACAATAAAGCAGAAGAAGAGAAACTTTGCTCCGGAGAGGCAAGAGGCCATTAGGCAAGAAGTGAATAAGCTCTTGGAAGCTGGTTTTATTGAAGAGATTCAGTTTCCTGAATGGTTAGCGAACCCAGTCATGGTCAAGAAAGCAAATGGGAAGTGGAGAATGTGTATAGACTTCACTGACCTGAATGATGCATGCCCAAAAGATTGTTTTCCCCTGCCGAGGATTGATATGTTGATAGATGCCACAGCTGGACATGAGATGTTAAGCTTCATGGATGGATTCAGCGGCTATAATCAGATTAAGATGCACAAGGATGACATACCTAAGGTATCTTTCATAACTGACTTTGGTGTCTTCTGTTATCTTGTCATGGCTTTTGGTCTAAAGAATGCAGGAGCTACTTACCAACGATTGGTGAATAAGATATTCGCCCATCTGATTGGAAAAACCATGGAGGTATATGTTGATGACATGTTAGTCAAGAGCCTACTTAAGGCTGATCATATCAAGCACCTCGGAGAGGCATTTGAAGTGCTGAGGCACCATAAGATGATGTTGAACCCCGCCAAGTGTGCTTTTGGCGTTGGATCTGGGAAGTTTTTAGGGCTGATGGTTTCAAAAAGAGGCATTGAGGCCAATCCTGACAAGATCAAGGCGATTTTAGACATGGAGCCACCACGCTCTATAAGAGAAGTGCAGAGGTTGACGGGTCGAGTTGCAGCCTTAGGAAGATTCATCTCCAAGTCTGGAGACAAATGCTTGCCTTTCTTCCAAGCGTTAAAAAAGGTGAAAAATTTTGAGTGGACACCTGAAAGCCAAGAGGCCTTTGAGCAACTGAAGAAGTACATGGTTGAAGCCCCGTTGTTGACTAAACCAAGTCCTGGGGAGATTCTTAGTTTATACCTGGCGGTATCCGAACAAGCCCTGAGTGCTGTCCTTATTCGGGAAGAGGAGAAGGTCCAGAAACCTATCTACTATGTGAGCAAAGTGTTGCATGGGGCTGAGTTGAATTACTCACCCATAGAAAAGTTTGCTTTGGCATTAGTAACTGCCTCAAGAAAGCTGCGGCCTTACTTTCAGGCACATAAGATTCAAGTTCTGACAAACCAGCAATTGAGGAACATATTGCATAGCCCTAAGGCCAGTGGAAGGCTAATCAAATGGGCGATTGAGTTAGGAGAGTTTGACATCACATACAAGCCTCGGACAGCTATCAAAGCTCAGGCATTAGCTGACTTCGTGGTCGAATGTACTATTAACAACCAAGAAGTCGGGGGGCAAGAGATAATGACTACCCCTGGGCAAGAGGATAAAGAAGAGGAACTTACACCTGATCTAAAGGAATATTGGGTGCTCTATTTTGATGGAGCATCAAAAACAAAATCTAGTGGTGCAGGTTTGGTTTTGCAAAGCCCCGATGGGTTCACAGTGGAGTACGCTTTAAAGTTGGATTTCCCTACTACCAACAACGAGGCGGAATATGAGGCATTGATAGCTGGTTTGGGCTTGGCCAGAATTATGAGGGTCAAGAATCTCAAAGTTTGTGGAGATTCAAGGCTTGTGGTAGCACAAGTAAATGGTGAATTCGAGGCCAAGGATGAGACTATGGCAAAATACTTGAGAGTAGTAAAGGCTGTTATGTCCCAGTTTGAGGAGTGCTATGTTGAGCACATTCCAAGAGAGGAAAACATTAAGGCCGATGCCCTATCTAAATTTGCTTCTTCCGAGATAGAGAATTATGCTGGGAGTGTCTATTTTCAGGTCTTGAAGGCCCCGACCGTTAATTCAAAGTTATTGGCACCAATCGATATAGGAGGCTCTTGGATAGACCCTATCAAGGCACACCTTGAGACCGGATGGCTCCCAGACAATGCCTTGGAGGCACGAAAACTTTCAGTAAGAGCACTGAGATACACTTTGATCGAAGGCATCTTGTATAAAAGGTCGTTTGTCATTCCCTACTTGAAATGTTTAAGGCCTCAAGAGGCAAAAGAAGCATTGGAAGAAGTTCATGAAGGGATCTGTGGGCAACACTTGGGGGGCAGAGCCCTAGCTCACAAGATAATTCGTTTAGGGTTTTATTGGCCGGAGATGATGGCTGATGCACAAAACTATGTTAAAAGATGTGAGAGATGCCAGAAGCATGCCCCAATTGTGAGGCAACCGCCTGAGATGTTGACCTCGATTAACTCTCCCATTCCATTTGCAATGTGGGGGATGGATATACTTGGACCCTTTCCCATGGCTTCAGCACAGAGGAAATTCCTAATAGTAGCAATTGATTATTTCACTAAGTGGATTGAGGCTAAACCCCTGGCCAAGATAACCACCAAGCAAGTTTCCCAGTTCTTTTGGGAGAACATCATCTGCAGATACGGAATCCCACGAATCCTTGTGACAGACAATGGGACACAATTCAACAATGAGGAGTTTAAGAAGTATTGTGAAGAGAATGCAATTGAGCTCCGTTTTACCTCGGTGGCACACCCTCAGGCCAATGGGCAAGCTGAGGTAGCTAATCGAATTATCCTTGATGGACTGAAAAAGAGGGTCGAACGCTCTAGGAATACATGGGTAGATGAGTTGTTGCCCATACTTTGGGCATATCGTACCACTTGTAAGGTAACGACTGGAGCAACCCCATTTTTGCTGGCTTACGGAGCCGAGGCAGTTGTGCCTTTAGAGATCATGCAAGCATCACCTCGAGTTGAGGCATATGAGCCAGAAACTAATGACGAAGGAATGAGACTCGCCCTTGACTTAATTGATGAGGTTAGAGATGGAGCTAATGCGAAGAATGCTGAATATCAGAAGAGAGCATCTTTTCACTACAACCAGAGAGTTAAAGAAAGATTCTTTCGACAAGGTGACATGGTTTTAAGGAAGATTGAAGCCTCAGGAGTTGGCCAGAAAGGAAAGTTAGCACCAAACTGGGAAGGACCATATCTAGTCAGAAAGGTGTTAGGGCAAGGATCCTACAAGTTAGAAACCTTGGACGGGGTTGAGGTGCCCCGAACTTGGCATGCTGTGAACCTCAAAGTTTATTATATCTAAGTTCTTTTGACAAAGGCTTGGACTTTTACTTATTTATTCAGAATAAGGTTCGAATGAAACCATTTTAGAGCATGTTGCTCCCAGTAGAAGATAGAATATTTATGTAAGGGTTGAACCCGTTCTATTGATATCTTTTAACAGCATAATGGAGTTTATACTGTTTTCTCTATGAGTTATCTCTCTTTGTTAAACACGAAAGGCAAACGTTGAATTAACTTGTGAGTTTAGTACCAGCCAGGAGGCCAAGTACTTGAGAAATTCTAAAGTTTAGCGAACTATAAGCAAAAAATGAGAACATGGAAACAAAAGGAACTACTGCATAAATAAGTTAAGTCAAAAGTTCAGAATAAATAAAGGTAAACAGAAGTAAGCCACGCAGGGCCATCTACTCATCTAAGTCCTCAATAACTACATCTCCCTGGGTAGAAGAAGGATCTGCTGTCTCTACCCCAGGAGAAGAAGGTGGATCCTGAGTGGGCTGAGAGTCCCCATCCACTGCTGTCTCTGTAGCAATCTCCAAAGTATCTGTCAATCCAGGGATAGCAGGGACTGGGAACTTCTCCAGGGATACCCCCTCGATCTTCCCACTCAGCTCCTCGATGATCCCTTCCCAACACTCCTTGAAGGTGCCAGGAAAGTTTGCATCATACTCAGCATTCAGGACATCTTGAAAGTCCTTAGAAGCCTTGTAGTCAGCAATAATGTGTTCCCTGTTCTGCTGCACCTCCAGCTGAAGCTTTCTGTTCTTCTCCTTCTCAGCAGCCAGCTCCTTCTCCACCTCCCTAAAGCGAGCAAAGTTTGCCTCGGAGGCATCAAAGTATCTGTCTCTATCCCTCTCAGCTATGGTCTTTTCAGCACGCACCTCCTTCAGGTTATGAACAGCGGCCTGAAGGTAGGCGTTCATCTGCAAAGGAAACAAGTAAATAAGGGAAAAGTAAATGCAATTAAATTAAAGAAGTTGAATAAGAAATTACCGAAGCAACAGCTTGAGCCCCGAGAAGCTCAATCTGCAAGTCATCAGAGGACTCCACAATGTGGACCCTGTCCCGTGGAGTAACCACGCTCCTGGACCACTCAGCTGCAGCCCTGGAGTCACCTACAGCTGTGTCCCTATTGCATAAACCCCATCCCACTGTAAAGGGAGTGAGGTCTTCCTCAATAGGAACTGGTTTTTCTTGAAGAAAACCAGGAACACGCTCCACCGCGGGAGTAGCCTCATCTGTCCTGGCCCTTTTGGCCCTAGGGTTCTCTGTTACCACCCTAGCAGTGGCAGCAGTCTCCCTCTGCTTAAAAATTGCTCCCAGGGCAGTTTTGGCTGCAAAATGATTACAAGAAAGTTAGATAATTATATCTAACATAAAATGTTAACAAAGCAAGAGGTGAGAATTACCCTCAGGGCCCAAATCGCTTAGCCCATGGGCCTGCAACGAATCTTCAGAAATCAAATTTGCACATTGATGCAAATTATCCGATGTTAACAAATTTATGGCGGCCTCTTCTTCCACGCCCAATTTTAAACTCCTAACAGGCCCATCAACGGCTCTGCAGAAGTTGGGCCGAAAATAGTTGTCCCAGTCGTCCCCATCCAAAAAGATATAAAACCATTCCCTTTTCCAATTAGGAAGGGAATCAGGAGCGGAATCCGAAACAAAACAAGAACGGGCCAAGGAACGGTGTTGGATTTTGACCCAGCCCGAGTTATCAGAAGAATTGACAAATTTGAATAGATATCGAAAAACAGAGATACTGGGCTCAAGCCCATGTTTCCTACATTGGACCAAAAAACAATAGATAAAACGCCATGCATTTGGCATAAGTTGGGTTGGACAAACCCGGGCTTCGGCCAAAAGACGGTAAACGAAAGGAGGAGGAGGTAGGCGAAAACCAGCATAAAAAGTTTCTTTATAAATCCTAATGGCCCCAGGCTTTGGGTGACAAGCCCTTTCGTTTGAGGCCGGAGCAACGGCCCTATAAGGCCCATTGATATGAAAAAGTTGGGCTAAAATGTCTACCCTATGTTGTTTATATTTCGATTTATGTTCATAAGCATCTAAATGAAGCATGTTTGGAAAAGCTTGACCAAATTCATTTAAAAGATCCCTAAGGGAAAAAACACTGGCATGGACAAGAGATGTTTTAGGGTTCTTACCCCTTGAAAGCCGTGGAGCGGTGGTGGAAGTGTTAGCGAGCTGTGACTGGCCTGAAGAGCTAGAATCCTCCATTGGTATGCTTCCCTTGAAGGCTTGAAACCCAGAAAAGTTGAAAAAAGAGGTTGAAGAAGATGAAGATTCAACGATCTTTAAACGGAAACTGGAAAGTAGGGCGGAGTAAAAACGCCGGAAATCGCCTCACGACAGAACCCTAGCAGAGCTTTTTTGAAAAATATTTGTGATAAGGGAATGATAGTTTTTGCTGAATAGTGAAATGAGAAATGAGGGATGCACACTACTCTTTTATAGAGTTCATGGTTGGTCATTCAACCGGTTATATCCAGTAAATGGGCTGCTAACAGGTGACTGGGCCTTTGAATAGGCGGGAAGCCCATGAAATTCAAATTTTGAAATAATTCTAGAATGTTCTACGACATTTTTAGAAAATAGGATAAAATCCCGTTAGAATTTAAAGGCAGGAAGCCCAATTAAAAGGGTATACCCACGCCCAGGAGACCAAACCTCCTAGGCGTGCCTAAGGAAGGTGTCTCCTTGGCGGGGGTACCCACGCCTAGCTTGATTTTCTCTAAAGAAGGGTATACCCACGCCCAGGAGACCAAACCTCCTAGGCGTGCCTAAGGAAGGTGTCTCCTTGGCGGGGGTACCCACGCCTAGCTTGATTTTCTCTAAAGAAGGGTATACCCACGCCCAGGAGACCAAACCTCCTAGGCGTGCCTAAGGAAGGTGTCTCCTTGGCGGGGGTACCCACGCCTAGCTTGATTTTCTCTAAAGAAGGGTATACCCACGCCCAGGAGACCAAACCTCCTAGGCGTGCCTAAGGAAGGTGTCTCCTTGGCGGGGGTACCCACGCCTAGCTCGTTTTTCTCTAAAGGAGGCTGTACCCACGCCCAGGAGACCAAACCCCCTAGGCGTGCCTAAGGAGGGTGTCTCCTTGGCGGGGGTACCCACGCCCAGGAAGCATTTCCAGGGACAAAGGTCACCCACGCCCAGGAGACCAAACCCCCTAGGCGTGCCTAAGGAGGGTGTCTCCTTGGCGGGGGTACCCACGCCCAGGAAGCATTTCCAGGGACAAAGGTCACCCACGCCCAGGAGACCAAACCCCCTAGGCGTGCCTAAGGAGGGTGTCTCCTTGGCGGGGGTACCCACGCCCAGGAGGCATTTCTTGCCAAGGTGACTTTTTTAAAAGTTAATACTTTAAAAATTTTTAAATAATGTTGGGAAATTAAAAAATAATTCCCAAAAAATACCTGTTGGTACATGAAAATTCCTAAATTATTAGGAAAAAATACAAAAAATACCTGTTGGTACATAAAAATTCCTAAAATATTAGGAAAAGTACAGAAAAATACGAGGAAAATTATAGAAATATTTTCTTGACAAGTTGAGCAATAATATATGCTAATAATGTATAAAAACTCTATGAAAGTGCCGAAATAGCTAAAAGCAAGCACAAATTAAAGCCTCGAATAAGGCAAATCGTCGTAAATGTGTAGGTCGCTCCACACTTTACAAGCAAGACGATACTCGTGAAACACTAGTGTAAACCAAAACTCCCATATAAGGGTAGGAAAATTAAGAAGTCCCAGGTAAGGGATAAAAACGACCCCGAGTCTCGATTAAGGCAAATATAACTTCTACGAAAACCTGATCAGTTTTCCTAAGAAGTTGGGGGGCAAATGATATGGGCTGAAAATAAGCCCTAAAGACACATTTAAAGTGGCATTAATTAGGCCGAGAATAGTCCAAACGTGGGGCCCACCAGCTGGGCCCAAAACCCAAAATATAATATTAATTTCGTAATTAATATTAAGGGTAATAAACAGCTCAGCAAATAAGAGTTGGATAAGGATAATATCCCTTTCAAACTTATCCAATAAGGCATCCAATTCAATATGGAAACTGATTCCTACAAGGAATAGATCTAGAACATTCCTCAAAGACTTGTCCATCAAGTCTCCAAATCCTACCATAATTCTAAGGCTTCTCAGCCTATATAAAGGGTCTGACCCCTCATTCTCAGAACTACGTTTTATTGGCTTGATTCTCTAATTTACAGAGATACGTAGGCATTCTGTGAGGACCGTTTAAGTCTCGAACGCAGAAGCAGCCATTAAAGCACGAAGCTCACGAACCCTAGCATTAAATATACAAACCCTAGCCGCAATAATTTCAACCTAGTTTTTATTCCACAACACTCATGATTTTCACCATTTTTTTGATTTTTCGTTAATATCCATTTGAAATTTGAATTCGATTGTGATTGTGATGATAGTGCGGTTAACTCCTACTAAGATCAAATAAATTTGACATGAATTTAAGTATAATTAAATGGATATGGTTTAATGAATAAAAAATAGATAGTTAAGATTATATCACATGTCTAACTGGAGCATGACTCTAATTAATTAATTCCATATACATATTCACAATATACTTAATCCTAAATTCATATTAATAATATAATTATTTCTTAAAATAAATATATCAAATACTTTAATTGATGTGGGCCATTTTTTTAAAAATAATGACATTATATATAATTTAGTTTTTTAGGCAATTTCATTTAATAAAAATCATACTATAGCTGACAAAAAAAATCATATTTCATTAATGACTTCTTTTAATTTCTTGGAATTTATTATTTAAATTTTTTAGATCAAATTGAAATAACAAAACTATGGGGCTTTTTTACTTTAGCGTTGATACTTAAATTTTGATTTGATATTTCGGTCTACTTATTAAGCATAAATGTATCTATTTTTTTGGTACTCTTGCTTTGTTATATTATTTTAAATTTTTGTATTTCAACCTACTTATATATACAAATTTATTTTTATATCTTTAAAATTTAAATATTTTAATAGGTATAATTATTTCACTAATCTATTACTCCCTCGGTCCCTCTCATTTCTTTACATTTTTTTTCACTGCTTGACACGCATTTTAAGGCTTCTAAAAAGTATAGTTCCATAACCTATTTTTAAAATATTCTTTTTGTATAGAACAATTCTATTTTTATACAAAAAAAGAAAATTTTAAAAATTAATTATGAAACTATCCACAAAATGCACCTTAAAATTCGTGCAGAATTACGTCCCCAAACTAAAGAACCAATGGGGACACAGGGAGTATATGTTAATAGGTAGTCGTCCATTTTGTGAAGGTTTTTTGACAATAATATGTTAAATCGGTTATAGTTGGATTTTTTGCCAATCAACTTATATTTTTGAATTATATCCCTCTAACATTTATAAAATTTATTCTTTTATATAATATTAATAAAATCCAATTTAGACTTATTTAAGAATCAAGATTTTTGTAGATTATTTTATTTGAATAATATTCCTCTCATATAAATATCTATATTTTTGAAGATTATTTTATTTAAATTATAGTACCCACTGATGTTTAAAAAATTTGTGAATAATTTTATATTAATTCCAGTATATTTAAGTATATAATTTTTTTACAAAATTAGACTAATTGTATATATGGAATTTTGCTTTACTTCCGTTGGTTAGGAATCTTGATAGTTGCTACATTAGGTCACGTCTACCATCGTCCTACATCATTTAGGACAGGACACGTTTCCGCTTAGGTGTCTTTTTTTTTTTTTCTAAAATAAGTCCGATTTGATTATTAATTATTATTTAATTTTTAAAATTAATAGGATATAATCTAGATCCTTAATTAAAGTTTAGATCTAACAATTAATATTTGTTTCGCGATAGTATTGACAACTAAATATCGACCATATGCTTATAATTATATATAGGATATAAATTCCCCTGATATATCACATTAGTACATATAGAGATATTCCCCTGGATATATCACAATAGTAAATATAGAGATATTGAGTATGAATGTACTGCACTGCTAAATATATAGATAGTGAAATATAATTAATACATCGTAAACCTGTTCCCAAAAATAAAAATAAAAAATTACACATATATAAATCCGTAGTTTAAAAAGTTAATAATAGCAATTGAAGGAAATTAAAAATTTGTCAAATCACCCAAACTTCTAAATTATTTTAGAGAAACTTCGGACATGAAAAATAGTATGAAAAGTAGGGGTGGTAATTTCGAATTCTAGTTGTACATGTTTGTTTTGGATCCACTTTGTGATAAAAAAAAAGGGCCTGAAATACAAAAAATATTGTTGTTACTCTCTATCATTGCGAATGAAAGTTACTTTATTTTACTTAAATTTAGTTATTTTAAACTTAAAATATTTCAAAGATGGATTATAAATAGAGGGTTTATTAATTTTAGAATCATTTTTAGGTTTCGGGTTCGTGTCTAATTATACTACCTGAATTGTTTCAGCCCAAATTCATAGTTCTTCGAGTTGAGTTGATGTTGAGTTTGGAGTTTGGATGGAAAATTGTCACCGTGATAAAAAGAAAGGTCATGATCGAAAATTGTCAAAGGTATGGGAAAAAATAACAAAAATTAGGGAATATACACTGGTCGACCATGAATTAGCTAACGCCCACATCTCTTTCTCTGAAAATCATAATAACACTATTTAGATCCTTGACCTACCATATTTCCCTGTAACTAACTAGCTCTCACATATTACCTTAAACTAAATTTTCTACTCTGATTTCCACATAGTACAAAAAGAAATACTATGTGTAAAATTTTGAATATAAATATGGACTCATCAAGTAGCCATTACTGCAATAAGCACAATATCCATAACTCATTTTTTCGGGATCAATGGCTTCTAAGCTTTACTATTCTGCTTCCTTTACCATAATGCTCCTCATCTTGCTTTCTACACTTTCGTTCTCCATCACCTCAGCTGCCAATTCTCCGAGTTCAAACTCAATATGTAATTCAACCCCTTATCCTGCCTTATGTAGAGCTTCAGTTCCAAACAACAAAACTGCCACTGTCTATGATTATGGCAGATTTTGTGTTCGTAATTCCTTATTCGCAGCACAGAAATTCCAATTTTTAATCGAGAAGTACCTCCGTGATTCGACTCTATCGACAGGTGCAAAACGAGCCCTTGAGGATTGTCGTTTACTTGCTGGTCTTAACATGGATTACCTCGCGAGTTCTTTTCGAACAGTTAATAAAACTCAAACTCTCTCCTCATCAGTAGCTGATGACATTCAAACTTTACTTAGTGCCATATTAACCAACACACAAACTTGCAAGGAAGGACTTCAAGAAATAGCTTCGTCTTGGATAAGTTCGAAAAATGATATTTCGACTCCTCTTGCTAATGACACAAGGCTTTATAGTGTATCTTTAGCTCTATTTGATGACGGGTGGGTGCACAAAAAGAACAGGGCACCATCTCATCCTTCTAAGAAGCTCTTAGGGCTTAGAGACGGAAGGCTACCTTTGAAAATGTCGGATAAAAACAAAGCCATTTTCGAAAACACAGGGCATAGAAAACTTGTCCAAAGTATAGGTGGAAACGATCAAGTTGTAGTCAATGAAATGGTAACCGTGAGTCAAGATGGAACCGGGAACTTCACCACCATAAATGATGCTGTGGCTGCAGCTCCGAATAAATCGGTTGCTGATAGTGGCTACTTTATGATACATGTCACCGCTGGAGTGTATGAAGAATATGTGGTCATCGCCAAGAACAAAAGGTACCTCATCATGGTTGGCGACGGCATTAATCAGACGGTGATAACTGGCGACCATAGTGTTAATGATGGCTGGAGCACCTTCAATTCTTCAACATTTGGTAAGTTTTTCTTTCGTTTTTTTTTTTTTTTACTAATTGCACTTCATGTAAGTCTGATTTATGAAATGTAGTTACATTAATTTGCACTACAGAAGATGCTATACACTTTACTGATGTGACGAATATATTGGCTCGCGCTCAAATGAAAAATATCATACGATATCAACAATTCATGTTCTGCAATTTTATAAATCTGCAAAACATGTAAAAAAGTTGAAGAAAATGTGTAGAAATATTATTGTCGTCGGTAGCCAAATGCTAACTTTGTCTTTGTTGTTGATAACTTATTTTGACAACCGCGTCTATATGTTTTCATAGATTACGCGTATACATGTATAAAAGTTGTACATGAATATGGTGATTCAATAAATCATTTTGTCGATTACCAATTGTCCTCAGTACACAAGTCATTTTCACATTAATATTACATTTTAACGTATCGAAGACATCTACTTATTTGTGGACAAATTGTCAACTGAAAACCCCACATCTTGTATCTACAATATATATATATATACTTTTTACATGCAATAACATTCTGAATATAGTACCGAGGTTCTAGCCCCAATGACGAAATCTGAGGTTTTGTGTGATAAAACTATAGGTTCGATTCTACCTCCCTTTTGTAATATGTCTGGTACTTATGGCTAAAATTCTGAATATAGACTAAATTTAATACTGCAGCACTAAACTTGCGATGTTAGCTAGTAAACTCAAGTGTATAATAGTAAAGGCGATCTGGTAGTAAATTTCGAGTACATAGACCTAAATGTAGGTAGTATAACATTGTACATGCATGTGGGAATTAACATTATGTCATGTTTTAAAAATGTTAATTACTTATTTAACGTTATGTATGCGATGTGAGGTGCAGCTGTGGTTGGAGAAGGATTCGTGGGAATCAATATGACAATCAGAAACACGGCGAGGGCGATCAAACACCAAGCGGTGGCCCTTCGAAATAGTGCAGATTTGTCTACATTTTACAGCTGCAGTTTCGAAGGCTATCAAGATACTTTGTATGTACATTCGCTACGTCAATTTTACAGAGAATGTGACATATATGGCACAGTTGACTTCATATTTGGTAATGCGGCTGTTGTCTTACAAAATTGCAACATATATCCACGCCTGCCCCTCGACAAACAGTTCAATGCCATTACGGCTCAAGGAAGATCCGATCCCAATCAAAACACTGGAATTTCCATTCAAAATTGCACCATTACTCCTGCTGATGATTTGGCTTCAAGCGACGGAACTACACAGACGTATCTGGGGAGGCCTTGGAAAGAGTATTCCAGGACTATTTATATGCAATCCTTTATGGACAGCTTCATTAATCCGGATGGTTGGCGGGAGTGGTCTGGGGATTTTGCACTGAATACTTCTTATTATGCTGAGTTCGGTAACACAGGGCCTGGGTCGGACACTAGCAGCAGAGTTACATGGACTGGATTTCACATAATAGACGATACTGATGCAGCCAATTTTACGGTATCTAATTTCATACTAGGAGATAATTGGATACCTCAAGGTGGCACCCCTTACTCTAGCAACTTGTAGCTATGAGCCTCATAATTATTTCAGGTATTTTGGTCATTTAACTTTGTAATTTGTTAAGAAATAAATGTTCCTGCACACCAACTATGTGCAATACTTCAGTTGTATTATATAATGTATCCTTCAAAACATTTATATGCATTACTTGCAGAAGCTCTGTATATTTGGAATTTTATTAGTATTGTTTCAGCTGAGTAATAAACATGCATTTGTCGAGGGACTTCAGGAAATTGATTTTACATATATGTGTTTAATAAAATGCTTATCTATTAGTATAATTCTAATCTAATCCTTTATTAAATTAAAACTATTGAGACTTCGCAAAAAAAAAAAAAAAAAAAACTTATTTCGTAAGAAGGCAAATGTATCTTCCTATCTAAGGTAAATTGTAACTAATTTAATGGATACAAATCCAACATCTGTTCAGTTATCTGTCAAACCTGATCACTGGTTTACCTTGCATCCTGCTAATCATTCATTCCTGGTCATTTTACAACCTTTCTTTGGTTAGTTTTATCCATTTAACAAGTCAAAACTATCTCAAACCAGCTCTGTTTCTTCACCGGTATTTATCTTTTATTAACAAGTCAAAACGCCAACAGCAAAATCCTCGTAGTTGTCTCAAGTTAAAGTCATAGGAGGCTTCTTTTTTTCACATTGCAAGGCTCAGAAGGCCTACCATTACCTGAGGAATTCATAGAATTCAAACAAAATCAAGAAACTTGAATAATACTAACATATACAAAACAACATGAAAACAAAAATGAATCCCACATATCAGAGTTTCTTATTCCTCTTATCTCTAGCCTTCTGTCTTGTCATTTCAAATGGCCGTCCACTTGTGTCACCTCCCTCAAACTTGATTACGGAAGCCTGTTCCCAATCCCCCAAAAAAGACCTTTGCGAAAAGATCATTGGTTTGGATCATTCGAACCCTAGAAAGAACCTCAACGACATTGCTTTTATTGTCTTTGACCAAACCGATAAGGCAGCAACTTCTAACCTTGAGTTCATTTCAAAGGCAACTGCTGTTAATGATCCATCTCAAGCTGCGGAGAGTAAGGCAATTAAAGTCTGCAATAAAGAATACGAACATGCATCTGATGCAATTGATAATGCCATTAGCGCATTATCATCAGGAACAAAAGGTGAAGAGATTGAGAAATTCTTAAAGGAAGCCTCTACTTCAGTTGAGACATGCCAGGAAAGTACCAAGGGACAAGAAGGAATCGGTGTGCAGCTGGACCATATGAATCAAGATCTTCTGAACCATTTGGAAAATGCTTTAGGTGTTTTTCATGTTTATATGAAAAAACAGTAATCTCTTTAATCTTTATGCAATGTCTTTGTAATGAATTTGTGGGCAGGCTCATGATCACAATGAGGTAAAAGTTGCATGTGTAATTCAAAGTTTGAAAACATATATCACCATGCACTGCATTACATTTTACTACCATATTTTTGGCTAAGATTCTCACGTTGATTAATGATCATGACGGGCAGCAAAATACGAAAATGATCATTAAAAATGATGAATGATCACTTTGAAGTACATTTTAATGATCAACGCACGAAACGCATTCGATTTTATTAAATAAATTAATCACTATCGGCGAAACAAAATAGATATTTAAGTGTCAAAGTTATATGCATTTAAATTTTTGTTTTGTTTTTCTTCGAAAATGTTGTACACAGCAACGTCCAAAAAAGTTTAGCATGTTCAAGGTTCTCAAAATAATTGTATTGAATAGTATATAGAAAAGAGCGATGATATATTTGATCTAAGGTTCTCAAAATGATCGTATTATACATTGTGAAATTGGAAATTGAGTTAAAATCAGAGAATATTAATCCCATCCACAATATCTAAATTAAAAGTTAATTTTTCAAACTCACCTTATATTGTATATTATGTTTTGCACTTCATCCTTTACGAGTGAACAAAATCAAAAGTTGGAGCAAGAACTGAAAGAGATGAAGGATTAGATGAAAGTAATGAAAAATTAGCTAATCATGTTTATCGAAACTAATTCAGTCCAACGTCTTCAATCCCCTATTGATTAAGATAATCGAAGGTGATGACAATAGTATGTAATTTAGTATTTCTGCAATACTTTTTTGATTTAAAATTTAATAAATCGCTTATGACACTTGGAAAAGATCTATGGTGGTTTAGAAGTATTTTTAGTTGTCTATATTAGTTAATTTTGGACATTAGATATGAAACTACATCCTAATATTTTATAGGGTTAATGATGCAACTGTGTAATAAAGCTCCATTTTGAATTCTTATTACCTAATGAAATGTCATTATTATGAAAAAAAGACTTTTATAATTTTTTGAATTTTGGTTTTATGAATATGTAAATTGTACAAGCCTAAAAAATTAAAAAAAAACATATATATCCATCGACATAATTAGTAATATTCCATTGGAATAGTGTTACATGATATCTAAAATTGCTAAAAACTATTAACAAAAAAATTGTTAGCAAAATAACGTTAGTTATACTAAATATATCAATGGAATGTCGTTAACATGTTATTGCTAAGAATTCTGTTGTATTGATATTCTATTGGTAAGTTTTTAATAATGAAAACAAATTTGTTAGTATGATTTTTCAATGACGTTACCTCCAATAAACCATTTCTGTGATCATTCCGTTGGCACGTGTCTTTCTAACGAATCTATTATATATATAATACCTGAGACTCGAACCTAGGTCTTTCCACTCATATACACACCACCTTACCATTATGGTAAGGCTAACCAATCACATGTGTTGTGTAAGTCATAAATATGCTATGTATGTTGGGTGATGAATGGAAAATATTTGGTATTTTGATTTCTAAGATATTTTATATGTTATAGTTTAGTATAAATTAGTGATATATGATATGTAGTGAACTTAGATATATACCACAACATGTCACATTTTATTCTTTGCAAAGTTACTATTATAGCCCTTCATATATTTAATATACAACAAACTAATAATAGCCATTAACTTTTAATAATTTATATTAGTGCATATATTTAGATTAAAATTCTTGGGTAAATTATTATATAATTACGCCTATATATGAATAATAATTGTATAGAAATACTCATAAAATTCGAGAATCGAAAGTAAACGATTGGGTTCACGATTAGGAATTAAGCCTGGGAATAACAAGAATAATAAAAGAATAATAAACATATATATTTTAGTAATAATAGTATTTAATGTATTAGTCTAATTTGTAATAAAATATACTATTTAAAAGTTCATAGCGAGTAATCAGATTTAAATTCTCAGTTCTGAATGAAGTGAATTTAAATTCACAACTGAAAACATTGAATTAGATGACTATCTTAATAGATATTATAAATCTTAGACAATTCATATTGAAAATGAAGTTCTCGAGAAGAGAGTTTGCTAAGCTATATTTAGGCAACATCGCTACAAATTGAAAGGTGTTCACGGCTACAAAGTCGAACTACTAAAACCTAAAATATCGCAATATTCCACATTTTATTTAATATCATTTCACATTTATGCCTTCCAATTTCCTATGATTTAACTCTAAAATTCCCCTAAAGTCAAATGCTATGAAAACGTTAGTTATAGACATTGTCCAGAATCGAAACTGTGACATCCATTTCTAAGTATAATGAATTTAAATTTATAACTAAAATCATTGAACTAGATGACTAATTGATTGGATATTAGAAATTTTGGACACAACCTGTTACAAAGTAAGAGCACTTGAAAAGAGAGTAAGTTAATCTATATTTAGGTAACAATGCAACAAATTGAAGAATATTCATGACCACAACTATTAAAAATCAAAATCTTACAATAAAGCTTGAATATCCCCGTGCCTTGCACGGGTAACGAAGCTAGTTTACCTAACATATTAACAAAAATTTGCATCTTCGATAACGTCTACTGTGAAGCATTTGATAGGATTTGAAATACGTTGTATTGTTTAACATCGTTACCAGATCGACGAAGCACGTTTTTGATAAACCAAGTTGAAGAGTACGCTTGACACTTGATACTCCTTACGATCCATTATATAAGGCGTTTGATTTTTGTACACGTAATTTTAGGTATTTTGATTACACAGCTAAAATCATTATTTAAAAAAAAATTACATTTTTATTCGAAAAAGGAAAAATTGAAAATAATTATTTTTAAGAAAGAATGCCCAAAATACCCAATTTTCCCATGCCCACTTCCCAAAATACCCGATTTCCAAAACTCCGTCCGGGCTACCCACGGGATACGCCATTCCAATCGGTGTACCCACTGTACTGTACACGCCAGAAAAACACAGAACTCGCCGGGAAACGAGAGCTGTTTTTTGGCCGGCGGCTTTGGTCGATATTTTTGCCTCCCTCGATCTCTGTCTTAGCCCGATCTCCACACTCCAAAGCACCATCACATGATCACATGGTCCTATCCTTCATCTTCCCTAGATCAATTTCTCTCCGCTGGCCCCGCAGGGGCGTGTATGAACGTCGACGGAAAAGCGAATCGAAAAATGTAATAAAATTGGGTGTTTTTAATCCGGCAAAACAAATGTAATAAAATTGGTATGGATGTGTAGAGAATCGAATTGCGATTCTATTGGTATATAGAACGTAATTGGGAAGTTTCTGGCATGGATGGATGAAGAGAAAGAAAAAACACGCCGAAATCGTCGACGTCGCGAGCTCTGAAGACGACGAAGCTGACGTCAGCATACGCATCTGCAACATGCGTATCAGATGATACGCATGTTGCAGATGTGTATGCTGATGTCAGAGCTGACGTCAACTACGCCGTTTCAGAATGCGTATCCCTTGATGCGTTGATTGGGTAGGCGTATGCGGTAGAATTTTCAAACGCTACACATGCGTATCCTTTTGATACGCTGGTAGGGCAGGCGTGACAGAAGCTACGCCTCTTACAGAGGCGTATGTGCTGGGCATTTTGGACAGTTCTTCCGCGCGGTGGGTATTTTGGTGAGGGAAACTTAAAAAGTGGGTAAAAAGGGCAATCACCCTATTTTTAATATATAGTCAAAGCACCTAAAGTTATGTACAGAAAAGTCAAATGCCTTATATAATGGAATAGAGGGAGTATCAATAAGTATAATATGCAATGCAACACTGAATCCTGGTGTTAGGCAGTTCCCATCTTGTAATCGCTAGTTTCCAATTGATGATTATGATCAAATTTTGCCTAAATATATGTATAGAATAGTGATAACGTCGTCCATCACTATTATATGTCCATTTATAGCAAAATAATGTAGAAATTGTGAGGATAGCTCTGCTTGTGTGTATATAATAACGTAGAAAAGTTATAAATATTGTATAAGCAATGTGAGCTTGGTGATGATGGTGAAGCTGAACAACAATATAAGAGAAAGAACAAACAAACTCTTGTATTGCTATGTAGTATTCAGCTTGTTTGTTTACATGAGTAAGAGCCAAATATATAGATTATGTAATGTAAAGAAAGTCTTATACTACATTGAATAAAATGTGTGAACTTAATTAGAATTGTGCAACTATCAACAACCCCCAACAACCCCTGACCACAATAGTCCAACAATAGTTCATACTAGTATGTTGTTTATACACAGTATTTTAACACCCCCCCCCCCCCTCAAACTTAAGATGGTTGAAAAAATAACTTGAGTTTGGAAACATAATTGTGAAAATTTCCAGGAGGTTGAACTTTTTTGAAAATATTTGCAGTGTTTTCAGCACTCGAGACACCATGTAATCGAACCGTGCCTTTGGCAACTTGTTGACGGGTGAAATGATAATCAATCTCTATTTATGTGTGTTGTTTGAAAACACAAGCAAATATATTTGTATATAACTGTGATATTTACATATATGTGTGCTTATGTTGTGATACGTTGAAATCACAAAGCAAATATATATAAATGTGAACATTATATGTATATATATGTGTTATGAAAATATAAGCCAATATATATGTATACGACTGACATATGCATATATATGAGTGCTATGTTGTGATACGTTGAAATCACGAGCGAATATATATGCATATGACAATAATATGTATATATTTGAGCCAATATATGTATACGACTAACATATGCATATATGTGAGTGCTATGTTGTGATACGTTGAAATCACGAACGAATATATGAATATGACAATAATATGTATATATATGTGTGCTGTGTGTGATATAGAGATTGAATGTCGATTAGAACCTTTCGCGGCTACTTTCTGTCCCAAAAGAATGTCATGTCTGAGGATCACGTAGTGACTGTAAATGCAGTGGAAGGTGAACTGGTTTTCTTTTCTTTTCTTTTCTTTTCATTTTGTTAAGTACAGGGATTACAATGAAAGTTTGAAAACTTCGGGGACTGTATTGCAAAAATTAAACAGTCCAGGGGCTGAAGTGTTATTTGAAAAAAGCTGGAATGTCAACTTACAAGATCTGGTAAAGTTTGTGAAATACCCAAACTTTTGAACGGGCTGATTTCAGTGTGACCCAAGAAGAAATGGGTTGATGATTTGTTAGCCCAAATGAAAAAGAAATACACTGATGTAGCCCTTAACTAATTAGGACAAAACAGGGCAGTGTATATTAGAGGGAATGAGACATACACACGTAGTAGGTCAACTCGGCGGAGAGTTTATCAACTTGGTGTGTGGACTCGAACCAAGATGGATTGGTTCCGTGACTATGAGCAATGAGTCGATTGGAAGATGGGCACGAATCTGATTTGAAGTATCTCCCGGACAAGGTGGAGCTGGGTCAGTAAATCGAAGGAGAATCAGTGACGACTTGGCGAGTGAGTTTACTCGGAGTATGATGACTCGATGGTGTTTGTGGATATGGCTGGCATGTGTTTGGTATATGTGTACGGCTTGTACGAGGGTGACTCAGAAAGTTTTTGTTAGCTCACTAAGTTGCTCGCAAGGTGTTTTTGTGATTGTCACAAGGAAAAGGCTTAGAAAAGATTAAGCTACCGGAGACAATGGCTATCACTGGAATAACACAGGTAAGGATCTTAAAGCTCTGATACCATGTATAAATTGTGAGGATAGCTCTGCTTGTGTGTATATAATAATGTAGAAGAGTTATAAATATTGTATAAGCAATGTGAGCTTGGTGATGATGGTGAAGCTGAACAACAATGTAAGAGAAAGAACAAATAGACTCTTGTATTGCTATGTAGTATTTAGCTTGTTTGTTTACAAGTAAGAGCCAAATATATAAACTATGTAATGTACATAAAGTCTTATACTACATTGAATAAAACGTGTGAAATTAACTAAAATTGTGCAACTATCAACAACTCCCAATAACCCCTGACCACAATAGTCTAACAATAGTTCATTTGTATATACATAGTATTTTAACAAATAAAAAAAATTACCATTTAACTAAACCAAATGGCACGTCTAAAAGTATAGGGCCTTTGACATTTTTAGCACCCAAAAAAATGTATTAAAAAAAAATCTACAGTAATCTCGATTTTTGGATTTACAAATTTATGAGCCACTTGAAATTATTAACTTTGAGATATACAAAAGACAAATCTAAAGGAGCCTTACAGTTGCAGTACTGAAGTAACACGTGTCCAACATATGCAGCACGTGGCACCACGTTAAGTCGGTTTTAACTCGTTTTCACCATTACCCGACCCGGTACCCACCTTTTCCATCGGAATATCTATGGCAACTTCCGGCGCCGAACATGACCCAGCAACCGAATCAGACCCGGTAGTCACGGGGATGTTTTGTCGGGATTGAAGTGTACATCCCGGGGCGTTGGGTTTGCGCGTATGCAAAAATGCACGTCTATTAAGGAATATATGTAATATTCTGAGTGCATTTTTGGACTTTGTTTTTGTTTCTTCTTTTCTTCTTCTTTTTTTTTTTTTTTTTTTTTGGAAAATAACAGCTGTCATCCACTATCCCCGGGCTTTGGAGATAGTGGGCCGGTCTTTTTGGGCCGCCACGTGTCTTGGGCGGTTTGGATTCTGATCTTGCCTATAAATAGCGGCTCCCTCCCCTCATTTTGTCTTTTACGAGTTTTTGATTTGCTGTTGTGATTCTGCTACTCTGAAGACCTGCACTCCGGGCTATAAGCGTGATCTGATCCAAGTTCATTGTCGCACCCAGACCTCCGGACTTCACTGTAAGTTTTCTTGCTCCGGTCTTTGTATTCCTTTTTGTCTTCAATTTTATTTTACTTTCTTGGCCCGGACTGAGTAGAGACTAATTGTAGGCTTTATCTTTTTGTTGGGTAGCCCGGGGTAGTCCCTTTGTATGGTTAGGAAAGTAACTGCTAGACGAGTTTTAATTCCTCTTTCCGACCCAAGTACTTCTTCAAGTAGTGTTAACTCTCCGGATAGTAGTCTAGAATTGATAGACCTAGATTGGGGTATAATGGGTAAGAAGAAGAGCCGCCTTCCCGTATTAACGAGTATTGCGACCAAGGACATGGGACCGGGGTACAGTCTGAGTGAGCCGGACGGTAGCTGGGGCCACTCTAAGTATTATTTTGTGAAGAGGGACCCGGGGATTCCTCAAGCTTACTTCTTCAGGGATCTCAGTGCGGAGTTTGGGGAGAGTCCGGATGTGGCAGAGATGACCCGATACAATAGGGCTTTTCTTGACTCTAAGTTCGGGGCTAAGCCAGGGTCCGGAATGGATGTTGGTCCCTTTAGGGCGGAGTATTTGGAGACTCCGGTTGAGTGGGACACTATATTCCGGGCTACTTTCCACATAGATGGTGACGTGGAGTGGAGATGGCCGGAGCCCGGGGAAAAGATTTACCACAGGCCCGATGGCGGTTGGGTCGGGGTATGGTTGGAGCACTTGAGGTCGGGATATGGGCCCAGGTGTCATCAGTTTGTTAAGTCCTTGTGCCTGTTTGAGTATGGGATCCCCATTACCCAATTGACTCCAAACGCGGTCAAGTGGATTTCGTACTTTCTGGGGTGTTGTGAGGCCGCCGGAGTGTTACCTACTTTCAAGCTTTTCCACCATCTTTTCCAGATGGTCCGGTCCAACAATGTTCCTTTGTTTGAGTTTAGATTCCGGGCTAAAGCCTGTGGCTATCCTTCTTCGGATTCGAAGCCACTAGTTATGCTTCCGTCTTTGAAAGGCTGGAACGGAGAGTTCGTCTTTCTCCGGGGTGTTGATATCCGGTTCATGCCCACCTTCAAGGAGAATCCTTTGGCTATGCACTTCGAGGTGTTCGATCTCCAGGATGCGGCGTTGGACCGGGTACATGCCTTCTGCCGAGGTCTTGGGAGGCTGGTGACTCGGGAGGATCTCATGAGTCATGCCTACCTTTACCGGATAGGATGTAAGTCCGGGCTATATTTTCATCGTACTCATATCTGTTGTTTTGGTTTTACGCCGGGCTAATGTAAAAATCTCCTTTGTTGTTTGTTTTTTTTTTTTTTTTATTTCCAGGTCTTCCAGGTTATAACCCGGAGTTTGAAAGAGTTGCTGAGATGAACAAATCCAACAGGGCTTTGGCAGCGGCTCTTCGGAGCATTGGACATGTTCGTGATAACACTAAGGCCCCCGGGGAAGCTGGTGACTCCCAAGCCGAGGAGGGGAGAACGGGGGGTTCGGGGCCAGTGATCCCCGAAGCAGTGGTGGACGAATCCGGACTGGTTCCGAGGAAGAGGCCCAGGGTTTCTTCTGTTCAAGCTGAGAAGTTTGGGACCATGCTCTCGGACTGCGAGCTTGTGCAGGAGAGCTCTGCTGGTGGTAGCCCGAAGAAGGCTAACTTCCGTCCTCACGAGGCCGCCCCCGTGTCTCCGGAAGAAAGAAACTTCATCGGTTTCCTGGCTGATCTTCCCAGCAAGACGGAGTGGGAGGATATGGGTAAAACTTCGGCCACTTCGCTCTTGCAGGAAATGATGGGGGTTTATGGTCAGGTATGCATCTCCCCGAATTTCCCACACTTGTTTTTCTTGTTAGGCTTCTAATTGCGTTTATATTGACAGCTCGGGGTCCGGATGGCCGGGGCTGCAGCTTCTGCATGCCGAGAGATCAAGGAGGGCCAGGCTGCGGTGGCTGGGGCATCTGGGAAAGATCAAGAGATTTCCGGCCTGAAGATGCAAGTCACCGAGCTGGAGGAGCGCATGGAATCCCGGGTTGAGAGGCTCAAGGCCGGGGCTAAGCAAGTTGCTGATGAGAGGGATGCGTACCGGGCTAAGGTCAAGGATTACAAAGAAGAAGTGAAGAAGCTCCGGGATGAACTGAAAGCCAAAAAGTCCGAAGAGGATGTCATTGCTGAGTTCCGGGTTTCGGATGCTTACGACGATGACCTTTCCTTGGTCGCAGCCCGGAAAATCAGCCGCTGCTGGGTTGTCGCCGAGAAGATGTGTAAGAGCGATCCTGGGTCTGCCACTTGGGAAAACTTCATTAAAGAGTACATGGAGGCCGAGGATGCTCTTGCCCGGGGTGAAGGGGAACCGACTCCTTACGCTGCTCCCAGCTCCTCCCGTCCTCCTCCGGCTTAACCTCGTTATGTAGCTGCGTCCAGTGCCCGGGCTGTGCCCTTGTAATTTCTTTCATTTTGTTGATGTAATCTTAACTTGGTTTTATAACTTTAAATTCTGCTGTCGTGTGTAACTTTCAACTGTCGGGTGTTTCGGGCAGTCGGTCAGCCCGGCCTGTCTGCTGCTTTTATATTTATTTTGTTCTGCAAGTTTTGCCTTATTCTTTTGTTGTTGGTTTGTTTGTAGTTTTTATTGCCCCCCACTCCTTAATTCGGGTATTCCGGATTGGGGAGTAGTTTGGTTTACTTGGGAAGGATGAAGACTTTTCCAAGTAGGAATTTGGATGCCTATGGCTTCCCGGGCCGAAGCGTTGCTAAGGTCCCGGGCTTTGGCCTACTTGGAAAGGATGAAAACTTTTCCAAGTAGGAATTTGGATGCCTATGGCTTCCCGGGCCGAAGCATTGCTAAGGTCCCGGGCTTTGGCCTACTTGGAAAGGATGAAAACTTTTCCAAGTAGGAATTTGGATGCCTATGGCTTCCCGGGCCGAAGCGTTGCTAAGGTCCCGGGCTTTGGCCTACTTGGAAAGGATGAAAACTTTTCCAAGTAGGAATTTGGATGCCTATGGCTTCCCGGGCCGAAGCGTTGCTAAGGTCCCGGGCTTTGGCCTACTTGGAAAGGATGAAAACTTTTCCAAGTAGGAATTTGGATGCCTATGGCTTCCCGGGCCGAAGCGTTGCTAAGGTCCCGGGCTTTGGCCTACTTGGAAAGGATGAAAACTTTTCCAAGTAGGAATTTTGATGATAATTATAAAATTGAAATGCCAAGTAGGAAATAGAGTTCTTTTTCATTGATAACAGAACGATTACATGATTTCCAAGTACAATTCCCAAAAAACGCCCGTGTATGAGCTGAAACTATTTCCCTTTATTGGTAGTACTTTCTTAGTCTGAGGCCATGCCAGGTGTTGGGAACTTCGGAGTTGTCCATGTGACTGAGCTTGTAGGTTCCGGGGCGGAGTACCTCTTTAACTCTGTAGGGACCTTCCCACTTAGGCATAAGTTTTCCTGTGTTAGTGGGGTCTGAAGCCTCGGCATCCCGGAGTACTAGATCCCCGATTTGGAAGTTTTTGACTCTTGACTTCTTTCCGAAGTATTCTCTTGTTTTCTCTTTATACTGCTCCATTCTTTGTACTGCTTTGTCCCGGACCTCATCAACTAGCTCTAGATTGACTCGTAGCCCTTCTTCATTTGCAATTTCATCAAAGTTGATTACCCTGTGGGAAGGAGAACCCACTTCGACTGGTAACATTGCTTCGGTTCCGTATGCTAGCTTGAACGGAGTTTCCCCTGTCCCGGATCGTGGACTAGTTCTGTATGCCCATAACACATGTGGCAGCTCTTCGGGCCACTTGTTCTTGCTTTCCTTCAGCCTCTTCTCAATTCCCCTTAGCAGAATTCTGTTTGTCACTTCCACTTGCCCGTTGCCCTGGGGATAGGCTACTGAAGATTTCTTGTGTTTGATTCCCCTTTCCTTCAAATAGTTTTCAAAATCTGAGCCGACGAACTGGGGACCATTATCTGAAACCAGGACCCTGGGCAGGCCAAACCGCATTAATATGTTGTCCATGAATTTGATGCAGTCTTGTTGGTTTATGGTCCGCATCGCCTTTGCTTCGGCCCATTTAGTCATGTAGTCAATGGCTACCAGGAGGTACCTCAGATCACCCTTGGCCCGGGGGAAAGGCCCTACTATATCGATGCCCCATACAGCAAATGGGATAGGGGATAGGACTGAGGATGGTAACACCGGGCTTTGTCTTGGTACATTGCTGAACAGTTGGCAATTCCTGCACTTCTTGACGAATTCTACTGCATCTGAGTGGATTGTTGGCCAGTAGTAACCTTGCCTTATGATTTTGTATGCGAGGGACTTTGCGGACATGTGATCCCCACAAATCCCTTCGTGTACCTCTTGTAAACAGTAATTAGCTTCCTCCGGGCCTACACACTTCAGTGTCGGAGATGAGAAGGTTCGGCGATAGAGTTGGTCTTCTTCTATGAAGTATTTCGAAGCCTTGTTTTTCAATCTTCTGGCTTCATTCTTGTCTTCGGGCAACTCTCCTTTCTCCAAGTAGAGGATGAAGGGGGTCATCCAGTTCGGGGTTCCCTCTATCTCCGTTACCTCTTTCTGATCGATGGCCGGGGTTTCAAGTTCTTCAAAGTAGACCGAACTGTCTAGTTCGGCTGAGTTCTGAACCAGCTTGGATAATTCATCAGCTTCGGAGTTTTCTTCCCTGTTGATTTGGCTGATTTGATACTCCGGAATGGTGGCTAGGTAACTTTTGACAAGGGCTTGGTATTGGGCCAGTTTTTTATCCTTAGCTAGGTATTCCCCTTTGGTTTGCCGCACCACGATTTGGGAGTCACTATAGATGTTCAGGCTGTTGATTCTCAAAGTTCGTGCTAACCTTAGCCCGGCTAGAAGAGCTTCATATTCGGCTTGGTTGTTCGTTTCTGGGAATTTGAATGTTATGGCTTGTTTGATTTGGAAGCCTTCCGGGCTTTTCATGATTATTCCTGCCCCGGACCTGTCGGCTGTTGAGGATCCATCCACATGGAGAGTCCATGAGTCCGGGGCTTGGTCCTGATTTACCAAATGTCCAGCTACTGTCGTAGCTTGCTGTGGTTCCGGGAAGGAGCATTCTACTATGAAATCTGCCAAAGCCTGTGCCTTTATGGCGGTCCGGGGCACGAACGTTAAGTGAAATTGGCTTAGCTCAATTGCCCAATTTATTAATCTTCCGGATGCATCTGGCTTGTGGATTATTCGCCTTAACGGCTGGTCTGTTATCACTTTGATTTCTCTGCCTTGGAAGTAGTGTCTGAGTTTCCTTGAGGCCGTGACTAAGGCGAAGGCAAATTTCTCTAGATTGGGGTATCTGGTTTCTGCATCTTTTAGAACCTGGCTGATGTAGTACACCGGCCGTTGGTTTCCCTCGACTTCCCGGACCAAGGCCGCGGCCACGGTCAGGGGCCCGGCGGAGAGGTATAGATGTAGGGGTTCCCCGGGCTCCGGCTTTGTTAGAAGCGGTTGTGATGAGAGATATTGCTTGATGGTTTCAAGAGCTTGCTGGCAGTCCGGGCTCCAGGTAATTTCTTTTTTGTTGCTCGCCCCCCTGAGCAAAGTGAAGAATGGTAAGCACTTTTCTGCCAAATTGGGTATGAATCTCCTTAAGGCTGCCAATGATCCGGCTAACTTCTGAATGTCTTTCTGAGTCCGGGGTGATTGCATATCCAAGATGGCTTTTATCTTCTCCGGATTAGCCTCAATCCCTCTCTGGCTGATCATGAAGCCTAGGAACTTTCCTGCTGCTACCCCAAAGGTGCACTTCTCCGGATTCAACTTCATCTCATTTTTTCTAAGATTGTCAAAACATTCCCGCAGGTCGGGGACATGCTCCTTGACCGTTTCAGACTTGGCAATGATATCATCGACATAGGATTCCAAATTCCGGCCGATTTGATCCTTGAAGACCTCCACCATGGCTCTTTGGTATGTAGCTCCAGCATTCCGGAGTCCAAAGGGCATGAACTTATAAGCATAGACAGCTCTGTGAGTGATAAATGCGGTTTTGGCTATGTCTGCCGGGTTCATCTTGATTTGGTTATATCCGGAGAAGGCGTCCATGAAGCTAAGCATCACATGTCCGGAGGTGGCATCGATGAGCTGGTCTATACTTGGCAGTGGATATGGATCTTTGGGGCAGGCTTCATTTAGGTCCGTGTAATCAACACACATCCTCCATTTCCCACTAGGCTTCTTGACCAGAACTACATTGGCTAACCACTCCGGGTATTTGACCTCGCAGATGATGTCTGCCTTGAGCAGTTTGTCCACTTCCTCGTCTATGGCTTTCTGCCTCTCCGGGGCGAAGTTCCTCCTTTTCTGTTTCACAGGCTTCCTCCGGGGATCAACATCCAGGCTATGCATGGCGAGGGACTCCCGGAGCCCGGGCATATCAGATGGGCTCCAAGCAAAAACATCAGCATATTCCCGGAGTAGATGGATTAATTCTTCTCTGAAGGCGGTTTCTAGACCAGCTCCGATCTTAATTTTTCTTTCTGAGTTTCCCGGTATGAGTTCGATTGATTCGGTTTATACTGCAGGTTCCACCTTAGCTTGGTCTT
The DNA here is from genome assembly GCA_036435485.1 of Saposhnikovia divaricata. NCBI lineage: Eukaryota > Viridiplantae > Streptophyta > Magnoliopsida > Apiales > Apiaceae > Saposhnikovia > Saposhnikovia divaricata. The sequence goes on along the minus strand of CM071597.1, from coordinate 86,767,063 downwards.
GAAGCAGGGACGATTTTTGCACTCGGGCCTGGGAGTTGGAGATCTGGTATTCCCGGGCCTCGGTCATATTTGGTCCCTGGGACATGGCTCCGGAGACTTCAATGTTTTGTACCTCTTTTCCGGGGTTCTTGTAAGTTGAAACTCTGTGCTTCTTTCTGCTTAGATTCTTGTGGTAAGAGGAAGCTTTCCTCTTGTTCTCCGGGTTGGCCTCCGCCATGAGTAAGGCTTGGCCATAGCACCGGCTGGCTGTTTCTGTGTCGCCCCTAACTTCTCCAACCCCGGAGGGTGTGGGAAACTTAAACTTGAGATGTGGGGTTGAGGTTACGGCTCGGAGCTTGGTCAGGGCTGGGCGCCCCAGGATTACATTGTAAGAGGAAGGGCTGTTGATTACATAGAATTTGACCATGTGAACTATCTGTTTCGGGGCGGTGCCGAATTGGACGGGCAAGTAAAGGGTTCCTTGAATCGGAACCAAGTTGTGGCCGAAGCCATATAGTGGGTCTTCCCGGCACTCATTCATCCTGGTGCTCCCAAGTTGCATCCTGTCCATGGTATGTTTGAATAGTATGTTGACGGAGGAGCCGTTGTCGACAAGAATTCTTTTTACCTCATTTTCGGCGATGTCCAGGGTTACGACTAGGGCTTCATTGTGGTTAGGATCTACTCCCTCAAAGTCGGCGTTACTGAAAGATATGACTTGCTCTGGGGCCGAGCTTACCATCATTACGTCATCTCCGGAGTCCGGGCTTCCCGGAGGGGAATTGGATCCTCCCAATACAACGTGCACCACATTCTTGGTCTTCTGGGCCCCAGGTCCCTCGCCCCTTTCCGTGGTTCTCCGAGCTAGATATTGGCCCATATTTCCTTTCTTGACTTGGTCTTCGATGAAGAACTTAAGGGAGACACAGCTTTCCGTCTCGTGGCCATGGGTTGCATGGTAATCGCAATGTTTGTCACGGGGCCTATTCTCTGGGGCCGAAACCAAGGGTTTGGGAGGATAAAAGAAGGGCTTGCTCCGGACTTCTTTTAATATATCGGCGCGTGGCCGGTTCAAAGGTGTCCATTCTGGCTCCGGCCTTGGTTCGGCCCTCCCCGGTCTCGGGGGTCTGGCTTCGGACTTGGCCCCGGAGGAGTGGCCTTTGTCCGGGACCGTCAGTTGATGACTCGGGATATAGTTGTACTGTTTGTTGGGCTTAAACTTCTTATCCGAGTTGTGATCATTTCTAGAGCGATCATCTTTACCTCTTCCCGAGGGGGTGCCCTGCCGGGTCATTCTCATTGCTTGTAGGACATCAGTTTCTTTGATGAACTTGGCAGCCATAGAGTAGGCTGCAGCTAGACTTTGGGGCTCTTTGTTTACCAATTCAATAACATAGCGCTCACTACGCTCCGGGTCTAGGTTCTTCCGGAATATGCTCAAGGCTTCTCTTTCGTCTAGGTTTGTGACTTGGTTTATGGCTTCTTGGAACCGTTTCATAAATGCGGCAAGCGTCTCGTTGTCATGTTGCCTTATTGTTTCAAGGTGGCACATGTGATATTCCGGGGGTTTGTTGGCTCGGAATCTCCGGAGAAAGGCTTCCCGGAACTCCTTCCAGCTGTGTATGCTCCGGGAAGGGATCCGGCTGAACCATCTCTGAGCTGCTCCCTTTAGTGTGGAAGCAAAGAACCTGCACTTGGTTAGGTCATTGTAGAAGTAGATCTGGGCTATTTGCTCAAAGTAGTTGAGGTGTTCTTCTGGGTCCTCCAGCCCATTAAAGGAGTCAAAGTTGTAGTGCTTGAGATTCTTTTGTCGGGGTATGGCTTCAAGGGAATGGCTGAAAGGGGTGAGTGTGTCTTGGATCTCAAACCCGGAGTCACTGTTGACTTTCCTCTGTAGCTCATGGATCATTTGCACCAGGTGGTTTGGATTTTCTTCATCATCCGAGATAATCTCCGGGCTTACCTCCTTCGGGGTTCTTTTGGATTTAGACTTCCTCATCCTTTCTTCTTCCTCTTGGAGCCTCTTCTGGATTCTGAGCTCCAACTTAGCCTGTTCCTCCTGCCTTATTCTTTCCCGGAGCATTTCTAGTCTCTTGATTTTATCGGCTTCATCATTTTTGTCCCTACTCTGAACCTCCTGGTCCTTTCTGTTTCCCTTGCCCCGGTTTCCAAGGCGGTCAAAGACCGAGGCCCGGGAATGATGGGAGTTGGCTGATTCCCCGGAATTTTCCGCTTGCACAGGTTCAGGTTCCGGGAAGGGACGGTTCCTATAATTTCGGATTGCCTGGGCTAGCTCCTCGGGTGTCAGGTTTTCCATTTGAGCGGAGTCCAGGGGCACATCTGTATACTTGTACCGGTTCACCTCGACGGTTACCCGAGCGTCGTTTGGCCCAATTCCGAGCCTCTCTTGGATTGGGATCTGGACAGGTGGGACTTGCTCCGGGATAGTTACTAGGGGTTCGTCTCTAGTCGCGCTGGGTGCTTGGCGCTGGGCAGAGGTGGTTCTTCGGGGCATGGTTCGCGGTTTTAGGTAGTTCGGGTTGCTTCAGTTTGGCTGTTTAGTTCGGGGTTCTCTGGTTCGGAGGTTCAGCCCTCCTTCTAGCGCCAATGATAACTCCAAATCTTGATCGGGTCCTTCCTCGCCAACTCCTGTCTCGGAAGTAGTGTAGCTGCTGTGGGGTGTCTGCAAAACAACACCGGAGGGGGGGGTTTGGCCCCGAGGTGCCTCCGGCGTGAGAATAAGAGTTGGCTCTGGAAGATAATAATCAAGTGGAGTACCACAAAGTAATAAGAGTGTGTGGATGTGTAATAGTGTTCAACCCCTAAACCCTATTTACTAGGGGTATTTATAGCCCTAGGCCTAGGGTTTAGGGGTAGGTTACCTTCACCCCCGACCGTTGGATCTGGGGGACAAACCGCTGAATATTCGGGATGTAGGACACGTGGACCAGTCTGGGGTGACCGTTGACTGGAGTGTGGCCATGTTGTTGCAGAAATGATTTGGCACGTGCCTTCCCTTGTCTTTTAGTGTTGGTCAGCGCCATATGTCGGAATGTCAGCTGAGGTGGGGTGCCACGTGTGTCGAGTGTCACCCATCTGGGGTCCCCTAGTCTGGGGTAGAGACCACGCCACGTGGTAGTGGCCCCGGGCCCGGGGTCCACTACTCTGGGCTGGGCCGCTCTTATTCTCATGAGATGATTTACTCATTGTTTTGGGCTCTTTGTTGGGCCTTGGCTGTTTATGGCCTATCAAGCATGATTCTAGCATTGATGTTGTAATTTTTACAGTTTTCTGTTGTGAAATCTGGTGTGTTGTCGTCCATGTTGAGGGTTGGTAAATCTTTTGAATATTCACGGGATGTATATGTGTAGAAATTTGGGATGGGAAATGGACGAGTACCATTGCAGGCTGCAGCTGTACTGATAACTTCGATGTGTATATAAATTTGTGCTAAGTAGCCCCCTCTTGTGTAATGCTTAAATGTATTTTAAATAATTTTCTTTAAAAACGTGTAATTTTTAAAAGGATTGTTTATATTTTATGATATATATACCTCTGTGTGTGAGCTGTAAATGTTAAAATAAGTAGATTTGCATTTTTTAATGTGTTCCCTAGTATTAATGTTTTTAATGTGAGTATAAGTTATGGTAATTTTATTACAAAAAATGACGGGGATAACTATTTTCAAGAAAAACAGGTCATCAACCTTGTATGTTATGCGTTGGAATTTGGATACACCTGGTATATTTATTTCTACATCTGCAGTATTCATTTACCACCAGAAATCTAGAGTACCAAAATGGAGTTTGGGAATAAATTATTTGCGGTATGATTTCAATGGTTGAAAAATCAGTAAACATATAAAGTTCTTGCATTTATATAAAAGAAAAGTAAATCTTTGCAATTTTACTTTTGTTAATAAAAGATATTTGCAATTTTACTAATCTAAGTTTCAAAATTGTAAAAATATTACCTTTTAAGGCAACCCTCCTTCCCCTACCTGCCCACCTAATTCAACCACATTCAACACTTTTTTTTTTAAGGAGGGATTCTATTTTGGTTTGGGTTGCATTGCTCCGCATGGGCAACCACATTCAACTGAATGCAACTACATGCAACTAAATTTCTGATTTCAACTTTCATTTTTCAGTTGTCATTTTCGATCTCTTTTTTGAACTATATATATATATATATATATATATATATATATATATATATATATATATATATATAGGCAAGTGCTCAAATACAAACCAACACTAAATTAATTATATTTCATCTATTCTACGGTTCCCGCCAAGGGTACCTTCACAAAAAATGCTTAAAATAATTGGCTCTATACAACAAAAAAAAAAAAAAAAATCTTGCCGTGGAAATGCGAAGCATTTAAGACAGTAAACGGATGAGTTAGGTAGTCATGAGGGCCGAAGGCTCTCAACACACCCGTCAATCGTCTATTGCCTTTACCATTGATTGTCATTCCTTACAACTTTAGAATGATAAAGGCGCGAAGCGCCGTATAAGACGGTGCGAAGCACCGTTAACCAGTGAAATCCACTCCCACGTCATCACGTGAACAGTGATTTTTTTTTTTTTTTTTTGTTAGATAGAGCCAAGTATTTCAAACGTTTTTTGTATTGGGGTACCCCTATTTTGATCATTAGATTAGCTTGAAATATTAGATTATGCTTGGTTTGTAGGTTTGTATTTTAAGGAGGTTTGTATTGGAGTAGCCCCCTATATATATATATATATATATATATATATATATATATATATATATATATATATATATATATATATATATATATATATATATATATATATATATATATATATATATATATAGGGTCTTGTTCTAATAGAAACTAACTTAGAATAGAAACTAGAAACTAAACCTAAATTAAATATTTCAAGCTAATCTAATGACCAAATTAGGGGTACTTCAATACAAAAAACGTTTAAAATTATTGTCTCTATTCAACAAAAATATAAGAAAATAAAAAAAATTAAAAAAAATTACTGTCCACGTGATGACGTGGCACGTGAACAGTAACTTTTTTTAAATTTTTTTTTATATTTTTGTTGAATAGAGCCAAGAATTTTAAACGTTTTTTGTGAAGGTGCCCCTAGCGGGGCCATTAAAATAAATGAAATATAATTTATTTAGTGTAGGTTTCTAGTTTCTATTTTAAGGTTGGTTTCTATTTGAATGCTAGCCTATATATATATATATATATATATATATATATATATATATATATATATATATATATATATAGTTCAAAAAAGAGGTCGAAAATGATAACTGAAAAATGGAACTTGAAATCAGCAACTAAATGCAACCACATGCAACTAAATTTTTGATTTCAAGTTCCATTTTTCTGTTGTAATTTTCGACTTTTTTTTTGGAGTCCAAAAAAAGGTCGAAAATTACAACTGAAAAATGGAACTTGAAATCAGTAATTGAATGCAACCACATTCAACTGAATGCAACCACATGCAACTTTTTTTTTAAGGTGGGTTGGTTTTGGGTTCCAAGGCCCCGCAGGGGCATATTCAACTGAATGCAACCACATAGTCCAAAAAAGAGGTCGAAAATGACAACTGAAAAATGAAACTTGAAATCAGAAATTTAGTTGCATGTGGTTGCATTCAGTTGAATGTTGCCCCTGGCGGGGCCTTACAACCCAACACCAAAATCTCCCCACCTTAAAAAAAAAGTTGCTCCTAGCGGGGCCATGCAACCCAAACCCACCAAAATCTCCCCACCTTAAAAAAAAGTTGAATGTGGTTGAATGTGGTTGCATGTGGTTGCATTCAGTTGCAACCAAAATATCACCCCACCTTAAAAAAAATAAAAAAAAATCAATGAACAGTACCTGCCACGTGGCAGCCACGTGACAGGTACTGTTCATCGACGGTTACTGTTCATCCGAATTATTTTTTTTTAAAAAAAAGGAAAGATAGTATTTTTGCAATTAAGAAACTTAAGATAGTAAATATGCAATGAATTAAAGAAGATGGTATTTTTGCAAAAAGAAACTTGAAACCTAGTATTTTTGGTAAATACCCTTATATAAATCGCTGCTTAAATGTACATGAATAATAAGGATCTCAAAAGTATAGGATCCAAAATTTATCTTTTAAATTCTAACTAACTAAAATTTTTCATTTTCTAAAAACAGTACGAGCAATTTGTTTAATAAAATAAAAAAAATATATTATAATTACTATTAACTAATCAATTATCTTTTTCTGCCAAAACACGTTACCTTTTCTCTTTTCTCTAACTAAAATCTCTCCTTTTCCAATTATATCACGTGCGTTTCTATTTAATAAAATAAAATTATAATATTTTAATACTAACAATTAATCGATTACCTTTTTCATCTAAAATGCATAATCTTTTCTATATTTTCTAATTAAATTTCTCTTTTTCTAAAGATATTACAATCCGTTTTATTTAGTAAAATAATATAATTACAATATAATTACTATAAACTAATCAATTACCTTTTTCACCTAAAACATGTTACCTTTTTAATTTTCTCTAACTAAGACCTCTCTTTTTCAAATTATATCACGGGCATTCTATTTAATAAAATAAAATAATAATTTTTTAATTATTAATAATTAACCGATTACTTTTTTCAACTAAAACCAATCATTTTTTCTATATTTTATAATTAAATCCCTTTTTCAGAAATATCACGGATAACATTTATATAATTATTATCAAATTATCTCATTTACAAATTTAAGCCTCCAAAATTTATGTTTTAAAAATATTAATTCAAATTAGTGAAAAACATTTATGTAATATTAAAAAAATTTGTGTATCGCGCTAGTTTTAAAGCTAATATCATAATAATTTATGTAAATCTATAAAAGTGTAAACTTATATATGAATTAAGATTTTATAATAAATCGAATGGACTAAGGCACGTCAGGACCGGTATTTTCACTACTCAACATTTGTTATTCTGGCTGAATAAATTCTGAACAAGAAAACGAATACCGAATAAGTAAATAAATAACTGAAATTTGGCCATTCGGAGTTTAGCTTCAATTATCCCGTCCATGTGTTTTATAAGTAGCAAAATTTGATGAACGGTTCTACCCTAAACATGAGTTGTTATAATCCCCAGTTCATGGGAAGACCACAATCGTACTCCATATTGCCATATTAGTAATTTACTAGGAAGAAAATAGTTCTTATTAGCATTCTAATAAATGTCCAACAGTCTCGATTTATAATATAAACGGTGCCCTCAAATCGTCTGATTATAAGTTACCTTTTTAATACAATTTTATATTAATGTTAGAAGATAATCACATCCGTGTGTCTTTCTACATGAACACAAACTTGATATTAATGTAGTAAGGGCACCACAAAAAGAGCAGCATAAACCAAGTAGGAGGTAACTTATAACTAATCCCAAACATGTAAAGAAGGCAACTACCTTGCAAACTTGCTGGAACTACAAACGACTACATACTAGAACAAATTCAGAACTTCGTGATGAAATTGTAGATGTGCGCGCTAATTTCCTCCGGCCTCTCTTCGTGGAGAAAATGAGCAACACCTTCCATAATCACTAAATCCTGCAGAAATGGTACATCTCTTTTGAGACCTCCTTTATGTATATATTCCTTGACACCTGGTGTATTATAGGTAATGTCCAGGTCTCCAACAATGAACTTCACGGGAACCTTTACTTGCACACCAGTCCATGGTGCTGTCAGCTCCCAATTTCTGTGATGGTCAAGAAATAATTTGGCATAACTCTAGTATTATGTTCGATAAACAGGAATTCTAACAAATTTCAGACATGTTTTGAATATTGTTCAAAATTAAAAGTTTCTAGATGCAAGACTGATAAAGACTGCTCTGAAGTTGTTACAATATATGTGTCTACGAAACTAGGAGACATTAAATAATTGCACAATGCAGACCCACTCTGTATGAATCAACACATTTGTTGCCTCATGCATGATGCAATCCATCAAGCTACAGTTTCTAAGAGCAACCCCAACAAACTCTTAAATTTTTCTCCAAAAATAATATAATTAAATAACTCTTAACTATTAAAGATACCAAAACACACTTTTTGCTCAAACAATACTCTTTAAACTACCTCTCTATCCATTGTGTTATGACCATAACTGAATGGAGTTGCTATGTGGCATGATTTTAGTACATACACATACTTTATTTTTTTCATATAAAATGATTGAGGAAAGGTTAAGAGCTCCTCATTAGTGAAGAAGAATATAAAGCTCCTAAACATTTGAGGAAAGGTTAGGAGTTCGTTGGAGATCAATTTTTGGCTTAGGAGCTTGTATAAAGAAGTTCTTGGAGTTGCTCTAATCATATTTACATAGATATAGAGCAATATGGGAATGCATAAAGAACATAAATCAGATATACAAGAAGTTTATATTTATCATGTTATCATCACTTTTTTCCATACAGAAAATGGTAAAGCAAACTTACAGATCCAAGGCTCGGTAGTAGTTTAGTCCACCTGTAAAGCCTGTCTGCTTGAATTTGCTTGCATAAAAATTTACATCTTCCTCCGATAACCAAGAAGGAAGTATAAATTCTTCTTCATTTCTCACCAACCCATCTTTATGTATTCGAAGTAGAGCTGGATCGCGAAGTGTAAGCATTTTTTTTATAATAACTGATGGATCAACACGAGCGAAGTCTTCTTCTGCCACTCCAGGTTCCTACATAGGAAGTCAGCAAATTGAAATCTATAAGAATAGTGATCAAGAACAAGAACCACTTGATATAACAAATTAACATATAACGAAAACACAATAATGAAGCCTACCTAACTTATAAAAGAAACATCCAAACTCAACAGTGCCAAGGAAAAAAGAAAACTATGTAACTTCATTTAGCAGTCTCAAAATGCTAATACAAGACATACATATAAAGTAAATGGCGTCGCTGGTGAAAGCATAGGTGGAAATATGTGCAAAGAGTGGTAAGGTGGTAAGTTGACCAACTGTCTACATACCAACTTACCTACGGAGTTTGTAGATTCGAAAAAAAAAAAAAAAAACTGTTGCAACAGCAGTTGCTTAAAGATCAGAAACACAAGTTTGTTTCCGGTGGGTGAGAACAAAGCATCACTTGATTATTACCGTGTGGCAGTGATGTGAGGTATGGACAAGGTGGCGTCTTCCATTACCACTGCAACCGATATTTTGACCAAGGGTAGGGTAGAAAGAGTATGTTTTACTGTGAGTAAGAGATTACACCTTCACAACTTTCAGGATGAGAGGTGTAATCAAGAGCTGAGGCAGGGAATTGAGAGGTTGTGTCGGAAGCAAGTGGTGGTGCGTGTATGGTGATTCTGATTTACCAGTAATGGTGGGCAGAAGAGAGGAGATATAGTATTGAAGAGGACACTGCTAAAATTGGTAACTTTCTAGTGCGGAGGCATGTATAGTATTGGTGCTCCAGTTGTAGTCAAAGTAAAGGGAAAATCATAAATTCATAATCGAGAGGAAGATATTAGAAATTTTAAATTCCACAACTCGTTGTCACTATTCACTTTACATAATGATGGGACACAAATATAATGGGGGATTGAAAGGATTCATCACATATTGTTCTATGTTGAATAGATAATTAAGTGTATATAAAGAGTAAACACCAAAAATGTTATCAATTGAATAACATTATTCTAGCAGACAAAACTTCAACATTGCTGACTTGATAAAACTATCCTAACAAACTCCAATAATCCAATTAAAAAACAAGAGTGTACGTACAGTCATCAAATCGAAAGTTTCGAAAAAAAGAAGAAACGAAACGAATTACCTGAAACTTGCACATGTAATAATCATCACCAAAAGCAGCACGCATCGACTGCACAGGTTTCCTAGTGGGATTCCTGGGCGAGAAGGCGACACTCAGACTAACATAAGCCTTAATCCTATCAGGCCTGAGCCTACAAAACCACCAACCAATAAAAGAACCCCAATCATGACCCACCAAAAACACCTGATGAATCTTGAGACAATCCAACAGAGCTACTAAGTCACCAACTACATGGTGAACAGTATAGCTGGTGGAAGAAGGAGGAGCATCAGAGTCACCGTAACCACGGAGGTCAGGAGCGATGGCACGGAAACCGAGGGAAGAAAGGGAGAGTAATTGGTGGCGCCAGGAGTACCAGAGTTCAGGGAAGCCGTGGAGGAACAGGATTGGTTGGCCTTCGCCTATTTCGGCTATGTGGATGTTTATGTTGTTGGCTTGGATTGTTTTGTGTTGAAGTTTCTCCATGCTTGGATTCACTGTGTGTGTTTGATCAGGTAAAAGTGTGGTGATGCTTTTGGTTTTTGGGTTTATTTAAGGGGATGAGAAAGAAGACTTTGACGGAGAAAACGAAATGGTAGTGTGGTAGGCAATGAACAAGACGATAATGGGGTTAAGTATTAGATTATCCATTATATATCTCGCATAATATTAAATTTAATATTGATTAATTTGAAATTAATCATTTTCTGACAAAGTTGTTGATTTTCAGCAATAAATTTGATATTTTGTAAATTTATTATAGACTTAAAATTGATTATTTTGAGATTTCATCAATTTAAAAATGATTAATCTGATATATTTAATTTATTGATGATAATTTGAAATTTTGTTAATTATTTATTGGTTTAGATGATAATTAACCTGATAATGTTTGATAGTCGTGATTATAGGCAAATAATACATTTACAGTAGAAACTCGATAAATGAATATTCGATAAACGAATAATTTCATCAAATAAATAATTTTTTTGGGTTCCGACACAATAGAGACAGTGTATTTTTGACATTTGTAAATGAATAATCTCGAATAATAAATAAAATTTTCCAATCCCGAACATATTCATTTATCGAGATTTAATTGTACCTAGGGTCTCGATACTCTGTGTGTGTGTTGGATTAAGTAAAGTGATTAGTGATGCTTTGGTTTAAGGGGATAAGAAAGAAGACTTTGACGTAGAAAGCGAAATGGTGGTGTACTTGCCAGTAATGGTAGTTGTGTGCGTTACTCGTGGAGGAGTGTCTTGTATACTTGTTGCGTATTGGTTCAAAGTTTCTCTTTTCTCTTTTTCTTTTGTGGTGGGCAGTTCTTTTTCTTTTGTGGTGGGCAGTGACAATCGATGATAACAACTAAATGAATTTGAGATTTGGTTTACATTTTAGTTCTATTTAAATTTAAACAGTTGCTTTGCTACACTTTTTTTTTTTCCATTCAAAGACGCTTTTGTAAAATTTTATCGAATCTGTTACTGCAGAGCTTAGAGGCATATCTTTTCTTTCCACAGCAATGGTCATTTTTTAAAAATGATGCAAGATCCATCTTCAACCAAGCGCTCTATCAATGAATGGTATTATCGCATCTGGACATCAGAGGATGCATGGTCACCTTCAATTCAAATCAGCACATGAACTTTTAGTAGGTACTATCTTCATCCAAAAAAATATGAGTCACTTTTTGTAACACATTTTAATACAATTTTAAATAGGTATTATCTTTGTCCCAAAAAATATGAAACTCTTCTTTTAGATTTTAATACATTCGGTAGATGTACGTGTAAATGATATTTTTTTTAATTTTTATTTTGTATGAAAATATTAATCTTCTATTTTTATATAAAACAAAAAAGTTGAAAAATATTATTTACTAAGTACCATTTGGAAAGACATTAAGAGGGTGTTTGGGATTGCTTAAAATAAGTTACTTTTGACTTAATGGAGGTATTTTTAACTTAAAGGAGAAAGTAAAGTTGTTTACTTTAAGTTTAATGAAAGTTTTGGGTAATTTTACTTAAAGTTAAATGTGGGTTTAATAATTTTGACTTAAAGTGAAATTTGACTTAAAAAAAATTTAAATTCATAATATTTAAACTTTACAAGAATCCTGAAACAAAAAAAAAAAAAAATTGAATAAATCATAAGTCAAAAGTACCTAAAAGAAACTTATGAATGGAGTTTTTTAACTTAAAACCCAGCTTTAAACAAGTTACACAAACAGAGCAAAAACTCCTTAAAGGAGCTTTTTCCTTTAAGTTATAGTAGCCAAACAGGCTCTAAATTGCGTGAAAAAAGGATCGACTAACATACAACAATAATACTACATTAAAGCTGATCTTGTCAAATATCTATAATATACAAGAAATTTAACATATTAAGTGCCCATTTGGCAAATTTTAAGATGAACTTATAAGTTACTTATTTTGAAAAAAAATTCATATTTACATCCTTCATTTTAGAAAAAAATGTATACGACGAATTTAATATTGATTATCTTGCAAAAATAAGTTACTTATTTCAGAAAAAAAGTACATATTTTCTAATTTTTTTTCAGAATAAGTAACTTATTTCTGAAAAATAAAATTTCCAAAACAGGCCCTAAAAAGGTTATCCTTCAGCATTAAAAATTTTAATACTTTATTTTAAGACTTAACGATGGGTGACTTGTAGCTAAATGATTTTTTGGATCCAAAAGAGTGATGCATTGCAGCCTGCGGATAACAAAATTGTTCAGCACATAAAATCCACAAAAACACATTAAAAAACACTGATAAATCTTTTCCAGATTTCTTGACGAAAGCAATGTTTGCCTAACCATAACATAACTCAAACCCTAAAGCCTCTGCTGTTCCTTTTGCCTCTAGCCTTTTCAAATTTACGTCCCTTTGATCGGACATAAGGCTTGCTGTGGCTGTGTGGCACACCAGGGGCCTTGCCAAAGTGTTTCACTGCCTCACGAGAGTTCTTTGGACCTCTAAGAAGAACCTGAAAATTCGGAAAACCACTTATAGCATCTTTGTAAGCATCAGATTCATAATCAAATCAAATCAAATCTGAAAATTCAAAAAAACCACCTAGCATCTTTGGAAGCATTGGATTCATAAACAAAACAAATCAAATCAAAGATAATCACAGAACATTATAGAAAGTGGCATAAGCAAAGAAAATCAAATCAGATGTTTTTCAGAGCAACATCACCGTGGATAACATCTCAGAAAGTGGTCTAACAATTTTGGTTTGTAATCAATTCATCACTTCTACAATCATAATTCCAAATTAGTTCCACACTTCCCCTAACAAGCCTTAAATCCAAAATAGACTACTGCACTAGACATTCATATCACCAAAATTACTAGCATCTACATATCAAAAATAATTTATCTTACGCAAGTTGGCACATAGAAACAATATATAGCATTAGGTAGCAAAAAAGTTAGCAAACTTACTGTATTCTGTCCCAGGGGAGCCCTAAGAGCAAGCTGGTCAAATGTCAAGCATTCACCGCCAGCCTTCTCAATCCTTGCCCTTGCAGTCTCTGTGAATCTCAAAGCGGTTACCTTCATGCAAGGAATCTCATGCACTCGAACATCATCGGTAACGGTACCAACAATCACAGCGATCTTATCCTCCTAGAACATCAAATATTAGTTAAACAAGTGAATCAGTCTGCTACTAAGAAATACAATACTACATCTCTACAAAGTTGGAAGCTGATTTCCCTAATATTAGTGTAGGGAAAATACATAAGAACGCGGATTGATGCCAGTAACTATGAGATAATGAAATGTTTATTTAAGCAACAGGTGTATAATCGAAACAACGGGCATGGCAAATTATTATAGCAACCTCTGATTTTATTATGTTTGGAGCATCTTATACTACAAACAACAACTAAGATATTCACAGTTTACCGGACACATGAGACAATCAAGAAAAAGAAAAGTGATATACTTTGACACACAGAAGCATATTGAGCAGATTGTGAAACAAATACCTTTCCGGTCATAAAGCGAATCAACCTCGAAAGCGAAATGGGAGGCTTGTTAGTTTTGCTCATAAACAACCTCTTCAAAATAACAGCATTGAACTTACTTCCAGTCCTCCTCACAAGAAATCGATATAACTAACAAAAATGCACATTGACATATCCATCAGCCACAACACACTTCCACTAACACATACACAAAACCAATTTAATAATAATTCACAAATAAAAAAATATAAATAAAAAAAAAAACCTTGACGATGAGCTTCAAGTAAATGTCATCGGATCTGGGAGCAGTCCTTTCGGTCCTCTTGCTTTTTCCCCCAGCTATCAAATCGATACCCTGTGATTTAATTCAAAAACAGATTATAAACACTTGTGTAAAGAAATAAATGTAATTCAATTATAATAAGTATAATAAATAAAATGTAAATAATCGAGGGATTTGAACGAACCATGGCTGCTGATTCTTCTTCTGCGTCCCGCCGCTACTCCTGCAAATGAATTCACTGTAATAGAGGCCTAGGGTTTTTGTACCAGACAAAGTACTTACGGATCCCACTAATGGGCTTAGCATAGTGGCCCAAATATAAAATAATTGTATCTCGTGCTCAATTCTTTATTATTCATGTTGTCGTCCATATAAGCTCAATTCTGTAAAAAAATTAATCTCTGATGTGGTCATTTTGTCAACGGTTTACACTAATTATTTGTAACCTTGATTATTCGATAAACGAATATTCTTATTAAATAAATAATTTTTTCGGTCTCGATATAATAGATAAAATGTATTTTTGATCTCGATAAATGAATAATTTCGATTAATGAATAAAATTTTTCGATCCTGAACGTATTCATATATCGAGGTTTAATTGTAATAATTGATTCATGATATTTTTTATCACTATATATATCCCGTAAATATTTGTTAATTACTTTTCTTTTCCATTTTTTAAGTTCTAAATTTACATCCTTTATTATAATACCTGAGTCTACCACACCATGCGATTAACCAATAAAAAACGAGGAAATATTTTAGAACCAATCAGATTCCATTCCTAAATTTTAGACCAATCATATCATATTAAAAGTTTTCCTTATTTATCTTTCTATACCCACTTTAATAACTGTAGTTAGTTAACAATTCTAATTAAAATATAATAACTATTTAATTTAACATGCTTATATATTATATATACTTTTTGTAATAACCCTAACTTTAGTAATGCTACAGTGGTCACATGAATAGTAAATTTTGAGGATTTAGGGAAATGGTATGTAAGTACTCTATACTTGAAATGGAAAACGAGTAAACACAAACCATATTAGTATTGTACTAGGAAAATAAGTGACTCGAAATGACGATAGATTTCAGAAATTCCTGAATACAGATTTTTGAGGATTTTGAGTTCGAATGAGCTTCTATTTTATTAGATATTAAGGAGCATAGAAATATTAAAGGATTTATATTTTAAGGAATTAGTGAAATTAGGTTAAACCAAGGCGAGAACAAGTCAAAGAAATGTCAAGGGAATTTGGATTTTTAAACGGTTTCAAAATCACTTGGAAAATGAGGTATATTCGAAACGAATTGTAATTAGTCGAATATGGAGACTAAACAACCAAGATTAATATCATTACAAGGATATGTACTACATTACTAATAACCAAAATCATTAAAACATTAACTAGAAATCAAGAATCAAGCATGCTAGATCATCATCCATTACATCATCCCTTACATCACATTCCACTCACATTTCTTAAAGATTAATTTGTAATATTACTTGATAATTATCCACAAAACATAACAAATATCTACCAAAAGTAGATTAACCAAGGATAAGACCAAAACATCACAAAAATCTCTCCCCACCCACCCACCCACCCACCCACCCACCCACCCAGCTACATTCGGCCATTGAAGAAAAAGGGAGAAAATAGAAAATCAAAACCCTAGTTCCAAGTCATCTAAAATCAAAGGAAAATTCAAGGGGCTTGCTTGGGTATAGGTTAAGGTATGCTATGAATCCTAGCTTCTAAATCCATTCCATCTTTGAGAAATAAAATCATGAAGGTGATGATGAATAGTGAATGAATAGTAACTTACATGGATTTTATGTTTTGTTTTGAAAGATTAAGGTGTGTTAAGGTTGTTTAAAGGTGTACCAAGGACTACAAGCATATATTAAGAGTATTAAAGCTTCAAAGAAGGTATAATCTCTTCACCCCTCTTGAGTTTTATGATGAATATTAATGGTATTAGGGGTTAAGTGGTTATAAGTGATGAAATCATGATTATATATGTGTTTAAAAGTGTTTTTTATGGTATATGAAAGGAGTATGTGCTTGTAACCATGGTTGGTAAGATGAACACATGGTGTAGGTGATGGTGTATAAGGTGGATGATGGATTTGGAGGAGTTGAATTTTGGAAAGTATGAAAATATAGCCGTTATAATGCCCGATTTTCGTTAAACCAAATAGATGCCCTGTTTTTAGCACCCATGCTCGTACGGTAGGTTTCTGTCCAGAGCACCCACTGATCATGAGAGGGTAGAGCTTGGTTCATAGATCGTTTTGATATAAAGTACGTTAAAATCTGATGAACGGTTTAGGAGAAAAGTCAGTTTTAGTGAAAGACGTTCGAGAACCGAGAAAACGTAATTGTATCAACTTTGAGGCTATAATTACCATACTTAAACATTTTTAAAAGTTATAAAATTTTGGGATAGTGTAGTAGGGTGGTCAGAGGACCCTTGACAGTTAGCCTTGCATTAAAATTCGGAATCTATATTTTTTGAGAATTTTTACAGTCGAGAGTGGGTGTTAAGGAAAGAATGTAAATCGTTAAGAACTTTAATCGGGAATAAGAATGGTTAAGTCCTCAAGACCTTTTGAGATAGTAATGGGATATTGTAAGAGTGTTATTATATGAGCGTAGGTGGTTAAGTGGAATATATTCTGATAATGATCCTTTTCGTGTTTATAGAGACTTCGGGAGAGCCACGAGCTATACTTCCGACTTACAGAGATCGAGGCAAGATCTTTCTATCCCTACTTTGAAAATTATTTATCTTCGGAATAAAAATGATATCATGGAATATATATATATATATATATATGGGGGTGTTTGGGGGAACTTATTTTCAGAATAAGTCAACTTATTTTAAGATAAAGTTAGAGATTCCTAACTTTCCAACTTATTTTCCAACTTATTTTTGCAACTTATTCAATCTCAAACATACATTAAATACTTTTATAAAAAAAATTATCAAAATATAAAATTTTTACCCGAAAATAAGTTCATAAGCCCTCAAAAGAAGTTGAGCCAAACACCCCCTATATATATGTGATGCTATTGTTGCTATGTTGCAAAGAATATATTTCCTTGATTTTGGGAAATTAATGAGAGATGGATATGATTTATGAAATATGGATATAGAGATGATTACGAATGGAGCAAATATGCTCTATGGTAAAAGAGATATGAAAGGGAATGGTATCAGTTGTTATCTAGGGTTATATGGTTTATAATACTATACTAAAAATATTCTTTTTGAGTATTAGTGGTTTAATAAATATTATTTGATTATTATTTACTACTCTTAAAAAATAGACGGAATATTTTATGAATATAAAAGTATATTTGATTTCTTGAATATGAAAGAGATGTCTGGATCATAATCAAAGCATTATGTTATATATATATATATATATATATATATATATATATATATATATATATATATATATATATATATATATATATATATATATATACGAGAAAATGGAAATGTGGAATGATATTTTATAAATGGAATAATGATTTGACAAAAAGGGGGATAGCAACAAAAAACGTAGGAGGCTGTGTGCGGCACAGTCCAGCAATCAATATTTTATCTCGGCCCAAGAGTTGCCGAAGGAGAATGTAGTGGTGTACCTTCCTCCAGGGGGATGTAGTGGTGTACCTTCCTCCTTCTACCGGTAGTAAAAATGACGGGTACGGAGGGCGACTGATCATCGTCCTTACGTATTCGGCAACAGTGAAAATCCCCAAAACTTGAAAGAAAGAGTTGAAAATGATTTTCAGATCTCTATACTGAAAACAGAATAATGATATAAGATGATGGAATTATGGTTACAGATGAAGAAAAACTGATATTATATTATTTTAGATTTCTTTCTTATAATAGTAAGTGGATGATGTATTATTAAATAAGAGTTTTATTCTTCCTTAAAGATTATAATTGGTTTCTGCTTATATATGCATATATATGTATACCAGTTCACATTCTAAATTCTAGTTACAATATTATCTTGCTGAGCTATTATAGCTCACTCTTGCTACTTATGTATATAGCAGCTAGGTCCCATGCCGATACTACGCACTACACCCCGCAAGAGGGTAAGGGAAATGCGACCTTTTGAGCGAGTGCTGGCGACCATCCCCGAGGTAGTGACAAGCGAAAGGGGTTTAGTAGACTTATGTAAATTAAGTGTGTAAGTTTGTAATAAACTTTTGGTTGTTGAAATGCTTCCTGTAGAAGTAAAATTCAACAATGTACTTAGTAGAATTCTGGGTTGTAATAACTGTTAACTTTAAACTTTTAATATTGTGGATGTTGTTCTATGAGCATATGACTGGTGTGTGTGTGTGTGTGTGTATTAATGTGGGGTCAATTGCATAAATATTAAGTTAAAAAAAAAACTCAAGAGATATTGATATTGATCGGAAGTTGGACCGTGATGACCTGGATCCTTGACCCCGGATCTAGGGGCGTCACAGATGGTATCAGAGCTAAGAGCCATAATGCTCAAGAACAAGAGTAATAATAATAATTGTATCAGTAATAATATAAATTGTGAACTTCCATCGAGTTCAAGGGTGGTATATCGCAGATAGTTTTATTTTAAGCATTGATTAAAATTTTGTAGATTATTACTAATAGAATTTTATGTTTTATTATAGGGATCAGGGATGGGAGAGCCGAGTCGAGACCCTCAGTGGTTAGGATTGTCAGAGCAGGAGCTTGTAGATCTACAGCTAGCCGGGGTAGAGGTTCCCGAGTATGCGGTTGATGACCTCAGGGAGAGACGTCGAGCGGCAGCCAGAGAGAGATGTGAGCAGAGACTGAGAGAGGAGGCAGAGGAGCGTAGACAGAGAGATGCTGTAACCATAGTGCCATACATTGGTAGACCTTCTACAGGATCTGATGAGGCAGGTCCTTCTAGAGTGAGATGGGAGATTCCTGAGGAGGAGAGGCCGTTACGTAAGAGGCCTAGGTTGTCAGTCATAGCTGAGGAGGAGGAGGAGACTGAGTGGACCGATATCCATATGATACCTACCCCTGCCTTGCCTATTCCAGTACCATCACCAGTCCCATCTCCCTCACCGAGTCCTGGCCCTCTAGAGGATCCAGCTGAGCCATTCACTCCGCCCGGACATTTTATCTTTCCAGAGGATGAGATAGAGGAGGATCCGTCTGAGGATGCAGATACCGAGTCTATTCCTCCATCCCCACCATTTGCACCTCCACCACCTCCACCTGTACAGGCACCTGTCCCAGCTGCTATGCCCCCTCAGGAGGCACCCTTACCGACAGGTGACTCACTACCAGCCATTCTGTTGACGGAGTACTTTGCCCTACAGGGTCAGTTGGAGGAGTCCCGCCGGGTGATAGACACACTGATGCAGAGGTCAGAGAGAGGGAGAGGAGGTATCATTCCTGATGGTATATCCTTGGGATTAGTGAGTGTTGAGCTGCGGGCCCTGGGTGACATTAGGAAGCTATTAGCTGATAGAGGAGACCCAGAGTGGAGGGCTGCGATAGTGGATACAGTCACGTCTATGGTAGTCCAGATCCGAGACATTATTAGGGCAGGACTGTGAGTCGGGGTAGTAGTCTACGTCACTAATCAGACTAGTCATCTTACTGACGTCTTTTTGGGGGATTAGTTTAGTTGGTTGTTGTTTTAATCCCAGTCTGATTGGAAGACAGCTAGTAGCACTTTTGTTGTAGCAGATTAGTATGTACGGTTATGTTTGTAGGTTTCGAACCATGTACCCTATGATGTAAAATATTAGTAGTAAAAGACATTGTACCCAAGTTGTAAAAAAACTCAAGAGATATTGATATTGATCGGAAATTGGACCGTGATGGCCTGGATCCTTGACCCCGGATCTAGGGGCGTCACACTTTTAATCAAAAAATATTTGATAAAAAATTTCGCATATAATTTATTTTCACTTTTATTAAATAACAACTATATATTTATGGAATTACGCTAATTATGGTAATAACTCAACCAACACGGAAACATTAGCATAAAAAGTAGCAAGGTACCAATATTTAAATAGCAAATCATGTCCTAATAAACTGGAAAAAAAATCACGCTCCCCTCCCCATTAATTTGTATGGGATTCCATCATGTGTGATAATTTTATTTTATTTGAACGCAGATAACAATTCAATCTCATAATCCAGTTATAAAATTGAAGATTAGCAATCCGATTTCATCAAAATTATTTTTAAATATCAAGTCACATGTTGTGCCATCTAGCCATTATCTAATTTCAGATTGCATTCCTAAATTTTAAACCAATCATATCATATTAAAAAAATTTCTTATTTATCTTTTTATACCCACTTTACTAAATGTAGTTAGTTAACAATTCTAATTAAAATATAATAACTATTTAATTTAACATGCTTATATATTATATTTACTTTTAATCAAAAAATATTCGATAATAAATTTCTCATATAATTTATTTTCGCTTTTATTAAATAAAAACTATATATTTACGGAATTACGCTAATTATGGTAATAACTCAACCAACACGAAAACATTAGCTTAGAAAGTAGCAAGTTACCTATATTTAAATAGCAAATCATGTCCTAATAAACGGGAAAAAAATCACGTTCCCCTCCCAATTAATTTTAATGGGATTCCATCATGTGTGATAATTTTACCTTACTTTAATCTAGATAACAATTCAATCTCATAATCCAGTTATAAAATTGAAGATTAGCAATCCGATTTCATCAAAATTATTTTTAAATATTAAGTGCCCTCTAGCCATTATCTAATTGTCTACTAATAAATTAGCTTAAATATACACTAATTTGTTACCCATACTTCATAATATAAAAATATAAATGCTAGATAGATTATAAACGAACATAGGTACTTATTAACAATAAACAAAATTAAGAAAATATAAAAATAAGGAGGGTTTAGTTTTATGTACAGTACTCTTAGTTTTGTTTTGTAGCATCTCAATGTTGTTTTCAGTTATATAGTAATATACTTGGATATCTTGGACAAAAAGTAACATTTCATATAATTGTCATGTTATTTCTTTTAGTGTATAATTTTCGTTTCGTATACAAAATAAAATTCTGGTAGTTTAGTATCATTTTGTGTTTGGATTTTGGGTATACGAAAAAATTTCATGTCATTTTCGTGCAAGACCCTAAAGATACACTGCATGAATGTACACAACACAAACGATTTTCCAGGTCTACGTAAGCACTTTCTTCAAATTTATGTCGGAAAAATATACTCACTGCTAAAGGAAAATGAAATTCGTATTTTTTAACCCGATAATTAAATTTCAAGGATACATATATAATAATGTAATTAGGTGTTTATATATTATACATTTAATTTTAGTTTCATGTGGAATTTTCTATTATAACACGTTAGTCAAATAGAAAAAAGATAGGTGATACACATTTTCAAATGTCTTATTTTATTGGTAGGTGATATGGGCTGAAGATAAGCCTTAAAAACACATTTAATGTGGCATTGATTAGGCCAAGAATGGTCCAAACGTGGGGCCCACCAGCTGGGCCCAAAACCCTAATTATAATATTAATTTCGTAATTAATATTAAGGGTAATAAATAGCTCAGCAAATAAGAGTCAAACAAGGATATTACTCTTGCCTGACTTATCCTCCAAGATGCACAATTCAATATGGAAACTGATTCCTACAAGGAATAGATCTAGAACCTTCCTCAAAGACTTGCCCACCAAGTCTCCGAATCCTACCATAATTCTAAGGCTTCTCAGCCTATATAAAGGGCCTGACCCCTCATTCTCAGAACTACGTTGGCTTGATTCTCAATACGAGATACGTAGGCACTCTGTGAGGACCGATTACAGTCTCGAACGCAGAAACAGCCATTAAAGCGCGAAGCTCAACCACCCTAGCAATAATAACAAATCGTAATCGAGATTTAGATCCACAACATTTGGCGCCGTCCGTGGGAAGACAACATCAACCATGGTTCAAACACGGAGGACAACATCAACTGAGGCCGTGCCTCTTAACTCTGCTCCACCAGCCACTTCTGATCCGCTTATCGTCACTGAAGAAGGACAAATACTCCCATCAACAGGGGCGGTCATTCAACCTCTGCCCACTCAGCCCCCAGGGACGACTCCCCAAGTAGAGGGGACCCACTCTGTGATTGTCCATCAAAGCCAAGAAACCAATCCTCTCCAGATGGTGGTTTCTCCTCTTGGTAACGTTGATCGCACGGGGGTACAGATCCATACTACGGATCTCCCTTTGAACACCAACCCTATGTATGGGTTGCCTAATTATCCCCCTCGACGAAGAGAACCTGGACCAAGCGGTCATGCCTTACAGATCCGGGATCGAGAGTATGATGACTACTCTGGCCCCTATACTGATGATTCGTCATCTGAGGATGATGATCGAGATGAAGCCCCGAGGAGGCGACGTGCCAGCAAAGAACCTCAAAGAAGGACACGAAGAATCCCTGATGGACTCCCCTTGACAACTGCTGAGAAAATCAAGGCTTATGAGGCAGAGATCTTAAAGTTGAAGGACGATATTGCAAGAGAACAAGATAGATTGAATCAAGCTCAGCCACCTCCAACTGCGGAGAGGATTCCAATTATAAATTTGGAGAGGCCTTCAAGAAGGCAAAGGAGGGCCGAGGCCCCAACTGAAAAATCAACAAGGGTGGAGACCCCCAGAAGCAACCCTAAGGATCTGATGCCACTTGGGGATCCTGATGATCCCACACCCCCGTTTACGGAGGAGGTGATGAATGCTCGCATCTCAAAGAAGTTCAAGATGCCGACAATCAAGGCCTATGATGGAACGGGCGATCCCGCAAATCATGTTAGGACGTTCTCGAATGCACTGCTGTTGCAGCCCGCGAGCGACGCCTTAAAGTGTAGGGCGTTCCCTCAAACCTTGTCTGGCATGGCTCAAAGGTGGTACAGCCGCTTACCTGCAAACTCGATTGGCTCTTTCAAGGAGTTAAGCGCTGCCTTTGTGAGTCAATTCATCAGCGGAAGAGTTCATGAGAAAAGTTCTGCATCCCTCATGTATGTGGTGCAGGGGAAGAATGAGAATCTGAGAGATTACCTCAAGCGGTTCACCAAGGAGACGCTGAACATCACTGATCTGGAAAATAAGGTGGCCATGGTAGCCCTGGAACATGGAACCACTGACCTCTTTTTCAAAAGGTCTTTGGCAAAACATCCTCCTGAAAATATGGCTGAGCTTCAACGGAGAGCCGACAAATATATCAAGGCTGAGGACAGCATGAAGAAGGAAGCCACAGGAGGCAATGGCAAGGGTTCTAATGATTCGAAGAAACGAAAGCAAGAGCAAGAGTACGATGCTAGGGACAAGTATCCCCGGACTAGCAAGGATTCTGAGTCACCACCGAAGAAAGGTTTGGGACCGAGGTTCTCTGATTATGCAAGGTTGAACGCTCCTAGGAGTCAGATCTTGCTAGATATTGAGAAGGATAAAGACTTCCGATGGCCGAAGCCACTTAGGGGTGACCCCGCGAAAAGAAACAAAGATCAATACCGTAGGTACCACCGTGATGTGGGTCATGATACAGATGATTGTAGACAGCTGAAAGATGAGATTGAGTTTTTGATCCGGAAAGGAAAGCTAGGCAGGTTCACGAAGAATGATGATCGCGGTACCCAAAGAAGGGACTATGACAGGAGAGACAATGACAAAAGAGACGGCAATCGTGATCGTGATCGTAATACACAGCCCCGAGGGCCAGTAATCAATATGATTTGGGGAGGACCGACAGCAGCCGGCACTACTCGGAACTCCCGAAAGGCCTATGCTAGAGAAGTGATGCACATAGTAGGAGAAGCCCCGAAGCGTGCCAAGACTGAGATAGTGATCGGTTTTGATGATTCAGACCTTGAAGGGGTGAAGTTCCCCCATGACGACCCGTTGGTCATAACTCCTGTAATTGGAAACTCGGAGGTGAAACGAGTCTTGGTAGACAATGGAGCTTCTGTTGATATCTTGTTTCACGATGCGTTTTTGAAAATGGGATACACCGATTCCCAGTTGACCCCCACCAACATGCCAATCTACGGATTTAATGGAGTTGAATCCAAGGTTGAAGGCACTATTTAGTTGCCCATGACCATTGGACAGGAACCTAAGGAAGCTACTCAGATACTGAATTTCCTTGTGATCAAGGCATCCTCAACTTATAATGCAATCCTAGGAAGGACTGGACTTCATGCTTTCAAGGCTGTGGCCTCCACATATCATATGAAGATTAAGTTTCCAACCCGGAATGGTGTTGGAGAACAAAAGGGTGATCAGAAGATGGCGAGAAGTTGTTACGTATCCGCACTAAGGGCTGATGGAATCGGGGGGCAGGTACTTCCGATCGAAGACATGGATGTCCGTGGCGATGATGAACACCGAGGAAAGCCAGCAGAGGATTTAATACCTATTCCTCTGGAGCTAGGTGATCCTGAGAAGGTGACTTACATTGGAGCCTCTTTGAAGGAACCCCTGAAGGGCGAGTTGATAGCATTCTTGCAAGAGAATGGCGATGTGTTTGCTTGGACAGCGGCTGATATGCCAGGGATTGATCCCCAACTCATAACTCATAGGTTGAATGTTGATCCCAATCGGAAGATAATACAACAAAAGAAAAGGAACTTTGCACCTGAAAGGCAAGAGGCCATAAAGCAGGAAGTTGACAAGCTCTTAGAAGCTGGGTTTATCGAAGAGATTCAGTTCCCGGAATGGTTGGCTAACCCTGTGATGGTCAAGAAAGCCAACGGTAAGTGGAGGATGTGTATAGACTTCACCGACTTGAATGACGCATGCCCTAAGGATTGCTTTCCTCTACCAAGGATAGACATGTTAATAGATGCCACAGCTGGACATGAGATGCTTAGCTTCATGGATGGTTTTAGCGGCTACAATCAGATTAAGATGCACAAGGACGACGTCCCTAAGGTATCTTTCATAACTGACTTCGGTGTTTTCTGCTATCTTGTTATGGCTTTCGGTCAAAAAAATGCAGGAGCTACTTACCAACGACTGGTGAATAAGATATTCGCCCATCTGATTGGAAAAACCATGGAGGTCTATGTTGATGACATGCTAGTCAAGAGCCTGCTCAAGGCAGACCACATTAAGCACCTCAGAGAGGCATTCGAAGTGCTGAGGCACTATAAAATGATGTTGAATCCAGCTAAGTGTGCCTTTGGCGTTGGATCAGGCAAATTCTTGGGTCTTATGGTTTCAAAGCGAGGCATAGAAGCCAATCCTGACAAGATCAAGGCGATCTTAGACATGGAGCCACCACGCTCTATAAGAGATGTGCAGAAGTTGACAGGCCGAGTAGCGGCTTTAGGAAGATTCATCTCCAAGTCTGGTGACAAATGCTTGCCTTTCTTTCAAGCATTGAAGAAGGTGAAAGATTTTGAGTGGACTCGTGAGAGCCAAGAGGCCTTTGAACAACTGAAGAAGTACATGACTGAAGCCCCGTTGTTGGCCAAACCTAGTCCCGGAGAGACTCTTTATATATACCTGGCGGTATCCGAGCAAGCGTTGAGCGCCGTTCTCATCCGAGAAGAGAAGAAGGTCCAGAAACCTATCTATTATGTGAGCAAGGTGTTGCACGGGGCGGAGCTGAATTACTCTCCCGTCGAGAAATTTGCATTGGCATTGGTAACAGCCTCGAGGAAGTTACGCCCGTACTTCCAGGCACACAAGATTGAGGTCCTGACGGACCAACAGTTGAGAAACATTTTGCATAGCCCAAAGGCTAGTGGAAGGCTAATCAAGTGGGCGATTGAACTTGGAGAATTTGACATCACATATAAGCCTCGAACAGCCATTAAGGCTCAGGCATTGGCTGACTTCGTGGTTGAATGCACCATTAGCAACCAAGAAGTCGGGGGGCAGGAAATGATAACAACCCCTGAGAAGCAAGATAGAGATGGAGAACTTGAACCTGATCGGAAGGAATACTGGGTGCTCTATTTTGATGGAGCATCAAAAACAAAATCTAGTGGCGCAGGCTTAGTATTGCAAAGCCCCGATGGGTTCACAGTCGAATATGCTTTAAATTTGGATTTCCAGACAACCAACAATGAAGCTGAGTATGAGGCCTTGATAGCTGGTTTAGGCTTGGCCAGAATCATGAGAGTCAAGAACCTCAAAGTGTGTGGAGATTCAAGATTAGTAGTCTCTCAAGTAAATGGTGAATTTGAGGCCAAGGATGAAACTATGGCAAAGTATCTGCGAGTTGTAAAAGCTGTCATGACTCAGTTTGACGAGTGTTATGTAGAACACATCCCGAGAGAAGAGAACGTTAAGGCCGATGCCCTATCTAAGTTTGCTTCTTCTGAGATAGAAAACTATGAAGGGAGTGTTTACTTCCAGGTCTTGAAGGCCCCGACCATCAACTCAAAATTAGTGGCACCAATTGATGTGGGAAGTTCTTGGATAGATCCCATCAAGGCACACCTTGAGACCGGGTGGCTCCCAGATGATGCCTTGGAGGCACGAAAACTTTCAGTAAGAGCATTGAGATACACCTTGATTGAGGGCATTCTGTATAAGAGATCATTTGTCATCCCGTACTTGAAGTGCTTGAGGCCTCAAGAGGCAAGGGAGGCTTTGGAAGAAGTTCATGAAGGAATCTGTGGGCAGCACCTGGGGGGCAGGGCCCTCGCTCACAAGATAACTCGCTTGGGATTCTACTGGCCAGAGATGCTGGCTGATGCACAGGATTATGTCAAGAGGTGTGACAGGTGCCAGAAGCATGCTCCGATTGTCAGGCAGCCGCCTGAGATGTTAACATCAGTCAATTCCCCCATTCCATTTGCTATGTGGGGGATGGACATTCTTGGGCCTTTCCCTATGTCATCAGCACAGAGGAAGTTTCTGATTGTCGCCATTGATTACTTCACCAAGTGGATCGAGGCTAAGCCTTTAGCCAAAATAACCACCAAGCAAGTTTCCCAGTTCTTTTGGGAGAACATAATCTGCAGATATGGCATCCCGCGAATTTTTGTGACGGATAATGGGACACAGTTCAATAATGAAGAATTCAAGAAGTATTGTGAGGAGAATGCTATTGAGCTTCGTTTTACCTCGGTAGCACATCCGCAAGCAAATGGACAAGCCGAGGTGGCCAATCGGATCATCCTTGATGGACTTAAGAAAAGGGTTGAACGCTCAAGGAGCACCCGGGTAGACGAGTTACTGCCTATACTCTGGGCTTATCGCACTACTTGCAAGGTGACCACAGGAGCAACCCCGTTTCTGCTAGCTTATGGAGCTGAGGCAGTGTGCCACTGGAGATCATGCATGCATCACCTCGAGTGAAGGCATTTGAACCTGAGACAAATGAAGAAGGTATGAAGCTCGCCCTGGATCTGATTGATGAAGTCAGGGACGAGGCAAACGCCAGAAATGTGGAGCATCAAAAGAAAGCATCCTTCTATTACAACCACAGGGTTAAGGAGAGGTTCTTTCAACAAGGTGATTTGGTTCTGAGGAAGATCGAGGCTTCTGGAGTTGGCCAGAAAGGAAAACTAGCCCCAAATTGGGAAGGGCCGTATCGAGTCAGAAAGACGTTGGGACGAGGATCATACAAGTTGGAGACCTTGGACGGGGTTGAGGTGCCCCGAACTTGGCATGCCTTGAACCTCAAGATTTATTATGTTTAAGTTGCCTCTGCGAGGATGTAGCTTTTTATTTATCTAGTAGGAGAAGTAGAAATAAGGTTCCATGAAACCATCCCAGGATTTTGATGCCCCGAGTAGGACAATAATGAGTTGTGTAAGGGTTTAACCCCTTTTTGAGTTATTAATGCAAACTTGTTTTCCATTCTATGATTCTATGTTTTGTTTACGTACCAAGCACCTGTTGAGTGTGAGTCTAGGAAGACCAAGTACCGAAAATAAATGAACATACGAATAAAACAAACAAGTGCATAAATAAAGACCCCGAAGGGCCAACAGTTAGGGTTACATCATTTAAACCGAATAAAAGTTTAATCACGAAGCACCGTGATTGAAATACTAGAAATAAAAGCCACATACGGCTAAGTTAGGCCATGCAAGGCCCGAAGCAATCCCAGCTACTCATCCGAGGAATCCTCCTCGCCATTCTCCTCCTCGTCATTCTCCTCCTCATCAGTCTCTTCCTCGCTACTCTCCTCATCACTCTCTTCCTCAGAGCTGTCCTCATCATGGCCCTTACCCGGTTCGGCTACCGCGACTGGTGGAGCTGTCACTTCCATTGCCTCAACCTCTTCCTCTTCGGAAGATGAGCTATCTCCAACTACCTTCTTCGAGGGGACTGTTGGACGAACCACTCTCCCCTTTTGCACGGTCATAGGCCTTTTCCTTCGAGGATCTGAGGAAACTGAGCCATCCACAGCTGCTCGGACACCCCTCGAACCGGAACCAGAACGACGATGACTTCCCCTAGAGCCGGAGCCCGAAGCCTGAGCTACCGGCATGGCCTCGACTGTAACACCCTCACATGCCCACAATAATAATATAAACCTTTATACTCAATTAAATATTAATATAGAAGAAATTTTAGAAATTTCGGCATGATGTAATCATAAACCGGACTAATCACCTGCTCAAGCAACTAAGTATAACTAAAACAGTCCACATGCACAAGTTATACTAACCATAAGGAAATAAAACCATACCAACCCAGACCGCTCACAGGTCACTGTATGAAACAACTATCAATAGTTATTACAACCCAGAACTGAATCAAATAATATACAACCCATTAAGTAAGAAAATCTGCCTACTAATACAACATAATATAAACAAAGATATATGTTCACTACCCAGCCAACCACCTCGACCCTCTGACTGCCTCGGTGACTACCCCAACCAGACGGGCCACTTCTCCTAGACATCTTCTGGCTTAGCTGAGGAAACAGAATTAGCAAGCAAGTGAGCCAAAATGCTCAGCAAGTATATATGTATGAGATTAAAACATCAACAACTGATATGTCTGCAAGATTGTCAAGAATTAACAATCCACAATATATATCTCAATTAAAGGTTCATCTTTTGTCTGAATCATAAAATAGAAGCGGATTGGACTATCATGCATTTTTATAATAAAAACAATTATAAGGTTAGGCTGCTGATCAGTCACGCACTAACCCCGGACAAACGCACACAGCAATGTCCTTAATGGATCCACGGCACACATTGGCCTTAATAATTTCCGACCACGAATCTGGTCCGACCCTTACGGTCCACATTTTAAAAAAAACTAACAGTCCAATCCTAACTAAACATCAGGTGTCGGAACAATCGACCACCTCAACTGCCAAACACCCTGGACACTTTCGTTCCAGGTCAACATCTCAAATCTCACAAAATAAAATAAGGTCGGGTAATTTCTGAATTAGATATCGACAAGTTCGATATAGAAAAAGGGTATTGATTTAAGTCAAGCCATTAAAAGGATCAACGAAAACAATATAATCAATCCGGGGTATAACAATTGAATATTCGAAATTAATGGAAATTAACAGAACAGTTATATCAAGGATAAATCAAACGAACATAAGAATCGAGATATGATAATCATAATTCACTGGAAATATAAGTGAAGTGGTTTACTTGCAAGAGAGGTGGAACAATATACTTACAAGGGATATGAATATAAATCAATTCACTAAAAGCATCAACAACTCAGTAGAATCAATTTGGGCATAACGATTAAGTATTCGAAATTTCGGGCAATTAATGGAACAATTATAGCAAGAGTAATTCGAATAAGCATATGAACCAGGTTTTTATAATCATAACTCATTTAAAAGATATTTGAAGCAATTTACTTGCCTTAACTAGAAAATCACAGAATCCGAAGTGTCTTTACGTCCTCAGCTTTAGCCTTCCCTTTATCCACGGAATCTACACACAATATAACACTATTTTAGAATCCTGTTCAACATCCACTAATCAATATAAACATTCCACTAGTCTACCCCTGCGAATAGTCCCCTAATTGTATTTATATACTTATATAATAGCAATATATATATATAAGCCACGGATAGCAGCATTTATTCATATTGGCACATTAACACATCATACATAGACTTTAAAATATGAAGCCCGACTCACAACTCGTATAAGTTAAATAATTATACATACTCATCATCAAGAAATGATTTTAATATTTTAGAAAAATTTTGACGGCATCCCCTTTATACGGGGAACTGCCAGTCGGGATACAGCCGACACAACCAACACAATCATCATATTCCAGAAGTTATCCACTACTATCCAACAATTCATACCACTAATACTCCAATTCGAACAATTATCATAACAAACTAATCATACCAGACGAATATAAAATTCTTGGAAATTAAACGCAAAACAAATAGTATAATTTATAAAATTCATTTCGGCTCAGGTATACATCATCGCCTAATTTCCCTCGACTCAAATTAAATCATCGTCGAGGGGGCAAAATCTCGAGGGTACCCGAATTTCGGATTCCCGACCCGAAACTTCGCTCTAATTAATTAAAATAATTTTCCGAAATTATTTTTGAAAAAAATCACGAATACAATACTCAGGAATTTTCGGAAATGAATCGAATCAACCAGCACAGTACAATGACACAGCAGTAATGTTCATCTCGAACACAACCAATACAGGGAGACATCACAACTCACAGGAGTCCTTCCATGAATCACGAGAACCATACCCAGCACACACAACAGGTTGAACAAACACACGCACACCCTTACACACGCACACATTCATACAGAAAAACTCACACACAACTCGCACTCCACACACACTACGCAGTTGCTATTGAACCCACACCAAGCACATAGTCACGTCCCCTTTTCACACAAACCCAGCAACATTGGTGGTCAAGAACAGAGGAAGAGAAGGCCAGCTTAAACATACACAATCAGCCACGATTACACACACTCTTGTTCAACACACGCACACACGCACAGTATATATATATAGACACTCACGCCACAAACACACGCAAGATTAATAGTAGCACCAGCAATTCATGCTAACACAGGATAATAAGGGAAATGGGGAAGCTTAATTGACAGCCATGGTCGACTAGAACAAAATCACATAGCCCGATATTGCTACCGAATGTGAGAGAGAGAGACTCACTATGAGCACGAGAGAGAGAGAGATGAGTTTCCAAGAGAACAATCGAGAGAATTATAGAGAGAGTAAGGAAGAGTCGGCTGAGAGATTGGTGTTGTGTTTTTAGAAATTTAGGGATTTTAACACTTAAAAGAGGGGAAAGAAACAATTGAGGTAAAGGAAATGTATTACACTAATTTCTGGAAAACAATCGATTTAATCCCCAAAATTTGAATTTTTAAGAAAATAAGGAAAATTTTAAAAGTTAAAATTCTAAAATAAAGAATACAAAAATTTCGATCCCCCATATATTTTTAAAATATTTTTAGGATTTAAAACGAATTAAATATGATTTTTACAAGATTAAACCATTAAATTGGAAAATAATTCGTAAAATCAATTTAAAATCCTTGAAACCCAAAAAGAATTTACCCAATATTTTTAAAAGTCATGTAAACTAATAAAATCAATAATGAAAAAGATTTCAGGATTTCTGCTAATCCCGAGAATTTTATAAAATTCCCAGAAGGTAATTATAACCCAAATAAATAGGAAATAAATCCCAAAAATATAATTAAAATAGTCGGGCTTACATAACACATATAAAATGTCAATCTGACCTCCAAATATTATCCCACAATATAATACTTCCTCAACCAATTCACACACCACATAATTTATATTTAGTATAAAATAGATAACTTTTAATAATTAAATATTCTGAAATTTCTAAGGCGTTATAACCTTCCCCCCTTAAAAGGATTCTGTCCCCAGAATCTCACCTAAGAGAATAATTGAGGATAATTCTCCAGCATATCGCTTTCCAACTCCCAAGTTGATTCTTCCACCTTGGGGTTTCTCCACAAAACTCTCACTATAGGAATTGTTTTATTCCTCAAAACCTTTTCTTTTCGATCTAGTATCTTGATAGGCTGCTCCACATAAGATAAATCTGGCTGAATCTCTATCGGCTCATATTCAATGACATGCTTAGAATCCAGATGGTATTTCTTAAGCATGGATACATGGAACACGTTATGGATATGTTGCATATGAGGCGGTAAAGCTAGCTCGTAGGCGACTTTCCCGACTTTCTTCAATACCTCGAAAGGCCCCACAAATCTTGGACTTAATTTTCCTTTCTTGCCAAATCTTACTAATCCTTTCCACGGAGATACTTTCAACAGTACTTGCTCGCCTTCTTCGAATTCCATATTCTTTCTGGCCAAATCAGCATACTTCTTCTGTCGGTTCTGAGCTGTCACTAACCGTTTCTGAATAAGTTGAACTACTTCCTTGGTTTGCTGCACTAACTCAGGTCCGAGTATCTTTCGCTCGCCAACTTCTTCCCAGTATACTGGAGATCGACACTTTCGTCCATATAACGCTTCATACGGCGGCATACCGATACTAGCATGAAAGCTATTGTTGTATGAAAATTCCACTAACGGCAAGTGTTCATCCCAACTTCCTGCAAAATCCAATGCACAAACTCGGAGTATATCTTCAATTGTTTGAATCGTTCTTTCACTCTGTCCATCAGTCTGAGGATGGTAAGCAGTACTCATTTTTAATTCGGTGCCCAAACATTCTTGAAAACTTCTCCAGAATCTCGAATTAAATCTTGGATCTCGATCTGAGACTATTGATACTGGAACTCCATGTCGCACCACAATTTCTTTTATGTATAGATGAACTAATTTGTCTAATGAAAACCTCTCATTTATTGGAAGAAAGTGGGCAGATTTCGTTAATCGATCAACAATTACCCAAATAGCATCATGATTAGCTCTCGTCCTTGGCAATCCAACCACAAAGTCCATTGCAATATGTTCCCATTTCCACTCGGGAATCTCTAATGGTTGTAGCATCCCACTTGGTCTTTGATGTTCTGCTTTTACTTTCTGACAGGTCAAACATTTACTTACCCATTCAGCAATATCTCTCTTCATATCCGGCCACCAGAAGTTTCTTTTCAAATCTCGATACATTTTCGTACTTCCTGGATGAATCGAATATTTCGAACTGTGGGCTTCCTGTAGGATCTCATTCTTCAACTCTGTCACATTGGGTATCCAAATACGTGAAGAAAATCTTAATATCCCCTTGTCATCTACCTGTGTGCATATTTCCTCACCTGTTAACTTGTTCACATCTCCGCTCATGACTTCCTCCTGGCATCTGCGAATCTTTTCTAATAATTCTGGCTGAAACGTCATAGTGTACACCGTATCTGTACTACTTGCAGGCATACACACCTCTATCTCCAATCTTTCAAACTCTTTGTATAATTCCTCAGGCATTGTCAACATACTGATTTTCTTCTTCCTACTTAAAGCGTCCGCCACCACGTTCGCCTTCCCGGGATGATAGTTGATGGTACAATCATAATCCTTGAGTAATTCTAACCATCTTCTCTGTCTCATATTTAGCTCCTTCTGGGTGAAGATATACTTCAAGCTCTTATGGTCTGTATAAATTTCACACTTTTCCCCATACAAATAATGTCTCCAAATCTTCAAGGCGAAAACAATCGCGGCTAACTCTAAGTCATGAGTAGGATATTTCTGCTCGTGAGGTTTTAATTGTCTCGAAGCGTAAGCAATTACCTTACCGTGCTGCATTAGTACACATCCCAAACCTTTGTGAGATGCATCACTGTAGATCACAAAATTTCCTTTTTCATCTGGAAGTGTCAACACAGGTGCAGTCACCAATCTCTTCTTCAATTCTTGGAAACTTTCTTCACACTTCTCATTCCACACAAACTTTTCATTCTTCCTTGTCAACTTTGTTAGTGGGGTGGCTATCTTCGCAAAGTCTTGAACAAATCTTCGATAATATCCCGCCAATCCTAAGAAACTTCGAACTTCTGTGGGTGTTTTAGGTCTGTCCCAATTCATCACGGCTTCAATTTTAGCAGGATCCACCTTAATCCCTTCACTGCTGATGACATGCCCTAAAAACTGCACTTCTTTCAGCCAAAACTCACATTTGGAAAATTTCGCATACAATTTCTCTTTCCTCAACGTTTCTAAGGCTATTCTCAAATGCCCTGCATGCTCTTCTTCAGTCTTCGAGTATATCAAAATATCATCTATAAACACAATCACAAACTTATCCAAATATTTCTTGAAGACTCTATTCATTAGGTCCATGAACGCTGCTGGTGCATTAGTTAACCCAAAGGCCATCACTAAGAACTCATAGTGCCCATACCTAGTTCGAAACGCTGTTTTTGGAACGTCTTCCGGTCTAATCTTTAATTGAAAATATCCTGACCGCAAATCAATCTTCGAGAAACAAGTTGCTCCTTTTAATTGATCAAATAAATCGTCAATTCTTGGCAAAGGGTATTTATTCTTAATGGTCAACTTATTTAGTTCCCGATAATCGATACACAGTCTCATACTTCCATCCTTCTTCTTTACAAACAATACCGGAGCTCCCCACGGTGATACACTAGGTCTAATAATACCTTTCTCCAGAAGGTCTTGCAATTGAACTGCCAATTCCTTCATCTCTACGGGTGCCATTCGATAGGGAGCCTTTGACACTGGTTCAGTTCCTGGGGCTAAATCGATGGTAAATTCTATTTCTCTATCCGGAGGTAAACCGGGAAGTTCGTCCGGAAAAACATCAAGAAACTCATTCACCACTGGAATTTCCTCTATTTTAGGCACCTCTTGACTAGTATCCATGACATAAGCCATATAGCCCTCGCATCCTTGCCTCAGCAACCTCTTTGTTTGAATGATCGACAAAAATCTCCTAGTCTGCCTCTGACCCCTAAAGGTAACTTCTACATTATCAGAGGGTTTAAGGATCACCTTCTTATTCTTACAATCAATTTGGGCATTATTCTCTGTTAACCAATCCATTCCTAAGATAACATCAAATTCACCTAACTGAAAGGGTATCAAATTAGCGTAAAAACAATGCCCTGAAATATCAATCTTGCAACGAGGACACACTTGAGTAACCGGAATTCGTTCTGAATTAGCTATTTCTATAACTATAGCCTCACGTAACATGCATACCTCACAATTTAACTTTTGAACAAATTCTTTGGATATAAAAGATTTCGTAGCCCCGGAATCAATTAACACTTTAGCTTGAACAGAATTTACAGGGAGCGTACCTGCTACCACATCCGAATTCTTAATAGCTTCGTTCAGAGTCATGTTGAAAGTCCTCGCCACTGGTCTGATACTTGATGTTGGGGGTGCTTCAATTGCTTGTAGTATTGGGTTAGCCAGAGCTGGAGGTTTCACTACAGGTACTTTACAGTCTTTCATTATATGCCCTGGCTTCCCACAACGGTGACACACAATTCCTGCCTTGCATTCCCGAGCATAATGACCTTTTTGATTACATTTGAAACACGTCACCTCCAACTTTGTACACACCCCCGGATGCCTCTTCCCACAAGTCTTGCATTCTGCCAAGGGTGGTCTGACCAATTTCTGCTGACTCGCATCTTGAATTCTATTTCCTTGGCCCCCATTCCCTGATCCCGGCTTCTTAGGGTTCCCATACTTTCCTGGCTGGAATCCTGACTTTTTATTTGGCACATTCTGAGAACTGCCTTGCTCTTGTCGTTCCCCCATTGACCCAGCCTTTCTTTTCTTTCCTTCTTTTTCCTTGAAGTATAATTCGCTTTCTCCTTCAGCTATCATGGCCTTTTGCACCACTGCTGCATAAGTCTCCAACTCCAAAACTGCTAGTTTAGTACGAATCCACGGTTTCAATCCTTGCTGAAACCTCTTAGCCTTCTTCCTTTCCGTGTCCACATAGGCCGGAGCAAACCTAGCTAGTTCCGTAAACTTGGTTTCATATTCTGTCACCGACATTTTCCCTTGTTTCAGCTCCAAAAACTTCATCTCCATCTGGTCTTTCATATAGTCGGGGAAATACTTTTCCAAAAATAGCTCTGTGAACCTCTCCCAAGGAATCACCTCAGTAGCTTCCAACATCTTCACCGACTCCCACCAGTAAGTAGCTTCATTCTTCAAGAAATAACTTACATATTCAGTTTGTTTGTCTGCTGGGACCCCCACCAGTGCAATGGCTTTTTCCATCTCTTTTAACCAAGACCTCGCCTCCACCGGGTCCGTTGTTCCTTTAAACTCAGGAGGTTTAACTGCCTGGAAAGACTTAAAAGTAACCACCGGAGGAACAGGTGGCTGCTGCTGCTGCTGTTGTTGTTGCTGTTGTTGCTGTTGTTGCTGTTGTTGCTGTTGAGCCAACAACTGCTGCTGTAATTGCTGCTGTTGCTGTGCCAGAGTAGCAGTCTGCTGAACAAGAGTTTGTAATATTTGTGCTAAGGCAGGGTCCATCTGACCAACAGGAGGTGGATTAGCTTGTTCACCCTGATCGGGGGTTCGGGTATTTTGTTTCTTCTTTTTGGGAGGCATATTTCTGAAATCAATGAACAATTATATTAGATTCAGGTTCAGAAAATAATAGCTCAAAATGATCCAACCTAAACAAATAATGCATATATTACTGAAAGATAATTCGAGGTCTCCAACCAATATTCCGGTCAACAATTGATTCACAGGGTGCAATAGGATATCAATCCAAGGTTACACAAGGTATTCACAAACGTTCAATAGGTGCAATAAAGAAACAATAGTCATAACGCTAAGGTCAAACATAGTATCGAAGGTAAAAACTATGCTAGAAAGAAATGATGCTGAAGGTAAATATGAAACGAGCAGTAAATAAGATGCTTAAGTAAATGACAGTATAAGGAAATTTAACACAGTTCTGCAAAAGTGATAATGATATATATATATAGATAGATCAGATACAAGCGTAAGAACAACGCTTCGATAAGGGTACAACATAATACTAAAAGAGGAGACTGCTAGCATCTAGTCACAGTACAACAGATATATACAACAAAACTGGTCGCACTGTAAATCCTAACGTACTACTACTACCATAACAGGCCTCTATATACCACATCATCATACTACCCTAATCATCACTGGTCATCATCGTCATCCGACTCTCCCCGCCAAGCTGATCCCAAAATGCTCTCCAGCTCTGCCGTCACCAGACCTAGGGTCACCTGCTGTGTTACAAATGCCGGCTCATCTCGGGATCTCATCCGTCCCCGCCTAATGACAACACGTCTAAGAGCTCGTACTCGCCTCCGGACATCCTCCAGCTCAGCTACCGCTCTATCTCGATCTCTAGCCCGATCCTCCTCCCCAGCCCTCATAGCCCTCAACTCTGCCATCTGCCCTAAGAGATAGTCCCTCTCTCGGCCCACTCGCTCGTACACATGATATGGGACAGGCTGAGGAGTATACTGGTATGCTGGCCCATTCACTGAGCCCTGCGATCCTACGAACGGCTGCATAACCCCTGGGGAAATCTGCTGCGGTACAGAAGCCCCTCCTTCCGGATCCTCGTCCGGGTCTGAATCGGAACCAGAAGCAGGTGCCTGAAGTATACATATATATATATATATAATTAGACTTCCTATCTCTCACGAAACAATCCTAACCTTTCTCATAACTCTACCCCGACTCCCCACCTAATTGTTTCAGTGACTGTGACCTGTGGCTCTGATACCAACTTGTAACACCCTCACATGCCCACAATAATAATATAAACCTTTATACTCAATTAAATATTAATATAGAAGAAATTTTAGAAATTTCGGCATGATGTAATCATAAACCGGACTAATCACCTGCTCAAGCAACTAAGTATAACTAAAACAGTCCACATGCACAAGTTATACTAACCATAAGGAAATAAAACCATACCAACCCAGACCGCTCACAGGTCACTGTATGAAACAACTATCAATAGTTATTACAACCCAGAACTGAATCAAATAATATACAACCCATTAAGTAAGAAAATCTGCCTACTAATACAACATAATATAAACAAAGATATATGTTCACTACCCAGCCAACCACCTCGACCCTCTGACTGCCTCGGTGACTACCCCAACCAGACGGGCCACTTCTCCTAGACATCTTCTGGCTTAGCTGAGGAAACAGAATTAGCAAGCAAGTGAGCCAAAATGCTCAGCAAGTATATATGTATGAGATTAAAACATCAACAACTGATATGTCTGCAAGATTGTCAAGAATTAACAATCCACAATATATATCTCAATTAAAGGTTCATCTTTTGTCTGAATCATAAAATAGAAGCGGATTGGACTATCATGCATTTTTATAATAAAAACAATTATAAGGTTAGGCTGCTGATCAGTCACGCACTAACCCCGGACAAACGCACACAACAATGTCCTTAATGGATCCACGGCACACATTGGCCTTAATAATTTCCGACCACGAATCTGGTCCGACCCTTACGGTCCACATTTTAAAAAAAACTAACAGTCCAATCCTAACTAAACATCAGGTGTCGGAACAATCGACCACCTCAACTGCCAAACACCCTGGACACTTTTGTTCCAGGTCAACATCTCAAATCTCACAAAATAAAATAAGGTCGGGTAATTTCTGAATTAGATATCGACAAGTTCGATATAGAAAAAGGGTATTGATTTAAGTCAAGCCATTAAAAGGATCAACGAAAACAATATAATCAATCCGGGGTATAACAATTGAATATTCGAAATTAATGGAAATTAACAGAACAGTTATATCAAGGATAAATCAAACGAACATAAGAATCGAGATATGATAATCATAATTCACTGGAAATATAAGTGAAGTGGTTTACTTGCAAGAGAGGTGGAACAATATACTTACAAGGGATATGAATATAAATCAATTCACTAAAAGCATCAACAACTCAGTAGAATCAATTTGGGCATAACGATTAAGTATTCGAAATTTCGGGCAATTAATGGAACAATTATAGCAAGAGTAATTCGAATAAGCATATGAACCAGGTTTTTATAATCATAACTCATTTAAAAGATATTTGAAGCAATTTACTTGCCTTAACTAGAAAATCACAGAATCCGAAGTGTCTTTACGTCCTCAGCTTTAGCCTTCCCTTTATCCACGGAATCTACACACAATATAACACTATTTTAGAATCCTGTTCAACATCCACTAATCAATATAAACATTCCACTAGTCTACCCCTGCGAATAGTCCCCTAATTGTATTTATATACTTATATAATAGCAATATATATATATATAAGCCACGGATAGCAGCATTTATTCATATTGGCACATTAACACATCATACATAGACTTTAAAATATGAAGCCCGACTCACAACTCGTATAAGTTAAATAATTATACATACTCATCATCAAGAAATGATTTTAATATTTTAGAAAAATTTTGACGGCATCCCCTTTATACGGGGAACTGCCAGTCGGGATACAGCCGACACAACCAACACAATCATCATATTCCAGAAGTTATCCACTACTATCCAACAATTCATACCACTAATACTCCAATTCGAACAATTATCATAACAAACTAATCATACCAGACGGATATAAAATTCTTGGAAATTAAACGCAAAACAAATAGTATAATTTATAAAATTCATTTCGGCTCAGGTATACATCATCGCCTAATTTCCCTCGACTCAAATTAAATCATCGTCGAGGGGGCAAAATCTCGAGGGTACCCGAATTTCGGATTCCCGACCCGAAACTTCGCTCTAATTAATTAAAATAATTTTCCGAAATTATTTTTGAAAAAAATCACGAATACAATACTCAGGAATTTTCGGAAATGAATCGAATCAACCAGCACAGTACAATGACACAGCAGTAATGTTCATCTCGAACACAACCAATACAGGGAGACATCACAACTCACAGGAGTCCTTCCATGAATCACGAGAACCATACCCAGCACACACAACAGGTTGAACAAACACACGCACACCCTTACACACGCACACATTCATACAGAAAAACTCACACACAACTCGCACTCCACACACACTACGCAGTTGCTATTGAACCCACACCAAGCACATAGTCACGTCCCCTTTTCACACAAACCCAGCAACATTGGTGGTCAAGAACAGAGGAAGAGAAGGCCAGCTTAAACATACACAATCAGCCACGATTACACACACTCTTGTTCAACACACGCACACACGCACAGTATATATATATAGACACTCACGCCACAAACACACGCAAGATTAATAGTAGCACCAGCAATTCATGCTAACACAGGACAATAAGGGAAATGGGGAAGCTTAATTGACAGCCATGGTCGACTAGAACAAAATCACATAGCCCGATATTGCTACCGAATGTGAGAGAGAGAGACTCACTATGAGCACGAGAGAGAGAGATGAGTTTCCAAGAGAACAATCGAGAGAATTATAGAGAGAGTAAGGAAGAGTCGGCTGAGAGATTGGTGTTGTGTTTTTAGAAATTTAGGGATTTTAACACTTAAAAGAGGGGAAAGAAACAATTGAGGTAAAGGAAATGTATTACACTAATTTCTGGAAAACAATCGATTTAATCCCCAAAATTTGAATTTTTAAGAAAATAAGGAAAATTTTAAAAGTTAAAATTCTAAAATAAAGAATACAAAAATTTCGATCCCCCATATATTTTTAAAATATTTTTAGGATTTAAAACGAATTAAATATGATTTTTACAAGATTAAACCATTAAATTGGAAAATAATTCGTAAAATCAATTTAAAATCCTTGAAACCCAAAAAGAATTTACCCAATATTTTTAAAAGTCATGTAAACTAATAAAATCAATAATGAAAAAGATTTCAGGAT
Organism: Saposhnikovia divaricata; assembly: GCA_036435485.1. Lineage (NCBI taxonomy): Eukaryota > Viridiplantae > Streptophyta > Magnoliopsida > Apiales > Apiaceae > Saposhnikovia > Saposhnikovia divaricata. The sequence goes on along the minus strand of CM071597.1, from coordinate 86,726,083 downwards.
TTCTGCTAATCCCGAGAATTTTATAAAATTCCCAGAAGGTAATTATAACCCAAATAAATAGGAAATAAATCCCAAAAATATAATTAAAATAGTCGGGCTTACATAACACATATAAAATGTCAATCTGACCTCCAAATATTATCCCACAATATAATACTTCCTCAACCAATTCACACACCACATAATTTATATTTAGTATAAAATAGATAACTTTTAATAATTAAATATTCTGAAATTTCTAAGGCGTTATATCGACGCCCGAAGCAACTTGACAATACGGACTTGGAAAGTCCCTCGGGAAAACCACAGCAGGATGCCTCTTACTCATGGCATTGATGGCTCGATCCCAGCCAACAGACATGATACCTGGGCGTACTTCATCGTCATGCTTATCTATAAGCTCAAAGAAATCCTCAGACTCCTGGTAAGCTTTCACCACTTGCTTGCAGTCTATTGCCCTCTTGTTATACAGGGAGTCATACTGTCTCTGGATAGAATGAGCATCAGCTTCAGCCCGGATGGCCCTGGACTCCAAGTCTTGATATTTCTCATCAAGAGTTGCTTTCTCCTTCTTCAAAGCCACATTCTCATCTCGATATGCACGGCCTAGCCGAGTGCTAGCCTGGAACTGGGCATTCGCCTGGAACAAAGAATCAATAAGTCAGTTATAATCACAAGTTAAGTAAAAACACTATGTCTAGGAAGGAAGGTGGGAAACCTGATATAGAGCTTGAGCCCCGAGTTTCTCCGCTTCGTCAAATTTGTCCCCGGCTGTTACAGTCAGAAGGTCGGGGGGAGTGATGCTGAACTTGGACCAATCCAAGGCTGACTCTGGGCATCCCAAGACAGAATCTTGCTCACAAATTCCCCAACCAGGGATGAAGGGGGTCTTGACTCTCCCGTCAGCATTCCGTGATCTCTTCGAAGAGCATCCCGACAGGAACTGAGGGATCTTCGGCCCGGGTTGAATGCAAGCCGCCTCGGCTCTCTTGATCATCCTTCTAGTAACTTTCGGCTGGTTTTCGGGCCGATTGTCGATCTCCTCATCAACTGAAAAGACAACAGAAAAGATATCGGAATAAGAACAAACAGGGTTCATAACATGAAGGTAAAAAATTACCATCAGAAGAAAGTAAGCTAAGTCCAGCTTCTACAAGTCTCTTCTTGGTCAAGAAAACTTTGTAGTGAGTACGGCCGTCGTCAGCAAGTAGTCGATCACGATCAAAAAGCTCCTTCTTGTCAAGATCACATACAAAATGTGTAGCATCATGCACTTCCCCAAACTTAGACATAAAGAATTGGCCCCAGTCGCCACCACGCCATACCAGAATCACGAACTCTCTGTCCCAGTAGTGATGGGAATCTGGGAATGAAAAAGCATTCACAATATGTGGAACATTGGATCTATGCTGAATAGTGACCCATCCCTTCTGAACCTCAGAAGAATTCTTGGTGGCGAATATGCTCCTGAACATGGTAGTAGTAGGCTCGATACCTAGATCTTGACATCTCAGCATAAAGATGATAATCAACCGCCATGCATTGGGATACAATTGGCAGGGATGAACCTGAAGCTCCGCTAAGAGCCTTATTATGAACTGGTCTACCGGGAATCTCAGACCTGCTTCCAGGGCACCTTTGTAGACACATAGCCTCTCTGGGTGCCAATTACAGGTTCTGTCAGCTAAGCCAGGAAGGCAAACCTTGATCACATCCGGAAAGCCATATAACTTCTTAATATTTTCGACATCTTGCTTGTCGAACTTGGACGGACTATGATATGCAGCTAACTCAGAATTGTTGGGAAATGCATCCCTCATAGTACTCAACAAGTCAATTAAAGAATCAAATCGACGATCAATATATCTAGGGGATTCAGTCGAAGATTACCTCGCAATGTTTTGGCCAAGGCTCTCTTGGCCATCGCCTCTGACATAGAGAATGACGAAGCTGGAGCGCGGTCGCCATCTGCCATCTTGAGCTTGAACTTGAAGCTAGAGCTTGAGAGCTTTAGAACTTGAGAACTTCAGAGAGAATTTTAGAAGTAAGAAGAAGTGAAGTGAATTAAAATGAAGGCTCCCCCCACTCTTTTATAGAAGATGGATGACCTTCTATATCAGGTTGAAACACAGCCTGGTTCGTGTTTGCAGGTCATCTATCGTTCATCTACAGAAAGATGGATTTCATCTGCTATATCCGGCAATAATTATACCGGTATATATGATTCCGGGAAAGAAAAGAAGGATTTACGTAAAGATATAGTAATAAGCTGTGCCAAGGCACTTATCTGAGCTTAAGGAGCTAATTACGTTTAAGGAAGATAGAATACAATCAGTTAGTCTTTGATATTAAAGAGACTAATTATGCTCTGAAAGGAGATGTACAACATCCATGATCAAGGACGTGATTCTAGAACGAGACTCATACATCCATGATCAAGGACGTGATTCTAGAACGAGACTCCAGGCATTGTGAAAAGCTCCGAGAGGCACGACATAGCAACAATGGAGCACCTGTCGGGTGATCAAGAAGCACCCGGCAGGCAACCTGGATCTCCTGGCAGCCGACCAGGTGCCATGGAGAGGGTCTGGCCGACCTGGATCTCCTGGCAGCCGACCAGGTGCCATGGAGAGGGTCTGGCCGACCTGGATCTCCTAGCAGCCGACCAGGTGCCATGGAGAGGGTCTGGCCAACCTGGATCTCCTGGCAGCCGACCTCATGGATCTCCCGTCAGTTGTTCGAATCGTTTGATGGTTCTGTAAGATCAAGATCGAGATCGAGATCGAGGTTCTGGATCCCTAAGATCGAGATCGAGGTTCTGAATCCTTGAAAGTCACGGGTGACCAATATACTAAATTAGAGATCGAGATCGAGATCGAGGTTCTGGATCCCTAAGATCGAGATCGAGGTTCTGAATCCTTGAAAGTCACGGGTGACCAATATACTAAATTAGAGATCAAGATCGAGATCGAGATCGAGGTTCTGGATTCCTAAGATCGAGATCGAGGTTCTGAATCCTTGAAAGTCACGGGTGACCAATATACTAAATCATATATCAAGATCGAGATCGAGAACGAGGTTCTGGACCCCTAGTATCGAGATCGAGGTTTTGGATCCTTGAAAGTCATAGGTGACCAAAATACTTCCAAACACTTCCAAACAACTTGAGGCACCTGTCGGGCGATCAAGAAGCACCCGGCAGGCAACCAGAAGCACCTGGCAGGCAACCAGGATCTCCTGGCAGCCGACCAGGTGCCACAGAGGAGGGTCAGCCGACCAGGATCTCCTGGCAGCCGACCAGGATCTCCTGGCAGCTGACCGGGAGCCACAAAGAGGCTCAATCTGACTTCCCAATACTCATTTTGGCACCCCCTATCGTTTGATTGAATCGTTTGATGGTTTTGCTGAAGGTTTCTCGCCTTCCGTGACAAACATCGACCTTCGAATTAGCACCGTTTAGTGCCGTTTTATTCCATTTAACGTCGTTTACCCAGACATTGAAACGTCGTTTGAGCATCGTGTGACATCATTAATGTCAACCTGGATTTCCCGTCAACATGTCAGACGATCAAGAAGCACATGTCAGACGATCGAGAAGCACATGTCAGACGATCGAGAAGCACATGTCAGACGATCGAGAAGCACATGTCAGACGATCGAGAAGCACATGTCAGACGATCGAGAAGCACATGTCAGACGGTCGAGAAGCACATGTCAGACAACCGAGAAGCACATGTCAGACGATCGAGAAGCACATGTCAGACGATCGAGAAGCACATGTCAGACGATCGAGAAGCACATGTCAGACGATCGAGAAGCACATGTCAGACGATCGAGAAGCACGTGTCAGACGATCGAGAAGCACCCGGCAGGCAACCAGGATCTCCTGGCAGCTGACCAGGTGTATCAAGGAAGGGTCAGCCGACCAGGATCTCCTGGCAGCCGACCAGGATCTCCTGGCAGCCGACCAGGAGCACCTGGAAGCTGACCGGGACCCTTGTCGGCTGCCTCGTTGCCCGGAAGAGGTTAAAATTTTCCCGAATCTCCTCCGTTTAGCTTTGTTTAGCACCGTTTAGTGCCGATTAACGCCGATTAGTGTCGTTTAAGCACTGTTTAGTGCCAATTAACACCGATTAGTGTCGTTTAAGCACTGTTTAGTGCCGATTAACACCAATTAGTGTCATTTAAGCACTGTTTAGTGCCGATTAACACCGATTAGTGTCGTTTAAGCACTGTTTAGTGCCGATTAACACCGATTAGTGTCGTTTAAGCACTGTTTAGTGCCGATTAACACCGATTAGTGTCGTTTAAGCACTGATTAGTGCCGATTAACACCGATTAGTATCGTTTAAGCACCGTGAGTGCCAATTTATCCTTTCAACATTGTTTAACACTGTTTAAACATTGTTTAAGGCCGTTTAGTGCTGTTTAGTGCCGTTTTATGCTGCTTAACGTTGTTTAAACATTGTTTAAGCATCGTTAAGACTGATTAGTGCCGGTTAGCATCGAATTAACATTGTCGTGAACGCGTCGGTCGCTCCACGCTTCACATAAAGACAATACTCGTGAAACACTAGTGTACAAAGATAAACCCTGACCCGAGTCTCGAGTTAGACAAGTTAAACTTCAAGGAAAGCCTGATAAGCTTTCCTAGAAGTTGGGGGGCAAATGATATGGGCTGAAGATAAGCCTTAAAAACACATTTAATGTGGCATTGATTAGGCCAAGAATGGTCCAAACGTGGGGCCCACCAGCTGGGCCCAAAACCCTAATTATAATATTAATTTCGTAATTAATATTAAGGGTAAAAAATAGCTCAGCAAATAAGAGTCAAACAAGGATATTACTCTTGCCTGACTTATCCTCCAAGATGCACAATTCAATATGGAAACTGATTCCTACAAGGAATAGATCTAGAACCTTCCTCAAAGACTTGCCCACCAAGTCTCCGAATCCTACCATAATTCTAAGGCTTCTCAGCCTATATAAAGGGCCTGACCCCTCATTCTCAGAACTACGTTGGCTTGATTCTCAATACGAGATACGTAGGCACTCTGTGAGGACCGATTACAGTCTCGAACGCAGAAACAACCATTAAAGCGCGAAGCTCAACCACCCTAGCAATAATAACAAATCGTAATCGAGATTTTGATCCACAATAGTAGGGATGACAACGGGTCGTGTCTGGTCCGAATTTTATAAAATTCAAACCCAAATCCAAATATTTTCGGATTTTAAAAATAAATCCAAAATTCAATATCCAAAATCATATTCGTCGGATTTTGGATTAGATCGAGTTTTTTTTTTGGGTATCCAAAATTAGAAATAATGTAGTCAAATTTAAAATAATTGTTACATGTAAACAGTATTAATTATACTTACACAATAATTTAAATAATTAAATTAAGTAAGTAATCATATTTAATATATTGTATGAATTGACATACAAAGTAAAATCCAAAATTTATTAAAAATAAAATTCTTCATCATATAAAACACAAATGAAAAATTTATGTAAAGTAAAAAAATTACATCTTAAATATATGGATAAAACTTAAGATTGAGAAATAAAAGTTCTAATTTACCAAATTAGTATTGACTCTTTTTAATGAAATATTTTATTAAAAAATAAATATATAACATATCTTACATCATAAATATTACATTTAATAATTTTAAATTATGATTTTATATTATTTATGTATCGGGTTTCGGATTTGGTACATCTGAAATCCAAATCAAAATTGAAACTATTTCGAGTTTAAATTTAAATCTAAACCCAAATAAAAAAATTTGGATTCGGTATATACCATATTCTAATAGAAAAATATTATTAAAGAATTCAACATACAAACTCCCAAACTGAATATGCATGTACAGTTTAAGTTGTCTTTAAAAATATGTTCAGAGCAATTACCATAAACTCTAATAGTCTTACTTTACTCTAAGAACGAGATACATTGGATATCTTTAATTGATTGCTAATGTTTATTTTTTATAATAAATCAATTCACTATCAAAAGAATATATAATTTGTAAAAATGATATTGAACGAACAAATAGGAAAGTGGATTAGATGAAAGTTTTTTTTATCATAATTACCTTCGTTTAATGGATCATGCACAGTAGGAATCCTTTCTCATATCATTGAGAAATATAATTTTTTTAAGAGATAGTCTAATGATTTATTATGGTCGCGAGAAATAAATTTTTTCAATTTTTGATTTGTATTCAAAAAATTGATCGTGACCCAAACAAAATTTTGAATGAATTAATATAATAAAAATTCTAGAGATCCGCGATAATGCACATTTAAATATACCAAATTTCCAAAAGAACCAAACTTAAAATAAGGGTAAAAAAAACTTATGAACTTGGTAAAAAGATTCTCAAAAAAGAGAAAAATAAAATGAAAAACAAAATTAAGAAAAACAATAAAGAGGGACTTAGAACGTTTTAGCTGGGGATGTGATTGTTTGATAGTATTAATATTAATGCAATTGGTATAGATTGAAGGTTAATTTTATACTTAAATTAGTTACATTCTAATGAAATTATCTTTTTTAAATAATGATTAAAATAATATATTTATATTAATTAATTAAAAGATTTTACCATTCAGTGCGTAATACGGATAGAACGCTAGTCTTTTATAAGCTCTAGGTTTTTTTTGTTTTTTTTTTGGACACAGGGTTTTTTATTTGGTAATTGACAGTTTATAAGCTCACAGTTTTCGTATTTTGTTTTAGTCAAATTTATAAACTATCAATTATAATAAAACAATAATATTGTGAAGGTTTACATCGTTCAATTAGTATGATAAGTTAATTTTTATTTTTGTGTTTCTTGATTTTTTTTCTAAAATTTAGTAAGATTTTGGAGGAAATTAAGATGAAATAAAGTTTAGAAATCCGGGATTAATCGATCAGTATGTTAAAAAATGGTCAAATTAAAAATAAAATTGTAAAAGTGTAATTTTTTTTAATAAAACATGTAACTTACACATAAAAGGGTAAATTCATTTATCATGTTTGATAATAAAATGAAGATATTTATATTTTTACTTGTATAAAAATTATTTTTTAATATTTAAATTTAATTATATATAAAAAATATTTGAATACATCCGACTAATGTTTTAATAATCTTTATAAGGTAGATTCACCGCCTAGATCCGACTAATGATTATTAGAACCTTGATTAAAATACATGAACTGTTTAGTTCTACTAGCTTATAACCCGTACAATGCACGGGTTTCTTGTATTATATTATAATTTTTATTTAATATTATAATTATGTTTTTGCATAATCATTATTTTTAATAATTTTTAAATTTTTATTTAATATAATTTAATATACTCATGTTTACAGATTATATTCATGTTTCATTATTATAAACAATGTATACGATTTTTAATATATTTTATTCATAATTGAGAAATATGATGTGATATTTTCATGTACATATTAATGATTGTAAGATTTGTTGTAAATTAAAAAGGTAACGTAAAAATATTAATGATTGAAAGATATGATAAAATTGATGTTTTGAGGTGTTTATAAAAGGTAATATGTTTAACTAAAAGTAAATGTGAAAAAGGCAATCACTAATTACCATTAATTTTATTATATTAATTTGAAAAAGGCAATCGACTAATTACCATTAATTTTATTATCTTAATCGACTAATTATTATTAATTATAACGTGTTTTAATTGGAAAGAAAATATTAATGATGGAAAGATATGATACGATTGATGTTTTTAGGTGTTTATAAAAAGTATTATCTCGACTAATTACCATTAATTATATTATGTTATTATTTATTTTAGGTGTATTTATGTTTCTTTATAATGAAGGGTATATAAGTAAATTCACTAAGTACAAAAAAACAGGTACCAAAACTTTCAATGTTTCGGAATTTATATAATAGTATAGATAAGGCATCAAAATTTTCTTTTATCTAAAAAAATATAGATAAAATGCCGGCAAAAAGAGGAAAAATGAATGGTAAATAACTTAAATGTTATGTATAATTATGAATGACTCTTAGCTTTTCACCTTACCCTAATTAGTGCACCACCTCTTGACTTTTCACTTCCATTGTAACCTATATCTACTTGGCTATATAAAGCCTTGCTTGTATTTGTTCTACACACATGAATAATAACATTGCTCTCTCCTCTCTCTATCTCTATTATGTAACTCTCTCTATTATATAAATTATATCTATAACACGTTATCAGCACGATAGTAAAAGAAAGTAGGAAGGCTATTAAAATTTCTACATTACAAACTATTGTCGCAGGAGTTTAAACTTTAAGGTCTGATCTTGAGCAGGTGTCCTTGAACAACTAAAGTAATTGTAAGAAGCATCACTCGCCATTATTTATTAGCGCTTCTGGAGAACAAGGTACATGAACTACCTACTTATTTAATATTTTTGCTTAATGAATTATGTACGGAAAGTTCTTCTTTTTGATTGTTGTTGCTACCTAATTTTATATTCTATGTGCATGCATAAAAAGTAGAATGGCTAGCTACTTTATTATTGGTGGCTTGACAATTATCTTTTATGCATGATTCCATTCTAATTCACATTAACATACTTTTTCTAATCATACCTTATTTTATAATTATCTTTGTAGTTTAAAAAAAAACATTGCAATAAGATTTGTTTCATTAAAATGAGTGATTTATTGATTTTATGTATATAAAATATTCTTTTTATTGATGGTTATCAAAGTTTTTGTTGGTACACATCCACTTAATATGTTATTTTTTAAACGTAAATTCTTTCTTGTCTTGATTGTATTTAAATAAGATCGTAGTGAATTTTATTTAGAAATAAAAATGCTAATGGGCCGAAAATGACAATTTTTGATGTGCATGCTTAAGAATTTTAATTACACTAAAAGATTGGTTATTTTCCACTATACTATAATTACTTTTAACTAGTGTTGATGTGAAATTGTACTGTGCTTAGAATGTTCAAATTTGCAACTGATGTAAATATATAGTACATGCACCTTGTCTATTTTTCATGTCTTATTGAATAAATTGTTTAGAATCGAAATTCTATTGATAATTTCTAGCACTTTGTACCTGCAAATCTTAAATGAACTATTTCATGTGTTGTGTGTCTAACTATGTGCTTCAAATATATATTAAAAATTGAGTGCCATTCTACAAAGCTATTTGTTTTATAAATTATAACAAATGTTGGTCGATCTACTTTCCTCAAATTCATGTGATTTAATTATCTCGAAAAATTATAATCGCTGCTTGTGGTAATGATGCCCATGTATAATTAATCTCATTTGTATGTTTCTTTTGTTCTCGGAGATTAACTTATATCATGTTCTATTTTAGATGTCAAATCTTATAATATTTAAATTCAACGCATTTGATGTCACCGAAAAAATTATTTAACTTGGCTTTTGGATATTAAAATTCATTTGAGTGCTATGGGTCTTGGTGACGCCATATAAGAGGGAAATAAAACTTCCGAACAACATAAGGCAAAGGCTATGATATTCCTCCACCATCATCTTGATGAAGGATTGAAAAATGAATACTTAACTATTAAAGATCCATCAACTCTTTGGAAGGATCTAAAAAAAATGGTGATACTCCCTAAAACTCGCTATGACTGGCTGCACTTGCGATTGCAAGATTACAAAAGTGTGAGCGAGTATAGCTCCGCCATGTTTTAAATACATCTCAATTGAAATTATGTGGTGAGGATATCACCGATAAAGATATAATGGAAAAATCTGGTCTATACAAATAACATGCTCCTGCAGCAGCAATGTCATGAACGAGGATGAAGAGATGGCCAAATCTGGTGGTGACAATAATTAAGCCATATGATAAAGCTTTGCTTTGTTTATTAAAAATTTAAAATTTCTATATGAACTCTAAAATGATTGGCTTTACTTTATGCATTCTATGTGATTCTCTTTTATCGTGAATGAGGTGTTTTGATTATTATTTTTCTAATTTTCATTTATATCTTTATTTTAGAAATATGGCCAGTAATCTCTCATTATGTTCTATGAAAGATGAGGAATCATTTTGTCTGGTAGATAGTGCAATGACACATACAATTTTGAAAAAGAAAGAATATTTTTCGCATCTCATATTAGCTAAAGCTAATGTAAATACAATATCGGGTGCATCAGATATTATTGAAGGCTCCGGAAGAGCAAGTATAGTGTTACCTAATGGTACACATTTATTTATTGAAAATGCCATGTTCTCTACCCGATCAAAAAGAAACCTTTTGAGTTTTAAAAATAGACGCTACAATGGCTATCATATTGAGACAACAAATGAAAATGACGATGAATATCTATGTATCACGTCTATAATCTCTGGGAGGAAGCAAATAATAGAAAAACTCCCATCGTATAAATCTGGATTATATTATACCTTTATTAATCCAGTGGAGACACACATGTTAATGAGCCAAAAATTATCTGACCCAGGAAATTTTTATGTGGCATGATCGCTTAGGCCATCCGGGTTCAACAATGATGCGAAGAATTATTGAAAATTCAAATGGACATCCTTTAAAGAACAAAATTGTTTCATTGTCCAAAGATTTTTCTTGTGTTGCTTGCTTTCAAGGAAAACTAATAACAAAGCCATCGCATGTGAAAGTAGCAACTGAATGTCCATCCTTTTTGGAGTGAATTCAAGGAGATATATGTGGTCCTATTACACCGTCAAGTGGACCATTTCAGTACTTTATGGTACTTATAGATGCATCGACACGTTGGTCGCATGTTAGTTTATTGTCCACTCGTAATGTCACTTTTGCAAGACTCCTTGCTTAAATTATTCGACTGAGGACACAGTTCCCAGACCATAAAATTAAGAATATCCGAGTGGATAATGCAGTAGAATTTACATCCCAGACTTTTAATGATTATTGTATGTCGATTGGGATTACGGTTGAACATTCTGTTGCTCACACGCACACTCAAAATGGTCTAGTAGAATCGTTAATTAAAAGGCTACAATTAATTGCTAGACCTTTAATTATGAAAATAAATTTGCCAAATTCTGCTTGGGGACATGCAATCCTGTATGCTGCATCGCTAATTCGATTAAGGCCAACGACCTATCATAAGTACTCCCCATTGCAGCTTGTGAATGGTCACGAACCAAATATATCTCATTTAAGAACTTTTGGGTGTGCGGTATATGTTCCAATATCTCCTCCCCAACGAACAAAAATGGGACCCCAAAGAAGATTAGGGGTATACGTTGGGTTTGACTTTCCCTCAATTACAAAATATTTGGAGCCCATGACTGGTGATTTATTTAAAGCAAGATTTGCTGATTGTCAGTTTTATGAGACAATTTTTCCTGCATTAGGGGGAGATAAGTCAAAATTTGAAAAAGAAAGACAAGAAATTTTATGGAATGCAGCATCTCTGTCTCATTATGATCCTCGCACAAATCAATGTGAACTTGAAGTTCAAAAGATTATCCACCTACAAGAAATTGCAAATGAATTGCCTGATTCATTTACTGATGTCAAGACAGTGACAAAGTCACATATACCGACTGTCAATGTTCCTTGTAAAATAAAACTTCCTTATGAAGAAAATAAAGTCTTGCTAGCAAATGTGTCTAAAGCACGCCAGAAGCGTGGTAGACCTATTGGATCCAAAGATAAAAATCCTAGAAAATCAAATAAACTTGATAAACAAGCTGGTACATCAAATGACATCATTCCAAATGAAATAGAATTGATCACTGAAGAGACATCTTCAAAAGATGATCAAACACCTGAAATTGAGGACAATGAAGAGATCTCGATAAATTATATCATTTCAGGGAAAAGGTGGAATAGAAAAGAAATTGTCATGGATGAAATATTTGCATATGCAGCTGCACTTGACATTTCTAAAGAAATCGAGGATCATGAACCTAGATCGATCTATGAATGTAAAAGAAGAAATGATTGGCCAAAATGGAAAGATGCTATTGAGGCAGAATTGAAATCACTTGAAAAACGTCAAGTTTTTGGACCTATTGTCTAAACACTTGCAGGTGTGAAACCCGTTGGATATAGATGGGTATTTGTGCGCAAAAGAAATGAGAAAAATGAAATTGTGAGATATAAGGCACGCCTTGTTGCACAAGGCTTCTCACAAAGACCGGGAATTGATTATGAAGAGACTTATTCCCAGGTAATGGATGCAACAACATTCAGATTTTTATTAAGTTTATCAATTCTAGAAGGGCTCCAAATGAATTTAATGGATGTTGTTACTGCCTACTTATATGGGTCACTAGATAATGACATTTACATGAAAATCCCTGATGGATTAAAAATGCCTGAAGCATATAGTTCAGAACCCCGAGAGATTTATTCAATTAAATTACGAAAATCATTGTATAGGTTGAAACAATCAGGCTGAATGTGGTATAATCGCCTTAGCGAGTACCTTTTGAAAAATGGATATGTTAATAATGTGATTTGTCCTTGTGTTTTTATTAAAAGGACAAAAATGGGGTTTACTATAATTACGGTTTATGTTGATGATCTAAACATCATTGGGACCCCAAATGAAATTCATGAAACGATTGAATATTTGAAAAGGGAATTTGAGATGAAAGACTTGGGCAAAACAAAACTCTGCCTTGGTTTTCAAGTTGAACATCTATCCAAAGGAATTTTTGTCCACCAGTCATCATATATTGAAAGGATCCTTAAGCGATTTATTATGGATAAAGCATATCCTGTGAGTACACCTATGGTTGTTCCCTCACTTGAAAAGAAAAAGGATCCATTCCGCCCAAGAGAAGAGGGAGAAGAACTTCTTGGTCATGAATTACCATGTCTTAGTGCCATTGGTGCACAAATGTACCTTGCCAATTGTACACGTCCCGATATTGATTTTTCTGTTAATTTATTGGCAAGGAATAGTCCTGCTCCAACTCGAAGACATTGGACTGGTGTGAAACAAATTTTTACATATCTTCGAGGTACAATGGATATGGGTTTGTTTTATTCTAAAGACTCAAAAGTAGAATTAGTTGGTTATGCAGATGCAGGATATTGGTCGGATCCTCACAAAGGTAGATCACAAACAGGTTACATATTCACATATGGTGATACCGCAATATCTAGGCGGTCTACAAAGCAAACTCTTGCAGCAACTTCTTCGAATCATGCTGAATTATTGGCACTACATGAATCTAGTCGAGAATGCGTGTGGCTAAGGTCTTTGGTCCATCATATTCGAGAATCATGTGGACTTTTAATCAATAAAGGGAATCCTACTATTCTATTTGAAGATAATGAAGTATGTATCACTCAGACTCGAGAAGGTTATATTAAAGGTGATAGAACGAAGCACATTGATCCAAAGTTTTTCTTCACTCATGAGCTTCAGCAAAGAGGAGAAATTGATGTGTGTCAGATTCACTCTTGTGAAAATCCAGCAGATTTGTTCACAAAGTCACTTTCTACATCATCTTTAGAGAAATTAGTACATAGGATTGGAATGCGAAGTTGCGCCTCTACTTTCATCTTCTCAATAAGTTCCGTTAACTCTGCATTCTGACTTGCTAGACTCTCGTACTTGCGAACCATATCCTCAAAGGTAGGCTCAGGTACTGGCTCGGGAACTGAAAAAGATCCGATGGAGGACTCGCCGTGCTCGGTGACAGATGGGGTCACAACTGGTACTGGGACTGGAACAGGCACAGTATCGGTAATAGGCTCAGACACATGTGCAGACTCAATGGTAGGGACAGGAATGTCGGCACGGGCCGGGGGACTCTCAACCTCGGTCTCGGATATAACTTCAGTATCAGACTCAACCTCCGCATCAGCATCAGACATAATCTCCGAAGGATCGGACTCCTCGGATGAGCTATCAGAATCGGGAAGTAACGGGGCAGCATCGTCCAACTCCATCTCCTGTAGTAATATATATATATATATATATATATATATATATTTATATATATACACACGCAGAATATAAACGAGATAAGTTAGGTTAGTCCTAGAAATTTATCGCGAAGGGAAAACCTAAACCATAATCACTCCCTACATTTATCACTATTAAATCCTAATTGTATCTACTTCTTTTATTAATAATCCTAAATTCCTGGCTTGTTTCAGTGACCAAAGCCCGTAGCTCTGATACCAACCTGTGATGTCCTCCCGATCGGGGGCCTAGATCGGAGAGTCACTGACACACATCTAGATGAAAACAACCTAAAATATAATAAAAATATAACATGCTGACTGACCCCGACACTACTATCCAAGATCTTTCACAGGTAATGGTATGAAACAAGCAAGCCATCATCTAACTAATTATTATTACAAACCTGAATTCAAAATATAATGTATTATTACAAACCAAGTTCTCAAAAGTTCTTTTGCCAGTTCTCACAACTAACTAAAGATTTCCTCACTGAGCTGTTAATATATCTACCTCGGGAGCTATCTCAAAACAAATCAACTCAGGGCCACGGTAAGTGCGCTTCCTTGCGGTTTGGATTGTACGAACCATGATTCTTAGATTACTGTCAAAAGGGTTAGATAAAATACTAATGAGCCAACGCTCAGCAAGTAACTAAAGATATCGACTGAAAACAATATAACAGGGTATCGCAGAAGATGACAGTAATTCAAGATATGACATAAATATGCTGAAAGAAGTATAAGCAATACTGGTATTTAGTAATGACAGGATATCAACTAATAATCAGGATAGCAATAGATATTTCAAAACTGTGTAAAGTAATTGACATTTCAATCGGTAAACCAATTTCATTTCATGGTAAATAAAAAGTAATCATCACTTTAAGAAAACTGATTAGAGGTTTTTTTTACTTCATAACAGACAATACGGGTGATCAGCCCATAAAGTCCCCGTACCGGACACAGAGTCCCTATGGCCATTATTTCCTTTCATTAGGGTAGCTTGGGTTCCCAAGAGGCAACACATTGGCCTATAAACTGACGGAACCAGAACTACACAATACTACATCTCAAAAACTGACGGAACCAGCATTACCCCTTCGCCCCGTCTCTCCAATCATCAGGAATCCGTGGAAACCATTTAGACGGAGTTCCTAACATTTTTATTAGAAATCCCATTTTTAAAACATTAAGCTTTGTAAAACTATTTTATCTTCGTAAAACATTTTAATACTTAATCTTTTCAAAAACCTTTCCTTCGAGGTACCTTCGACTCTCTGATAACAAATCAGCCCAGTCTAAGTAACTTCAAGGTATTTTAAGAAAATAACTCATTTTGATTTGAAATGATAAAATTCAAAGGGTTTGACTAAGTTTTCTGACATCAATGAAATAGGGATACAAGTCTGAATCAAGAAGATGTAGACTCAAAGGCATCAAGGTAATTGATCAGATTTCAAGTTTAAGGTATAATATTAAAGGCAATTAAGTTCTTGGATCAGTGTTTAGCTCATGAAGAAGTTTATGTGTTTTAGGGTCAACATATGTTAAACTGGACACGGACATAGGTCAAATAGAACACTGGTTTATCGATCAGTCAATATGACAGGATTATAGCAAGCTGTTTGATATATATATGGTCAAGAAGCAATTAAAAAGAATTATGCTGTTTTAGGGTTTACAGTTTATAAAACAGTCGTAGACAGAATTCTGGTTGCATGAATAGTTAGGCTACATAAGATTTATGATCAACATGGCATAAGATAGGCATGCTTGAATCAACAGGATATATCAGTTCAGGAATGTAAACTTCAAGAAAAGACAGAGTTACTTGCCTCTGGTAGAATGCAACAGCAAACAGCTCAGTCACTGGTACTCAACCTTAGCTTTTCCTATATCGCTAGGTCATACGTCTTTCTTATCTACATAAACCATATCACTACTTTAGAATACTATACTTCTAAATCGTCTAATCCTAATCTACCCAAACGATTATTATAACGCATTATACTTATCATATAACATACGTACCTGATAATATACTAAACCACCTCGTAACAGATAACCATTTAAACAAGTAACACATAGCACATGCATCCCACATAAGCCACTTATACACTTTAGCAGATAAACCTAACTCATAAGCAATCATGCTATTCTAGTTTACATTTTACTATTTATAAATTTCACGAAAATCGGACAGAGTCCCCTTTATAAAATGGACTATCCCGTCGGAAAACATCCGACTCCAATTCACAATCAAATCCCTATGATGGATTTAAGATCCATCTACACTTCCAATGGATTCTAATTATCATAACAACTCATTATTATATAAACCATATAGCTCGAATAATTCATGCATATATTCGAATTTTAACTAATAACTTCGAATAATTTACGCAAACAACTATTTTGATTTGATACTACATATATTGACAATCATCTAGCATGAATCAAGAATCACAATTTATAATAAACCGAATAATTCATATAATTACATATAAATTCGAATAATTCCAATTAATTCATAATTAACTCCAAAAATTTGAATTGTTCAATAATTAAATAAAATAAATCATATATGCAGCTCATATAATTTAAATGGCATCTCAGGAATTTAACACGAATTAAGATCATATACTCGAATAATTAACAAGAATTTAACGAGTCAATTCACTCGACTTTTAGCACATAATTCGAATAAAAATATAGTGAAAATTCGAATACTACACATGCATGCATCAAATTGAAGTAAACTGAATTTGTAAACATTACTAGGCCTCTATCATCATCATCGACCACCACCGGTTCACCGGAGTTCATCACCGGTGGCGGTGAAACTCGGGGTTTCCCTTACCGGACTTCCAACCTCAAAAATTCCACCGATTAACTCATAAAACTCGAAGGTATGCTCAGACAATCATTAAAACCAAAGAATCATTATAAACCCAGCATAAAAATCATACATACAAACACATATATATGCAGATGGATATATATATATATATATATATATATATATATATATCCATCTGCATATATATGTGTATATGTATATATATATATATATATATATATATATATATATATATATATATATATATATATACGAATCAACAAAAACTAAGTGGGATAGGAAACTAGAGGTGCTAAGCTTCAATTTAACACCAAAATCAAAAGAATCGGCCTAAGAAAAGGCCTTGCATGTAACGAAATTAGAGAGGGTTTGCTAGGAAGCTCACGGAGAGAGAGAGAGAGAGAGAGAGAGAGAGCAGAGGAAAACAGCGAGAGAGAATGAGGAGAAAGGAAGAAGAGGCTTCGCCTCTTGACAACTAAAATGGGGGCAAAACAGTAATTACATAATTACTAAATACTTTTCTGAAAAATCAATCTTTAATCTTTTATTAAAACAAAATTAAATAATAAAATAGGGTGAAAATATTTTTAGAAAATTTCAAAATAAATTTCACAAAATTAGAAGCATCCCCATATTTTTAAAATAATATTTGGATCAAAAATGAATTTTATACGAATTTTTGAAATAAAGGTTCTTTAAAAGTAATAATGCTTTTTAAATCATTTTAAAATACCAAAACACACAATTAAATATTCACACTAATTTTACAAACTAAATCTTGTCTCAAAGATGATAATGCAAAAGATTTCATGGTTTAAATCAACTTCAATGATTTTATATGATTTTTAAAAGATTAAAAATGCAATTTAAAAATACTTTTAATGCTCTAAAAATATAAATAAAATTCCACGAACATATATGACACATACCAATCATCACATAATCACACAAACATGGTTTCACACATATCTTGACTTCACAAAATTATACTCATCACCTAAATCACATAATTTCATATTTAACAATTAAATAAGCATTTAATAAATTGCGAAAAATTCTAAGTCGTTATAGACACAACCATTCAAGCACAAAGCTCACGAACCCTAGCATTACATAAATACAAACCCTCATTTTTATTCCACATCATTTGGCACCGTCTGTGGGAAAAGAACATCAACCATGGTTCAAACACGAAGAACAACATCAGCCTCGACCGAGGCCATACCCATTAGGTCTGCTCCACCCGCCACTTCTGATCCGCTTGTCACTACTGAAGAAGGTCAAGTACCCCCATCAACAGGGGCGATCATTCAACCTCTAGTCTCTCAACCCCCAGGGATGATTTCCCATATTGAGGGGACTCTACCGGTGGTCGACCATCAAAGCCAAGAAACCAACCCTCTTTAGATGGTGGTTTCTTCTCTTGATAACGTTAATCGCACGCTACCCCCAGGGGTACGAATCCATACTACGGATCTCCCCACAAATACCAACCCGATGTATGGTCTGCCAAACTACCCTCCTGCTACTCGAGGTGTTGGAACAAGCGATCATGCCTTGCTAATTCAGGAGCCTCCTTATAATAGGGGGTTGGGCCGTGATCAGGAATATGATGACTACTCTGGCCCCTATACTAGCGACTCATCATCTGAGGACGATGATCGTGATGAAGCCTCGAGGAGGTGACGTGACAGCAGAGAACCTCGGAGGAGGACACAAACTATCCATGATGGACCCCCTTTGACAACTGCCGAGAGGATAAGGGCCCATGAGGCCGAGATCTTAAAATTAAAGGACGACATGGGAATAGAGCAGGCAAGACGGAATCAGAATCAACCTCATCCGACTACAGGAGGGATTCCCCTTATTGATTTGGAAAGGTCTTCAAGGAGGCAAAGAAAGGCTGATGCCCCTACTGGAAGAACAACAACGGTCGAAACCCCCAAGGGAAACCCCACAAATCTAATGCCTCTTGGAGATCCTAATGATCCCACACCCCCATTTACTGAGGAGGTAATGAATGCTCGTATTTCTAGGAAGTTCAAGATGCCGAAAGTTAAGGTTTATGATGGAATGTGTGATCCCGCAAATCACGTCACGACATTTTCAAATGCACTGCTGTTGCAGCCTGCAAGTGATGCTCTAAAGTGCAGAGCATTTCCTTAAACCCTGTCAGGCATGGCTCAAAGATGGTATAGCCGATTACCTGCAAATTCGATCGGCTCCTTTAAGGAGTTGAGTGCCGCTTTTGTCAGCTAATTCATTAGCGGAAGAGTTCATGAGAAAAGCTCTGCATCTCTTATGTATTTGGTACAAGGAAAGAATGAAAATCTGAGAGACTACCTCAAGCGATTCACCAAGGAGACTCTAAATATCACCGACTTGGACAATAAGGTGGCCATGGTAGCCCTGGAGCACGGAACCACTGATCTCTTTTTTAAGAGGTCGTTGACAAAGCATCCCCCTGAGAATATGGCTGAGCTACAACGAAGGGCTGTTAAATATATTAAAGCTGAGGATAGCATGAAGAAAGAGGCAACAGTAGGTAATGAAAGGAACAACAACGACTCTAGGAAGTCAAAGCAAGAGCATGAGTATGATGCTAGGGACAAGTATCCCCGAACTAGCGAAGACTCTGACTCTGCCCCTAAGAAGAACCGAGGACCAAGGTTCACTGAGTATGCAAGATTGAATACTCCTAGGAGTCAAATCTTGTTGGACATTAAGAAGGATAAGGATTTCCGATGGCCGAAGCCACTCAGGGGTGATCCCACAAGGAGAAACAAGAATCAATATTGCAGATTCCATAGAGATGTGGGGCATGACACTGATGATTGCAAGCAACTCAAAGATGAGATCGAGTTTTTGATCCGTAGAGGGAAACTGAGCCACTTCACTAAGGGTGAAGATCGTGGTGATCAAAAAAGAGAGTATGATAGGAGCGATGATGATCGAGATCATACCCCGCAGCCCCGAGAGCCAGTAATCAACATGATCTCAGGAGGCCCAACTGCGGCCGGGACAACAAAGAATTCCCGAAAGGCTTATGCCAGAGAAATAATGCATATTGTTGGAGAAACACCAAAACGTGCGAAAACCAAGGTAACAATCGGATTTGATGATTCAGACCTTGAAGGGGTGAAGTTCCCCATGATGACCCATTGGTCATAACGCCCGTGATTGGAAACTCAGAGGTGAAGCGAGTCTTGATAGACAATGGAGCTTCTGTGGATATCTTGTTTCACGACAATTTTATGAAGATGGGGTATAACGACCCTCAGTTGACCCCCTCCAACACGCCTATATACGGGTTTAATGGTGTAGAATCTAAAGTTTAGGGAACTATTCAGTTGCTTGTCACCATCGGACAGAAGCCAATAGAGGCCACTCAGATGCTGAACTTTTTGGTTATCAAAGCGTCTTCCACCTACAATGCCATCCTCGGGAGGACCGGACTTCACGCTTTTAAGGTTGTGGCCTCAACGTATCACATGAAGATCAAGTTTCCAACCAGGAATGGTGTAGGAGAATAAAAAGGTGACCAGAAAATGGCTAGGAGCTGTTATGTAGCTGCGTTAAGGCCTGACGGAGTCGGGGGGTAGGTCCTTCCGATTGAAGACATGGATGTCCGCAGTGATATGGAACACCAAGAAAGGCCAGCAGAGGACATCACACATAAGCCTCGGACAGCCATTAAGGCTAAGGCATCAACTGACTTCATGGTTGAATGTACCATTGGCAACCAAGAAGTCGAGGGGCAGGAGATAGTACCCCAAGCAGGAATTGAACTTCAGAATAAGAATAAGTAGACCAAAAGCAGTAGTGGGTGCTTTATTTTGATGGAGCATCAAAAACAAAATCAAGTGGTGCAGGCCTAGTCTTGCAAAGTCCCGATGGGCTCAAATTATCCTAGTAGGACTTAGCTTCGTATTTATCTTGTAGAAGTAGAAATAAGGTTCGATGAAACCATCGCAAAACATGTTGCTCCGAGTAGGACAGTAGTACTCTATGTAAGGGTTGAACCCATTTCAAGTTATTAATGCAAGTTTGTTTTCCATTAATTGATTATGTGATTTTATTTATGTACCAAACACCCGATGTGTGTAAGTCAAAGATGACCAAGTACCAAAAATAGAAGAACATATGAATGAAAACAAGCACACGCATAGAAAAGGTCCCGAAAGATCAACAGTTGGATTACAATACAATCAAAATTCAAGTCCATAAAGGAACCTGGATACAAGATAAGATGAACAATTATACCACATGTGGCCACTTAAGCCATGCAAGGCTAACAACAGACCTTGAATCTCAACCAAGGATCAGGGAATCCAAGGGCATCCTTGATCAAGACCAGGGAGTCCAAGAAAACCAAGAAGGTCCAAAAATTAACTTTCATATCCCTGAGCAAGGCACGATGCCCTTGTTCCCATGAAGAGCTAAGCCAAAGTGCCTTTAACTCCCTTATCAAACTACTCCACCATTGAAAAGGTTACATATATTGGAGCTTCTTTGAAGGAACCCTTGAAGGGCATGTTGATAGCATTCTTACAAGAGAACAGTGATGTATTAGCTTGGACAGCAGCTGATATGCCAGGGATTGATCCCCAGCTCATAACTCACAAGTTGAATGTCGATCCTGATCGGAAGAAAATAAAACAGAAGAAGAGGAATTTTGCTCTTGAAAGGCAAGAAGCCATTAAGCAAGAGGTGGATAAGCTCTTAGAAGCTGGTTTCATTGAGGAGATTCAGTTCCCTGAATGGTTGGCTAACCGAGTGATGGTCAAGAAGGCCAATAGAAAGTGGAGGATGTGTGTAGACTTCAGTGATTTGAATGATGCGTGTCCTCAGGATTGTTTCTGATCACAAAAAATCACGCAAGCGTACGCGGTCACAAGTATTATAGAATAAAGTTGAGTTCATTCCCACAGAGACTGGTATAAAATAGAATATGCACCTATGCAACAATGTATGATCTCTATTCACTGCTAAGACAAGTATCAAATTTGAGTTTTAATTTTCTAATTTAACTAAGAAGCAATTTAACAATATTAAGATCTAATTAACTAACACGGCTTAAAACTGAATTACTTATGAGAAAATAAACATGGGATCCTAACTTCATTAAATACTTCACTTAGAGTTGATGCCTTTAATCAAAGTATGAGATGGTTATGATATCTGATCGGACAACACGAAACAAGTATATGTTACCTGTCAGTATACGAATATCAAACTACGCATACATCCACAAAAGAGATAGAAGATGGGTAGACACCAATTATGTTTAGACCCTATATGTCTATAAGATTTGAAAACATAACGGTTTAAGCACAAGTTATCCATTAAGATCACATAGGGCAGCATAAGATGGTTAAAATTACGTTACAAATCATGATGTCAAAACATACATAATCATATGCTAGCATGACAAGTTCTAATCTTTAGATCCACTATCGCTTCAATAAAGATTAACAATTTAGATGTTAGCTACGCATCTAAAAGCATTAAGCACAACCATACGAGGATATCAAGAATTCATCACACACAAATCTTTAAAGCAATCAAACTACTAAACTACATAGATAAATTCGTTAGAATCCCATGACAACGATTAGTTTATAATCAAACGGCTCATCATCATGGGATCTGATGAAACCATGGTAAATAACAACATATGAAAGAATACAAATAAACTAGAGTAATGAGTTTAAGAAAACAAATCCGAAATCCAGAGTATCGCCTAATTTAGAAGAATACAAAAGTAGATCTAGATCTCTGAATGCTGTCACGTCCTTCCGGGAATCTGTCCCCAAGTCTGAATCTCTATCTTCGGCTCTCTCTCTCTCTCTCTCTCTCTCTCTCTGTGTTATTCTAAGTATTCATACATTTTATGATGATAGAGTGTGTTTATATAGGCCTCAGAAGTCTTCTCCAGCAAGAAATTCCATAAAAATTTGAGTTTCAAAACAGGATTTTTCCCCCCAACCGCGCAACTACGCGCTCCAAGAAGCTTCACTGCGTAGCTGCACGCTCTCTGCGCAGCTGCACGCCTGCCAACTGCCGGATGTTGATTTTTTCATTCTAACTCCTTTTTCTTCCGTTTCTTTTGCACGAGTCGCCATTCTTCAACTACTAGGCTCAAAACTACCAGAGTACCATAGGAAAAGTTTACGTCCTCCACTCCAAAGCTACAATCCACTCCAAGATCAAGGAAAACACCAACCCTAACCAAAATATATAATCCTGCACAACTAGACGAAAACACATCAAAACACGACATACTTGAGGCCAAGTCAATCAATTCAAGCCGATATGAAGCGTTCCAAGTGGATATAAAATCCCCTTATCACAACCCCAAACTTAAACCGATGCTTGTCCTCAAGCATAAAATAGACTCGATACTACCTAATGCAATGCAATGCATGAATGCAACTAATAAGAAAATGCAACGATCCCCTCGAACTAACCAAAACCAATCAATAAGCAAATATCTCAAAGAAATGCAATACGTCCAAACAGAGCTCGACTAAGTCCCCATATACTAACAATACATGAACAAAACGTGGGTGTGTGCGACGCTCATCAGATATACTCCTAACACTAGATCAAAATCATACCCATTCTTCGCCAAGACAATCACAGGTTTATAAATAGAATGAACGGTAAACACTTCATAACCTAGAAACACCCCCATCATCATTTGAGTTAGACAGGAATTCATGCTTTATTACTAAACACACTACAACACATAATATTATACACAAGACGCATGCTTATTTAACCGTGCAATGGATGAGACCCCTAAAGGCATATACAATAATACCCATGTAGCGAGTTTTAGGTTAGTGGATCCCAGACCGGAAAAGTCTTAGGTCAGTAGGCACAAAGTCCCCAAGAACTTAATTGCTTGAGTATTAAAGAGCTCACCCTGGTTAATTCTGCATTTTCACATTTCACATAACTTTTTCTTTCTTTTTTAAATGATTTTTTTCTTTTTTTTTTCACACAACTAACTTGGAATGAGTGCGTTTCGCTCCATCTCATCCAACCCTAGACTACTCATGAATATGAGTGGCTACTAGCCTTTTGATGCCTAGCCATTATTAACAACTATTAACAACTAGCATAAATTCCTGGTTTCCCCCAAACTTATAATTTAGTGCTCCTACGCCATCAAGGGAATAACGAACATTCTAAATATAAACAGGTGATTAAATCTAAAACAACCAAACAAATATGACTCAACCTAGCCTAAAAGCAAATGATGAGACTGTGTAAAGATTTTGTTTCTAAAACATGCAAGTCAATTTCATAAGAACTATAAATCAACCCTCTATTCATCACTACCACACCCAAATTGACATCTACCTACCAATCAGAATTAGCTCATCCTAAGGGATCATGAAATACGCTATGAAATGCAACTAAATGAACTCACATTGTATACAAAAACAAAATAATAAAATGTCCTATATGAAACAAATATGCAATAATACGAACAAATATGAATGAATTGCTACTAAACATGCAATATATGAACTTCCTATATGACAATGACACACTAACACTACTAATTTCCAAATCACCCCCAAACTTAAAATATTCAATGTCCCCATTGAAGGTAATACAAGGGATAGTAGGAAACATACCTAATGTCAGCAGGGCCACCCTCCTCGGGTGGTGAATTTGGTGGTGGCTCCTTGGGTGGTAATGGCTTGAGTTCAAGTGCAAAAGCTTCCTCACTTGACAACTTACGTAGCACCTGAAAATTATTAGAATCAGCTAGGCCACGAGACTTATACAACAGGTCAACTCTTCTTTCCCATGGAGTTGCATCCAACAACTGAGATAGCCTCTTTCTTTCTTCATTCTCAATGCCAAAGATCCCTCTTGAAGCTTTTTCCACGGAATCTGATTTTTTTAGCTGTTCCATCTCCTTCTTCACAATCTTATCAACGACGTCCACCTTGAAACACTCCGCTGAATTTGACGGATATTTTGCTGCCTTGAACACATTGAAAGTGACTTTCTGATCATGCACTCTCATGGTAAGCTCTCCTTTTTGTACATCGATCAGAGTTCATCCCGTAGCTAGAAATGGTCTTCCCAAGATAATGGGAATCTTCTTATCCTCCTCAAAATCTAGGATAACAAAATCAGCAGGGAAGATGAGCTTATCAACTTTCACCAAGACATCCTCCACTATACCCCTCGGATAAGTGATCGATCGATCGGCTAGCTGTAAGGAGATGTTTGTAGGTTTTGGATCCGGTAGACCAAGTTGCATGAAAACAGACAAAGGCATGAGATTAATGCTAGCTCCCAAGTCACACAAACACTTGTCAAAAGATAAGTTGCCAATAGTGCACGGGATGGTGAAACTTCTCGGATCTTTAAGTTTAGGAGGTAACTTTTACTGCAGAACAGCACTGCACTCTTCCGTCAGAGCAACGGTCTCCAATTCCTCGAGCTTCAACTTTCGTGAGAGAATACCCTTCATGAACTTGGCATAGCTCGGCATCTGTTCAAGAGCTTCCGCAAAAGATATGTTGATCTGCAACTTCTTGAACACCTCTAGGAACTTAGCAAACTGCTTATCCAACTTCTGCTTTTGGAGTCTTTTAGGATATGGAGGAGGAGGGTAGATCTGATTGTTCTTTGTAGACTGCTCCGGAGAAGCTTTTTCAACAGATTTCTGGTTCTTTTCCACTTCACCATCTAGATGATCAGCCACTAAGTCAGATTTTTCAATTTCTGGTGCTGCAGATTTTTCAACCTAATGATTCTTAACTTCTTCATCTTCCTTAGCTGCTGATTTCTGATCGGTTGTAACCTTTCCAGATCTCAAAGTTACTGCTTTCACCTGCTCCTTGACTTCCCTCTTGCCTGGATTAGCCTCCGTATCGCTTGGAAGAGTTCCTTGTGGCCTATTCAACAAGGCATTAACAATTTGACCAATCTGATTTTCCAAGGTCTTGATAGAGACTGCTTGGCTCTTGCACATCATCCTCAAATCTTCCAATTCAGATTTTTCAGAAGAAGATTTCCCCGCACTTGCATGAGGCTGTTGTTGAAATCCTGGAGGTTGGAATTGCTGCCTTGGAGCATACTGCTGCCGATAACCTTGATTGAATGGCTTAGCTCCATATTGTTTACCTTGAAACTGCTGATAAAGTTGTGGTTGTTGCATACCACCTTGATTGTTGCTCTAGCTGAAATTAGGATGGTTTTTGTTGTTAGGATGACAGGTGGCTGGAGCTGGTTGCGAAGATCGCTAAAAATTGCTCACAAACTACGCCGATTCAGAAGAGATAGCACACTGATTCATCTCATGTGCACCCGCACAAAGCTCACACACGCTAGCCACCTGCTGAACTCCATAGTTAGTTAGGGAATCCACCTTCATAGTCAACGCCTTCAACTGAGCTGCTATAGCTATAGCTGCATCAACTTCTAAAATTCCAGCTACTTTGCCTTGAGATAATCTCTGAGTTGGATTCTGATATTCATTAGCAACCATCGTCCCAATTAGCTCATAAGCTTCCTAGTAGCTTTTCGCCCATAAAGCTCCACCTGATGCTACATCTAGCAATGGTCTAGATTGTGCACCAAACCCATTATAGAAACCATTGATCACCATCCAATCAGGCATACCATGATGAGGACACTTCCTAAGCATCTCCTTGTAACGCTCCCAAGCTTCACATAAAGATTCACCTGACTGCTGTGCAAATTGAGTAAGAGCATTCCTGATTGCTGTTGTTTTAGCCATGGGGAAGAATTTAATGAGAAATTTCAGAGCAAGATCCTCCCATGTCGTAATAGAACCGGCTGGTAAAGAGTGTAACCAGCCCTTAGCCTTATCCCGAAGAGAGAATGGGAAAAGTCTCAATTTCACAGCATCTTCCGACACACCATTGAACTTGAAAGTATCACAGATCTCGATAAAGTCCCGGATGTGCATATTAGGATCTTCCTTTGGAGCACCCCCAAACTGAACCGAATTCTGTACCATTTGAATCGTACCCGGCTTGATTTCAAAGGTATTAGCTGCAATGGCTGGTCTGATAATGCTAGATTGAATGTCATTGATTTTCAGCTGAGAATAGTGTAAGAACCCCAAATTTTGGATATAATTAAAACTTTTTATTATGTACTGAGGTAATGGTGAATAGTGATTACGACTACGATGTAACGATTGAGATAATGAATAAGGAATAGATTTGGATTCAAATGTTTATATGCCATGAAGAATACTATTGGTTGACAACTTAGGTAAGAATAATCTATCTCCTAGGGGAATAAGATATGACAATTCCAAGCCGGAGAATATTCTTGTGTCATCCGGATCGAAAACGATTAGTCCAGTGGTTCCGTGAAAGGGTTAAGGAACGCCCGAGAAATAGCAAGGACATTGTCACATATATAGGGAA
Source organism: Saposhnikovia divaricata (assembly GCA_036435485.1). Taxonomy (NCBI): domain Eukaryota; kingdom Viridiplantae; phylum Streptophyta; class Magnoliopsida; order Apiales; family Apiaceae; genus Saposhnikovia; species Saposhnikovia divaricata. The sequence continues at coordinate 86,698,826 of CM071597.1, read as the reverse complement.
TAAAGGAAGAATATAGAATGAATAGTGTTTTTGGTGGAAATGAGAATATTATGAGACGACTCTATATAGAAGTATTCGGAACGGATTTCCGAGTTCGTATTAATGATCCAGGGGGAAAATAAGTGTATGTAAAAGCTGTCGGATTCTGAAAAATCGCACTTTTATTTTCTCCGAGAGTTCCCTGGACACTGAAAGACTTAAAAATTTAACGAAGGGATTTAAGGAATATAAATTCGAAAGTTAGTAAGAAAGATGGAGAATGATGGTATTAATATTAAGAAGATTCCCGGTGAACCCTAATTAGAAATCAGTGAGATATTCCTACGAACGATCAATCGAAACGAGCAATAACCGGACAAAGAAACAAATAAACGGCCAAGAGATGACATGTGCAATTGGTGGAAAAAGAATGATACAAGTGACTTACATATAAGTCAACTAACAAAGGAGTGGTGTAATTACAATTAACCAAGAATGGAGTTGCTTGATATAATGCCAACACTTGGACAAGTAATGGATCAACAAGTGGCACCAATAGAGTGTTAACAACACAAAAGGCAAGAGATGCATCCAATATAGATAGATATTACTTGTATTATTGCATTAAACACCAAAACACAAAGCAAAACACAAACTCTCTCCATTTTCTTAAACCTGCCCAGCAAGAACCACTATGAAAGAAAAATTCATATCTCCATTTCTATCCATGATAAAATCACCAAATTTTAACCATAGCTTCTCCACTCCATGGGTAATATTCTCTCAAAATTGAATGGCCAACAAAGTAGTATAGCCTAGTCAAATCCATGCTCAAAGTTGGGGAAACAAATCTGCCCAGTTTCTGTCCAGCAGAAAAAGAGGGCTCAAAACCCTAGCCAGGAAGCTTTATATCTGATGATATATGACTCAAAACAAATATTATGAAGAGCCCAAGATGTGGTAAAAATTTGAGAGCTAAATTCTTATTTTTCAATTTTCTATGATTTTTACAAGTTTAGGGTGGATAGTAACTTCCAAGAACTAATCTTTGATTTCTTGTTTTCTTTGGTTGATCCAAGCTTTGTTAAGGCTATACAAGGACTAGAACAAGCTTAGTAAGGCTAGTACACACTCCAAGGAAGGTATAAACTTCAAGAACCCAAGTTTTTGTTTTGAGTTTTAATGGAGTTTTAGATGAGTTTTGGTGATGATATTATTATGAGCATGATTATAAGCATGATTATGAATGGGGTTTTGATAAATGTTAAAAATAATTAGATGAACGGAAAGGCATTGCTTGGCCTCAGTTCATGGTTAGAAATCATGCATATGTGTTGTTTAGAGTGGAAACTATGATTATTGGAGGGTTTTGATTTTGGAAATATCCGATTTATAGCCGTCGTGTGACGCCCCCAAATCCGAGGTCAAAGATTCAGGTCGTCACATCACCATCCAACCATATCAAACCTGTATTAACTTACAACTCAAAAATACATCCATCCAGACCTCAATCTTACGCACAAACAAGTTAGAGCCTCAGAAATGATAATCAAAAGTAACACTAAATATTACAATTCATCTGTATAATTCAGAGTCTTACGCACTTCCACTTATACACTTCACTTGAAGACAAGTCTTACTATTACAGTTGAAAACCTATCAGACTTACTCTGTAGTATTTGTCAGGAACTAAATCATCTTCGGGGTAAATCTTCTACTCCTCTTCTGCTGGTGCGGAGTGAACCGACCAAATTCTTCTCTTTCTGAAAAGTTTTTATAAAGAAAGAATGAGCTACATAATGCTCAGCAAGTTCACCATTTTGAAAAATAATAATGTGGTTTATTTCCAAAACATTCCCAACTATACGGGTATGTATCTCATATTTCAAAACATAATTGGACAATATATATGTCCGAGTTTGAATAAAACATCTATACTCACTAAGGAGCTTTAAGAATAACATATGAACCTTTCATAAGGTTCCCATTTCAATATATCTCAAGTTTGAAAATATATATACATATGAGTATATCATTTTCGGCAAAACACTCTACGGTTAACATACTGTACAGGGAATACATCATTGCAAACCTCTTTCCTTCCATTAGCTTAGAAGGTTTCTCATTCAAAAACATTTCATTCCTTGAAATAATTGCGAGAGTGCACTAACACGTGCCAATCTTTATAGAAAATCTTGCAGTTCTAGATACTGCACGATGTCAATATTTTTCTTATAAAAAAACACATTATCGGCAACTTGGTACTTAGGCCCAAGAAGCAGTGTCTGAGTATTTTTCCAAAGTGGAGGATGGGACTTGAAGAAAACATAAAACCTGACAGGGATTGACGATGATCAGTCGCCACATCCAAGTCCAATAATCCGCGGGTCTTCTATACCGGTAGAAGGATAGAAACTACATCCGTAACTATCCCCGGGTGAAAACTACATCCGTAATCACCCCCGATGAAAACTACATCCGTAATCATCCTTCGGCAACACCTGGGCCGGAATAATAATTGATGGACCGCCTAGCTCACGGCCGCTTACACATCCCGGGAATCGTTCGTCAACGATTTCCACACCTGCCAGAGTCCCCTTTTTCTTTTTCTTTTAAAAACTTTATTTTGATTGAAAACTGAGTAATTGAGGTCCGACATCAGTCGACCGTTAATTCTTGAAATCGTACAAGAAGCAAAACCTGACCGGGGGTTTTCGAAAATGTTTTGGGTTCGAAAGAGTTCGAGTTTGAAAACGATGAAGGTATCTTGGATTAGCTTTGTCTTTAAAATAATGAACAATAATTAATAAATGATATTTTGGGATTTAATATAAACAATTAATAAAATAATTATTTAATTAAAATAAACTTTTGATCCAAGATAGATATTCTTGAGTATTTATAATAATGTAAAAATAATAAATACTTAAGTATACGATACTTACCGAATGGCTCTTCAGGTTTTCGCAATTTAATCACGATATAATAATATACCGCTCCCCGGTCAATAGTATATTTGGACCGCTACGACCTCTATTGCTAGAGTCGTTGTCCGAAGGAAACACTTTCATTCTAAGTTCAAGGGTGTACAACACATATGCATAAATCTCAAACTTCAACATAATCTCGTAAAGCATAAGCATATAATACCTTTGAAAGCCACAAACAATACAGTGAAAATCCTTATATATAAGTTTTGAAAAGTAAACTTGCCTTGGTACGGTTGGGGTGGTCGAGCTTGCGGAGTGGAATTATGATCTACACATAACCAATAGTCGTTCGTTACCACTGCAATTACTAGCTCCCCTAATTTTTCCATGATCCTACATAAATTTTTAGGGGTTTAAAGAGGGCTCACAAGTGGACCATTAAGTGCAGTTCGGATTCCAGAACCACTCTTCACTTCTCAGGCCATAACTCAAAATCTACACATCACCTAGTCATGAACCTTATATTTCTGGAAACTACATTCAAATACCTTTCCAACCATATGCATTAGGACCTCAGGGGGCAAGATTTAGGGGTTCAAAACCCTTCTACAAGACATTACATGTTCCCAGAAAATTCACACAGCTTGTTATCATGCTTAACCATTCAAGAATCCTATGTATACATCACAACCATCATCTAAACCACCAAGATCATACTCTACAGCACACATGGAGTTACATACACTAACTAAAAGCTTAAAAATCACATCAACAACATTTAAACTCAAGATCATCACCATCCATAACTCTTATAACCAAGATATGCACCAATACTCTTAGATCTAACACTATAAACCATAAACACTTCATGACTAAGAGTGGTTAGAGTTTTATACCTTCCTTGATGTGTATAATAGCTTTCTAAACCTTGTATAGTCCTTGTATAGCCATGGGTAAGCTTGAATGATCAAAAGAAATGAAGAAAACAAAGTTAGTAATTCGGAGTTATTAGAACCCGACTGAAAGATCATGGAAAACGAGGCCCTTACTGAGCTTTTCTGATCGAGGCTTCTAAATGAGAGTTGTAGAGAATCTTCACAGCTTTCTAACCATATAAAGAACACGAAATTAAATTGAGTAATGAAGGAGATACGTCCGATTGAAAATCGTCCCAGAAACTGTCAAGCACCAGGACAGTTTGCTTCTTCAAATTGGGGAGGAGATTTAACTAGGCTACACTCATTAGAATGCCATGAAATTTTGAGCGAATATTTCCCATAGAGTGGAGAGGTTGTGGTTAAAATTTGATGATTTTATCATGGATAGAAATGGAGATATATATTTTTCTTTGAGGGTTGGTTCTGCTGGACAGCTTGTGGAGAAATGGAGAGATGGAGTTTTCTTTGTGTTTTGTTATGTGTAATGATTTAATACATGTAATATATATCTATATTTGGATGCATTTTCTTGTAATGTGTTGTCAACACCTCATTGGCTCACTTGGATTTCCTTATCCACAACAATTGCAACAAAGTCCTCATCTTTTGTTTCTTTCATATTAGTCCCTCGGTTTGTTTCCTTTTCCAACAATTTAATTTCCTTGTTGTCTCGTGAATAAAATTAATACGTTACAACTTATACTTTTCATATTATTGCTCTAATATGGCGCAATACCTCGAATGAATATTAATTCCAACATCCCTTGTTTATTTCTCTTTATCTCAGAAAACGTTCTCCCGATTTCTCAAGCATTCTCTATTTCTCAATTCTAGGAGTTTATTCTCAATCCTCTTTCTTTCTTTCTCATAATATATCCTTCCTTGGACTCTTAATATACCATATCCTTAATCCATGCTTCGTTCGCTCAATCGCTTAATCTCATTGTAAAGTTTCAGCGGTTTCTAGAACGTTTGTTTCACTTCCTCAGTGGTTTTCGTTCCAAATTCTCAAATCACTTATAATAAAATTCCAAAATATTAACTCCTCAATTCCTCAAATTAAATATCTCATTTCTTGATATTACTGATATATAATTCACTGCTCGGTCAAATATTACACGAAAATAGAATTTGGAATTTCTGAATTCCGATCGCATTTACATACACTTATTTACTCTGTAGATTACTAGTATAACTTCGGAATATCCACACTACGTCTCGTACATAGGTGGCATGAAAAATTTTCTTAATCGTCAAAATCACTATTCATCCACCAAATCACTATTCATTGATGCACTTCATCATAATAGGAAAAGTTTTAATTCTACCGAAATTTTGGGTTCTTATAGTCTCCCCTCCTTAAAAGGATTCCGTCCCGGAATCAGTTTAGGAATCACTGGGGTTACTCCTTCTTTGTTTCACTCTTTCAACTTCCAGGTGGATTCTTCCACATCTTGATTTTCTCACAATTCCTTATTAGTTTGAAAACCTTGTTCCTCAGCACTTGTTCTTCTCTATCCATGATTTCCACGGGTTGCTCCACATAGGTCAAGCCGGGTCATACGTCCACTTGGTTGTACTCTATCACATGCTGATAGTCGGTGTGGTAGGGTCGTAACATAGATATATGAAACACATTATGAATTTGCTGCAAGCTTGGGGCAAGGCTAACTCGTAGGCTAACTTCCCAATACGCCTCAAAATCTCAAAAGGTCCAATAAACCTCAGACTTAGCTTCTCTTTCTTAACAAACCGCATCAATCCTTTCCAGGGGATACCTTTAGCATCACGAAGTTTCCCACCTCATACTCCTTTGATATCTCATAAAATTTGACCATTCGAAACAATGGGTTTCGTAAAAAAACTAATGACTTTTACATACACTCGTCTGTACCGTAAGGACGTATTATCAATTCGAAATCTTCATTTAATAATTCGTACATATCGTGATTGCGAAATTTTCTTATCCACCCATAAAATTACTATTCATCCAGGTTTCGAATATTCACAAAAATTAGGGCTATTGCAGTCTCATCTCCTTAAAATGATTCTATCTTAAGAACCTAAGGATAATAGTTGTGGATACAATCCCAACCTTACCCTTTCCAACTCTCAGGTTGACACTTCCACCCTATTGTTCTCTCCCTTGGTCTCACCAACGCTTTAATGTTGTTTCTCAACGCATACTCTCCTCGACCTGTATTCCTTATCGATTGTTCTATGAATGAAAATTTCTATCCCACTACTTAGACGTTCCTCCTCTACCTTGTTCATAGTATCCATGTTGAGTCCTTGTATCTTTAGCCCGTGAATACTTTGTGGTCGTGTTTTATAATCTGAGACAACGCCAATACGCACGGTATTCCTCATATTCCTTGGCTTGATTAGCACGCATGTGTTGCCTCCCGTCAACCGTTACCACTTGTTATGGATACTGTATAGTCTTCGGTATACGTCGAACCAGTTCCGCTACTATATCCCTCGTTCATTGTCTTCTTCGTAACGCAAGAAAAGCGAAACTTCTTCTTTCGTAGTACGCTTTACAAGAGACGTCCTTACGTTCGCATGGTGACGATCGTGATAACAACATTCATTTCATGGATAAGTTTTTATTCTCGACTGCCCCGTGAAATCTAAGGCACGACACTAAATATAAATTCGATCGTCTGGATAATTCTTCTTCCCTGTCCGTCAGCCACAGATCAAATTAGTACATACGCTCAATCTCTTTATTAATTATACTTGAAAGCACCTTCAATATTCGAAGTTTATCCTTAAGTCTCTATCTGACGTAATCACTGTAGAAGTTTTATATTGCCCCACCATCTCTTCCGTATATAAATCGATAATCTTCTAAATGGAAAGTCTCTCGTAGGTAAATCACTTGGTCCAGCATTTATAAATCAACTAGGGCCATCTCTTGGCTCGGTCTTCGGCGACCTACTCATGAAGTTCATTATAATTCTATCCACATTCAAGATTTTCTACTGGCGGAATTAATCCACTAGATCTCTATCATTTTGTTTTTGACATGTTGCGTTCGTACTTAATAGTTTGCCAATACCATTCTTCATATCCGTTTGCCAAACATTCTCTTAATTCTCTGTACATCTTTGTCCTTCCCCATAATTTAGTCATTTTCCTCTAACATTATTCTTTATTGTATATACTCTATTTTCTTGGTCAATACTGACTGAATTCCAATTTCGAATAATCCATTCTATAGGTATCGACCACCACTACACTGGCTTTTCCTGGGTAATGATAGATTTCTCCATTATACTCCTTGCTCCCTTTCATCACCTTCTCTTTCTTATGTTTAGTTCTAATATGAAGATATACTTATGGCACTTGTGGAAAAATTTTCACACTTTTCTCATAAAGTTAACGTCTCAGTTTTATGCGTGAACGCCATCATGACTAATCCCAGACTCACGGTTAGTATATCCTATCCCGTAACCTTTATGTTGTTTAGAAGTATAGGCTATCATCCCCTTTCTACTGCATCAGCACACCTCTTAAACTCTTGAAAGACGCATCATCGTGACTCTCAAAGTCCTCTTTTTATCATCAAGTATAGCTAACAACGAGGTTGTTGCTAATATCTCATTTCATTCCAAAACTTTGTTCATTAATCCATAAAGGCTTCTGACTCATTAGTCCACTCAAATGATACTACCATAATTTTATAACGTTTATATTAGTATGAAATGCCAACTTTGGCACAGTACAGAGGTCGATCTTGAGTTGGTGAAACCCGCTTTTCAACCTTATCTTTGAAAAACAACTACGCATTTTAACTAGTCAACAATTCCTCCATTTCCGATAAGGGTATCAGTTCTTGATGGTATATGTAAGATGTCATACGCTCGTCCTCTTTCACCATTGGCGCCAATCAGCCTGAGGCCTGCATGCTATTGCGATTCCCAATAAACTTGATTAGGTGGTAATCTCGAAGGATATTGGCATATATCCATGCATCCATTTGCTATTAGAGGCCTGTTAAACTTTATGTCTCTCTATGTGCATCAGTCCCTTTAAGCTAAATAAAGCTTCACATTCTTGCCACGATATTTCTTCCTTTCTTGTCCATCTCACTTCCATGTTAGTTTCCTCTAAGGATATGTCTTATATCGCAATCGATTTGAATTTCTTGGATCAGGAAAAGGCTTGGTAACTCCAGAATTCATTAATATAACATCCTGACAACGGTTGGTAGGAGCGTACTCCCAACCACCTCATCATTTCTTATAACCTCCCTTACACTAATATTAAAGGTCCTTGTGGTATGCCCCGACATGTTACTCCTACTTTAAATAATTACTCGGCATAACGCTCTGGCTGCACAATTACAACATTTGGTTTTTGATCTCATATTGATGTAACGGTTCATAATTGTACCTCCCGTTCACCTTAGAGTAATCACTTTGAAAGGAATGGTTTCAAAATAACAAGGTCCAATAGATAATTTCAATAAGAATTCCACATTTGATGTTCCAAGAATGTTGATGGTTCCAAATACTAGGAGTCTCGATTTTCGGAGATGTAAGGATAGACAGAAAGAGTACAACAAGGTTTATTCCTTCAGGTCCTGATAATTCTGTAATATGATATCATAGAGAATGTTGCACGAGGGCAATGATTGTTGGATACAAAAGTCATAAAGACGGTCTTTATACAATTCTTACATCGGGTGGATACTTTTCCTCCTGAATAATAAGAGGAAATCTAAAGTCGCATTGATGAAGGTCAGCCAATAGAAAGCAATTCTACTCCATGACAATTAAAGAATGAAGTAGTTTGTCATCCAAGTAATCAATGGTTTCAAATGAATTCTCATTGTATGAATGAAAGAATAAAATATTCGATATAAAGTCTTATACGAAGATGGGTAAGAGTTCAAGTCGAGTGGGTGACCTCACTAGGTCTCAATCAAGTTATTCATCGAACTTTCATCATCATGCTTTACCGTAGACAAAATGCATGGCAGAATTGCTGAATAAATTAAATTGGGAGTTGGACCAGTGAAACAATAACTAGTCCTTTTCAAGAAACACTAGCAACTAGCTAGACAAAATTTGCTAGTCCACCTATTTGAGACATCACCACTAGCTAGGACAGTTAGCTAAATGTTCTTCAAAATGACACATTGGTGACTAGTCAGAACAATCAACTAGTCATTCATATTGACATATCAACTAGCCGGTTTCGATTGGCTAGAACGAAATTTCAACACCGTAGCCACTGAAGAAACTTTAGGCTACTCGGACAACGAATGGAAATAAGAAGTTATTAAGTTTGAAAAAAGAAAACTATAAAATCTGAAGAGAATGTTCTAGGTATCGGAACAATCGATAACCTCTCATCAAATATTACTTACCAGTGAAACGGTCCACCCAAGGGTGCCTCCATACACAGGCTTTATCAGATCCTACAATAGAATTAAATTCAGAATACCGATATAAAAATGATATCTTTACTATGATTTCAATGTACGATGTAAAATCTCATCTCGAATAGTAGAAAAGAATTCATGAAGGATATCTGGACATTAGATCATCCATGTCCTCAGTAATTTGTTAAATATTTATGAGCTCAACTGAAGAGTGCAAGTATGAAAGAAGCAATCAAATGTCAATATTCGTTAAATAATATTCATCGATTAATTAAGGAAATATTTGTTGAACCTTCCTTGGATAATTGAAAGAAAGTGTAAATAGGCCTGAGCCGAACAAGATCATCATGAATTTTTGAATAGAATGTTCATGGATCAAATAAAATTACTTCGGATAAGTCCTGCTTTAGGGAAAGTATCTCACTGGTTGTTATTCCATAAGTATGAAGTAGAAAGCTAGAAGAGTTACCTGATATAAACTAATTGAGGTAACAGGGTTAGTGAACAGTTTAAAATGAAGTAGTGCACCTACCGGTAGTTACCAAAATAAGTTAATGATCATTCGTGCATCTCATTATCACCATTATGAGGGTAACTCCATCTCTTCGTCTTCGTAATACAAGACACCAACTAGTGCGTCTCTCAATCATCATCTTAAAGTCATTTATCGAGTTGGGGTTTCACAAATATATCTGTCAATTCCGTGCTTTATCTTGAAGACCAAGCTTCACATCATTCCGGGGACACCTGCTAAGTCCATAGGGTCCTACTTCATGCCTTCCGACATGAATCACAAGTGGCCAGTTCCCCCTGGGAACATATCAAAGAAATCTCTCAGGGATCTCAGTGTAGTCCATAGGTTCAGTGGCGGGTGTGTGTATGTGAACATATACCAAAAATATTGAGGTCTACAATACATATAAACGTAATCCCTGATAACATCTCTATCAAAGGATCCCACTTTAAACCCACTGGTCTTTCTTTTGGTAGACCCTGAGATCACTGTATCGCTCGTTGCAACCATATTCAACTTCTCTTAAGTCCCTTTGTTAATCCCACTTGTTTGTTCTCTAAGTTGAACTACCATGCTCTAGCGTCCGAATCATGCATGGAATTATCTAGCACGCTCGTCTTCTGATAACATTCTCGTATAACACATGTAAAATTTGCCATCAAGGGTAATGAAATCCATAACGACATAGTGACCAACTTTCAGGTAAACCCGTTACTTATCGAAAATCGGATCTTGTAGCCAAAGAAAAAGGCTTTCATTATTCCAAGTACTAAGTACCCTTAATTATGTAGGGAAGTCTAAACTCCTTGATTCTTAAAATGCCGCCTCCTAAACTGTGGAGGACTATGGGCCACAAAATTTATGCCAGCCTAGTCACCAGATCATATTGGCAATATCGCCTCTACCTCAGCTGCTCTTGAGGTTTCGCTATGCTCCCTATATCATTACCTATAATAGGTCATGTACGACTCTCAAACCTCTATTCATCATTCTGAAGGTCTCTAAGGATTCTATCGACCCTAGTATAATACCTCCAGTAAACACTCCAGTCCCTTCTACTCACCGGTACCTCTTCCGGTAGTCCAATAAATAGTTTACTACGATCTCTTATGTCATTCTCCTACTTAGACATAACTCTCAACACTCTCGTTTCTGAGTACTGTAACTTATCACTCTGATACCATTTCTGTGACGCCCCCAAATCCGAGGTCAAAGATTCAGGTCGTCACATCACCATCCAACCATATCATACCTGTATTAACTTACAACTCAACAATACATCCATCCAGACCTCAATCATACGCACAAACAAGTTAGACCCTCAGAAACGATAATCAAAAGTAACACTAAATATTACAATTCATCTGTATAATTCAGAGTCTTACGCACTTCCACTTATACACTACACTTGAAGACAAGTCTTACTATTACAGTTGAAAACCTATCAGACTTACTCTGTAGTATTTGTCAGGAACTAAATCATCTCCGGGATAAATCTTCTACTACTCTTCTGCTGGTGCGGAGTGAACCGACCAAATTCTTCTCTTTCTGAAAAGTTTTTATAAAGCAAGAATGAGCTACATAATGCTCAGCAAGTTCAAAAATAATAATGTGGTTTATTTCGAAAACATTCCCAACTATACGGGTATGTATCTCAGATTTCAAAACATAATTGGACAATATATATGTCCGAGTTTGAATAAAACATCTATACTCACTAAGGAGCTTTAAGAATAACATATGAAATTTCCATAAGGTTCCCATTTCAATATATCTCAAGTTTGAAAATATATATACATATGACTATATCATTTTCGGCAAAACACTCTACGGTTAACATACTGTACAGGGAATACATCATTGCAAACCTTTTTCCTTCCATTAGCTTAGAAGGTTTCTCATTCAAAAACATTTCATTCTTTGAAATAATTACGAGAGTGCACTAACACGTGCCAATCTTTATAGAAAATCTTGCAGTTCTAGATACTGCACGAAGTCAATATTTTTCTTATAAAAAACCACACTATCGGCAACTTTGCACTTAGGCCCAAGAAGCAGTGTCTGAGTATTTTTCCAAAGTGGAGGATGGGACTTGAAGAAAACATAAAACCTGACAGGGATTGACGATGATCAGTCGCCACATCCAAGTCCAATAATCCGCGGGTCTTCTCTACCGGTAGAAGGATAGAAACTACATCCGTAACTATCCCCGGGTGAAAACTACATCCGTAATCACCCCCGATGAAAATTACATCCGTAATCATCCTTCGGCAACACCTGGGCCGGAATAATAATTGATGGACCGCCTGGCTCACGGCCGCTTACACATCTCGGGAATCGTTCGTCAACGATTCCCACACCTGCCAGAGTCCCCTTTTTCTTTTTCTTTTAAAAACTTTATTTTGATTGAAAACTGAGTAATTGAGGTCCGACATCAGTCGACCGTTAATTCTTGAAATCGTACAAGAAGCAAAACCTGACCGGGGGTTTTCGAAAATGTTTTGGGTTCGAAAGAGTTCGAGTTTGAAAACGATGAAGGTATCTTGGATTAGCTTTGTCTTTAAAATAATGAACAATAGTTAATAAATGATATTTTGGGATTTAATATAAACAATTAATAAAATAATTATTTAATTAAAATAAACTTTTGATCCAAGATAGATATTCTTGAGTATTTATAATAATGTAAAAATAATAAATACTTAAGTATACGATACTTCCTGAATGGCTCTTCGGGTTTTCGCAATTTAATCACGATATAATAATATACCGCTCCCCGGTCAATAGTATATTTGGACCGCTACGACCTCTATTGCTAGAGTCGTTGTCCGCAAGCTCGACCACCCAACCTCGCCAAGGCAAGTTTACTTTTCAAAACTTACATATATAAGGGCTTTCACTGTTGTGTTTGTAGTTTTCAAACGTATCAAATGTTTATGCTTATTTAAGTAATGATGAAATTGAGATGTATACGCACATATATATTTGCACCCCTTGAACTTAGAATGAAATGTTTTCTTCGGACAACGACTCTAGCAATAGAGGTCGTAGCGGTCCATATATACTATTGACCGGGGAGCGGTATGCTATTATATCGTAATTAAATTGCGAAAACCCGAAGGGTCATTCGGGGAGTATCGTATACTCAAGTAATTATTTTTATATCTTCGTAAATACTCAAAATACCTATCTTGGATTAAAAGCTTATTTAATTAAATAATTATTTTATTAATTATTAATATTAAATCTTAAAATATCATTTATTAATTATTGTTCATTATTTTAAGGACAAAGCTAATCCAAGATACCTTTAGCACTTTCAGACTCGAACTCTTTCGAACTCAAAACATTTTCGAAAACCCCCGGTCAGGTTTTGCTTCTTATACGATTTCAAGAATTATCGGTCGACTGATGTCGGACCTCAACTACTCAGTTTTCATTCAAAATCAAGTTTTAAAAGGAAAAGAAAAAGGGACTCTAGCAGGTGTGGGAATCGTTGACGAACGATTCCCGGGATGTGTAAGCGGCCGTGAGCCAGGCGGTCCATCAATTATTATTCCGGCCCAGGTGTTGCCGAAGGATGATTACGGATTTAGTTTTCGTCGAGGGTGATTACGGATGTAGTTTTCACCCGAGGATAGTTACGGATGTAGTTTCTATCCTTCTACCGGTAGAGAAGACCCGCAGATTATTGGACTTGGATGTGGCGACTGATCATCGTCAATCCCTGTCAGGTTTTTATGCTTTCTTCCAGTCCCATCCTCCACTTTGGAAAAATACTCAAACACTGCTTCTTGGGCCTAAGTGCCAAGTTGCCGATAGTGTGGTTTTTGATAAAAAAAATATTGACATCGTGCAGTATCTAGAACTGCAAGATTTTCTATAAATATTGGCACGTGTTAGTGCACTCTTGCAATTGTTTCAAGGAATGAAATGTTTTTGTATGGGAAACCTTCTAAGCTAATGGAAGGAAATAGGTTTGCAATGATGTATTCCCTGTACAGTATGTTAATCGTAGAGTATTTTGCCGAAAATGATATGCTCATATGTATATATTTTCAATCGTGAGATATATTGAAATGGGAACCTTATAAAGGGTTCATATGTTATTTTTAAAGCTCCTTAGTGAGTATAGATATTTTATTCAAACTCGGACATATACATTGTCCAATTATGTTTTGAAATCTAAGATATATACCCAAATAGTTGGGAATGTTTTCGAAATAAACCACATTATTATTTTACAAAATGGTGAACTTGCTGAGCATTATGTAGCTCATTCTTGCTTTATAAAAACTTTTCAGAAATAGAAGAATTTTATCGGTTACCTCCGCACCAGCAGAAGAGGAGTAGAAGATTTACCCTGAGATGATTTAGTTCCTGATAAATACTACAGAGTAAGTCTGATAGGTTTTCAACTGTAATGGTAAGACTTGTCTTCAAGTGTAGTTGTATAAATGGAAGTGCGCAAGATTCTAGATTGTACAGGTGAATTGTAATATTTAGTGTTACTTTTGATTATCGTTTCTGAGGCTCTAACTTGTTTGTGTGTAAGATTGAGGTCTGGATGGATGTATTGTTGAGTTGTAAAGTTAATACAGGTATGATATGGTTGGATGGTGACGTGACGACCTGAATCTCTGACCTAGGATTTGGGGCCGTCACCGAAATGGTATCAGAGCGATAAGTTACAGTACTCAGAAACGAGAGTGTTGAGAGTTAAGTCTAAGTAGGAGAATGACATAAGAGATCGTAGTAAACTTATTATTGGACTTCCGGAAGAGGTACCGGTGAGTAGAATGGGCTGGAGTGTTACTGGAGGTATTATACTAGGGTCGATAGAATCCTTAGAGACCTTCAGAATGATGAATAGAGGTTTGAGAGTCGTACATGACCTATCATAAGTAATAATTTAGAAAGCAGAGCGAAATCTCAAGAGCAGCTGAGGTAGAGGCGATATTGCCAATATAATTGGATGACTAGGCTAGCATAAATTTTATGACCCATAGTCCTCCACAGTTTAGGAGGCGGCATTTTAAGAATCAAGGAGTTTAGACTTCCCTACATATTTAAGGGTACTTAGTACTTGGAATAATGAAAGTCTTTTAGTTTGGCTATAAGATCCGATTTTCGATAAGTAATGGGTTTACCTGAAAGTTGGTCACTATGTCGTTGTGGATTTCATTACCCTTGATGGCAAATTTTACGTGTGTTATACGAGAATGTTATCATAAGACGAGCGTGCTAGATAATTCCACGCATGATTCGGACGCTAGAGCATGGTAGTTTAACTTAGAGAACAAACAAGTAGAATTAACAAAGGGACTCAAGAGAAGTTTAATATAGTTGCAACGAGCGATACAATGATCTCAGAGTCTACCATAAGAAAAGACCAGTGGGTCTAGAGTGGGATCCTTTGATAGAGATGTTATAAGGGACTACGTATATATGTATTGTAGACCTCAATATTTTTGGTATATGTTCAAATACACACACCCGCCACTGAACCTATGGACAGCACTGAGATCCCTGAGAGATCTCTTTGATCTGTTCCCAGAGGGAACTGGCCACTTGTGATTCATGTCGGAAGGCATGAAGTAGGACCCTATGGACTTAGTAGGTGTCCCCGAAATGATGTGAAGTTTGGTCCTCAAGATAAAGCACGGAAATGACAGATATATTTGTGAAATCCTAACTGGGTAAATGACGTTAAGATGATGATTGAGAGACACACTAGTTGGTGTCTTGTATTACGAAGACGAAGAGATGGAGCTACCCTCATAATGGTGATAATGAGATGCACGAATGATTATTAACTTATTTTGGTAACTACCGGCTGGTGCACTACTTCATTTTAAACTTTTCACTAACCATGTTACCTCGATTAGTTTATATCAGGTAACCCTTCTAGCTTTCTACTTCAAACTTGTGGAATAACAACCAGTGAGATACTTTCCCTAAATCAGGGCTTATCCGAAGTAATTTTATTTGATCCAATAACATTCTATTCAAAAAAAAAATTATGATGATCATGTTCGGCTCAGGCCTATTTACACTTTCTTTCAATTATCCAAGGAATGTTCAACAAATATTTCCTTAATTAATTGACGAATATTACCTAACGAATATTGATATTTGATTGCTTCTTTCATACTTGCACTCTTCAGTTGAGCTCATAAATATTTAACAAATTACTGAGGACATGGATGATCTAATGCCCAGACATCCCTCATGAATTCTTTTCTTCTATTCAAGATAAAATTGTACATCGTACATTGAAATCATAGTAAGGATATCATTTTAATATTGGTATTCCGAATTTAATTCTATTGTAGGATTTGATAAAGCATGTGTACGGAGGCACCATTGGGTGGACCGTTTCACTGTTAAGTAATATTTGACGAGAGGTTATCGATTGTTCCGATACCTAGAACATTCCCTCCAAATTCTGTATTTTCCTTTTTCAAATTTATTAACCTCTTATTTCAATTCATGGTCCGAGTAGTCTAAAGTTTCTTTAGTGGCTACGATGTTGAGATTTCGTTCTAACCAATCGAAACCGGCTAGTTGATATGTCAATATGAATGACTAGTTGATTGTTCTGACTAGTCACCAATGTGTCATTATGAAGAACATTTAGCTAATTGTCCTAGCTAGTGGTGATGTCTCAAACAGGTGGACTAGCAAATTTTGTCTAGCTAGTTGCTAGTGTTTCTTGAAAAGGACTAGTTATTGTTTCACTGGTCCAACTCCCAATTTAATTTATTCAGCAAATTTTGCCATGCATTTTTCCTACGGTAAAGCATGATGATTAAAGTTCGATGAATAACTTAATTGAGACCTAGTGAGGTCGCCCACTCGACTTGAACTCTTACCCATCTTCGTATCAGACTTTATATCACTTGAATATTTTATTCTTTCATTCATACAATGAGAATTCATTTGAAACCATTGATTACTTGAATGACAAACTACTTCATTCTTTAATTGTCATGGAGTAGAATTGCTTTCTATTGGCTGACCTTCATTAATGCGACTTTAGATTTCCGTTTATTATTCAGGAGGAAAAGTATCCACCCGATGTAAGAAATGTATAAAGACCGTCTTTATGACTTTTGTATCCAACAATCATTGCCTTGTGCAACATTCTCTATGGTATCATATTACAGAATTATCAGGACGGGAAGGAATAAACCTTGTTGTACTCTTTCGGTCCATCCTTACATCTCCAAAAATCGAGACTCCTAGTATTTGGAACCATCAACATTCTTGGAACATCCAATGTGGAATTCTTATTGAAATTATCTATTGGACCTTGTTATTTTGAAACCATTCCTTTCAAAGTGATTACTCTAAGGTGAACGGGAGGTACAATTATGAACCGTTACACCAATATGAGAAAAAAAAACCAAATGTTGTAATTGTGCAGCCAGAGCGTTATGCCGAGTAACTATTAAAGTAGGAATAACATGTCGGGGCATACCACAAGACCTTTAATATTAGTGTAAGGAAAGTTATAAGAAATGATGAGGTGGTTTGGAGTACGCTCCTACCAACCGTTGTCAGGATGTTATAGTAATGAATTTTGGAGTTACCAAGCCTTTTCCTGATCCAAGAAATTCAAATCGATTGCGATGTAAGACATATCCTTAGAGGAAACTAACATGGAAGTGAGATGGACAAGAAAGGAAGAAATATCGTGGCAAGAATGTGAAGCTTTACTTAGCTTAAAGGGATTGATGCACATAGCGAGACATAAAGTTTAAAAGGCCCCTAATAGCAAATGGATGCATGGATATATCCCAATGATCCTTCGAGATTACCACCTAATCAAGTTTATTGGGAATCGGAGTAGCATGCAGGCCTCAGGCTGATTGGCGCCAATGGTGAAAGAGGACGAGCGTATGACATCTTACATATACCATCAAGAACTGATACCCTTATCGGAAATGGAGGAATTGTTGACTAGTTAAAATGCGTAGTTGTTTTTCAAAGATAAGGTTAAAGAGAAGGTTTCACCAACTCAAGATCGACCTCTGTACTGCACCAAAGTCGGCATTTCCCATTAATATAAACATTATAAATTCTGGTAGTATCATGTGGGTTGACTTGTGAGTCGGAAGCCCTCGTGGGTTAATAAATAAAGTTTTAAGAATGATATGAGAGATTAGTAACAACCTCGTTGTTAGCTATACTTTATAATGAGAAGAGGACTTTGAGAGTCACGATGATGCGTCTTTCAAGAGTTTAAGAGGTATGCCGATGCAGTAGAAAGGGGATGATAGCCTATACTTCTAAACAACATAAAGGTTACGGGATAGGATATACTAACCGTGAATCTTGGATTAGTCATGATAGCGTTCACGCATAAAACTGAGACGTTAACTTTATGAGAAAAGTGTGAAAGTTTTCCACAAGTGCCATAAGTATATCTTCATATTAGGACTAAACATAAGAAAGAGAAGGTGACGAAAGGGAGCAGGGAGTATAATGGAGAAATTTGTTATTTCCCAGGAAAGGCCAGTGTGGTGGCCGATACCTATAGAAGGGATTAATCAAAATTGGAATTCAGTCAGTATTGACCAAGGAAATAGAGTATATACAATAAAGAATAATGTTAGAGGAAAATGACTAAATTATGGGGAAGGACAAAGATGTATAGAGAATTAAGAGAATGTTTGGCAAACGGATATGAAGAATGGTATTGGCAAACTATTAAGTACGAACGCTACATGTCAAAAACAAATTGATAGAGATCTAGTGAATCAATTCCGCCCGTAGAAAATCTTGAACGTGGACAGAATTATAATGAATTTCATGAGTAGGTCGCCGAAGACCGAGCCAAGAGATGGCCCTAGTTGATTTATAATTGCTGGACCAAGTGATTTACCTACGAGAGACTTTCCATTTAGAAGATTATCGATTTATATACGGAAGAGATGGTGGTGCAATATAAAACTTCTGCAGTGAATACGTCAGATAGAGACTTAAGGCTAAACTTCGAATATTGAAGGTGCTTTCAAGTATAATTAATAAAGAGATTGAGCGTATGTACTAATTTGATCTGTGGCTGACGGACAGGGAAGAAGAATTATCCAGACGATCGAATTTATATTTAGTGTCGTGCCTTAGATTTCACGGGGCAGTCGAGAATAAAAACTTATCCATGAAACGAATGTTGTTATCACGATCGGCACCATGCGAACGTAAGGACGTCTCTTGTAAAGCGTACTACGAAAGAAGAAGTTTTGCTTTCTTGCGTTACGAAGAATTCAATGAACGAGGGATATAGTAGCTGAACTGGTTCGACGTATACCGAAGACTATACAGTATCCATAGCAAGTGGTAACGACTGACGAGAGGCAACACATGCGTGCTAATCAAGCCAAGGAAAATGAGGAATACCATGCGTATTGACGTTGTCTCAGATTATAGAACACGACCACAAAGTATTCACGGCCCAACGATACAAGGACTCAACACTGATACTATGAACAAGGTAGAAGAGGAACGGATAAGTAGTGGGATAGAAATTTTCATTCACAGAACAACCGATAAGGAATACAGGTCGAGGAGAGCATGCGTTGAGAAGCAACACTAAAGCGTTGGTAAGATCAAGGTAAGAGAACAAAAGGGTTGAAGTGTCAACCTGAGAGTTGGGAAGGGTAAAGTTGGAATTGTATCCACAACTATTATCCTTAGGTTCTTAAGATAGAATCCTTTTAAGGAGAGGAGACTGCATTAACCCTAATTTTCGTAAATATTCGAAACCTGGTCGAATAGTAATTTTATGGGTGGATGAGAAATCTTTGCGATCATGAGATGTACGAATTATTAAATGAAGATTTTGAATTCATATTACGTCTTTACTGTGCAGACGAGTGTATGTGAAAGTCATTAGTTTTTTTTACGAAACCCATTTTTTCGAATGGTCAAATTCTGTGAGATGTAAAAGGAGTGTAACACCCCCAGATCCGGGGTCCGGGATCCGGTGGTTACGATTTCCAATTCTGTCCACAACAATTGAACTTTCCTTAACATAAAATAAATTACGTCTCTATAACCCAACACAACAATATAAAACACACCCGTTATAGTCCCAGAGATGAAATCAGAGTAACAATCAAATTTTTATTAATCACATTATGAGTTCTTACAATCCAAAAGAATTTCAATATAATACATACTCTTTGCCATCCATTTACATAAGTCATACTAGACCATATTCTTGGTACTGAAAGAATAAATATACCCTACCAATAGCTTCTTCTTCAGCTCTGGTAGTCTCATCGTCCTCGCCCGCGTCGAGTGCGCCTTGTGCGAGTCATCTGGTCTAGCTGTTGTTGTGATATAATAATAAAGCAAGGGTGAGCAATAGCCCACCAACAATAATATATAACTGAATGATAAGGTATAACAGTTCAAAAGTATCTTTCAAACCATATGCCATGCATTTACGGAAATGATGCCAGTATAATATGAACGATGAAGTTACAAGGTAACTTAAAGTATTTGTTTGTAGAAATATCTGCTACATCAAAGTAAGCGAGATATTCTTATTGTTATTAAGAAGAGGAACTTGCAAGAAAAGGTTGCAATTCCAGTTATGACCCTTTTCCAACTCTGCCAACAGTAATCATGTTGCAGGAAATAAATAAATTTGGATGATGAACCAATGATGGAGTATTCACCGCGCCCGCTGTTCCAATCTTGATGATCAGTCGAGATCGTACAGCTCAATTTAGATTTACTACCTGTAGAAGGAAGAACTGACGGCTTTACTTGTATACCGCCTTACTAGCTCTCCCCGGCCAACGGTTGGGCCAAAGGGGATGGACCGGCGCTACTCGGCCTCTTACACGACTCCTAGTTCAAAAAGAATTCATGATTCTGAATGTAACGTTCGTCCCCCTTTCCCAAAGTATAATACTTGTTGATAAGACTCCACAAAGTAGTCGTATCTAGTTGGAAAGGAAAATTTATCAATAACTCCCAAGCTATTACTTGGTACGGATATCAACTTGTTCCAGTAATCTTACCCCTCGAAAGATGAGAAGGTAAGCAACGACTTAATAAGTCAACAGCACCCGAGTTGCGAGTGAAGGGAATACTTTATGACCGGGAAGTCGACAAGATAAATAACATTTTTCCAAGTAAGGTTCCCTTATTATTAAGGAGATAGACTCAAAGAAGAATGATGTCTGAGAACCTTTCTTGATATAAGATTAATAAAAAAATGACTCCGGAATATTTTCTGTAATAATCGAAGAAGATAAACCTTATCGAGGTTATTCTAAGTATGGAATAAATATTCAGAGAATATTTATTGAATTAAAATATTTTACAGATCATTTAGGAATAAGAAAGAATATCTTATATCAGAGTATTTCTCAAAATAATCCCTGAAGAAATATCAGGAGAATATTTATTGAATAAATAAATATTTAAATGAATATTCAAAACAATATTCATTAATTAATAAGACCTTAAAAGAATATTTAAGGTAATATTCATTATTAATTAGGAATTTAAATGAATATTCAAAAGTAATATTCATTTAATGAATAATATCCTAAATGAATATCAAGTAATATTCATTTAGTAATCCAAGCCTTAAGGAATATTCGAGATAATATTCGATAATTAAATCAAGCTTCAGATGAATATTAAAATAATATTCATCAAGTATTTAATATCTTAAATGAATATTCAAAAGTAATATTTATTTAATATAATAATATTCTAAAAGAATATCCAAATAATATTCATTTAGTAGTCTCATCTTTAGAAGAATATTCGAAATAATAATCGATAATCAATTCGACTCTGAATGAATATTGACAAATATTATTCGTCGAATGATTACGTTCAAATAATTATTTGAAGTAAGGATCATTAAATAAATAAGCTCGAACGAATATTCAAATAATATTCGTCGTCCAAATAATAGAAAATATTTACTTAAATATTTTCCTCCGAGGTAATCTCGATATATCAAGGAATATTGACTCCCGGTCTATATTTGATTAATAAGATGTATACGCCCTTCTATGAGGGTCTTACAATAACCGGCTTATAACTGATATATAACTATCTAGCTTATAAGCCAACAATAACATTCAAGGAACAAGTATATCAATTCAACTTAAAAGTAGGCATGCATGCAATGGCATATGTATATCAGCAATCATATATATATATTTATTCAATCACAACAACAGCCTAAAAGAAGGGAATTGAAACTTGCCTGGTAGTCGAGTACGGTAAGGGGTAGTGGTAGCGGGTCCCGGTTCAGCTTGGTGATCTATAAATAGCCAAGGCATTCGGGATTAATCACTTAACATATTAAAAGTTAAGTTATTCTTAAATCGAAACACGTTCTCAAGTTATCTCGTTATACCCCTTTTAGTGGATTACTTTTATCACTGATCCGACCCGACATTCGTTCGTTAATACGACATGTCATTGTACTTATACTTAGGACATACTTAAGTCATATGAGTTCTAAAGTCGATCGTTACGAACCAATACTATACTCCGAGTTTTATCGCCCGTTTTCTAAGTGTTTTACCGAAGTTATAAAAGAGTCGTCTTTTAGGGGTTCGTTCGCGTTTAACCTCGACTCGAACATTTTTAATAAATCGAAAAATGATCCTTTTGACATACGGTTTTCTTTCACGCCTCCCTTTTACCTCTAGTATTTATTTACCAAGATTCGCCATGACGTTACATAGTTTACGAGGGTTCAATTACAATCACGAACTTTCGTTTACGGATTCGAACTACTTTTAGTAATTTTGTCATAAATCCTAAACCGTAAGTCCGTTTCACGTGATCTTTATATCCAAACAAAGCTTAGAACATTACCTATCCTATCATGGCAGATAAGGTCTCTGGACAGTAGGGGTTCGACATGGAAAATGGCATACAAAACATGGTATTGCAAAATCGGGCATTATAACGGCTGTAAATCGAATATCTACAAATTTCGAATCTTCCCATAAACATAGTATTCAACCCAAACAACATATACATGACTTATATACATGAACTGAGGCCAAGCAATGCCTTTCCGTTCATCTAGCTATTTACATCATTAATCCAAAATCCATACATAATCATGCTTATAATCTTAACATAACCATAACTAAGTTATAACTATCATAACATGCTTAAATCTCAAACAAAGGTTAGGGTTTCAAGAGCTTTATACCTTCCTTGGAGTGTGTAAAGACCTTGATAAGATTTTCATAGTCCTTGTATACCCATAACCAAGCTTAGATCATCCTAGAAATCAAGAAAATCAAGAGTTATTCTTGAAAATCACTATTCACCCTAGTCTTTGGTGATTTCTTTGAAAATGGAAACAAGAGAGTTTGGCTTTGAAAATTGTAGGGGATCACTTTTAGGAAATGTAAGACTCACCATAATTTTTACAAGATCAAGAGATGGTGGGAAGAGGGGTTTTGATTTTGGAATTTAGGAGGGAGGCCGAATGGAATTTTCAAGGGGGGGGAGTTGCTTGGTTTGTTTTGTTTTAATCTCATCCATTCTCATCTATTATCAAGATAATATCTTGTATAAATTCACTTTATTAAAGTGATGAGGTGTTGGATGAGGAATTACCATGACAAGTGTTGAAAATGTGGTGGTTTTAGCCTAACTACATGGTTGCCTTGCTAAGTACTTAGTTGCATTCTCTAGGGTGCTAGTTCCTTGATTCTAGTTTGGTTACTAGATATTTTATACTAGTAGCTTGCACAAGACTCTTGCTTCCTCTGCTTGTTTCTGTGTCCGGTTATTACCCGTTTCGATTGATCGTTCGTAGGAATATTTCACGGATTTCTAATTAGGGTTTACCGGGAATCCTTTTTAATATTAATACTTTCATTCTCCATCTTTCATTCTAACTTTCCAATTTATATTCCTTAAATCCATTCGTTAAATACTTAAGGCTATCAGTGTCCAGGGAACTCTCGGAGAAAAATAAAAGTGCGGTTTTTCAGAATCCGACAGCTTTTACATACACTTATTTTCCCCCTGATCACTAATACGAACTCGGAAATCCGTTCCGAATACTTCTATATAGTGTCGTCTCATATTATTATATACTCCCACCACAACACTATTCATTCTGTATTCTTTACTAGTTCTCTTAGGGTTGTATAATTGCCCGTATTCTCTTTCGATCGTTCCTTAACCTTTTTACGGAACTACTGGATTAATCGTTACCGATCTGGATGACATGAGAATATTCTCCTGCTTGAAATTGCCATATCTTATCCTCTTAGAAGATAGATTATTCTTACCTATGTTGTTACCCTTTAGCATTCTTCAAGACATAGAAATAATAAAGTCGAATTCCATTCGTTCTTTCCAAATATCAATTATTACATTGTAGCCATAACCACTCCTCAGTGGTTTCCTACCTTCATTCTTAAATCAAATATAATAACATCCCAAAATATCAAATCCTCAAAGTTAATATCTCAATTCTTGGATTATAATAATATTTAATCCACTGTCCGGTCAAATTTTATACCGAAAAGAATTTGGAATTTCTGAATTCCGATCGTCTCTGCATTCACTTATTTCCTCCGCGTATTACTAATATGGCTTCGAAACATCCATATCACGTCCCGTACATAGGGTGGAGTGAAAAGTTTTCCAACTTACAAAATCAATATTCATCCACCAAATTACTATGCACGTACAGGAAACACTATGCACGTACGGGAAATACTATGCACGTACGGGAAATACTATGCACGTATGGGAAACACTATGCACGTACTCATTTCCCTACAAGGATCCATTAGCTCCTTCTTGGATGGTAGATTATTCTTATCTAGGTCCTCAACCATCGAATTACTCTATTCTGACAATATACCAATGCATCAGGATCATTGTCCAAAGCAATATCCATTCATTACAATCATTGTTCTTTGAAACCACCATTCATTAGAGCTGGTGACCTTGTTGTCGGAATCATTGTTCCTCATTTAATCATTACTTAATAAAAAGTTTTAATTATATCCAAAATTTGGGGTTCTTACAGTCTCCCCTCCTTAAAAGGATTCCGTCCCGGAATCAGGTAGGAAGCAAAGAGTCGTTTGCCTGCCGTTCACTCTTTAGCTTCCCGGTCAATTCTTAGTCGTTCTACCCCTCCTCAGCACATCTTCTAGTGCTACAATTCATACTTTATCCTTTTTCCATCAACGTTGCTACTTTTCGTACAACTCACTATCCGGGTTATACTCTTACTCAGTCTTATCCTTATTGATACCTGCAGTAACCTTGGTATCACTATCACCCTACGATTCGGAGGTAACCTCGCTCGTACTGTGCATTTCCTGATTGCTTTAATCTTCGCAATCTCGATCAATATAGAGAAGTGGAAAGATTTATTGAGAGATCACTATGATCAATTGAATATTTGTTATATTGCATAGTTAGTACAGAAGGGGGTCAGCCTTTAGTACTTGACAAGCAATTAAACAAGTCATGGCATTCCACTTAGACTTCTATCACATAGACAGATAGTCACGTAGCAGTACCTTCCCTCCTAAAAGGGTTGTTCTTCTCAATTCATAAAGAAGATGAATAAGAGAGAAGAAGAGAAAAGAGTTCTAAAGGATTATAGAAAGCTTTCATGATTGTAGAATATCATACTCAGAATTTTACCTCTGAACTATAGAGGTTCATCAAAGAAGAAATTAATCATAATTATATCCAGTACTATTTGATCGCAATCTCACGTGTCAACATATCTTGCTGCTTTGTCCATTATTCTATGGACAAATACTCTTGTTCAATCTTAGCGATACTCACATTCGGGAAATCCTTCAACCTTTCAGGTTAAATCTTAGATTTCTCACTTGACATCATTATTACTGACATCCCATATCATGTTACTAGCTTTTTCATAACTATAGTATTGACACTATCAGGTTGTCATCCTGAGAATTCATTAGAAAACCCATTCATAACACTCCTTGCTTCTCATTCCATAGTTGCTTCCCCCAGCCTTTTCTTTATCAATCACATCCTACTTATTTGCTGATTCTTACTCATTTCTATTATTTACTTTCACCTTCACCTCTTTATTGAGACACCTTTTTGCACTTGGTACCTCCTTATCGGTATTCCGTCTCATTTATTCTATAATCATCACGTTATTTCAATTTAAACTTTCCGAAATGAATCTGGCCCGATTCCTTTAACTTAGATTCATATAATCTACTTCTGCCAACCTTGTTTCTCATTACTTGTTCTTTTCTATCCGTGGTTTTCCACAGGTTGTCTTTCGTAAGTCAGACCAGGTCGTATATCTACACGCTCGTACTCCTATCATCTGTTGAACATCTGCATTTTACTGGTGTAGCCTGGCCACATGAAAACCCGTTATGACCGTGCTATAATTTTGGGGGTAAGGCTGGCTCGAATACCGCCGTCCGAACACTTTAAACTCTCAGGTGGCCCAATAAGTCTTGGGCTCAACCGCCCTTCCCTCCAAGTCTCATTAATTCTTTCTACGGGAATACGTTTAGCATCACGAATTATCAACCTCATATTCTCTATCTTGTTTGTGCAGAAGTACACTAACACAAACTTGCTTGTCATTCATCAACATGCCATTTAGCTTATCAATAGCAGCACTTTCTTTATCTTTACGTTGTCATCTCCTTTCTTAGAGGAATCACCATCGCTTGTTGTTTACGTAGTGCGTTAATAGCTAACCCTACGGGTTTCAAATCCCTTAGGGAGACAAAGTAATCATTATTCCTTATTCATAAGGAACACTTCCTGAACTTGATGTAGATATAACGTGAAGCAGATAGAATTGCAGAAGAGTTTCAAGCATCGCAGCTAGGTCCGGTTGATGAAACTATCACTTATGCATCTTCCATAAAAGACTGGAAACTTAACGGTTTACTTCATCATTTTTGTACCATGGTCCTGGTTTGCCTCAAAACGGGACCTTCTAAGGTACGTAATATGCTTAAGACTTCATCAGGAATCGAATCTTTACTTAAACTATTATTACTGTTAATTCTTGCACAGTCATCAGAAGGAATGTAAATTCCTCTATTCCGATATGACCTTCAAGGTCCTTCCAATATCATCCTGTTTCTTCGGTATGAACATTTGTAATTATTCCTTTATACTTAGATTGTCGGCCACCTCATTGGCCTTTCTTGATGATAATGGTTTCTTGTAACCCATGTTTTCTGGGTACATTCCAGTTCAAGTTTTTCTACCTCATTCCCATCACTGTTGGGTTAAAGCATTTTCCCTTAAGCTCTGCTGAAGGAGAAAAAAAATAACTATCAGTCATTTCCATAAGTCATTGCTTCCACCTACCCGTGGGAACTTTATCACGTTTTATTCCCAATCCTACTTAGGATACTACTTTTCTTAGTTCCTTCCTTATCTTAGGATAATCTCAACCTTTATAGGTTCAATCCATACTTCCTCAGGGTTTCATACATACCTCATCTGGCACTATTGTTACTATGTCATACATTCCTTACCAAACTTCCATTTTGAAGTTCGGAATATTACCCCCTTTTTTTTTCTTTTTTTTTTTCCTTGTAAGGTTTCGTAGGCCATCCTTATCATTCCTCCGGTATTTTCTGGGTACCGGGTATATCAAAATGTCATTGATCAATACTCTAATAATTCTATCTATGTTCTTTCCAGCACTCTTTTTAATAATCCTTACCGGTCATTGTTGCCTTAGCAAGTCCAGCTCATATCATCTGAAGTCATAATGTCGTTATTAGGGTTAATGCCACCCCTTGTGCATTCCCTAGGGTTTGTCTTAATTTATGGATATCCTATCCTTAATTCAACTGCCAAGGAATTCTTGCATCTTATAATTGGCAATCAGATCATGTATCCTTAATAAAGGTCTCTTTTCAATCATTCTCATTTGATAATCGATCGGTGGTTTAATGCCACCCTCTTCTTTCAGATAGTTGTCAGCCTATTTGGCCTTCCAAAAAGGCAACGTATGTCAATCTCTTCTCTTACCGAACTTGTTAATGGTAGCAAGGATGTTCTGGAAGATATTGGTCGAGTTCAACGTGAATCTCTTAGTGCTTATCGTTCTTCGCAAAGGTACTTGCCTCAAACAAAATTCCTACAGCATACTGTTCAATTTCTGACCTTTTCTATACCCTCTTCATATACCTTCATTGTTTACTTTCCTCCGTCATAATATATTCATGGTATTCATGATACCCTAACATCATACATCTCAAGTCACTATACTTCCATTTTACTCGAAATCTTGGACAACCATATACACATGAGTCACTTCAGTACGGGTGACCTCATCC
Organism: Saposhnikovia divaricata; assembly: GCA_036435485.1. NCBI lineage: Eukaryota > Viridiplantae > Streptophyta > Magnoliopsida > Apiales > Apiaceae > Saposhnikovia > Saposhnikovia divaricata. The sequence goes on along the minus strand of CM071597.1, from coordinate 86,670,726 downwards.
CAAAAAGGTCTAGTGAATTCCCAATCAAAACATGGGTTGTTCGGCAGAAGATTCAAACGATCTCATTAATGTTTCCTTTATATCAGAAGCCCTTGCAGTCGGTGCTTTCTTAGAAGCAACCCTGCTTTGTCTTTTCATTGCTGGTCTAGTCACTTTATAGTCCGTTGTGACTTGGCCTCATCTGGCCACACATAAAAATATATGATTTTAGGGCTTGGCTAATAGCATTACTTTTCTAGCAATTGTCGGCATAGTGCCTTCTTCTTTGATACCTTTCTACCTTTCCAAAACTTTACTCCATATAAGTCTTAATCGGCTACTCGGCACCGTCTCCGGTCACCTTTCCTCCACTTTTATCTTTTCAACTATTCTTATCAATCCTGCGTGCCACACAAGCTTACCATTCCTGGCATAACAGCCTTTTCATTTAAGTCAACCCTGGAATTTCTCAGTCCGGCTGGTTTCTTACTTACATTTCCTATTTTCGTTCAATCTCACTTAATCATTTTATCACTACCGTCGATTGTAATGTTCAGGGTCCGTTTACTAACCCATTTTACAGCATCCTTACCCAAATCACAGGGTTTGCTCCAATTTTACTCTCTTCCGTGACATTCTCTGATAATCAGAAAGACAAGGTTTGCCAAAATTCACCGAATTCCTTTCCAGACTCAGGGAAATTTTGATCAATCTACCCACCTACTGGCAACATTAAGGAGACCAGTTTCGAAACCTGAAGAATAGTTCTATGAACCTCCAAGCAGGTCGGATCATAAGCAGTCATAGCTAACGAAATAATCATCATCGGATTGGAAGTTTACCCACTGGAGAGGAATCAATTATATCCATCCCTTAGAAGGGAATCAACCGTTTCAAACTGAAACCTGTCACGTCCTGATATTCAATACTACCGAATGTCGGCCTACCTAACCCTTTATGCGAAGCGTCATTGGAAGCACAAAGTCTCCTTTTTCCATTAAGCAATGCTAGCTCTTGGTCATTACCAATTTCACCTTTTAGCTCCAGGAAGATTTTCTCACATTTTTCTCTTTAACTGCTGATCGTATTACTTGATCTATTATAATTCCGTGTCGGAGTAAACTTAAGGTAGCTACTATAATCCATTCAAAGAGAAGAAGGAATTTAATATTCCTCTGAATCACATGCATCTAACGTTTCTGGTTCATCATTTAACTGAGTTGAATTAACTCTATACTCAGTCTCTGGCAGTAGTCTCATTACGAGTTCATCTTGACTCACTAGTCTTATCTTCCGGTAGGTTCTGAGATCATTGTCTTGCTTACTATTTCCTTATATAACTTTACCCAATCATGCTATCACTTCCCAATGTCTTTACTTTCTAAATGATTCATTCATAAAATGAACATTTTCCTTAATAAAACCACCTTATTAACCTCAATTTGGTTCCATAATTTACAACCTACGACACCTGCCTTTCCATGGCGAATTATTACTGACCATATTCATACTAATTCATTTATCAAATGTTATGGCACTTACTGCCTCCTTCTTAACTATTCCTAGGGACTCTGCTCCTCGCCCTAAATCGATGTCTTTAATAATCATACATCCCTCTAGCTCTTTCTTTGTTAAGATGAAAATCTCTAAGGATTCTCATCTATTTCCGTATAAGATCTCAAGTAATTCTTCCAATCCTTCATTCTTGCTGGTACTACATCTGGTAGTCCGGCTATGAATTCAACATGCATCTTCAGATCTCTTAATAATATCTCGGTTCTTTATACTCACTTTTCTGAGCACCATATCTTAATCATCACAGTCATTCTGGCGGCGACCCTCATTACCCATGGGTAAGCTCCTTATCCTAACAGGATTTTCCTTATCTGCTGGAACCTCTTCCGGGTCTCCAGTAGGGTACTCCATCGAATTACCCGCTGATCTTCAGCATATAAAGCATCATCGCGTTGTCGCTCGTATGCCTCAAGGTCAGTCGCCTTACTCGTCGATACGATATCGAGCTAAGTTACTATCATTATACTTACGAGTTCCCATAAGGGTTTTATATGTCATCACTACTTTAAGTAGTCCGACTATGAACTTGGCAAGAGTTCTTATTATCTTATTGAATTTATTTTTTAACGTCACCTCATCTCTGGGGTTTATAACGTACGCTCTGATACCACTTCTGTAACACCCCCAGATCCGGGGTCCGGGATCCGGTGGTTACGATTTCCAATTCTGTCCACAACAATTGAACTTTCCTTAACATAAAATAAATTACGTCTCTATAACCCAACACAACAATATAAAACACACCCGTTATAGTCCCAGAGATGAAATCAGAGTAACAATCAAATTTTTATTAATCACATTATGAGTTCTTACAATCCAAAAGAATTTCAATATAATACATACTCTTTGCCATCCATTTACATAAGTCATACTAGACCATATTCTTGGTACTGAAAGAATAAATATACCCTACCAATAGCTTCTTCTTCAGCTCTGGTAGTCTCATCGTCCTCGCCCGCGTCGAGTGCGCCTTGTGCGAGTCATCTGGTCTAGCTGTTGTTGTGATATAATAATAAAGCAAGGGTGAGCAATAGCCCACCAACAATAATATATAACTGAATGATAAGGTATAACAGTTCAAAAGTATCTTTCAAACCATATGCCATGCATTTACGGAAATGATGCCAGTATAATATGAACGATGAAGTTACAAGGTAACTTAAAGTATTTGTTTGTAGAAATATCTGCTACATCAAAGTAAGCGAGATATTCTTATTGTTATTAAGAAGAGGAACTTGCAAGAAAAGGTTGCAATTCCAGTTATGACCCTTTTCCAACTCTGCCAACAGTAATCATGTTGCAGGAAATAAATAAATTTGGATGATGAACCAATGATGGAGTATTCACCGCGCCCGCTGTTCCAATCTTGATGATCAGTCGAGATCGTACAGCTCAATTTAGATTTACTACCTGTAGAAGGAAGAACTGACGGCTTTACTTGTATACCGCCTTACTAGCTCTCCCCGGCCAACGGTTGGGCCAAAGGGGATGGTCCGGCGCTACTCGGCCTCTTACACGACTCCTAGTTCAAAAAGAATTCATGATTCTGAATGTAACGTTCGTCCCCCTTTCCCCAAGTATAATACTTGTTGATAAGACTCCACAAAGTAGTCGTATCTAGTTGGAAAGGAAAATTTATCAATAACTCCAAAGCTATTACTTGGTACGGATATCAACCTGTTCCAGTAATCTTACCCCTCGAAAGATGAGAAGGTAAGCAACGACTTAATAAGTCAACAGCACCCGAGTTGCGAGTGAAGGGAATACTTTATGACCGGGAAGTCGACAAGATAAATAACATTTTTCCAAGTAAGGTTCCCTTATTATTAAGGAGATAGACTCAAAGAAGAATGATGTCTGAGAACCTTTCTTGATATAAGATTAATAAAAATATGACTCCGGAATATTTTCTGTAATAATCGAAGAAGATAAACCTTATCGAGGTTATTCTAAGTATGGAATAAATATTCAGAGAATATTTATTGAATTAAAATATTTTACAGATCATTTAGGAATAAGAAAGAATATCTTATATCAGAGTATTTCTCAAAATAATCCCTGAAGAAATATCAGGAGAATATTTATTGAATAAATAAATATTTAAATGAATATTCAAAACAATATTCATTAATTAATAAGACCTGAAAAGAATATTTAAGGTAATATTCATAATTAATTAGGAATTTAAATGAATATTCAAAAGTAATATTCATTTAATGAATAATAGCCTAAATGAATATCAAGTAATATTCATTTAGTAATCCAAGCCTTAAGGAATATTCGAGATAATATTCGATAATTAAATCAAGCTTCAGATGAATATTAAAATAATATTCATCAAGTATTTAATATCTTAAATGAATATTCAAAAGTAATATTTATTTAATATAATAATATTCTAAAAGAATATCCAAATAATATTCATTTAGTAGTCTCATCTTTAGAAGAATATTCGAAATAATAATCGATAATCAATTCGACTCTGAATGAATATTGACAAATATTATTCGTCGAATGATTACGTTCAAATAATTATTTGAAGTAAGGATCATTAAATAAATAAGCTCGAACGAATATTCAAATAATATTCGTCGTCCAAATAATAGAAAATATTTACTTAAATATTTTCCTCCGAGGTAATCTCGATATATCAAGGAATATTGACTCCCGGTCTATATTTGATTAATAAGATGTATACGCCCTTCTATGAGGGTCTTACAATAACCGGCTTATAACTGATATATAACTATCTAGCTTATAAGCCAACAATAACATTCAGGGAACAAGTATATCAATTCAACTTAAAAGTAGGCATGCATGCAATGGCATATGTATATCAGCAATCATATATATATATTTATTCAATCACAACAACAGCCTAAAAGAAGGGAATTGAAACTTGCCTGGTAGTCGAGTACGGTAAGGGGTAGTGGTAGCGGGTCCCGGTTCAGCTTGGTGATCTATAAATAGCCAAGGCATTCGGGATTAATCACTTAACATATTAAAAGTTAAGTTATTCTTAAATCGAAACACGTTCTCAAGTTATCTCGTTATACCCCTTTTAGTGGATTACTTTTATCACTGATCCGACCCGACATTCGTTCGTTAATACGACATGTCATTGTACTTATACTTAGGACATACTTAAGTCATATGAGTTCTAAAGTCGATCGTTACGAACCAATACTATACTCCGAGTTTTATCGCCCGTTTTCTAAGTGTTTTACCGAAGTTATAAAAGAGTCGTCTTTTAGGGGTTCGTTCGCGTTTAACCTCGACTCGAACATTTTTAATAAATCGAAAAATGATCCTTTTGACATACGGTTTTCGTTCACACCTTCCTTTTTACCTCTAGTATTTATTTACCAAGATTCGCCATGACGTTACATAGTTTACGAGGGTTCAATTACAATCACGAACTTTCGTTTACGGATTCGAACTACTTTTAGTAATTTGGTCATAAATCCTAAACCGTAAGTCCGTTTCACGTGATCTTTATATCCAAACAAAGCTTAGAACATTACCTATCCTATCATGGCAGATAAGGTCTCTGGACAGTAGGGGTTCGACATGGAAAATGGCATACAAAACATGGTATTGCAAAATCGGGCATTATAACGGCTGTAAATCGAATATCTACAAATTTCGAATCTTCCCATAAACATAGTATTCAACCCAAACAACATATACATGACTTATATACATGAACTGAGGCCAAGCAATGCCTTTCCGTTCATCTAGCTATTTACATCATTAATCCAAAATCCATACATAATCATGCTTATAATCTTAACATAACCATAACTAAGTTATAACTATCATAACATGCTTAAATCTCAAACAAAGGTTAGGGTTTCAAGAGCTTTATACCTTCCTTGGAGTGTGTAAAGACCTTGATAAGATTTTCATAGTCCTTGTATACCCATAACCAAGCTTAGATCATCCTAGAAATCAAGAAAATCAAGAGTTATTCTTGAAAATCACTATTCACCCTAGTCTTTGGTGATTTCTTTGAAAATGGAAACAAGAGAGTTTGGCTTTGAAAATTTTAGGGGATCACTTTTAGGAAATGTAAGACTCACCATAATTTTTACAAGATCAAGAGATGGTGGGAAGAGGGGTTTTGATTTTGGAATTTAGGAGGGAGGCCGAATGGAATTTTCAAGGGGGGGGAGTTGCTTGGTTTGTTTTGTTTTAATCTCATCCATTCTCATCTATTATCAAGATAATATCTTGTATAAATTCACTTTATTAAAGTGATGAGGTGTTGGATGAGGAATTACCATGACAAGTGTTGAAAATGTGGTGGTTTTAGCCTAACTACATGGTTGCCTTGCTAAGTACTTAGTTGCATTCTCTAGGGTGCTAGTTCCTTGATTCTAGTTTGGTTACTAGATATTTTATACTAGTAGCTTGCACAAGACTCTTGCTTCCTCTGCTTGTTTCTGTGTCCGGTTATTACCCGTTTCGATTGATCGTTCGTAGGAATATTTCACGGATTTCTAATTAGGGTTTACCGGGAATCCTTTTTAATATTAATACTTTCATTCTCCATCTTTCATTCTAACTTTCCAATTTATATTCCTTAAATCCATTCGTTAAATACTTAAGGCTATCAGTGTCCAGGGAACTCTCGGAGAAAAATAAAAGTGCGGTTTTTCAGAATCCGACAGCTTTTACATACACTTATTTTCCCCCTGATCACTAATACGAACTCGGAAATCCGTTCCGAATACTTCTATATAGTGTCGTCTCATATTATTATATACTCCCACCACAACACTATTCATTCTGTATTCTTTACTAGTTCTCTTAGGGTTGTATAATTGCCCGTATTCTCTTTCGATCGTTCCTTAACCTTTTTACGGAACTACTGGATTAATCGTTACCGATCTGGATGACATGAGAATATTCTCCTGCTTGAAATTGCCATATCTTATCCTCTTAGAAGATAGATTATTCTTACCTATGTTGTTACCCTTTAGCATTCTTCAAGACATAGAAATAATAAAGTCGAATTCCATTCGTTCTTTCCAAATATCAATTATTACATTGTAGCCATAACCACTCCTCAGTGGTTTCCTACCTTCATTCTTAAATCAAATATAATAACATCCCAAAATATCAAATCCTCAAAGTTAATATCTCAATTCTTGGATTATAATAATATTTAATCCACTGTCCGGTCAAATTTTATACCGAAAAGAATTTGGAATTTCTGAATTCCGATCGTCTCTGCATTCACTTATTTCCTCCGCGTATTACTAATATGGCTTCGAAACATCCATATCACGTCCCGTACATAGGGTGGAGTGAAAAGTTTTCCAACTTACAAAATCAATATTCATCCACCAAATTACTATGCACGTACAGGAAACACTATGCACGTACGGGAAATACTATGCACGTACGGGAAATACTATGCACGTATGGGAAACACTATGCACGTACTCATTTCCCTACAAGGATCCATTAGCTCCTTCCTGGATGGTAGATTATTCTTATCTAGGTCCTCAACCATCGAATTACTCTATTCTGACAATATACCAATGCATCAGGATCATTGTCCAAAGCAATATCCATTCATTACAATCATTGTTCTTTGAAACCACCATTCATTAAAGCTGGTGACCTTGTTGTCGGAATCATTGTTCCTCATTTAATCATTACTTAATAAAAAGTTTTAATTATATCCAAAATTTGGGGTTCTTACAAGGAGTATGAGGTGGGAGACTTCGTGATGCTAAAGGTATCCCCTGGAAAGGATTGATGCGGTTTGTTAAGAAAGAGAAGCTAAATCTGAGGTTTATTGGACCTTTTGAGATTTTGAGGCGTATTGGGAAGTTAGCCTACGAGTTAGCCTTGCCCCAAGCTTGCAACAAATTCATAATGTGTTTCATATGTCTATGTTACGACCCTACCACACCGACTATCAGCATGTGATAGAGTACAACCAAGTGGACCTATGACCCGGCTTGACCTATGTGGAGCAACCCGTGGAAATCATAAATAGAGAAGAACAAGTGCTGAGGAACAAGGTTTTCAAACTAATAAGGAATTGTGAGAAAATCAAGATGTGGAAGAATTCACCTGGAAGTTGAAAGAGTGAAACAAAGAAGGAGTAACCCCAGTGATTCCTAAACTGATTCCGGGACGGAATCCTTTTAAGGAGGGGAGACTGTAAGAACCCAAAATTTCGGTAGAATTAAAACTTTTCCTATTATGATGAAGTGCATCAATGAATAGTGATTTGGTGGACGAATAGTGATTTTGAGGATTAAGAAAATTTTTCATGCCTCCTATATACGAGACGTAGTGTGGATATTCCGAAGGTATACTAGTAATCTACGGAGTAAATAAGTGTATGTAAATGCGATCGGAATTCAGAAATTCCAAATTCTATTTTCGTGTAATATTTGACCGATCAGTGAATTATATATCAGTAATATCAAGAAATGAGATATTTAATTTGAGGAATTGAGGAGTTAATATTTTGGAATTTTATTATAAGTGATTTGAGAATTTGGAACGAAAACCATTGAGGAAGTGAAACAAACGTTCTAGAAACCGTTGAGACTTTATAATGAGATTAAGCGATCAAGCGAGCGAATCATGAATTGAGAATAGTAAATATTAGAAGTCCAAGGAAGGATATATTATGAGAGGAAAATGGAATTGACAATAAAATCCTAGAGTTAAAGGAAATGAGAACAATTGAGAAACCGCGAGAGATTTTTTCTGAGTTAAAGAGAAAATACAAAGAAAATTGGACACAACGATTGTTTGAGGTATTGGGCCACACTATTACAATGAAGTGCAACATATAAGTTGTAACATATTGATTTAGTAAATATACAAGAAGGGAAGCCCCTTGGTGCAAATAAGAAAAGGAAGGAAGGACTTGGAAACAATATGTATAAAGCAAGGGACTTGCTTGCAATTATGGATGGATAAAGGTAATCCAAATGAACCAATGAGGAGATGACACCACATGGCAAGAAGATAAGATGCATCCAAGTGAAAATATCAAGCATTATTGATCACTTTATCACTTTAATCAAACAAAACAAACACCAAATACTCCATTCTGCCCAGCAGGAAAGGAGCTCACTAAAACGGGCCTAGAGACTTCATTACTCAATGAACTTTTTTGTTCTTTATATGGTTAGAAAGTTGTGAAGATGCTCTACAACTTTCATTCAGGAGCCTCGACCAGGAAACGAGTGCAAGGGCTTCGTTTTGGCTGATCTTTGGGGCGTGTTTTTCCAGTCAGGAAACCCACTTCCATGTTCTTGATTTCTTTGGTGAGATTGAAGAGGGTGAGCATAGAGTAAGGCTTCCCCAAGGTTAACCAAGCTTGTTTGAGATTGTAAGAACATCAAGAAGGTATAAAACTCTAACCCCTCTTGGCCATGAATTATTTATGGTGTTTAATGTTAGATCCATGGATGTTAGTGTGAATCTTGGACATATAAGTTATGGATGATGTAGATCTTGAGTTTAAGTGTTGTGGTTGTGATTTTTAAGCTTGTGGTTAGTGTATGTATCTCCATGTATGTTATAAAGTATGATCTTGGTGATTTAGATGTTGGTTGTGATGTGGATGTAAGATTCTTGGTTGGTTTAGTGATATAAGCATGCTGAGATTTTTCCAGGAACTTGAACTGTCTTGTAAGAGGGTTTTGAACCCCCAAATCTTATCCCCTGAGGTCCTAATATATATTGTTGGAAAGGTATTTGAATGTAGTTTCAAGAAATATAAGGTTCATCACTAGGTGATGTATAGATTTTGAGTTATGGCCTGAGAAGTGAAATGTGTTTCTGGATTCCGGGCTGCACTAAATGGTCCCCTTGTGAACCTTGTTTAAACCCCTAAATATTTATGTAGAATCATGGAAAAATTAGAGAAGCTAGAAAATGCAGTGGTGAAGGCTACCCAAAAAGAATTGGATTAAAATATGTATTTTTCAATTTTATAAAAATGCTAGAGTAAAATTCGCGTAAGGGAAAAAGTCGTAAGTGGAGTGTAATTTTAGGGGTAATGGATATGATTCGGATATGGTAACCAAATTAAGTCGAATAAGTGACGAGCGTAATCGAGTGATGACATGAACCTATAGTGGGGCTAGAGTGTCATAAGACGAAGTCATTAAGTTAATTTTGTACCCCCTAAAACCCCGCAATTAAAGAGATATTGATTAAGGTACTAACGAACGGTTATTGCTTATGTATAGATCGTTCCACTCCGCAAGCTCGACCACCCCAACCTCGCCAAGGCAAGTTTACTTTTCAAAACTTACATATATAAGGGCTTTCACTGTTGTGTTTGTAGTTTTCAAACGTATCAAATGGTTATGCTTATTAAAGTAATGATGAAATTGAGATGTATAAGCACATATATGTTTGCACCCCTTGAACTTAGAATGAAATGTTTTCTTCGGACAACGACTCTAGCAATAGAGGTCGTAGCGGTCCATATATACTATTGACCGGGGAGCGGTATGCTATTATATCGTAATTAAATTGCGAAAACCCGAAGGGTCATTCGGGGAGTATCGTATACTCAAGTAATTATTTTTATATCTTCGTAAATACTCAAAATACCTATCTTGGATTAAAAACTTATTTAATTAAATAATTATTTTATTAATTATTAATATTAAATCTTAAAATATCATTTATTAATTATTGTTCATTATTTTAAGGACAAAGCTAATCCAAGATACCTTTAGCACTTTCAGACTCGAACTCTTTCGAACTCAAAACATTTTCGAAAACCCCCGGTCTGGTTTTGCTTCTTGTACGATTTCAAGAATTATCGGTCGACTGATGTCGGACCTCAACTACTCAGTTTTCATTCAAAATCAAGTTTTAAAAGGAAAAGAAAAAGGGACTCTGGCAGGTGTGGGAATCGTTGACGAACGATTCCCGGGATGTGTAAGCGGCCGTGAGCCAGGCGGTCCATCAATTATTATTCCGGCCCAGGTGTTGCCGAAGGATGGTTACGAATGTAGTTTTCATCGAGGGTGATTACGGATGTAGTTTTCACCCGAGGATAGTTACGGATGTAGTTTCTATCCTTCTACCTGTAGAGAAGACCCGCGGATTATTGGACTTGGATGTGGCGACTGATCATCGTCAATCCCTGTCAGGTTTTTATGCTTTCTTCGAGTCCCATCCTCCACTTTGGAAAAATACTCAAACACTGTTTCTTGGGCCTAAGTGCCAAGTTGCCGATAGTGTGGTTTTTGATAAGAAAAATATTGACATCGTGCAGTATCTAGAACTGCAAGATTTTCTATAAAGATTGGCACGTGTTAGTGCACTCTTGCAATTGTTTCAAGGAATGAAATGTTTTTTTATGGGAAATCTTCTAAGCTAATGGAAGGAAAGAGGTTTGCAATGATGTATTCCCTGTACAGTATGTTAATCGTAGAGTGTTTTGCCGAAAATGATATACTCATATGTATATATTTTCAAACATGAGATATATTGAAATGGGAACCTTATAAAGGGTTCATATGTTATTCTTAAAGCTCCTTAGTGAGTATAGATATTTTATTCAAACTCGGACATATACATTGTCCAATTATGTTTTGAAGTCTGAGATATATACCCAAATAGTTGGGAATGTTTTCGAAATAAACCACATTATTATTTTACAAAATGGTGAACTTGCTGAGCATTATGTAGCTCATTCTTGCTTTATAAAAACTTTTCAGAAAGAGAAGAATTTGATCGGTTACCTCCGCACCAGCAGAAGAGGAGTAGAAGATTTGCCCCTGAGATGATTTAGTTCCTGATAAATACTACAGAGTAAGTCTGATAGGTTTTCAACTGTAATAGTAAGACTTGTCTTCAAGTGTAGTTGTATAAATGGAAGTGCGCAAGATTCTAGATTGTACAGGTGAATTGTAATATTTAGTGTTACTTTTGATTATCGTTTCGGAGGCTCTAACTTGTTTGTGTGTAAGATTGAGGTCTGGATGGATGTATTGTTGAGTTGTAAAGTTAATACAGGTATGATATGGTTGGATGGTGACGTGACGACCTGAATCTCTGACATCGGATTTGGGGGCGTCACATACATAAATTTTTAGGGGTTTAAAGAGGGCTCACAAGTGGACCATTTAGTGCAGTTCGGATTCCAGAACCACTCTTCACTTCTCAGGCCATAACTCAAAATCTACACATCACCTAGTCATGAACCTTATATTTCTGGAAACTACAATCAAATACCTTTCCAACCATATGCATTAGGACCTCAGGAGGCAAGATTTAGGGGTTGAAAACCCTCCTACAAGACAGTACATGTTCCCAGAAAATTCACACAGCTTGTTATCATGCTTAACCATTCAAGAATCCTATGTATACATCACAACCATCATCTAAACCACCAAGATCATACTCTATAGCACACATGGAGTTAAAATTTGATGATTTTATCATGGATAGAAATGGAGATATATATTTTTCTTTGAGGGTTGGTTCTGCTGGACAGCTTGTGGAGAAATGAAGAGATGGAGTTTTCTTTGTGTTTTGTTATGTGTAATGACTTAATACATGTAATATCTATCTATATTTGGATGCATCTTCTTGTAATTTGTTGTCAACACCTCATTGGCTCACTTGGATTTCCTTATCCACAACAATTGCAACAAAGTCCTCATCTTTTGTTTATTTCATATTAGTCCCTTGGTTTGTTTCCTTTTCCAACAATTTGATTTCCTTGTTGTCTGTGAATAAAATTAATACGTTACAACTTATACTTTGCATATTATTGCTCTAATATGGCACAATACCTCGAATGAATATTAATTCCAACATCCCTTGTTTATTTCTCTTTATCTCAGAAAACGTTCTCCCGATTTCTCAAGCATTCTCTATTTCTCAATTCTAGGAGTTTATTCTCAATCCTCTTTCTTTCTCATAATATATCCTTCCTTGGACTCTTAATATACCATATCCTTAATCCATGCTTCGTTCGCTCAATTGCTTAATCTCATTGTAAAGTTTCAACGGTTTCTAGAACGTCTGTTTCACTTCCTCTGTGGTTTTCGTTCCAAATTCTCAAATCACTTATAATAAAATTCCAAAATATTAACTCCTCAATTCCTCAAATTAAATATCTCATTTCTTGATATTACTGATATATAATTCACTGCTCGGTCAAATATTACACGAAAATATAATTTGGAATTTCTGAATTCCGATTGCATTTACATACACTTATTTACTCCGTAGATTACTAGTATAACTTCGGAATATCCACACTACGTCTCGTACATAGGTGGCATGAAAAATTTTCTTAATCCTCAAAATCACTATTCATCCACCAAATCACTATTCATTGATGCACTTCATCATAATAGGAAAAGTTTTAATTCTACCGAAATTTTGGGTTCTTACACGTCGTAATGCCGAATTTTTGTTAACACATAGAAACCAAGCATGGCAGTTAATGTAGGTTCCTGACCTTCATAATATTATGACTGGTCCTTGTAGATCTCGAGCCATAGATGGTTTTGGTGCAAGAATCGAGACATTCGACTTACGGTTTAGGAGTTATGGTCAAATTACTAAAATTGGTTCGGAACCGTAAGTAAAAGTTTGTAACTTAAATTGAACCCTCGTAAATCATGTTACTCAGTGGCGAATCTTTGTAGATAAATACTAGGGGTCATAAGGAAGGTATGAAAGAAAACCACATGTCGAACGGATCGTTTTCCGATTTTATAAAAATGTTCGAATCAAGGTTAAACGCGAACGAATCCCTTAAAAGTATAATCTCGGTTCATAATCGATCGACTTTAGAACTTATACGACTTAAGTATATACCGAGTGTGGGTATGATGACATGTCTTAATAATGACCGAATGTCGGATCATATCGGTGATAAAAAGAGTTACACTAAAAGGTGTATAACGAGATAATTCGAAAGCGTGTTTCGACTTAAGTGAAGTTTATACTTAGACTTTTAAAAGGTGTTAAGTGGTTAATCTCGAATTTTCTGATTCTTTATAGATCATCGAGCAGACCCAGGACACGCTATGTCCACCCACACTTGAGTACCAGGCAAGTTTCCAATACCTTGGAACTGTTGTTGTGATAATATGTATATCTGTTGTTTCTGATACATATGCCATAGCATGCATGCCTATTGTCAAATTAGTTTATGATACCTGTTCCTTGAATTGATATTGGCTTATAGACTAGATACGAATTATCAGTTATAAGCCGGATTGTTTTGATAAGACCCTTAGCGAAGGGCATATGATATTCATTCTTAAATATAGACCGGGAGTCGGTATTTTGAGATATAGATAGTCGTGGAAACCCGGAGGGATTCCAACGGCAAATTATTATTTATCTTGAGGAATGTTACTATTAAACATTATTTACATTTCCATAAAGTATCAATTACTTGGAAATATTTCGAGGAATGTTATTCGAGTATTATCTCAGTCGAGAAATATTAAATGAATGTTAGTTTCGAATATTCATTTAGAGTTGATTATTTATTGAATATTATTTTGATATTCATTAGAATGTTATTTATTAAATGAATATTACTTTCGAATATTCATTTAAGGTTTATATACTTGATGATTATTATTTTAAAATATTCATTGGAAGTTCTATTTACTTAAGGAATATTATTTCGATTATTCCTTTAAAGTTTTGATTACTAAAGGAATATATTTGGATATTCATTTAGAAGATTATTTATTAAATGAATATTATTTTCAAATATTCATTTAAAGTTTGACTCATTTATTGAATATTATCTTAAATACTTATTGGAGTCTAATTATTAATGAATATTATTTTGAATATTCATTTAAGGAGGGATTCATTTAGTAAATAATTCTATATATTCATTCGAGGATTACTTACGAGCAACATTATGATTTAATAATATTCCGTAATTATTATTGAGTTAATAAATATTCTTGGAATATTTATTTAATTCTTTTAAATTCTTTTTAAAATGATTTATATTATTTGGAGATTATCTTTCACCTCCAAATATTATGTAAAATATTTCGGAGTCCTACGATTAATATTATATTAAGAAAGGTCCTCAAGATTCCATTCTTCACTCGAATCTATCTCTTAAATTATAAGGGAACCTTACTTGAGAAAGGTTATTTATCTTGTTGACTTCCCGGTCATAATTTATCCTTTTCACTCGCAACTTGGTTGTTATGGACTCATTAAGTCTGTGTGTACCTTCTCATCATTCGAGGGGTAAGATTGTTGGAACAAGTTGATATCCATTAACAAGAAAAAGCTTGGGAGATGTTGGTGAATTTTCCTTTCCAACTAGATACGAATACTTTGTGGAGTCTTATCAACAAGTATTTCACTTGGGGAAGGGAGGACAAACTCTACGTTTCAATACTGTGGATTTATTCGAACTAGGAGTCGTGTGTAAGAGGCCGAGTCGCGCGGTCCATCACAAGGCCTAACCATTGGCCAGGGAGTTACTATTAAAGGCAATCGACAAGTGGAGCCGTTAGTTCTTCCTTCTACAGGTAGTAAACTATATTGGGCTGTACCATCCCCGACTGATCATCAGGGAGTGGGACAGCTGGCGCGTGATAACTCCAGTATTGGTTCATCTCCCAAATTGGGAATTCCCTGCAACACGTATCGAAGAGACTTCTTTCAGGTTGACGGTGTCTTCCGCAACACGTATCGAAGAGACTTCTTTCAGGTTGTAGGACTTCGAAAAATGTTAATAACTGAATTGCAATATTTTCCTTGCAAGTTCCTCTTTATATGATAAATGATAATATCTTGCTTATTTTCGACATAGCATATATTCCCACATATATTTACATTTTGAGTTACCTTGTAACTTCATCGTTCAATTTATACTGGCATCATTTCCGTAAATGCATGGCATATGGTTTGAAAGATACTTTTGAACTGTTATATATTATCATTCAGTTAAATATTATTGTTGGTGGGCTATTGCTCATCCTTGCTTTATTATTTTATCACAACAACAGCTAGACCAGATGACTCGCACAAGGCGCACTCGACGCTGGCGAGGACGATGAGACTACCAGAGCCGAAGAGAAAGCTATTGGTAGGATAGATTTATTCTTTCAGTACCAAGTATATGGTCTAGTATGACTTATGCAAATGGATGGCAAAGAGTATGTATTCTTTTGCAAATGAAATTCTTTCAGTTTTAGTATGTATATGGTCTAGTATGACTTATGCAAATGAAATTCTTTTGGATTGTAAGAACTCATATTGTGCTTAATAAAATTTGGTAGTTACTCTGATTTCATCTCTGGGACTATAACGGGTGTGTTTTATATTGTTGTGTTGGGTCATAAAGATGTAATTTATTTTAAGTTGAAGTAAGTTCAAGTATTGTGAACAGTAATGGAGACCGTAACGACCGGATCCCGGACCCCGGATCTGGGGGTGTTACGAATAGTCCTTCAAAGCCTTAGCTGCTGCTGCTGGTTCTCCCATTTCTTTAGTTGCTGCAAGTTCTTCTTCTGCCAGTTTACGAGATTGAGAACGTGTTTGCATACACACGTAAGTACCTGAAAACACAGAACAAAACAAACTAAGTAAGAAAATAATCCGAGTCAGTGAACTTTAACGACCACTAATGACAAGCACATAAACTATAAATAACACCGAGTCCCCAGCAGCAGCGCCAAAAACTTGTTCACACAAAATCACGCAAGCGTAAGCGGTCACAAGTAATATAGAATAAAGTTGAGTTCGTTCCCACAGAGACTGGTATAAAATAGAATATGCACATATGCAACAATGTAAGATCTCTATTCAATGCTAAGACAAGTATCAAATTTGAGTTTTAATTATCTAATTTAACAAAGAAGCAATTTAACAATATTAAGATCTAATTAACTAACACGGCTTAAAACTGAATTACTTATGAGAAAATAAACATGTGATCCTAACTTCATTAAATACTTCGCTTAGAGTTGACGCCTTTAATCAAAGTATGTGATGGTTATGATATCTGATCGGACAACACGAAACAAGTATAGGTTACCTATCAGTATACGAATACCAAACTACTCATACATTCACAAAAGAGATAGAAGATTGGTAGACACCAATTATGTTTAGACCCTATATGTCTATAAGATTTGAAAACATAACGGTTTAAGCACAAGTTATCCATTGAGATCACATAGGGCAGCATAAGATGGTTAAAATTACGCTACAAATCATGCTGTCAAAACATACATAATCCTATGCTAGCATGGCAAGTTCTAATCTTTAGATCCACTGTCGCTTCAATAAAGATTAACAATTTAGATGTTAGCTACACATCTAAAAGCATTAAGCACAACCATACGAGGATATCAAGAATTCATCACACACAAATCTTAAAGCAATTAAATAATAAACTACATAGATAAATCCGTTAGAATCTCATGACAACGATTAGTTCATAATCGAACGACTCGTCATCATGGGATCTGATGAAACCATGGTAAATAACAACGTATGAAAGAATACAAATAAACTAGAGTAATGAGTTTAAGAAAACAAATCCGAAATCCAGAGTATCGCCTAATTTAGAAGAATACAAAAGTAGATCTAGATCTCCGAATGCTGTCACGTCCTTCTGGGAATCTATCCCCAAGTCTAAATCTCTATCTTCGGCTCTCTCTATGTTATTATAAGTATTCATACATTTTATGATGATAGAGTCTGTTTATATAGGCCTGAAAAGTCTTCTCCAGCAAGAAATTCCATAAAAAATCAAGTTAGAATCAAAACATGATTTTTCCCAGCGAGTTTCCGCGCTCCTGCGGGCCCAACCACATAACTGCGCGCTCCAGGAAGCTTCACCATGCAACTGCGCGCTCTCTCTACGCAGCTGCACGCCTGCCAACTGCCGAATGCTGATTTCTTGTTGATTTCTTCGTTTTAACTCCTTTTTCTTCCGTTTCTTTTGCACGAGTCTCCATTCTTCAACTACTAGGCTCATAACTACCAGAGTACCATAGGAAAAGTTTACGTCCTCCACTCCAAAGCTACAATCCACTCCAAGATCAAAGAAAACACCAACCCTTACCAAAATATATAATCCCGCACAACTAGATGAAAACACATCAAAACATGACATACTTGAGGCCAAGTCAATCAATTCAAGCCGATATGAAGCGTTCCAAGTGGATATAAATCCACTTATCAGTTTCCCTCTACCAAGGATAGATACATTGATAGATGCCACTGCTGGGCATGAGATGTTGAGCTTCATGGATGGGTTAAGTGGTTACAACCAGATATAGATGCACAAGAATGACATCCCTAAGGTATCCTTCATAACCGATTTTGGTGTTTTCTATTATCTATGTTGATGATATGTTAGTCAAAAGCCTGTTTACGACAGAACACATTAAGCACCTCAGAGAGGCATTCGAAGTGCTGAGGCACCACAAGATGATGTTGAATCCAGCCAAGTGTGCTATTGGCATTGGATCAGGAAAATTTACGGGTCTGATGGTTTCAAAAAGAGACATAGAGGCCAACCCTGATAAGATCAAAGCGATTTTGGATATGGAACCAACCCGCTCTATACAAGGCGTACAGAAGTTGACGGGCCGAGTTGCAGCCTTAGGGAGATTTATCTCCGAATCTGGTGACAAGTGCTTCTTTCTTTCAAGCATTGAAGAAGATGAATAACTTTGAGTGGACTCCCGAGAGCCAGGAGGCCTTTGAACAATTAAAGAAATACATGACTGAAGCCCCGTTGTTGGCCAAACCTAGTCCCGGGGAGACTCTTTACCAATATTTGGCGGTGTCTGAACAAACACTGAGTGTCGTCCTCATTCGAGAAGAGAACAAAGTTCAGAAATCTATCTACTATGCGAGCAACATGGAGTTGAAATTGAATTACTCTCCCATCAAGAAGTTTGCTTTGGTATTGGTAACAGCCTCGAGAAAGCTACGACCGTACTTTCAGGCACATAAGATTGAAGTCTTGGTGGACCAGCCTTTGAGGAACATACTCCATGGCCCGAAAACCATTGGTAGGCTCATTAAGTGGGCAATCGAGTTAGGGGAATTTGATATCAAGTATAAGCCAAGGACGGCTGATAAGTGCATATTTTTGCATATTTTTATTGCCTATTTATTGCTTGAATTCATATTTTAATAAATTATTTTGTTTTATTTCAGGAAATTCGAGAAAAATAAAGAAATGACAAAATAAAGAAATAAATGGCAAAAGAAGGAAAAGAAGGACCAAAATGAAAGAAAAATGAAAAGCTAGGAAGGGTGGTGCATCTTTGTAGCCCACCAAAATGAATGGCCAAGATTTAGCCAACCAAAACCAAATCAAGGGCTAGGATTTACCCACACCTACCTAAAACCCTAAAATTTTCCTATAAATATGGCCTCATTTCTTTGTAATAAGACACATGAGGAGTAGATTAGAATTAGGATTAGTTTCAGTTCAATTCCTAAATTTCAGTTGTAATTTTCTTTGCAGCTTGTAATCAATTTTATTCCGTTCGTATTTTATTTTCTGCATTTTTCTGTTTAATTCGAAGCATTTGCAATCTCCCTTGTTTATTTCCCTGCACTTTCCATCCAACCCAAACACCATTTCTTTTATTTTCAAAACAAAACCCATCTCTTTCACTTATTGGTATTTCTCGCTGCATAATCAGAATTCCAGAAGAATCTCTTCACCCCTCCTTTCCTTTCTCCTAGCCGCGCCCAAGCCCACCTCCTTTTCTTCTCGCACGCAGCCATTCCTCACCCCTCTGCCTTAAGTGTATTTCCGTTTGTTGAGCTCTGTAACCCCGTCTTTTTAGTCGAATTTCTGTACTTTAATTCGAGTTTTTGAGAATAGTTGGTCGTAAATGTGTTGAATCGCAGTTTTACTGAGTTCTTATTGTTTGTTTTGCTGTTTTACTTTGTGTTAGTACCGAGTTCGTGCTTCGCTGTTTTATTTTTTTGGAATTACTTGTTTTCATTATCGATTGGTTTCGAGCTAAAACTGCTTCTGAGTTGTGTTGTTGGTTTTCAGTTCTGTTTCGATTCGTTGTTGGTTGTAAATAAGTTTTTATTCGTTGTTTGTTGTTCTGAGACGTCCGTTTTGCTTGCAGTTTTGGTTCGATTTGCTATAGCTTTGTAGTCGATTAATGCCGAGTTCGTATTGCTGCGTTTTTGCAGAATTCGTTGGTTAAAACAGATTAGAGAGTGGCCTGAATGTTGTATTGTTTGAGTTCGTGAAACTGTTCTTATGTTCACCTGAGTTGCTACCTAAGTTAGTATGTAGTTTATGTTCAAACGCTGTTTGCTGTGATTGTGTTCGTGCGAAATTGACGGTTTGTAAAAGTCTGTTTTTGTTTTGTCAAGTCCGCAAGTTGGTGATAGTCTGTGTCGCGAGTCTGAGTTGTTGTTTCGAAATTTGGGTTTGTTAGCTGCAGTAATCGCAAGCTGTCCAGTTGTATTTTCATAGTTGCAGTCCCGAGTGTCATGTTCAATGCTAAATAGTTTTGTTTTTTTTTTTCGTTTTCTGAATTTCTTGGCTGCGCTTTGGTTCGAGACCCATGTTTTTGGTACTGAGATTTGTTGCTTTGCTGCTGTTTAGTTTCTTTCTGCGTGCTTTTAGTTCATTAGTAAATTAAGATGTAATTCTTCGGCATCAAAGTGTCTGTTTTAGTTGGGTTTGAAATTCATGTCTGGGTTGAGTTTTGTTGTTAGTAATTTGTTATCGAATTGAGTTGCTATGTAAAAAGTTTTAATTCGAGTCTTGTGAATATTCAGAGTTGCATTTAGTTTATAATTAGTAGTTTAAACTTTTAAAAAATAAATAAATAAAAATAAATAAATAAAAAGTAAAAAAAAAAACTTATACAAATAAATAAATAAATAAATTGTTGTGTTCCTTTCATTAATTAGTTTAGAAATAGAATGGCAATTAAGTTTTCTTTTAAAGATAGTTTAAATTGTCCAATTCTAATTTTTTAATTAGTTAGTTTAAAATTAGAATAAATTTAAATTTTAAAAGTTTTAGGAAATTAATAGTAAAAACCCAAAACCCCAAATTGTTCTAGTTCGATTAAATTGAAAATAAAGGTTTGCGAAAATAATAATTCCCTGTGGACCGAATCTTAAAATACTAAAACGATGATCGTGCGCTTGTGATTTTAATTGTATCATTTCTGCCACACCAAGTTTTTGGCGCCGCTGTCGGGGAATTAATTATTCGCACCTTAACTTTTAATTTTTCGGATTAGTTTTTTTTCGCTTGCCTTATTTTTATTTCATTTTTTTAAGGAAAGTTTGGAATTACGGGAATCTTCTCACGGAGCTGGAATTAATCGGAAATTTTGGAAAGCATGCTTCGGTAACCCGTATCTCACTCTTTTCGCCTTTTTATTTTTAAAAAAATCACAAAAAAAAAAATCAAAAATCAAAAATCACAAAAAAATTGAAAATTGAAAAATCAAGAAAAAATTATTATTTGTAAATACATACTTGTGCATCATGCATTTAATCACTTAGGGCACATCATCTAGATTTTTAATTTCTTGTTTTTAATTTTTCGTACCTATTAAATTGTGGTGATTGCTGGAGGACCCAAAGGTACGTTAAATTTTTTATTTTTTTATTTTTTTTTTTTTTTTTATTAGGACACGTAGTATAAGCATCCATAATTGTTTATCGTTTTTGTATATATCTTGTTGTGTGTTGCATCAAATAAACGTAATTAAGACTTATTCACGACCTTCAGTGTCTAAGGTTCGCCTGGCTGTTAAGATTTGGTGTCTAAGTGACGAGTTTGGCCTCTTGGCAATGCCTGCTCTAATCTGGCCGAATCGGTCTGAATAATTCTTAATTTACGAAATTTTTAGTGTGTCATAGGTTAGATTTTTCTTTTGATTTTTCACCATTTATTTTGTGTGTTGCATTTTCGCACTTACTTGCTACGTGGTTTTATCATTGATCAATCTTTACCATGTACGTAGCATTTAGGGATCGTTATTACCAAGGTTGGGACTTTGACGAGGAGTTAGCGGATAATACGATGTGGTATGAGTCAACTAGGGAACCTAGTGTATATAACGCGTCGTCTACCTTTAGTGATCTGCATTATAGTGAAAACGATATTGCAATCGACTCTGAATTAGATGCTTTCACTAGACGACTCGAAGCCTTAGAAACCCTTAGTGGTCATTCACACACGTCTTGGCACCCAAATTTCAACTCTCCGAGTCTCGATTTTCAACACGGCCCCGACTCTTATCAAGTCAACGCCATGTTTCAACCAACCTCTCGAAATGACCATTTTACATCGTCTTCTAACTCCGGTTGGAGAGATTATCCCGATCTCTCATGGAGCCAAGGTCATAACTATCAAACTCCGCCTCCACATTTTCAAGAACCGAACTCTTATCCAATTCCGAGTCAAGTTCCTTATTCAAGTTCAATTCAAACAAACGCCCACCCGCC
Source organism: Saposhnikovia divaricata (assembly GCA_036435485.1). NCBI lineage: Eukaryota > Viridiplantae > Streptophyta > Magnoliopsida > Apiales > Apiaceae > Saposhnikovia > Saposhnikovia divaricata. The sequence goes on along the minus strand of CM071597.1, from coordinate 86,648,694 downwards.
CGAATTTCATGATTCGAGTACGAAACTTGACACCTTAGAAAAGAGTATCGAGGCTTTATTGATTTCTCAAGCAGACTTCATGCAAACCATAACTTCTGATAGGGAAATTTTGAACTCCAATGCTCAAACCTTATCTAAGTTAGAATTTCAAATGAATCAATTAGCCACCATGTGCGAGCGTGAGACGATAACCACCCCGAATCCACCCGAGGTCAACCCTGAATTTCTTATCACTCATAGACCTATCGATACTTTCGATGATATTATTTCTCCTAGGTCTAATGTTCAAGTTGACACTCCTTTCGGTGGTGATTCACACGAAGAAGATTCTGATGCTGACATCATTCTTTCTCTAGGTCAAACGAAGAATCCCGATGATTCTGAGTTTGTGGCTTCACCTAGACAACCATCATCTTCTTCTTGTGAACTTTTCCTTCCATCTTCCAAACCTCTTCCCGAAAAACCCGAAGAACTTCATACTCAACCAATAGGAACTGATCTAGTAAAAGAGGTTGTTTCAAGGTCAAATTTGGACGATCATGAGATTGAGTCTCCTCTTAAACAAGATTTTCAATTGCATTACGAGACCAATCGAGAGCTTCACGAATCTTTCCAGGATTTGACCTCGGAAGAGATGTTTGGAGAGATGATGAATATTTGTTCTAAATGGGAAACCCAACATCAGGATAGTTCTTGTGATCCTAATTCTGTTGGTAAAACATTTTTCGAAGAGCCACCCCCACCCGTTTCTATTTCTTCATTTTCCACTCGTGCTCCATCTTTCATCGAAACTCATGATATTCATGACCAAAATCTTATCGCAATTAATTTGCTTAAACAACAAAAAGAAGCATCTTCGTGGTCTATGGATGAAGTTAGGAATATGAGTTTTATTCTTGCGCCTAATCGGATCGTTCGAGTGGTCCATGCTATTTTTGTGGGTAAGTTTCTGAATTATGTTGGTTGTATAACGAAAATAGTTTTTCCGAGATCAGGTATTGGTTAGTGAATATTTGTTTTGTACCTCCCATAGTAGAATGTAGGTATGGGGGAGTGCCAGTGTGTGTGTTTCTTTTGTATTTGTTGTGTGTGTGAGTTGTTTTCTTTCGTGATTTTTAGAAGTTTTCAGTCTTCGTCATCCCTTATCAGGTATTATCTCCTCTTTCTCTTCGTTTCTCTTGCATTTTGCATACATTGAGGACAATGCATGATTTAGGTATGGGGGAGGGTTTTAGTGTAAATACATAAAATTGAAAAATCCAAAAAAATTGAAAAATTTTAAAAATCCAAAAATAGAGTTATTTTAGCTTAGTTGTCCTTCCCACTCTTTAAATTCTAGAACTAGTTGGTGTTGACTATTTTTCGAAAATTATATGTATAATGCCTTTAGATAATTTGAACGTAGTCAGGTAAGGTTTTTCCTCACGAAACTTGTGTCGAACAAATTTTTGCTTAAAAGACCAAGACGACACATTTGCACAAGACTTTTGATGGAAAAATTGTATAGGAATGTTATTCGATACCTGAGAGAGAACCCACATGTTAGAACAATGTCGAATCAAACCTTTGCGAAATTTGGATCGTATAGTGTCATATATATATAAAAAAAAAAAAAAAAGAAAAGAAAAGAAAAAGAGTCAATAAATGTTTGTAATTGTTGAGTGCTAGTGTAATAATAAATTCTTAGTAGGGAAATCGGCTAGGTTGGGCTCATTAATAACCCGAGTAAGTAAGTCTGAGGGGACTTTGTGCCTAGCAACCTAAGGTCCCTTGTGATCTGGGATTGTTGACCTAAAACTCGCTAAATGGGTATTGATGCAAAAGTCTTTTGGGACCTCAACCATTGCACAATCGGTCTAACTACTAAGAACGTGAAGTTTGGCTAGAACCTTGTTTTGATAGAGATTGGGTCAGTTCAATATTGGTTGAAAAAGAGAAAATGTTCGTATGCAGTTACTCCATCAAAGGCCTTATATTCACTACACACCTTGGGATTTTTTGTAAATTTTTAGTCTAATCAAGTGGATTGTGGGAACCTATAACTTGGCTATTATTAGAATAATCTTTAAGGCATGTATTTCCCTACAAAATTGTTTTGTTGACACCAATGCAAGCTAGAGTGAAAGAGGAAAGTTGGATACTTGCTGACTTATCTCAAAGATTTTATGGGTATATCTTCTGTAAACCCTTAGGAGACAACACTCCTCCTGTAGAGATCGTCTATAGGTTTAACGGGTTGGTAAACCTAAAATTACCCGTGATTCCTACGATAGTGAGTATAGGTTTTTCATTCTGCATTTTTCTTTGTGTTTTACTCGAGGACGAGCAAAAGATAGGTATGGGGGCATTTGATAAGTGCATATTTTTGCATATTTTTATTGCCTATTTATTGCTTGAATTCATATTTTAATAAATTATTTTGTTTTATTTCAGGAAATTCGAGAAAAATAAAGAAATGACAAAATAAAGAAATAAATGGCAAAAGAAGGAAAAGAAGGACCAAAATGAAAGAAAAATGAAAAGCTAGGAAGGGTGGTGCATCTTTGTAGCCCACCAAAATGAATGGCCAAGATTTAGCCAACCAAAACCAAATCAAGGGCTAGGATTTACCCACACCTACCTAAAACCCTAAAATTTTCCTATAAATATGGCCTCATTTCTTTGTAATAAGACACATGAGGAGTAGATTAGAATTAGGATTAGTTTCAGTTCAATTCCTAAATTTCAGTTGTAATTTTCTTTGCAGCTTGTAATCAATTTTATTCCGTTCGTATTTTATTTTCTGCATTATTCTGTTTAATTCGAAGCATTTGCAATCTCCCTTGTTTATTTCCCTGCACTTTCCATCCAACCCAAACACCATTTCTTTTATTTTCAAAACAAAACCCATCTCTTTCACTTATTGGTATTTCTCGCTGCATAATCAGAATTCCAGAAGAATCTCTTCACCCCTCCTTTCCTTTCTCCTAGCCGCGCCCAAGCCCACCTCCTTTTCTTCTCGCACGCAGCCATTCCTCACCCCTCTGCCTTAAGTGTATTTCCGTTTGTTGAGCTCTGTAACCCCGTCTTTTTAGTCGAATTTCTGTACTTTAATTCGAGTTTTTGAGAATAGTTGGTCGTAAATGTGTTGAATCGCAGTTTTACTGAGTTCTTATTGTTTGTTTTGCTGTTTTACTTTGTGTTAGTACCGAGTTCGTGCTTCGCTGTTTTATTTTTTTGGAATTACTTGTTTTCATTATCGATTGGTTTCGAGCTAAAACTGCTTCTGAGTTGTGTTGTTGGTTTTCAGTTCTGTTTCGATTCGTTGTTGGTTGTAAATAAGTTTTTATTCGTTGTTTGTTGTTCTGAGACGTCCGTTTTGCTTGCAGTTTTGGTTCGATTTGCTATAGCTTTGTAGTCGATTAATGCCGAGTTCGTATTGCTGCGTTTTTGCAGAATTCGTTGGTTAAAACAGATTAGAGAGTGGCCTGAATGTTGTATTGTTTGAGTTCGTGAAACTGTTCTTATGTTCACCTGAGTTGCTACCTAAGTTAGTATGTAGTTTATGTTCAAACGCTGTTTGCTGTGATTGTGTTCGTGCGAAATTGACGGTTTGTAAAAGTCTGTTTTTGTTTTGTCAAGTCCGCAAGTTGGTGATAGTCTGTGTCGCGAGTCTGAGTTGTTGTTTCGAAATTTGGGTTTGTTAGCTGCAGTAATCGCAAGCTGTCCAGTTGTATTTTCATAGTTGCAGTCCCGAGTGTCATGTTCAATGCTAAATAGTTTTGTTTTTTTTTTTCGTTTTCTGAATTTCTTGGCTGCGCTTTGGTTCGAGACCCATGTTTTTGGTACTGAGATTTGTTGCTTTGCTGCTGTTTAGTTTCTTTCTGCGTGCTTTTAGTTCATTAGTAAATTAAGATGTAATTCTTCGGCATCAAAGTGTCTGTTTTAGTTGGGTTTGAAATTCATGTCTGGGTTGAGTTTTGTTGTTAGTAATTTGTTATCGAATTGAGTTGCTATGTAAAAAGTTTTAATTCGAGTCTTGTGAATATTCAGAGTTGCATTTAGTTTATAATTAGTAGTTTAAACTTTTAAAAAATAAATAAATAAAAATAAATAAATAAAAAGTAAAAAAAAAAACTTATACAAATAAATAAATAAATAAATTGTTGTGTTCCTTTCATTAATTAGTTTAGAAATAGAATGGCAATTAAGTTTTCTTTTAAAGATAGTTTAAATTGTCCAATTCTAATTTTTTAATTAGTTAGTTTAAAATTAGAATAAATTTAAATTTTAAAAGTTTTAGGAAATTAATAGTAAAAACCCAAAACCCCAAATTGTTCTAGTTCGATTAAATTGAAAATAAAGGTTTGCGAAAATAATAATTCCCTGTGGACCGAATCTTAAAATACTAAAACGATGATCGTGCGCTTGCGATTTTAATTGTATCATTTCTGCCACATCAACGGCCATCGAAGCCCTAGCCTTAGCTGACTTCGTGGTTGAACATGCCATTAACAACTAAGAAGTCGGGGGCCAAGAGGTATTATCCCAAAAGGGTAAAGGACTAGAAAACAAGAATGAAGATGAAAACATGACCCCAAAAGAATAGTGGGTGCTCTATTTTGACGGAGCATCAAAAACAAAATCTTACTACAAAGAATATCATGGAGAATACATTCTAAGGCTAAGGATTGAAGGCTTGAACCTCAAATCTCAACTCAAAATTTAAGCCTTGATGGCCAATAAGGCTGTCTGCCTCCAATCGAGCTTGTCGCTTGAATTCAAGGCCTTAAATTAAGAGCCTTCAATCAAACTAAAAGCTAATCAAGGATCTATGAGCATAATAAGAAGGTTGGAAACCTAGAATCTAGATAAAGGGTTGAAAACCAACCAAGGCACACCAGACCTGAGGTCAAGTGCTAAGGAGCAAGTGGATTTCCTGAACAATCAGTCGAGAAGCAAGACCTCCACCATATGAAACAAGGGGGGCAAGAACTTAGGAACTAAGTTGAAGCCATTGAAGTCCAGCGAAACCCTTGAAAGGAGTTTGAAGCTTCCTCATAGAAGGTCTGAGACCCTTAACAATCAACTAAGGATGTTTGTTTATAAGTGTTCAGATATGGTGTTCGAATGCTGTTAAACAAGATACAAGCATCACAGCAGAGCTATGGAGGCACGACAATAGAGCTCCTGGCAGAGGAAGGCGCTAGAGAAAGGCCTTGGCCGACCTCCTGGCAGTCGACCAGGCGCCAGAGGAAGGCCTTGGCCGACCTCCTGGCAGCCGACCAGGCGCCAAAGGAAGGTTTCGGCCGACCTCTTGGCAGCCGAGTAGGCGCCAGGGGAAGGTCTGGCCGATCTCCTGGCAGCCGACCTGCTGTCAGGGGAGGCTTTGGCCGACCTCTTGTCAGCCGGCAAGCTGACAGGTGGTTTCGAACACCTTCAACAACATTCGAACATCTCCAACAAGCTTCAAGATATAACATTCGAATATCTCCAATAAGCTTCAAGATCAAGGTCGTTTAGCGCTAATTTTCAAGCCGAAATGATAATTTCTGAACAGCACAATAATTTTCAAGCTTGACCCCAGCCAGGGGCTCTGCCCCTTGGACCGCAAAGGGGCTGCCGCCCCTTGAACCCCACCCATGGGCGCTACCCCCGGACCCCCGTTAATGCTGTTTAGCAATGTGTAATGCCATTTAACGTCGCTTAACGTTGTTTAAGTGTCATTTAAGGCTAGTTAGTGCCGTTTAGCATCATTTAACATCATCGTAAATGCGTCTGTCGCTCCACGCTTACATCAAAAGACGATACACGTGAAACACTAGTGTACAGCGATAAACCCTGACCCGAGTCTCGAAAAAGGCAGTTAAAACTTCAAGGAAAACCTGATTAATTTTCCTAGAAGTTGGGGGGCAAATGTGATAAGTGGATTTTATATCCACTTGGAATGCTTCGTATCGGCTTAAATTGATTACTTGGCCTCAAGTATATGGTGTGTTTAATGTGTTTTCATTGAGTTTTGCAGAACTAAGAGTTGGAGGTTAAATTGATTAAAATTCGGATTTTCCGGGTAGGTTGCGCAGTCTACACTGTTTTGGCCATATCTGGAGTTCTAGAAGTCCGAATTCAGCGATCTTACAGTCCACGCGAAGCTAACGAGATTATCTTTCATTATAAAGCAGTTCAGAGGTCAAATTACGAACGTTACGGCCCAGAAATACTGAAGAAAAGTCAGTTACGAATTTTCCTTCAAAACAGAATCAGTTTAGGAAACGTATTTTGCAGAAATTCTATTTTAATTCTATTTTGGTAGTTTCTTGCCGGAGATAGAGATTCAGACTTAGAGAAGGATTCCTGGAAGGACGTGACAGCATTCGGAGATCTAAAGCTACCTTTTGTTTTCTTCTATTAGGCGAAACTCTTGGATGTTTTTGGGATTTATTTTCTTAACTCTTTACTCTAGTTTATTTTTAATCTTTAATAAGTTGTTTATTACCATGGTTTCATCAGATCCCATGATGACGAACGGTTCAATTATGAACTAATCGTTGTCATGAGATTCTAACGGATTTATCTATGTAGCTTAGTAGTTTGAATGCTTTAAAGATGTGTGTGTGGTGAATTCTTCATATCCTTGTATGGTTATGTTTAATTGATAGATGCGTCGCGAACATCTAATTTGTTAATCTCTTGCAAAACGAGAGTGGATCTTGAGATTTAGAACTTGCCATGCTAGCATAGGATTATGTATGCTTTGCCATCATAATTTGTAGTGTAAGATGAGAATACTTATATTGCCCTATGTGATCAATATGGATAACTTGTGCTTAAACTGTTATGTTTTCAAATCTTATAGAGATATAGGGTCTAAACATATAGGGTCCAAACATAATTGGTGTCTACCCATCTTCTATCTATTTTGTGGATGTATGCGTAGTTTGGTGTTAGTATACCGAGAGGTAGCTTATACTTGTTTCGTGTTATTCGATCAGTTATCAAAACCATCACATGCATTGATTAAAGGCATCAACTCTAAGCGAAGTAGTTAATGAAGTTAGGATCCCATGTTTATTCTCATATAAGTAATTCGTCTTTAATTCTCATTAGTTAATTAATTGTTAGTTAATTTAGTTAATTAAAGCCCAATTTTGTTAATTGTCTTAGCAGTGAGTAATAATCATACATTGTTGCATAGGTACATTAACTGATTTAAAACCTAAGATCTCTGTGGGAACGAACTTGACTTCTATCTGTATTACTTGTGACCACGTATACTTGCGTGATATTGTGTTAACAAAATGATATGGGCTAAAAATAAGCCCTAAAGATACAATTAATGTTGCATTAATTAGACCTAGCTTGGTCGAGATATGAAGCCCATTTACGAGGCCCAAAACCCTGATTAGATATTAATTTTGTTACTAATATTAATGGTGATAAACAGCTCAGCAATAAGAGTCAGACAAGGACATAAAATCTTTATGAGTAGCCCCCAAGGCAAAAAAAATCAACATGGAAACAGACTCCTACAGGGAAGGAGTCTAGAACTTTCCTCAAGGCGGTGGCTTGCCCACCAAGTCTCCGAATCCTACCATAATTCTAAGGCTCCCAACGCCTATAAGGGCCTGACCCCTCATTCTTAGAACTACATTTTAGGCTTAATCCTCGAATAAGGACATACAAGCCACTACATCCTTGGTGTGCCCATGCCGTCATAGCCCCGAGGGCATCACCAAGAACTACGTCTTGGCTTGATTCTCGACCTTGAGATACGTAGGCACTCTGTGAGGACCGATCAGTCTCGAACGCAGACACAGCCATTAAAGCACGAAATTCACGAACCCTAGCATTAAATACATACAAACCCTCGTTTTTATTCCACATCAAATATATTTAGCGATTATATATATATATATATATATATATATATATAAAGCTATTAAGTAAGATATTTAATTGATAATTGTTATTTCCTCTACAATCAAGAGGTTTCTCTCTCTTACTAGAATTGACAACCCCTTGAAAGTATGACAAAAGATGTATATTTATAGGGGTTTTTGTGGGATCCCTTTACATTAATTTACTTCTTAGCTAAGATATTACAAAAATGGGCTTCTAGACCCAATAAACTCTTACAAAATTTTTAAACCTACAACCTAATTAAATATCTCTAAGTGGCCTTTAGGGCCAAACACACTACAACAAATCAGGCCATTTGTGACGGAAATTTTACATTAAAACTGTCACAATTGGTCTAATTATGACGGAAAATTTTCATCATTTTTGCTCGAGTCTTAAATTCGGATTTTCGTCACAAGTATAAATTTTCGTCATAAGTTCCAACGCAGGACCCACTTCCTACAATAAAATAATAAACGAACTTACGATGGAATAAATTGTCATAAATTTGTATTTTATGATGAAAATATCGTCGAAAGTTATAGAATAGGACCCACCTAGAATATAATAATAACAATACTTTCGATAGCACAATTCGTCGTATGTTTATAATTTAAGACGATTTTTTCTGTCGTAAGTTTATTTTTGGGACCCACCTACTACCACAATTAAATTTTAAAAAAAATCAAAAAGAATATAAAAAAGATGAATAATTGTCGTAAGTTACCCAGATATTAATCATAAGTTACTCAAAAAATCATCGTAAGTTACCAAGAAATTCGTCGTAAGTTACTCTGACCAAAAAAGCATTCTGCTGCTTTTTCAGGTTCTAGGCATTTTCGGCTTCCAAAGTAAATTCTAAAACATCCCAATCTACATACAATCCAACACCACAATCAAACATGAAAGTTTGTAGCAAACATTCATGCAAAATTTTTTTTTTTGCTAATTATGTATGTATTTTATATATATAAAAATTGGATTACAGGGAGATAAGTGAGAGATTGACCCTCTGTGCTTTGACTAAGCCAAGGCTCGAGAGAACCTCAGCACCATAGCAAAGCCAAGGCAAGAACAAGCTAGCCCACGCAGGGGAGAAATACTACAATATGAATAACAGCCCGTGCAGGGGAAACAACACTATGCATGAAAGAAAAACAATTGGATTGCATCCTTCCTAACCTCTATGCACAAGTGACTTATAGTACGCCAACAGTTAAACAAAGGCCTTGACTAAACCAAGGCTCGAGAGAACCTCAGCACCATAGCAAAGCCAAGGCAAGAACAAGCTAGCCCACGTAGGGGAGCAATACTACAATCTGAATAACAGCCCGCGCAGGGGAAACAACACTATGCATGAAAGAAAAACAATTGGATTGCATCCTTCCTAACCTCTATGCACAAGTGATTTGTAGTACACCAACAGTTAAACAAAGGCCAAGGCATTCCTAGGCATGTTGGAGCAGCAGCCAAAAAAACAATAGCACTAGGAAAAAAGGGCACCTAATCCCAAGAATCTTCTCCCAAAAACCTAGACATGGAAATTTACAGCCATCCCACACAAGCAAACACAACCCAACCGAAGGTCTTATGTGAAGTTAAACTACTGATGCCCCATTGTTCAAATAGATTACTAGCAGCCCAGTCCCGACAGCAAGTAGAAATCCAAGTCTTAAACCCCGACGACCGAGAACCGTGTCTTCGAGTACAACGTAACTTCTATCAACCAAGCGGCCCAAACTTGCGTCTACACCGAAGAGAAGCACCCCCCGAGATTAAGAAAGGAAAATTATTGGCAATTAAAGGCCAGGTAACCACCAAACGTAGAACAACAAAACACCAACAACAGAAAAGCACAGCCCCCAGAAATATGAAGCATCCATGCAATTAAACAAATTCAAATATAAAAATACCAAAGTTACATAAAAGTGGATGATATGAAGATGTGTTTTTGTAAAAAGAAAAAGTGGGAGGAATTTAATGTTAGAGAATAGGTAGTAGCTTTGAATTTTACACAGACAAACTTATGACGGAAATTCCGTTATAAGTTCATTTAAAAATATTTGGAACAACTAATAGTGTAAATGCAATTAGGTGTTCGTTTATCCGTCGTAAGTTCATTGCTAAACGATGTCGTTTTCTCATCAAAAAAGTAATTCATTTTGCAATTAAATTTAATTTCAATAATCAAATTTACGACGAAAATTCCGTCATAAGTTCATTGCTAAATTACTTTACGTTGAAAATCCGACGTAAGTTCACTGGTAAACTCTGTTGTTTCTCCATCAAAAACAGTAATTCATTTTACAATTAAATTTAATTACAATAACTAAATTTACGACAGAAATTCCGTCGGAAGTTCACTGCTAAACGAAACGACACCATTTTCCCAGCTGGCTTAGTCAGCTAAATTTTATTTATAAAATAATTTTCTTGCGATAAATTTCATTTCCGTCGTAAGTATTTATGACGAATTTGCGATTCCATTGTAAGTTGTGCGCGAAAAATTTTTCCGTCGTAAGTTGGTCGTCATAATTGCCTAGATTTGTTGTAGTGACAGTTATCATGCTAATATTGTTTGTCAGTAAACCGGACTCCGTATCACTATTATTTTATGATCATATTTGAGATAACCGTTTTAAGGTATGCTTTGAAGATGCTCTCACAGTTTCCTCTTAGTTTTCGTAAGCAAAGAAGGTGGGAAATGCGATACTTAGATTTTAGAATTTTGAATAGCAACAAGAATATATATGCAGTTGGTGTCACACGAGATGTAGTTAGGGTTGGTACTTGGTTACTGTGTATATAACTACTTATATACATGTACCATGTGGCCGGGTGACTATTACTGTTGAAGGAAATGTACTTGACATAAATACAACCCAGCAGTTTAATTAATCATCGATGTTAATGCAACCGTTTTGGCGTTCTTAATAACCAGTTGTCAACTCGTGCATGCTAGCTGATAACCTTTGTACATACATGGATAATCAAGTAGATTTTCTTCTGATACAGACTAAAAGCTAAAATATACTTATGTGTACGTATACATGTTGCTGCTGCTGCCAATCCGTGTTGAGATTGACAGGAAACGCCACTTACATACAAACATGTAACTTGGGGAGAGATGGTGTAACAAGAGAAATTCCTGACTTGTCGTGCTATCAAATTGATTATTTTTACAAGTTTTCTGGTTGGGAAAGTCAAATTTTTTTTTTTTTTATGTTTATTTGCTTACGTTTTCTTCTTTTAGTAGTATAGTCATATTCTCCGTAATGTTTTCACCGACTTGGTGAATGCTGAGTAATTTTTCTTGCTTCTGGGCAACCATGTGTAGACCAAATGCCGCATTTGACATACAACTAATAATAACAAATTATTTACACTTTCGATTACTTGGAGCTAATTAACATTAACATCAGATGCCGAATAATTAGTTTCGTATAAATTTAGGTAAAGACTTGTCAAATTTAAAGACAGGTTTTTGTTTGAATGAGAACCAGAAAATTGTGAGAAGGTTTCGTAAAACAATTTTTTTTTTTTAAATTAATGGCTCTGTAATGTACAACAAAGAAAGTGCAGAATCGTATATGTCGTCGTACGATGTTGAATATGGTTCTGTACATTAATAAGCATGGCTCTGCACATTAACTAGCAAAAGAAAATAGGTAGAAAGATTAAAAAAGGGCGGGAGTACAGTAGCTAGTTACTATGCTTCCTATAAATACTGGGGGTGTTTGGGAAAACTTATTTTCAGAATAAGTCAACTTATTTTAAGTTGAAAGTTAAGATTCCTAACTTTCTAACTTATTTTTCAACTTATTTTTGTAACTTATTGAATCTCAAACATACATTAAATACTTGTATAAAAAAAAGATTATCAAAATATAAAATTTTTACCCAAAAATAAGTCCATAAGTACTTATGTTAAGCTTAGCCAAACAGACCAACTGTCTCTAAACTCTCTTCAAAAACCCAATTCTCACACCTCTCACAAGTCTCCATCTCTCCAATTTTCTCTCTCTATATATAAATTAGAAATACATAAGTATCTAGGAGCAATCGAGTTTGTGTTTTGCAGATCAAAATATAACATATTTTTGATCAAGAACTGAATACCTTTTTTTTTAGTGAGGCTATATAGATAGTCATGGTTGCTACTGCTAGTACTGCATTCTTTTCGATTTCTCCGCTTTCTAATGCCTCTACTGTCATGCCTGATGGAAGTGTTCGGGGGCTCTCTGCAAGTGCACACACACGCGGAATTAGGCAAAAAGCTGTTACTTTTAAGATTTTGCAGGCCAGGGCCAATGCACAATCCCCGCCAGAGGTAAACGGTAGCAGAGTTGCTGTGATAGATGGCCTCAAGAGTAATGAAAAAAAATCTTGTTCACCTCCACCAAGAGCATTTTTAAAGCAGTTACCTGACTGGAACATGCTCCTCGCAGTTATCACAACCATTTTCTGGACAGCAAAGAAGCAATGGACCGTGCTTGAATGGAAGCCAAAGAGGCCGGATATGCTAGGTGACCCTTTTGGTTTGGGGCGAATTGTTCAGGATGGGTTGATCTTCCGTCAAAATTTTTCAATCCGTTCGTATGAAATAGGGGCTGACGGGACTGTATCTGTAGAGACACTGCTGAATCATTTGCAGGTAGGTGCCTGGCTATTCCTCACCTGCTTTGCAAGTGATAACTTTTGTGCTGTTTGATTACCTGATCAAATTATAAAATTGGTATCAATATCAGATTACAAATGTGATGTCAAATTGAGGGATGGAATGTATTTTAATTAATTTTCCCATCATGTAAATGTATTAGTGAATATCCCTTAGCTTATATATTGATATTTTTTTCTGCAGGAGACGGCTCTTAACCATTTAAAGCATATGGGGCTACTGGGTGATGGTCTTGGTTCTACACCAGAGATGTGTAAAAGGAACCTGATATGGGTGGTCATTAAAATGCAGGTTATTGTTGATCGATATCCTACTTGGTAAGCCAATACTTATTTCCATGACATTTTGCCTTCTACTATGAGTTTGTGATACCAGTTTCTGCATGAGGGAACATATCTTATTGATGACTTTCATGACTTGCAATCAAGGATGGATCTGATTCTTGTAGGGCTGAAGAAGATGCACTTTCACTAACAGTATCCTTCTTTACAGTAGGACAATCAATATTAGATAGTTTTTTCTTCAAGATGAACACAAGATATAAAATAAAAAGTTTGTACTATGTTACCCGGACTCGGCTAAAAGTGTCCAACATGGATGCGTGTCCGAGGGTCGGACTCGGCAATATTTTGAAAATTTTACATGTTTATGGCCTAAAATAAGTGTTGGAGTGTCCATACCCATGTCCGAGTGTCGAGTGTCCGACACGGGTACTCCAGAGAAAATGAAGGGTCAGGGTAACATAGAGTTTGTATAACAAGAGATATTAAAATATAGTGATTAATACCAGAGGAGAGACTGGTTTAGTTAGTAAGCCTCACTGAAGAGGAATTAAACAAAGTTAAAGGTAGACAATGGACCAATAAGCTTCGCTGCATTTTAATTCTGAATTTTCGAACTCAAAACACAATATTGGTGTCGACAAACAGAAATCGTTAATCAGGTGTTGCACCGGCAGTTACATCGATGGCCTATGACTTTATTTCTGAGCAATAAATCTTCGTTCTGTTACTTTTACTGGTTAACATTTAGACTAATACATACTGCATTAAATAAGTGATTAAGCAGAGCAAACTCATCCTGTAAAGTAAACTTTTATGAGATTTAAATAATTTATTCATGAGTTCGAAAGTTGATTGTATGTCTGTTTTTAAGCCTGTGCTTAAATTGATTGCAGGGGAGATGTTGTTCAAGTAGATACCTGGATAGCTCCATCAGGGAAGCATTGTGCTCGCCGTGATTGGGTTTTTAGAGACTACAATACAGGGGAAATATTGACTAGAGCTTCTAGGTTGGACTTTGTGATGTTTAACTTGCTTGTGCCATCTTTTTTTCCTAATAACATTCTGTACTGTAACCTGTCTTTGCCCTATTAGTTCAAATCATGTTCCTCTTCCAATGATGCATGCCATGGTTTAATTTATATATTTTTAATACTCATGTCTATTCTTGAACTAATCTGCGTAGAGAAATTTAATTACAAAAGGTATCGCCATGTTGTGCAGTTTGTTGGTCACTTTATAAGATATACTTATTAGTGGATTATAATTGGATCTCCTGATTCTTTAACTACAGTTGTTATGTAACGATGAACAAACAGACGAGGAAGTTGTCCAAACTTCCAGATGAAGTCCGTGCTGAATTGGAAACTTATTATGTTGATGCACCCCATGCTGTTGATGAAGATACAAGAAAATTACCTAAACTTACCGACAGTAATGCAGATTTTATCCAGTCGGGTCTAACGGTAAGTTTCTTCAACTCGTCTATTAGAATCATTATCTTTGCGTACATATTTTCTTTCTGATTTTGTTTTCCCTTTTTCTTATGATTTTATCCAAATTTGTTTAGCCAAATTGGAGTGATTTGGATGTCAACCAGCATGTCAACAATGTAAAATATGTTGGCTGGATACTTCAGGTATGTTCAGGCATCTCAAACTTTAAATAATTTGCATTGTAATCCTATAAATCTCTAGGATTATGCTCTAATGGGAAAATATACTGCTCTTTCAGAGTGCACCGCAGCCAGTTGTAAAGAGTCATGAGCTTGCGAGCATGACTTTGGAGTACAAAAAGGAGTGCAAATGGGACAATGTTCTTGATTCCCTTACTTCTGTTTCGCGAGAAGGAACAGATGGTTTGGCTAATTTTGGGGAAGTTGAGTGCCAACATCTGCTTCGACTCAAGGATGGGGCTGATATTATGAAGGGAAGAACTAAGTGGAGGCCTAAGCGTGCCCAAGGTTATGGAAGCTTGGGTCAGCTTCCAGCAGAAAGTGCATGAGGATTTTATATAATTATATAAATGTGAGTCACAATACAATTGTTAAACGCCATGGTTCTCAGAAAATTTGCATGCCAATCTCTGGCTCTCTCTGTATACAGTGTTGCACTCATATTAAGTTCTCCTTTATTCTTTGGAGGAATAGAGGAAATGGATGCCCCTTACAAGCAGCTATTATTTTGAAGTATGCTGGTTTGCCTTGTAGGATGCTGCAATTTGTTGAATATATGTAACGAAATATTGTGTTTGGCTTGGTGAATAACAGAGCAGTACACTTGCTCCCTGAGCATATTTCATTGTTATTTGTGAGTTAGGTCAGGAGGGGGAGGCTTTGTTACACCCGATAACTCATAGCCATATTTGTTAAAACTTAAGAGCAGCAACTACTGAATTGGTTTACTTGTTATATACCATAACATAACCATAAGATACCTTCAAACTGTCAATCATACTAATTTAAAACAACGGGATACAAATACACCAGGAAGCGGCGATAGGAATCTGTTGCTCCGGAGTTTGACACCTTGTTGGTGGCCGGTGGAACAGTATTAATCTATTTACAAAGTCGGGGTTCATCTAACTGATCATACTTTCTTGGGAACGGTGTTGTCAAATGCAGTTTGAGATACAAAAATCCAAGTAACAATTTTTTTTTCCACACATCTATTGCATCTATACTATAATATAATAGGGTATATTTGGTTGTCGGTTTGGTACACTCAATAACAACCGTTAAATTTTAAGATAAATAAATAAGAACCGTCGGATCTAATGCTAAAAGAATATTTCCTTTTTAATAAAAAAAAAATCCAGTAAAAAGAGAATTAGAGAAAGAGTTTTAAAGTCTGGTTGATGGTCATAGCCCATAGGGTCGGGCAACGACTTGACAACTACATATATTTTTCATTCATGGGCTCTCTTGATTGGATATACTCAGGGCCTGTTTGGCACGACTTAAATTAAGTCATTATGGACTTATTTTCGGGTAAAATTTTCATATTTTGATAATTTTTTTTATACAATTATTTAATGTATGTTTGAGATTCTATAAGTTGCAAAAAAAAACTTAACTTTTTCAGAAAAAGGTTAGGAATCTCTAACTTTGTCTTAAATTAAGTTGATTTATTCTGGAAAAAAGTTCCCCCAAACACCCCATCAATAACAACCCAATACATATCTATCTATACTATATTATTATAAGCAAAATAGGGTATATTTGGTTGTCGATTTGGTACACTTTTTTTGGTACACTTAATAACAACCGTTAAATTTTAAGATAAATAAATGAGAATCGTCGGATCTAATACTAAAAGAATATTCTTTTTTAATAAAGAAAAATCCAGTTAAAAGATAATTAGAGAAAGAGTTTTAAAGTACTGGGTTGATGGCCATAGCCCATAGGGTCGGGCAACGACTTGACAACTACATATATTTTTCATTCATGGATTCTCTTGATTGGATATACTTAATAACGACCCAATACATTTATTTTAAGATATACATATATTTTTAAGATACATATATTTTAAGATATATTTTAAAATAAATACTTTAATAATATTTTAAGATATATTTTTTTTGGTACACTCAATAACAAGTGTTATATTTTAAGATAAATAAACGAGAACCATCGGATCTAATCCTAAAAAAATATCCTTTTTTTAATATTGGTTCCAAATTCGAATCCCACCAACAACGTATCTCTAAAAAACATATACATTATTTTATAAACTACTCTCACGAATTTAAGACACGTCAACAACATATTATTAATTAAAACACTATCGTTAAAAATACTTTCAAACATGTATTATAATATTTTATTATCTTCTATAATTTATTTTCCTACTAATTAAATATATATATATATATATATATATATATATATATATATATATGAAAACATGGATAATAAACAAAAATATTAAAAAAAAAACATCCGTGCATCACACAAGTAATAAGCTATATAGTAAAAAAATTATACAAAATCTGGAAAACACTTAAAATATAGAAAATTTTGTATAAAATTCGAAAAAAAGATCTATATGATTAGATAAATTTCACTTTTTCTATTAAAAAAAGTTAAAAAAATATTTTTTGTGTAATATTTATATTTATACGTATGTATTTTAAAGTAATAATTCAAAATAAATAATTTTAATAATATTTATATACATGTGAATATAAAGTTAAAAAATTATTTTAATAATAAAAATATATATACAACTTAAAACTTTAATAATAATATGTAATTAAAAAGTTCACAAGCAACCGTGCATCGCACGGGTTATAGGCTAGTATATCTAATACAGCAACAGGGGTTTCTTGAGCAAATTAATTCAAAATGACAATTTTACCCTCACTTCTAATATATCTTTTCGAGGTTATTTTGGTCTTTTAACATCAAAATATTTAATACATATTATCAAAAACTACAAAATTAATATACATAATTATACACACATATATACATACATACATACACTTACATCCATCAATATATATTTACTACATATTATTAAATGCTACAAAATTAATATGCATATTTATACATATATACATATATACACACATACACACATCGATACATACATACATACATACATACATACATACATACATACATACATACATACATACATACATACATACATACATACATACATACATACATACAAGCATACATTTACGTGAATGTACGATAATATTTCACTAAACGATTTTAATTTTTTGGTTGAATACTCGTACAGACATGCGTACATACATACATACACATATGCAAAGATTTATATAAATGTATGATAATATATGATCATATACACTAACATATACCACATGTCATTATACTATTATTTAGATGTACTGTAAATTTTTATGAATTAAATATAGTAAAAAAATATTATTTAAGTAAAATTTATATATTAAGCATGTATGTGCATTGTAGTTATTTATACCTCTAATAAATCGAACTATACATAATCTTTGACATATTTTAAGTATTATATTTGTATGTCACAAATTAAATACGTTCACATGAATAAAAGATAATAAATAAATAGATATAAAAGAATTTTAATGTATATAAATGTAATTCAAATTTGTACTAACTTTACTAATCGCATAACTCATAAATTGTTATTCAAATACACTAATGTATAAAAAATTCCTGTACAAACTAATAGTTGAATTATATCTAGAAACTAAATAAACTGCTCTAAATACAAATTTTTACTAACACTTACTATCGTATAATTCAACCATTCATCATACATATAATTAATTCGATAAATATTATAATTTATTAGTATCTAGAATGTGCCCGTGCATTGTACGGGCTTAAAAGCTAGTTTTTAAAAAAATTCAACTATATAATAAAATAAAGGCGCTAGTTCATACGATTATTGGCTAATCATCTATTTACGAAAGTTTTCACAAATACATGAATTTTTAGTATTAAATCTATTCGTGAAAAGTTTTGGAGGATAAATAGTTACAATCATCGATAATTAGGATCAGGATTCTTAAAATAATTATTTAAATTTTTTTAAAAAAAATTATAGGAATCATTAAGACTACAGATACATTTTTTTTACGAACAAGAAAATTTTATGAACAAGAAGACTACATATACATAGTAAGTGGTTTAGTCCAGGATTTTACGAAAAAGTGTGTACAACTAACATGTATCAGGGATAAAAATTAAGTTACATTCTCTGTAATGATCAACACTGTAATGATCGTAAAATATGGAGCTTCTTATATTTTTCTTTTATCTTTAAAATGATCTTTCAATTAACATGAGAATTATAACTAAATAAAATATCGAAATATTGAAATAAACTTAAATTGAAATTGTGTTACATAGTAGTGAAACATAGCGGAAGTCTGAAGAAGATATTAAAGAAGTAGGCAGCTAGTTTCTTCTGGTTTTATGATTGAGAAGTAACTCCCTCAACTCAGCAGCGTCAACCTCGTTACCTTTACCTTCCGGCCGGTAATAACCGGTCACCGGATCTGGAACCCACGAGTTGTTTTTACTTGTCTCTTCTCCTCCCTTTTTCGACATCACCATGCTTCCTCCTCTAATCACACTTCCCGATGCATATCCCCTCCTACCCATGCATATAAAATTTCACATATGTTATGTTGCAATGATTCATTTATACAGACTTTGGTTCGAAAGAGAAGCGTGAAAACTAAAAATTCTGTGCAACAAATTTTACAAAATCACTACACAAATAAATTTCGAACTCGGATGTGTAAAATATTTGATTCTCATAAAAAACATTTAGCTCTCACGGTTCTATAATTTTTTTGTAATATTAATGTGAGCGATTAATACTTGCTCCTAAAATCTTCAAAAATTAGTTCTCGTTCCAAAATTTATGAGAACAAATACTCATTAGGCATTAGAAGACTGCTTATTCAAGAAAAAAAAAGGAAAAATAGAGGAAGATAGAAGTTGATACCTGGTTAAGATAGAGAATTGTTGGGTGACAAAAGTAGAGATAAGCTTGGTGGAAGAGAAAGACGGAGCCATTTTTTCTTCTTTTATTTATTATGGAAGAAAAAAGGCAACTGCAGAAAAAATATATTTTCTCTGGAGAGAAAATACTAATGCAGCGGAGAAAGAAAGAGCTCCTCTGTTTCTGTTCCTAGGGTTTAGAAACAAAGCAAAGCTAGCTCGTGGTTTAGTACTGAATCTATCTATGTAAGAGGTTGTTGGGTTTATATGGACATGGAGGATGCTTCTACACACTTTCTAGCTGTCTCTTATATTATTTACAAATATTATTGTGAACATGGTATGTTCAGTATAATTGGTATTGTTCAAAAAAAAAGTATAATTGGTCGGCATCTTAAACAGTACGATAATGTCAATAAAGCAATAAATTTTATATTTAGTACTACGTTATACTACAAAATATATAAATTTTCCGAATAGTCCCTCTATAATTGATAATATTTTCAAAGTATAACGCATTAATCGTTACATATGTCAAATAAATCAATATATAATATTTGTCTACATCAACTTAAATTGTAAAATTGTAAACTGTCATGCATGCATCTGTAGTTGCATAAGTAAAAATTAAGCTAATAGAATTTTCTTGCGAAATCATGTTGACTTGTAGACATATATATTTTCGAATGCTTGCCCACAAATAAAGTTATATGAGAGATTTTGTAATCGTATTCTGGATTTTTCTAGTATGTATCAAAGGTACATTCTAACAATTTCTTTATAATGAGTTAGCTAATTTTAGTTATTTAAGATTTTTGTACATATAAAAAAATTCATTATTATTAATAAAAATAAATTAATATATCAAAAACTGACAACTTAACTCTTATTATATGTTTTTGGACAACATTAATAAAACCATTGTATTATGAAGACGTTAAATGCAATGTCGGGTAAATGGATGGATTGGACCAGGTTTTTATCAAATTCGGATTAGAAAATAAGGGCACGGAAACCGATCTTTGAAAACCAGGCTATTGATTTTACGAATCAGTTAAATTTATAATGAGTGATATTAGAAATATAGAACGTGGTAAAAATGTAATTAAAATACAGATCAAATTTAATGGATCCATATTGTTATAGCGATTTATTGTTAAAGTTTGCGCATATAGCATGGACTATAAAGAAACTTTTGTGCCAATTGAAAAGATGAGGATTGTTCGTATTTTGATTACAATTGCTTTTGTTTGTAAATAATTTTTTTTTTAAAATAAATGTTAGAAGTATATAGTTATTCACGAGTAAATATATATAACACCTCATCTTGGTCTTCCGTATCAATCATGTTTTGTTTATAGATTTCATTAATCAATTTATGATCATTAACAATTATTCATTTTTCTTTTAAAAAAAAAACAACAATTCATTGTTGGTTTGTGAAGATTTCTACCTTACTTATTTCATGATTTTCATCCTAGTCATCAATATCATGATTCTATTTTATTTGTAAGATATATGAATATTGGTTATATTCTTTTGTCTTTATATGATGTTCTACTTTATTTGTAAGATATATGAATATTGGTTATATTCTTTTGTCTTTATATGATGTTGTTATGATGATTATTGGTGATTGTATTGAGTTATTAAAATGGGAATTGGTTTGTTGT
Source organism: Saposhnikovia divaricata (assembly GCA_036435485.1). Lineage (NCBI taxonomy): Eukaryota > Viridiplantae > Streptophyta > Magnoliopsida > Apiales > Apiaceae > Saposhnikovia > Saposhnikovia divaricata. The sequence continues at coordinate 86,627,715 of CM071597.1, read as the reverse complement.
TTATTTATGAAAGATTTAGGTTTGCTCTGGGAATTGAGGTTGCTATTTCATCAAAGGGATATCTTTTATCTCAATCTAGGTGCATTGCTGAATTGCTTGACTTCCTCTAGAGATGAATGCTTGATATTCTCAATTTGATGATCTTCCCCTAGTGGATCCATTTTATATCATACAATTGTTGGTAGCTAGTCTTGTTCATCTCATTGTTATTCGAACGATTATTGCACATATTATTCATGTAATTAGTTAATTTGTCACTTTTCCTACCATTGTACATGGGTTACAGTTTTTCATATTTTCAGGTATTTTCACGGGTCCCAACTTCTTTTGTTTCCTTCTTCCTCATCATTAGAGTTGAGTATTTATAGTGATCCTGACTGGATTGACGATCCTGAAAATCGTAAATCCACTACTGATTTTTGTATTTTTCTTAGTGATTTATTCTCTTATTTTATGGAAGAATAAGGAAAAAGTTGTTGCTATAAGATCGTCTACAGAATTTGAGTATCGTGTCATGGCTTTTATGTTATGAGATTGTTACATTGGTTACTTGCAAATTAAATTTGAATGTTAGCTTTTCTCGTCCTAATCTATTATATTATGATGATAAAAGTACCATTTACATTGCCCGACGTAATTCAATATTTCATGAACTCATTAAACTTATTGAGATTGATTGTTATTTTACTCACGTTCATTTGCAGCAGCACTATCGCATTAACTTATGTTCCTTCTTCGCTTCAGATTGCTGATATTTTCACAAAATCTTACTTTGTTTCGCATTTTTGTTTTTTGTCCGGCAAACTTTTAATGCTCAATGCAGAGTATCGTAAGTTTGAAAGTATTGAGTATAAACTTCAAGTTTCATTATAATGAAACATTACATTTTTCTCTCTTTTTTTTTGTACTTTATCAGGTATAATTAAAAACGGGTCAAATATTAATACAAATCTTTTACGAATCTAATATATATACAAAATCTGAAATTATATAATTCATGGATTAAATAAAAAGTAAAAATATTTTTCAAACCTAAATATGGATACCAAAACTAAATTACAATTTATTCATTAATTTAAGATATATAGAATGTGTATTTACATATTGATCATATTAGTCTCATTTATATAATCCGGTCAATAAGGTAAAAAAAAAATCTAAAATGTTAAAGTATGTTATTATATTGTTCAGTTTTCAAATTGATATAAATAGGAAAGAGAAATGCTAGAGTCCCCAAAAAGGTTCCCAAATGATGAGTTATCACTATACTATTGGTTGTTCCTTGCATTAAAGAGATGGGCCCATCATGTATAATATATATATAAATCAACAAATAAAACTAAGTCATGTGTCATTTCGAAATTAATTCGGGATCCATTTCAGGGTACGTAGCATTGCTCAACAGGAAAAGCTAAATTTTAAAACAAATGAAAACTAATTTCCAAGTATTATTATTGAAACTCCATTTTACTATACAAGTAATTACATAAATATTTATGTTAAAGCTTATAAAATAACATTATAGGTATTTAAGTAATATAAATATTAAAATAGGGCTTACATATTAGAGCTTAGAATTTATTATGAACTTTTAAATTTATATTAAAGTTAAAAGTAACCGTTAAATTCAAAATAGTAAAATTACTAAGATGAATGGAATAATTGTATTTCTTTTAGTAGAGGCGGGAGTTCTCCACTAGAATTCATTTTTACATGAAATAGTTTGGCTTGATTTCTCAATTTCTTCTATTTCAGTCTGTACAATTAACTGTGAGCTCTTGTCATTAAAAAAATTGTGAGCAATTGAGGTTCTAATTTTTGGATGCATCTGTTTCTGATACCTAATGAAGTCTGTGAAAGTATTGAGGTTCTAATGAATGGCTTTTGGTGGGGGTACGGACAAGAAAAAAGAGGAATCAGGTGGAAATCTTGGGACAAGCTATGCGTTACAAAAGAAGCTGGTGGATTAGGGTTCAGAGAACTTAAAAAGTTTAATATTTCCATGCTTGCTAAACAAGGATGGCGCTTACAAAATAATGAGAATCCACTAGTCACATCGTGCATGAAGGCTAAATATTTTCCTGGTAGTGATTTTTTAACAGCAAAGCTGGGGTCAAATCTCAGTTATATGTGGAGGAGTATTTTAGCTGCACAGGAGGTAGTGAAGAGAGGGTGTAGAAAGCGAATTGGTGATGGTAATCAAACTGAAATATGAAAGGTCCCATGGCTTCCATGTGCAGATAATGGTTTCATGACTACGGAAATGCCTATATAACTGGAAGGGAGTAAAGTTTGTAGCTTCATGCAGATGGAGCAGAAGAAATGGGATGAGGATGTTTTGATGGATATTTGTAATGAAAGGGATAGAAAACTCATCAAAAAAATTCCTTTTTCAGCAAGCGGAGGCAGTGATACCTGGTATTGGCTTCTAGATGAGAAGGGGTGTTTTACAGTGAAGAGTTGCTATAAAGTATTACAAGGGGAAGTGGAAGCTCCATACGGACAGTTCTGGAGGAAGCTTTGGGGTTTAAAACTCCCTGGTAAGGTTATTCAATTGTTATGGCGTGTGTGTTCGTTGTGTTTGCCAACTACAATACGACTATCTGCAAAATGGGTACAGATTGATACGGTATATCAATGCTGTCAAATGTATCATGAAACCGATGTTCATGTTTTGTTCGAATGTCAAATAACAGTTGCAACATGGAAGGGAGTTGGTCTTCAAGATAGTATTAATATATTACCGGAAGACAGTGAGTTTGATGTTATTCGTAGGGGGTTTGATAGAGGTAACAGAGAACAATGTACTTGATAGCTTTAGTCTGTTGGAGCATCTGGAATAGAAGAAACAAGTGGGTTTGGGAGAAAATAAATATGTTTGCTTTTGGTATTAAAGAAGGTGCATTGAATCTACTTGCTGAGTGAAAAAAGGCGCATGAACAACAGATGACATCGAGTACAAGTACAGGGGCATCGATTGTAGTTCGAAAATGGGAGAAACCTCAGAATTCTTGGGTGAAAGTAAACATTGACGCTACTTTGTTTGAGGATAATGACTGCATTGGTTTGGGCAGCATTGTTCGAGGGGCTGATGGGCAGTTTCTCATGGCTATGAGTAGAAGGCAGGACGTTTTGCTACCACCAAGAGAAGCTGAAGCAGTGTGTTTGAGAGAGACTTTGACATGGCTTCAAGATAATGGATTCCAGAAGTGTGTTCTTGAAACTGATTCACAGATCCTTGCTCGAGCATGTAAAGGAGCAGGTGGAGGATCATTTTTTCATACAATTGTTAGGGATTGTATTGACTTTTTTCAACATTTTGATGAGGTGTTAGTGTGTTTTGCACATAGGTCTGCGAATGAGATTGCTCATGCATTAGAAAAAGCGGCTCATTCTACGTCAGACTTTCGGGAGTGGCATGTTAATGCTCCTAATTTTATTCATCATGTAATTTGTTCTGAAGCTTTATAAGTAATGCAAGTACGATTTGTTAGGCCGAATACACAATTATAATCAACTAAGTATGAGAAAATAACAATAAGTTCTTAAATGACTTTAAAAACTGTTTGGAATTAACTCCTCTCTCAGTGATGTAAATATCACAGAGAGCTGCTTAGGTTACAATGAAAATGATATTGTGTTACACGATCGATACCCTTCTAGGGTTAACCTAACTGTATTTATAAAGATATACAGCTATGTACAATCTATAATTGATTCTCCTATAAATCAGCTATACAAATATTATCAATTATGATTGCTACACATCTCCTAAGTCAACTCAATCTCTTTAACAGCTATCCAATCTGTAAAGATATTGCTTCCATAATTATCTTCAATTAATCTTTAATCACTGTTGACTGGAGACGCGCTACCTCCGGACAGAGTTTAACTAAACTCTGTCGAGCTTCCATTGTCAGTGTTTAACTAAACTCTGACTGCTTCCGGCTAAACTCTGATTTGTCGCTGTAGCTCTTAAACACTGTTCTCATCAATTATTTCTAACAATCTCCCCCAACTTGTTCATTAGCAAAAATGTACAAGTTTACAGTAATTGATGATGTCAAAACAAATACACAAACACAGTGTTAAATATACAAACAGAGTTTAAGCTTCTACTTAACAAAAATCTACAAAAAACAAGAAAATTCTTACAGACTTCAATCTCTAATCTCCTCAAGATCTGGTGTAGCTCTGAGATAGTCTATAAGCAATTTTCTCTCTGCATTTTCAAGTTCAATCTTCATAGCTTCCTTGATCTCTCTCAACTGAGGATCACTCTCATCAGTCTGATAAATAGCAGATCTTAGATCGTAGATTTTGTTCCTCCTTATATCATTTCCCAGTCTGATAAATTTTACTTCCTCTGACTGTGAGTTGAAATCAAGAACTGTGATTCCTAGATCAGTCTTCATCTTTGCAGTACCCTTCTTCATTTCAATGATATTTCCATTCCAGTCTCTGTACTCAGGAACATATTTGCTGTTATACTTCATTCCTCTGATTGCCAAATTTTGAAGCATTTTCTGTCTGAGCACATTTGCAACTAATTGAGTCCTTCGATTATTCACCTTGAAAAGATACAGAACATATTCTAATTCTTCCCAATATTTCAAACCAATATCATTCTCACCAATTTTAAATACTGTCCCATTAGCCATAAAGTATAAGAGAAAATCTTTCTTTAAACTCTTCTGATAAACTAACTGTACTGATTCCAGTCTGTCCAAACTCTCTTGAGTGACACCACGACCTGGAACAGCCAGTGAAGAAGGATCTCTAGGACCAGTATGTTGCCTTTTATCTCTGTGTGAGCCTAGACCAGCTTTATTCTTTCCAATCTTACCAGATAAGGCTCTTCCATCAGTAAAATCCATAGGAGCTCCAGGTACTAGATTTGGATCATGAAGTGCTCCTTTACCAAAGACTGACCTCAACTGAGAAGATAGAGGTTTAGACACAACTTGTGTAGCAATAGAGGTTGTGTTTTCTTTCTTCTGTACAACTTGTGTAGCAAAAGAGGTTGTACTTGCCTTCTTCGAAATTCTTTCTTCTTCAGCAATGCCTTTCAGCTTTTGCTTAGAATCTGCATCTGTTGGTTTTCTGGATACCTGCATCCTTTGATCAGTACCAACTTGTTCTTTGATTTCAATGCCTTTAAGAACAGGCTTAGCAGCTTTCTCATTTTTCTTAGACTTCCCAGATTTCAAAGCTTTCTGATGTTCTGCTAGAAACATTTTCTCTTGAGCTTGAACATCTGCAAGTGTAACTCCCTTTTCATTCTCTTCAAAAAACATCTTAGCAGCCAACTTCTCATCAGTCTGTGGATTTGAAGTTAATACCAAACTTTTGGTCGTTGAATTACCTTGAGTATCAGTGTTTATTCCAGCAAACTGTGATTTAGAAGACTTGCTAGATTTCAGAGTTTGACTTTCTTCAGCTTTACCCTTGCCTTTATTACTTGCTCCTCCGTCTCCAGCATCATCCTTTCTGATCAGAGTTTGAGCAGATTTGCATTTGGACTTAGCAACTCTCTCCCCCTTTTTGACATCATCAGGAATGAGTATAGATGTAATCAGTTCCAAGGAGGTAGCAATGGAATCAATTTTAGCAGACATGACAGACTGAGTTGCTTCAACTTTACCCAGCCTCTGAAGTACATTCTCTTGAACTTTTGAGAAATTTTGAAACATATTGTTGTTGTCTCTCTGTAGACTCATCTCTCTACTGACAACTTCATTTCTCAGATCTATAATGGACTTCTGATTTTCATTAAATATGTGATTCAAGGCCTTAACCTGAATTACTATGCCTTGCAGGCATGTCAGAATGTCTGGAGCTGCTCTTCCAGTAGGAAATATGCAATCTTCCTTGTACTAGTCTGCAGTTTGTTTTGCCATGTATTCATTTTCAATTTCTCTTGCAGAAGGTCCAGCAAATTCTGTCTTCTCCCCTGTTTTTAGTCCATCAGTTTGAACTTCAACATTTGGAGCAGATCCAGCTTCTGCATTCACTTCTTTAGAAGGATCATTTTCAAAATCATCATCATCTGCAACTGAGGCAGTTTCTTCATTAAATGCAGGAATAGATTCTTCTTGAGCAATCTGTTTTTCTGGATTAACAGAGTTTGTCTTGACAATATCTGAGGAAACATCTTTAGCAGGCTGATCAATTTCCTCACCATGGTCTGAAATTTGATGTACATCAGAGAATAACTCTGTGTGAGATGCAACCTCTGTTTCTTCTAGCACCACAGTAGGTTGATCTGCAACACCAGTTTCAGCAGAGTTTGCAGCCATGGGTGTTGGAATAGGATCTTCAACTTCAACAGAGAATGACATGACATTTTCATCAAACTCTTCCATTGGAGGTAACTCATTTCTATCATCATTTTCAACTGGAACCTCAGCAAGTACTAGTGTATCAACTCTGAGTTCAGGTTCTGCTATAGTAGGTTCTGAGTTAATAGCTGTCTCAACAGCAGGAGTCTCCTTAGAGATATCCTCTGGAGCTTCAGGATTCACTTCTTCATCAGACCCTTCAATAATCAGTCTCCTCCTTTTAACTTGAAGATTCACTTCTGTTCTCTCCTCATCTGAAATATAATCATCTAGAGTAGATGGAGATGGAGGTCTGTTTGCTCTTTCCTTTCTAGCTCTCTTTGGCCTAGGTGCTTCAACAGTCATGTTGACTCTGTGCTTTCTTGGTGGTCTTATAGCCTTGTGTTTCCTTGACTTTTTGGATTGTGGTTGAGGTTGTGGTTGAGATAAAGATTGAGGTTGTGAAGTAGGAGCATCAGTGGATGGAGTGGATGTAGATTTGGGTTTAGAGGTAGGTTCAGTGTTTAGGGTTATGTGAGGTTCAGTGTTTGTAGGTTGAGGATTTGGCTGTGGAGGTTCAAGTACAGGTTCAGGTGCTTGTGCTTGTGGTTCCTGTGGTTGATTGAGAAAGTTTCTGAATGCAAGTGGATAAATAAACTCTGGAACTTGATCCTTGTTAGCATCTTTATTTGTCAAGTCAGAGAACATTCTCTTATTGACTTGAAAAGGTTGGATGACATCCTCATCAGAAATTTCCACATTAGGCAAACAAGCAGAGAATAAACTTTGACAAAAACGTGAGAAATAGATAGTTGTATTAGACTCTGCTAGTTTTTCACCTAGATTCATAAGAACTAATCTACCAAAATCAAAGTTACTCCCATTGAGAAGAGAATACCCGATTTGAAGACTATCAGTGGGAATTGCATCCCAGTTAGTGACTTTCTTCCCGAATGCTCTAGTGATGCAGTCAAAGAAAAAGCTCCACTCTTTCCTGAGCCCTGGCCTTTTAACATTACCGAGCTTGTCCAAAGGACCAGAAAACCGCAGTTGCTGTAATATTTCCTTCAGTTCATTCTCACCAGCAACAGCGTATGAGGTGTGAGTGTCTAAATCCATGACATCTCGAACAGTTGCCGGAGTGATTACAAACTCTTGGTCTTCATGAGTAAACACAATGGATGGAGTCCCATTCTCTCCACCATCATCATAAATAGAGTTTTGCCAGAAAGTAGAGATCTGTGTGGCAGAGATTTTTGTTGGTTGAACAAGAGCTTGACCTATTTCAGAATCCTTTAGGAAGTTCTGAATCAGATGAAATGGTTCTGGGGCTTTATCAGTGTTTAGTATTGCTGCATAGTTGTTAGGAACAAAAGATAATCCCTGAGCAACAAAAGTCTTGGATGCCATTAGAACAGTTTAGAAATTGTGAGAAAAGAGAATGTGTAGAAAAGTGTTTGTGAAAATGCTTAAGTGAAAATAACAGAGAAATTGTGTGTAAAGTTGTGTGTTCGTGGGTGTAAAAGTGAAAAAGGTGAATAATGAATCGAGTGTAATTAGATCTGTAATTGAAAATTAAAAACCCAATCGTTTTAGACATTAAACACGCAACCAATTTCTTGTTAAGTGTGTGAGTGGGACACGTGTCACGTAAATAGTGGAACAGTCGATTACACGCGCAGTAATAATGCCTATTATTACTACTATTCTCTCTCCTATTACCAAGACGCTTTAACTGTCTGACACCATTAAACAGTTGGCACGTATCACATGCAAATTTCAAAAACTCTTTTTGTACTCCAAGTATATGCTTTGTCTAAAATAAAATATTACCTTAGAGTACTCAACAGAATCCAACAGTGTTTATCAATTCTCCAACTTTATTACTGTTATCCTTTCAAACACTGCACAGTTGTGAATATGAGTGTGTGTATAGCAGAATTTACTAAATCAGTATTTAGAGCATCTAGTATTTCATAAAATCCATAAAATAAATCAGTAAACACTGGATGCACAAACTCTCATAGTAAACACTGAATGTATGATGAATGCTAAACTCTGTAGTAAATGATTTATATACAGTAATATTTAATTAATTTATAACCCCCAAATTTTTTATTTTTTTTTTAAATTTCTCCAGTAATCAGAGGTTGGAACTAGTCACCAAAAATCCTATAATTTTAGCCCTTATCAGTTTGATAAGTTCTTGGATCTTCGTAGTCTTCGACTAGTCACCAAAAATTAGAGAATTTTAGCCCTTACTATATACCAGTAAGTTCCTGGGTCGTCCTAGTTACAAACATGATCTCAAAGGAGTTCTAACATTCTATATATATAAGCTTTGGAGGTATTCTAATAACAGAATCTAATTTAACAATGTATAACTAACAGAGTTTAGAGCTCATCAACATCAGAAATTATTCATGAGAGGCAATGCACACAGTATTTACAGACTCAGAGTTTAGGATAAATAAACTAAGAGATACTATAAATATGAAACAGTATCATGCTGTGTTAATTTTCTGCACAATCTAAGATTAGATCACAAATAACTTAGAAGGATTCATGATTAGTTACTGAGAATCATGCTTTATACAAATCTCTTCATTGGTATTAACATTCAGACAAAAACATTCATGTCAACAGTGTATGACTTACAAAGCATGCTAACAGAGTTTAATAGTCATTGAGCAGAGTTTGCATAACGGAGTTTAACATACCACAGAAATATGAACAACACAGTACATAAGTAGAATTTTGAGTCTAACCAGCATCTCTAGTCAAAGCCAGAGACCATCCCTAGTTCATTTACCAGCCTTGTAAATACAGCTTCACTCAATGGCTTGGTGAAGATATCTGCAAGCTGTTGTTCTGTAGACACAAAATGAAGCTCAATATGCCCTTCCTCTACATGTTCTCTGATAAAATGGTACCTTATGCTGATGTGCTTGGTCATTGAATGCTGTACTGGATTACCTGTCATAGCAATAGCACTTTGATTATCACAGTAAATAGGTATTTTACTGTACCTCAATCCATAATCCAGTAATTGATTCTTCATCCACAGAATCTGTGCACAACAGCTACCAGTAGCAATATACTCTGCTTCAGCTGTATATGTAGAGATTGATTTTTGTTTCTTGCTGTACCAAGAAACAAGTCTATCACCAAGAAATTGATAACTTCCACTGGTACTTTTTCTGTCTATCTTACAGCGTGCAAAGTCTGCATCAGAGTAACCAAGTAGCTTGAAGTCTGATTCTCTTGGATACCACAAACCTAAAGTTATGGTGCCCTTAAGATATTTGAAAATTCTCTTTACAGCTGTTAGATGTGGTTCTCTTGGATCTGCCTGAAATCTTGCACAAAGACATGTTGCATACATGATGTCAGGTCTGCTTGCTGTTAGATAAAGAAGAGACCCAATCATCCCTCTATAGCTTGTCATATCCACTGGTGAAGCTGTGTCTTTGTCCAACTTTGTTGCTGTTGCCATGGGAGTTGTTGCAGATGAGCAGTCAGGCATGCCGAATTTCTTGAGAAGATTTCTGGTATATTTTGCTTGATTGATAAAGATTCCATCATCTATTTGCTTCACCTATAGCCCTAGAAAATAACTAAGCTCTCCCATCACGCTCATTTGATACCTGGACTGCATGAGCTTGACAAACTTCTTACAGAGTTTATCATTAGTAGATCCAAAGATTATGTCTATCCACATATATTTGAACTAATAATAGATCACTACAAAGATTGAAGAAGAACAAGGTTTTATCAATTGTACCTCTGTTGAACCCACTTTCTAAAAGAAATTGAGCCAGAGTTTCATACCATGCTCTTGGTGCCTGCTTAAGTCCATAGAGTGCCTTGTCAAGCCTGTAGACATAATCTGGATACTTGGGATCTACAAATCCTGGTGGTTGTTCAACAAACACTTCTTCTTCAATTTTTCCATTCAGAAAAGCACTTTTCACATCCATCTGAAAAACCTTGAATTTCTTGTGAGAAGCATATGCTAGAAAGATTCTTATTGCCTCCAACCTTGCAACTGGAGCAAAAGTTTTATCATAGTTTATGCCTTCTTGCTGTGAATAGCCTTTGGCCATAAGTCTGGCCTTGTTTCTTGTAACAACCCCATCACAGTCAGTTTTGTTTCTGAAAACCCATCTAGTACCAACAACAGATCTATTCTTTGGTCTAGGTACAAGGGTCCATACTTCATTTCTCTCAAATTCATTTAACTCCTTCTGCATTGCTGTTATCCAGTCAGCATCTTGAAGAGCTTCTTCCACTTTCTTTGGTTTAGATTTGGACAGAAATGCATGAAACAGACATTTGTTGTAGCACTTCTTGTCCTGACTTTTGCATCTGGATCTCCAATTATTAGATCAGGTGTATGAGATTTTGTCCATTTCCTAGCTGAAGGTAAATGACTTCTGTCAACAATTGATCCTCCCCCTTGATCAATGTTCTCCTGATCATATTGTTTCCTTTCTTCATTCTCTGAGGCTCCCCCTGAATTTGATTGCTCAGAGTTTGAACTGTCAGAATTTGGACTTTCAGAGTTTGAGTCATCAGAGTTTGAGTTTGATCCAGATTTTTCAGTTGACTCACTATCAGAATTAGAGTCATCACTATGATCATGCTCCCCCTCAACTGGTTCTCCTCTTTGTTCTGACTGTACTATTTCTTATGTGTGTACCATTAGAGGTTCAGAGTTTGCATCAACAGAGTTTGTTGGACTGGTTTCATCAGAGTTTATTTCATCAGAGATTAGATCTTCACTTTTGAAATGCAACTGATCATGTTCATCAACATCTTCAAGTCCAGTGATTTTCTTGTCATCAAATGACACATGAATAGATTCCATAATCACCTTTGTTCTCAGATTATAAACTCTGAATGCCTTGGTTGACACTGGATAGCCAACAAAAATTCCTTCATCTGCTTTCAACTCAAATTTGGTCAACTGTTCAGGATGAGATTTCAACACAAAGCATTTGCACCCAAAAATGTGAAAATATTTCAGGTTTGGCTTCTTTTCTCTCACCATCTCATATGGTGTTTTTCCATGTTTGTTGATCAGTGTGGCATTTTGAGTAAAACAGGCATTTTGAACTGCTTCTGTCCAGAAATAGGTTGGCAATTTTGCTTCATCAAGCATAGTTCTAGCAGCTTCTATCAAGGTTCTGTTCTTCCTCTCAACTACACCATTTTGCTATGGTGTACCAGGTGCAGAAAACTCTTGCTTCAATCCTCTGTTTTTGCAGAATTCTTCCATTGTTGCATTTCTAAATTCAGTTCCATTATCACTTCTGATTATTTTGACTTTGTGTTTTGATCCTTTGTCCAGCAACTTTACATGCTCCATCAGAGTTAATGCAGTTTCATCCTTCTTTGCTAGAAAATACACCCAAGTGTATCTGGTATATTCATCAACAATGACTAGAGCATATTTCTTCCTTCCAATTGACAGGACATTCACTGGTCCAAAGAGATCAACATGTAGAAAATGATATGGATCAACAATTGATGATTCAGACTTGCTCTTGAAAAAAGTCTTCCTCTATTTGGCCTTTTGACATGAATCACACAGACCATCAACATTTAACAAAGACTTTGGAAGTCCTCTAACAAGATCCTTTCTTATCAGCTCATTGATGTTATTCAGATTCAAATGAGAGAGTTTCTTATGCCACTTCCAACTCTCTTCATTGGACATTCTTGTTGACAGGCACATAGTTTTTCCATCAGAGTTTGTCAACAAGCTTGCTTCATAGATATTGTTGCGCCTTTGTCCAACTAAAACAACTTTCTCTGTGGTTTTGCTGATAACCTCACAGTATTCAGGTTGAAAATCTACATGAAAACCTCTGTCACAGATTTGACTCACAGATACCAGATCATGCTTGAGTCCTGGAACCAGAGCTACATTTGTGATGATGACACTTCCAAGATTGATATTGCCATATCCCAGAGTATGCCCTATGTTGCCATCTCCATAGGAAACTCTTGGGCCAGCCTTCTCCACATACTCTGATAGCAGGGTTTTATTTCCAGTCATGTGTCCTGAACATCCACTGTCCACGACTAGGATGCTTTCCCTGATGCCCTGCAATCATAAACAATTACTGAAGATTAGATTTAAGGATCCAGACTTGCTTGGATCCTTTGGCTTTCTTAATTTTGTTAGCTTTAGCAGCGGAATTTACACTATCAGAGTTTAAGCTAACTTTATCAGAGTTTACACTTGCAGAATTAACCCTAACCCATTTCAGATTAGGTTTCAGTTCATAGTAATTATGATAAATAGCATGATAATTTTTGCAAGTATAAATAGAATGCCAAGTGCTTCCACAGTGTTTGCATAAAGTCTGTGGTCTAGTTCTAACATTATCTTTCTTTACTTCAGACTTGGAAGGTAAAGAATTAATTTTTTTGTTCTTCCTGCAAAAACTAACAAGATGGTTAGTGCTACCACAGTTATGACATGTCTTTCTTGGAGCTAAAGTAGCAAGCATTGGATAATTACCTTGAGTGATGCCTACTTTACCATTTCTGTTCTTTCGAGACACTTTCTGTTTCTTAACAGATTTTAACTCCTTAAGCTTATGCTTGAGTTGTTTATCTGTCATTAAACCAATATTAACATGTTTAACACTAGTTTTTACTGGTTCTTTCTTAACAGCTTCTTTTCCACATTCAAACCTAGGTTCACTTATTCCATTAACAAATGTTCCAAATTTCTTAGGTGGAAGAGGTGGTCTAATCTTGACTGTATTCTGAAACCTAAGTTCATCTTCCTCAGAATAACCTAGACCTACAGTGTCAGATTGAAAAACTTCTTGAGTGTCTTTTCCAGAGTGAGTCCAAGTTTTAATAATATGATTTGCCCTCTCCAATTCAGATTCTAGTTGTTTATACTTACTTAACAACTCTTGTTCAAGATAGACAACATCATCTCTCTCCTTTTGAACTTGCTGCATGTTAGCAAGTTTCTCTTCTACAACCTTATTTCTCTCTTTGAGTTCAGAATTCTCAGTTTTGATTCTCTCATTCTCTAAAGTCTGATCCCTATAACTGATATGCAGAGCCTTAAGATATATTCTTAATTCAGTTATATCATCAGTATTATAAGCATAGGTAGTTAGAGGTACCTTGTTTTCAGAATCTTCAGCTTCATCAACAGTAGTAGCCATGAGAGCATAGTTCACATCCTCATCTGAGTCAGAGGTGTCTACCCAATCTCTACCTTTAGTGAAGATTGCCTTCTCAGTTTTACCCTTCTTGCACTCAGGAGCATAGTGACCCATCTTCTTACACTTGTAGCATTGAATCTCAGACTTGTCTCTTTTCCCAGATTTGGTATCCTTTCTCTCAGATTTGCTGAAATTCCTCCTGTCAGACTTTGAATCATTCTTGGAGAATCTCTTCCCTTTCTTGAAGTTCTTGAATCCCATCTTCTTGAAGGTCTTTACCATCAAAGCAGCCATTTACATCATTTCCTCATCATCTTCAGAATCAGATGATCCATCTGTGTTTGAGTCAACATCAGAGTTTGATGACTCACTTTCAGAATGAATGACCAAAGCTTTTCCTTTTGCTTTCTTCCTTGATGCTTCCTTCTTTGAGGGTCTTTCTTCAACTCTTAGAGCAACAGACTTTGACTTCCTGCCTGATCTTCTGCTTCTCTGTTCCATTTCCAGTTCATGAGTCTTGAGCAACCCATAGATCTCATCAATATCAGTATCAGCCAGATCATAGTTGTCTCTAATAGTGGATGTCTTAACATCCCACTTTTCAGGTAGAGAAAGAAGAAACATGAGATTTGAATCTTCTAGATCATATTCTTTATTAACCAGTGACAGATCATTAAGTAGCTTACAGAATCTGTCAAAGGTTTCTGTCATTGATTCTTCAGATTTAGCCTCAAAGTGTTCATACTCCTGTGTGAGTATGTTCCTTCTATTCTTCTTGATTGCAGCAGTTCCCTGACATCTAACCTCCAGAGCATCCCAGATCTCTTTTGCAGTTTTACAATTGATCACTTTGTTAGACATAACATTATCCAATGAACTATGAAGCAGATGTCTAACCTTTGCATCCTTAGCAATGGATGAAATGTCCTCAGGAGTCAAATCTTTCTTCTCCTTTGGAATAGATTTAGCTTCCTGTCCAGCAGTAACAACAGATAATTTTGTAGGTTTATGAGGGCCTTCATAAATTCTGTCAAGATATTCTGGATCTGTAGCCTCCAGAAACATAGCCATTTTTACCTTCCAGGTTGAGTATTCTGCTGGCTTGAGAATAGGAACCCTGATTGTCTTATATCGGCTCACAGTTGCAGGTTGAGCCTTCTCAGCACTAGAGCCTGTTGTTGGAGGAGGAATTTCTGCCATTGATTATAGTTTGTGTGTGTGTGTGTGTGTGTGGATCTTAAACTGTAATAAATTAACAGATTAAGCTCTGATACCAATTGTTAGGCCGAATACACAATTGTAATCAACTAAGTATGAGAAAATAACAATAAGTTCTTAAATGACTTTAAAAACTGTTTGGAATTAACTCCTCTCTCAGTGATGTAAATATCACAGAGAGCTGCTTAGGTTACAATGAAAATGATATTGTGTTACATGATCGATACCCTTCTAGGGTTAACCTAACTGTATTTATAAAGATATACAGCTAAGTACAATCTATAATTGATTCTCCTATAAATCAGCTATACAAATATTATCAATTATGATTGCTGCACATCTCCTAAGTCAACTCAATCTCTTTAACAGCTATCCAATCTGTAAAGATATTGCTTCCATAATTATCTTCAATTAATCTTTAATCACTGTTGACTGGAGACGCGCTTCCTCCAGACAGATTTTAACTAAACTCTGTCGAGCTTCCATTGTTAGTGTTTAACTAAACTCTGACTGCTTCTGGCTAAACTCTGATTTGTCGTTGTAGCTCTTAAACACTGTTCTCATCAATTATTTCTAACACGATTATCGTCAAAAAAAAATTGTGAGCAAATCAATTTTATTTTTCAATTTCTTGTTTCTCCATGGAAGTTGGTCAATTTTAAACGGTTAAAAACTCACGGGCACTGTATTTTTAGGATATAGTATTATCTACATGAATGTTTACTTCATCATTCACTCAAAATATGTTTAAATTTATACTTATAAAGGATAGCTAAGATATTGTGTTTACTACATTGTTCATTTAATGTAAAAATTAATGTAAACGACTTTACAATGAAATGCATTTTACAATTCGTTAAGATATGGTAGAAAACTGTTAACGACTTTACTATGAAATGCATTTTACAATTCGTTAAGATATGGTAGAAAACTGAGATTGAGGATAGGTACCATGAATCGCAAAAGAAGGTGAACCCACGGGAAGAAGAATTATTTTAACAATATTTTTGACAATAGCTAATCAAATTTGAAAAATAATTTTTGTAATAAAATAATTTCTGAAAACAAAATTCATGTAAAATGAAAAAGATTTTTATCAATATTTTAATTTATGGAACAACATTTCACTCATAGGTTTTATAGGTTAGTCAAAAGTGAAAAATTAAATTAGATATAGGAAGTCTACTACATCATCTAGTAAATCCCTTCCTAGAAATAATCGATGTGACATGAACAAATAAAGAGTCAATTTGACAACGTTTTTTCGTACCAATCATTAATTTAGACAAGAAATTTCAACAAAATGATATTTTCTAATCTAGATTATTTGTGATACATTTAAAGGCAAAGTCAAGACGGCACAAATATCGAAATATTCCGAATGCTAATTGTTGTTCTAAAAATTAATCGTTTTAAATTGCAAGCGAACAATTTTTTCGTTGTAAAATTTGAGATTCGTTCCGCAGAAATTAATATTTTCGCATTCCTTAATTTCTAATTCAATCGAATTAGAAAAAGTTTTGATTTTTGAGATTTCGAGATTTTAACTAGTAAAGTACTAAATGAAAATTTAAAACTATTTTGAAAAGAAAAATCTAATTTATTTTAATTTTAAACTAACTAATTAAACGTTGAATGAACAAAAACAAAATAAAATTATTCTAAATTAAAACTGAATTTTTCTAAATTATTCTAAGAATTCTAAATTACTCTAAAATTCATCTAAAAATTATTCTAAAATTAAATTAACACCAAATTTTTATTCTTAAACAATTTTTTTTTTTCAAAACAAGTCAAGCAATCAAAAATAAACCAAGGAAATTGACAAATAAATTTTCAGAACCGAGTCCACTCAACACTACCCAATTACAAATCGAAACTCAAAAGCTCAACGAAAACTAATTAACCAAAACAGACTCAGTTGCACAGAAATTGAACAAACAGTACAGCACTCGATTGATTATTCAACTCACGACTCCGCACAAAGCACTCAGCAAACACTCTCATCGCACAACACAGAAAAACATTCAAAACCACTCGGTAGAAAAGGCATTTGGCAAAACAGAAATGTAGCAAAACCAGTGGAACAAACGCAGCATCGCAACTTTCGACCAGCAAACGAAATAACAAGAACTCGACTTGCAACTGAAATGGTGACTCGGAAATCAAAACGCAAAATCAAACAAAACACGCAGCAACCCAGGAAATCAGCAGAAAAATAGAAATCACAGCCACAAGAACTCGGACTCAGACATCAATAACACAGCAACGAACAGTTAAATCACAAGCCAGCAAAAAGAAAACAGCAAAACAACTCAGAAAATGCGGGAATTCAGAAACAGATTCGGACTTGGTTACTAATTAACTTAGCAAAAACTCGGACATAACAGGACACAGAGACTCGAGATTACTTAAAACATACACAGAAATCAGAGAAGAAACAAACAACCCAGCGATTACAATTCAGATCCATCAATTGAATCGACAAGAACTCGACTATGAGAAGAAAATTCACCAAAATGAAAATACAACACAAACATGACTCGCCAGACTCGTAAAAGATAGAACTCGGAAAAGAAAATGAATTAAGGGGGAAAAGGGTGAAAGGGGATTGAAGAGAGGGCAGGAAAAAAAAAACAAAAGGGAAGGGGGAGGTTCAGGGGTATGAAATAACAAAGAAGACAAAGGTGCAGGGTTTCTAAAGTTTTTTTTTTATTTTAACACTAACAGATTAAACACGAGTATTCGAATAAAAAGACAGAAAAACGTACTAATTTTTTTAAAAAAAATTAAATACGAAAATAAATGTGGAGAAATCAGCTATGAAACCAAAATTACACTAGAACGATGATTTAAAATTAAATGGCCCACAATAAAATGGATTTTTAAAGGGGCATAATTAAAATTATTAACTAAGAACAAGAAAATAAAGTTTCGTTACTTTCAACCCCAAGTGGTTAGCAACAGGATTTACGAAAATAACGAAACAAGGCTATGTAAAATAAACGAGAGAGCAAAACAAGAAATTAAAGGAAATATTTTCAAACTTGCCTTGTTTATTGACTTGCCGAAAGAATAAAAATTGATTTTATCCTGAAACCCCCAGCAATTTTCATTTAAATGGATAAAATTTTAAAATATTTAAAATAAATATTCAATGGACTTCGTAGTCATTATTATTTGATAAATATTATATTTGAATATATTTCAAGTCAAAACTTTAGCATAACATTGACAAGTTACGACAAACAGTTAATGTATTTTATTCCGTCGTGTAATAACCCAAATTTCTGTACTTGAGAAAAATTTTCATTTGAGGGATGAATAGTGATTTGCATGGATGAAATTATGGATGAATAGTGATTTTTGAGGATTAAGAAATTTTTCATGTCACCCTATGTACGGGATAGGAAATGGATATTTCGAAGTTATATTAGTAATCTACGAGATAAATAAGTGTATGTAAACGCGATCGTAATTCAGAAAATCAAAACTTTATTTTTATGGAATATTTGACCGGGCAGTAAAGAGTATATCAAGTCGATCAAGTCAATGAGTTATTTAAATTGAGGATTTGAGGACTTTATATTTTATTATTTTATTTAAGTTGATTTAAGGATTTAGAACGAAAACCCCTGAGTCAGTGTAACGAACGTTCTAGGAATCGCTAGAACTTTATAACAAGATTAAGCGATTAACCGAACGAATTATGGATTATGGATTGAGTTCATAATGAGATTAGATATCCTACACGATCATCAAGAGAATTATATCAAGTGGATTAAATGATTTAATCAAAGATTAAATCAAAACAATTTATGATTTAAGTGATTTAAATCACTTAAAAATCAAATCAAAAACCAAACAAATATCAACCAAGATTCTTGGATACTCTTTGCACAAGGATCAAGGATCATAAAGTAGCTTTAAACATCTGATCTTTATCTTTAAAACATCATCCAGCCATAGTTGACAAGTCAAAGTAGATCAAAAGCAAAAGAAAGCCAAGAACACCATTTCCTTAACAAAAATTGTGCTCCTTTTAGCAAAACCATCAGGCCACTTCCAGCCACTCAAATTTGATGATCTGTAGCTCAAAAGAAAGCCATTGAAGATAAAAGTTGTGGTAAAAATTTGAGAACCAAACTCCTATTTTTCGATTTTATATGAATTTTACAAGATGATGATGAATAGTGGTGAATAGTGACTAACTATCTTTCTTGTTTTATATCTTTGTATTATGGCTTCCTAAGGATCCTTTGAGCAAGGTTTAAGAGTTGTGAGACTTTAGAATCATCTCTAAGCTTCATATCAAGGTAAAACCCTAACTGTAACAGCCCCAAATCTTCTTGGGGAAGCAAAAACAGCAGTTCTAGATACTGAAACAACAGCACTCGTACTTTACGTTCATTGAAAACACTATCGGTAACTCAGCGCCTGGGCTTTTATTACAGTGCTCAATCAATTCCAAAATGGAAGGAGTGGGGACTTGCTCACAATATACTAATTCTAGACGAGGATCGACGTTGATCAGTCGCCGCTTCCAGGTCCACCGCGGGTCTTCTCTACTAGTAGAAGGGCAAAAGTCCATCCGTAATTACCCTCGGGTAAAAGCTCCATCCGCAATTACCATGGGTAAAGCTCCATCCGCAATTACCCTGGGTAAAGCTCCATCCGCAATTACTCTCGACGAAAGCTCCATCCGCAATCATCCTAAATGAAAGCTCCATCCGCAATCATCCTGGCACAAGTTGGGCCAAATAATAATAATAAATGGACCGCCTGGCTAACGGTCTCTTATTCTAAGCTTGGGATCGTTCGTTGACGGTCCTGCACTGCCAGAGTCCCCTGGGTAAACGTCCATTCGCAGATCTTACTAGTATGGTTTGGTTACTCCCGGAATCAAATGGAAGCTAACCGATAATTACTCATTGGCCTTTAGCCGAAATCTCAGTTTGAGCGATGAATAGTCCTCATGAAATCAAGACTGGATTTTTATACTCGCTTGATGAAACGGGAACCCTTAGTAGTAGGGTTATAATCCCAGAATACCCTTTAAGATATCAATGAAGGGAAACCAATAATAATGATTCCCGAAACTCTGGATTCCCAACTCTCGATGAATTTGAAACGATTAGACGGCTCCAGAGAGCTGATAATAATCAAGAACAAATATTTGGGAATCCCTATAATTTTTGAAAGTATTTTTGAAGGTCAGAAAAATATTTAAAATAATTTTTAAAGACCTCAAATGATTTTTAAATAAATAATATAATTTTTAAATCAATTAAAGAGATTTAAATAAATATTTAAATAATATTTATTATATAAATCTCTATAATCAAACAATAATTCAAAATAATCCTCCGATAATTAAAGGAATATTCAACTAATATTTCTTAAATCATTTCCAAGTATTTAATACTTTCTGGAAATATAAATACTGTTTATCAAAGCAATTCTCAAAATAAATAGTACTCTTGTCCCTGGAATCCCCCGGGTTTCCCTGACAATCTCGAATACCGACTCCCGGTCTAGAGTCACAACAACAAGTATGCTCTTATCTCTAGAGCTACAAGGTATACCGGTTTATAACTACTTATCTCAAAGCTAGTATATAAACCAAAATCAAATTCAAAGTCAACATGATATAACATTTATCGCAAAACAGTAAAATATTGTATATGGCAAAAAGCAGTATTATACAACAATACTTCAAAAGTACAAGTTTAGAAAACTTGCCTGATGCTCTGGTCGTAGTAGGGGTCTGCGACGATGTTTGATAATCTAAACAAAGTCAAAAACATACGGTTAATCCCCTGGACGATCCACTTACTAATAATGCTCGTGTACTTAAACAAATCGTAATCAAAGCACTTAATGACGTTATCTAGACTCATACAAATCCATGTTACTCGTCAAATACGTAAGTCATAATTTTGGTTCGAAACCGGTCCTCGAATTCAAGTTATACTTAATCACTTATAAAGTTGAATTCAAAGTCACGTTCCTAGGGGTTTTCACTTGCGCAACCTCGGCTTACGCATTTTTATAAAATTGGAAAATAATCTTTTTGACTCGAAACCTTCGCACACACCTTGCTATCTATCCTTAGCATTTTATCACAAAATTTCACATTTTAATTTGACATTTAAGGGCCTTGAACTCATCATCAAAGTGGTTACATTTCTGCGATAAAATCCTTCGAACTACTTTCACTAAAACTAGCATAACTCTTAAACCGTAAACTCTTTTAACTCGATTCTTTTGGCAAAACAAACTAGACAACCATATCTTTGTAACCATAGTCAATGGTGATGCTAAAAATTACTTTATAGTCTCGGACATTAACTGTTTTTAAGGGTTAACGAAATTTCGCCATTACGACGGCTATAACTCGGGCGTTTCCATTTTATAACACTCCAAACAACCAACCAAAGCAACCCATATCTAATCAACATCAACCAACATCCTTTTTAAATCCCTAATGTCAGTGGTCATGCTCAAATCCAATACCCAATCATTTTATACAATTTATACAACCAAACAATCATAAAACTCCTTAATATGCACTTATCTTTACATAACATTAAAACCACATCAAAAACTCATGAAAACTCAAAGGGTGGGTTAGGGTTTTACCTTCCTTGATACTCTAGAAACACTAACAGAGCTTTTCACACCTTGGTATGGTCTTGGTTAGCTTCAACAAACCCTAAAATCCATGAACAAAACATGGAAACAATTTAAAACACTATTCATTACTATTCATGCTCATCTTGTAAAATTCATATAAAATCGAAAAATAAGAGTTTGGCTCTCAAATTTTTACCACACCTTCTACACTTCAAGTGATTTTTTTTTAGTCCTAGCTCATCACCAGGGGATGCTTGAAGCTCTACTTATTGGCGTTTAAAAATCGGTGCAGAAACTTCCAAGAACAGGACAGTTCGGCTTTTTCAACTTGGGGAAGAGATTTGACTAGGCTATACTCCTTTGTTTGCCATGAAATTTTGAAGGAATGTTCTACATATATTGAGGAAGCTATGTTTCAAATTTGGTGATTTATGAATGTGTAGAAGTGGAGATATGAAATTTTTCTTTGAGTGGTGTTTCTGCTAGGCAGTTTGCATCTCTTTGTGTTTTGCTTTGTTTCTATCTTGGATAATGATGTATCCTCATGTTTCTATCCCTTTGAATCAGTTACTTATCACTTAATTAAGTGTGCTTGAAGTCCACCAATGAAATCAAGGCATGTGGGTGAGTTTGAATGAGTAATCCACTTGTTTTGGTAAGTTACTAGCATGTCCTTGCTCCTTGGTTCTTATTTCTCTTATACCCTTGCCCCTTCACAATTTCCATGAGCCACTTCACTTTATTACATGTAATTGCAGCTCCATGAAGTGCTTGGGCCATGCTTGGGCTTACTTTAATGATCTTAGGGCTTTTTGTTTGGGATTTGTGCAAGGTTCTCTCGTCGATTGATTCATCGAAAGCTTTCTGTGATCGTCTCAGTGATTTCTCCTCTGTAAACCTCTTGGATACATATTATCCTCTCCCACATCATATATTAGTGTGTTAGTGTGGTTCTAATCCTCAAGTAGGTATTAAATCCAATATCCTTTGCATATTCTCTTTATCTCAGAAGTTGTTCTCCCAGTTTCTCAAGCGTTCTCAATTACCTTAACTCTAGGATTTTATTCTTAATTCTATTTCCCTCTTATAATATATCCTCCCTTGGACTTCTAATATTTAATATCCTCAATTTATAATCCAGTTATTATATTCCAGACTTCCCTGTCAATGATGGAATAAACAATGCTTGGATTCTGTGAAATCTAACTTCGTTCACATAGATTCATTCTTTTTGTACTTCACTAGTACATACTTGCTCTTTTCGTTTTGTAATTATTATTGTGAGTACTCTAACTCAATTCTCATCTCCCTTCTAGGGTACATTAGCTCATTTCCTGGACGATAGATTATTCTTATCTATGTCGTCAACCATTGAATTACTCTATTCTGGAAATACACATATGCATCGGGATCATTATCCAAAGCAACATCCATTCATTACAACCATGGTTTGTTGAAATCATTATTCACTAATGCACTAAATCATAATAAGAAAAGTTTTAATTCTACCAAAAAATCTGGTTATTACACTAACCCACCCTTTGAGTTTATATGAGTTTTAGATGTAGTTTTGATGTTATATAAAGATGAGATCATGATTAAGTGATTTAGTGGTTGTTTGGATTTATATAATGTGTAAAATGTGGGATGTTAGATTGGAGCCACACCACTGACCTTAGAGGTATATAATGGGTGTTTGTTGATGTTAAGGATGGATAGTATGCCTTGGTGATTGGTTTGGAGTGATTGTAAAATGGAAACGATCGAGTTATAGCCGTCGTAATTTCAATTTTTTGTTATCCCTTAACAACAGTTAAGCCCGAGACCATAAATTCATTTTTTTAGAAGTACCACTGACTATGGTTGTGTAGGTATGGATGTCTAGTTTATTTTGCCACAAGAATCGAGTTAAAAGAGTTTACGGTTTAAGAGTTATGCTAGTTTTAGTGAAAGTTGTTCAAGGGATTTCATCGCAGAAATGTAACCACTTTGATGCTAAGTTCGAGACCCTTAAAAGTCGATCTAAAATGTGAAATTTTGAGGATAAATGCTAAGGTCAATTAGCAAAGTATGTGCGAAGGTTTCGAGTCAAGAAGATTATTTTTTGATTTTATAAAAATGCGTCAGCCGAGGTTGCGCAAGTAGAAAAGCCCTTTAAGGAGATGACACTATTCATTACTAAACCCCTGCCCTGTTTTGTAAATTACGAAAAATGGGTCTTCTGACCAGAGCCAAATCTTGAGTTAGTTATCTTCTAGACATTCTCTAGATCGTGCATGCGAAAACGGTGCGTCATTTGAGTTAACGGTTATCGAGATACTCGAACGTTTTAGTAAAAATGGTGCAACTAGTAAAAATCCGCAATTGACCCAACTTTGAAAATACATTTTACCTATCTAGACCCGTGCTTTCGAATCAAGATTTTTATAATAAATATTACAAATACCAAAGATGATTTTAGAAGTGGGTTCGTATTTAAATACGTTTCCAGTGATTTATTAAAAGTATTGGAGTGCGAGTCAAGGATTACTAATTTTCAGGAAAGTCAACTCTAGAAGTGCTACTTTGACCAACCGTTTTGGCTAAGTTAAAAGAGGAATTTCGAGTCGACTAAAACACGAGACTTGTTAAGAATTATCAAGAAAACATATAGGTGTAAAGAACAAGGTTATAAATGGATAAGTATAACTTGAATTTGAGGAACGCTCTCGGACTAAACTTGTGACTTAAGAGTTCGTTGATTAACATGAACTTAGTATGAGTCTAGAGGGACCCCTTAATGCCTTGTTTGTGATTTGCTTAAGTGTTTAAGCGTTAAGTTATAAGTGAATCGCATAGGGGATTGATTGAGTGTTTTCTTTTACTTGTTTAGATTTGAACATCGTCACGAGCTCGTACTGCATCTAGAGTACCAGGCAAGTTTACTAGTTCATACTCTATCATTCGGAGTATTTATATATTTTAAAAACATAATTATGCTGATTAAGTTTTCGATCCATAATTGCAAGTATTCTATCTAGTTGTTAAATTTTGATATTGATGAAATTAAACGCATGTATTTTATTTATTGTTCAAACAGTTCATCCGGATAATATAGATGATAGTAGTATATCTTAGGATAAGGAGGCGTACTCATCCTCTACCAGTAGCACTTAGGGTGAGGAGGCGTACTCATCCTCTACCGATAGAAAACATAATGATTAGCGTAAAAGATATGAGACGGCCGAGCCAGTATATCTTAGGGTGAGGAGGCGTACTCATTCTCTACCATTATATCTTAGGGTGAGGAGGCGTACTCATCCTCTACCAGTATATCTTAGGGTGAGGAGGCGTACTCATCCTCTACCAGTAGCGCTTAGGGTGAGGAGGCGTACTCATCCTCTACCGGTAGCAAACAGCAGCTGTAATAGGACTGATCATCCTTTACGGATAGATGACAAGGGAAATCTCCGGAATAGGGTCCATCAGTAGTAATGGAAGTATATAATCGCCCAATGTATATGGGTAATATTCAGTATGGCGGAGAAACCAAGGATTCATTTCTTTAGAAGTATTGATGTATATTTATTTATATATATATATATATATATATATATATATATATATATATATATATAAATATAGTATTCAAAAAGGGTGGAGAACATAGGAGTGCATTATGCCACCTACGTATGTAAATGGCGGGATTCTTTTTCTAAATTGCATCTTTTGGGAAATTATGTTGTTAGTAATCAAAATATACGTTATATATATATATATATATATTCTGGTGATATAAAATTTGCTGCGCATTTTTGGCTCATTCTTGCTATTTTAAATATTCTAAAACAGCGGCGTCCGGAGCAGGCACTAGTGTGGCGAACCGAGATAAAGGAAAGGGGAAAAGCAACTAATTCAACGCATTAGTCTTTCAGTATCTGAGAAGGGTGTGAGCTGGAAAGTAGTTGTTTAATGCTCTATTATCTAGTATTTTGAAGTTGTAATAATATTTCAGAGATTCTGGGAAGTGAACTTGATATGTAATAACTTTTGGATTATTAAGTACTTGTTCTATGACTATAACCCATGGACTAATTATGGAGTTTATTACGAATATTATTGTAGATTATATTGTGAGCAGGTGATTGAATATTCCGCAAGAGATGTGACGACCTGGATTCCTGTAGGGAATTTGGAGGTGTTACACATCGCGTAAGAACATTTAATCAAAATATTTGTGAATAAAATACCTTCACATGTTATTTTTACTTGAAACTTTGAGAATGTCATTAAAATAATTAAAAGAATTTGAGAAAAAAAATTCATGATTTAATGAGAACTTTTTTCCGAAACCCCTGAAAATAGTTCGGCTTTTATTTCAGGGTTTGAGAAAAGTTGTCCAAATTCATAGAAATCTATGGGTCGATTTTGACAATACGTTTTATGATATATTTGAAGACTTTTGGCTTTGGTCTCATATTTTTTTAAATTGTTTTGAAGAAAATCAAACGAAATGGGTTTGTCGCATAGTTACGTGTTTTTCTGCTTTTATCGTATTAATAGAAACTTCCAATATTTTATTATTTGCATTTATCACATTTTGATTTGCTGGAGCATATCTAGGAAAGTGTCAAGAAGTTGCTTTATGCTTTTTGTATTTTTATTACTTGTTTGACACTTGTCTAATGTCTATTTGTCCTTAAACCCCTAAACTTGCCTATAAATACTTCCCCACCTCACTCATTTCTCTTGAGCATTTTTTGTCCTAGAAGTGCTGGTATTTTCTCTCTAGAAACTCAGACTTTTAAAAGTACCAAAATCCTCCAAAAGATTGGATAACAAAGCTTTGCTTCTTCATTTTTCAACATCTTTTTAAACTTTGTTGTTAGTCCATTTCTTGCACTTCTAAACACCACTCGGCCACTTCATTTTTGGTGCAGCTCTTTAGTTCGTTTTTGACAGTTCCCAAAGTGTTCTTAAGTGAGGTTTGAGTCACCATTTTATCATCCTTGAATATCTTTCAAGTGGTGCTTATTTAGGTCTTGTTTTGGTGATGTTTTTGGTCCTTTTTCTTGCTCATCTAGGCACTCTCGAGCATTCACTTTTAGCAACCCTCTTGCAGGCAGTTTTTAAGTGTTCCTGTATGTGTCTTTGAGTCACCAAAGTAACCTCCTTGAATACCTTTCTTTTGGTACTCCATTCGGCCTTGTTTTAGTGTTGTTTTAGGCGTCGGATCCTAACTCGTATCTCTTGTAATTCTCTCTTGTTTAGAGGAGCTTGAACCTTTGAAGGTCAAGAGTTATAAGCTAGTTATTTGCTTGCAAAGTATATATTTGTTCTTGTTATTGTTGGATCTACTTGCTGTATACTTGTGCTTAAGCTTTCTTATACTTTGTCACTAAAATATACATTTGTTCTTGAATATTTTCGTGTAGTGTATATTGACAATTTGTAAGATTTTTAGAAGAGTTTCTTGAAGTGTTTCTAAGCTCTTCTTTAAGTCCTTGACAACCTCTCGGTGGATATTTGGTTAAAAGGTAAAGAATTATCTTTTGATTTATGCTTAAATTGCATAAATTAATTTATATCTTAAGTGGTTTAAACTTATTACATTTGAAGTCAAAAGAAAGGTTCTTATTATCTTGGTTTATATAAGTTTCTTGAACTTTAACTTGAGCTCAAATCTTTAAGGACTAAATCAAGGTATCTTGAATTTGTTTCTTGACTGAAATTAAGTTCAAATAATTCAGAAACTACTTGAATATCACTCGGCCTAATACTTATATATATATATATATATATATATATATATATATATATATATATATATATATATATATATATATATATGCTAGCGTTCAAATAGAAACCAACCTTAGAATAGAAACTAGAAACCTACACTAAATAAATTATATTTCATTTATTTTAATGGCCCCGCTAGGGGCACCTTCACAAAAAACGTTTAAAATTCTTGGCTCTATTCAACAAAAATATAAAAAAAAACGTGGCACGTGAACAGTAACTTTTTTTAAAATTTTTTTATTTTTTTATATTTTTGTTGAATAGAGACAATAATTTTAAACGTTTTTTGTATTGGAGTACCCCTAATTTGGTCATTAGATTAGCTTGAAATATTTAATTTAGTTTTAGTTTCTAGTTTCTATTCTAAGTTAGTTTCTATTAGAACAAGACCCTATATATATATATATATATATATATATATATATATATATATATCATGAGAAAAGTTCTATGGAGTACTATTTTATTGGAGTACTTGGAGTACATATACGTTCTGCATTCAAAATATTTTAAAAATTATTATTTTGCAAACCTTGTTATATAAACCAAACCATACCAAACATACCCAGTATATCCCGCTCAAAGCAGGGTCTGGGGAGGGTAGGTTGTACGCAGACCATACCCCCACTTTTAGAGCGGGGAGGCTATTTCCGTGAAGACCCTCGGCTGAGTGCACAACAAACATAGAGTGTGGACAAAACAACGGAAATGATACGGAAATGGACAATGACATACCTGAGGCCCATGGCGTTCTCCACATGGGACCTACCTGTGTGCGCGGATTTGAGATACTCCTAGCTTGATGCACTCCATCCACACGGAAAGTCCCGCACCAAACCAAGCTCCCTGCAACTGCAAAACCAGAAAACAGAAGACACTGAAAACGAAAAAGTGAGAACGCTAAAGCCGAACTTCTACATAATCGCTAACCGAGACAAGGCAACTCTGAGGCTCTCGACAACAGAGCCACAACCTAAAAGGGAATCCACCACTTTGATACGCCGCCTCCAAGAACACCTATCCGCGAGCATGGACTCATTTAAGTCTAGGGCCTTCAAATCCATCCGGAGCTGCTCTTCCCACGACCTCCTCGGCCTGCCTCTCCTCCTCGCCCCAACCACCGCCAGACTCTCGACCCTCCTAACTGGGGCTTCAGCCCGCCTCCTCCGAACGTGGCCGAACCATCTCAACCTTCCTTCCCTTACTTTCGCCGAAAAAGGCGCCACTTCAAGCTCACTCCTAAACACCGAGTTCGGGATTCTGTCCAACATCGTGCGCCCACAAGACCACCGCAACATCCTCATTTCAGCCCCTTCCAACTTGATTACGAGAGCCTTCTTCTCCGCCCAACACTCAGAACCATACAACATCGCAGGACGGATAGCCGCTCTATAGAATTTCCCTTTCAACTTTAAAGGGACTTTCTTATCGCACATTACCCCTGACGCTGCCCTCCACCTTAGCCACCCAGCCTTGATACGATGCGAGACATCGGCTTCAATCTCACCTTCCTTCTGGATGATCGAACCCAAATATTTGAATTTATCCGTCTGCGGGACAATCTGGTCTTCAATCCTAACCTCCACCCCTTCTTCGTTGGACTCACCACTGAAGTTACACCAGAGATACTCGGTTTTAGAACGACTCATACGTAACCCTTGGGACTCCAACGTAGATCTCCAAAGTTCCAATTTGTCGTTCACCTCCCTCCTCGATTCCGCCACTAGGACGATATCATCCGCGAAGAGCATGCACCAAGGGACAACATCTTGAATCCCCCGCGACATGACATCAAGGATAAGGGCGAAAAGAAAAGGACTCAGGGCCGACCCCTGATGAAGCCCCATCTCAACCGGGAAGAAACTGGAGTCCCCCACTGGGGTCCGAACGCAAGAACTAGCTTGGGAGTACATGTCTTGGATCACCCTAACGAGCGCCGACGACACTCCCCTCTCCTCAAGGCTCTTCCAAATAGCTTCACGGGGGATGCTATCATAGGCCTTCTCAAGATCAATGAACACCATATGGAGGTCTTTGCGACTTTCCCTGAACTTCTCCATAAGGCGTCTGACGAGATGAATGGCCTCGATCGTTGATCTCCCAGGCATAAATCCAAATTGATTCTCTGAGATTTCAACTTCTCTTCTAAGCCGACTATCAACCACTCTCTCCCAAAGTTTCATAGTGTGACTGAGTAGTTTAATACCCCGGTAGTTACTACAAATTTGAGCATCGCCTTTATTCTTGAAAAAAGGGACCACAACACTACGCCTTCATTCAGCTGGCATCTCATCACCCAAGAGAAGAACATTGAACAGATCTGCTAGCCATTGGACGCCAACCTCACCAAGACAAAGCCAAACCTCGATTGGGATAAGATCCGGACCAACCGCCTTCCCTCTTGCCATCTTTTGTAAGGCACCCTTGACTTCATCCTTGCTGATGCGCTCACAGGGAGCGAAGGGAATCACAGGCGAAGGATAGCCCTCTTGAACCACACCGGTACCACTCCTCCTAGCCTCGTTGAAAAGATTATGGAAATACGAACTCCACCTGTCCTTAATAGCATCTTCATTCAACAGAACTAGGCCTGAATCATCTTTAACAAACTTAACAGAACCCAGGTCGCGCCTCCCTCTCTCCCTAGCTTTAGCTAGCTTAAAGATGGCATTCGCTCCTTCCTTGGTATCTAGGCGCTTGTACAGCCCTTCATATGCCTCCTCTTTAGCTTTCGCCACCGCCTTCTTTGCCTCTCGTCTCGCCACCTTGTATGCTTCCAACTTCCGAGTCTTCTCTGGCCCTGTGCCACACGATAAAAGCTCTTTAAAGAGCGCCAGTTTAGCCCTAGCCTTCTTTTGAACCTCCTCGTTCCACCACCATGACTCCTTATGACCACTGAACCTATCTGAGGAAACCCCCACCACCTTCTCGCCCACACTCCGAATGGCCTTTGCCATGATGGACCACCTGTGGTTGGCATCTCCACCACTCGCAAAACAACCTTCGTTGAGCAAAGCCTCCCTGAATTCCGCTGCCTTCTCGCCCTTCAAGTCTTTCCAAAGGATTCTAGGTCTAAACTCTCTCTTTCTGTGCACCACTCGACCCCCCATGGAAAGATCCAAAGCCAACAACCGATGCTGGGAAGCGCACGCCTCACTCCTGAACACCTTGCAGTCCACGCAAGCTCTAACGTCCCGGCTGCGCACAAGAAAGTAATCGATTTGAGTGCTGCGACCCCCACTACTAAAGGTGATGAGGTGCTCGGCCCTCTTCTGGAACACAGAATTCGCAATAACCAACTCCTGGGCCGTGGCAAACTCCAACAAGGCGGACCCACCGACATTCCTTGACCCGAAGCCAAAACCCCCATGCGCCATGGGAAAACCATCTGACCTCTCGCCGATGTGACCGTTGAAATCGCCACCCAACACTAAAAATTGGTCTGCAGGCAAACTACCTACCAGCCCGTCTAAACAAACCCAAAAAGCTTCCTTCTCAGAATCACCCAAACCGCCTTGCGGGGCGTACGCACACACCACATTCACCACAAACTCCCCCACCACCACCTTGACGGCCATGATCCTGTCATTGCATCTAATCACTTCCACGACGTTGTCTTTAAGGTCTTCCGCCAAAAGAATACCCACTCCGTTCCTCGAGCTGGCTAGACCTGAATACCACA
Source organism: Saposhnikovia divaricata (assembly GCA_036435485.1). NCBI lineage: Eukaryota > Viridiplantae > Streptophyta > Magnoliopsida > Apiales > Apiaceae > Saposhnikovia > Saposhnikovia divaricata. The sequence goes on along the minus strand of CM071597.1, from coordinate 86,596,879 downwards.
ATTTATACCCGTTCGCTTCTCTTGACCGCGCCCCCTTCCACCTCGTCTCTTGGATACACGCCACATCCACTCTACGCTTCTTCAACACGTCCACTAGCTCCAGAAATTTGCCTGTCAAGGTACCTAAATTCAAACTCCCCACACGCAGATTACGCAACATCGACAAACCTAATAAACCAGCGCAAACCACGAACCAGAAACAGCAAACGGTAAGTAATAAAAATGAAACAAACGAATTACAGTAAAAACAAACGAACACAAATATATAAAGCAGAACAAACACCAAAACAAGGAAAAAGAAAATAAACAAGCAAATAAAAACGAGAGGCAAAACGGAAAAAAAACAAAAAGAAAACAAACGAGCCCACAATACAAACAGAACAGAAAACACAACAAATACATAAAAACAGAACAAAGAAGGGAAAGGGCGAACTAAAAAAAAGAAAAATGGACTGCAGCAAATGGTGGGGGCGAGAAACAATAAGTGAAAAAAAAAAGGGTTGGGAAAAGGGGGGTTGCGACGGGGGGGAGGGGTGGTGAAAGCGAGAGGGTCGAGAGAGCTAAAGAGAATGAGAGACGGGGAAAAGTGCGAGGCTAAATGGAGTTGAGGTCGAAGAGATTAAAATGGTGGTGGTCTTAAGTGAATGAAGGGGGATGCGTAAGTGGGAGGAGGGGGGGTTGGAGGTAACGGGGATAGGCAGAGGGAAGGGGAATGGTGTGGTTAAAATCGAAGGGAGGTGGTGCTGTCAGAAATGACGAGGTTACAAGAGAAGCCGAGGGCGGCGATGGGGAGTAGTGTTGAAAGTATGATAGGTGAAATGGATGGAGGCCCGGAAAGAGGACGACAGTGGGGGGAGGGATGAAGACGAGGCGACGGAGATGCAGGGGATAGAGTTGCGGTTGGGGTGGGAAGAAGACGCGGCTGCAAACCTTGTTATATGAATATCATAATTTCATTGAAAATCTTGAAAATCATATATGTTTTGCAATATGTTCATCTTGAAAATCTTTTATGTTTTGCAATCAGAACATATATGTTTTGCAACCCAAATGTGTTTCGCAGAACAATTCATTTTGCAATATTTTGTTAGCAAAACATACAAAATTTTCAAGATTTTCAATGAAATGGTGATATTCATGTATTAGCTTTGCAAAATAATAAAGTTTGCAAAATTTTGAATGCAAAATGTATACGTACTCCAAGTACTCCAATTAAATGAGTACTCCATAGAATTTTACTCATCGTATATATATTATATTATATTATATATATATATATATATATATATATATATATATATATATATATTAATATATTTTCTTGTCATTTAAATTCTTGTAAATGTATGTTTAATTTTACGCATGATAGCGTGGTAAAAGCCTAATATATAGCATATTTTTTTAACAATTCTCACATTTGCGAGTTGATACTAATTTAACGCATAGTAACGTGACGAAAGTCAAATTATAGTAATAATATATTTTCGGGCTTGTGTTTTAAAATATTATATTCAACCATTTTATTAAACGCCTCTTCTATGGAATGCATTTTACAATTTGTTCAGATTTGGTAGGAAACGAAGATTGAGGAGAGGTAACCATGTATCGCAAGAGAGAATTACCAAAATGCCTATTTTTCACAAGTTTTTGCCCAAAATATTGATTTTGAAAAAAATGGCCCGAAATACTGACGGGATACGGAAAATCGTCCTCCGTGTTAGCATAATACGGAACACCGTGTTCCATATTATGCATGATACGGAACACCATCTTCCGTGTTAGCATGATACGGAACACGGTGTTCCGTATCCGTGCATGATACGGAACACGGTGTTCCGCAACACCCCATGATACGGAACACGGTGTTCCGCAACACCCCTCATATCACGGTAGACGGTGTAGCGTTTTCAGTCAGTAAAAAGGGCCAGCATGGCTCCCATATGAATATTTTGGGCCATCACCCGTATGGCAAACGATGGGGAAATTAATTTTATAATATATTTTAGACATAAGCTAATCAAAGTTTGCATAAGAATTTTTGTGATAAAATTATTTCTAAAAAAAGAGTAATGTCGAAATTCATGTAACATGAAAAAAATTTCAAAGGAACAAAGTGGAAAATTCGAAAGAAATAAATCAACAAATCTTTTCAGCAGGCGCTGTTTTGAAAGGACAACGAAGTGAAGCCCCGAAATTTGGAGGACATTTAATTTAATGTATCTTTAACTTTGTTCTTATTAAAAAAGATGACAAATATTTAATTTTAACAAATAGATATTTGGGAAGAATTTTAAGAAATGTTTTGCAATTGTTACCATTTTTCTTCAATCTTGCATATAAAAGAGAATCTATTAAAATAATTTGAATTAATGATAGAAAGATGTACATCCAGTAAGAGCATCTCCAAGGGTAGAAAACTGTTAGCTAAAATATCTATGTGTCACCCCATATATCATCTAGGTGGTCCTTTTAGATGATATGTAAAAAATATTGCACTCCAACCATCAGCCCTTAGCAAAAAGAATATAGATAACCATGTATGATTCGATATATTTGTTGAACTAAAAAGACTTTTAGGTATAATTTTAGCTTAACATAATTATACATAACACCATTGGAGTGTATATCTGCACTTTAGCAAAAAAATTGTATAATCCATTTAGATAAGCATTATAGCTAAAAAATTTAAATTTCAGGAGATGCTCTAATAGAGCAAAAGCAGTGAACTATACTACTATAGTGTAACAAAAATTACAATAAATCAAAAAAGGCATATCATCCTTAATCACTGATCAGCGAACCAAGATGTTTGATAATAACCCAAAATAAACTTGTTCAACAGACAACAATAAGATTATAATAAGAGCAATGCTAATAAGATTATAATAAGAGCAACGAAATGGTTCCCGAAATTATTCCCGAATGCCAAATGTCATCTTTTCATTTGTGGAGCGCATATTAATACATGGAGGGCCTTTCTATTTTTAAATTACATATCCAATCACATATTGCCAACTAAACATTTGGGAACAGTTTTGGGAATTTATTTGGGACCCTAGCATTTCTCTTATAATTATCATGATAATCCTTTAATTTGTTAATCATACATGCACGAGTAAACTAAAGAACAGAGACAATTTAACTCCGGCAACGTGTAATGGCACTGCAGCCACGGTTATAGGGGTTAGCTTCAGCACCTTGTTTGCAGTTATAGTAGGATGCACCTCTCTTTGAACAAGGAACATTATTTTTCTGCAGAGCTGCATAGCTTATGTAGTTGCTGGTGGCTAGTATGCGCCTGTTGCTTTCAGAATCCATTTCGAACTCTTCTCCTCCCATGCACTCAGCGATGGAGCCTTTGCACCCCTGTTTTAAGTCCATCCAGTCGTAGCCACTCGCAGAGGATGAAACCATTGTCGAGACGAATAGAGAACATAGGATGATCAGAAGTAAGCTAGAAGAATTTGTCATTTTTTGTTGAAGAATGAGTAGTTCTTTTTGTTTTCCTCCTCTAGCCTTGAAAACCAAATGCTTTGCTGTTTAATATTTGACACGATAACTTGCTGGCAGAAGGCCATTTAAAGTAGTCTCGAGAATATTTTGGTATTGGTCTTATGTGGTGATATTTACCAAACTGCCACGCCAACTAAACATTATATTTTCGGATAAGCACTCCGAGTATCATAAATTCAGTCAATGAACCATAATCATATTCTGTAAGTAAGAATAAATTTTAATCATTAGGCATGTCTGATCGCAGAGATTCGAATTTAAACTTTTGTACTTGTTATAATGTTCCGAGTTTCCATTTTTTTTTTGTCCAAAATGAGGTAAATCAAGGTGGCATACTGTCTGTCAAAGCTTTATAAATTAGTAACTCCGGTACCAGAAAATTTTACAATAAGTAATTTCGAAACCAGAAAATTTATTGATATTTCAGGTTTAATATTAATTTATCATATTTATTAGATTTTAATCTGAAAGTAAACTATATACATCATCCAATAGTTTATTAGAAAAATAATAAGGTGAACCGGGGGACAAATAGAGAAATCATCTAGTAGCTTCTGAACTCGCATCAAAATACACGAGTAGGAAAAATAATAATAATGTTGTCAATAAAAATTATCAAAACACCTACCACAAAGACAAAATAAAAAAATAAAATTCAAGTGCGTTTAGCAGCATAATATTCAAAGAAGGTTCTTATTGTTCTACTGAATTTTTTGAGTTCCCATTTCAGATTTCCATATAATTTAGTTGCAATGACTCTTTCAAAACCTACTAAAGAGAGGGATATATATGTTAAGAAAGAATAACAACTACTATCATATCATATGGAGACCAGTTCAAATTCATATCAAATTTATTGGTCACGCGTTCCCTCTTACCAAACCCATTTTAATCTTTTCCTCGTATGATGGCAAATATCATACTAGCAAATTGGTATTACAATATACATTACATACATACAGGCACCAGAACAGCCTAAATCTTTCATTAAAATATTTTACCAGCTTTCATTCGATTACAATATATCAACCCATGTATACATATATTCTTCAGTCAAATGTCGGAAAAAGCACCGTCTCCAAGTTGCTTATATAAAATGGTACCAAAGTCATGGTTTAAATGTTATATTAGATTACTAATGCACCTTAGTCAGGTTAGATACAGCTAATCTAGAAATTTAATTGCATAACATAATTTATCAATCAAGATCCTTCTATTTCATACGGGAGACGATAGCACTCCAGTTTTCATATGGGAAACAAGACCAAACCCTACTAGAGAAGGCAACATTTAGCTCAGACTCTAATCTACAATATCTTCCTGTATTAACTGCAAAAAGAAATTTAAGATGACCCTTGAGGGATTGCCAAGGGTTTTAAATTTCAGGAGAAAACTTTAAGATGATATAACTGCAAGGTGATTAGAATTAGAGCATCTAAGATTTAACTATTTTGCTCATGTGCTCATTCCATTGTTTCCGTAATTTGGGGTGTTTTGAAAAATGTACAACTTACAACTACATACATGTATTATACACATGCTTAGAGAAACAATGGTGAACTTGATTATAGTGTGCTTGAAAGTTGAGAACCTATATTTATTCTTCTATTACACAAAGCATTAGTACATAACAACTCAAGACAAATGAGTGGAGAAAAGACAGAATGGGAAACTCACACGTCTGTCCCAGGTCACGATGACGTAAAAGTCCTAGGTCACATCGACCTCACCTTTCAAGTTTGCTCAGCAATGCATCCATTGGTGGCAGTTCCTCAACAATTTGTTGCCAGTCAGGCATACCCTAAAAAACGGAAAACCGATAAACAAGAATTAGGGAGTATAATTTTGATAAAGAGAACCATGGAACATGGAGATGATAAGTGACGTTTTCTCTAAAGGATTCGTCTATGCGACATCATCTCCTTAATATCTTGGTTAATGTGAACTTAATCACATCAAAGATACCAAGAGAAAAACCATTCTTCAAATGATTTTTAACCATGAATTTACAGTTCGAATCACATTTATGCCTGTCTGAACCTGTCCAATTCCATAATTTTATGTTTACACACATACATATGCAAAACACATAGCTGACTTGAAGTCTTGTGTATGTTTGTATTATCTGTACCAAGATAAGTTTCCACAATGCCATATTCCACAAAATTAAATACTAATCGATTTCAAGCTGAACCAGTTAACCACTAACATCTAGGAAGACAGATTTAAAAGGAGAAAAATGTAGCTGAAGCATTCCAACATGAGGCACTTACCCTTCCAGATCTTCGAACTCTATGTTTACACACATACATATGCAAAACACATAGCTGACTTGAAGTCTCGTGTATGTTTGTATTATCTGTACCAAGATAAGTTTCCACAATGCCATATTCCACAAAATTAAATACTAATCGATTTCAAGCTGAACCAGTTAACCACTAACATCTAGGAAGACAGATTTAAAAGGAGAAAAATGTAGCTGAAGCATTCCAACATGAGGCACTTACCCTTCCAGATCTTCGAACTCGGCCATCTAACCGCAGTAAAATGTACACATCCTCCCCAGGAGTAACTCCTTCAGACATTTGTTGCTCTCTTATCCACCTGATTATGTATGGACAATTTTTATTATAATGTGCTGAAATTAACTTGAAAGTTGAGACAATATTATATGGAAGCTAGTTGAGTTCAAACTTCAAAAGAGTGTTGCTAATGAAACAGACTAAGACTGACCTTTCCCACTCAGAGGGTGATACCACCTCAGCCTTAAAACGAATTTCAGCTTTCAATTTTGATTTTGTAGTAATTGACTGAGCTCGCTTCTCAAAATCTTCCTACCATAGTGTCAATAAGCGATTAAAGTGTCAGAGAAAGTCTAAAATTTGAACAAGATTAGAAAATATGTTTCACTTTAAACATGTGATCCTTTATATAAGTGTTTTGACTGCTGGCAGCATGCACTTATAAAAGCATGTGGCGTTTTGTATCTATGATACTCTTGCTTAACCTTACAATAGTTTAGGAGTCAAACCTAGCTGACACAAACAGAAAATGTTACTGTGGCAATGGGAGTTCTGTAGTCTTACCCCTATAGAAGGAAGAGAGGCAGGTGCTTTCTTGGTACCAAAACCTTTCTTTTCCAATATCGGTACACTACTTTCACCCCATATCACAGGAACCAAAAGTACACCTCGTCTAAGGAGCTCAGTTCGGTACCTTTCAGCCTTCCGGACTGCGGATGACACAACTTCTTTCTTTCCAGCCAATATAACCTATACATATACCAGTTAGACCATTAGAACTTGATAAGACGAGTTTGAGCAAAATTATATAATGTAGCTTCAAGATTAAAAACATATATCAGAGAAAAGCAGCCGGTCTAGTAAGATAATTGCTGTAATTATAGATTCAAATGTCAACTTCCCCAAAAAATAGAGCATGTCTTTGCACGACAACTATATAAGTAAACCAAGAACTGAACTGCAATGAAATTTCAAAATGATTTTGTTTTGGGTAAAGGTCAATTACAGAAATTTAAAGAACACACAAACATGCCCACACATGCCCTCACTGGGATTCAAACTCTCAACCTTTTACTACCAACAGGGGAGAGGTATCTGCTAGGCTAAGCCTTGCTGACAAATTTCAGAATGCTGGGTGCTAGCTAAAACGTGTGAGTAGAAGATATTGGGGTTGAGAAGACTAAACTGAGCAGAATCTGCAGAAGTCTTTGAACTTACAAAACTCTGTTGAACCTAATAGAATTGTGGGTTGTAAATAAACCAGTCCCACTACCAAATTGGAACGATCGGTAAAAAACCAGAAAAGGAGTCTTACGGAGAGCAGATTGTAGAAATGAATTCAGAGAAACTTCTGTTGAGTAAAATCTACTAAACCTATGGAGTTGTAAACCTTCCACTGTAGGCTGTGTTGGAAGGGAACAGAGTATAAAGTCAAATTTGCTAATGATTGTAGGACTAAGTGTATAATTAGTCCCAGTACCGCACTAGTAAAATGATCTACAGTAGGTTGTGACTGGTGAAGAAAACAAGACAGGGAGCCATCTTAAGAGGAGAAGGGTAGTTTAAGTGAGACATTTTGTGTTATGAGTGGTCAAATTAATAAAAAACCTGTACAGAAAATGAGGAAAGAAAGCATAGTCATAAGCATAACTAGGGCACATAAAGACGCAGCACTACATAATAGCACCTCTAGCTGAGAATTAAGCTATCATCTCTCCAAAGTTCCTAATAATAGAAAAGATGCCGAGATGTAGGACCTCGGTGGTTCAGATGAGAATTCTTAAAAAAATTACAGCTCAAGACAAATAAGTCGTTCACCTTCTATTTGTTGCTTTAAACAATAGCTGATTCTATGACAAAGTTTGTGTCAATAGACAATAGTGAGCATTAGATAGCAGCAAAATTATGGGTTGATGATGAATGTGTGATGTATAGATTTCCAAAAAAAAAAGAGGGTATGCAATTTTAGTGTCTAAGATCGCAAAAATTGAGAAACCCAAATAAGTAAGGAGTAGTGTTGGTACTAACAGGCCTGGTAGTGTCTCGTAATTGAACGAGTTCGACAACTCGACTAGTAGAAAGGCGCAAAGGTAACCTTGATAGAGTTTCATTTCGTGATATTTGTGTAAGTTGTTCCTCCTCTTTCTTGTTTTCCCACAAAATCAATGCTACAAAGACCACAATACCTGCAAATTGGCTGGTTTAAAATATTAGTCATTCTGAAAAGCAAAGTGTTGTTTAATGTTAAGGTAAGATTACAAGAAATTGCTGCAAAGTAGAACACAGTCTACCTCCAACATTGATGGCAGCATTTCCAGCAGTTGGCAAGATATCAGGAGCTCCATCGCCACCTTTAAATGCAAGAATAAGCCTGGGTATAGTCAAGAAGAGAGAAATTCCTGCAGCTGCAGTGAATGCCACATAGAAGAACCTTCTAACACCCCGGAATGGAGCTTGGACTTCACTTATGAGTTTCAGATCTCTTCGAAAACTGTTACCTATATCTTCCCCACCCAGCATAGCCTGCACATAAACATTAAGTATTAGTGATATATATGTTTTGAAGTAAGGCCCAAAGTTGACTTACTTTTAAACTTTCAGTATCCTTTATTAATACTCTGTTTTAGTGGGATTGGAAAATACCTGGTAACCCACTTATAAATTAGTTCACAGTTTTGAACAATCTAAAATATAATAATAAAATGTATTGAGGTATTCTACAAACCTCTTCTTGCAATTCCTTAAATTCAGGTAAAGCTCTGAAGGAGGCTAAATCTGGATCATTGAGAATAGTTCCAAACTTGAGGTCAAAATCTTTTAAAGCAATCCGGAGACACTCAGCTGCTTTCTTCCCTTCCCCTCTTCATTTAAATAATTATAACAACAGTATTTGCATAAATATTACTTTGTTTATATGCTCATTGTCCAAGAGAACACTTAAAGGTAAAGTCAGACAGAAAACTACACAAATGAAAGATGCAGAAAATGTAAATAGCTAAAAAATTTACAAGCACAGACGAAACAAACATTGGTACAGATATGTTATAATCTGATATTTTAGTATATACTGAAGGCCAGAAATCCCCTCTCTTGTATGGTTCTTGCAACATTATATATAGTTTCATATGGATATGGTGGAGTACTGGGAAAATTTTGGTCGAAGTGAAGGATTTAGGAACTTAAAAGAGAAATATAAAGCTGCAAATAAAAGATTTTACCTGTAGGCATGACAACAGGCTTTGTTATAAAGTGCAGCTTGAGACTCCACAGAATTTGGATTTAAAGTGAGTGCTGTTTCAAACTGACTAAGGGCATCATTAACCTGGGAAATAAAAAAAAATTGGACATGAAAACAGCTCCCTGTTCTGATGATACATATCAAATCTGCAACATTTGTCAGTTTGGCTATACAAATTTATTAATAAGCTACTTTTACCAAACTGATTTTTCTTAACCATATTTGCATATTTAAGTTTTATACCAAGGTTGGGTACTCACACTTGGCTGATTAGTCAATCATAATAGTGTCAACTGTCAAGCCAATGTATAAGGAATTTGATGATTTTACATCACTGAAGAATAAAACGAGTGATAATAAAACATTTCTAATGAGGAATATACAAAGTACATGTTCATATTAAAAATCAATGTCCGCCATTTCATTGGAATAGTATCAACTGTCAAGCCAATGTATAAGGAATTTGATGATTTTATGTAAGAACCCAGATTTTGGGTGGAATTAAAACTTTTATGTATTTAATGATGTAAGAACGAATAGTGGTTATGGCTACAATGTAATAATTGATATTTGGAAAGAATGAATGGAATTCAGCTTTATTATTTCTATGTCTTGAAGAATGCTAAAGGGTGACAATATAGGTAAGAATAATCTATCTTCTAAGGGAATAAGATATGGCAATTTCAAGCAGGAGAATATTCTCATGTCATCCAGATCGATAACGATTAATCCAGTAGTTCCGTAAAAAGGTTAAGGAACGATCGAAAGGAAATACGGACAATTGCACAACCCTAAGAGAATAAGGAATGAATAGTGTTTTGGTGGGAGTATAGAATAATATGAGATGACACTATATAGAAATATTCGGAACGGATTTCCGAGTTCGTATTAGTGATCCAGGGGGAAAATAAGTGTATGTAAAAGCTGTCGGATTCTGAAAAACCGTACTTTTATTTTCTCCGAAAGTTCCCTGGACACTGATAGCCTTAAGTATTTAACGAATGGATTTAAGGGAAATAAATTGGAAAGTTAGAAAGAAAGATGAAGAATGATAGTATTAATATTAGAAAGATTCCCGGTAAACCCTAAATAGAAATCTGCGAAATATTCCTACGAACGATCAATCGAAACGGGTAATAACCGGACACAGAATCAAGCAGAGAAAGCAAGATACATGTATGTGCAAGTGGATGGAGTAATAGAAACCAAAGTATGTCACATGTAAGTCAACTACAAGCTAAGTGGTATAAGTGCATTTTTGCAAAAAGGATGTGCTTAATAAGGAACCTACACTTGTCATAAGATAAAGCACCAAGATTAGGCTAGTGGAGTATGATGTAATCACTTTAGGATAGATATTATCTTAAGACAACACCTAATAATTCATTTCCACCAAGCCAAGAAAGAAACCAAAGCAAAACTCTCCATTTCTTCTTTGAAACACAACTCTCGGCCAAGGTGCTAGAAGAGGAGGTTCCCACCATTGTTTGTTCTTCTAATTTTTAGGGTAAGTACTTCATATCATGGCTTAGATCCCCTAGAAATTTCAGCCTCAAATTCACTTCCTTTCATTTTCAAATAAATCATCAAAGGTGATGATGAATAGTGTTTCCAAGAACTAATCTTTATTTTTCTTGTTTTCATGGTTGATCCTAGCTAAGTTAAGGCTATCCAAGGGCAATACCAAGCTTTGTGAGGCTATTACATACTACAAGGAAGGTATAAGACTTGAAAACCCTTGCTCTACTTTGAGTTTTAAGCATGTTCTTGAATGGATCTAGCTTAGTTATGATTATGTTCATGTTATAAGCATGTTTAGTTAGTGATTTAGTGATTTGATTAACATGATGAGTTTGATACTAAGATCAGTGGCTTCTGGACTTGTTGAGGTGCTTATTATGTGTATAAGTTGATTAGATGCCCGGTGTGGCTTGGTTGTTGCGTAATGAATTTTAGAACGCTCGATTCGTAGCCGTCGTAATGCCCGATTTTCATTAACACTAAGAAACCGAACTGGTCAGTAGCCATAACTCTCTGTTCTTGGCAAGTTAATGAACCCTACTGATAGAGTTTTGAACATAGATCACTTTGGCGAAAGAATCGAAGCATTTTGATTTACGGTTTAGGAATTATGACCAAATTACTAAAAGTAGTTCGAATCCGTAAACGAAAGTTCGTAACTGAAATTGAACCCTCGTAAACTATGTAACGTCATGGCGAATCTTGGTAAATAAATACTAGAGGTAAAAAGGAAGGTGTGAAAGAAAACCGTATGTCAAAAGGATCATTTTTCGATTTATTAAAAATGTTCGAGTCGAGGTTAAACGCGAACGAACCCCTAAAAGACGACTCTTTTATAACTTTGGTAAAACACTTAGAAAACGGGCGATAAAACTCGGAGTATAATATTGGTTCGTAACGATCAACCTTAGAACTCATATGACTTAAGTATGTCCCAAGTATAAGTGCAGTGACATGTCGTATTAACGAACGAATGTCGGGTCGGATCAGCGATAATAAGTAATCCACTAAAAGGGGTATAACGAGATAATTCGAGAACGTGTTTCGATTTAAGTATAACTTAACTTTTAATATGTTAAGTGATTAATCCCGAATGCCTTGGCTATTTATAGATCACCAAGTTGAACCGGGACCCGCTACCACTACCCCTTACCGTACTCGACTACCAGGCAAGTTTCAATTCCCTTCTTTTAGGCTGTTGTTGTGATTGAATAATATATATATATATATATATGATTGCTGATATACATATGCCATTGCATGCATGCCTACTTTCAAGTTGAATTGATATACTTGTTCCCTGAATGTTATTGTTGGCTTATAAGCTAGATAGTTATATATCAGTTATAAGCCGGTTATTGTAAGACCCTCATAGAAGGGCGTATATATCTTATTAATCAAAAATAGACCGGGAGTCAATATTCCTTGATATATCGAGATTACCTCGGAGGCAAATATTTAAGTAAATATTTTCTATTATTTGGGCGACGAATATTATTTGAATATTCGTTCGAGACTAATTATTTTAACGATCCTTACTTCAAATAATTATTTGAACGTAACTATTCAACGAATAATATATCTCAATATTCATTCAGAGTCGAATTGATTATCGACTATTATTTCGAATATTCTTCTAAAGGTGAGACTATTAAATGAATATTATTTGGATATTCTTTTAGAATATTATTTTATTAAATAAATATTACTTTTGAATATTCATTTAAGATATTAAATACTTGATGAATATTATTTTAATATTCATCTGAAGCTTGATTTAATTATCGAATATTATCTCGAATATTCCTTAAGGCTTGGATTACTAAATGAATATTACTTGATATTCATTTAGGATATTATTCATTAAATGAATATTACTTTTGAATATTCATTTAAATTCCTAATTAAATTATGAATATTACCTTAAATATTCTTTTCAGGTCTTATTAATTAATGAATATTGTTTTGAAAATTCCATTTAAATAGTTATTTATTCAATAAATATTTTCCTGATATTTCTTCAGGAATTATTTTGAGAAATACTCTGATTTAAGATATTCTTTCATATTCCCAAATATTCTTTAAATATTTTAACTCAATAAATATTCTCTGAATATTTATTCCATACTTAGAATAATCTCGATAAGGTTTATCTTCTTCGATTAGTACAGAAAATATTTCGAAGTCATATTATTATTAATCTTATATCAAGAAAGGTTCTCAGACATCATTCTTCTTTGAGTCTATCTCCTTAATAATAAGGGAACCTTACTTCGAAAATGTTATTTATCTTGTCGACTTCCCGGTCATAAAGAATTCCCTTCACCCGCAACTCGGGTGCTGTTGACTTATTAAGTCGTTGCTTACCTTCTCATCTTTCGAGGGGTAAGATTACTGGAACAAGTTGATATCCGTTACCAAGTAATAGCTTGGGAGTTATTGGTAAATTTTCCTTTCCAACTAGATACGACTACTTTGTGGAGTCTTATCAACAAGTATTATACTTGGGGAAAGGGGGACGAACGTTACATTCAAAATCATGAATCATATTTGAACTAGGAGTCGTGTAAGAGGCCGAGTAGCGCCGGTCCATCCCCTTTGGCCCAACCGTTGGCCGGAGAGAGCTAGTAAGGCGGTATACAAGTAAAGCCGTCAGTTCTTCCTTCTACCGGTAGTAAATCTAAATTGAGCTGTACGATCTCGACTGATCATCAAGATGGAACAGCGGGCGCGGTGAACACTCCATCATTGGTTCATCATCCAAATTTATTTATTTCCTGCAACATGATTACTGTTGGCAGAGTTGGAAAAGTGTCATAATTGGAATTGCAACCTTTTCTTGCAAGTTCCTCTTCTTAATAACAATAAGAATATCTCGCTTACTTTGATGTAGCAGATATTTCTTCAAACAAATACTTTCAGTTACCTTGTAACTTCATCGTTCATATTATACTGGCATCATTTCCGTAAATGCATGGCATATGGTTTGAAAGATAGCTTTGAACTGTTTTAAATTATCGTTCAGTTATATATTTGTTGGTGGCATTTTTGTCACGTCGGGCGACTAGTCGCGACTAGTCGACCTTTCGTTTTGTAAGGCTCGACTTGGAACCTCGACTTGCTATTTGTGTGTATTTCGTTCGACTGGGAATCGACTGGGTCGACTGGTTCGACTAGTCGGAGCGACTGGTTCGACCAGTCGACCGACTGGGGTTAAAAAGCAAAAATCAGATCAACCCATTAACAGAACAGGCCCATTAAGCATATCAGCAGGCCCATTAAGCATATATGTAACCTAAAACATCACAGTCGCGCCTTACAAACGCCTCAAACAACTCTACAAACGCCTCAGTAATAATAAAATAGCTTAACTGTTGTGCAGCAGTTTTATTTTGTTCACTAATAATGCAAATATGCAATCTGTTATTCTGTTTGTTTTGTTCTGTAACTCTGTTTGTAAATATGTTATGTCTGTAGGCAAGTGACTTTTGAATTAGAGTACTAAATATATATACTTGTTTATTTCTTAGATTCACACCAAAAAAAGGAATAGATTGGAGCATCAACGTTTAAACGATTTGGTTTATATTCAATACAATCGAAAGATTGCAACAAGATTCCAAAAGAGGCGTGAATTGGGGAAAGATTTTAATCCATTGGTTTTGGAAGATTTTCAATGGGACAATGAGTGGGTGAATGGAGAAGTTATTGATCCCATTAATGATGACTTATGGGAAGCCGTAGATGAAGCCTTGGATGCATCAAGAAACCTTGAGGGTCGTCGTACTCGTAGGCGTGTTAGTTCCTCTTCTCAAGTGGATGATGTTGAGATGATTGAAGACATTGAAGACCGTACACCTATTATATTGAATGATGATGAAGATGTTGACGATGATTTTGGCCATAGACCAAACACTAATGACGAGAGAAATGATGAAATCCGCGAGAGAGATAATATATTGAATCTCTATGATGATATTTAAATTCTGCAGTTTGTTTCCTGGATTATCTGCACTGTTTTAGTTCTGGATTTTCTGCACTATTTTGTTGTTCTCAAACTTTAGTTATGCACTGTTTTATTTTCTGCACTGTTTTATTTCTGGATTTTCTGCCCTGTTTTTTCTGCACTGTTCTACTTATGGATTTTCTGCACTGTTTTACTTGGTTTTTCTGCACTGTTTTTTTTGCACTGTGAAGGTACTTAATTACTTTGTTCATGTGTTTTGGAAGAATTTAATAATTGAATCATTGATTTAGTAAACTTTTTGTTTGTACAATAGTTAACAATTTCTAAATTACAATTAGATTACATAATTTCTTCTCTTCTTTCTTCTCTTCTTTCTCTAGTCTTCTTTCCATCTTTATCTTTGTAGGTTTAAGATTTCCTATACATATAATAGGGAAAAAAGCTTGTTAGAACTTAGAAGCTAGAAGTTATAACACAAATATATTATATACATTAAGTATATAAAATATATATATATTAATTTTATATTATGTCGACTAGTGTCGACTAGTCTACGACTAGTCTCGACTAGTCACGACTCGACTTGCCGGGCACCTCGGTCGACTCGACTCGACTTACCGACGTGACAACCATGGTTGGTGGGCTTTCGCTCACCCTTGCTTTGTTTATATTATGTCACAACAACAGCTAGGACAGATGGCTCGCGTCAGGCGCACTCGGCGCAAGCAGGTTACCCGACCCACCGGACTACCCGCTGAGATGCTAGCCGCCATTGCTGAGGTAGCATAGTTAGACAGCTTTTGTTTCCTGTTTAACTATATGTATAATTAATGTAATTAACGGCAAAACTTTTAAACCTATGATGTTATCCTTTTGGGATTGTAATAACTTTTATTCGTAACCCTTTAATGTAAGACTTATTTCAATTTCATCTCTGGGACTATAACTGTTGTGTGTGTGAGTGGTAATTATTGTGGGGTCACAGCATGTGATTTATTTATTATGGACTCAAGTCAAGTATTATGAATGGATGTAAGACCGTAACCACCAGATCCCTGACCCCGGATCTGGGGGTGTTACAGAGATGGTATCAGAGCAAGAGTTATATATCCCAAGAGATGATACGACGTTATATAATAATAAATTCGATAATATAATAAGAATCCTTGCCAGGTTCACCTAAAACCCTTACGGGAACTTTTTAAGTATCATGATAGTAACATAGTTCGTCTTGTGTAGGCGAGCGACATGTCGGCCCAGGAGGCAGCTGCGAGACAGCATGATGAGGACATGTTCCGGACTAGGGACCCGTACTATGAGCACTTGCCTGAGGAGGATACTGAGCCTGAGGAGGAGGACGCTGAGGAGGTCCAGGTTGATGCTGATACTGATGTGATCGAGTCTGAGGAGGAGGACCCTGAGGAGGTCCAGGTTGATGCTGACACAGATGTTGTTGAGACTGAGGGGGAGGAGGACCCGGAGGGGATCCAGACAGGACAGGATGCTGAGTTAGTTGTTGAGGATGATGATTATTGGGTTGTATCTGAGATTAGGACCATGGAGGAGGATACTGATATGACCACTGACCAGGTCATGGCTGCTGTTGTTGGACAGGCTGTGGATGAGGTTGAGCCAGTGGAGGATGCAGTAGGGAGTTCCAGACTACGAGTGCCACCCCTCCCTGTTGAGAGAGCCCCCACCCCACCACCACTACCTGTGAGCCCATACCCCGATGAGTTTGAGGAGCTTACCCCAGAGCCCCAGCAGACAGAGACTGCCGCTCCAGCTGAGCCATCCACCCCACCTCATGCCCCGATAGGAGGAGTCCCAGTATGTGTTCACAACCTGATTGTGAACGGGCTTTATAGAGAGTTGTCTGTGGCAGATGCCAGGTTGGCAGAGTCTAGGAGTGAGTTAGCAGCAGAGAGAGCTGCCCGGATGAGGTTGCAGGGCAGGAGGACTATCAGTGACAGGGTTGGATATAGGGCTGTGACCCGCATCGAGCTGAGGGCTCGGGTGAGGGTGCGACAGTTGCCTACTGATGGGCATGGCAGGGTAGACAGAGCAGAGGCTGAGGAGGTTTTCCGCATCGCCATGGGGAGGGTTCGGAGGATGTTTCGTCGTGGCGGCTGATTTTAGATGTAGTGATGCAGTGGTCTAGTTGTCTAGTCATGTACGGACATAGTAGTGCCGGCTTTTGTAGGGATGGTTTTCTTGTACTTGTTTTCCCTTTTTGCAGACTAGACAGATAGACAACGTATTTCACTTTTGACTTGTTGTTGTTAGGATGGCTGTACTTTAAACTATCGTTGTAACTCGGATGTTGTACCTTTTCGGTACCTGGTATATATTTGTTTCACTTTCAGTCATTACAATTTTGTTGGGATGTGATCACGAGTTTATTAGCATATGTATTACTTTTCGATTAAGTTGCCATGAGATATAAAACTGTGGGATTTTAAACCCAATCATGTAAAGAATTGTACAAGGAAAAATCCTTTAAAACAGGTAAGTGAACCTAATGTATAATTTTCCAAATTTTCAGTAAAATGCCTCCAAGACGAATGGGCACTAGGGCTAACCCCCGAGAATCTACTGACCAAGAGAGTCACAACCAACACGAGGAAAACCGTGAAAGTAGTGAGGAACAAGATCAGGACTATAATGAGCAAGAAGATTCCCAGTATGGAGCAGAGGATGAACCCCTGTACTCTGAAGAATTTGAAAGGGAAATAGAGGGAGGAGAAACTGAAGTAGAACAGGAAGGGGAGAACCAGGGCGGAAACCCAATCATGTAAAGAATTGTACAAGGAAAAATCCTTTAAAACAGGTAAGTGAACCTAATGTATAATTTTCCAAATTTTCAGTAAAATGCCTCCAAGACGAATGGGCACTAGGGCTAACCCCCGAGAATCTACTGACCAAGAGAGTCACAACCAACACGAGGAAAACCGTGAAAGTAGTGAGGAACAAGATCAGGACTATAATGAGCAAGAAGATTCCCAGTATGGAGCAGAGGATGAACCCCTGTACTCTGAAGAATTTGAAAGGGAAATAGAGGGAGGAGAAACTGAAGTAGAACAGGAAGGGGAGAACCAGGGCGGAAACCCCATGGGCCAGTTTATGGATCTACTTAGGCAGAATTTGAACCAATACCCCCAACCACCACCAGGCAACAACACTTCAGTGGCAAATTCCTTTAGGGCCTTTAAGTCCCTTAAGCCCCCAGAGTTCCACGGATCAGCTGATCCCGTTGAGGCGAGGGCCTGGATCAAGGAAATGGAAAAGTCTTTTGAGATTCTGAGTATCAATGAGGCTCAGAAGACTGTTTTTGCTACTTACCTACTAAAGGGAGAGGCCAATTATTGGTGGGAAGCCAAGAAGAATATGGAGACTGATGCTGTCATAGCCTGGGAAAGGTTCAAACAATTGTTCCTGGAGAAGTACTTCCCGAAGTTCATGAAGACCCAGATGGAACTTAAGTTTTTGGAACTGAAACAGAACAATATGTCAGTGGCGGACTATGAGGCCAAATTTACTGAGCTATCGAGATTTGTGCCAGAGTTTGTAGACACAGAAGAGAAGAAAGCTAACAGGTTTCAACAAGGGCTGAAGCAGTGGATCCAGAATAGGGTGGCGGTTTTAGAGATTACAGATTATGCCACCTTGGTGCAGAAGGCAACCATTGTGGAGGCTGGTAGTGATCAGATGCAGAGAGAGAGAGAAAGGGGGGATAAAGAGAAAGCATGTTAGTATGGGCGGAAGATCCGCTGGAGGAAAACCCCCAACCAAGTTTAATCGAGGAGCGGTTTCCCTACCAGGGAGGAATGTAGGGTTTAAACCATCTGCGAGTGTAAGTGTGAGCCAGGGCGGCCATCAATCAGGAATGTCCCGTTCCAACCCTTCTCGACCTCCATTGCCATTGTGTGCTACTTGTGGGAAGAGGCACTCCGGGGTGTGCAACCTGAAGCAGATAAACTGTTATAAGTGTGGGCGAGCTGGGCATTATGCTACCTCTTGCACCACGGTCATCCCTAACAGCACAACCTGTTTCCAGTGTGGACAGCGAGGGCACATGAGGAAGGATTGCCCAAAGAACAAACCAGCAGCATCAGGAGCAAGCAAGGTTGCCTCAAATAGGCCACCAACTGCTAGGACTTTCAATATGTCAGTACAAGATGCCGTGAGGGACACAGATGTGATAGCAGGTACTTTTTCTCTTAATTCAGTCAGTGCAAATGTTTTATTTGATTCAGGAGCAACTAAGTCTTTTATATCTGGAGATTTTGCGCATAAGTTGAAACTTAAAACCCAGTAACTAAGAGATTCCTTACTAGTAGAAATAGCTAATCAGGAAATCGTACCGGTTAATCAAATTCACCCCGATTGTAAGCTAGAAATAGGAGGACGATCCTTCTATGTCGATTTAATTCCTTTTAAGCTAGGGGAATTCGATGTCATTTTGGGCATGGATTGGTTGTCTCGCAATGATGCGCGGATAGATTGTAAAGGGAAAAAGGTTAAGTTGAAAACCCCAGGGAAGAAAGAAATAGTGTTTAAGGGGATGCGACAGACCCAGAAAATTCTGACCATGGCGCAAACCAAGAGATTGTTACGAAAAGGGAACGAGGCTTATTTAGCCTACGTTATAGATACTCAGAAGGAAGTGCCAAGATTGCAAAACATTCTGGTAGTTAATGAGTTCGAGGACGTGTTCCCACAAGATCTTCCCGGACTACCACCTGATAGGGTAATTGAGTTTGCCATCGAATTAGCCCCGAGGACGGCGCCGGTTTCGAAGGCCCCGTACCGACTAGCCCCAGTAGAAATGAAGGAGCTAGCTAAACAATTACAGGAATTGTTGGATAAGGGCATGATAAGGCCCAGTGTGTCGCCTTGGGGCGCACCAGTGTTGTTTGTTAAGAAAAAAGATGGAAGTATGAGGTTATGCATCGACTACAGAGAATTGAACAAGCTAACCATAAAGAATAAGTATCCATTGCCCAGGATAGACGATTTGTTTGACCAGCTAAGAGGAGCTGAATACTTCTCTAAGATTGATTTGAGAACGGGATATCACCAACTGAAGATCAAACCTGAAGATATCCCGAAGACAGCATTCCGCA
Organism: Saposhnikovia divaricata; assembly: GCA_036435485.1. NCBI lineage: Eukaryota > Viridiplantae > Streptophyta > Magnoliopsida > Apiales > Apiaceae > Saposhnikovia > Saposhnikovia divaricata. The sequence continues at coordinate 86,576,992 of CM071597.1, read as the reverse complement.
CCAGATATGGACATTATGAGTTCTTAGTTATGTCATTTGGATTGACCAACGCCCCAGCAGCCTTCATGGACCTAATGAATAGAGTGTTCAAGGAATATTTGGACAAATTCGTGATAGTTTTCATTGATGATATTCTCATCTACTCAAAGACAGAGGCAGAACACGCTGAACATTTAAGGATAACCTTAGAAATACTCAGGAAGGAGCAGTTATATGCCAAGTTCTCCAAGTGTGAGTTTTGGAAAAATGAGGTACAATTCTTAGGGCACGTGATCAATAGAGAAGGAGTGTTGGTTGACCCCTCCAAGATAGAAGCAGTTTCAAACTGGGAACGGCCAACTACTCCAACCGAGGTGAGGAGTTTCATTGGACTGGCCGGATATTACAGGAGATTTGTCCAAGACTTTGCGAAAATCGCAGCTCCATTAACTCGACTTACCCGTAAAACCGAGAAATTTGAATGGACTGAGAAATGCGAGAAGAGTTTCCAAGAGTTAAAGAAGAGGCTGGTGACAGCCCCAGTGCTGGCATTACCTGATGGAAAAGGAGATTTCGTGATTTACAGTGATGCTTCGCATAAAGGACTGGGGTGCGTGCTTATGCAGCACGGCAAGGTAATAGCGTATGCGTCTAGGCAATTGAAGGATTATGAAGTCAGATATCCCACGCATGATCTAGAACTAGCAGCCATAGTCTTCGCTTTAAAGATTTGGAGACACTACCTGTATGGGGAAAAATGCGAGATTTACACAGACCATAAGAGCCTCAAATACATTTTCACTCAGAAAGAGCTTAACATGCGCCAGAGGAGATGGTTAGAGTTAATCAAGGATTACGACTGTGAAATTCGCTATCACCCGGGCAAAGCCAATGTGGTGGCTGACGCCCTTAGTCGGAAAGAGAAGCTCAAGATGATAACTTCAGAGAAAGAGCTAGTGAAGGATTTTGAGAAGTTGGAAATCGAGGTTAAGTTACCTGGAGAGGGCCAAGAAAAGTTGATGGAAATTAGAATCCAACCTCCATTGCTAGAAAAGATTAGACTGTGCCAGGAACGGATGATGGAGGAAGAAAAGAACTCCACAGAAGAGCTAATGACCGGGGAGGAAATTAAGTGCGAAAGAGACAAGGAAGGGATCATGAGGTACACATACAGGATATGGATCCCAAATGTTCAGGAACTCAAGGATGAGATTTTAAATGAGGCACACAACTCAAGATACTCAGTGCACCCCGGTAGCACCAAAATGTATAGGGATTTGAAGGAGTATTACTGGTGGCCCAATATGAAAAAGGACGTAGCAGAGTGGGTAAGCAGATGCTTGACCTGCCAACGAGTGAAGGCAGAGCACCAGAAACCCAGCGGACTTCTACATCCCTTAGAGATCCCAGAATGGAAATGGGAACATATAGCCATGGATTTCGTAGTAGGTTTACCAAGGACCAAGGCTAATCATGACGCCATATGGGTAATTGTAGATCGACTGACGAAATCGGCTCACTTTCTCCCGATCAACGAAAGGTACACGGTCGACAGACTAGTGGACATCTACTTAAAAGAGATAGTGGCGCGACATGGAGTCCCAGTCGCAATAGTATCCGATCGAGATCCTAGATTTAACTCCAGGTTTTGGAGAAGTTTTCAAGAATGCGTAGGGACCCGGCTGAACATGAGCACAGCCTACCACCCCCAGACAGATGGGCAAAGTGAAAGGACCATCCAAACGCTAGAGGATATGTTGAGAGTCTGCGCGATAGACTTCAAGGGAAATTGGGATGATCACTTGCCATTGATTGAGTTCTCCTACAATAACAGTTATCATTCAAGCATTGGGATGCCACCTTATGAGGCCCTTTATGGAAGAAAATGTCGATCTCCATTGTATTGGGATGAAGTTGGAGAGCGAAAGATGCTCGGGCCCGAAGTGGTCCAACGAACTAAAGATGCAGTAGATCTAATCAGAGGACGGTTGGTAGCCGCCCAGGATCGACAAAAGAAAAATGCCGACTTAGCTCGGAAAGGCAAGGAATACGAAGTAGGGGACCTAGTGTTCTTGAAAGTGTCACCTTGGAAAGGTTTAATGAGGTTTGGGAAGAAAGGAAAGCTGAGTCCCAGATACATTGGACCATTTGAGATCTTGAGACGGATTGGGGAACTAGCTTATGAGCTCGCATTGCCCCCGAATCTACAGCAGGTGCACAATGTGTTCCATGTTTCGATGCTGAGGAAGTATAATCCAGATGCTAAGCATATTGTAGAGTATGAGCAAGTGGACATGCAACCAGACCTGACCTATGTGGAGCAACCTGTGGAAATCATATACCGGAAAGAACAAGTGCTCCGAAACAAGGTCATTCAGCTAGTCAGAGTTTTGTGGCAGAACCACAATGTAGAAGAATCCACCTGGGAACTTGAAAGCGCAATGCAAGAGAAGTACCCCCACTTGTTTTCAAACTGATTCCGGGACGGAATCCTTTTAAGGAGGTGAGACTGTAAGAACCCAGATTTTGGGTGGAATTAAAACTTTTATGTATTTAATGATGTAAGAACGAATAGTGGTTATGGCTACAATGTAATAATTGATATTTGGAAAGAATGAATGGAATTCAGCTTTATTATTTCTATGTCTTGAAAAATGCTAAAGGGTGACAATATAGGTAAGAATAATCTATCTTCTAAGGGAATAAGATATGGCAATTTCAAGCAGGAGAATATTCTCATGTCATCCAGATCGATAACGATTAATCCAGTAGTTCCGTAAAAAGGTTAAGGAACGATCGAAAGGGAATACGGACAATTGCACAACCCTAAGAGAATAAGTAAAGAATAAGGAATGAATAGTGTTTTGGTGGGAGTATAGAATAATATGAGATGACACTATATAGAAATATTCGGAACGGATTTCCGAGTTCGTATTAGTGATCCAGGGGGAAAATAAGTGTATGTAAAAGCTGTCGGATTCTGAAAAACCGCACTTTTATTTTCTCCGAGAGTTCCCTGGACACTGATAGCCTTAAGTATTTAACGAATGGATTTAAGAGAAATAAATTGGAAAGTTAGAAAGAAAGATGAAGAATGATAGTATTAATATTAGAAAGATTCCCGGTAAACCCTAAATAGAAATCTGCGAAATATTCCTACGAACGATCAATCGAAACGGGTAATAACCGGACACAGAATCAAGCAGAGAAAGCAAGATACATGTATGTGCAAGTGGATGGAGTAATAGAAACCAAAGTATGTCACATGTAAGTCAACTACAAGCTAAGTGGTATAAGTGCATTTTTGCAAAAAGGATGTGCTTAATAAGGAACCTACACTTGTCATAAGATGAAGCACCAAGATTAGGCTAGTGGAGTATGATGTAATCACTTTAGGATAGATATTATCTTAAGACAACACCTAATAATTCATTTCCACCAAGCCAAGAAAGAAACCAAAGCAAAACTCTCCATTTCTCCTTTGAAACACAACTCTCGGCCAAGGTGCTAGAAGAGGAGGTTCCCACCATTGTTTGTTCTTCTAATTTTTAGGGTAAGTACTTCATATCATGGCTTAGATCCCCTAGAAATTTCAGCCTCAAATTCACTTCCTTTCATTTTCAAATAAATCATCAAAGGTGATGATGAATAGTGTTTCCAAGAACTAATCTTTGTTTTTCTTGTTTTCATGGTTGATCCTAGCTAAGTTAAGGCTATCCAAGGGCAATACCAAGCTTTGTGAGGCTATTACATACTACAAGGAAGGTATAAGACTTGAAAACCCTTGCTCTACTTTGAGTTTTAAGCATGTTCTTGAATGGATCTAGCTTAGTTATGATTATGTTCATGTTATAAGCATGTTTAGTTAGTGATTTAGTGATTTGATTAACATGATGAGTTTGATACTAAGATCAGTGGCTTCTGGACTTGTTGAGGTGCTTATTATGTGTATAAGTTGATTAGATGCCCGGTGTGGCTTGGTTGTTGCGTAATGAATTTTAGAACGCTCGATTCGTAGCCGTCGTAATGCCCGATTTTCATTAACACTAAGAAACCGAACTGGTCAGTAGCCATAACTCTCTGTTCTTGGCAAGTTAATGAACCCTACTGATAGAGTTTTGAACATAGATCACTTTGGCGAAAGAATCGAAGCATTTTGATTTACGGTTTAGGAATTATGACCAAATTACTAAAAGTAGTTCGAATCCGTAAACGAAAGTTCGTAACTGAAATTGAACCCTCGTAAACTATGTAACGTCATGGCGAATCTTGGTAAATAAATACTAGAGGTAAAAAGGAAGGTGTGAAAGAAAACCGTATGTCAAAAGGATCATTTTTCGATTTATTAAAAATGTTCGAGTCGAGGTTAAACGCGAACGAACCCCTAAAAGACGACTCTTTTATAACTTTGGTAAAACACTTAGAAAACGGGCGATAAAACTCGGAGTATAATATTGGTTCGTAACGATCAACCTTAGAACTCATATGACTTAAGTATGTCCCAAGTATAAGTGCAGTGACATGTCGTATTAACGAACGAATGTCGGGTCGGATCAGCGATAATAAGTAATCCACTAAAAGGGGTATAACGAGATAATTCGAGAACGTGTTTCGATTTAAGTATAACTTAACTTTTAATATGTTAAGTGATTAATCCCGAATGCCTTGGCTATTTATAGATCACCAAGCTGAACCGGGACCCGCTACCACTACCCCTTACCGTACTCGACTACCAGGCAAGTTTCAATTCCCTTCTTTTAGGCTGTTGTTGTGATTGAATAATATATATATATGATTGCTGATATACATATGTCATTGCATGCATGCCTACTTTCAAGTTGAATTGATATACTTGTTCCCTGAATGTTATTGTTGGCTTATAAGCTAGATAGTTATATATCAGTTATAAGCCGGTTATTGTAAGACCCTCATAGAAGGGCGTATATATCTTATTAATCAAAAATAGACCGGGAGTCAATATTCCTTGATATATCGAGATTACCTCGGAGGAAAATATTTAAGTAAATATTTTCTATTATTTGGACGACGAATATTATTTGAATATTCGTTCGAGACTAATTATTTTAACGATCCTTACTTCAAATAATTATTTGAACGTAACTATTCAACGAATAATATATCTCAATATTCATTCAGAGTCGAATTGATTATCGACTATTATTTCGAATATTCTTCTAAAGATGAGACTATTAAATGAATATTATTTGGATATTCTTTTAGAATATTATTTTATTAAATAAATATTACTTTTGAATATTCATTTAAGATATTAAATACTTGATGAATATTATTTTAATATTCATCTGAAGCTTGATTTAATTATCGAATATCATCTCGAATATTCCTTAAGGCTTGGATTACTAAATGAATATTACTTGATATTCATTTAGGATATTATTCATTAAATGAATATTACTTTTGAATATTCATTTAAATTCCTAATTAAATTATGAATATTACCTTAAATATTCTTTTCAGGTCTTATTAATTAATGAATATTGTTTTGAAAATTCCATTTAAATAGTTATTTATTCAATAAATATTTTCCTGATATTTCTTCAGGAATTATTTTGAGAAATACTCTGATTTAAGATATTCTTTCATATTCCCAAATATTCTTTAAATATTTTAACTCAATAAATATTCTCTGAATATTTATTCCATACTTAGAATAATCTCGATAAGGTTTATCTTCTTCGATTAGTACAGAAAATATTTCGAAGTCATATTATTATTAATCTTATATCAAGAAAGGTTCTCAGACATCATTCTTCTTTGAGTCTATCTCCTTAATAATAAGGGAACCTTACTTGGAAAATGTTATTTATCTTGTCGACTTCCCGGTCATAAAGAATTCCCTTCACCCGCAACTCGGGTGTTGTTGACTTATTAAGTCGTTGCTTACCTTCTCATCTTTCGAGGGGTAAGATTACTGGAACAAGTTGATATCCGTTACCAAGTAATAGCTTGGGAGTTATTGGTAAATTTTCCTTTCCAACTAGATACGACTACTTTGTGGAGTCTTATCAACAAGTATTATACTTGGGGAAAGGGGGACGAACGTTACATTCAGAATCATGAATCCTATTTGAACTAGGAGTCGTGTAAGAGGCCGAGTAGCGCCGGTCCATCCCCTTTGGCCCAACCGTTGGCCGGGGAGAGCTAGTAAGGCGGTATACAAGTAAAGCCGTTAGTTCTTCCTTCTACCGGTAGTAAATCTAAATTGAGTTGTACGATCTCGACTGATCATCAAGATTGGAACAGCGGGCGCGGTGAACACTCCATCATTGGTTCATCATCCAAATTTATTTATTTCCTGCAACATGATTACTGTTGGCAGAGTTGGAAAAGTGTCATAATTGGAATTTATTCAGTTACCTTGTAACTTCATCGTTCATATTATACTGGCATCATTTCCGTAAATGCATGGCATATGGTTTGAAAGATAGCTTTGAACTGTTTTAAATTATCGTTCAGTTATATATTTGTTGGTGGGCTTTCGCTCACCCTTGCTTTGTTTATATTATGTCACAACAGCAGCTAGGACAAATGGCTCGCGTCAGGCGCACTCGGCGCAAGCAGGTTACCCGACCCACCGGACTACCCGCTGAGATGCTAGCCGCCATTGCTGAGGTAGCATAGTTAGACAACTTTTGTTTCCTGTTTAACTATATGTATAATTAATGTAATTAACGGCAAAACTTTTAAACCTATGATGTTATCCTTTTGGGATTGTAATAACTTTTATTCGTAACCCTTTAATGTAAGACTTATTTCAATTTCATCTCTGGGACTATAACTGTTGTGTGTGTGAGTGGTAATTATTGTGGGGTCACAGCATGTGATTTATTTATTATGGACTCAAGTCAAGTATTATAAATGGATGTAAGATCGTAACCACCAGATCCCTGACCCCGGATCTGGGGGTCTTACATTTTACATCACTGAAGAATTAAACGAAAGATAATAAAACATTTCTAATGAGGAAAATACAAAGTACATGTTCATATTAAAAATCAATGTCCACCATTTTATTTCAGAGATACTAGACACATTGTGCATAGTTACAAATATGGGTCAGAACTCAAAATACCTAAATGTGTACATATCATCATTAGAACCAGAAAATTCGTGGTGTAGAATTCTATTTTAGAATTTGTTATAAAGTGCAGCTTGAGGCTCCACAGAATTTGGATTTAAAGTGAATGCTGTTTCAAACTGACTGAGGGCATACATTAACCTGGGTAATAAAAAAAATTGGACATGAAAACAGCTCTCAGTTCTGATGATACATATCAAATCTGCAACATTTGTCAGTTTGGCTATACAAATTTATTAATAAGCTAATTTTACCAAACTGATTCTTCTTAACAATATTTGCATATTCAAGTTTTATACCAAGGTTGGGTACTATAACTTGGCTGATTAGTCAATCATAATTACTTCTACACTATCCTCTCTTGCACCTCGTTTATTTTTTTAAAATTATAGTTTCATCACCAACTCATTCAATCATTTGACACCCTAAGAGCTATTTCTAGCTAACTACTTTTTTTTTCTTTTTTTGGGGGGGGTGGAGGGAGGAACAATGTCAACTGTCAAGCCAATGCATAAGGAATTTGATAATTTTTACATCACTGAAGAATAAAACGAGTGATAATAAAACATTTCTAATGAGGAATATACAAAATACGTGTTCATATTAAAAATCAATGTCCACCATTTCATTTCAGAGATACTAGATACATTGTGCATAGTTACGAATATGGGTCAGAACTCAAAATACTTAAATGTGAACACATTATCATTAGAACCAGAAAATTTGTGGACAGTGGTGTGGAATTTTATTTTACAATTATCGTAAAATCCAGGAAAAACAACTTATACATATTAATTCACATGACTATTTTCTAATATTTGATTAAGGCACAAGTCGGGGTACACTAGGAGTTTTAAAGGTAAGAGGACTAGGAAGACACTGCAAGTCAAATTCAGGGGAAGAACAATGAGATACGAAACAATGGAAGAAAGATAAAATACACCTAAAATGAGTCGATTTCCAACTCTCTCCTCCGCCCACAAACCCCTCTCTGTTCCCTTCCCAAAACTAGCGACCTATCCTTCAGAGTTACTTTCTCTCATTTATATTCCACACAAATTCACCTATTTCATTCTTCTACATGCAAATTGAAGCTTTTGCTTCATGTGTTAATATTAATAAAAATTATCACTTCCCCAAGAACCCAGTTTCGATGACCCAAAATCAAATGTATCCATTTTCAGATCTACTTTTTCCGTTCACTCTCCTAGCTATTCCAGCCCTTTAATGATTACCCACAACCATCTGAAGCTTGTGCATCATGTTCTAAACCGACTAAAGATGTTTTTCGCTTGAAGACACCATTGTGCGTGAACAAACCAATGATTCAATTGTCACACTCAAATACAGGGCCAGTAGCCCATTATACAAGACCTTGTTCCTCAAAAATTAGTTCTGGAAGTTTTTTGAAAATGAACCAATGCTATTCTTATCTCTTGATTGCTACTCCAATGAACAACTGTTGTACACAAAAATTTTTGAGTTATATAATGTAATGATCTGTCAATAGTGAAGTGGTGTTTAGTTGGGGACGTGTGGTTGGAGCTGGAGCAGAGCTTGCTACAAAATGCCCAAAAGTTATGGCCCTGCCAGAAGTTCATCAGAGTTTATCCATGACAACTGACACGTGATAGTACTTTTCAAATCTTCAAGAATTCCGCCGTGTATCTCCACTCAGCCCCGCAGAATATGGGTTATGGGTTTGACAATTATTCCCTTTTCCATAAATATCGATGGCATTCTTTACTGCTAAGTGTTAGAGCAGATGACTTAACTAAGAATCTGCTCTTTATCATGCTTTGAAGTATAATTTATTGCTAATACTGGCTTCTTTAACAGTGTATGGGGTTTGTGAGTTTGTTGGTATGGATTCTACAAATTAAAGTAGCCCGGTTTACTTAGTATTTCTTGATTTGGGGTTAGTTTATTGCAGGAACTCTCATGTGGATTTGGGCTCCGTTTGGGATTGCTGTTTAAAACTTTAAAAACTACTGTGCTGTGAGAAAAAGTACTGACTTCTGGCTGATTAGTACAACAATCTGTTCCGGCTGGTGCAAGGTTCTTCCTCCGATTTCCATCTGGCAAGTCGTCGTGTTTGCTGTGCACAAGGTGCAGTGCAGACCCCACTTTTATGGGTTTGAGGATTTTTTTCATATGGCTTACATCACGACCTTGGCTGCTGCAAGCAGATAAGTCATGCTAAATCTGTCACATCGACCAGCCTGCATTGCATTGGGTTTGCAGGTTGTTTTCTCATGATTAAATCTCCAATGATCATGCACAGTCTAGGAGGTTATGATTTAACATTTATGAATTTTGGGGTAGTTTTGCCTGGCTGTTGGATTATTAAATTTTGCCCCTTTTTGGGCTTGGTTTGGGTTGTCTTGTCCAGATTTCTATGATTTAAACTCTCATGCCCCTGCGTAAGTTTTTTGCTTACTTTATATCTTCAGGACCCGGTTCTCGGGATACCAAACCTCCCTAGGTCTCTAGTTTAACAGTTTGTCTAGAGTCTTCAGGTGATTTGCCAAGGCGCTTAAGGGCTAGCACGTTGTTTGTATCCCCTAAAATCCAATTTTTATAATATACTTATTACTCAGCTAAAACATAAATATAAATTAATAGCAAAAGCATATTTAACAAGTGTCATAACATTATGCAGTAAAATTTTCCTACTACCAACGTGACATAAGCAACTGATATTGCTATCGGAATTTCCAGCATTTAGTAGCAATTAAAAGAATTACATTTTGTAGACAGGTTAACTGAATTTAACACTGAACATGGTAGTAAATATCAAAGTTTTACTATGTACAACATTAAAAGAACACAACTGGATTGAAAAGTAAAATTCATGACAAACTATAAATCACTGAAAATTCAAAAACCATTTAACTAGCTTGTAGTCCTGTGTGTGTGTGTGTGTGTGTGAGAGAGAGAGAGGGGGGGGACATTTAACTAGCTTGTAGTCCTCTGTGTGTGTGTGTGGAGAGAGAGAGAGAGAGAGAGAGAGAGAGAGAGAGAGAGAGAGAGAGAGAGAGAGAGAGAGAGAGAGAGAGAGAGAGAGAGAGAGAGAGAGAGAGAGAGAGTACCCGTCCTGTGGAGAAAAGGGAGAGACCCAAATTGACACAAGATTCTGCCGTGTCCGAACTAACTTCCGGAGACGGAGAAGGCGAGGAGGAGGAGGAGCAAGTAAAAAGAGACCTCTTTAATGACAAACTACAAATGGGGTTCTTACAAGAAACTCCATTTGTAATAGTTGTTAATGATGAGGATTTGAAAGAGCATGTAATGAGGCTGTAATGGTTGTGCAATGGAGAAGGGCTAATTGTCAAGGCCATTGCCCACTGATACTTACCAATTCTCTTTATCCTTTCACCTCATTTTTTGTTTAGGACTTTGAACTGACTCAGACTCTCTATCCAAACCCAATTTACTTGTCTCTTGTGACTTAAAAAACTACAAAATCCTTTTTTAATCATCCCATGTTAAAACACAAATTTTGGGTTGAATCCGGTTTAAATTTATAAATTTGTTCATAGAAAATTTTAAAAGTAAATTGTTGAATTTTAATAATTTATGAAAGAATTAAAATAATATTATACATTAAATCTAAAATCCAACACTTTACTTTTAAATTTTCTCAAAAATGAATTTATAAATTTAAATGCGATCCAAACCAAACTTTTTTAACTCTCAATCCAAACGAACCCATAGGAATCTAACCACCATTTCTCCATTTTCTCGACCTTCATCCCATGAATTAATTTCTTTTCGCTCTCCCATGCTCTCTTCTATTTATTAAATTATTAATAAAATCGAGATCTAATCCTTTTTGGATGAGATCTTGTTGAGTACATTGTTATCAAGGTTGTTAGTCGTGTCCCATCTTTTTGAGATGTTAGTATGTTATGTTTTGATATTTTTGTGTGACTTGTGGCTTATTACGGGTTTTGGTAGTGTTTCTGAAAATGATTTATATGGTATTTTAGGAGATTTGTAAGGCTCTTATCGAATCTGGTAAGGTGGTAGATATCGGAAGAGCTCACTTTTTATAATAAAAAAATTGTTCATATTTTGGGAGCATATGTTGCTCCAATATTAATTGATGTAACTGATATTTCTAAACATCACATATGGTACTTATGTAAAGGTCAATTGCGATGCTATTAGTTTCATATATTGAATTGTTTGAGATGTCATTATAATACTTTTTAGATTAAAAAATTTGGATATTTTATGTATTAAAGGTCTGAAAACAAAACTGTTATTTGTTTAGCTATTTTTTATTTCACAACTAGGTTGTAGTTGATAGTTCAAGGATTTGTCCCCGCTGGGTTCCAGTTCCGATATTTTAATGAATTCTTCGTTTTACGTAAAAAAAAACTACAAAATTTTTAGAAAATAAATTGAAAAATTATTTATTGTATGAGTTTCAAAATTTATGATTTAGAAAATTTTGTAAAAAAAAAAAGGTTGCAACGTCAGAATTATGCATTTCTGGGAAGGAAATAAACTCTTCACTTGGCCAGCATCTAATTTGTAACATACATTTGTCAAACTTTATAAACATTTTAATATTATTTGTTTAAATTTCGGTTAAGTGAGCTTATTGAAGTTCTGAAATGTATACAATATAAGGCCTATATACGTAATTCATATACAATTTATATACAAGTTCAACATAGAAGCTTCTTCAATGATATTATGTATAATGATTATATAAAATAGTCATTATGTAAAATTTATCGAATACATGAATTAATGTATTCCCATGATATTATGTAAAATGATTGGTTATATATTAAAAATACAAATAATTGATGATGTTATGATCATATGTCACTTACAGAATTTACGTAAAAAATTTAGATGTTGATTATATAACAAATTATGTAAAAGTTTAGATAAGGGAAGAGATGGTTGGAGAAAGGTAAAATTAAAACCCTTATGCAAATTTAATGACATATGTTACGCAAATTTAATGACATATGTTACCTAAGGGGTGTATAGCGTTAGAAATGCTCTATGCTATAGAAATATGTCTGCAGAAAGAAAACAAAAGTTTCTGTCAATAATTAATCCTGCTTACTGTCATAAACAATTCATATCTGCCGCATTTCCTCACAAGTGCACATTTGAGAATTCGATAAAGCAAAACACAGAAATTTATTTAGCAAAACAAAAAAAAACATAGAAGATTTTGAAGTGACCTTGTATAGTGGGAACTATAAGAATTCCTCCTCCACACTTTACTCTCCCGGGAAAGATCAATTGCAAACAAAGTTTGAGCACATCTCTCTCATCATATTCCTACTTTTGAGCGAAAAATAGTTAGCATGTTTGGCTTGTTTACAAATTACGATGCATTAAAATTTCCTATCCTTCACAAGTTGAAGTCTGTACTTTGAGAATAGTTCAACTAGAAAGTTGCAATACACTCTGGAACGAATATCAACGCGTTTCTTGAACAATGACAATATTATACATCACTTTGGCACCGGAACTGGCAGCTGTGGAAACCTTACAGAGACTTGAGTGGAGAGTGAATGCAGTGCATTCCTACAAAACCGGGAGCGTCGGTCGTGGTCTAACATAATTCATCACACCTTTAGCAGTTGTCTGTTCACAGAATTAAGAAACATTAATCTTATTTGTGACAGAGTGACTATCGACATGATAGAAAGGTATCCTTTATAGGAGGTTGAGGGATTCAAACCTTGTCAAAGGCAAAGTGGATAGGTGTGTGTGCAATTAGGGAAAATAAAACATGATAGAAAGGGCAAGCATGTAGATTTACCTCAAAGAATGAATTGAAGTTTAGTCGTAACAGGAATCGCCTTAGAAATGGGGCTCTCTGACTCCCAGCAAGCCTGCTACTCCGCAATATTGTGTATAGTGAATTTGATTTCTTGTTAAATTCCTCAGTTATGTGGTCCAGTTCTGCGGTATTTGTACTGTTTTCCTGATTCTCTATCTTCCAACAGAACTGCAAACAGAGCTTCATAATGCCATCTAATATTCTGGAGACTGATCCAATGTCCAGGAAAGATTGCGAAATTAAGGCCGACAAGTACCTGAAGGAAACAATATTTATATAAATAACTTAAAAACAAATATTTGGCAATCAAAATGCAATAGCTCTCAGCTATCATTAAGAACTAACAATTTCACTTCTAACTTGTGATCATATATGTTCATGATGAACCACTAATTTAGTGATTGAGTAACACACTTTTTCAATTCGATTACATTATTTAAAACATGATTTTGCAAGTAGCAAGGTGTAGACTATTGTCACAAAACAAGCACTTTAATTAGTTTACAAATTTAGATCTGGCCTAAATTTACTGCATCCTAGTATATTTTGTTGTGTGCAAGGGTCACAAGATACAAGGATATACATACAGGCATGATGATATTCAACCTAAATAAGTTTCTATCCCTTGAATCTAATAACAGTATTAAATGACATGAACTATATTTAAAAGTATTATTGTAGCATAAAAATTCAGTTACACGTGTCCTTAAAAATGACTATCAATTCCTAAGATGGAGTAATAATCATGACCATGCAGTTGTATACACAAATGAATCAGATGTAAAAATAAACTTTCTTCTTTTACTTACTCTTGATGAAAGCTCACCAATTCAGTAAAATCGTGAGAATCCTGAATACGAGCTTGCAATATGTTCCACTGAGATTCTATCACATCCACCTGAAAAGGAAATGAAAATTATAATGCAAGACACAGAAGTGCATAACTACCATAACAGCAGAACAATCACAAGGGATCTTTTGCTATCTGATAATGCTGAACCACAGACAAACCATTAAACGTGTCTTTTTTAGGCACCAGTATAGTTTGGGTTGGAAATGGAAAAATGCACAATTGAGGATTTCAAAATAAAAGCATATCAGGATAGAATGACATATCTTACCAGCTTAAGGATCAAAGAGAACTAGAGAAGTGTCAGGCTACTGATCTCAAGTTTTAAGATAAACTAAATTTTCTACATTCTTCAAGTAAGAAGCATTAACATAGCTAATTCTCATTAATCATTAACGTAAAGTGTAGCAAACTGACTTAGTTCAGCAAGGTAGATAATAAGTAATAAATCGTGTGAAGAGAATTATAGAACTACTCACCTGAATGTAAAATTGAAGATTTCTTATTAAAAAGGCCATGTGTTCTCTAACACGCCACATCGGTCTAAACCGCTGTCGCCTTTGCTGAGAAATTGAGCAGTTCAAGCGGTCATTACGACGTTTGGCAAAATCTGTGTGATCTTGATGCATCACAGAAGCCCAGGATTTTTCTAATTCCATTTGAGTTCTTTTGAGACGAAGTAAATACTGAAATATCTTCCCGTACCTGGTTACACATTTAATCAGATATACAAGAAAGGGTAGTAATTCTGCAACTGTAAACTTTAGATGATGTACCAAAGGAAACAAGTGAGTCAATAATGTGTGCTTCTTAGAAAGCAATATTGGAACTTTCAACTTAACAAGGTATTGTCTTTTATTTCTAGCATAAGAGCATCCACAATGGAGTCCCATTTCACTCCTCGGGCCACGTGAAATGGGATTTTGTTAGAAAGTGGGACTGGTTTTGCATTGTATAGGAAGAGGGAGAAGTGGCCAGTCCTGCCACCCCGGGACCGTCCCGTTTCATTACTTTTCTTATTTTAATTGTAACTTTACTGTGCATGTCAGCTCAAGTGCAGATAAATGTTAGGTAACATTAGAATAATAACGTTAATATTTCTATACATTTGTAAGTTAAATGGGACCCCATTTGTAAGTGGAAATGGGCTATACATTGGATGAAACTGGCCAGTTTTTTCATTTGCCCGTTTTGAGATGACGGGGCATGTTAATGGGGCCAAGCACAGTAAAAATTGGGACTGAGCGTTGTTGATGCTCTAACTACCAGCTAGCCACTTAAAAGTCATATCATTACAAATTACTAAAAGTTCACCTGGAAAGCACTTCTTGTGTAAAGAAAAGCTGTAAGGGCCAATCAATAGAATATTCAAGAGCAATGCCATCCCATCCATCAAGTGACATCTCCGAAGAAGAATCCAACAGAACAGCAAGGTCGCCATCAGTATATGATTTTGCTTTTGGCAAGTCTACTTGGGAAGGTTTAACTGTGACTCCAAATGAAGGCATCCTAGAAGTGGTGGAAAAGAGGAATAATAACATATTAACTATCTTTATGGAACAAAAGATATAACAGAAATTATAGAAGCAATAACCGAAGACACCAGAAAAAACTTGAACAGTCAATTCATGTCACCGTGGGTCCTCACCGTAAGGACACTCTTGAAAAATATTGGTCTTCATCTCCAATAGTCTTTATAGCTGCCTGCGATGCAAATATGACTTGTAACTTCTTCAAAAGAAGCAAAATCGACCCAGTACCAACAACATCATTAAACATGATGTACATTGTAGACCTTAGAATTGCAAAAGATTAGGCATGACAACATTCAACTTTAGGATACCAGAGAACAAGTTGCATAAGGTTTTACTAACAGGGTTTAAGACTGTGTCCATACGTGGTTACACAGACCTAGAACAAGTCCCCTACCTTCAGTAGCGGGCAAGAAAAGAACCGTACAGTAAACTGTAGTGGTACCAATAACCTAGAAAATATTCGTTTTACCTTAAAAAGTGCTAGAATAAATATCTATGGATATTATCGTATTAGTACCCTAACATAGCAGTATTTCCTGTTCCTATTTAAACGGTTACTCACCCTTAATTTTCATAAAGAGGCTGAATTAAGGGATTTGAAACTGTTACTTTGCGGATAGAAAATAGACAGTTGAGTATTGCGCCAAGCATGACCTTCAACAAGATATCTCCTTTAGTGGTACAGTACTACTGTAATACAGTTGAAAGGGAACAGTAGAAAAATATGAAGAGGAAAAAGGGGAGAGGGCGGGGAGCAAACAAAATGATGATTCTTTTGTTGTTTCGTCTATTAGTGGGAGTCATGCCATGTTCGTCTGCTAGTAGTTTACACTCAAGTATGAGTTTACGCCCGACTGGTCTACGGCATGTTGTCACATGTTTAAATTATACATAAATGGATGGTGGATTGTAAAGTAATATTTCACAAGCATATATTGAGGAAAAAGATCGTAAGAGAATGTTAAAAGGCATGTGACCAACTATGTGAGAAAAACACATAATCAGCAAATGAAAATATGTGAATAACTGTATGTTTGGCATTATCACCATTTTCCTGACAAATGTGATAAATAGGAAAGTGAATGTGAGCAGGTACGCTTCGATTAGGGGGAACAGAAATAGATTAATCTTGTATTGAAGTTGAATATCTAAACATGCTAATAGTTATGATATAACAGAATTTCAGCTTGAGGGTGAATGTTACTTTAGAATATGACCGTATTAGTATTTATATTGGTATACAACTCCATATATTTTTGCCCTCAACTCCAAATGTTTCGGCCTTTGCTACATTAAAAGGCTCATATAATAAAAAATATATGACCAATAGTTTTGGTTGGAGTTTTCTCCATTGTTTCCCACAAGTGAGATTGTCAAAATAGTTAGGCACCGTCCTTGGACTTATAACACCCTAGTATAGACTTTGGTGTATTAGTTAGGCACATTAAAACGAAACGAAACTTTACTCAGTTATAATACCACTCAAAGTGGTGTCTGAGGAGGGTAGATGTACGCAGACCATGCCCCTATACAATAGGGAGGCTGTTTCCGAAGGACCCCCGGCCAAATACAAATACAAAGAAAGGAAACTAATACAAACTAAACTCACACACACCCAGGGGTCGAACCCTTGACCTCCTACAAAGGGGACAAGGGTTCAACCCACTGCACCAACATGTTGTTGGCAACGAAACTTACTCAGTTATAATACCACTCAAAGTGGTGTCTGAGGAGGGTAGATGTACGCAGACCATGCCCCTATACAATAGGGAGGCTGTTTCCGAAGGACCCCCGGCATTAGTTAGGCACATTGATATCTATATATTATCTCTTGTAAATTACAACAACGATAAATACAAACACTACTTCTGCTCTACTTCTTCTGTTAATGCTATTATCTATTTGTAAGATGGTATCAGAGCATGTTATATCCTAGGGAAACACGCATATCAAAGCTGCAGAAGAAATCAAAAATTTGCAGAAGAAAAACCAACTGCCCAGAATTCGAGAATTTCGAAACTTATCAAAACAAAAATGCAAATATACCACTGAGTAGAGCACTGAAAGAGGAAGATACAGACGCAAGAAAACTGGGAAAACAGCTGCACACGCGCCCTCACGCGCCGCCAGACACGCCCACGCGCCGGCGCGTGAGGCCTGTTCCGGGCAGATTTTGGAAAAATTACTTCAGAGACTCTTATTCTCCTCCTAATTCCGAATCTAATCGTGGTACTATTTCTTGATTCTGGGGAAAAAAAATCTGTCAAGTTTTTTGTCAGTCTGTGTGTATAGATTATATAGATACACCGGATTTTTTGTCAGTCTGTTAAACATAATATGTTATATAGGGTATTGCTGTGATTTTGAGAGAGAAACACAGACCCACTTTACTAATATAGACTGTTATATTAGTCATATACGCATCTATAAATAATATATATTATTGTGATGTCGGATGCTGCTGACTCTACGGTTATAAGCGACGTTACTACTTTAAGGAGTAGTAAATCAGGATTTCAGAGCACTCCATATGTGAGTCTTAAATTTGATGGGAAAAAATTTCTTGAATGGTCAAAGGCATGCACAATGGCTCTAAAATCCCATAAATTTTGATGATTGGGAATCCGAAAATGCCATGGTGTGTTCATGGCTATCTAATTCTATGGAGGTTGATATTCGAAAAACCTATATCTTCATTGATACCACTGAAGATGTGTGGAATTCTCTCACTCGGACGTATTCCTTCTCCGGGAATGTAGCGAAACAGTTTGAGATCAAACGGAAGATGTGGGCATTGGCTCAGGGAAGTCGCACATTAGCAGAGTATTATTCTGAGCTTACATCATTATGGAGCGAATTGGGACATTACACTATATTTGAGTGTAAACATGCTGAAGATCAAGAAAAATATCAAAAGATGGTGACTGTAGAAAAAGTGATGAAGTTTCTTGATGGATTGTCTGATGAGTATGATTCAATAAAAAATCAACTTATCGGACAAGTTCCATTTCCTACTGTGGAAGAAGCCTATGGTCGTGTCAGGTTAGAGGAAAGTCGAAAGCAAAGTATGGCTCCGGTGGTCTCTTCTGAACGATCTGCACTCTTAACTGAAAATGTTCAGCAATCTGAGCCAAAACAACCTAAACAAGTGCCAATGGCTTTAATGAGTGAAAGATCCAGTCTTCAATGCGACTACTGCAAGAAGTTAAACCATACACGTGAAACATGTTTTATCCTGCACCCTCATCTCAGAATTCGAGGACGAAGAGGGCGTGGCCGAGGTGGTTACCGTGGTGTCTCATCTGGCAGAAGCACGGGTAGAGGTATTCCCTTTAGTGCTCATCATGATGCATCAGAATGTGAGTCTTATTCTTCCACAGGGACAATGACTGCTTCAGAGGTCAACACCCTTCGCCAATTAATGTCACAAATGAACACCACTCCACCTACAGCTAATTCTGCTCATGCAGGTATATCTTGTCACTTTACCTCTGATAAAAATTCTAATTCATGGATTATTGATTCCGGAGCATCAGCACATATGATTGGAAATTCTAGTTTCCTAGAAACATATAATGGTGAAACAGGCAATATTCGTGTTGCCAATGGAGCTATTGTACATGTTCATGGACAAGGCACTTCTCACTGCCTCTCATCATCATTGCCATTATCTGATGTGTTACATGTTCCCTCCTTAACAGCAAACTTATTATCTGTTCAGCGTATTACTGAAAATCTTAATTGTTCGGTAACCTTTTTTTCTTCCCATTGTGTATTTCAGGATCTGGCGACAGGCAAGGTCCTTGGCAATGGCAAAGTGGTAGATGGACTTTATGTTATGGAAGAGAATTCTATTTCTCCCTCAACTTATCAGGTGTCATCCAAGTTAAATTCTGCTTTTGAAACTTTGTATCAGTGACATAGACGGTTAGGTCATCCATCTTTTGGTGTTTTAACACACCTATTCCCTGCCTTAGTAAAACACTGTAAGAAGGAAGACTTTTTTTTGTGAACCATGTGAACTAGCCAAACATAAAAGATCATCTTATCCATCCAGAAAGAAAAGAAGTTCTACTTCGTTTTCTATTATTCATACAGATGCTTGGGGTCCATTTAGACATCCTACACATGATGGGTATAGATGGTTTGTTGTCTTTGTTGATTGTTATTCTAGGCTAACTTGGGTATATCTCCTTAAACAAAAAAGTGAAGTTTTCGAGTGTTTTAAATCTTTTCACCACATGGTACAAACACAATTTAATGCATCTGTCAAAATTCTTCGGAGTGATAACGGTACTGAATATGGAGGTCCATTTATATCTTATTTGGACACATGTGGTATAATTCATCAAACTTTGTGTGTCAAAACTTCTCAACAAAATGGGGTAGCTGAAAGGAAAATTGGTCACTTACAACAGGTTGCTCGATCACTTATGTTAACAATGCACGTTCCCAAATATCTTTGGGGAGAGGCAGTCATGACTGCGGCATATCTTATAAACCGTCTTCCGTCTAGTGTTCTCAAATTCAAAACACCGTTGTCCTGTGTTCCTGCACCTTCTTCTCACCCGCTACCCCTTCGAGTATTTGGGAGTGTATGTTTTGTTCATAATCATGCTCCCTCTCGGGATAAACTTGATTCTCGGGCTCTCCGCTGCTTTTTAATTGGGTATTCACCAACTCAGAAGGGATATAAATGTTATCATCCTTCCTCACGTCGCATATTTGTCAGTCATGATGTTACTTTCTGGGAGACCATTTCTTATTTCTCTCCGGGTTCCTCTTCCTTGCTTCAGGGGGAGATAAACACACAGTCTTGATAGTAAAGCAACAGATGAGTCACATTCACTTCCATTTATTAATATACCTATTCCAAACACTAACTCAAACAGGTTGTCTATTCCTCCACATACGAGTAAAGAGTCAGATGATTTAAATAGGTTGGATATGCCAGATTTGATTACATATTCCAGACGGAAAAGAAATGATATCACCACTTTACCGCAGCCAGAGACCTCTGACCTCGAGACAAATCCTACATCTCCTGTGTTTGAGCCAGAAAATGGTAATACTCTTGATCCTACTCTAGATCTTCCTATTGCTATAAGAAAGGGTGTACGTGCTTGCACTAACCATCCTATCTCAAACTTTGTATCATATAATGCACTATCTCCATCTTCAGTTGCTTTTGTGTCATCCTTGTCTAGTGTTTCTGTTCCACATACTTGGCAGGATGCTTTATGTGATCCTAAATGGAAAGATGCTATGATAGAGGAAATGAATGCCTTGAAACATAATGGCACTTGGGAGTTAACTCATCTTCCTGCTGAAAGAAAGGTAGTAGGATGCAGATGGGTGTTTACTGTGAAACAAAAGCCTAATGGGTTGATTGATAGGTACAAAGCAAGACTTATGGCGAAAGGGTATACTCAATCTTATGGGATTGATTATCAGGAAACTTTTGCTCCAGTGGCGAAAATGGCTTCTATTCGAGTCCTTATTTCATGTGCAGCAAATCTTGGATGGGAACTTCAACAGTTGGATGTAAAAAATGCATTCTTACATGGAGACCTACAAGAAGAGGTCTACATGGATATCCCACCTGGTTTTTCTACAGCTACAACCATCGGGAAAGTATGCAAATTGAAGAAGACTATTTATGGATTGAAGCAGTCCCCAAGAGTTTGGTTTGGCAAATTTCAAAAGGCAATGGTCAAATTTGACTATAAATAGAGCAATTCAGATCACACAATGTTTGTAAAAAGAAAGGGGGAAAAGATCACAGTCTTGATTGTTTATGTTGATGATATTGTGATCATTGGCAACGACACATGTGAGATTACAGATGTTAAACGGAGACTTGCCTCCGAATTTGAGATGAAGGATTTGGGAAAACTACGGTATTTCCTTGGCATTGAAGTCTCCAGAAGTCCAGGTGGTATCTTCCTTTCACAACGAAAGTATACACTTGACCTTTTAAATGAGACAGGTATGTTGGGATGTAGACCTGCGGATTCTCCTATAGAAGCGAATCATAAACTTTGTGGAGAAACAGGTGACATTGTCGATAGACCCCAGTATCAGAGATTGGTTGGAAGACTAATTTATCTTTCACATACACGACCAGATATAGCATATGCCGTGGGAATTGTAAGCAGATATATGCATGATCCTCGTCAACCACATTTGGATGCAGTTTATATGATATTAAGGAATCTTAAGGCTGCTCCTGGAAAAGGAGTGATGTTTACTAAAAACCATGATCTCGAGATTGAGGGCTATACAGATTCTGATTGGGCTGGGTGTCTAGATGACAGACGTTCCACGTCAAGATATTGTACGTTTGTTGGAGGTAACCTCGTTACTTGGCGAAGCAAGAAACAACTTGTTGTTGCATTATCTAGTGCTGAGGCAGAGTACAGAGCTATGGCTAAAGGAGTGCGTGAATTGTCATGGATTGGACTTCTCTTACAGGAATTAGGCCTTTCATCAGGAATCCAATGAAGTTGTATTGTGACAACAAGGCAGCCATTGATATTGCACACAACCCAGTTCAACATGATCGGACTAAACATATCGAGATCGATCGGCATTTTATCAAAGAAAAAATTAATAGTTATATCATTAGCATTCACTTTGTACGATCAGAAGATCAACTAGCCGATGTATTGACTAAGGGGTTGGTCAAGAAAATGTTACATCCACTTATTGGCAAGTTGGGCATGAGTGATATATATGCATCAACTTGAGGGGGAGTGTCAAAATAGTTAGGCACCGTCCTTGAATTTAGGCACCGTCCTTGGACTTATAACACCCTAGTATAGACTTTGGTGTCTTAGTTAGGCACATTGATATTTATATATAGGACTTCTCTATCTCTTGTAAATTACAACAACGATAAATACAAACACTACTTCTGCTCTACTTCTTCTGTTAATGCTATAATCTATTTGTAAGAGAGATCAACAGAAAGAGAATGCATTAAATTTTGCTTTAATTAGGAACATAATATTAGGGGGTGTATTTAGAGACAAGAAAAAAAAAGAGATTAAAGCTTGTATTTAAAGTTGTGTTTGTAACATGCTTATAGTCATGATCTTTAAGACTTTCAGCTCGAGGGAGATGTTACTAATATATCATCATATTAGTATATTTCTATAAGTATTCAACTCCGTATCATTTTGGCTCTCAAATCCAAATTCTCAACTTTTTCTATATTAGAAGGCTCCTATTATATAATTTCTTATTGCATAAATGTAATTTCTTTAATGTAGGAACATAAAGCAACTCTCTATTCCATCATAAAGCTATAGCAGGACCATACGCAGTCATATATAATAACTGCTGCTTAAGTGCAAGTAATTTGGAAGCACATGCGGTTAGACAGCCATTATTCATCTCTTAAATGTTCCATATGAAACTTACCAGTTGAAAGGGAACCATGAGATCAGCTTCTGCAGTTGACTGGCGAGGTGGTAGGCGCATTAATTGGCGACTCTCCTCAAGGAAACTCTTTCAATATCAAAAAAGCTCTTGTCAACAACAAAATGACTATGACAGAAGATGCAGATATTGTACCACTCAAAAATGATCTAAACAGTTTATCTTTTGGTCATCATCTCAGATTATTTCGGGTGTCATCTTTCATTTTTTTCCTAGTAGAATAGCGAAGCCAACTAATAAAGTCTAATCTATTTTCTTGAAGATATATCGCAATCTACCTAGATTGACGCTCTCAAAAAACTTTTAGATAGACCACAAAGCAAGACTATAGTAGAAGGAACTCCTCATTGTAGCATAACTGAAGCTTTTTCATTCTATACCTGGAAAAGGTCACCTTTTGCTAAAAGAAAGTAATCCTTAAGTGCCTTCAAGTGACCATCTAAGTTCGCACGTACTACCACAAGCTGCAAGTAGAGCGAAACATTATGTGTCCAGGGGAGGAGGGTGCATAAACATGTAAAGATTCTCCCAAAACAAGAAGGTTAAATTTTACTCATCATTCACCTGCCAAAGATGACTGGCTGCAATGGCCCTAATGGTGTCAACAGAGCTCTCAAAAGATCTTTTGCGGAACTCAGATGATTCCTGCATATGGTATGCCAACACCATTATGAACATAAGAATGCTACTACAAAACAAGATGTTTTTCACAACAATAATAACAAAAAGGTGACGACGTCATGATTAAAAGCTCAGAGAAAGACCTTCAAGTCTTGAAGCATAGACTCAATCTTATCAGCTTCCACCTGCGGAAGTAACTTCTCTCCTATTGACTTCGTATCCAACATGGATTCCTTCTGACCTTTTAATCCCGGACTACTTTGTGATCCTTTTGGTATATCTTGGAGGCAGAAAGTTGGACTTGGATTTCGAAGAACCCTGACTGCTTTCCCAGAAAAAAGAATAGACTCAGCTACTCTCATAGAAATATATTCAGGCAGCATATCCTGCAGATACACCAGTGTCCAAAATAAGTGGATTATATGATCCATAGAGCTCCACAAAATTAGAGTTATAATGAAGTGACAAGCATGGAAAACAACGTGTACAACACTGATTGACAAAAGCACCACAATGCAAGATTTTGCTTGGTTCTAACAGAAAAGCGAAATACTCTAAAATGCGAATGCTTGGGTATATGTAGTTGCTACTGGATCTATAATGCAACAATTTGCACTATACAGTTACCGACATGTGTCTATAATCCAAAACAGTTACAGTTACCAAAAATTTTAATTCAAGTAGAAAAAGCATATCATAGGACACAGATTTAGATACCAAAGATATGTGGAAACCAAGGTGCCAGTCTGCGAGAGATGCATCATTAATTGACATTTGTGACAGCTTTTCAAGCATGTCTACGTTAGAAGATTCATGTTCGCTATCCCTGTCCTCCTGCCTGGGTATAAGAAAAAACAATATTCCATTTTGAGGAAGCTCGTATGTTTCATCTAAATATAAAAAAAGTTTAGTTGATAATAAAAATACTATTATCAACAAAGAAAAAGAGAAGGTAATTAAAACATCAAGATTTATAGAATCAATAGGTCGAGCAAGTATATGATTTCAGAAGGTTTCTTTTGCACTTTGTTGTGTCATATTCATTTAAGAGCAAGAGGCAACTTAATTCCAAAAAATATTATTATTTACAATAGAAAAATATGTAAGGTGTTATGCTCCTAAAATGTAGGCAGCAAGAAAATAGGTGCTGGTGCTGCTTTTTATTTCTTCAAATTCTTCTTCCTTATCACCCCTTGCTTCTCAAACTTTTCCCCCTCCTGCTATAAAATAGAATCAAAGCCTAACTTTGGGATCATACTAACTGTGACAGTTTTGTAAAGTAGCAGACTATATTATCCCCCGAATTACATCATTTCTGTTATCTGGAGGACTATTTACTGACTTTCTGTTAGTTGTAAGGATTTTGTACGATATCATTTATTCCCAAAACATAACAAAACCTTTATCAATTAAGACCACAGAGGACTAACTCCAGAATGGAACGAAGACACACAAATTGATAAATCGGCATGGTTCAAATCTTGAAGAGGTACTCCGCTAGCCAACCACTATAAAAGTTCTTCATGTCATATCAATGGCAATTTCGAGTTCAATGCATCTAAAAATGCAAGGGCAATAACCAGGCAGAAATACACAATGTTGTTAAATATACCTGCTAATGAAAAATTCCCCATACTGATCATGAAGAATCCCATATACCATCCAAGCAGTTAGTTGATTATACATGACCTGATGACCGTGCCAAAGAAGTCTAAGCTTCAAGGAAAAAATGAAATATTAGTCTTCAAGCAAATAAAGGTTACAGCCCGTATTAATCGGACGGAAACATACTACATATGTACGCACTCATGTGTGTTAATATACAAGTTTAAGGTTGCTCCACCAAATAGTAAAAATTAAAAGATAAAAATCCAGTTTGCAGACTCACACCTAGCTCAATTAGACCCTAGCAGAAAAAGAATTAAAGAGTCTATACCATAAATGTTAATATAAAAGAACATATATACGTATAATTTTGATACTGACCAAAAAGAAAGAAATTGTACTGACACCTGGCTCAATTAACCCCAAGCAGAAAACATTAAGTTAAAGAGATCATATACTCTACTTTCATTCATAAAATCAAGAAATAGTCAGTTAACAGTACTTGACATACACACACTAATTGACAGTAAAAAAATTGATAATCTATGAGGAGTCTGAAGTCAAGGATTGTTTAAGTGCTTAAGCTCAACAGTAGTAACTAGTAAGTGCAGTCCGAGTGGCTAAGAAGTCCTCAATCGATGAAGGCAAGTTGAATAACCAAGTACTTAACTAAGTCAAAGGCCAGTCTAATTCCATTTGTTTTAACTTCTAAAACAATACACATTGTGCAAGACAAAGACCCAGTCTAGTTAGCTCCTCTATAGCTTCTCTTTACCAACCAAGCCTGCTGAAAAGTGGAAATTATGACCCTCTAAGAGCTTTTTTGTCACTAATATTCAAAATCAAGGTATATAACTTCATATCACATGTAGAAATATTGAGGCAAATGGAAGGACATGGAAAGGACCCAAATTGTAGGACACTTGTAAATTAAGGAATATAGCTTCATAAAATTGTTACACATATGTTTCAAAAAAAAAAAAAAAAAATTGGTTACACATATTAACTTCTAAATTTATATAGTGGTGACCAATAAAAGGATTTTCTTTTAGATATCATTATTTTTCCTACCTCATTTCCAAAGTGATACTGGAAAAGAAAAAAGTAATTGTACTTGAACACCATTAAAAAAGTATGGAAGGGTAACGAAGTTCATACCTTTGGATACAAGTCTGCAGTTCAGGCACCCCACAGTGGCATCGTTTGTGCAGAAGATTGAGAAGCCGCCCTCCGCATATACCATCACGCTCGATCTCTAGAATTAGCTCATAGAGAGGTGGCAGAAGAACAAAAAACTAGAATAGCATTTCACCGATAATGTGAAAAAGAAAATGTTAAAAATAAAACATATTAGATTACAAATGATGGATTTATTATTTGGAAGTTGATGGTAAATACTAACATAGACTGAGAGTATACCAGGCTGAAATAAATTAGATTATGAGTTGATTGTGACATAGGCTAATTGTACTAAATTACTTTAGAACATGTAAATAGTGTAATTACATGCAAAGTGAAATGATCACTGTGACTATCATAGTTTGCATACAAAAACAAAGAGCTATACAGTTTGCTAGCAACTTATTACATAATATATTTACAGGGCTTATATTTGCTTCTTGTCAAACAGTAGTTATGGCGATTATAAAGTCCAATTGTTTGCATATAAAGAGATTGAGATAACAGCACAAACTAGACAACTAAACGAATAACATCTGATACAAAGTAGATTACACAGACCATAAATCATAGAGGTAAGGCTTTGAACTAAGTTACCCAAACTCAGGTACACAGAAACGTCATAATTCATTAATATAGAAGTATAATAAATACTAAATTTGTAGCAAAATATAACAATAGAACTCTCATCAACATTATAAATTGAAAGACCAGGCAAATTAAGTGTCATCTTCTCCTCTTCTTTTTTTTCTCTTTCTCCTTGTCTTTTTTCTTCTTCATGTTCCAATCTAAACTCATCTTGTGGTGTTTTAGTCTAAGTGTTTACACTTCAGTCGAAGGATGTGACACAGTACAGGTCATGTAGCTGAAACGGGATAGTCCAAGTAACATAAGCTAAAATAAACACTCTTCTCTGATTGTTGAAGGTTTCAAGTATCCAAAATACGCAGTAGTTCCACATGGCAAATACTAAATGTTATATAGAATTCTAACGCCTAGGAAATATAATAACAAAACCCTAAAAACTTTAGCCTAGCGGATATCCTTACCAAAAGCATGAAATTTCTTATAATTGACCTTATCAAAAGAAAATTAAACAATGTACCTTATTGAGGCCTTGAGTAACGGCAGCCAAAATAGGCAAGGTATCGGACAACAATTTCTGCTCGATATGCAAAACAGCAGACTTATAAATAGACAAAACCTCCATAACACCATTAGCAATAGCTCTCCTATACACACTCTGTTTTTCACTTGTAGGTTTTTCCAATTGCGATGTCAAAGCCAAAGGAGACTGATTCGTAGACCGTATCCAACTCAAATTCCTGGATTTAGTGGCAAATCGATTAAGCTCTCGGTAATAAAAACCTAATGTAATAATCCTCTCAATTACATCCCTGCAAACACACATACATAAACATTACATTACAACTAAAGCATCAATTGTAGTCAAATGCAATAGAACCTAAATAAATTAACAGATAAAGTGTATTTTTAAGCTCGATTAATTAATTAGAAGTAATACTTTTTTTCCGGTGCGAAACATAACAGGAGTCGGTGTATTTTTAATCTCCATAAATGAATAATCTTGATAAATTTAGATACCTTTCGCTAGGTTGAAGGAAGGAGAGATCGGAGGCGAGTTTGAAAGTAGGCTTGGTTTCGGAAATAGGAGCGTCCGGAGATAAATGAGAAATGCCGAGAGAGTTGCGGTGTTCTCTTTCGTCAATGATGAGATCGCCTGTGTAACCTAATAGTGAGAGCAACAGTTCGTGGAGCATGGTTATGATGATGATGATTGATTATCAGCTGTGTATTGGGGGTTTTGGAGATGAGAGAATAAATCAAGAAGACTTCAAATTGAGTGCGAGGCAATGTGTATCATCAGGAAAAACAATATGTAGTATTTGCCAACTGATTAACAGCCTGTTTGGAAATGAGCTTAATCCTTATTCGTTTCGCTTTTAAGTGGTTTTGGTGTGTTTGTGTAGTTTTTGGCTTTAAGCCGCTTTAAGCCGACTTTAAGTTAAAAAATTGTTTTAAGTCATAAATTCTATTTAGGTATTTTTGACTTATGACTTAAGACTTATGGATTTTTTTTATTTTTTAATTTTTTTCACAATTCTTGTAAAACTTAAATATCATGAATTTAAATTTTTTTTAAGTCAAATTTCACTTTAAGCCAAAATTATTTTAACTCAAAAGTAACTTATTTTAAGCAATCCCAAACACCCTCTAAGAGGGTGTATGGGGTTACTTAAACTTTTGATTTAATGGAGGTGTTTTTAACTTAAAGAAGAAAGTGAAGTTGTTTACTTTAAGTTGAATGAAAGTGTTTGGGTGATTTTATTTAAAGTTAAATTGTGATTTAATAATTTTGACTTAAAGTGAAATTTGACTTAAAAAAATTTTAAATTCATAATATTTAAACTTTACAAGAATTGTGAAAAAAGAAAAAAAAAACTCCATAAGTCATAAGTCATAAGTCAAAAGTACCTAAATGGAACTTATGACTTAAAGCAGTTTTTTAACTGGGCTTAAAGCCTCATTTGCCAAACAGTTCGAAATCAACTTAAAGCCGGCAAAAGCAATAAGCAAAACCAAACCAAACCAAACCAAACATGCCCAGTATATCCCACTCAGAGCAGGGTCTGGGGAGGGTAAGTTGTACGCAGACCATGCCCCTACTTTTCAGGGTAGGGAGGCTGTTTCCGTGAAGACCCTCGGCTATGTGCACAACAATAATGGTGGGTGTTCAATACTAAATTATGTCAACGATATGCGAAAAAAAATTCAAAGACGAATACCTGTGCCCATGGCTTTCTCCACACAGGCCTTACCTTCTCCGCCCCCCTGAAGCACCTGGCTCAGCACCAATGCAACTGAGCTCCTATCTCCTCCCACACTGAGCTATGTTCCCTGGACCTGCAGAAATGCATAAGGAAAGAAAAAAAGAAAAAAAAAAAGACAATGAAATGAGCACTAACCGAACTGCATTACTAAGATAAAACTAGACGAGAAAACCCAACTCTGAGGCTCTCCACCACAGAGCCGCTCCCTAGCAGCGAGTCCACCACCGTGATCCGCCGTCTCCAGGCACCCCTGTCCGCTGACATGGACTCAAACAAGTTCAAGGCCTTCATATCCAACTTTAACTGTTCTTCCCACGTCCGCCTCGGTCTGCCTCTCCTCCTCACCCCAACAACCGATATACTCTCGACCCTCCTCACCGGGGCTTGAGGCAGCCTCCTACGGATGTGACCGAACCACCTCAACCTCCCTTCTCTCA
The DNA here is from genome assembly GCA_036435485.1 of Saposhnikovia divaricata. NCBI lineage: Eukaryota > Viridiplantae > Streptophyta > Magnoliopsida > Apiales > Apiaceae > Saposhnikovia > Saposhnikovia divaricata. The sequence goes on along the minus strand of CM071597.1, from coordinate 86,547,550 downwards.
TTTTCGCCGAAAAAGGAGCCACTTCAAGCTCGCTCCGAAACACCCTATTCGGGATTCCATCCAGCAACGTGCGCCCACAGGACCACCGAAGCATCCGCATTTATGCTGCTTCCAACTTGCCTTCTACGGCCTTTTTTGCCACCCAGCACTCCGACCCATACAACAACGCAGGGCGGATTGCCGCCCTATAAAATTTCCCTTTCAGCTTTAAGGGGACTTTCTTGTCGCACATAACCCCTGACGCTGCCCTCCACTTTAACCACCCGGCCTTGATACGATGTTTTGCATCATCCTCTACCTCTCCTTCTTTCTGAATGATTGACCCCAGGTACTTAAACTGATCTGTACGAGGGACGATCTGGCCTTGAAGCTTAACCTCTACCCCTTCTTCGACGGCCTCCCCGCTGAAGTTACACCAGAGATACTCGGTTTTAGAACGGCTCAATCTCACGCCCTGAGATTCCAAAGTCGATCTCCAAAGTTCCAACTTCTCGTTGACCTCCCCTCTCGACTCCGCTACTAGCATGATATCGTCCGCGAAAATCATACACCAAGGGACGGCCCCTTGAATCCCTCGCGACATGACATCAAGGATGACGGCGAAAAGAAGGGGACTTAAGGCCGACCCCTGATGTAACCCAACCTCTACAGGGAAAAAGCGAGAGTCACCCACTGGGGTTCTGACGCAAGAGCTGGCTCCGTCGTACATGTCTTGGATCGCCCTAACGTACGACGATGAAACCCTACGCTCTTCCAGGCTCTTCCAAATGGCTTCCCAAGGGATGCTGTCGTAAGCCTTCTCGAGATCGATGAACACCATATGCAGGTCCTTGCGGCGCTCCCTGTACTTCTCCAGCAGGCGTCTTACGAGATGAATGGCCTCTATCGTCGATCTTCCGGGCATAAAACCAAATTGATTCTCCGAGATTACCACTTTTCTTCTAATCCTGCTTTCAATCACTCTCTCCCAAAGCTTCATAGTATGACTGAGTAACTTAATACCCCGATAGTTACTACAACTCTGAGCGTCACCTTTGTTCTTAAAGAAGGGGACCACAATACTACGCCTCCATTCTGGTGGCATCTTATCGCCCGAGAGGAGAACATTGAACAGATCTGTAAGCCAAAGGACGCCCACATCCCCAAGACAAAGCCACACCTCTATTGGGATCAGGTCTGAACCCACGGCCTTCCCTCTAGCCATCTTACACAAGGCAGCCTTAACTTCGTCCTTGGAGATACGCTGACACGGAACGTCAGAAAACACAGACGGGGGCGAGTCCTCTAGCTCTACACCTGAACCACTCCTCCTACTGTCGTTGAAAAGGTTCTGGAAATACGAACTCCACCTCTCCTTAATAGCGTCAACATTCAGAAGCACTCGGTCTGAATCATCCTTAATAAACTTAACCGATCCCAGGTCACGCCTGCCTCTCTCCCTCGCTTTCGCTAATTTGAAGATTTCGTTTGCTCCTTCCTTGGTATCTAGGCGCTTGTACATCCCCTCATACGCCTCCTCTTTAGCTTTCGACACTGCTTTATTTGCCTCACGCCTGGCCACCTTGTACGCTTCCCTCTTCCGGTGCCTCTCCGGCCCTGCACTCAACGACAGGAGCTCTCTGAAGAGCGCCTGTTTAGCCTTAACTTTCCTTTGGACCTCCTCGTTCCACCACCACGACTCCTTATGCCCACTGAACCTCCTTGAGGAAACCCCCACCACCTTCTCGGCCACGGTCCTAATGGCCTGGGCCATGGTAGTCCACCTGCAGTTAGCATCTCCTCCTTGCGCAAAGCAACCTTCGCTGACCAGGGCCTCCCTGAACTCTGCCGCCTTCTCGCCCTTTAAATCTTTCCAAAGAATTCTCGGTCTAAACTCCCGCGACCTGTGGGCCGCTCGGCCCTCCAGGACTAGATCCATGGCCAGCAGGCGGTGCTGGGAGGCACACGCCTCACTCCGGAAGACCTTGCAATCCACGCACGTCCTGACGTCCCGACAACGAGTGAGTAGGTAATCAATTTGAGTGTTGAACCCCCCACTACTAAAGGTGATGAGATGCTCCGCCCTCTTTGGAAAAAACGAATTTACAATTGCCAACTCCTGGGCAGCAGCAAATTCCAACAACGCGGACCCCCCGACATTCCTGGTCCCGAAGCCAAAGCCCCCATGGGCGCTGGGGTACCCATCAGTCCTCTCACCAATGTGGCCATTGAAATCGCCCCCCAACACTAACAATTGGTCGTCAGGGATACTGCCGACCAACTCGTCCAAACAGACCCAAAAAGCCTCCTTCTCAGCGTCTCCCAAGCCGACGTGCGGGGCGTACGCACAGACCACGTGCACCACCTTCTCCCCTACCACGACCCTGACCGCCATAATCCTGTCGTTGCACCTCTTTACTTCCACTACATTGTCTTTTAAGCCCTCCGCCAAAAGGATGCCCACTCCGTTCTTTGAGTTAACAAGGCCAGAGTACCATAATTTGTACCCGTTCGCTTCTCTGGATCGTGCCCCCTTCCACCTGGTCTCTTGGATACACGCCACGTCCACTCTCCGCTTCTTAAGTACGTCTACAAGTTCAAAGAATTTACCCGTTAGGGTACCTAAATTCAAACTGCCGATTCACAAGCGATTCACCATCTACACATCAAGCGATCCTATATATAAAAAACCACAAGTGAAGATGTCAATAACATCAAAACAAAAAAAAATCAAACTAAACAAAGATTAACAAAACCGAAAAAAAACCCAAAAAAAGAGAAATAATAAGCTAAAAAAACAAAATCAAAGAGGAAGTGCAAAAACAAAAAAAACAGGGGAATCTAAACTATTAAAATAAAATACAGTCTAAAGAGCTAAGACAAAAACAAACCAAGAAACCCAAGAACAGACAGCTAAGAAACACGGTTAGGACAAAAAAACGGTAAGCGCCGAAGATAGAGGTTGGAGTCGAAAAAGACAGAGCAGGGAGGAAGAGGTGTTGTGTTCTAATAGAAGAAAGAGGGTTAGGGAGGACGCGGGATAGTGGTGAGACAGGGAGATGAGAGATTGAAGTGAAGATGATTAATTGGGTTGGGTGTTGGCGATGAAGATAGGAGATACGAGAGAGAGACAGGCGGAGAGGAAGAGGGAGATAGATGGAGGTCGAGCGAGATGAAAGATTGAGAGAGGAGTAGAAGTTGATAGTGTTGACCGAGAGATGGTTACAGTGGGGGAGTTAAAGCGGTGGTGAATAAAAAGAAAGGTGCTGACGAGAATGACGGAGAGGGTTGAATCGACGGAACGAGAAGGTGTCGCCGACGGAGAGGGTGAGGGGAGGCGTTGCTCTGACGAAAGTAATAAACGGAGGTGATGAAACGCAGTGATAGAGGAAAAAGCGCACGGTTGAGGTTAGAGGTTGGGGACGAGGAGACTGGGGGTCGCGAAAGGTGGAGAAAGACAGGGGGAACGACTACACGAGAACTGAAAATAAACCACACACACTACTGAAAATAAGCACAAACAAAATACAGGGAAGCTAAAACGGGGATACAACTGAGAATATAGTGAGATTTCGGCGATGCGCCGGTCAGAATGGCCAGAACTGGCAGAGAGACGCCGACAACGGCTAGTTATTTAGAGAGATATTTTTTAGAAAGCGATGGATATTTTAATGCAAAAGCAATAAGCAGTGTCGCCCAAACGGGCTCTAAGTGAAGTTCACTTGCTCTCTTTGTTTCTCCTGATTTTAATTCACAATACTACTCCTGCTTGCTTCAAAATTAATAGAAACTAGTCAATTTATTCGCGCTTCGTGCGGTTTACTAATTTTTACTTTAAAATATTGAAATTAGATAAAATTAGTTTTATTATTTTTAAAAATTTATTGATTTCTTAAAAATTTCATAAAAAATTGATTTAAAACAAATTACATGAATTATTCATTGGAAAAATAATCTCATCATTTATCTAAAATTTTGATAATCTTAAAAATATCATAAATATTTTCATGTAATTTTTCAATGTATATTTCGATAAAAGTTATAAATATTAAATAGAATAACGTTTTTTAAAAGTTATAAATATTAAATAGAATAACGTTTTTTCAATAATAGCGTAAGAATTTATTTATTAAGAATATTAATTTATTTCGACACAATATAATTAACAACAGATCTATAACTTTTTTTATCCATTTAATCCTCTCATAGAAGAGTTGTGTTAGTTCAATTTAATTGGTTTGATCATAACCCATATATACGTTATCCATGTGCAAAAATAAAAATAGTTTGTACTATTTTTATACAAATTCCATATTTTAAGCGAGGATCTATATATTTTCATAATTTATTACGATTTCCATAATGAGTCATAATAAATGCTTTTTGAGAAGTTAAGCTCATCTTTACTACAATTGTTCAAGAAGAAATTAATGTGATCTTATAGAAAAAAATGAAGGCAATGTAAACAATTTTCAGTCATAATACTACCTAAAAATACACTTTATATATATATATATATATATATATATATATATATATAATATTGAAATAATAATTATATGCTCGAATATAATTTTCTAATTTTTTAAATATATAAAATAAAGTAAAATTTAATATAGTTTTAATAGGTGCAATTAATGACTGATTAAGATAGCATTAAGAGCTATTTAATGCAAGAAAATAATTTTAATAAAAAAATGAAAATCAAGAAAAATATTTTAAACGTTTCTAGTACATTTTCGATCTCATGGTATTATAAAAGAAGCAGAATGTAAATGTGATAAGAAGTGTGGACTTAACTTGTCGATAAATTTGGTTGTATGACAAACGAAAGAGAATTCAAATGCATTTTGTAAGTCATGCTTCATATTTTTTGGAGTGATCCGACACTTGTATATATTCATTTGATTAATTTTTTTGAGCATTATTTGTAAGAACTTTATTTGTATGTAATATTAAATTTAAATTCATGGACACATGTTCAAAATGGTACTCACATATTTTAATGGGTTCGATACTCGCTTACCACGAGATTTGTCAATGAACAGATACTCATTGTAAAAGGGATATAAGCCAAAATATTTAAAAAAAAATAATCAAATCTTATAATAAATATGTACATGTAATTATATTCTATCTCCAATAAAAATGAATCTAAAAATTATTGGATTCTGAATAAACAGTAAGTCATTTAAAATTAATTATTTAAGCAAAATGAAGATCTTCTAACATATTATCAACTTCATCAACTCCATAACGGCCTATTATTTTTTTCCTACCAAATTACAATGTCAACATAATTTTTATAATAAAAATTTATAAATAATAAATAAAATGTTATTCAGAGCCGACACCCATCTCATAACATACATGCGTGATTAATTGATTAGTATTAGTATAAGAATATGTTTAGCTAGAATATTAATTTATTCCAACACAATATAATGAAACAACGAATGTATAACGTTTTCATTGATTTAATCAGTAAAGAAAAAGGTTGGATTGGTTCAATTTAATCAAATTGATCATCCCCCATGTTTCATGTGTAAAAGTAAATTATATAATATTACTTGTATTTTAAATTTTAGATGTTAATTGGAAAATTTATATACTTCCGTAACTTATCAGGATTCTCACGGTCACTGATCACGAATTTATCGAAAAGTTAAAATCGTTTATTTATTATTGAAAAAAAAATTGCAGTGATTTTGAATAAGGATTAAAAATGAACTATATAAATTATTTTATTTTATCATTTTAACTTGAAATAATTGTACTTTTATATGGATAATTTATATTTTATATTAATATAATAATTAAAATGTTCTAATAAAGAAATAATAATAACTAAAATATTTTATATAGATAATTATAATAATTACTGGCTAAAATTTTGTTTTACGTATAAAATAAAGTGTATTTAATATAAGTTTAATAGGTACAATTAATGACTAATTATAATCCTATTAAATGCAAGGAAATTATTTAATAAAAAAATCGAAAATGTGAAAAATCAAGAAAAAAAAAAAATTGAAGCTTGAGAGTGAAAGCCTCTTCAACCTCCGGCTATTATAATATATGTAGATTGGTATTTTAAAATTTTCCTAAAAAAGTGATTTAAAACAGTTTGTATGAATTATTAATTGAAATAATACTCTAATTATATATCAAAAAGTTTAATAATCTTAGAAATATCATAATATGAAAAGTAGCAAATAAAATATTAAATAGAACTAAATAACGTTTTGAAAGCCGACACCCCTCTCATAACAATAACATACATGCTCAATAATAGCATAAGAATTTATATAATTAGAATATTAATTTATTTTGACACAATATAATGAAACAACATGTGTATAACATTTTTATCGACTTAATTGAGCAATAAAATGATTGAGTTTATTCTGTAAAAAATATAAAATCTGTCAATATTATTTTGTACAAATTCTAGATTTTAACCAAAAGATTCTACTTCTATAACTTGTAACGATTTCCACAATTATTGATAAAATATTGTTCGAGAAGTTAAGATCGTTTGTCCTACAATCGTTCGGAAAAAAATTGCAAAAATCTTCAGCATGTAATAAAAAATGACGCATTGTGAACGTTAATTTACATGAAAATAATTTTAGTTTTATACATATAACTAATATTTTAAATTTGAATAATAATTATAATGCTCAAATAAAATTTGTTAATCTTTTATATAAACAACATGACGTAAATTTAATATATATATATATATATATATACATACTCCCTCTGTCCCTCTCATTTCTTTACATTTTTTTCACTGTTTGACACGCATTTTAAGACTTCTAAAAAGTATAGTTCCATAACTTATTTTTAAAATATTCTTTTTTGTATAAAAATAGAACAATTCTATTTTTATACAAAAAAAGAAAATTTTAAAAATAAGTTACGAAACTATCCGCAAAATGCACCTTAAAATCCGTGCCAGAATTACGTTCCCCAAGGTAAAGAACCAAGGATATATATATATATATATATATATATATATATATATAATATATATATATTCATAAGTGTAATTAATGATCATTAAGATGCCATTAAGATGTCATTAAGTTACGAAACTATCCGCAAAATGCACCTTAAAATCCGTGCCAGAATTACGTCCCCCAAGGTAAAGAACCAAGGATATATATATATATATATATATATATATATATATATATATATATATATATATATATATATATATATATATATATTCATAAGTGTAATTAATGATCATTAAGATGCCATTAAGATGTCATTAAGATGCTACTTAATGCAAGAAAAAATTAAATAAAAAAAGCAAAAAAGTGAAAATTTAAGAAAAATATTTTAAACGATTCTGATGCATTTCCGATCTCCTGGCATTACTTATTTTTTCAAAAAAAAACTTTGGTAGCTTTAATTAATTGATTAAAAAAATAAACTCAAGTAAATTTATATTACAAAATTAAGAAAACCGATAAATGATTCTTTAGAAAAGGTTCATTTTTTGTCTTCTATTAAGTGTAAATAATATACATTTTCTTTTTCGATAAATCTAAATAATATACATTGTTGAATAGCAAATTCTATTGTACAAAAATCTTATTATGTTAAAATGTGTGGGTAAAAGTAAGAGCAAGTCCAATAATGTCCTAAATATTGAACAAAATTAATATTTAGGACATTTAGTCACTTTTTGTGCTCCAACAATGTCCTAGTGGTGTCTTAAAACACTAGGGTATTCATTTCATGCCTTTTTTTAGGGCACTTCTATACTTGTCCTAAATCATTTTCAACAATCAAAAATTAACTTCCCTCATTTTCTACACTTCTCTCTCCTCTTTTTTCCCTTCCCTCCAATTCTAATTCAAATATATTATTAATTTAATTTATAAGACACAAAAGGCATGTTGTTGGAATTGATATACAAAAGTCATGACTTAAATCACCATAACACTATATTTTATTATATTTATAGGGCATTAACTAGGACATTGTTAGACTTGTTCAAATATATTATTTTTCCAGATCTTGTGTAATGTAGTTAAACAACAATAACGTCAAATGTCAGAAATCCAATTATGTTAAAAATAAACGGAATAAACATGTGTTTGGTCATATTATTTAGCTTTATCTCAACTAATTTCGTAATTGTTTCATCAATTATAAATTACTAGCTTCAATACCCGTACAAGGCACGGAATTGTTCTAGTTTACGATAAGAGTTTTTATTTTCCTCATTGTGCGTTGATGTCAATGTTCGATGATCCTACTGTGACGATAAAAATCTTTTTAGGTATGCATAAATTTTTTGAAATATGTACCTAAAGAGACAGATATTTTGTGTCTCTATCTTTTTATTGTTGTTTTTAGAGTATTAATGCATTTCTTACGATTAGAGTTAGAAAAATAATTGACGAATGTACTTTCAACGTTTTTCATAAGTTTATTAGGATGATCATCTCTTAATCTATTGAACTGTTATATTTGCATACAATTATATATTATGGGATTATCTGAATGTGAGTTTTGATTTAATACTACTACTAAGTATTATTGAAGCTTCAAAAATTCGTTTATGGATTTATAAAATATGAATTCATAAAAATAAGGTTATTGTTATATATTTTAAAGGTTCACTTCTCACTTATGTGACGTAATTTTAATATATTGTAGATTTTAATTTCAGAGGACGCTATGGTAAATCATAACAAATTGAGAAACATAATGGTAAAATTTGATAGATTAAAATGTGGCATGTTGCCCTATCCTAATTTATCATTTCATATCCACTAGTTACCTCGAGTCTCATATCCGATTAATTGTCTAGGATACATGCCTAGAATTTGATGTAAAAAGTTCGACCATACACGAGTTATAAATGTGTTAGGTCATAATTAATATGCATCGGTTTAGTAATCGACTCTCCCAAATTACAATTTACATAACTTGTATCGATTAAGTATTCAAATCTCCCAAAAAGATTCGGGAGAAAGCGATGCGTCTGTCAGTTAGGACGGTAGTTTAAAAATTTTGTAAAAAAATATATTTTCTAAGAAGACAAGCAATAAAAAAAAATAAGATCATTCAGAATTTAAATGAGTACTAAGATTTTATTATCACATTTCTAATCCGAATATTATAAATTGTATAATTATACAATATCTTTGATATTTTTTACATTTCTATTGGTGCTTTCATATACAATTAGAATAATGATGATTTTTTTTCGCAAAATATCCTTCAAATATTTTATGTAAGATCCAATCACATTTTTCAACTTTCGCATGAAATAAAATAATACAAATTTTATTAAAATGAAGTAGACATAGAGATTTTTGTATATATATATAAATAATAATATGTAAAATTATAAACCAAATATTGATCAAAAAACACATGATTGATAGGTAAATAACGTAAATAATATAGGATATAATATTGGACACTCTCACACTGGTGAATGTATCTAATGAATCATAAAATTTAATCAAATATACATGTAGCTGAATGGTCATAATGGTGAATTTGAATTCATGATTAGTAGATTCCTTATGTCAAAGGTTCTATCATCATCTATATCATAATTTTTTTTACATGACTTGACATTTAGGGGCATTTTTGTAAAATTAAATGGATTAAAATGTGACATGTTATGGTATGCATTTAAGTGTTTAGAGTATTACGTGTTCATTAACCATTTTTTTAAAAAAAACATGCATTTAAATTTAATAAATTTATTATAATTATCTATGTATTGCAAATACTAATTATTAATAGAGTAATTACCGGGATTACTGGATTTTGAAGTTCACTTTGCAAAAATACGGTTCTAGCCAATTCATTGCATTTATACGTGATTTTCAATTTTGTTTTACAGAAATACGGTAACACCACCTTTTTCTTCTTTCAACTCCCCGACCTCATCTCTACTTCATCTCTGTTATTCTCTGTACCGACATCATCTTCTCCGGCGACTCCACCTCTGACCGCCTCCTTCTTCTCCGGCCCCGTAGGGGCACCTTCTCCGATGGCAAGCTCCGATTTGTTCCTGATTTCCGATGGGCGAGCCCCTCCCCATCTCCGCCCTCCACCCTCCTCTGCCCTACTCCATCTCCGCCCTCCTCCGATCTTCGCCCCCTCCTCCCTCCTCCGATCTCCGCCCACTGGGGCCGCAGGCCACCACCGATCTTTTGGATTTCGGCGAGCTTCGATCTGTTCTCCGATCTGTTTTTTCAGTCATTTTTTTGATTTTGGATAAAGTTGCATTTGGTTGATTTCAGTTGATTTGGATTGCTTTGGCGGATTTGGGTTGAAATAATTGAGTTACAATTAGTTGATTTGAGTTGTTGATAAGTGGATTTTATATCCACTTAAAATGCTTCGTATCGGCTTAAATTGATTACTTGGCCTCAAGTATGTGGTGTGTTTAATGTGTTTTCATTGAGTTTTGCAGAACTAAGAGTTGGAGGTTAAATTGATTAAAATTCAGATTTTCCGGGTAGGTTGCGCAATCTACACTATTTTGGCCATATCTGGAGTTCTAGAAGTCCGAATTCAGCGATCTTACAGCTCACGCGGAGACAACGAAATTTTCTACAACCTTCGACAGAATTCTGGGCGCAGGCTGCGCGTGGAACGCGCAGGCAGCGCGTTGGACAGACTGCTGGGCGCAGCGAGCGCACGCGGTCGCTGACAGCATTGCTGATGCACTATTTTGGCCATATCTTGAGTTCTACAAGCCCGTTTTGGACGATTTTATAGTCCACGCAAAGCTAACGAGATTCTCTTTAACTCTAAAGTGGTTCAGAGGTCCAATTATGACTGGAACGGCCCAGACATACTGAAGAAAAGTTAGCTACGAATTTTCCTTCAAAATAGAATCAGTTTAGGAAACTTATTTTGCAGAAATTCTATTATAATTCTGTTTTGGTAGTTTCTTGCTGGACAAGACATGGTGGCCTATATAAACACATCCTATCATCATAAAACAAGACCAACACTTCACATAACACAGAGAGAGAGCCGAGAGATGGAGATTCAGACTTGGAGAAGGATTCCAACGCTCGTGACAAGCAACGGAGATCTAGATCTACTTTTGTTTTCTTCTAATTAGGCGAAACTCTTGGATGTTTTTAAGATTTGTTTTCTTAACTCAACACTCGAGTTTATTTGTATTCTTTCATACTTTTTTATTTATCATGTTTTCATCAAATCCTATGATGACGAGCGGTTCGATTATGAACTAATCGTTGTCATGAGATTCTAATGGATTTATTTACGTAGCTTAGTAGTTTGATTGCTTTAAATATTTATGTGTGGTGAATTCTTGATATCCTCGTATGGTTGTGCTTCATGTATTTAGATGCGTAGCTAACATCTAATTTGTTAATCTCTTGCGAAACGAGAGTGGATCTTGAGATTTAGAACTTGCCATGCTAGCATAGGATAGGTTGATGTTTTAACATCATGATTTGTAGCGTAAATAGAGATATTATGCTGCCCTATGTGATCTTAATAGACAACTTGTTCTTCAACCGTTATGTTTTCAAATCTTATAGAGATATAGGGTCTAAACATAATTGGTGTCTATTCATCTTCTATCTCTTTTGTGGATGTATGTTTATTTTGGTATTCGTATACTGAGAAGTAGCGTATACTTGTTCCGTGTTGTTTGATCAGATATCAAAACCATCATATGTATTGATTAAAGGCGTCAACTCTAAGCGAAGTATTTAATGAAGTTAGGATCTCATGTTACTCTTGTAGATGTAATTCGATTCCAATTCTCGTTAGTTAGTTAATTCTTAGTTGTTAATTTACTTCTTAGTTAATTTAGTTAATTAAACCCAAATTTGTTAATTGTCTTAGTAGTGAATAAAAAATCATACATTGTTGCATAGGTACATGAACTGAATTGAACCTAAACCAGATCTCTGTGGGAACGAACTCAACTTTATTCTATATTACCTGTGACCGCATATACTTATGTGATATTGTGTTAACAAGTTTTTGGCACCGCTGCCGTGGATCAGCGGTGTTTTATTTTAGTTTATATGCTTGTTATCAGTGGTCGTTAAAGTTTACTGACTCGGATTAGTTACTTACCTATCTTGTTTAGTTCGGTGTGTTTCAGGTACTTGAGTGTTTGAAAATGGCAGGCGAGGAGTTGCCATGCTGGGCATATTCGAGGACATCCATGCCTCAACAATGTGAGCAATGTTTGGGCGTTCATGAGACCTCACAATATTGTTAATACGAAGGAGTTGATCCATATGTCACTTATGAGGAACAACCATATTTTCAATACCATCCTCAACAGTACCAGCAAGATGTTTCAAATATGTCATATTTCTTTGGTAGTGAAGAGTTTCAACATCAGCAACCTACTCCTACTTTTCAGTCAGATGAGGTTGATGTTATGGAGGAGATTAGGATGCTTGCAAAGAGTAATAAGGAGTCTATCAAATCTTTGAAAATACTAGTTGCTCAAGTTTTGAGTGCCTTGGAACAAGAGAAACAGCAATTCATACTAGAGGCAATTCTAGAAAATAACGGTGACTTGGAGCAAGGTACTACATGCATAATTGAGGAAGACAAATTCCAAGGTGAGGTGAGCGTTCACAAGCCATGTGAGGAATTTGATCATGCTAGTATGGTGGATGATTTGGAAAGGGCACTATTTGGGACAGACACTGGTGAGATACATAAATTTCGAGAATTGGTATGTGCGTACCAAGAGGCTGATGACCATGGGAAAGATGCAGGTCTTCTACTTGTCTCAAAGTATAAAGATGGAGGTAGCACATTAGAGCCAATGAAAGAAGTTCTCTTTGAGGAACCAAAGGCTTCAGAAACTTACATTTACCCTCCTCCATTATATTCAAGCGAAGCCCGCGAATATGTTTTGTTCTACAAATTGACAGATTTTGGGTCAACCAATGAAGGCATTGGAATAGGACATAGTTGTTATACGAATAGGCCAAGCGAGGAGAAGGGGCAGAAAGTGTGCCGCCGTGATGACGATGAAGTATCACAAAGAGATGACCAGGCCAACTATTATCATCCTTAATGGAGGCTTGGACATAGTCAAGCTAATTGACTCTAAACAAGCGCTTCGTGGGAGGCAACCCATGCTTTTCGGCATTTTATTTAGGTATCTCTACTATCCTTTTTATTGCCTTCAATGGGGACATTGAATACTTTAAGTTTGGGGGTGGTTTGGGGATAAGTAGTGTGTAGTAGTTATTGTGTGTCATTGTGTTCATATAGATATCATATTTTGCATATTAGTGGTAGTTCATGCATGTTGTTGTTCGTGTTATTGCATATTGTTTCATATAGGTCATTCTGTTTTTATTTTCGTATACCATGTGAGTTCATTATAGTTGCATTTGCATCGCATGCATATTTCATGATCCCTTAGGGTGAGCCAATTCTGATTGGTAGGTCAATGTCTAATTGAGTGTGGTAATGATGAATAGAGGGTTGATTTATAATTCTTATGAAATTGACTTGCATGTTTCGGAAACACATTCTTTTCACAATCTCATCGTTTGCTTTTGGGCTAGGTTGAGGTCATGCCTGTTTGGTTGTTTTGAGATTTAATCACTTGATTATATTTAGAATTTTCGTTATTCCCTTGATGGCGTAGGAATACTAAAGTCTAAGTTTGGGGGAAACCAGGGATTTCATGCTTAATTGTAAATAATTGTCAATAATGGCTAGGCGTCAAATGGCTAGTAGCCGGCTCATATTTATATGAGTAGTCTAGGGTTGAAATTGAGAATACTCATTCCAGATTGCATAAAAAAAATATCAGAAAAAAAAGAGAAAAAAATGAGGGAAAAAAAATGTTATGTGAGTGTTTAAATGCAGAATTAACCAGGGTGAACTCTTTAATACTCGAGCAATTAAGTTCTAGGGGACTTTGTGCCTAGTGACCTAAGGCTTTTATAGTCTGGGATCCACTAACCAAACGCTCGCTACATGGGTATTATTGTATAAGCCTTTTGGGGTCTCATCCATTGCACGGTTAAATAAGCATGCGTTATTGTGTATAGTATTATGTGTCGTAATTGTTAGTAATAAAGCATGAATTTCTGGATAACTCAGATGAGGTAAGAGGTGTTTCTAGGTTATGAAGTGTCTACAGTCTATTCTATTTATAAACCTGTGATTGTCTTGATGAAGAATGAGTATGGTTTTGATCTAGTGTTGGGAGTATTTCTGATGAGCATCGCACACACGCACGTTTCTGTTCATGTATTGTTAGTATACGGGGACTTAGTCGAGCTCTACTTGGATTTAGTTGCATTCCTTGAGATATTTGCTTGCTAGTTGGTTTTGGTTAGTTCGAGGGGGTTATTGCATTTTCATATTAGTTGCATTCATGCATTGCATTGTTTTTGCATTGTTTAGTTAGATGGATTTTGTGGGTACATTCACTATAGGCCCTCACGAGACCTTACTCGTCCATTAGAGCTGCCTAGGGGTTTAAAAGGCTTGTTGCGTATGCCAAATGCAACCTTAATCACCTACGGAAGTGGTACTAGTTAGTTGTATATAGTTATATTTGTTTATACTTGAGGACAAGCATCGGTTTAAGTTTGGGGGTGTGATAAGTGGATTTTATATCCACTTGGAATGCTTCGTATCGGCTTAAATTGATTACTTGGCCTCAAGTATGTGGTGTGTTTAATGTGTTTAATGGCCTCAAGCATTGCTCATGCACTATTTTGGCCATATCTTGAGTTCTACAAGTCCGTTTTGGACGATCTTACAGTCCACGTGAAGCTAACGAGATTCTCTTTAACTTTAAAGTGGTTCAGAGGTCCAATTACGACTAGAACAGCCCAGAAATGCTGAAGAAAAGTCAGCTACGAATTTTCCTTCAAAACAGAATCAGTTTAGGAAACTTATTTTGCAGAAATTCTATTATAATTCTGTTTTGGTAGTTTCTTACTGGACAAGACATGGTGGCCTATATAAACACATCCTATCATCATAAACCAAGACCAACAGTTCACATAACATAGAGAGAGAGCCGAGAGACGGAGATTCAGACTTGGAAAAGGATTCCAACGCTCGTGACAAGCAACGGAGATCTAGATCTACTTTTGTTTTCTTCTAATTAGGCGAAACTCTTGGATGTTTTTGGGATTTGTTTTCTTAACTCAAGACTCTAGTTTATTTGTATTCTTTCATACTTTGTTATTTATCATGGTTTCATCAGATCCTATGATGACGAGCGGTTCGATTATGAACTAATCGTTGTCATGAGATTCTAATGGATTTATTTACGTAGCTTAGTAGTTTGATTGCTTTAAAGATTTATGTGTGGTGAATTCTTGATATCCTCGTATGGTTGTGCTTCATGTATTTAGATGCGTAGCTAACATCTAATTTGTTAATCTATTGCGAAACGAGAGTGGATCTTGAGATTTAGAACTTGTCATGCTAGCATTGGATAGGTTGATGTTTTAACATCATGATTTGCATCGTAAATAGAGATATTATGCTGCCCTATGTGATCTTAATAGACAACTTGTTCTTTAACCGTTATGTTTTCAAATCTTATAGAGATATAGGGTCTAAACATAATTGGTGTCTATTCATCTTCTATCTCTTTTGTGGATGTATGTTTAGTTTGGTATTCGTATACTGAGAAGTAGCGTATACTTGTTCCGTGTTGTCTGATCAGATATCAAAACCATCATATGTATTGATTAAAGGCGTCAACTCTAAGCGAAGTATTTAATGAAGTTAGGATCCCATGTTACTCTTGTAGAGGTAATTCGATTCCAATTCTCGTTAGTTAGTTAATTCTTAGTTGTTAATTTACTTCTTAGTTAATTTAGTTAATTAAACCCAAATTTGTTAATTGTCTTAGCAGTGAATAAAAAACCATACATTGTTGCATAGGTACAAAACCATACATTGTTGCATAGGTACATGAACTGAATTGAACCTAAACTAGATCTCTGTGGGAACGAACTCAACTTTATTCTATATTACTTGTGACCGCGTACGCTTGCGTGTTAGTGCAAACAGTTGTTTTCAGATTTACTAAATTGTCAAAAAAGTTGCATCTGGTTGATTTTAGTTGATCCGTATTTTTGCAATTTTTTTCAAACAGTCCGTATGTTTGCAAAAAAAAACTTTAAAGCAATAGTATTTTTGCAAAAAGTTTAAAATCCTTAGGTATTTTTCAAAAAAGATATTATTTTATTTAATCGAATGATTTCGAAATATCTAAGTTCACTACATATCATATATCACTAATTTATACTAACCTATAACATAATAAAATATAAATATGTAAATGTAAAACGAAGAAAAATGATTAAAATATCTTAGAAATCAAAATATCAAATATTCTTCATTCATCACCCGACATACATAGCATATTTATGACTTACAACACATGTGACTGGTTAGCCTATTGGTAAGGTGGTGTGCAAATGAATGAAAAGACCTAGTTTCGATTCTCACCAGCAACAACTTTTTGAAAAAAATTAAATGAATTAAAATGTGACATGTTGTGGTATTATATATATAATAGATAGATTTCATCAATTATAAAACATTGTCGGAAAAATGTTTTTTTTATATTTTTTTTATTTTTAGAGAGTTATTTGTTCATTATATATGTTATAGGTCAATAATGTCTTTCAAACATATTTAGTAATTTACCAATATACTATTCTTCATGTCAATGTTAAAAAAAATGATATCATTAAGACCTGACTCATGACCTCCTCCATGATACAAACAACTTATATTCACATCCATAACCACTTTTGATTCAACTTAAAAACCGTTATTCACATACTCAAAGAACCCGCTTACTATATGTTTCTTAATGTTTTTTCAGAAATTTATTCACAATAAAACTATCAAAACATTTGTCCATCTTTAATAATGAAAGATATAATAATAATAATAATTAATAATAATAATAATAATAATAATAATAATAATAATAATAATAATAATAATAATAATAATACTCCCTCCGTCCCTTTTTAGTTGGCACATTTGCAAAAAACACACATATTAAGAAAAAATTAATTATGTAATTTGTTTCCATGTTTGCCCTTAATCTTAACATTAAATGAAAAGTTATGAGTGTGTATATTAAATATAAAGTCAAACATTGGTATTAGAAATAAAGGGGTATATATGGAAAAATTGGTAAAAATATGTATTGGAACAAGGAATGTGACAATTATTTAGGGACAATTTTTTTTTGCAAATGTGCCAACTAAAGAGGGACGGAGGGAGTAATAATAATAATAATAATAATATTAGACAAAATTGCACTTTGGGTACCTAAAAATTAATATAATTGCACAGTGATGGTTAAATTTTAATACTAGCCATATGCATATCTAATTTTTTTTTATATCGTGGTGGCTCCGACCCACCTTCGTTAGTTTGTGATTAACGGCGTTACGGAATCGAGGGGCAATAAAGCCAATTCACCTGGACAGATATATGTGTACATACCACGCTCGGTTTCCCTCCAATTCCACATTATTGTTGCTGTCTGTATGTCTCCCTCTCACCTTTGGTGATAAAAAACCCTAGCAAGAACATTGCACAAATTATCGGACTAAAATCGATTTAAGATGACTTGGTTTAAGAGGCTAAAGGAAGATTTCGACATCGACAAACCACGACAGTGCCCTTATTATAAAGCTAACATTCAATACCATATTCATATGTATATATGATTATGTATGAAGATTTCGGGTTTACAATGTTTGTATGTGTTTAGTATGACTTCATACGTATTGTATAGTGTTTAATCGTTGTTTAGTGTGGATTCTTATGTGTATTTCAGTTTCAAAAATTAGAATTTTGTTAGGATCATAAAAATTAGGGTTTTGTCATTAGAGACTACGGATTTTTGAAAACTTGCTTTGATTTTGCATTATTTCTATAAATCTATCAATATTTATTAAAAAATTGAGATGCCCTATATTTTTTATTGCAGAAATTGAATTTTTTTCGATTAAATTTCATTATGGTGGAGAAATGAAAGAAAATCCGAAGTCTTATGTTGGTGGTTATGTAGATTTCTTTGACTTTTGTAAAGCTGATGAAATGAGTTTATTAGAGATTTATAATATGTTGAAAGAAATTGATAAGTTTGATGGTTGTCCTAAATTATGGTATAAATTGCCTGGTACTGATATGGAAAGATGTTGTTTTGATTTAGATAGTGATGATGAACTGATGTTAATGTGCACTCTTATGCCTAAGGACAGATTTGTTGACATATTTGTGTCATTAGTCACCCCTTTAAGTGTGTCCCAACATAGTCCAACCCACCTAAAATAGCCACAACCATTTTCACCTTCAACACAACCTCAAAACTTCCTCCCGGCGTTGGCATCCGTCCATGATGTCCTTTCCACCATCCATCTTCCACATAAACACATATTAGCCATCTAGGAGTCTTTTTTTCAAGCTTTTCTGCTCCAAAATAGATCTGATGAGTTCTAATGATTAGATATACACACACACAGATATATATATATATATATATATATATATATATATATACAGGTTATACCCGTTCAAATATGTCTGGACAACAATACCCCTGGCTCTGTTAGCATTTAACGTCCACACTAACGGAGGTGGGCCGGAGCCACCACGACATTAAAAAAAAAATTAGACATGCATCTGGCTAGTATTAAAATTTAGCCATCACCGTGCAATTATATTAATTTTTAGGTACCCAAAGTGCAATTTTGTCTTATTATTATTGTTATTATTATTATTATTATTATTATTATTATTATTATTATTATTATTATTATTATTATTATTATTATTATTTCTATGAAATTGTAAAATATTTTATTTTATATGATACTAAAATACTAAAAATTGTAAAAATTGTAGTATATGATACTAAAACACGACACGAATTCACATGATACACGAGATGACATGAATTTATTTAGTGTCAAATTCAGATTACTAGTACTTGTAAAAGAATATGTTTATGAAATCTTAAATTGTAATATTTATCTATGTTTGTTATGCTTATGACAAACACGATACAAATTCACGTGGTTGTGTAAAGATGGAAATTTGATGAATTTTTTTACATTCGGGACGGGAAATAAGAAATATTATAAAAAAAATTGGGGATTAGAATGAGTTCGAGGATTAGGGTATCCCAGCCGAATCCCCATTCCCCGATTATCATATTTAAGATAAATAATATATTTTTTAAAATACATATTAACAAAATTATTAAAGGTAAATATAATATTTAGATATGTTTATTGTTTTAGATATATAATTCGTTTACAAATTCAAAATTTAAATATTAAAAGTAAAATTTGATTTTGATGATTTTAATTACATAATTCATCTTTTATTGTAAATAAATAATTTGAATCGCCATTTACAATATAATATTAAATTTATTATAATTTATTAAATTAATTTTATTACAGAATGTATATAAATTTTTATTAAAAAATAAGGCTCCTAATTTACGGCGGCGATACCCAGTCCTTGTTCAAGGTGGCGATTGGAAAGAAAAATGATTCATGTTGGGGTTCGAGACAAGTTCGATGAATACGTTGAAATTTGGACATCTATATATGAAATGCACTTATTGCAAACACTTGCGTGTAAACTAAGTACCAACAAAAAAAAGTTACACAATTTTTTATTAACTAAAATAAAAAAAATTACCTTAATAGTTGACAATAATATGTTATTCAATCTGTTGACAAATGTTAGATGAGTTTTAATTAAAATTTTAAAAAAATGGTTTTAAATTATAGAAAGATGTGTAGAAATTTCAAGTATGATAGGTATGACAAATTATGCGTTTATTGTCATAATACTTAATCAGCTCGTAACCACAACAATAATTTTATATAAATATTGAACTCAGGAACATGAAAGAGGGAGAGTGGGGAAAATGAATGTACATATATGATGTGGTTAGAATGAGAGGAATATCTGAGGTAGTGAGATGGCTATAGAATGATCGTAAAGAGGTCGGAGTGAGAAAGTAGGTGATTTATAATAAATTATGGGAGATATGTGGTAGTCATGTGGGTGGAAGAAAAAATACATATTTGAAAAATATTGTGGCTAAGTTTGAAAGAAGTTTAAAAAAATGTGGAATTACAATCAGGTCTCAATTCTAATTTTAAGATGAGTTTTCATTTGGGCACATAATATATATATATATATATATACAAGGTTATAACATATTGTATGATTCACGAGTCTTCTTTAATATTATGTATTTTTATGTGTTTTTTATTATGTATTCTAATAAAAATACAATAAGATATAATAAAATGTCATTATTAAATCTTTAGAATTATTAGTATAAATGTTTAATTTTAATTTGTTGTTGATCGAATTGAATCTTAAACCATTAGTACTATTTCAGATATTAAAATATAGATTATTATTTAATATTAGGTGTAATGATTCTTATATATTTATTTTAAAATGGTTTTTATCCATTTGTTCGAAAAGTTATTATAACTGATGATAACATACTACCAACTAACGAACCAAACTTTTAATATGTTGGTTTTAATAAATTACTATGCATATTAGATTGTGTTTAAATATGGAATTTCCTAAATGTGTAATATTATGCAAACTATCTTAATATACTTTATGAATTAGAAAATAACTATTTTCTAAATAACCTCAACTACAAACAGAGAATCGATTTACCCCTTAAAGTTTGTTAACGGCGATTTTATTGTGCAAATAATTTAAAATCGTCATAGTACTTAACGAATGCAACCTAGTTAACACGTAAAGAAAAATGCTTTTATCCCATTTTTCATGAAAGAGGTATTATTTTGAAATTTATAATTGACTTGCACTTACTCTCAACTTTTGCGCTTAACTAGACACAGAAAAATTGTTACAATTCAAATTTTGGTTATAAAAGAAAATTTAGACTACATGTACCAAACATATAAGTTGATTTTTGATGTTACACATGGTATTGCTGTTAATTTATATTCTTATTACCAAAATGTATTTCTATCCCATGTGATGATCCAAAGATTTTCACATGCAGAAGTATTGTTACAATAAACATATAGAGTATACTAACTTTATTGTGATTCTTCTAGGATATATACCGAAAAAGAAACTAAAGGACATATTATTGGTTTAGTAACAAAAGAAGGCACGCTTTACGGTGGTAATACTTGATATCTAATGATTAACTCTGATATACTGCCGTTCTCGGATGTTCTTCTCACATTAACAACTACCATTAAAAATATGATCCTCAATGTTTAGAGTACGCTAATATTTTGAATTTAGAACGGTCACTAACTGCTGATCTTTGGTGAGATCGAGGAACATGAAAGATAAGTAGAATGATAAAACTTATTACAAGATTTGGAACATATTTTATGAATTAGAATGTGACACGTGTCTTACACGGACTATCATGCTAGTAGCATATTATAGCAAAATATGCTAAAATTTATGAATGCAGAGAAAATATTCAACATACATAACTCTATAAATAAATAGAAAAAATTTGAAAATAACATTTCTCACATCATACTATCAAATCTATTCTATGGAAAAATTTTGTTTTAACACAAGTATATTTTCTTTCATTACAACTGTAAACTAACATATCAATTGATTTAAAAATTTATCTAACACGACAGAATGAGACGGGTAATTGGTACCCCCATTTTAGCCGAAATCCTCTACAAAATATTATATACATTTCTTTTCATGTCATATCCGAATAAAATGTTACAAAGAAAAAAAGTTCATTTCAAAATTTGAAATATTTTATAAAATGACTTCCGCCATCAAATGAGAAAAATATGTTTTTGATTAAATATTTTTCACCATTTTTTAAAACAGAATTTCTATTATAAATCAATTTTTCACTTTTAGAATTACATTCTTTCCCACATATGAATAATAAACAGAACTCAGATTAAAGATCATAAGATATGGCATCTACCTCTTAAAACTTGAAAGTTAAAAAGTACACACAGGAAATGATCAGAAAAATAAAAGAATGAAACTGTAGTTATTTTCTACAATTATTTCGAATAAATAATTGAGGATATGGGGAATGTTTGGAAATTTGAGTTTTGTGAAAATATTAGAGATTTGATCAAATGAAATTTTTAATATTAGTGTTTGGTAGTTAGCGGATTGAAATTATTTTTTGAACTCAAAAAGCTAATTTCGAAAAAACTACTTGAAAAAAATACCTTTTTTTTTGCCACCAAAAAGATAAACTTCATTAATAACGCAAATTGTTCAAAAGTACATAATGAAACTCAGGGTAGACATCCCCTACCCTCCAACTACGATCAGCAATGGAACAGCTATATCTCGCTAAGTAGTGAGCTACACTATTCGCTGACCGTTTAACAAATCTAAACATCACGTTTTTGTTATCCAAGCTTGCAAGTAAAGAACGGCACTCGCTAATAACTCTTCCTAAGTAAGAAAAACATACAAAGGAACTACGAATGGCCTGAACTACTTGTAAACAATCCGACTCGAGCACAACATTAGTATAGCTGCTGTCCTTTAACCAACTCAAAGCTTCTCTGATGCTCATAGCCTCTACTAGTTCTGGACTTGGATGGACCCTGCTGCATCTTGATTTTGCTTCAACTAAACCCCCTTCGTGATCTCTAACAATAAAAGCACAGCTATAACTGTCCGATTCTTCGAAAATGGCTGCATCAGTATTGACCTTAACACTATTAGACAATGGTGGGCGCCAGTGTTCTTCCCCGTCATCCTGAGTCATATAACCCATAAAACGGTCAAAAGTTTTATCTTGAACACTTCTCCATTGGTTAAGGACTGAGATTGCTGATTCAGTCACCTCAAATGGTTCTAGACTATGCTGATTCCATACTAAGTCGTTTCTATTTTTCCACAACATCCAACAGACCATCACAATACTATGAATATCTTCCCTACTGTGCTGCTCAAATACCTGCTGTAACCATTCTGGAAATGTATTGAATTCTCCATTTAACAATGATAAGTTAATCCGTGCCCAACTAAAGGCAGCAAAAGAACATAAAACCAGAGTATGCAGAATGGTTTCGTTACACATATTGCACATAGAACATGTTGCATTTACCTGCACTTGTCTTTGTCGAAGAAAATCTTTTGTTGGTAAGCAATTTGAGGCAGCTCTCCACAGAATTTTTTTGACTTTCGATGGTATTTTCAAATTCCACATCTTTCGCCAAAAACCTGAATTAGCATCTAAAGTACGATCACCTTTACTTTCTTGAATCAGGAAATATGCAATTTTTACCGAGTAATTCCCTAGCTTTTCTCGCCTCCAGTACCAAGAATCATTGACATCATTATTTAGAGGAATTGTTAGAATAATGTTGGAGTCCCTATTTTCAAAAACATCAAGAACCAAATCCACATCCCAGCTAATAGAGTTAATCTCCATTAAAGAAGAAACCTTTTTGACCTTGAACAGCTTCACTTCTGGTATGGACATAGGGATCATCAACTGAAGGTAACCATGGGACTTCTAAATGTTAATTGTCTGTCCATTACCAAATCTGCAGCCAATTCCTTTCTTCAAAAAAGATTGCGACTCCAAAATGCTACGCCAAATGTAACTGGGATTACACCCAATTTCTGCATTAATGAAAGAACCATTAGGGTAATAACGAGCTTTGAAAACTTTACTCACTAACTTGTCTGGATATTTCAATAATCTCCACTCCTGATTTCCAAGTAAGGCCACGTTGAAATCACGTACATTCCTGAACCCCATACCCCCTTCTGATTTCTTCTTGCTCATATTATTCAAACTCAACCAATGAATTCCCCTTTCCTTCTGAGAACTTGTCCTCCACCAAAACTTGCATATCATTCTCTCGAGATCTTGGCACAATTCTAAGGGGAGTAGAAACATACTCATTGCAAAATTCGGTAGTGTTTGAGCTACCGTTTTTGGCAGCACTTCTTTGCCTCATTTTGATAAAGTTTTCTTGTCCCACCCCTGAATTCTGTCTTGCAACTTTTCTTTAATGTATCCAAAAATTGAGGACTTATTTCTCCCAACAACATTAGGAAGTCCTAAGTACAAACTGTGATCATTTGCTTCCTAGAAATTAAGCTTTCCACAAAGGTCCTGCTTTAAAGAGAGAGAGAGAGTTACACGCGTTTCTACTGAAGAAAATTGATGATTTGTCAACATTAATCTGTTGACCTGAAGCTTTCTCGTACACCTTCAGCATTTGAGATATATAATCTGTACTCTCCATACTCGCTTTGCAAAATATGTATGAGTCATCTGCGAAGAACATATGAGAAATGGAAGGAGCTGATCGTTCTACTTTGATTCCTTTGATTAGATTCTTGTTCTCATAATCGTTTGTAAGCGCTGTGAGACCCTCAATGCACGTTAAGAACAGGTACGAAGACAGTGGATCTCCCTGTCTAAGTCCTCTTGAAGGAGTAATCAAACCAAAATTTCTTCCTGCATGAGAGATCTGATACTTTACTGATGAAATGCATGTAATAAATAAGCTTATAACCTTCTGATCAAACCCCAATTTAAGAAGAATAGCCTGTAAAAAACTCCACTCAACACGGTCATATGCCTTAGACATATCTAGCTTTAAAGCCATCCACACTTCTTTCCCCGGAGTCTTCCTTTTCATGTAATGCATTACCTCGAACGTAACCATAATATTGTCAGTTATCAGCCTTCCAGGACTAAAAGCTCTTTACGTATCAGATATCACAAATTCTGATACCTGTTTCAACCTGTTAGCTAATACCTTTGATATGACCTTATATATTTTATTGCAGAGGGATATAGGCCTTATGTCTGCCATAACCATTAGAATTTGCTTTTTGGGAATGAGAGCTATATTAGTAAGATGAAGCTGATCATCAATAATGCTTGTTGCAAAGAACTGTCTTACTAACCTCACAACGTCTTCTTTGACAATAGGCCAGCACTTTTGATAAAAAGCCGGACTCATGCCATCTGGACCTGGAGACTTGTCCGGATTCATGTTAAACAACGCTGCTTTGACCTCCTTTTCTTCTACTTCAGCTAATAACATTTCATTTTGATCAACTGACACTTTAGAAGACACACAAGAAACAACTCTATCCCACTCTGTTTTAGTTGCTGTGAATAGATGTGAGAAGTACCTCGTTATTGTATCCTCTAAACCATTGCCCCACTCCACTTTATTCCCTGACTCATCTGCCAAAGAATTGATTTGATTTACTTTTCTTCTTTTCATTGTTGCAAGATGAAAAAACTTGTTGTTTTGATCCGCCAAAGCTGCTTGGATCTTTGCCTCTAGAATACCTCCTGTTGAGCATAAACTTCTGACAATTTCTTCTTTTCTTCATGAGCTACTTTAAGCGAATCTGAATCTCTTCGACCTTTAAGTGCTTTCAGAATTTTCTTACAGGTGTTTATGTGTTTTAAAGCTTCCTGTGACTTCTTGACTCCAAGCTGACAGCACTTCCGAGCACTGAGAAAGCTTCGTGTAAAAAGAGCTGTTAGAATCATGATTCCACACATTTTCTACTAACTGATAAAACATGGGTTCTCTTAGCCAGGCATTTTCAAAATGAAAGCTCTTCACTCTGTTAACATGAACCACAATCTGAGGTTCCAACCACAAAGGACTATGATCAAAAGTGGAGACTTCTAAATTCGTAAGTTTGGCATTGGTGAACATGTTGAAAAAGCTTTGAGTCACCAGAGCTCTGTTTAATCGTACTTCGATTTTATCAACTGAATCAGAACCACGTTCCCAAGTGTATTGATATCCACACATAGGCATATCTATTAACTCACAGTCATTTAAAACATCTTGGAAACCTTGTAGTAAGTAATTGGGATAAGTTCTGCAACCTTTCTTGTCATCTTGAGTCAAGACATTGTTCATATCGCCAATCAAACACCATGGTGAACTGTTATTATTCGATAAATATCTTATCAACTCCCATGTTTCTTTCCTTTTGATCTGTCTGGTTCCCCGTATATGCATGTTAGTCTATACTCTAAACCTTCTTTCGTTCTTATTTGTACAACAATGTGATTTTTGTTGAAAGACTTGAAAGCAACATCTTCTTTATTTCTCCAAAGCAAAGCCACCCCACCACTGTGACCCTGAGATTCCACCACAACCATACCCTCAAAATTTATAGAATTTCTAACTCTCTCAATTGTTTCTTTCTTGCAAATTTTTCACATAAGAAAATGTGATCGGGTTTCTTTTGGAGCACAATCTCCTTAAGGAATTGTAAAGCCCACGGGGTCCCAAGCCCATGGCAATTCCAGCTTATGACACTCATTACATTAGGCGAGCACCCCCCGGGTACTGGCCTCTAATCCGTTTTTTGAAATCATGTTATTGTTTGGGCTTACTTGCTCATTCTCTGTGACATCCTCAATTTCTGAGTCCATCATAATTTCAGTATTAAGGCCCATTAGGTCATCAGTATGTACATCAGTCCTACGTTTCTTGGACTCTATCACAGTAACATCTTTTCTTACGTTGACTGGCGTGGATTTCGCATTATTTCCTTATATCTCTGTTATCCCCGACATCCCGCTCTTTTGAAAATTTTGAACTTCTTTCACTCCACTCTGCCAGCTCTGTGTAACTGCTTCCTGATTTGGGGGAGTAAAATGTGGATCTTGATTATTTTCAGCTCCTCTGAACGGATTTTGATATCCACTTCCGGTTGACTTCCGATCAGCACCTTCAACTCCATTTCGTAACCACTTTGCACCAATGGATTTTACCTGTCTTCTGAATGGAGCACGCATCCAATCACCATATGGTCTGACAATTTCATTCTCCTGTGTAACAAATAATTTGCTACAAGATCTGTCTGAATGTCCCAACAAACCACATATGAAGTAGAGGGTAGGAACATTCTCGTACTTAAAATTTATCCAGAACCATTCGTTACCAGTTTTTCTCACCTTCATTCTTCTTTTTAAAGGTTTTGTGATGTCTATAGTGACACGTACTCGAAAATAGTCTCTCCAAACACCTTGAAAGTGAGAAGAACAAGAATTGACAAATGTACTAATATAGTTACCAACTTCCACTACACCATATATTGGCTATTGCAAGCCCAAAGTACATTTGTGTTGCATAAAGTGTTGCAATAAACAAGAAATTTGCTAATCTATTGCAAAACTTTTGGAATGTGTTGTATAAAATAAGAAAGTGTTGCAAGCGTCTCAAACATTTTGATACACTGTATAAACAATTGAGCTATTGCAATACTTTTACAAAAATGTTACAATATCATTTACACTTTTGATTAGTTTGACCAAAAATTTTAGGCGGGCTTTTAATTTTTCCATTAGCGGGCTTCTAAAATTTTGCACCAACAATTTTGGTACCAAACGTTTATTACAATTTTTTTAAGGCCCAAAAATTTATTACACAAAAACAAAATTTTAATAGGCAAAATCAAAATCTCAACCCTCTCCGTCACAAACCTCTCTCTCGCTCATCTCTCACTCCTTTCTCACAATCCTCTGTCAAACTGCTCTCATCCTAAAATTGATTAGAACAAAACTACAGAACCCCCACATTGATTAGAGCTTCGATTCAATTAGGGTTTCGATTTGGGCTTGATTAAAGGTAACTTTTGATTATGTTCAATTATATACATAGTATGCCTGTATATATGTATATGTAAGATTTGAGGTATATGTATGTATGTTATTTGAAATTTCAATTTATTTAAGATAATTTTTGTTAGTTTAGACCAGAATATTGTTCGATTATATGTGTATGTATATGTAAAAAGGGTTTCGATTATAGAAAAGGTTTGTTAAAGCTTTCTTGGTAATTTTTTTAAATTTAAAAATTTGATCTTTAATGTATGCAAGACTCTAACATTTCTTGGTCTTTTCGATACAGGGGGATTGAGCTGATGTTGGAGAGGTTTTCTTAATTTTGTTCTTGTGATCTGTGTACTTTAACTTTGCTTGTGTTTGGAGATTTCTTGATTTCTTAGACTTAGTCTTAAATTCTAGACTTTTGATTTTGGAGATATTCCAAGTCTTGGTTCAAATTTGTGTTGGATATGATTACACCTGTAGTCTGTAAAAGAAAATATGAGAAATAGTTATGCCCATAATATAATGCAATATCCTCGTTAGCTGGAACATCCTCTATGTTATCACTTGTTACCTTAATAATACATCTAGCATGATTTCGAAATTTATTGATCTATTATCTTTTCACATGATTTAGGCATCCTTAATTAAAGTATATCTTTATTATAGTAGTAGATTGAAGTTTCCATGTTTGTAAATTATTTATATATATATATGTGATATTGTCTCTTTTGTAGATGTTAAATGGTATTTAAGATATAGATACGGATTCTCTTCTAAGCTTTACACGCTTGCATAACTGCTGTAGTTTATATTCTACTCTTAAGAGCTCTTGTTTAATCTCGCTTTAAGTGCAATGTAGCCACTGCTTCTTTTCAATTTATCTCAGATCCCAGATCATCTTCTTCCAAAGGTTGCAATTGTTGGAAGGCCAAATGTTGGTAAATCAGCAATGTTTAACCGACTTGTTGGGGTATAGAATTAACCAAACACTTCCAATATGATTTTATCAGTCTTCAGGAACTAGACTCACACACAGTCACACATATATACATGTACCTTTAAATATAGTTGTCTTAGTAAGTTTTAGTACTTACTTTGTACCTCTGCTTTTCGTAGGGAAACAAGGCCATTGGAGTACGTATCATCCTTTTGTCTTGTAGGTTTCTTTGGTTTGATGCACTGACATTTTAACTACTTAAAAACTCTCTGTCAGTAAGAAAGTGGCATTTATAGTAAGAATCATTCTTGATTGGCGAGTTCATGCTTGTTCATCTGCATTCTGCACTGATATCACCGAATATGTCTTGTGTAGTTGTGCATTTTAAAATTACATCTAGGGTGATGGGTATTTATATAAGATTTTTGAATTTATCTATACTGGTAGCACTAAAAGGATGAATAGTAACTAATTATCATTGGACCTATGTGTAGGATTCTAAACTTCAGGTGAGTGTAAATTTGGTTAAAGTTGGACAGTTAGTTATATGTATTTGTTATATTATTATGCTACCTGGTTAGGCAATTGCTTATCTACTCATGCCTCTTAATTCCTGTCTAACAAGTGTATTTATTGAAAACTAAATCCATCTGACTATCTCCTGCAGACAATGGAGAGCTCCCCAACTTTGAACATATTTTTTTTCTTGGGAACGGGTGTGTAATGATGTCTCATACCTGAATAAGTAACTTGTGTTCTTAATTTATAGCCTGATGGTATTATTTTTTTTCAGTCAGTTATGCATCGATGAAGTGACATAATTATGTTTCGTCCTTGTGCAATGTCTAAGCTACTAGACTCTTTAATGCACTTCCCTTGGTTGCTACTAATTGTTTCCCTGTATCTTTTATTCATTAGACCCTGACTGGTCTATAAGTGATGATATGGAAGCTAATGTGGTAAACGGCTCTCTCTCCACTAAAATTACCTGTCTCTTTGAATCTCTTCTTGAACGCAGGTTAGATTGAATCACGTAGCTGTTCCTTGTTTGATACGTAGAATTTTTTTTCTTCAGGATTTGATATAATTTATATTCAGTTAAGGTTGTAAAGAAAATCATGCCTCTTTGATAAACTACATTAAAAAAATTGAAATTCCAAAATTGTGTTCCCTTAGTATAAAAACTGTGATGTATTATGATGCTATGCTGATAAGCTGACACAAGCAACCATCATCTTTCCGTACACATGTAAGTTTTTAATGCTCAGATTTATAATCTTCTTGGGTACTATTAGTCTCAGAGGAACAATACGCTAAGTAACTGGTATTTTCGTATGGTAGTTCTTCAACATGATTGGTTTGATTTTGTTAAATTAATATTGGTTGGTTTTTTAGATATATTTTCTTATGGTGATTGTGTTGAATATATTTTCTAAGGGAAAACATGACAAAGAAGTGTTTGAGCTATACATAACAACCGCCCCAATTCCAGATCTGAATGAGAAGCTTAATGTGTTTGGTCGAGTTATCAGAGGAGAAGATGTTGTTCAGGTGACACCTTATTAAAAAACACCCCTCCCTTCCGGAAATTTTCTGCTGTCCTTGGGATAATGATCTATGTATTCTAATTTTTGATAAATTGTTCTATATGAGAAGATAGAGTTGAACTTTGACCTTTTAAGCACTTAATATATAACCCTTGTTGCATGCTGTTTTGGTCGGAACAAATTTTGTGATTTAATGCATGTGCAACATGGTTATCTGCTAAACTCGAAAGTACCATGAGGAAGCCTAGGATGCATCGCACTATGTTTGAGAAAGCAGCAGATAGTTTTGCTAGTCCTATATCTTGCTATACAGTTTATAGTCTTTTCTTTGGAGAGTGTTAATAATTAATATGCTGCTATTATTATTATTATTATTATTATTATTATTCTTCATCTCATTATGTTTGCAATGAATACTTAAATTTCACACAACAATAATGGAGTATGTAATAGTGCAATATTAGGTAAATCAGTTCTTTAGATGTAGTTATGTACTTAAGTGTATCGTCTTTAGATTTGTGTACAGGTGACACGTCCTCTTTATTAGATGAAAAGAATCAAAATTTGGACTTTATATGTACTGTGTTATTATTCTAGTCAGTACTTTGCTAATTCTGGTGCATTTGCCTTGCCTGCATTGTGGTCTCAGGAAATTGAAGAAGTTGACACAGATGAACATTATCGACCCAAATCGCCGATAGGGATCTTTGATATAACACTGGAGCAGAAGGTCTAAAGCTCTGTCTTTACAAGCTTCTATGTTGCATGATTTCTCTAGAGTCAGAGTTATATGTTGAGCAGGAATCATGTCGGAATCTTATTTTTATAAATATATTCCTTCTATAGTCTATACATAGAATTTACATGTGTCCATTTTTACATTATTTGTACTATTGGCAAATATTTGTCAGAGGATGTGTAGAACTTTGAAGCAAGTCAATTTGGTTTGAAGTTTTATGTAGTCAAGTGCTAACGTACACAGAATTTCTGCTAACATGTACAAGTTTTTAGTGTTAGGTTCCCCATAAATGATAGAATCAAGTTAGAATTATAACCTTAAAACCAATTTAAATATTTTTGTGTAGAATATTTTTTTTTGCTATAGAATAGATTAAATTAAACACTATTTTTTACAAAGAGAAATTGAGCTTTTCCCAAAATTGCCATTTTTAGTTGGTGTGGTGGAAATGGTTCTTCATTCTTTGTTCTGAGATGTTCATAGTGTCTTTTAAAATCTCTTTCTCTCCGTTGTAATCCTTTACATATAAAAATTTGATTAGTAGTTTACTACTATGTTCAAACAGTATATTCAACTAAGATTATAGATGTAATTATGTTATTTCCTATATGGGAGTATTTGACATTAATAAGTAATTTCTTGCAGGGTTCAGAGGATGCCAAAAAGTTGGTCAACCAAGAAAGAGTTTTTGCTTGTGCTGAAATTGAGAGTGCTAGAGCAGTAGTACAGAGAATTGAGGAGGCCCTCGATGAACAGGAAAAAATCTTGCAGAATTCTGGGAATTCTGCACTGTGATTAATATTCTGGGAATTCTGCACTGTGATTAATATTCTGGGAATTCTGCACTGTGATTAAAGATATAGATACTCAATTATTCTGATATGTGTGTACCTGTGTGTGTAATCTCATTATGTTGGACCATATAGTATATGTAATTGGAGAGAATTGATTCTGATTTGTATGTATTTATTTGTACTTAAATTGTCAAATTTGTTAGGGATGCTAAAGGATGATTTTGACTGCCTCCGTCCGAAAGAAGGTGAAAAAGTCCCAGCTCTACTTGTTTTCTGCCCTGCTGCTCCCTGATTGTAAATTCCACTTCCTCAATCTTTCTCCATATATGTTATCTGGAGTCTCCAAATCTTGTTGTGGAAAGGCAGGATGAACGTTCTGCGGCACCCGTAACTACAGAGTTTACAGTCGGTATAAGGTCAGCCTTGGTAGATAAGGTGAGCTAAGGAATAGAAAATTGTTTGATTTGAACTTCCAGTCTCTCTTGTAATGTAGTTCAATATGTGACCCTGCCAATTTCCAAATTAAAGATAAAACTTCGCTTTTATGGAGATTTTTTTTTCATAATCTAGGAAACTAAAATGTTTTGTTCACAGTGTTTTATGATTTCACCAGTACACTTTCTCAGCAATCTTGTTACTGAAACAATGTGGATATTATAGGGACATGGTGCAATATTTTATGCCGGGATTGGGATTGTTGAAGGAAGTAACTCATCTCAAGAGTGGGAAGAACTGGAACTGAAGATCTAAAAGCTACTTTCCAATATCATGATTTGGCCTGCAGTTCACGAAATTTATGAAAGCAAAAGCTATCACTTGATGTAAAAAAGGACGAAATGGATATTGTTAACTGGGAGGTTGGTTATTATATGCATTATGACAAGAATAGGAAATACTACGTTTTATTTAGATATTAGTGTGTAAGTCGACTATGTGTTTCGACTTTGGATTTATATACTAGATGTAAATGATCTTATCGTATAAGCCAATTTTGTTTGGGCTTTATTGATGTATATTCTGTTGGATTTGCTATCCGGAAAATTGGAAATGTGATTTCTGGTTTGATATGCTTTAATGTTGGTTTATTGACATTTCAAATAGGATAATGCAAATTGGAATACAAAGTGTTGCACATAAATGTTGCTAAAAATATCTAAATGTATTACAATAGGAACAAAAGTGTTGCATATAAATGTTGCTAAAAAATCAAAAGCATTACAATAGGCGAGAAAATGTTACATAAAAATGTTGCAATAAATTGACTTTGCAACACTTTTAACTAAAATATGTTACAAAATTGTGTTGCAATAGTCTATTGCAACATCATAAAAGTGTCACTAAACATGACAAAAGTGTTACACTAAAGGGGATATTGTAATACTTTAAAAATGTTGCAATAAGTAGGTAAAACGTTGCTATAGGGGTCTATTGCAACGGCAGCAGATGCAACGCTGAATTTTGGCAAAAACGTTGCAAAAACCTCTATTGTAACATATTTGGGGTCTAATATGACACTTTTTTGGCGTTGCAATAGCCCATATTTGGTGTAGTGTTCCTTAATTATTCTTTCTGTTATGAATCCTGCCTTGAGATCATAAATCTGCACCCATAAATCCATTGTGTTTAAATCTACACAAAGAGGATTGTCTCCTTCTTTCAGCTTAGCCATTACCAAAGCTCTTCGATTAAACGACCATGGACAGCCTTCCATTACTCTTTTAACGTCCACCTCATGGAAGAATTGAAACAGAAACAAATTAATTTCTAAATCTTTGATGTACACTCCCATTCCTGGTTTCCACGGTGCTGCCATTGTTTGCTGCATTGCCTGAAAATCTACATGTCTATCTGAGATAAACCGAGCGACAACGCAAAGTTTGGCGTCAAAACCAGAGAATATTTTTTCATTTCCTGGCGTTTCCTCGACCTCCAATGCCAAACCACCTTCCTCCTCATCTTTTAAGGAGATATTATTCATAGATGTGATCAAATTGTTTGTATAATCCATAATGAACTGTTGATACTAATGATTGAAATCGACTTAGATGATAAAACTAGATGATAACCTTGAACAAACAAACCATGTCAAATGACAAGACAAAAAAAAAACACCTTTTCAATTAGAGAATTAAGGAATTTTTTCAATTAAAATTTTGTGATGTGTCTGGTTAATATATATATATATATATATATATATATATATATATAAACCAATTAAAATAGTTAATTATACTAAAAAATTTCCTATAAAACTACTAATATTTTGTTATAAAAAAATCATTGTTCTAAAACTTTTCGATGCAGCCAATTAATTTCCGATTAATCCTCTGCAAAGTGTACAGGAGATTCAATTTTTAGAATCCCCAGTTAATATTTACAAGTATTTTGTGGTCGGAGTATTTATAATAAATTAGGATATTTTTGAAATATACCCATGTTGCATAAATTTTTTTTAAAATTACGGTTGCAACCTTTGCAACAACATTTGCAACTTAGTTTGCAACACAAATACAAACATTTGCAACCTCATCCGCAAATTTTTAAATACTTTCAAAAAGTTGTGTATTTTTGTGAATATTCCAATAAATTATTAGAATAAATTATTTTATTAATCAATTATGAATTATTATATATTTTATGATTTGATAAATATATATTACCTGATAAATAATTAATAAAATCAAAATAATGTACTAAATAATATTATTATTTTTAAAAACTTTCGATTTTTATTCCAATTAATTCCCAATTTAACGATTAATCCATACAAAATACTATTACTCGATTCGTGTAACACTGATAAATATTGATTAATCACCGCAACACTTTTCTATGAACTTAGAGCATCTCCAAGAGACTCTCTATTCTCTCTTAACTAAAAAATTGAGGAGAGAGAATAAAAATGTTGCTCCAAGAGACTCTTAGTGACTCTTAAAAACATTCAGAGCCGCTTCTCTCTCCTTAATAGCTCTTAACTTATATTTTAATAATATAATATTCATGTCCACCAATTCTTGCACAACTTTTGATTATAGTGAGATTGATTTATGAATAAATTATAAATAAGGAGCTAATATAAAGAGCATTGTTGGAGTTTGACACATAAACCAATGTAATAAGTTGCTAAGAGCAATTTATTTAGATTATTTTTAAGAGTGAATGTAGGAGACTCTTGGAGATGCTGTTAGAGTAGAGCATCTCCAAGAGACTCTCTATTCTAGCTCTTAACTCAAAAAATGAGGAGAGAAATTAAAAATGTTGTTCCACGAGACTCTTAGTGGCTCTTAAAAACACTAAGAGCCACGGCTTTCTTCTCATTGCTAAGAGCCACTAGTTGCTCTTAACTTATATTTAATAATAAAATATTCATGTCCACAATTTTTGCACAACCTTTGGTCATAGTGGTATTGATTAATGAATAAATTATAAATAAAAAACTAATATAAAGAGTATTGTTAAAATTTGACACATAAATCAATGTAATAATTTACTAAAACCTATTTATTTATATTATTTTTAAGTATAAATGTAGGAGTATCTTGGGCATTCCCAAGGATAAGTTATTCTTTGGCCCAAACATCAACTATGTAAAGTAGTCGTATGGTTTTTTTCATAAATTATTTAAATTATATTTTTAAATTAATAATAAATAAATAATTAGTATGAATTCTTTTTTAACAAAATTTTATTTAAATTACTCTCATAATAAACTATCAAATATTTTATTTAAATTACTCTCTTAATAAAATATCAACACTAGCAAATGAAATAGGTGAGACTTCTTAAAAATGGGAACTCCGGATTTTGGGAAAAAATTGTCCATTTTTCGATTAAACTACTTTTTGGGCAGTGGCTGAGCTTGGGAAGTTTTTAAAATAAAATATAGCTACTTTTTGGAAAGTTACGTGATACATGTGATAAATTGTAATTTTATATTGAGAATAATGGGTCTGAGGATGTATTCAGCTAACATCCCTCAGGTTAAACAAATTTGTACTTATAAATCAAGTGGCCCCGTAGGGGCATTTTTTATAAATATAAGATTCATCCCTTACATTTACAAAAGTGTCCCTAATTTACTACTATACTTTTTTTAACCTCAGGCCTGAGACTATCCTTAGGCCCAACATACTCTTTTATATTTTGAAGAATTTTATATAGTATTATTTCCTTCGTCCCATTCAATTATTAACATTTAGAATGGAGTATTTGGCACGTATTTTAAGATTTTTATAAACTATATTTCTATTAATTGTTTTTTTTAATTTTTGAATAAATATTTATTTAAACATTTTATTTAGAAAAATATTTAAAAAATAAGTTTTGGAACTATATTTTATATATACCTTAAATGCGTGCCGAGTCTTTTATCTCAAATGTTAGAAGAGAGGAAGTATAATTTTTAACAAGTAAAATGGTTATCAAGTTCGAGTTTTAATGCAAGTTAATTTCGAGTTAAATGTAAGATCATATTTGGAATCAAGCAATTTAAACTCAATTTAATAGGTAACTCAAATTCGACCACTATACTTTTTGGAGTTCTAGTCGGAATAAATTATTTAGATTCAATAACCTTTTTGTATATTTATTCTGTTATATCTCTTAAGTTATTAAAGCACAATCATCTTTTTGAAATTAAGGATAAATTATAGTCACTGATTCGTAAATTTTAATAGAGAAAAGTTCTATGGAGTACTGTTTATTTGGAGTATTTTGGAGTACATATACGTTCTGCATTTAAAATAATTTAAAATTTATTATTTTGCAAATCTTGTTATATGAATATCATAATTTCATTGATAATTTTGAAAATCATGTATATTTTGCAATATGTTCATCTTGAAAATCCTTTATATTTTGCAATCAGAACATATATATTTTGCAATCCAAATGTGTTTCGCAGAACAATACATTTTGCAATATTTTGTTAGCAAAACATACAAAATTTTCAATATTTTCAATGAAATAGTGATGTTCATGTAATAAAATTTGCAAATTAATAAAGTTTGCAAGATTTTGAATGCAAAATATATATGTACTTCAAGTACTCCAATTAAATGAGTACTCCATAGAACTGGACTCAATTTTAATATATAGTCATTTTTTTTGAAACTCGCTATAAATTTCAGTCACTGATTTACAAATTTTAAATTACAGCCACCGTGTAAACTTTTGCCATCAAAATGCAACCAATTCAAACTTGGCAAAAAAGAACCTGACGTCACAAACAGCAACACAAAATAACTCACTGATAATCATTTAAGGCTTTTAAAAGGCATGTAATTACAAGATCGCTAAGCAGCTTAAAATATTCCATTTCGCCATGTATAAATTCAAGCTTAAGAAGCGAGGCCAAAAGAGAACCATGGTCTACATTGCTGAACGGTGATGTAGACGGTTTCCTTTCCATCCACAGATATATTTTCCATGCGACTTTTTCTTCTCTTGCTTCGCTTCTGATATGATTATCGATGATGTAACGGTCTTGATTTTATCAATGTCAGAGCTAGATTTCTGCAATGGTTCTGCAGTAATCGCACCCTCATCGTCGGACCTTTTGTCAAGCCATGCTATGATATCTGTAAATACTGCATCAATGTTTTTGTCTGGTTCGCCTGATGTCAAACCATGCCACATCCCCGGATATAGTTTCATGGTCTTGTCAGTACTACTAGCTCTGTCATACAATGCTCGACTAACTTCAGGGTCTGTCACGGTATCTGCCTCCCCATGCAATACGAAGAAGGGTAGTGTCACCTGCAATACACCATTTAGCTACCTAATTAGCAGAGGTGTCCCATTATATTTTCCAGGCTACTTGAGCAGCCAAGTTTGTCGAGACCGGTAATTAAATAGACATAAACATACTGACATTTCTTATTTGAACACTAAGTCTCAAAGTACCAGTTTCTATCAGTAAAAGAAATATTTAATCATTTCTCTTGAGAGGGTAAGGTTCAAATTAGAACCTTCTATTTAATTAGAACTTAGGACTAATCTTAACCGCGGATTATGTGTGATTTATTGGTTGTGCTACAGTACAAGATATTTTAGTTTTGTTGCAGCACACATATATTGTATTAATTAGAGAGTAAGGTGTCCTTATGCAGTACACTACAAATTGTTTTTTAAAATACATAAATTATTTAAAGAATAGATTAACACGAACTAAGTATGTCATCATTATAATATGTTTAAAAAAAAATATGACAAAAAATAATTGATAATAACTAAAGTATTATAAATTGTGTATAATGTTTTGCAACATAATATATTAAGTAATTTTAAGGGTTCTAATTTTTTTTAAGTGATTCTATGTAGAACCTGACCCTTTCTTGAGATACAACGTTAAAAGTATAAGATTCATATTGGCACTTCTATTAACACCTCAAAGTTTAGGGGATTCGACCACATATAACATGGTGTAGACGTCAGTTCTACTTAAGAGAGGTCTTGAGTTTAGATTACAAGGTAGAGAGGTCTTGGGTTTAGATCCGAATTTAATGACCAGATATTGACACAGGAAGTTCTACAAGGTAAAGCATATACGTTAACAAAGATGCAATCTCATGGTTATATGATGCATTTGTGGCTGCGATTGTTATGGTAGGTGGATAGGTTTGTTTACTCTATTACAGTATTTCTGATGTCGCACCAAGCTTCAAATCTATAACTTTCATAAGGAGCCAAAGCTGACGGATATTAACAGCTAGACAGTGACATGCAAAAACAATCAAAATGACATAAGGCTTAACAGTTAGTTGAAATTAGAGGCGTTAAATTCCAGGTGACAAAGTGAATGTGCATCAGTACTAAGTAGAATCATTTCATACTTGTGAGTTATGACTATTCTGCGAATCAAATGGAGTAAAAGAATTTCAGCTTAAGTCTGACTCAATTATTCCTACCAGTCAAAAGGGCAAATTTTTTTTTTCAATTCCATCTAAAAAGTAGCAGAAACAGACAGATGCATACTACATACAAGACACTGCTCATGAAGAGGATATAGAGCTTTAAGGAATGATGATTATTGTCCTATTGTATAGAACTCTTTGAAATTTAAAAAAACCATGTATAGGTCGTTGGTACATTGCTGAACCAAAGGATGAGACTATACTATATTAAATATGAAAATGAGCATTTATATACTTAAAGTTTACAGCACTAAATAACCTGGGATAAGCTATCTTCAAGGTTCATGCTAGTTCTGAGCATTTCCAGCGCAGTTTTTAGCCTGGGCTTGTCTTGATAAATTAGCCTGTTTCCACGTATCTACAATATTGAGGGAGATAGGAGCTGTGAGTAAAACCTTTTTTTTTTTTCATTTATCAAAGTTCCGTTAATCTTAGCAAATACAATAATGATATTTTCACCTCTTCTCTCTTAACAGGGTCCTTGAAGGTTGAATCAATAACATCCTTTGTGGGAACTATTTTCCACTTTGGAATAATATCTTCAACCCTAGTTAGCATACTTATAACTAAAGGATGTGGTTTCACCTTCTCAGATATCTGACAATATTGATAGTAGAAACATGAGTTAGCCAATCTTTTGTAGCTTTCAGATAAGTTGTATCCTTGTTACATTTGTATAGCAAGTTTCTAGTATCTGATGAGTACCTTGCACATTGGCGCTACAAGGACAGCCCCGTCCCAGAAATCAGGGTCCTTCTTGTGAATGAGTAGAGCCACTGCTCCCCCCATAGATTCTCCATACAGAAATTTTCTTTTATCCATGTACTCCTCCTGGCCTGAGGTTCAAGCACACAATATTACCCAGTCTTCAGCAGCAATATCAACAAATATTTATATAGATTGAGAACGTTGTTCCAACATATATACTTCCTAATGATTTGGTTTTATAAGTACTTCTTTACGACCGAGGTTGGTATAAATTACACCACTCCTCCAATCTCTAGAAATCAATGAATATCATATAGATTGAGAACGTCAATAAAAATTTCTTACTCTGGTGCATTAAAATTAGAAGCATGCAAGAAGAATTTATGAATTTAGGTAACTTGCCACAAATTGATTTGAAGAAATTGATGCAGTCATCAACAATGTTATCAAATTTCTTGATGTAACAACGAGCTCCCATGGAACGCCCATGTCCCTCATAGTCAATCCCCACAACAGCATACCCATAGCTTGCTAGTCTGTTCCCACAACCTTAAAGAACATCAAGATGAAATCTTGTAAGAGTCTTGACTTAAATCAACTTGTGAAGGGAGGCGAGTATCAGAGACTCAGCACATGACAAGTGACCATATACTAGAGTCAAGATCACAATGGGCAAGTTCCCAAACTTTACTTGTTTCATGACCTGAGTAATTAACTTGTAATCTAAAGTATTAATATTTTCCAGTCAGAACTACCAATACTGGAATTATTTTTTATCATTGCATGTGCATATAATTACCAAATTATGTTTATTTGTCAACCTAAAAATCTGCTATTACACTGACAATGCACATACATTAATTGTTTTCTATGGCAGTTTGAAAGGAACACTAAGAAATTAAAAGGAAAGTAGAAAAGTGAAAAATGCAGTCGTAACCAAACAGCAGATCATCGCTCTTGTTCTTTGAAAAGTATTACTATTATTTGGGCAAAGGCTAAGAATTATATCGCCTGCATTTCCAGTTTGGAACCAGGTCCAGATTTCTTGATTTTCACCCAGGCTTTTGAAAATTCATTTCTTTTCATCAAATGCACAGGTCGA
Source organism: Saposhnikovia divaricata (assembly GCA_036435485.1). Lineage (NCBI taxonomy): Eukaryota > Viridiplantae > Streptophyta > Magnoliopsida > Apiales > Apiaceae > Saposhnikovia > Saposhnikovia divaricata. Next base: position 86,507,157 of record CM071597.1, on the reverse strand, counting down.
TTACATACACGTTGCAACCTGCAATTGACTGCAATATCCGGATTTTGTTGATACAGACCTATCACAGTTACAAGTCTGCAGGTGAACTGTGAATTGTGTGCAGAGAGAGTAAATTTGAAAAATGAGAGGAAGGATGACACGAAGGATGACAACCATATTGTTACTAGCAGAATCAAAAGCCTCTCAACAACCACTACAACATCTAACATTAAATAAAAAAAGGAGTAATTATAATAAAAAAAAAACCCTTAGATTTAGGTTTCATCAGCTAGCATGATTTATATATAATTGCTACATGGGACCGGCATGCTGCAGACAGACTAACTACATATTGTAGCCACATTTGACATGATTTAATTGCCAATTTCAAATCCGTTTGGTTGGATCCAGAAGAAAGAAAAGCAACAGAGACCTTTAAACATAATTTTGTTATTAGGAAAGACTGTCCAATAGGTTAACTAGTAATGTTCACGTGGGAGTACACAAATCTTGTTAGTACTTATTATGAGAGTCAAGTGACAAACTGATGGGACAAGAAAGAGTCACATGTATCGAAACGTTCTGATTGAATGGGATTGGAACTGCTTCTGAGAAGGACTAATTAATTGAAGACATGGTTACCTAGTATTTGAGAAAGACACTAAAGGAAAAATCAAAGGGGAAGGTAAAAACACAAAAGTCATGAGAAAACATTCTTTACCTTTCATGAAACCACTGCATTCCATGCCATACCCTGCATCTCTCATGAATTCATTTATTTTGAAATTAATATTTAAAAAAAAAACGCGCACACACACGAACACAAAGGAAATGCAAAAGTTCAAGGAGAAGAAATAGTAGGAAATAGTACCATGGCAAAGGAAAACAAGGGCCTTTGGAGAAGAGAACGGCAACCATCTGCAAGTAAATAGCTGAATTCCTCTTGAATTTCTAATGTACTCCTAATAAACAGAGAGGCACATTAAAAACGGGTTAATTATCAAACTAGCCACTGATTGGAACCAAATGTATCAAGTAGGTCATTTATTGCAAAAATGACTCATTTAAATCACTTATTAGTAAATTTGTATCGGTCCGTTAAGTGAGCTGCTTGATACATTTGACTCCAATAAGTGAGCTAGTTTATAGTCTCTATAAACTATTTTCCTAAGGATCCTCCAGAGTCAGTTACTCAACAAGATATCACAACTCAACATGATATCACAACTCTTTTCGACGTAATCACAAAAATGTAACATGGTCTCAAAATAACACGATAGTCTACACGTATTATTAATTTGTTCTTCCCAAGTCCTAACATGTTTTTGGGAGAGTTGCAGAGAGACATACCTCATGATATTCAACTTCCATCTCAACAGGCAGAAAAGCAAAACCATAACAATTATCAACTAGTGAAGACTTTTATAAGAAGCCAGAGAATCCACATTATCAACTGTTAAAGATCATGAAAATGTGAAGTTTGCAACTCACTTAACTTAAAAATGGTAAGAAGTGGGAGACACAAAAATGTGAGAAGAGCAGAAAAGACTTGATATGGATCTGGATAAGAGCTAAACAGTTGCAGTTTTTTTACGTGTAAGAGAAGCCGATGATAGTTTTTCACATATAATAATAACGATAAGTTATGAAACTGTGAAAGTAAGTGGCGATGACGTAAGAGAAGTGCTCATCAAAACTCCAAAATTCCAAACGCACATCCATACTATACTATGCTCTGTATTGACACGATACCCTCACTGATCCCGATATCACTATGATAATTTATTTTATTCTTTTCTTCTAGAAAACGGATAAGGAAAATTATTGTAGCTTTGATGGGTCTCGTATGTCGCATCCAATCACGAGTAATGGATTAGAGTTTCGTATCAATCCGACCCAGGATCTTATAAAACAAATTCGATTCTATCCCATTAATATGGATGTACATAACCATAAAATTCCGCGAGGATATATAGGAGTAGCCGATGGATATATATGAAAGATGGATATTTTTAACGATTTAGTGAAAAATTTAACTACGACTTGATAATTCTGAACCTCGATTGGGTCCTTCCTCGCCAAGTCCTGCCTCGGAAGGGGTGTAGCTGTGGTGGGGTGTCTGCAAAATAACACCGGAGGGGGGTTTGGCCCCGAGGTGACTCCGGCGTGAGAATAAGAGTTGACTTTGGAAGATAATAATCAAGTAGAGTATCACAAGAGTAATAAGTGTGTGTATGAGTGTAGTAAAAATGGCTAACCCCTAAACCCTATTTCCTATGGGTATTTATAGCCCTAGGCTTAGGGTTTTAGGGGTAGGTTACCTCTTCCCCTGGCCGTTGGATCGGGGGACCGGTCGCTGAATTCCCGGGATGTGGGACACGTGTCCCTAATTGTGGAGACCGTTGACCAGAGCGTGGCGGTACTGTTGTAGACATGATTTGACACGTGTTGTTCTTTGGCTTTTAATGTTGGTCGGCGCCAGGTGTAGGGACGTTGGCTGAGCTGGGGTGCTTGGCTCCAGGCTCGGGCCCATTACCCTGGGCTGGGCTGCTCTTATTCTCATGAGATGATTTTGCTTGTAGTTTTGGGTTTAAAGTTGGGCCTAATTGGGCCTGGGCTATTTCTAGCCTATCATTTGCCCCCCACTCCCTTATGCGGATTTTCCGGATGAGGGAGTAGTAGGAAGATTGAGGCTTTGTTGCTTCGGGGAGCTTTCTTTGTTGTTTTTGCTTGGTTGCCCCCCGGTCCGGGGTGTGTGTTGAAGTACGCATGCCCGGGGCCAGGGTTGGTTGGAGTTTGGAACCTTATGCGTGTATATATTCATAAATATATACTTGTAGATAATGATTCGCATATATATATATATATATATATATATATATATATATATATATATATATATATATATATATATATTCTGAGGTTTTGGGTTTTTTTTTTTTTTTTTGGAAAAATAGATGTCATCCACTATCTCCGGGTTTTGTGGGCCGAGTTTCTTGGGCTGCTGTTAGCACAAAATTACGCAAGCACACGTAGTCACAAGTAATATAATTAAAGTTCGTTCCGCAGAGATCTGGTTAAGTTTAAATCAGTAAATATGCTATGCAACAATGTTTGGTTTTAATCCACTGCTAAGACAAATAACAAGAATGAGGTTTTAATTATCTAAATTAACTAGGATGCAAATTATTAAACTAAGAATAATTAACTAATGAGAATTTAATATGAATTACTTATATGAGATAAAACATGGAATCCTAATTTCATTATCTACTTCACTTAGAGTCGCAGCCTTTAATCAATACATGTGATGGGTTTTAATATCTGATCGGATAACACGAAACAAGTAAAAGCTATCTCTCGATATACTAATACCAAACTACGCATGCATCCACAAAAGAGATAGAAGATGGGTAGACACCAAATATGTTTAGACCCTATATCTCTATAGAATTTGAAAACATAAAGGTTTAAGCACAAGTTATCCACCTAGATCACATAGGGTAGCATAATATCTCTATTTACGCCACAAATCATGATGTTAAAACATCAACCTATCCTATGCTAGCATGACAAGTTCTAAATCTCAAGATCCACTCTCGTTTAGCAAGAGATTAACAAATTAGATGTTCGCGACGCATCTAAATACATGAAACACAACCATACTAGGATATCAAGAATTCACCACACATAAATCTTTAAAGCATATAAACTACTAAGCTACATAGATAAATCCATTAGGATCCCATGACAACGATTAGTTCATAATTGAACCGTTCGTCACCATGGGATTAGATGAAAACATGATAATAAACAAGATATAAAATAAAGAAGCAATAATATTAATAAAAACAAGAGTTGAGAAAACAAATCTATTATCCAAAGTATACAAAAGATGAAGTAGATCTAGATCTTGCTTGTCACCGAGTTTGAATCCTTCTCCACTCTTCTCTCATGCAGTTCTATGTTACAATAATAAAAATCTGATAGAAATTACATGGTAGGATGTGTTTATATAGGCACTCCAAGTCTTGCCCAGCAAGAAAATACAAAAACAGAATTATAATAAAATTTCTGCAAGATACGTTTCATAAATTGATTCTGTTTTTAAGGAAAATTTGTAGCTGACTTTTCTTCAGATTTTCTGGAACGTTCCAAATGTAATTGGACCTCTGGACCACCTTAGAATGATAGAGAATCTCGTTATCTTCGCGTGGACTGCTTACGGGCCTCAAACGGACTTCTAGAACTCAAGATATGGCCAAAACAGTGTAAACTGCGCAACCCTTCTCGAAAATCCGAATTTTAATCAATTAATTCCCCAAAAATTATAGAAGCATCCACCTTAGTCAACATTCTCGTAATTCTGCACAGCTACGCAAAACACATCAAAACTACAACAACTTGAGTCCAAGACAATCAATTTAAGCCAAAATTAAGTGATCCAAGTGGATATAAAATCCACTTATCACACCCCCAAACTTAAACCGATGCTTGTCCTCAAGCATAAACAATTACAACTAACTAGCTAGCTAGTACCACTTCCGTAGGTGATCACGGTTGCATTTGGCATATGCAACAAGCCCTTTAAACCCCTAGGCAGCCCTAGTGGACGAGTAAGGTCTCGTGAGGGCCTATAGCGAATGTACCCATAAAATCCATTTAACCTAATGCAATGCAATGCATGTATGCAACTAATATGAAAAATGCAACGATCCCCTTCAAACTAACCAAAACCAACTAGCAAGCAAATATCTTAGAGAATGCAACTAAATCCAAATAGAGCTCGACCAAGTTCCCGTATACTAACAATACATGAACAGAAACGTGCGTGTGTGCAATGCTCATCAGAAATACTCCCAAAACTAGGTCAAAAATCATACATGCTCTTCGTCAAGACAATCACATGTTTATAAATAGAATAGACCGTAGACACTTCATAACCTAAGAACACCTCCATCCTTATCCAAGGTAGACAGAAATTCATGCTTTTATAACTACGACACATAATATACAAGCATGCTTATTTAACCGTGCAATGGATGAGACCCCGAAAGGCTTATACAATAATACCCATGTAGCGAGCGTTGGGTTAGTGGATCCCAGACTATAAAAGCCTTAGGTCACTAGGCACAAAGTCCCCGCGAACTTAATTGCTAGAGTATTAAAGAGCTCACCCTAGTTAATTTTGCATATAAACAATTGACACTTTTGACTTTTTTTTTTCTCTTTTTTCTCTTTTTTCTCTTTTTTTCCTTTTTTTTTTCTTTTTTTTTTCTATGCAATCTGGAATGAGAATTCTCAATTCCAACCCTAGACTACTCATATAATTATGAGCCGGCTACTAGCCATTTGACGCCTAGCCATTATTGACAATTATTTACAATTAAGCATGAAATCCCTATTTTCCCCCAAACTTAGACTTTAGTGCTACTACGCTATCAAGGGAATAACGAAAATTCTAAATATAAACAAGTGATTAAATCTCAAAACATCCAAACAAGCATAACCTCAACCTAACCCAAAAGCACCCAATGAGACTGTGTAATTAGTTTTGTTTCCGAAACACATAAGTCAATTTCATAGAAACTATAAGTCAACCCTCTATTCATCATTACCACACTCAATTAGACACCTACCTACCAATCAGAATTAGCTCGTTCTAAGGGATCATGAAATATGCATGCTATGCAAATGCAACTAATATGAACTCACATGGTATACGAAACAAAAACAGAATGCCCTACATGAAACAAACATAATTAATACGAACATATATGCATGAATTACTACTACTAATATGCAAAGCATGAAATCCTACATGAACACATAATACAACAACTACTAATCCCTCAAACCACCCCCAAACTTGAAAGATTCAATGTCCGCATTGAATGGAAGTAAATACAAGGAAAAGTAGAAAACATACCTACTCGTCCTCGCTGTCGTCACCCTCGTCATCCTCATCAGAAGAATCCGGTGGAGGGTACGGAGTCCGAGCTCCAAATGTAGGCCATTGAACATGAGTACTAGGTGACTGAAACTTTGCCTTCAAAGCTATGCCCATGTCCTCAGAATACTGGCGACTGCTCGTATGCATAGCATCCAACCGCCTAGTCATTCGACGAAAATAAGATTAAAAAACGGACATATCCACAGTACTCTGCGAAGAACATGCCCTAGCCACTTCCAGTGCCCTTTGAACATGTGGCGGAGCGCCTGCTCTCTGACCACTAGCACCATCAACAACAAAGCCTAATCCCCTAGGATGAGGAGTACCGCCCGGCCACTCCTTCAACCTCAACCGATCAATAGTAGCATCCTTAATAGAAGCCATAGGTTTATGCACCGGCTCACCTTTATACCATTTGACTTTCGATGCATCACACAAGTACGCGATGATAGAAGCATAAGGAATACTAGCTGACGAATTGCTTCCCAAAAATCGAAGAATATTTTGATTAATAAGGTACCCAAGGTCAACATACTCACCTTTGAGAATACCCCATAGCAAGATAGCTCTATCAACAGTAACATCGGAAACATGGTTTGACGGTATGATATTAGAACTGATGAAAAAGAACCATGCCTTTGAAAAACCAGACAATGATGAAGCCGGGAAAGTACGCTTTATCTCCGTACCTAACTTACATTTCCACTTCGTTCCCGGAACACATAACTCACCAATGAGTGCATCAAGATCAACATCATCCTTAGTCTTTTATCCCCAATCCGTAGCTTCTCTAGGTTTAGGCGGTTGCCTAATCAAATTACGAATAGCACGAGGCGAATAATCCACCTTCCGACCCCTCACAACCGTGAAGTTATTCCTAGCTATCGACACATTAGCATAGAACCCTCTAACCACATCCAACATCGCATCATTAGCAAACTCACAAAAATAAGTCCATCCCCGCTCACTAATCATCGCCTCAATCTCCTCATACCTACGGGGCACAAGCCTTCTTTCCTGAATAACCCCCTTCGAAACTAACCTACCATACTCCGCCTTAGCATCCTCATTCACAAATCTTTCCACCCCATTGCCCACAACATCATTCTCATCCAAAGATGGAGGAGCACTACTACCACTACCCACTAATCGTGGTCTCTTAGGAGCCATGACAACTAATATCAAGCAAAGCACAACAATCTCCAAACAATCCACCAAATAAAGAACCCCCAAATTACACACCAAGAACCCTAACTTGAAAAATTCACAAATTCAAATAAAAGATGAGATAGAATATTACCCAATTGAATCAAAGAGGTGAACTTGCTAGATGAATCCCCAAAAATTCGAATTTAATTCCCCCTTGCACTTTGAATGGATGAAAGTTGAGAATTTTGGGGTTTATAGAGATGGGTTTATGTATATATAGGTGTGGTGGGTGTATATAATGAATAATGGTGTATGTAATTTAGAGATGCAAAAGGATTTTGATGATTGAATTAGATGTGGGATAGAATTTAGGGGTTAGGGTTCTTAATTTGAGGTGGAATTGGGATGGGTTATGAAGAATTTGAGATAAAAGATGGAATTTATGAGTTTTGACACTCAAAAAACGAACTGGGCAGTAGGAGTCGGCGCTTGAGGCGCGCCCTGGGCGCATGATGCGCAGTTTCAATCTGCGTGTCTGCGCTCCTGCGTGGCTTGGGCGCATGATGCGCTGGCGCGTACTGAATTCTGATTTTTTTTTTCAACAGTTTATTTTTTTTTTTCAACAGTTTTATTTTTCACAACAAATACTTCCTCACTTGGGTTGCCTCCCAAAAAGCGCTTGTTTAATGTCATTAGCTTGACATTCTTCCGAAAAGTCACGAACAAGATAAAACTGCGGCAACCTTCTCGCGGTTGACCATTCCTCCATAATACGGCTTAAGTCTCTGTCCATTTACCTTGAAAGCATCATCAATAGAACCCCTAAATATCTCCACTGCCCCATGTGGAAACACGGTTTTGACTGTAAACGGACCCGACCACTTTGATTTGAGCTTTCCCGGAAAAAGTTTAAGGCGAGAATTATAAAGCAAAACCTGTTGGCCCGGCACAAACGACTTATGCACCAACTTCCTATCATGCCACCTCTTCACTTTCTCCTTGTACATCTTAGCATTCTCGTAAGCTTGCTCACGAAATTCCTCGAGCTCATTTAACTGAAGTAGACGTTTCTCACCCGCAGCTGAAATATCTAAGTTTAACTTCTTCAACGCCCAATAGGCCTTGTGCTCTAACTCTACCGGCAAATGACAAGCCTTACCAAATACCAACTGATAAGGAGACATACCTAGGGGTGTCTTGTAAGCAGTTCTATACGCCCAAACAGCTTCGTCTAAATTCAAAGACCAATCCTTCCTTGATGGATTTACCACTTTCTCGAGAATTCTCTTGATCTCACGATTCGAAACCTCCGCTTGACCATTAGTTTGAGGATGATAAGCTGTGGCAACACGATGAGTCACATTATACCTTGCCATCATAGCAGTAAATTGACGATTACAGAAGTGTGTCCCCTCATCACTGATTATCGCTCGTGGAGTTCCAAAACGTGTGAAAATCTGCTTGTGAAGAAAATTCAGCACCACCTTAGCATCATTGGTCGGTAAAGCCTTCACCTCGACCCATTTAGACACGTAATCCACTGCTAAGAGAATGTACTGATTGTTGCAAGACGAAACAAACGGACTCATGAAATCAATTCCCCACACATCAAAAATCTCAACTTCAAGGATCGTACTAAGAGGCATCTCGTTCCTCCTGGAAATATTACCAACCCTTTGACATCGATCACAACTCATCACGAACCTATGAGAATCTTTAAACAGAGTTGGCCAATAGAATCCTCCTTGAAGTACTTTATGAGCTGTTTTATCACCACCGTAATGGCCTCCATATGTGGTAGAATGACAATCATGCAAAATACCTTCCGTTTCACTATACGGAATGCACCTCCTCAAAATCTGATCCACACCAAGCTTAAACAAGAATGGCTCGTCCCAACGGTACCACTTCACATCATGCAGAAACTTCTTCTTTTGAGCATAAGAAAATTCCGGAGGAATAACATTGCTAACCAAATAGTTCACATAATCTGCAAACCATGGCTCTTCACCTTGCACTCCAAAAAGCTGCTCATCTGGAAAAGATTCATTAATAAGAGATTTGTTATGCGAATCCTTACCGTGGTCCTCTAAGCGTGAGAGATGATCCGCTACTTGATTTTCCGTGCCTTTCCTATCCTTGATTTCCACATCAAATTCTTGCAAAAGAAGCACCCAACGAATCAATCTAGGATTTGAATCCTTCTTCGACATGAGATATCGAATAGCAGCATGATCCGTATACACAATCACCTTAGTACCAAGCAAATAAGACCTGAATTTCTCGAAACCATAGACAACTGCTAGCAACTCCTTCTCCGTAGTAGTGTAGTTCAGCTGTGCATCATTGAGGGTTTTACTAGCATAGTAAACCACATGAAAAATTCTATCCTTCCTTTGACCAAGCACAGCTCCAACAGCATAGTCACTAGCATCACACATAAGTTCGAACGGTTCCTCCCAATTAGGTGCGGTAATGACTGGTGTAGTAGTCAACTTCTTCTTCAAGAGATCAAAAGCTGCAAGGCACTCATCATCAAACTTGAAAGGAACATCCTTCTCCAAGAGATTGCACAAGGGTTTAGAAATTTTTGAGAAGTCTTTGATGAATCGCCGATAGAAACCCGCATGACCTAGAAAACTGCGAATTCCTTTAACAGAGATAGGTGGAGGAAGATTTTCAATTGTTTCCACCTTAGCCCTATCCACCTCAAGTCCTCTACCAGATACCTTGTGCCCAAGAATAATTCCCTCTCGCACCATGAAGTGACACTTCTCCCAATTAAGCACCAAGTTAGTCTCCACACAACATTTCAAAACCAAGCCAAGATTATGCAAGCACTCGTCATATGAAGTACCAAAAACTGAGAAGTCATCCATAAAAACCTCCACATTCGAGCCAATCATGTCTGAGAAAATAGCCATCATGCACCTTTGAAAAGTGGCGGGAGCGCCACAAAGTCCGAAAGAAACCCGTCGGAAAGCAAAGGTACCAAAAGGACATGTGAATGTGGTCTTCTCTTGATCTTCCAGAGCAATGCAAATCTGATTGTAGCCTGAATATCCATCAAGGAGGCAATAGTACTCATGTCCCGCCAACCTGTCTAGCATCTGATCAATGAATGGCAGAGGAAAGTGATCTTTTCTCGTGGCTTTGTTGAGCTTCCTATAGTCCATGCAAACTCTCCACCCCGTGACTGTTCGAGTAGGGATGAGCTCATTCTTTTCATTAGCAACAACTGTCATGCCTCCTTTCTTTGGCACACATTGAACCGGGCTCACCCAAGAACTGTCTGAGATAGGATAGATAATACCCGCATCAAGCCACTTTAGAATTTCCTTCTTCACCACCTCTTTCATAATCGGATTAAGTCTCCACTGATGCTCAACAGTAGGCTTAGCTCCCTCCTCTAGCAGAATTTTGTGCATGCAATAAGAAGGGCTGATTCCCTTGATATCTGCTATAAGCCAACCAATTGCTGACTTGAACTCCCTCAAAATTCGCAAAAGCTTTTCTTCCGCACTGGCTGACAAGTTAGAGGCAATAATAACAGGTAATGTAGATGCATCCCCAAGAAAAACATACCTCAAGTGTTCCGGAAGTGGTTTGAGTTCAAGTGTAGGAGCTTCCTCAATAGATGGTTTCAGGCGCCCCTCCGAATTTTTAAGTTCTGCTAACCCAAGAGATTCAAAAGGCAAATCAAATCTTCTTTTCCAAAGAGGTGAATTTAGCTGCTGCAATTGCTCGGCTATTTCCTCGTCTTCAAAATCAGAGTCACCAACTAAAACTTTTTCCAAAGAATCTGACTTAAGTAACTGCTCCATTTCCATAGTAACTGCAGAATCAACCCAATCCACCTTCAAACATTCTTCTTCATCTGAGGGAAGTTTCATTGCATTAAAGACATTAAAAGTGACATTCTGGTCTTGCACCCTCATGGTGAGCTCCCCTTTATGCACATCAATCAAAGTCTTTCCCGTAGCCAAGAATGGTCTTCCCAAGATTATGGGAATCTTCTTATCTTCCTCGAAATCCAAGATAACAAAATCAGCAGGAAATATGAGTTTGTCAACTTTCACCAACACATCCTCCACTATGCCTCTAGGATACGTAACTGAACGATCAGCCAACTGCAAAGAGATGTTGGTAGGCTTTGGTTCCGGTAGACCAAGTTGCATATAGACTGATAAGGGCATGAGATTGATGCTAGCTCCCAAGTCACACAAGCACTTCGCAAAAGACAAATTACCAATAGTGCATGGAATAGTAAAGCTACCAGGATCCTTTAGTTTTGGAGGCAATTTCTGTTGCAGCACAACACTGCATTCTTCCGTTAGAGCAACGGTCTCTAATTCCTCGAGCTTCAACTTACGAGAAAGAATCCCCTTCATGAACTTGGCATAGCTCGACATCTGTTCAAGAGCTTCGGCAAAGGGAATGTTAATCTGCAACTTCTTGAACACCTCTAAGAACTTAGAAAACTTCTTGTCCAACTGCTGCTTCTGGAGTCTTCTAGGATAAGGAGGAGGAGGATAGATCTGAGTGTTCTTTGTAGACTGCTCCACAGAATTTTTAACAGGTTCCTTGCTCTTCTCTACTTCACCACCTTGCTGATCAGCCACCAAATCAGATTGAGCAATTTCGGGCACTGCAGATTTTTCAACCTGCTGATTCTGAACATCTTCATCTTCTTCGACTGCTGATTTAGGGCCTGCTATAACTTTTCCCGGTCTCAAAGTCACAGCTTCACCTGTTCTTTGCTATCCCTCCTACCTGGATTTGCTTCCGTATCACTAGGAAGAGTTCCTTGAGGCCTACTAAGTAAGGCACTTGCAATCTGTCCTATCTGAGTTTCCAAGAGTTTCTGACCAGCTTGTAGGTTCTTTAACGCTATCCACACATCATCTGATTTTTCATTAGAAGATTTCCCCGCATGAGCCTGGGGCTGTTGCTGCTGAAATCCAGGAGGCTGATATGATTGCTTTGGAGCATACTGCTGCTGGTAACCTTGATTGAATGGCCTTGCTTGCTGACCCTGAAACTGCTGATAGGGCTGAGGTTGTTGAGCACCTTGGTTGTTGCTCCAGTTGAAGTTAGGATGATTCATGTTGTTTGGATGATAGGTGGCTGGTACTGGTGCAGCAGGTCTCTGAAAATTACTTACGAACTGTGCTGATTCAGAAGAGATAGCACACTGATTCGTTTCATGTGCGCCCGCACATAGCTCAGAAACACTAGCAACCTGCTGAACTCCATAATTAGCAAGAGAATCCACCTTCATCGAAAGAGCCTTCAACTGAGCTGCAATAGCTGAAGCTGTGTCAACTTCAAGAACACCTGCTACCTTACCTTGAGAAAGCCTCTGAGTTGGATTCTGATATTCGTTAGCAGCCATCATCTCAATAAGATCATAAGCTTCCTCATAGCTCTTCGCCCACAGAGCTCCACCTGATGCTGCATCTAGCAAAGGCCTCGATTGTGCTCCCAACCCATTGTAGAAACCATTAATAACCATCCAATCAGGCATGCCATGATGAGGGCACCTTCGTAGCATCTCCTTATAACGTTCCCAAGCCTCACACAAAGATTCGCCAGATTGCTGTTGAAATTGAGTTAACTGGTTCCTTATTGCTGCAGTTTTCGCTATAGGGAAGAATTTAGTAAGAAACTTTTGAGCAAGATCATCCCATGTAGTAATGGAACCAGCTGGTAGAGAATGTAACCAGCCCTTAGCCTTATCCCTTAAGGAGAATGGGAAAAGCCTCAACTTGATAGCATCATCTGACACACCATTAAATTTGAAAGTGTCGCAGATATCGATAAAGTCCCGGATGTGCATATTAGGATCCTCTGTCGAATCACCCCCAAACTGAACCGAATTCTGCACCATCTGAATTGTGCTCGGCTTGATCCCAAAGTTATTCGTTGCAATAGCTGGCCTGCCAATACTAGATTGTATGTCAGTAATCTTCGGCTGCGAATAGTCCTTCAAAGCCTTAACCGTTGCTGGTAAATCTGCCATCTCTACAGTAGTTTCAAGTTCCTCTTTCTGATTATCTACTACAAGACCGTCTTCTGCCCATTTTTCCTTACGAGCCTGCAAACGTGTTCGTATACACGTTCAAGTACCTGAAAACACCACGAAACAAACAACTAAGTAAGAAATCCGAGTCAGTGAACGCTAACGACCACTGATGAAAAGCACATAAACTAAACAAAACACCGATGATCCCCGGCAGCGGCGCCAAAAACTTGTTAGCACAAAATTACGCAAGCGCACGTAGTCACAAGTAATATAATTAAAGTTCGTTCCGCAGAGATCTGGTTAAGTTTAAATCAGTAAATATGCCTATGCAACAATGTTTGGTTTTAATCCACTGCTAAGACAAATAACAAGAATGTGGTTTTAATTATCTAAATTAACTAGGATGCAAATTATTAAACTAAGAATAATTAACTAATGAGAATTTAATATGAATTACTTATATGAGATAAAACATGGAATCCTAATTTCATTATCTACTTCACTTAGAGTCGCAGCCTTTAATCAATACATGTGATGGGTTTTAATATCTGATCGGATAACACGAAACAAGTAAAAGCTATTTTTCGATATACTAATACCAAACTACGCATGCATCCACAAAAGAGATAGAAGATGGGTAGACACCAAAATATGTTTAGACCCTATATCTCTATAGAATTTGAAAACATAAAGGTTTAAGCACAAGTTATCCACCTAGATCACATAGGGTAGCATAATATCTCTATTTACGCCACAAATCATGATGTTAAAACATCAACCTATCCTATGCTAGCATGGCAAGTTCTAAATCTCAAGATCCACTCTCTTTTAGCAAGAGATTAACAAATTAGATGTTCGCGACGCATCTAAATACATGAAACACAACCATACTAGGATATCAAGAATTCACCACACATAAATCTTTAAAGCATATAAACTACTAAGCTACATAGATAAATCCATTAGGATCCCATGACAACGATTAGTTCATAATTGAACCGTTCGTCACCATGGGATTAGATGAAAACATGATAATAAACAAGATATAAAATAAAGAAGCAATAATATTAATAAAAACAAGAGTTGAGAAAACAAATCTATTATCCAAAGTATACAAAAGATGAAGTAGATCTAGATCTTGCTTGTCACCGAGCTTGAATCCTTCTCCACTCTTCTCTCTTGCAGTTCTATGTTACAATAATAAAAATCTGATAGAAATTACATGGTAGGATGTGTTTATATAGGCACTCCAAGTCTTGCCCAGCAAGAAAATATAAAAACAGAATTATAATAAAATTTCTGCAAGATACGTTTCATAAATTGATTCTGTTTTTAAGGAAAATTCGTAGCTGACTTTTCTTCAGATTTTCTGGAACGTTCCAAACGTAATTGAACCTCTGGACCACCTTAGAATGATAGAGAATCTCGTTATCTTCGCGTGGACTGCTTACGGGCCTCAAACGGACTTCTAGAACTCAAGATATGGCCAAAACAGTGTAAACTGCGCAACCCTTCTCGAAAATCCGAATTTTAATCAATTAATTCCCCAAAAATTATAGAAGCATCCACCTTAGTCAACATTCTCGTAATTCTGCACAGCTACGCAAAACACATCAAAACTACAACAACTTGAGTCCAAGACAATCAATTTAAGCCAAAATTAAGTGATCCAAGTGGATATAAAATCCACTTATCAGCTGCCACGTGTCTCTGGCGATTGAGATTCAGGGTTTGCCTATAAATAGTGACTTCCCCCCTCACTCTTGTCTTTTACAAACTTTCGATTTACTGTTGTTACTCTGCTTCTCTGAAGACCTGAACTCCGGGCTAAAGGCGCAATCTGATTTCAAGTGATCCTCGCAACCTTCTCTCCGGACTAATTATAAGTTTTCTTGCTCCGGTCTTTGAATTCCTTTCACTTTTCTTTTCCTGTTTTGCTTTTTGTCTTGGGTAGATGCACTGACCTAGGCTTTCATCTTTTGTTGGGTAGCCCGGGGTAGTATACTTGTATGGTTAAGCGACGTGTAACTGCTAACCGAGTATTAATTCCTTTGTCCGATCCAAGCACCTCTCCTGGTAGTGTTAGTTCTTCGGATAGCAATTTAGATTTGATAGACCTAGATTGGTGTATAATGGGTAAGAAGAAGAGCCGCCTCTCTGTGCTTACGAGTATTGCGACCAAAGACATGGGACCGGGGTATAGTCTTAGTGAGCCGGACGGTAGCTGGAGTCATTCCAAATACTATTTTGTAAGAAAGGATCCGGGGATTCCTCAGGCTTATTTCTTTAGGGATCTTAGTACGGAGTTTTCGCAGAATCCGGACGTGGCGGATATGACCAAGTATGATAAAGCTTTTCTCGATTCTAAGTTTGGGCATAGGCCGGGTTTTGGTATGGATGTCGGTCCGTTTAGGGCAGAGTATTTGGAGACCCCGGTTGATTGGGATCCGAAATTCCGGGCTACGTTCCACTTGGATGGTGATGTGGAGTGGAGGTGGCCGGAGCCCGGGGAGAAAATATACCACAGACCGGAGGGTGGTTGGGTTGGAGTTTGGTTGGAGCACCTGAGGTCGGGGTATGGGCCTGGGTGTCATCAATTTGTCAAGTCACTGTGCTTGTTTGAGTACGGGATCCCCATTACCCAGTTGACCCCGAACGCAGTGAAGTGGATTTCTTACTTCCTAGGGTGTTGCGAGGTTGCCCAAGTACTGCCGACCTTCAAGATTTTTCACCATCTCTTTCAGTTGGTGCACTCCAACAACGTGCCCCTGTATGAGTTTAGATTCCGGGGTAAGGCATGTGGGTACCCCTCTTCGGCTTCCAAGCCTCTTGGCATGCTGCCTTCCTTGAAGGGCCGGAACGGTGAGTTTGTATTTCTCCGGGGCGTGGATATTCGGTTCATGCCCACCTTCAAGGAGGAGCCCCTGGCTATGCACTTCGAAGTGTACGATCTCCAGGATGCGGCATTGGACCGGGTATATAGCTTCTGCCGGGGTCTTGGGAGGCAGGTGACTAGGGAGGATCTCATGAGTCACGAGTACCTTTACGGGATAGGATGTAAGTCCGGGTGTATATTTTACTTTGCCTTAATCTCCATGTGATACTTACTGAATCTCCGGACTAATGTAGCTCTCTTTTTTGTCTCAGGTTGTAACGCCCCCAGATCCGGGGTCCGGGATCCGGTCGTTACGGTCTCCAATTCTATCCACAATACTTGAACTTACTTCAACATAAAATAAGTTACATCTTTATGACCCAACACAACAATATAAAACACACCCGTTATAGTCCCACAGATGAAATCAGAGTAACAACCAAATTTTTTTAAACACATTACGAGTTCTTACAACCCAAAAGAGTTACAATATGAATACATACTCTTTGCCATCCATTTACATAAGTCATACTAGTCCATTAATTTGGTACTGAAAGAATGAATCTATCCTACCAATAGCCTTTTCTTCGGCTCTGGTAGTCTCATCGTCCTCGCCAGCGTCGAGTGCGCCTTGTGCGAGTCATCTGGTCTAGCTGTTGTTGTGATGTAAAAAATAAAACAAGGGTGAGAAATAGCCCACCAACAATAATATTTAACTGAACGATAATATATAACAGTTCAAAAGTATCTTTCAAACCATATGCCATGCATTTACGGAAATGATGCCAGTATAATATGAACGATGAAGTTACAAGGTAACTTAAAGTATTTGTTTGTAGAAATATCTGCTACATCAAAAGTAAGCGTGATATTCTCATTGTCATTAAAAAGAGGAACTTGCATGAAAAGATTGCAATTCCAGTTATGAACACTTTTCCAGCTCTGCCAACAGTAATCATGTTGCAGGAAATAAATAAGTTTGGATGATGAACCAATGATGGAGTATTCACCGTGCCCGCTGTTCCAATCTTGATGATCAGTCGAGATCGTACAGCTCAAATTAGATTTACTACCGGTAGAAGGAAGAACTGACGACTTTACTTGTCTACCGCCTTACTAGCTCTCCCAGGCCAACGGTTGGGCCAAAGGGGATGGACCGGCACTACTCGGCCTCTTACACGACTCCTAGTTCCAATAGAATTCATGATTCTGAATGTAACGTTCGTCCCCCTTTCCCCAAGTATAATACTTGTTAATAAGACTCCACAAAGTAGTCGTATCTAGTTGGAAAGGAAAATTCACCAATAACTTCCAAGCTATTGCTTGGTAACGAATATCAACTTGTTCCAACAATCTTACCCCTCGAAAGATGAGAAGGTAAACAACGACTTAATAAGTCAATAGCACCCGAGTTGCGAGTGAAGAGAATACTCTATGACCGGGAAGTCGACAAGATAATTAACATTTTCCAAGTAAGGTTCCCTTATTATTAGGGAGATAGACTCAAAGAAGAATGATGTTTGAGAACCTTTCTTGATATATGATTAATAATAATATGACTCCGAAATATTTTCTGTAATAATCGAAGAAGATAAACCTTATCGAGGTTATTCTAAGTATGGAATAAATATTCAGAGAATATTTATTGAATTAAAATATTTTACAGGATATTTAGGAATATGAAAGAATATCTTTAATCCGAGTATTTCTCAAATAATCCTTGAAGAAATATCGAGAGAATATTTATTGCATAATTAAATATTCAAATGAATATTCAAAATAATATTCATTAATTAATAAGACCTGAAAGGAATATTTAAAATATTTAAAATAATATTCGATGATTAAATAGAAACCTGGATGAATATTTAAAATAATATTCATAATTAATTAGGAATTTAAATGTTTATTGAAAATTAATATTCATTTAATGAATAATATTCTAAATGAATATCAAGTAATATTCATTTAGTAATCCAAGCTTTAAAGGAATATTCGAGATAAGACTCGATAAATAAATCAAGCTTCAGATGAACATTAAAATAATATTCATCAGGTAATTACTATCTTAAATGAATATTCAAAAGTAATATTCATTTAATGAATAATATACTAAATGAATATCCAAATAATATTCATTTAGTAGTCCAACCTTTAGAAGAATATTCGAAATAATAATCGATAAATAATTCGACTCTGAATGAATATTAAAAAAATATTATTCGTCGAATAGTTACGTTCAAATAATTATTTGAAGTAGGGATCGTTAAATAAATAATCTCGAACGAATATTCAAATAATATTCGTCGCCCGAATAATGGAAAATATTTACTTAGATATTTTCTTTCGAGGTAATCTCGATATGTCAAGAAATATTGACTCCCGATCTATATTTGATGAATAAGATGGATACGCCCTTCTATGAGGGTCTTACAATAACCGGCTTATAATTGATACGTTAGCTATCTAATTTATAAGCCAATAAACAATCAAGGAACAAGCATAACGATATAACTTGAAAGTAGGCATGCATGCTATGGCATATGTATATCAAAAAGCATATATATATATATTCAATCACAACAACGGCCTAAAAGAAGGGAATTGAAACTTGCCTGGTAGTCGAGTACGATAAGGGGTAGTGGTAGCGGGTCCCGGGTCAGCTTGGTGATCTATAAATAGCCAAGTCATTCGGGATTAATCACTTAACATCTTAAAAGTTAAGTTATACTTAAATCGAAACACGTTCTCGAGTTATCTCGTTATACCCCTTTTAGTGGATTCCTTTTTATCATTGATCCGACCCGACATTCGTTCGTTAATACGACATGTCACTGTACTTATACTTGGGACATACTTAAGTCATACAAGTTCTAAGGTTGATCATTACGAACCAATATTATACTCCGAGTTTTATCGCCCGTTTTCTAAGTGTTTTACCGAAGGTATAATAGAGTCGTCTTTTAGGGGTTCGTTCGCGTTTAACCTCGACTCGCATATTTTTAATAAATCGAAAAACGATCCTTTTGACATACGGTTTTCTTTCACACCTTCCTTTTTACCTCTAGTATTTATTTACCAAGATTCGTCATGACTTTACATATTTTACGAGGGTTCAATTTCAGTTACGAATTCTCGGTTACGGTTTCGAAATATTTTTAGTAAACCGGCCGTAACTCCTAAACCGTAAGTCCGTTTCACGTGATCTTTATATCAAAACGAAGCTTATAACATAAGCTATCCTAACATGGCAGAAAAGTTTCTGGACAGTAGGGGCTTGATGTGGAAAATGGCATACAAAACATGATATTGTAAAATCGGGCATTATAACGGCTATGTTTACGCGTTTTCCAAAGTTTTTACACTTTATCTCGATCTAACAAAGATCAATCCAACCACACAAACGCATGATAATCATCATGACTAGTCTATCAACAACTCATCTCAACCATCTCATCAATCACAATCCAAACAACAACCATAATCAACTAATAACATAGATCTAAGCATAACATAGCATACTAACACTAAATCATCCATAAAACTCATAAAATCTCAAAATGATACCAAGGGTTTTTGAGCTTTTTACCTTCCTTAGAGTGTGATATAGACTTAATAAGCCTTGATCTATCCTTAGATGACCTTAAGCTAGCTAGATCAATCAAAAGAAACATAAAAATCAAAGGTTAGTTCATAAGAACACTATTCACCCTCCTCTTTGTTGATTTTTTTGAAAATGGAAACAAAGGAATTTGGGCTTGAAATTCCTAGGAGATTAGTTTCTTGAATTATAGGACTCACCTTAAAAATTACAAGATCAAATGATGGTGGGAGCTTGGACTTTGGATTTGGAATTTAAGGAATGGCCGAATGGAATGAACTAAAGGGGGAAAGAGTTTTTGCTTGGTTGCTCTTGACAATAATGCATAAAGTGATATGTTTAACATAATATCTCATCCTTGGTTGCTTTAATAAAGTGATGATGCATGGGGTGATGTATTTGGCAAGACAAGTGTTGAGTTTTGGATGGTGCTAAGGCTAACCAAGTGGTTGCTTGCTAAGTACTAGTTTAAATCTCTAAGCATGCTAGTTACTTGAGTCCACTTGGTTGCTAGATATTTTCTAGTAGCTTATGCATGACTCTTGCTTCCTCTGCTTGTTTCTTTGTTTGTTTATTGCTTAATTTCGCTGATCGTTCGAAGAATAACCAAGTAGTTTCACCTCTAGGGTTTACCGGGAAATTTCTCGATATTCATAATACCTTCCCCAATCCTTAATATAATCCTCGTGATGACCATGTAGGATATTTAATCTCGATACGAACCTAACCCGTAATCTAGGATTCGTTCGCTTTATTGATTAATCTTGTTATAACGTTTTAGCGGTTTCTAGAACGCTTGTTTCACTGCCTCAGTGGTTTCCTACCTTCTTTCTTAAATCAAATATAATAACATCCCAAAATATCAAACCCTCAAAGTTAATATCTCAATTCTTGGATTATAATAATATTTAATCCACTGTCCGGTCAAATATTATACCGAAAAAGAATTTGGAATTTCTGAATTCCGATCGTCTCTGCATTCACTTATTTCCTCCGCGTATTACTAATATGACTTCGAAACATCCATATCACAAAATCACTATTCATCCACCAAATTACTATGCACGTACAGGAAACACTATGCACGTACGGGAAACACTATGCACGTACGGGAAATACTATGCACGTACGGGAAACACTATGCACGTACTCATTTCCCTTCAAGGATCCATTAGCTCCTTCCTGGATGGTAGATTATTCTTATCTAGGTCCTCAACCATCGAATTACTCTATTCTGACAATATACCAATGCATCAGGATCATTGTCCAAAGCAATATCCATTCATTACAATCATTGTTCTTTGAAACCACCATTCATTAGTGCTCTTTAACCACAATAAGAAAAGTTTTAATTCTATCCAAAATTCGGGTTATTACAGTCTCCCCTCCTTAAAAGGATTCTGTCCTCGGAATCAGTTTAGGAATAACTGGGGTTACTTCTATCCCATTGCACTTTCTATTTCTCAGGTGGATTCTTCCACTTCTTGATTTTCTTCAAATCTCTCACTAGCTTGACAACCTTATCTCTTAGCGCTTGCTCTTTTCTATTCATAATTTCCACAGGTTGTCCTTCGTAGTTCAGATTCGGTTATGTATATCTATCTGCTCGTACTCTGTCATATGCCGGGCATCTATAGTATACTGATGAGGCACATACGCATGAACCATGTTGTGACCATTTTACCGGTTTGGGTGAGGCTGGCTCATAGACCACCTTCCTGACGCGTTTAAACTCTCAGATGGCCCAATGAATCTTGGGTAAAACTTCCTTTCATTCTAATCTTGTTAATTCCTTCCACGAGGATACCTTTTCTTATTACAAATCTCGAACCTTATATTCTCTATCTTGTTTGCACAGAAATACATCAACAAAAACTTGCTTGTCAGAATCCTCTATTAATTCTAGATATTTCCCAATTCCATTGTATAAATGTCAACTCTATTGTCGACGGGGTACTCTGTATTGAAACTAGTTCGAGTATTCTAACAACCGATTCGAGTAATTCTTGATGTCTAGCAACGAGCTCGTCGGCCATCACTGTTTTGGCCTCGCTATCTCATTGTTAACTACTATCACCCCCGGTATTCCAACCTCTTCTCTAATCATCTCACAGAATGCCAATCTACCTCCTGTGTTCATTCAGTCATTCTCTATTATCTCATCTCTTCTCCTTTCTGAAAGAAAGACGAATCTCTTGGGGAATTTGTTTGCGGGGAATGTTGTCTGGTTCGAGGACTCTTAATCCTTTTATCACAAATCATAATCTTCATATACACACAAGCACACATATTTTCAGATCTGATAGGTCTGAAAGTCGATCATGTTTGATCCTTTTTGATTTCGCACCTTTCCTTCATATATACGATGTTTCGATATACTTAAGGCGAAAACTATCTCATATAACTCACAGCCAATTCATTAAATTCCAAAAAGTTGTGGGTGCAATAGTTAACCCAAAATGACATCACTTACAATTTCATAGTGTCTATACCTAGTGCGATTCACAATCTTGGGTATATCCTCGATTTTTTTTAACTTCCAACCGGTGATGTCCCATTTCCTAATAAGTTTGGAAAATACACAGCGTCCCTGTGCTGCTCAGCCAATCTTCTACAACAGTTTCAATGTTGACTCATTCAACTCTCGAGGTTCGATGCACAATCTTGTGCTAACATATTTCTTTCTTACAACACACCGGTTCCTCACGGTGGCACACTGAGTCTCATCGCACTCTTATTCAACAATCCTCGCATCTGAGTTGATAATTCTTTTATTCTTACTGGGCTAACGGGATGCAGCACTAGGATCTGAACACTCGATATTCATTATTATGTCATCCAAATCGATATATGGTAGCTTATTAAAACCTTGTACAACCTCCCAAAATCATTATAATTATACTTGGTGTCTCTTTCCTCGGGGTCAACCATATGAGCTAATCAAGCCTCATATCTCTGGCGTCATAATCTCTTAGTCTGAACTAGATTCCAAAATCTCTGACTCCGTCTTTATCCTTGAATTATTTCCATCATAATCAATTTGGCTCCATTGGGTATCAACTAATCCATCATTATTATAATATCAATTTCTCCCTAATTCGAAAAGAATCAAATCTCTCGATCGAGTGGTACTCTGGGTAGGTTCTCTGGAAATCACTATTCCTTATCCATAAGGAACACTTCCTGAACTTGATGTAGATATTACATGAAGTAGATAAAATTGCAGAAGAGTTTCAAGCATCGCAGCTATGTCAGGTTGATGAAACTATCATTCATGCAGCTTCCATAAAAGACTGGAAACTTAATGGTTTACTTCGTCAATTTTGTATCATGGTCCTGGTTTGCCTCAAAACGGGACCTTCTAAGGTACGTAATATGCTTAAGACTCCATCATGAATCGAATCTTTACTTAAACTATTATTACCTTCGATTCTTGCACAATCATCAAAAGGAATGTAACTTCCTCCACTCCGATATGACCTTCAAGGTCTTTCCAAATATCATTTTGTTTCTTTGGTATGAACATTTGTAATTATTCCTTTATACTTAGACTGTCGGCCACCTCATTGGCCTTTCCTGATAATAATAATTTATGGTAATACTTGTTCTCTGGATATATTCCAATTCAAACTTTTCTACCTCATTCCTATCACTGTTGGGTGAAAGCATTCTCCCTTAAGCTCTGCTGATGGAGAAAAATATATTTATCAGTCTTTTTCCATAAGTCATTGCTTCCACCTATCCGTGGGAACTTTATCACGTTTATTCCCGATCCTACTTAGGATACTTCTTTTCTTAGTTCTTTCCTTATCTTAGGATAATCTCAACCTTTATAGGTTCAATCCATACTTCCTCAGGGTTTCATACCTGCCTCATCTGGCATTATTGTTACTATGTCATACATTCCTTACCAAACTTCCATTTTGAAGTTCAGAATATTACTTTTTTCCTTGTAAGGTTTCATAGGTCATCCTCATCATTCCTCCTGTATTTTCTGGGTACAGGGTATATCAAAATGTCATTGATCAATACTCTAATAATTCTATCTATGTTCTTTCCAGAACTCTTTTTAATAATCCTTACCGGCCATTGTTGCCTTAGCAAGTCCAACTCATATCATCTGAATTCATAATGTCGTTATTAGGGTTAATGCCATCCTTTGTGCATTCCCCAGGGTTTGTCTTAATTTATGGATATCCTATCCTTAATTCAACTACCAAGGAATTCTTGCATCCTATACTTGGCAATCAAATCATGTATCCTTAATAAGGGTCTCTTTTCAATCATTCTCATTTGATAATCGATCGGTGGCTTAATGCTAACCTCTTCTTTCAGATAGTTGTCAGCCTATTTGACCTTCCAAAAGATAACGTATGTCTATTTGCTCTCTTACAGAACTTGGTAATGGTAGCAAGGATGTTCTGGAAGATATTGATCGAGTTCAACATGAATCTCTTAGTACTTATCGTTTTTCTCAAAGGTACTTGCCTTAGACAAAATTTCTACAGCATACTGATCCATCTATGACCATTTCTATACTCTCTTCATAAACCTTCATGGTTTACTTCCCTTGGTCATAATATATTCATGGTATTTATAATACCCTAACATCATACATCTCAAGTCATTATACTTCCATTTTTACTCGTAATCTTGGGCAATCATATACACATGAATCACTTTAGTACGGGTGACCCCATTCCAAAAAGTCTAGTAAATTCCCAATCCAAACATGGGTTGAAAAGGGTTCAGTAGAAGATTCCTACGATCTCATTAATATTTCCTTTATATCAAAAGCCCTTGCAGTCGGCGCTTACTTAGAAGTAACCCTGCTTTGTCCTTTTATTGCTGGTCTAGTCACTTGATAATCCTTTGTGACTTGGCCTCAACTGACCACACTAAAATAAAAATATATGGTTTTAGGGGTTGGCTAATTAGCATTACTTTTCTAGCAATTGCTGGCATAGTGCCTTCTACTTTGATACCTTTCTACCTTTCCAAAACTTTACTCCATATAAGTCTTAATCGACTTCTCGGCACCGTCTCCGATCACCTTTCCTCCACTTTTATCTTTTCAACTATTCTTATCAATCCCACGTGCCATGCAAGCTTACCATTCATGGTATAACAACCTTTTCACTTAAGTCAATCCCGGAGTTTCTCAGTCCGACTGGTTTCTTACTTACATTTCCTGTTTTCGTCCAATCTCACTTCATCATTGTATTTCTACAATCAATCGCGATAACCGGGGTCTATCCACCAACCCATATAGCGGTTACTTTACCCAATTCTCAGGGTTCGCCCCAGTTTCTACTCTCTTCTATGATGTTCTATGATAATCAGAAAGACAAGGTTTGCCAAAATTCGTTGAATTTCTTTCCAGAATCAAGGAAATTTTGGTCAATCTATCCAACCACCGGTAACACTATGAAGATCAATTTCGAAACCTAGAGAGTAGTTCTATGAGCATCCAAGCAGGTAGAATCATAAGCAGTTGTAATAACGGAATTATTGACACAAAGTTGGAAGTTTAACCACTAGAAAAGAACCAAATATATATATATCCCATAGAAGGGAAATCAAAAGTTTCAAACTGAAACATGCCACCTCTTCCTGATACATATACATCTTAGTTGTCGATAATATCAAATGTCAGTCTTCCTAACCACAGGTTTCAGAAGGAACAATACCGTCGGAGTTAGTCGTTTCATAAAAATTGGCACTACTAGGGCCATCCTAGTCTGATGTACCGTGCTGTTCGAATGCATCCGCAATTACTCTACCGTGCTGCATAAGCACACCACCTAAACCTGTATGAGATGCATCATAGTGTATCATAAAGTCTTCCTTCTCCCGTTAGGCAACACCAACGCCGGGTCGTTACCAATTTCATCTTAAAACATTCTCTATTACCTCTTAACCATTAATCGCATTACTTGATCCATTTGCAATTCAGTGTCAGAATAAACTTAAGGTAACTACTATAATCTATTCGGGGAAAAGAAAGAATTTAATATTCTTCTGAATCACATGCATCTAACGTTCCTGATTCACCATTTTACTGAGTTAAAATAAACTTGTATTTAGTACCTGATAGTAGTCATATTACGAGTTTATCATAGACCCACTGGTCTTTTCCTCTGGTAGTTTCTGAGATCATCGTCTCGCTCACTACTTTATATAACTTTATCCAATCAGGCCATCACTTTCCACTATCTTTACTTTCGAAGCTGGTTCATTCATAATATGGACATTTCGCTGAATAAAACCACCTCATCAATCTCAATTTGGTTTCATAAAATATAACCCATGAAATTCGCTTTCTCATGGCGAATTACCATTGACAATATTCACACTAATCCATTTATCCGATAATATGGCACTTGTTGCCTCTATCTCAACTGCTCCTGGGTGCTCCCCGTCCTACATCGACGTCTTTGATAATCATACATCCCTCTAGCTCTTTCTCCGTTAATATGAAAGTCTCTAAGGATTCTTATCCATTCTCGTATAAGACCTCAAGTAATTCTTCCAATCCGTCTTACTTGCTGGTACTACATCCAGTAGTCCGGTTACGAATCCAACACGAATCTTTAGTCCTCTTACTAGTAGCTTAGTTCTTTATGCTCACTTTTCTGAGCACCATATCTTAATCATCACAGTCTTTCTGGCTGCAGCCCTCATCCCTCGAGGGTAAGCTCCTTATCCTAACAGGATTTTCCTTATCTGCTGGAACCTCTTCCGGGTCTCCAGTAGGGTACTCTATTGAATTTACCCGCTGATCTTCAGCATATAATAAAGCATCGTCGTGCTGCTGCTCGTATGCCTCAAGGTCTGTTGCCTTACCCGTCAATACGATATCGAACTAATTTACTATCATGATACTTAAGAGTTCCCATAAGGGTTTTATATGTCGTCACTACATTAAGTAGTCCGACTATGAACTTGGCAAGAGTTCTTATTATCTTATTGAATTTATTGTTTTAACGTCGCCTCATCTCTGGGGTTTATAACGTACGCTATGATACCACTTCTGTAACGCCCCCAGATCCGGGGTCCGGGATCCGGTCGTTACGGTCTCCAATTCTATCCACAATACTTGAACTTACTTCAACATAAAATAAGTTACATCTTTATGACCCAACACAACAATATAAAACACACCCGTTATAGTCCCACAGATGAAATCAGAGTAACAACCAATTTTTTTAAACACATTACGAGTTCTTACAACCCAAAAGAGTTACAATATGAATACATACTCTTTGCCATCCATTTACATAAGTCATACTAGTCCATAAATTTGGTACTGAAAGAATGAATCTATCCTACCAATAGCTTTTTCTTCGGCTCTGGTAGTCTCATCGTCCTCGCCAGCGTCGAGTGCGCCTTGTGCGAGTCATCTGGTCTAGCTGTTGTTGTGATGTAAAAAATAAAGCAAGGGTGAGAAATAGCCCACCAACAACAATATTTAACTGAACGATAATATATAACAGTTCAAAAGTATCTTTCAAACCATATGCCATGCATTTACGGAAATGATGCCAGTATAATATGAACGATGAAGTTACAAGGTAACTTAAAGTATTTGTTTGTAGAAATATCTGCTACATCAAAAGTAAGCGTGATATTCTCATTGTCATTAAAAAGAGGAACTTGCATGAAAAGATTGCAATTCCAGTTATGAACACTTTTCTAGCTCTGCCAACAGTAATCATGTTGCAGGAAATAAATAAGTTTGGATGATGAACCAATGATGGAGTATTCACCGTGCCCGCTGTTCCAATCTTGATGATCAGTCGAGATCGTACAGCTCAAATTAGATTTACTACCGGTAGAAGGAAGAACTGACGGCTTTACTTGTCTACCGCCTTACTAGCTCTCCCAGGCCAACGGTTGGGCCAAAGGGGATGGACCGGCACTACTCGGCCTCTTACACGACTCCTAGTTCCAATAGAATTCATGATTCTGAATGTAACGTTCGTCCCCCTTTCCCCAAGTATAATACTTGTTAATAAGACTCCACAAAGTAGTCGTATCTAGTTGGAAAGGAAAATTCACCAATAACTTCCAAGCTATTGCTTGGTAACGAATATCAACTTGTTCCAACAATCTTACCCCTCGAAAGATGAGAAGGTAAACAACGACTTAATAAGTCAATAGCACCCGAGTTGCGAGTGAAGAGAATACTCTATGACCGGGAAGTCGACAAGATAATTAACATTTTCCAAGTAAGGTTCCCTTATTATTAGGGAGATAGACTCAAAGAAGAATGATGTCTGAGAACCTTTCTTGATATATGATTAATAATAATATGACTCCGAAATATTTTCTGTAATAATCGAAGAAGATAAACCTTATCGAGGTTATTCTAAGTATGGAATAAATATTCAGAGAATATTTATTGAATTAAAATATTTTACAGGATATTTAGGAATATGAAAGAATATCTTTAATCCGAGTATTTCTCAAATAATCCTTGAAGAAATATCGAGAGAATATTTATTGCATAATTAAATATTCAAATGAATATTCAAAATAATATTCATTAATTAATAAGACCTGAAAGGAATATTTAAAATATTTAAAATAATATTCGATGATTAAATAGAAACCTGGATGAATATTTAAAATAATATTCATAATTAATTAGGAATTTAAATGTTTATTGAAAATTAATATTCATTTAATGAATAATATTCTAAATGAATATCAAGTAATATTCATTTAGTAATCCAAGCTTTAAAGGAATATTCGAGATAAGACTCGATAAATAAATCAAGCTTCAGATGAACATTAAAATAATATTCATCAGGTAATTACTATCTTAAATGAATATTCAAAAGTAATATTCATTTAATGAATAATATACTAAATGAATATCCAAATAATATTCATTTAGTAGTCCAACCTTTAGAAGAATATTCGAAATAATAATCGATAAATAATTCGACTCTGAATGAATATTAAAAAAATATTATTCGTCGAATAGTTATGTTCAAATAATTATTTGAAGTAGGGATCGTTAAATAAATAATCTCGAACGAATATTCAAATAATATTCGTCGCCCGAATAATGGAAAATATTTACTTAGATATTTTCTTTCGAGGTAATCTCGATATGTCAAGAAATATTGACTCCCGATCTATATTTGATGAATAAGATGGATACGCCCTTCTATGAGGGTCTTACAATAACCGGCTTATAATTGATACGTTAGCTATCTAATTTATAAGCCAATAAACAATCAAGGAACAAGCATAACGATATAACTTGAAAGTAGGCATGCATGCTATGGCATATGTATATCAGAAAGCATATATATATATATATATTCAATCACAACAACGGCCTAAAAGAAGGGAATTGAAACTTGCCTGGTAGTCGAGTACGATAAGGGGTAGTGGTAGCGGGTCCCGGGTCAGCTTGGTGATCTATAAATAGCCAAGTCATTCGGGATTAATCACTTAACATCTTAAAAGTTAAGTTATACTTAAATCGAAACACGTTCTCGAGTTATCTCGTTATACCCCTTTTAGTGGATTCCTTTTTATCATTGATCCGACCCGACATTCGTTCGTTAATACGACATGTCACTGTACTTATACTTGGGACATACTTAAGTCATACAAGTTCTAAGGTTGATCATTACGAACCAATATTATACTCCGAGTTTTATCGCCCGTTTTCTAAGTGTTTTACCGAAGTTATAATAGAGTCGTCTTTTAGGGGTTCGTTCGCGTTTAACCTCGACTCGCATATTTTTAATAAATCGAAAAACGATCCTTTTGACATACGGTTTTCTTTCACACCTTCCTTTTTACCTCTAGTATTTATTTACCAAGATTCGTCATGACTTTACATATTTTACGAGGGTTCAATTTCAGTTACGAATTCTCGGTTATGGTTTCGAAATATTTTTAGTAAACCGGCCGTAACTCCTAAACCGTAAGTCCGTTTCATGTGATCTTTATATCAAAACGAAGCTTATAACATAAGCTATCCTAACATGGCAGAAAAGTTTCTGGACAGTAGGGGCTTGATGTGGAAAATGGCATACAAAACATGATATTGTAAAATCGGGCATTATAACGGCTATGTTTACGCGTTTTCCAAAGTTTTTACACTTTATCTCGATCTAACAAAGATCAATCCAACCACACAAACGCATGATAATCATCATGACTAGTCTATCAACAACTCATCTCAACCATCTCATCAATCACAATCCAAACAACAACCATAATCAACTAATAACATAGATCTAAGCATAACATAGCATACTAACACTAAATCATCCATAAAACTCATAAAATCTCAAAATGATACCAAGGGTTTTTGAGCTTTTTACCTTCCTTAGAGTGTGATATAGACTTAATAAGCCTTGATCTATCCTTAGATGACCTTAAGCTAGCTAGATCAATCAAAAGAAACATAAAAATCAAAGGTTAGTTCATAAGAACACTATTCACCCTCCTCTTTGTTGATTTTTTTGAAAATGGAAACAAAGGAATTTGGGCTTGAAATTCCTAGGAGATTAGTTTCTTGAATTATAGGACTCACCTTAAAAATTACAAGATCAAATGATGGTGGGAGCTTGGACTTTGGATTTGGAATTTAAGGAATGGCCGAATGGAATGAACTAAAGGGGGGAAAGAGTTTTTGCTTGGTTGCTCTTGACAATAATGCATAAAGTGATATGTTTAACATAATATCTCATCCTTGGTTGCTTTAATAAAGTGATGATGCATGGGGTGATGTATTTGGCAAGACAAGTGTTGAGTTTTGGATGGTGCTAAGGCTAACCAAGTGGTTGCTTGCTAAGTACTAGTTTAAATCTCTAAGCATGCTAGTTACTTGAGTCCACTTGGTTGCTAGATATTTTATAGTAGCTTATGCATGACTCTTGCTTCCTCTGCTTGTTTCTTTGTTCGTTTATTGCTTAATTTCGCTGATCGTTCGAAGAATAACCAAGTAGTTTCACCTCTAGGGTTTACCGGGAAATTTCTCGATATTCATAATACCTTCCCCAATCCTTAATATAATCCTCGTGATGACCATGTAGGATATTTAATCTCGATACGAACCTAACCCGTAATCTAGGATTCGTTCGCTTTATTGATTAATCTTGTTATAACGTTTTAGCGGTTTCTAGAACGCTTGTTTCACTGCCTCAGTGGTTTCCTACCTTCTTTCTTAAATCAAATATAATAACATCCCAAAATATCAAACCCTCAAAGTTAATATCTCAATTCTTGGATTATAATAATATTTAATCCACTGTCCGGTCAAATATTATACCGAAAAAGAATTTGGAATTTCTGAATTCCGATCGTCTCTGCATTCACTTATTTCCTCCGCGTATTACTAATATGACTTCGAAACATCCATATCACAAAATCACTATTCATCCACCAAATTACTATGCACGTACAGGAAACACTATGCACGTACGGGAAACACTATGCACGTACGGGAAATACTATGCACGTACGGGAAACACTATGCACGTACTCATTTCCCTTCAAGGATCCATTAGCTCCTTCCTGGATGGTAGATTATTCTTATCTAGGTCCTCAACCATCGAATTACTCTATTCTGACAATATACCAATGCATCAGGATCATTGTCCAAAGCAATATCCATTCATTACAATCATTGTTCTTTGAAACCACCATTCATTAGTGCTCTTTAACCACAATAAGAAAAGTTTTAATTCTACCCAAAATTTGGGTTATTACACAGGTCTCCCCGGTTATAACCCGGATTTTGAAAAGTTTGCGAAGATGACCAAGGCAAATGCTGCTCTTCATGCTGCCTTGCTGGGGCTGGGTCAAGTTCGTGACAATACCAAGGCCCTCGGAGAGGGTAGTGGTACGAAGTCTCAGAAGGAGGGAGGGAGTGAGACCAGGGCTCCGGGGGTGGAGACTCTTGAGGTGGAGGGAGATGGAGTGTCCTTGATTCCGAGGAAGAGGCCTCGCTCCGCAGTGCAGCAGGAGAAGTTCGGGGCCATGCAGTCCGACTGCGAAGTCGAGCATGAGCGCCCTTCCGGTATGCCTTCAGAACAGGTTGAACACTTCGGGCCCCATGTTCCGGCCCCTCTCACCCCGGAGGATAAGAACTTCATTGGTTTCCTTGCCGATCTCCCTAGCAAGAAGGAGTGGGAGGAGATGAGCAAAGATTCGGCCATCTCTCTCTTCGAGGATATGATGGGAGTTTATGGTCAGGTAAACCTTCTGCCGGGCTTTCCTTCAGTTGCTTTTTTTTGACTTTTGTTTACTGCGTTACCTTCGTTTTGTCAGCTGGGGGTTCGTATGGCCGGAGCTTGCGCCGCTGCTCGCCGGGAGATGGAGATGATTAAGGATGCCCGGGGTGTGCTACGCTCCGCAGCTGAGACGAGGGTTTCTTTTCCCTGAGAGGGGTTTATTCTGCAAATGACAGGGATCTAGCTGCTGTGAAAAAGGAGCTTGAAGATTTGAATGAGTCATCTGAGGCCCGGATTCAAAAATTCAAGGATGCGGCTAGGACCATTGCTGATGAGCGGGACCTGATTCGCACTAAGTACAGGGACGCCAAGGAAGATGTTCGGAAGCTTCGGGAGGAGCTAAAGGGTAAAAAGCCCGAGGAGCAGGTGATCTCCGAGTTTCGGGCTTCGGACGTCTATGCCACTGATCTTGCAAATGTCGCCGCGGCGAAGATTCGTCGATGCTGGTTAGTTGCGGAAAAGTTGTGCAAGACTACCCCGGGATCTACGGATTGGGAGAGCTTCGTTACGGCCTATATGGACGCCGAGGACAAATTGGCCCGGGGCGAGGGTGAGCCAACTCCTTATGCCGCTCCCAGCTCCTCCCCTCCTCCGGAAGCTTGAATATTGACCCTGGCTGCGTCCAGAATCCGGGCTGTGCCCATGTAACTTTTAATTGTTGATGTACTCTTTCAAACCTTGCTGTATAATTTTGAATTCTGCTATTGTGTTGTTACTGTATAACTGTCAGGTGTTTCGGGCTGTCGGTCAGCCCGGCCTGTTTATTGCTTTTTATTGTATTGTTACTTTTGCTTCGCAAGTTTCAAGTTTTGCCTTGTTCTTTTGCTGTTGCTTGTTTGTAGTTTGTATTGCCCCCCACTCCCTTATTCGGGTAGCCTGGATGGGGGAGTAGTGGTTTTTCCCCGGGCCAAGGCACCGCTGAGGTCCCGGGTGTGGTCCTACTTGGGAAGTATGCAAACTTTCCAAGCAGGTATTTGAATTTGCTTATGGCGCCCCGCGCCAAAACACAACTAAGGTCCCGGGTGTGGTCCTACTTGGAAAGTATGCAAACTTTCCAAGCAGGTATTTGAATTTGCCTATGGCGCCCCGGGCCAAAGCACAGCTAAGGTCCCGGGTGTGGTCCTACTTGGAAAGTATGCAAACTTTCCTAGCAGGTATTTGAATTTCCCTATGGCGCCCCGGGCCAAAGCACAGCTAAGGTCCCGGGTGTGGCAGTAATTATAGAATTGAAATGCTAAGTGAGGAGAAGAGCTCTTTTTCATTAATAACAGAATGATTACAGTTTTTCGAATTACAACCCAAAACATGCTCATATGTGAGCCTGAGCCTTCTTTCTTTACTGGTAGTACTTCCTGAGCCTGAGGCCGTGCCAGGTGTTGGGGACCTCAGTGTTGTCCATGTAGCTGAGCTTATAGGTCCCGGGGCGGAGTACTTCTTTGATTATGTAGGGACCTTCCTACTTGGGAATGAGTTTGCCCGTGTTTGTGGGGTCTGATGCCTCCGTGTCCCGGAGTACTAGGTCGCCGATTTGGAAGTTCTTGACCCTTGATTTCTTTCCAAAGTACTCTCTTGTTTTTTCTTTATACTTCTCCATTCTTTGCACTACTTTGTCCCTGACCTCATCAACTAGCTCCAGATTGGCCCGTAGCCCTTCTTCATTTGCAATTTCATCAAAGTTAATTACTCTGTGGGAAGGGGAACCCACTTCGATTGGCAACATTGCTTCGGTTCCATATGCTAGTTTGAACAGAGTTTCCCCTGTTCCGGACCTTGGGCTAGTTCTGTATGCCCATAGCACATGTGGTAGCTCTTCGGGCCATTTGTTCTTACTTTCCTTCAGCCTTTTCTCGATTCCCCTTAGCAAAATTCTATTTGTTACTTCAACTTGTCCATTTCCCTGGGGATAGGGCACTGAAGATTTCTTGTGTTTGATTCGCCGTTCCTTCAAATAGTTTTCAAAGTCTGAGCCAATGAACTGGGGGCCATTGTCTGAAACCAGGACCCTGGGTAGGCCGAATCGCATTAAGATGTTGTCCATGAACTTGATGCAATCTTGCTGATTTATGGTCCTCATTGCTTTTGCTTCGGCCCACTTAGTCATGTAGTCAATGGTTACAAGGAGGTACCTCAGGTCGCTTTTAGCCCGGGGGAAGGGTCCCACTATGTCGATGCCCCACACAGCAAAGGGAATAGGTGACAGGACTGAAGATGGTAGGACCGGGGTCTACCTTGGAACATTGCTGAACAGCTGGCAGTTCTTACATTTCTTGACAAATTCTACTGCATCTGAGTGGATGGTTGGCTAGTAGTAGCCTTGCCTTATGATTTTGTATGCAAGGGCCTTTGCAGACATATGGTCCCCACAAATCCCTTCATGTACTTCAGTATTGGAGATGAGAAAGTCCGACAATAGAGTTGATTGTCTTCAATGAAGTATTTCGAAGCCTTATTTTTTAACCTTCTGGCTTCATTATTATCTTCGGGCAACTCCCCTTTCTCTAGATAGAGGATGAAGGGGGTCATCCAATTCGGGCTGTCGTCTATCTCCTTTACCTCATCTTGTTCAATGGTCGGGGTTCCCAATTCTTCAAAATAGACTGAGCTATCTAGTTCGGCCGAGTTCTGAACTAGCTTAGAAAGCTCATCTGCTTCAGAGTTATCTTCTCTGTTGACTTGGTTGATTTGGTACTCTGGAATGGTGGCCAGGTGGCTTTTGATAAGGGCTTGGTATTGGGCTAGCTTGGGATCCTTGGCTAAATATTCACCCTTAGTTTGCCACCACGATTTGGGAATCACTATAGATGATCAGGCTGTTGGTTTTCAAAGTTCATGCTAACCGTAGCCCGGCAAGAAGAGCTTCATATTCTGCTTGGTTATTGGTTGCTGGGAATTTGAATGTTATGGCCTGTTTGATCTGGAAGCCTTCCGGGCTTTTCATGATAATACCTGCCCCAGACCTGTCTATTGTGGAGGATCCGTCTACGTGAAGAGTCCACGACTCCGGGTTTTGGTCCGGGGTTGTCGCATGTCCCGTTACTTCGGGAGTTTGCTGGGGCTCAGGGAAGGAGCATTCCACTATAAAGTCTGCCAGAGCTTGTGCCTTGATAGCTGTTTGGGGCACGAAAGTCAAGTGGAATTGGCTTAACTCGATCGCCCAATTTATCAATCTCCCAGAAGCATCTGGCTTATGTATTATTTGTCTTAGTGGCTGGTCTGTTATCACCTTGATCTCTCTGCCCTGGAAATAATGCCTGAGTTTTCTTGAGGCCGTGACCAAGGCGAAGGCAAACTTCTCCAGATTGGGGTATCTGGTTTCTGCATCTTTTAGGACTTGGCTGATGTAATACACCGACCGTTGGTTTCCCTCGACTTCCCGGACTAAAGCTGCGGCCACAGCCCGAGGCCCGGCGGAGAGGTAAAGGTGTAGGGATTCTCCGGGCTCAGGCTTGGTTAAAAGAGGTGGTGATGAGAGATATTCCTTGGTCGTGTCCAGGGCTTGTTGACACTCCGGGCTCCATGTTATTTCTTTTTTGTTGCTTGCCCCTTTAAGCAAGTTGAAGAAGGGCAAGCATTTTTCTGCCAATTTGGATATGAACCTTCTCAGTGCTGCCAACGATCCAGCTAGTTTCTGAATATCCTTCTGATTCCGGGGTGGTTGCATGTCTAAGATGGCTTTTATTTTCTCAGGGTTGGCTTCAATTCCCCTTTGGCTGATCATGAAACCCAAGAACTTCCCGGCCCTAACCCCAAAGGTGCACTTCTCCGGATTAAGCTTCATCTCATGTTTCCTCAGATTTTCAAAACATTCCCGCAGGTCGGGGATGTGTCCTGTAACAGTTTCAGATTTGGCGATTATGTCATCGACATAGGATTCTAAGTTCCGGCCCATCTGGTCCTTGATAACTTCAACCATTGCCCTTTGATTTGTGGCCCCGGCATTCCAGAGTCCAAAAGGCATGAATTTGTAGGCATATACAGCTCTGTGGGTGATGAAGGCTGTTTTGGCTATGTCCGCCGGGTTCATCTTAATCTGATTATATCCGGAGAAGGCATCCATAAATCTAAGCATCAGACGTCCGGAGGTTGCGTCGATGAGGTGGTCTATGCTCGGCAACGGGTAGGGGTCTTTGGAACAGGCCTCATTTAAGTCTGTATAGTCAACACACATTCTCCACTTCCCATTAGGTTTTTTGACTAGCACCACATTGGCCAGCCACTCTGGGTATTTGATTTCACAAATGATGTCTGCCCTGAGGAGTTTGTCGATTTCTTCTTCTATAGCCTTCTGTCTATCCGGGGTGAAGTTTCTTCTTTTCTGTTTGACGGGCTTCTTTTTGGGGTCAACGTCCAGGCTGTGCATGGCCAAGGATTCTCGGAGCCCGGGCATGTCGGATGGGCTCCAGGCGAAGACATCTGCATACTCCCGGAGTAATTGAATAAGTTCTTCTCTGAAGGCTTCCTCCAAGCCAGCCCCAATTTTTACTTTTCTTTCTAAGTTTCCCGGGATGAGTTCAATTGTTTCGGTCTCCACCGCAGGTTCCACCTTGGCTTGGTCTTGGAGCAGGGATGATTTTTGCACCCGGGCTTGGGAGTTGGAGGTTAGGTATTTCCAGGCCTCAGCTGTACCTGATTCTTGGTTCGGGGCTCCGGTTGTTTCAATAT
The DNA here is from genome assembly GCA_036435485.1 of Saposhnikovia divaricata. Taxonomy (NCBI): domain Eukaryota; kingdom Viridiplantae; phylum Streptophyta; class Magnoliopsida; order Apiales; family Apiaceae; genus Saposhnikovia; species Saposhnikovia divaricata. The sequence goes on along the minus strand of CM071597.1, from coordinate 86,470,647 downwards.
TTTGTACCTCTTTCCCGGAGTTCTTGTAAGTTGAGCTCCTATGTTTCTTTCTGCTTAGATTCTTGTGGTAAGAGGAGGCTTTCCTTTTATTCTCCGGGTCTGTCTCTGCCATGACTAAGGCTTGGCCATAGCATCGACTGGCCGTTTCGGTGTCGCCTTTTACCTCCCCGATCCCGGAGGCCGTAGGAAATTTGAATTTAAGGTGTGGGGTTGAGGTTATGGCTCAGAGCTTGGTCAGGGCTGGGCGCCCCAGGATCACATTGTAGGAGGAATGACTTTTGATCACATAGAACTTGACCATGTGGGTTATCTGCTTCAGAGCGGTGCCGAATTGGACAAGTAGGTAAAGGGTTCCCTAGATGGGGACCAAGTTGTGGCCGAAGCCGTACAGTGGGTCTTCCCTGCACTCGTTCATTTTGACACTTCCGAGCTGCATTATGTCCATTGTGTGTTTGAATAGTATGTTGACCGAGGAGCCGTTGTCAACAAGGATTCTCTTCACCTCATTTTCGGCGATATCCAGGGTCACCAATAGGGCCTCATTGTGGTTAGGATTTATTCCTTCAAAGTCAGCATTACTGAGGGATATGATTTGCTCGGGGGCCGAGTCTATCATCATTACCTCGTCCCCGGAGTCTGGGCTCCTTGGCGGAGAATTGGAGCCTCCTAAAACTAAATGCACAACATTTTTAGTTTTTTGGGCTCCAGACGCCTCTCCCCTTTCTGCCGTTCTCCGGGCTAGATATTGGCCCATGTTTCCTTTCTTGACTTGGTCATCAATGAAGAACTTAAGGGAGATGCAGCTTTCTGTCTCATGCCCATGAGTTGCATGATAGTCGCAGTGTTTATGCCTGGGCCTGCTCTCCGGGGCCGATACCAATGGCTTGGGAGGGTAAAAGAAGGGTTTGTTCCGGACCTCTTTCAATATATCGGCCCGTGGTTGATTCAAAGGCGTCCATTCTGGTTCCGGCTTTGGTTCGGATTTGGTCTCGGGGGCCTGGCTTCGGATTTGGTCCTGGGAGAGTAATCTTTATCCGGGACTGTTAGTTGAGAACTGAGGATATAGTTATATTGCTTGCTGGGCTTGAATTTCTTGTCCGGTTGGTGGTCGCTTCGGGGACGATCCTCCTTATTTCTGCCCGAGGAAGTGCCCTGCCGGGTCATCCTCATTGCTTGTAGGATATCAGTTTCTTTGATGAACTTGGCGGCCATGGAATAGGCCGCTGCCAAGCTTTGGGGGTTCTTTTTTCACCAATTCTATTACATATCGCTCGCTACGCTCCGGGTCTAGGTTCTTCCGGAATATGCTCAAGGCTTCTCCGGGATAGGTACCAGGGGTTCTTCTCTAGTGGCACTGGGCGCCTGACGTTGGGTGGAGGTAGTTTTTCGGGGCATGGTTGTGGTTTTGAGTGGTTCGGGTCTTTCTAGCTTTTAGTTCGGGGTTTTGGGGTTCGGAGATTTCCCCCTCCTTCTAGCGCCAATGATAACTCTGAACCTCGATCGGGTCCTTCCTCTCCAACTCCTGCCTCAGAAGGGGTGTAGCTGTGGTGGGGTGTCTGCAAAACAACACCGGAGGGGGGGGTTTGGCCCCGAGGTGCCTCCGGCGTGAGAATAAGAGTTGGCTTTGGAAGATAATAATCAAGTAGAGTATCACAAGAGAAATAAGTGTGTGTATGAGTGTAGTAAAAATGGCTAACCCCTAAACCCTATTTCCTAAGGGTATTTATAGCCCTAGGCTTAGGGTTTTTGGGGTTGGTTACCTCTTCCCCTGGCCGTTGGATCGGGGGACCAGCCGCTGAATTCCCGGGATGTGGGACACATGTCCCTAATTGTGGAGACCGTTGACCAGAGCGTGGCGGTACTGTGGTAGACATGATTTGACACGTGTTGTTCTTTGGCTTTTAATGTTGGTCAGCGCCAGGTGTAGGGACGTTGGCTGAGCTGGGGTGCCACGTGTGCTGAGTGTCATCAATCTGGGGTCCCCTAGTCTGGGGTGGGGACCACGCCACGTAGAGCTGGCTCCGGGCTCGGACCCATTACCCTGGGCTGGGCTGCTCTTATTCTCATGAGATGATTTTGCTTGTAGTTTTGGGCTTAAAGTTGGGCCTAATTGGGCCTGGGCTATTTCTAGCCTATCACGACTCGTCCAGATGATTTTAGGGTGTCGTCCAGATGATTTTGATTCATCCAGCCCAAAAAACAAGAACCCAAATAATCTGAACAAGTGATTGGTCCAGCAAAAGCCCATTCAAATTTCATTCCGTTGTTAACAAATGGGCCCTAAATTTCATATGATTCGATATGTTAAAAAAAAAACCTGATCCGAATAAATATATTTCTACTTTTATATATTTTATTATATATATTAATATAAATAATAACATAATTCTATAAATCTATATTATATTATTAAAGATGAAACATTAAAAATTGGGTGAAAGATAAAAATACCCGATTTTTTAGGTAACAGTAATAAAAATACTCATTATCAGAATTTTTGACAAAAATAGCCGGTGGAATACGCATTTGTCAAATGGGTATCTGAGATACGCATTTGCCAAATGCGTATCCTTCACAGTTTTTTTTTAAAATTCTGCTTGGTTTCATGACTTTCCAGGCAAGTGGACATGTCTCCTGCATGTCTCCTGCAAGTTGCAACCCACATGTGTGTCAGACGTGCTTCTGTGTTTTCCATCTGTGCTGTCCATTTTTTTAACAAAATACGCATTTCATGAATGCATATCCTCTTGTTACCCATTCATCTATTGCATATTACTCAGAAAATGTGAAGAATAAGCATTTGCCAAATGCGTATCCCAAATACTCATTTGGTAAATGCGTATTGAAACGGGTATTTTTGTAAACTTTTTAAAAACTGGGTAGTTTCGTTACTATTACTCTAAAAAAATGGTATTTTTATCATTTTTTTCTTAAAAATTTGGGTTCATATAATGGGTTAGTTCGTGTTGTTCTTTGGCTTTTAATGTTGGTCAGCGCCAGGTGTAGGGACGTTGGCTGAGCTGGGGTGCCACGTGTGCTGAGTGTCATCAATCTGGGGTCACCTAGTCTGGGGTGGGGACCACGCCACGTAGAGCTGGCTCCGGGCTCGGGCCCATTACCCTGGGCTGGGCTGCTCTTATTCTCATGAGATGATTTTGCTTGTAGTTTTGGGCTTAAAGTTGGGCCTGGGCTATTTCTAGCCTATCACGACTCGTCCAGATGATTTTAGGGTGTCGTCCAGATGATTTTGATTCATCCAGCCCAAAAAACAAGAACCCAAATAATCTGAACAAGTGATTGGTCCAGCAAAAGCCCATTCAAATTTCATTCCGTTGTTAACAAATGGGCCCTAAATTTCATATGATTCGATATGTTAAAAAAAAACCTGATCCGAATAAATATATTTCTACTTTTATATATTTTATTATATATATTAATATAAATAATAACATAATTCTATAAATCTATATTATATTATTAAAGATGAAACATTAAAAATTGGGTGAAAGATAAAAATACCCGATTTTTTAGGTAACAGTAATAAAAATACTCATTATCAGAATTTTTGACAAAAATAGCCGGTGGAATACGCATTTGTCAAATGGGTATCTGAGATACGCATTTGCCAAATGCGTGTATCCTTCATAGTTTTTTTTTAAAATTCTGCTTGGTTTCATGACTTTCCAGGCAAGTGGACATGTCTCCTGCAAGTTGCAACCCACATGTGTGTCAGACGTGCTTCTGTGTTGTCCATCTGTGCTGTCCATTTTTTTAACAAAATACGCATTTCATGAATGCATATCCTCTTGTTACCCATTCATCTATTGCATATTACTCAGAAAATGTAAAGAATAAGTATTTGCCAAATGCGTATCCCAAATACTCATTTGGTAAATGCGTATTGAGACGGGTATTTTTGTAAACTTTTTTCAAAACTGGGTAATTTCGTTACTATTACTCTAAAAAAATGGTATTTTTATCATTTTTTCTTAAAAATTTGGGTTTATATAATGGGTTAGTTCGTTTTGTTGATGAAGAAAAATCTTTGTTTTTGAGGAACCCTGCTACATTAAAATCAAGAAGAGTATGCGATTATGATAGGCGACGAGGCTGTAGCACAAAATTGGATTGTTGGAAAAGGATTGACAATTTTCCTTTTGGTTTTTCGCGGTGTGATCATGGGGTGTTTGTAAATGGAGCTCTACATTGGTTTGTTAGTTCGATTTCACGTTTTAATGCACTAGATTTGTGGATTATTGTGTCTCTTGATATGTAAAGGGAGACGTACGGTGAAGTTGTCCAACCAGAATATCAGGGGCGAATCCTTAAGTAAACGGGCCCAGCTTCAGCTGGGCAAAAAATTATAGGTAAAAGGCAAAACAAATTACCGCTGGGTAAAAAATAATATATATATATATATATATATATATCATTTTCATTTATAATTTTTTTAGTTTATAACTTATCCTTGTTAAACTAGCGAGTGTTGAGTGTTGACACCGAAGAACTTTAAAGGCCCGCACCGCAAATTCTTCACCAAGCTTTGTAAATTATCATCCAAATTTAGATATTCATCATTAGAAAAAGGTAGTTCTCTATCTTTTTTACCTATTTCTTACTGAATATTGTCTCACATTCTAAGTGTTTGAGAAAATGCCTCAAAGAAAAATTTCTGTTTTGATAATTGAACAAGTTTTAAGGATGTGTGATCAGCAACCCAAGAAACAAATGAAGTCCCTCTTTTCTTTCTACAAGAAAGAGAATAGTGTACAAGCACCTGCATCAAATTCAAATATTCCCATGACTGATCAACATCAGCCTGATCTTGAAGATGCTTCAGCTCCTAATTTGCCTACAAGTGAAGTGGAATTTCCTGTTGATGCTCCGAAAGAGCAGACTGTCCAAAATGATCCTGGATGCCATGAGCCAATTTATAATTTTTCAGTGAATCAACAAGACCGTATTCGAAAAGAGTATGTACAATTGGGACCTTGTCAATCGAAGTTGGAAATTTATCCACCGACATTTGATGGACGTGATAATCGTCGTTTTCAATATAAATGGTTTTCATTACTTCCTTGGTTGGAGTATTCGGTAGCTACTGATAAGGTGTTCTGCTTTAATGTGAACATCATTATCATTTTAGCATGTTTAATGTGATTATTGATGTTCAAATGACAGAGCTAAATGACAGATTCACGGAGCAAAGTATAGAACTACTTGTTTTGAGTTCTGCATTGGATCCTAAAGATCGGTTTAAAAATTATGACATCGATAAGATTTGTGAACTTGTAGAGAAGTTCTATCCAGGAGATTTTGATACATCAGAGGTACGGGCTTTAAGATTACAATTAGAACATTATAGATGTGAAATAGTTTCTCATAAAAATTTTCAAGATTTATCTTCTCTTGCACAACTGTGTAGACAGTTAGTTGAAATAGGGTTAGCCAAACTTTTTCCCTTAGTTGATATATTGATTCATTTAGTCTTGACACTGTTATTTCCCAGTTATGCACCACGAGATTGTAGAAGGGGGGGTTGAATACAATCTCAACTAAATTCTGATGAGGTTTAAAACAAATTGTTATGAGAACAGAAAGAAAAACAAGATAAATAAATTATCTAACACACATACAACACGAGATATAAAAAATCTTAGGTGGGTTAGCTTGATTGCTTAGTCCACCTGATGGCTGTATTTGAAGATAATTCTCTGCGTACGAATACACAGCTTCGGGTTACAATGTTTTAGTGTTTACAAGAAAACCTAAGCTATCAGCCTTGTGATCAGTGTTTTCTTCTCTCTTCTAAAACTATTGCTGCTCATACAGCTTATAAAAACTATATGAAGACAAGTAAAAGTTACATGAAATGTGATGATACATTTCTGGTATAACTTGTCACACACACATACTCGAAGTGGTAGCTATTTCTGGAATTATCTTGAAAGTCTTCTTTTCTTGATTTGGACAATCCCAGCATGCTTCAAGTCAGTGTATGTTTCTTTCTTCAAAAATTACTAAGTTCTTGAGATGACTTGGCTTCCAAGCCCACGTGATGCTTTATGCAAAAGATTTTTTTACTTTGGATCTTTGTCTCTGAAAGTAGCTTTAATAAAAAAGATAATCTTTTTGAAAGTCAATAAGCTTTTCTACTTATTGAGCTGTGCTTGAACTTTCCAGATATAACGGTTGATCCTTATGCATTTATCAAGATATCCTTTGAATCTTTCAGTAGAAGTGTAATCATGTTGGAGGTTGCTTCCACTCTTATTTTTGCCCTTGAAGTCGGATAAACAGTGACTGATTTCACCTTTCACTTGGAAGAGTTTGAGCCTTCAAATATCTACAATTTGACTCCCTACTCGTAACATCCTCTGTGTAATTGGCCACTGTCTATAAGTCACGGGTTGCAAAGTAATTCTGGGTCTAATCTCCATTCGATGTGTTCCTTTAGAAAACTCTGGTATTATTATGAAAACAAGTTGAGTTCTTGAACAGATGAATCTTGAGTTCTCGAATGATGACTTCTCGAGCAGTTCCTTTAAGTGAGTTCTCGAATAACTTCTCGAACAGTTCCTTTAAGTGAGTTCTCGAATGACTTCTCGAACAGTTCCTTTAAGTGAGTTCTCGAATAACTTCTCGAACAGTTCCTTTAAGTGAGTTCTCGAATGACTTCTCGAACAGTTCCTTTAAGTGAGTTCTCGAACGACTTCTCGAATAGTCTTTTGAGAGGACTTCTCGATTAGTGCATGTTGCAGACTTTTCGAACATAGCAATCTGACTTCTCAAACTAGGATTTCTCGAATAGACCCTTTTTGTAGAGTTCTCAAATGACTTCTCGAACTCTTCTTTTCTTGATTTCTCGAACTTACTTGCATGGTTACAGCAAACTTTCTTTTGACTACTGATATCTGAATTTAGCATCCCAAGGCTTGTTACAGAAATAATTCCTAACTACATGCAGAGTTCCAATATCAAGATATTGCTTTAGCTGATCTTCATTTAAGTTAGCTTCTGGATTTATTTGTCAGCTTCGATTCCTTGATTCATTTTCTGCCTTGTGGTATTTGTTATCATCATCTAAAACATATATGACTCAACAGTCTCCTCCTATTTATGTTTTTAGAAAAGAACATAAATCCAGAGTGTGATGATAACAAAAACCACTCTTTAGATTTTTCTTTCATTAGAGCAGAAAATATTGATCAAGCTTCTATGACACAGTTTCTGGATTGTACTACTTACTCCACTTGAGTACTTAGAACTGCTCCCCCTATGTATAGCATTTATTCTGAGAGTCTTGTTCTGTTTCTTCACTTGCTGGTTGTTCTGAAGATAATTCCGACCCTTCTCCCCCTTTGATGAAAGATAAAGAAAAAGACTGTTTGAGATTGAAGGAAAAGTCTGAAACTTCCCTTCATGCTTACTTCTCCCCCTTTTTTGTTATCAGCAAGATCAGAGTGGTAGCAATTAGATTGAGAACTAGAGGGATGAGAAACTTGAATTGGCATGAAAATTTTCTCTTTTAATCTCTCTGTTTTTGCATCAGGATCTCATCCTATCTCACTTCTCACAACTCACCTTCCCTTCCTAAAGGGGTACTCAACCTCTCCTTTTGCTCTCCTGGAAGAAATAGGTGACCACTCTTACACACACCTCACCTTTTGCCCTGGAGCAACCAGGCCTCTCTTGTTTTTCACTCCCTTCCCTCAGTCCTAGAAACCATGAAATTTCACAAAGATTGAAGAGAAATTGTTGTTTTAAACAGAGATAAGGTTCAGTAAACTGTCATTAGAGAAAGCTTAGTGAACTGAGTGTTGGCTTCTTCATGAATTAAAATGAAGAATCAAGAGTGTTTGGAGTTGTATTTAAGTGCTTCAGTTCCAAAATAGGTATCCATTAATGGGGCTGAATCCTCTCATTTATAGAAGATTCATCAACCTGAATTTGAGAAATAGTTAATAGTAACTTGTGTATGCTCCCCCTGTGTCAATGCAACTTGTACTAACTCTTGGCTAGATGACAAGTGTTATAGGTTGCACAATTGTGTCCCTTACCCTCACTGATTGTGTTCCTGGTTGGGAACTTGATTCAATAGTTAAAGTCTGTTGAGAAACTAAAACTAGAAATGTGGATGTCATTATTAATCACTATGCCTTTTTGGGAAGACATAGGATGGCCAGGCTGGTTTTACACACCCTTACCTTCCTTGTTCTTGTGGTTTCTTGATGTTCACCACTTCCCTCACCCTCACTTTCCTCCTGAACACTCCCCTCAAGTTAAGATTCGCAAGGATTGTCAACTACAGTTTGTTGAGAAACTGTAGAGGTGGTTTGAAAGATGGAACATTGTGAATATATGGTGTGCTGATTGGGTAGAGAATCTGGGGGACATTCCAACACTTCTCATTTCAGCAAATTAAGGCAAAGATTTTACGATAATAAAGAGAAATGCTGATTAAAAGGAACTCAATACCTTAGCTAAGTGTACTGCTGTAAGAGCCTTCTCCACATGAAGGTTTATTCTCTTAAGAAATGCAGAACACCACTTCCCTTGATTGATCGAATTGACATTGTGCCAGTAGCTGTACTTAGGAAAGAAACAAGTTGCAGAGATAGTTATGAATATTCATTTGAGTATCTTCAAGAGTGTTGTACTTAATCCTAGTGCCATAGTTAGTCAATTTGAAGCATGAGTTCAATCAGCAAAAATAAATACTTATTCATGTGCTTAGAGTTAACTAATAGGTCCAGTTAAAATAGAGTACAGACCAGTTATTTCTAATTAAGCTCTAATTCTAAGTGTGTTATTGTTAGGTCCGGAATAACGTAGAAGGGGGGTTGAATGCGTTATTCTAAAAATATTTCGATTGTTGATGTGGATATGAGATCAAAAATACTGAAATCGAAATAACACAACTGTTTGGGAAATATCTTTGAATAGATAAAACCCAGAGGTTTGTTACACAATCTAATCCTATGGATCAGCTACAAAATCAAACACTCCTAAGGATAGTTTAGGCACGAGGACCTTCTACCCGACACTTCCTGAAAGCGGGCTAACCCGGCTTTCCTACTAGATGGACTGTCTGGCAGCTTACACAGAGAAGATATATAAGAGAGAGAAGAGAAAGTTGTGTGTTGAGGTGTGTTTTGAAATGAAATACAACAGGCCTATTTATAGATTATAGAAAGTTACTATGCTGCACTATGTTGTACTATTCACATGGGCCCCACCTGCATAGTAACCACTATTTCACCAACCAAACCGTGTCTGCTAAAAAAAATTTCTTCCGTGGGCCCCACCTGCATAGTAACCACTATTTGCATAGTAACTACTATTTGTATAGTAACTACTATTTGCACAGTAACCACTATTTGCATAGTAACCACTATTTACACAATAACCTGCATAGTAACCATGCATAGTAACTTTGCATAGTATTACTATTTTTCGCTGCTTCTTTTGGGATTCTCTCTTCTGTTTCAAATATTCTGCTTGAGATATTATGTCTATCCTTGATCGTCAATTGGCTTTGACAATTCTTTCTGTGAATTAATGTGTTGATCCTTCTCGTATGTGCTGACATTTAGTGCACTGGTCTGGTTCACAAGTGACTAGCACTGATCTTGATCTTTACACCTTCATTACATTCCAATTGATTAGCCTGCTGCAGTATCTTCAAATAATATAAGTACATGGGATCTTTTTGCCCTTCAACTGAATCATCTGTACATCTTATTCTGTCACTGAGGCTTGATCATGTTAATGAACTTCTTGCAGCGACTTGATCCTTGTCGGTGCCTGTTCTTCAAATTTCACGATCCCTGTATCGAGTTAATATTATTTATCTTTTATCCTAGTTGAGTTATATATGTCCTCTATTACATATTACATACATTATGCTTTACAATCTTCCCCTATTTGATTGTTAGGGTTTGACAAGCAAATTCCTAGAGGATAACTCAACTGATACAACAAAAAATAAAGTTCAAAGATAAATAATATTAAAGTGCATTCTGGATCATATATATATACATTTTCCAGATTTCTAAAATTAACCAAGTGCAAGACAATTGTTCCTGTAGACTGAACATATCTTCAAGTTTGCCTTTGCTTTCTTTCCACATAGCACTAATACTCCCATTAGCTTTTCCTTTCCCAAAATAAAGTTAATTCCGTGTCAACAACCTTTTCCTTGCCCTTATTACGCCTAGTAGCTTCTTGCCCATCCACCTTCTCCCCCTCAGTTGGGTTATCCTCCAGAATAGTAGGATGTGGAGTTGGTAAATTGGACGAAGCTATCTTCACCAAGGAATTAATTGCATGACTAAACTGGGCTGACATGGAAATTAATTGAACATGGAACACATCATGTTGAATAAGTTACAAATTTTTGATTTCTGCAATGGATTTACAGATATTTGACAACTCTTTCTCCATTGTTTTTACACGTGTAAGGAGTCTGTTGTATTCCTTTCTGGTTACAGGTGCATATGGTTGAGTAGGTTGCTCACTCATACGTTATGCAGGTGTTTCACTCAACACTCTATATTCACTCGATTTAGTGGTTTGGGTTATACTTGCATGTTCTGTTCGTGTTCCCCTCAACTCTCCTCCAGAGCTTCCACCGATTTGTGTACCTGCAAATGAAATCATCCTAGCCTCTTTTTCAGAGGTCATGTCTGTGAAGACACTTTGTTCATAAAAGAACCACCTACCGATGGATCTTTCCGTCAAATGGAAGATTCACCAGCAGTTATTGAGGTAGGTAATTCCACCTCGGATGCCTGTGAAGGCATTTGATCTTTAGAAAGATCATCAACCACTCTTATGTTCCGTGAAATGGAACTCAAGATAGTTGCTCCCGTCAATTCAACCTTATTTACATTTTCACTCATTTGACAAGGAAGAATTGTTTAATAACAGTTGCAGTTACCTCAGGTTCATTTGGTTTACTTCTTTTAGAATGAGGTAGAGCTGCTGATGTAACTAACTCCTTATGTGGTGCTGCTGAGGCACTATCTCCCTCAAAAGTGTTGATGGCTGGTCGTTTAAGGGACAATTGAGGTGTAGGAGTTTATTGTGTTTGTGTTTGCATTTGTAGAATGGGCTCTTCGACCTATGTTAGAGTCGGTGGGATTTCCTGCTCTTGGTCGGGTAAGATGGCCACTAGGGGCTGTAGAAACTGTATTTTCTGTGACACAACAGGGAATACAGAGGTTGGAATAGCAGGGATTGAAATATTACCTTGTCGTATACCTGCTCTCACTGGTCTTGGTAACAACGGAAGTGGGACGGTCTTTAGATATTCAGTTAGGACTGTAGGCACATCCGTATAGTTCTTTTTGCTTATGTAATTAATTACATTCGTCTTCATGTAAGAACATTCCACCTTTTGACCATTTTCCAAGCGTACCCTGTCTTCATCATTCAAAAAATCATTTAATATTAGCTGTAGGAACCTTGGATATAAACATTTGACATTTTGAGTCCGAACATCTCTTGTTCCCAAGTGTTTCATCTTTAAAATGATTTGACCAAGCACTATTTTTCCAAAATTAATCCTCAAATTATTGGCGACCGCATACCCTATTTTTTGAATAAATTCAGGTATTCGATCTTGATTTGTTCTATCTGAGGAAAAAACATGGTTAACAGTGTGAAAGAAGAAATTCCAATACTGGGTTAGAAACGTTCGAGAAAGATTACCAGTATTGAAATTGCCATCTTGGTACCTTATAAAACGAAAGAACATTTCAATATGTTCAGGTGTAAGATAAGAAACGAGATTTTCCATAGGAAAATGGAGAATTCGATTAACATCTCATTTAGTGACCCTAATCGACCTACCAAACAGTCGATATGTGATTGCACACCCGTCATGTCCAGAAGTGTTAACCGCACTGCAATATAGTTCACGCAAAGCATCATGGTTAAGCTGCACTGGTGTAACTAAAGCATTGCGAATTAATGAATGTTCATTCAGAAATTGTGTCCAAGCCCGAAATTGCTCATCAAGAATGGTTTCGATTTGCTGAATGGAAATAGGATTAACTTTAGCAATTAAAAAACTTCCCTGCAATGCCATTTTCAAAACTTTGAGGAAATTCAAAAACAAGGGTTAGTTTTTATAAAGGATGATGTATAAAGCAAGAATATGAAATCCGATCTAAAAACCACGAGCTAGATTGAGAGATCTTTCCGATCAAAGCTCGAAATATTCAGCAATTGTATGTATATGCTCTGTATATCTGAAAAATGATGATGTTAAACACAAACAAAAACTCATCATTTATAAGTTTCAAGGACTAGTGGGTTAGGTGAGAGCGTGACAGGTTATGTTTGAAAAATTACACCGCTCAATAATTTCTCACCTAACAACATATTATCACCGAAACCTGTCAGCCGAAAAAACATATTATCACCGAAACCTATCAGCCTATGTACACACACACATACACACTTATTATTTCTAATTATTGTGGATTTAAAATAACCAATCAATAATTCAAGAATTATTCCACAATAATCAGACAAACTCATAATTAAATAGACATAAAATTAATAAAGTATCATTAATTGATATATGTCAATAAAATATTTATTTAATTATGCTACAATTGACACAATTATTTACTAACTAATTACCATAAAATATAGCATTTATAAGCATGGTAATTAATATAGAGATAACTGTAATATGAGGACTGGATGCAAATAAATTCACAAGTCCTAAACATATGGACATTTAAAATACATGTGAACTTATAACAAATTGCAGTTATTGATTATCCAAAATTAATTAGACAGATTTAACATCCCAAGTTCACCAACTAACCTGGAGAAAGTGGATTCATCCAGTGGTTTAATAAAGATGTCTGCAATTTGTTAATCTGTGGGAACAAAATATAATACCACAGTTCCATTCATGACATGCTCTCATAAGAAATGATACCTGATATCAATGTGTTTAGTCCTGGTGTGTTGAACTGGATTGTTGGCAATGGTAATGGCACTCGTGTTGTCGCATAGAATTGGAATTTTGTCCAACATGAGTCCATAGTCCTGAAGTTGATTCCTCATCCACAGGTTCTGAGCAGAACAACTACCTGCCGCAATGTATTCTGCTTCGGCTGTCGAGGTAGATACTGAGTGTTGCTCCTTGCTATACCAAGATAACAACCTTCTTCCTAGAAACTGACAGCTTCCAGAAGTACTTTTCCGATCAATCTTACAACCTGCGAAGTCAGAATCTGTATAGCCAACTAGGTCAAAACCTGTTCCTTTAGGGTACCAAATCCCAAGATTGGGGGTTCCCTTAAGATATCTGAAAATACGTTTAACAGCTATAATATGTGACTCTTTAGGGTTAGCCTGGAATCTAGCACATAAACAAGTTGCGAACATAATATCTGGTCTACTAGCAGTTAAGTACAAGAGAGAGCCAATCATACCTCGATACTTCGTGATGTCAACTGACTTACCAGATTTGTCTTGATCAAGCTTGACAGCAGTTGGCATCGGGGTCTTGGCAGTAGCTGCTTCTTCCATCCCATACTTCTTCAAAAGATCCTTTATGTATTTTGACTGGCAGATGAAAATACCATCAGGCTTCTGAACAACTTGAAGTCCAAGGAAGAAGGACAACTCACCCATCATGCTCATCTCGTACTTACTCTGCATTAGCTTAGCAAATCTCTTGCATAGCAAATCATTAGTAGAACCAAATATTATATCATCCACATATACTTACACTAGAATTATATCATTTTTATGCTTTTTATGAAAGAAATTTTTGTCGATGATACCTCTTGTAAATCCATTTTCGAGTAAGAACTTGGAGAGAGTATCATACCATGTTCGAGGAGCTTGCTTGAGACCATAGAGAGCTTTGAAGAGAAAGTATAAAAAACCTTCAAATTCCTTGTCTTCGAACCCAGGGGGTTGTTCAACATAGACTTCTTCTTCTAGATCTCCGTTCAAAAATGCACTCTTCACATCCATCTAAAAAACCTTAAAGTTGGAGTGTGCAGCAAATGCTAAGAACATCCTGATTGCTTCAAGCTTTGCAACTGGAGCATAGGTTTCATCATAATCAATTCCCTCTTCTTGAGAGTAACCCTTACTAATCGAGCCTTTTTCCTCGTAACAATATCATTTTCATCCAGTTTATTCCTACCCATCTAGTGCCAATTACAGATTTATCTTTTGATCTTGGCACCAGCTTCCAAACTTTCTGCCTTTCGAACTGATTGAGTTCTTCCTGCATTGCAGTTACCCAATCTGGATCATCAAGAGCTTCATCAACCTTTTTAGGTTCAATTTGAGATAGAAATCCTGCGAAATTGCATTCATTCTGTGTTGCTTTTCTAGTCTGTACACCCATGTCCGGTTCACCAATGATCTGTTCAAAGGGATGCGCTCTACTTCATACCCTTTGTCTCGGCAAATTTGATCTTGATGATTCCCCAAGTTCATAATTGTGTTGAGTATGATGACTAGTAGATCCAAAATCATTATTTGCTCCCCCTGAGCTGTTGCTTTCAGAGTTTGATGAATCAGAGTTTAATGAATCATTAGCAGTAGATGCATTCTTTGATGTTTCTTCACTTGATTGGGGTTCATTTTCATCGTTCACTTGCTCCCCCTCAACATGTGCTGCAGTCTGATCTACTTGTATAGATTGAACAATATAGTCTGAAAGAGTATCAGAATTTTGTAGATCAACATTTATTTCTTCATTCTCAAATCTCAGCTGGTCATGTTCATCAAAATCTTCAAGTCCTGTTATCTTCTTATCATCAAAAGACACATGGATAGATTCCATGACCACTTTTGTTCTCAGATTGTAGACTCTGAATGCTTTTAAATCAAATTTGGAAAGCTGTTCTGGATGAGTCTTACGAACAAAACACTTACATCCAAACACATGAAAGTACTTCAGGCTCGGCTTCTTATTTTTCACCATCTCATATGGTGTTTTACCATGCTTATTTATGAGTGTAGCATTCTGTGAAACAAGCAGCTTGCACAGCTTCAGCCCAGAAGTAAGTTGGCAGCTTTGCTTCATCAATCATGGTCCTTGCAGCTTCTATGAGAGTCTTGTTCTTTCTCTCTACTACTCCATTTTGTGGTGGAGTTCCAGGTGTAGAGAATTCTTGCTTTATTCCATTTTCTTTAAAAAACTCTTCCATGGCTACATCCTTGAACTCAGTGCCATTATCACTCCTAATGATTTTCACTGTATGCTTAGATCCTTTGTCCAGTTGTCTGACATGCTCTATTAAGATTGATGCTGTTTCTTCTTTCTTGTGCATGAATACACCCATGTATATCTAGTGTATTCATCAACAATAACCAAAGCATATTTTTTCTTTCCAATAGACATTATATTTACTGGACCAAATAAATCAACATGCAATAAGTGATATGGCTAAAGAATTGAGAATTCAGTCTTACTTTTGAATGAAGTTTTCCTTTGTTTTGCCTTCTAACATGAGTCACATAGGCCATCTGAAGTAAAAACTGATTTGGGCAATCCTCTCACAAGATCTTTCTTCACTAGCTCATTAATGCTGTTGAAATTCAGATGAGAAAGTCTCTTGTGTCAATCCCAACTTTCTTCAATTGATGATCTACTCAGTAGACAGATTGCAGAGCCATCAGAGTTTGTTGAAAGCTTGGCTTCATAAATGTTACCATGCATGTATCCCTTCAGAACAACTTTGCATGTAGATTTGCTTAGAACTTCACAGTGTTCTTCAAAGAATCCATATGATAACCTCTATCACAGATTTGACTCACACTTAGCAGATTATGTTTGAGTCCTGAGACTAGAGCTACAGTTTCAATGATGACATTACCAAGATTGATATTGCCATATCCCAGAGTCCTTCCTATGTTGCCATTTCCATAAGAAACACTTGGGCCAGCTTTCTTCACAAATTTTGATAGCAGGGCTTTATTTCTAGTCATGTGTCTTGAGCATCCACTGTCCAGAACAAGGATATTTTTCATGTTACCCTGCAATCACAAAAACCACTAATGCTTAGTTTTAAGGACCCAGACTTGCTTGGATCCTTTGGCCTTATTAAGTTTGTTAGCTTTTGTAATAACCCTAACTTTAGCAATGCTACAGTGATCACATGAATAGTAAATTTTGAGGATTTAGGGAAATGGTATATAAGTACTCTATACTTGAAACAGAAAATGAGTAAACAGAAACCATATTAGTGTTGTACTAGGAAAATAAGTGACTCGAAATGACGATAGATTTCAGAAATTCCTGAATATGGATTTTTAAGAATTTTGATTTCGAATAAGCTTCTATTGGATATTAAGGGGCATGGATATATTAAAGGAATTATATATTGAGGAATTAGTGCATTAGGGTAAACTAAGGGATTATTAAGTTAAGGAAATACCAAAGGAATTTGGATTGTTAAATGATTTCAGAACCACTGAGATAATGAGGTATATTCGAAACGAATCACAATTAGACGAGTATGGAAACCAAGCAACCAAGATTAGTAATATAACAAGGACATTATTATTATTACCAAGAGTATTAGCATATTACTTAGAAAATCAAGAAAAGATAGTATTAGATCATCCAAGTGACATCATTAGTGATATCATCTTCCACTAACTCTTGTTTAAGGGAAAATTAGTCATTAACCATGGGGGATTATCTACAAGACTCTAGAATTTACAAGATTAATCAAGATTAGATCAAAAATCAAGAGAAAAATCTCTCCCCCTTCCTTGTTCATTCCATTCGGCCTTCAAAGAAAAAAAAAGGAGAAAAACAAAATCAAAACCCAAGTTCTAGCCAACAAGAAATCAAGGAATAATTCATGGAGGATCTTGGAGGATAGATTAAGATATGCACAAAGTTTCATAGCCATCAAGCATCATTTGATAAGGTAATAAAATCATGGAAGTTGATGGTGAATAGTAGTGAATAGTAACTTTAAGAAACTAACTTTGTTTTTTATGGTTTCTTTAGTTGATCCAAGCTAGTATAAGGTTGATTAAGCATATCCCAAGGCTCATTAAGTGTTATTGAAGCTTCAAGAAGGTATAAATCTCAAGACCCTTTAGTATTACTTTGAATATATGATGGATTATAGAAAGTTTAGTGATTAAGGTTATGATAAGTGATTATTCATGATGATATATGTGTTTAAAAGTGTTTTTATTGAATATAAAAGGAGTATGTGCTTGTAACCATGGTTGGTAAGATGACCACATGGTGTAGGTGATGGTGTATAAGGTGGATGATGGATTTGGAGGAGTAATATCTTGGAAAGTATGAAAATATAGCCGTTATAATGCCCGATTTTCGTTAAAACATTGATTATTTGTTAAAAACAGGGCAACCCGAATCTATCCAGGTCAGTAGGGTATCCCAACTGGTCAGAATAAGATAGGTCTTAGTTCATAGATCGTTTTGATATAAAGTACGTTAAAATCTGATGAACGGTTTAGGAGAAAAGTCAGTTTTAGTGAGAGACGTTCGAGAACCGAGAAAACGTAATTGTATCAACTTTGAGGCTATAATTCCCATACTTAAACATTTTTAAAAGTTACAAAATTTTGGGATATTGTAGTGGGGTGGTCAGGGGACCATTACACTTTGACCTTGCCTTAAAATTTAGAATTTATATTTTCTGAGAATTTTTACAATCGAGTGTGGTAATTAAGGGAAATGGTGGAATACACTAAAACTTTGATCGAGTTTAAAAATGGTTAAGTTCATGTAAACTTTTGGTGCATAAAAACTATGTTAAACATATAGTATATGTCAAGGGTGTTATTGTATAGAGATTAGGTGATTAAGTTGGATGTATACTAACAGTGATCCTTTCGTTTCTATAGAAACGGGAGACGAACTCAGGATCATACCTACTCGCTTTAGAGATCCAGGCAAGATTTTTCTATCTCTACTTGGAAAATTATTTACCTTCGAAGAAAATGATTTCATGGAATATATATATGTGATTCTATTGTTGCTATTTTAGTAAAGAATTTATTTCCCGATTTTGGGAATTAAAGAAAG
This sequence comes from Saposhnikovia divaricata, assembly GCA_036435485.1. Taxonomy (NCBI): domain Eukaryota; kingdom Viridiplantae; phylum Streptophyta; class Magnoliopsida; order Apiales; family Apiaceae; genus Saposhnikovia; species Saposhnikovia divaricata. Next base: position 86,452,580 of record CM071597.1, on the reverse strand, counting down.
ATGGATATGGATATATAGAGATGATTATGCATAAAGTGAACATGCTTTATGATTAAGAGTTATATGAAAGAATGGTATCAGTTGTTATCTAGGGTTATATGAAAGAATGGTATCAATTGTTATCTAGGGTTATATGAAAGAATGGTATCAGTTGTTATCTAGGGTTATATGATATATATTGTCATTCTTTTTAAATATTGTGATTTAATAAACAGTATTTGATTGTTATTATCTACTATTTTTTTTAGTAGATGGAATATTTTATATATATAAGAGTACTGGATTTCACTGAATACAGAGAAGATGTCTGAGTCATAATCAGAGTATTAGGGCATAAGCTTTAAGAGTGATGACACATGTGAATGTAAATGGAAATGGAAAATGGAAAATGTGGAATGATGTTTTATAAATGGAATAATGGTTTGAAAAAGGGGGATTGCAATAGTATGCGTAAGAGGCTGTGTGGGAGTTGCACAGTCCGGCACCAAATTTTGCGTAAGAGGCTGTGTGGGAGTTGCACAGTCCAGCACTCAATTTTTATTACGGCCCAAGAGTTGCCGAAGGAGGATGTAGCAGGTTGCCTTCCTCCAGGGATGACTGTCATTCCTTCTACTAGTAGTAAACAGAGAGCAGATACGGTCAGGTGACTGATCATCGTCCTACGTATCTGGCGCTAGTAGATATCCCCAAAGATTAAAAGAAAGAATTGATAATGGATTCCAAATTTGTATACTGAAAAAGGAAAATAGTATGAAATGACGGACTTGTCTTATAATAAGAAGAGAAACTGATAATATATTATATTAGAAGAGAAACTGATATTATAATACATTAGAAGAGAATCGGATATTTAAATGCTATATATATATATTCCTTTTGGTACAAAAATATTTGGAAGGAGTATTTATTAAAAAAAAAAATATTTTTCCATAATAATTATGATTTGTCTTCTATTTATTATACAGATATACTTATGTTTTTCCTTTGATGCTAGTTGATAAAATTTATGTTGCTGAGTTATTTTAGCTCACTCTTGCTATTTACTTATACAACAGCTAGGTCGCATACCGATACTCCGCACTACACCCCGCAAGAGGGTAAGGGAAAGGCGACCTTTTGAGAGAACGCTGGCACCTATCCCGGAGGTAGTGTATAGACAGGCGGCACCTGGTAGACTTATGTACATTTAGTGTGTAAGCTCATGTAATAAACTTTTGGTTGTTGGAATGCTTCATGTAGAAGTATTATTCAACAACGTACTTAGTAAAATTCTGGGTTTGTAATAACTCCTTAACTCTAAACTTTTAATATTGTGGATGTTGTTCTCTGAGCATATGACTGGTGTGTGTTAATATTAAAGTGTGGGGTCTATTGTGTGAGTTTTATTATGCATTTATATTCCAGCTGCCAAGAGTAGAATTTTAATGAATGGAAATTGGACCGTGATGACCTGGATCCATGACCCCGGATCTAGGGGCGTCAAAGCTTTTGCAGCAGAAGTCTTATTATAGTTTGTGCTAACATTCTTTTTATCAGAATTTATACATGTAGAATCAATCTTGAATTTTATTCAAAGAGGGTTTAAGTTCATAATAATCATAATACAAATTATGATACTCTTTGCATGTATAAATAGAATGCCAAAATACTGCCACAGTGAAAACAAGGATTCTGTGGCTTAAACCTAATTGAACCACTCTTAACTCCTGACTTAGGTGGTATAGAGTTTATATTTTTATTCTTCCTGCAAAAAGTTGCAAGATGGTTAGGATTTCAACAGTTGTGACATTTCTTCCTAGGAGCATTGGGAATAGGCATATAGTTATTGCTTTTATTGATGCCTACCTTTCCATTTCTGTTTTTCCTAGGTTCTTTTACATTGTTCTCTCCTTTTATCTCCTTCAGCTTGTGTTTAAGCTATTTCTGAGACATTAAGTCAATATTTACTGATTTGACTTCATCCTGTTTTGGTTTGTCAGATTTTGGTACAAACCTCACAGGATTAATTTTGGGCTTTTCAGCCCTTTCAGTAAATACAGGTTTAGAGGTCTCAGCTTCTAGGTTGGTAGTTTTATTTTTATAGTGTAACCTAGACCTTCTTTCCAACAATCATTCTCTATGATAATCTGAGTAGTTTTACCAGAGTTAGTCCAAGTTTTAATAATGTTTCTTTCTTTAGCAAGTTCAGATTTAAGATAAGCAGGCTTTTTCAATAATTCAGTTTTAACAATAATAGCATCATCTCTCTCTTTCTGAATTTTTAACATCTGGACTAATTTTAATTCTAGATAGTCATTTCTCTTTCTAAGGTCTAGACTTTCAGATTTTATTCTTTCATTTTCTAAAGTCTGATCTCTGTAGCTAACATGCAAGTTTTTAAGAAAGAGTCTTAACTCAGATATATCAGTAGTATCAAAAGCTAGAGTAGAGTGAGGTACCTTGGTCTCAGTAGCTTCAGAGATACTATCAGCATTTGCCATCAAGGCATAGTTCACCTCATCTTCAGAGTCTGAAGTGTCAGCCCAGTCCTTCTTCTTTGTGATGTAAGCTTGACCTTTATCAACTTTGGCTTTCTTGCACTCAGGTGCAAAATGTCCTTTCTCACCACAATTATATCATTTGATCTTGGACTTGTCCACTTTCCCAGACCTCCCTTCCTTTCCCTCAGCTTTTCTGAAATTCTTCTTTTCGGAATTTGAATCTCTTCGTGTGAACTTCTTTCCTTTCCTGAAGTTCTTGTAAGCCATCTTCTTGAAGCTTTTTACCATCAAGGCTGCAAGTTGTATCATCTCAGCATCACTGCCATCATCATCAGAGTCTATGAGATTGTCAAAGTTTGAGTCATCATCAGAGTTTGATGACTCAGTATCAGACTTTGTAATAAGAGCCTTTCATTGGATTGACTCTTTTTCACAGCAACTTCTTTAGAAGCTTTCTCCTCAGCTTTAGGAGCAATTGACTTGGGCTTGCCTCCATGCCTCTTGCTTCTTTGTTCCATCTCAAGCTCATGAGTCTTGAGCATTCGATAGATTTCATCAAGAGACATGTCTTCCAGATCATAATTGTGTCTGATAGTAGTGGCCTTTAAATCCCACTTCTCAGGAAGAGCAAACAAGAATTTCATATTAGAGTCTTCAAGATCATACTCCTTATCTATCAGTGACAAATCATTCAGCAATTTCAGGAATCTGTCATATAGATCTGTTAATGACTCATAAGACTTCGAGTCAAAGTGCTCGTACTCCTGTGTGAGTATTGTTCTCCTGTTCTTCTTGATGGCTTTGGTTCCTTGACATCTGACTTCCAAAGCATCCCAAATCTCTTTAGCAGTTTTGCATCCAATGACCCTGTTAGACATAACATTGTCGAGAGCGCTATGTAATAAATGCCTTACCTTGGCATCCTTGCTAATAGAGGAGATATCTTCAGGAGTGTAGTCTTTCTTCTCCTTTGGAATCGTTATCTGTTCCTCTTTTTCAACTGCAACAGACAATTTGGTCGGCTTATGTGGACCATCATGGATTCTGTCTAAGTACTCTGGATCTGTAGCCTCCAGAAACATTTCCATCTTCACCTTCCATATGGGATACTCTGATGCCCTGAGTATTGGAACTCTAATTGATTCATATCTTCTTGTTGTTGGAGTTTGTGTTTTCTCTGTCATGATTGTATAGCTTTTTGGATTTTAACTGTTGTATCATAACAGAGTGGCTTTGATACCAATTATTAGGTCCGGAATAACATAGAAGGGGGGTTGAATGCGTTATTCTAAAAATATTTCGCTTTTTGATGTGGATATGAGATCAAAAATACTGAATCGAAATAACACAACTGTTTAGGAAATATCTTTGAATAGATAAAACCCGGAGGTTTATTACACAATCTAATCCTATGGATCAGCTACAAAATCAAACACTCCTACGGATAGTTTAGGCACGAGGACCTTCTACCCGACACTTCCTGAAAGCGGGCTAAGCCGGCTTTCCTACTAGATGGACTGTCTAGCAGCTTACACAGAGAAGATATATAAGAGAGAGAAGAGAAAGTTGTGTATTGAGGTGTGTTTTGAAATGAAATACAACAGGCCTATTTATAGATTATAGAAAGTTACTATGCTGCACTATGCTATACTATTCACGTGGGCCCCACCTGCATAGTAAACACTATTTCACCAACCAAACCGTGTCTGTTAAAAAGATTTCTTCCGTGGGCCCCACCTGTATAGTAACCACTATTTGCATAGTAACTACTATTTGCACAGTAACCACTATTTGCATAGTAACCACTATTTACACAGTAACCTGCATAGTAACCATGCATAGTAACTTTGCATAGTATTACTATTTTTGGCTACTTCTTTTGGGCTTCTCTCTTCTGTTTCAAATATTCTGCTTGAGATATCATGTCTGTCCTTGATCGTCAATAGGCTTTGGCAATTCTTTCTGTGAATTAATGTGTTGATCCTTCTCGTATGTGCTGACACTTAGTGCACTGGTCTGGTTCACAAGTGACTAGCACTGATCTTGATCTTCACACCTTCGTTACATTCCAATTGATTAGCCTGCAGCAGTATCTTCAAATAATATAAGTACATGGGATCTTTTGGCCCTTCAACCGAATCATCTGTACATCTTATTCTGTCACTGAGGCTTGATTATGTTAATGAACTTCTTTCAGCGACTTGATCCTTGTCGGTGCCTGTTCTTCAAATTTCATGATCCCTGTATCGAGTTAATATTATTTATCCTTTATCCTAGTTGAGTTATATATGTCCTCTATTACATATTACATTACATTATGCTTTACAGTTACACATGGCACATGACAAAATTATAGAACCTGGTTGATGCAATGACCAAGTTTGCTGTGTGAACACCTTCACTTTATCATCATCATCCTCTATTGTCAGTTTGAGTCATTTAGAGTACTGCAAATTGGACACAAACCTATGCAACTTTATAGCTTTAAAGTTCACTTTTAGGGTTAGATGGTAACGTGAACTTAGAATTAAAACATCATGAATAGTGTCTAAGTTACCATATCTATTCAGTTTGATTCAATAGAATTCAAAACATCCTGATTAGATTAAAGATAACTGATTGAAATGTGTGCCAGACCACAAAAAGATTAGAAATACGCGTAAGTTGAATTAAGAAAACTAATTCGCAGAGATTAGGTTATTAAGACAACTTAGGTGATTCAAGCATAGTCCAACTTAATCTTGTCTAAGCATTCTATGAAAGTCGAGACATAATCTAATCATCAACTCGTTCTAAAAAGACATACACATAGATCATAACCATATAATCAATGAGATAAAGGTAGATGGAAACTTCATTTCATTAAAATAAAAAAAATTACAAGAATGGTCAGAAGGACCATTGAATTAAAAACAAACTTAAACAAAACTTAAACTAAGACCCCCCCACCTATACCATCTAGGCGGCCTTGGCTGGGTCCTCAACGGAGTCCTCCCGGTTGCGTGCCCGGAGAACCTCCAACGCTGCACGTATGGCAGCGAGGTTCTTCTCCTCCTCGTCCAGGAGTTAGTCTATCTTCTTCTGGAGCGCCAGCACCTTCTCATAGAAGGGCATGGCCTCAAACTCTTCCACAGTAACCTTCAGGATGCTTTTTGTCATTTTGGTTGAAGAGAAAGAAGAAGAGGGTTTTATTTTTGTTAAGAGTGAGTCTAAATGATATCTACCCCTTCATATTTATAAGCCCAGAAGTCCTAAGACACGACTTAATATCTAGGAAATAAACGGGTGCAAGGTTAAGCAAAGGTCACACCTCTTTAATACACACTAACGCATGCAAAAGAGATTACACGATGTCCTAGACTAATCCTGACAGATCATTTAGAAACGATAAAAAGTAAAATATTATGTGTGCTATTTGTTGCAAAATCATTTAAGTCTGACAGCTTAAGTCTAATCAACTCGAGACAGATAATTTTAGAGAACAGAGCACACAAAGCATTCGAGTATTCTAGACACAGAATAAAGCATTTAAATAATATCAAACAATTAATTAAACTATTCGACATCTCAAATATCGACCATTCGACTTGTCTGAACATTTACTTATTCGATATCTCTCATCATTTGACTAGTCGATATCTCTAGTTAGAAGACTAGTTCGATATATCTGGAAAACTAGTTGATCGATATCTCAAGCATAATATCCATTCGACAACTCAAAGAAGTACACATATTCATTCGATATCTCTAGGATAATCATGAAAATAGTCAAATAAGACAAATAAAATCCAGAGAACAAAATTCACTGGCTGCAACAAATTGAACAGATATTAAAGATTATGAAAAGTTCAACATACCAAGCTCACTTACCAACCTTGAGAAGGTTGCTTCATCAAGAGATTTAGTAAAGATATTTGCCAATTGTTTTTCACTTGGAACAAAATGAAGTTCCACAGTACCTTCCATCACATGCTCTCTGATGAAATGGTATCTGATGTCTATGTGCTTGGTTCTTTAGTGCTGCACTGGATTCTCAGAAATTGCAATTGCAATAGTGTTGTCACAGAAAATTGGAATCTTCTCAACCTTAACTCCATAGTCAAGCAGTTGATTTCTCATCCATAGAATCTGTGCACAACAACTTCCTGCTGCAATATACTCAGCTTCTGCTGTTGAAGTTGAAACTGAATTATGCTTCTTACTAAACCAAGAGACCAGTTTGTTTCCTAGAAATTGACAGGTGCCTGTGGTACTCTTCCTGTCCAACTTACATCCTGCATAGTCTGTATCTGAATAGCCTATTAGATTAAAACCAGAATCTCTAGGGTACCAAATGTCAAGGTTTGGTGTCCCCTTGAGATACCTGAAAATCCTTTTAATAGCTACTAAATGAGATTCCCTAGGATCATCTTGGAATCTAGCACATAAACATGTAGCAAACATAATATCAGGTCTACTAGCAGTTAAATATAAGAGAGATCCTACCATGTCTCTATAGCTTGAAATGTCCACATTCTTTTCCTTAGTATTCAGTTCAAGCTTAGTGGCAGTGGCCATGGGTGTTTTTGCAGAAGAGCAGCCTGCTAAGTAAAACCTCTTTAATAGATCAAAAACATATTTTGTTTGACTTATAAAAATTCCCTCATTTACTTGTTTAACTTGTAAACCAAGAAAATAAGTTAATTCACCCATCATACTCATTTCATATTTACATTGCATAAGTTTGGCAAACCTTTTGCAAAGCTTCTCATATGTAGACCCAAATATTATATCATCTTCATAAATTTGGACAAGTATCATAGAGCCATTGACAGATCTATAAAAGAGAGTCTTATCTACAGTACCTCTGGTGAAGTGATTCTCAATGAGGAACTGTGAAAGAGTGTCATACCAGGCTCTAGGTGCTTGCTTCAGGCCATAGAGTGCTTTGAGCAAATAGTAAATATATTCTAGGAAGTCTGGATCTTCAAAACCAGGAGGTTGACTCACATACACCTCCTCCTCCAGAATACCATTTAGAAATGCACTCTTGACATCCATTTGATAGACCTTGAAATTGGCAAGAGCTGCATAGGCTAGGAAGATTCTGATTGCTTCTAACCTTGCCACTGGTGCAAAGGTTTCTTCAAAGTCAATTCCTTCTTCTTGATAGTAGCCTTTGGTAACTAGTCTTGCTTTATTCCTTGTGACTATACCATTTTCATCCATCTTGTTCTTGAATACCCACTTAGTGTCAATCACTGATTTGTCCTTTGTCTTGGGTACAAGTTTCCATACTTTATTTCTTTCAAATTGGTTTAGCTCCTTTTGCATTGCTAAAATCCAGTCTGGATCTAGAAGAGCATCTTCGACCTTCTTAGGTTCCTCTTTAGAAAGAAAGCTACTGTACAAGCATTCTTCTCGATTTGCTCTCCTAGTTTGGACTTTTGCATTGGAGTCACCAATTATCAGCTCAAACGGGTGATCCTTAGTCCATTTTCTTTGTGGTAGCAAGCTTGACCTTGATGAAGTTGCTTCATTCTCTTGATGTTGATCATTTTGATTCGTTGTTGAGTGTTGACTGTGAGAAACTCCCCCTGAGTGTATGGACCTCGTGTTGAGTGGTTCTAACAGAGTTGTCAACAGATATTTCTCTTTGATTCTCAACTAATGCTTTAGCATGATCTTCATCAGATGGTGTGAGTTGCTCTTCTACAGTTGGTCCATTCTGCACTTCACTTGATGGTCCATGTCTGTTCTCTACACCCATCGTTATCCTTTCTTCATCATCATCTTCACTTGCTTCACTACATGTCTCATTCTCGAATGAGAGTGACTCATGAAAACCTTCATCTACAAGACCAGATATTTTCTTATCGTCGAAGACAACATGTATGGATTCCTAATAATGTTAAGTCTTAGGTTGTAGATTCTGTAAGATTTTCCAGCTGAGTATCCAACAAAAATAGCTTCATCTTCCTTTGAGTCAAATTTCCCAAGGTTCTCACCATAGTTCTTCAATACGAAACATTTGCATCCAAAGACATGCAGAAAGTTAATTGTTGGCTTCTTGCCTTTGAATAGTTGGTAAGGTGTCATGCCTTTTGCTTGGTTGGTCAAGGATATGTTCTGAGTGTAGCATGCAGTATTAGCAGCTTTAGCCCAGAAATATGTTGGCAACTTTGATTCTTCAAGCATAGTCCTTGCAGCTTCAAAAAGAGATATGTTCTTTCTCTCCACCACACCATTTTGTTGAGGTGTTCTTGATGCAGAGAATTCTTGAGTAATTCCTTCTTCCTCATAGAACTTTCTTAGCACAGAATTCTTGAACTCAGTTCCATTGTCGCTTCTAATCCTTCTTACTTTGAAGATTGGATTGTTGTTGATTGTCTTGACATGCTTGATGATGATTTCACCTGCCTCATCTTTCGAACATAGAAATAAGGTCCAAGTGTACTTGGAGAAATCATCAACAATTACAAGACAGTAATTCTTGTTGGCTATCGACAATACATTGACTGGTCCAATTAGATCCATGTGCAAAAGCTGTAAGGGTTAATCGATTGAAGACATTGACATAGATTTGAAAGAGGTTCTCCTTTGCTTCCCTTTCTGGCAAGCATCACATAATCCATCCTTGGAGAACTCTAATTTTGGAAGGCCTCTGACCAAATCCTTCTTGACCAATTCATTCATGGCTATAAAATTCAAGTGTGACAGTCTCTTGTGCCAAAGCCATCCTTCATCCATGCTTGCCTTGCTGAAGAGGCATGTAACCGAGTTGGCACTTATTGAGTTAAAGTCAGAAATGTACACATTTACTTTTCTATTTCCTGTCATCACTACCTTGTTGTCGTTCTTCTTGAAAACAACACAAGCTTCAGATGTGAACCACACATTTTGATTTTTATCATGTAGTTGACTGATACTCAGCAAGTTGTGCTTGAGTCCATCAACCAGTGCTGCTTCTTCAATGACAACATTTCCTTGTGAAATCAAGCCATATCCTCTAGTATATCCTTTGCTGTTGTCTTCAAAGGTAATGCTAGGGCCAGCTCTCTCCTCAAACTTAGTGAGCAGGGTAGAATCTCCAGTCATGTGCCTAGAACAACCACTATCCAGGTACCAAAGATTCTTTCTGTCTCCCTGCACACATCAAAATCAAATCAAGTTGATTTTGGTACCCAAGTTTCCTTGGGTCCTGCCTTGTTAGCCTTTCTCCTATTTTTCAAACCCTTACCATCCAAGGGTTCTGATTGAGTTAAATCAATCTTAACTCTTGGTGTAGGTCTCTTATGCATTAAAGCTAGATGTACAATATGGCATAGTTTGTGCAAACATGTTATTCATCATCCATGGTAACTGTAGTAAATTAAAAACATTGTTATATGGATTATGCATGAATTGCATGTTAGCATACTGACTAGATGCATGAGCAGGTGGAACACATATGTTAGGCACAACATTCATAGCAGGCATAGGTACTGATTTAGACATGCTAGGCACAGTAGAATTCTTAACAAATTTACAGTTGGCAGACATGCTAGGTGTGTAATTACTATGTTTGTTAATTCCTACCTTGCCATTCCTATTCTTCTTATTAGCCTTAGCCTTAGGTTTAGTCTTTTCTAACTTATCCTTCAATTTCTTGATGGATGAGTAACCTATGTTTTCTTGTTCAACTGACTTGGTTTTGCTACACTCTCCCAACACAAAGTTTTTGCTGACAGGGCCATACTTCTTATGAAATTTCATCAAGGTTGCATTATTAACAGGTCTCAACTCCTTTGGACAATCATCATCCAATGAGTCACTGTCCGATGCAACCTCCCCATCAACTTCCAACTTTGCTTCTGCTATTTTTCAGAAAGAATCAATTCCTTGCCTATTGCCAATTTCTTCAGTTTTAGCCTTTGATCCTCTCCACTTAGCAATTTAATCATGTTCCTTTTTCAACTATTCCTTTAAACAATCTTTTATATCCAAGGCCTCAAGTAATTTATATTTTGCATCCTGGTAATCACTTTTCATTGTTTCAAAATCAATTAATTGAGTCTCTAACAGAGTATTCCTATCACCTAGCCTAGCATTCAGATCCTTAATCTTGCTGTTTTCTTTGTTAAGTGATTTCAATGTAACATGCATGTTGTACAATTCATTAGACATTTCATTAAAAACATTAACACATTCATCTTTGGAAAGCACAGTTAGATTTGTATAGTATACCTGGTTGCTTGCTGAACTAACTTCTTCATCGTCCTCATTTGCCATGAGTGCAAGGTTGACAAACTCTTCCTCTGCATCTGAGTTTCCTCCAGCTACCCAATCATCATCTCTTGATACGAATGCTCTCTCCTTTTGCTTGAGAAGATCAAAATACTTCTTCTTGTAGTCAGCAGTCTCAGACTATTTCTTTTCATTCTCAGCTTTGGATTTTCTACATTCATTGGCAAAGTGGCCAGCAATTCCACAACTATAGCACTTGATCTTTGACCTTTCAACCATGCCCTTGTTAGGTTGATAGCTTTTATTGATTTACCCGGCTCCTGTTGGATTCTTCTTGAATCTCAACTTTGAAAATCTCTTTGACAAAAATGCCAAATATTCATCTAGATCTTCTGATTCATCCTCACTCAGTGCATCAAGTTCTTCCATCATCTTGCTTTTGCCTTTGCTAATTCCAGCTCAATCTTCACAAGTTATTTGACTTGGTGTGGTTTCCACATCCTTCATCTTCTCTCCATCTTGGTTGGTAGGAATATTGGCCACCAAAGCTACATTTCCACCTTTTTTCTGGCTCTTCTCAACTTCTTCATCTTGTTGTAACTCGAGCTCATAGGTCTTTAGAATTCCATGCAGTCTCTCAAGTGTATAGTCTTTGTAGTCTTGAGAATTCCTCAATGAGACTGTCACTGGCTTCCATTCTTTAGGTAAAGACCTCAGAAATTTTAGGTTGGAGTCTTTGGTTTCAGAAACTCTTCCATACAACTTTAGTCCATTTAACAATTTTTGAAACCTGCTAAATATATCAGTTAAGCTTTCACCTGTATTAAAGTGAAAATGTTCGTACTGTTGTATGAGGAGTTGTTTCTTATTCTCTCTGACTTGCTCAGTCCCTTCACAGAGTGTTCGAATAGTGTCCCACATTTGCTTGGCAGTGGTGCAGTTGATGACACTATCAAACATGTCTTGATCAATACCATTGAATAGTATATTCATGGTCTTCTTGTCCTTCTGGACCTCCTCTTTGTCTCCATCTGTGAATTCTACTGGCAGTTTGGGAATAGGCCTTCCAGCAGCTCCAGTTCCAGTTGTTTCTCTATGAATTTTACATAACCTTCATCGATGGATAAGAGATGTAAATGCATATTTACTTTCCAGTGAAAGTAATTATCTTTGTCGAGGATTGGTATTTTCACGCCTGTATCCTTCAATCCCATGGTGGTGATCTTTAGACTTCTTGTATGCTAGAAGCTTGCTCTGATACCAATTGTTATTTCCCAGTTATGCAATACGAGATTGTAGAAGGGGGGTTGAATACAATCTCAACTAAATTCTTTCGAACTGATGAGGTTTAAAACAAATTGTTATGAGAACAGAAAGAAAAACAAGATAAACAAATTATCTAACACACATACAACACGAGATATAAAAAATCTCAGGTGGGTTAGCTTGATTGCTTAGTCTACCTGATGGTTGTATTTGAAGATAATTCTCTGCGTACGAATACACAGCTACGGGTTACAATGTTTTATTGTTTACAAGAAAACCTAAGCTATCAGCCTTGTGATCAGTGTTTTCTTCTCTCTTCTAAAACTATTGCTGCTCATACAGCTTATAAAAACTATATGAAGACAAGTAAAAGTTACATGAAATGTGATGATACATTTCTGGTATAACTTGTCACACACACATACTCGAAGTGGTAGCCATTTCTGGAATTATCTTGAAAGTCTTGTTTCCTTGATTTGGACAATCCCAGCATGCTTCAAGTCAGTGTATGTTTCTTTCTTCAAAAGTTACTAAGTTCTTGAGATGACTTAGCTTCCAAGCCCACGTGATGCTTTATGCAAAAGATCATTTTACTTTGGATCTTTGTCTCTGAAAGTAGCTTTAATATAAAAGATGATCTTTTTGAAAGTCAATAAGTTTTTATGCTTATTGAGCTGTGCTTGAAATTTCCAGATATAACGGTTGATCCTTATGCATTTATCAAGATATCCTTTGAATCTTTCAGTAGAAGTGTAATCATGTTGGAGGTTGCTTCCACTCTTATTGTTGCCCTTGAAGTCGGATAAACAGTGACTGATTTCACCTTTCACTTGGAAGAGTTTGAGCCTTCAAATATCTACAATTTTACTCCCTACTCGTAACATCCTCTGTGTAGTTGGCCACTGTCTATAAGTCACAGGTAGCAAAGTAATTATGGGTCTAATCTCCATTCGATGTGTTCCTCTAGAAAACTCTGGTATTATTATGAAAACAAGTTGAGTTCTCGAATAGATGAATCTTGAGTTCTCGAATGATGACTTCTCGAGCAGTTCCTTTAAGTGAGTTCTCGAATAAATTCTCGAACAGTTCCTTTAAGTGAGTTCTCGAATGACTTCTCGAACAGTTCCTTTAAGTGAGTTCTCGAATGACTTCTCGAAAAGTTCCTTTAAGTGAGTTCTCGAATAACTTCTCGAACAGTTCCTTTAAGTGAGTTCTCGAATGACTTCTCGAATAGTTCCTTTAAGTGAGTTCTCGAATGACTTCTCGAACAGTTCCTTTAAGTGAGTTCTCGAATGACTTCTCGAATAGTCTTTTGAGAGGACTTCTCAATTAGTGCATGTTGTAGACTTCTCGAACAGAGCAATCTGACTTCTCGAACTAGGATTTCTCGAATAGACCTTTTTTGTAGAGTTCTCAAATGACTTCTCGAACTCTTCTTTTCTTGATTTCTCGAACTTACTTGCATGGTTACAGCAAACTCTCTTCTGACTACTGATATCTGAATTTAGCATCCCAAGGCTTGTTACAGAATAATCCCTAATTACATGCAGAGTTCCAATCTCAAGATATTGCTTTAGTTGATCTTCATTTAAGTTAGCTTCCTGATTTATTTGTCAGCTTCGATTCCTTGATTCATTTTCTACCTTGTGGTATTTGTTATCATCATCTAAAACATATATGACTCAATAGACACTTCCCGTTTCCACTGCCACTACTGAACGTGCATTTTTGGCGATGAAAATCATAAAAACTCGGCTTAAAAACAAGATGGAAGACAAATATCTTTCGGGTTGTATGATGCTTCACATTAAAAAAGAATATGTTGACGGTGTTGATTCGGAGGATGTGATTGATCACTTCGAGTCTATCGGAGATCGTAGAGCTCAATTTAGATAAGGTACTATTTGTTTTCTTGTAATTTATATGTTGAAAACAAATTCTGTTCATGTAGAACAATTCCGCTGGGTGAATTATTTTTATTATATCCGCCACACTGCAGAATATGGAGATGGCATTTACAATTTGACATTGGGAATTCTGAGAAATTGTTTGTTTATACTTCGTAATGGTCATGGAAATCAAGTTGCTGTTTGGCTGACAAAGGAATATGGTGTAAAGGAATCTTGGAAAAAATTAGTAGTTATCCCATAAATGGATAATCCATTGAAATAATGCTATACAACGCTATGCATTTTTGCCAATGGCGATATTTGCCAAAGTTTGGATCACGCATAGTATTGTACAATTCTAAGGTGAGTAGATTGCAGGGTCTTAAAATTACCGATCATATTGGTTATTATGACATGGTAACTTACACTGAAAACCTAGTTTCACCTAATGTCTAAGTCGGAGTTCAGATACAGCCTCGACGGATAATGAAATAGGTTAATTCGCTATTTTATAACAGAACTCGTGCTCAACTTGCAGTTGGATAATCAAACTCAAAAAACTTGCTATCAACTCATCAAAGTAATTAAAACTTGCAATTTGGTAACCACCGTCAACTCCATGTAACATTCGTGACGGAAAACTGACGTGGTGTGCTGATGTGTTAAAAAGTATACACGTGACGTGCTGATGTGTTTAAATTATTTTTTCCTTTCCTATTTTCTAACCCCCACCTGTCTTTCCCATTTTTTTCTCTACTTCTTCCCTTTTTTCTTTCCTATTATGGAGTGTTTGTATAACGCATTAGAAATTTTTTTAGTAATAATAATTATTTATTATTAAATGTGAATTATGTGGCGTATAAATTGTTGAGGAGGTAAAGTATGTGTGGTATAATATTTGTGGGCTTAATGGATGATTTATATGTGATGTGTAACCCCGAATATTTTTAATTATATTTTTGTGAATTTATTTCCTATTTAATTGTGTTATATTTACCTTCTGTGAATTTTATAAAATCCTCGGGATTAGCAAAAATTGTGATATCTTTTTCATTATTAACTTTATTAGTTTATATGAATTTTAAAAATATTTTATGAATAATTTTTGGTTTTGAGAATTTTAAAATGATTTTATGAATTATTTTTCCATTCTATGGATTTAATCTTGTAAAATTCATATTTACTTCGTTTTTAATCCTAAAAATATTTTAAAAATATGTGGGTGATCGTAATTTTACATTCTTCATTTTAAAATTTTAAAATTTAATGTCCTACCCATTTTTATATTTGATGTCGATTTTAGGAAAGGTTCTATTTATTTTTCAGAAATGTATGATTATTAAATCACTTTATTTTCCATTCTTTTTCCCCCAAATCCTTTATAAACTCAAATCCCTAAATTGAAATCTCAGTTGGGCCTGGTAGTCTCTCATTTTTTCTGGAAAAGTCTCACGACCACTCTCTCTCAAGGTCCTCATTTCTCTCCTTTTTAATCTCTCAAAATCTTCCCTCTACCCGTTAGTTTTTCCTCCTCTCTTCAATTCGTTGTGTTCCCCTGTCTGTAATCGCTGTTTGTGTGTGTGTATACCCGAGATATACGGGTTCTTGACTCGTAAATTGTGTGAAGGTAGTTGTTAAGGTTGTGGGGAAATTGTTCACCATTTTCCCTGTTCTTGTTTCATTCCCCTTGTTCGTATTATTATATATTCGGTACAGTGTGCTACGTATCTGGGCAGGTGGGAGTGTGCAGTGGTGTGTCTATGTTAAGGCAAGAGTGTTAAGTTCGGGTGTGTGCGTTTGAGGCCATGTGTGTGTGCCATTGTTTGTCATGGATTTCGACTTTCTTGATGGTCATTACAGCAAGGAAAAATTACCCTGTTTCTCTCCTTGGTTCAGCTCTGTACAACCGTGCTCTTGTTGTAAATGTTACTTGTGTGTACGGTTGGGTTGTGTTAGTGGGATTTTAGTATATGGTTCGAATTTTTGTGTGGTTATGGTTCGTGCTGACTGAATTTATCGATGCTGTTACATCTTATATAGTTCGATTTTTGTGACTATTAAATTGGTTTTGTTACTGATTTGGTAATGTTGCAATTATGGAATTGTAATTATTCGGAGATTTAATGATGATTACAGTCAGAGCCCTATTGGATTATTTACTAAAATTATAATTGTTTCTACAACAAATTGTGTAGAGTCTCGTGATTGGAAACCCGAAAACGGGTACCTCCGAGACTTTGCCCCATCGACAATGATATTAAAAAAATAAATTGAGTCGATGGTAATTGGCGATGATGATTTTTCTGAGCCAAAATGTAAATTTTAACAATTATGTTATAATTTAGTTTCTTGTTTTAAATTCTGAGTTTATATAACTGTTTAGTAATATTATCAAGACGGATTATTGGATTGTGGTTATATTGCAATGTTAATTGTGTTGGTTGTGTCGGTTGTATCCCGACTAGCAGTCACCCGTATAAAGGGGATGCCGTCAAAATTTTCTAAAAATCTTAAATAATTTCTTTGTATATATATATGTGCATATAATTACACAATTTGATCAAGGTGTGGGGTTATTTACCTTATTATCTGTTTAGCTGCTTTTGCGAGAAACGATTGTTGGCTATAATTAAATATCTATATTTGAAGCTTAATAATTATTGATGTATGATTAAATAAATGAAAATTAGGAGATTATTCGCGGGGGTAGATTAAGTTAAATTTTGATATTGATTAGCGAATATTGAGTAGAATTCTAAAATAGTGTTATATTGTGTGTAGATCCCAAGGATAAAGGGAAAGCTAAAGTCGAGGACGTAGGAACTCTCCGAATTCTGTGATTTCCTGGTTAAGGCAAGTAAACCACTTCACTTATATTTCCAGTGAATTATGACTATCATATCTTGATTCTTATGCTCGTTTGATTTATCCTTGATATAACTGTTCTGTTAATTTCCATTAATTTCGAATATTCAATTTTTATACCCAAATCGATTATATTGTTTTTGTTGATCCTTTTAGTGGCTTGACTTAAATCAATACCCTTTTTTCTATATCGAACTTTTCGATATCTAATTCAGAAATTACCCGACCTTATTTTACTTTGTGAGATTTGAGATGTTGACCTGGAACAAAAGTGTCCAGGGTGCTTGGCAGTTGAGGTGGTCGATTGTTCCGACACCTGATGTCTAGTTAAGATTGGACTGTTAGTTTTTTTTTAAAATGTGGACCGTAAGGGTCGGACCAGATTCGTGGTCAGAAATTATTAAGGCCAATGTGTGCCGTGGATCCATTAAGGACATTGTTGTGTGCGTTTGTCCGAGGTTAGTGCGTGACTGATCAGCAGCCTAACCTTATGATTGTTTTTATTTATAAAATGCATAATAGTCCAATCCACTCCTATTTTATGACTCAGATAAAAGACATATCTATCAGTTGAGCTTTCAATATTGTGATTACTAGTCCTTGATAGACCTGCTGTTTTTAATTCAGTTATATTTATAAATTATATATTTGCTGAGCATTCTTAGCTCACTTGCTTGCTAATCCTGTTTCTTCAGATAAACACGAAGATGTCTAGGAGGAGTGGACCGTCAGGTCGGAGCAGCCATAGGGGCAGTCAGAGAGTTGAGGTGGTGGGATGGGTAGACAGCTTATAACCTTATTTCTTATCATTTCTGTGTCGGTTAGACAGATTAATTAATTTATGGAGTTGTATATTATTTTTATTCAGAACTTGGGTTGTAATAGTTAATTAGTAGTTGTTTCATACCGTGACCTGTGAGCGGTCTTCGCTAGTCAGAGTTTATGTTTCTTTATAAATTTTGCTATTATTATGCCTGTGAGCAGGTTTGGTTATAGTTGGTTTGGTTTGGTTGATTTGGACAGGTGGTTAGTCCTATTTACGAACACATCATGCCGAATTTTCTAAAATTTCTTCTATATTAATGTTTAATTAATTATAAAAGTATATAATTCCAATATTGATAAGTGAGGGTGTTACAAGTTGGTATCATAGCTACAGGTCGCAGTCACTGAAACAATTAGGTGGGAAGTCGGGGAAGAGTAATAGGAAAGGTTAGGATCGTTTTGCGAGAGATAGAACATCTAATTATAAGGTATTTATGTACTACATGCACCTGTTTCTAGTTCTGATTCTGACCCGTCAGAGGATCCAGTTGAGGCGGACCCTATACCACAGCCAGCGCCATTGAGATCCGTGTCCTCACGCGTTGTTTCGTAGAGCTCGGTGAATGGGCCACTATATCAGTTTACTCAGCCCCCTGTTCCATACCATGAGTACCAGAGGGTGGGTGCAGAGCGAGATTTTCTGTTTGGACAGCTAGCTGAGGTTAGAGCTCTACAGGAGACATAGGCACAGATGGCTAGGGAGCGAGCCCGAGCAGTGGAGGAGTTGGGACAGATCCGGATGCGGCTACGGGTGATGAGGACTATTATCCAAACGCGGACTCAGCATGCGTCCGATGATGAGTTTTCAGCCATTGCACTCCATGTGACGTTGGCATCTGTGGTGAGTGAGCTAGATGACATTCTCGGACCAGATCAGTAGACAAGGATTAGTTGGTTAGTGGAGCTGTGGGTGGGATTTTATATGTCGTAGCGTAGTGATTCCATCCTGACGCATGGTACATAGATGCATAGTATGGTAGCAGCAGGGTTTGCAGTGCAACCAGTTTTGTAGTAGATATATGTTGTACTGTGACTAGATGCTAGCAGTTTCCACTTTTAGTGTTATGTTGTACCTTTATCGAAGCGTTGTTTTTACGCTTGATAATCCCTTTCTGCAAAACTGCGTTAAATTCCTTTCACCTTGTTATTTATTTTTAAGCATCATATTTACCTTTCAGCATTGAATTTATTTTCAGCACTGCTTCTTTTTCTAGTACTGCATTTACCTTCAGTACCATATTTAATTTCAGCATTATGTTTATTGTTCTGTTAATGCATCTATTAGATATTCATGAATACCTTGCATAGCTTTGATTTTTATATTCTGTTATACCTTGTAAACCAATTGCTGACCCGAGTAATGGCTGAGAACCTTGAATTATATTTCAATAGTATATTCACTGTTGGCTTAAATTAGATTCTTTTGATATATTGACTCTTGAATCTGAACCTAATGATTGCCCGTTGATTTCAGAAATATGCCTCCAAGAAAGAAGAAACAAAATACTCGAACCTCCAATCAAGGTGAACAAGCCAACCCACCTCCTGTAGGTCAAATAAACCCTGCTTTGGCTCAAATATTGCAGACCCTTGTTCAGCAAACTGCTACTCTAGCACAGCAACAGTTACAGCAGCAGCTGTTGGCTCAGCAACAACAGCAACAACAGCAACAGCAACAGCAGCAACAACAACCCGTTCCTCCGGTAGTCACCTTTAAGTCCTTCCAGGCAGTTAAGCCTCCCAAATTTAAAGGAACGGCGGACCCAGTAGAGGCGAGATCTTGGCTGAAAGAGATGGAAAAGGCTATTGAACTGGTGGGAGTCCCAGCAAATAAAAAGACTGAATATGTAAGTTACTTCCTGAAGAATGAAGCCACTTATTGGTGGGAGTCGGTAAAGATGCTGGAAGCTATGGAAGTGATTCCTTGGGAAAGGTTTACAGAGTTGTTCTTAGAAAAGTATTTCCCATACTACATGAAAGATCAAATGGAGATGAAGTTCTTAGAGTTGAAACAGGGAAGTATGTCAGTGACAGAGTATGAAACAAAGTTTACTGAACTAGCTAGGTTTGCTCCGGCTTATGTAGACACGGAGAGGAAGAAGGCAAAGAGGTTTCAACAAGGGTTGAAACCATGGATTCGTAGTAAGCTAGCAGTTTTGGAACTGGATACTTATGCAGCTATGGTGCAGAAGGCCATGATAGCCGAAGGAGAAAGTGAATTGTACTTTAAGGAAAAAGAGGGAAAGAAAAGAAAAGCTGGGTCAATGGAAGGACGACAAGTTCAAGGCAGCTCTCAGAGTGTGCCCAATAAAAAGCCAGGGTTTCAGTTAGGAAAGAATGGGAACTCTAAGAAACCGGGATCGGGGAATGGAGGGCAAGGAAATAGTCCTCAAGATTCAAATCAACAGAAACTGGTTAGGCCACCCTTGGCAGAGTGCAAGACTTGTGGAAAGAGGCATCCAGGAGTGTGTGCAAAGTTGAAGGTGACGTGCTACAAGTGTAATCAGAAAGGTCACTATGCTCGAGAGTGCAAGGTAGGGATTGTATGTCACCGTTGTGGGAAACCAGGGCATGTAATGAGAGACTGTAAAGTACCTGTGGTGAAACCTCCGGTTCTGGCTAACCCAATGCTTCAAGCGATTGAGGCACCCCCAACAGCAAATGTCAGACCAGTGGCTAGGACCTTCAATATGACTATGAATGAAGCTATTAAGAATTCTGATGTGGTAGCAGGTACGCTCCCTGTAAATTCTATTCAAGCTAAAGTATTAATTGATTCCGGAGCTACGAAATCCTTTATATCTAAAGAATTTGTTCAAAGGTTAAATTGTGAGATATGCATGTTACATGAGGCTATAGTTATAGAAATAGCTAATTCAGAACGAATTCCAGTTACTCAATTATGTCCTCGTTGTAAGATTGATATCTCAGGGCATTGCTTTTACGCTAATTTGATACCCTTCCAGTTAGGTGAATTTGATGTCATTCTAGGAATGGATTGGTTAACAGAGAATAATGCACAAATTGACTTTAAGAACAAAAAGGTGATACTTAAGCCCTCCGATAATGTAGAAGTTATCTTTAGGGGTCAGAGACAGACTAGGAGATTTTTAACGATCATGCAAACAAAGAGGTTGTTGAGGCAGGGATGTGAGGGCTACATGGCTTATGTTATGGACACTAGACAAGAAATACCTAAGATAGAATAAATACCAGTGGTGAGTGAATTTCCCGATGTTTTTCCAGATGAACTCCCAGGGTTACCTCCAGATAGGGAAATAGAATTTACCATAGACTTAGCGCCAGGAACCGAACCCGTGTCGAAAGCTCCATATCGTATGGCACCTGTAGAGATGAAATAATTGGCAGCTCGGTTGCAAGATCTTTTGGAGAAAGGTATTATTAGACCTAGTGTTTTGCCGTGGGGAGCTCCGGTATTATTTGTAAAGAAGAATGATGGAAGTATGAGATTGTGTATCGATTATCGGGAACTAAATAAGTTGACCATCAAGAATAAATACCCTTTACCGAGAATTGACGATCTGTTTGACCAGTTGAAGGGAGCGACTTGTTTTTCCAAAATTGATCTATGATCAGGGTATTTTCAGTTGAAGATTAGGTCGGAAGATGTTCCAAAGACAGCGTTTCGGACTAGATATTGGCATTATGAATTTTTGGTGATGGCGTTTGGGTTAACCAATGCACCGGCGACGTTCATGGATTTAATGAATAGGGTCTTTAAGAAATATTTGGATAAGTTTGTGATTGTGTTTATAGATGATATTTTGATATACTCAAAGACTGAGAAGAACATGCAGGGCATTTAAGGATAGCTTTGGAAACGTTGAGAAAAGAGAAATTATACGCAAAATTTTCTAAGTGTGAGTTTTGGTTGAAAGAAGTGCAGTTTTTAGGGCATGTCATTAGCAGCGAAGGGATTAAAGTTGATCCTGCTAACATTGAAGCTGTGATGAATTGGGAGAGACCCAAGACACCTACAGAAGTTCGAAGTTTCTTAGGATTGGTGGGATATTATCGAAGATTTGTTCAAGACTTTTCGAAGATAACCACCCCACTGGCAAAGTTGATAAGGAAGAATGAAAAGTTTGTGTGGAATGAGAGGTGTGAAGAAAGTTTCCAAGAATTGAAAAAGAGATTGGTGACTGCACCTATATTGACACTTCCAGACGAAAAAGGAAATTTTGTGATCTACAGTGATGCATCTCACAAAGGTTTAGGATGTGTACTAATGCAGCACAGTAAGGTAATTTCTTACGCTTCGAGACAATTGAAACCTCACGAGCAGAAATATCCTACTCATGACTTAGAATTAGCCGTGATTGTTTTCGCCTTGAAGATTTGGAGACATTATTTGTACGGGGAAAAATGCGAAATTTACACGAACCATAAGAGTTTAAAGTATATTTTCACCCCAAAAGACTTAAACATGAGGCAGAGGAGATGGTTAGAATTGCTCAAGGATTATGATTGTACAATTAACTATCACCCCGGGAAAGCGAATGTGGTGGCTGACGCTCTAAGTAGAAAGGAGAAAATTAACATGTTTACACTACCTGAGGAGTTATATAGAGAATTTGAGAAATTAGATATAGAAGTCTGCGTGCCTACAAGCAGTACAGATAAGGGCTACACTATGACGTTTCAGCCCGAGTTGTTAGAGAAGATTCGCAGATGCCATGAGGAAGTCATGAAAGGAGATGTTAACAAGTTAACAGGTGAGGAAATATGCACTCAAGTAGATGACAGTGGAATATTGAGATTTTCTTCACGCATTTGGATACCGAATGTGACAGAGTTGAAGAATGAAATTCTACAGGAAGCCCACAGTTCTAAATATTCGATTCATCCTGGAAGTACGAAGATGTATCGAGATTTGAAAAGAAACTTCTGGTGGCCGGATATGAAGAGAGATATTGCCGAATGGGTGAGTAAGTGTTTAACCTGTCAGAAAGTAAAAGCTGAAAATCAGAGACCAAGTGGGATGCTACAACCATTAGAAATTCCCGAGTGGAAATGGGAACATATTGCGATGGATTTTGTGGTAGGTTTGCCGAGGACGAGAGCTAATCATGATGCTATCTGGGTAATTGTTGATCGATTAACGAAATTTGCACACTTCCTTCCGAAAATGAGAGGTTTTCAGTAGACAAATTGGTTCATCTATACATAAAAGAGATTGTGGTGCGACATGGAGTTCCAGAATCAATAGTCTCAGATCGAGATCCAAGATTTAATTCGAGATTCTGGAGAAGTTTTCAAGAATGTTTGGGCATTGAATTAAAAATGAGTACTGCTTATCATCCTCAGATGGACGGTCAGAGTGAAAGAACGATTCAAACAATTGAAGACATGCTCCGAGTTTGTGCACTGGATTTCGCGGGAAGTTGGGATGAACACTTGCCATTAGTGGAATTTTCATACAACAATAGTTTTCATGCTAGCATTGGTATGCCACCGTATGAAGCATTATATGGGCGGAAGTGTCGATCTCCAGTATACTAGGAAGAAGTTGGCGAGCGAAAGATACTCGGACCAGAATTAGTACAGCAAACCAAGGAAGTAATTCAACTTATTCAGAAACGGTTAGTGACAGCTCAGAACCGACAGAAGATGTGCGCTGATTTGGCCAGAAAGAATATGGAGTTCGAAGAAGGAGAACAAGTTTTGTTGAAAGTATCTCCGTGGAAGGGGTTAGTAAGATTTGGTAAGAAGGGAAAATTAAGTCCAAGATTTGTCGGGCCTTTTGAGGTATTGAAGAAGGTTGGAAAAGTTGCCTACGAGTTAGCCTTACCGCCTCACATGCAGCATATTCACAACGTGTTCCATGTATCAATGCTTAAGAAATACCACCCGGACTCTAAACATGTCATTGAATATGAGCCAATAGAGATCCAGCCAGATTTATCTTATGTGGAACAACCCATCAAGATATTAGATCGTAAAGAGAAAGTCCTACGAACTAAGACAATACCTATAGTAAAAGTTTTGTGGAGAAACCCCAGAGTGGAAGAATCAACTTGGGAGCTTGAAAGCGACATGCTTGAGAATTATCCTCATTTATTCACTTAGGTGAGATTCTTGGGACAGAATCCTTTTAAGGGGGGAAGGGTATAACGCCTTAGAATTTTTTTACTAATAATAATTATTTATTATTAAATGTGAATTATGTGGCGTATAAATTGTCGAGGAGGTAAAGTATGTGTGGTATAATATTTGTGGGCTTAATGGATGATTTATATGTGATGTGTAAGCCCGAATATTTTTAATTATATTTTTGGGAATTTATTTCCTATTTAATTGTGTTATATTTACCTTCTATGAATTTTATAAAATCCTCGGGATTAGCAGAAATCCTGAAATCTTTTTCATTATTAACTTTATTAGTTTATATGACTTTTAAAAATATTTGATGAATTATTTTTGGTTTTAAGAATTTTAAAATGATTTTATGAATTATTTTTCCATTCTATGGATTTAATCTTGTAAAATTCATATTTACTTCGGTTTTAATCCTAAAAATATTTTAAAAATATGTGGGTGATCGTAATTTTACATTCTTCATTTTAAAATTTTAAAATTTAATGTCCTACCCATTTTTATATTTGATGTCGATTTTAGGAAAGGTTCTATTTATTTTTCAGAAATGTATGATTATTAAATCACTTTATTTTCCATTCTTTTTCCCCCAAATCCTTTATAACCTCAAATCCCTAAATTGAAATCTCAGTTGGGCCTGGTAGTCTCTCGTTTATTCTGGAAAAGTCTCACGACCACTCTCTCTCAAGGTCCTCATTTATCTCCTTTTTAATCTCTCAAAATCTTCCCTCTCCCCGTTAGTTTTTCCTCCTCTCTTCAATTCGTTGTGTTCCCCTGTCTGTAATCACTGTTTGTGTGTGTGTATACCCGAGATATACGGGTTCTTGACTCGCAAATTGTGTGAAGGTAGTTGTTAAGGTTGTGGGGAAATTGTTCACCATTTTCCCTGTTCTTGTTTCATTCCCCTTGTTCGTATTATTATATATTCGGTACTGTGTGCTACGTATCTGGGTAGGTGGGAGTGTGCAGTGGCGTGTCTATGTTAAGGCAAGAGTGTTAAGTTCGGGTGTGTGCGTTTGAGGCCATGTGTGTGTGCCGTTGTTTGTCATGGATTTCGACTTTCTTGATGGTCAATACAGCAAGAAAAAATTACCCTGTTTCTCTCCTTGGTTCACCTCTGTACAACCGTGCTCTTGTTGTAAATGTTACTTGTGTGTACGGTTGGGTTGTGTTAGTGGGATTTTAGTATATGGTTCGAATTTTTGTGCGGTTATGGTTCGTGCTGACTGAATTTATCGATGCTGTTACATCTTATATAGTTCGATTTTTGTGACTATTAAATTGGTTTTGTTACTGATTTGGTAATGTTGCAATTATGGAATTGTAATTATTCGAAGATTTAATGATGATTACAGTCAGAGCCCTATTGGATTATTTACTGAAATTATAATTGTTTCTACAACAAATTGTGTAGAGTCTCGTGATTGGAAACCCGAAAACGGGTACCTCCGAGACTTTGCCCCATCGACAATGATATTAAAAAAATAAATTGAGTCGATGGTAATTGGCGATGATGATTTTTCTGAGCCAAAATGTAAATTTTAACAATTATGTTATAATTTAATTTCTTGTTTTAAATTCTGAGTTTATATAACTGTTTAGTAATATTA
Organism: Saposhnikovia divaricata; assembly: GCA_036435485.1. Taxonomy (NCBI): domain Eukaryota; kingdom Viridiplantae; phylum Streptophyta; class Magnoliopsida; order Apiales; family Apiaceae; genus Saposhnikovia; species Saposhnikovia divaricata. The sequence continues at coordinate 86,427,323 of CM071597.1, read as the reverse complement.
TCAAGACGGATTATTGGATTGTGGTTATATTGCAATGTTAATTGTGTTGGTTGTGTCGGTTGTATCCTGACTGGCAGTCACCCGTATAAAGGGGATGCCGTCAAAATTTTGTAAAAATCTTAAATAATTTCTTTATATATATATATATATATATATATATGCATATAATTACACAATATGATCAAGGTCTGGGGTTATTTACATTATTATCTATTTAGCTGCTTTTGTGAGAAACGATTGTTGGCTATAATTAAATATCTATATTTGAAGCTTATTAATTATTGATGTATGATTAAATAAATGAAAATTGGGAGGTTATTCGCGGGGGTAGATTAAGTTAAATTTTGATATTGATTAGCGAATATTGAGTAGAATTCTAAAATAGTGTTATATTGTGTGTAGATCCCAAGGATAAAGGGAAAGCTAAAGTTGAGGACGTAGGAACTCTCCGAATTCTGTGATTTCCTGGTTAAGACAAGTAAACCACTTCACTTATATTTCCAGTGAATTATGACTATCATATCTTGATTCTTATGCTCGTTTGATTTATCCTTGATATAACTGTTCTGTTAATTTCCATTAATTTCGAATATTCAATTGTTATACCCCAAATCGATTATATTGTTTTCGTTGATCCTTTTAGTGGCTTGACTTAAATCAATACCCCTTTTTCTATATCGAACTTGTCGATATCTAATTCAGAAATTACCCGACCTTATTTTACTTTGTGAGATTTGAGATGTTGACCTGGAACAAAAGTGTCCAAGGTGCTTGGCAGTTGAGGTGGTCGATTGTTCCGACACCTGATGTCTAGTTAGGATTGGACTGTTAGTTTTTTTTTTAAATGTGGACCGTAAGGGTCGGACCAGATTCGTGGTCAGAAATTATTAAGGCCAATGTGTGCCGTGGATCCATTAAGGACATTGCTGTGTGCATTTGTCCGGGGTTAGTGCGTGACTGATCAGCAGCCTAACCTAATGATTTTTTTTATTTATAAAATGCATAATAGTCCAATCCACTCCTATTTTATGACTCAGATAAAAGACATATCTATCAGTTGAGCTTTCAATATTGTGATTACTAGTCCTTGATAGACCTGCTGTTTTTAATTCAGTTATGTTTATAAATTATATATTTGCTGAGCATTCTTAGCTCACTTGCTTGCTAATCCTGTTTCTTCAGCTAAACACGAAGATGTCTAGGAGGAGTGGACCGTCAGGTCGGGGCAGCCATAGGGGCAGTCAGAGAGTTGAGGTGGTGGGATGGGTAGACAGCTTATAACCTTATTTCTTATCATTTCTGTGTCGGTTAGACAGATTAATTAATTTATGGAGTTGTATATTATTTTAATTCAGAACTTGGGTTGTAATAGTTAATTAGTAGTTGTTTCATACTGTGACCTGTGAGCGGTCTTGGCTAGTCAGAGTTTATGTTTCTTTATAAATTTTGCTATTATTATGCCTGTGAGCAGGTTTGGTTAAAGTTGGTTTGGTTTGGTTGATTTGGACAGGTGGTTAGTCCTATTTACGAACACATCATGCCGAATTTTCTAAAATTTCTTCTATATTAATGTTTAATTAATTATAAAAGTATATAATTCCAATATTGATAAGTGAGGGTGTTACAGTTTGCACAAGGGAGGTTTGTTGGTCGGAGTAAAAGGGGAGATGGTTGTTAATGGCGGCACGATGGCTACGCGAGTTGAAGGAGGGCGGAGGAGGTGTGATGAACGGAGGTGAATGAAAGAGGAGGAAGAAGGTGGGGTGGGAGAGGAGATGAGAGGCAGGAGATGGGGTGAAAGAAGGAGGAGGGGAGGAACGATGTTGGTGAAGTGAAAGGGAGAATGGGAGGACGCGACGGAAGAAGAACAGAGGTGGGTGGAAGTGGTTGAACGAGAAGGGCGGTGGATAGAGGTAGGTAAGAATGGAGGAGATGGGTGTGGCGATGGAAAATTCAAAGGGAAGTGGTGAATGCGAGTTAGTAGGTAGTGTTGTAATGGGTTGAAGGGAGAAGGGGCTAGGCGGTGGTGGAGATTAGTTGTTGGCCGAAGAAGGCGGTGGACGGAGTAGGAGCGGGATGGTAGAGAGATAAAAGGAAAGAAGTAGAGTTAGGATGGTGGATGTTTTTATTAATTTTTTAATAAAAATTTAATTAAAAATTCAATTTTTTTAAATTCAAATTTTTTTTATTAAATCCAAAATTTAATTAATCAATTAATTTATTAATTAACTTATTTATTTATAAAATTTAAATTGAAATTTATTAATTAGTAATTAGATTTTTTACACATGAAAATGAACCAGTTTTTTTAACTATTTCGGGTTACAAGTCTGTTTGGCAGCTGATTTGTCAAATGTGAGGAGGGAGAAAAGTCTATGTGATAGCTTATGGGTACAAAATTAACGGGTCTTCGTTAGAAGTCAACAAAAGTTAACAAACGTGCAAGCTTTTAATAGTTTAGTTATGAGATTGCAAGGTTTAATTAGTCTGATGACGTTAATGCAAGTTTTTTGAGTTCAATTATCCACTTGCAAGTTGAGGCTCAATTCAGTTATGAATTTGTCTATTAACCCATAATGAAATAATGTACATTATGCTTGGTTGTGTATTATGGGGTGTTTGGGGGAACTTTTTTTTTCAGAATAAGTCAACGTATTTTAAGACAACGTTAGAGATTCCTAACTTTTTTCTGAAAAAAGTTAACTTTTTTTTTTTTGCAACTTATAGAATTTCAAACATATAGTAAATACTTGTATAAAAGAAAATTATCAAAATATAAATTTTTCACCTAAAAATAAGTTCATTAGGACTTAAAAAAAGCTGTACCAAACAGGCTCTATATCTGCTAACTCATGTTCTTTTTAACCTTTAACTTATATTCTCCTTAGCCTTTAAGTTATGGTATAGTGGCAATGGTTTAATTATGCGGATATTGTTTATTTTAACTTCCTAGCTAGATTAATTTATTTATGTAGGTACTAATTATGGATTATTGCAATTTGAAATTTAACACTGTATAAAGATAATATTTTATTTGGTTTACAGAAAAATTTGTGGGAACGGCTAAAAGAAAATGACATTATATATTTGAACTTCGGCTATTCGGCACTATCCGTAAACAAAAAGAAAGATCACCTATTTTTCTCTCAAGTAAAATTAACTTAGTACTACTATATACCATATACCCTTTAAACTTGTCTTCAGTTGCCACTGCATTTTTATTCTTGCAACTATGTAGGAGTATGTCGTATGACTTGGTAATAGTTTAAATTTTTATCCAAGTAATAGTTCAAATATGCTTTACTAATCAACTAAATAGTATTTTTCTATTATGAATTCATAAACTTCTACCTTTATTCAAACTGAAAACTTTCATAAACATTGTTAAGAAATATAAGATAGAGTTTCAAGAACTTGTGATTCTTTTTCATTCATTTGTTCTCCCTTCTACAATGATCCTCCTTTTTCATTTATAGCCAAACTAGTGCTAACAACCTTGTCACTAGTGTTGACCTACGAGATGAGACAAAAGAGCTTTAACAGAAAGACAAACACGATAGACAGACAGACAGACAGTACTGCATAACAGACAAACATAGAAGACTTTGACACATTAATTAGGAGATAGGCTTTGATGAGTCTTTTCTTTCAATACTTCCCCTCAAGCTGGGAGGAAGGATTCTGAACTCCTAGCTTGGATAGAAGTTCTTGTGCTGCTCAACTGATAGGATCTTTGTAAAAACATCTGCCACCTATTCTGATGTCTTGACATAGGAAGGATTAACCGTGCCATCTTTAACTTTGTCTCTAATAAAGTGGCAATCAATTTCAACATGTTTAGTTCGCTCATGCTGAACAGGATTGGCTGCAATTGCTAATGCAGCTTGATTATCACACAGAAGATCAGTTGAGCCCAATAATTTGAGACCTAAATCATTTAGGAGTTACTTGATCCAAATTAATCCACAGATGGTCATGCCCATAGACCTGTATTCTGCCTCTGCTGTTGACCTGGCCACAACCCCTTGCTTCTTAGCCTTCCAAGAGATAGGAGAGTCTCCCAGAAATATACAAAAACCTGTTGTAGATTTTCTAGTGATGGGACAACCAGCCCAATCACTATCACAGTATGTTGTAAGATTTGCTGCAGATTGGGATGCAAGAAGAATACCCTGAGAGCTAGAGCCAAATAAATACCTTAAGACCCTTTTTGCTGCTTGAAAATGAATGGAGGTGGGAGCCTTCATGAATTGACTCAATGTATGAACCGTGTAGGCTATGTCTGGTCTGGTAATAGTCATGTATATGAGCTTCCCTATCAACCTTTGGTAGTCCTCTGGATGTTCCATAACAGAACCAGTTTTTTGAGTAAGTTTAGTATGGGCGTCCATTGGTAGTCTGAGAGATTTGCATCCTTCTAATCCATACTCCTTCATAATGTCTGTGAGATATTTCTTCTGAGACATGAAGATTCCAGCTTGATTTCTATCTACTTCAATTCCTAAGAAGTACTTCAGCTCATACATATCTTTCATGTGGAATTGAGTTTTCAGAAATTCCTTTGCTTTTATGATTACTTCTAGGTTACTTCATGTGATCATAAGATCATCCACATAAGCTAAGATTGCCACAAATCCTTCTTCTCCATTGTGAGTGAACAAAGAGTAATCAGTTTTGGATTGATTTTATCCATTTTCTATAAAACCTGTACTGAGCTTTGCTGACAACTCTCTAGGAGCTTGCTTAAGCCCATATAGAACTTTAACTAGCTTGCACACCATATTTGGAGAATTGGCTACCACTTCTCCTTCAAATTTCTTTCCAAACCTAAAGCCCTTACCAAGATACCCTGGAGGTAGTTTCATGTAGACTATTTCCTTTATACTTCCATGTAAAAAGGCATTCTTTACATCCATTTGATGTACATGCCATCCTTGCATTGCTGCAAACAGCCAACAGAGATCTCACTGTAGTCATTTTTGCTACAGGAGCAAAAGTCTCCTTGTAGTCCACTCCATATTTCTCCCTATTCCCCAAAACCACCAATCTTGACTTGTATCTTTCAATTTTTCCAGTCTTTGGATTATACTTGGTGGTGTACAGCCATTTACATCCAATAGATTGTTTTCCTTTAGGCAGCTCAGTTATTTCCCAAGTGTTGTTTTCTTCAAGAGCATCCAGTTCCTCATTCATAGCTTCTTGCCAATGCTTGTACTTCATTGCTTCCTTTTGAGTTCTTATCAGACATAGTTTATTTTCTAAGCTGATTGATTATACTTTCCACTGGCTCATTTATGAGATAGTACAATCCATTTTTCATTCTTCCTATCCCTTTGACAATTTTAGACTCTGTATCCTCAATAACATAATGTTCTGGATAGAACATTATCTTGCATTTTGAGTCTTTTGACAGTTTGTTCACAGAGAGTAAGTTATGCTTGAATGTAGGCACAAACAAAACATTTTCTAGCATTAGAGTGTTCCCTAACTTAACATTGCCAGAGTGAGTAATCTTAGTTGTCTGACCAGTTGGAAGGTTGATTTTAGAGTCATTCTTAGTTTCAACAACATTAAACATACTATCAACACATCCAATCATATGATCATATGCTCCAGAGTCAATTATACACTCATTGGCCACAGAATCAGCATAGTAGCAAGAAACTACCTGCATCTGATTCTCAAATTCATCATCTGTATCAGTTGTTCCTTGCCTTGACTGATTTGGAAGCATTCTGAGAAGTGCCTCTATTTGCTGCATAGAGAACTGACTGGTGGTGCTTCCATTTGACTCACTTTGGGCACTACTTTGAACATTTGCTGCAGTCCTTGTATTTCCAGGTCTGTTCTTACTCCACTTAGAATTTCCTATGTAATTTTTACCTTTTCCTTTATGAGGCGGTTGTTTAGCTTCAGCATGCCAGCTGGGATATCCAACAACACTCCAACATTTATCTCCTGTGTGTCCTGGCTTCCCACAAGCAGTACAAGCTCCCCCTATCCCTTTACTGAACATGGCTAAGGTCTCAGGCTCTTCTTTAATGTTGCCAAGCAAGTTTATTTGTGCTTCTTCTTGCTCCAAGAAACCACATGCTGTTTCAACAAGGGGTAATACTTCCATCATAAGGAGCTGGCTTCTCTGGGCTCCATATGCATCATCAAGCCCATTCAAGAATTGAAATAGCTTCTGTTACTCCTTCTGTTTTTCTAGAACATTTAAGAATGCTGTTACTTCAGCTGCTGTTGATGAGATAGGAGGTAGAGTATTGATTGACTCTAATTCTTCCCAGATTGCCTTCATTTGAGTATAGTATTCACTGACAGATCTTGTTGATTGTTTGGTCTCATACAACTCTTTATTGAGTTTGTATTTTCTGGATCCATTTGTAAGTGAATATCTCTTTTCTAATTGAGTCCAGATCTGATGAGCATTATCCACAAACATGATGATTTTTTAATGGACTCAGAGACAGCTCCCAGAATCCAAGAGATTATCATGCTGTTACATGTCTCCCATGCCTCTGCTTTCACTGCATCACTCTCTTTCTTTATTGTTCCCTTGACAAACCCTAATTTTCTTTTAGATGCTAAAGCTATCTCCATAGATCTCTTCCATGACCTGAAGTTGGATGATCCTTGAAGTTTCTCCACCACCTGGAAACTGCTTCCATATGAGGGATGCAGATAAAGAGGGCTATTTGTATCTATTTTTGTTGCCATGATATTAATCCACACTCAAGAACTATTTTCGATCTAAAGTGTTTTCAAACCAATGACACTCACTAGGCTAAATTATTGAGCCTCAAGCTCTGATACCATGAAAACTTTCATAAACATTGTTAAGATATATAAGATAGAGTTTCAAGAACTTGTGATTCTTTCTCTTTCATTTGTTCTCCCTTCTACAATGATCCTCCTTTTTCATTTATAGCCAAACTAGTGCCAACAACCTTGTCACTAGTGTTGACCTACGAGAGGAGACAAAAGAGCTTTAACGGAAAGACAAACACGATAGACAGACAGATAGTACTGCATAACCGACAAACATAGAAGACTTTGACACATTAATTAGGAGACAAGCTTTGATGAGTCTTTTCTTTCAATACAAACAGTGAATCCTAGGCTTCCATAAATAAACCATGCCTAGGGTACATACTAAGCTATCGAATTCCAAGCAGTTGAGGAAAGGAAAAAAAAGAATCATAATCATGTTTAATATTTCTGGAGATATGCTTTGGGAACCTTACAACAGTGCACGTACTCAGTTTTATGGTACAATTAGAATAACTCCTCAAATCGCAAGCAGTAAGAGATAGAAGAAACAAAATATATGTATGCGTAACATCCTGCTCCTCCTGCCCTCCAACTTTGTCGAAGAGGCATTTTATAATACTTTAGGTCCATTCCCTACACCAGCAGCAGCACCTGCTATAAAACCACCAAATGAGGCATTTACCTTTATAAGACATTGAAGAAGGTCGTCCATATGTAATTTATTGAGTTATTATTAATAAGTCAAGCTGAATATTCCCGTTATATTTAAAACTTCACCGTAGGGGGTACAAACAAGGAAGAGATATTGAAAATCAAATGCAACTAATTGGCCAGATGCAATCTAAACATTTCAACGTCAAATCTTTGTCTTTTCTCCGGATCCAAGAGTAAAAGCGGACTCCAGTTCCAACAAAGAGTAATCAGACTTACCTGATCCTTCTCCCTTCCTATATCTATGCATCCGGTAACTTGGAAAGGAGAAAATCCTAGAAATCAAACAAATGGGAAATCTTAACACAAAACCATTCATCTGAAAGTTGAGAACATTAGTTAATAAATAATGGATGAATCAAACAAGAGAGTCTAAGATAGTCGATTAAATATACAGGTTGTGTATGGACTCTGGTACCAAGCAAAGTTTAAGCTCTTCTCCATGCTTATTCAAGTCCCAAGGTTGCATCTACTAGAATAAAGAAGACAACACTATTAGATCCCAGGGTCTTCCTTCCAAACTAGAAATGAACTTATTCTATCCACTTATTTTCTGTCACAAAATTGGAAATGAAATGTTGCATTGCATCATACTTGTCAGTATCACCTCTTTTTGAGTTTGTAGGTCTATTTCCTATAGAATTCACACTCATGAGTTTTACACAAAGTCCATTTCATGACTCTAGAGAAGAAAGTTAAACTATATGTTTAATACAGATCAGATATATTTTTACTAGACAAAAAAAATTCCATGTACAGTTCATTATCAATGATGCCTATGCTTATTGCAATTAGCTAGTCTTTCTTTCGTGTTTTTAACATGACTTGATTCTTAAGAAGTTTGCACATTTCATTTTTTACATCGAACATGTTGATAACTTGATATATAATTAAGTTCCTTTTAATCATAAGGGAAGAGAAAGATTAAATATATTGTTTAAATCAATCTCACTAATAGTTGAATTAAACTTGCATTTGAACACAAAATACAACAATAACAACATAAAAAATGTACTAAAATGTGAAAACCAACTATATCCAATCAAATACAAATAAAGCGCAGATCATATATTTTTCCAAACAACAAACTCAATTAAAGATCGTTGTTACAATTTATTTATGCCAAGCGCGGTCAATTTCTGCTTGAGTTATCATGTCGTAAAGAATTGTTTGACAGGTTTCAAGCTCACAAATTCTCAACATTACCTCCAGAAATTTCTTCTTGTACTCTATTGTCAGATCTTTCATTATATCATCATACATTCGATTCACTTTCTTGAGTTCTTCCATCACTCCACTCCGAATAGTGTCCACCCCATACTAATGTAAAACTTCAATTACTTTTAGCACCTTAGCCCGCACACTTGTTTTCTTCTCTGTGTGCAAATCTTGATTTTCATCCAATTCCAAAAATTCATCGAACAAAGTTGATATTTCTTTTGCTTGCTTTATCTCTTGTTGATTTCCAATTTCCTTTGTCTGCAACAATTCACATTGCTTGCAGTACACTCTGTCACCTCCTTCATTACCTATTTTCTTGAAAATAGTTCTTTCACGTGTTTCAATTCGTAATATTTACTTCAGGTGTTTCTTCTGATAATCTACTATTGGGTATTTTATTTGACTTCCAACAGTGTCGACTTTCCATTTGTCTTGTATGATTTTATATGCTTCCGAAACTTCAGACCTTAAAGTTGAATTTCCTTCCCAATCCTTGTCTTCAATAAATTCCATGAAGGTAAACAATAATGACAATACTAATAGTTCATTATCGATTTCTTGATTATACATATCTTTAAATAGTTGTACCATTTCTTCACCCACAGTGTTCTCTTAAAATTTTGAATGGACTCGGTCCCTTGCTGATAATTATCCTCATTTTCTTGCATCACTTCATTACTTGTGGTTCTCATAGCATATTGAAAATGCTTGATCAATTGTTGATAGATATCTTCATTTGCTTGCACCACTTCGTTATTTGTGGTTCGCGTATCATGTTGAATATGCTCGATGCCTTGCTGATATATATCTTCCATTTGTTTGAACCACTTCATTATTCATGGTTCTCATAGCATATAAAATATGTAAATCCCTTAATGTTATGTATCTTCATTTGCTTGCACCATTATATTATTCATGGTTCTCATAGCATATTGAATGTGCTCGATCCCTTGCTGATAATTATTTCATTTTCCTGCACCACTTCCTTATAAACAATGCTTCACATAGCATATTGAATATGGTTGATCCCTTGTTGATATATATATCTTCTTTTTTGGCACCACTTCATCATCCATGTTTCTCAACATAATGAATATTTTCGACCCTTGCGGATACTTATCTTCATTTTTTTGCTCTCGAAAGCGTTGGATCTCTTGTTGATATTTCATTGTCTTTACTTCCACCATCATAGATTCAAATGACCTTCTGGGTTAAAAATTCTCAGCCCCTAGCTGAAATTCATCTATGTTGTGCTTCAGTTGCATCTGTACAAATTCTATAGTTGATGGACGTGCGTAATAATACTTTCTTGACATATCACTTGGGGGTGTTAGAAATCAAACTCTCCTCCACATGCAAGGTGGTCAAATAAGGTGGGCATGGTCAAATAATGTGAACCAAAGAAATACAACAGTTAGGTACAAAATCTGGAAGAGTCAAACATGAAGGCTGGTCAGGAATTCAATATAGTAGGCTGCATGCATGTATGAATGGTTAATACGTAAGGCATGAGGTATTGTGAAGTTTTCAAAGCCTATATTTATGGCTGTCCTTAAGTAATATAGATATTGTACCAAGTGTGATATAAAATAAGAAATATACACCAAGAGAAGTGAATCACACCGAAGTGTAAGAGAGCAGAGAGATAGAAAGAAAGAGCTGAAGCTCTTGTGTGAGAGAAAGAAAAGAAATTGTAATTTCTTCTTATATATATATACAGTTTGTTTTTTGAGTTATAAATATTTGGTATAAGCCCATACACTTTTCCAACAAGTGGTATCAGAGCTAAGGTTTCGTTCGGAAAAGAAATTGGCAAATTTCTGGGAAACTTTTTTTTCCGGCCACTGTTTCTGTCAGAAAATACTATCATCACCGGAGAAGAAGGCACTGTTCACGCCATAGAAGATGAAGTACTGTTCATACGAAGTATTGTTCATACGGTACTGTTCATACGATGTATTCTTCATACGAAGTACTGTTCATACGGTAGTGTACATACGAAGTACTGTTCATACATACGGTACTGTTCATTTATACTGTGCAAGGATATTTTTTGAAAAAAAAAACATGGCAAATATGATGCAGCCACAAATTCCGAAATTGACGGGTACAAATTACGGGAGTTGGAGTATCCAAATGAAGGTGTTACTTGGTTCCTACGACAACTGGGATATTGTCGAAAGTGGGTATAGTGAACCAATAGATGCAGCCGCTGAAGCAGCCCTTCCAGAATACCGAGAAGATGGCATTAATGGAGTCTCGAAAAAAAATAATAAGGTATTTTTCATGATTTTTCATGGTGTCGATGAATCCACCTTTGATAAAATTGTACAAGTAAAAAAGTTAAAAGATGCAGGGGAGATTTTGCGAAAATCATTCCAAGGTATTGAAAAAGTAAAAAAGGTGCAGCTCCAAGTTCTTCGGGGAAAGTTAAAAAATATCATAATGAAGAATTCAGAAAAAATTGGTGAATACGTTACGCGTTTGAAAACGGTGACAAATGAGATGAAAAGGAATGGTGAAAGGCTTAATGAGGTTCAGGTCATGGAAAAGCTCCTCCGCTCACTGACAAGAAAATTTGATCATGTTGTTACTTCTATCGAGGAGTTGAATGATTCAACAATTTCGATTGACGAGCTTGTAAGTTGGCTCCAAGCACAAGAGCAGCAGATGAATAAATATGATGAAGATACGAGACATTTGGAAAAAGTGTTGCAAAGTAAAGTGTTCATTAATGACAATTTTGATGGTAGCATCAACAGTTCAGGGGAAACGTCTAGGAAATGGCAGAGTCTGGATATTATCTATGAAGAGACAAGTTCGGTACAAACAACCAATGATTATTCATTGCTTTTTATAAAGGCAAGCGAAGAAAGCAACAAAAGTCGAGAATCTGTGCAACATAAAATTGTGGAACGGGTGCACTACAAGACTAAGGAAATTTCAGATGATATATATATATATATATATATATATATATATATATATATATATATATATATATATATATGAAGTCATTGAAGTGGGGCGTGTTTCACAAAATGAAAGATAAGCTCGAAATACAAAGTCGAGTTTGAGGGGCAGTGTTAGAAATTAAACTCTCCTCTACATGCAAGGTGATCAAATAAGGTGGACATGTTCAAATAATGTGAATCAAAGAAATACAACAGTTAGGTACAAAATCTGGAAGAGTCAAACATGAGGGCTGGTCAGAAATTCAATATAGTAGGCTGCATGCATGTATGAATGATTAATACGTAAGGCATGAGGTATTGTGAAGTTTTCAAAGCCTATATATATGGTTGTCCATAAGTAATATAGATATTGTACCAAGTGTGATATAAAATAAGAAATATACACCAAGAGAAGTGAATCACACCGAAGTGTAAGAGAGCAGAGAGATAGAAAGAAAGAGCTGAAGCTCTTGTGTGAGAGAAAGAAAGAAAATTGTAATTTCCTCTTATATATATATATATATATATATATATATATATATATATATATATATAGTTTGTTGTTTAAGTTAAAAATATTTGGTATAAGCCCATACACGTTTTCAACCCGGGACTATCTGATATAATTCAGTGCATTAGTTGAGACCACGCCTCCGTAGCAAATGCTTTAGTCATACTGTCCAAAGCCCTTTTTCCCTCTTCTATATGAAACAAGATCGATATAAAATTATTAGTGCGTGTGCGAGAAACAAATTAAAGGGAAGTTGGAATAGGAAGAAGAATACGAAAAAACAGAAAAAAAATTCTTGGTGTGGGCAGTTTCTATGAAAACTGTGTTCCATTCAGTGCATCCATAGGTAGTACATAAATATAGAGACTTGCTGCAATACTGAGTCATTGACCTTTTAATGGTGACCTGATCTCAAAAGCACAAGTTTGCAGAGCATCTTCCATCATCATACAAAGAGTGATTGACTTTATGTATTCTCTATGTCCTATGATCGAACTTTTTGTAATGTCCACTTCTAGGATTTTAGTTCATTGACATTGCCATGCCATGTCAAGGGGCCTAAAAACAATGTAATGGTGAATGTTTGTGAAAAAATTTACCAACTGTATTAAGACATTTTTATATGAAATCAACTTTCTATTCATGCACTACAATCTTTAATTTTAAAGAAACACTCATCTCTAAATCATACTTCTAAATCGTTTTTTCCCGAGGATTGGGGATAGAGAATTATACATATTCTACTGTAATTTTATTTTAGAAATGCCTTTGAATTGGCATATTAGTAATTTTCGTCTAGTTTCTTTTTCTACCAACACCTATATTTTTATTTTCTCATGATCCGCTTTATTAATTTAACACGACTGCAACCCATGTTTTCATCCAATCACACAGCATTTGATAAATAAGTTCAACAATCACTCTAGTTCCTTTTTTTTCCAAGAAATTGAATAATGATTGGCAAGAACTAGACAACGAAAAGAGCAAAAGAATCGTTTTACAAGTCTACCTTTAAATTATCTAACAGTCACAAGTTCTGGGACACTATTCTTCACATGATAATGTATATTTGGATGTTCTTCCCTGGCATGCATAATCTATTTTACAGATACTCCTGATTCCGACATACAAAATTTGGAAAGATATTTCGAAAAGCCTCTGAAACTACTTCGCTCGAAGACAAGTAACATACTACATTAGTCATTTCCATGGTACAACCAAAACTCCTCAAATTGCAAGTGATAGAAGAAAAAGAATCAATGCATGTGCAGCATCCTGCTCTTTCAGCTTCGTCTAAAGAAGCACTTTATAGTACTTTAGATCCATTAGCAGCAGAAAGAGTGGCAGATACGACACTAGCCAGCACAGCTACCTGTTTCCAGTTTCGGGTCCCTGCACCAACAGCAGCACCTGCTATAGCACCACCAAATAAGGCATTTACCTGCAGAAAGACATTGACGAAGGCCATCCATACGTAATATATTTGGGTATTAATAAATCAATCTGACACTTCAAAGTCTAGGCATTTATACCATTAAACCTAGGCAGAGAACTTGCTCTTCCAACTAATCTAATTATAGTCTAAAATCAACTAACGCCTTGTCACACATAATAATACACAAGGAGAAAATCTTTACAGTAGGAGGTACAAACAAGGAAGAGATTTAAAAAGCAAATACACCTACCTAATTGGCCAGATCCATGCATAAAAACAATAAAAGGAGTACGGACTATGAGGTCAAACAATTTAACATACAAACTTTGTCTCTGCCCCAGTTCCAGCAAAGATAGCAGACTTACCCAATCCTTCTCCCTTCGATATCTTTGCATCCGACAGCTTGAAAAGGAGAAAATCCCAGCAAACAGTCCTAACATAAAATTGGAAAATCTTAACATAAAACAAGAGACTTAAATAATAGATGAGAGAGTATGACGAATTCAGTATACTGAATTGAAAATACAGGTTGTGTTTGGAATCAAGCAAAATTTAAGTTCTTGGTGCTTATTCAAGTCCCAAGGTTGTGTCTACTTGAATGAAAAGGACCATACACGTAACTTCCCGTATAAATATGAACATTTTCTTTCCACTCGTTTTTCTTTAAAAATTTTGAAATGAAATATTGCATTCTATCATATTCTTCACTCTCACCTCTTTCCATGTTCGTAGGCCTATTTCTTCTATGACTGTCACTCGTGCATTTTATCCATCTATGTGAACATAATATAAGTAATGAGTCCCAATTAACCTTGTACATAAGTACATTACCCACTACCTAAATGGTCAATAATTTTAGGGTACAGAATTGTAGACTGCGATGTTCATGTTTCTTATAGTAGTGGATATTAAAATTTGAAATCAACTAAATATCCCGACTTTTACTTTTTACGAGCTGCACAAAATGTATAATTATCGCAAAAGAAAACAGGTACACACATAGTCCATTTAAAGGTTTCGCAGAAGAAAGATAAAATATGCTTAAAAACAGATCACATACATTTTACAGGAAAAGCATTCCCACATATGGTACATCAATGATGCCTATTCTTACTGCAATTAACCAGTCTCCCTTTCTTTTTAACATTACTTGAATCTAAAGAAGTTTGCACATTCTATATTTTCTCTTCTCAACTATTTTCATCTTTTGTCCTCGTCTGGAGACCCTTATTTTCCAAATTTACAAGTCACTGTGAAGCTCTTGAAACCAAATTATTCTTCATCAATGTCAAACAGCTCAAGATTGTATGAGCGTGAGCAAGTCAATGTCCATAGATGGACCACAAGGGAAAAAGAGGAAGGCTAAAAAGAAATCCACACCATTGTGAGCTGTCAACTTGGCGAGGATGAAATTTAAATTAAATGTGAATGACAGGGACGAAAAATAAAACCTGCTATAGCCCATGGTCTTACATGAAAATGCACATGTTTGCAAATATTTATTATAACCCCCCCCCCCCCCCCAAAAAAAAAAAACCACATTTATAGAGAGACCTAAAACATGTTTAAACTTTACATATTTCCTTTTTTAAGGACTTAGGTGAAGGCAAGTTTCCTTTCCTTTACTTCTTTTTCTTTCCTTATTTTGCTTAGTACGAGGTAGTTAAGATTATTAAACTTTCATTTCTTTTTGTAAGCGAACCTAGCTTTAGAGGATCAATCTATGAGTTTTAGATTACAATTCATCTGGCATATCAATATAATTATGTTCTATCTTCTTTTCCAAATTCTACCTCATTCCATTGTCTTTGATTGGCTATATGATTTATGTAAGTTAATTGGGGGAAATAGGCTCCAAAAACCTCCTATTGGCATGTACGGGTTGATGGACTTTAAATGAAATTGCAGAGTAGAATTTCAAATGGTTTCTATGAAGCTTGAAATATGTATGTATAAATTGAACATATGCGCCATCAGGACTTAAAAAAAATAATAATAAATAGGTGTAGAAATATGCCATATATAGGTTACAATGCACGCAAGGGCTCTGAATAAAAGAGACAAAAAGCCTAGCATATAATTGTTCTACTAATAGTAAAACGACAACAAGAACAGCCCCTATTGGTGGAAAAACAACAATTCGAGTATATTTAAATTTAAATGGCACACAGTAACACAAACATCATAGTGCAATACCGAATGTAGAGATATAAGAATATTGATCAAACAATTCGGTGAATCATACTTTAATATCTAGTACCACTAAGCACATTGACAGTCAATTGAATATCTAAAAATAGTATACAATTACCACATTGAAGTCCATACGTTCCAATTGTCTTTGCCTGTCACAAACAATGAATGAGCGGAACACATTGCCGTCAAAACAGGAAAAAAACACACACACACACACACATAACAATTCTGTCAAAAAGGCCTTGATATAACCAAAAGAAACAACAATGCAGTTAGATTACCACCAAAACTGCGCGAGGAACACCAGCCAGCCCTATAGTAATTAACCAAAAAAAAAAAAAAAGTTAAACCAGAACAGCACTTAAAATTTCAATTTCTATCACAAAAAAAAAAAAAAAAAAAAAGATGAAGCAAATTCAAACTTCAACAAAAAAAATCCCAAAAGAAAGTAAAGAAAAAAAAAAGAAAGAAGATGACCTAATTTGTTAGCATTGTAAGGAGCTGAACATACTCCCCATAATAACCCTGCCTGCCAAAATAAAACCCATGTGTTTACAGCATAATACATACATACATATATAGAAGAGAGAGAGAGAGAGAGAGAGAGAGAGAGAGAGAGAGAGAGAGAGAGAGAGAGAGAGAGAGAGAGAGAGAGAGGGGAGAGAGGAGAGAGGCGAGAGAAGAGAGGAGAGAATAAATACATATCCAATACGAAGGATGGAATCAACGGCGATGGAAGAACAGGGAGTGTCGTCGGTCAATTCTTCTGTCTCCATCTCCGTTTTCTACCTTCTTCTTCTTCTTTTATTTTCTAGGAAAAATATTGGGCTTTGCTCAAAGTTGTTGGCCCAACTCTTTCACCAAACCCAAACGTAAGATACTTCCGGCCCATAAATAATTTGGAATATATTTCATAATTGAAAAAATGATAAAAATACCAATTTTTTTAACTTTTTGACAAGGATACCAATTTTAAATTTTTCGGTCAAAAATATCGGTCTATTACGCATTTTCAAAATGGGTATTCTTATTAGAAAATAAAAATAATAATTTTCTGAAGGTGATACACATCCTAGAAATGCGTAACTGGAAAAAGAGGGTGTTACGCATTTCAGGAATGCGTATCACCTTCTGAAAATTATTGTTTTTATTTTTTTCTTTCTTTTTCTTTTTAAACAAATTACCCATTTCTTAAATGCGTAACAGCAATACCCATTTTTGAAATGCGTAATAGGCTGTTATTTTTGGCCAAAAAATAAAAAAAATGGTATTTGTGTAATAAAATCTAAAACAAAATGGTATTTTTGACCATCACCCTTCATAATTTAGTTAAATATTTTCTTTTATTATAATTTTAAGGGTTTCATGCTTTAAGGTCATCTTCGGCTAATTATCTTAAACTATAAAGTTATGCATGAGGATATTATAATAATTACAATTTTTTTTTGAACAAAAAGGAATCAATTCATTAATCAAAAGCCGTACGGCATCTACAAATACAATCGAAAGGACAGACGCTTAAGGGGATCGTTGCTGAATCCTTCCTAGAGGCAACCAAGCGATTTGAAGATGATTGAAAGTATGTATCACTAGTTTTTTTCATCGGACTGCTCTTTGCAAACGACCATAGATGCGATCCCATAATAACCTTCACTCTGAATCAAAACCATGAAAATCTTGCCGATCTATAACCTCGGCTATGGAACACTCCAAAACCCAATCAAAACAAAAACTCAAACTCTCACAAGGAGAGACTAACAAAACCCAAATAAATTGGAAACTTATTGAAGAAAACAAGATAAGAAACAAGAAAACGAAAAAGGATTGGGCTTTTCCACCTGTTGTGGAATAAAATCGAGGGTTTGTAAATTGCGGCTAGGATTTGTATGTATTAAATACAAGGGATGGTGAGCTTCGAGCTTTAATGGTTGTTCTTGCGTTCGAGACTGATCGGTCCTCACAAGATGCCTACGTATCTCTGTATTGCTAGAGAATCAAGCCAACGTGGTTCTGAGAATGAGGGGTCAGGCCCTTTATATAGGCTGCGGGAGCCTTAGAATTATGGTAGGATTCAGAGACTTGGTGGGCAAGCCACCTCCTTGAGGAAGGTTCTAGACTCCTTCCTTGTAGGAATCAGTTTCCATGTTGAATTGGGTGCCTTGGAGGCTAAGTCAGGCAGGAGTAATATCCTTGTTTGACTCTTATTGTTGAGTTGTTTTTCACCTCCAATATTAATTACGAAATTAATATATAAAATAGGGTTTTGGACCCTGTTGGTGGGCCCCACGTTTGGACCATACCGGGTCTAATTAATGCAACACTAAATGTGTTTTTAGGGCTTATTTTTAGCCCATATCATTTGCCCCCCAACTTCTAGGAAAACTGATCAGGTTTTCGTAGAACTTATATTTGCCTTAATCGAGACACGGGGTCGTTTTTATCCCTTACCTGGGACTTCTTAATTTTCCTACCCTTATATGGGAATTTTGGTTTACACTGGTGTTTCACGAGTATCGTCTTGATTGTAAAGTCTGGAGCGACCTACACATTTACGACGATTGGCCTTATTCGAGGCTTTAATTTGTGCTTGCTTTTAGCAATTTTGGCACTTTCATAGAGCTTTTATGCATTATTAGCATAAATTATTGCTCAATTTGTCAAGAAAATATTACTATAATTTCCTCGTATTTTCTGTACTGTTCCTAAAATTTGAGGAATTTCCATGTACCCACAGGTATTTATTTCAATTATTCCTAATATTTTAAGAATTTCTTGTACACACAGGTATTTTCCTTAATTATTCCTAATAATATAGGAATTTTTATGTGCCCACATGTATTTTCCTTAATTATTCCTAATAATTTAGGATTTTTTATGTACCCACGGGTATTTTTCGTAATTTTTCCTAATAATTTACGAAATTTTTTGTACCCACAGGTATTTTCCTTAATTATTCCTAATAATTTAGGAATTTTTATGTACCTACAGGTATTTTCCTTAATTATTCCTAATAATTTAGGAATTTTTATGTACCCACGGGTATTTTTCGTAATTTTTCCTAATAATTTAGGAAATTTTTTATACCCACAGGTATTTTCCTTAATCTTTCCTAATAATTTAGGAAATTTTTTGTACCCACAGGTATTTTTCTTAATTTTTTCTAATATTTTAAGAAATTTTTTGTACCCACAAGTATTTTTCTTAATTATTCCTAATAACCTAGGAATTTTAATGTACCAACACGTATTTTTCCTAATATTTTAGGAATTTTATTTGTCAACTTATAAAGTTCAGGGGCCTTTTTGTAATTTTTGAAACAAAAGGATTGTTTTGCAAGAATTACAGAACCTTTGTAGTCGCTTTCCACTTTGCCAATAAAACCTGGTCGACCAGGACTATGGTCGAATTAAGGCCCGTTTCATTGTTTTGGTCGAATGCTTTCTCGAGGAGAAATCCTGCTTGATTCGAGCAGGAATGAGGTTGAAGATTTTTTTTTTTTTTTTTTTGCATTCTACCTTCTTTTTTTTTCACACCCTTCGATCAAGGCTGGTCAAAATAAGGGTTCAAGTTTTTGTTGGTCGAACGAGTTTTCGAGCAGAAATCCTGCTCGTTTCGAGCATGAATGAGATCGAGCATTTTAATTTTTTTTGAATATTATTATTTAATAATAATATTTCTCTTGTCCAAATCCCGAATAATTTCGATCCCCAAATCGGAGGTGTCCCACTCGAATAAAATTTCATTCGAATAAAATCCGACCCGGATTTTATTATTATTATTTCTGGAGTTTTGTACATGCAATTAGCAGGATTCGGTGTCTCATGGTCCCAAATAGAAGTCTCATCAACATTAACAACAACTTGAGGTTCCGGCTCTCCCATCTTAGCTTTCTCTTTTCTTATTTTTCTCAAAGTACGCTCGATTTCAGGGTCAAATTCCAATTTTCTAGCGCAAGATGAACGTCGCATACACCTGAAAATCACCAACAAAACAACTTGTGGAACCAATTAAAATCTAAACAATAAGAAACAATTAACCTAAACTCAAATATACTGCCTTCCCCGGCAGCGGCGCCAATTTGTTAGTAGTATTTTTTTTGTTGTTCGTTCGCAGGGAAGGACTAATATGTAAAATCGAGTTCAAGTATCTTATCTCTCACAATTTAGAAGTGTAGAAGAATATTTGGTTTGTTTATAGACTAAATTAAACTAATTATCAATCGAGAATAAAATATATGAGGAAAACAATCCAAGAACGGGGGTTCTTCACTTGGTTTCAATGCACATTCAATATCTCTGTGACATCTACGTTCTTACTCTGCTGAAAACAATTCTTATAAGGTTATAATGTTCTCTTCCAAGATACAATATAGTGTCTACAACTACACCTTAATTGTCACTTCCGTGATACAATCAAAGTACAATCATAAACTAATAAGCACCAAGAATTATAAGTCTCACAATTCGCATATTAATCTTCCAATCAAATACTTGAATTATGTCTGTTAAATCGTGTACTAAAATTGCAACTCCTCTTCCAATTAATTACAATCCCTAAAATCCAATCAAAGGTTCATGACGCCCCTAATTGTGTTAATCCTTCAACAACAGATCAGCAAAGCAAGAAAATCACAGATAATTAAACACACATGAATACCAAGGAATACTACCCAATCCTCAGATTAGAGATTTAGTTACACATAATTAAGGAAGAAAACAAAACACACGAATTAATAGAAGAACTCATAATTATAAGAATATAGAAAAAACCTTTATTCTTCAATCTTCAAAGAAAATAATAGTTCTCCAGAAAAATCCATAAAAGCTGCGTACAAAGTTGTATATATCGAATAGTGTTTTTCCCTCCTTCTAAAATAATAACCTAGATGAGTTTATATAGTGCTAAAAGACTTAAGTAATTGCCCTAAATAAATTAGGCCCAGCTGTTATTTTACAATTAGAATAGAAATAGGAGTATTAAAAATCTATTTTTAATTTCCCCACACAAAGCCGCGCTACAGCGCTCGGAACCGCGCCATAGCGCCTCGCACCTCCTGCCTTCCAGCTTCTGAGTCGCGCTACTGCGCTCTTTTCTTGCGCTATAGCGCCTGGAATTAGTAGAGGTCTTGCGCTGTAGCGCCTTGCAACGCGCTATAGCGCCTCTTGCTTCCTGGAATTTCTGTTCGTGCATGTCTTGGTCAGGAGGAATTTCGCACTATTGCGCCTAAACCTTGCGCTATAGTGCCTTAACTCTCCTGGATTTCCTGATTTTCACTCCACAAATTCATCTTCTCTTCTCGTAATTCCCAAAGTAATTTCTTTTTGAGCTAAAAATCTCCATAAATTCATTAAAAATCATTTAACTCCCACCAACTTGGCAATTCTTAATTTCCTGCGACAAACTCATCAAAAACTAATTAAATACTCACGATTATTCGCAAAAGCACCGCAAATGCGGGAATAAAATCCTATAAAGTATATATAAAATACACTCTATCACCTTCCTAGCTTCTTGGTCGAAAGGATTTTCGATCAGGGATGCTTACCCTTAGGTCAGGATTTTCGATCAGGCATGCTGACCCTTAGGTCAGGATTTTCGATCAAGAATGCTGACCCTTAGGTCAGGATTTTCGATCAGGAATGCTGACCCTTAGTTCAGGATTCTGATCGAAATAAGGGCCTTCCTATCTTCTTGGTCGAAAGGATTTTCGATCAGGAATCCTGACCCCTTCGACCAGGATTCTGATCGAAATAAGGGCCTTAATTTGGATGACGTGTGGCCTCTCCGAGCCTTTAGCTCCTTACAGCTAGCTTCCGTGCCCCCGTGGCATCGTTTGGCAACCAGCCATTATCAAGGTGTGCTTTGATATGATCTATCCAGCATCCTCCTATTCTGATAGGAGCAATAAGCTTAGAATCAGTTGTAAGGGTTCTCAGAACTTGGAAGTAGACGCTCCCAAAATGGGTCTCGACCCTTGAATTGAGATAAGGCATCGATCGTTGTATTCTCCTCTCTTGGGATATACCTTGCACTCATCTAACTGGGCTATCGCAGCTTTCACAATCCTCAAGTATTTGGCTATATTCTTTTCTCTAATCTCAAACTCTCCATTGACTTGTGAGACTACCAACTTTGAGTCTCCACAGACTTTCAGGTTCTTGACCCTCAGGGCTCTTGTCAGTCTAAGGTCGGCTATCAGAGCTTCATACTCCGCCTCATTGTAGATTGTTTGGAAGTCCAACTTCAAGGCATATTCGAGTGCGAACCCATCGGGCCTTTGCAGAACTTAACCTGCACCACTGGTTTTTTTTTATGCCCCATGAAAATAGAACTTTTTGTTTTTTATGCCCCATCAAAATAGAGAATCCAATACTCTTTCTTCTCTTCCAGGGGTTTCTCACCTTGCTGACCTTCCTGGTCTATTACCTCCTGCCCCCCGACTTCTTGGTAGTCAATGATATATTCAACCACGAAGTCAGCTGGAGCCTGGGCTTTGATGACTGTCCTAGGCTTGTACTTAACATCGAATTCTCTTAGTTTGATTGCCCACTTGATGAGCTTTCAATTGGCTTTCGGGCTATGCAATATGTTTCTTCAGCGGGTATTCCATCAGGACTTCAACGTTTGTCTTTTTTTCCAGGGTCCTTCAAGGACTTAAACTCTTATCTGCTGTAACCTAACTCTACCATTCGGGGTATGCATTTGTTTGTTTCCATTCGTGTATTCTTTTATTTTCGGTACTTAGTCATCTTTGACTCACACATCAGTCACAATCAATGAATGGAAAATAAACTTGCATTAATAACTTGAAATGGGTTCAACCCTTACATAGAGTACTACTGTCTTACTCGGAGCAACATGCTCTGTAATGGTTTTAATGAACCTTATTTCTACTTCTACTATATAAATATGAAGCTAAGTCCTACTAGGATAACTTAAGCCCAATCGAGCCTTTGCAAGACTAGGTCTGCACCACTTGATTTTGTTTTTGATGCTCCATCAAAATAGAGCACCCACCACTCCTTTTGGTCTCCTCATTCTTATTCTGAAGTTCACTTCCTGCTCGGGGTACTACCTCCTGCCCCCGACTTCTTGGTTGCCAATGGTACATTCAACCACAAAGTCAGTTAATGTCTTAGCCTCAATGGCTGTCCGAGGCTTCTGTGTGATGTCCTCTGCTGACCTTTCTTGGTGTTCCTTACCACTGCGGACATCCATGTCTTCAATCGGAAGAACCTGCCCCCTGACTCCGTCAGGCCTTAACGAGGCTACATAACAGCTTCGTGCCATCTTTTGATCACCTTTATGTTCTCCAACACCATTCCTGGATGGGAACTTGATCTTCACATGATAAGTTGAGGCAACGGCCTTGAATGCATGAAGTCCAGTCCTTCCAAGGATAGCGTTGTACGTTGAAGCCGCCTTGATTACCAGGAAGTTCAACATCTGAGTGGCCTCCTTGGGCTCTTGCCCAATAGTTACAGGTAGCTGAATAGTCCCTTCAACTTTGGATTCTACTCCATTAAATCCATATATAGGCATGTTATTGGGGGTCAACTAAGAATCAGTGTATCCCATCTTCACAAACGCATCATGAAACAGAATGTCAACGGAAGCTCCATTGTCTATCAAGACTCGCTTCACCTCCGAGTTTCCAATCACAGGAGTTATGACCAACGGGTAGTCATGTGGGAACTTCACCCCTTCCAAGTCTGAGTCATCAAAACTAACCTCTACCTCAGTTTTTGCACGCTTCGGGGCCTCTCCCACGATGTGCAACACCTCTCGGGCATAAGCCTTTCGAGAGTTCCTAGTTGTCCCGGCCGCAGTCGGGCCTCCTGAGATCATGTTGATTACTGGCCCTCGGGGCTGTGGGTTGCGATCTTGATCGTCATCCCTTCTATTATAGTCTCTTCTCTGATTACCACGGTCTTCACCCTTAGTGAAGTGCCTCAGTTTCCCTCTAAGGATCAAAAACTCGATCTCATCTTTGAGTTGCTTGCAATCGTCAGTGTCATGCCCCACGTATCTATGGAATCTGCAATACTGATTCTGGTTTCTCTTTGTGGGATCACCCCTGTGTGGCTTCGGCCATCTGAAATCCTTATCATTCTCAATGTCCAACAAGATTCGACTCCTAGGAGTATTTAACCTTGCATACTCAGTGAACCTTGACCCTTGGTTCTTATTAGGGGCAGAGTCGGAGTCGTCGCTAGTTCGGGGATACTTGTCCCTAGCATCATACTCTTGATCATCATAGTCCTGGTCTTGCTTTCGCTTCTTGGAGTCATTGTTACCTCCTCCTCCACCTACGGTGGTTTCTTTCTTCATGCTATCCTCAGCTTTAATATACTTATCAGCCCTTCGTTGGAGCTCAGCCATGTTCTCAGGGGGATGCTTCGCCAATGATCTCTTGAAGAAGAGGTCAGTGGTTCCGTGCTCCAGGGCTACCATTGCCACCTTATTTTCCAAATCAGTGATATTCAGGGTCTCCTTAGTGAATCGCTTGAGGTAATCCCTCAGATTTTCATTCTTTCCTTGCACCACATACATAAGAGATGCGGAGCTCTTCTCATGCAACCTTCCACTAATGAATTCGCTAACGAAGGCGGCACTCAACTCCTTAAAAGAGCCAATAGAGTTCGCAGGCAATCGGCTATACCATCTCTGAGCCATGCCCGACAGGGTTTGGGGGAACGCTCTGCACTTTAGGGCATCACTTGCAGGCTGCAGTAGCAGTGCATTTGAGAACGTCCTGACGTGATTTGCGGGATCACCCGTTCCATCATAAACCTTAATTGTCGGCATCTTAAACTTCCTAGAAATATGAGCATTCATCACCTCCTTAGTAAACGGGGGTGTGGGATCATCAAGATCTCCAAGTGGCATGAGATCCTTGGGGTTACTCCTGGGGGTTCCCACCCTCATAGCTTCTCTTGTTGGGACATCAGCCCTCTTCTGTCTTCTTGAGGACCTCTCCAAATCTATAACGGGAATCCTTCCTAAGATTGAAGGGGGTCGAATCAGACTCTGTCTCTCCTGTTCCCTTGTTATGTCATCCTTCAGCCTTTGGATCTCAGCCTCATGAGCCTTAATCCTCTCCTCAACCGTTTGTGGAGGTCCATCATGGATTCCTTGGGTCCTCGCCCGAGGTTCTCTGCTAACACATCGCCTCCTTAGATGTTTATCACGATCATCATCCTCAGATGACGAATCATCAGAATAGGGGCCAGGGTAGTCGTCCTGATAAGGACCCAATCCTCTAATATAGGGTGGATCCGGTGTTTGCATGGCATGTCCGCTTGGCCTTGCTCCCCGAGCAGCTGGAGGGTGGTTAGGCAGACCATACCTCGGGTTAGTATTCATGGGGAGATCCGTGGTGTGGATCTGTACCCCTGGTGGTGGGTTGTCAGAGGGTTGGTTCCTCGTCCTGCTTGGTCGATCAGAGGCCTCGTACTCTCAACGTGGGGAATCGCCCCAGATTGTTGAGAAACTTGAGACTGGGTGATCGTCCCTGATGCTGGCGGAGCTTGTTGGATGATCGCCCCTGATGCTGGGGGCACCTGTTCGGTGATGGGTGGAACAGAGCTGAGAGGTATGGCCTTAGTTGCAACTGGTGTTGTTCTTCGTGTTTGAACCATGGTTGATGTTGTCGTCCCACAGACGGCGCCAATTGTTGTGGAATAAAATCGAGGGTTTGTAAATTGCGGCTAGGGTTTGTATGTATAAAATACAAGAGATGGTGAGCTTCGAGCTTTAATGGTTGTTCTTTCGTTCGAGACTGATCGGTCCTCACAAGATGCCTACGTATCTCTGTATTGCTAGAGAATCAAGCCAACGTAGTTCTGAGAATGAGGGGTCAGGCCCTTTATATAGGCTGCGGGAGCCTTAGAATTATGGTAGGATTCAGAGACTTGGTGGGCAAGCCACCTCCTTGAGGAAGGTTCTAGACTCCTTCCTTATAGGAATCAGTTTCCATGTTGAATTGGGTGCCTTGGAGGCTAAGTCAGGCAGGAGTAATATCCTTGTTTGACTCTTATTGCTGAGTTGTTTTTCACCTCAAATATTAATTACGAATTTAATATATAAAATTGGGTTTTGGACCCTGTTGGTGGGCCTCACGTTTGGACCATACCGGGTCTAATTAATGCAACACTAAATGTGTCTTTAGGGATTATTTTTAACCCATATCACCATCGGTAAAGTCCAATGAAAGCCCCCTCAAAACTCTATGATAGAGGCGAGGGTTTTACAAAAATGTCATAACAATTTTATACTGGGTAAGAGGACATTTTCATCACTGTACTATTTTCGGAATTGCAATTGCACTACTGTATTACAAACGGACTTCTGTACTTTAGCATTTTTAACAAATTCACCACTCCCGTCAGTCAAATTATAACAAATTCATCATTACTGTTTTACAATTTGACTGACGGGAGTGGTGAACTTGTTAAAAACGCTAAAGTACAATAGTCTGTTTGTAGTACAGTAGTGCAATTGCAATTCCGGAAATAATACAGTGGTGAAAATGTTCTTTTCCCCATTTTATACTATGAAATCATCTAATCTTAGGTGTCCCGGTGACCTCAACTTCAGGAGCTTTTCACTTAGCAAAAAAGGAAAAAATTCAGAAACTTTTTTCTCTAATTTTAATAACAATCATTAAATAAATTGATAAAAATATTAATAAATTTAAATATATTTTTTAAATAATTAAATTATATATTTTGCAAATGAATTTATAATCTGACAAATTTGGAAAAGTCTTTCACTATTTAATCACAATAGATATTAATCACATTAAATTTAATTTGCATCGATGACCGACTGATATTTTAGTTACATAATTTCTAATTATAATAAACTAGCTCGTAATTCGTGTAAAGCACGAAATACTTTAAATTTTTTATGAAGTAAAGAATTTAAACATTATATTTTTATATATAATAATTTTTATTTTTAAATATAAATTAATATGTTCTTAATAGGAATCAGACCTTATACCTCCGTATATAATAACTTTTAGTATTGTTGTATCTAACGGTCATGATATATTTGAGTTTCAAGTTTTGACAATTGTGAATGAATGATAACAAAGAACGATAATTGTAACACCCCCAGATCCGGGGTCCGGGATCCGGTGGTTACGGTTTCCAATTCTGTCCACAACAATTGTACTTTCCTTAACATAAAATAAATTACGTCTTTATGACCCAACACAACAATATAAACACACCCGTTATAGTCCCAGAGATGAAATCAGAGTAACAATCAAATTTTTATTAATCACATTATGAGTTCTTACAATCCAAAAGAATTTCAATATAATTACATACTCTTTGCCATCCATTTACATAAGTCATACTAGACTATATTCTTGGTACTGAAAGAATAAATATATCCTACCAATAGCTTCTTCTTCAGCTCTGGTAGTCTCATCGTCCTCGCCCGCGTCGAGTGCGCCTTGTGCGAGTCATCTGGTGTAGCTGTTGTTGTGATATAATAATAAAGCAAGGGTGAGCAATAGCCCACCAACAATAATATATAACTGAACGATAATGTATAACAGTTCAAAAGTATCTTTCAAACCATATGCCATGCATTTACGGAAATGATGCCAGTATAATATGAACGATGAAGTTACAAGGTAACTTAAAGTATTTGTTTGTAGAAATATCTGCTACATCAAAGTAAGCGAGATATTCTTATTGTTATTAAGAAGAGGAACTTGCAAGAAAAGGTTGCAATTCCAGTTATGACCCTTTTCCAACTCTGCCAACAGTAATCATGTTGCAGGAAATAAATAAATTTGGATGATGAACCAGTGATGGAGTATTCACCGCGCCCGCTGTTCCAATCTTGATGATCAGTCGAGATCGTACAGCTCAATTTAGATTTACTACCGGTAGAAGGAAGAACTGACGGCTTTACTTGTATACCGCCTTACTAGCTCTCCCCGGCCAACGGTTGGGCCAAAGGGGATGGACCGGCGCTACTCGGCCTCTTACACGACTCCTAGTTCAAATAGAATTCATGATTCTGAATGTAACGTTCGTCCCCCTTTCCCCAAGTATAATACTTGTTACTAAGACTCCACAAAGTAGTCGTATCTAGTTGGAAAGGAAAATTTACCAATAACTCCCAAGCTATTACTTGGTAACGGATATCAACTTGTTCCAGTAATCTTACCCCTCGAAAGATGAGAAGGTAAGCAACGACTTAATAAGTCAACAACACCCGAGTTGTGAGTGAAGGGAATACTTTATGACCGGGAAGTCGACAAAATAAATAACATTTTCCAAGTAAGGTTCCCTTATTATTAAGGAGATAGACTCGAAGAAGAATGATGTATGAGAACCTTTCTTGATATAAGATTAATAATAATATGACTTCGAGATATTTACTGTAATAATCGAAGAAGATAAACCTTATCGAGATTATTCTAAGTATGGAATAAATATTCAGAGAATATTTATTGAGTTAAAATATTTAAAGAATAATTGAGAATATGAAAGAATATCTTTAATCAGAGTATTTCTCAAAATAATCCCTGAAGAAATATCAGGAGAATATTTATTGAATAAATAAATATTTAAATGAATATTCAAAACAATACTCATTAATTAATAAGACCTGAAAAGAATATTTAAGGTAATATTCATAATTAATTAGGAATTTAAATGAATATTCAAAAGTAATATTCATTTAATGAATAATATCCTAAATGAATATCAAGTAATATTCATTTAGTAATCCAAGCCTTAAGGAATATTCGAGATAATATTCAATAATTAAATCAAGCTTCAGATGAATATTAAAATAATATTCATCAAGTATTCAATCTCTTAAATGAATATTCAAAAGTAATATTTATTTAATAAAATAACATTCTAAAAGAATATCCAAATAATATTCATTTAGTAGTCTCATCTTTAGAAGAATATTCGAAATAATAATCGATAATCAATTCGACTCTGAATGAATATTGAGAAATATTATTCGTTGAATAGTTACGTTCAAATAATTATTTGAAGTAAGGATCGTTAAAATAATTAGTCTCGAACGAATATTCAAATAATATTCGTCGCCCAAATAATAGAAAATATTTACTTAAATATTTTCCTCCGAGGTAATCTCGATATATCAAGGAATATTGACTCCCGGTCTATTTTTTGATTAATAAGATGTATACGCCCTTCTATGAGGGTCTTACAATAACCGGCTTATAACTGATATATAACTATCTAGCTTATAAGCCAACAATAACATTCAGGGAACAAGTATATCAATTCAACTTGAAAGTAGGCATGCATGCAATGGCATATGTATATCAGCAATCATATCTATATATTTATTCAATCACAACAGCAGCCTAAAAGAAGGGAATTGAAACTTGCCTGGTAGTCGAGTACGGTAAGGGGTAGTGGTAGCGGGTCCCGGTTCAGCTTGGTGATCTATAAATAGCCAAGGCATTCGGGATTAATCACTTAACATATTAAAAGTTAAGTTATACTTAATTCGAAACACGTTCTCGAGTTATCTTGTTATACCCCTTTTAGTGGATTACTTTTATCACTGATCCGACCCGACATTCGTTCGTTAATACGACATGTCATTGTACTTATACTTGGGACATACTTAAGTCATATGAGTTCTAAAGTCGATCGTTACGAACCAATACTATACTCCGAGTTTTATCGCCCGTTTTCTAAGTGTTTTACCGAAGTTATAAAAGAGTCGTCTTTTAGGGGTTCGTTCGCGTTTAACCTAGACTCGAACATTTTTAATAAATCGAAAAATGATCCTTTTGACATACGGTTTTCTTTCACGCCTTCCTTTTTACCTCTAGTATTTATTTACCAAGATTTGCCATGACGTTACATAGTTTACGAGGGTTCAATTACAGTTACGAACTTTCGTTTACGGATTCAAACTACTTTTAGTAATTTGGTCATAAATCCTAAACCGTAAGTCCGTTTCACGTGATCTTTATATCAAAACGAAGCTTAGAACATTACCTATCCTATCATGGCAGATAAGGTCTCTGGACAGTAGGGGTTCGACATGGAAAATGGCATACAAAACATGGTATTGCAAAATCGGGCATTATAACGGCTGTAAATCGAATATCTACCAATTTCGAATCTTCCCATAAACATAGTATCCAACCCAAACAACATATACATGACTTATATACATGAACTGAGGCCAAGCAATGCCTTTCCGTTCATCTAGCTATTTACATCATTAATCCAAAATCCATACATAATCATGCTTATAATCTTAACATAACCATAACTAAGTTATAACTATCATAAACATGCTTAAATCTCAAACAAGGGTTAGGGTTTCAAGAGCTTTATACCTTCCTTGGAGTGTGTAAAGACCTTTCTAAGCTTTGCATAGTCCTTGTATACCCATAACCAAGCTTAGATCATCCTAGAAATCAAGAAAGTCAAGAGTTGTTCTTGAAAATCACTATTCACCCTAGTCTTTAATGATTTCTTTGAAAATGGAAACAAGAGAGTTTGGCTTTGAAATTTTTAGGGGATTACTTTTAGGAAATGTAAGACTCACCATAATTTTTACAAGATCAAGAGATGGTGGGAAGAGGGGTTTTGATTTTGGAATTAAGGGTATAGCCGAATGGAATTTTCAAGGGGGGGGGGGGAAAGAGTTGCTTGGTTTATTTTGTTTTAATCTCATCCATTCTCATCTATTATCAAGATAATATCTTGTATAAATTCACTTTATTAAAGTGATGAGGTGTTGGATGAGGAAATACCATGACAAGTGTTGAAAATGTGGTGGTTTTAGCCTAACTACATGGTTGCCTTGCTAATTACTTAGTTGCATTCTCTAGGGTGCTAGTTCCTTGATTCTAGTTTGGTTACTAGATATTTTATACTAGTAGCTTGCACAAGACTCTTGCTTCCTCTGCTTGTTTCTGTGTCCGGTTATTGCCCGTTTCGATTGATCGTTCGTAGGAATATTTCATGGATTTCTAATTAGGGTTTACCGGGAATCCTTTTTAATATTAATACTTTCATTCTCCATCTTTCATTCTAACTTTCCAATTTATATTTCTTAAATCCATTCGTTAAATACTTAAGGCTATCAGTGTCCAGGGAACTCTCGGAGAAAATAAAAGTGCGGTTTTTCAGAATCCGACAGCTTTTACATACACTTATTTTCCCCCTGGATCACTAATACGAACTCGGAAATCCGTTCCGAATGCTTCTATATAGTGTCGTCTCATATTATTATATACTCCCACCAAAACACTATTCATTCTGTATTCTTTACTTGTTCTCTTAGGGTGGTACAATTGTCCGTATTCTCTTTCGATCGTTCCTTATCCTTTTTACGGAACTACTGGATTAATCGTTACCGATCTGGATGACATGAGAATATTCTCCTGCTTGAAATTGCCATATCTTATTCCCTTAGAAGATAGATTATTCTTACCTATGTTGTTACCCTTTAGCATTCTTCAAGACATAGAAATAATAAAGTCGAATTCCATTCATTCTTTCCAAATATCAATTATTACATTGTAGCCATAACCATTCCTCAGTGGTTTCCTACCTTCATTCTTAAATCAAATATAATAACATCCCAAAATATCAAATCCTCAAAGTTAATATCTCAATTCTTGGATTATAATAATATTTAATCCACTGTCCGGTCAAATATTATACCGAAAAGAATTTGGAATTTCTGAATTCCGATCGTCTCTGCATTCACTTATTTCCTCCGCGTATTACTAATATGACTTCGAAACATCCATATCACGTCCCGTACATAGGGTGGAGTGAAAAGTTTTCCAACTTACAAAATCACTATTCATCCACCAAATTACTATGCACGTACAAGAAACACTATGCACGTACGGGAAATACTATGCACGTACGGGAAATACTATGCACGTACTCATTTCCCTTCAAGGATCCATTAGCTCCTACCTGGATGGTAGATTATTCTTATCTAGGTCCTCAACCATCGAATTACTCTATTCTGACAATATACCAATGCATCAGGATCATCGTTCAAAGCAATATCCATTCCTTACGATCATTGTTCTTTGAAACCACCATTCATTAGAGCTGGTGACCTTGTTGTCGGAATCATTGTTCCTCATTTTATCATTACTTAATAAAATTTTTTTTTAATTATATCCAAAATTTGGGGTTCTTACAGTCTCCCCTCCTTAAAAGGATTCCGTCCCGGAATCAGGTAGGAAGCAAAGAGTCATTTGCCTGCCGTTCACTCTTTAGCTTCCCAGTCAATTCTTAGTCGTTCTACCCTTCCTCAGCACATCTTCTAGTGCTACAATTCATACTTTATCCTTTTTCCATCAACGTTGCTACTTTTCGTACAACTCACTATCCGGGTTATACTCTTACTCAGTCTTATCCTTATTGATACCTGCAGTAACATTGGTATCATTATCACCCTACGATTCGGAGGTAACCTCGCTCGTACTGTGCATTTCCTGATCGCTTTAATCTTCGCAATCTCGATCAATATAGAGAAGTGGAAAGATTTATTGAGAGATCACTATGATCAATTGAACATTTGTTATATTGCATAGTTAGTACAGAAGGGGCCCAGCCTTTAGTACTTGACAAGCAATTAAACAAGTCATGGCATTCCACTTAGACCTCTATCACATAGACAGATAGTCAGTAGCAGTACCTCCCCTCCTAAAAGGGTTGTTCTTCTCAATTCATAAAGAAGATGAATAAGAGAGAAGAAGAGAAAAGAGTTCTAAAGGATTATAGAAAGCTTTCATGATTGTAGAATATCATACTCAGAATTTACCTCTGAACTATAGAGGTTTATCAAAGAAGAAATTAATCATAATTATATCCAATACTATTTGATCGCAATCTCACGTGTCAACATATCTTGCTGCTTTGTCCATTATTCTATGGACAAATACTCTTGTTCAATCTTAGCAATACTCACATTCGGGAAATCCTTCAACCTTTCAGGTTAAATCTTAGATTTCTCACTTGACATCATTATTACTGACATCCCATATCATGTTACTAGCTTTTTTATAACTATAATATTGACACTATCAGGTTGTCATCCTGAGAATTCATTAGAAAACCCATTCATAACATTCCTTGCTTCTCATTCCATAGTTGCTTCCCCAGCCTTTTCTTTATCAATCACATCCTTCTTATTAGCTGATTCTTACTCATTTCTATTATTTACTTTCACCTTCACCTCTTTATTGAGACACCTTTTTGCACTTGGTACCTCCTTATCGGTATTCCGTCTCATTTATTCTATAATCATCACGTTATTTCAATTTAAACTTTCCGAAATGAATCTGGCCCGATTCCTTTAACTTAGATTCATATAATCTACTTCTGCCAACCTTGTTTCTCATTACTTGTTCTTTTCTATCCGTGGTTTTCCACAGGTTGTCTTTCGTAAGTCAGACCAGGTCGTATATCTACATGCTCGTACTCCTACCATCTGTTGAACATCTGCATTTTACTGGCGTAGCCTGGCCACATGAAAACCCGTTATGACCGTGCTATAATTTTGGGGGTAAGGCTGGCTCGAATACCGCCGTCCGAACACTTTAAACTCTCAAGTGGCCCAATAAGTCTTGGGCTCAACCACCCTGCCCTCCAAGTCTCATTAATTCTTTCTACGGGAATACGTTTAGCATCACGAATTATCAACCTCATATTCTCTATCTTGTTTGTGCAGAAGTACACTAACACAAACTTGCTTGTCATTCATCAACATGCCATTTAGCTTATCAATAGCAGCACTTTCTTTATCTTTACGTTGTCATCTCCTTTCTTAGAAGAATCACCATCGCTTGTTGTTTACGTAGTGCGTTAATAGCTAACCCTACGGGTTTCAAATCCCTTAGGGAGACAAAGTAATCATTATTCCTTATCCATAAGGAACACTTCCTGAACTTGATGTAGATATAACGTGAAGCAGATAGAATTGCAGAAGAGTTTCAAGCATCGCAGCTAGGTCCGGTTGATGAAACTATCACTTATGCATCTTCCATAAAAGACTGGAAACTTAACGGTTTACTTCATCAATTTTGTACCATGGTCCTGGTTTGCCTCAAAACGGGACCTTCTAAGGTACGTAATATGCTTAAGACTCCATCAGGAATCGAATCTTTACTTAAACTATTATTACTGTTAATTCTTGCACAGTCATCAGAAGGAATGTAAATTCCTCCATTCCGATATGACCTTCAAGGTCCTTCCAAATATCATCCTGTTTCTTCGGTATGAACATTTGTAATTATTCCTTTATACTTAGATTGTCGGCCACCTCATTGGCCTTTCTTGATGATAATGATTTCTTGTAACCCACGTTTTCTGGGTACATTCTAGCTCAAGTTTTTCTACCTCATTCCCATCACTGTTGGGTTAAAGCATTCTCCCTTAAGCTCTGCTGAAGGAGAAAATATAACTATCAGTCATTTCCATAAGTCATTGCTTCCACCTACCCGTGGGAACTTTATCACGTTTATTCCCAATCCTACTTAGGATACTTCTTTTCTTAGTTCTTTCTTTATCTTAGGATAATCTCAACCTTTATAGGTTCAATCCATACTTCCTCAGGGTTTCATACATGCCTTATCTGGCATTATTGTTACTATGTCATACATTCCTTACCAAACTTCCATTTTGAAGTTCGGAATATTACCTTTTTCCTTGTAAAGTTTCATAGGTCATCCTCATCCTTCCTCCTGTATTTTCTGGGTACAGGGTATATCAAAATGTCATTGATCAATACTCTAATAATTCTATCTATGTTCTTTCCAGAACTCTTTTTAATAATCCTTACCGGTCATTGTTGCCTTAGCAAGTCCAGCTCATATCATCTGAAGTCATAATGTCGTTATTAGGGTTAATGCCACCCCTTGTGCATTCCCCAGGGTTTGTTTTAATTTATGGATATCCTATCCTTAATTCAACTGCCAAGGAATCCTTGCATCTTATAATTGGCAATCAGATCATGTATCCTTAATAAAGGTCTCTTTTCAATCATTCTCATTTGATAATCGATCGGTGGTTTAATGCCACCCTCTTCTTTCAGATAGTTGTCAGCCTATTTGGCCTTCCAAAAAGGCAACGTATGCCTATCTCCTCTCTTACCGAACTTGTTAATGGTAGCAAGGATGTTCTGGAAGATATTGATCGAGTTCAACGTGAATCTCTTAGTACTTATCGTTCTTCGCAAAGGTACTTGCCTCAGACAAAATTCCTACAGCATACTGTTCAATTTCTGACCTTTTCTATACTCTCTTCATAAACCTTCGTTGTTTACTTCCCTTAGTCGTAATATGTTCATGGTATTCATGATACCCTAACATCATACATCTCAAGTCACTATACTTCCATTTTACTCGTAATCTTGGACAACCATATACACATGAGTCACTCTAGTACGGGTTACCCCATCCCAAAAAGGTCTAGTAAATTCCCCATCAAAACATGGGTTGCAAAGGGTTTAGTAGAAGATTCCTACGATCTCATTAATATTTCCTTTATATCAGAAGCCCTTGCAGTCGGTGCTTTCTTAGAAGCAACCCTGCTTTGTCCTTTCATTGCTGGTCTAGTCACTCGATAATCCTTTGTGACTTGGCCTCAACTGACCACACTAAAATAAAAAAAATATATGATTTTAGGGGTTGGCTAATAGCATTACTTTTCTAGCAATTGCCGGCATAGTGCCTTCTTCTTTGATACCTTTCTACCTTTCCAAAACTTTACTCCATATAAGTCTTAATCGACTACTCGGCATCGTCTCCGGTCACCTTTCCTCCACTTTTATCTTTTCACTATTCTTATCAATCCTGCGTGCCACACAAGCTTACCATTCCTGGCATAACAGCCTTTTCACTTAAGTCAATCCCGGAGTTTCTCTGTCCGGCTAATTTCTTACTTACATTTCCTGTTTTCGTCCAATCTCACTTCATCATTTTATCACTACCGTCGATTGTAATGCTCAGGGTCCGTTTACTAACCCATTTTACAGCATCCTTACCCAAATCATAGGGTTTGCTCCAGTTTCTACTCTCTTCCATGACATTCTCTGATAATCAGAAAGACAAGGTTTGCCAAAATTCACCGAATTCCTTTCCAGACTCAGGGAAATTTTGATCAATCTACCCACCTACTGGTAACATTAAGGAGACCAGTTTCGAAACCTGAAGAATAGTTCTATGAACCTCCTAGTAGGTAGAACCGTAAGCAGTCATAATTAACGAAATAATCGTCATCGGGTTGGAAATTTAACCCCTGGAGAGGAACCAATTATATACATCCCTTAGAAGGGAATCAACAGTTTTAAACTGAAACTTGTCACAACGTCCTGATACCTATACGTCCTGATATTCAATATTACCAAATGTCGGTCTACCTAACCCTTTATGCGAAGCGTTATTGGAAGCACAAAGTCTCCTTTTTCCATTAAGCAATGCCAGCTCTTGGTCATTACCAATTTCACCTTTTAGCTCCAGGAAGATTTTCTCACATTTTTCTCTTTAACTGCTGATCGTATTACTTGATCTATTATAATTCCGTGTCGGAGTAAACTTAAGGTAACTACTATAATCCATTCAAAGAGAAGAAGGAATTTAATATTCCTCTGAATCACATGCATCTAACGTTTCTGGTTCATCATTTAACTGAGTTGAATTAACTCTATACTCAGTCTCTGGCAGTAGTCTCATTACGAGTTCATCTTGACTCACTGGTCTTATCTTCCGGTAGGTTCTGAGATCATTGTCTTGCTTACTACTTCCTTATATAACTTTACCCAATCATGCTATCACTTCCCAATGTCTTTACTTTATAAATGATTCATTCATAAAATGAACATTTTCCTTAATAAAACCACCTTATTAACCTCAATTTGGTTCCATAATTTACAACCTACGACACCTGCCTTCTCATGGCGAATTATTACTGACCATATTCATACTAATTCATTTATCAAATGATATGGTACTTACTGCCTCCTTCTCAACTATTCCTAGGGACTCTGTTCCTCGCCCTAAATCGATGTCTTTGATAATCATACATCCCTCTAGCTCTTTCTTTGTTAAGATGAAAATCTCTAAGGATTCTCATCTATTTCCGTATAAGATCTCAAGTAATTCTTCCAATCCTTCTTTCTTGCTGGTACTACATCTGGTAGTCCGGCTATGAATTCAACATGCATCTTCAGATCTCTTAATAATATCTCGGTTCTTTATACTCACTTTTCTGAGCACCATATCTTAATCATCACAGTCATTCTGGCTGCGACCCTCATTACCCATGGGTAAGCTCCTTATCCTAACAGGATTTTCCTTATCTGCTGGAACCTCTTCCGGGTCTCCAGTAGGGTACTCCATCGAATTACCCGCTGATCTTCAGCATATAAAGCATCATCGCGCTGTTGCTCGTGTGCCTCAAGGTCAGTCGCCTTACTCGTCGATACGATATCGAGCTAAGTTACTATCATTATACTTACGAGTTCCCATAAGGGTTTTATATGTCATCACTACATTAAGTAGTCCGACTATGAACTTGGCAAGAGTTCTTATTATCTTATTGAATTTATTGTTTTAACGTCACCTCATCTCTGGGGTTTATAACGTACGCTCTGATACCACTTCTGTAACACCCCCAGATCCGGGGTCCGGGATCCGGTGGTTACGGTTTCCAATTCTGTCCACAACAATTGTACTTTCCTTAACATAAAATAAATTACGTCTTTATGACCCAACACAACAATATAAACACACCCGTTATAGTCCCAGAGATGAAATCAGAGTAACAATCAAATTTTTATTAATCACATTATGAGTTCTTACAATCCAAAAGAATTTCAATATAATTACATACTCTTTGCCATCCATTTACATAAGTCATACTAGACTATATTCTTGGTACTGAAAGAATAAATATATCCTACCAATAGCTTCTTCTTCAGCTCTGGTAGTCTCATCGTCCTCGCCCGCGTCGAGTGCGCCTTGTGCGAGTCATCTGGTCTAGCTGTTGTTGTGATATAATAATAAAGCAAGGGTGAGCAATAGCCCACCAACAATAATATATAACTGAACGATAATGTATAACAGTTCAAAAGTATCTTTCAAACCATATGCCATGCATTTACGGAAATGATGCCAGTATAATA
This sequence comes from Saposhnikovia divaricata, assembly GCA_036435485.1. NCBI lineage: Eukaryota > Viridiplantae > Streptophyta > Magnoliopsida > Apiales > Apiaceae > Saposhnikovia > Saposhnikovia divaricata. The sequence continues at coordinate 86,389,333 of CM071597.1, read as the reverse complement.
TGAACGATGAAGTTACAAGGTAACTTAAAGTATTTGTTTGTAGAAATATCTGCTACATCAAAGTAAGCGAGATATTCTTATTGTTATTAAGAAGAGGAACTTGCAAGAAAAGGTTGCAATTCCAGTTATGACCCTTTTCCAACTCTGCCAACAGTAATCATGTTGCAGGAAATAAATAAATTTGGATGATGAACCAGTGATGGAGTATTCACCGCGCCCGCTGTTCCAATCTTGATGATCAGTCGAGATCGTACAGCTCAATTTAGATTTACTACCGGTAGAAGGAAGAACTGACGGCTTTACTTGTATACCGCCTTACTAGCTCTCCCCGGCCAACGGTTGGGCCAAAGGGGATGGACCGGCGCTACTCGGCCTCTTACACGACTCCTAGTTCAAATAGAATTCATGATTCTGAATGTAACGTTCGTCCCCCTTTCCCCAAGTATAATACTTGTTGATAAGACTCCACAAAGTAGTCGTATCTAGTTGGAAAGGAAAATTTACCAATAACTCCCAAGCTATTACTTGGTAACGGATATCAACTTGTTCCAGTAATCTTACCCCTCGAAAGATGAGAAGATAAGCAACGACTTAATAAGTCAACAGCACCCGAGTTATGAGTGAAGGGAATACTTTATGACCGGGAAGTCGACAAAATAAATAACATTTTCCAAGTAAGGTTCCCTTATTATTAAGGAGATAGACTCGAAGAAGAATGATGTATGAGAACCTTTCTTGATATAAGATTAATAATAATATGACTTCGAGATATTTACTGTAATAATCGAAGAAGATAAACCTTATCGAGATTATTCTAAGTATGGAATAAATATTCAGAGAATATTTATTGAGTTAAAATATTTAAAGAATAATTGGGAATATGAAAGAATATCTTTAATCAGAGTATTTCTCAAAATAATCCCTGAAGAAATATCAGGAGAATATTTATTGAATAAATAAATATTTAAATGAATATTCAAAACAATACTCATTAATTAATAAGACCTGAAAAGAATATTTAAGGTAATATTCATAATTAATTAGGAATTTAAATGAATATTCAAAAGTAATATTCATTTAATGAATAATATCCTAAATGAATATCAAGTAATATTCATTTAGTAATCCAAGCCTTAAGGAATATTCGAGATAATATTCAATAATTAAATCAAGCTTCAGATGAATATTAAAATAATATTCATCAAGTATTCAATCTCTTAAATGAATATTCAAAAGTAATATTTATTTAATAAAATAACATTCTAAAATAATATCCAAATAATATTCATTTAGTAGTCTCATCTTTAGAAGAATATTCGAAATAATAATCGATAATCAATTCGACTCTGAATGAATATTGAGAAATATTATTCGTTGAATAGTTACGTTCAAATAATTATTTGAAGTAAGGATCGTTAAAATAATTAGTCTCGAACGAATATTCAAATAATATTCGTCGCCCAAATAATAGAAAATATTTACTTAAATATTTTCCTCCGAGGTAATCTCGATATATCAAGGAATATTGACTCCCGGTCTATTTTTTGATTAATAAGATGTATACGCCCTTCTATGAGGGTCTTACAATAACCGGCTTATAACTGATATATAACTATCTAGCTTATAAGCCAACAATAACATTCAGGGAATAAGTATATCAATTCAACTTGAAAGTAGGCATGCATGCAATGGCATATGTATATCAGCAATCATATCTATATATTTATTCAATCACAACAACAGCCTAAAAGAAGGGAATTGAAACTTGCCTGGTAGTCGAGTACGGTAAGGGGTAGTGGTAGCGGGTCCCGGTTCAGCTTGGTGATCTATAAATAGCCAAGGCATTCGGGATTAATCACTTAACATATTAAAAGTTAAGTTATACTTAATTCGAAACACGTTCTCGAGTTATCTTGTTATACCCCTTTTAGTGGATTACTTTTATCACTGATCCGACCCGACATTCGTTCGTTAATACGACATGTCATTGTACTTATACTTGGGACATACTTAAGTCATATGAGTTCTAAAGTCGATCGTTACGAACCAATACTATACTCCGAGTTTTATCGCCCGTTTTCTAAGTGTTTTACCGAAGTTATAAAAGAGTCGTCTTTTAGGGGTTCGTTCGCGTTTAACCTCGACTCGAACATTTTTAATAAATCGAAAAATGATCCTTTTGACATACGGTTTTCTTTCACGCCTTCCTTTTTACCTCTAGTATTTATTTACCAAGATTCTCCATGACGTTACATAGTTTACGAGGGTTCAATTACAGTTACGAACTTTCGTTTACGGATTCGAACTACTTTTAGTAATTTGGTCATAAATCCTAAACCGTAAGTCCGTTTCATGTGATCTTTATATCAAAACGAAGCTTAGAACATTACCTATCCTATCATGGCAGATAAGGTCTCTGGACAGTAGGGGTTCGACATGGAAAATGGCATACAAAACATGGTATTGCAAAATCGGGCATTATAACGGCTATAAATCGAATATCTACCAATTTCGAATCTTCCCATAAACATAGTATCCAACCCAAACAACATATACATGACTTATATACATGAACTGAGGCCAAGCAATGCCTTTCCGTTCATCTAGCTATTTACATCATTAATCCAAAATCCATACATAATCATGCTTATAATCTTAACATAACCATAACTAAGTTATAACTATCATAAACATGCTTAAATCTCAAACAAGGGTTAGGGTTTCAAGAGCTTTATACCTTCCTTGGAGTGTGTAAAGACCTTTCTAAGCTTTGCATAGTCCTTGTATACCCATAACCAAGCTTAGATCATCCTAGAAATCAAGAAAGTCAAGAGTTGTTCTTGAAAATCACTATTCACCCTAGTCTTTAATGATTTCTTTGAAAATGGAAACAAGAGAGTTTGGCTTTGAAATTTTTAGGGGATTACTTTTAGGAAATGTAAGACTCACCATAATTTTTACAAGATCAAGAGATGGTGGGAAGAGGGGTTTTGATTTTGGAATTAAGGGTATAGCCGAATGGAATTTTCAAGGGGGGGGGGGAAAGAGTTGCTTGGTTTATTTTGTTTTAATCTCATCCATTCTCATCTATTATCAAGATAATATCTTGTATAAATTCACTTTATTAAAGTGATGAGGTGTTGGATGAGGAAATACCATGACAAGTGTTGAAAATGTGGTGGTTTTAGCCTAACTACATGGTTGCCTTGCTAATTACTTAGTTGCATTCTCTAGGGTGCTAGTTCCTTGATTCTAGTTTGGTTACTAGATATTTTATACTAGTAGCTTGCACAAGACTCTTGCTTCCTCTGCTTGTTTCTGTGTCCGGTTATTGCCCGTTTCGATTGATCGTTCGTAGGAATATTTCACGGATTTCTAATTAGGGTTTACCGGGAATCCTTTTTAATATTAATACTTTCATTCTCCATCTTTCATTCTAACTTTCCAATTTATATTCCTTAAATCCATTCGTTAAATACTTAAGGCTATCAGTGTCCAGGGAACTCTCGGAGAAAATAAAAGTGCGGTTTTTCAGAATCCGACAGCTTTTACATACACTTATTTTCCCCCTGGATCACTAATACGAACTCGGAAATCCGTTCCGAATGCTTCTATATAGTGTCGTCTCATATTATTATATACTCCCACCAAAACACTATTCATTCTGTATTCTTTACTTGTTCTCTTAGGGTGGTACAATTGTCCGTATTCTCTTTCGATCGTTCCTTATCCTTTTTACGGAACTACTGGATTAATCGTTACCGATCTGGATGACATGAGAATATTCTCCTGCTTGAAATTGCCATATCTTATTCCCTTAGAAGATAGATTATTCTTACCTATGTTGTTACCCTTTAGCATTCTTCAAGACATAGAAATAATAAAGTCGAATTCCATTCATTCTTTCCAAATATCAATTATTACATTGTAGCCATAACCATTCCTCAGTGGTTTCCTACCTTCATTCTTAAATCAAATATAATAACATCCCAAAATATCAAATCCTCAAAGTTAATATCTCAATTCTTGGATTATAATAATATTTAATCCACTGTCCGGTCAAATATTATACCGAAAAGAATTTGGAATTTCTGAATTCCGATCGTCTCTGCATTCACTTATTTCCTCCGCGTATTACTAATATGACTTCGAAACATCCATATCACGTCCCGTACATAGGGTGGAGTGAAAAGTTTTCCAACTTACAAAATCACTATTCATCCACCAAATTACTATGCACGTACAAGAAACACTATGCACGTACGGGAAATACTATGCACGTACGGGAAATACTATGCACGTACTCATTTCCCTTCAAGGATCCATTAGCTCCTACCTGGATGGTAGATTATTCTTATCTAGGTCCTCAACCATCGAATTACTCTATTCTGACAATATACCAATGCATCAGGATCATCGTTCAAAGCAATATCCATTCCTTACGATCATTGTTCTTTGAAACCACCATTCATTAGAGCTGGTGACCTTGTTGTCGGAATCATTGTTCCTCATTTTATCATTACTTAATAAATTTTTTTTTTTAATTATATCCAAAATTTGGGATTCTTACAATAATCATGAATAAGGGTTAAATCAAATTACAAATTACAATTCTTTAATTTATTATAGTATAATTTTGATAGTACTCCATCCGTCCCACCCAAATGTTTACATTTGGGTTGGGTACGGAGACTAAGGAAAAATATAAAGAAAAAGGAGAGAAGTAGGAAAAATGAGTAAAGTGGTGAGACTCATCACTATATAATGTATAAAATGAGTTAGTGGAGGAAAGTATTGGATGTAGTTAATTTTTATAGGGAGCTGATATTTGCACACCCTATACTTATAGGTGCACGCCCAAAATTGTTAAATTGACCAAAATATCCTTAACTATTTTTTGTGTTTATTCCCTTTTTCATAACTACATTAGATGTTTTGTTAACTAACTAAATCCTAATTCTTGTTTATACGAAACTTCCGCATATATAAGAGAAGATCAACGAACACTTGTAAGATAATAATGTAAATGAGGAATCGGAAGAATGAGCAAAATTATCAATCTAGTTAATTCAAATAATTGCTAAGAATTTTTTGAATATTTTGAATCACTTTAACTTTTGCAATTCTATTCATGAAAGCAATTTTTTGAATGATTTATTATTTTTCCTGATTTATGAATTTTGCATATACAAAACATGCCAATACCTTATAAATGATTAAGTGTTTTTTATAATCATGCTTGGGTTCTCCATATATAACTTAATTTTAAGTCTTTTAAAATCTATAATTTTTATTATGTAAGCACAATGATATAATTTGGAAAATGATATACGCATATCTTCAATTTATAATTAAAAATTCATCAAATATCTTGGTATATAATTATAAATAAATAACAGCTAATTAATTAATTTAATAATAAAAAACAAACTTGAAAAATAGAAGGTAATAGAAAAGAAAAAATATTAATTAAGCATTAGGGTAATTTTGGAACATGACCAAAAATGGGTGTGCACCTATAAGAGGAGGGTGTGCACATATCACCTCCCTTTTTATATTATAAAATTTTACTATTTTATGAAAATTTAGGAATGTAAAGAATTGGATGGGACATCCAAAAAGAAAAATATAAAGAAATGGATAAGAGAGAGGGAGTATAAATTTTACCAATAGCTATAGCTCAATTGTATGACTTTTCCTTGTTATTTAAAACATTTTTTTTGTTCAGGTTCTCATTTAAAAGTTTGATTCTTTATTTTTTCTTATTTGGGGAGAGATCATCATCGTGAATTTTATCTTACTAAATATTGATGAAAGAGAGAAGAGAAAGGAGGGAATGAAAGTGAAGTGGAGTAGCACGTGGTAAATAGGGCAGAAGCATACGCATGAATTCATGGAACACCGTGCCGGCTGACCATTGAAAACCGTGCCCGTACTTGCGTTATTGTGGAGTGTGGACCATGACTGGTGCCTGCTACAGTTATCAATGTTATCTCTGCCACTGCCTCTACTTATAATCAATATTATCACGGCCAGTCTGCTACTGGAGTCCAAAAGGACTGTTCTGTTTGGTCTCAACTCCTTGACAATTCCATGACTTCCATTTTTAAAGTTTAAATCTCTCTCTCTCCCTCTCTCTTTAAAATCTCTCTCTGAAAGACTACGTTACTCGATTCTATATTAACCTTGAGCTTAAAAACTATGGCAGATTCTGAATCAAACCAACCTTCCCACACGGTAAGCACATATATACATTTCCAGTAATCTACCATCGCATGTTGTTCATTTCTAGTACATTTGCATATTTTTATATTTCTTTTTTCATGCTTTCTCTGTTTTAATTATATAATGGAACCATGTGTTATGTTACTTGGAAGGTTCAAGATGATGCAAACAATCTCAAGTACCTGGATTTCGTACAAGTAGCAGCTTTGTATGCTGTCGTCTGCTTCTCCACAATCTACGAATACGCCAAGGACAACTCCGGTCCGTTGAAACCCGGTGTTCAAACTGTTCAAGACACCGTCAAAACCGTTATTGGACCGGTTTATCACAACCTCCTTGACGTTCCTTTTGAATTACTCTCCTTTGTCGATCGCAAGGTCCTTGTTTCTACATTTATTCTTTCTTAGACTTGTTCACATACAGAAACCATGAAATTTACTCTTTTTTTTTTTTTATCGTTATATTGATTAACTGTACATCGACATTTTTAAATTCAAATCAAATATATTTACCGAAATACGGATGTACATTTAATTTTTTAAAACACTAGGAAAATGTGTATACATGATCCTGGTAAACCGATCTCCTAATACATGTCGTTTGTGCACGAAACCTACAGGTTGATGAATTTATAACCGAAGTGGATCATCACGTTCCTTTACTGTTAAAGCAAGTTTCAAGCCAAGCAATTTCAGCGGCTCAGAAAGTTCCAGAGATGGCTCGAGCCGTGGCTTCCGAAGTCCAGCGTGCTGGCGTGGTAGATGCAGCTTCAAATATAGCCAAAACTATGTACACCAAGTATGAGCCAGCGGCTAAAGAGTATTACATCAAGTACGAGCCAGTAGCCGAGCAATATGCGGTATTGGCTTGGTCTTGGCTTAATCAGCTCCCTTTGTTTCCACAAGTGGCTCACATTGTGGTACCCACAGTGGCTTATTGGTCGGAGAAGTATAATAATGCCGTGGCTTATTTGGCGGATGGAGGCTATACGGTGTCGTTTTATATGCCAATGATTCCGGTAGAGAGAATGGGAAAAGTTTTTCAGGTAGCTGAAAATGGAACGACTAATGTTGTTGTAAGTTAAGTCGTTGTTATTGCTTTCGAATCAATGGCAAAATCTTAGTACTAATATTTAGGTTCACTTATGTAGTTGCAAAGACAACATCTTTGGATTTATTCTGTGTATTTTAAATTTGTTAATTTTATTTGCTTTGAGCTCCTGTTTAGTTTTTTCCGTAGTAGTTTGTATTTGTAGGTGGAAATGTTTGCTTTCTTTTTAAATTTAGTTTAGCGTAGAATTGACAAATTATTGTTTCTGAGCTGTTTTACAGGGCTTTTACGTAAGTAGACACTCCTGAATCTCGTCGAGACTGAACTAGGGAAATTACAACTTAATTAGTAGTAATATCAGAATTATGAACCACAGAGCCAGACCCAACTTAGATATGCCTTGTACCAGAAAGGCCACCTGATAGATAAGGCTAATTTGATAATGCTGGTACTGATCGTTAAACAACTCTGTTGGGCTTATTAATATGTTTAGAAACTAGTATCATTTAGACATTTAATATAATGTAGTATAACTTGTAGGTTATCGAAAGTAAAAAAATAAAATAAAATTGGAGAATCAAGGAGCGCTTGAGCCGTGGCAAAGGTGCTCTTGGTGTTAAAAGAGGTCTAGAGTCCGTCTCTCACATTCCCCTCCGCCTATACTTAAAATTATGTAAAGTTCAAAAAGAAGAACACATGCAGTACTAGAAGTATACATGGCCACGGTTCGTGAACCGCCGGTTCCGGTTTGTAAAAATCTTGAACCGGAACCTAAACCTTAATAGGATATAAACCGCCGATTCCGGTTCAGACGGTTCAGGTTCAGGGTTTGACCCGGTTTTGACCCGGTTCAAAACCCGGTTCCGGTTTGAACCTTATATATACGTTGTACTTGATACGTTTTTTTTCCGAAATACGATAAGTTTTTCTGAATTTGGATGGAATGAATTATAATTTAGAATTATTGTAATGCTAAGTAATTTTTTAAAATTTGTAAGATGCAAACCGTTTTAAAAGTTCAAGGATATAATAGTTTCACTTTTATTAAGTGGTACTTTCACGTACAACAAACAATAAAATTTATTACAATAATTTTTTTATTAAATCATTAGTAAATATATTACAATAAATTTTAAATGTTTTACAAGAATATAACAAACAATAAAATTTATTACAATAATTTTTATAATCTATACTACATTAATACATAGCTAGTCATTACTAACGGTTAACCACCGGTTCGAACCGCCGGTTCGAACCGCCGGTTCGAACCGTCGGTTCACCGGTTTCAATACACACAAACCTGAACCTGAACCTTTAAAATAAATAAACCGAGGTTCGGGCCGGTTTTGACCGGTTTTGACCCGGTCCGGTCCGGCGGTGTGTTGTAAGAATATTTCTACTGTATCCCTATCCTTGTACTGAAAATTTTGTTTGTTTGCCTTAGTCCTCAAATCTAACAAGTTTCCGAGTTGATGAAGTACTAGCTACCCATACTCTCTTTTTTCGAGATTGCATGCTTAGTTAGTTGAGAATCGTGTTGTTTCTAAGGATTATGTTCTCTTCCTTTAAAGATTATGTTCTTCATGTTCCGTTTCAAGCAATTATATGGAATATATTTATTATCACTTTTATTTTGACTAATTTAGTGCCTGCAATTTCATTTCACTTCAGAATCCCCATGTTGTTATGCAATGTCCTCTTGATCCTCTTGAGCTTTCAAAATTTAAAATCCTCTTGAATTTTTGTCCTTATATATGCTCATTCAAAAGAGACCTTCACTGGCAAGCCTTTAAATATCAGAAAAATAGGACAATAGGACGAGATTTAAGACTCTCATAACAGAAGTTAATGCTGGTAAAAGATACAATATCAAACTGAAAGAGATACATAGTTGTCAAAGAGTTGTTGGGGGTATGAGTATGACATCATGCATGACATCTTAGGGGTTGTTGTAATAGTAGATGGTTGTTGGGGGTTGTTGAAATAGTGTTAAAATATAGTTCTATATAAGAGGCAATTACCTCATTTGTAATACTTGGAGAAGTATGAATACAATTCTCTTCTATCCCAACTGATTTCTCTCTTCTCTCTTTATAATCTCACCATATATCCTATATTCTAACATGGTATCAGAGCAAGTATATCTATAGAGAGATTGAGAGCATTTCAGTTGAAGCTTTGTTGTTTTTCAAGGGAAACACAGGCTGCCTATTTTCTTCAGTTTCATCAACACATTCCAGAGAACAACCAGGCGACCCCTACCAGTACAAGCACAGCTAGAAAACACGCTGCCAGGCACTGGTTGACGTGTGGTTCAGCTTTGGTCAGATTCTATTGAAACTTCTAATCAGTTCAAGGGCTGATTGGTGGCCATGACGACAAAGCAGCAGAAGTAGTTGCATTTCAAACAACACAGTTTACTGCCTAAAATATGCATGTGCGGCACTTTCAATATTTTTTGACATTGCCTAAAATGTACGGCGTGGTCGGGAAGACGAGTCCCGGTATTCCCAAAATTCTCAATTTCAATCCTAGAGATGGGTCTAGTTGGAAGCTTAGGTTATGCTCAAGGACTTCTAAGTGTTCCACTCTTCAATCCCAAGATAGGTTTTTTTATCCCAAGATGGGATTTCGAGTGAGGAGGCGTGTCAAAGAGTTGTTGGGGGTATGACATCATGCATGACATTTTAGGGGTTATTGTAATAGTAGATGGTTGTTGGGGGTTGTTGAAATAGTATTAAATATAGTTCTATATAAGAGGCAATTACCTCATTTGTAATACTTGGAGAAGTATGAATACAATTCTCTTCTCTCCTTATAATCTCACCATATATCCTATATTCTAACAATAGTTTTTAACAGACATCTAGTGCAAAGTCATGCTAAATTCAAAGCATTTTTAGTAAAATATCTTCTCGAATCCCTCAGTGGAGATGTTGATAATATTCAATTACCTGTTTGCACATTACACAAGAATAAGAATCTTTGAGGCCCATAGTTCTGATATACAAGTAGTTTCAATACTGATGGCCTTAATTTTTCTTGATCCACTTTGAGAGAGTGTGTTGAATGTTTTTTAAACAACATTTGGAATCCCAAAATTGTTATAGTCTTGTTTTTTTTTTTTTTTTTTAATTTGTTTGAGTAGATATTAGAATAATGTAATACACATCCATGAGTCATATAAATATCTTAGATTGTTAATGTCTCAGAAGAAATCTTATGTTACAAGCTTTCTGATATCTGTTACTATAACTGGGATCTGATGAATATCATCTACTTCTGTTAATTGAGCATAAATAAGAAATTTGAAATTCACGTTTGCGTCCACCAGGTTCTGAAATATTTCAAGAAACACTGGCCAAGGAGCTTGCCAAACATTTTGGTCTGGCACTTCTCGTTGTTGATCCTTTCTGTTGCCTGGTGTGAGCTCTTCTCAAGTCCTTGAATATTATCCTGCCTATATGTTTCCTGTGGTTCGTTGTCCTTGGGAATGGGATAGTTCCAGTATTATACTAACATATGACTCTGTTAGTAAACCACCCCCCCCTCCCCCCCCCCCCAAACCCTTAAGCTGTATTGGACACTGTTGATGAGGTAGTCTGAAACTTTGTTGTCCGTTTGTTAAATCATATGATTGAGGAGGAGTGTTGAAGGGTATATGATCCAGTTGGGGCCTTCCTCTAGCACCTTAAGGTTTTAGATGGGCTGGTTACTTAACAAATCTTAATTCTTAAATATGTTTTATACCTTGAGTTTGATCAGGGATTTTTAGCAAAGGAAACTGACTGTATAAAAGAAATGTCAAGGCCTGAAAGAGCAAGTGTGCTAGACGTGTACAGGCTTTAGTATTGCATCTTAAAAACCCAACCTCAAGTGTGGAGGCCGATATAACCGGAGGATCTATCTTAAGCTCTAAAGCGAAACCCAAACAGGGGACGTCTACTGCATCACCCAATAACTACATTCTATAAGAAGGTACTTAAATTTAATTCCTCAGTCGTTACTATCGTGCAAGTGAACCTAGGTTTCTCCTCAAAAACTTTATCATATGCTGGCTGTTGGGAGGAAGCAGATGATTTCATCAGAAGACTTCTTTTCACTCTTTTCATCTTAATATAAAAAAGAAGGGGGGGGGGGGGGGGTTCTCTTTCTTTCCATCTATTTTTTAATCCCTATGACAATACTGGAGGAAGATTTCTTCCCATATTTATTTCTTACGGTACTTTAAAAAAAAGTTTAGAATTGAAGTTACAACTTTGTGAGTTCATTCAACGACTTATGGTTGCTCCTCTTTTCACCTCAAATTGTATAAGGGGGGAGGAGCGGAAGTGTACTGTATTTTCTCTTAATTTCCGTCTATTGAAACTCCCTATCACAGTAAATGTAGGGAAATTGCCTGCCCATACCCATTTTCCATTCTTCTCCCTTTAAATTCGATGCATAAACTTCAAGGTATTCTGTTTACTGAAAAATACTATCAATACCGTATTTTTTAAGTACACTCTCAGTCATAACTACAGCCTTGCTTACAAGTTAATTTTTTTTTCAGGTGATAGAATAAAATTTGTTGGGTCCTTGCCTTCTGGGTTTTCCCCTTTCGACACTCCTTTAAGGGATTTTTTTTCTCCCTATATAAGTCATTATCATCTCACTTTCTATTCTAATTCTTATTTGTATGTACACACCCGGATTAGTGACAGATTTCCTTAATTACTCCTGTGTTAATGTTCCTTTTAATATGAAAAACATTGCGTAGATTTTTTAAGGACATGGTCACTGAAAATGAATTTGAGAAGAGATTACTTGCGGAAGTGATTCCACCCAATGACATTGGTATTACTTCCGAAGATATTGGAGCTTTAGAAAATGTTAAGGATAGATTGAAAGATGTAGTGATGTGAAGGCCAGAGTTGTCTTTAAAGGACAGCTGACGAAGGTAAAATGGATAGAGCCATATTTACATGGTCTATGTTGTTTTCAGTTATGTGTAGAAACTTTAGCACTTTCTGAACTTGTTTTGCTGCTAAAGAAGTTTCTATATGTAGCCTTGCCAAGGAATACTGCTTTTTGGACCTCCTGGCACAGGTAATACTATGCTTGCAAAAGCTGTTGCAACTGAGGCTGGAACAAACTTTATCAATATATCCATGTCAGCTATCAAAAGTACTTATCTTGACCTTGGACACTATTCCGCAAGTTTTCTGCTTGAGCTTATCATGTCAAAATTTATCAACACCTGTGACCTGTGTACATCCTGCAGTGGTTTAGCGAGGGAGAGAAGTAAGTCAAAGCTGTTTTCAGCCTGGCCAGCAAAATTTTACCCAGTGTCATTTTTGTTGATGAGGTAGGCAATTATGAGTGTGCATGAATTCTCATGATTTGGTTTCTGATATCTTATTAATTGTGAGCTGTATTTACCTGTTCTTGGCATTTTGATTTTACCTAATCACTTCAATTCGTTTATCTTCAGCAATTTATATATATATATATATGATATTTTTCCACAACCATAGCTGGTTGGGATACTTTTATACAGCCATCGAATCTGTACCGTTGAAAAAGAATCTGATGGCCGAAAAAGGATCAGTGCCGCAATGTCTCATTGCTGCCTCAAGTGCTTCCGCAATGGATCATTGCGGCCACCGCATTGCTTCATTGCGGTAGCCATTTTTGTAGAACTCATGACCCTTTGCTTCATTGCATCAGCAGAACACCGAACACCGAACTCATTGATTCGAGAGAGTACACTAATTTAGCTTAGCTAGCTAGCTTCCAGAAGAATAAGATAGAACTGGTTAGTTCAATGAGAATGACTTGGTAGTTGGTGTTTATCGATTCTATCTCACTCGAGTCAATATTATTAAACTATGTAATAGGTGTATTTTGGTTTACACTGAACATGTTTTTTTGGATATCATTTAATATTAATTCATTGTAAATAAAAATAGAAATGGAACAACAAACAAATTGCAATATAATTTGGTACTAATATACAGTTTTAATGTTTAAATTGATAATTTTAATTTAAAATATTCAAAAAAAAAAACTCATACTTTGCATAATTGCATTGATTATAAGTTAGTCTTTCAATTTATAAGTTTAAAGTTTCGGTAATTATCAGATGTGGCATTCCTGGCCGGGTGGGTTGATATGCATTGAAACTACAAAGTTAAACGTGCTTGAGCTGGAGCAATTTCAGGATGGGTGACCCCCTGGGAAGTCCCCTTTTTTTCAAATTTTTTTTTTTTATTTTGAAAATATTTTTTAAAATTGCAAACCACGGTGAATAATATGTGATGTTTAATTTATTATGTAAAATTGATTTAATATTCGTTAAGAAAACATTGAAAAGGTGAATAATATTCATTTTATATTTATTACGAATTTTCATTTTTTTTCTTAAATCACACACATACATGAACAATTAATCAAGAACAATTGAAAATATGAACTAATCGAGAACAAAAAAAATTAAGAAGACACACACACACACACACACACTAAAAAAACATGTACGAATATACATAAATTACACACATATAAATGTAAATTAAATTCACACAAATATTAGAGGGAATAGATTTTTATCCGATTTTACAAGGAGATGAATTGGTTCATATGCAAATGAAAATGAATCATATGAGAGATAGAGATGAAAATGAATGAAATTTTCAACTAAAACCAAAAAATAACATTTAATTAAGATTAAAAGTATTACAATCAAATCTTTTGGACTCCAATATCTATTACAACTACTAGAAACTAGCCAATATCTTCATAACCATCGGTCTCATCACCATCTTCTTCTTATTCATTTTCTTCACCTTCTTCTTCTTCTTAAACATTCAATATCAACCAAATACACCAGAGATATACCCAAATCATGATTTGATGCAAGTACCTAGGATACCATTGTAGGATTTCCATGCAGTAAAACACAACAAGAACAATGATAACTTTAAAAAAAAAATGAAATCCAAAACCATAGATCCATGTATAAGGGGGATGATTTGGAGAAAGAGTTTTTTTTCACCAAATTTCGAAAATGAAAGTTAAAAGGGAGAGGAATTTTGGTGAAGTGGATGTAGGGATAGAGATGAAATTTGGTAAGAGCTGCTAGGTTTTCTTCAAAACCTTAACCCTAAAAAATACATCTTAATGTATTTATAGGGAGAGATAGAGATGGGCTTAACCCATGGGCTTAATTTAACAAATCTGATTGGGCTTAATGTATTTAACAAGAGCGGCTCGAAACGTGTTTAACGGGAAGACGACTCACTATAAAAGATTGTACTAGCTATTAAAATATCATAAGATGTTATAAATTTTATTTTATTTTTAGGATTTGATTTTTATGGATAAACATTATCATACAAGTAATATATGTAAAAGTTAGGTTTTTGGTCTTAACGAGAGAGCGAATCAATAGTAATAATTATGTTTAACAAGAAAGCGTTCATTAGATAAGACCGTATAAAAGATGTTTAAATATATAATTAATACGTAAAATAAAATGTTTTATTGGAAGTAGAATACGAGGATGGTCGATGCATATCAACCCACCCGGCCAGGAATGCCACATCTGCTAATTAGCGAATCTTTAAACTTATAAATAGAAAAACACCCGTATTGCTTGTTTTTCCTCTCTTATATATGTACTTCGAATTTTCATTTTTTTTTTCTTAAATCACCATTTTATTTCTTAACGAATATTATTCACGTTTTCAATGTTTTCTTAACGAATATTAAATCAATTTTACATATAATAAATTAAACATCACATATTACAAAAATTAAACACCCTTTGCATTTTTAAAATAAATTTAAAAAATATTAAAATCATTTGTCTTCCTCCATTTATTTTAAATTCATATTTTTACCGTGGTTTGCAATATTAAAAAATATTTTCAAAATAAAAAAAAAAATTGAAAAAAGGGGACTTCCCAGGGGGTCACCCATCCTGAAAACTGCTCCAGCTCAAGCACGCTTAACTTTGTAGTTTCGATGCATATCAACCCACCCGGCCAGGAATGCCACATCTGCTAATTAGCGAATCTTTATACTTATAAATAGAAAAACACCCGTATTGCTCGTTTTTCCTCTCTTATATATGTACTTCGAATTTTCATTTTTTTTTTCTTAAATCACCATTTTATTTCTTAACGAATATTATTCACGTTTTCAATGTTTTCTTAACGAATATTAAATCAATTTTACATATAATAAATTAAACATCACATATTACAAAAATTAAACACCCTTTGCATTTTTAAAATAAATCTAAAAAATATTAAAATCATTTGTCTTCCTCCATTTATTTTAAATTCATATTTTTACCGTGGTTTGCAATATTAAAAAATATTTTCAAAATAAAAAAAAATTGAAAAAAGGGGACTTCCCAGGGGGTCACCCATCCTGAAAATTGCTCCAGCTCAAGCACGCTTAACTTTGTAGTTTCGATGCATATCAACCCACCCGGCCAGGAATGCCACATCTGCTAATTAGCGAATCTTTAAACTTATAAATAGAAAAACACCCGTATTGCTTGTTTTTCCTCTCTTATATATGTACTTCGAATTTTCATTTTTTTTTCTTAAATCATCATTTTATTTCTTAACGAATATTATTCACGTTTTCAATGTTTTCTTAACGAATATTAAATCAATTTTACATATAATAAATTAAACATCACATATTACAAAAATTAAACACCCTTTGCATTTTTTAAATAAATCTAAAAAATATTAAAATCATTTGTCTTCCTCCATTTATTTTAAATTCATATTTTTACCGTGGTTTGCAATATTAAAAAATATTTTCAAAATATTAAAAAATTGAAAAATAAATTTTATTTTATTTTTAGGATTTGATTTTTGAAAGGCAGAGTGTATAAACTTGTAACACTATAACTAATGTAACTCAAACTAAAGGAAAAGATACTTAACCAGAAGACAATCAAGAACAAGAAGTCACAAGAAATCAACACTAAATGAAGACAAGGTAAGTGATACAATTCAACATGTTAACTATGATCAATCCAAGAAGAAATCATTGAGAGAAGTTCAAGTCAAAGTTGTTCATGCCTCAGTGATTTGGAAAGCCAAGAATCAAGATCATAACTATCAGTATCAATAAGACCAATTGATTTCAAGTGAACAAGAAGGAAAGCAAATATTGGAAAGCCACATTACTAATTGGATATGGTAATTTATTCAAGAAGCAAAAACCCTATCAAGACTAGTCACTTATGAACCAGACCGTTGCATCAAGTATCAGGACATTGATAGCAAGTTTATGTCAGTAATAAAGATCCATATTCAAGAGCTTAGTGAAGAACAAAGAAGACATGAAGATATCACAAGTTCAAGATGTGCATTGAAGTTTCAAGTTGAAGACCAGAATATTTTCTAAGTACTAAATATTCTAGATGACCAAGTAGAAGTTTCTAAGTAGAAGTTCTACTTAGAAATTCGAGATGGCTAAGTAGAAATTCTCAAGTAGAAGTTCTACTTAGAGTGCAGCTTCAACATGACACATGGCATCTTCTGATTGGCAGATTTCCAAGCTTTCAAGATAAGGCAAGATTTATGTGGACATCATTGGGCCACGTACATCTTAGTCTTTGAAGACTACAGGACATAGATTACATGTAGTATAAATAGAAGTACTTGTGTAATGTTTTAGTAAGTGAGCAATTCTTGAGAAAAACACAAGAGAAAAAGAGAGAGTGCATTCACAGAGCTTAGTATCATTCACTTCTCTCTGAACTTCTGTTATACTTTGTAATGAATGTTGTAGCAACCATTTCAAGTTATATATAAGACATATATTCCTTGAATCTGTGTGTTCATTTATTGCATCGTATTTATTGCTTCTCATATTCGAAAAGTTGTATTCACCCCCCCCTCTACAACACATTTGGACCTAACAATTGGTATCAGAGCTATATGTTTAACATACAAAACATAGATCCTTGTGTTGAGTAGAAGAATCGTGAGTTTTCATTTTCTAGATCTACTTTTCATTTTCTTGAAAAGTGTGCCTTAAATCGTTTGTATTGAAAACTCATCTGAAAAATTATTTAAATGCTCCAGGTGTGATTATTTAGCTTGGATGTATTTTAATTAATTTTTGTGAATTAATCTGGGTACTTTCATATTTGGTGTTCTTGAGTGTTCATCATCTGTTCTTATCAAAGAAGACAACCCAACAACTTTTTGATCTCCTTTTCAAACAGAAAAATAGTAAAAGAATAAAAAGGTGTTTTTGGACTTTGTGATTTGCATTATTCACGGCCGAAAGTGGAACAAAACATATTCATTACCTAGCACGTGGGTTAGGTGGGTTAGGTGAGTAAAGCATTCAAAGTCAAAAGGTGTTAAAGAGATAATATTGTTTATTCAATATTAAAGTAATCTGCAGAACAATTATTCTAAGGACAAAAGTTCTACATAGAATTTCTACTTGAGATTTTCTACATAGAATTTCGACTTGGACAATTTCTACTTGGTGAATTTCGACTTGAGCAAAATTTCTACTTAGAGAAATTTCGACTTAGGCAAAAGTTCTACATAAATATTCTACATAGCCTAGTCTTGGGTACTTAGAAACTTTTAGTGACCAGAATTGAGATGGCTCCTAAAAATACATTCAAGATCCCAATGTTCAACCGAGATCACTATGAAGAATTGGTTTTCAGAATGAGACTATATTTAGAGACTGTTAACCCTGAATATCTGGAAGTCCTTGACAAGGGTAAATTTGTCCCAATGGTGGTTATTCCTGCACATACGGAAGGAGGAGTGGTTATACCACCTCGGTCTGAGCCTAAAAAGGTCTCGGAGTTTTCGGATGCTGACAAGGAACAAATAGCTTGTGATACTGCCGTACGACAAACCTTGATGGAATCTCTTGATCATGAAATGTTTAACATAGTCAAAGGTCTGACTACAGCGAAGAAGATTTGGGACAAGATAGAAGTTGTCATGGAAGGATCTGTAGAGGTCAGAAGCAACAAGACACTCATACTCAAGATGGAGTATGACACCTTTAGAATAAGGAAAGGAGAAGGCATAACAGATGTCTACCTACGATTCAGTCAGTTGGTATTGGATTTGAATCTGAGAGGTGTAACTCTCCCCATGGTTGAGACTAATACGAGATATCTGAGGAACCAGCCGAAAAGCATTGAACATAGGGTCTACGCAATAAGAGAAACCAGAGATTTGCATACAACTTCTCTGGAAGAATATTATGGAATATTAAAGACCTATGAGCTGGAAACACTTCAAGATCAAGCATGGGACAATGATTCAAAGGGAAAAGAAAGTGCATCAGGATTAGTTGCTGATGAGGAAGAGTCTAAGAAGGCAATGGTTGCAGCAAAGCCTAAATCGTCACTTGCACCACATCAAGTTGATAATGATGACGAGTGCGCATCTGACAGTGATGATGACTACTACACCCAAGAAGAGCTGGACAACATGGACGATAGTGTCGTGGCATACATGGCAAGGAAGTTCAGCAACATGAGATTTAGAAAGAGCAACCGACCACAAAGAAAGTCTTCATCTTTCTATCGGGCTGCTAAGGGTGGTGGTAGTTCGTCAGGCTACCAAGGTAAAGGAAAGAATTCCAGTTACAAATCTCCATTGGATTTCAAAATGAAGTTCAAATGCTATAATTGTGGTGAAGCTGGACACTTTGCCTCGGACTGCAAAAAGCCTAAACAGACTTATCCAAAAGAGACATATGAAGCCCTCAAAAGCAAGTATGAAGCACTGGTGAAGGAAAGACATGGAAAACGAGCTTTATTGGTGACAGAAGGAAGAGCTTGGGATGATTCAGATGAGGAAGATGTTACTCATGTAGCAAACTTTGCCCTCATGGCTGAGACATCAGAGGAACCAGAGGTACCAGTTCTGACTCTTAAAGTAGAAATGTCTATTGATGATTATAAGGAACAAAACGGGGCTCTTAGTGAAGAGATCTATATGTTGTGCAAAAGCCTAGACTCTTCTCAAAAGGAACAGAAAACACTTGTTGCCAAATGCAGAATGCTTGAGGCAAAAGTGGAAGAGCTAGAGGCTGCTTGCACTGTAGATACTTCCCTAAGAGACTTTATTAAATCTCTGGAACACAAGCTCGTTCTTAAGGAAGAAGTAGAAGCATGTCTTAGGAACAATCTAGCTGAGTTAGAAACTAAATGCGAAGCTTACAAACTAGCTGCTAGTAAAGTGTATGTAGATAATGACACATTTAAGAGGATAACTGGAGTAGGTGTAGGACTTGATTATTCTGACCTTCCTAAGAAAGAAGGAAAGAGACCTATTGACCCTAGTTCCAGTGATCTTAAACAGGAAACACCTAGAATTCTTAAATCAGCTGTCAAACCTATGTACAAACACCTTGTTCCTAGAATAGAAGAAGAAGAGACTGAATTGATAGCTAGATATGAGATTGAGATGGAAGATCGCCAGAAAGAACAACCTATAACTCCTATTAAACAAGTTAAAATCAATTTCCCTAGAGATGAATCTAGACTGGGATTAGGAGCTAAGGCTGTTAAACAACAAGGAAAGAAAGAAAAAGGCATAAAAGAAGTTAAGGCTGAACGAATAAAGAAAGCATGTTATCATTGTAAATCTACTGAACATCTTTCTTATGCATGCAAAGCCAACATGAATGTTCCTGCTGCACATGCCATGCCTACCACACATACAATGAATAATCTGCATCAGAATCATGCACAGTGTGGTCAACCTAATTGTATGCCATGCACTTTTAACATCATGCAAACTTTTGTGCATTTAATGAATGCATCTAGCCAGTCATGCTCAAATACTGTTGCTAGTTCAAACATCAAGAAAAAGTATGGGAGAGCCAAGACTGTCAGTCCTCCTAAAGTTAGGAGTGACAAACCTTCTCCTAAGACTGACAAATCTGTCAAGTCTGAGAAAGGAAAGGAGATAGTCGAAAGCTCTAGTAATGTGAAGAAAAGTGCATCTCCTGTTGTTAAATCTGTTGATTCTCGATCTTATCGAAAAGCCGGGCCCAATCAAAGTTGGGTTCCGAAGAATGTCTAACCAATCTGTCATTGCAGGGCGTTAAGCAGAATCGAAATAAAGTTATATGGGTGCCAGATAGTGGAGCATCGAGGCATATGACTGGAAACAAGTCCCTGCTTACAGAGTTGGTTATGAAGGCTGGCCCTTATGTTACCTTTGGAGATGACAGCATAGGTGTGACTAAGGGATATGGCAAACTGAAAACTGGCAATGTCATCATAGAAGATATTTCCTATGTTGAGGGACTGAAGCACAATCTGTTGAGTATCAGTCAATTCTGTGACAAAGGTTACGAAATTGTCTTCAACAAGAAAGGTGTATCAATCACTCACATCAAGGAAGGCTCACTAGCTTTGAGAGGAGTTCGAAAGGCAGATCTTTTTGTTGCAGATATGGATTCAGCAAATCAGAATGAGGTCACCTGTTTCTACAGCAAAGCCTCAGATGATGAAAGCTGGTTATGGCACAAGAAGTTATCTCACTTAAACTTCAAAACGATGAATGCTCTCGCGAGGCGAGAATTGGTGAGAGATCTACCTCAAATGGAGTTCGCTCCGAAAGGACTCTGTGAAGCTTGTGAAATGGGAAAGTCGAAGCGAGCATCGCATAAAAGCAAAGAAATTTCTAGTATTACTGAGCCTCTGCAACTTCTTCATATGGATTTGTTTGGCCCAGTGAATGTCCTATCTTTGTCTAGGAAAAGATATGCTTTGGTAATCGTGGATGACTTCTCCAAGTATACATGGGTATTGTTCGCAATGACGAAAGACGAAGTACCTTTCTTAATCATTGATCACATCACTCAAATTGAGAATGTTTCAACACTTACTGTGAAGACGATTAGATCAGACAATGGCACTGAATTCAAAAACGCAGTGCTGAATGACTTCTGTGTATCTAAAGGAATACGTCGTCAGTATTCAGCCCCGAGAACTCCACAGTAAAATGGAGTAGTTGAAAGGAAGAATAGAACTTTGGTTGAAGCAGCAAGAACTTTGTTGTATGATTCAAAACTTCCTTTGTATTTCTGGGCCGAAGCAGTGAGTACCGCTTGTTACACTCAAAATAGAACCTTGATCATAAAAGATAAAGAAAAGACACCATGTGAGCTAATGAACAACAGAAGACCAACAATCAAATACTTTCATGTCTTCGGAGCAAAATGCTATGTGCTTATAGATGATGAAAATCTTTGTTGGTTACTCTACAGACGTGGTGGCAGCTTATAGAGTGTTCTTGGTGAATGATCGAAAAGTGACTGAAAGTTACAACGTCAGATTCGACGATACCAAACTCTCATCAATTTCAAGAGATTATAGTGAACCTGAGTCCCTAAAATTTCAGAATCTGGACTTAGAAGATCTTGAAGATGAACCTGAGTTGGTTGTTTCATTAAATGTTCCAAGCGTACATGAAGAACCTGAGTCTAGTGAACAAGCTAATTCTACAAGATCAGGAGAGACTTCTTCAGTACCAACCGGCAACAACTCAGGGGGAGTAAATAGCAGCTCAAGGACTACGGTTCAAGGCTCGAGTCGAGTTGACTCTAGTTCTGTAGGAGCTGGCACTAACTCAGGGGGAGTTAGTGAAATTAATCAAAGTAGTCAGCACCCCAACTCAGAAAGTCAAGCTGAATCATCAAGACAATTTCCAGGTGAACGGGTATGGAATAGAGACCATCCGTTTGAGTTAATTATTGGTGATCCAGATGCTGGTGTGACTACTAGAAGAACTGCAAGAGCTGACATGGCTAATATCTCCTTATATTCTGGGTTCTTATCCAAGCTTGAACCTAAAGAAATAGAAGAAGCTCTTGGCGATGCTGATTGGGTGATTGCAATGCAAGAGGAACTCAATCAGTTTGAAAGGCAGAAAGTTTGGAAACTGGTACCCCGACCAAAGAACATATCCGTAATTGGAGCTAGGTGGGTATTCAGAAATAAACTGGATGAAAACGGACTTGTAACACGAAACAAGGCTCGTTTGGTTGCAAAAGGTTATTCTCAGCGAGAAGGAATTGATTATGATGAAACCTATGCACCAGTTGCAAGACTTGAGGCAGTCAGGATGTTCTTGGCATTTGCAGCACATAAGAACTTCAAGGTTTTCCAGATGGACGTGAAAAGTGCCTTCCTGAACGGAGAGTTAGAAGAAGAAGTGTATCTGGAACAGCCGCCTGGCTTCGTTGATCCAGAACATGCAGATTTTGTGTATCTACTCTTCAAATCTGTCTATGGCCTCAAGCAATCCCCAAGGCGATGGTATGAAACCCTATCCTTATTCTTAATTGAAAATGGTTTTGTTAGGGGAGTAATTGATAAAACATTGTTCTATAAAGTTGTGAGAAATGACTTAATACTTGTTCAAGTATATGTAGACGATATTATTTTTGGGTCATCAAATGAGCGCTTGTGCGAGAAATTTGCCAAACTAATGCAGGAAAAATATGAGATGAGCATGATGGGAGAGCTGTCCTTCTTCCTTGGATTACAGATCAGTCAGAGAAAAGATGGTATCTTTATCTGTCAATCCAAGTACGTCAGAGATTTACTCAAGAAGTATAATCTAGAAGATGCATCAGCAGCTAAGACTCCCATGGCAACAGCCACGAAGCTTGATGAAGACAAATCAGGTAAATCAGTTGACATCACAAGCTATCGAGGTATGATTTGCTCACTCCTCTATTTAACTGCAAGTAGACCCGATATAATGTTCGTAACTTATTTATGTGCAAGGTTCCAAGCGGATCCTAGAGAATCACATCTCGTAGCCGTCAAAAGAATTTTTAGGTATCTCAAGGGCACACCAAATCTAGGGATTTGGTACCCAAGAGATACAGGTTTTAATCTTATTGGCTATTCGGATTCAGACTATGCAGGTTGCAGGATTGATAGGAAAAGCACATCTGGTGCTTGCCAATTTCTTGGCAGAAGATTGGTGTCCTGGCAAAGTAAAAAGCAACATACAGTATCTACTTCTACTGCTGAAGCTGAGTACATTGCTGCTGGAAGCTGTGTAGCTCAAATACTGTGGATGAGGAACCAACTGAAGGATTATGGCATGGAGCACAAGAAAATTCCAATCATGTGTGACAACAAAAGTGCCATTGCCATAACCAACAATCCTGTAGATCACTCAAGAACCAAGCACATCGACATCAGGTATCATTTCATAAGAGAACATGTCGAGGAGGGGACTGTGGAGCTACATTTTGTGCCCACAATGCAACAAATTGCAGATATATTCACCAAACCTCTTGATGAAGTAACATTCAATAGGTTGGTTGGTGAATTGGGAATGCTTAACACAAGTTAGTAAAGCCTTCTATCTGTAAAATCCATGTTTATGTTTGTATGTGCAAGCTACTCAATCATTATGTGCTTAGACTTTAAAATGCCTAATTAATGATTGTTATAGGTTGCATATAGTGTGTTTTTGCATAAATTCCTTGTGTTTTAAGTGTCTTTTATAGCACAAATCTGTGAATTTATGCTTGTTAGATTGCATGATCATAGGGGGAGTTAAATTCATAATATTCTAAACATTGCATGATTTTTAGATGAATTTACCTATGATTTTCATGTAATTAGAGGCCTTAGAATTGAAAAACTTCAAAATTTCGAGTTAGGTTCTATCTCGAAACTCATCTAGAAATTCGACTTGAATTTCGACTTAAGCTGTCAGAGTGAAGTGTTGAAAATTCTAAGTCTGGGAAGAATTTCGAGTTGGCTATCTCGAAATTCATCTCGAAATTCGACTTCGAGTTCGAGTTCGAGTTACCAGTGTGCCTAGTTCTATCTTCAAAATATTCGAGATAAATTCTATCTCGAATTTTATCACAAAAGTTGAGATGAGGTTTCCATTTACGGGAATATTTTGAAAAGAACTGAGAATTAACTTCGAGTTAGTCTATCTCGAAACTTAACTCGAATTTCGACTTGATGTTCGAGATAGAGTTCTTAGTCTATCTCGAAACTCAACTCGAATTTCGACTTGATGTTCGAGATAGAATTCTCAGTTAAGCTAAAGGGAATTTTTCGAGTTACACTCCTAACTCGAAACATATCTTGAATTACCCTGTACTTTTTGCTTCAAGGGGGTATTTTGGAAAGAATGAGATTAACTTCGAGTTAGTCTATCTCGAAACTCAACTCGAATTTCGACTTGATGTTCGAGATAGAGTTCTTAGTCTATCTCGAAACTCAACTCGAATTTCGACTTGATGTTCGAGATAGACTTCTAACTCGAAAAGTATCTTGAATTTCCCTGTTTTTTTTCAAGAAGGGAATTTTCCAAGTTTACTACAAATCATAAATGTTCGAGATAGGATTTCCCTATAGTTTCTGCTGTAAAATTGGTTAAAGTGCTTATTTGTGCTTCATTGTTCGAGTTAACCTCTATCTCGAACTTTATCTCGAAGTTCGACTTGATGTTCGAGATAGAGATGTTCGAGATAGAAATGTTCGAGATAGAGTTCGACTTAGATGTTCCCTGTGTGGACTTGGTAATTTTCACTC
The DNA here is from genome assembly GCA_036435485.1 of Saposhnikovia divaricata. Lineage (NCBI taxonomy): Eukaryota > Viridiplantae > Streptophyta > Magnoliopsida > Apiales > Apiaceae > Saposhnikovia > Saposhnikovia divaricata. Next base: position 86,364,468 of record CM071597.1, on the reverse strand, counting down.
TTTTTAACAGGGACATTTTTGTCATTTCACATTCATCTATATATACATCTCTAACTCGATGCCTAATTCACTTTACCTAATTTCATTTTCACAGCAGCCATTTCACAAAAACAGTGCGATTTCACAGACTTCATACAATTAACCCGTGTTTTTGTGATTAAACTCATACTAATCACGAATTACTGCCAAATTTTTGACTGTTAATCACTGTGTTATCATTTATCATTGTGATACTGTGTTTTGTAACCGCATATACACGTGCATATACATACACACAAACATCAAGTTTTGTGTATCTGTTCAAAACACGAATTCATATTCTCCACATATACACACGATTTCACTGATAAACACACGAATATTCATCTTTGTTGAATATTCAGATCTAGTCATTGGCTGTTCATATTCCGTAGTTTAAATTTTCAGACTATCTTTTGATATTCTCGAAAAATTAAAAGGAATAAAACTGATTAATTCGTAAATTATTTGTTTTTCTCAATTAAAATAAAAAAAAATTCACATCTTTCAAAGAAAAACATTTAATTAAAATGGCTCACCAATTTTCACTTGCTAAAAACAATTTTTATAATATTTCTACGGAAATTGGTGATCAACTCCCGTGGTTTAAGTTTTGGATACGATTTCTCAATTTGTACTCCAAAGCTAGCCATGCTTTTACTGCTAAACCTACACTAGTACATGATGCTTTACAGCAATTATGGACTAGTGCGGTTACTTTTGGGAGCAAATCAACCCCCTTAGGTTTCAGGTTTACCTTAGCGGGTCAGGAATATGAGGTGACTGAAGAGATTGTCAACAGAGTTCTGGGATTCCCAATTAAAGATGCTTATGATCCAGAACCTACAGCTACAGAACGCCTCAGATTCTTTGAAGAAATTGGATGTTATCCTCCAAAAGGCCCAATCACAGGAAATATCCAAAAGCAATTCTTCCATGTGGAATGGAATTAGTTTTTCGAGGCCATCACAAGATGTTTTCGGGCACGCGAAAAAGACTTTCATCAAATTCCAATTCCAATGCAAACCTTTGCAGTTGCCCTAGCAAGAGAACTGGATATAAATTATGGACGCATAGTTCTCTCTGAGATAGTGGCCTCAATGGGATCTCTTGCAAGCAGAGACCTCACTACAGCTGATGTTGTCTGCTGGTTTCCTCGGTTCCTACAAATGCTCATTAATGACCTAATACCGAAGGATGCTCTTGCTGTTAGACAGAGATTTGCCGGAAGCCCAACATCTGCATCGCTAGGGATGGCACTAAGTCACTTTCAACCATTGCTAATCAGGATAAACATCAAGGTAAACCGATGTCTATTCCTGAAAATATACAAATGTGGCTTAGATATGATGCAGGAGTTACCAATTTGGAGGCATCATCACAAGTTTCATCACATGCTCAAAATCCATCTGTTCATGCTGAGGCATTTGATGAGATTCCTGATGAGGAAAGCGATGATGCACAAGGTAATCAATCAGGTAATCTCTCCCTGCATACTATTCATTCCTCCTCCTATGTATCTGATTCCGAGACCCAAGATTCTGCTAGCCCGCAGGATCTATCCCAGGGTGAGAGCCATATTTCTGACTCTGAGTCTGATACACATTCCTATTCTCTATCACCCTTGTTAACGGAAGTCAGAAAGCCAGCACGTGTCTATGTAGAAACTGATGAGGAGAATGAACCCGAAGAGCAGTAACTTATTCGAAAGAAAGCCAAACTTTTCCACGCTGCTACTTCACAACCACAGTCAAACCCTAGCGTGTCACACGCAACCACTCCACCTCACGCGAGTGGTTCACCCCTTGAACAATCTGCACATAGGGATTTTGATTTTGGTGAGGATGATGTACCTCTTGAAGATACTGTTGCTTCAAGAGGACATGAAGTCTTAAGAACTTCAGCCGTACCTTCACCGGTACGTACTGACGCTGCAAAGAGGATCGGTTCTGATGTTGTACAAGAACACTTTGCAGCCTCTCATCCTGAGATTCCAACTCAGGAACAAACAGAATTTGATCCCATAACTGTCAACAACATTTCTTATCAATTTTCTGCAGGTACTGCTTCATTATTTGGATCAATCATTGAAGACATACACGAGCGTGAGACAGGGAGTGTGTGTGAGAGGTTAGGGAGAGAGGGACCTTCATTTTTAAGGCCCAAAACCGAGCGTCAAATACCAACAGAACGAGTATTAGAGCGAGGTCACCTAAACCAAACACCGTCCCTTAACATTGAAAATCTTGATACGCGTATGACTTCTATGGAAAATCAGATGAAGCAGTTCGGACAGACGATGGGGCAGTTCGGGATGAACATTGGAAACAACCAAAGGGCTCTAGACGACTACGCAGCAAGAATGGCAAGTCAAGCTACAGCTTTTGATAATTTGACAAATAAGGTCAATGACTTGGGCCATGCTGGTGGTGTCTTGGGAAGCACTCTTAATGAGAGGATGGGGGCATTGGAGTCTACAATGCATACAATGGCTGTGGAGATCAGTAGAATGATGTTCGCAGTAAGGAGTTTTGTGCCCCCGGAGTGCTTCGAGTCGCAACAACCTCCCCCCGATGCTGGTGCAAGTGGTGCAGGTGGTGCTAGTGGAGCGGGAGCCTCTGGTTCTGGTTTTGGAGGTTCCTATGCAGCTGGTGGATCTGAAGACCAAGGTGGAGCTCAGGATAACTCACCTAAGGGGGAGAGTGGAAAGGAGACGAGACAGCAGGCAGTTCACATCGAAGAAATTGAAGAACCCGCTGATCTTGTCAAGGAACCAGAAGTTGAGCCGTCTGTTGATGAAGAGGCTCTGAGGAGGAGAAAGGGTAAGGCAGTGATAGTTGATGAACCATTCGTTGACCTGAGTCATCAGGAAAAAGTACAGAAGGTACTTGACTCAGATTCTGATATGGAAGACGTACCGTTGGCACATGCTATAAAAAGATCTTTGAAGGAACAAGGTGGAGGTGCTGGGATGTCTTCCGGAATGCCTGAAGAATTTCCTGTTGATGAGGAAACCCTTAAAGCTCTACAGTTAGCCTTGGAACAAGCTCAGTTCTATAAAATGAAGATGATGCAAGAACATGCTGCGTTCCTAGAAAAGAAGGTGGAGCTACAAGGGAAGCAGTATGATCATGAGCTTGCAAGGCTAGCTGATCCTCAAGTTGATCTGGACAAACGAAGGATAGGGCAGAAATGGGATGAAGCAAGGAAGATAATGATGGGACCCTGTGCGAAAGGAGTTCATAACAAGGATGCAGATGATCTGTTCTACAACTTGAATTTGCAGAATCCAATGACTGGGGACTATATAAATGCTTTGAAGAGATTAATTTCTAAAGTCAGGGTTGGATACAATGTAAATCTTAAGGAGTGGCAGGTTATCTTGTCTTTGGTAGAAGGAGTCCCAACATCTTTCCTATATGTGGATGACCAATTCATAATGAGAAGATCTGCGTCAGAGTTGTTCTTGCTAGTGACTAAAATTCAATACTCTCAATCTGAGGAGCTAAGCATTCTGTACAGGGATCAGTTAATGCAGCTAGCAGAGGACAAGGGTCCAGAATTTTCAGCATATCCAAATTTTGTCCGGATGGTAGTTGATGGAAAGATGAAGAGGGTTAGCATGGAGGAAAATGATCTAATGGAGCTTTCAGTAGAATCTCTCAAAGCTGTCTGTAGACAAATGATGAGTAAGGGATTCGCTTCGGAGCTTAAAGATAAATCAGTGAAGATCATTGAAAAAGTTATATTCAAAAAGAGCAATGAGGTGTGGAAGTGTGATGTCATTGCTCCAAACCCTCTTGATGACGTGAAGATTGAGCCGGAGCTGATAGAGAAGAAATGGAATATTCTTCAAGCCATGAAGAATGTAGATGAAGCTCTAACTCTTCCTTCTGGAGCACTAGAACAAGGAGAAATAAGGGAGGCTATTGGTGTTCCAGGAAGTGATAGTGTATACTGGATACATGCTTATGTTGAAGATACAGCTGATGCCTTAGTATTCATAGATGCAGACCAGAATCAAACAATCTTGCATATGAGTAGACAATGGCTGCTACGGACTCAAGATGCTGCATTTCTGGAGAGAGTATTATATGTATTCAAATGGGGTGAAGTGGAAGATAAGTTTGTGGAAGAAAAGCAGAGAAGCGAATGGAGCGAGATGCGGCTAGTGTCCACAATAGTAACCGTGTCAAGGGCTACCCCAAGATGATCTATTGTCAGTTTAAAGCTGATAAAACACATTGGAAATCTCAGCTCATAATGAAGAACTTTGAGGATATTCCAAAGATCAGAACTACTCAGGAGGTGGACAAACTCAGAAGGCTTTTCAAACATCCTTATCCAGAGCCCAAGAATCCTCTAGAAATGGAAGCTGTAAGTCTGTTGAATGCTAGGTGGAAGCAGCTTAAAGATCCAGTGTAAAAGAAAGAACAGCAGCAGAAAGAGAAGCGCAAAAGGCAGAAAGAAGAGAGAGACCAAGCTGCTGAAGCTAGAAAGAGGAAACGGAATTAGGGTTAAAGGTGAGAGTGGTGTGAACTTGAAGTTGGAAAAACTTCATGTCTTTCGGTTGCTTTAACTCACTTGAGGAAAATTCACCTTAGAGTGAATCCAATAAGGTGATACAAGTTTGACTATGAAATAATCCAGGTGATAGGAATCACTCAAATGATCTTTAATTCGAAGTTCGAATTCTGTTTCTAGTTTAAGTTCTTTGTATTGTTTTCATGTAAATTTCAATTGTAAATTATTCAAGACTGTAATGTTAATTATCTTTTCTCGTCTCATTGTTTAGTTGAGTTATCCTTCATTAATTTGAATGTCATTGTTAGACAATCAAATTGGGGGAGATTGAAAGGCAGAGTGTATAAACTTGTAACACTATAACTAATGTAACTCAAACTAAAGGAAAAAATACTTAACCAGAAGACAATCAAGAACAAGAAGTCACAAGAAATCAACACTAAATGAAGACAAGGTAAGTGATACAATTCAACATGTTAACTATGATCAATCCAAGAAGAAATCATTGAGAGAAGTTCAAGTCAAAGTTGTTCATGCCTCAGTGATTTGGAAAGCCAAGAATCAAGATCATAACTATCAGTATCAATAAGACCAATTGATTTCAAGTGAACAAGAAGGAAAGCAAATATTGGAAAGCCACATTACTAATTGGATATGGTAATTTATTCAAGAAGCAAAAACCCTATCAAGACTAGTCACTTATGAACCAGACCGTTGCATCAAGTGTCAGGACATTGATAGCAAGTTTATGTCAGTAATAAAGATCCATATTCAAGAGCTTAGTGAAGAACAAAGAAGACATGAAGATATCACAAGTTCAAGATGTGCATTGAAGTTTCAAGTTGAAGACCAGAATATTTTCTAAGTACTAAATATTCTAGATGACCAAGTAGAAGTTTCTAAGTAGAAGTTCTACTTAGAAATTCGAGATGGCTAAGTAGAAATTCTCAAGTAGAAGTTCTACTTAGAGTGCAGCTTCAACATGACACATGGCATCTTCTGATTGGCAGATTTCCAAGCTTTCAAGATAAGGCAAGATTTATGTGGACATCATTGGGCCACGTACATCTTAGTCTTTGAAGACTACAGGACATAGATTACATGTAGTATAAATAGAAGTACTTGTGTAATGTTTTAGTAAGTGAGCAATTCTTGAGAAAAACACAAGAGAAAAAGAGAGAGTGCATTCACAGAGCTTAGTATCATTCACTTCTCTCTGAACTTCTGTTATACTTTGTAATGAATGTTGTAGCAACCATTTCAAGTTATATATAAGACATATATTCCTTGAATCTGTGTGTTCATTTATTGCATCGTATTTATTGCTTCTCATATTCGAAAAGTTGTATTCACCCCCCCCTCTACAACACATTTGGACCTAACAATTTTTATGGATAAACATTATCATACAAGTAATATATGTAAAAGTTAGGTTTTTGGTCTAAACGAGAGAGCGAATCAATAGTAATAATTGTATTTAACAAGAAAGCGTTCATTAGATAAGACCGTATAAAAGATGTTTAAATATATAATTAATACGTAAAATAAAATGTTTTATTGGAAGTAGAATACGAGGATGGTGGAGACGTCTTATACAATTTTTTAAAATTATACATCTTTTTCCTAGAAATCCTCTATTTTAACTTTTTTATACAAGTTAATTATACTTGCATTACAAAAATATATCCATAAATGTAATATTATTCCCGTAATGAAAAGTCTTCGTATTTTAATTTTTTTTTGATATGTTAACATAACAGAAAGACATTCCCATGCGGAAACTGTAAATAAATACAAGAATATCTATACAGAAAATATAAGATGTATTTTCATCTTTTAAAACTCCATAAATATTAGAAAGTAAGAATAAAAAAATTGGAATTTACTCTCTTTATATAATGAAGTTAGAATTTACTCTCTTTATATTTTAAAATGATTGTTTCACATGTCTCCCATTATATTCAGATTAAATATTTTTAATTAAATACATAGGCTGGAAAAAATTATTTTAACTTAGAATTGAAGATATTTCAAATTTCAAATTAATTTATTATGATTTAATGTACATATTTTAATAATTAAACTAAAAAAAAGAAAAAGTAAAAAATACAAAATGTACTGCCGCAATGATACAATGCTGGATTCTTTGCTGCCGCATTGTTTCATTGCGGTGCATTGTTTCATTGCGGTGGCAAAAAGTTCCTGTCAAAAAACCAAATTCTCATCCAGCTTCAAATGTCGTAGGTGTGGTTAGTGGTTGCAACTTGCAAGCAGAAAATAGAAATTCCAACTGTGTAAACTACTTTTTATCACTTTAAAGGTTTCTTTTTATCACTTTAAATGTTTCTTTTTATCACTTTAAATGTTTCTTTTTATCACTTTAATTGATAAAGAAGTTTTATCAATTTTTCACATTCTTCCCCATTTTTTACATATACATACACTTCCAAAAGTTAAGAGTTTGAAGGTTCTTGAAGAGAAAAAATTCAACAAAAAAAGGTTAGCTCTCTAATTATTATGGAATATTTATTTAATTCTTCTAGTTCATCGAGTGACCATAATAATTTTGATTATGTTACACCCGTAAGAAAAAATCCGGCTTTTCGAAAGTTATTTGTTGATGATGAAATTATAGATGTTGATACTTATGATATGGATAAGGAAAAGATGAATGTGAATGATGTTGATGATGTTCATATGGGTAAAAAGAAGGTGCACATAAAAATTGAAAGTTATGATGAAGAAGAAAAAAATATTGGGATGGGAAAAAATGATGTCCATGATGAAGAAAATAATATTGGGATGGGAAAAAATGATGTCGATGATGATATTAATATCGAAAACGAAAATATTGGATTTACGTTTCAGAATATTAATGATGTCGTGCCTTGTGTTGGTATGAATTTTGATACTTTAGATGATGCGGAAAAATTTTATAGAGATTATGGTCGAAGTGTCGGGTTCCAAATAATAATCCGCGGTACTAATTGGTATCCACGAAGTAGAGAACCATCATCTCGTGTGTATATTTGTATAAAAGGTGGAAGAACGACACCATTGAATTCGGAAGATCGTGGTAAAGGAAAACGTATTAGGGAGTCGATTCCACGAACGGATTGTCATGCTCAAATGTGTGTCACTCATAATAAGAAGACAAATAAATGGAGAGTTACAAAGGTTGATTTGGAACACAATCATGATATGGTGGCACGGGAGAAGGTACAATTTTTTCAAAGATCACGCAACATAGATCCGCTCACCCGATCATTGATTGAGTTGTTTAATAAATCGGGGATCGAGACGAGTAAAGTGATGAAATATCTTAGTGAGACGTGTGGTGGTGTAGAGAATCTAGGTTTTTCTCATCAAGATGTACATAATGCCATACGTGACATTCGGCGTCGAATGTTTGATTCCGGTGACGCCGAGTGTGGATTGGTATTGCTACGAGAATTACAAGAGAATAATTTTGGTAATTTCTTCTATCGAGTGGATGTGGATGAAGAGAACCGTGTTAGGGGTTTGGTGTGGGTTGATCCTCGATGCTTGAACGCCTACAAGAATTTCGGTGATGTGGTTACGTTCGACTCAACTTATCGGACGAATAGATATTGCATGCCTTTCATACCTATTACGGGTGTAAACCACCACTACCAAAATATTTTGTTTGGATTTGCACTAATGAGGGATGAGAAAGAGACATCTAATAAATGGGTTTTGAAAACATGGTTGGATGCCGTTGACAACAAGGCACCAACTACAATCATTACCGATCAAGACATTGCTTTGGGAAATGCTATTGCGGATATTATGCCGGAAACAAAGCACATGTATTGTACATGGCATATAAGTAGTAAGTTCCCCGAGAAGTTATCTAGCTTGTACACCAATTATCCGGAATTCAAAACGGATTTTAATGCATGTGTGTACAAGTCGTTGACACCCACGGAATTCGAAGGTCGGTGGGAGGAATTGGTCGAGAAATACAATCTTGAGATTCATGATTGGCTAAATGAAATGTACTCTATTAGAGGTCAATGGATTGGTGCTTACACGAGGCAACACTTTTCTGCCGGTATGACCACAACCTCAAGAAGCGAGTTCATGAATGCTTTTTTTGATGAATATGTGCGAGCATCAACCGGTTTGAAAGAATTTATTGAGAACTCACAAAAAGCTTTGGATTCACAATATCTTAGGGAAGTTAAAGGCGACTACGAGACCGAGGAATGGGATAGGAAACTAGTGTTGCATTCGCCCTTGGAAATTAATGCATCCAAAATTTACACGAAAGAAATGTTTAAGCGTTTCCAAAAGGAGCTTTTGAAAAGCACATCATACCAAGTGACGAGGGCTAGACAAGGTGAAACTTATTTGTTTAAATTGTATTTGGTTCAGAAGTGTACGGTTCCGGAGAATCGTAGAAGAAGTTACCTTTTAACGGCTCACTTTGACGGAAAGCTAGAATGTACTTGTAAGAATTTTGAACATTCCGGGATGATTTGTAAACACATGATCCGGTACCTAGACAAGAAGCAAAAACTCGAAATACCGGACCTCTACATCATGCCTAGGTGGACAATGGATGGCAATAAAATAGCCGGACCTCTACCGTATACCCCTCCCGTTCTTGCCAATATTGGTGCATCACAATCGTCAAGGTATAGTGCATTGTGCAAATCTTTTCAAAACTTGGGTGCAATAGGTAGTTGTTCCGTCCCACGATTCAATTACGTGATGAACGTGATTGAAAGAGAGAAATATAACGTGAAAAAAAATTTCCGGAAGAGAAACTTAACGAGAAAATGAATGAGTCATTTGACAAAGATGATTACCAACATGATCCGATATTCGATCCTCCAATGTCACAAACTAAGGGACGAAAGAAATCGGAAAGATATAAAAGTGGTGTTGAAAGTTCGAGTTCAAAGGCAAAGCCACGAAAGTGTGGGCAAGAGGGAGCAAAGCATGATAGAAGAAATTGTCCTAATCCTCCCCTTCAATGAATGTATTGATATTTGAATTAAATTTTCAATTTATTATGTGATATATTAAATCATGTGAAATTGAATTTATTATGCAATACATTGTGAAAAAAAAAAGTAAAAGATTATTAATATTCGTTAAGAAAAAATTGAAAATGGTGATTAATATTCAATAAGGAATAAAATTGTGATTTTAAAAAAAAAAATAGAAGTTTTAAAAAACAGAGGAAAAATAGGGGAAGGGGACAGGAGCTTCTGTCTAGTTTTGAGCAACCGCAATGATTCATTGCGGAAGCAACATTGTTTAAATGAAGGGCCGCATTGAAACATTGCGGTGTCAAAAAAATGGACAGAAGCCAACTCAAAGCTTCTGGATATTTTCTCCAACCGCAATGTTTCATTGCGGCCATTCATTAAAACTATGTGTTTCCCGCAATGCATCATTGCGGTGGCTCAAAAATAGACAGGACAGGCCCTGTTTTTCCTCAGTTTTTATTTCTTAACGAATATTATTCACGTTTTCAATGTTTTCTTAACGAATATTAAATCAATTTTACATATAATAAATTAAACATCATATATTACAAAAATTAAACACCCTTTGCATTTTTAAAATAAATTTAAAAAATATTAAAATCATTTGTCTTCCTCCATTTATTTTAAATTCATATTTTTACCGTGGTTTGCAATATTAAAAAATATTTTCAAAATAAAAAAAAATTGAAAAAAAGGGGACTTCCCAGGGGGTCACCCATCCTGAAAATTGCTCCAGCTCAAGCACGCTTAACTTTGTAGTTTCGATGCATATCAACCCACCCGGCCAGGAATGCCACATCTGCTAATTAGCGAATCTTTAAACTTATAAATAGAAAAACACCCGTATTGCTTGTTTTTCCTCTCTTATATATGTACTTCGAATTTTCATTTTTTTTCTTAAATCACCATTTTATTTCTTAACGAATATTATTCACGTTTTCAATGTTTTCTTAACGAATATTAAATCAATTTTACATATAATAAATTAAACATCACATATTACAAAAATTAAACACCCTTTGCATTTTTAAAATAAATTTAAAAAATATTAAAATCATTTGTCTTCCTCCATTTATTTTAAATTCATATTTTTACCGTGGTTTGTAATATTAAAAAATATTTTCAAAATAAAAAAAAATTGAAAAAAAGGGGACTTCCCAGGGGGTCACCCATCCTGAAAATTGCTCCAGCTCAAGCACGCTTAACTTTGTAGTTTCGATGCATATCAACCCACCCGGCCAGGAATGCCACATCTGCTAATTAGCGAAGCTTTAAACTTATAAATAGAAAAACACCCGTATTGCTTGTTTTTCCTCTCTTATATATGTACTTCGAATTTTCATTTTTTTTTTTCTTAAATCACCATTTTATTTCTTAACGAATATTATTCACGTTTTCAATGTTTTCTTAACGAATATTAAATCAATTTTACATATAATAAATTAAACATCACATATTACAAAAATTAAACACCCTTTGCATTTTTAAAGTAAATCTAAAAAATATCAAAATCATTTGTCTTCCTCCATTTATTTTAAATTCATATTTTTACCGTGGTTTGCAATATTAAAAAATATTTTCAAAATAAAAAAAAAATTGAAAAAAGGGGACTTCCCAGGGGGTCACCTATCCTGAAAATTGCTCCAGCTCAAGCACGCTTAACTTTGTAGTTTCGATGCATATCAACCCACCCGGCAGGAATGCCACATCTGCATTGTTGTCTCTGTGTCTGTACTCTGTGTTTTATGTAATGTGGGTTTTGTAATTAAAAGGGTAGAAGAGTATTTTTAAGTTTATAACACCCGCAATGATTCATTGCGGTAGAGAGTAACACCCGTATTGAATCATTGCGGTTGAGAGTAACACCCGCATTGTATTATTGCGGTAACAATTAATCTTCACCGTCCATTTTCAAATTTAACGGACAAGATTTGTTGGATGGTTAGCGAAAATCAGCCAGCTGTGGTTGTGGAAGGGGTCCCATATATATATATATATATATATATATATAGGGTCTTGCTCATGTGAGAACCCCTAATTAAAATGAGAACTGAGATCTAATCTCAGCCCCACATTCTTTATATCTAATTAAATCCTAACCACACAACACACCCAATAAAACACAACACACACCACACCACAGCACACACACGACACACACCTACACACGCACCAACATACATTGGACACACGCTCACACCTGCCCCCAAAATCATTTCCACCACCCACCCCCATCGCCATCGCCCACTGCCCACCGCCTCGCTCCCACGCCCCTACCGCCTCCTCACCGGAACAACCAAATCTGGCACACTCGCACAAACAGACGCATATACCCTACCTTCCACCACCACCGCCTCCTTGCCGGAACACGTCGACTATCACCATTGACTTTCAATTCCGACACAAATAGCGATTCATCGACTGCACTGATTTTATTATCCATAACCGAATGATTTTTTGGTGATTATAGAGATAGAAAAGTGTATATATTTTGAATAATTGATTGGTGATTTTGAATTTTCAGATGTGATTGATGAAAGGTGGAGAGAAATTAAGCTATTTATCAACACGGAATTGAATCAACGGTGGAGATCTGTTTTGTTGGCTCATCTGGTTATGATTAATACTATGGTGATGGATAAGTCTGATGTGGAGGCATTTTTGAAGCCAAAACAGTATTATCATCAACGATCGAGGTCGTGTTTTGAAGCGGAGTTATCTATTGTATAGACCTTCTGGAATTGGAAAGTCAAGTTTGTGGTGATTTTTGGGTGGTTGTGGTGATTTCCGGGCTATTATCGGTGATTTATTGGTGGTGGCCGGAGGTGGTGGCGGTGATGTGGTGGTTTGGGGTGGTTTTGGTCGCGGTGATTTTTTTTTAGCCGGTAATTTTTGGTGATGGTGGCGGCAGTGTGGTGGCCGGAGGTGGCGGAGTGCTGTGATTTTCTGTTTAAAGGTGGTGATTTTTGTTGGTGGCGTGGTGGTCGGAGGTGGCGGCAGTGTGGTGGTTTTCTGTTTATTGGTGGTGATTTTCTGGGTTGGTCAGAATTGGTCGCCGGAGATGGTGACCGGAGATGGTGACCGGAGTAGGGAAGAAATGATTGTGGAAGATGATGTTGAATTAAATGAATAATAAAAAATAAAATTTTAAATATTAATTGTGGAGTTAGGATTTAATTTAGATATAAAAATTGTGTGGCTAAGATTAGATCTCATATCTCACCATAATTGGGAGTTCTCATTTGAGCAAAACCCTATATATATATATATATATATATATATATATATATATATATATATATATATATATATATATATATATATATTTTTTTTTTTTTTTTTTAATTTAACTTTTGTTGTTTATCGTACTTACCAGCCCAGAAAAAGGCACGTTTTCCTAAATGCAACTGATAAGCCACATTTCTATGGTTAGATATCATGTTAGGAAGGGGGGCAAATCGTAGAGAACATAAAGCGATGCGTATAATGAAGAATGAGTTCATGGTAGACTGCAGTGCTTCATATTACGAAAGATAAAGAACTTGTACTGGTACTTGCTGCAAGCAATAGACCGTTTAACCTTGATGAGGCTGTTGTGCAAAGGCTTCCTCAAAGGTTTTAACAATTACTTATTCTTTTTATATTTGTATAAAGAGTAGATGGATGGTTTGTTCTTTATGATTATGATGTTACATATTGCAGGTTAATGGTGAAGCTCCCAGATGCAAAAAATAGGGAGAAAATTTTAAGAGTTACATTGGCCAAGGAACAATAAGGACTGATGATGGTTATTCAGGAAGTGATTTTAAGGTTCATTTCCCCTGATTATGTATTTCATTATTTTTTCTCTTCCTGTTCCGCATTGTCCCCCTCTTTTTGGTCTTTTACATTACATTTCTCTTGTTCCCTTACAATCTGTGTGTGACTGCTGCTCATTGCCCCATACAAGAAATTTTTGTCAGGGAAAAGAAGGTTGGTCACTGAAATGTTAAAATTTATATTCCTAATTTCTTCCCATACATTTGAAATTCTTTTCAGCTCGCAATTGCTCGTCATGTATTCCTTATCTGTCTCGAACCAGTTTGGTCTTTTAAGGGATTTTATTGTCGAACCAGTTCTGTCTTTTAAGGGATTATATTGTCCTTTGTTCTAGAAATAGGCTTATCTGACTCGCTAAAAATTAATCTTTAAATCTGATCTGTGTTCTAAGTTTAATATTTAAATTTGATCTTTGTGCTATAAATGCTTCTTATTTTATTTTTTTTTTGCTAAATTATGTGCTTTACATGTTTCTGGTTAGGAGGTTCAGTAATCTTGAGTCAGGTGCAAGTATGTGCGAGTGTGTCATCGGAGTCTACAGATATGAGTGATCTTCTCCAGTAGAGTGAACTATACGGGAAGGCGGATCAAGAAAGAAGACTTCTCTCAGCTACTTCATGTAGAAGAAGTATTCAAGATGTATAGAATTTCGTAGAGTTGTTCTTTTTTCGATTTTCAAACAATATAGCCCACAGCTAATGAAGGCACGCTGTGTTTGAGAAATACATGGGTTCACCAAACCCAGATCTCTTTCCCCATGTTTTGGGTAGATCCCCCATTGTATCATAGCCATTCTAACAACAGCTGAGCTAGGTCTTCAACTCCAAAGTTACAACAGAGCTATCTAGTAACCACCTTTTCACTCATCAACATGAGGATTAGGATTAGGCGATTAGCAGGTATATCCAAAAATCCTTCTTTTCATCCAGCCACTTGTTCCACTTCTTGTGGGGGAGGAGGAGTCCATTGGTTAAGATTTTGGTCGAGTTTCTTTCCTCTTTAGTCACTTTAACAACAGCTGCTCTAGCTCTTCTAACTCCTAATTTACAAATGGGTTTATCTACCACTATGGGACATAGCTTCTCCTGTCTCCTTGAAACAGCAGGAACACAGAACAGCCAAGGAAACACTCAACTTCTTAGCTACAGGAACTACAAAAGCTACAAACTGTATGTTTGTTAATTTTCTTGTATTTGAAGTTGCAAAACTAACTGCACGTTGCCTTAAACAGTTTATCATACAGTAACATGATCAATTTATAGTACTCTGCAAAACAAAAGAATTTTTTTTAGCAAGTTATTGGAAATTCATTTCATACTGAATCGTAAATGCTAGTTGATGGCAACTGAAAAAATCACAATCAAACAAAAAGAATCGGAAAAGCTAGTTGAAAAGAATAAATTAAAGCTGAAAGAAGGAATAAAGGCCCCCGATATCACAATTTGAAAGTAAATGGTCCCAAATATCACAGCTTAAAAACTTAACCCCAAATATCACTCTAAAATACATTTTCGTGTAACGTTTTCATTTTTTTATGAAAACGCTACATCGTGTAGCGTTTTTTTTTTTTCTTTTTTCTTTTTGTTTGAAACGCTAATCTAAGTTATGTTTCATTGATTGAAACTCTGTTTTAAGTTCTGTTCCATTCCAAAACGCCACTTCATGTGGCGTTTGGAGTGTTTTTCAATTTTTTTTTGTTTTTTTTTGTTTTTTCTTAAATATATATTTGCAAATAATATTAAAAAAGTTATAATCAAATTTTCAATTAAAATTGTATTTTTTAAATTTAAAAATACAATTTTAATTAAATTTAGGGGTTCAACAATTAACTTTTGGGGTTCAATGGTTCCATTTTGGGTTTTAGAAATATTCGGAACGACGAATAAAACGTATACGAACTTAGATTTTAGGGTTTGGTGAAAGGCATATGAATCAGCCTATTTGTAGTTCGAGGATCCTAATCAACTTAAACCAAATTGTAATAAGTAAATATCCGTATGATCTGTCACAGGAATCTCAGGAAGCAATATCTGTCAGAAGAAAGAAGGAAGTCAATCTATAGTTTTGATGTTTCACACTGGAAGACGTATCAGGTATCTGATCAAGCCTCAGTATAACATTGAAGTGAATGGATTAATTTACAGTGACAGAGATTTTTCGAGTGATGGATTGAAAATCAATCAAAGTACAAGAAAATTGAGAGAAGAAATAAATCACAGCTTAAAGTCAGAAGTGAAGAAGCATCATTGAAGTTAGTCGTTCATGAACTAGACAGTACATCGAACGTCAACATAAGTCAGTGGTAATTCTTTATTATTTTTCGTGGTTTGGGAGAATTAAATTAATTAGTTATTGATTTAATTTAATTCATTTGTAATTGATATAAATCATTTAATTGATTTAATTAATGAATTAATTTTAATAGAATTAATTTATTTATTAAGTTAATTATTGTATCAATTAATCATGAATTAGTTAATCATTAATTAATTAAAAGGATCAATATGACTTAATTAAATACTGAATAGATTATGTCTTGACTGAGTTTGGTTCGGTATGACTTAAGTTAAGTCATACCGACATGACTTAAGTTTAAGTCATACCGAGCAAAAGAATTAAGTCATACCGACTGCTACAAGGAATTATGTCTTACCGACCTCAAAGCTGCTAGGTCATACCAAGAGAAATAAGTCATAATAAAGCAAGATATTTCTGGAAAGATATTAAGTCATACCGACAAAAGTGGTTTAGGTCATACCGACCACACTGTTGAAGATTAAGTCATACCGACACATTTTCTAAGTCATACCGACGGAAAATAAGTCATATCTAAGGTTTAATTATGTCTTGGAGCAAGATTAAGTCATGCTGACAGCTAATTTAATAGGTCTTGAAGCAATTTAAGTCATATCTAATCAGTACAAACCTATATAACACAGCAGAAGCAGCAGAAATGAAGACAGAACATAACACAGCAGAATTCCTGGAAATACACAGCAGCTTTCTCTCTCAAATATCAAGAACACCAAGAACAAATTAATTCACATAAATTCAAGTTCATCATCTTTGTAATATTCTATCCGATAGAACTTTTCTACTTGTGATTCTTGTATTACTAGCGAATTAAGTTTCCTAGTACTTATCTTGAGATTTATTAACTAAATTAGAAAAGTTCATGTCGAATTTTCGAATTAGTTATTAAACACTTGATAATAGTTTGGATTGATTTTGTAACACCACATCAAGTTAATATACAGTTATATTCAACTTGAAATCCGTGTCAATTTATTCCGCACAAAATATTCGTTTAAGTGAAAATTATTTAACGAATAAATTTTGAGAAATTGATATAGATTGTATTCAACCCCCCTTCTACAATCATAGTGGACCTAACATTTGGTATCAGAGCCTATTGATTGATACACAAATCAAGATCCTAATTTTATTCCGTCAAAAATCTATCTCGAATTTTTAACTCACTTAAAAATTCATCATGTCTTCAAAAAGCATTGTTAAGATTCCCATGTTCAACAAGGACAATTATGCAATGTGGAAAAATAAAATGGAGTTGTTTCTTGATGTCGCAAATTCTAAATATTTGGGTGTTCTACAGAACGGTCCTATAATTCCACTCGAATATGTATCTGAATCTATTGTTGGAAGAATTGTTGTAACACATGCATCATCTTTTCCAAAGCCTGCTGATTCTTTTACTCCTGCTGAAAAAGAGGACGCATGACTAGATAAGAATTTGAGACTTATTCTAATAGATTCCCTAGATGCTGTGATGTACAGTCATGTGATGAATTGTAAAACTGCAAAACACATGTGGGAAACTATTGAGACTATCAATGAAGGAACTGATGAAGTCAGGGAAAACAGACTTCAGATTTTAACCTCTGAGTATGAACACTTTAGAGCTGGCCCTAATGAAGGTATTCAGGAAGTGTTTGAAAGGTATAACAAAATAATCAACAACTTGCAAGTTCATGGCAAGCAATATACACAGAAGGAGATTAATATGAAGTTTTTGTTGACTATGCCCATTCATCTTGAACATAGGATTACAACCATCAGAGAATCAAGAGATTTGAATAAGGTTTCTCTTGAAAGATTATTTGGTGTTCTGAAAACCTATGAACTGGAACAAGTACAGCAGAGGGAGGTCTCTGGTAAAGGAAGAGTGCCAAGTTCATCTACAGCTCTTGTAGTTGAGGCACCTAAGGAAGTGGAAGCTAAGGTTGTTCTACCTTACAGCTCAGGCAAGGAAAAGACTGAAGTAGAGCTTGGTCAGACACCACCTACTCAGGATGGTGGAGACTTTTACTCATTGGAAGAGCTAGATCAACTGGAAGATGAATCCCTGGCATTGATGGTAAGGCAATTTGGCAACTTCAGATTCAGAAGAAATCCAAAGTACAGGTTCAAGTCAAATAACAGATTCCAGAGAGGAGGCTCTTCTTCCTCTAGTAACAGGGGAGGATACAAAACTGGAGCTGTTGACAGAAGCAAGATTCGTTGCTTCAACTATAATGAATTGGGGCACTTTGCCACTGAATGTCAGAAACCCAAGCAAACTCAAAGAAGAGATTTGCTGCTGAGAAGAAGAAATCTGGAAAAGCCTATGTTGCGGCTGGTAAGAGTTGGGATGACACGGATAGCGAAGATGAATAATATGGAAATTTTGCACTGGTGGTAAATGATGAAGCATCTGATCATCATAACAAACCGGTAATTGTTACTGACCCTGAGTTGATTCGTAGTCTTTATAATTCCTTAGGTAATGCACAAACTGAATATAGAAGACTAGATCTGCTAAGCACTAACCTTGGCAATGAAGTGTCAGAATTGAAAAAGGTGCATATTAATCAAGATCAACAAAGGGATGAAATAACAATGCTTAATAAAAAGGAGAAAGCTATTCTAGAAGTTGTAGGCAAACAAATGGCTAGAATTACTGAGCTTGAAACACAGGTCAGGGCTTGTTATAATTTTGTTAAGTTTCCAAAGAGTTTTTTAACAATCAAGTTGTAGAACGAACAACAGGTATAGGGTATGGTTACAATGAAGCTGTTGGATCATTGGGCATAAATTCCCCTAACCCTGTTAGTGCTAAAGAAAGGGGAATACCACATGTGCTCAAAAATGTTAAAGAACCTCTATTTAAAAAATCTGATGCTGGACCACCAGATATTCTTTCTATGGTTATCCAAGAAGAAATGAGAAATGAGGATAGTGCAAATGGCACAGTCTTTGTTAAGGATAAATGTGTTAAGGATAAATCTGTTAAGAACGCTAATCCAAAGAATATTTCATCCAAGAAAGATGTCACAGTCTTTGTTAAGGCTAAATCAGTTGAGGACACTAATACAACGAATGTTTCATCCAAGAAAGATGTACCTAAAGTGCCAGTCAAAGTTGTTGAATCAGCTAGTTCTTCTAAGACTGGATTAGGTGGTAATAAGTTGAAACAGAAAAATACCATGCCTATCATTGATTCTAATCATAAAGCATGTGGTGTTATCAATTGTATGTCTTGTTCTTTTAACAATATGCGTGCTTATTTTAATGGTAGTTATGCATGTGTTAAACAGACTGCACCTCGACAGCACATGAACAGGAACAATAATGTTCGATTAAAGACTGCTTTTCCTCCTCAAGTTAGGAGAGAGACATTTGTACCTAAGACTAAACAAAAGGTTACCAAGAATGTTTACCAGGTCAAATGTCCAGTCAATGACACAAGTGTTATTGCTGCTACAGAAACATGGATACCCAAGATAAAACGAAAGATTTTCAAATCTGTTTATAAGGTTAAATATTTATTGACTAAAGTGGTTAAAATTAAAAATGTTGTTTTGCCTGATAAAGGTCAATACTTTAAATCCGCAGGACCCAATCAAATTTGGGTCCCGAAGAAGGTTTAATCCATTTGTCATTGCAGGGTATTGAACAGGTTGAACGAGTAACCTGGATCTTGGACAGTGGATGTTCAAGGCATATGACTGGAGACAGAACCCTGCTGACAAATGTGGTGGAGAAGGCTGGCCCAGTAGTTACCTTTGGAGATAACAGCAAAGGTAGAACTGACGGATATGGCAGACTTGAAGCTGGAAATGTTATAATTGAAGAAGTGTCCTTTGTAAAAGGACTTGAGCATAATTTGCTCAGTATCAATCAATTCTGTGACAAGGGATTTGAAGACTACTTTAACAAAAAGAATTGTCTGATTACACACAAAAGAAGTGAACAACCATCTCTAACGGGAGTCAGAAAAGGAAACGTGTATGTAGCCAACATGAACACTAGAAGCACTGAAGAAATCAATTGCTTCCATTCTAAAGCATCCACAAATGAAAGTTGGCTATGGCACAAGAAACTTTCTCACCTAAATTTCAAGACGATGAACTCTCTGGTCAAGAGAGAATTGGTGAGAGGTTTACCTTCTATGGAATTTACACAGGAAGGACTATGTGATGCCTGTCAAAAAGGCAAACTAAAAAGGGCAACTCACAGAAGCACTGATATGTCTTCAATAACTGAACCTTTACAGTTACTTCACATGGATCTATTTGGTCCAGTGAATGTGATGTCTATGTCAAAGAAAAGATATGCTCTTGTGATTGTTGATGATTTTTCAAAGTTCACATGGGTTTTGTTCCTGAATTCTAAAGATGAGACTCCACAACTGGTGATTGATCACATCAAGTTAATTGAGTTGGATTCCAAGTTTCCAGTGAGGGCTATAAGGTCAGACAATGGAACTGAATTCAAGAATGCAGTTCTGAATGACTTTTGTACTGAAAAAGGTATAACCAGACAATACTCGGCTCCAAGAACTCCTCAGCAAAATGGAGTAGTTGAAAGAAGGAATAGAACCTTGATTGAAGCTGCACGTACTATGTTAAGTGAATCAAGGCTTCCATTTTATTTTTGGGCTGAAGCTGTCAACACTGCTTGCTATACTCAGAATCGAACTCTTATCAACAAAGACTTGATGAAAACACCCTATGAAGCCATGAATGAAAAGAAACCAACACTCAAATACTTTCATGTATTTGGAGCAAAATGCTTTGTACTTAAAGAAGGAGATGATCAAGGTGGAAAATTTGAAGCCAAAGCACATGAAGCAATTTTTGTTGGTTATGAAAGAAGAGCTTATAAGGTGTATTTGATTGAACATCAGAAGATGATGAAAAGCTATCTTTTGAAGATATGACAGATCTAGATTCAGATGATGATAGTCCACCTGATGTTTTTGCTGATGCAAATGACAACAATGACAATGATGAGTCTAATCAGAATAATGGTGGTGAAAATAATGATAATATTGAAAACACCACTCATACTTCTGAACACTCATCTAATCATCCTGGCAACAACTCAGGGGGAGCTAATGAAGGATCTACTAGTCATACTCAACATCACAATGAAGAACAAGGTGAATCATCAAGACTAAATCTTCCCAGACAGACTGTTTGGAATAGAGCTCATCCTTTTGAGCTAATCGTTGGTGATCCAGATGTTGGTGTAAAGACTAGAAGAGCTTTTCAAAATCAATGTAATTATTCAGGGTTTCTATCTGAAATGGAACCTAAGAAAATTGAAGAAGCTCTTTCAGATCCTGATTGGGTGATTGCTATGCAAGATGAACTCAATCAATTTATACAACAAGAAGTATGGAAGCTGGTACCCAGACCTACAGATAGAACAGTGGTTGGTACTAGGTGGGTATTCAGAAACAAACTTGATGAAGATGGTACAGTAACAAGAAATAAAGCAAGACTTGTAGCAAAAGCTTACTCACAATCTGAAGGCATTGACTATGATGAGACCTATGCTCCAGTGGCTAGACTTGAGGCCATTAGGATATTCTTGGCATTCGCAGCATTTCCTAACTTTAATGTTTATCAAATGGATGTCAAGTGTGCCTTTCTGAATGGAAAGCTGGATGAAGAGGTATATGTAAAACAGCCACTTGGTTTTGAAGATCCAGATCTATTGGGTTATTTTTACTTTCTCTTCAAAGCCATTTATGGTCTTAAGCAAGCACCAAGGAAATGGTATGACACTCTCTCTGAATTTTTACTTGAAAATGAATTTACTAGAGGTGTCATAGACAAAACTCTCTTCACAAAGAAACATAAGAATGATACAATATTAGTTCAAATTTATGTGGATGATATAATATTCGGGTCTACTAATGATCTTCTTTGCAAGAAATTTTCAAAGTTAATGCAGGGTAAATTCGAAATGAGCATGATGGGAGAGCTGAAGTTCTTTCTTGGATTACAAATAAGTCAAAGGCAAGATGGTATATTTATTTGTCAATCCAAGTACATCAAAGAGGTTCTCAAGAAATATCAAATGGAGGACTCTTCTTCAGCAAAGACACCATCATCCACAGCTGTCAAATTTGGAGCATGTGAAAATTCTGCTAAGGTAGATATTACAAGCTACAGAGGTATGATAGGCTCATTACTTTACCTTACTGCAAGTAGACCTGATATTATGCATGCTACGTGCTTGTGTGCAAGGTTCCAATCGGATCCTAGAGATGTTCATCTCATTGCTGTTAAACGAATTCTGAGATATCTTAAGGGTACGCCTAATTTAGGTATCTGGTACCCTAAAGATTCTGGTTTTAATCTTGTTGGATATACAGATTCTGATTATGCAGGAAGTGTTGTAGATAGAAAAAGCACCTCTGGGAGTTGTCAATTCCTAGGTGGTAGATTGGTTTCATGGTACAGCAAGAAACAACAAACAGTTTCCAACTCTACAGCCGAAGCTGAATATATAGCTGCTGGAAGCTGTTGTGCTCAAATCTTGTGGATTAGGAATCAACTGATGGACTATGGCTTTTTATTACAAAATATTCCTATTTTGTGTGATAATACAAGTGCCATAGCAATCTCCAACAATCTTGTGCAGCATTCAAGGACAAAGCATATAGATATTAGGTATCATTTTATTAGAGAGCATGTCATGAATGGTAAAGTGGAATTACTATTTGTACCCACTGAAGAACAAACAGCAGATATTTTTACTAAGTCGCTTGACGAATCCACATTCACCAAAATTGTTGGTGAATTGGGTATGTTGAACAGTCCTAGTATTTAAGCTAGTTAATATCTGAGGTTTGGTCTTTAATAATTTACAAGTGATTAGTTTGTAAATATTTGTTGAATAAAATCACTTGTTTAATTATTTTATCAACTTATTTTCTTGTTTGTTATTTTATTTATCACTTTGCTTATTTAAATATTTAATACTCCATATTTCTATAATTTTAGAATAATTGTATGTATATATTTTATTTGTTTAGAATATTTTATTTAAATGTTTTGTAATGTTTGTCCTGTTAATATTGTTTTACTTCCGTTAACAGTTTAATCTATATTAGTTATTTCTATTTTTATTATTTGTTTGATTTATAATATTATTTATAATATATTTTTCTGTATTAATAGTTGTAAATATTTGTGTGTTTAAATAAGAAATATGCATTTACTTTAATTTATTTTAAGTAGATATGACTTATAATTAAATCTAAACTGCATTATGACTTGTTTTTAATCTTTTTCTAGTTCGGTATGACTTATTTGGTATATTAATCAGATTTAGTCTTGTTTATATAAGTCTTACCGAGTTTATTTATTAGTTTAAGTCATAACGAATTATGTCTTAACAGTTAAGTCATATTCGTTAGTAATTAGTTAAGTCTTATCAGTATTAAGTCATAATCGTGTCTTATAATTAAGTCTTATTTAGTTAAGTCATAATCGGTAGTAAAGTTAAGTCTTGTACATATTTTAAGTCATAATGAGTTAAGTCTTAGTAATAACATTAAGTCATAATCGTATGGTTGTATATATTTTAAGTCATATTCGTTTTATTTCTTTTATAACATTAATGTTAGTCACAGAGGCATGCCTGAATACATCTAATAACAAGCCTAAGTATGTGTAATGCTATGCATTACCTACATGACCTCTTAACTGAGGGAACCTCTAGTTGTAGAGTTTCCATTTGTTCTGTACTTGTAATAGGCATCAAATTCTAGTTGTGTTACTGTAATTATAAAGTTAAGAATAATGCTTGAAAGAAGTTCCAAGGTTCATGCCTCAAGCAAGGAGATAAAGACTGCCAAATAATCACAGTTGGGATTTGAAGAAAAGAAGAATTTGCCTAAGTACCAATTCGAGAAGTACATTTGTCTATTCGAGAAGTCTAGCATTCGAGAAGTCAGAGATTCGATATCTCAGAAGACACTATTTGATATCTTTGAATACACTGTTCGATATCTCATTTGATATCTCAGAGATTCGATATGTCTATTACTCTATTCGAGAACTCATGGAGTCAACAAGTCAAAGCATCATTCGAGTTCTCTAAGAGTCAACAAGTCAATGATCTATTCCATATCTCAAGGACTAAAGAAGATATTCGACATCTCAGGGATTCGATATGTCAAAATGCTCTATTCGATATCTCAAGGAGTCCTAGAGAAAGGAGCTATTCGAGAAGTGATTCGATATGTCAATATAACACTATTCGAGAACTCAGAGTTATCGATTAAGTCAATTCGAGTTCTCGAATCAATCACTTAGCCACTTCTCGAATACATTCGTGGAGACAAAATACTGAAGAATTGTACAAGTCAGAAACCTGCAACAAGCCAAGACGCTTTATTTGACTCTGTACTATAAATCAGATTGGAAAGCCTATAAAGAAGCTTGGAGAGATAAGACAAAGGGACAAGGAGCTAAAGAAGTGGATCTGAACAGGCTTTGCAAAGTCAAATCTGTAACCGTTTGGACTCTTACTCAAATAAGATAGACAGACTGGAAAGTATTTTGTTTACCTACCTTATTTGTAGTAAGTAGGTGTATCCATGTCTATAAGGATACAGCCTCACTTCCTTAGCAAAAGAGAGAGAGAGAGTGATAAGTTTTTCAATATACATCTCAAGAAATATCACTCTAAGAAAAAAGAAGCTGAGAATACTACCATTTGTATTCACAGATTGTAGCAAAATCTTTATCTAATAAAATATTAGATTAAAGTGATATTGTGTTTGTCTTTGTTATCTGTACTTACATATCTCACACATTCAACACATATCTTGCTGCAAAGATTCAAGAACAAAGAAAAGTTCAAGAATCCATTCACACTACAAGAAAACAGTTAATAGACATCACCCCTTTAACATCGGTTGCGTTTTTGACCGATGTTAAAGGTCTGTTTTACATCGGTTTTACTTAACTGATGTTAAAGTACGTTTTAGACATCAGTTGTACTTTAAACCGATGTCTTAACTACTTTTTAAAAAAACAAAAAAACACGCGGATACTTTTTTCCCTCTAATAATGTAAATTTTAGCCCGCTTTTGCCTTAGAAACATTCCCCCCCGCCCAGCAAATTTCATTTCCCTCTCCTCACTATCAAAAACACTGAAACCTCAGTCCCTCACTCACTCAAATCTCACTCACTATCCCCCAAATTTGAAGAACCCTAGATTAAAACCCTAGATTACAAACCCCCAAATTAAAACCCTAGATTTCAAAACCCCCATTTCGAATCCCAATTAGGTCGAACCCTACCTTTCGATTTCTGTTAATTGGTGCTCTTGGAGGCTATTAATTAGGTTGAATCTGTAGTAAGCAAGTATTTTCGATTTCAATTAGTAAGTATTTCGATTTTTTTTTTCAATTAGTAAGTATTGGATTTCGATTTTTGTTTGAAAAATCAAAGTTTGGTTTTTAATTTAAGTTTTTTTAGCAGATTGATTGATTCTTAAGCTTGGGTCATCTCTAAAGTAAGTGATTTTTCAGATCTATTGTTATAGATGTATGCATGTCTATTTTTCTTGTAATTTTTGTTTGTGTAGCTTTGTAAATGTAATGTCTGCGCTGCTTCTTGTTGTTTGTAGGGCTCTATTTGGGTCATCTCCAAAGTAAGCTTGGCTGCTGTTTGTTTGGGCTCAGTTTTTGTTCTTTGTAAGTCTCTAATTCTGTTTCTCACTTTGCATGTGAATCTTTGTGAACTTATTTGTTGTTTTATAACTTATTTGTGAACTTCTTTTGCTTAGTTTGGTTGTTTGATAATTTGCTTAGTGTTTTTGAATATATATATTAGTAGTGCACCTGCTTATACTTGAATATAGGTAGTTTTTTTGTGGTTTGGTTATCCACATATATATTGAACATTGCTTTCCGATTCCGATTAGTGGTTGCGGTGTGTCTAGCTAGTCTTTGTAATTTGTGTATTTGTTTTATAAATGATAATTGTGAACGTTTGGGATTTTGCATACTTGTTTGATAACTGATAATTAAATGCAATTTATATGGAGTTTATTTTAAGTGACATTTTTTTATTAGTCTACTTTTTTGGTTCTGCTTTTGAACACATATAAAAAGGTGCTCTGTTTGTACCTCTGTTTTTCAAGCTTAATTAACCTCATTTTACTTGTTTGATGCACCTAGTGAACACATATATGGATTTTTTGTGAAAGACACAGTTCCTAATTAAAAGGGAACATAATTACATAATTTATATAAGATGTATAACTAGTGAATAATATTAATTAAATAGATATATATACAATAAAAGTTTCTTTGTCAAAATATGCAATGAACTATAGTTATACAACAGTTGTAATATCAAAGTACACAAAATAAGCCTTAATTAGAATAATTTAACGTACTATTTCAATTTAAATGGATATATTTATATATATATATATATATATATATATATATATAAATAAATTATTACTAAGTTGTCTATTTATATAAATTCCTGAAGAACATAATATGCGACAGAAATGAACATAATGTGAGAGATATTTAGGGAACTCGTGTGTGCACTTATAAAATTTTCTGCCATTTGATATCGGAAATTGTAGGTAGGCTATAACTGTTGCAATATATGGATAAGTCGTGGATTTCAGTGAATAGAGAAACATTAGAATATGAAGTTGGTGTTGAGAAGTTCTTTTTTTAATGCAATATTTTACTGTGAATTATGATCTGCAATAATATACGGTGAATTTCGTTTATGCATTTATATTTTAATTTACTGTGAATTTTGATCTGCACCATTATGCTACAGATTTACTGTGTGTTATAATTATGCATTTATATTTTAATTTACTGTTTTCTTTTATCTGCAATTATTTACTGTGAATTTTTTACTTAAGCACTTATATTTCAGGAATTTGCTGAAAGTAAAAGGAGTTACAAGGAATGGCAAGGAAAGCAGAAGAAATGCGAAAAATAATCGGGAAAGGAAATTAAGAGGCATGCAGATGGTGCAGACCCTCCCATCATAAACAATGAAGAAAAGCAGCAGGTGGAGGATGATGGAAAGCAGGTGGAGGATGATGGAAAACAGGTGGAGGAGAAAGCATTGAAAGGTCAAGGAGAAAACTCAAAAAACTCTAAAAACTCTACAAAAGCTGCCTCCCCCACCCCCGTAGACTCAAACACGGGCACAGTTACTAGTACCGAATCTGCAAAAAAGAGATCAGTGCGAGGTGTTTCTGCAATGCACAAAGTTGCCACTAAGAAAGCACAAGGGAAGAAGTTTAAAATCAGGTACAATCGTAGTGGTGTTCCTATTGGAGATACTAGACGCACGTTGCAGTCCTATGTAGGCATGCTAGCCAGGACAATGGCACCGATCGATATACCATCATGGCCAAAAGTGGATGATGATTTAAAAGCAAAAATATGGAGTGATGTTCAGGTAGAATCAAAATTTGTTTTTATTTTTGAATTATAGCATATGACCATTTAAAAATGTTAGAAATGGTAGAATAATTGATTTTCCTCTGTTTTTCCTTCAGGGTACGTTCACAGTGGAACCGGAAAGTGAGCATTATATTTTGATGTCTGCTGCTGCAAAGTGGAGACAGTTCAAGTCCATGTTAACATCTGATTATGTGATGCCTTTTATTGGTCAAAAGAAAAAGTTAGCGAAGCCCCCGAGGAAGTATGCTTATGTTGGTAAGGAGGCATGGAAAAGATTTGTTGCAATCAGGAGCACCGATGATTGGAAGGTATGCGTTATAGGGCAGTAATATATAAAGTATGATGCGGGAACCTTGAATAATTCTATAGCATACTGATTCAAAGAATTAATTTTATGCAGACACTTAATAAAGAGCAAAGTGAGAGGGTGAGTCAGCGAAAATATCTCCACAAGATGTCGAGGAAAGGATATGTTGGTGTGCAAGAGGAAGAAGTATGCATTTATAGAAAAATTTAATAAATTTTTTTTCAAGAATTTTCATTTGTTAAGTGCCTGGTGACAATTTTTTTGTTGAATTCTGTTTGGCAGGAGGCGGCGGGACGGATGGATCCCGAGGAAGATCCTGATCGGGCAATTTTATGGAAAATTGGTCGTTTGAAAGATAATGAAAATCCTGATGAAGAACTGGCTGAGATATATGGCAGAATTGTAAGATTTTTTTTCCTTTTTTACTTTATTATTTCACATCGAATTTAAGAGCAATCCATAATTTGAGTCATTGATAAGTGGATTTTATATCCACTTATTATGCACTAAATGGACCTAGATTGGGGGTTTATCCTTAATTATGTTGTGTCTTTTAATTCGTTTTTGTTGTTTAATTATTTGTTGTGCAGAAATCGCAACTTTAGGTTTTGTGGCAATAAAAGGGCTAAAAGCGGTGGATTTTTATCTCAGTTTTATCAAGTGGACTGGCTACGAGGAAAAAAAGAATTATCATAATGGAATCCTGAATGATATATTCTTAAATCTGGAATCCCGGTTGGAATTGATATATTTTTCGTTAAGGAAAAGAAGTCCGGTTTTTGGCCCGCAATTTGCCGCAGCTTGGGATTTGAAAATTTATTTATATTAATAAATACTTTATTTAATTTGAAAATTATATTTATAAATATCTAATAACATTAGATATTTATTTTTATAAAATTCGGAATTAAATTAAGTAATTATTAATTAAATATATTTTGTATGCAAGTTGAATAAACAAAAGAAAAAAAAACAAAAAAAAACAAAAAAAAGGAAAGACTACGAATTATGTACACGTTTTGTAGCAGGTGAAAAATGCACAAAACCATGATAGCTGTCGGCAATGATTAGTAATAAAAGGAAGTTTTGTGTCTGTTTGCAAGTCTGGCAGCCAGTTTCATACGCTCCCACGCGCGCGTGGGAGCCACGCGCCAGGAAGGCCCTTTTGTTTTGCGCGAGTGTGTGACACGCGGGGAAGCTGAGAGTGGTTGTCAAAGGCAGCATACAGGAGTGCAGTTGGGTTTGGTGACCTGTTTTTTAATCATGGATGCTTTCGGCTGGTTTTATTATTTGTGGGCTGCTGAATTATGTTTATTGTAATTCTTTTTATTTCTTTTTTATTTCTTTTTAGTTTTATTTTATTAAATGGTGTGCTAGAATTTTGCTATAAATAGGCCTAGTCTTGAGCTTATTTTCACACAACATTTTTAGAGAACAACAATTCTCTCTTGTATTCTCTCTTCTCTTTGTAATTTTAAGTTTTATTTTTGAACACTTTAATTTTTGCAAATTTTAGTTTTAGTATTATTTCGGTTGAAGAAATTACGAGGATTATTTGGAGTGCTATTCTCTTTCATTGGAAGTAATTTCGGATCTACGTTCTAATTCTTAAAATTACGGGGATTATTTAGGAACGCTCTTTTCTTTCATTGGAAGCGATTACGGTTCTACTTTCTAACTTTCGTAATTTTCATTTATCGTAATTGTTAATTTAGTTTTGTTTTTATTATTGTTGTTATTATTATCATTATTATTATTATTGTTGTTGTTGTTATTATTATTAATATTATTATTATTATTATTATTATTATTATTATTATTATTATTATTATTATTATTATTATTATTATTATGATTTCAACTAATCCCATGATGACGATTCGTTTAATTATGAACTAATCGCCGTCATGGAATTCTAATGGATTTATTTACGTAATTTAGTAATTCGATGCCTTAATAAATTGTGTTATGATAAAAATTTCCGATTGCCTAACATGCTTGTGCTTAATTTATTAGATGCGTAGCTATCATCTAAATTATTAATTCTTAATGAATGCGAAAGTGGATTTGAGAATTTAGAATTTGCCATGTTAGCACAGGTTCGTAATTTTCATATTTAATTACGATTAGTGGTAGGGTTTTGAATCACATCGCCCTGTGTAGCCAAAAATAAGGAATTTATTCGTAAACCAATTATGTTTTCAAATCTTATAGACATATAGGGTCTAGACATAAATGGTGTCCATGCAACTTCTATCTTTTTAAGTGGATGTTTGTATGGTTTGATATAAGTTAAGGCTGAAAGGCGCTTATATTCGTTTCGTGTTCCCGGCTAGCTTTCATAATTATAAGAATCACTTTAAATTAAGGCATCAATTCTAAATGAAATAAATAATGAAATTAGAATCCCATATTTATCTCATATATAAAATCTTTATCATATTATTTTTAGTCATTAGTTCATTAATTAATTGTGACTTGAACAAACTAACCATTTCGTTGTTCAGGCTTCTATAATTAACCGAACGTTGTTGAATAAACATATTTACTTAATACACCAAGTCTTCGTGGGAACGATCCTTATTTCCCTATATTGCTTTTGGACTGCGTATACTTGCGTAGAGAAAATAGCGAACAAGTTCACATCCCCAAACTTAAACTGAAGCTTGTCCTCAAGCGAAAACAGACTTGTCTACCTCTAAATGCATGAATGCAAATGATGCAAGGATCCCCTAGGCACAGTAATAACCAAATTAGCAGAGTGACTCAGAGAATGTGATAATTCCAAATAGAGATCGACTAAATACCCGCAATTTAACATGCACAAGTACAGAAACGTGCGTGTGTGCAATACTCATCAGAATTACTCTTAGCACTAGATCAAAACCATACATATTCTTCGTCATAACAATCACAAGTTTATAAATAGAATGGACGCTAGACACTTCATAACCTAGAAACACCTCTATCATCATTTGAGTTTAGACAGGAATTCATGCTTTATTAACAACTATGACGCATAATACTTTACACAACACACATGCTTATTTGACCGTGCAATGGATGATACCCCAAAAGGCTTATACAATAATACCCATGTAGCGAGCGTTAGGTCAGTGGATCCCAGACTATAAAAGCCTACATTTGAAATTGCGGCTCCTACATTTGAAATTAAACCCAGCACTATTCAGATGGTGCAAAATCAAGTACAGTACGGAGGAACTGCAACGGAAGATCCTAACTTACACATTAGGAACTTCATAGAAATATGCGACACATTCAGATTCAACAATGTGTCAGATGATGCTGTGAAGTTGAGACTCTTCCCGTTTTCCTTAAGAGACAAGGCCAAAAGTTGGTTACACTCTCTGCCACCGGGATCTATCACCACTTGGGCTGATCTAGCTCAAAAGTTTCTTAGCAAATTCTTCCCCATGGCAAAGACTACAGCTATAAGGAATGCTATCACGCAATTTTCTCAACAGTCTGGTGAATCTTTATGTGAAGCGTGGGAAAGATACAAGGAAATGCTTCGACAATGCCCTCATCATGGCATGCCAAATTGGATGGTCATAAATTGCTTCTATAATGGACTAGGAATACAATCAAGGCCAATTGTAGATGCAGCTTCAGGGGGAGCATTATGGGCTAAAAGTTATGAGGAGGCCTACGATCTTATCGAGATGATGGCAGCTAATGAATATCAAAATCCAACTCAGAGAATGCCACAACAGAAGGTAGCAGGAATTCTTAATGTCGACACAGCCACTTTCTTAGCAGCTCAGCTAGAGGCATTGAACTTGAAGGTAGACTCTTTGACAGCACGAGGATTTCATCAAGTTGCCAGTGTTTGTGAGTTGTGTGCGGGCGCACATGAATCAAACCAATGTGCCATCTCAAACGAGTCGGTTCAATTCATAAGCAATTTCCAAAGACAGCAACATCCAGCTCCAAACTCCTACCATCCGAACAACCGAAATCTTCCAAATTTCAGTTGGAGCAACAATCAAGGAGGAGCACAACAATCAAATCAGCCCTACCAACATTTTCAAAATCAGCAGTTTGGAGCTAGGCCATATAATCCATCTGGATTCCAGCATCAGCAGGGGCACCAATATCAGCAACAATATGCCCCACGACAATTTCAACCCCCAGGATTTCAACAACAATCCTATGGGAATTCTGGGCAATCATCTTCTAGTGAAAAGGCAGAATTGGAGGAGTTGAGGTTGGCGTCCAAAAGCCAAGCGGCTTCTCTTAAAAATCTGGAAACTCAATTGGGACAACTCGCTAGTTTCATGATGAGCCGACCACAAGGAACACTCCCAAGTGATACTGAAGCTAATCCGGGAAGAAAGAACAACCAAGTGCACATTAAAGCCATCACTTTAAGATCGGGAAAAGTCATAGAAGGCACCGAATTGGAAAGAGCAAAAAGAATTCTGCCCGATGAAGAAACAGTGAACTTGGGAGATACCGAGGACAAGGGTAAGGCTCCAATTTCAAGCACGGAGGTAGAAGAAAGTGTACCACCTCCTAAACAATCAGTCCCTGCACAGAAAGAAGCAGAAGAGCATGTCTATCCACCCCCGCCATTTCCTCGACGTCTGCAAAAACAGAAACTAGACAAGCAGTTCGGCAAATTTCTTGAAGTCTTTAAGAAATTACATATCAACATTCCATTTACTGAAGCCCTGGAACAAATGCCGAGTTACGCCAAGTTCATGAAGGGCATTCTATCGAGAAAAGTAAAACTTGAAGACTTAGAAACTGTCGCTTTGACAGAGGAGTGTAGTGCGGTATTGCAACAAAAGTTACCGCCTAAGCTAAAAGATCCTGGAAGTTTCACCATACCATGCACCATTGGGAATTTATCTTTTGACAAATGTTTATGTGATTTAGGAGCAAGCATCAACCTCATGCCATACTCAGTTTTCCTACAACTTGGCCTTCCTGAGCTAACCCCGACGAACATGTCACTTCAGTTAGCTGATCGCTCTATCACTTATCCTCGGGGAGTTGTTGAAGATGTCTTAGTGAAAGTAGACAAACTTATCTTCCCAGCTGATTTTGTCATACTTGATTTCGAAGAGGACAAGAAGATTCCAATCATTCTTGATAGACCATTTTTGGCGACAGGACAAACATTGATTGACATCCAAAAGGGGGAACTTACAATGAGGGTGCATGATCAAAATGTCACTTTCAACGTTTTTAAAGCCATGAAGTTTCCAACAGAAGAAGAACAGTGTCTGAAGGTAGACTTGATTGAGTCTACGGTACAAGAAAAGTTGGATCACATGTTCATGAATGACACTTTGGAAAAGGCCCTTAGTGGAAGGTATTCATTAGATGAAGATGACATAGATGAACAATTGCAATATCTGGATGCTCTGCCATGGCAAAGAAAATTTGAAAGACCAGTTGAATCATTGGATCTGCCAGAACTAAAGGGGCCGCATCAGCAAATGAAACCATCTATCGAGGAAGCTCCAACTCTAGAGCTCAAACCACTTCCTAGTCACTTAAAGTATGCTTCTCTTGGTGAATCATCTACCTTACCTGTGATTATATCTGCTAACCTTTCAGACTCTGAGGAAGACAAGCTTTTAAGAGTCCTGAGGGAATTCAAAACAGCCATTGGTTGGACCCTAGCGGATATCAAAGGCATCAGCCCAGCTTATTGTCAACATAAAATTCCATTGGAAGAAGGTAGTAAACCAACAGTGGAGCATCAAAGGCGGCTAAATCCTCTTATGAAAGAGGTAGTGAAGAAAGAAATCATCAAGTGGCTGGATGCAGGGATTATCTATCCCATTTCTGACAGTGCATGGGTGAGTCCAGTGCAATGTGTGCCGAAGAAAGGAGGCATGACGGTGATTACCAATGAAAAGAATGAACTCATCTCTACTCGCACAGTCACCGGTTGGCGAATCTGCATGGACTACCGAAAGTTGAATAAAGCCACAAGGAAGGATCATTTTCCCCTTCCTTTCATTGATCAGATGCTAGATAGGCTAGCCGACCATGATTATTACTGCCTTCTGGATGGTTATTCTGGATATAACCAAATCTGCATTGCTCCTGAGGATCAGGAGAAAATAACATTTACATGCCCGTTCGGCACTTTCGCCTTTCGGCGGGTTTCTTTTGGCTTGTGTGGAGCACCTGGTACTTTTCAAAGGTGCATGATGGCCATCTTCTCAGACATGATTGGCAAGACTGTTGAAGTCTTCATGGATGACTTCTCTGTATTCGGTCTATCTTTTGATGAATGCTTGCAAAATCTTGGCTCGCTGCTGAAAAGATGCGTGGAAACTAACCTAGTGCTCAATTGGGAGAAGTGCCACTTCATGGTACAAGAAGGAACTATTCTCGGGCACAAGGTGTCAAGGAAGGGTCTAGAAGTGGACAGAGCAAAGATAGAAGCTATTGAAAAGCTGCCGCCACCTAATTCAATGCGAGGGATTCGCAGTTTCCTTGGGTACGCAGGTTTCTACAGGCGTTTTATCAAGGACTTCGCAAAAATTTCCAAACCTTTGTGTCAGCTGCTGGAAAAAGATATTCATTTCAAATTTGACCAAGAATGTCTCACAGCTTTCGAGACTCTGAAGAAGAAATTGATTTCAGCACTCGTGATCATTGCTCGAGATTGGAGTGAGCCTTTCGCTATGATGTGTGATGCTAGCGATTACGCAGTTGGGGCCGTTCTTGGCCAAAAGAAAAATAAAATGTTTCATGTCATCTACTATGCAAGCAAAACCCTCAGCGATGCTCAATTAAACTACACCACCACTGAGAAGGAGCTGTTAGCCATAGTTTATGGTTTTGAAAAATTTCGTTCATACTTGCTTGGCACGAAGGTGATTGTATACACTGATCACGCGGCTATCAGATATCTGCTCTCTAAAAAGGACTCCAAACCTAGGTTGATTCGATGGATTCTTCTGCTGCAAGAATTCGATGTGGAGATCAAGGATAGAAAAGGGACAGAAAACCAAGTAGCCGACCATCTCTCACGATTGGAAGACCTTGGGAAGACATCCTAAGACAAAACCGTCATTAATGAATCCTTTCCTGATGAACAGTTGTTTGGGGTACAAGAAGAAGAGCCTTGGTTTGCAGACATTGTGAACTTTCTGGTGAGTCGAGTGATTCCTCCCGAGCTCTCTTTTGCACAAAGAAAGAAATTCTTGCATGAAGTCAAATGGTATCGTTGGGACGAACCATATCTGTTTAAACAAGGAGCCGATCAGGTGATTAGGAGATGTGTGCCATACAGTGAAACAGAGGCTATTCTAAGGGATTATCACGCCACGACATATGGTGGCCATTATGGAAGTGAAAAGACCGTAACTCGAATTCTTCAAGCGGGATTTTATTGGCCATCCCTTTTTAAGGATGCCCATCAGTTTGTGCTGAAGTGAGATCGTTGTCAGCGTGTTGGTAACATATCCAGGAGGGATGAGATGCCCCTCAATATAATGCTAGAAGTGGAAATCTTCGATGTTTGGGGCATAGATTTCATGGGACCATTCATTTCCTCATGTAACAACCAATACATCTTGATAGCCGTTGATTATGTTTCCAAATGGGTTGAAGTCAAGGCACTTCCGACCAATAATGCCAATGTCGTACTCAACTTCCTTCACAAGAACATCTTCACAAGATTCGGCACTCCTCGAGTAATCATAAGCGATGAAGGTACTCACTTTTGCAATCGCAAATTCACTAATCTTATGGCAAAGTACAACATCAACCACAGGGTAGCTACGGCATACCACCCGCAAACCAATGGCCAAGCTGAGGTATCTAATCGCGAGATTAAACGCATTCTGGAAAAAGTGGTGAGTCCTTCGAGAAAGGACTGGTCTTTGAAACTCGATGAAGCCGCATGGGCTTATCGTACAGCATATAAAACACCCTTGGGCATGTCACCATATCAGCTGGTCTATGGGAAAGCTTGCCATTTACCGGCAGAATTGGAACACAAAGCTTATTGGGCTTTGAAGAAGCTAAATTTCGATCTTAAGGCCGCAGGTGAGAAAAGGATGGTGCAACTCAACGAGATGGACGAGTTTCGATTGCAGGCATATGAGAACAATAAGCTCTATAAGGAGAAAGTGAAACGATGGCATGATCGTCGTCTTATTCAAAAGGTATTCGTTCCTGGTCAGTCGGTCTTATTATATAACTCTCGTCTTCGATTGTTTCCAGGGAAGCTCAAATCGAGATGGTCAGGGCCATTTGTTGTCAAAACTGTGTTTCCACACGGAGCGGTGGAAATCTTTGAGAAATCACCCGATCAATCGTTCAAAGTGAATGGGCAGAGATTGAAGCCCTATTTTGGTGACGCGGTGAACCGTGAGGCTGATACCACCAAGTTGGCCACCACATGATTCTCAGTATAATCATCAAGCTAGCGACAATAAACAAGCGCTTCATGGGAGGCAACCCATAGGTTTGGTGTTTTTATGTGTGGTTTGATTTGGTGTGATTTTGTTTAGTATTATGTCGAAAGGTCATTGCCTCAGTTTGGAGCTCATTTCCTCCACATGATTCACCACCAGAGGAGGGTCACGATGCCGACAGTTAGGGGAGTTCTCTTTTATCCTTTATCTATACCTTCAATGAGGACATTGAACATTTTAAGTTTGGGGGTGAATTGATTTAGGATAATTGATTTATCGAGTCATAGTATGCATACAGTTTCATGTAGTTCATAATATACCATGCTAGTATAATTTCATATAATTCATATATATGTAAAAAAATATATATATATATATATATTGCATATTCATGATTAGTTGCATATCATATTTTTCTTGATCCCGTAGCGCTTGGTGATTCCGTTTAGTAGTCAATGATGAATTTGAGTGTGATAATGATGGATAGAGGGCTGATTTAAATACTTATGAATTGACGTGCATGTTGCAGAAACACAATCTTACACAACTCATCGGTTACTTTTGGGCTAGGTTAAGGTCATGCTTGTTTGGTTGTTGAAATTTAATCACCTGATTATATTTGGAATTTTCTTTATTCCCTTGATAGCGTAGAATCACTAAAATATAAGTTTGGGGGAAGCCAGGGTTCATGCTAGTTTGTGTGTATTTGTTAATAATTGATAGGTGTCAATTGGCTAGTAGCCAGCTCATATTTATATGAGTAGTCTAGGGTTGGATATGAGAATTCTCATTCCAGATTGCATATAAAAAAATGAAAAAACAAAAAAAAAATAAAATAAAATAAAATAAAATAAAAGAAAATAAAAGAAAAAAAAGAAAAAAAAATATTGTTTATGAGATTGTGAGTATGCAAAGTTGGCCAGGGTGAGCTCTTTAATACTCGAGCAATTAAGTACGAGGGGACTTTGTGCCTAGTGACCTAAGGCTTTTATAGTCTGGGATCCACTGACCTGACGCTCGCTACATGGGTATTATTGTATAAGCCTTTTGGGGTCTCATCCACTGCACGGTCAAATAAGCATGTGTGTTGTGTAAAGTATTATGCGTCATAGTTGTTAATAAAGCATGAATTCCTGTCTAAACTCAAATGATGATAGAGGTGTTTCTAGGTTATGAAGTGTCTAGCGTCCATTCTATTTATAAACTTGTGATTGTTATGACGAAGAATATGTATGGTTTTGATCTAGTGCTAAGAGTAATTCTGATGAGTATTGCACACACGCACGTTTCTGTACTTGTGCATGTTAAATTGTGGGTATTTAGTCGATCTCTATTTGGAATTATCACATTCTCTGAGTCACTCTGCTAATTTGGTTATTACTGTGCCTAGGGGATCCTTGCATCGTTTGCATTCATGCATTTAGAGGTAGACGAGTCTGTTTTCGCTTGAGGACAAGCTTCAGTTAAATTTGGGGATGTGATAAGTGGATTTTATATCCACTTATTATGCACTAAATGGACCTAGATTGGTGGTTTATCCTTAATTATGTTGTGTCTTTTAATTCGTTTTTGTTGTTTAATTATTTGTTGTGCAGAAATCGCAACTTTAGGTTTTGTGGCAATAAAAGGGCTAAAAGCGGTGGATTTTTATCTCAGTTTTATCAAGTGGACTGGCTACGAGGAAAAAAAGAATTATCATAAAGGAATCCTGAATGATATATTCTTAAATCTGGAACCCCAGTTGGAATTGATATATTTTTCGTTAAGGAAAAGAAGTCCGGTTTTTTGCCCGCAATTTGCCGCAGCTTGGGATTTGAAAATTTATTTATATTAATAAATACTTTATTTAATTTAAAAATTATATTTATAAATATCTAATAACATTAGATATTTATTTTTATAAAATTCGGAATTAAATTAAGTAATTATTAATTAAATATATTTTGTATGCAAGTTGAATAAACAAAACAAAAAAAAAACAAAAAAAAAACAAAAAAAAAACAAAAAAAGGA
This sequence comes from Saposhnikovia divaricata, assembly GCA_036435485.1. Taxonomy (NCBI): domain Eukaryota; kingdom Viridiplantae; phylum Streptophyta; class Magnoliopsida; order Apiales; family Apiaceae; genus Saposhnikovia; species Saposhnikovia divaricata. Next base: position 86,326,599 of record CM071597.1, on the reverse strand, counting down.
AAGACTACGAATTATGTACACGTTTTGTAGCAGGGGGAAAATGCACAAAACCATGATAGCTGTCGGCAATGATTAGTAATAAAAGGAAGTTTTGTGTCTGTTTGCAAGTCTGGCAGCCAGTTTCATACGCTCCCACGCGCGCGTGGGAGCCACGCGCCAGGAAGGCCCTTTTGTTTTGCGCGAGTGTGTGACACGCGGGGAAGCTGAGAGTGGTTGTCAAAGGCAGCATACAGGAGTGCAGTTGGGTTTGGTGACCTGTTTTTTAATCATGGATGCTTTCGGCTGGTTTTATTATTTGTGGGTTGCTGAATTATGTTTATTGTAATTCTTTTTATTTCTTTTTTATTTCTTTTTAGTTTTATTTTATTAAATGGTGTGCTAGAATTTTGCTATAAATAGGCCTAGTCTTGAGCTTATTTTCACACAACATTTTTAGAGAACAACAATTCTCTCTTGTATTCTCTCTTCTCTTTGTAATTTTAAGTTTTATTTTTGAACACTTTAATTTTTGCAAATTTTAGTTTTAGTATTATTTCGGTTGAAGAAATTACGAGGATTATTTGGAGCGCTATTCTCTTTCATTGGAAGTAATTTCGGATCTACGTTCTAATTCTTAAAATTACGGGGATTATTTAGGAACGCTCTTTTCTTTCATTGGAAGCGATTACGGTTCTACTTTCTAACTTTCATAATTTTCATTTATCGTAATTGTTAATTTAGTTTTGTTTTTATTATTGTTGTTATTATCATTATTATTATTATTGTTGTTGTTGTTATTATTATTATTATTATTATTATTATTATTATTATTATTATTATTATTATTATTATTATTATTATTATTATTATGATTTCAACTAATCCCATGATGACGATTCGTTTAATTATGAACTAATCGCCGTCATGGGATTCTAATGGATTTATTTACGTAATTTAGTAATTCGATGCCTTAATAAATTGTGTTATGATAAAAATTTCCGATTGCCTAACATGGTTGTGCTTAATTTATTAGATGCGTAGCTATCATCTAAATTATTAATTCTTAATGAATGCGAAAGTGGATTTGAGAATTTAGAATTTGCCATGTTAGCACAGGTTCGTAATTTTCATATTTAATTACGATTAGTGGTAGGGTTTTGAATCACATCGCCCTGTGTAGCCAAAAATAAGGAATTTATTCGTAAACCAATTATGTTTTCAAATCTTATAGACATATAGGGTCTAGACATAAATGGTGTCCATGCAACTTCTATCTTTTTAAGTGGATGTTTGTATGGTTTGATATAAGTTAAGGCTGAAAGGCGCTTATATTAGTTTCGTGTTCCCGGCTAGCTTTCATAATTATCAGAATCACTTTAAATTAAGGCATCAATTCTAAATGAAATAAATAATGAAATTAGAATCCCATGTTTATCTCATATATAAAATCTTTATCATATTATTTTTAGTCATTAGTTCATTAATTAATTGTGACTTGAACAAACCAACCATTTCGTTGTTCAGGCTTCTATAATTAACCGAACGTTGTTGAATAAACATATTTACTTAATACACCAAGTCTTCGTGGGAACGATCCTTATTTCCCTATATTGCTTTTGGACTGCGTATACTTGCGTAGAGAAAATAGCGAACAAGTTCACATCCCCAAACTTAAACTGAAGCTTGTCCTCAAGCGAAAACAGACTCGTCTACCTCTAAATGCATGAATGCAAATGATGCAAGGATCCCCTAGGCACAGTAATAACCAAATTAGAAGAGTGACTCAGAGAATGTGATAATTCCAAATAGAGATCGACTAAATACCCGCAATTTAACATGCACAAGTACAGAAACGTGCGTGTGTGCAATACTCATCAGAATTACTCTTAGCACTAGATCAAAACCATACATATTCTTCGTCATAACAATCACAAGTTTATAAATAGAATGGACGCTAGACACTTCATAACCTAGAAACACCTCTATCATCATTTGAGTTTAGACAGGAATTCATGCTTTATTAACAACTATGACGCATAATACTTTACACAACACACATGCTTATTTGACCGTGCAATGGATGATACCCCAAAAGGCTTATACAATAATACCCATGTAGCGAGCGTTAGGTCAGTGGATCCCAGACTATAAAAGCCTTAGGTCACTAGGCACAAAGTCCCCTCGTACTTAATTGCTCGAGTATTAAAGAGCTCACCCTGGCCAACTTTGCATACTCACAATCTCATAAACAATATTTTTTTTTCTTTTTTTTCTTTTATTTTATTTTTTTTTATTTTATTATTATTTTTTTTTTGTTTTTTCATTTTTTTATATGCAATCTGGAATGAGAATTCTCATATCCAACCCTAGACTACTCATATAAATATGAGCTGGCTACTAGCCAATTGACACCTATCAATTATTAACAAATACACACAAACTAGCATGAACCCTGGCTTCCCCCAAACTTATATTTTAGTGATTCTACGCTATCAAGGGAATAAAGAAAATTCCAAATATAATCAGGTGATTAAATTTCAACAACCAAACAAGCATGACCTTAACCTAGCCCAAAAGTAACCGATGAGTTGTGTAAGATTGTGTTTCTGCAACATGCACGTCAATTCATAAGTATTTAAATCAGCCCTCTATCCATCATTATCACACTCAAATTCATCATTGACTACTAAACGGAATCACCAAGCGCTACGGGATCAAGGAAAATATGATATGCAACTAATCATGAATATGCAATATTTTTTATTTTTTTATTTTTACATATATATGAATTATATGAAATTATACTAGCATGGTATATTATGAACTACATGAAACTGTATGCATACTATGACTCGATAAATCAATTATCCTAAATCAGTCATGCGTTAACAGGATGATTTGCTCGAAAAGAAGCTTACGGGTGATTTTGTTCCTAGCGGAATGAGTGATGTGCTGAGTACTGCATTGCAAACACCTGAGCATTCAGGTAGGGTAAGGGGAGTTGGAAGCTTCATAAGTCCATCAAAATACTTCAACATACCAAAAAAGAGAAAGAACCAAAGTTCCAAAGCTGAAAAAGTGACAAAGGATGAGCTTTAAAAAACAAAGGCTGAGCTTGAAAGAACAAAGAATGAATTTTCATCGCAGATTAACGAGCTGAAAGCCATGATGGCCAGTCTTCAATCACCAAATTTATCTGACAAGGCAAGTTGTCCAGTAGAACAACTTGATGAATTGATGGCCAACAATGAGGATGATGATATTTTTATTGCACCTGATCCCGTACGCCCCCTTCTCCACCTGGAAACAAGGTAAAACAATTACGTACACACACACACAGATATATAAATACAAGTCAAGGTTTTAATGGGATATGGTTTGTGATGACGGATACTTACAATTTAACGCATATATCTAGGGTCCAAGAAAATGTGAGCTGGCAGTTGATAACGTAGACAATAAGGTAGCTTTTGGTAGGGTAGTACCTGAAGGTGATGCAGGTAAGTCGGTACATGGAATGCCTCTACAACCGGGACATGTTCGTGTCTCGGTGGATGGAGTCATCAAGGGAGATGCCTTGGTTCCGGTGCCCGTAGTTGGTGAAATTGAGACCGTCCGCCAAGCTGTTGGGTCTTATTTAGCGTGGCCTCGGGACATGATCTCCTTCACCCCCACAATAGCTAAGGCATGTAGAGTTAATTAACAGTTGACTTGAATAATATGTAGATGAACTTGCATAATAAGAATTGTATTTAGATATCATTTTTTTGTTTATTTGCAGAAAAGGAAAAATGAAGTTCAGTCAACAAAGAAGCCAAAAAATGAATTAGACAGGCTGCATGACATGTTTGCAAGTGTGAATCCCGATAAAAAAGTTCCTCATCGCTTTAAGTTGTTGTACAAACATGCTGTTACCTTTATGAAAGAAAGAGGAGATTCCATTCAGATTGAATGTGAGGAAAAGGTGTTTGGAGTGGCAAAAATTATATACGTGTTGCATGAGAATGTAATTGATTTGTTGAAGTTTGGAATGATTGGCGGGCCCGTTATATCAAGTTACATGACGTAATTTTTTCCTCCTTTTCTTCAAAATTTTGTCTCAAATTTTTCTTATTTTAATACGAATATTTACGGCAGATTGTTTATATTTAATCTGTAGGTATTTGTCTACTGTGTTTGATGAGAGGAATTTGGATATGTTTGCGTTTGTTGATCCTGGAGCCACTTTCAAGTTGAATGATGATTTTGAAGCTTACATTGTTCGTAGGCTGATGGCTGCACCTTCTCGGATATTATTCTTGCCTCATAATGAATAGTAAGCCTATCTAGTGTTTATAGTATTTAGCCATAAAAAGAAAAGTCTACTGTTAGTTTATAGTATTTACAGTTAAGACTAATATTTGTGGTAGTTGTAACTTTATATAATTATTTTAAAATCTAACAACTGATTATTTTATCATAAAAACAGCTTTCATTGGATTTTGATATTGATTTGGGAATCTGAAATTTTCATTCTCAATCCATTGCATTCCAACAAGTTTGAAGTGCTAGAAGCAGCGTTAGTACGGTAATACTTTTTTACCCCCTGATTTTGATACTTATATATATATATATATATATATATATATATATATATAAGTCATGGATTTCTCGGGTTTAATACTATTCTTAAATAATACTCTTCGACAGAGGTGTCCAATCTTACATTGCTCAAACCGGACGTGTAAACAAAAATCCTAAAGTTAAAAATCTTCTGGTTAGTATTCTGCATATGCACTTTAACTTAGGTTATTTATAGTTTATTTCAATAATTTGGTTGCACAGATCGATAATTTGGTTATTATTGGATTAGGGATCCCCTAAACAACCCGGTGGGACTGAATGTGGGTATGTAGTCATGCGCTACATTAAGGACATAATTGAAGACAAGGAAATGGAATTTATAACCAAGGTGTGTGGTTTAATTTGTGTAATTTAATAGAAGTTTTTTATGAGTTGCAAGAATTCCGTCCTGCAGCTAGGCATGAGTTGAGTGTTGATATTGTTTATGAAAGCAAACGATTAGTTGACGAGGCCAAGTTGATGGTCCGTGAATTTGGTGGTAAAATACAGGATTGACATACTTGAGAAACTAAAAACAATCAGTCGAATTATATGTGTAGTAGATGTAGGATACTATTTTTGGGTTGGCCAGTAAGCCTATAGGCAGGTAGTTGAAGTAAACATGTATAACTAGAGTCTTAGACAACGGAAGTTGGTTGGTTATCACTAAAATCTTTATTGTTCAGAGGTTCTGTTGGTAGCCGAACTTTAGTACTGTATCTTGCTGTGTGGGAGATTGTCAACTATGTATTTTGATTTGGGATATATATAATTATCTTATCTTTCTTATTCATGTTATGATACATAAAATATCAAATTTCAGGAGGAAATGAGAAAAGGCAAAAAAGTGCATTATACATGTAGTTATAGAATTTAACAAATTCTTATTTTCCACGTATCCCTATCATGTAGTTATAGAATTTCTTGGTTTTGGTCAACGCGCATGCACAATTTTTATGATGTTCTACTCTGTTTAATATTCACAGTGGGCTTCGAAGAATCGGAAGAGTTATTACACAGAGGAGGATCTTGACGTCGTTCGTTGTGAGGCACTTGATTATATCCAGGGATTTGTGTAATCATCGATGACCAAGTACTGAATGGCTTTCAAGCCTTAGTCTGCTGCTAATATTTTGTTAAGTTTTCTAGTACTGTTAAGTTGTCTAGCTAGTACTGTTATAAGTTGTTCTCTTCTGTCTTGACTTGTTCGATCTAGGATGCTTATATGCATGGTGAATATTGTGGATGGATCAGTTTGTTATATTGTGGATGGAGTTGTTAATTATTAATGAAATATGCTTTTTGGGTAAATGTTTTGTATTGCTTTTGGGTGAATGTTTTGTATTGCTAAGTTTGGTGAATGTTTTGTATACGAAACAAGCTTGGTGCCGTTCTAATTATGAACGTGCAATGGTGATTTTGATTTTGAATGGTAAATTTTTGGGCACCATAATTATGCAAATAACATCAATTTTAGTCTTTAAGACATCACCTAAAAACTGTTGTCTATTATTTTGGAAATTTTTGGGACCTATTTTACATCGGTTAAAAACCGATGTAGTATACATTGGGAGCTATTTTACATCGGTTCAAAACCGATGTAGTATACAGTTTATTCTGGCAATTTTGGGAGGTATTTTACATCGGTTAAAAACCGATGTAGTATACAGTTTACAACATCGGTTGTAGTTATACAATTTATTCTGGCAATTTTGGGAGGTATTTTACATCGGTTAAAAACCGATGTAGTATACAGTTTACAACATCGGTTCTACCTAAAACCGATGTAGAACAGTGGTTGAGACATCGGTTCTATTTTGAAAACTGATGTTGTTGATTTGTATTTACATCGGTCTGTAACCGTAGTAATAAGTCCTTTTTAACATCGGCCCAGAACCGATGTAAAAAACATGGACTTTTAACAACACCCACCTAGACATCGGTTTTGAAAAGTTTTTACATCGGCCCAGAACCGATGTTGTACCCAGTTTTTCTAGTAGTGTCACCCCCTCTCTGTATTCTTTTACTGTATTCAATACTCAACAAGTGGTATCAGAGCAGACTGTTTAATCTAAACAGGAAACGATCATGAGTTCGAATACACCAAAGACTACAGGTACGGTGAAGGTCCCTAAGTTCGACAAAGAGAATTACAACCTCTGGAAAATAAAAATGCTGTTGTTCATCAAAGCTGCCAATCCTCTCTACCCTGACATCCTCAAGAATGGTCCATTTGTACCACAACAAGAAATTGCTGAATCTACAGTGGGCACAATAGTCATTCCTAGATCATATGTTGCAAAAGAGCCATCCAAATGGACGGACTCAGAGAAGGAGAAGGTTGCCCTAGACAGTCATCTCATGTTGCTGATCATAGACTCCATGGATATGTCGATGTTTGCTAATATAGCATCATGCACATCAGCCAAGGACATGTGGAACCACATCGAGGTGTTATGTGAAGGGATAGAGGAGGTAAGAGAACATAGGAAACAGATACTGGTCACACAGTATGAAGCTTTCATGGCACAGTCCAAAGAAAGTATTACTGATATGTTTGAAAGATTTCACAAGCTGGTGACTGAGCTTCAAATGAATGGGAAGGTTTACAGCACTAAGTAATTAAACATGAAGTTTCTACCATCTGCACCAAACCATCTAGAGCAAAGGGTCATATCTCTAAGAGAAAGAGATTTGAACAAAGTCACATATGATGTGCTCTATGGGGTTTTAAAAACTCATGAGCTTGAGTTGCTTCAGAAGAGGGCTATCCAAGCCAACCAAGGCAGAATGATAAACACATCCTGTGCCTTGATTGTCAACAAAACCGTTCAAGACCTGGAAGCATCTACAAGTCAACTGAGAATAGAAGAGATAGTAGATGATGAAGAGACTGAAGAAGAAGTGACTGAACCTATTGATGAAAAGGAAGAAGATGAGTTCTATACTCTTGAAGAGTTGGATGCCATGGAAAACACTTCATATGCTTTTATGGCTAGAAAATTCCCAAACATCAGATTTAAGAGGAATCAGCCCTTCAAGTCTAGATCTCAAAATCATTCATTCAACAAGAGCAAGGCACCTGTGAAAGCAAACAAAAACAAATTCAAAACCAGCTATGTGGATAGGTCATCTGTGAGATGTTATAGATGCAATGACCTAGGGCATTTTGTCAGTGAATGCAAGAAGCCTAAGAAGAAGGATAAGGAGTTTCTTGAGCTTGAAGCTAAGTATGAGGCTCTGCTAAAGAAGCATGCACCAGGTAAGGCCTACATAGCTGAAGGGAAGTGTTGGGATGATTCTGATAGTGATGGAGAAGAACAAGAATTCTGCAACTATGCCTTGATGGCCAACTCCAAGGAAGAACCATCTGAATCAGACTCTCAGGTACCATCCCTCACTACTATAGACATGTCTGTTTCTAAATACAAATCTATGGTTGAACAACTATCTGTTGAGATGTTTAATATTGATACTAGTATGACTGCTGCTAATGAAGAGATTGCTAAACTGTCCACTAGGAATGAACTGTTAAACAAAAGAAATGAGGAACTAGAACTAACTGCTATGCAAATAGAAAACCTTAAACAAGAAATCGAATATCTAAAGAATAAGGTTCTATGTGCTAGTCAAGTTGAGAAAGCTCTCTTAGGGATGAACTAGCTGAAAATGAATTTAAATTGAAAACATTCAAGAATTCCTCTAGTCTATTGCAGTCCTACCATGAGAAAAATCTAGCTAGACCTAAGGCTGCTATTGGACTTGATTATGACACTCTCAAGCAGAGAAAAGGCTATGCAGTCATTGAAGATGACATTGTTGTTCAAGAGGAAGTGCCTCAGGTTTTGAAAAAGGCCGAAACCCCAATATTTAAAACACCAACACTTGAGATTGATGAGGATGCCTTACTCATTAAGCAAATGTTGGATGATGAAGATAAGGCACAATCAAATGAACAACAAGCATCCTCTAAGAGTGAGAATGTCAAAACCAAAGCCAAGGAGTCAGTAGGAGGTAAACCTAGACTTGAGAAATTTGTGAAGTTTGTTTCAGCTGGGAATAATGAGTTTGAGAAGAAAGTGGCTAAAAAGAAACAAAACAGGAATGGTAAATTAAGGATTAACAAGGACAACAACTATGCTTATGTGCCCAATGCCCCTAGGAAAGTTTGTCAAAATTGTTTTAGCACTAATCATTTAACTCATGCATGCAAGAAACCATCTGGTAGTGTTGCTAAACCATTCTATGATTGCTCTGTGCCTTTAAGACATAGAGACTCTCCCTTCTGTGATAAATTTGATTGTATGCCATGTAACATGAATGTAATAACTAGTTGCTTTAATTTGAGAAGACAATTCATGGAAGGATGCATCAGTCACAATGCTCACACGCACTACACAAGAACAAAGTCTTCAAGTCCTCCTAAAGTTAGGAAGGTGCCTCTGTCACCTAAGTCTAAGAACCTTGATTCTAAGACTTCTAACAGTGACAAGAAGACTAACATCAAGAAAATTGATAAGCATGCTGTTTATGATAAGACTGTTGCTAAGCCACATGGACCCAAACTTGTTTGGGTACCAAAGGAGAAGTAATACCTTTGTGTTTGCAGGGCAAAGAAAGTGAAAGAAAGGTCATGTGGATTTTGGACAGTGGATGCTCAAACCATATGACTGGTGATATGGCCCTACTATCACAGTATGAGGAGAAGGCTGGCCCAATGGTTGCTTTTGGAGATGACAGCATTGGCAACACACTGGGATATGGCAAGTTGGAAATTGGAAATGTCATCATTGAGAATGTAGCACTGGTCAAGGGACTCAAGCACAATCTACTGAGTGTTGGTCAATTTACTGACAGAGGCTTCAAAGTGAATTTTGACAAAGATGAATGTTTGATCACCCACAAAAAGACTGGTGACTTTGCTCTATCTGGAGTAAGGAAAGGAAGCCTGTTTGTAGCAAATATGAACTCTGCAAACAAGGACAAAATTTGTTGCTTTTACTCAAAAGCATCAAATGAAGACAGTTGGCTGTGGCATAAGAAGCTATCACACTTGAACTTCAAAGGCATTAATTCTCTAGTCAAAAGAAAGTTAGTAAGAGGCATGCCCACACTTGAATTCTGTCAAGAAGGAGTGTGTGAGGCTTGTCAAAAGGGAAAAATGAAAAGATCAAGCCACAAGTCAAAGACAGTGACATCAATAACCAAGCCCCTACAACTAATTCATATGGACTTGTTTGGGCCTGTCAATATTATGTCACTAGGAAGGAAAAAGTATGCTCTAGTGATGGTTGATGATTTCACAAGGTATACATGGGTAGAATTTCTGGCATCAAAAGATGAGGCTCCCCAAGTAATCATTGAGCATATAAAGAAAATTGACAAGGAAGCAAAGGCCAACAATGCAAGTGTGATTGCATTAAGGAGTGATAATGGAACAGAGTTCAGAAATGCCATGCTTGAAGCATTCTGCAAAGAAAATAGTATTTCTCAACAATTCTCAGCTCCAAGGACTCCACAACAAAATGGAGTTGTTGAAAGAAAGAATAGAACTCTGATTGAGGCTGCTAGAACAATGTTACTTGATGCAAAGATGCCTACATGTTTTTGGGCTGAGGCTGTGAGCACTGCATGCTATATCCAAAACAGAACCCTCATCAACAAAAACACTGGAAAGACACCTTAAAACTTGATGACTGGAAAGAAGCCCACTCTAAAGTATGTTCATACTTTTGGAAGCAAATGCTTTGTGTTAAAAGACAACTCAGAATATGTTGGAAAGTTTGATGCAAAAGCATTTGAAGGAATTTTTCTTGGCTACTCTATGGAAAGAATTGCATACAAAGTTTATGTCATCACTCAAAAGAAAGTTATGGAAAGCACAGATGTGACATTTGATGACAGCAAACTACCTGGATTAGAAGAATCCAATGATGAAGATAAAGATCCTTTGAAGTTTGACAATCTAGATGATTCTGATGAGGAGATTGAAACTGAATTTGAGCCCACAATTCAACAAACTCAAGTGAATGAAGAACCTGTGTCAACCAACAATGAAGAAACAAGCATCCAAGACACACCTGTGATTAGTGGAAACTTCACAGGGGGAGGAAATGTAAATGATCATGATCTGGATGATGAAGCAACATCAAGGCTGAGAAATCAATCTGAACATACAAAGAAATGGGATAGATCACATACTGCAGATCAGATAATTGGAGATCCAAATACATGAGTGAGAACAAGGAGAGCAACTCTAAATGAATGTCTCTATGGTTGCTTTCTATCCCAAGTTGAGCCTAAGAAACTTGAAGATGCATTGTTGGATCCTGATTGGATAATTGCTATGCAAGATGAGCTAAACCAATTTGAAAGAAGCAAAGTATGGGAACTTGTGCCTACACCAAAGGATAGAACCATTGTTGGAACAAAATGGGTTCTAAGGAATAAGATGGATGAAAATGGTGTAGTCATAAGAAACAAAGCAAGGTTGGTTGCAAAAGGATACTCTCAACAGGAGGGCATTGACTATGATGAGACTTTTGCCCCTGTTGCCAGACTAGAGGCCATCAGAATTTTCTTGGCATTTGCTGCACATTCTAATTTCAAGGTCTATCAAATGGATGTCAAGAGTGCATTTCTGAATGGGGAGTTGGAAGAAGAAGTATATGTACAACAGCCACCTGGCTTTGAGGATCCACAATTCCCTCACTTTGTCTACAGATTGCTTAAAGCATTGTATGGACTTAAGCAAGCTCCTAGGGCAAGGTATGACACATTGTCACAATTTCTACTTGAGAATCAATTCTCTAGAGGCACACTAGACAAGACACTGTTTTACAAGAAACATGGTGATGATATTATCTTAGTTCAAATCTATGTGGATGATATCATATTTGGCTCTACAAATGAGAAGCTGTGTGAGAAATTCTCTAAGCTCATGCAGAGCAGATATGAGATGAGTATGATGGGAGAATTAACATTCTTTCTTGGGCTGCAAGTGAGTAAAAGGAAGGATGGCATTTTTATAAGCCAAACCAAATACATCAAGGATCTATTGAAGAAATTTGACTTAGAAGAATGCTCACCTGCAAAGACACCCATGGCCACTGCCACCAAGTTAGATGAAGATAGTAAGGGCAAGAAGGTAGATATCTCAATCTACAGAGGCATGGTTGGTTCTCTACTCTACCTCACTGCCAGTAGGCCAGACATCATGTTTGCAACATGCTTGTGTGCAAGGTTTCAATCAAATCCAAAGGAATCACATATGATAGCAATAAAAAGGATTTTCAGATATCTGAAGGGCACACCAAACTTGGGGTTATGGTATCCTAAGGACACAGGGTTCAATCTGGTTGGTTATTCTGATGCTGATTATGATGGATGCAGAGTGGATAGGAAAAGCACCTCAGGTAGCTGCCAGTTTCTTGGACAAAGGTTAGTCTCTTGGTACAGCAAGAAACAACAATCTGTGTCAACCTCCACCACTGAAGCTGAGTACATAGCTGCTGGAAGTTGCTGTGCTCAAGTGCTTTGGATCAGAAACCAACTTAGAGATTATGGACTTGTGTTGGAAAGAATTTCAATCATGTGTGACAACACAAGTGCAATCTCTATAGTTTCCAATCCTGTCAATCATTCTAGGACAAAGCACATTGACATCAGATATCACTTCATAAGGGAGCATGCAACTAATGGAACCATTGAGTTACATTATGTTCCCACAGAGAAACAACTAGCTGACATATTCACTAAGCCATTAGATGAAGCCACCTTCACAAGGTTGGTTAGTGAGATTGGAATGCTGAATTCTTCAAATTCTGGCTGAGTGAATATATCAACTAGATTGTTGCAGCAGTAAATACTTACTTTATCAAATGCTCAATATTCCTAAAGTAAGTATTGGCTGGATTATGATTTATAAATATTCCACAATGCTGCATATGTTGGAAATCATACTTCTTTAGCTTGAAATTTCTGTGAAATTTTGAGAAAATCACTATTTAATTTAGTAGAATATTCTTCAATGAATATTTCTGGTAAATTTTAAAAGATAGTGAAAACTGAATTTTATGAGTGAAAAGTATAGTTCGATAAGTCAGAATTCTCGAATGGTTCATTGTTTTGTCATGGCTCGAGTTCTCGAATAGGCCTATCAAGAACCCTCCTGAGTTCTCGAATAGTGTCTTTTGAGAAATCGAATAGCACACTTTGAGTTCTCGAATAGAGTATTTTAGTTCTCTAATGATGGAGTTCTCGAATACTGTATTTGAGTTATCGAATCATTTGAAAAGGCTGATTTCTCGCTAACACTTAATCGCTTTTTGGATTTATATTCAAAATTTCATCTCACTCATAAAACATATTTTATTTAGCTTAGAATTATTTTCTGAGTTAAATAACTGCCAGCTGTGAGTTACAAACTGCTTAAGATATCGAATAAGCCTTTCTTGACTTATCGAATAGTTGTTTTATACTTCTCGAATGACTGACTTGTCGATACAAAACCTATATCTAATCGACAACTCAAGTCACTCACATATATACAATTCCACAACTGTTCAAATCATTTCATTCGATTTCTCATGCAGCTAAAGTTCCAAAACCTCTATAAACCCTAACGTCAAAAGCTAAATTTCTTCTTCCTTCATTCTCTTCTCATCTCTCTGTGTAACAATGGCAAATACCCAACTCACAATTCCTAAACACACCAATTTTATAGCAATAACCAACGATGTTGAAGCACCCAATGCAAACTTTAAGTGCTTCGTTCGATGGATGGCTGAATCATACATCAAGGATGCACTCTCAGCTAACCCAACTCTGTATCTAGATTTACTATAACAGTTTTGGAGAACTGCTACTGTGGAGGTTGTGGCCCTAGAGAATGCAATTACTTCATACGTAATCTATTGCAAGATTCAGGACAAGGAAATCACCATCACTACTGAAAATATGAATCAAGCACTGGGGTTACAACAAGGAGTGTATGACAGTCAAGCAACTGATCAGGAATTGGAAGATTTCTTTGATTTTATCAACTACTCAGATAAAATCAAGCTTGGAAATTTGAATAGGAAGTACTTGAGGAAGGAATGGAGCTATGTCTTTGGCACTCTTCTTCAAGTCTTCACAGCAAGGAAGTCCAGCTTTGATCAAATCAGCACACCTGTTCAACAAATAGGATATGCTCTAGCACATGGGAGAAAGATTGATGTTGGTTTGATCATAATGCAAGAATTGTATGGGAGACTTGGTAAGAACTCAGCCAAGAGAGGTAATGAAATTTTCTTCCCTTGCTTTATTCAATCTGTACTTAATTTCATTGATGTTAAATTGATTGAATTGCCTGGGTTAGACAAAAATAGAATAGGCTATCCGAAATCCATGACCAAACTCATTTTTGGTAGCTTGGAGACTAGGAATGATGTGGATGTAAGGCTCAAAATAACTCCCCTTATGGAGAGTTTATTTAGGACTTACCCCCACAACATGCCAATATGTGCCTCAAAATATGAGTTAGCTAGGCCCAAGCAAGTAGAGCAAAATGCTAACCCAGGGCCTGCTAACCAACCCTCTCAGCCAAACACTTTATCAAACACAGAGACAACTGCATCATCCTCTCAAAAGGGTGATGTTAGTAAAAAGAAGAGAAAACAGGTTGCTTCTGAACCTCTAAAAATCTTAACTGAAGTAGCCTTGGCTGTAGAATTAGGCATAGCAAGTGAGGAACCTGAGTCACCCTTACTAAGGCCAAAGAAGAAGAAGAAGAAGAAGTCTAAAACCACCTCTTCAGTCACCCAAATGGCTGAAGTTGTAAAATCAGGGGCAAACAGCTCACTAGGTGTATCCTCTCAACAGGGTGCATCTATAGAATCAAGCATTCTCCCCAATGCACCTACTTGTACAGAGTCAGCACATGGGAGTGATAAGGCTGACACAACACTGAGTGGAGAGCACATCACAATTGAAACTCCCTCTATCTCTCAGGGGGAGTTGCCAAAATATAATCTACAACACACTTCTCTTCCAGAATCTACCACTCATATTTCTTTGGAGCCTGCAACTCAAGCAATTGAGGAGCAAGGCATTGATCATCAAGAATTCTTTTCTCTTGATGAGCCAATGGATTCAAGTGACTTGGTGCATGACACCTTGCTCACCACCCAGGTACCACATTTAGATGGTCAGGGAATGCATGCTGGGGCATCTCCTAATGACACCATCACAAACACATAGGATTCACTAGTTTTAACTAGAGACTCTGTGCCTGTGTCAACTACTGTTGTAACTCATCCCACTTCTGTGGAGACAACAGTAGCAGAGTCTTTTCATCTGGTTACAGAAGTTGCATCTGTAACTGAGGAGTCTAGCTTGCCTAGCTCTAGCTCTCACTTTTTGTCTCAATGGCTGAAGCCTGTGCAACATGACAGTGCTTCAGGATCAGGGTCTGTTCCACCACAAATGTCCATTGACGCTCTCCAAAGCTATGTTGTGGATCAGATTCCTGAGTTTGTCAAAATAGCCCAGAACCTTGTCACCTCCAACATCTCAAATCCAGATTATGAAGCCATCCTACTATGTCATAGGGATGATGTGGAGATGTAGAAGGCCAAGATTATTGATGATGCTGAGAGAGATGGCAATGTAGATGCCTGAATGCAAGGAAAGTATGATGTAACTCTCAGTGAAGCACTTCAATATCTCAGAGAGGAATACATCACTTCACTGGGTTCAAATGCAAAATCCCTGTCCCCTAGTGAAGTGTTTGAAGCTGTCAATGATTCCTACAAGGGTTTTCTCAAGGCTGCACACTATCTTGGCAAGGGAGTCAAAACTGAAGTCAACAAGATGAGTGACAAGACAGCCACTTCAGTAGAAGAGATCAAGAGGGCCTTTGATGCCAAATTTCCTCAACTAGACAGTGTGGTCAAAGATATCAGACACTTCAACACCACCTGCACCAAGATGGATAATGGTCTAGCTCTCCTTAAAGATACCGTCACAGGTCTAGGAAGCAAATTTCAAATTCTATCTGATCAGACTACAGATGCCAATGCCATGCTTAGGACACTCTTTGCAAATCAATATGGAGACAAGCTGGTAACTGAGGTTCCTGTGCATGAGCTGTCTAGATTTGAAGTGCAGAGACTTAAAGAACAATCCCTGTCTGGCTTCAAATCTACTGCATTATTCAGTAAGGTAGATGCACTTGAAAAGGAGGTAACTACTCTCACTCAGTCCAATGCTCATCTTACAGACAAGGTACAGACTCTCACTGAGCAGTTGAACACTCAAGCCACCACCATAGCTGATGTTCTTCTGCATCAACAATCAATGTTGTCTGCAATGATGAAGCACATGGGTCTCCCTCTACCTGAAGAATCTTCAACCCCAAAGGTCAATACTACCGCCTCTGTGCCTGACAACAAGCCTAAGGGGGAGAAGAGGACATCAAGGAACTCAAATACAAAGGGGGAGAAACCACCAGTAAAGGGCATCAAAATCACTGAAGGTGCTCATCAAAGAACTTCAAAATCTCTAATTCATGTGCCTGGCAAAGGAAAAGACAAAATTGATGAGCCTCCTACTTCTCTGCCAGTTGTCACTCTACCAACTGTGCACATCACTACTTCCAGTGGTCAAAAGCAAACTATCACAACCACAGTGGTTGCAGGGAGTATGCCATCTGATAAACCTTCACTCTCCATATCTAAAAGTGCCAAGCCTGTAGAAGTGAAGGTGGTCACTGAGGCCAAGCTACAAGAAATTGCAAACTCAAACGTTTATCATGATGATGCATTCTTGGAGTTTCTGAAAGTCTCAAGAGAACAGGCTGGTGACACTCAATTGTATCTAAGGAGCTTGAAGGATCAGATCGATTACTTCACTGTGGTACCTAGAAAAGTTAATAGCTCATGGCTCAAGGAAGTAATGATGGTAGCAAAATCCAGAATCTGGCATCTAACCTACAAAACTCTACATGCCTTGAAACATTCAGAGATAGATGCACTGATAGAGCTCATAGAGAAGAGGAATGTAAATGGAAACAATAAGAGTCTGTATGATGACTTGAGGAATGGCCAACCTTCAAGGCTGCCAGAAGTGATTAAGAAGACATGGACCATTATCTATCAGTCTGGCACCAGAATTGAAGAGATTAAACAATTGGTCATTCCAAATGATCTCACCTCTCGAAATCACAGATTCATTATTGTCATCATTGATCTACTGCAAAAGAAAAAGTGGACAAGTACTATTGAAGAGATAGAGGCACTGCACATTCTCAGATCATTCATTGCAACTGGTGTAATTCCAGAAATGGCCAAGCCAAGGAGGAATAAGGATGATGAAGATGAAGACAAGAGTGATGGGAGGAGAAGTCATCACAGGAGTGATAACGGGGATGAGGATAAGAAGAAGAAGAAGAAGAAGAAAGGCAGCAAGGATAAGAAGGATGATGACCAAGGCAAAGTCTATGAGAGGAAGAATGGAAAACAGCAAGCCTTAGGCATTGCTAGCAGTAATCTCACCACAACACAAGACTCTAAGTCTAGGGTGAATGCTGTTAGTAATGACCTACCAAAATCTAATCCCATGGCTTCTGCAACGGTTTTACCACCTCAAGAAGAGAAGAAGACTCAAGTCAATAAACCATCTGTGCATTTCAAAAAGCATACTGCTAATGGAATACTACAATGGTCCACAAACAAAGGTCACATGCTACTGCCAGGCAACCATGTCAAAAGGATCAAATTCAAACAAGCTGCAAGGAAACCAAAGCTATCCAATTCAAGGACTCTGACAATCTATCCAGGCTTAAAACTCCAACCACTAGATGAAGATTTTGATGAAGACCAACTGCAATTCTTACAAGCTCAAAGAATCTATCATGTTGCCATTGTTGATAACTGCCTTGAGATCAAATATATTGATGGAAGGGAGGAGAAATTCAAACAAGGAGGATGTCAACACTGGGGCAAACTACATGACATAGAAAGAATCATTGCATTGTTGAGCTCAGAAGATAAAGTGGAAAGAGTATGGAAGCTGGAGCTAATTGATTTTGTGAAGATGAAGAGAGATCATAAGGAGAAAATCAGAAAAGAGTGTCTTGAAAAATGGCTAGCAAGGGAGAAAGAAATTGAGAGACTGGAGATTGAAGCAGAAAAGCTAAGGGCAAAGGGATTGTGTAGAGTTCAGTTTAACCCCTATGTGGTGAAGTATAGGAGGAGAAATGGGGATCAGGTCCACATCAGAATGAATCTACTCAACCACTATCCTGTAAACATTCTGAAACCAGTACTTGAAGATTTCAAAGACTCAATTTTGCTTGAGGAACTGGATGCTATGACAGAAATATTAAAAGCTATGGATGAGCATACAAGGAAGGAGAAAGAAAGAAGACAGAAAGCATATGATGATTTTCAAGCCAAAGCTATGGAAAGGGAAACTAATGACAATGGCTAGTACTTCATTATAGGCTGTAAGATTACTCACCCTGTAGTTCTATTCACATTGCTGATCAAAATTCATACATGTACTGTCAAGTTTTATCTTTATGTATGTTAGGCTTGTTATCAGACATGAAATTGTGACTAAGGGTCTTACACACAATTTGGAGGAGATTGTTAGTCACAGAGGCATGCCTAAATACATCTAATAACAAACCTAAGTATATGTACTGCTATGCATTACCTACATGACCTCTTAACTGAGGGAACCTCTAGTTGTAGAGTTTCTATTTGTTCTGTACTTGTAATAGGCATCAAATTCTAGTTGTGTTACTGTAATTATAAAGTCAAGAATAATGCTTGAAAGAAGTTCCAAGGTTCATGCCTCAAGCAAGGAGATAAAGACTGCCAAATAATCACAGTTGGGATTTGAAGAAAATAAGAATTTGCCTAAGTACCAATTCGAGAAGTACTTTTGTCTATTCGAGAAGTCAGAGATTCGATATCTCAGAAGACACTATTCGATATCTCTGAATACACTGTTTGATATCTCATTCGATATCTCAGAGATTCGATATGTCTATTACTCTATTCGAGAACTCATGGAGTCAACAAGTCAAAGCATCATTCGAGTTCTCTAAGAGTCAACAAGTCAATGATCTATTCGATATCTCAAGGACTAAAGAAGCTAATCGACATCTCAGGGATTCGATATGTCAAAATGCTCTATTCGATATCTCAAGGAGTCCCAGAGAAAAGAGCTATTCGAGAAGTGATTCGATATGTCAATATAACACTATTCGAGAACTCAGAGCCACTTCTCGAATACATTCGTGGAGACAAAATACTGAAGAATTGTACAAGTCAGAAACCTGCAACATGCCAAGACGCTTTATTTGACTATGTACTATAAAGCAGATTGGAAAGCCTACAAAGAAGCTTGGAGAGATAAGACAAAGGGACAAGGAGCTAAAGAAGTGGATCTGAACAGGCTTTGCAAAGTCAAATCTGTAACCGTTTGGACTCTTACTCAAATAAGATAGACAGACTGGAAAGTATTTTGTTTACCTACCTTATTTGTAGTAAGTAGGTGTATCCATGTCTATAAGGATACAGCCTCACTTCCTTAGCAAAAGAGAGAGAGAGAGTGATAAGTTTTTCAATATACATCTCAAGAAATATCTCTCTAAGAAAAACGAAGCTGAGAATACTACCATTTGCATTTACAGATTGTAGCAAAATCTTTATCTAATAAAATATTAGATTAAAGTGATATTGTGTTCTTCTTTGTTATCTGTACTTACATATCTCACACATTCAACACATATCTTGCTGCAAAGATTCAAGAACAAAGAAAAGTTCAAGAATCCATTCACCCCCCCTCTGTATTCTTTTACTGTATTCAATACTCAACAATTAAGTCATAATCGAGTATGTAATGTTTATAACAGTTTGTTTTTAGTAAGTCATAATCATTTTAAGTCATATTCACACGTTTGTATATATATTCAAGAGAGTAGAAATGTTAAGTCTTATTTCATTTTAAGTCTTTCTCTCATGTTAAGTCATAGAGAACTCTCTCAGATACATACATATATACACACGCGACTGTAAACGATTCATGCCCGATTTTTCACTCAAATCTCACTGTAATCAAGCTCTAAGGACTGATAATCGATTCTCTGTTCGATTCTCTTCAAAACAAGCGTTTAATCGACCGATTTAGTCGAGTTTTGAAGATTTTTGTTTTCGAAAAATCGAAATTTCGATCTAAAATTCCAGTCAATTGGCTTTGATTTTGTAAAATCTAAAAATACTGGTGTGATTGTGTGTGTATCAAGATCATTGTGTGAATTTTTCAGAATTTTTGAACAACTTTGATTATTTTCGAATTTTTAATTAATTATTAATTCGAAATAATTCAATTTAGTTGATTAATTTGTAAAATCTGAAATTTTTCAAAGGGTTAAAATTTGATAAAAATGGCTGGTAATAACAATGATCGTTTTGAAATAGTTAAGCATAATTTGATCGGATATTTTGATCCCGAAAAATGTTCACTCGAACGTTTTCGATCGTGGATTCGATTTTTGAATGATCATTCACTAGTTCGCACTGCTTTGAGTTTAGATACTCCTTTAAAAATTGAACCCCTGCGAAATATGTGTACTACTGCTATCGTTTCTAACGATAACAGATCGTTTGTTTTCACTCTTGGAGACAATCAGTACACAGTGGATGAATCTGTCATAAATACGGTCTTAAACTTTCCAAATGACAATTTTGAGGATTTTCCGTCAGATGAGGAATTAACTAATTTCTTTGCTGGTATTCATTATCAAGACAGAGCAGATCTTCCTGTCTTGAATAAAAAGTTTCTAGTTCAGGAATGGGATTATGTGTTCGACACTCTAGCCAAGGTGTTTGCCAATTCCACAAGAAGCAACTTCAGAGTATTACCTTCCTTTATGCAGCATATTGGATTTGCAATTGCTTATAATCGAAGAATCAACATTGGCAGCCTTCTGTGTGGACCTATGGTTAGAAGAGTAATAAATGCTAAAAGGAATTTTGACAGGGGCGATAAAGTTCAATGCTTTTACCCAAGATTCCTTTCTTTGATTTTTAATCATTTGGTAGAATTACAATATCATGCTCCATTTCTGAATAGTGAAGCAATGGTGTCGGGTAAACCTTCGACAAGATTATTCACTGAGTACGGTGTCAAACCTAAATTTTCAAATGTGCTAGTAGTTGTCACTCAATACATGTCAAACTTTATACAACTACCCATCATTGCACCTGTACCTTTACCCGAGGAAAATGAACCACTACCTGAGCAAGCAGAACCAATAGTGGAACCTGAAGCTGAACAAGAGGTACCTATTCAGCAAATTGAACCTGTTCAAGAACAACTGGTTCAAACCACTCAAGCTGCAATCTCTTCGACACCTGCTGACCAGGTATTGACTTCTAATCTCTCTATAACTTCTATTGCTGAACAATCTACTTCTAGAACCCAAGTGGTTGATAGGGCTGACCAAGGGATTGTAAGACCGCAATCTCGAACCCCGGTCATAGAGCCACACACTCAATCTACATCACCTAAAACTTTCCATTCCAGAAAGAAAATTCCCTTTCAAAGAGCAAAGAAAAGAAGTAATATAATGTGTGAACCCACAGCTCTGCCTCTACAAAAGAAAAGTAGAACTGATTCAGAGGCAACTATAAGCCCATCCGTATCTTCTCAACAAGATATGGACATTGATATGGCCATGCAACAGTTACTAGGATCATCCTCTCAACAGGATGATACTATTGAAATTCACCATAGGGCCATGGCATCCTGTAACGTGTCAAGCACAACCCCTTTGTTATTACTAACCATGGGAGAACATATAGATTATGATGAACATAGGGACACATTGACAGGAGAGCACATCGAGTCTGAAACAGTGCCTACCATAGTTACGGTAGAAGAGTCTTCACAGACTTTTGAGGGAAATCTTGGTTCCTTGCCAACTTTAATGGAACCATCATCTCACCTCCTAGGAGAAACATTCCTAGATCCCTCAAGGGAGTTTCCACTCGCAGTTTCGACTGGAGCAAGTGGAAGGCAACTTGATCAATCTACTACTGAAGCAATTCAGATTACAAATCCAAATGTACAAGTAGAATTGATTGAGGACAGGGATTTGCGAACTCCCATTGCACCACCACTGACCTTCCCAGAGGAGGCTAGGGTGATTTTAACTACAGGTACCATTTCTGGAGAAGCTAAGGAAATTGAGAGGAGTGATGCGAGGATCACCACAAAATTGAGTGATACACATGCACATCAGGTGAGTGAAATTTAGAGTGAAACTCAGGTGAGTGCACACACAGACACATACACTCTCTCATTGATACAAAAGATACAAAATCTGGAAAGGGAACTGGAAGCAAGTAAAGCTAAAGCTAGACTACTTCGAGCACAAGTGGATAAACGGTCTTCTCCATCCACCTCTGTTGATAATCAGCTTACTTCGATAAAAGGTGACATCAACAACTTGAAGACATCCTTCACTAATAAAATCAACACTCTCGAACTTTCTTATGAAAAAGCTCTTGATGATTCTGGTGAGGTCACTGTGGCACAAGATAAAATAATTGCTGAAATCTCCAACAAGGTTGACAATCTACAGGAAGAAGTACATGAAAGTCAGCGTTCTACTGATTTTCGACTAGATCAAATTGAGAAGCAAAATGCACATCAAGCTAAAGGATTAAGGCATTTGTTTAATCTGATAAGTCAAAATCGCACACCAACAATTGAAGAAAGAGAATTCTTTGCAAGAACAGGTGGTGATGATGATGAGCGAGATCCTGGAGCTGATGCAACTGGTAAATCTGTAGAGGATTCCTCAACTAAGGGGGAGAAATCACAACAGCAACAGAAATCACAAGGGGAGAAAGGAGAAAAATCAAAAGAAAGAGAGGGAGGAGATAATTCTGATACAGACAGTGAAGACAGGAGGAATAAGGGGAAGAAGAAAGTTGTTGTAGATGATCAAGTCAAAGACACAGAATATTACTACACGGGTGAACCGGATAATTTTGATGTTTTTGATGACTTTGATTTTTCTGATGAAGGTGAGAAATTACCTGAACCAGATTTAAGTCACTGGGAAGGAGAAGAACCAGTGACATCTGAATATGAAGCTCAACAAACAGAGAGAGAATCTGAAGAGTTATTTGCTCAGAGGGAAGCTAATTTGCTGATGAGAGAAGAAAAGCTTCAAAAGTCATTAGAGCAAATTGCACGAAATGAAGAGCTTCAGAAAGCTGAACAGCAAGCACTACAACGATTACATGCTATAAATGTTGAGAAGAGAAAGACATATATCAGACTCAAGAGCGGTGACAAATGGGAACGTGCTCAAAAAGCAATTGATTCACCTCAGAGTTCTGATTATGAAGATCGTCGTCTTGGAGAAATTCTCGAGGAATTCAAACTGGCAAATCCAATTCATGATATGTATATAAGGGCCTTAAAGGTAGAAGTCATCAGGATAACTACTGCATTTGACCCTAAATCTGATGAGCTGGTAATATTTGTGGATTGTCATAATGTTGGAACTTTCAGAGTATCTATTCAGTTCTTTTATGACAGATCGCTGACAGAGATTTGGGTACTTAGGCCTAAGGTGAGAACATCGTCTGAGCTAGGTGTTTTGCTACATGAAAAGTTCAAAGAATTTGCTGAAAGAGCTGGACCAGAAGTAATTAAGAATCCTCCACAAGTAAAATTTCTTAAGGGAGAGGTACTTCATTCAATCAATCTTCAGACAGATGAGTTATATGAACATCATGCAAAACACTTGGTATATGCTGAATATGCACTCAGAAATCATGGATTCTTGACTGAAGAAAAGGTAATATCTGCAGATCACATTCGATCCTATGCACAAACGAATATAAAAGATTACAAGAAATTTCAAGGTGAACTGAGAAAGAAGCTTGGAATTCCTTTAATCTCACTTCAAGGATTGTCATCAAGAAGAGAGCGTCTTGTTGATTCTGATTTGCACAAGAAACTTCAAGTCACAGATGAACCAGAAGAAGGAGAATTTAGACGAGAAGACAGTAATTGAAGAACAGCTCTACATGTATTATCTTTAGAGCTAGATAAGTCAAGATTGGAATATGTTAAATATGATCAGGCTAAAAGATCATCTATCTTGTATTTATCATTTTGTTTGAATCTGGAAATGTTTAATATAAACCAGAACTGTTTGATATTTGCTTTACATTTAATATTTTATCTTTCATTTGGTTAAGTTGAATTAGTTGAGGTATCCTCTAGGTATTTGATTGTTATTGTCTAACAAACAAATAGGGGGAGATTGAAAGGCATATGAATCAGCCTATTTGTAATTCGAGGATCCTAATCAACTTAAACCAAATTGTAATAAGTAAATATCCGTATGATCTGTCACAGGAATCTCAGGAAGCAATATCTGTCAGAAGAAAGAAGGAAGTCAATCTATAGTTTTGATGTTTCACACTGGAAGACGTATCAGGTATCTGATCAAGCCTCGGTATAACATTGAAGTGAATGGATTAATTTACAGTGACAGAGATTTTTCGAGTGATGGATTGAAAATCAATCAAAGTACAAGAAAATTGAGAGAAGAAATAAATCACAGCTTAGAGTCAGAAGTGAAGAAGCATCATTGAAGTTAGTCGTTCATGAACCAGACAATACATCGAACGTCAACATAAGTCAGTGGTAATTCTTTATTATTTTCCGTGGTTTGGGAGAATTAAATTAATTAGTTATTGATTTAATTTAATTCATTTGTAATTGATATAAATCATTTAATTGATTTAATTAATGAATTAATTCTAATAGAATTAATTTAAGTTAATTATTGTATCAATTAATCATGAATTAATTAATTAAAAGGATCAATATGACTTAATTAAATGCTGAATAGATTATGTCTTGACGGAGTTTGGTTCGGTATGACTTAAGTTAAGTCATACCGACATGACTTAAGTTTAAGTCATACCGAGCAAAAGAATTAAGTCATACTGACTGCTATAAGGAATTATGTCTTACCGACCTTAAAACTGCTAGGTCATACCAAGAGAAATAAGTCATAATAAAGCAAGATATTTCTGGAAAGGTATTAAGTCATACCGACAAAAGTGGTTTAGGTCATACCGACCACACTGTTGAAGATTAAGTCATACCGACACATTTTCTAAGTCATACCGACAGAAAATAAGTCATATCTAAGGTTTAATTATGTCTTGGAGCAAGATTAAGTCATGCTGAAAACTGATTTAATAGGTCTTGAAGTAGTTTAAGTCATATCTAATCAGTACAGACCTATATAACACAGCAGAAGCAGCAGAAATGAAGACAGAACAGAACACAGCAGAATTCCTGGAAATTCACAACAGCTTTCTCTCTCAAATATCAAGAACACCAAGAACAAATTAATTCACATAAATTCAAGTTCATCATCTT
Organism: Saposhnikovia divaricata; assembly: GCA_036435485.1. Taxonomy (NCBI): domain Eukaryota; kingdom Viridiplantae; phylum Streptophyta; class Magnoliopsida; order Apiales; family Apiaceae; genus Saposhnikovia; species Saposhnikovia divaricata. The sequence goes on along the minus strand of CM071597.1, from coordinate 86,301,543 downwards.
TGTAATATTCTATCCGATAGAACTTGTCTACTTGTGATTCTTGTATTACTAGTGAATTAAGTTTCCTAGTACTTATCTTGAGATTTATTAACTAAATTAGAAAAGTTCATGTTGAATTTTCTAATTAGTTATTAAACACTTGATAATAGTTTGGATTGATTTTGTAACACCACATCAAGTTATGAAAGGCATATGACACAGCCTATTTGTAGTTCGAGGATTCGACTCAACTTAAATTAGATTGTAATAAGTAATTAATGCTCACTGTCTCAGGAATCTCACAAAGTACTATATGCCAGAAGAAAGAAGAAAGTCAATCTATAGTTTTGATGTTTTACACTGGAAGAAGAGTCAGTTTACTGATCATGCCCCAGTTCAGCATTGAAGAAATTGGATTCGTTTAAAGTGACAGAGATTACCGTGGAGACAGCATCAGTACAGGAGTTATTAAAGAGTGCTAAGAAAGTATGTGGATCACAACTGAGAGTCAAATTGAAGAACAGATATTGGAGTTAGTCGTTCATGAACCAGACAGTACATCGAACGTCAACAATTATCCAGTGGAAGTTTCTCAAAGTTTACAGTGATTCACAAGGAGTAAGTCAATTATTAATTAACTATATTATTAATTTAATTAAACAAATTAATTCAATTCGAATTAATTTATTTAATTAATTAATTTAGTTAATTAATCTCTGATTTATTCAATCAGTAATAATATATGGATTATACTATTTCGGAGAATTTTGGTTATACTATTTCTGAATTTCAGTTGAACTATTTCTGGAAATTCAGTTATACTATTTCTGAAATAAGTGGTATACTATTTCTGGAATAATATAGATACTATTACTGCATTAGTAATAGTATACTATACTATCCCCGAATTTATACTATTCCCGAAGTTATATTATTTCTGGAATTAATAGTATATTATTTCTGAAGTATTATAGATATTATTACTGATCAAGTAATAATATACTATACTATTACCGAAATATTTAAACTATACTATTTCTACCAGTTATATTATGACCGAAATATTTATACTATTACCGAAGTTTTAAGTAAACTATTTCTAGGTAAATGTATATTATTTCTAAGTAAATCCATACTATTTTAAGGGAATGAGTTCTACTATCCCTAGGCTGCTATACTATCATCGTGCCAATTATACTATCAGCGTGGCATCTATACTATCACCGTGTCAATGTGTAGCAGTTGAACAGAAGCAATTGTTTTGTTTTTGTATAAAAACAAACACATGGACAGAAGCTTCAAAAGGAAAAAACAAGAAGAAAAAAAGAGAACCAAGAACATAAAACACTCTCATCTTCTACACACAAGTGCTCAAGCTTTAATTCGCACAATAAATTCAGTTCAAGCCTATTGTAATATCTGATCCGCTGGAACTTGTTTATTGATTACTCTTGTACTACTAGCGAATTAAGTTTCCTAGTTCATATCTTGATATCTTGATTTTAATTAGCAAAATTAGAAAAGTTCATGTCGAATTTTCTAATTAGTTATTAATCTCTTGATATTAATTTGTAACACCCGTCAAGTTAATATATTGATATATTCAACTTGAATTCTGTGTTATATTATTCCGCACAAAATTTGTTTAAGATAAATTTTATTCAAAAAAAAATAAATTTCGAGAAAATGACATAGATTGTATTCAACCCCCCCTTCTACAATCTTATTGGACCTAACAATTGGTATCCGAGCCATTTGATTGATATACAAATCAAGATCCTATTTTTACTCAATCAAAAATCAACCTCGAATTTTTAACTCTCTTAAAAATTCATCATGTCAGCCAAAGGCAATGTTAAAATTCCTATCTTTAATAAAGATAATTATGATATGTGGAAAAACAAAATGGAGTTATTTCTTGATGTAGCAAACCCAAGATTTTTGTGGGTTTTGGAAAATGGACCAGTAACTCCCATGCAACATGATACTGAAACAGTTGTCAATGGAACTGTAACAGTCCCTGCCAAATCCTATCCAAAGGACCCTAAGAACTATACCTCTGAAGATAAGGAGGAAGCTGGATTGGATAAAAATTTGAGACTCATTCTATTGGATTCTCTAGATGCTGTAATGTATAGCCATGTGAGAAATTGTAAAACTGCTAAGCACATCTGGGAAACTATTGAGGTCATTAATGAAGGGACTGATGAAGTCAAGGAAAATAGACTACAAATTCTAACTTCTGAATATGAACACTTTAGAGCTGGCCCTAATGAAGGCATTCAGGAAGTGTTCGAAAGGTATAACAAGATAATCAACAACTTGCAAGTTCATGGCAAGCAATATACTCAGAAGGAGATCAACATGAAGTTTTTACTAACTATGCCTACTCACTTGGAGCATAGAATCACTGCCATCAGAGAATCTATAGATCTAACTCAGGTTGCTCTTGAAAGGCTGTTTGGTGTTCTGAAAACATATGAGTTAGAACAAGTACAGCAAAAGGAATTCTATGGCAAAGGCAGAATGGCAAATTCTTCTACAGCTCTAGTGGTTGAGGTTCCTAAGGAAGTGGAAACTAAAGCTATTCAACCTAACAGTTTCAACAAGGAACAAACTGAAGTAGAACTTGGTCAAACACCAGCTACTCAGGATGGTGGAGAATTTTATTCACTTGAAGAGCTGGATCAATTGGAAGATGAATCTATGGCAATGATGGTGAGACAATTCAGCAACTTCAGATTCAGAAGAAATCCAAAGTTCAGGTTTAAGTCAAATAACAGATTTCAGAGAGGAGGTTCTTCATCCTCTAGTAACAGGGGAGGTTATAAAACTGGAACTGTTGACAGAAGCAAAATCCGTTGTTTCAATTGTAATGAGTTGGGACATTTTGCTACTGAGTGTCAGAAACCCAAGCAAGCACAGAAGAAAGATTATGCTTCTGAAAAGAAGAAAAGTGGAAGAGCTTATGTGGCTGCTGGTAAAAGCTGGGATGACACAGATAGCGAAGATGAAGAATATGGAAACTTTGCGTTGGTGGCAAATGCTGAATCTTCAACTTATTATACCACACCGGTAATTCTTACTGATGCTCAGTTAATTGATAGTTTACGTAGTTCCTTGAATAATGCACAAAGAGGGTACGAGAGAATAAGTCTTGTTAACACTAACCTTGAAAATCAAATGTTAGATTTAAAAAAGGTGCAGGTTAATCAAGATAAAAATATAGAAGAAATAGCTCGACTTAACTACAGAGAAAAGGGTCTAGGAGAATACATGGTAAAACAAGTTGATAGGATTGCTGAACAAGAAACCAAGATCAGAGAACTTGAAACACAGGTTAGAGCTTGTTATAATACTGTTAAGGTTTCTAAAGAATTCTTCAACAAACAAGCAATAGAACAAACTGTAGGAATAGGATTTGATTACAGTCAAGTTGTTGGTTCTTTGAGTAATCATTCTCCTAATTCTATTCCAGCTAAAGAAAGAGGTATACCACATATTCTCAAGAATGTTGAAAAACCAATGTTTACAAAATCTGATGCTGGTCCACCAGATATTCGTTCTATGGTTATACAAGAAGAAATGAGAAATGAGGATAGTGCAAATGGCACAGTTCTTGTTAAGAATAAATGTGTTAAGGATAAAACTGTTAAGAACTATAATACAAAGAATGTGTCATCCAAGAAAAATGTCACAGTCTTTGTTAAGGATAAATCAGTTGAGGACGTTAACACAACAAATGTTTCATCCAAGAAAGATGTACCTAAAGTACCAGTCAAAGTTGTTGAATCAGCTAGTTCTTCTAAGACTGGATTAGGTAGTAACAAGTTGAAACAGAAAAATACCATGTCTACTATTGATTCTAATCATAAAGCATGTGGTATTATCAATTGTATGTCTTGTGCTTTTAACAATATGCGTGCTTATTTTAATGGTAATTATGCATGTGTTAAACAGAATGCTCCTCGACAGCACATGAACAGGAACAATAATGTTCGATCTAAGACTGCTTTTCCTCCTCAAGTTAGGAGAGAGACATTTGCACCTAAGACTAAACAAAAGATTACCAAGAATGTCTACCAGGTCAAATGTCCAGTCAATGACACAAGTGTTACTGCTGCGAGAGAAACATGGATACCCAAGATTAAACAAAAAATTTTCAAATCTGTTTATAAGGTTAAATGTTTATTGACTAAAGAGGTTAAACTTAAAAATGTTGTTTTGCCTGATAAAGGTCAATACTTTAAATACGCAAGACCCAATCAAATTTGGGTCCCGAAGAAGGTTTAACTCATTTGTCATTGCAGGGTATTGAACAGTTTGATAGGGTAACCTGGATCTTGGACAGTGGATGTTCAAGGCATATGACTGGAGATAGAACCCTGCTGACAAATGTGGTGGAGAAGGCCGGCCCAGTAGTTACCTTTGGAGATAACAGCAAAGGTAGAACTGATGGATATGGCAGACTTGAAGCTGGAAATGTTATCATTGATGAAGTTTCTTTTGTGAAAGGACTTGAGCACAATTTGCTCAGTGTCAGTCAATTCTGTGATAAAGGTTATGAAGTTCATTTCAATAAGAAGAATTGTCTAATTTCACACAAGAGACATGAAAAGCCACAACTGACAGGAGTTAGAAAAGGCAATCTGTACGTAGCCAATATGAACTCAGGAAGCACCGAAGAAGTCACTTGCTTCTACACTAAAGCATCTAATGATGAGAGTTGGCTATGGCACAAGAAACTTTCTCATCTTAATTTTAAGACAATGAATTCTCTGGTCAAAAGAGAATTGGTGAGAGGTTTGCCTTCAATGGAATTCACTCAAGAAGGACTGTGTGATGCATGTCAAAAGGGCAAGCTAAAAAGGGCAAGTCACAGGAGCACTGATACATCTTCAATAACTGAACCATTACAATTACTTCATATGGATTTGTTTGGTCCAGTTAATGTGATCTCTATGTCAAGGAAGAGATATGCTCTAGTGATTGTTGATGATTTTTCAAAATACACATGGGTTCTATTTTTGAATTCTAAAGATGAGACTCCACAACTGGTGATTGATCACATTAAATTAATTGAGCGAGATTCTACGTATCCAGTGAGAGCTATAAGATCAGACAATGGAACTGAATTCAAGAATGCAGTTCTAAATGACTTTTGCACTGAGAAGGGTATAACCAGACAATATTCAGCTCCAAGAACTCCTCAGCAAAATGGGGTAGTGGAAAGAAAGAATAGAACCTTGATTGAAGCTGCACGTACTATGCTAAGTGAATCAAGGCTTCCATTGTACTTTTGGGCTGAAGCTGTCAACACTGCGTGCTATACCCAGAATCGAACTCTAATCAATAAAGATCAAATGAAGACACCCTATGAAATTATGGCTGATAAGAAACCTTCACTCAAATACTTTCATGTATTTGGGGCAAAGTGCTTTGTGCTTAAAGAAGGTAATGATCAAGGTGGTAAATTCGATACCAAAGCATTTGAAGCAATTTTTATTGGTTATTCAATGAGAGCATACAGGGTGTATGTGATTGATGAACAGAAGATGATGGAAAGTGTCAATGTAACATTCGATGACACTAAACTCCCTAGTATCCAAACTGAGAATCCATCTGAGAAGCTATCTTTCGATGACATGACAGATACAGATTCAGATGATGACAATGCACCTGAGATTTTTGCTGATGCTAATGACAACAATGATGATCAGGGTAATGGTGATGAAATCAATGATAGTAGTCAAAATTCCCCCGTCTCTAATAATCAATCATCATCTAGTCAACCTAGCAACAACTCAGGGGGAGAAAATGAAGGGTCAACTGGTCACACACAGCATCCCAATGAAGGTCAAGGCGAATCATCAAGATCTAATCTTCCCAGACAGACTGTTTGGAATAGAGCTCATCCTTTTGAGTTAATCATTGGTGATCCAGTTGTTGGTGTAAAAACTAGAAGAGCTCTTCAGAATCAATGCAATTATTCAGGGTTTCTATCTGAAATGGAACCTAAGAAAACTGAAGAAGCTCTTTCTGATCCTGATTGGGTGATTGCTATGCAAGATGAACTCAATCAATTTAAACAACAAGAAGTTTGGAAGCTGGTACCCAGACCTACAGACAGATCAGTAGTTGGCACCAGGTGGGTATTCAGGAACAAACTTGATGAAGATGGTACAGTGACGAGAAATAAATCAAGACTGGTAGCAAAAGGTTACTCACAATCTGAAGGCATCGACTATGATGAGACCTATGCTCCAGTGGCTAGACTTGAGGCCATAAGAATATTCTTGGCATTCGCTGCATTCTCAAACTTTAAAGTTTATCAAATGGATGTCAAGAGTGCTTTCTTAAATGGCAAGCTAGATGAAGAGGTCTATGTAGAACAGCCCCCTGGCTTTGAAGATCCAGATCTAATTGACTATGTCTACTTCCTTTTCAAAGCTGTCTATGGTCTTAAGCAAGCACCAAGGAAATGGTATGACACTCTCTCTGAATTTTTACTTAAAAATGATTTTGTTAGTGGTGTCATAGACAAAACTCTCTTCACTAAGAAACATAAGAATGATACTATATTAGTCCAAGTCTATGTGGATGATATAATATTTGGGTCTACTAATGATCTTTTGTGCAAGAAATTTGCTAAGTTAATGCAGGGTAAATTTGAAATGAGCATGATGGGTGAGCTGAAGTTCTTTCTTGGATTGCAAATCAGTCAAAGGACAGATGGAATATTTATCTGTCAATCCAAGTATGTCAAAGAGCTCCTCAAGAAGTATCAGATGGAGGACTCTTCTTCAGCAAGAACACCATCATCTACAGCTGTTAAGTTTGGAGCATGTGAAAATTCTGCCAAGGTATGTAAGAACCCCAAATTTTGGATATAATTAAAACTTTTTATTAAGTAATGATAAAATGAGGAACAATGATTCCGACAACAAGGTCACCAGCTCTAATGAATGGTGGTTTCAAAGAACAATGATTGTAATGAATGGATATTGCTTTGGACAATGATCCTGATGCATTGGTATATTGTCAGAATAGAGTAATTCGATGGTTGAGGACCTAGATAAGAATAATCTACCATCCAGGAAGGAGCTAATGGATCCTTGAAGGGAAATGAGTACGTACATAGTGTTTCCCATACGTGCATAGTGTTTCCCGTACGTGCATAGTGTTTCCCATACATGCATAGTATTTCCCGTACATGCATAGTGTTTCCCGTACGTGCATAGTGTTTCCTGTACGTGCATAGTAATTTGGTGGATGAATAGTGATTTTGTAAGTTGGAAAACTTTTCACGCCACCCTATGTACGGGACGTGATATGGATGTTTCGAAGTCATATTAGTAATACGCGGAGGAAATAAGTGAATGCAGAGACGATCGGAATTCAGAAATTCCAAATTCTTTTTCGGTATAATATTTGACCGGACAGTGGATTAAATATTATTATAATCCAAGAATTGAGATATTAACTTTGAGGATTTGATATTTTGGGATGTTATTATATTTGATTTAAGAATGAAGGTAGGAAACCACTGAGGCAGTGAAACAAGCGTTCTAGAAACCGCTAAAACGTTATAACGTGATTAATCAATAAAGCGAACGAATCCTAGATTATGGATTAAGTTCGTATCGAGATTAAATATCCTACATGGTCATCACGAGGATTATATTAAGGATTGGGGAAGGTATTATGAATATCGAGAAATTTCCCGGTAAACCCTAGAGGTGAAACTACTTAGTTATTCGCCCGAACGATCAATCGAAACGAGCAATAACCGGACAAAAGAAACAAGCAGTGGAAGCAAGAGTCATGCATAAGCTACTAGATAAATATCTAGCAACCAAGTGGGCTAAGTAACTAGCATGTTAAGGATTGAACTAGTAGTTAGCCAAATCAAACTCTAGTTAGCCATAAATCAATCCAAGTGCTACACATGCTTTCAAATCTCACCATTCATTCCAAAAGCACTTTAATAAAGTAAAAAGAGATGAGATATCATCCAAGGCTCATCACTTTATGAATTATTATCAAAACAACCAAGCAAACACAAAGAACTCTCCATTTTCCTTTCTTCCTTGAAAAATTCTTCCAAGGTGCTAGAAGTAAGGCTTCCAACCATCATTTGATCTTGAAATATTTATGGTGAGTACTTCATATCATAACTTAGATCCCCTAAAAATTTCAGCCTCAAATTCACTTTCTTTCATTTTCAAATAAATCATCAAAGGTGATGATGAATAGTGTTTTCAAGAACTAATCCTTGTTTTTCTTGTTTTCATGGTTGATCCTAGCTAAGTTAAGGCTATCCAAGGGAAATACCAAGCTTTTTGAGGCTAGTACATACTACAAGGAAGGTATAAGACTTGAAAACCCTAGACCTACTTTGAGTTTTAAGCATGTTCTTGATGGATCTAGCTTAGTTATGATTATGTTCATGCTATAAGCATGTTTAGTTAGTGATTTAGTGATTTGATTAACATGATGATTTTGATACTAAGATCAGTGGCTTCTGGACTTGTTGAGATGCTTATTATGTGTATAAGTTGTTTAGATGCCCGGTGTGGCTTGGGTTGTTGATTACGATTTATGGAACGTCCGATTTATAGCCGTCGTAATGCCCGATTTTTGTTAACCTTAAGAAATCGTGTTTGACAGTAGCCATAAGTCACTGTCCAGTATCATGTTCTGCCATGGCAAGATAGATTATGTTATAAGCTTCGTTTTGATATAAAGATCATGTGAAACGGACTTACGGTTTAGGAATTATGGCCGATTCACTAAAAGACGTTCGAAACCGTAAGTACGAGTTCGTTATTAAAATTGAACCCTCGTAAAATACGTAAGTCAGTGGAAAATCTTGGTAATTAAATACTAGAGGTAAAAAGGAAGGTGTGAGAGAAAACCTCATGTGAAATGGATCGTTTTCCGATTTTATAAAAATGTTCGAATCAAAGTTAATCGCAAACGAACCCCTAAAAACCCGCTTGATTATAACTTCGGTAAAACACTTAGAAAATGGGCGATAAAACTAGGAGCATAATATTGATTTGTAACGATCGACTTTAGAACTTGTATGACTTAAGTATGTCCCAAGTGTAAGTACAATGACATGTCGTATTAACGAACGAATGTCGGGTCGGATCGATGATAAAAGGAATCCACCAAAAGGGGTATAACGAGATAACTCGAGAACGTGTTTCGATTTAAGTATAACTTAACTTTTATTATGTTAAGTGATTAATCCCGAATGCCTTGGCTATTTATAGATCACCAAGCTGAACCGGGACCCGCTACCACTACCCCTTACCGTACTCGACTACCAGGCAAGTTTCAATTCCCTTCTATTAGGCTGTTGTTGTGATTGAATAATATATATATATATGTGTTTTCTGTTATACATATGCCATAGCATGCATGCCTACTTTCAAGTTATATCATTATGCTTGTTCCCTGATTGTTATTGGCTTATAAATTAGATAGCTATCGTATCAATTATAAGTCGGTTATTGTAAGACCCTCAGACAAGGGTGTATACATCTTATTCATCAAATATAGACCGGGAGTCAATATTTCTTAACATATCGAGATTACCTCGGAGGAAAATATTTAAGTAAATATTTTCCATTATTCGGGCGACGAATATTATTTGACTATTCGTTCGAGATTATTTATTTAACGATCCTTACTTCAAATAATTATTTGAACGTAACTATTCGACGAATAATATTTTTAATATTCATTCAGAGTCGAATTATTTATCGATTATTATTTCGAATATTCTTCTAAAGGTTGGACTACTAAATGAATATTATTTGGATATTCATTTAGAATATTATTCATTAAATGAATATTACTTTTGAATATTCATTTAAGATAGTAATTACCTGACGAATATTATTTTAATGTTCATCTGAAGCTTGATTTATTTATCGAGTCTTATCTCGAATATTCCTTTAAAGCTTGGATTACTAAATGAATATTACTTGATATTCATTTAGAATATTATTCATTAAATGAATATTACTTTTTCAATATTCATTTAAATTCCTAATTAATTATGAATATTATTTTGAATATTCATCCAGGGTTCTATTTAATCATCGAATATTATTTTAAATATTTTAAATATTCCTTTCAGGTCTTAATAATTAATGGATATTATTTTGAATATTCATCTGAATATTTAATTATGCAATAAATATTCTCTCGATATTTCTTCAAGGATTATTTGAGAAATACTCTGATTAAAGATATTCTTTCATATTCCTAAATATTCTGCAAAATATTTTAATTCAATAAATATTCTCTGAATATTTATTCCATACTTAGAATAACCTCGATAAGGTTTATCTTCTTCGATTATTACGGAAAATATTTCGGAGACATATTATTATTAATCTTATATCAAGAAAGGTTCTCAGACATCATTCTTCTTGAGTCTATCTCCCTAAAAATAAGGGAACCTTACTTGGATAATGTTATTTATCTTGTCGACTTCCCGGTCATAAAGTATTCTCTTCACTCGCAACTCGGGTGCTATTGACTTATTAAGTCATTGTTTACCTTCTCATCTTTCGAGGGGTAAGTTGTTGGAACAAGTTGATATCCGTTACCAAGTAATAGCTTGGGAGTTATTGGTAAATTTTCCTTTCCAACTAGATACGACTACCTTGTGGAGTCTTATCAACAAGTATTATACTTGGGGAAAGGGGGACGAACGTTACATTCAGAATCATGAATTCTATTTGAACTAGGAGTCGTGTAAGAGGCCGAGTAGCGCCGGTCCATCCCCTTTGGCCCAACCGTTGGCCGGGGAGAGCTAGTAAGGCGGTATACAAGTAAAGCCGTCAGTTCTTCCTTCTACCGGTAGTAAATCTAAATTGAGCTGTACGATCTCGACTGATCATCAAGATTGGAACAGCGGGCGCGGTGAATACTCCATCATTGGTTCATCATCCAAACTTATTTATTTCCTGCAACATGATTACTGTTGGCAGAGCTGGAAAAGTGTTCATAACTGGAATTGCAACCTTTTCATGCAAGTTCCTCTTCTTAATAACAATGAGAATATCTCGCTTACTTTTGATGTAGCAGATATTTCTACAAACAAATACTTTAAGTTACCTTGTAACTTCATCGTTCATATTATACAAGCATCATTTCCGTAAATGCATGGCATATGGTTTGAAAGATACTTTTGAACTGTTATACATTATCGTTCAGTTATATATTATTGTTGGTGGGCTATTGCTCACCCTTGCTTTATTATTATATCACAACAACAGCTAGACCAGATGACTCGCACAAGGCGCACTCGACGCAGACGAGGACGATGAGACTACCAGAGCTGAAGAAGAAGCTATTGGTAGGATATATTTATTCTTTCAGTACCAAGAATATGGTCTAGTATGACTTATGTAAATGGATGGCAAAGAGTATGTATTTATATTGAAATTCTTTTGGATTGTAAGAACTCATAATGTGATTAATAAAAAAATTTGATTGTTACTCTGATTTCATCTCTGGGACTATAACGGGTGTGTTTTATATTGTTGTGTTGGGTCATAGAGACGTAATTTATTTTATGTTAAGGAAAGTTCAATTGTTGTGGATAGAATTGGAAACCGTAACCACCGGATCCCGGACCCCGGATCTGGGGGTGTTACAGAAGTGGTATCAGAGCGTACGTAATAAACCCCAGAGATGAGGTGACGTTAAAACAATAAATTCAATAAGATAATAAGAACTCTTGCCAAGTTCATAGTCGGACTACTTAATGTAGTGATGACATATAAAACCCTTGTGGGAACTCGTAAGTATCATGATAGTAACTTAACTCGATATCGTATCGACGAGTAAGGCGACAGACCTTGAGGCATACGAGCAGCAGCGCGATGATGCTTTATATGCTGAAGATCAGCGAGTAATTCGATGGAGTACCCTACTGGAGACCCGGAAGAGGTTCCAGCAGATAAGGAAAATCCTGTTAGGATAAGGAGCTTACCCATGAGTAATGAGGGTCGCAGCCAGAATGACTGTGATGATTAAGATATGGTGCTCAGAAAAGTGAGTATAAAGAACCGAGATATTATTAAGAGATCTGAAGATGCATGTTGAATTCATAGCCGGACTACCAGATGTAGTACCAGCAAGAAAGAAGGATTGGAAGAATTACTTGAGATCTTATACGGAAATAAATGAGAATCCTTAGAGATTTTCATCTTAACAAAGAAAGAGCTAGAGGGATGTATGATTATCAAAGACAGCGATATAGGACGAGGAGCAGAGTCCCTAGGAATAGTTGAGAATGAGGCAGTAAGTGCCATATCATTTGATAAATGAATCAGTATGAATATTGTCAGTAATAATTCGCCACGAGAAGGCAGATATCATAGGTTATAATTTACGATACCAAAGTGAGGTTAATGAGGTGGTTTTATTCAGGGAAATGTTCATGAATGAATCAGTAGAAGGTAAAGACATTGGGAAGTGACAGCATGATTGGGTAAAGTTATATAAGGAAGTAGTAAGCAAGACAATGATCTCAGAACCTACCGGAAGATAAGACCAGTGAGTCAAGATGAACTCGTAATGAGACTACTGCCAGAGACTGAGTATAGAGTTAATTCAACTCAGTTAAATGATGAACCAGAAACGTTAGATGCATGTGATTCAGAGGAATATTAAATTCCTTCTTCTCTTTGAATGGATTATAGTAGTTACCTTAAGTTTACTCCGACACGGAATTATAATAGATCAAGTAATACGATCAGCAGTTAAAGAGAAAAATGTGAGAAAATCTTCCTGGAGCTAAAAGGTGAAATTGGTAATGACCAAGAGCTGGCATTGCTTAATGGAAAAAAGGAGACTTTGTGCTTCCAACGACGCTTCGCATAAAGGGTTAGGTAGACCGACATTTGGTAGTATTGAATATCAGGACGTATAGGTATCAGGACATTGTGACAGGTTTCAGTTTGAAACTATTGATTCCCTTCTAAGGGATGGATATAATTGATTCCTCTCCAGTGGGTAAACTTCCAATCTGATGATGATTATTTCGTTAACTATGACTGCTTATGATTCCACCTGCTTGGAGGTTCATAGAACTATTCTTCAGGTTTCGAAAACTGGTCTCCTTAATGTTACCAGTAGGTGGGTAGATTGATCAAAATTTCCCTGAGTCTGGAAAGGAATTCGGTGAATTTTGGCAAACCTTGTCTTTCTGATTATCAGAGAATGTCATGGAAGAGAGTAGAAACGGGAGCAAACCCTGTGATTTGGGTAAGGATGCTGTAAAATGGGTTAGTAAACGGACCCTGAGCATTACAATCGACGGTAGTGATAAAATGATGAAGTGAGATTGGACGAAAACAGGAAATGTAAGTAAGAAACCAGCCGGACTGAGAAATTCCAGGATTGACTTAAATGAAAAGGCTGTTATGCCAGGAATGGTAAGCTTGTGTGGCACGCGGGATTGATAAGAATAGTTGAAAAGATAAAAGTGGAGGAAAGGTGACCGGAGATGTAAGATCCCGGATTATTGTAGGATTTATTATTATTATTATTTTTATTGTTTTAATTATGTTAATTAGTATTTAAAGTATGGAATTGGATTTGAGAATATCGTTGTGGAGTTCAACGATATTTAGTGTCGAGTTTATATGAGTATATATTGTGTTATGTGTGCCCCAGTATTTTTAGTTGTATTTTTTTTAGTGATTTAAAAGTATTTAAATCAAGTATTATTGATCTTCGAAAATCTTTATTTATTTATCGGAGTTGGATAAAATCATGAAATCTTTTGTAAAATTATCTTTATATATATTTATTGAGTTTTTAAAAGTGTTGGGTGGATTAATTTGGGTGTTTTAGTATTTTATAATGATTTTAAGAGTTTTATTGTATTTAAAGGATTAAAACTTTGAAAATTCATATTTAATTCATTTTTGATCCGAAAAATATTTCGAAAATATGTACGTGCTTGTAATTTTATATTCTTTATTTTAAAAAATGAAAAGTGTAATTTTCCGAATATTTTATTTAATTTCGATTTATGGGAGTTGTTTATTAGTTTTGAAAGTACATATAAGTAGTATATTTTAATAGTAGTATTGTTATAGTTTGGGCCAAGCCCATTTATTAGAACCACAGCAGCCCATTAGTAGAAGCAAGCGTCGAGAGAATTCGAGAAGAGGGAGAAGAGATGTACACAGCTCGATAAAAAGAAATCGGAGAGAAGAGAGTGATTTGGGGGGGAGAGAAATCGAATCTTTACACATATATTTGTATATATATACGCGTGTGTGTGTGTATTTATGCGTGGGAATTAGTAGGCGACGGGAGAGGAAGAAACAAGGCGATGGGAGAGGAAGAACAGTGGCGGCGGCGCTGCGTGGTGGCGGCCGGCAACGGTAGCGGCTGGAGGTGGAGGAGAAAGGAAGGAAAGAAGGGGAGGAGGCTGCCTTGTGGGTGTTTACAAAGAGAGAGAGAGAGAGAGAGAGAGAGAGAGAGAGAGAGAGAGAGAGAGAGAGAGAGAGAGAGAGAGAGAGAGAGAGAGAGAGAGAGAGAGAGAGAGAGAGGAGAGATTGATTCTGGTTCCGGTTGTCCGCAGCGGCGCAAGGTGGTCCCGTGGCGGTCATGGTCCCCGGAAAACGTATCCTTAATTATTTTTATTTCCGTTAATTATTTCATAATATCATTTGTGAATGGTATTTAAATTTTTGGTATGTTAAGTAGGAATTTTATGAATGTTATTTGTGTTTTAGGAATTTAATTTAGAAACCCGATATACGTTTGAGTTTAAGTATTTTCAAAGGTTGACGGTTATCAATCGTAGTTTAAGTGATTATTGTACTTAAATTATTATTTGTAAATGGTACTCGGTTTAGTCGTAGAAACCGAGTTATGTTATTATTGATGGTATTGTTGTGAATTGGACTTGTAGGGGCTGAGACCTCGTATTTGATATTGTATTGGTTTTTGCGATTTGTTGAGGGGTATGACCCCGGGATAGTTTTATTTACAAATACTACATGCCGAATTTTCTAAAAATTCCCTATACCTAAATCTATTTAACTTATCTGATTTGTTAATAAGTGAGTAATTAGATCTATTGGTTTGTGTATTGATTTTGTAATTAATTTAGATTATAAAATGTGTTGATAGTGCTAAATAGTATGTTTGCGAAAGCTTATATTTATGCATAATTATCGTATTTTAATTATATAATTGATGTAATTTAATCAAATTTGAATTTCTGAGATTATTGTGTAATTCCTGTTATTTATTCGGAAAGCATATTAGTAAGTTATGATTGTGGGATTAATTATGAGACCGATACTATGTTTTGATGATTGTTAGTCGCTAATCATTGTTATTGCCGTATAAGGCGTGTTAAAAGTTTATTTGAGTTGTTGAGTTATAAATGCTAAGTGCTTATCTGTTAAATTCTTGGTGGTAAATTATAGGTGGTCGAATGATTTTGATTAAGAAATGATATAATTGCTTAAGTTGTATATTTGTATAAATGTTAAGTTGTGGTTTCTGAAAGGTGCCACTGGCTCTAGAGGCCGTGTGGTTGTTTGACTTAGTTTTCAAATGAAATTTATAGTAAGTTAAATTATCAATTTACTTTTCTTACGTGTTGAGGTGCCGCATGTCTGGGCGGGTACTTTTCTTACTTGTTTACTTTTATGTTGTTGTATGTGAGGCATCTTTATTTTTGCAAAAACAGGGATTGAATTGTTTATGTTTGATATTGAGGGGCAGTGCCCATAGTCCGATAAACGAATACTTCATGCCGAAATTTTTTAAAAAATTCCCTGTATTTAAAGTTAATTAAATTATTTGATTTAAAGGCATGTATGTGTATGAGTGTTTAAACATATGGATGGTATTTCAAGGATTTAAGTATTGTTTACGCTTAACTACCAAACACACGTGGACTCAATCGCGATGAATCAAGTTCGTGTCGAGAGCAAGTACATCAGACCAGAGAAGGACCAAATGAATGATCGAATATTGTGGGACAGATGAAGGAATGGTATTCTAAGTTGCCGAGCGTATTTATAGCTAGGATCTAAGGCAAGTTATTTAACTATACTCTATTGTTCAGAGTATGTATATATATTTTAAAAGTATGATGCCTGAATTTCAAGTTTAAAGAAAATATATATATATATTTATGTTGGTTGCTATATATAACATTGAGATTGCTTAAAAATGAAAGTCCTGTTATTATACATGTTTCCCAAAATGTTTATTCCATATATCGGACGCTTCTCTGTTCCTAAATCTTTTAGTATTGTTTCCTAAAATGGCTTAATTGATTAAAGATGTTTTGTTTTTTTTAAAATTTCCTTATACTGGGCTGGTCTTTTGCCAGTGAGTATAAAGGACTGAAAAGTGAAATGTTTTAAAGTAGTAATAAGATGGTTTATAAGTTGGATAAGCGTAAGAGGCTAGGGTGGTCCTAGTCCAGCACTTTTGTTAAGCGTAAGAGGCTAGGGTGGTCCTAGTCCAGCACCTTTGTTTAGCGTAAGAGGCTAGGGTGGTCCTAGTCCAGCATTAAAGGCCAATGTGTTGCCTAATTGAGAACCTAATTTCAAAGAAAGGAAGACTTTACGTGGCTGATCACCCGTATTGTCCGTAATCAGAAGAATAATAAAATCAATTTAAATGTTTCAAAAAGTTTTACGGAAAGTATGTTTTATTTGTGGAATAGTTTTAAAGAGATGAATGTTTTGATGTTTTATTGATGGAATAGTTTTAATGAGAGGAATGTTTTGATAAGATATACCTGTTTTACTGTAAATGATTATCGGTTTAGAAATTGTGTATTTCAGATTAAATTGTTGTCTATATGATAAAAGTTGAAACCTCAGTAAAATAATGAGATTAAGGATAGATAGAAGTTTTTCAGTTATTCCCTTCGCAAGTAACATTGTACGTGAAAGTGGAGTAAGAATGATTGGAAAAATTCTTGATATTCTTTCTCTCAAAGTTTTATCTGGGGCAGAGATGGTTAGTAGTAAATAGAAGAGTGTTATGTTAGAATATTAAAGGAGGGTGTTTATATTATGTAAAGGGTATGAGTAACGACGATAGATAATGTTATTTTATAGAGTAGTTGTATATTCTTGTTGACTGTTATAAAATAATTCACGGTTATTACGGTCACTGTGGCATGTGTTGCGCAGTGATAGTGAGAACCGAGAATGATTTGAGATCTTCTTAGTAATTCAAACTCAGGATTGTCAGGCCGGTTAGGCAGCTAGGTATGCAAATGCTTAGCGCCATGAATGAGATTTGAGTAACTGAGAATTTCTTGGAGATTTTGTTAAAGCGATAGTTAAAGTATTTTGCAAGTATTAAAAGTATTGAATCTAGTATTACGACCCTTCTCAGTTATTAATCTTGATTTCAAATTATAAATGTTTTAAATGATATTAATCTTCTGTTATAGTTAAGAATCCAGATTTCAAGTATAGTATTGATTATAATTTAGTGAGCATTTCCTTCGCTCATATTTATTGCTACTATTTCTTGAATTGCGATTATTGCAGTCTTATTTCATCCAGTACAGTTCTATATATATATAACTTGCTGAGCATTCTTTGGCTCACACTTGTTGTTTTTTTAAAATCTAACTTTTCAGTAAACTAGTTGGCGAGGCTTAGCATGTGCAGTTCAGAAAGTGGAAAGAAGAAGCAGGATGCTGTTGTGAAGCTGACGTGGATCAGGGTATTTAGATTTAAAGTTGAATTATTGTATGTAAATTATAGTTTTAGTAGTTATAGTATGTATTTGAGTAGTTGGCCTGGTATACTTCTATTCGAAGTTATACCAGTGATTTAAGTTTGTATAAGTTTTGTAAATAGATTTGTATTTAAGTTGGTTTGGGTTTTCTTGTTTCTAGAACTGTAACCTAAGATCCTGAGTTGGGAGTTGGGGTCAAAGAGCTTTGGATTGAGTTTTTATTTTTATTTCAGTTTTATTTTGATTTTCAGATTTGTAGAGATTAGTATCCAGCAGGTTTATGTTGTATTTACGAATACATCATGGCCAATTTTTGTTAGAATTATTGAGTTTGTTAACGTGACGCCCAAATCTACTGACCCCGGATTTGGGGGCGTTACAGGTTGGTATCAGAGCGTAGGTTATAGTAAACTGGAAACGAGAGTGTGTAGGAGTGTGTATAGTTAAGTAAGGAACGTCAGAGTTCATATAGGACTCGTGTTGGACTATTGGATATAGTACCAGTTAATGAGTTAAGATGTGAGTGGTGACAGATAGTTGAGCGGAGTTGGGTAGAAACCCTTGAACCTGTAGGTAGTGGAACCTTCAGAGTCTAGATCGAATGACGAGTCAGCGAAGGAGTCGACAAAGAAGATGTACGTGGAGACCCTGGCAATACCTTTCTTCTTGATAAATATTCCTTTGTTGAGTTATTTTGACAATTGTCTTTCCCCCGAATTTGGGATTCCAGTTATGACAGAGGTTGTTTTGATGCCTATTTCCTTTATTTCTAAAACCCTGTCAAGTAATATTTGAGTATCTAATTTTCTTCATCAGTGAATGATTCTATTATTGATAAATCATTATTTCTTAGTATTCTGCAAATCATTTCTTTCCTGATTATCCTTTTCTTCTGAAGTAGTACCCATGGAATCCGTTTAGTTGTAATCCAGGGGTATGTCTGAGAATTTCTCATCAATTGATTGTTAATTCGATGTTCGAATCTTTTTGTGTTTCTTTACTCCAACTGAGGTGAACAACCCTATTTATAGGGGACACAAGGACTGTTTGTCTGTGTGATAGCAGTCTGATGGGACGCCATCACTTGTGTGTTGTGAAGTACAAGAAGGTTAATTACCTTTAGTCATGTCTTGAATAAGGCACGCAACAAGGTTCATTTGATCATGTTGATCACTCAGTAATCTCTCATTTCAAAGAATATTTGTTTGAAAACTCATTGATTCCACAATTGTAGAAACCTTTGCTACGATGTGAAATCGTTCTTTTCAAATATCATAAATCATAATGCCTCGACTATTTTTGGACGTATGTCAATCGAGTTTAGAATACTAGTAACGCGTGACGTATAGTACTACGATTAGAGTCGTTCTATATAGAGAGATCAGTAGAGATCCCAGTAGAGTAAATAAGTATCCAGAGTACAGATTAGTAGAGTTGCGGATGCGACCCGAGTTGGTAGAGTAAACCCCAGTAACCCTTCTTTACCTGATTCCGAGGACGGAATCCTTTTAAGGTGGGTAGAATGTAAGATCCCGGATTATTGTAGGATTTATTATTATTATTATTTTTATTATTTTAATTATGTTAATTAGTATTTAAAGTATGGAATTGGATTTGAGAATATCGTTGTGGAGTTCAACGATATTTAGTGTCGAGTTTATATGAGTATATATTGTGTTATGTGTGCCCCAGTATTTTTAGTTGTATTTTTTTTAGTGATTTAAAAGTATTTAAATCAAGTATTATTGATCTTCGAAAATCTTTATTTATTTATCGGAGTTGGATAAAATCATGAAATCTTTTGTAAAATTATCTTTATATATATTTATTGAGTTTTTAAAAGTGTTGGGTGGATTAATTTGGGTGTTTTAGTATTTTATAATGATTTTAAGAGTTTTATTGTATTTAAAGGATTAAAACTTTGAAAATTCATATTTAATTCATTTTTGATCCGAAAAATATTTCGAAAATATGTACGTGCTTGTAATTTTATATTCTTTATTTTAAAAAATGAAAAGTGTAATTTTCCGAATATTTTATTTAATTTCGATTTATGGGAGTTGTTTATTAGTTTTGAAAGTACATATAAGTAGTATATTTTAATAGTAGTATTGTTATAGTTTGGGCC
Organism: Saposhnikovia divaricata; assembly: GCA_036435485.1. NCBI lineage: Eukaryota > Viridiplantae > Streptophyta > Magnoliopsida > Apiales > Apiaceae > Saposhnikovia > Saposhnikovia divaricata. Next base: position 86,281,664 of record CM071597.1, on the reverse strand, counting down.
AAGCCCATTTATTAGAACCACAGCAGCCCATTAGTAGAAGCAAGCGTCGAGAGAATTCGAGAAGAGGGAGAAGAGATGTACACAGCTCGATAAAAAGAAATCGGAGAGAAGAGAGTGATTTGGGGGGGAGAGAAATCGAATCTTTACACATATATTTGTATATATATACGCGTGTGTGTGTGTATTTATGCGTGGGAATTAGTAGGCGACGGGAGAGGAAGAAACAAGGCGATGGGAGAGGAAGAACAGTGGCGGCGGCGCTGCGTGGTGGCGGCCGGCAACGGTAGCGGCTGGAGGTGGAGGAGAAAGGAAGGAAAGAAGGGGAGGAGGCTGCCTTGTGGGTGTTTACAAAGAGAGAGAGAGAGAGAGAGAGAGAGAGAGAGAGAGAGAGAGAGAGAGAGAGAGAGAGAGAGAGAGAGAGAGAGAGAGAGAGAGAGAGAGGAGAGATTGATTCTGGTTCCGGTTGTCCGCAGCGGCGCAAGGTGGTCCCGTGGCGGTCATGGTCCCCGGAAAACGTATCCTTAATTATTTTTATTTCCGTTAATTATTTCATAATATCATTTGTGAATGGTATTTAAATTTTTGGTATGTTAAGTAGGAATTTTATGAATGTTATTTGTGTTTTAGGAATTTAATTTAGAAACCCGATATACGTTTGAGTTTAAGTATTTTCAAAGGTTGACGGTTATCAATCGTAGTTTAAGTGATTATTGTACTTAAATTATTATTTGTAAATGGTACTCGGTTTAGTCGTAGAAACCGAGTTATGTTATTATTGATGGTATTGTTGTGAATTGGACTTGTAGGGGCTGAGACCTCGTATTTGATATTGTATTGGTTTTTGCGATTTGTTGAGGGGTATGACCCCGGGATAGTTTTATTTACAAATACTACATGCCGAATTTTCTAAAAATTCCCTATACCTAAATCTATTTAACTTATCTGATTTGTTAATAAGTGAGTAATTAGATCTATTGGTTTGTGTATTGATTTTGTAATTAATTTAGATTATAAAATGTGTTGATAGTGCTAAATAGTATGTTTGCGAAAGCTTATATTTATGCATAATTATCGTATTTTAATTATATAATTGATGTAATTTAATCAAATTTGAATTTCTGAGATTATTGTGTAATTCCTGTTATTTATTCGGAAAGCATATTAGTAAGTTATGATTGTGGGATTAATTATGAGACCGATACTATGTTTTGATGATTGTTAGTCGCTAATCATTGTTATTGCCGTATAAGGCGTGTTAAAAGTTTATTTGAGTTGTTGAGTTATAAATGCTAAGTGCTTATCTGTTAAATTCTTGGTGGTAAATTATAGGTGGTCGAATGATTTTGATTAAGAAATGATATAATTGCTTAAGTTGTATATTTGTATAAATGTTAAGTTGTGGTTTCTGAAAGGTGCCACTGGCTCTAGAGGCCGTGTGGTTGTTTGACTTAGTTTTCAAATGAAATTTATAGTAAGTTAAATTATCAATTTACTTTTCTTACGTGTTGAGGTGCCGCATGTCTGGGCGGGTACTTTTCTTACTTGTTTACTTTTATGTTGCTGTATGTGAGGCATCTTTATTTTTGCAAAAACAGGGATTGAATTGTTTATGTTTGATATTGAGGGGCAGTGCCCATAGTCCGATAAACGAATACTTCATGCCGAAATTTTTTAAAAAATTCCCTGTATTTAAAGTTAATTAAATTATTTGATTTAAAGGCATGTATGTGTATGAGTGTTTAAACATATGGATGGTATTTCAAGGATTTAAGTATTGTTTACGCTTAACTACCAAACACACGTGGACTCAATCGCGATGAATCAAGTTCGTGTCGAGAGCAAGTACATCAGACCAGAGAAGGACCAAATGAATGATCGAATATTGTGGGACAGATGAAGGAATGGTATTCTAAGTTGCCGAGCGTATTTATAGCTAGGATCTAAGGCAAGTTATTTAACTATACTCTATTGTTCAGAGTATGTATATATATTTTAAAAGTATGATGCCTGAATTTCAAGTTTAAAGAAAATATATATATATATTTATGTTGGTTGCTATATATAACATTGAGATTGCTTAAAAATGAAAGTCCTGTTATTATACATGTTTCCCAAAATGTTTATTCCATATATCGGACGCTTCTCTGTTCCTAAATCTTTTAGTATTGTTTCCTAAAATGGCTTAATTGATTAAAGATGTTTTGTTTTTTTTAAAATTTCCTTATACTGGGCTGGTCTTTTGCCAGTGAGTATAAAGGACTGAAAAGTGAAATGTTTTAAAGTAGTAATAAGATGGTTTATAAGTTGGATAAGCGTAAGAGGCTAGGGTGGTCCTAGTCCAGCACTTTTGTTAAGCGTAAGAGGCTAGGGTGGTCCTAGTCCAGCACCTTTGTTTAGCGTAAGAGGCTAGGGTGGTCCTAGTCCAGCATTAAAGGCCAATGTGTTGCCTAATTGAGAACCTAATTTCAAAGAAAGGAAGACTTTACGTGGCTGATCACCCGTATTGTCCGTAATCAGAAGAATAATAAAATCAATTTAAATGTTTCAAAAAGTTTTACGGAAAGTATGTTTTATTTGTGGAATAGTTTTAAAGAGATGAATGTTTTGATGTTTTATTGATGGAATAGTTTTAATGAGAGGAATGTTTTGATAAGATATACCTGTTTTACTGTAAATGATTATCGGTTTAGAAATTGTGTATTTCAGATTAAATTGTTGTCTATATGATAAAAGTTGAAACCTCAGTAAAATAATGAGATTAAGGATAGATAGAAGTTTTTCAGTTATTCCCTTCGCAAGTAACATTGTACGTGAAAGTGGAGTAAGAATGATTGGAAAAATTCTTGATATTCTTTCTCTCAAAGTTTTATCTGGGGCAGAGATGGTTAGTAGTAAATAGAAGAGTGTTATGTTAGAATATTAAAGGAGGGTGTTTATATTATGTAAAGGGTATGAGTAACGACGATAGATAATGTTATTTTATAGAGTAGTTGTATATTCTTGTTGACTGTTATAAAATAATTCACGGTTATTACGGTCACTGTGGCATGTGTTGCGCAGTGATAGTGAGAACCGAGAATGATTTGAGATCTTCTTAGTAATTCAAACTCAGGATTGTCAGGCCGGTTAGGCAGCTAGGTATGCAAATGCTTAGCGCCATGAATGAGATTTGAGTAACTGAGAATTTCTTGGAGATTTTGTTAAAGCGATAGTTAAAGTATTTTGCAAGTATTAAAAGTATTGAATCTAGTATTACGACCCTTCTCAGTTATTAATCTTGATTTCAAATTATAAATGTTTTAAATGATATTAATCTTCTGTTATAGTTAAGAATCCAGATTTCAAGTATAGTATTGATTATAATTTAGTGAGCATTTCCTTCGCTCATATTTATTGCTACTATTTCTTGAATTGCGATTATTGCAGTCTTATTTCATCCAGTACAGTTCTATATATATATAACTTGCTGAGCATTCTTTGGCTCACACTTGTTGTTTTTTTAAAATCTAACTTTTCAGTAAACTAGTTGGCGAGGCTTAGCATGTGCAGTTCAGAAAGTGGAAAGAAGAAGCAGGATGCTGTTGTGAAGCTGACGTGGATCAGGGTATTTAGATTTAAAGTTGAATTATTGTATGTAAATTATAGTTTTAGTAGTTATAGTATGTATTTGAGTAGTTGGCCTGGTATACTTCTATTCGAAGTTATACCAGTGATTTAAGTTTGTATAAGTTTTGTAAATAGATTTGTATTTAAGTTGGTTTGGGTTTTCTTGTTTCTAGAACTGTAACCTAAGATCCTGAGTTGGGAGTTGGGGTCAAAGAGCTTTGGATTGAGTTTTTATTTTTATTTCAGTTTTATTTTGATTTTCAGATTTGTAGAGATTAGTATCCAGCAGGTTTATGTTGTATTTACGAATACATCATGGCCAATTTTTGTTAGAATTATTGAGTTTGTTAGCGTGACGCCCAAATCTACTGACCCCGGATTTGGGGGCGTTACAGGAGACGGTGCCGAGTAGTCGATTAAGACTTATATGGAGTAAAGTTTTGGAAAGGTAGAAAGGTATCAAAGAAGAAGGCACTATGCCGGTAATTGCTAGAAAAGTAATGCTATTAGCCAACCCCTAAAATCATATATTTTTATTTTAGTGTGGCCAGTTGAGGCCAAGTCACAACGGACTATAAAGTGACTAGACCAGCAATGAAAAGACAAAGCAGGGTTGCTTCTAAGTAAGCACCGACTGCAAGGGCTTCTGATATAAAGGAAATATTAATGAGATCGTAGGAGTCTTCTACTAAACCCTTTGCAACCCATGTTTTGATGGGGAATTTACTAGACCTTTTTGGGATGGGGTAACCCGTACTAAAGTGACTCATGTGTATATGGTTGTCCAAGATTACGAGTAAAATGGAAGTATAGTGACTTGAGATGTATGATGTTAGGGTATCATGAATACCATGAACATATTATGACTAAGGGAAGTAAACAACGAAGGTTTATGAAGAGAGTATAGAAATGGTCAGAGATGGATCAGTATGCTGTAGAAATTTTGTCTAAGGCAAGTACATTTGAGAAGAACGATAAGTACTAAGAGATTCACGTTGAACTCGACCAATATCTTCCAAAACATCCTTGCTGCCATTACCAAGTTCTGTAAGAGAGGAGATAGGCATACGTTGCCTTTTTGGAGGGCCAAATAGGCTGACAACTATCAGAAAGAAGAGGGTGGCATTAAGCCACCGATCGATTATCAAATGAGAATGATTGAAAAGAGACCTTTATTAAGGATACATGATCTGATTGCCAATTATAAGATGCAAGAATTCCTTGGCAGTTGAATTAAGGATAGGATATCCATAAATTAAGACAAACCCTGGGGAATGCACAAGGGGTGGCATTAACCCTAATAACGACATTATGACTTCAGATGATATGAGTTGGACTTGCTAAGGCAACAATGACCGGTAAGGATTATTAAAAAGAGTTCTGGAAAGAACATAGATAGAATTATTAGAGTATTGATCAATGACATTTTGATATACCCTGTACCCAGAAAATACAGGAGGAAGGATGAGGATGACCTATGAAACCTTACAAGGAAAAATGTAATATTCCGAACTTCAAAATGGAAGTTTGGTAAGGAATGTATGACATAGTAACAATAATGCCAGATGAGGCATGTATGAAACCCTGAGGAAGTATGGGTTGAACCTATAAAGGTTGAGATTATCTTAAGATAAGGAAAGAACTAAGAAGAGAAGTATCCTAAATAGGATTGGGAATAAACGTGATAAAGTTCCCACGGGTAGGTGAAAGCAATGACTTATGGAGAAAGACTGATAAATATATTTTTCTCCATCAGCAGAGCTTAAGGGAGAATGCTTTCACCCAACAATGATGGGAATGAGGTAGAAATGTTTGAATTGGAATATATCCAGAGAACAAGGATTACCAGAAATTATTATTATCAGGAAAGGCCAATGAGGTGGCCGACAGTCTAAGTATAAAGGAATAATTATAAATGTTCATACCGAAGAAACAAAATGATATTTGGAAAGACCTTGAAGGTCATATTGGAGTGGAGGAAGTTACATTCCTTTCGATGATTGTGCAAGAATCGAAGGTAATAATAGTTTAAGTAAAGATTCGATTCCTGATGAAGTCTTAAGCATATTACGTACCTTAGAAGGTCCCGTTTTGAGGCAAACCAGGACCATGGTACAAAATTGATGAAGTAAACCGTTAAGTTTCCAGTCTTTTATGGAAGATGCATAAGTGATAGTTTCATCAACCGGACCTAGCTGCGATACTTGAAACTCTTCTGCAATTCTATTTACTTCATGTTATATCTACATCAAGTTCAGGAAGTGTTCCTTATGGATAAGGAATAGTGATTACTTTGTCTCCCTAAAGGAATTGAAACCCGTAGGATTAGCTATTAATGCACTACGTAAACAACAAGCGATGGTGATTCTTCTAAGAAAGTAGATGACAATGTAAAGATAAAGAAAGTGCTGCCATTGATTAACTAAATGGCATGTTGATGAATGACAAACAAGGTTATGTTAGTGTAGTTCTGCGCAAACAAGATAGAGAATATGAGGTTGATGATTCATGATGTTAAAGATATTCCCATGGAAAGAATTAATGAGACTTGGAGGGAAGGGCGGTTGAGCTCGAGACTTATTGGGCCACCTGAGGGTTTAAAAGTGTTCGGACGGCGGTATTCGAGCCAGCCTTACCCCCAAAACTTATAGCACGATCATAACGGGTTTTCATGTGGCCAGGCTACGCCAGTAAAATGCAGATGTTCAACAGATGATAGGAGTACAAACATGTAGATCTACGACCTGGTCTGACTTACGAAAGACAACTTGTGGAAAACCACGGATAGAAAAGAACAAGTGATGAGAAACAAGGTTGGCAGAAGTAGATTATATGAATCTAAGTTAAAGGGATCGGGCCAGATTCATTTCGGAAAGTTTAAATTGGAATAACGTGATGATTATAGAATAAATGTGACGGAATACCGATAAGGAGGTACCAAGTGCAAAAAGGTGTCTCAATAAAGAGGTGAAGGTGAAAGTAAATAATAGAAATGAGTAAGAATCAGATAATAAGAAGGATGTGATTGATAAAGAAAAGGCTGGGAAAGCAACTATGGAATGAGAAGCAAGGAATGTTATGAATGGGTTTTCTAATGAATTCTCAGGATGACAACCTGATAGTGTCAATATTATAGTTATGAAAAAGCTAGTAACATGATATGGGATGTCAGTAATAATGATGTCAAGTGAGAAATCTAAGATTTAACCTGAAAGGTTGAAGGATTTCCCGAATGTGAGTATCGCTAAGATTGAACAAGAGTATTTGTCCATAGAATAATGGACAAAGCAGCAAGATATGTTGTCACGTGAGATTGCGATCAAATAGTATTGGATATAATTATGATTAATTTCTTCTTTGATAAACCTCTATAGTTCAGAGGTAAATTCTGAGTATGATATTCTACAATCATGAAAGATTTCTATAATCCTTTAGAACTCTGTTCTCTTCTTCTCTCTTATTCATCTTCTTTATGAATTGAGAAGAACAACCCTTTTAGGAGGGGCGGTACTGCTACGTGACTATCTGTCTATGTGATAGAAGTCTAAGTGGAATACCATAACTTGTTTAATTGCTTGTCAAGTACTAAAGGCTGGCCCCTTCTGTACTAACTATGCAATATAACAAATGTTCAATTGATCATAGTGATCTCTCAATAAATCTTTCCACTTCTCTATATTGATCGAGATTGCGAAGATTAAAGCGATCAGGAAATGCACAGTACGAGCGAGGTTACCTCCGAATTCGTAGGGTGATAGTGATACCAATGTTACTGCAGGTATCAATAAGGATAAGACTGAGTAAGAGTATAACCCGGATAGTGAGTTGTACGAAAAGTAGCAACGTTGATGGAAAAAGGATACAGTATGGATTGTAGCACTAGAAGATGTGCTAAGGAAGGGTAGAACGACTAAGAATTGACCGGGAAGCTAAAAAGTGAACGACAGGCAAACGACTCTTTGCTTCCTACCTGATTCCGGGACGGAATCCTTTTAAGGAGGGGAGACTGTAAGAACCCCAAATTTTGGATATAATTAAAACTTTTTATTAAGTAATGATAAAATGAGGAACAATGATTCCGACAACAAGGTCACCAGCTCTAATGAATGGTGGTTTCAAAGAACAATGATTGTAATGAATGGATATTGCTTTGGACAATGATCCTGATGCATTGGTATATTGTCAGAATAGAGTAATTCGATGGTTGAGGACCTAGATAAGAATAATCTACCATCCAGGAAGGAGCTAATGGATCCTTGAAGGGAAATGAGTACGTACATAGTGTTTCCCATACGTGCATAGTGTTTCCCGTACGTGCATAGTGTTTCCCATACATGCATAGTATTTCCCGTACATGCATAGTGTTTCCCGTACGTGCATAGTGTTTCCTGTACGTGCATAGTAATTTGGTGGATGAATAGTGATTTTGTAAGTTGGAAAACTTTTCACGCCACCCTATGTACGGGACGTGATATGGATGTTTCGAAGTCATATTAGTAATACGCGGAGGAAATAAGTGAATGCAGAGACGATCGGAATTCAGAAATTCCAAATTCTTTTTCGGTATAATATTTGACCGGACAGTGGATTAAATATTATTATAATCCAAGAATTGAGATATTAACTTTGAGGATTTGATATTTTGGGATGTTATTATATTTGATTTAAGAATGAAGGTAGGAAACCACTGAGGCAGTGAAACAAGCGTTCTAGAAACCGCTAAAACGTTATAACGTGATTAATCAATAAACCGAACGAATCCTAGATTATGGATTAAGTTCGTATCGAGATTAAATATCCTACATGGTCATCACGAGGATTATATTAAGGATTGGGGAAGGTATTATGAATATCGAGAAATTTCCCGGTAAACCCTAGAGGTGAAACTACTTGGTTATTCTTCGAACGATCAGCGAAATTAAGCAATAAACAAACAAAGAAACAAGCAGAGGAAGCAAGAGTCATGCATAAGCTACTAGATAAATATCTAGCAACCAAGTGGGCTAAGTAACTAGCATGTTAAGGATTGAACTAGTAGTTAGCCAAATCAAACTCTAGTTAGCCATAAATCAATCCAAGTGCTACACATGCTTTCAAATCTCACCATTCATTCCAAAAGCACTTTAATAAAGTAAAAAGAGATGAGATATCATCCAAGGCTCATCACTTTATGAATTATTATCAAAACAACCAAGCAAACACAAAGAACTCTCCATTTTCCTTTCTTCCTTGAAAAATTCTGCCAAGGTGCTAGAAGTAAGGCTTCCAACCATCATTTGATCTTGAAATATTTATGGTGAGTACTTCATATCATAACTTAGATCCCCTAAAAATTTCAGCCTCAAATTCACTTTCTTTCATTTTCAAATAAATCATCAAAGGTGATGATGAATAGTGTTTTCAAGAACTAATCCTTGTTTTTCTTGTTTTCATGGTTGATCCTAGCTAAGTTAAGGCTATCCAAGGGAAATACCAAGCTTTTTGAGGCTAGTACATACTACAAGGAAGGTATAAGACTTGAAAACCCTAGACCTACTTTGAGTTTTAAGCATGTTCTTGATGGATCTAGCTTAGTTATGATTATGTTCATGCTATAAGCATGTTTAGTTAGTGATTTAGTGATTTGATTAACATGATGATTTTGATACTAAGATCAGTGGCTTCTGGACTTGTTGAGATGCTTATTATGTGTATAAGTTGTTTAGATGCCCGGTGTGGCTTGGGTTGTTGATTACGATTTATGGAACGTCCGATTTATAGCCGTCGTAATGCCCGATTTTTGTTAACCTTAAGAAATCGTGTTTGACAGTAGCCATAAGTCACTGTCCAGTATGATGTTCTGCCATGGCAAGATAGATTATGTTATAAGCTTCGTTTTGATATAAAGATCATGTGAAACGGACTTACGGTTTAGGAATTATGGCCGATTCACTAAAAGACGTTCGAAACCGTAAGTACGAGTTCGTTATTAAAATTGAACCCTCGTAAAATACGTAAGTCAGTGGCAAATCTTGGTAATTAAATACTAGAGGTAAAAAGGAAGGTGTGAGAGAAAACCTCATGTGAAATGGATCGTTTTCCGATTTTATAAAAATGTTCGAATCAAAGTTAATCGCAAACGAACCCCTAAAAACCCGCTTGATTATAACTTCGGTAAAACACTTAGAAAATGGGCGATAAAACTAGGAGCATAATATTGATTTGTAACGATCGACTTTAGAACTTGTATGACTTAAGTATGTCACAAGTTTAAGTACAATGACATGTCGTATTAACGAACGAATGTCGGGTCGGATCGATGATAAAAGGAATCCACCAAAAGGGGTATAACGAGATAACTCGAGAACGTGTTTCGATTTAAGTATAACTTAACTTTTATTATGTTAAGTGATTAATCCCGAATGCCTTGGCTATTTATAGATCACCAAGCTGAACCGGGACCCGCTACCACTACCCCTTACCGTACTCGACTACCAGGCAAGTTTCAATTCCCTTCTATTAGGCTGTTGTTGTGATTGAATAATATATATATATATATATGTTTTCTGTTATACATATGCCATAGCATGCATGCCTACTTTCAAGTTATATCATTATGCTTGTTCCCTGATTGTTATTGGCTTATAAATTAGATAGCTATCGTATCAATTATAAGTCGGTTATTGTAAGACCCTCAGAGAAGGGTGTATACATCTTATTCATCAAATATAGACCGGGAGTCAATATTTCTTGACATATCGAGATTACCTCGGAGGAAAATATTTAAGTAAATATTTTCCATTATTCGGGCGACGAATATTATTTGACTATTCGTTCGAGATTATTTATTTAACAATCCTTACTTCAAATAATTATTTGAACGTAACTATTCGACGAATAATATTTTTAATATTCATTCAGAGTCGAATTATTTATCGATTATTATTTCGAATATTCTTCTAAAGGTTGGACTACTAAATGAATATTATTTGGATATTCATTTAGAATATTATTCATTAAATGAATATTACTTTTGAATATTCATTTAAGATAGTAATTACCTGACGAATATTATTTTAATGTTCATCTGAAGCTTGATTTATTTATCGAGTCTTATCTCGAATATTCCTTTAAAGCTTGGATTACTAAATGAATATTACTTGATATTCATTTAGAATATTATTCATTAAATGAATATTACTTTTTCAATATTCATTTAAATTCCTAATTAATTATGAATATTATTTTGAATATTCATCCAGGGTTCTATTTAATCATCGAATATTATTTTAAATATTTTAAATATTCCTTTCAGGTCTTAATAATTAATGGATATTATTTTGAATATTCATTTGAATATTTAATTATGCAATAAATATTCTCTCGATATTTCTTCAAGGATTATTTGAGAAATACTCTGATTAAAGATATTCTTTCATATTCCTAAATATTCTGTAAAATATTTTAATTCAATAAATATTCTCTGAATATTTATTCCATACTTAGAATAACCTCGATAAGGTTTATCTTCTTCGATTATTACGGAAAATATTTCGGAGACATATTATTATTAATCTTATATCAAGAAAGGTTATCAGACATCATTCTTCTTGAGTCTATCTCCCTAAAAATAAGGGAACCTTACTTGGATAATGTTATTTATCTTGTCGACTTCCCGGTCATAAAGTATTCTCTTCACTCGCAACTCGGGTGCTATTGACTTATTAAGTCATTGTTTACCTTCTCATCTTTCGAGGGGTAAGTTGTTGGAACAAGTTGATATCCGTTACCAAGTAATAGCTTGGGAGTTATTGGTAAATTTTCCTTTCCAACTAGATACGACTACCTTGTGGAGTCTTATCAACAAGTATTATACTTGGGGAAAGGGGGACGAACGTTACATTCAGAATCATGAATTCTATTTGAACTAGGAGTCGTGTAAGAGGCCGAGTAGCGCCGGTCCATCCCCTTTGGCCCAACCGTTGGCCGGGGAGAGCTAGTAAGGCGGTATACAAGTAAAGCCGTCAGTTCTTCCTTCTACCGGTAGTAAATCTAAATTGAGCTGTACGATCTCGACTGATCATCAAGATTGGAACAGCGGGCGCGGTGAATACTCCATCATTGGTTCATCATCCAAACTTATTTATTTCCTGCAACATGATTACTGTTGGCAGAGCTGGAAAAGTGTTCATAACTGGAATTGCAACCTTTTCATGCAAGTTCCTCTTCTTAATAACAATGAGAATATCTCGCTTACTTTTGATGTAGCAGATATTTCTACAAACAAATACTTTAAGTTACCTTGTAACTTCATCGTTCATATTATACAAGCATCATTTCCGTAAATGCATGGCATATGGTTTGAAAGATACTTTTGAACTGTTATACATTATCGTTCAGTTATATATTATTGTTGGTGGGCTATTGCTCACCCTTGCTTTATTATTATATCACAACAACAGCTAGACCAGATGACTCGCACAAGGCGCACTCGACGCAGGCGAGGACGATGAGACTACCAGAGCTGAAGAAGAAGCTATTGGTAGGATATATTTATTCTTTCAGTACCAAGAATATGGTCTAGTATGACTTATGTAAATGGATGGCAAAGAGTATGTATTTATATTGAAATTCTTTTGGTTTGTAAGAACTCATAATGTGATTAATAAAAAAATTTGATTGTTACTCTGATTTCATCTCTGGGACTATAACGGGTGTGTTTTATATTGTTGTGTTGGGTCATAGAGACGTAATTTATTTTATGTTAAGGAAAGTTCAATTGTTGTGGATAGAATTGGAAACCGTAACCACCGGATCCCGGACCCCGGATCTGGGGGTGTTACAAGGTAGATATCACAAGCTACAGAGGTATGATAGGCTCATTACTTTACCTCACTGCAAGTAGACCTGATATTATGCATGCTACATGCTTGTGTGCAAGGTTCCAAGCGGATCCTAGAGATGTGCATCTCATTGCTGTAAAACGAATCTTGAGATATCTTAAGGGTACTCCTAATTTGGGAATTTGGTACCCTAAAGATTCTAGTTTTAATCTTGTTGGATATAAAGATTCAGATTATGCAGGAAGTGTTGTAGATAGAAAAAGCACCTCTGGGAGTTGTCAATTCCTAGGTGGCAGGTTGGTTTCTTGGTACAGTAAGAAACAGCAAACAGTTTCCAACTCTACAGCCGAAGCTGAATACATAGCTGCTGGAAGCTGTTGCGCTCAGATCTTGTGGATCAGAAATCAGCTACGGGATTATGGATTTGTACTTGACAAGATTCCTATCTTGTGTGACAATACAAGTGCCATAGCAATCTCCAACAATCCTATGCAGCACACAAGAACAAAGCACATTGACATCAGGTATCATTTTATTCGAGAGCATGTCATGAATGGTACCGTGGAGTTACATTTTGTTCCCACGGAAGAACAAACAGCAGATATTTTTACTAAGTCTCTTGACGAATTCACATTCACCAGAATTGTTGGTGAATTGGGTATGTTAAATAGTCCTAGTAATTAATTTGGTTAATATCTGAGGTCTGTTCTTTAATAATTTAACAAGTGATTATTTTGTGAATATTTGTTGTTTAAAATCACTTGTGTAATTATTTTATCATTAATTAATTCCACTTGCTTATTTTCGAACACTTGTCAATCATGTTAATATTTTATTTGGTCAATTATGAAATTAGAAATAATATAATTATGTGAATATTTTAATTTTATTTGTTTTGTAGTGTTTGTCCTTTTGTTATTATTGTTTGATTTCGTAAAAGGGCTAACCTATGTTGATTTTTGTGTTGTAAATAAATAATTTATTGTAAATTATTATTTTATTAAGATTTCGAAGTTCTGTAAATTACTGAGTATATAACTTGTACATAGCTTGCTTAATTTAATCTGGTGTAAATCTGTTAATGTATTTTTCAGTAATAATATAGATTATTAGCAATAATTGTTATATCTGTAAATAGTTGTTAATTCTATAAATAGTTTAGAATCTTAGAAATAGTATAGAATTTCTTATTAATAATACAGTGTCCGGTCATAGTATAAGTGTCTATAAATAATATAGAATTATTGTTAGTAATAATATAACGATCTGTAATAATAGAGTTAATCTTAGAAATAATATAGTGTGTCGGTAATAATATAGGTGACTAGAAATAGTATAAAAATAGACTTAGAAATAATATAAATTGCGGCAATAGTATAGGGCTGCCGGTGATAGTATACACAGTAGAGTATATATAGTCTATACTATCTCTAGTCATACTATCTCTAATCTATACTATCTCTCGTGTTTAGTCACAGAGAACTCGATATTGATACACACGATATACACACATCGGAGTGTCGAATTGCTGCCGGATTTTCGACTCGAAATCTCAACCAAATCACAAACTAAGAACATCCATTGATTTCTTGCATCAAAAACTCTGTTTTAACCGTTCAAAATCACGATTTGGTCAAGTTCTTGGTGACTTTGTTTTTCGAAAATTGAAAATTTCGATCTGTTTTTCCAAGAGATTGGGTTCGATTTTCAGAAAACTAAAAATACCTGGTTGTTTGTGATTGTATCAATATCATATCCTGAGATTTTGAGAATTTTTCAAGAACTTTGTTATTTTTCGAATTTTTAATTTATTATTAATTCGAATTAATTAAGTTTAATTGAATTTTGTGCTAAAAATTAAAAATTTCAAAAGCTTAAAATCTGTATTAAAATGGCTGTTGAATTCGAACTAGTTAAGCACAACATGGTTGGTTTTTATGATCCGGAGGAATGTATGGTTGACAGATTCAAGCCCTGGATTCGTTTCTTGAATGAACAACCAATCGTCAGTAGTGCTTTATCTCTTGACGCTCCAATGAAATTGGAACCTCTACGACTGATGCGTTCTACAGCTATTATATCTGCAGCAACCAATGCCTTTACGTTCAAGGTTGGGAACTCACAGTTCAGAGTCAATGAATCAGTACTCAAGACAGTGTTGAATCTTCCTACTGCTGATTTTGTTGATAATCCGTCCAACACTGAATTGACTCAGTTTTTCACTGATATTAATTATCAGGGACAGTTGAAATTGAGCAACTTGCCGAAAAATGGTTTGGTAGCTGAATGGTACTTGTTGTTTGATACTTTAATTCGAGTGTTTGCTAACTGTGCTAACACTTCTTTTTCAAATATTCCTTCTCTGATTCAGTATATTGGTTATTCGGTTGTTCACAATCGAAGAATTGATATAGGTAAAATTCTTTGGAAGAACATGTTTAGAAGAATAGTAAATGCTAAAAAGAATTTTAGACAAGGTGAAAAGGTGTTAATCTATTATCCTAGATTTTTCACTCTTATTTTTAATCACTTGGTTTCTGAGGAGTTACAGAATACATTTGTTGATGAGGAAGCTCAAGATTCAAAGTCTTTCATAAGAAATTTCATACAAGAGCTGTCTCACAACAGAATGACTACAACAACGTACCAGTGCTTGTTACTCAGTACATGTCCACATTCATACATCTTCCAATTATTCCTGGACCTGTACTTGAGCAACCAGAACCAATCATAGAACAACAAGCACTTGCTATTGTGCATCCAGAACAAAATGCACCTGCTCTTGAACAAGCTGAGCCGGAATTTCAATCACAAGAGGCTCATGTCACTTCATCTGCTGACCAGGTATTACATTCTGATCCCTTAACTACTTCTATCCCTCAATCTTCTTCTGGAACCCAAGTGGTTGTTAGGACTGACCAAGGGATTGTAGAACCACAATCTCTATCCCAGGTCAAAGAGCCAAACACAAGGTCAAAAACAGATAAAGTTTATCAAGTCAGAAAGAAGAAATCACAGCTTAAAAGAACTGAAAGAAGTAGTGAAGAAGTGAGTGAACCCACAGCTCTGCCTCTACTAAAGAAGAGTAGAAATGAACCCGAGGCAACTGTAAGCTCATCCATACCCTCCCAAAAGGATATGGACTTTGAAATGGCAAATGAACAGCTTCTGGAACCATTCTCTCAACAGGATGAGTCCATTGAATTTCGCCAGTCGGCCATGGCATCTTGTAATGTGTCAAGCACAACCCCACTGTTATTACTAACAATGGGAGAACATGTAGAACTGGATGAAAATAGGGACACATTGAGAGGAGAGCACTTAGGAACTGAAACAGTGCCTACCATAGTCACGGTAGAGGAGCCTTCACAGGCTAATGAGGGAAATCTTGACTCTCCGCCAAAATTAATAGAGTCATCATCTCCCCTCCCAGGAGGAACATTCCTGGCTCCCTCAAGGGATTTTCCACTCGCAGTTTCAACTGGAGAAAGTGGAAGGCAACTCAGTCTTTCTGTCATTGAAGCAATTCAGACTTCAATTCCAACTGACATGACAGAAATGACTGTGGATAGGGATTTGCGAACTCCCATTGCACCACCACTGACCTTCCAAGAGGAGGCTAGGGTGAATTTACCTGCAGGTACACTTTCTAGAGCAGTTAAGGAAATAGTGAGGAGTGATGTGAGGATCACCACTAAATTGAGTGAAACACATGCACGTCAGATGAGTGAAACTCAGAGTGATAATCAGGTGAGTGCACACACTGACACATACACTCGTTCATTGGAAGAAAAGATTAAAGCTCTAGAAAAGGAACTTGAGGCAACTAAAGCTGAAGCAAATTTACTTCGAGCACAAGTGGATGGACCGTCTTCTTCATCTACCTCTGTCAACAGTCAGCTTATGGGAGTGAAACATGACATTCAAATAATGAAGACTGCATTTAACACCAAGATCAATACTCTTGAACTCTCTCAACAACAGATAATCTCTGACTCCTCGGATATAACAGTTACTCAAGACAGAATTATTACGGCTCTTTCAAATAAGGTTGAAGACATTCAAACAGAAGTACATTAAAATCAGTTATCTACTGAAAGTCGTCTTAATCGGATTGAAAGCCAAAGTGCACATCAAAGTCAAGGGCTAAAACACTTATATAACATGATTAGCCGCACTATCATTCCCACAACAGAAAAAGTAGAATTCTTTCAAGGAAAAGGTGGAGATGGTGATGAGCAAGACCCTGAAGATGGTGCATTTGATAAATCTGTAGAGGATTCCTCAACTAAGGGGGAGAAGTCAACAGGGGGAGCTGGTACTAAAGGGGGAGACAAAGACAAATCAAGAGGGGGAGAATTTGATAAAGGTGACAAGGGAAAGAAAGCTCAATCAGCACCGAAGGATGACACTGTAGAAGGTTATTACTACTCAGGTGAACCTGATAACCTTGATGTTTTTGCTGATTTAGACTTTTCAGATAAAGGTGAAGCATTTGGGGAACCAGATCTCAATTTCTGGGATGAGGATGAAGAAGTTGTAGTTCCTGATCCTGCTGAACTCCAAAGAATGAATTTTGAAGCCAATCAAGAACTTGAACAAAATGAAGCTAATCTGACAATGAGAGAAGAAAGACTCAGAAAAACAATGGAACAGATGGCTCATAATGAAAGGCTTCAAAAGGCTGAACAGGAAGCACTTCAACAGCAACATTCTCAAAAGCTTCAAGCAAGAAGGATGTACATTAAGTACAAGAGTGGTGATAAGTGGGAGCGTGCTCAAAGAATCATAGATTCACCACAAACTTCTGGATGTGATGATCGTCGGTTAGGTGATATGTTTCAAAGGTTTAAAGATAAGAACCCTTTCCAAGACGATTATCTAAGAGCTTTGAAGTCTGAAATTTTAAGCATAACTTGTGCAAGTGATCAGATGGAAGAGTTACTAATCTTTGTTCATTGTCATAAGCTTGGAACTCAAAAGGTATCTCTTCAGTTCTTCTATGATAGATCACTTTCAGAACTTTGGGTAATGAGACCAAAAGTCAGAACTTCTTATGAACTTGGTGTACTACTTCATGAAAAATTCCTAGATTTCGCTGAAAAAGCAGGTCCTGAAGTAATTAGTAATCCTCCTCAAGTTAAAGTTCTTATAGGAGATGTCATTCACACTGTTAATCTTCAGACCAAGGAACTCCGTGAACATCATGCCAGACACTTGGTGTATGTTGAATATGCTCTACGAAATCATGGTTTTGCAACTATATTGAAAAGTGAAGCTGTAGATCATATTAAGTCTTATGCTCAAGACAACATGAAGAAGTACAAGTTTTATCAAGGTGAGTTAAGAAAGAAGCTGGGAATACCTCTTGAAAAACCACTAGTTGGAACACCTCTAGTTCATCCAGTGTCATCATCTAGAAGAGAATTAATTACTGATGCAGAATTGCACAAGATGCTTCCAGACTTGGATGAACCTGAAGAAGGAGAGATAAGGAGAGAAAACAGCCCGAAGTGAAGAATCGCTCTACATGTTATATCTTTAGAGCTTAGATAGAACAAGATAGGTTAATGTGAAATATGATCAGTCTAGAGGATCATCTATCTTGTATTTATCTTTTATGTTTGAATCTGGAAATGTTAAATATAAACCAGAACCATTTTCATTATTTACTTTGCAATTACAGTTTTACCTTTTACTAGTTTAAGTTGAGTTAGTTGAGTTATCCTCTAGGAATTTGCTTGTTAATTTTTAACAAACAAATAGGGGGAGATTGAAAGGCATATGACACAGCCTATTTGTAGTTCGAGGATTCGACTCAACTTAAATTAGATTGTAATAAGTAATTAATGCTCACTGTCTCAGGAATCTCACAAAGTACTATATGCCAGAAGAAAGAAGAAAGTCAATCTATAGTTTTGATGTTTTACACTGGAAGAAGAGTCAGTTTACTGATCATGCCCCAGTTCAGCATTGAAGAAATTGGGTTCGTTTAAAGTGACAGAGATTACCGTGGAGACAGCATCAGTACAGGAGTTATTAAAGAGTGCTAAGAAAGTATGTGGATCACAACTGAGAGTCAAATTGAAGAACAGATATTGGAGTTAGTCGTTCATGAACCAGACAGTACATCGAACGTCAACAATTATCCAGTGGAAGTTTCTCAAAGTTTACAGTAATTCACAAGGAGTAAGTCAATTATTAATTAACTATATTATTAATTTAATTAAACAAATTAATTCAATTCGAATTAATTTATTTAATTAATTAATTAAGTTAATTAATCTCTGATTTATTCAATCAGTAATAATATATGGATTATACTATTTCGGAGAATTTTGGTTATACTATTTCTGAATTTCAGTTGAACTATTTCTGGAAATTCAGTTATACTATTTCTGAAATAAGTGGTATACTATTTCTGGAATAATATAGATACTATTACTGCATTAGTAATAGTATACTATACTATCCCCGAATTTATACTATTCCCGAAGTTATATTATTTCTGGAATTAATAGTATATTATTTCTGAAGTATTATAGATATTATTACTGATCAAGTAATAATATACTATACTATTACCGAAATATTTAAACTATACTATTTCTACCAGTTATATTATGACCGAAATATTTATACTATTACCGAAGTTTTAAGTAAACTATTTCTAGGTAAATGTATATTATTTCTAAGTAAATCCATACTATTTTAAGGGAATGAGTTCTACTATCCCTAGGCTGCTATACTATCACCGTGCCAATTATACTATCAGCGTGACATCTATACTATCACCGTGTCAATGTGTAGCAGTTGAACAGAAGCAATTGTTTTGTTTTTGTATAAAAACAAACACATGGACAGAAGCTTCAAAAGGAAAAAACAAGAAGAAAAAAAGAGAACCAAGAACATAAAACACTCTCATCTTCTACACACAAGTGCTCAAGCTTTAATTCACACAATAAATTCAGTTCAAGCCTATTGTAATATCTGATCCGCTGGAACTTGTTTATTGATTACTCTTGTACTACTAGCGAATTAAGTTTCCTAGTTCATATCTTGATATCTTGATTTTAATTAGCAAAATTAGAAAAGTTCATGTCGAATTTTCTAATTAGTTATTAATCTCTTGATATTAATTTGTAACACCCGTCAAGTTAATATATTGATATATTCAACTTGAATTCTGTGTTATATTATTCCGTACAAAATTTGTTTAAGATAAATTTTATTCAAAAAAACAAATTTCGAGAAAATGACATAGATTGTATTCAACCCCCCTTTCTACAATCTTATTGGACCTAACAAGTTAATATACAGTTATATTCAACTTGAAATCCGTGTCAATTTATTCCGCACAAAATATTCGTTTAAGTGAAAATTATTTAACGAATAAATTTTGAGAAATTGATATAGATTGTATTCAACCCCCCCCCCCCTTCTACAATCATAGTGGACTAAACATTTGGGATTTAGGGTTGCAACCCTAAATCCCAAACCCTGATTTATCCTGATTTTTAAACGCGTTAGCGTTTAAAAATCAGGCCGCCGGATTCAATTTTTTAATTAAAATTTTTAAATTTAAAAAATTCAATTTTAATTAAATTTAAGGGTTCAACAATTAACTTTTGGGGTTCAACATTTCCATTTTGGATTTTAGAAATATTTAGAACGACGAATAAACCGTATACGAACTTAGGGTTTAGGGTTTGCCCTAGACCCTAAACCCTAATTTATCCTTATTTTTAAATGATACAGGCCGTCGGATTCAATTTTTTAATTAAAATTTTTAAATTTAAAAAATACAATTTTAATTAAATTTAGGGGTTTAACAATTAACTTTTGGGGTTTAACGTTTCCATTTTGGGTTTTAGAAATATTCGGAATGATGAATAAACGGTATATATTTAGGAGAAAAAAGCAAAATAAAAAACGCCACATGAAGTGGCGTTTTCCCACAAAACACCATTTCATGTGGCGTGCTGAACTATAACCAAACTTAGAATAGCGTTAACAGTACTGCAAAACTAAGTTTCAATTAGCGTTTTGAATTTAAAAAAAAAAAGTGAAAACGCTACACGATGTAGCGTTTTTAGTAAAAAAAATAAAACGCTAAACGATACTCTTAGAATGATATTTGGGGCCAACCTTTCAAATTGTGATATTTGGGACCATTTAATTTAAAATTATGATATATGGAAACAACGCCTGAAAGAAGTCGTGGAAATTATGACAAAACATACTGCGAGGCTATTTCATCAATTAATAATCGCTAAATTAATATTGTTAATTTATAGATGTTTAATTGTATTTGGGAACAGATATATAAACTCATATAAAAATGTCTAAGTTTAGAAACTAAATAAACAACAAAATAGTTTATATTATTGATATCAAATTTTGTACACTTTTTTTTTTTTGTGGTTCAGTTGGGACAAAGTTTCATCGTGTCCTTTTTGATTTATCATTTTTCCAAATATAAGGACCGATGAAGGTAAACAGATAAATAATAGATCAATGAGAACTTTAGCTTTTAGTTTCCCTTTATTGTTTTCTTGTATGTTGCATTACTTTTAAATTTCCTCTGTTAGAGTTGTTTTTAAGAGCCTGAAAATGGAAGATTTTACAGTGGTCATTTCACATTTGGTCAGCTCTGATACTTAGATGAACATGCATCTCCATGTGAGTATATGTGAGCATGCAGTAGTTATAGTTGGCCTTGAATAAGTGAAATGAAGCAATTCTGTAGACAAGCCTTGACAGTGGGACAAAGGTTGCCTTTGTTGGGGGATGTATCAATTTACCTCGTTAATTGCCCTTTGTAACCCTTAACTTTGGATGAAACATAGTTTAATACTCATATTTTGTTTCGTAACAGTTTGGTTCCTATATTTTAATTTCTCTTTCAGTTTGTAATCCCTGAGCGTAATTCCGTCAAAATACTTCCGTTAACGTTAAATGTAAGGGGTGTTTTAGTCATTTTATTAATAAATATATTCATTTTACATAAAATATATTAACTGAATTTAATTAAAAATATTATAATTTAATTTTATATTAATAATATGATCTTTTTTATTTAACATTATTGTTGCATTTAATTGAATAATGCAATGATGTAATTGTAAACTATTTTTTTAAAAATAATTGAATAATTATCATTGAATAATTATTCACGATAATTATAAGTTTCTAAAAAAAATTAATTTACAATTACATCTCGCATTACTTAATTATATAAAACTGTGCAACAATGATCTTAAATAGAAAAGATCATATTTATTAATATAAAATTAAATTATAATATTTTTATTTAAAATTAGTTGATATACTTTATTTAAAATGAATATATTTATTAATAAAATGACTAAAACATCCCTTACATTTAATCTTAACGGAAGTATTTTGGCAGAATTACGCTCAGGGGTTGCAAACTGAAAAAGAAATTGAAGTATAGGAACCAAACTGCCACGAAACAAAGTATGAGTACTAAACTATGTTTCGTCCAAAATTAAGGGTTACAAAGTACAATGAACTCTAAATTCTAATATTAGCCTGGAAACGGGATTACTAAATATAGCGACTGGTCGACTACAACTTCATAGTTCAAATGGGCCTCGACTCTGCCCACACATTGTTCAATTTGTCAAGTTCCGTGTGCCAAATGAAAACAAAACCACAAATCTATGGAGGTGTTTGGGGGAACTTTTTTTCGGAATAAGTCAACTTATTTTAAGAAAAAGTTAGAGATTCCTAACATTCCAACTTATTTTCCAACTTATTTTTGTAACTTATTGAATCTCAAACATACATTAAATACTTGTATAAAAGAAATTTATCAAAATATAAAATTTTTATCCAAAAATAAATCCATAAATCTGTAAGTTAAGCTAAGCCAAACAGGCCCTATGACTGGCAAAACAAAAAAAGCTCATTTCACGTTTTAACTCTGCTAATGCGATTTTGATACTAGGGAAGTTTTTAAAACCCGTGAAAATATGCCACTACATTTTCTTTTTTGCATACTCTGTAAAGCAAGTTCTCCACTTGACAAGCTATTGACCATAGAAGAGACGGTCAACAGATACAATTCTATGAACGATAAAAGCAGCTTGATGTGGGAATAGGATCTGTCATGACATTTCAACTATAGCAATAAAGGTTTACCATAATATCATCCAAAAAACCGTGCACCACTGTAACCATATTACAATCAATAGTGAAATACAACAGTCAAACTCAAGTTCACAAAGCAGCGATATGATATCTGCATGTCAAAGCATAAAATTGTTTTAAAACCTAAAGTACTTGGCGAAAATGGGCTCTGCCAATATAAGTGCCTAGGTCCAACATCAGAGCAAGAGAACTATGCTAGAGACATGGAGCATTCAGTTAGTGAGCAGATACTCATTTGCTTGAAGGTGCTTCTGCTTTCTCCTCTGATATCCCTGTTTTAGTTTCCTCACCAGCCTTTTCAGTGTTGCCACCTTCAGGTTTTGTTGCCTCTTGAACTGCAAGGAAAAAGAGATCACAGTTAATTCAACCCCATAGTCACCTCAAGGAAGACATATACATCTCCTTCAAATTATAAAGTACTTTACAACTTCCTCTTTCCAAAAACATCCCATACTTATTGCCCAAGGACAGAAACATATTTGGTATTGACCAATTCCAGAATTATTGTACACTCCCACTGTCACATTACATAACAAGTAGAACAGTAATGTGCAGAGTAGAAATGCCATTTTGATCATTACCTTCATCATCACTGTCGTCAAAGTCATCACCAAAGTCACCCATGTTAGGCATTCCCCCCATGCCAGGCATCCCGCCCATGCCACCCATGCCGCCCATGCCAGCCAATGCTTCCATTCCAGGCATGCCTCCCATTCCTCCCATGCCTCCCATGCCTCCCATACCACCCATGCCTGCCAATGCTTCCATTCCAGGCATGCCTCCCATACCTCCCATTCCACCCATGCCCTAAAAAAAATAAAGCAAGTACTCTTTAACACCAATAGGCATCAACTCATCAAGCTAAGTAACAATGACTGGCTATAAAAACTAAAAGAGCCTTACCGAGAAATCCATTCCATCCATGCCCGCATCAGCAGGAGCTGTAACACATCAACAAATCAAAGACCATTATTACATTAGCCAAGTTCAAGTAAGTTGTATGAAATGAAGATCCAGAAGCTAAATATAAAAAAAGAAGCTATATGAAGTACCAGGATCATCATCTTCATCAACCCATTTGTCCCAGTCTACTTTAACATAGTGTGGCGTTTTAGCATCTCCCTTCAATAGTTTATTCCACCATTTGCTCTCTGCTTTCTCCAAAATACAGAAGATGCTTCGTGGGCCAATGTTTATTTTGCTTTCCTGTAAATAAATAAACCAAGTACAAATAAGAATAGTAATAAATCAGTTCAGCTGGGATGTCAAGTGCAATGTGCCAGAAATCCAAAAGAGAAATTAAAAAATCAACTGTAGAGTCACATCACTCTAATACAAATCCCACCAGACTAATTACTTTAATACGTATTCCCAAATGTACGTCGATCTGGACAAATCCCAGTAATAACCCAGTGAAACAACACAACACGAGAGCAGGGACAAATATTATGAAAAAATAGAGCAGCACACAACATGAACAGGGATTTCACAGATAATATTCAAATATACATAACAAGTACAAGGTTAAAGTACTATGAAAACAAGAAGCATACCTCTACGTTAATCTTATCGAGCAGCTCAAGAATCAGTTCATAGTGATTATCTGCACCAGCAGTAGCAGAAAATTTGAAAACACCTTCAGGCTCAACATTAACTTTGGAATCTTTTGTGTCTGCTAAAAGCACAGTTAGGAAAATCTTGTCCTCCCTTTGGGCCCACTTAACCTCAGGATGGCGACTACAAAATCGACATTATATTAGCATGGCAAATCATGAATGCATATAACAATTTAAACAACCAAGTCATAATCTTATGAACCATTTCTGACAACCAACACAGAGCAAATCTAAGATAATCTTTAAATAGAAGCCAGGACCTTACACTAGATATAATTATCAAAACATAGATACAGCTATCAAAACCCTGGGACACTGTAACCATCTTCTGCAGTAAGTCCTTACTCAAACAATTGCAACAGATTTACCGTTAAACTTGAACACCCAACACATCATTTGTGAATTAATTTCTATCCACAAACATATAAGTCTCAATTCATACAAGCATAACATAAATATAATACACTAACAATACAGACATGCCTCAGCCTCAGGTATACCTGAGGCTGAAAGCTTCTCCAAACAGTCGACAAGAAGGTATTATTGTAAATACAGGTGGGTTCAATATTACAAAAATATGAATCTGTTTTACAGAAAATTTGTTATAACTTAATAACTTGTATCATCAGATAAGTTGAGGTCACACTCGGAAACATGTATCTCTGTATAAATACAAGATATACACGACCAACACTAATAATGGCATGACCATGTGTAAATTCCATTCCTACCCACATATCATACAAGTCCCAGTTTGATTTAACTTAAAAATACTACACACACAGACACACACTAGTTGTAATATTCATCAATAACACCAAACCCAGCATCTGTAAGCTCCATTTCACCCACACATCTCAACATATACTTACTACAGTAACCATTAACAAGAATACACATAAACATAAATATAAACATAAACATACACATATGTGATTTGAAATATTGACCAAGAACACCCAACACCTCAATAGCAAGACCCACAAATCCAACGAAGTATCAACATAAATAAACACACACAAACGAACCCACAACACAAACACACATACACATGATTCACAACAACATAAGACCAACAATAAAAGTAAACAAACACATGGGGTTTACAACTAAAAGCATAGATCGTGAAACAGATGAACTGAAAGTGAAAATAATGGAATGAAAACAAAAGGGGGTTACCTCATGTTGTTGAATTAGGGTTTGAGGAGTGAAGAAATGAAAACCCTAGAAGAGAGAGAGAGAAGCAAAGGGGGGTTGGGTTGTGTGTGTTTTAAGACTAAACAAAAAGACAGGCTTAGTGTGTTTTATTTCTCTCTTTCTTTTCTTCTGTCGACGGTCTTTCAATCAAGAAAGAGGTCAATAATTAACGGTCCAGATTAGGGGGTTAGGTTAGATGCCTAGAATGTACTACTCTTCCTCCTTTTGGGTTGGGCCTTCACTTTTGTCATGAGGGTTTACAAAATCCAAGCCCAAAAATTATTTATCTACTACTGCCGACTAAATTGAAATATAAACATGATTTTGAGGAAAAAAATATGTGTCTGTATTTAATATTCTTTTCTTCCAAAAGAGTAGAAATAAAATAAGCTCGTTTATTGTTTATCAACCTGATTGCATTGTCTGTTGAGGGTTTGTCCTGGCTAGACTTGTTTTAATTTAATGGAATGAATTTGCATTTTGTCAAAAAAAAAAAAATACCGTTTTTCCACAAAATCTATTATATCCATCCATCCATCCATCCATCCATCCATTATATCCATTATACTTATCATAGTCGAACAAGGATTTTCTTCCCATTTAGTAAAAGACAACCATGTCCTTCCCATTTGGTAAAAGACAATCATGTCCTTAAAATTTTGTTTCAAATGTCAGTGATGCCCACCCATTGAATTCTCTAATGCTGACCTCCCGCCTGCCTCCCGTTACACCACACTGGTGGAAAAGCATCGACCAAACCTTTATTTGTCAGCTCTTCTACTTTTCGCTGTGTATGTGCAGGTCGGTAGGTATGCATGTATAGTTTGTCGTTGTTATCTATGTTCATCAAGTTTTACAATTAATATTTTTGGGCCTTATTACTTGTTTTAACTTTTATCAGCAGCATCAACAAAAAGGCTTCAAGGTCCAATTTACATACACCATAAATCAGGACGCACCAGAATCTTCACTGTCCCTTTTCTGCGTATCGCAAACAATAAGCCCAGCAAAGTATGTGCAATTATGCAAGTCATAGAGACAGTGATTTCTTAATTACTGTCTGTGGGTTAGAAATATTTGGTTTGTTATGAAGGCTCAGCTTCTAGCAAAACTTGCAGGATGCAAGTCTGTTAGCGGTTTTAAAATTGCTCATTACAAAACCTGACACTAAATTCATGATTATAGAAAACCAGATCATAGTTACATATCGAGCTATCCGTAATAGCATTACTGTATTACACACACATGACACAATCAATTCCGGCTTCACAGAAAATGTTAATGCCTGGTTCTGAAACTATCTTCTCATGCAGATAGCTATTTGCTATTTTTCTTCTTGTGCATGCCCTTGATTTAATACATTATTGGTCTTTATATTCTTTTCTGGTGATATTTGCTTTGTCTTGGATGGATTACAGGGTTTGCTGGTTAGCAGAATGGCAGAATGGTTTATAAAAGGAATGCCCTAGCTCATAAATAACATAATAGGCATCTGAACAAATTAGTGCTGCTGTTTTCCCAGGTAAGGCCTTCAGGCAACTGTTATTTCTTTTCTTGATTACTAGCTGCACACATTTAACTACAATGTCTATTAACATGATTGAGTCAGGTCTACTGCCTTGGTAATTGCTATAAAAACACCATATCTCCACATTTCATCTTGGACACAACTTCCTCATCTTGTGGTTTTCTTGCGTCTGTTGCCTATATATATAACACTTGAGCTTGATGATTAGATTACTTGAGCTAGAATCTTGACAAGATAGATTAATGATGCAATTCAGAGCAACCACTAGATGTTTTGTTCGAGTGCTGAAGAGATAAATTAACTTGACTTTTATAGTTTCTTATATGAATACAGATCCAATCTCGATCTGTTTCACTTCCATCGTGCAGAGCCTTACCGAGTTACCGCCCGTACAAGCCACCACATATCATCTTGTTTTCTTACCACTGCAATTCTTACCAGGTTCTTCACAATTATCTCAATTATAGCCTCGACAATAAATGAAACATTTGAAATTTTATATGATAACCCCTGATAGCATATAATCGTTAATTTTCAAAACTAAGATTAAGATCATCTTCAATTGATAGATGCTCTGGTTAGGGAAACCAATGTGAGAACCACTGCAATTCTTACCAGGTTCTTCACAATTATCTCAATTATAGCCTCGGCAATAAATGAAACATTTGAAATTTTATATGATAACCCCTGATAGCATATAATCGTTAATTTTCAAAACTAAGATTAAGATCATCTTCAATTGATAGATGCTCTGGTTAGGGAAACCAATATGAGAACTCTCACACACTTAGAGGTCAAATACGCATCACCACAGTGTAGGTTCTTTAGATCTTAAATGCCATCAATTTTTCTTAGACCTCGGGAGGAATAATTTCGGAAGTCTATAAACTACATATCTACTGTTGATCTTACTCATGAACCTGAAAACACAAGGAATCAACTAATCTCCACAAACTCCATAGAAGTATAAGTGCTATAAAATAAAAATAAAAATAGGGTGCCTTTTTAATTTTATCAAACTCAGCGTTTAAAACTTGGTAAACTGTGAATCGGTAACGCCATCCCTATGCAGGAGGACATAATTAAGCCCCAACAGAGAGATGGACAGGTAGTGTATGTGTGAGATCTGCGATACCTGGGGAGTCTGGAGATGATGACCTGAGATGGGTTGCGGCCATTGGTTATTTCAAACTCGTTGAGCGGTTCCCTGGAAAACATTATAGCGGTAAAGTTTGTCATTGCTATTTTATGGCAGTGCCACCTTGATAGATTTAGTACAGGGTGACCGTAATTGTTGTTCTCCTTTGATTTTATAGATTATGGCTCCACATGCATTGCTAACAATCATTAGAAAAGAGCAGTCCCAAGTGCATACCGTAAGTCTGTATCTTGCTTCCATATTAATAGTGAACATATTGGGATTGTTTTTGCCCAACAAACGTGATAATAGCTTATAGAAGTCGTTCGTTCATATTACAAAACACCATGCACCATATATTGGCATCATACTTCATAGGTCTCATTCTTGCTTTGTTGGAGTCGTTCATTCATGGTCAAAAATTAAGTTCACCACAGGCCTCGTTCTCGTTCTTGCTCTGTTACAAAAGTTCCTTCGTGTCCCAAAATACAATTCAATATTGATATCATTCTAGCACTGCTGAAGTCATTCTTCAATGTTCTAAGTACAATTAACCATAGATTGACATCATACTTGGTAGGCCTCATTCTTGCTTCTTGTTCCCGACCATATTATCATCGTTATGATGCCACCTTGAAAGAAGGAAAAGAATAAATTATTTCATCAATAATAAAAAAGTTTATACATACTTTTAAACAGGAACCTAAATTTTAAAAAGAATCATCAAAGACATGGGATATTAGGAGTCTAGGAGGTCAGGATTCGCAACTGATGCAAGGACATGGTGTAGTCGTAATTTATATTGGTAAAATGTAATACAAAGCATCAAAAGTGTTAATTCGGTAATGTTCTTTGAAATAAAATTTGCTCATTATAAACTCGATGTTCTCATACTTTTATTCAAAAATTAATATACATAACTGAGATTGATGGTTAACTCCATTCATGCATATATATATATATATATATAATTGCAACTGATTCAGAATGCTTTACCAATTTCCTCGCAATTACCTCGCAATTTCATGAATATATAAAAAACTTGCATAAGTTATTAATGATTAGGATCTTACAAAAAAACTGTCCTCCAGCATCTAGGTAGTCCTCACATCCACTAGATGGACATGAATAACGATCCACTATCCAAAAGCAGTTTGAGGCCCAAAAAAGCTTGGAATCCCACTATGGTCACCACCATATCTGCAATTCACAAGACTTTTTGTAAACATAAGTAGCAAAGAAAAATAATTAATTAAAAAACTGTTGAAGTCAGTAATCAGTGATTCACATGGTAATGATGTGGATATTATTGTATTAATAAAAATAGCATGATAACCAGTGCAAGACATGTTCACATTTGTATAACTATTAGATTTTACAAATTTTCATTTAGCTTACAAATGTGTCAGAACCTAACTTGTCTGTTCTTCAAAAATTTAGAAGACCATTTCAAGTTGTTAATGTTTAAATAATTTTTTGAAAAGCATAAAATGAATATATAGTGTTACACATTTGATAAGTTTAATATTCAACTAAGATATTCATATAGCGCACACAATAAGTCCATTCAGTTGTATACCAGATCAGAGTTCAAATTATAGTCATGATATGTCAAATATTTCAGTAAAAATAGCAAAACATATGACATTCATGAAAAAGAAGTTCAGACTTGCACAACTTGACATTCTGGTTTTTATTCTATCTTCAATCTATGTTCATCAAGTTGCTCAGTTAACATTTTTGGGTCTTATTCCTTGTTTTAATTTTTGTTAGAAAGCCTAAAACCTCAGACAAAAAACTGGGTTATGTCTTCCTACAGGGCTAAAAAAAGAAACGGTGGATACATAAAAACAGGGCACCTAGCATGACACCGCCTAGAAGGGGAAGAGGCCTGCCGCGCCTCGCAGCCCCCAGGTTTGTGATAGCACACACACGTGCCCAACAAGCCCACGTGCCTCCCCCGCATCGGTTGTTCCTGCGAGATCTCCTACCGGAACAACCAACGTAGGCCCGAGCACAGGTATGACGTAGCATCCATAAAAAAATACCTCAAATATTGTGTGCAAAAAAAAAACTAACGTATTCCACCAGTGTAAATTCTGCACACAACCATGCTACAAGGCATCCTTCCTGCTATTTGACTAAGCCATTTCTTGATGCTGCTTGCTACAGGTATCGTTGTTCATGCTCAAAGTTCTTCAAGCAAAAGTCCCAACCAGTCAGGAGGTACAATATTAGTATATTTATGTTATATGAGCCATGAGATTTTTTGGTTTGGCACATGTAAAGTGCCACATGTTTTATATCCACTCAATGACAATTTTGTTATTGTGTAATACCAAGCACAGAAACGCCACTAGCGCGTAGAAACATTGGCAACAGTCAAAATAGGGCACCTGGTATGGCACCGCCTGGGGGGCAAAGAGGCCGGCCACGCCTCGCAGCCCCCAGCTTTGTGACAGCGCACACATAGAACTAGCCCCACATGCCCCCACCCAGCATCAGCTACATCTGCCGCATCTTCTACTGCAACAACTAACGTATCCCCAAACGCAGGTATGACGCAGCACCCATAAAAAAATCCCTCGTATTGCGCGTAAACAAAAATAAAACTTGCGTATTAATCCACCAGTGTACATTTTTCCCACCGCTATGTTACAAGGCATCCTTCCTGCTATTTAACTACCTCATATCTTGATACTGCTTACTACAGGTAACGTTACTCATGCTGAAAGTTCTTCACACAAAAGGCCCAACCAGGCAGGAGGTACACCAATATTGCATAATCCGAACCAAACTATTTTTTGGCTTGACACATATAAACTTTCACATTTTAATAGCCATTGAGGGCCACTTTTTTTATTGTGTAGTGCCAAGCACAGAATTGTCGGTGAAGCGTAGAAACATTAACAAGCGGAAGGCGACTTTTGGTGAGTATTATTGGATGCTTAGCCTCTTACAGATACAGATTCCCTTAACTAACATACGTGCATTTCACAGCTGCCTCTACCACAGTATTAAACCTTGGAGATGCTAATGAAACTTGTGGGTACTGCCAAGCTAAGGTGTGGCCGCAAGAATTCACGGGCAGATATACGGGCAACGGACCAAAAGGGTACTCAATCTGTTGCGGGAAAGGTAAGATTCAATTGCCTCTGTTAAGGGAAACTCCTCCAGAATTAAGTAGCCTTTTTCGAGCTGGTGGTTCGCGCAGCAGGATGTTTGAGAACAAGAAGCTCATCTATAACAACATATTCTCCTTCACGTCATTCGGGGGGAAATATTGACCGCTCTCTAAATAATGGTTCGGGCCCATTTGTATTTCGAGTTCGAGGACGTACCTGTCACAACATAGGATCGCTTAACCCCCCGATGGATGTGAACCTAAATTTGCACAGTTATATATGTACGATGGTCAGGAAGAAATTGATATGCGTTTAAAACTTCCTGGGGCAAATGAGATAGATGCTTCCATTGTTCAAGATATCTCGAATATGCTCGAACGTGAAAATGCTCTGGTAAAAATATATAGGCAAGTACGGGAAAGCTTTCGTGGTGTTCAACAGACTGATGTCTGCCTAAGGTTGTTGAAGAGGCGAGTAACGGATGGCTGCTATGCTAACATTCCCACCAGAAATGACTACGAATTTGCAGGGGTAGTGGTAGATAATGACTTTGTAAATCGCAGGGACATCCTTGTGGACCATAAGAAATTCGGTTTACAGAGAGTTAATGAATTGCACCCTTTTTCATGTCACTACAATACCCATTGTTGTTCCCCCGTGGTGAAGATGGATATAGGATAAACATAATGCATCGTTGTGTTGATCCTTCAAATAAATGCCCTCACAACACTGTTAGCATGCGCGCATTCAATGCATATCGGCTGCAGTACCGTGACTGAAAGGGGCACACCCTCATCCATGGCGGCAGGCTATTCTTGCAGTATGTGGTTGATGCTTAGTGTAATGTCGAGCGTGTCAGACTAAATTGGGTTCAAACACACTAGTCTGAAATTCGATCAGATCTATAAAATAATGTTGTCGACGGCCTTCATCATGGGGACGTCTCAGCTGCCGAGATCGACCAGCGTGTCGTATTTCCATCAAGCTTTACAGGTGGATACCAATACATGTAACAAAACTTCCAAGATTTATTAGCAGTTTGCAAAGAGTATGGCCATCTTGATCTCTTTATAACATTCACCTGCAATCCAAAATGGGAGGAAATCCAAAATGCAATTAGGTCATCTGGTTCACAAGATGCTTCTGTGCGCCCGGATCTTGTCGCAAGGGTCTTCAAAATAAAACTAGATATGATGCTTTCAGATTTAACCAAGAAAGATGCCTTGGGCCGTGTTCGTGCAAGTACTGCCCTCCCCCTATCACCTTTCGCATATACATGATATCTGCCCATTCATGCTTGCTCCATTGCATTTCTATCAAATTTATATGGAAGAATTGTTGCTTGTAGCTACTCTCTAATTAAACTCTAGCCACCTTTGCACCTGCGTTTTGAACCAGCTCCCAATGAGATCTACAGCTTGGCCAAGTTTGGACAGATTATTAGCAAGCACCTGTAAATAGTATATATATGATAAAATAAATTATTGAGAAATAACACATAATGATGATGTCTCCCTAAATGATAAAAAATTCTCATTCTACATTGAAATTGTAATAATCCCTTTAGTTAACATGCCATATTCACTACTGTAGTTGGTTTTATTTAGCCCTAATAAGAATCTTGCTATAGCATTTTCCCTAAATTCCTTTTTGACTACGATACAAACATGAATTCATAAAATTTATGAAATTTAAAAATAGATTATTGTAAATAATGAGATTCAAAATTGGGTTCTTAAATTTGTAGATAGATGTTTTAATATTTACAAATAAAACCTTATCCATAATTAACTTTTAGGAATCACCAGAAAGATAGAAAACTATTTAAAAAATTTCCCATATTTTAATATTATTTTTTGGGAAGTGATTATTTTAATAGGGTTCTTTTTTGAAACATGGCATACGTCATAAGTAAGTTCTTGATATTATTTGTGGTGAAACCTGTTATTCTTAGCTTTTGATATTGCATATTTTGCAGTGGTTTACACGGTGGAATTCCAGAAACGCGGACTCTCTCACGCCCATATTGTGCTGTGGTTAGTTGATGGTGATAAATTAACAACGCCTGAAGACATTGATGCCGTGGTGTGCGCTGAGATCCCCGATAAAGAAAATGATATTGATGCTTATAATGTAGTATCTCAATTTATGATGCATGGACCATGTGGGCAAGCAAACCCCCGGTGCCCTTGCATGCAAAATAATATGTGTACGAAGTACTATCCAAAACCCTTTACCGATGCCACCCACGTTGACGATGATGGATATGCTGCCTATTGTAGAAGGGACACTGGGCGAATAGTGGAGGTTAACAAAGTTTTCCTTGATAACAGGTCTGCCCTGGAATCTTTACCCTACCTATCACAACTCTATTTACTTGTCCCATTTACACTCAAGTTCATAAGCCTTTTTTGCAAAACCCTTCTTCTATATGGTAAGCTTTTCCTATGCTGATGTTGCAGGCATGTTGTTCCTTATAATCGTGGGTTGTTAGTCAAGTACCAAGCTCACATAAACACCGAGTGGTGCAATCATTCTCAATCTATCAAGTACTTGTTTAAATACATTGGTAAGGGACCTGATACAGCTACAACAACTGTGGAGCCAGTTGGGGAGGCACGCAACTCAGCATATGGGTATGATGCACCTTCTCAGAATGGTGAAATTGATGAGGTCAAAAATTATGTCACGGGCCGTTATATGTCAGCATCTGAAGCGAGTTGGAGATTGTTTGAGTTTTCTATACATCATAGGGAACCCTTTGTGCAGCGTTTATATTTTCATCTTGAAGGTGAGCAGGAAGTTAGATTTCGTGATAATGAAACCTTGCCCGAAATCGTTTGCAGGACTGATCCGGAAGGGACAATGTTGATATAGTGGTTCTTGAATAATCATTGCGACCCACGTGGACTCCACTTAATATTTGCCAAGTATCCGACACTATACCGATGGGAAGGTTCTGAGAAGCGCTGGTATCATCGACAACACAAGGTGGCTGTTGTCGGATGTATGGTTGTTGCGCACCCTTCATCTGGAGAACGCTTCTATATGCGTATGTTATTAAACATGGTAACTGAAGCCAAAGATTTTGAAGATATTAGAACTATGGATGGGATAGTTTACAATACACACAAGGAAGCTTGCTTTCACAGGGGTCTTTTGGGCTCGGATAATGAGTGGAATATAGCACTTGATGAAGCTTCCGCATTTGCTAATGCTTTACAGCTGCGAGACCTTTTTGTAACGTTATTGATCTTTTGTGAGGTTTCAAACCCTATAGAACTTTGGGAAAGGCATTGGCAGAATTTGTCTAACGATATAGAGTACAAGCGTAGGAAAGTCTTGAAATTACCAAATCTCAAAATTAGCAATGCAGACAGGCAAATGCTTGTGCTCATTAAAATCAACAATTTGTTAAAGCAGCATGGCAAGAATATTACAGATTACCTCGGCTTCCCTGCACTAGATCCTACTCAGATGTCTACATATGCAAATCATCTATTGTTAGAGGAAATGATGTATGATTGTAACAAATTGAAGTTAGAGGCAAGCCAACGCATTGGTAGCCTTAATCATATGCAGCGTGTTATATTTGAAAAAGTAGTTCAGGATGTAGCAACAAATAACGGTGGGTTATATTTTGTGTATGGCCATGGTGGGACTGGTAAAACCTTCTTATGGTCAACTATTATATCAAAATTGATAAGGGAGGGTAAAATTGTGTTAGCTGTAGCATCATCGGGTATAGCTTCACTACTGGTAGAAGGCGGGAGAACCTCTCATTCGGGTTTCAAAATTCCAATTGATCTCGATGAATTTAGTTGTTGCGCAATCAAGAAGAACACACATTTATCAGAGTTAATATGCAAAACTAGCCTTGTCCTTTGGGATGAGGCACCCATGAACCACCGTTACGTATTTGAAGTGGTGGATCGTACCTTTCGTGATATCCTTTCCAAACAGAAGCCGCAAGCTGCTGCTGCACCATTTGGCGGTATGACAATGCTACTTGGCGGCGATTTTAGACAAACACTCCCTGTAGTGTCAAGAATGGGTCGTGAGGCAACGGTGGCTGCAAGTTTAACTAAATCTAATCTATGGAAATCCTTCAAGTTATACCCATTAGTAGAAAACATGAGGGTTGGAAAAGATGTTCCCCCCGTTACAGTGGCTGGCATGACTCTATCATTTCGGGATTGGGTATTACAAGTATGTGATGGTAAAGAGAAAGCTTTCGATCTGGAACATGATGGTGACAACTCATGGATACACATTCCAGAAGAGGTTTGCACTTTTTAAACTAAAACTCTAAATTTATCCTGCAAATCAATTCCCATATGTAATTGAGCCACATATGGAAACTTCACGTAAGTAATTAAGATTACTGGCCATTCTAAAAATGATGTCTTCTCAAATGTAGTAACTATGTTACCTGTTAAAATTAGTTGACCCCCTCCTTTTATATTACCTTCTTTATTGCATGTCCATCTAATATAACCATTATAACAAAGTATTTTTAAATGAAAGACTTTCGTAGGACCGTACTGTCACCTTGCGATTGTTACCCTCATTGCAATCATGATGCATGTTTTATAAGAAACTAACAACTATTCCATGTTACAGCTGCAGGTTGCATATGACTGTGACCCAGTGTGTGCCATAGCCGACGAAATCTATGGTGAGCTGATTGCAAACCATGGAGACACTGCATACTTACGTGATAGAGCCATCCTGACCCCGTTAAACGAGCACGTTGAAGTGATTAATCAAGAAGTATTAAAGAGATTGCCCGAAAAGTCTAAGAGGTACACAAGTTGTGATACCATCTGCAAAGGATCTACAACAAGCGATGCAACAGAGGCCTTATATCCCACAGAATACCTTAATTCTTTAAGATTTAGTGGTATGCCAAATCATGAAATTGAACTTAAGATTGGTGCACCCAGTTAATTGTTACTCGTTGTTATCTATTTCTTATAGAAGCTCTCATCATAACTGGTAATAAAATCGGTGATATAGCTTACATACCTAGGATAACTATGACCCCAGCTGAAAAGACGTACCCATTTGTCTTGAAATGAAAACAATTCCCAGTGGCTCTCTGTTATGCGATGACTATCAACAAGAGCCAGGGACAGACAATGAAAAATGAGGGTTTATATTTGCCAAATCCAGTTTTTAGCCACGGCCAACTATATGTAGCGATTTCCCGCGTTACAACACCAAGTGGCTTGAAAATTGTTTGCGCAAATAAAACCCCTGCAACTAATGGATACACCAAAAATGTTGTTTACCGGGAAATTTTCAGCAATATAGGCTGCCTCTAGCTTGATGAAGCCATGTAGCACTTATATCTTGTATTGACAGAGAGGGAGCCCCTCAGTTCTCCCTTGCTGAATCGAGTTGACAGTGGACATATATATGTTCCCCCCAGGTTCTGTTTCGGTGTAATGCCTTATATATTATATGTTGCATGACACTTTTCCTCTTGTACATTCTATGATGAGATAAAGTTTGTAAATGCAAAAAATAGAACCTGCTCATACCCTAGGTTCTACACATTTGTTCAATAGTTTGTTCAGGCAATATTCATATATACCAACGCTAAAAAATAGGAAAATAAATCATTTTACATCTACAACGTAGTGTTAGTAAGTAAAACCCTGGGAAGCATTATGTGCTAAAACTTTATGAGCTTCTTCTATTAAGCCATGGTATCAACTGATGACTATAATCCACTATACTGAATATCCATTCCGCTAGGCTTCAGAAAAATATATATGTTTTGTGTTAATTTTCTGTGTTCTAGCATTAATCTAGAAATTAAAGGTTTGTAGCTACAGTCTAATAACAAATTATAACAACAGTTACCAAAAACCCTTCACGCCCTGAAACGTATTAAACCTAATAAATGTATAAAATTACCCTTCCATATGCCACCAATAAAAAACAAACACAAACTATAAGCTTCAAATACAATAGAAGATACATTTCTCCTCACCACATGGCCACCATGGATCTCAAAAACCCAGGGCACCCAGAACCAAGAACTATGATGTTTTTGCAGCTCCAACCAGGAATAAATGAATCAACAATCGCGATGCGTGTTACACGAGCTTGGAAAGGTGTGTCCACTTATGACTCCACTCAAATGGTGGCTAACTTCATCCTACTAGATGAAGAGGTAACATTCATATTAACATAAATAGTTTGCTGAATCTTGCATTTTTATAGGAGTGGATGGGTGGTGATGTAGTAATTTCTGTAATTTGCGAGTCACCTCTAAATCTGGCTAGAAGAATTGTGAGGTAAACACTACACAATAAAAATAACTTAACTATTACTTAGGGATGTGGTTCATTCGATCTTTGCTATGTGTCCCTTATGAGGATGATTATAGTAAACATATGTTTGTTATTTCCTTCTCATGAAAAGATTTGCAAAATCTTGATGGCAGTCAAGGACAAAAGTCCCGGTCTAAACCACTACTGAAGATATGGCGATTGTTTTGCTACTATCAGTTTAGCTATATAGCATTTATGTAACACAACTTGGATATATTTCTGATTTTTCCACTTATAACGTGTTTGCAAAAGTAAAAACTCATACACCAATATCTATCCTCGATAGCATTTTGCTGCAGTAGAACATTCTAAAGGTCCACATGTTTATTGCCTTAGACTATGAATCCCTTTTGGCTGCAATAGATTTCGACATGAATTAAATTTGAAATTTAAACATTATTCACAATATAATTTTTTTTCCCTTTGGTTTGTATATTTGGTGTTTTAGAGGTGTGGTATTTCTCAACAAAATTGGCCGTACTTACACTTACCTTTCAACAGGATAACCAAGTCCATGCAATCGTAGCCAGAGAAGAAATGGATCGTATCTGGCCTAAATTGTGTGAAGACCTACTTTATTATATTGCTAACTTCAAGTTTGTTACCTCACCCATGAGATGGAAGCCGGTGCAATCAAAGAGGTTTGTGCGTTTCTACCGTGAAACGAAAATTGACAACTGCTACAAGGCGATCACCATTCTAGACTTGAAATTCGAACTACAACTGTTGTCAACGCTTAAGACGCATCAGCCAAGCATGGATACTTTAATTGGTAAGAAACTAAACCTTCACCTTTTCCGTTTGCATATACAACTTCCATAAGAAATTGATATCAATCCCTTAATAGCTGTGTGTGGAGTGCTACTGAAAGTTGAAGGCATGGGATCTACTCATAATGACATCGATAAACTATGTATCACAATTATGGACAGCAGGTAGATCTTAAATATTTGCACCTGCCAAAAATTGGAAACAACTCATAGCACTTTGGACTAAGACTAAACAATTTTTCCCCAATTCATTAAACTCATGTGTTCTCCTCTTTTTCATTCCTTCCAGTTGTGTACCTGTTCCAGTTATCCTATGGGACAACCAGGCAACATTATTTGGGATGCAATTTAATCTCCACAGGAAAACAAATACGATCCTCATAGTGCCAAGATTACGCATGAAAAAAAGAAATGGTAAGTTTCATCATGACGTCTTGAAAACATTGTGAACCATAACGCATCTTAAATTCTGCACATTGTGTAGGACAACCCTACTTATCTTCAACGCTAGCAACAAAAATACAGTACAACCTGGTTTAAGGACAACTTCAAAATCTGCGCAAAGTGGTGAAGCAAACCTACGTCAATGTTATATGTCGAAAGCCAACACCACCTATCAATGACAATCTCAATAACCCAACTCGGGCCAACAATTTTATGTTGATGTATGCCCTCTGCACAACCCAGCATAAGCTTCAACAAAAAGTAAGACTAATTCCTCATCCTATTATTTCCGAATAGTGGCAATCCTCATAGTACCTATTATTTCAAAATTATTCTATATCACAAGCTCACTCATTTTTTTGCACTCCTACCTCTTATGCAAGTTTTTGCTGGACAATGCAACTATCATAAATTTGCTCCCAACAAAAAACTGGTCTTTAGATTCGTGTGTATGCTGCTCACGTGATGTTAACCTGCAAAAGAATGAATACTACTGTGATAGATGCAAGAAAAAATTCAAACCTTATATAACAAGGTTCACTATTTCCCGCTTTTAAAAGGACTGGCCCTATAACTATATCCCTTACAACTCAACTGATAAACTACACATTATACTTTGACAGATCCATGCGAACTATCTTGGCTGACGCAACCGGTTGCACATGTGAATTCATTATGCAACCACGAGAGATAGCGCAGCTCATCGGGGTGTCACCAATGCAACTTGTCTACACAACGACATATCAGGTAGCCTCTTGGCATACAGACCCTTACTTTTAAACTTAAAAAATTTGTGCTTAATTTCTTACATAATTGAATACAGCTCCCTCAAACCATAAAGGGGACACCAGCTAAATAGGTAGTGGATAACATCAAAGGCACCAAATATTCGGTAGAAGTCAAGTATTACCAGAAGTCAACCGCGGGAAACAGTGGGAACTATGTTATCAAAACAATCATTGAAGCATCTAAGCTTGAAAGACAGAGAAAAAACGGTAATTTTTACAACCACATCTCCTTCTAAATACGTGGCTCTGTATGAAGCAATTTTTATGGAAATCATAAAACAAAAGATAAAAAATATTAGAGCGTTGATGTCTTCATAACCCTGACCACTCCATGCAGATACAAAGGACCCCGTAGAGAGCAAAATGAGCAAAAACACCAACTTTAGAAAAACTTCAATGGAAGCTCGAGAAGCCAAATGACGCCACGATGCTCCTCGACACAAATTGCTATTTCATCTCAGCACCATCACATGTATTCAAATAAAACTCTGTCCCGTGCCTTATGTTTCGGTCAGCATGTGGTAATTTTGGACTAATGCCAACAATGTTTATCATGAATGACAAAAAGGATAAATGGATCATTTCTCCCGCTACACACTATATGCAGTTTCAGATTATTAATAAAATTTTAAAAATAGAATTACGATCTATTATCCCTTACACAACTCAAACGAGCGGGGGCTCTTTATTTATTTGTAGCGCCAGTCCTTCGCCTTTGGTTAGAAGTAGAAGCAGAGGGCGCCATTTGCCCCACACTTCGGAAAAAGTAGTTCTAATCTTTTCCTATCCTGTGACCATACACATCAAAATCTATGAAAACCCAAAAACAATGCCCGCAAGATCGTTAATTATTGCACGCCTTCTACTTAGAGGTTTTTATGCTAATTTTTGATGTAAAACGCCCTTTACGCCACCAGAAAGCGATCTTTTCCTATTGCTAAACCGTATATCTCAAAAACTACGTAGAAAAAAAAATCAAACTCCATAAGATCGTTAGGTACCAGAAGGCTTCTTCATGAGACTTTTTATGAAACTTACTTAACTAAAAGGCAACAACATCGCTGGAGGTAGCAACGGGACAGCTTAGCGAAATGCCCATTCCACTTACTCTTTACACTCAACTTTTTAAATGCACTTTCAAAACGTATACCAATGTGTTTTCAATTCACATACCTTTGTGTTTTCAAACTGTTTAAATTTGCTACAACATGCTTGATCTGCTACAACACTTTTATGGTATGTGGGTTTTTTAACAAGCCGGTACTTTGATTGATGGTGTGTGTGATCTGACAAGAAATCACAGAATGGTATTTTTCTTTGCTACTTTTGCTGAGTGACTTTTTTTACTCACTAATTAAGTTATTTATGGCTAGATTACAAATAATTAATTAACTGTAATATCCTTTTCATCTGAGCACGTATTATTGGTCTGAATATTAAGGAACTTCTTAATGGCATTCTAGGTGAAGTAATGTGTTCTACGTGAAGTAATGTGTTGCGCACAGTTACTCGATAACTGTATTCTAAATAATCACCAAGAAGCAGAGAGAACCTACCTGTTTTAGAGAGACTGGGAAAGTTTGCTTTCCTGGAACTTCTGGGATTATAACAATTTCTTTGCACATCACTTCTGCAAAATACGATAAGTACAAACATAAATCAGTAATTAGTTAAAACTTCTTCCAAATGGCTTAAGAACCAAGGAAAAAGGGATATACAATGGACCAAAAGCGCAAAGCAAAGTAGAAGATTCCTACTAAAGAAAACCTCTCGGAGTACTTAAACCACTATGAAATCCCACACTTTAATCGCAAACAACTTTTCCACTACTTAAGAATTAAGTCCTCTATATTCAAAACACCCTTCCTTTTGTCAGATTAAAGTAACAAGAAAATCCAATCCTATTCCAAATCCCCCACCATAAGTAACAAGAGAATTTATTTCTATACGCCCTTGAAAATAAAATTTTATGAAGTGCACTTTTTTGCACCACGTGGTAAAAGGAAACTCTTAATATTTAACTAATTAGCCATTACACAAAAATTATTCAGATAACTCCTAAAGGAAAATAAAGTCACAAAGTTTTCATTTTTATTCTAGCAGGAGGCACTTGTAACTAACTGACAAATCATCTACCACATTTAGATAACATGATTATAACACCTAAACATTAAAACTTCCTAAATATTCTTGAACCAACAAACAGTTACATAATGAGATGTTTCAACAGTAAACTACAACTGCAATTCCTCACAACTTGTAACAAATTCAAGCTCTAAAAATGAAGAAAACACAAATCTTTTCAGCCCCCACACCTAAACTTAACCTAACACTAAAAAACAGTTAAGATTCTAACAAACTAATGAAAAAGTTGTGACCTTTATACTAAAAAATCAAATTTACAAAATACCCATGATGCAGCTCATAGAGTAAAACTAAGACCATTCTGAAGTTTCAAGAATAGACAACAAAAGATCAACCATTAAAAAAAATTTAATAGATGTCTATAGAAAGGGGAGAGATGGATTACCTTGCAGTAGTCGAGTTCGAGCCTGAGTAAACTTTAATGTTTGTGTACATATACAGCAATTGTGTTTTGGTCTCTATGTTGAATGTCTGAAAGACCGGGTTCCAAAAGTAATTAACCCCGCTTGACCAAACTCCAAACAAACGTCTATCTTTTATTATTTTTTATTATACACAAGGATCACTTTATAATTACAATCATCAATAATCAATATTCTTGGAATTTTCTTTTTTAAATAAAAAAAGTAACATTTGAACTTTTATTCATAAGAAAAAAATTAAAAAATTAATTTAAAAAAAAAGAAAATTAAAAAAAATAATATATACAATTTGCTTTTTAAATATCTTAGAATACGTATAAAAAATCAAAACGATACTTATTTAGAGACGGACTAAGAACATTATTAGAGTTATTAATGGTACATTAAAATCTAAATCATTTTGGTTCAGTATTCTTCTCAAAAGAATAATTTACAATGCATTTTTTAACCACTCAAAATTTGGAAATAAAAAATTCCACCAATTAAAACCTCTCAAAAATGCCACATCATTCGGGCACTTAATTTGAAACCGCTTTCGGACATTACTCTGTTCAAAATGGTGGTGAACGGCATGGAAATCTACTTCTTCTTCAAACCTAATTACACAAAAAAAAAATTCCACAAACAAGGGCTACGTCATATGACAATGTCTACTGCCATATTATATCATCTCCCACCCACACATTATGCACCATCCACTTATTGGGTGATTGCCCTTTCTACCCACTTTTTATTATTTCATAACCAAAATGCCCAGATTTAGCGCTGCGCGCCCAAAATACCCATGAGATACGCCCATGACAGAGGAGTATCGTCGGATATGCCTATGGCAGAGGAGCAATACATTGGATACGCCCACATAAGAGGAGTAATTACTAGGACACGCCCACCAAAAAGTCGTATGCAGCTGGGATACGCATGTCTGTACGGCACATCCCGTGTAACGCATACGTGACATGCGTGATGACGTCATATGATGTCATCATCACTTTTTTCAGAAAATCGCGAGCTCTGGCGATTTTGTGCGATTTCCGGCGAATGTCGGACGATGCTCGTCCAACACTATCAGTTACTTTCCCGTTATGTTCTATACATCAATGGAATCGCCTTTTCATCCTCTACAACCCTATGCCATTCGTTTATCGTTTCTAATGCCGGATTGTAAACCCCCAATTCCAACCTATCCCCCAATTTTCTGACGAACTCACCTCTCCTCCGTTCGTCCAGTTCCGTTAACTTTTCATTGATGTTTTATAGCCCATTAGATTTGTTTCTCCTATACCACTATTAACCCAGTTTGATTGCCGAAATTACAACCCTAATCGGTCATTGTTTTGCCAGAGAGAGAGAAAAAAAAAAGAGAGACGGGGGAGAG
The DNA here is from genome assembly GCA_036435485.1 of Saposhnikovia divaricata. NCBI lineage: Eukaryota > Viridiplantae > Streptophyta > Magnoliopsida > Apiales > Apiaceae > Saposhnikovia > Saposhnikovia divaricata. The sequence goes on along the minus strand of CM071597.1, from coordinate 86,238,168 downwards.
GAAGAGAGACACGGGGGACGTAGGATACGCCTTCTCTAACCGCGTATCCCATGTGTAGATAGGGCAGTGTATTTTAAAATAGGTATTTTGGTAAGTAGGGTAGTAAAAAAGAGGTATTTTGGGGATTCTTTCCTACTTATTTAAAATAATGCTCAAAGACACTTCGCGTCAATATACTTTAAAACAACAAATATATTCTTTTAACCGTTCAAAAATTAATGAAATGAAATTTAAAGAGATGGCCAATAGAAAATTACAATTATCAATTAAGCTTATAATCCCAAAAATGGAAGGACTTTTGGAAAATATTAATAATTATATTAATTTACATTTTTTTTCTTTTTTCTTAATTTATAATCTGAGTTTTAAATCTTTACATTTTCTATACTCTAATAAGATTATCTTCATTAGAATTATACTTTTTACATACTCCCCCTTACCTTGTTCCCTTATATTAACAGATTAAAAAAGAAAAAAAATTCATATTTCCACTGAATACTTCGTACCCGCCTCAATATATATTACCTTATTTTATACTACATTAATTATGTTCTTTTGAGGGCCACTATTTTTTAATTACATTTTAAGCAAATATTAAATTGGATATATGAGTTAAATATGGAATAATTAGACCCAAATTATTCTTAAACAACAAAAACAAATGTCACGAACTTATGTTAATCCAAGAACAAACCAAAAAATAACTCTATTTATTAATATAACTTGCAAGAAACTCAGCCGTCCAATGTAAAAATTAAAAAAGAATGTTGAATAAACATTAATTACGGACAATGTAACTGAACAAACTTTTCGCTTCCTCATTCATTCAGTAGCCACTTTAAAACCTCAAATTTAGGAACATGGAACACGAATCCTGCAAGAAAACACTAAACAAAAACATGTCTACCCCCTGCACAATGATTTCTGCTTTGGTTAACGATACAAAGACAGCTGCTATCCATGTGCGCGTAACCCGAATTTGGAAATCTTTCAATCCAAATGACAAAAAACTCCTGCACACTAATGTTATTTTGCTCGACCAAGAGGTAAAGTACTTTGACATCGAACCTACAACATGTTCTACACTCTCCTTGCAAGCACATTATTATTTATGCATGAGATTCTAATGAACAAACAACTTGTAGGGCAATCGCATTTGGGCTATGGTTAGGAACACCCAGAGAAACTACGTCATGAAAAACCTAGACGAAGATGGAGTATACATCATTTCCAAGGTCATCGTGGTCAGCGCCCCTAAAAAGTATCGCAGTGTGGACAGGAATCTCTTCCTTCATTTTTATCATAAAACAAACATCGAAAAAATTGATGACACTGGAATAATACCAAAGTATAAGTTTGAACTCCAAGACTTTTAGACCATTGGAGCCTAATTAGAGATGTCACGTCTTTTATTGGTAAACCCAATGCTTCCACACCATGGACTACAGTTTGTTTCTTTCATTATTATCATAACTCAAATTCTATGCAGATGTCATCGGTTGGGTGGTAAGCTACGGAGATTCAGAGACAACACAGAGGGGTGCAAAGAAAATGGATATTGAACTCCTAAATAACAGGTTATGGCCTTTTTCCCTTAACAAATCATACACTTAATCAGGCATACCTCCATTTGTTTGTAAAAGTATGCTAAATAATAATTATACGAGCATAGGTAGGAAACAATGACTGCCAGTTTGTGGGGCGACAAAGGACCAAAATTCCTAGTAGAGCTCGCCAAGACAAAGGATGTTGCTGTTTTTGCGGTTATAACAGGCCTTTTAGCAAAAACTTATTTCGGTATTACACACACCTTATTCTGATACTGCACACACACTTCTACACCTGACCCTCTTATTTAATTTTCTAGCCACTTCAACATTAATATATTTCTACTCAAATTCCAAAATACTGACAAAAGTGTGTTCGACTACTATGATAGACTACATTCTTCTTACATTAAAAATAGGCACCTCTAGAATCATTTCAATTAGATAAGAGGTTGTCAGTTGGTTATACTCAGTTTGCTTTGCTTAAATTCTAGTAACCTGGACAAAAAAAAAATTAACAGCTGGGTTATAGAGAAACGCATCCAAGCTAACACTCCATCTTCCAACTTATTCAGCCACGTATCTGCCTTCCAACCGAGTAGTACATAAGTCAAATAACAATAGTAATATTAGCTCTCCTATCTGCATATATAATTCATGATGCACAAGTCATCCTTCTGGAGCACTAGAACAAGGAGAAATAAGGGAGGCTATTGGTGTTCCAGGAAGTGATAGTGTATACTGGATACACGCTTATGCTGAAGATACAGCTGATGCCTTAGTATTCATAGATGCAGACCAGAATCAAACATTCTTGCATATGAGTAGACAATGGCTGCTACAGACTCACGATACTGCATTTCTGGAGAAAGTATTGTATGTATTCAAATGGGGTGAAGTGGAAGATATGCATGTGGAAGAAAAGCAGAGACTCATGAGTTACCTGTCTGAGATAGTGGTGGAAAAGAAGCGGATGGAGCGAGATGCGGCCAGTGTCCACAATACTGACCGTGTTAAGGGCTACCCCAAGATGATCTATTGTCAGTTTAAATCTGATAAATCTCACTGGAAACCTCAGCTCATAATGAAGAACTTTGAGGATATTCCAAAGATCAGGACTACTCAGGAGGTGGACAAACTCAGAAGGCTTTTCAAACATCCTTATCCAGAGCCCAAGAATCCTCTAGAAATGGAAGCTGTAAGTCTGTTGAATGCTAGGTGGAAGCAGCTGAGATCCAGTGTACAAGAAAGAACAGCAGCAGAAGGAGAAGCGCAAAAGGCAGAAAGAAGAGAAAGACCAAGCTGCTGAAGTTAGAAAGAGGAAACGGAATTAGGGTTAAAGGTCAGGGTGGTGTGAACTTGAAGTTGGAAAAACTTCATGTCTTTCGGTTGCTTTAACTCACTTGAGGAAAAATTCACCTTAGAGTGAATCCAATAAGGTGATATAAGTTTGACTAAAAGGTATGAAATAATCCAGGTGATAGGAATCACTCAAATGATCTTTAATTCAAAGTTCGAATTCTGTTTCTAGTTTAAGTTCTTTGTATTGTTTTCAAGTACTTTTCAATTGTATATTATTCAAGACTGTAATGTTAATTATCTTTTCTCGTCTCATTGTTTAGTTGAGTTATCCTTCATTAATTTGAATGTCATTGTTAGACAATCAAATTGGGGGAGATTGAAAGGCAGAGTGTGTAAACTTGTAACACTATAACTAATGTAACCCAACTAAAGGAAAAGATACTTAACCAGAAGACAATCAAGAACAAGAAGTCACAAAGAAATCAACACTAAATGAAGACAAGGTAATTGATACAATTCAACATGTTAACTATGATCAAGCCAAGAAGAAATCATTGAGAGAAGTTCAAGTCAAAGTTGTTCATGCCTCAGTGATTTGAAAAGCCAAGAATCAAGATCATAACTATCAGTATCAATAAGACTAATTGATTTCAAGTGAACAAGAAGGAAAGCAAATATTGGAAAGCCACATTACTAATTGGATATGGTAATTTATTCAAGAAGCAAAAACACTATCAAGACTAGTCACTTATGAACCAGAACGTTGCATCAAGTGTCACGACATTGATAGCAAGTTTATGTCAGTAATAAAGATCCATGTTCAAGAGCTTGGTGAAGAATAAAGAAGACATGAAGATATCACAAGTTCAAGATGTGCATTGAAGTTTCAAGTTGAAGGCCAGAATATTTTCTAAGTACTAAATATTCTAGATGACCAAGTAGAAGTTTCTAAGTAGAAGTTCTACTTAGAAATTCGAGATGGCTAAGTAGAAATTCTCAAGTAGAAGTTCTACTTAGAGTTCAGCTTCAACATGACACATGGCATCTTCTGATTGGCAGATTTCCAAGCTTTCAAGATAAGGCAAGATTTATGTGGACATCATTGGGCCACGTATATCTTAGTCTTTGAAGACTATAGGACATAGATTACATGTAGTATAAATAGAAGTACTTGTGTAATGTTTTTAGTTAGAGAGCAATAGTTGAGAAAAACACAAGAAAAAGAGAGAGAGTGCATTCACAGAGCTTAGTATCATTCACTTCTCTCTGAACTTCTGTCATACTTTGTAATGAATGTTGTAGCAACCATTTCAAGTTATATATAAGACATATATTCCTTGAATCTGTGTGTTCATTTATTGCATCATATTTATTGCTTCTCATATTCGAAAAGTTGTATTCACCCCCCCTCTACAACACATTTGGACCTAACAATTGGTATCAGAGCTATATGTTTAACATACAAAACATAGATCCTTGTCTTGAGTAGAAGAATCGTGAGTTTTCATTTTCTAGATCTACTTTTCATTTTCTTGAAAAGTGTGCTTTAAATCGTTTGTATTGAAAACTCATCTGAAAAATTATTTAAATACTCCAGGTGTGATTATTTAGCTTGGATGTATTTTAATTAATTTTTGTGAATTAATCTGGGTACTTTCATATTTGGTGTTCTTGAGTGTTCATCATCTGTTCTTATCAAAGAAGACAACCCAACAACTTTTTGATCTCCTTTTCAAACAGAAAAAATAGTAAAAGAATAAAAAGGTGTTTTTGGACTTTGTGATTTGCATTATTCACGGTCGAAAGTGAAACAAGACATACTCGGTACCTAGCACGTGGGTTAGGTGGGTTAGGTGAGTAAAGCATTCAAAGTCAAAAGGTGTTAAAGAGATAATATTGTTTATTCAATATTAAAGTAACCTGCAGAACAATTATTCTAAGGACAAAAGTTCTACATAGAATTTCTACTTGAAAATTTCTACATAGAATTTCGACTTGGACAATTTCTACTTGGTGAATTTCGACTTGAGCAAAATTTCTACTTAGTGAAATTTCGACTTAGGCAAAAGTTCTACATATATATTCTACATAGCCTAGTCTTGGGTACTTAGAAACTTTTAGTGACCAGAATTGAGATGGCTCCTAAAAATGCATTCAAGATCCCAATGTTCAACCGAGATCACTATGAAGAATGGGTTTTCAGAATGAGACTCTATCTAGAGACTGTTAACCCTGAATATCTGGAAGTCCTTGACAAGGGTAAATTTGTTCCTATGGTGGTTATTCCTGCACATACGGAAGGAGGGGTGGTTATAGCACCTCGGTCTGAGCCCAAAAAGGCAGCGGACTTTTCGGATGCTGACAAGGAGCAAATAGCTTGTGATACTGCCGTACGACAAACCTTGATGGAATCTCTTGATCATGAAATGTTTAACATAGTCAAAGGTCTGACTACAGTGAAGAAGATTTGGGACAAGATAGAAGTTGTCATGGAAGGATCTGCAGAGGTCAGAAGCAACAAGACACTCATACTCAAGATGGAGTATGACACCTTTAGAATAAGGAAAGGAGAAGGCATAACAGATGTCTATCTACGATTCAGTCAGTTGGTATTGGATTTGAATCTGAGAGGTGTAACTCTCCCCATGGTTGAGACTAATACGAGATATCTGAGGAACCAGCCAAAAAGCATTGAACATAGGGTCTACGCAATAAGAGAAACCAGAGATTTGCATACAACTTCTCTGGAAGAATATTATGGAATATTAAAGACCTATGAGCTGGAAACACTTCAAGATCAAGCATGGGACAATGATTCAAAAGGAAAAGAAACTGCATCAGGATTAGTTGCTGATGAGGAAGAGTCTAAGAAGGCAATGGTTGCAGCAAAGCCTAAATCATCACTTGCACCACATCAAGTTGATAATGATGACGAGTGCACATCAAACAGTGATGATGACTACTACACCCAAGAAGAGCTGGACAACATGGACGATAGTGTCGTGGCATACATGGCAAGGAAGTTCAGCAACATGAGATTCAGAAAGAGCAACCGACCACAGAGAAATTCTTCATCTTTCTATCGAGCTGCTAAGGGTGGTGGTAGTTCGTCAGGCTACCAAGGTATAGACAAGAATACCAGCTACAAATCTCCTTTGGATTTCAAAATGAAGTTCAAATGCTATAACTGTGGTGAAGCTGGACATTTTGCCTCGGACTGCAAAAAGCCTAAACAGACTTATCCAAAAGAGACATATGAAGCCCTCAAAAGCAAGTATGAATCGCTGGTGAAGGAAAGACATGGAAAACGAGCTTTATTGGTGACAGAAGGAAGAGCTTGGGATGATTCAGATGAGGAAGATGTTACTCATGTAGCAAACTTTGCCCTCATGGCTGAGACATCAGAGGAACCAGAGGTACCAGTTCTGACTCTTAAAGTAGAAATGTCTATTGATGATTATAAGGAACAGAACGGGGCTCTTAGTGAAGAGATCTATATGTTGTGCAAAAGCCTAGACTCTTCTCAAAAGGAACAGAAAACACTTGTTGCCAAATGCAGATTGCTTGCGGCAAAAGTGGAAGAGCTAGAGGCTGCCTGCACTGTAGATACTTCCCTAAGAGACTTTATTAAATCTCTAGAACACAAGCTCGTCCTTAAGGAAGAAGTAGAAGCATGTCTTAGGAACAATCTAGCTGAGTTAGAAACTAAATGCGAAGCTTACAAACTAGCTGCTAGTAAAGTGTATGTAGATAATGACACATTTAAGAGGATAACTGGAGTAGGTGTAGGACTTGATTATTCTGACCTTCCTAAGAAAGAAGGAAAGAGACCTATTGACCCTAGTTCCAGTGACCTTAAAAAGGAAACACCTAGCATTCTTAAATCAGCTGTCAAACCTATGTACAAACACCTTGTTCCTAGAATAGAAGAAGAAGAGACTGAATTGATAGCTAGATATGAGATTGAGATGGAAGATCGCCAGAAAGTACAACCTATAACTCCTATCAAACAAGTTAAAATCAATTTTCCTAGAGATGAATCTAGACTAGGATTAGGAGCTAAGGCTGTTAAACAACAAGGAAAGAAAGAAAAAGGCATAAAAGAGGTTAAGGCTGAACGAATAAAGAAAGCATGTTATCACTGTAAATCTACTGAACATCTCTCTTATGCATGTAAGCTAACATAAATGTTCCTGCTGCACATGCCATGCCTACCACACATACAATGAATAATCTGCATCAGAATCATGCACAGTGTGGTCAACCTAATTGTATGCCATGCACTTTTAACATCATGCAAACTTTTGTGCATTTAATGAATGCATCTAGCCAGTCATGCTCAAATACTGTTGCTAGTTCAAACATCAAGAAAAAGCATGTGAGAGCCAAGACTGTCAGTCCTCCTAAAGTTAGGAGTGACAAACCTTCTCCTAAGACTGACAAATCTGTCAAGTCTGAGAAAGGAAAGGAGATAGTCGAAAGCTCTAGTAATGTTAAGAAAAGTGCATCTCCTATTGTTAAAACTGTTGATTCTCGATCTTATCGAAAAGCCGGGCCCAATCAAAGTTGGGTTCTGAAGAATGTCTAACCAATCTGTCATTGCAGGGCGTTAAGCAGAATAGAAATAAAGTTATATGGGTGCTAGATAGTGGAGCATCTAGGCATATGACTGGAAACAAGTCCCTACTTACAGAGTTGGTTATGAAGGCTGGCCCTTATGTTACCTTTGGAGATGACAGCATAGGTGTGACTAAGGGATATGGCAAACTGAAGACTGGTAATGTCATCATTGAAGATATTTCCTATGTTGAGGGACTGAAGCACAATCTGTTGAGTATCAGTCAATTCTGTGACAAAGGTTACGAAATTGTCTTCAACAAGAAAGGTGTATCAATCACTCACATCAAGGAAGGCTCACTAGCTTTGAGAGGAGTTCGAAAGGAAGATCTTTTTGTTGCAGATATGGATTCAGCAAATCAGAATGAGGTCACCTGTTTCTACAGCAAAGCCTCGGATGATGAAAGCTGGTTATGGCACAAAAAACTATCTCACTTAAACTTCAAAACGATGAATGCTCTCGCGAGGCGAGAATTGGTGAGAGATCTACCTCAAATGGAGTTCGCTCCGAAAGGACTCTGTGAAGCTTGTGAAATGGGAAAGTCGAAGCGAGCATCGCATAAAAGCAAAGAAATTTCTAGTATTACTGAGCCTCTGCAACTTCTTCATATGGATTTGTTTGGCCCAGTGAATGTCCTATCTTTGTCTAGGAAAAGATATGCATTGGTAATCGTGGATGACTTCTCCAAGTATACATGGGTATTGTTCGCAATGACGAAAGACGAAGTACCTTTCTTAATCATTGATCACATCACTCAAATTGAGAATGTTTCAACACTTACTGTGAAGACGATTAGATCAGACAATGGCACTGAATTCAAAAACGCAGTGCTAAATGACTTCTGTGTATCTAAGGGAATACGTCGTCAGTATTCAGCCCCGAGAACTCCACAGCAAAATGGAGTAGTTGAAAGGAAGAATAGAACTTTGGTTGAAGCAGCAAGAACTTTGTTGTATGATTCAAAACTTCCTTTGTACTTCTGGGCCGAAGCAGTGAGTACCGCTTGTTACACTCAAAATAGAACCTTGATCATAAAAGATAAAGAAAAGACACCATGTGAGCTAATGAACAATAGAAGACCAACAATCAAATACTTTCATGTCTTCGGAGCAAAATGCTATGTGCTTATAGATGATGAAAATCTAGGCAAGTTTGCAGCAAAAGCTCGTGAAGGAATCTTTGTTGGTTACTCTACAGACGTGGTGGCAGCTTATAGAGTGTTCTTAGTGAATGATCGAAAAGTGACTGAAAGTTACAACGTCAGATTCGACGATACCAAACTCTCATCAATTTCGAGAGATTCTAGTGAACCTGAGTCCCTAAAATTTCAGAATCTGGACTTAGAAGATCTTGAAGATGAACCTGAGTTGGTTGTTCCATTAAATGTTCCAAGTGTACATGAAGAACCTGAGTCTAGTGAACAAGCTAATTCTACAAGATCAGGAGAGACTTCTTCAGTACCAACCGGCAACAACTCAGGGGGAGTAAATAGCAGCTCAAGGGCTACTGTTCAAGGCTCGAGTCGAGTTGACTCTAGTTCTGTAGGAGCTGGCACTAACTCAGGGGGAGTTAGTGAAAATAATCAAAGTAGTCAGCACCCCAACTCAGAAAGTCAAGCTGAATCATCAAGACAATTTCCAGGTGAACGGGTATGGAATAGAGACCATCCGTTTGAGTTAATTATTGGTGATCCAGATGCTGGTGTGACTACTAGAAGAACTGCAAGAGCTGACATGGCTAATATCTCCTTATATTCTGGGTTCTTATCCAAGCTTGAACCTAAAGAAATAGAAGAAGCTCTTGGTGATGCTGATTGGGTGATTGCAATGCAAGAGGAACTCAATCAGTTTGAAAGGCAGAAAGTTTGGAAACTGGTACCCCGACCAAAGAACATATCAGTAATTGGAGCTAGGTGGGTATTCAGAAATAAACTGGATGAAAACGGACTTGTAACACGAAACAAGGCTCGTTTGGTTGCAAAAGGTTATTCTCAGCGAGAAGGAATTGATTATGATGAAACCTATGCACCGGTTGCAAGACTTGAGGCAGTGAGGATGTTCTTGGCATTTGCAGCACATAAGAACTTCAAGGTTTTCCAGATGGATGTGAAAAGTGCCTTCCTGAATGGAGAGTTAGAAGAAGAAGTGTACCTGGAACAGCCGCCTGGCTTCGTTGATCCAGAACATATAGATTTTGTGTATCTTCTCTTCAAATCTGTCTATGGCCTCAAGCAATCCCCAAGGCGATGGTATGAAACCCTATCCTTATTCTTAATTGAAAATGGTTTTGTTAGGGGAGTAATTGATAAAACATTGTTCTACAAAAATGTGAGAAATGACTTAATACTTGTTCAAGTCTATGTGGACGATATTATTTTTGGGTCATCAAATGAGCGCTTGTGCGAGAAATTTGCCAAGCTAATGCAGGAAAAATATGAGATGAGCATGATGGGAGAGCTGTCCTTCTTCCTTGGATTACAGATCAGTCAGAGAAAAGATGGTATCTTTATCTGTCAATCCAAGTACAGAGATTTACTCAAGAAGTATAATATAGAAGATGCATCAGCAGCTAAGACTCCCATGGCAACAGCCACGAAGCTTGATGAAGACAAATCAGGTAAATCAGTTGACATCACAAGCTATCGAGGTATGATTGGCTCACTCCTCTATTTAACTGCAAGTAGACCCGATATAATGTTCGCAACTTGTTTATGTGCAAGGTTCCAAGCGGATCCTAGAGAATCACATCTCGTAGCTGTCAAAAGAATTTTTAGGTATCTCAAGGGCACACCAAATCTAGGGATTTGGTACCCAAGAGATACAGGTTTTAATCTTATTGGCTATTCGGATTCAGACTATGCAGGTTGCAGGATTGATAGGAAAAGCACATCTGGTGCTTGCCAATTTCTTGGCAGAAGATTGGTGTCCTGGCAAAGTAAAAAGCAACATACAGTATCTACTTCTACTGCTGAAGCTGAGTACATTGCTGCTGGAAGCTGTGTAGCTCAAATACTGTGGATGAGGAACCAATTGAAGGATTATGGCATGGAGCACAAGAAAATTCCAATCATGTGTGACAACACAAGTGCCATTGCCATAACCAACAATCCTGTAGATCACTCAAGAACCAATCACATCGACATCAGGTATCACTTCATAAGAGAACATGTCGAGGAGGGGACTGTGGAGCTACATTTTGTGCCCACAATGCAACAAATTGCAGATATATTCACCAAACCTCTTGATGAAGTAACATTCAATAGATTGGTTGGTGAATTGGGAATGCTTAACACAAGTTAGTAAAGCCTTCTATCTGTAAAATCCATGTTTATGTTTGTATGTGCAAGCTACTCAATCATTATGTGCTTAGACTTTAAAATGCTTAATTAATGATTGTTATAGGTTGCATATAGTGTGTTTTTGCATAAATTCCTTGTGTTTTAAGTGTCTTTTATAGCACAAATCTGTGAATTTATGCTTGTTAGATTGCATGATCATAGGGGGAGTTAAATTCATAATATTCTAAATATTGCATGATTTTTAGATGAATTTACCTATGAGTTTCATGTAATTAGAGGCCTTAGAATTAAAAAAAAAACTTCAAAATTTCGAGTTAGGTTCTATCTCGAAACTCATCTAGAAATTCGACTTGAATTTCGACTTAAGCTGTCAGAGTGAAGTTTTTAAAATTCTAAGTTTGGGAAGAATTTCGAGTTGGCTATCTCGAAATTCATCTCGAAATTCGACTTCGAGTTCGAGTTCGAGTTACCAGTGTGCCTAGTTCTATCTTCAAAATATTCGAGATAAAGTCTATCTCGAATTTTATCTCAAAGGTTGAGATGAGGTTTCCATTAAGGGAATATTTTGAAAAGAACTGAGAATTAACTTCGAGTTAGTCTATCTCGAAACTCAACTCGAATTTCGACTTGATGTTCGAGATAGAGTTCTCAGTTAAGCTAAGGGAATTTTTCGAGTTACACTCCTAACTCGAAACATATCTTGAATTACCCTGTACTTTTTGCTTCAAGGGGGTATTTTGGAAAGAATTTGAGATTAAATTCAAGTTAGTCTATCTCGAAACTCAACTCGAATTTCGACTTGATGTTCGAGATAGAGTTCTTAGTCTATCTCGAAACTCAACTCGAATTTCGACTTGATGTTCGAGATAGAGTTAAACTTCTAACTCGAAAAGTATCTCGAATTTCCCTGTGTTTCTTGTAGAGGGGAATTTTCCAAGTTTACTACAAATCAATATTGTTCGAGATAGGATTTCCCTATAGTTTTTGCTGTAAAATTGGTTAAAGTGCTTATTTGTGCTTAATTGTTCGAGTTAACCTCTATCTCGAACTTCATCTCGAAGTTCGACTTGATGATCGAGATAGAGATGTTCGAGATAGAGTTCGACTTAAGTCCTCCCTGTATGTACTTAGACTTTAACACTCTTTTTAACAGGGATACTTTTGTCATTTCACAATCATCTATATATACATCTCTAACTCGATGCATCATTCACTTTACCTAATTTCATTTTCACAGCAGCCGTTTCACAAAAACAAGGCGATTTCACAAACTTCATACCATTAATCCGTGTTTTTGTGATTAAACTCATACTAATCACGAATTACTGCCAATTTGTTGACTGTTATTCACTGTGTTATCATTAATCGTTGTGATACTGTGTTTAGTGACCATTCATACACGCGCATATACATACACACGAACATATATTGTTTGTGTAACTGTTCACAAAACACGATTTCCACATTCTTCATCCATATACACACACGAGTTTACTGGTATACACACGAATATTCATCTTCTTTGAATATTCAGATTTAGTAATTGGCAACTGTTCATATCCCGTAGTTTAACTTTTCAGATTGTCTTTTGATATTCTCGAAAAATTAAAAGGGATAAAACTGTTAATTCGTAAATTATTTGTTTTTCAAAATTAAAAAAAAAATTTCACATCTTTTAAAGAAAAACATTTAATTAAAATGGCTCACCAATTTTCACTTGCTAAAAACAATTTTTTATAATATTTCTACGGAAATTGGTGATCAACTCCCGCGGTTTAAGTTTTGGATACGATTTCTTAATTTGTACTCCAAAGCTAGCCATGCTTTTACTGCTAAACCTACACTAGTACATGATGCTTTACAGCAATTATGGACTAGTGCGGTTACTTTTGGGAGCAAATCAACCCCCTTCGGTTTCAGGTTTACCTTAGCGGGTCAGGAATATGAGGTGACTGAAGAGATTGTCAACAGGGTTCTGGGATTCCCAATCAAAGATGCTTATGATGCAGAACCTACAGCTGCAGAACGCCTCAGATTCTTTGAAGAAATTGGATGTTATCCTCCGAAAGGCCCGATCACAGGAAACATCCAAAAACAATTCTTCCATGTGGAATGGAATTACTTTTTCGAGGCCATCACAAGATGTTTTCGGGCACGCGAAAAAGATTTTCATCAAATTCCAATTCCAATGTAAACCTTTGCAGTTGCCCTAGTAAGAGAACTGGATATAAATTATGGACGCATAGTTCTCTCTGAGATAGTGGCCTCAATGGGATCTCATGCAAGCAGAGACCTCACTACAACTGATGTTGTTTGCTGGTTTCCTCGGTTCCTACAAATGCTGATTAATGACTTAATACCGAAGAATGCTCTTGCTGTTAGACAGGGATTTGCCAGAAGCCCAACATCTGCATCGCTAGGGATGGGCACTAAGTCACTTTCAACCATTGCTAATCAGGATAAACATCAAGGTAAACCGATGTCAATTCCTGAAAATATACAAATGTGGCTTACATATGATGCAGGAGTTACCAATTTGGAGGCATCATCACAAGTTTCATCACATGCTCAGAATCCATCTGTTCATGCTGAGGCGTTTGATGAGATTCCTGATGAGCAAAGCGATGATGCACAAGGTAATCAATCAGGTAATCTCTCCCTGCATACTATTCATTTTTCCTCCTACGTATCTGATTCCGAGACCCAAGAGACTGCTAACCCGCAGGATCTATCCCAGGGTGAGAGCTATATTTCTGAGCCTGATACACATTCTTATTCTCTTTCACCCTTGTTAACGGAAGTCAGAAAGCCAGCACATGTATATGTAGAAAATGATGAGGAGAGTGAACCCGAAGAGCAGCAACTTATTCGAAAGAAAGCCAAACTTTTTCACGCTGCTACTTCACAACCACAGTCAAACCCTAGTGTGTCACACGCAACCACTCCACCTCACGAGAGTGGTTCTCCCCTTAAACAATCTGCACATAGGGATTTTGATGACAATTATGTACCTTTTGAAGATCCTGTTGCTTCAAAAGGACATGGAGTTTTAACAACTTCAGCCGTACCTTCACCGGTACGTACTGATGCTGCAAAGAGGATCGGTTCTAATGTCGTACAAGAACACTTTGCAGCCGCTCAGCCTGAGATTCCAACTCAGGACAGAACAGACATAGATCCCATAACTGCCAATTATTTTGCTTATCCAATTTCTGCAAGTACTGCTTCATATTTCGGATCAATAATTGAAGACATACACGAGCGTGAGACAGGGAGTGTGTGTGAGAGGTTAGGGAGAGAGGGACCTTCATTTTTAAGGCCCGAAACCGAGCGCCAAATACCAACAGAACGAGTATTAGAGCGAGGTCACCTAAACCAAACACCGTCCCTTAACATTGAAAATCTTGATACGCGTATGACTTCTATGGAAAATCAGATGAGGCAGTTCGGACAGACGATGGGGTAGTTCGGGATGAACATTGGAAACAACCAAAGGGCTCTAGATGACTACGCAGCAAGAATGGCAAGTCAAGCTACAGCTTTTGATGCTTTGACAAATAAGGTCAATGACTTGGGCCATGCTGGTGGTGTCTTGGGAAGCACTCTCAATGAGAGGATGGGGGCATTGGAGTCTACAATGCATACAATGGCTGTGGAAATCAGTAGAATGATGTTCGCAGTCAGGAGTTTTGTGCCCCCGGAGTGTTTCGAGTCGCAACAACCTCCCCCCGATGCTGGTGTAGGTGGTGTAGGTGGTGCTAGTGGAGCGGGAGCCTCTGGTTCTGGTTTTGGAGGTTCTTATGCAGCTGGTGGATCTGAATACCAAGGTGGAGCTCAGGATAACTCACCTAAGGGGGAGAGTGGAAAGGAGACGAGACAGCAGGTAGTTCACATCGAAGAAATTGAAGAACCCGCTGATCTTGTCAAGGAACCAGAAGTTGAGCCGTCTGTTGATGAAGAGGCTCTGAGGAGGAGAAAGGGTAAGGCAATAATGGTTGATGAACCATTCATTGACCTGAGTCATCAGGAAACAGTACAGGAGGTACTTGACTCAGATTCTGATATGGAAGACGTACCGTTGGCACATGCTATAAAAAGATCTTTGAAGGAACAAGGTGGAGGTGCTGGGATGTCTTCCGGAATGCTTGAAGAAATTCCTGTTGATGAGGAAACCCTTAAAGCTCAACAGTTAGCCTTGGAACAAGCTCAGTTCCATAAAATGAAGATGATGCAAGAACGTGCTGCCTTCCTAGAAAAGAAAGTGGAGCTACAAGGGAAGCAGTATGATCATGAGCTTGTAAGGCTAGCTGATCCTCAAGTTGATCTGGACAAACGAAGGATAGGGCAGAAGTGAGATGAAGCAAGGAAGATATTGATGGGACCCTGTGCGAAAGGAGTTCATAACAAGGATGCAGATGATCTGTTCTACAACTTGAATTTGCAGAATCCAATGACTGGGGACTATATAAATGCTTTAAAGAGATTAATTTCTAAAGTCAGGGTTGGTTACAATGCAAATCTTAAGGAGTGGCAGGTTATTTTGTCTTTGGTAGAAGGAGTCCCAACATCTTTCCTATATGTGGATGACCAATTCATAACGAGAAGATCTGCGTCAGAGTTGTTCTTGCTAGCGACAAAAATTCAATACTCTCATTCTGAGGAGCTAAGTATTCTGTATAGGGATCAGTTAATGCAGCTAGTAGAGGACAAGGGTCCAGAATTCTCAGCATATCCAAATTTTGTCCAGATGGTAGTTGACGGAAAGATGAAGAGGGTTAGCATGGAGGAAAATGATCTAATAGAGCTTTCAGTGGAATCTCTCAAAGCTGTCTGTAGACAAATGAGGAGTAAGGGATTCGCTTCTGAGCTTAAAGATAAATCCGTGAAGATCATTGAAAGAGTCATATTCAAGAAGAGCAATGAGGTGTGGAAGTGTGATGTCATTGCTCCAAACCCTCTTGATAACGTGAAGATTGAGCCGGAGCTGATGGAGAAGAAAAGGAATATTCTTCAAGCAATGAAGAATGTAGATGAAGCTCTGACTCTTCCTTCTGGAGCACTAGAACAAGGAGAAATAAGGGAGGCTATTGGTGTTCCAGGAAGTGATAGTGTATACTGGATACACGTTTATGCTGAAGATACAGCTGATGCCTTAGTATTCATAGATGCAGACCAGAATCAAACATTCTTGCATATGAGTAGACAATGGCTGCTACAGACTCACGATGCTGCATTTCTGGAGAAAGTATTGTATGTATTCAAATGGGGTGAAGTGGAAGATATGCATGTGGAAGAAAAGCAGAGACTCATGAGTTACCTGTCTGAGATAGTGGTGGAAAAGAAGCGGATGGAGCGAGATGCGGCCAGTGTCCACAATACTGACCGTGTCAAGGGCTACCCCAAGATGATCTATTGTCAGTTTAAATCTGATAAATCTCACTGGAAACCTCAGCTCATAATGAAGAACTTTGAGGATATTCCAAAGATCAGGACTACTCAGGAGGTGGACAAACTCAGAAGGCTTTTCAAACATCCTTATCCAGAGCCCAAGAATCCTCTAGAAATGGAAGCTGTAAGTCTGTTGAATGCTAGGTGGAAGCAGCTTAGAGATCCAGTGTACAAGAAAGAACAGCAGCAGAAGGAGAAGCGCAAAAGGCAGAAAGAAGAGAAAGACCAAGCTGCTGAAGCTAGAAAGAGGAAACGGAATTAGGGATAAAGGTCAGGGTGGTGTGAACTTGAAGTTGGAAAAACTTCATGTCTTTCGGTTGCTTTAACTCACTTGAGGAAAAATTCACCTTAGAGTGAATCCAATAAGGTGATATAAGTTTGACTAAAAGGTATGAAATAATCCAGGTGATAGGAATCACTCAAATGATCTTTAATTCAAAGTTCGAATTCTGTTTCTAGTTTTAAGTTCTTTGTATTGTTTTCAAGTACTTTTCAATTGTATATTATTCAAGACTGTAATGTTAATTATCTTTTCTCGTCTCATTGTTTAGTTGAGTTATCCTTCATTAATTTGAATGTCATTGTTAGACAATCAAATTGGGGGAGATTGAAAGGCAGAGTGTGTAAACTTGTAACACTATAACTAATGTAACCCAACTAAAGGAAAAGATACTTAACCAGAAGACAATCAAGAACAAGAAGTCACAAAGAAATCAACACTAAATGAAGACAAGGTAATTGATACAATTCAACATGTTAACTATGATCAAGCCAAGAAGAAATCATTGAGAGAAGTTCAAGTCAAAGTTGTTCATGCCTCAGTGATTTGAAAAGCCAAGAATCAAGATCATAACTATCAGTATCAATAAGACTAATTGATTTCAAGTGAACAAGAAGGAAAGCAAATATTGGAAAGCCACATTACTAATTGGATATGGTAATTTATTCAAGAAGCAAAAACACTATCAAGACTAGTCACTTATGAACCAGACCGTTGCATCAAGTGTCAGGACATTGATAGCAAGTTTATGTCAGTAATAAAGATCCATGTTCAAGAGCTTGGTGAAGAATAAAGAAGACATGAAGATATCACAAGTTCAAGATGTGCATTGAAGTTTCAAGTTGAAGGCCAGAATATTTTCTAAGTACTAAATATTCTAGATGACCAAGTAGAAGTTTCTAAGTAGAAGTTCTACTTAGAAATTCGAGATGGCTAAGTAGAAATTCTCAAGTAGAAGTTCTACTTAGAGTGCAGCTTCAACATGACACATGGCATCTTCTGATTGGCAGATTTCCAAGCTTTCAAGATAATTTATGTGGACATCATTGGGCCACGTATATCTTAGTCTTTGAAGACTACAGGACATAGATTACATGTAGTATAAATAGAAGTACTTGTGTAATGTTTTTAGTTAGAGAGCAATAGTTGAGAGAAACACAAGAAAAAGAGAGAGAGTGCATTCATAGAGCTTAGTATCATTCACTTCTCTCTGAACTTCTGTCATACTTTGTAATGAATGTTGTAGCAACCATTTCAAGTTATATATAAGACATATATTCCTTGAATCTGTGTGTTCATTTATTGCATCGTATTTATTGCTTCTCATATTCGAAAAGTTGTATTCACCCCCCCTCTACAACACATTTGGACCTAACATAATCGTTATTCTCATTTAGGAGTGTAAATGAGTCAAAATTCTCATGAGCTGCTCGAACTCGGCTCATAAAATATTTGAATTCGCTCAATAATTTTCGAGTCGAACTCGAGCTTAAATACTTTACCGAGTCGAGTTGGAACTTCAAATTATTCGGCTCGTACGGTTCACGAGCCTAATCGAGATTTTATCGTTTTGACTTTTTATATATTTTTATATATATTTCAACACAAATATTTAATATTTTTATTTGAGCCAAACCTGAATCGAACCATTCATATTCATTCTTTTGTCGAAAAAGGATAAAATTAGTTCGAGCTTTAGAACCGAGTTCGGATGTATCGAACATTTTATGAACCAATCGTCAAGCCTAAAATGTAAAGCTAGATCGAACTCGACTGAACATTTTAGTCGAGCTCAAACTCAAGTCTTACACTGTTTGACTCGGCTCGACTTGATTACACACCTACTCTAATTTTTTCGGGTAAAATATTTTAGTTGAATAAAAAAATATAATTTTAGGAAAAAAACAAAATCTATTGTACATGAGATTTGAACTTCATATAGGTAAATTGATAGATATTTAGATAATAGTTATGCTTGAAATATTATAAAATAGATTATAGATTACATAAAAAATTAGAGATTTAAACTGTCTAGCTATATTATTGAAATATGATACTTAGTAGATAAATATATCATATTGTATAAAATTGCATGCCAAAATTTTAGTGAATTTTAATATTGCATTTTATATAAGTACACTTGCATTAAAATCAGTTATTATGATTGTTCTAGGATAACTATATTTGGCATAAGAAAAAATGGAATAATTTATATATGAGATGTAGACATCGTATTAATTAATTCAATTATATAATTGAAAAGATACATAGTTTGGTTAGAGTACAACATAGTAAATGAGATTATAGATGCAATACAAATAATTATAAGATTAAAATGTATAACTATGTTGATGAAAAATAGATATCTAATAAAAATAATATTGCATTATATATAATGCACAAGTTATTATAACCGATTAGTTGAATTTAGGGAATGTAAAAATGGTTGGATTTAAGAATATAGATTCTAGAAATGACATTACATTGTGTGTGTGTGTATATATATATATATATATATATATATATATATATTAGATTAATATAAGTGAGTTTTCAAAATAAAACTACATGTAATATTCATATACACGTATATATAGTTGTTGGATTGCCTGTAAAGCTTCTTTCAACAAATAAAATATAAAATTATGCATGGTATATAAATCCATCATTTTGTAGTAAAAAAATATCATTATCACTATCAGTACTACCACCAACAACACATCGCTAACACCATCATCATTACCACCACTGATATATCACCACTAGCACACCATCACGATCACGCACCATAACCAAAGTTACCAAAATATTGATTGTAACCACATCAACACCACCAGAATCACCAAAACCAAAACAAATGAATAAACATTCAACTCATGTTACCCAAATTTGAATCCAAATCACTAAAAATTTTGAACACAAATTACTAGAATATTCCAGATTTGAAAATTTGTTCAAGTTCGAAGGTGTTGGTAATGGTGTTGACGATGATAGAGTGGGTAAAAATGACTCGATGGGCGCTACAAACTCATATCTATTGAGAGATGACAAAGTAGGAGATGATTGAGTTAGAGGAGGCGTGATTAGGAATGTGGCTGGAATTCGATGATAAACATATTCGTAAGTCAATTTGAGGACAAAAAGAAATTGCAGAATGATGATGGTTTATACACACACACACACACACTTCATATCTCTCTTTTTCACAAACACACATATTATATATATAAGATTTACTCTAATAGAAACCACTCTTAGACTAGAAACTAGAAGCTAAATAAAAAAAATTCTAAATCACGTCAGAATATAGCATATATGATATGCAAACTGATCGTTGGGAGATGGAGAAAAATATAGTGAAGTTAGATTTCAAAATATGTTCAATAATATTTTTTTTATAAATTCTACTATAATATTAATATCATGTAAATAGCACCTTTTTTTAAATAAAAAAGGGATGATGTATGGGAGGGTGTAATTTTTTTTTTGCTAATTTTGTATGTATTATATATAAATTTGGATTACAGGGAGAGGGGATTGACCCTCTGCACCTCGGCAAAGCCAAGGCTCAAGAGAACCTCAGCACCATAGCAATGTCAAGGCAAGAACCAGCAGCCCACGCAGGGGAGCAACACTACAATCTGAAGAACATCCCACGCAGGGGAAAGAACACTATGCATAAAATGACTAAACAACTTTGAAGTGCAATCTAAGAACCTTTAAATACAATGTGACTTGGCATGAACTAACAATTAAACGAAGGCCAAGGCATCTCCATGGCGTGCTAGCTCAAACAGGGCAGGCCTTCAAAACCCAGAAGCTGTCAATGAAACATTGGCCAAAGCATCTCCTTGGCATGCTAGTACAAGCTGGAATTATAACAACCTGCCACACAAGATAACAAAGCACAGAGAGGGGAAGAAAGCATGATTATCGAGTAACTACAATACTGAACTTTCGAGGAAGCAAACAACCACCCCTTCGCAGCTATATAGTAAACACAACTGGAGTCATCCAAGCTAACAATCCTACCCACCAGCTGTTAGTAAGCAAGAAATATACTCCCAGCCCGGTCCAAGGCTGCAAGCAGAGACCCACCGTTCGCCAATAACTAATAAGCAGAAGTGCCAAATCAAATAACCCCAAGAAGCAAAAACCATGACAGGCACTTAGCATACACAACTGCAACTATCTGGAATGAGCAATACTCCCCATCCGCTGTTACTAAGCATAAACCACAACCGGCCCAAAGTCGCTAGTAAACACCTTTCGCCAATAACTGATAATACAATAGCGCCAAAACAAACAGCCACAAGTATATGCCATGATGCCCAGGCTTAAGAACTCAGCCAATCAGTGCAAACTGGAGTGCTAAGAAAGCAAACCAGCAAGAAAAGAGTGTTCGACAGTGTTTTCAACAAATCCATTCCAGCGATCGTGAACCGAGTCATTAAATGGCTCCACCAATTAATCAACCCAACAGACCCACAAATGCAACCAAGTTGGCAAGGCTTGCGACTACACCTGAAATCTGTGGCTCAACCAAAATAGGAACCATTCCTGAAATTAACAAGTCAAAAAGCACCATCACATAGTAAACTTCCCAGAAACTCGAGAAAACCAACAGCCAAGAAGCGTCCCACGCGCCTCACATGGCCTGACTTACCCAAGTTACCCCAGTTACGAGTTGAACTCAATAAACTTAACACATCAACTCAAACTAGTCCATAAATCAACCCCAGAACCGAGAACCGAGTTACAAGATTAACCCACCAAAGAAAGCTAACCCAAGAGCCAATACAAGAAACGAGTAAAGAGAGGAAATGCTAAGAAGCAAGAACCCACAGACCGGCCAAGAGCAGTATGCAGAAATTCATAGAATCCTTCAAAGAAACATGTGAGGCAGCAATCCGCTAGCCACTGCCCACAGCAAGCACAAGCAACAAACAACACCAAAACCCTACATAGCCTATAACCCATCAACTAAGCAAGCTGAAGAAGCCCAGAAAACGAAGTGCTAGTGTGTGGAGCTCGTTCAGGCAAAGAATCAAACACCTTGCAGGCATTTCAGCTCAGTGTGGAATACAATATTGTGAAGACAAAGGAGCGAGCTAGAGAGGTCAAAACGCTCAAAGTAAAAGACAAACATGAAGATAAAGCTTTAAAACAACATGGATAACCAAAGAAACCAAAGAAAAAACCAAGAAAACAAATCTTGATTTTCCTAAGCTGGTGAACAGTAATTCGTGACAAGCACAGAACCAGTTTTTGGAACCCAAATTGAGAAGCTAAAATCATGAAAAATGAAAGTGATGGAAGAAACATGAAGCCGAAGCTTTAAACAATTATGGGTAGCTAAGTAATCGTAGAGAAAATCAAGAACCAAGAGCAGATCTTGATTTTTCTAAGTTGCAGCTAGGGTTTTTGAAAAAGAAGGGAGGAGAGAGAAGAGAGAAAACAGATTTCCTAAAAACGACTCTCAAAACCGCAATATACAGTGGGAGGGTGTATTTTAATTGTGTGTGGTGCTTATATTGATCTAAGGGCTTAAATTTGTTTTGGTTTCCATTTGATCACTTGCCTATGTGTGTGTGTGTGTGTGTGTGTTTGTGTGTGAGATCATGAATGCTGATGATAAATGGAATACATGAATAGAGAAAAAGGTGGTGATAATAGTTGAGTATTACAAGTGATGATGTAATAGGTCGCCGAAATTGGAAGGGGGCATATATAAGGGTGGAGGTGAAGAAGTAAATTATGTATGAATATGTGACTGAGATTAAATATAAATATAAAATATAAAAGGCTAAAATTATTTTTCAGTTCTCATTTCAGTATAGGTTCTTATTTTAACACTTGCCTAAATATATAACACATGTGAAGTTACTAACTCATGATTAGATTTTAGAAACTGCGAATTGTTCAATCTTTCACTCTTTTGAAGTTATTTTTTAAATTATTAGGTGTGATTATATTGTCATGATCATAAATGAAATTTAAGTAAGAAGTTTAAGCTAATATCACTTTTCATAAAAAAAAATGCAAATAAATCACATCGTCAATATATAATGTTTCACAATTACGAGTCATGTATTTAAAAAATAAAAAATTCGAATTATATGAATTAAAATGGTGTCCGTGCTTTGTAGGGGCTTTCATGCTAGTTATATTATTAATAGCAGAACAGGGGTTTTGGCAACCTCTAAGGTAGAAGTGAGAGTCCTTACCACTATGCTAGATGAGACTTGAATATATTTTAAAACTCATTATTAATATATCGTGAGACAACCCTCATATATTATACAGTAAAACCCTTCTAAAATGATATCGTTGGGACCGGGAAAAATATCACTTTAGAGAGGTTATCACATATACGAGGGGTTTGTATTTTTTTATTCAAAAATAATTAATTTTTTTTTCTAATTACTAATATACATTGTACAGTACATATTTATACTGTATTGCCTATATTCAACTA
Organism: Saposhnikovia divaricata; assembly: GCA_036435485.1. Lineage (NCBI taxonomy): Eukaryota > Viridiplantae > Streptophyta > Magnoliopsida > Apiales > Apiaceae > Saposhnikovia > Saposhnikovia divaricata. The sequence goes on along the minus strand of CM071597.1, from coordinate 86,215,197 downwards.
ACTAAAATTGATGGCCTGATTCGAAGCATGCAATATAAGAATCTGATGGATGTTAATCATTTACTTGACTTTCCAGCCGAGCAAGAAGTTTGTCACACTCCAACGGAACAAGAGATTGTTGATACAATTATAAGTCAATCGGATAAAAATGCATCAAAGGTGGATGAAGATGATGATGATAGTCATGAGATACTTAAAATTCCATTATCTAGCGCTATTCAAATGCTACAATCGATTAAGATATTCATACTACAACAAGATGGGGATCACAAAGACCAAGCGAAGATGATTCAGAAGATATTAGATATATAAACGTTACTAGACAATCAAGCCTAAAACAATCTAGTATCATGAAATATTTCTCTAATCCGTAGAATACATAAAATATATGTATTTGATTGGAATTATCACTTTATGCGAAAATTGGGGCCGATATTTAATACTAAAATTTTGTAAAAAATTATTAATTATCACGATAGAGGGGTTATTAAATTTTAATATTGGTCCCAAGTCGGTACCGAGACTTTTTATCAATTTATAGAGGTTATCAGTTTTGAGAGTATTACTTTAGAGAGGTCTTACTGTATTTATGATAAAAAATTGTTCCTAAAAAGAATTAAACCCTTTACCTCTAACTTAGACGGGAGATTCCTTACTACTAGGCTAGACATTAATTTTGAAAATATTATAAAACAAATTATTAATATATCGCGAGACAACCCCCATATATTATATTAATGATAAAAAAATTGTTCCTAATAAGAATTGAATCAGTGACCTCTAACTTAGAATGGAGATTCCTTATCACTATGCTACATCAATTTTGAATATATTATAAAACTCATTATCATTTATTATAATACCTGAGTCTACCAATGTACAGTTAGCCAATCAGAAATTAGGAATTATTTTAGAATCAATTAGAGCTAATTCCTAAATTTTAGCCCAATCATGTTATATTAAAAATATTCCTTATTTACAATATCAACCTTCTTCTTTAACCATGGTTAGTTGACACTTCTAATTTAAATACAATAATGGTTTTATTAAACATATCCATAAATACATATTTTTAAAATCAAAAAATATTTACTAGAAAATCACAATTTTAATTTGAAATCAATCAGGATATACTATTATATATTTTAAATTAAATTTCATAATTAATCATTCATTAATCAACCATTCTTTTAATATAAAGTCAATCATAATCATATTATCATACATTATAAATGGATTTTCATAATATATATTGTACAATTGTAATCGATTTTAAGAAATTATAATCTAACTCAACTAGAAATCTGAAAAAATCGGATTTGAAATAATTTGGATAAAATTCATACCTTCAAATTTTTGATTTTTTAAAGTTCAAAAAAATATTTATTAATAAAATGCATATAAGCCAACATTACAAAGATCGGATTTATTAGAACGAACATATTATTGGAAAAAAGATATTTTAGTTAAAAAAGTTAGAAAAGTTAATAGCTGAAAAAGGTAATTGGTTAGTTATTATTTAGGAGAAAATGGGATATTTTAGTTAGAAAATATATACTTTTTAGCTGGAAAAGATAATCAGTAAGTTATTTGTGATTATAATATTATTAATTTATTTTATTAATTAGAACAACCATACTGAAAAAACTGGATTTGTTCAGATTTTAAATAACTTGGATAAAATCCATTCCTTCAAAATTTGATTTTTTTTAAAGTTAAAAAGTATATTTGTTCATAATTTTTAATAAAATTAATTAATAAATGCATATAAGTCAACACTACAAAATCAGATTTGAATAAAAATTTTAATAACTTGGATAAAATCCATATCTTTAAAAGACTCGATTTTTTTAAAAACTAAAAAAAATATCTATTCACAATTTTTTAATAAAAAAAATTGTAAATTCACATACACGAATACTACATACATTTTTAATTACTTTAATTATCAAATATATGCTAGAAGAGTATTATTATTGGTTGGTGAATAAATTACCAATCAAAAAATTAAAATTATTTTAGTGGTAATGAGAATTTACTTCTAAACTTTAAATCATCCAATCATGTACAATTTTTTTATTATTTACCATACTTATTCTAATTTACTAATCGCGATTAAATTAAATTTAAATATAATAATATCTTGATTTAATAACTTCGTATATCACATGATTTTTAATTTTATAAAATCTCTACTAATCGTAAATATTATTTTCTATAAATCCACATAACAATATATTACATATGCTTATACATCTTTTAGCTATGAATGATTTTCGAACATCTTTTATTATAATAAAGGATACTCGAATCTACCATATATTGGTTAACCAATCACAAAATTGTGAATTATTTTAACATCAATCAAAATCTACTAAATTTAAGACCAATTAAACTTAATGTAATATGTTTCTCTATTGGATCTTGATTCTACGTTTCAGCCAAGATTAAACTCAACTCAAGTTACACTCAATAACAGTTGATTTTTATTTTTTCATATCAATTAACTAAACATAATAACTACTAATTTTTATTTTAATGATTAACTAATAAACAATTTATATAAAATAAAATTCTTACAAAATAAAAATATAATTATTATATCAATTTAAAGATTAAGGGAAATTTAAGCCGTTTATTCTCTATTCCCCATCAGACCTAGCCAATTTTGATAAAATGAGTGTATGCATCAATTCTCCTCCTGCCTAAATCATATCAATTTCGGTTAAGGTACCACTTTATATTTTTATTAAAAGACATACTATAGTTGGATAGATTATCTTTTTATTTCGATTATATATATGTATCGTATGTTTCGTATTTTAATTGTCCAATAAAATCAACAAAAAAAATAGAAAGCAATTTAAGTAATCATCATCCCCAATCCAGATTATCCCAGAGTTAATTCCCATTAGAATATTAAATGGCAAACTCCAAAGATTCTGCGACTTACTGAATTCTATGTATTAATCCTTACCACATTACACTGATTTATTTATATTATTAGGCGTGCCTATAGAAAAATGTTTTTTATAGTGTTGGGTTGTCGATATTATTCAGTGATTACTTAACAACTTTATTCTAAATACGATAATTTTTAATTAAAAAATAATACACTAATACATGAGTCTATAAATCTGTAATAGATATTTTGTTATCTCAAACTTCCAATTCAAAAGCATAAGGTATAATAAAAATCATGAATTAAAAATTGTTAACAATATAAAACTATTTAGCACATTATTCTAAATACATATTCAAAATTTAAGTTATGTAAAGTATTAAATAATTTGGTAAAAAAAAGAAGCTAGCATTAACCAATTGAAATATTAGAATGAATTTTAAACCAATCATCTTTCACATTTAATTACTAATTTTTTTAGCTATGCAATAATTTAATGGAAAAACAATTTGATCTTCCAATATATTTGAATTATTCAAAATATTAAATATATATACTCTTAAATAGTACTATACATTATTTGGTGTATAAATTATAAATCAAAAAATAAAATTTTTACAGAGTCAATGAAAATATTTTTAATGAATATTTCCATAATAAATTGATCAATTTAGCATAAATTTTCTTATAAATCACTATTTATTTATAGATAATTAATTCATCTATAAAAGGACATATGTTATCCACAAAAATAATCAAACCTGCAAAAATCATCAATAAAAGGGCATACAACATCTACAAAATAACTAAAATTGAACAAATACATAGTAAAATAGATCACTAATTTCCTTTATCCAATCGTTAAACAGGTCTTTAATTTGGGTACATCCATCATCTATATCCCTAAATTATATAGCCTTTTCGGTGAGATAATCTAACAATTTGTTATAGACGTGAGGAATATGTATATCTGATTTGTCAGAACGTATTCAAACAACCGACGAAAACTGTGATTCCACACTATCTAAATCAATGAACTAATATAACAAAATCTAATATATGGGTATACAAAATCCACGAATATGATATTAGGCTCTCAACAAAGAGAGATATTTATTGAAATCCAAAGTAAAATAAAGGAAAAGAAAATGAGGCTTATCATTCATAAGGAGATAATACAAAATCTAATATTTTGATGGATAAAATCCACCAACGGGCAACGAGGTACTAGACTCTCAATAAAGAGATTTATTTATTGAAAAATAAATTAAAATAAATTAAAAATTAGAAAAAAAATATAAAAAACCAAAAAGCTGATATTAGCTCATAAACTTTAGTTTAGCGTATTTTGGGAGAGGTGGGGAGAGAGAGAGAGAGAGAGAGAGAGAGAGAGAGAGAGAGAGAGCGAGCGAGCAGCAGCAACTACGGTATTTCTTATAAAAATTATTAATATTGATAAATAAAAAGTTTGATATTTAGTAAAAGGGTGCATTTTTGAATTTTGTATTCTGGAATTAAAGTAATCGTATCTATTCCCATATCTTAACCTAATAGCATATATTGAATTTGCTTGGTTGGTTGATTATAATTTGTTTTTTAATATCAACAAAGCATAAAATATGGGTAAGAAAACTAAATAACTTGGTAGAAAGATTCTACACAAAGAGAGATATTTGTTAACAAAAAACAATATTAAGAAAAAATAAAAAAGAGAGTTTCATTTTGTTTTGGAGACTTTACATCGTGCATACTACCCTTAGTTTAGTTTTGTAACATCTCAATATTGTTCAAAAACACATAATTATATATTTACATAACTTGGATGCAGAGTGATATTTCATGTAATTGTCATACTTTTTCTATTCGTATATTTCATTTCATTTCGTGTACACGAAAATATTCATGTATTTTACTGTCATTTTATGTTATAATTTCGGTACACGATTCAATATTATGTAATTTTCGTTCAAGTTACACGACATGAATGTACAAAACAATTTGTTAAGTCTACATAAGCTATTTTTGTGTTCTAATTTTGGGTACACGATTCAATATCATGTCATTTTCGTCCAAGACCCTAAAGTACACAACATGAATGTGCAAAATGATTTTCAGGTCTAAACAAGTTATTTCTTCTTATATATGTCGGAAAAATATACTCACTCTTAAAAAAAAGAATTTAATGTTATTTAACCTAATATCTAAATTACAAGAGCAAGAGCACATATATAACAATGTGATTATGTGTTTATATATTACAAACTTGATTTTAATTTCATGGACAGTAGCTTATTTTCTCAAGTTAGTCAAATAGAAAAAAATAGGTGATACTCATTTTCATATGTCTTATTTTAAGAGTAAATTAAACTAAAATTTATTATACCATGATTTACTAGAAAAGAATAAAATATCCAACATACAAACTTCCAAACTGAAAATGCACATTTTAAGTTATCTTTACAAATAAGCTAAGGTCAATCACCATAAACTCTAACAATCATACGTTACTGCAAGAGCACGATATATTGAATTTGTTTGGTTAGTTGATAATATTTATTTTTCAATAGTAAATCAATTCATTAATAAAAGGACATATAATTTATAAAAAAGATATTAAACGATCACATAACAAACTAGATTAGATAAAAGTTTCTACTGTTATAACTACGTTCATTTCATGTATCTTGCATAATAGATATCCTTTCACATATCGATGCAACCTTTTTTTGATAGATAGTCTAATGATTTATTTGAGTCGTGAGGATTGAGTGTCTATACATTTTTAATATGTAATCTAAAAAATTAACCACGACCATACAAATATTTTCAATGTATTAATATAATAAATATTTTAAGGATCCGATATTGAACAAATATATCGAATTCTCAGAATATGGGTGAAAAATTTGTTAACATGGTACTTAGAAATATTCTCTAATAAATAGAGAAATAAAATGAAAGCTAAAATTTAAAAAAAACAATAAAGAGGGGTTTTGAACTTTTCATCGAGGGTTATATTTGTTTTGATGATTTGTTCATAATATTAATATTAATTCAATTGGTATGAATTCATCGATAAGTAATTTTTATACTTAAGTTAATTAACATTCCAATAAAATTATATTTTTTCTAAATAATAATTAAAATAATATATTTATATTAATTAATTAATATAATTTATCGGTCGGTGCGTAGCACAGGTAGAACGCTAGTTAATATATCATGAGACAATTTAATTATCATGAAATTACTAAATTACCCCTCCTATATTATATTAATGATAAAAAAGTTGTTTCTAATGAAAATTAAACCCCTTACCTCTAACTTAGAAGTGAAAATAAAAAAATAATAAAAATTTTTTTTTAGGGTTAGCCGCCCTCTCTCTCTTCTCGTCTTGTTAGCCGCCGCTGCCACTGTCTTCCCCTCCGGCGGTGGTTTATCCACCGGCCGGAGGCCCTATTTCTTGTTTTACTCTTAATAAAACCCAATTTTTTTGGGCATTTGTGTGTCTCTCCTTTTGGAGTGGTTGTTTGTCTCTCCTTTTTGGAGTGTTTTTATGTTTTTGATTAATTATGTCTGGTTTGGTTCGGTGTTGGGTCTGTTGAGAATGATTTTGCTGATGTCTTTAGGGATCTGGAAAGTCCGCATCGAAGCTGGGACGGTGACGATTATTGCAAGAGCACACCACTCACAACCAAAGATTGTTCATCTTTTGGGGGTTTCCACTTTTGGCATGTCTATAGCTGGTATCCGGCATGTAGATAGCTGGGGTGTTCATCCTTTAAAGGTTTCCACTTTCGGCATGTCTATAGCTGGTCTCCGGCATGTAAATAGCTGGAGTGTCGTTCCTCTAACCTCAGTTTATGCAATTGAGGCTTCTGAACACTACGCTAACAATGGTTCCTATGTGATGCGGTCAATTGTGATACCGCTGCTTTCAGGGATGTTGGTGCAGTTTGGATCGATTGGGATGTCTTCGAATTCGTTTTTAGCTTCAAGAACTATTAAGTTCTGTGTGTTAAACGATCAGGAAACAAATTATTTATTTTTTCAACCTGGTTGTATCGATAGTCGGGGGTTTATCCCGCTGTTTTGTATTGAGTTGGTTTTGATTCAGTAATAAAATCCTCAGCTTTTCGTCAAAAAAAAAGTGAGATTTTTTACCACTATCCTAGATATCAGTTTTGAGAATATTTTATTTTTGGTTATATATATACATCATGAATAGATAATATTTTAGATATATTTTTCATATTAAGCATTAACATGTTCAAGCACCATTTAATTATTATTTTACTAGCAAGCCACGGGCACACTCCAAACCTAATTCCTTATCGATCCAATCTTACGAACCTAAACTCTAAATATTTCTAAAAATATTGTTATTCAAAGGGTTTGAACCCATGACCTTGAAAAACTAAATTAAACACCATAACCAGTGGAGCTGTGTGAGCATTTGAGTTTATATTAAAAATCATTAACTACATACATAAATAATTTTTTGTTTATATAAATTTGTAGATAAATCTTAGTTGGCTTACCTCGGATAATGTATAATTATTAATTATAATGTATATTTGTAGATAATTATACATTAATGTATAATTATTAATTATATATGCATACGTACAGACATAGATACATACAACATACATACATACATACATACATACATACATACATCCATACATCCATACATACATACATACATCCATACATACATTTATGTTGTATAATCTATTAATATTTCATTATTTGTAATCTATCAATTGTTGTATAATTAATATGCATATTTATACATACATACATACATATGTACAAACATATTTGTGGATAATTATACATTAATGTATAATTATTAATTATACATGCATACGTACAAATATAGATACATACAAACAAACAAACATATATACATACACATACATACATACATACATACATACATTTATGTTGTATAATCTATTAATATTTCATTATTTGTAATCTATTAATTGTTGTATAATTAATATGCATATTTATACATACATATATATATATATGTACAAACATATTTGTAGATAATTATACATTAACATAGGCTCGATCCCTCCGAACCTCCAAACTCATGAGAAAATTATCCTCCACACTCCAAACCTAATTCCTTATCGATCCATATTGTTATTCAAAGGTTTTGAACCCATGACCTTGCAAAATTAAATTCAACACCATAACCAGTGGAGCTGTGTGAGCATTTGAGTTTATATTAAAAATCATTGACTACATACATAAATATTTTTTTGTTTATACATATTTGTAGATAAATCTCAGTTGGCTTACCTCAGATAATGTATAATTAGTAATTATACATGCATACGTACAAACATAGATACATACAAACAAAGAAACAAACATACATACATATTTATACATACATACATACATATTTATACATACATACATACATACATACATACATACATACATACATACATACATACATACACACATTTATGTTGTATAATCTATTAATATTTCAATATTTGTAATCAATTAATTGTTGTATAATTAATATGCATATTTATACATACATACACATACTTATGTACAAACATATTTGTAGATAATTATACATTAATATATAATTATTAATTATACATGCATACGTACAAACATGTGTATGTATAGTTATTAATTATACATGCATACATACATACATACATTTATGTTGTATAATCTATTAATATTTCATTATCTGTAATCTATTAATTGTTGTATAATTAATATGCATATTTATACATACATACATATGTACAAACAAACTTGTATTAACATTAACTATCATAAAACTCATCAATCACATCTTTAATACATAAACGCACAAAAAATATAACAAACATATATATATATATATATATATATATATATAAATATATATATATATATATATATATTCATAAACAAAGCCATATTTACCCCTACTAATTATATCTTTGTTATATTTACAGGGGCTATTTAGGTATTGCAACACTAACATATTTAGTACACAATAATAAACGATATGAACTAATATGCATTTATTATTATGTAATTAATACTTGTATGTATCTCTGTATCCAGCCATGTTAACTCTATATATTTATATTTTTGAAGTACGGTTTTGATCTTAACATTGACCTATTTATTACATATCATTCAAGTTTGCTTAAAAAAAATATGCATCAAAATAAAGCATAGCGTAAAATATAAAACAAATTTAATTTAACCAGAATTATAGGGGGTTCCATGAGCAAATTTGTTCATATAAAAAGTCATATTTACCCCTACTAATTCTATTTGTGTTATATTTCTGGGGACTATTTAGGTTACAACACTAACATATTTCTTACATAATAATAACTGATATTAACTAATATGCATTTATTATTATGTAATTAATATTTGTATGTATCTTTGTATACATCCATGTTAACTCTATATATTTATATTTCGAAGTACGGTTTTGATTATAATATTGACCTATTTATTATATATGGTTCAAGTTTAATTTAACAAAACAAAGCATAGAGTAAAATATAAAACATAATCAAAACAAAGCATAGAGTAAAATATAAAACATAATTAATTTATCCAGAATTATAATTTGCAAGTCACGATCGGGTATTGCCTAATTCTGTTTCCTCACAACAATTGCTACGACGATATGAACAATCGAAGATATCAACAATCTAACCCTAGGTGATCACGAGTAATTCATAAATATTTGTAATCTAGAGCATGCCCGTGCCTTGCACGGGCTACAAAACTAGTTAAATAGAGAATCGTGTAAAAATTTGTATAGCAAATTAAATATAAACTCAATGTAAATATTAAAAGAATTCTCACTGTAAATTAAATATTAAGAAAATTTTGTTCGATAAAATAATTTATATAATTATAAATAATAAAAAAAGAACCGTGCATTGCACGAGTTATAAACTAGTTATTTTAATGCTATTAATTTAAGCCACATTCAATTTAAAGTTACTATATAGTTTTTCGTAATCCCGTCAACAATATTCATTCGTTCATAAATTATAAAAAAAGTCATCTTATAAAGCATTCAAGTCAATTTTTGACATATAAAATATTTTTACTATTCATCTTTTAATTATACTAGCTTATAACCCGTGCGATGCATGGGTTTTTTTTGATATGTTATAACTTTTATTCAATATTACAATTAGGTTTTTATATAATTATTATTTTAATAATTTTTTATTTTTAATTTATTACAATTTAATATACTCATGTTCACGTATTATACTCATATATCCTTATTATTAACAACGTATATGGATTTTTAAAATATTTTATTAATGACTGGAATATAAGGTGTGATATTTTTGGGTAAATATTAATGACTGCAAGATTAGTTTTAAACTAAAAGATAACATGTTTTAATTAGAAAAGGAATCTTAATACTTGCAAGTTATGGTACACTTTTAAGTCTTTATAAAAGGTATTATCTTCAATTAAAAGTAAACGTGAAAATGACAATCAGTTAATTACCATTCATTATATTATTATATTATTTAAATAATTAGGATAACCGTACCGAAAATCAAACGTAGAAACTTTCAATGTTTTAGTAAAGGTATAAGGATTTTAATATATTTTAATAATGATTGAAAAATATGATGTAATATTTTCCGGTATGTATTAATGATTGCAAGATAAAATTTTAAATTAAAAAGTTACGTGATTTAATAAGAAAAGAAATATTAATACTCGGAAGATATGATATGATTATGTTTTTAGGTGTTATAAAAGGTAATATATTCAACTAAAAGTAAATGTGAAAAAGGCAACCGGCTAATTACAATTAATTATATTATATTATTATTTATTTTAACAATTAGGATAACCAAACTGAAAACCAAACCGACAAACTTTTAATCTTTCAGATTTAATATAATAGTATAATAGTATAAATATATTTAGATGATGTATACGCTTATTTAGAATCTACATTTTCCATACGTTTGATTAAATATATTATTCTAACTAATATATTATTAGTTAAAGAAGCACATTGCATTTTAATTTTTTAAAGGTTAAAACATTAAAAACGAATCGTTTTTTAAAATTTTCTCTTCGTAATATGTGAGAGTCTTATAATTTTCTCTCCATTTCTCTTTCTTCTGAAAGTGAAGTGTGTGAGTCTGTGTAATCATGTCTCGTTATAATGATTTGAATGATCAGTTAGCAGGTCTGGATATAGAAGATGAGGAAAACGCAGCGTTTACTTTCGAGGGAGAGATGGAAGAGGAGGTTAATAAGTATGACCTATGTGTGGTGGGGTGGTTCTTGACAGAAAGGAATGTTAATGTTCGTGCCATGAAGACTAAGATGGCGGATATCTGGCGTCCTACAATGGGGATTAATATAAAGGAGATTGAACAAGGTATCTTCTTGTTTCAATTTTATCATAAAGAAGATATGCTTTGGGTGTTAAGAGGCGGTCCGTGGTCTTTCGATGGTGATGTTGGTACTGGCAAAAGTGACAAAAGGGGAGGAGCCAATAGAGGTTCCATTGTGGCATTTGAATATGTGGATGCAGATTTTTGATCTACCAACAGGGTTTATATCGGAGGAAGTTGGAAAACAGCTTGGGAATTTCTTTGGTGAATTCCTTGAGTATGATCATAAAAATAACACGAGCATCTGGCGTGAATGCATGCGAATTAAGGTTAGACTAGATGTTCAAAAACCATTGAAACGTAAAAAGAAGATCTTGAAGAGAAATGGTACAGAAGTAATCGTTTAATGTAAGTACGAGCGATTGGGTGATTTCTGTTTTACATGTGGTATAATGTCGCATACGGAGAGGTACTACAGGAAATTCTTGTACCGTGAGAGTGATAGTGAGATCAAGGAGTGGGGAAGCTGGTTAAGGGCGTCATCGAGAAGAGCTCCAGGTCCAGTAAAGAGCAAATGGTTAAGGGAGGATGGCGATACAGACTGGGAGCAACGACAGGGGAGAGTCAACGATAGCAAAAAATCAGGGGAAAACAGTTGTGAAAATCCTGAAAATCAACTTATTCGAAGGAGTAAATCTCGTTTTATGATGCAGTCAGTTACAACAGAAATATCTCCTTTTAATGTGGAAAATAAAAGCGCGGAGTTACAGGATGGTAGTGTAAATTCAAATTTGGATAATGGGCCAGAGGAGGATGAATTGGATGGGCTGCAAATAATGGAAAGAAAAAGAATGAGGGGAGGCCCAAGTAGCTACGAGGTGATGGATACTGAAGGAGGACTTAAACATATAGCAGGAGTGAATATAAACAACAAAAATTCTGAGGTTGATCTTTCTGAAATGGATTTTTCAACTTCCTCAAAAACTGATTTGGATAAGCTTGCGATGCAAGATAGCCAAAAACTATGAGTTGCTTAAGCTGGAACTGCCAAGGTATGGGGCCACCTTGTAAATTTCAGTTCCTTCAAGACGTAGTTCGTCAAGAAAGGCCTATGATCGTGTTCTTGTGTGAAACTTTGAGTAATAAAAAGAGAATGGAATGGGTTCGTACTAAGCTGGGTTTTCAGGGGATGATTATTGTAGAGGCTCATGGTCGAAATGGAGGCTTGTCTTTGCTTTGGAAGGAAACAAATCAGGTAAAGCTTCGAAGTCTTTCGAAGTATCATATTGATGTTGAAGTGAACATAGTTGGTGTGCAGTCGTGGAGATTAACAGGTTTTTATGGAGAGCCGAACAGAAGTAAGAGAAGGATAACGTGGGAGTTGTTAAGAAATTTAGCAAGAGATTCTAACTTACCTTGGTGCGTTATTGGTGATTGGAACAATATTGCATCTCAAACAGAGAAGAAAGGAGGAGCTCTTTATCCTTAGTGGTTACTCGATGGATTTAATGAAGTGATTGCGGAAACGGGTTTGAATGACTTGGAGTTGTATGGTCATCAGTATACGTGGGAAAAAGGGAGGGGCACTGAGGCTTGGTTAGAGATCAGACTAGACGGAGCAATGGCAACAGGATCTTGGTTCGATTTATTCCCACTAGCGAGATTGTACAACATGATCACAGTCCTATATTTCTTATGCCTACAAGCAAAAGTTCGAGGACGGGCAACAAACGTTTTCGTTTTGAGAACGCCTGGCTTACAGAGCCGTTGTGCAAATACATAGTCAGCGATACATGGGAGGCAGAGGTGGACGCTACTATATTGCAGAAGGTGAAAATACGTGGAGATAATCTGAGTTTGTGGGGGAAAGAAATCACAGGCTGCTTTGGTAAGAGGATTAAAGATTGTAAATTCAAGCTCAAACAGCTGCGAAACAAACGAGATGAGATTTCAGTAGTCAAGTATAAAGAGGTAAAAAAGCAATTATTTTTAATTCTTGATCAGAAAGAGATTTTTTGGCGACAGAGATCCAAACAATTATGGTTGCAAGCAGGAGATAAGAATACCAAATACTTTCATGGAGCTTGTAATACTAGACGTCGAAATAACAGTATTCACAGGTTGAAAACTGAAGAGGGTGATTGGGTTGATTGGCAGAATGGCTTGCAAACTCTTATCACATAGTTCTATACAGACTTGTTTGCAGCTGCACATACGAATCATGTGGAGGTAATTGATGCTGTTTCTAAATCTATTTCGCAAGATCAAAACATGGAGTTGTTACAGGAGGTTACCAAAGATGAAGTTAAATTTGCATTGTTTCAAATGCAACCTGACAAGGCGCCAGGTCCGGATGGTATGACTCCGGCTTTTTTCCAAAAACATTGGGAGATAGAAGAAGATGATATTTTGAAAATGATCAGGCAGTTCTTTAGGAGTGGTGAGATTTTTCAAGGCCTAAATGACACAAATATCGTTTTAATTCTGAAAAAGAAGAACCCTATAATGGTGAGCGACCTTCGGCCTATTGCTTTGTGTAATGTTTTGATGAAAGTGATTACCAAGGTGCTGGCTAATAGGGTGAAAAATATGTTGGAGAAGGTGGTTTCTGAGTCGCAAAGTGCTTTTATTCCGGGGCGGCTAATTTTTGACAACATCATGGTTTCATACGAAATAATGCACTACTTGAAGGAGAAGAAAATTGGAAAGGATGGGTATATGGATTTAAAACTCGATATGAGTAAGGCTTATGATCGAGTTGAGTGGGATTTTTTGAAGGATATTATGAGGAAGATGGGATTCTCTGAATGGTAGGTTCAGCTAGTTTTGAAATGTGTAACCACAGTATCTTATTCTATCATTCATGGAGAGCATGAGATGAGGCGAGGCCTATTTATCCAAGTCGAGGGATTAGACAAGGTGACCCATTGTCACCTTATTTATTCATTATTTGTGCTGAAGGTCTATCATCTTTGATTCAGAAATATGAAGCTAAGCAGTGGATTCGAGGGATCAAAATCTATAGGAAGCTCCAATTATATCACACATGTTTTTTGCCGATGACAGTTACTTTTATTGTAAAGCGAGTACAGAGGAGGCTCGAAAAGTAATGGAGTTACTGGAAATTTATGAGCAAGCTTCAGGACAGTTCGAATGTGATTCAGTACAATAAGGAGGAAGTCTTTTTTTGATGCAGATGCCTGAGGCAAACGAGCACAGCACATATTTGGGGCTACCTAATCTTCTGGGCAGAAATAAATCTGCATTACTGGGTTACTTGAAAGAGAGAGTCAATGCAAGAATAAGAACTTGGGATGGTAAGTGCATCTCGCGTGGAGGGAAGGAAATTTTAGTTAAGTCGGTTGTTCAGGCTTTGCCATCGTATGCCATGAATGTTTTCTTACTTCCTTTGGAGATTACCAGGGACATCGAAAAAAGCATTTCCAAGTTCTGGTGGAATTCATCACAGGCTAGCTCTTCAAAGATCAATTGGATGTCTTGGGAGCGTATAGCTAAGCACAAAATAGCAGGAGGTATGGGATTTAGAAATTTTAGAGACTTTAATATTGCAATGCTAGGCAAACAAGGTTGGCGTTTCATTATAAATCCTAGTAGTCTAGTCTTGAGGTTGTATAAGGCTAAGTACTTTGCAGACACTAATTTTATCCAGGCCAACATTGGTAATAGTCCAAGCTTCATTTGGAGGAGTATAGTCGAAGCCAAGCAGTTGTTACTTGCAGGTGTCAGATGGAGAATAGGAAGGGGAGACAATATTCGGGTTCTAGACCAGCCTTGGTTAATGGAGGAAGACAATCCGTTCATTACGTCTAATTCTCAATCCCTTGAAGGAAAAACAGTGGATACTTTTCTTGTTGCAGGGCAAAGACAGTGGGATGTTAATCTGATTCGTGAACATTTTAATGTGAGGGATCAAGGAAGCATTTTCAACATCATTTTGAACAATTCTAGCAATGAGGACATGATCTATTGGCGTTTTGAAGAGTCAGGGCTGTACTCAGTCAAGAGTGCTTACAAATATTTGCAAGTGTAGAAGGGTCAATGGACCATAGAAGACAATAGCAGTATTTGGAAAAAGTTGTGGCGAACCAAAGTCCCCCCTAAAGCTCTCAATTTGATGTGGCGTGCCTTGTCACAGTGTCTCCCAACTATGTCACAACTTCAGTCTAAACATGTGCCAGTGCAAAGTAGCTGTCCGGTCTGTAAATCTGCAACTGAAACTATTATGCAAAGTTTAGTCAATTGTCCTGTTGCAAGACAGTGCTGGCTTATAGTCTTGCCAGGTAAACAGTGGGATGAACATATGGAGTTGATGAGTTGGATAAAAATGTTTTTTGAAACAGAAAGTAGTTCGAAGTGTGCTCAAGTGTTTATGGTTTGTTGGACCATCTGGAGAGCAAGAAATGACTTAGTTTGGAACCAAAAGTATACAAGAGTTAACAGAATAGTTGCAGAAGCAAAGCAACACCTTACACAATGGAATATTGCCCAAAGTAGATTGACAATGGCAATCTCCAGCCGAATGTTGAAGGAGATGGTGCCTCTGTTTGGGTTCGACCTTTACTAAACATAGTTAAGGTGTCAGTAGATGCAGCTGTTTTTGAAGACCGAGATGCAGTTGGTTTTGGGTTGATAGCACGAGGTTCAGATGGCCTGCTCATAGCAGCTAAGTCCATGGTTCACCCTCATTTGGTGTCTCCTGTCATAGCGGAGGCAATGGCAATTAAGGAAGCTCTAAGTTGGATCGATGATATGCAGTGGCCTTATGTGGTTCTAGAGTTAAACTGTTTGGTGGTAATCTAAGCTATCCGAAGCAGTACTCCAATGAGGTCGCATTTTGGGGTTATTATTGAGGAGTGTCGTAGTTGCTTGAAACGACTTCACAAAGTTTCTTTGTTTTTTGTTAAACGATCTGCGAATATGGTTGCTCACCAGTTAGCTAGAGAATCATATACTTACCCAGGTCGTATTTTTGACAGGAGGTTGTTTGCACTAAATCACGCAAGCGTACGTGGTCACAAGTAATATATGAATAAGTCAAGTTCGTTCCCACAGAGATCTGGTTAGGTTTCAATTCAGTTCATGCACCTATGCAACAATGTATGGTTTTTATTCACTGCTAAGACAATTAACAAGATTGGATTTAGATTAACTATAATTAACTAAGAAACAAATTAACAAAACTAAGAATTAACTAACTAACTAACGAGAATTGGAACCGAATTACTTATGCAAGAGAAAACATGGGATCCTAACTTCATTAAATACTTTGCTTAGATCTGACGCCTTTAATCACTATATGCAATGGTTATGATATCTGATCGGATAACACGAAACAAGTATAAGCTACCTCTCGGTATACTAAAACCAAACTACGCATACATCCACAAAATAGATAGAAGATGGGTAGACACCAATTATGTTTAGACCCTATATCTCTATAAGATTTGAAAACATAACGGTTGAAGAACAAGTTGTCTATTAAGATCACATAGGGCAGCATAATATCTTTATTTACGCTACAAATCATGATGTTAAAACATCAACCTATCCTATGCTAGCATGGCAAGTTCTAAATCTCAAGATCCACTCTCGTTTCGCAAGAGATTAACAATTCAATTTAGATGTTAGCTACGCATCTAAAAGCATTAAGAATAACCATACAAGTATATCAAATATACAGCACACACAGATCTTTAAAGCATCAAAATACTAAAGCTCCATAAATAAATCCGTTAGAATCCCATGACAACGATTAGTTCGTAATTGAACCTCTCGTCATCGTGGGATCAAGTGAAACCATGATAATGAAACAAGATACGAATTCTATGTTATAATATGCTAACTAATGATACAAATTACAATGGTAGGATGTGTTTATATAGGCTCTAGAAGTCTTGCCCAGCAAGAAATTCCCCAAAATAGAGTTAAAATAAAATTTCTGCAGTTTAGCACAAAATACGTTTCCTAAACTGATTCTGTTTTGAAGGAAAATTCGTAGCTGACTTTTCTTCAGTATTTCTGGGCTGTTCCAGTTGTAATTTGACCTCTGAACCGCTTTAGAATGAAAGAGAATTCCGTTATCTTCGCGTGGACAGTAAGATCATTCAAAACGGACTTGTAGAACTCAAGATATGGCCAAAACAGTGAATAAGGGCAAAATTATAATTTTTCATTCCACTGCACAAATTTAACTCAAAAAATGACGGAAGCATCAACCATAATCGACATTCTTACAAACCTGCACAACTACACAAAACACATCAAAACTACAACAAACTTTAGTCCAAGACAATCAATTTAAGCCGAATTGAAGCGATCCAAGTGGATATAAAATCCACTTATCACACCCCCAAACTTAAACTGATGCTTGTCCTCAAGCATAAACAACTAAACACTACCTAATTAGTACCACTTCCGTAGGTGATCACGGTTGCATTTGGCATATGCAACAAGCCCTTTAAACCCCTAGGCAGCCCTAGTGGACGAGTGAGGTCTCGTGAGGGCCTATAACGAATGTACCCACAATGCAATGCAATGCATGAATGCAACTAATATGAAAATGCATATGATTTACTACTAATACATCACCACACCTTCAAATCCTCTCATGTCATTTCAACTTAAGAATCAAAGTAATAATGCGATGTCTTGGTGTCGAAAGTGCAAGTATTCACATAGTCTACTCAATGAACATGCATAAGTTTTCAAAAGTCCATGTCAAGTGTAAGAATAAGTTAGTAACCATGCTAAGCCTACAAGAGTACATATTTGAGACAAAACTCGGGATCTCATACGCAAAAACAAGTACACACTCACAATCCACTCACTAAAGAATATTCACTCAAGAACAAGGGTAAGTGCATCACTCAATTCCAACAAAATCATAAGCATGCTTGACATTTGGTATCAATCTAACTCTTAACACAACATACATCAATGACGATAATTAAAAGGTCTTTAATTGGGTTGTAACGGGGCTAGGGACAAGGTATGTCAAATAAGCCAAATCAGGTGAAGTGTCAAAAGCTAGTAGGAACTATAATGGGGGTGTTTGGGGAAACTTTTTTCCAGGATTAGTCAACTTATTTTAAGACAAAGTTAGAGATTCCTAACTTTCCAACTTATTTTTCAACTTATTTTTGGAACTTATTGAATCTCAAACATACATTAAATACTTGTATAAAATTTTTTATCAAAATATAAAATTTTTACACGAAAATAAGTCCATAAGCTCTTTAAAAAAAGTGAGCCAAACGGGCAAATGAATCATACACAACACCCTAATTCCCCCCCCACATAATTTATTATTTTTCTTCCAACAAAAACACTCGACTAGTCGACTAAAGTAGGATCACAACAAACACAAATATGCACTCATAATATTTTTTTCCCATTTTTTTTTCTTTTTTTTTCTTGTTCCGAGAGCTAAATAAAGCAATAATATAAACAATAACAATGATCCCAAGATTTATTACACATGCCGACTATCAAGTAAACAACCAAACCCAATGTTCAATATTTCCCCCAAAATTATGACCAACAATAAACCCCTCATTGCACACCTTATTACTCCCTTAAGCACTATACTAGCCTTTGATAATGTGGGTTCAAATTAATGTAAGGCCAATACAAGAAAAAGGTCTAGGCAAGTAATGTGGTATGTCACCGAAAAAATAGGATTAAGCTCAACGGGTTAACTAATTGATCATGTAAATATGGTGTGGTAATATGGGAAAATATGCGGTTATTCCTAAATGCCTTTATCATTTTAATCGTCAAATAATGTCATGCATTTCAAGAAAGACCTCAAATAACTGCTAGCAATGCAAACAATCCGTGGACACTCAAGCAAACGAATAAATTGCAATAAATATGCAATAAGGCTCAAAAGCTCACTTGGTGGAAAAACATACTCAATCCCAAGCAAAAATCTCTCTAATGCACCTACTTGTATTCAAAGCATGCAAATAAATCAACTTGCACCTATTCATGTCTTTTTAATTACTCACAACATTCAATAAGTCTACTAGCTTCAACTTACTAGTGTATGTGTGTGCACAAGAACAAAGCATATCACTTCTCAATCAAAAGCGTCAACAACACAAAATTCCTATCCAGCATGGGTGCAAATGCAAACTACTATGGACTCACATGATAATAACACGAACAAAACATGCATGAATTAAAACTAAAATGCAAAGCATGATATCCTACATGACACATAACTATTATAAACAACTACATATCTACTACTCATCCCTCGAACCACCCCCAAACTTGAAATATTCAATGTCCGCATTGAATGAAAGTAAATAAGAGGGATAGTAGGAAACATACCTAATCATCGAAACACATGGGTTGCCTCCCACGAAGCGCTTTTGTTTAAAGTCTTTAGTTAGACATGGCAATGGATTTTCTATTGAAAATTTCTACACCGTATCTCTATATGGCCATTTAACTATCTTTTCCGGGGCTATATCCTTGACGACAAGTTTCCGCCTTCTTTGCTCCTCAAAAGTGTTCGTAACATTGTTCTCTTCACTACCTGACAAGTTAGCAACAATAATAATAGGCAAAGTAGATGATTGACCCAAATATACATACCTTAGCTAATCTGATGGTTTAAACTCGAGTCTGGAAGTTTCTTCAACATGATGATTTTCATTATTAACCACCAAAGACTGAGCAAGAGTGGAAATAGACGGATTAGGAACGAAAATGTGTAGTTCACCAACAGAAGTCTTCACAACTGACTTAGGATCAAAAGAACTCTCCTCAAGTTGGATTTCATGCTTAGAACAAATGACCTTTAATTCCTCTAACATCTCATCAGAAGTAAAATTCCTATACAACTCATGAAGATCCTCATTACCCTCAATCAAAACATCTTCCTCAAGAAAAGACTCAATTGTACTATCCTCAAGATTTGACCATGAAACCACCTCATCAACCAGCACCTTAGAATCCCAAAGATCAGCCAAGCCTAGTGACTCACACTCTTCCTCCTCATCACTATCCACCACAGATTCTGAAAAAATAGAATTTTCTTCTTTTTCTGTAGAATCCTGATCATGAATTTCTTCTTCATCCTCAATTGCTGAATTCTGATCGTTCGTGACTTTTACAGATCTGAGTGTTATGGCCTTAACCTGCTCCATGCCATCTTGTTTTCCTGGATTTACCTCTGTGGCACTAGGAAGAACTCCCTACGGTCCGTTGAGAAAGGCACTTGCAAATTGCCCAATCTGATTCTCCAATGTCTTGAGAGATATCGCCTGACTTTTAATCAACAACCTCAATTCATCCAATTCAGATTTTTCATTCGAAGATTGACCATCATCCCCAGGAAACTGTTGCTGCTGAAAATCTTGATTGTTGCTCCAGCCGAAATTGGAATGATAGGTGGCTGGAGCTGGTTGCGAAGGTTGCTGGAAGTTGCTCACAAACTGTGCCGATTCAGAAGATATGGCACATTGACTCGTCTCATGTGTGCCCTCACATAGCTCACCACCACTAGCAACTTGAGGCACCCCATGCTTTGACATAAAATCCAATTTCTTATTAAGTGCCTCTAGCTGAGCTGCTAGAGCTGTGCCTGTATTAACTTCCAGAATTTCTGCTAATTTGCCTTGTGATAATCTCTGAGTTGGATTCTGGTATTCATTCGCAGCCATCATCTCAATTAGCTCATAAGCTTCCGCATAGCTCTTAGCCCATAAAGCTCCACCTGATGCTGCATCTAGCATGGGTTTTGACTGTGCAACCAAGCCATTATAAAAGCAGTTAATCACCATCCAATCAGGCATCCCATGATGTGGACACTTCTTTAGCATCTCCTTATATCGCTCCCAAGCCTCGCACAAAGATTCTTTAGACTGCTGTGAAAATTGAGTAATAGCGTTCCTGATTGCTGCGGTCTTTGCCATGGGAAAAAATTTAGTGAGAAATCTCTGAGCAAGATCCTCCCATGTCAAAATAGAACCTGCTGGTAGAGAGTGCAACCAACCATTAGCTTTATCCCTCAAAGAGAATGGGAAAATTCTCAATTTGATAGCATCTTCCGACACCCCGTTGATCTTGAAAGTGTCGCATATCTCAATGAAATTCCAGATGTGCATGTTAGGATCTTTAATCGGAGCACCCCCAAATTGAACCAAATTCTGCACCATCTGAATTATGCTAGGCTTGATTTCGAAAGTATTAGCTGCAATAGCTGGCCTGACAATGCTAAATTGGATGTCATTGATCTTTGGTTGATAATAATACATCAAAGCTTTCGCTGCTGCTGGTTCTCCCATTGCTACCTGAAACACATAGAACTAAACAACTATGTAAGAAACAATCCGAGTCAATGAACTCTAACGACCACTGATGACAAGCACATAAACTAAAAATAAAACACCGATGATCCCCGGCAGCGGCGCCAAAAACTTGTTTGCACTAAATCACGCAAGTGTACATGGTCACAAGTAATATATGAATAAGTCACGTTCGTTCCCACAAAGATCTGGTTAGGTTTCAATTCAGTTCATGCACCTATGCAACAATGTATGGTTTTTATTCACTGCTAAGACAATTAACAAGATTGAGTTTAGATTAACTATAATTAACTAAGAAACAAATTAACAAAACTAAGAATTAACTAACTAACGAGAATTGGAATCGAATTACTTATGCAAGAGAAAACATGGGATCCTAACTTCATTAAATACTTTGCTTAGATCTGACGCCTTTAATCACTATATGCAATGGTTATGATATCTGATCGGATAACACGAAACAAGTATAAGTTACCTCTCGGTATACTAACACTAAACTACACATACATCCACAAAATAGATAGAAGATGGGTAGACACCAATTATATTTAGACCCTATATCTCTATAAGATTTGAAAACATAACGGTTGAAGAACAAGTTGTCTATTAAGATCACATAGGGCAGCATAATATCTCTATTTACGCTACAAATCATGATGTTAAAACATCAAACTATCCTATGCTAGCATGGCAAGTTCTAAATCTCAAGATCCACTCTCGTTTCGCAAGAGATTAACAATTCAATTTAGATGTTAGCTACGCATCTAAAAGCATTAAGAATAACCATACAAGTATATCAAATATACAGCACACACAGATCTTTAAAGCATCAAAATACTAAAGCTCCATAAATAAATCCGTTAGAATCCCATGACAACGATTAGTTCGTAATTGAACCTCTCGTCATCGTGGGATCAAGTGAAACCATGATAATGAAACAAGATATGAATTCTATGTTATAATATGCTAACTAATGATACAAATTACAATGGTAGGATGTGTTTATATAGGCTCTAGAAGTCTTGCCCAGCAAGAAATTCCCCAAAATAGAGTTAAAATAGAATTTCTGAAGTTTAGCACAAAATACGTTTCCTATACTGATTCTGTTTTGAAGGAAAATTCGTAGCTGACTTTTCTTCAGTATTTCTGGGCCATTACAGTTGTAATTGGACCTCTGAACCACTTTAGAATGAAAGAGAATTTCGTTACCTTTGCGTGGACAGTAAGATCGTCCAAAACGGACTTGTAGAACTCAAGATATGGCCAAAACACTGAATAAGGGCAAAACTGTAATTTTACAGCAACGCGCAAGCGCAGCCTGCGTCCCAGGCGCGCAGCCTGCATGAGTTTCAGCTGCCAGACGCGCAGCCTGTGCCCCAGGCGCGCAGCTTGCCCCTGGCCCTCCGTCTGCGGTCATTTTTCAGCTCTATTTCCTACGTTCTTGCTCCGTTTTTGCCCGTTCTTTTTGCGTTAGATCACATTCTTTATTTCCATTGACTTAGGAACCTTCATGAGAGTTTAATGACAACTCCATTCTTCATTTCATTGTACAAATTTAACTCCAAAAATGACGGAAGCATCAACCATAATCGACATTCTTACAAACCTGCACAACTACACAAAACACATCAAAACTACAACAAACTTGAGTCCAAGACAATCAATTTAAGCCGAATTGAAGCGATCCAAGTGGATATAAAATCCACTTATCAGAGGTCTGTTCCTGTTAATATTCAAAATTGTATTGAGATGGATTTGAATTAATAAAATATCCAACTTTCGTCAAAAAAAAAATATTATTATTTTAAAAATATTGATAAATAATTATATAAATAAATTAAGATCCGATTGAAAATCAAATCAAACCAAAACCCGATATTCGAATTTAGGAATTCGAATTTAAATAGAATCCATTCCAAATTTAAGTCCAACTTACATATTTGGATCCGAGCGACCACACCTATTACCAACCCCATCCTCCCACCAAAATCAAGTGGCACCAGATTGTTACCCAATATTCTAGTAAACAAGTACTCTGCCAAACCAGATTGTAATTCTGTTTAATAATTGAGCTCACACGCACATTTCGAACCCTCCACCATCTCGTAAATCAATTGAGAAAGCAAAACGATGAACAAGATGAGGTTGTAAAACAAGATGAACAAGATGAGCAAAAAGATGGTGCTCAAAACCATGAAGGGAAAGGGTGTATTGCCTGATCCTCGTACCTAAAACATTTTGATAAATGGTTATTGTAAAAAGATGGAAATAGACAGAGCAATTGATCTTCTTAAACAGATGTCCCTTGAAGGTTTGGCACCAACAATTGAAACTTTCAATACTATTTTGCAAGGTTTCTTTCAGACCGGTAGACTTGTTGAAGCACGAAAGTTTCTTCAGGAGAGGATGCTAAACGAAGGTCGTAAACTAAATATTGTGACATGTCGTATCATATTGCAAGCTCTATGCGAGAACCATCTTGTTGGTGAAGCACTCTCGTTCTTTCACACAATGGAATGTGCTGGTATGCTCCCAGATACACATATTTACACTATTCTGATTGACGGATTGAGCAAAGATGGACATCAAGAAAAGGCAAGAAGTCTTTTCGATAGCCTACTGTCGAAAGGTTTGCAACCTAATATCAGGACGTATACAGTCGTGATCGAAGCATTTTGTCGTGAAGGGTTACTCGACGAAGCCAATGAACTATTTGCGCAAATGAGAGACAGTAATTGCATGCCTAACGATGCTACCTACAACACACTTATCCGCGACAGTTTTCGCAACAAGAAGTACAATGAAGCAAGTATACTCATAGATGAGATGTATGCTCGCGGCTTCTTAGCAGATGCATCTACCACATCCTTGTTACTGGCCTTACTTGAATCAAAAGAACAAGATCCTGCTCTTCTTGCTTTGCGTAAGAAATACTTTACATAGTTACCTGGTATAATTCCAATCCGGGCTCTGATAAGCTCGATAATCTCTTTTTTTTTTTCCGGTTAAAATCTCCAACTGATACCTCTGTTTCCTATTATGATATTTACTTGAATGTTCCTGTATGAATTTTCATCAACTACTAGCCCAGTTGCTATTTATATAACATTCTAATGGATGCATATTATAATAAAAGAGAAAATTAGACATAAGTATTGATCGTCACAGAGATATTGCAAAGGTTCAGCATTTTGTTACATGGACTATGTCAGTCGCGTAAATACATAAAGTACACCTTTTTTTGAATAAGATGTAAGATCAAGGCAACAATATTGCAACATACACTATCCTGTTAGATTGTATTTGCAAGAACTAAATATTGATAAAACACTTCTTTGTTTTGATGCGTATACACTATCCTGTTGTCTCAAAATTCATGTCTAAATAATATAATAAGAGCAATACATAATGGAAAGAAAAAAAAAATGACCATAATAGAATTTATAGTGTGGGTTGATAAAAAAGTCATGAAATTCAAATGTTAAGTGCTCAAAACAAAGAAAAGAAAATCTTTGATTAAAGATTTGCAATTCGATAAGTGATCCATTTCTAAGGCAACGGCAGCTTAAAGTCTTTGGCAGAGAAGATACTAGCATCACCAAACTTCTCAACATGGAGTCATGGATGATGTTGTGGATTATTAAAAGGTGAATTACCATAGATGCACTGTATATTTTATAACAAAATTTCAATCATAACGAACATTTAGCATTCACACATCACAATACTCTCAGGCCAATAACAAAGAAATTTATTGAATCAACAAGAGGCCCTAAATATGTTGCACCAAGATTTAGTCAGTAACAATGTTTATGAATTTGCTGGAATTAAACAACATAGAATGGCAGTGGTAACGGATTTATTAATAATTATCGTTAGAAGCTCCAAGTCATTCAGAAAACCACGGGGACATGAAGTGGTTTATATAGAAAAGAAATTATATTCAGACACCAATGAATAGTCGGCACTGAGATTCCCAGTGCTCTTTTGCCTGCTTTGTGCGCTCAGCTCTTTCAGATTGCAGACGTTCTTCCCAGTACTTAGGACACCTGTTAAAATATGTGTCGAAGCGAGTAAACAACAGGTAAAATGATAAGTAAATGGACTAATACATATGCCGGCTGATAGCAGACAATTATACAGGACAATCAAGCAAGTACATACCTTCTACTTAATAAAATGTTCAACTCTTCCAGATGAAGAGCACCTTCATAAACTCCTGCCTGAAAGCGATGCAAAGAAATCAAAAAGTTATTAGCTGATCAATGATAGATTAAATTAATTTAGGTATGAACCATTCATATGTTTACATATAATTTGTCCAAAACCTGAAGTATCATTCAACTCTAGATAGGCTTGGGGCAAGGAAAAAAAACTTCTTGGGTAGCTAGTGTGGAATAGAAAGTCTCGTTGGTTAAACTTACTATGTGTGTCAACATAAACTCCTATTCTGGTTTGAAGTTTCTACCTCAGTAGGACGTAAATTTTAATTTCTTCTTTTCTTTGAGATTATTATTGTTCATTGGGACGAAATAGAACTTGCACCATCAATTTCCACCTGCTACTGTAACTAGTGAAGTGAATTACAAGTTTAAAATAGTTGAGACTTACAACATGGCATGGACCTATGTCCAGACTCCAGACACAGTATTTTAATATCAATATAGAAAATTTATTTATATTTAATAGTTATACTAATTCTGAAAGAAGTTGCGCACTGAGCCGGTTTTTGGAGGAAAGATTTATAGTGCATCTAGCTTAATTGCGCCACTGGTATTTAAGTTGGGAACAATAACTTTATAAATAGAGGTAAGATTGGTAGTGCATCTTTCCCAACAACTATTTGTGAGAGCCTTCTGCATTCGGCTCAGCCTTTGAGAAGACTGAAGTAACTAGTAATCACAGACCTTTAAAATGGTCATTATCAGGTATGATGCCTAAGTTAGAGTATGTAAACATAAAAAGTCTAAAGGAGAATGATTCCAAAGGGTTCTCCCTAACTTTTAAATTGTAGGAGCATGTTTTTTTCCATTACTAGAAGTGGCCATCTTCAAATTCGAATCATGGAATGTTAAGCTTAATCCACTGTGATGACCAGTCAAAACAGGCTTCAAATAGCATGCATAATACAAGTCATAAAACAAAGAAATGAAGTTAAACAAAAATGTGGACCAACATTTACCTCTCGACACAGAGCACATTTCTCTTTGGATTCTGCGGCAATCAGACCATCTACAATTGTAACTGATGCAGCCTTGCAAGCACACATATAGCAGAAGATGTGACCACATGTCAGAGATACTGGATCAAATACTGTATCCTGTTTCAAATGAGTCACGTTCCTTAGCAATGTTGATCGAAAAGGAGAATGCTAATTACAATTTCTTTTTCTCCATTCATTCAAATGAGTCACGTTCCTTAGCAATGTTGATCGAAAAGGAGAATGCTAATTACAATTTCTTTTTCTCCATTCATTCAAGAGAGATGTCCTAAATACTTAAATGTTAATGCTAGTAAGGACGAACCAAAAACTGAAGCGATTTATATTGGGTGTATTAATGGTCAGATAGATATGAATGTACACATGTACAATTATAAACTGCAACCATACAATTTTTTGCTAGAGCATAAAAAAAACTGGTCCTTCGATATGTTTAAAAGTTTTAACTATATGACTATAAATATATAAGTGGAAGCAAATAGCAAATTCTTAAGAAAAAAGAGAGCGTAAGGATGAAAGATATACCAAAGTATCAGAACAAGCTTTGAACTGGAGCACAAGAGGCTCTCAACACTACAGATTCAAATATCAAAACTCATTTCCACAAGTTTTAACAATTAACAGGAACCAAATGATAAATTTTTAACATATACTTGCTGTAACTTGCCAATATAAAATCATATATAATATCAATATGAGAAAACATGAATTTCAGAATTTTACTCAGTAAACCTTATTCCAGAAGTGCAGGTCAGTCCTAATTTTTCAATTCTTACGAAAGTTATAAAGGAAAATAGGAGACTAACCAAGCATATAGAACAAGTCAAGTCAATGTCAATCTTGACAGAATCAAGGAGCTCACAAGAGAGAGATGGTTTTCCATCGTCGAATACAAGGGAACAGCCATCAAAGAATGCAGCCCCCTTCCTTTTCTTGGCCTTTGTTTCCCTCAAATTAATGTGGAAAGCCATAAGTTCACACAGCCAGGGGGACTGAAGGATCTCGATATGCATTTTTTGGACCTGTGATTTGAATACTTGGCCTTGATTTGAATAATGAACCTGCATCAGACAGGAACCAGGGTTAAATTTGTAATGAGAAGTTATAATGGTTGTTTTAAATTTATAAATTGGAATAATGGAGAGCTTATAAACATACCTTATCATATTTTTTCAATATTTTACGCATGGCAGTGGCATTGATCAAAGCATAACTGACCAAATCCTTTCCTTCTTGAATTAAAGCAACATGGTTTCCCTGTATTTTGTATTTGAACCAGATAAAGCATTTGCTAACACCTGTAGCTAGATGCAATTCAAGCAATTTTTGTGCACGCTCATTGAAGCTACCAACTACAGCAGACATTTCATCAAGAAGGGATGGGAAAAACGTTCCATCGCAAACTGTAATGTGCCAATGATACAATCAGAAACAATAGAATTGGGAACAAGGTTCTTAATAAGGCAGAGATACAACTGAATAGTTAAAAGTCAACAAATAAAAAGCTGATATTTAGTTGTTGAAGTATGAGTATATAAGTATATGCGTACAGTGCCAGATGAGGTTATACTCTTCATCAATCTAAAATGAATAAGTTTCCATTTATCTTTCAGCGAATGATAGTTATTGATGTATTGTTCATACTGTAAGAATTCTTAATCAAATCAAAACCAGCAAATACAATTCTAGTTTTGCCAAAACATTAGTCGATTTCAATGGTTACTACTGATGTGTTTGTCATGCCATTACGTGGTACTAGTAGAAGTTAATTAGTGAGTGAAAAATCAAATAGATATAGAGTTCAGAAAGATCTAGTAAGAAAGCTAGAATTCCACCTGATTAAGATTTCTTATACAACCCTAGTTAAAAGATAATCAATTCACTAGACACAAACTGACAAAGCAAAGAAAGACAATGCTCGCTATTGAACAAATCAATTATTAATGCAACGAAACGACCAAGAATTAACATAAACCAACGGGAAAACAAAATATCTAAGTCAAGTAGGAGTAAACAGCAAAAGGAAGATCATCATATATAATATAACAAACAATCGACACTTCTAACCTTTTAGGAATATGCCCAAACACCTCGAATACAAATGGAAAACAAATATAGTAGTTCCCCCAAAGATTGTATGAAAAAAGATCCTAGGATATGAACTATTTACATGGATCAGGTTCAAAAAAAAAAAAAAAAAAAAAAACTATTTACATGGACTAAGTCCTTGTACAAACCACATTTACAAGCCTATGAAAGTCTGTAAGAATACAATTAGTTACATAACTTAATTTAAATACACATAAATATCTACAATTCACTAAAAATACAAGTAAAATTCATCATACAAGTAAATTCACTAGAAATACAAATCCAATTCACTAATTTACCCGCATGTTAGTATTTGAACCGATTCTTAAATACAGCACGGAAGCCTTGGTTTGAAAGGACCCTTTTCTAAAATATATCCAAGAAGAGCTACAAAATTTTACCAGTTTTCAAAAATCAGCTTGGTTAAAAACATTACACTCATTTTCGAAGGTTAGCGGAGACTGCAACCTATAAAAATACAAAATCAGACAAATCTTTAACAGAGAAATTAAACAATGTATAAACTGTTAAATACCAGAACAATGGTCCGGGCAGGTAAAAGAACCACGGAGAGAAGTATCAAGGCTTCGATTCTGCGAATGAAACTGATGATTTTGTTGTTCTTCTCTGCGACACTTTTTCAAAATCTTCTTGAGCTTTTTAAAACCAACCCCAGGTAATTTTTGATGGTCTTGTCCTTGCATGTATTCCTCATACCTCTTACAGAACTTCATATCTCATACTTTCAACAAACGCACACATAAAACCAAAGATTAGACGTTTGTTTAAATTTAAATATATGTAAGCACATAGATTATGGGAAAATTTGTGGTTAAATTATGAAACCATTAACGCGAAAACATCACATGTGTGTCTGTGTGTTTAATGTTAATATATCTACCACCAGATTGTCTATCGTTTTTTTCCCGAAAATTTAATAGACAACGGAGGGTTTGGTGTGTTTACAGCTGAATAATAAACTTACGTGTAGGGATTAATGTAGAAAAAGTCAATCTATCTTTCATGTTACGATAAACTCGGAGATTACTTTTGATTTAGATCAGAGGAGTTTATATTAAAAGTATAAGAGCATTTCCAACTGCGTTCGATTGGTGTAATACATTGTGCTCAGAGATTATTGGCTATAATAATTGGTTATATTTTAAAAATGGTATATTATTAATATTTCAAATTGTTATTAAAGAAATATATTATATATTATTTTAATATAGAAATATATTTTAAAAATGGTATGTTATTAATATTTCAAGTTATTATTAATTGAATATATTATATATTATTTTAATATAGAAATTTCGACAAATATAGCCAACATCACAAGATTATCTATAATTATAGATAATGGTTTTGTCCCATTGAAATGACTATGCATAAGTTTTATTTTTAGAAAGATACGTGGATCGGGTTTGATATGGTTGAAAATGCTCTAGCTACTTAGTTTTTTTTTTTGAAAGAAGTATAACTACTTGGTTATTTCTTTTCTTTTATATATTAAGTACTATAAGTATACATTAATTTGATAAAATTTTATGATATTTTTTTTTTTTTTGACAAGACTACTTTCACATAAATGAATTGTACCGAAATACAATGATCAGGATCGGAGTTCTTTCATTCAAAAAGTTTATCGTCTAATCGAGAGACATGCAAGATGTCACCGGAGATTTAGACAAATAAAATCTTAATGTCTGAAAAGAGAACACCCGATTAATCCACTTGTACCTGTAAAAACAAGAAAAATAATGAGTCGCAACAATGTTGTTTAAAACTAATATACCTGATTCAAAAGATAAACCTAAACAATTAATTACAATATGATATATAAATAAATATGAAATAAACTATATTATATAAAAATTATCTAACCAAAGGGTATCCCTTTGGTTAGATACACTAGTATCGAACTCTATATAAATCATCATGAGTAACAAATTTTTATTAAAATTACACATACAAATACTTTTAACATACCTCACTATGAACATATTCGTGTTAACCGAAACCGAAAATGTTAGAAGAAGGCTACCACAACTGAACCAAAATTAAATTTCGCTACCAAAACCTAACCGAAATTAAATTTCCGTTAATACTGAAAACCGAAATTAAACCAAAAAAAATTTTAAGAAAAAATTACTAGCCTTGCATAATAATTCAGAAAAAATAACCGTTTAACACAAAACTACTGACCAGCTAGTTTACCGCACCAATTTAAATCATTCGGAAATATAAAATTGAAAGCTTCATATGTTTACATTCAATAACAGGAATAAAAACATGTGATTAATAATAACTCCATTTCTTCTGCTCCTTCTAATCTTCACTCCAGTAGTGTTTGGCTATTTTGTTTCTTCCATGCTCCTTTAATCTTCACATGTCCTACAAACCTACACTCTTGCTCCTGGCCTAGACCAATGGTTCTACATAATGATAAAAGCAAACGTTATTATTCATTTAATATACCGGCCTGTGCCTCTCAGTACACATACTTATTAACTTGTAATAGATTAGTTGCAAACCAAGAGTAATCAAATTGAGAATTCATTGTGCTAAAGGAATATTTTAAGTTCTGTCAGATACCTTCTATAGATATTACAAAATTTTCAGCAAGACAATATCAACATTTGGACCTAGTAACCATTAATGACAGCACAGATAGGCAAAATTTTATAATAATTCCAATACCTTTAATGTGTAAATCTAATACCTATTAGCTTTCCCTTTAGGGTTAATCATACAATGTATGCGTCCTAGTTTGGGGAAGTCTGCTGTGCTAACTAAATAATTTTCCATATCAAACCCTTTCCAAGAGTGTTGGGTTTGGACAACCATTTTTTAGCAACCACTTTTATGATTCATGAAGTAATCTTCATTTAAAGAATCACTGATTCATCTTTTATGGAGAGTATGTTTCAGATCCTATAATATCTATAAATTTCCTATGAGAGTAGATTTGTGTAGAATCCAAAGATTAGATATTATAAAATAGTAGGTATATTTGCAGAGCAGATCAGTAAGCTAGAAAGAATTGTATACCACTTTGTAATGGATAGGTTGATGTGTGTGATGCATGGAAGTTCTATTTATATACCACTTTGTAAAATAGGTTGATGTGTGTGATGTATGGAAGTTCTAATTCTATGATTCATGCAATATGTGCGTCCTATTTTAAGGAAATCTGCTGTGCTAACTAAATAATTTTCCGTATCAAACCCTTTCCAAGAGTGTTGGGTTTGGACAACATTTTTTAACCACCACTTTTGTGATTCATGAAGTAAATCTTCATTTAAAGAATCACTGATTTATCTTTTATACTACCTTGTAGAACTTTCATAATCAAGACTAATTTCAGTCATTTGATAAAACCAATTAGATAGCAATTTGTTTAACCTTACTACAGAGTAGACACTATCTTTGATGCTGACTTCTCTTATTGAATTACAAAATTGTGAACAAAGGAATACATATGAAATGTTGGGAAAGAACAGTACCTCTTATTTTATATATGACACTTATTTAACTACATTAACCTTTGCATTATTAAATATATAGGTTCTCTTATTTTATTTTCAATCTAAGCTCTCTGCTGCCTACCATTGTACTAGATTCCTGACTTCTTATTTGGAGCCTGATCACCTCAATCTCTTTGTCCTCTGTCATTCACTGGTGTATTTCAAAGTTATTCTCTTCCTAGAGCTATATATAGCACCTTTATTGTATAGTATCCCTGAGTCTGTACTGTCTTTGATTTTCCGCAGGTAACTCTACTATAGTTTACAAGAACTATTCAAGATCCTATCTTAGAACAGAAAGACACTTGTACAAAGTTTAATTAAAGGAAAGACTGTGTTTGGTCGTCAGGAAGCCTTGCAAAACAAGAACCCAAAATCCAGTACCAAGATAGATTGTTACTTTTATTGTGATTGTGCTGCACCTGGTGCCAAAATTATGGAGTAAATGTTTCAGATCCTATAATATCTATAAATTTCCTATGAGACTAGATTTGTGTAGAATCCAAAGATTAGATATTATAAAATAGATATTATAGAAATTTATACATGTATAAACATAAACAATTTAGACTGGATAAGAATTCATCGCAAAATTATGAGCTGCAAAATTAAATTTACGTCCAACATGTGTAATGGATATCCCTGAAAAGCTTGACATTATCAATTTAATGTCAGAGATGAGAATTCCAAGTTCATTATGATACTCCTGCATATTATTTAATGCCTGAACTAGCGACAAAGAATCAGAAGAGATCCTCTTTACTGGCAATCCAATAGTTTGAGCCCACCGTATTCCCACAAGTAGTGCTAATGCTTCTGCGTGAAAAACTGATAAGCTTCCCTTCAATGGTTTTGAAAGTGCTGCTTTGACCTTCTTATCTGTTGTTAATATAGCAGCTCCTATTCCTACGATTTTCGTAGACGCAGATAGTGCCGCATCCACAAACAGAGCTAGATCATTAATCTCTAGTTCAGATTGACTCCCTTGAGCTAACTCCTTTCCATGGGGTTTTGTACTTTCTGGGGCTTGTGCATTCTTTATATCATCATAGAACGAAGATAACCATATTTTTAACTGTTGTGGTGTCCTGGTTTGTTGACCATGAGTTTTATTGTTTTGTTCCATCCATAATCCCCACGCAGCAATTAACATTTTAGCAAAGGATTCTTTCTCTAAGATTTCTGTAGCATATAGTAATACACCTTTAAAAGAGATTTCTTCTTTATTCCCCACCAAAAACGGGTATTCAAGAAGCGTCCACAACTCTTGTGAAAATGGACACCAGAAAACTGCATGGCCATTTGAATCTTCACCAAATCCACACAATGGACAATTACTATGTGCAGCTACATTTCTACGATATAATCCTTTAGTCGTTGGTAAAATATCATGAAAACCTCTCCACCCGAACATCAGGATTTTCCACGGAATTTTGATTGCCCAAAAGGCTTTCCACCATTCTGAAAAATCTTCAGATGATGAAGATGGGCCTGATCTATCAAAACTACTAGCTAGGTTGTATCCACTTCTTACTGAGTAGCATCCATTCTTATTATAATGCCAAAACCATGAGTCTACATGATCAAAAGGACTGAGAGGTATTGTTAGAATGAGCTGAGAATCTGGACTCCAAAAACATTGCTGGATTACTTCTTCATTCCACTTACCTGGTTCTTGAATGAGTTCGTAAACTTTCAAATCATCATTCAATCCTTGCGTTATTGGTAGAAAGGATGGTGGCCTCGGTATCCAAGGATCTTTATATGCCAGAGTATTCTGTCCATTACCTATCCGCCTTCTTAGTCCACTCTTTAAAAGACTTTTACCCCAACAAATACTTCTCCATGTCAGTGATGGACAACTTCCTTCTCTAGATTCCAAAAATCTAGAATTTGAAAAGTACCTAGCTTGTAAAACTTGTGAAATTAGAGAATTTGGATTAATTAATATTCTCCATGCTTGGTTAGCTAGCAGTGCTTGATTATATTGAACAAATTTTTTGAACCCTAACCCCCCCTGACTTTTTGGAATACTTATCCTCTCCCATGCTTTCCAGTGAATTTTTCGTCTCGAGTGAAAAGATCCCCACCAAAAACGAGCCAACATTTTCTCAATTTCTTGGCATTGTCCTTCTGGTATCCTGAAACAGGACATATATATTGGCATTGCTTGGATTACAGCTTTCAATAGAATTTCCTTTCCTGCTTGTGAAAAGAGATTGGGTTTCAATGAATGTAGCTTTACCCATATTCTATCCTTTATTGGTCTAAACAAAGCTTTCTTATTTTTACCACCCGCCATTGGTAAACCTAAGTATGTTTCAATAGCATCTGTTGATTGCATATTTAAGGAAGTCATGAAAGCTTCACGAACCTCTTCCGTTGTATTCGGGGAGAATAACAAAAGAAATTTTGTAAAATTAATCCTCTGTCCCGAACATTCTGCATAGAGAGAAAAGATATGCTGGATAGACTGTATAGTGATCTTGTTGATGCCTTTATAAAAAGTAAACTGTCATCTGCGAAGAATAGATGGCTTATTGAAGGCACATTTCTTGCTATTTTCAATCCCACAATATCTTTTCAAGCTTCTGCTTGCCTTAATAAGGCAGAAAAACCTTCCGCACATATTAGAAATAAATACGGTGAGAGGGGATCCCCTTGACGCAGCCCTATTGATGGAATCACTTCCCCATATACTTCCCCATTTATCTGGAAAGAGTAGCGCACTGAACTGACACATCTCATTATCTTCTTTACCCACTGTTCCTTAAAGCCAATCTTCAAAAGCATTTTTTCAATAAAAATCCATTCCACCCGATCATAAGCTTTGCTCATGTCCAATTTCATTGAAGCATAACATCTTTTTCCCCCTTTCATCGATCTCAAATGATGTAGACACTCGTAGGCGATCAATGCATTATCTGTTATTAGTCGCCCGGGTACAAAAGCACTTTGTGTACCATTAATAATCAATGGTAAGATTGGTTTCAATCTATTAATTAACACCTTTGAAATTGCCTTGTATAGCACATTGCACAAACTTATTGGACGGAAATCACCACCAGACCTCGGCTCTTTTACCTTAGGAATCAGTGTAACAAGTGTAGAATTTATCTGACCTAAATCTTCCTTTTCATTTAAGCAATCCAATATTGCTTTTGAAACCAGCGGGCCTACAATATCCCAATGTTTTTTATAGAACATCACGTTTATTCCATCTGGTCCCGGACTTTTATCAGGAGATATAGAAAACACCGCTTTTTTAATTTAATCTATTGTGAATCTTCTTTCTAATAATCTGCTCATCTCTTCTGTTACAAGTGGTTGGACTCCTATCAACAAGTCATCAATTTTCTCGGTGGCAGGTAATGTTGATGTAAATAAATCCTCGTAATACCTTTGAATTATTGCACTAACTTCCTTCTCATCTGAACACCATTCATTCTCCTCGTTCAACAATCCTGTACCAAGAAATAGTATGAATTCATTTAATCATTAACCTATACATAAAATATTAAAACAGTTTATCATACCTATGCATCTCAATATAATAACATAGTAAAATCTCCTCAATCTACTAGCCGTCTTGATCCAACTAAATCTTTCAATATCGGTCAAATACTAATAATCAGTTCAGACCAAATTGCTTTCCTTAATGCATAATTAGACATGCTTTTAGTATAACAGAAGTTCATAGTAATTTCGTGAACCAGTTCCATACCTTTAATAGTATTAATCTTGTTCCTTTTGTTTGCTCTCTGATGAAAAAACTTTGCATTCTGATCTCCTTCTTTTAACCATAAGATTTTAGATCTTTGCTTCCAGAAAATTTCTTCTTTTAGCAACAAATCATTTGACTTCTGTTCCATAGCCTTTAGTTCCCCGACATCATCTAGCTGGTCCTGGATATCATGAAGGTGTATAACTTGTTGATGGGTTTCTTTGATATCTTTAGCCATTGAACCAAATTTTGTTTGATTCCAAGAAGCTAATTTGGTGGAACAGTGTTTAATATTACTAATAGTTGAGAATAGTGCCGATTGATCTGTTGACATCCAACTATTAGAAATGATCTCCCTACACTCAGGTTCACTTACCCACATGTTCTCAAACCTGGATCTTGCTCGTTTTCTGATATTCTTGATAGGCCCTCCTACAGAATCTTGAATCGACAGGAGTAGAGCTCTATGATCTGAGTGAAAGAAATCAAGATGTGCAAGGGAATTATTTGGAAACCATTCTAACCAGTCCTCATTTACCATTGCCCAATCCAACCTTTCTTTTATACATCCGTCAACCGTTTTCCTAATCCATGTGAAATGATTGCCTTTATAAACTAAAGGTTGTAACGCACATACTTCCAATGCTGAACGAAATGCTTCAATTTGTGTATCATTCTTCTCCCCCCCTCCTTCTTTATCCTCTTGACTCAATATTTCATTAAAATCTCCCATTACCAGCCATGGTCCACTAGTCACAGTCCTAAGTTTTTTTAGTAGATCCCAAGTATGATGTCTATTAGCTATGTTAGGATCCCCATAAAAGCCACAAAAGTGCCAAGCCGTTGATTGTTTATCCCATCGTACAAAACAACTAATATGATTTGGTGACGATGTTAAAAGAGAAACTTCCACCATTTCTTTCCATAGTACCACTAGCCCCCACCCATTCCAATTCTGGGGGCCTCAAAACCATAATCAAACCCAAGCTTATTACATATTGTATTAATTTTACCTTCCTTTAACTTCGTCTCCATTAGGAATACTAAATCCGGCTTATGATACTTGGTGAGAAGAGTTACTTGTCTTATAGCCTCCTCCCTGTTTAGTCCTCTGACATTCCAGCTTAAGATAGCCATTCATGGAAGTTTCAGAACTTACCAGCGTAGTATCTGTATTATTTTGATGTATAAACCTTTTTATTCCTAAGATTATGTTGAATCCTCTAACTTTATACAATATCATCTACTTGGAAAGTTGGATGATTTCTTTCAACAGCTTATGATCCATTTATTCCTTTAATTATTTACATCAAACTTTATCATTCCAACATCAACTTCACTAATTCCTTAAATTTAGCTTGTTGTATAGAATTATGGAAATCTATGTTCTATTCCTTTCCTGGGAAATTTCAGTTATAAATTAGATTCTATTTTATTTATTAATCTATCCTTTTTTACTTGTAATTTCCTCTTTTAAAATGTCATCTTAAATAGTATTCTTGTATGAAAAAATTAATTGTTTTGGAACTATATTCACTATGTAATTACTTAACCATTCCACTACATATGCATTTTAATTATTCTTAACAAAATCAATTATGATCAGTAATCCCCTGATCTTTGCTATTACCAGACTCTTCAACCTAAGAACCCGTATCTAAACTATACTAAACCAACATATTATTATACTAATATCCTGGGTTTACCCTATTTGAACCCTTTACTATCCTAACATTAAAGTATTCATCATGACTGTGAACCACATCACTTATAATTTATTTTGTTCATTATATTTAATCAACCCATTTTCCTCTTCTATTAGTACTATTATTCTAAATTGTATAATCTGATCATCCTTTTCGATTTTGCGAGGACCATTCCTAATAAATGTATTTCAATTATGCTAATAATTTTCAATCTCAAATTTTCCTAACCTCTCCTTTTTCCTAGTGCCAATATATTTTTATTATGTCTAACACTTCTCTAAACCTATACAATAACAAGGATGGCCAGTATAATCTGTCAATCGTTTCTTTTAAAGATTTATCCTTATAACTCTCAATATACTTATTTTAATCTTTACTATTTCACTGAACTTATCTAACCATATATTTGTATTTATTAAATGAGCTCCCATTTTAAATATTGATTTTAAGGTAACATTCAAAATGTGAAGAATAGAATTTTATATATCCAACACATAAAACTTTTAGTAAATCCCAATACATTCAGAATGAATCTCAAAAACGTAAATAAAATACATAATTCCTCCGCACAAACTGAGCCATAATTAATTCTATAATTAAGACCTATGACTATCATAGAACTTCATTTGGCTTCTTTTTTATTTCCTTATTCTGCGGTATATTTTTATTCCCCTCCTACATCAACATTAGATTTCTTCTGGCCGCGACTTGGTTTCATGGTAGTTGATATTGCATTCAATCCCTTAGGAGTGCTTTTTGATGCATTTAAAATTTTTTGATTAGTCCCCTCTGCTTCAGTCTCCTTCGGCTTCTCCATGTTCGGGCTAAACACCGCATTCTCAGTTACACCACCATTTGGATTAGTGGGAGGATTACCTACAATATATCACCAAAAACCAAACAAATAAAATCACAATAAACTATATCCCTTCATATATATCATACACTAAGTGTGTGGATTTTTATTTAATATTAGACCTTACTTATATTTCCCCCTTTCAGCCGCTTAGCATCCAAATCTATAGGTGGAGAAATTGGGCGTTTTCGAGCTGCTTCCAAAGCAATCTGACCCATATTCTTTTTAGTTGAACTTTGATCTATATT
Organism: Saposhnikovia divaricata; assembly: GCA_036435485.1. Lineage (NCBI taxonomy): Eukaryota > Viridiplantae > Streptophyta > Magnoliopsida > Apiales > Apiaceae > Saposhnikovia > Saposhnikovia divaricata. The sequence continues at coordinate 86,176,198 of CM071597.1, read as the reverse complement.
CATAATCGGGGAAGCTGTATAGGCCAAACCAGCAGTTTTTAGAGATTCATTATATTGAAGAACAATTCTGTTCCCACTTTCTTGTTCTTCCATTAGAGCTGCACATTCTTTCAGGACATGATATAGCCGACCACAAAAATAGCAAAACTTGGATAATCTCTCATACCGGAATGATACCCAAATATTATCTTTACTTTTTTCTGATAATTTATTAGTACTATATAAAACAAGAATTTTTTTTTTGCAAAAGGTGGACGGTAATGGATGACTGACGGTAACACTGGCATAATTACCAAGCACGGCTGATTGCTTAATCAGTTTTGCAAAAGTTTTACTCTGTGATGATGATCAAAACAAACCACAAATCTTAATACAAATCCACGCATGGCATTGTACCGTTCAATACCTAGAACACCTAAAGCCACATACGCACGGGTAGTAAATCCATCCATGACAAGAATATATACAGATTTAGTACGTGTTCCTAGGAACATATATAGCCATATATGCACTAGTAGCAAATCTCATGCTTTAGGTAGGGCTTGCAATTTCGGATTTCGGGTCGGGTTTGTGTCGGGTGAGTAGACTCGGGTCGCAAATTTGACCCAATCCGAACCGAAAATTTAATGGGTCCAGATGCTCAATCTGAACTCGATACGAATGGGGTTCGGGTAACCCGACCCGAAAATTCAAAATTTTTAAAATAAAAACTCACTTAGATCACTAAATTTAACTAGTTCACAACTTAGAATTTCAAATACAAAGTACATACTGAAAATCAACCAATTTGCTGAGTTCAAATAAACACGGGAATATGCAACAAAGTTCATAGTTTAACAAATAGGTCACAAGCTGAATTTCAACTTAGACTTAGAACATTAGAAGTTCATACAAATCGACAAAGTACAAAGTTCTAAAACTTGAAAGTTAAAATAATATATATATTATTCGGAATAACTTATAATATATATATATATATATATATATATATATATATATATATATATATATATATATATATATATATTCGGGTCAGTTTCGGGTTACCCAAACCCAACCCGATTTTTTCGGGTCAAGTTAGGGTCAACCGGAAACCGACGCGAACCCGAAAAATATAAACCCGAAACCAACCCATGCGGGTTGGATTTGGGTCAGGTTCGTGTTTCGGGTCCAAAATTGCCAGCCCTAGCTTTAGGGGTGAAAGACAAATTTACCTTTTTTTTTAAAAAAAAAACTTACCAAAATAACCATTCTCAGAATTATTAACAAAATACCCGACTGAATATGCATTTGCTAAATGGGTAACTGAGACACACATTTGGCAAATGCTTATCTTCACAATTTTTTTTTTTTTAAATTCTGCTTGGGTTACCACTACAACAAATCTGGCTATAGACGACACGTATCAGACAACACCCATGGAAAAAAGTGTTGCCCGAAATGATCAGACAACTGTTATTTTCCAACTCGAAAAAGTATTGTGTAATCCAACATTCACACAATGGGCCAAAACCGTTGTGTGATAAATCTTACCAGACAAGCATTTCTTGACCAGGGGTGTTGTGTAAATGCATAAGTATTTTTAAGATTAGACAAGCATTAGCAAATAAGTGTTGTGTGAATGCCTACAACACAATATCCCGAAAAACCGTTGTTGTATTCAGACAAGTGTTTTTAGGTCTGTTGTCTAAGTACCAGTCATACAATATGTTATACATAGTGTTGTGTGACATTGAACCAACACACAACATTTTTCAGAAATATTATGTGAATGAAGCATAAACAATACATCGTAAAAAGTATTGTTAGAATGAGACAAGTGGTTTCCAATGTGGTATTGTGTAATGATATTTAACACAAGTGTTTTACATAGTGTTGTATGAACTTAATCCAACACACAACAGGTTCTGGCCTATTGTGTGTTTGAACTCATACAAGTGTCTTCTGTTTAAAAATGTTGTCTAATGAACTGTACATGAAAAAAAATTATTTAAAAGATGAGAACAAACCAACCAACAATCTATCAAGAGTTATAGTTACAAATTAAAGAGCACAAATTAATTTATTACATTACAAAAGACAAGAAGATATGTGAAAATTGTACCTACTTCATTCACCACTATAGTCTTATCTAATTGATTTTCACATTATTACAAATTTACAATTGTCAAAGTAAACAAGGTAAACAGGTAACATTCAGTTGTTATTTGATCTGTGTTCTTTAAGGTATTACAAGAGTTTGCTTGTTAGATGTAATTTTTGATCTATTTAATTTGAAGTCATTTCCTCCACCACCTTCTGATTGCTTGCATGGATTTACACAACCTTCAGTTCTGGGACGGGCTTCTGAATGCTTCTGTCCGGAGGTAGTTTCCGTTCCAAAAATTGATGTATCATCTCATATGCGGTGAATGTAATAACAGAAAATGGAGTTGTTCTCAGTAAGTTGGTGACGCACCCACGATATAAACCAGAAAAGCCTTCCTTTTGGAGCACCTTCTGCAGACAATCAATGCCACCAGCATAGTGTGGTTTTAAATTTCTGACCTGTCCTTGTTATTGAAGTCTAGATCGTATGACCTGGTGATAACAGATAAGATATTACATGAATGAAATAATCAAGGCCTTCTATACTGGTCAGCACCCTAGTCCCGACAAGATCGGAATTTTGTGCAGTCCTGAACGCAGCCACGCAGGGGCGGGTTGAAAGAAAAGGTGCAAGAAAAGGTGCAGGCGGAGTCATTAAATCCAACAAACACGCAACACTTAATGTTAAAGAACAAAAATATCTGGTCTAGCTTAATAAAAGTAAAATAAAAATCTGATTATAATATTTTCTTAATAAAGCTTGAGAAAAATCTAAACTAACGTTCAAAGGAACGACAAAACTAGTTGACTAAGTAAATGTGTGTCTGTAATCTTTTGTTACACCAGAAAACAAAATAACTAAAAAATATGAAGATTATAAATAAAACATTCAAGTCTTGCAAATTGCATTATAACATAATATTATTTTATATATAACCAATTTAAGTATATTAATGATAATTTGACCCGCAAAACATTGATGCAATACTTAGTCCAAGAATATAGCTCTCCATAATAAGATGCAACTATGATTCAATATTGATTATTGAATACACAGCTCAGGTCAGGTAGCACCACTGAAGTGAACATCAAGTAGCAAGTTAACACTTCTTTCGTGAATAATGCAGCTTAAACACTGACAAGCAAAGGAAGCTAGGATGATATATCCATGCTCAACATTGCTAACCTGCACTCCCCAAAGGCACAACTTAAAAAAAGAAAAGCTGCAACAGCATACAGAACCGCACAAGCTTTAAAGGGTAAGTTGCATGGGCCATAAACCCGCTCAAACAGGTGTGCTTGGAGCAGAAACAATCTTGGTTTTTCGTCGTAGTAAAGGAAGTACGATAGCTTACTCTACACTAATACCAGAAAGACCACAGCCCTTAAATTTTCATATGTTGGAAACTGGATGGCTTATCCTGACAAGAGAGGGCAGAAGGCCACTGCATATCACACAAAATCCACATGAATTACTCATATAAGCACAAGTATAAAGCAAGGGCCTAAAGTCCATTTTAAAAGTTCTGAACCATTGAAAAAATTAACATCCCGAGGTTATATATCACGAAATGCACCAACCTGTACTAAACATGTTTTGTACTAAACATGCAGATGAATTAGTAACATGCTTGTAATGTTATTAGCTTGAACATGATTCTGAAAGTTTACTAATTTCCACAAGTCTCGGGAAACATTAGATCAAGAGGAAGGGTATAATGCATCAATTGAAAAGCATACGCCAAATGCAGAAATTTCGCAGTCGACTTTAAGCCTGCACGAAGCACCAACCTGTACCATCCCCAAATCCCTTCCTCAAGCAAAATTTGTCTCAAGGCAGAAAGTGTGCTTTTGTAAGAAACAACACCAGGTATCCTTTCTCCTTTCTCTGCAGCAACCTTCTTTGCTTCCTCCGCTATTTTGCAGCTCCAGTCCGGCAGGAATCAGCTGCATCTTGCACAGGGCTAGCATGAAAAGATGAATCAATTAATAGATACAAGGAAATGATTGCAAATGAGATAATTCAATTTGAATTGCATTAATTCAATCAATTATTGGACAATTACCTGTAAGCATTTCTGGTGTAGTACTCGGTAACAACCAATAATAAGCCCTGCCCAGAGACCAACGCACACGCAGAAAAACAATTGCCTGGAAACACAAATCAAGGAAATTACCAAGTAATTAGCTAGTCTCGAATAGTCGATTGTACATGTAATTATCCATTCACTATGAACTGAACAAGAAAAGGAATCTCATATACCTCCCAGGTGTTGTTAGTGCCTTCGGGGCTTCAACTAAAATCTCTGGACCCAAACAAAGCTTGAACCCAAATCCTTGAATCCAATCGAAGCTTGAACCCAAATCAAAATTAAACCCTCAAGTACCCAATCCCTAAATCTAAATCTCTAAATTGATGCACCAAATTGAAGCCTTAGATTGTTGGAGAGTGTTTCAGCGAGATGTTAATGAGAGGGAGTATAAGATGGGAAATATATTATTGAAGGTAAAATGTGAGGGAGTATGAGATGGGAAATATATTAGTGAAGGTAGAATGGGGGGAAATTTTGAGAAGGTTTTGAGAAAGGGGGGAATTTTTGAGCGCCTGTAAAATAATTAGGGGTGGGAAGAAGGGGGAAATGAAATTTTGGGTTTGGAATAATGTAGGAATAGAAGTAATGAGCGGCAATATGAATTAGATTAACGTAGGGATGTAAAATTCGAGATTTTGTTTCTTGGAATTTTAAGAAATTTCAGATTTTTGATTCGAAACAAAAAAAGAATATTTAAATTTTCGAAATATCAATAGAATAGATACCCATTTTAGTGTTGGAAAAAATAATCAAAACATAAAAAATAATATTTTTTATAAATTTTTTTCCAATGATCCAACCGTACGGATGTTAATATGTAATGATTTGAGTGATGTGTACAAAAAATTAGAAAAAAGTAATCAGTGAACCTGGATCGTGCCTCGTGATAGGAAGCAACACTTTTACTACGTTTCTGTTAAAATCCCGTACGACCAGACCTTTTTATTTTTTAATCATTTTTTCCCAACACTAAAATGAGTGTTTGTTAACATCCGTACGGTTCGATCGTCAAAGACATCATTCAAAAAAATTATTCAGTGAATCTGGATCGTGTCCCGTTAAAGGAAGTAGCACTTTTACTACGTTTCTATTAAAATCTCATACAACCCGACCTTTTTATTTTTTGATTATTTTTTCCCAACACTAAGACAAGTGTTTATTAACATCCGTACGGTTTGATCGTCGAAAAAACCATTCAAAAAAAGTAATCAGTGAACCTGGATCGTGCCTCGTGATAGGAAGCAACACTTTTACTACGTTTCTGTTAAAATCCCGTACGACCAGACCTTTTTATTTTTTAATCATTTTTTCCCAATACTAAAATGAGTGTTTGTTAACATCCGTACGGTTCGATCGTCAAAGACATCATTCAAAAAAATTATTCAGTGAATCTGGATCGTGTCCCGTTAAAGGAAGTAGCAGTTTTACTACGTTTCTATTAAAATCTCATACAACCCGACCTTTTTATTTTTTGATTATTTTTTCCCAACACTAAGACAAGTGTTTATTAATATCCGTACGGTTTGATCGTCGAAAAAATCATTCAAAAAAAGTAATCAGTGAACCTGGATCGTGCCTCGTGATAGGAAGCAACACTTTTACTACGTTTCTGTTAAAATCCCGTATGACCAGACCTTTTTATTTTTTGATTATTTTTTCCCAACACTAAAATAAGTGTTTATTAACATTTTTACGGTTCGATCGTCGAAAAAATCATTCAAAAAAAGTATTGAGTGAATCTGGATCTTGTCTCGTTATAGGAAGTAACACTTTTACTACTTTTTTGTTAAAATCTAATACAACCCGATCTTTTTATTTTTGATTATTTTTCCCACCACTAAAACAAGTGTTTATTAACATTCATACGGTTTGATCGTCGAAAAAATCATTCAAAAAAAGTAATCAGTGAACCTGGATCGTGCCTCGTTATAGGAAGTAATACTTTCACTATGTTTTTGTTAAAATCTCATACAACCCGACCTTTTTATTTTTTGATTATTTTTTTCCAACACTAAAATGAGTGCTTATTAACATCCGTACGGTTCGATCGTCGAAGAAATCATTCAAAAAAATATCCAGTCAATCTGGATCGTGCCTCGTTACAGGAAGCAACACATTTACTACGTTTTTGTTAAAATCTCGTACATCTGGACCTTTTTATTTTTTTATTATTTTTTCCCAACACTAAAATGAGTGCTTATTAACATCCGTACGGTTCGATCGTCGAAGAAATCATTCAAAAAAATCATTTAGTGAATATGGATCGTGCCTCGTTATAGAAAGCAGCACTTTTACTACATTTTTGTTAAAATCTCGTACATCCGGACCTTTTTATTTTTTGATTATTTTTTCCCAACACTAAAATGAGTGCTTATTAACATTTTTACGGTTCGATTGTTGAATTGTCGAAAAATATTTTTTAAAAATAGAAACAATTATCTGTGATAAGCACTAGTTACAACTACGAGTAAATTTAGTAGTTATGTACTAAGATCCCAAATCAAATCAATTTTAGAAATTTTAGAAAATTTTATAAATTTTAAATCTATTTTTGAAATATTTTTTAATAAAAACATAATTAATTTAATATCTCACAAATGAAAATTATTTTATAAAAAAATTTATTTTCAATTCCCTCATCTACTTTCCCTCCTTCGTTTCTTGAAATTTTCATTAAACCTAAATTTCCCCCTATTGCCAAATTTCAATTCCCCCTCTTTTTTTCCAGAGACCTCTCCTTGACTCCATGTTTCTATCTCTCACACACAAAAACACAAACTCACGCTTAGCCCCTTCTCTCAATTACTCACCTCCTTCAAAGAAATGAACCCTTCTCTCCCCAAATCCAAATTTCTATCCCCACATATTTCCCCCTTCTCTTTCTCGATACACACTCTCCCTCGTTCTCACCATCTCTCTCTCTCTCTCTCTCTCTCTCTCTCTCTCTGTCTCTCTTTCTCTCTTTACAAATTAAAATGCTAGATACAAAATTGAATCGATTTGACTCTTTACAAATTAAAATGCTAGATACAAACCTGAATCAGAAGGAGATGACAAAGGTTGCTAGAGGGGAGGCTGTTAAATTTGCTTGGATTAAATTTTCTAGAAGTGAGGAGATGACGATGACCCAGATCAATAAATTCAGAGGTGTGATTTTTATTACAATTCCAAGTTTTTGCATAGTTTTTCTTAGTAATTCTTTATGCATATTGCTAAGTGGTGGTTAGTAATTCTGGATTAAGCCTTTCGTTGCAGGTAATTCTGTATTATGCATAGTTTTTGTGAGATAATTTGATGGTTTTCTATGTGGAAGTTAAATGAAATTTTATGAACAACAATAACACACACATGTTTCCACGAGGTACTTGTATTGTTGGGATGTAATATTGTAAAAGATTAGCAAGTTTAATATTCCTTGATTTTTTTTTTGTGTACTTAGCTTTCTACATTTTGTGAATTAAGACCATATACAGATTCCTTTGATGACATTATACAAAGGAAGTTCTGAGTTTCATACAAAGGCTTAATTTTCTAATAAAAATTGAATAAACTGGAATATCTCTTTTGTTTAGATTAGTAAATTAAGTGTTTTAAGTTTTTCCTCTTTCTTGTTGTAGCAATATTTTGATAACAGGATTAAAGCACTTGTTGCTCTTAAAAGAGATGGAATAAATCTGTATCCTCACAAGTTCCATGTGTCAATGTCTGTCATAGAATATGTTACAGAGCAATCATATTGTGGTGCTCAAGGTACTTTTTAAGACCCAACTCAAACAATCTAAGGTGGCGCATGCTAAGTACTGCAGCATATGTTGAAACTGAGTATCACATGTAGATATTCTCCTGGTAGATTGACATACATTTTTTATCCTTTCTTTATATTGTAATTGCTTGTGCACATTGTAAATGGTCCTTTTATTTCTTGGCTGGATCGATGAGGCTGAAAAAATAGGAAAGCAGTGAGTGCTCGTTTCTTTTTCCTCGCAAAGAAGTGTCGCTATATATATACCCCCAAAAAACTGTTTGAACGTTAGTGTTGCTTCTGTGATTTGATCCATTAATTGCAGACAGATGTATAGATATATAATTCAATGTAAGTGAATGACATAGTTCATAGAATCTAATACAGTGTTAAAAGTTTTATTGGATAAAAGCATGAACTATGTTTGACATTTGACTGCCATATTGTTTCTTTTTAGTTTTATATTAAGTGTAAACCCACTGTAAGTACATGAAGACTGTGACCACTAAATCCTAATGTACAGAATATCTTGAAGCTTTTGTGTTCCTTGTATCTTGAAATTTTGAACTTACTAATTGCTAATTTTGCAAACTTGTCAACAGAACCCAGAGGCCAGCTACTACTTATCAATGGAAAAACAGAAGATGAAGTGTGTAGAAGTCTAGAGAGAGTTCTCCTTACAATGCGAATAACAAATTCAGAACCTAAGGTGAGAGTTTAGCATTAGCTTCAAGTTTACTGCCAAAGATATAGCTTGTCACTAGCTTCACTTAAATAAAAGTTGATGTTTAATTTAGATTGAACTGCTGAGTGAAAGATTAGTTTTCTGGGGAAAGATGCTATCAGTAGTATCATTCTGGTAATAGCTAAGATCGAATGCTGACAAGTTTTCTCTTTATTGATTTTTTTATTTTGAATCGTTAGAAAGTAGTCCTGTTTTAATTGTCTTTGGTCTTTTGTTGGATAGGTCATATTTCCTTTATATTAGCATATTTCTTTATTAGCAGCATGCACTAGTAACGGCTGCATTATTGTCTGGACTCTAAAGCAAGACATCTTTTAGTTATTCTTTGCACAAGTTATATTCTACAAGTCTACTTTAAATGTTGCATTATTACTTGCACTGTATGCTCTTGCAGCTTGAAAGTGTTCGAGAAATCACCGATATTCTTGATGCTGTTGGAAATACCACAAAGCTACCACCAAAGGTTTTGCTATTGGATATGCGGCTCTTGCATCTTTTCTCATGTTCAGCGCTTATACGGATGAAGTAGCTGCCTTTGCTCGTGACCTTTCAAGTAGGCAAGCGTGCTGGAGTTTTGTATGCTATTGCGTATTTGCATGCTTTTGTTGTATTTGTGGCTTTAATTACGGAATGGTAATAGTAGTGATTTAGGGTCTCAAGTGGTGTAACCAGCAATATCTTGGTTTCAGTTACTTGACTTCACATGTACAATAGCTTCGATGGATATTATTTAGTGAGATCAACCACCAGTATGTTGGTTTTGTACTTTGATTATGTAATAACATACAATGTTTTTTAATATCCAAAATTTATAAAAAAACCATCATGTGCTTTATAACGAGGCCATGCTTTTAATAACTAGACCGTTGTGTAGTGAAAAGTCGCACAACAACAAAAAAAATGCATCCATTGTCTATGAGAAAACATAACAATGCTTTTAGCAAAATGAAAACGTAGTGACTTATATATTCAGACAACATGTAATAAGCACAATAAGTGTGGTGTAGTTAAAACACATACAACATAATAAATAAATGAAAACGTTGTAGGTTGTACATTTACACAATACTTTTGCAAAAATAAAAACGTAGTGTCTTATACATTCAGACGACATGTAGTAACAAATAACAGCATGTTATATACTCTGCAAAACCATTGTTTGAAATAATTTCAAACAAGAGTTATATACTAAGAAAGTGTTATCCTTCCGAGTGTACAACAACATGCCATATGGGATAACATGTTGTACAACTAACCATAAAACAAATGGTTTTTGCTAAAAAACCATTGTCTGTAGTGACATACAACAACAGCCCTGATCAAGTAAAGGATTGTATCTTTTGCACTTCAACAATAGGCTTTCTTTTAAAAACCATTGTCTTTACTGCTTAAAACAACAATATATTCGTTAAAACGTGTTGCATTATTGGAGCTTTGACAACAGGTTTCCAAAGAAAGTGTTGTTGTTTCTGGGTATCAGACAACTCTTTTCAGGTGGCTTTTACTTGTCTTTCAACTTTCACACAACAGCTTGCTGTGTATTGTCTGAGGTGTGTATCAGACGACTTCTCAATAGTCAACAGTTTTTGGTATATTCAGACAACACGTTTTGAGTGTCGTCTAAAGCAAAAATCCTTGTAGTGTACGCATTAGCTACATGCGTGTTCAATAAATACGCATGTAACATGTGTAACCCAGGCAGGATTTAAAAAAACAAAATTTGTTAAAGATACGCATTTGCCAAATGCGTATCCCAGTTATCCATTTGGCAAATGCGTATTCAAATGGGTATTTTTATTTGCTTTTCCAGAATCGGGTATTTTCATCAATTTTTTACAAAAATAATCATTTTTGTCATTTTTTCTGCTTTAGGTTCTTCCTCCCAGCTATGAAGCATAAAAAAAAGAAGACGAAAGCAACTTCGTATGTAATCGGTAATCACACTTCACTTGCCAATTGCCATGATGCTGATCAGTGTAGGCCATCCGTGAAGAGTAAATGGGATATCAGGGAAAAGTTTCAAACATTAAGCTGTATTTATGTGACTACAACTCATATTAGTAACCTTATACTAACAATGCTAGCGACCAATATGCACAAATTACTCTAACCTGAGCCAAGTGGCTAATTAACATACTACAATATTATAGACACCGAATTCGGCAGTACTACATTATTGTTTACCTGTTCAAACCCCAGCTTACACCCTTTTGTTATATTAACAAAAACTAAAACATTTACCCCCTTTTAGATGCCATAAGATATGTCTAATAAACACATTTGGATGATTTGAAATGTAGAAAACTATATGCTCAAGGTATCCTGATAAAATTTGTATTGTCAGTAATCAGTTTAAAAGTAATAATATTCATGTCAATATATGCTACAACTATAAGTTTATTTTGTCCCACTATAAAGCTTATAAATGTTAAGCACTCTTGTTTAGACACTTGTTTAGGTATTCTATTATCAAATTCTCAAGGTCTATGTAATAATATAAATATTCACTTGAATTCTTGGGATCTTACTGGAAAGCTATTAAAATATCTTGTAATTCATTTCCTTCAGGGTATTTTGTTCTTCATTCTCTTCAGGATTTTTGGTTTCTATTGTTGGAAATATTAACTAAACAGCAACATAGAGGCAGTTATATATCGTATTTAACAAGTCAAGGCCAAGCAAACAATCAACGAAACAAAACACGAAGGTATAAAACATGCATATCAGTAACTGTAAGAACGAAGGAAAGAAAGTAGACATACCAGTAGCCATAGCTATAATAGTATATCAAACAAGTAGAAAAACCAGCTGAGTGGTCAGGATTTGCTCGAAGTCCTGACTGCCCTTGAAGAGATAATTGCCCCCACTTACACTGTGTCAGGGTGCTGGCAATATTCTTCTAAGATAAAACAGCTCCGAGCTATATGATCACAGTAAATCAGAAAGCTCAACATCGACTAGCACCTCAGTCGCCAGAAAAACCCACTTCTCACAAGCACAGAGAAACTACGGACAGGAGGGTGAAAAGAGTGTAGAGAGGAGAAGAGAATGTAGGGTGTGGTGTGTCTAAAATCAGTAGCTTAGCTCTCAATTTATAAGAGAGGCTAAATGTAACTGATACCACCCTCATCAATATTGTAACCCCCATTCCATTTAATCAGAATGAAACGGTTGATTTAATATAATCAAAACGGCTGTAACAGCTGATTTTCAATTAAATAAATCGCATCAGTTACGTTATATTTATCCACACATTCAGTTTTATTTAAATTAATCAAAATATATATATATATATATATATATATATATATATATATATATATATATATATATATACTCAAATTCTGACCAGGAACCAACATCAGGATTTTCATCCGTCAGGATCAGATGTCCATCAGTATTTGATCATCATCAGGATCTGACCCATCAGTATTTGGTACCGTCAGGATCTGACCCATCAGTATTTGACTATCATCAGGATCTGGTGCCGTCAGGATTTCATCAGGACTTGCCCATCAGTATTAGATGTCTGACCAGTTCCTGATTTATTCCAAGTACTGATCCTAAATGAAATATATATATATATATATATATATATATATATATTTATTCTAATTAAAATATTAATTAAACACATAAATAAAATCCCTCGCCCAGGTCACCTCGCGTACGCGAGACGCCGAGACATTCGCCCAAATCGCCCTTCGACCGAGCCGACCCGACCCGACCGGAGTGGAGAGGAGACGTGACGTGGCGTGGCGAGGCGGGCGGCAGCGGCACACGCGTGTGTGTGTGTGTGTGTTCGCGTGAAGCACACAGTAACACCATGCACCATTATACACCTTAGTAGTTGTACACTACCCATGTGTGATTCTATATAAAGCCAACAACCCCTTTTATTTATTTCAATGTGGGAAAAATACACAATCTCTTTTTCAAGCTCTTTCAAGCTACCCACTTCAACTCTATTTATCTATGGATTTCACTAAGAAAATTACTTAGACCCATATATGAAAATTTAAGTCCTCATAGCAAGGAACAATTTCCAATCGTTAAAATCCATAATTAATATCAAGAACATATAAAATATATGCTCTAAAAACTCCCATTTTCTAACAATCCCCCACAAATCCATACAGAAATGCTTCAGGTTTTTCATCATGACATATTTTTTCAGAGTCCGTACCCTTCCGGGTTTGAACCCTCCTGAGTCCCCTACTTCGATGATTACCGGATTCAGATGGAATGTTTCACCTTGAATCTTAATCCGTTTTGTGTAACCATGTTCCATAGACGACGACAAGTCAACGGCTATGGTGCCAATCTACGGCTTTGAGACATTAATGGTCTTGTCTCGATCCTGTTCGTCGAATGCTTCGAGGAATAACCCTTTCCTCTAATTGCGACCACACAATTACATTCGCTTAGCTGGGCATCTCCAGAGATGTACTGCTACCATCTCGTCGAATGACTTGACCCCATTCAGAGTTATAATAACTCTTGCTTACTAGCAGCGTCAGTACCTTCTAGGTTTACAGGGGATAGACTCAAATACAACAGTATCATCTATGTAGCAAAGGTACTACCAATTCATCCTTACAGCTTGTTATTACCACATTGAATACACTTCAAGGGATCTCCTCTCATGTGTATTGGGTTCCCACTGATGATGAACTATTATGGGTTGACAGCCCCATCCCCAACCTTGACTTTAGGACCACTACAGGTTCCAATCCTTTAGTCAAAGGATCAGCTATATTATTCTGAGTTCTTATGAACTCTACAGCTATAATCCTATCAGACACTAAACCCCTTATAGACTTTAGTCTAACTTGGATGTGCCTCTTTGTCTTAGCATTATACTTTTTACTGCTAATCTTGTCGATAGTTGTTTTACTATCACAATGAATAGCAATCGCAGGAAGCGGTCTGCTTACTACAGGTATCACGGACATAAGTCCGTGTAACCATTCAACCTCCGTCCCCGTGGCATCAAGTGCACACAACTCAGCCTCAAAAGTAGACCGAGTTACTATAGTCTGTTTTGTCGACTTCTAGGATATGGCTCCACCTGCCATGGTGAACACGTATCCAGTCACTCCATTGGAACCAGACTTCTTAGCTATCCAACTTGCATCACTGTACCCCTCAAGTACACCAGGAAATCTCCTATAGTGTAAACTAAGGTACATTGTGCCTTTCAGATATCTAAGTACTCTATCAAGAGCATCCAAATGAGTTCTGTTTGGACAGCTTGTATATCTAGCCAACTTAGACACAGAGTATGAAATATCTGGTCTAGTACAGTTAGCAAGATACTGCAAGCTCCCTATAATCTGAGAATACCTTAACTGATACACAGGTACTCCTGAAGTATTCTTAACAATGGCAACTTTAGGATCATAGGGTGTACTAGCGATTCTACACTGTGAATAACCATATTTCTCAAGTATAGATTTCTCTATATAATGAGACTATGATAACGTTATTCCCTCAACTGACTGAGTCAGCTTGAGACCAAGAATCACACTAGCCTCGCCCATATCCTTCATTTCAAAATGCCTTTTCAAGAAAGCTTTTGTCTCGGTAATAATCTCAATATTGGTTCCAGATAGTAATATGTCATCTACATATAGGCACAAGATGACACACTCACTACCTTTAACTTTGGTGTAGACACACTTGTCATTTTCATTAATATCATAACTGAACGGTAACACAGTTTCATCAAACTTTTTATGCCAATCCCTAGGAGCTTGTTTCAAGCCATAGATGGATTTGATCAACTTACATACTTTCCTTTCGTTACCAGATGCAGCAAATCCCTCAGGCTGATCCATATCAATCTCTTCTTCAAGTTCACCATGAAGAAAAGCTGTCTTTACATCCATTTGATGGATGATAAGACCATGTACGGAAGCCAATGCTACAAGCATTCAGATTGTTGTCATTCTAGCTACAGGAGAGTATATATCAAAGTAATCAATGCCCTCCTTTTGCTTAAAACCCTTAGCTACCAGTCTATCTTTGTACTTATCTATTGATCCATCAGGGTTCAACTTCCTTTTAAAGATCCATCTGCACCCGATAGTAGAACACCCAGGAGGGAGATCAACTAACTCCCATGTTCCATTAGAAACAATAGAGTCAATTTCACTCTTTATAGCGCCCTTCCAGTGCCTAGACTCTGAAGAATCCATAGCTTGTCGAAAAGTTAAAGGTTCGTCCTCGACATTGTAAGTGATAAAATCACTTCCAAAATCCTTGACTACCTTTGCACGCTTACTCCTTCGTGGTTCCTCTATCTCCTTAGGAGTAGAGCTACTACTAGGTTCCGCCCCCACATTTGTCATCTTTTCCACATGATCAGGAATAGAACTCGATGTGTGAGTAGGATCTTCATTAGAAGTATCTTGAGGCATACCAGTCTTCATAGGGTAAACATCCTCAAAGAATGTAGCATCACGAAATTCAACTATCGTGTTTGCTACTATACCATCTATGTTAGATTTTAACACTAAAAATCTCATAGCTGTAGTAGTCTCAAGATAGCCCAGATAGATACAATCAACAGTCTTAGGACCTAGTTTCTTTCTCTTGTGTTCGGGGATAAGTACCTTAGCAAGGCACCCCCACACACGAAGATACTTAAGACTAGTCTTCTTGCTCTTCCATAACTCATAGGGTGTCTTATCCATGTGTTTCAGAGGGACTCTATTCAGAATATGGCAAGCCGTATTCAAAGCCTCTCCTCACATGTATTTAGGCAACCCAGAATTAATAAGCATACTATTAATCATATCTTTAAAAGTTTTGTTCTTTCGCTCAGCAACCCCATTAAACTCAGGTGTGTATGGTGGGGTAACTTCATGAACTATTCCATTGCTTACACAAAATTCATTAAAGGAGTTACTCATATACTAACCACCTCTATCAGATCTCAACCTTTTAAGTACCTTACTAGTTTGTTTTTCTACTTCAGTTTTATATATAATGAATTTACTAAGTGCTTCATCCTTATGTCCAAGTAAATAAACATAACAGTATCTACTACTATCATCTATAAAGGTAATGAAGTATCTAAACTGGTCCTTAGTCAACACACCGCCAAATTCACAAATATCAGTGTGTACTAAATCTAACAAACCTGAATCACTAACAATATTATGAAAAGGTTTCTTTATTTGTTTAGCAGACACACATAATTGACATTTAGAATTCTTTTCTATGGTATGTCTTGGAATCAACTCTAAGTTCATCATATTTTTAAGAGCACCAAAGTTTAAGTGACCAAGTCTAGCATGCCATAAATTTGAAGATTCAATACAATTAATAGAAGGAGTAATATTATTAATCAACCCACCCAAAATGGGTTCAGCATTTATTACAAATAAACCATTTGACAAGTAACCCTTGCCAAAAAATGTACCAGTATGAATAAGAACTACTTTATTACATTTGAAAGAGACTTCAAAACCATTAGCTACTAAACAGCTTCCACTTATTATATTTCTACGCATGTCGGGAACATGATGCACTCTCGTCAGGGATAGAACACGACCCGAAGGAAACTTCAGGTCCACATTTCCTACTCCATGTACTTGAGCGGCACTTGCGTTCCCCATCATCACTGTTAAGCTATGACTCTGTTGATAAGATACAAATAAACTAATGTCAGCACAAATATGCACATTAGCTCCAGTATCAATCAACCATTCATTTAATAGATAAGTGGAAAATAGTACATGGTTGTAGGTAACATACCGGTCCACGTTGGTTTCAGAAGCCGTAGCCTGACCAACAACCATGTTCACTACAGGCCCACTTGCGGTTCCAAGCACAACATTCGCTTGAGCTACCACCTCGGCTTTCTTCGCTTTCTTAGTCGGGCAGTCCTTACTCCAGTGCCCAACCTGCCCACAAGACTAACATGGCTTGTTTGCCTTTGGTTTCTTGGCCTTATCCTTGTCATTCTTAGGTTTATTACTATTACCCTTCTTAGAGACAGCATTTGTAAGAACCCCAAATTTTGGATATAATTAAAACTTTTTATTAAGTAATGATAATAAGAAGGAACAATGATTCCGACAACAAGGTCACCAGCTCTAATGAATGGTGGTTTCAAGGAGCAATGATTGTAATGAATGGATATTGCTTTGGACAATGATCCTGATGCATTGGTATATTGTCAGAATAGAGTAATTCGATGGTTGAGGACCTAGATAAGAATAATCTACCATCCAGGAAGGAGCTAATGGATCCTTGAAGGGAAATGAGTACGTGCATAGTGTTTTCCATACGTGCATAGTATTTCCCGTACGTGCATAGTGTTTCCTGTACGTGCATAGTAATTTGGTGAATGAATAGTGATTTTGTAAGTTGGAAAACTTTTCACTCCACCCTATGTACGGGACGTGATATGGATGTTTCGAAGTCATATTAGTAATACGCGGAGGAAATAAGTGAATGCAGAGACGATCGGAATTCAGAAATTCCAAATTCTTTTCGGTATAATATTTGACCAGACAGTGGATTAAATATTATTATAATCCAAGAATTGAGATATTAACTTTGAGGATTTGATATTTTGGGATGTTATTATATTTGATTTAAGAATGAAGGTAGGAAACCACTGAGGAGTGGTTATGGCTACAATGTAATAATTGATATTTGGAAAGAATGAATGGAATTCGACTTTATTATTTCTATGTCTTGAAGAATGCTAAAGGGTAACAACATAGGTAAGAATAATCTATCTTCTAAGGGAATAAGATATGGCAATTTCAAGCAGGAGAATATTCTCATGTCATCCAGATCGGTAACGATTAATCCAGTAGTTCCGTAAAAAGGTTAAGGAACGATCGAAAGAGAATACGGACAATTATACAACCCTAATAGAACAAGTAAAGAATACAGAATGAATAGTGTTGTGGTGGGAGTATATAATATTATGAGACGACACTATATAGAAGTATTCGGAACGGATTTCCGAGTTCGTATTAGTGATCCAGGGGGAAAATAAGTGTATGTAAAAGCTGTCGGATTCTGAAAAACCGCACTTTTATTTTCTCCGAGAGTTCCCTGGACACTGATAGCCTTAAGTATTTAACGAATGGATTTAAGGAATATAAATTGGAAAGTTAGAATGAAAGATGGAGAATGAAAGTATTAATATTAAAGAGGATTCCCGGTAAACCCTAATTAGAAATCCGTGAAATATTCTCACGAACGATCAATCGAAACGGGCAATAACCGGACACAGAAACAAGCAGAGGAAGCAAGAGTCTTGTGCAAGCTACTAGAATAAATATCTAGTAACTACTTAGTTACATAAGTAACTAGCATGTTTGGAGATTAAATAGCACTTAGCAAAAATCAAACCACTAGTTACATGAGAACCATCAAAATCCCAACACTTGTCCATCCATTTTCATCATCCTATACATCATCACTTTATTAAAGTGGCTTTTAGATGAGATATTATCTAAACCTCATCCACTTGATGCATTATTATCACATTAACCAAGCAAAGAACACAAAAATATCAAACCTCTCTCTCCATTACATCCATTCGACCTATGCTCTAAATTCAAAACCAAAATGCAACTTCCAACCATCATTTGATCTTGTAATTTTTAAGGTGAGTCCTATAATCCAAGAAACTAATCTCCTAGAAATTTCAAGCCCAAATTCCTTTGTTTCCATTTTCAAAAAAATCACTAAAGATGATGATGAATAGTGTTCTTCATGTATTAACCTTGTTTTCTTTGAATCTTTTGATTGTTCTAGCAAGCTTAAGCACTCCTAAGGACCATACAAGGCTTAGTAAGGCTATATCACTATCTAAGGAAGGTATAAAGCTCTTGAAACCCTAACCCTTGTTTGAGATTTAAGCATGTTTATGATAGTTATAACTTAGTTATGGTTATGTTAAGGTTATAAGCATGATTATGTATGGATTTTGGATTAATGATGTAAATAGCTAGATGAACGGAAAGGCATTGCTTGGCCTCAGTTCATGTATATAAGTCATGTATATGTTGTTTGGGCTGGATACTATGTTTATGGGAAGATTCGAAATTGGTAGATATTCGATTTACAGCCGTTATAATGCCCGATTTTACAATACCATGTTTTGTATGCCATTTTCCATGTCGAACCCCTACTGTCCAGAGACCTTATCTGCCATGATAGGATAGGTAATGTTCTAAGCTTCGTTTTGATATAAAGATCACGTGAAACGGACTTACGGTTTAGGATTTATGACCAAATTACTAAAAGTAGTTCGAATCCGTAAATGAAAGTTCGTAACTGAAATTGAACCCTCTTAAACTATGTAACGTCATGGCGAATCTTGGTAAATAAATACTAGGGGTAAGAAGGAAGGTGTGAAAGAAAACCGTATGTCAAAAAGAGCATTTTTCGATTTATTAAAAATGTTCGAGTCGAGGTTAAACGCGAACGAACCCCTAAAAGACGACTCTTTTATAACTTCGGTAATACACTTAGAAAACGGGCGATAAAACTCGGAGTATAATATTGGTTCGTAACGATCAACCTTAGAACTCATATGACTTAAGTATGTCCCAAGTATAAGTGCAGTGACATGTCGTATTAACGAACGAATGTCGGGTCGGATCAGTGATAATAAGTAATCCACTAAAAGGGGTATAACGAGATAACTCGAGAACGTGTTTCGAATTAAGTATAACTTAACTTTTAATATGTTAAGTGATTAATCCCGAATGCCTTGGCTATTTATAGATCACCAAGCTGAACCGGGACCCGCTACCACTACCCCTTACCGTACCCGACTACCAGGCAAGTTTCAATTCCCTTCTTTTAGGCTGTTGTTGTGATTGAATAAATATATATATATATGATTGCTGATATACATATGCCATTGCATGCATGCCTACTTTCAAGTTGAATTGATAATACTTGTTCCCTGAATGTTATTGTTGGCTTATAAGCTAGATAGTTATATATCAGTTATAAGCCGGTTATTGTAAGATCCTCATAGAAGGGCGTATACATCTTATTAATCAAAAATAGACCGGGAGTCAATATTCCTTGATATATCGAGATTACCTCGGAGGAAAATATTTAAGTAAATATTTTCTATTATTTGGGCGACCAATATTATTTGAATATTCGTTCGAGACTAATTATTTTAACGATCCTTACTTCAAATAATTATTTGAACGTAACTATTCAACGAATAATATTTCTCAATATTCATTCAGAGTCGAATTGATTATCGACTATTATTTCGAATATTCTTCTAAAGATGAGACTACTAAATGAATATTATTTGGATATTCTTTTAGAATATTATTTTATTAAATAAATATTACTTTTGAATATTCATTTAAGATATTGAATACTTGATGAATATTATTTTAATATTCATCTGAAGCTTGATTTAATTATCGAATATTATCTCGAATATTCCTTAAGGCCTGGATTACTAAATGAATATTACTTGATATTCATTTAGGATATTATTCATTAAATAAATATTACTTTTGAATATTCATTTAAATTCCTAATTAATTAATGAATATTGTTTTGAGTATTCATTTAAATATTTATTTATTCAATAAATATTCTCCTGAAATTTCTTCAGGGATTATTTTGAGAAATACTCTGATTAAAGATATTCTTTCATATTCCCAAATATTCTTTAAATATTTTAATTCAATAAATATTCTCTGAATATTTATTCCATACTTAGAATAATCTCGATAAGGTTTATCTTCTTCGATTATTACAGAAAATATCTCGGAGTCATATTATTATTAAACTTATATCAAGAAAGGTTCTCAGACATCATTCTTCTTTGAGTCTATCTCCTTAATAATAAGGGAACCTTACTTGGAAAATGTTATTTATCTTGTCGACTTCCCGGTCATAAAGTATTCTCTTCAGTCGCAACTCGGGTGCTGTTGACTTATTAAGTCGTTGTTTACCTTCTCATCTTTCGAGGGGTAAGATTGTTGGAACAAGTTGATATTCGTTACCAAGCAATAGCTTGGAAGTTATTGGTGAATTTTCCTTTCCAACTAGATACGACTACTTTGTAGAGTCTTATCAACAAGTATTATACTTGGGGAAAGGGAAACGAACGTTACATTCAGAAGCATGAATTCTATTTGAACTAGGAGTCGTGTAAGAGGCCGAGTAGCGCCGGTCCATCCCCTTTGGCCCAACCGTTGGCCGGGGAGAGCTAGTAAGGCGGTAGACAAGTAAAGCCGTCAGTTCTTCCTTCTACCGGTAGTAAATCTAAATTGAGCTGTACGATCTCGACTGATCATCAAGATTGGAACAGCGGGCGCGGTGAATACTCCATCCTTGGTTCATCATCCAAATTTATTTATTTCCTGCAACATGATTACTGTTGGCAGAGTTGGAAAAGGGTCATAACCGGAATTGCAACCTTTTCTTGCAAGTTCCTCTTCTTAATAACAATAAGAATATCTCGCTTACTTTGATGTAGCAGATATTTCTACAAACAAATACTTTAAGTTACTTTGTAACTTCATCGTTCATATTATACTGGCATCATTTCCGTAAATGCATGGCATATGGTTTGAAAGATACTTTGGAACCGTTCTACATTATCGTTCAGTTATATATTATTGTTGGTGGGCTATTGCTCACCCTTGCTTTATTATTATATCACAACAATAGCTAGACCAGATGACTCGCACAAGGCGCACTCGACGCGGGCGAGGACGATGAGACTACCAGAGCTGAAGAAGAAGCTATTGGTAGGGTATATTTATTCTTTCAGTACCAAGAATATGGTCTAGTATGACTTATGTAAATGGATGGCAAAGAGTATGTATTTATATTGAAATTCTTTTGGATTGTAAGAACTCATAATGTGATTAATAAAAATTTGATTGTTACTCTGATTTCATCTCTGGGACTATAACGGGTGTGTTTTATATTGTTGTGTTGGGTTATAGAGACGTAATTTATTTTATGTTAAGGAAAGTTCAATTGTTGTGGACAGAATTGGAAACCGTAACCACCGGATCCCGGACCCCGGATCTGGGGGTGTTACAGAAGTGGTATCAGAGCGTACGTTATAAACCCCAGAGATGAGGTGACGTTAAAACAATAAATTCAATAAGATAATAAGAACTCTTGCAAAGTTCATAGTCGGACTACTTAATGTAGTGATGACATATAAAACCCTTATGGGAACTCGTAAGTATAATGATAGTAACTTAGCTCGATATCGTATCGACGAGTAAGGCGACTGACCTTGAGGCATACGAGCAACAGCGCGATGATGTTTTATATGCTGAAGATCAGCGGGTAATTCGATGGAGTACCCTACTGGAGACCTGGAAGAGGTTCCAGCAGATAAGGAAAATCCTGTTAGGATAAGGAGCTTACCCATGGGTAATTGATAAGTGGATTTTTATCCATTTGGATCGTTCTATTTTGGCTTGAATTGATCGCTGAATCCTCGAGTATTTGTGTGGTTTAATGTGTTTTGTGGAGTTTGTGCAGGAATTAGGTTTTTTGCAGGGAGTATGGTGTTTTGTGGTTTTTGGAACAGTTGTGGTTATGAGGAAAAAAAACGGCGTGCGAAGAAGAAGGCTTTAACAGAAATTCTGCAGAAACAGAATTTGTATAGCGCGACCGCGCCAGATATACACTGTGAAGTAGCGCGACCGCGCTGGGGAAAAAGTTGAATCAGTATAGCGCGACCGCGCTGTGTTTGCACTAGGGAGGAGCGCGACCGCGCTGGTGCTCTGCCTGGCCGACAGGATCCTATTCTGCATGGAATTTTGATACGGAGATTGCTGTTTTCTTATCCTAATTATCATGGAAACATTGTAGGACGGTGGGAATAGTCTAGAAACATTGTTTGACAAGGGAATTTTAATTCTTATCTTATTTAAAGAGGGAAACTTGTAATTTTTGATTCCTACTTAGAAACGGCAATTATTTGGAGCAAGGGCTATAAATACACATCCTTGGAGGCTTATTTGAGGACACCAACACCAGAGATCAGATTACTTCACATTACATACACACTTTCTAGCACGAGATTGAGAAGCCAAGGCGAGGATCGTGACAACAAGAAGATCTAGACATAGTTTTCTTGTATTCTTACTAGGCGTATCTTTTGGATGCTTGAGCATTACTCGATTTTGTTCCATAACTTTGTTAACATTGGTTTATTCATTATTATTCTCTTCATCTTTATCATGTTTTCATCAAACCCCATGATGACGAACGGTTCGATTATGAACTAATCGCCGTCATGGGGTCCTAGCGGAATTACTTACGGAATTTAGATGTTGATTGCCTAACTTGATATATGTGTGGTGAATTTACGATATCCTTGCATGGTTGTATTTAATTCATATAGATGCGTAGCTAACATCTATCTTGTTAATCTTAAGTGAAGCGACAGTGAACCTTTTGATTTAGAACTTGTCATGCTAGCATAAGTCCATGAATGTTATTCATGTTTGTGGTGTGTTTCTAACCGTCTCATGCTACCTTATGTAATCTTATGGATACTTGATCTTCAACCATTATGCTTTCAAATTCTATAGACATATAGGGTCTAAGCATAACTGGTGCCTGCATGATTTCTATCTTTTGTGGATATTGTGTAGATTGGTGTGCATGTACTGAAAGGTAGCGTATACTTATTTCGTGTTGTCCGATTAGTTATCGTAACCACCACATGTGTTGATAAAAGGGCATGATCTCTAAAGGAAGTTTGTATTGAAGTTAGGATCCCATGTTTTCCATCTCATAAGTAATTTGAAATCAATTAGTTATTAATTTAGTTGTTAATTAATTCTTATTAGTTAATTTTAGATAATCAACCCCAATTTGCTTATTGTCTTAGCATTGAACGATAATCATACATTGATGCTTAGGTACAAGAACTAAATTATACAATCTCTGTGGGAACGAACTCTACTTCATTCTATATTACTTGTGAACACGTGCGCTTGCGTGATTTTGTGCTAACAAGTTTTTGGCGCCGCTGCCGGGGATTTGTTATAGTTTATGTGCTTGACATCAGTGGTCGTTAAAGTTCATTGACTCGGATCGGTTACTAATAGTTTTTGTGTTGTTTTGTGTTCTTAGGTACTTGAGCGTGTATGCGAACGCGTTCTCAAGCGAATAAGGAGAAGCTGGAAAATAAAGAAGAAACAGAAACAGAAGTTCCAGTGATTCAAGTTGTAGAAAATATGGGAGAACCAGCAGCAGCAGCAACTAAGGCTCTTAAGGATTTCTCGCAGCCAAAGATCAATGACATTGCATCGAGTATTGTCAGACCAGCAATCGCAACTAATACCTTCGAGATCAAGCCTAGCACTATACAGATGGTCCAGAACTCAGTTCAGTTTGGGGGTGCTCCTACCGAAGATCCCAACATGCATATTCGAGATTTCATAGAGATCTGTGATACCTTCAGAACCAACGGGGTGTCTGAGGATGCTGTTAAGTTAAGGCTATTTCCATTCTCTCTGAGGGACAAGGCGAAAAGTTGGTTACACTCTTTACCAGCAGGTTCTATCACTACATGGGAAGATCTTGCACAGAAATTTCTCACCAAATTCTTTCCCATGGCGAAGACAGCAGCTATCCGGAATGCTATCACTCAGTTTTCACAGCAGTCTGGAGAATCTCTATGCGAGGCTTGGGAGAGATATAAGGAGATGCTAAGGAAGTGTCCACATCATGGGATGCCTGATTGGATGATAATCAATTGTTTTTATAATGGTTTGGGTGCACAGTCGAGACCCATGCTAGATGCAGCATCAGGTGGAGCTTTGTGGGCCAAGAGTTATGAAGAAGCTTATGAATTGATCGAGATGATGGCTGCTAATGAATATCAGAATCCTACAGGGAGGTTATCTCAAGGCAAGGTAGCAGGTGTTCTTGAAATTGATACAGCTACAGCCATTGCAGCTCAGTTGAAGGCCTTGTCAATGAAGGTCGATTCTTTGGCTAATATGGGAGTTCAGCAGGTAGCTAGTGTTTGTGAGTTATGTGCGGGCGCACATGATACAACTCAATGTGCCATATCTTCTGAATCGGCACAATTTGTGAGTAACTTCCAGAGGCCGCAACAGCCAGTTCCAGCCACCTATCATCCGAATAACCGCAACCATCCAAATTTCAGTTGGAGTAACAATCAAGGTGGTAATCAGCAGCAACAGCAATTCGGAGATAGGCAATTCAATCAAGGATTTCAGCAGCAGTACCAGCCCAGACAACAGTTTCAGCCTCCAGGTTTCCAGCAACAATCTCAGGGGAATGCTGGTCAATCTTCTAATGAAAAAGCTGAGCTTGAGGAGTTGAGGATGATAGTAAAAAGTCAGGGGGCATCTATGAAGATCATGGAAAGTCAGATCGGGCAGCTTGCTAGTGCTCTGTTGAACAGACCATCTGGAGTTCTTCCGAGTGACACTGAAGCCAATCCAGGCAAGAGGGAAACCAAAGAGCATGTCAAATCAGTTACTTTGAGATCGGGTAAGGTGACGGGTAATCAAAATTCAGCCATTGAAGAAGAAGAAGTTCAAGAGCAACATGTGGCACCTACTGCAGATAAGGAGCAAGTCCAGACGGATAGAGTAGCTGAGCAGTTGGTTAGCGAGGTGGAGAATCCTAAAAATTCTGCTAAGGAAGTTTCTCCAAAGCAGTCTACAGAGAACATAAAAATCTTTCCTCCTCCATATCCTGGCAGATTGAAAAAGCAGAAGAATGACAGACAGTTTGGCAAGTTTCTGGAGGTATTCAAAAAGCTTCAAATTAATATCCCTTTTGCTGAAGCATTGGAGCAGATGCCGAGCTATGCAAGGTTTATGAAAGGTATTCTCTCAAAGAAGTTGAAACTTGAAGAATTGGATACAGTAGCATTAACAGAAGAGTGCAGTGCCGTTTTACAGCAGAAGCTACCACCGAAGCTAAAGGATCCAGGCAGTTTCACTATTCCGTGCACCATTGGGAATTTGTCTTTCAGCAAGTGTTTGTGTGATTTGGGTGCTAGTATCAATCTCATGCCATTGTCAATTTTCATGCAGCTTGGTCTTCCAGATCCTAAACCTACCAACATCTCTCTACAGCTAGCTGATCGTTCTATTACATACCCGAGGGGTATCGTTGAGGATGTTTTGGTCAAGGTTGATAAACTCATCTTTCCAGCAGATTTTGTGATTCTTGATTTTGAGGAAGATAAGAAGATTCCTATCATCTTAGGACGACCTTTTCTAGCTACAGGCCGCACCTTGATTGATGTTCAGAAGGGGGGGCTTACGATGAGGGTGCAAGATCAGAATGTCACCTTTAATGTGTTCAAGGCCATGAAATTTCCGACAGAGGATGAGGAGTGTTTCAGTGTGGAGATAGTTGATACGGGTCAGGCAGAAGAGTTTGATCATTTGTTGAGCAAAAAGTTAGACGTGCACAAGCTCGAGCATCACATCAGTGATTCCATTGATAAGTCTTCCATTCAAGATCTCTCGAAGGTGAAGCTTGGGAAGCTGCCACCACACTTAAAGTATGTCCTTGTGGATGATGAACTTGTGATTTTTGAAGTATTCCAAGATAACGTGTTAAGAAGGTGGATGACCGATGATGAATTAGAAGAGAGTGTTGTTCAGCCGTCCGAATCGAACAAGCACCTTAGAAGTGTGAGGAAGAAAAAAAAGACGAAGAAGTCGACGGGTGGAAAAATCAAGTTGAAGAGTGAAAGAAAAGTTGTGTTGGGAGGAAACAATCATGTCAACGTGTGTATGAATGGTCTTTCGGTTGAGGACGGTTCGGTTATTCTTTTGAAACCGCCGTGAGTTGAGGAAGTGACGTCCGGCTAAATGACGTTAACGACAGCGCTTCGTGGGAGGCAACCCGTGTGTTTCGTCGATTAGGTATGTTTCTACTTTTCCCTTATTTACTTCCAATGAGGGCATTGGAAATTTCAAGTTTGGGGGTGGATTTGGGAATTAGTAGTTGTTGTGATATATTTGTGGCATGTAGGAATTCATATTGCATCATATTTGTATGTGTAGTTTAGTTGCATGCATGATATCTGTCATTTAGATCATTTTGTTTGCATGTGTGTCGAGTTTTGTATGTGAGTTCATATAGTTGCATTACATGCATTTTTCATGATCCCTTATAATAAGCTGATGCCATAAGGTAGGTAGATGTTGATGTGGGTGTGAAAAGGATGAACAGAGGGCTGATTTTAAATTTTGTTGAAATTGACATGCATGTTTCATGAATAAAATTTTTACACAGTCTCGTCGTTTGCTCTTGGACTAGGTTGCGTCATGCTTGTTTGGATTTAGGATTTAATCACTTGTTTATCGATAGAATTTGCTTTATTCTCTTGATGATTAAGGAACACCAAAATACAAGTTTGGGGGAAAACAGAAATTTCATGCTAATGTGTTTGTGTTTGTATTTGTTGGCTAGGCGTCAAATGGCTAGTAGCCGGCTCATGTTTATGAGTAGTCTAGGGTTGGAATTGAGAATTCTCATTCCAGATTCCATGTGAAAAAAAAAAAAGAAAAAGAAAAAAAAAAGAAAAAAAAAATGCAAGAAAAAAGAAAAAAAAGAAGAAAAGAAAAAAAAGAAAAAAAATGTTGTGAGAGTGTGAGTATGCAGAATTGATCAGGGTGAGCTCTTTAATACTCGAGCAATTATGTTCTTGGGGACTTTGTACCTAGTGACCTAAGGCTTTTATAGTCTGGGATCCACTAACCCAACGCTCGCTACATGGGTATTATTGTATAAGCCTTTAGGGGTCTCATCCATTGCACGATCAAATAAGCATGTGTGTTGTGTACATATTGTGTTTGAGTCATAATAAAGCATGAATTTCTGTCTACTTTAGAGGAGTATAGAGGTGTATCTGAAGTGATCTTGAGTTTAACGTTCATTCTATTTATAACCCTGTGATTGTCTTGGAAAAGAATATGTATGATTTTGATCCGGTTTGGGAGTATATCTGTCGAGCATTGCACACACGCACGTTCTGATCATGTATTGTTAGTATACCGGAATTTAGTCGAGCTCTGTTTGGATTGATTGCATTCATGGAGATATTTGCTTGCTAAGTGGTGTTGGTTAGTTTGAGGGGATCCTTTGCATTAATATTTAGTTGCATTCATTCATGCATTGCATTGTTTGAGTCGTTTGTGTCAGTTGGATTTTGTGGGTACATTCACTATAGGCCCTCACGAGACCTTACTCGTCCACTAGGGCTGCCTAGGGGTTTAAAGGGCTTGTTGCATATGCTAAATGCATCCGTGATCACCTACGGAAGTGGTACTAATTAGTTGTATATATTTGTATCTGTTTATGCTTGAGGACAAGCATCGGTTCAAGTTTGGGGGTGTGATAAGTGGATTTTTATCCATTTGGATCGTTCTATTTTGGCTTGAATTGATCGCTGAATCCTCGAGTATTTGTGTGGTTTAATGTGTTTTGTGGAGTTTGTGCAGGAATTAGGTTTTTCGCAGGGAGTATGGTGTTTTGTGGTTTTTGGAACAGTTGCAGGAATTAGGTTTTTCGCAGGGAGTATGGTGTTTTGTGGTTTTTGGAACAGTTATGGTTATGAGGAAAAAAAACGGCGTGCGAAGAAGAAGGCTTTAACAGAAATTCTGCAGAAACAGAATTTGTATAGCGCGACCGCGCCAGATATACACTGTGAAGTAGCGCGACCGCGCTGGGGAAAAAGTTGAATCAGTATAGCGCGACCGCGCTGTGTTTGCACTAGGGAGGAGCGCGACCGCGCTGGTGCTCTGCCTGGCCGACAGGATCCTATTCTGCATGGAATTTTGATACGGAGATTGCTGTTTTCTTATCCTAATTATCATGGAAACATTGTAGGACGGTGGGAATAGTCTAGAAACATTGTTTGACAAGGGAATTTTAATTCTTATCTTATTTAAAGAGGGAAACTTGTAATTTTTGATTCCTACTTAGAAACGGCAATTATTTGGAGCAAGGGCTATAAATACACATCCTTGGAGGCTTATTTGAGGACACCACCACAACACACCAACACCAGAGATCAGATTACTTCACATTACATACACACTTTCTAGCACGAGATTGAGAAGCCAAGGCGAGGATCGTGACAACAAGAAGATCTAGACATAGTTTTCTTGTATTCTTACTAGGCGTATCTTTTGGATGCTTGAGCATTACTCGATTTTGTTCCATAACTTTGTTAACATTGGTTTATTCATTATTATTCTCTTCATCTTTATCATGTTTTCATCAAACCCCATGATGACGAACGGTTCGATTATGAACTAATCGCCGTCATGGGGTCCTAGCGGAATTACTTACGGAATTTAGATGTTGATTGCCTAACTTGATATATGTGTGGTGAATTTACGATATCCTTGCATGGTTGTATTTAATTCATATAGATGCGTAGCTAACATCTATCTTGTTAATCTTAAGTGAAGCGACAGTGAATCTTTTGATTTAGAACTTGTCATGCTAGCATAAGTCCATGAATGTTATTCATGTTTGTGGTGTGTTTCTAACCGTCTCATGCTACCTTATGTAATCTTATAGATACTTGATCTTCAACCATTATGCTTTCAAATTCTATAGACATATAGGGTCTAAGCATAACTGGTGCCTGCATGATTTCTATCTTTTGTGGATATTGTGTAGATTGGTGTGCATATACTGAAAGGTAGCGTATACTTATTTCGTGTTGTCCGATTAGTTATCGTAACCACCAAATGTGTTGATAAAAGGGCATGATCTCTAAAGGAAGTTTGTATTGAAGTTAGGATCCCATGTTTTCCATCTCATAAGTAATTTGAAATCAATTAGTTATTAATTTAGTTGTTAATTAATTCTTATTAGTTAATTTTAGATAATCAACCCCAATTTGCTTATTGTCTTAGCATTGAACGATAATCATACATTGATGCTTAGGTACAAGAACTAAATTATACAATCTCTGTGGGAACGAACTCTACTTCATTCTATATTACTTGTGAACACGTGCGCTTGCGTGATTTTGTGCTAACAGTAATGAGGGTCGCAGCGAGAATGACTGTGATGATTAAGATATGGTGCTCAGAAAAGTGAGTATAAAGAACCGAGATATTATTAAGAGATCTGAAGATGCATGTTGAATTCATAGCCGGACTACCAGATGTAGTACCAGCAAGAATGAAGGATTGGAAGAATTACTTGAGATCTTATACGGAAATAGATGAGAATCCTTAGAGATTTTCATCTTAACAAAGAAAGAGCTAGAGGGATGTATGATTATCAAAGATATCGATTTAGGGCGAGGAGCAGAGTCCCTAGGAATAGTTGAGAAGGAGGCAGTAAGTGCCATATCATTCGATAAATGAATTAGTATGAATATGGTCAGTAATAATTCGCCATGAGAAGGCAGGTGTCGTAGGTTGTAAATTATGGAACCAAATTGAGGTTAATAAGGTGGTTTTATTAAGGAAAATGTTCATTTTATGAATGAATCATTTAGAAAGTAAAGACATTGGGAAGTGATAGCATGATTGGGTAAAGTTATATAAGGAAGTAGTAAGCAAGACAATGATCTCAGAACCTACCGGAAGATAAGACCAGTGAGTCAAGATGAACTCGTAATGAGACTACTGCCAGAGACTGAGTATAGAGTTAATTCAACTCAGTTAAATGATGAACCAGAAACGTTAGATGCATGTGATTCAGAGGAATATTAAATTCCTTCTTCTCTTTGAATGGATTATAGTAGTTACCTTAAGTTTACTCCGACACGGAATTATAATAGATCAAGTAATACGATCAGCAGTTAAAGAGAAAAATGTGAGAAAATCTTCCTGGAGCTAAAAGGTGAAATTGGTAATGACCAAGAGCTGGCATTGCTTAATGGAAAAAGGAGACTTTGTGCTTCCAATGACGCTTCGCATAAAGGTTTAGGTAGACCGACATTTGGTAGTATTGAATATTAGGACATTGTGACAGGTTTCAGTTTGAGACTATTGATTCCCTTCTAAGGGATGGATATAATTGATTCCTCTCCAGTGGGTAAACTTCCAATCCGATGATGATTATTTCATTAACTATGACTGCTTATGATTCCACCTGCTTGGAGGTTCATAGAACTATTCTTCAGGTTTCGAAACTGGTCTCCTTAATGTTACCAGTAGGTGGGTAGATTGATCAAAATTTCCCTGAGTCTGGAAAGGAATTCGGTGAATTTTGGCAAACCTTGTCTTTCTGATTATCAGAGAATGTCATGGAAGAGAGTAGAAACTGGAGCAAACCCTGTGACTTGGGTAAGGATGCTGTAATATGGGTTAGTAAACGGACCCTGAGCATTACAATCGACGGTAGTGATAAAATGATGAAGTGAGATTGGACGAAAACAGGAAATGTAAGTAAGAAATTAGCCGGACGGAGAAACTCCGGGATTGACTTAAGTGAAAAGGCAGTTATGCCAGGAATGGTAAGCTTGCGTGGCAAGCGGGATTGATAAGAATAGTTGAAAAGATAAAAGTGGAGGAAAGGTGACCGGAGACGGTGCCGAGTAGTCGATTAAGACTTATATGGAGTAAAGTTTTGGAAAGGTAGAAAGGTATCAAAGAAGAAGGCACTATGCCGGCAATTGCTAGAAAAGTAATGCTATTAGCCAACCCCTAAAATCATATTTTTTTTTTATTTTAGTGTGGCCAGTTGAGGCCAAGTCACAAAGGATTATCGAGTGACTAGACCAGCAATGAAAGGAAACATTAATGAGATCGTTTGAATCTTCTGCCGAACAACCCATGTTTTGATTGGGAATTCACTAGACCTTTTTGGGATGAGGTCACCCGTACTGAAGTGACTCATGTGTATATGGGTGTCCAAGATTTCGAGTAAAATGGAAGTATAGTGACTTGAGATGTATGATGTTAGGGTATCATGAATACCATGAATATATTATGACGGAGGAAAGTAAACAATGAAGGTATATGAAGAGGGTATAGAAAAGGTCAGACATTGAACAGTATGCTGTAGGAATTTTGTCTGAGGCAAGTACCTTTGCGAAGAACGATAAGCACTAAGAGATTCACGTTGAACTCGACCAATATCTTCCAGAACATCCTTGCTACCATTAACAAGCTCGGTAAGAGAAGAGATAGGCATACGTTGCCTTTTTGGAAGGCCAAATAGGCTGACAACTATCTGAAAGAAGAGGGTGGCATTAAACCACCGATCGATTATCAAATGAGAATGATTGAAAAGAGACCTTTATTAAGGATACATGATCTGATTGCCAATTATAAGATGCAAGAATCCCTTGGCAGTTGAATTAAGGATAGGATATCCATAAATTAAGACAAACCCTGGGGAATGCACAAGGGGTGGCATTAACCCTAATAACGACATTATGACTTCAGATGATATGAGCTGGACTTGCTAAGGCAACAATGACCGGTAAGGATTATTAAAAAGAGTTCTGGAAAGAACATAGATAGAATTATTAGAGTATTGATCAATGACATTTTGATATACCCGGTACCCAGAAAATACCGGAGGAATGATAAGGATGTCCTATGAAACCTCACAAGGAAAAAGGTAATATTCCGAACTTCAAAAATGGAAGTTTGGTAAGGAATGTATGACATCGTAACAATAATGCCAGATGAGGCATGTATGAAACCCTGAGGAAGTATGGGTTGACCTACAAAGGTTGAGATTATCCTAAGATAAAGAAAGAACTAAGAAAAGAAGTATCCTAAGTAGGATTGGGAATAAACGTGATAAAGTTCCCACGGGTAGGTGGAAGCAATGACTTATGGAAATGACTGATAGTTATATTTTCTCCTTCAGCAGAGCTTAAGGGAGAATGCTTTAACCCAACAGTGATGGGAATGAGGTAGAAAAACTTGAGCTGGAATGTACCCAGAAAACATGGGTTACAAGAAATCATTATCATCAAGAAAGGCCAATGAGGTGGCCGACAATCTAAGTATAAAGGAATAATTACAAATGTTCATACCGAAGAAACAGGATGATATTTGGAAGGACCTTGAAGGTCATATCGGAATGGAGGAATTTACATTCCTTCTGATGACTGTGCAAGAATTAACAATAATAATAGTTTAAGTAAAGATTCGATTCCTGATGGAGTCTTAAGCATATTACGTACCTTAGAAGGTCCCGTTTTGAGGCAAACCAGGACCATGGTACAAAATTGATGAAGTAAACCGTTAAGTTTCCAGTCTTTTATGGAAGATGCATAAGTGATAGTTTCATCAACCGGACCTATCTGCGATGCTTGAAACTCTTCTGCAATTCTATCTGCTTCACGTTATATCTACATCAAGTTCAGGAAATGTTCCTTATGGATAAGGAATAATGATTACTTTGTCTCCATAAGGGATTTGAAACCCGTAAGGTTAGCTATTAACGCACTACGTAAACAACAAGCGATGGTGATTCTTCTAAGAAAGGAGATGACAACGTAAAGATAAAGAAAGTGCTGCTATTGATAAACTAAATGGCATGTTGATGAATGACAAGCAAGTTTGTGTTAGTGTACTTCTGCACAAACAAGATAGAGAATATGAGGTTGATAATTCGTGATGCTAAACATATTCCCGTAGAAAGAATTAATGAGACTTGGAGGGAAGGGCAGTTGAGCCCAAGACTTATTGGGCCATTTGAGAGTTTAAAGTGTTCGGACGGCGGTATTCGAGCCAGCCTTACCCCCAAAATTATAGCACGGTCATAACGGGTTTTCATGTGGCCAGGCTACACCAGTAAAATGCAGATGTTCAACAGATGATAGGAGTGCAAGCATGTAGATATACGACCTGGTCTGACTTACGAAAGACAACCTGTGGAAAACCACGGATAGAAAAGAACAAGTAATGAGAAACAAGGTTGGCAGAAGTAGATTATAGGAATCTAAGTTAAAGGGATCGGGCCAGATTCATTTCGGAAAGTTTAAATTGGAATAACGTGATGATTATAGAATAAATGTGACGGAATACCGATAAAGAGGTACCAAGTGCAAAAAGGTGTCTCAATAAAGAAGTGAAGGTGAAAGTAAATAATAGAAATGAGTAAGAATCAGCTAATAAGAAGGATGTGATTGATAAAGAAAAGGCTGGGGAAACAACTATGGAATGAGAAACAAGGAATGTTATGAATGGGTTTTCTAATGAATTCTCAGGATGACAACCTGATAGTGTCAATATTATAGTTATGAAAAAGCTAGTAACATGATATGGGATGTCAGTAATAATGATGTCAAGTGAGAAATCTAAGATTTAACCTGAAAGGTTGAAGGATTTCCCGAATGTGAGTATCGCTAAGATTGAACAAGAGTATTTGTCCATAGAATAATGGACAAAGCAGCAAGATATGTTGACACGTGAGATTGCGATCAAATAGTATTAGATATAATTATGATTAATTTCTTCTTTGATAAACCTCTATAGTTCAGAGGTAAATTCTGAGTATGATATTCTACAATCATGAAAGCTTTCTATAATCCTTTAGAACTCTTTTCTCTTCTTCTCTCTTATTCATCTTATTTATGAATTGAGAAGAACAACCCTTTTAGGAGGGGAGGTACTGCTACGTGACTATCTGTCTATGTGATAGAAGTCTAAGTGGAATGCCATGACTTGTTTAATTGCTTGTCAAGTACTAAAGGCTGGCCCCCTTCTGTACTAACTATGCAATATAACAAATGTTCAATTGATCATAGTGATCTCTCAATAAATCTTTCCACTTCTCTATATTGATCGAGATTGCGAAGATTAAAGTGATCAGGAATGCACAGTACGAGCGAGGTTACCTCCGAATCGTAGGGTGATAGTGATACCAATGTTACTGCAGGTATCAATAAGGATAAGACTGAGTAAGAGTATAACCCGGATAGTGAGTTGTACGAAAAGTAGCAACGTTGATGGAAAAAGGATAAAGTATGAATTGTAGCACTAGAAGATGTGCTGAGGAAGGGTAGAACGACTAAGAATTGACCGGGAAGCTAAAGAGTGAACGGCAGGCAAACGACTCTTTGCTTCCTACCTGATTCCGGGACGGAATCCTTTTAAGGAGGGGAGACTGTAAGAACCCCAAATTTTGGATATAATTAAAACTTTTTATTAAGTAATGATAATAAGAAGGAACAATGATTCCGACAACAAGGTCACCAGCTCTAATGAATGGTGGTTTCAAGGAGCAATGATTGTAATGAATGGATATTGCTTTGGACAATGATCCTGATGCATTGGTATATTGTCAGAATAGAGTAATTCGATGGTTGAGGACCTAGATAAGAATAATCTACCATCCAGGAAGGAGCTAATGGATCCTTGAAGGGAAATGAGTACGTGCATAGTGTTTTCCATACGTGCATAGTATTTCCCGTACGTGCATAGTGTTTCCTGTACGTGCATAGTAATTTGGTGAATGAATAGTGATTTTGTAAGTTGGAAAACTTTTCACTCCACCCTATGTACGGGACGTGATATGGATGTTTCGAAGTCATATTAGTAATACGCGGAGGAAATAAGTGAATGCAGAGACGATCGGAATTCAGAAATTCCAAATTCTTTTCGGTATAATATTTGACCAGACAGTGGATTAAATATTATTATAATCCAAGAATTGAGATATTAACTTTGAGGATTTGATATTTTGGGATGTTATTATATTTGATTTAAGAATGAAGGTAGGAAACCACTGAGGAGTGGTTATGGCTACAATGTAATAATTGATATTTGGAAAGAATGAATGGAATTCGACTTTATTATTTCTATGTCTTGAAGAATGCTAAAGGGTAACAACATAGGTAAGAATAATCTATCTTCTAAGGGAATAAGATATGGCAATTTCAAGCAGGAGAATATTCTCATGTCATCCAGATCGGTAACGATTAATCCAG
This sequence comes from Saposhnikovia divaricata, assembly GCA_036435485.1. NCBI lineage: Eukaryota > Viridiplantae > Streptophyta > Magnoliopsida > Apiales > Apiaceae > Saposhnikovia > Saposhnikovia divaricata. The sequence continues at coordinate 86,140,610 of CM071597.1, read as the reverse complement.
TAGTTCCGTAAAAAGGTTAAGGAACGATCGAAAGAGAATACGGACAATTATACAACCCTAAGAGAACAAGTAAAGAATACAGAATGAATAGTGTTGTGGTGGGAGTATATAATATTATGAGACGACACTATATAGAAGTATTCGGAACGGATTTCCGAGTTCGTATTAGTGATCCAGGGGGAAAATAAGTGTATGTAAAAGCTGTCGGATTCTGAAAAACCGCACTTTTATTTTCTCCGAGAGTTCCCTGGACACTGATAGCCTTAAGTATTTAACGAATGGATTTAAGGAATATAAATTGGAAAGTTAGAATGAAAGATGGAGAATGAAAGTATTAATATTAAAGAGGATTCCCGGTAAACCCTAATTAGAAATCCGTGAAATATTCTCACGAACGATCAATCGAAACGGGCAATAACCGGACACAGAAACAAGCAGAGGAAGCAAGAGTCTTGTGCAAGCTACTAGAATAAATATCTAGTAACTACTTAGTTACATAAGTAACTAGCATGTTTGGAGATTAAATAGCACTTAGCAAAAATCAAACCACTAGTTACATGAGAACCATCAAAATCCCAACACTTGTCCATCCATTTTCATCATCCTATACATCATCACTTTATTAAAGTGGCTTTTAGATGAGATATTATCTAAACCTCATCCACTTGATGCATTATTATCACATTAACCAAGCAAAGAACACAAAAATATCAAACCTCTCTCTCCATTACATCCATTCGACCTATGCTCTAAATTCAAAACCAAAATGCAACTTCCAACCATCATTTGATCTTGTAATTTTTAAGGTGAGTCCTATAATTCAAGAAACTAATCTCCTAGAAATTTCAAGCCCAAATTCCTTTGTTTCCATTTTCAAAAAAATCACTAAAGATGATGATGAATAGTGTTCTTCATGTATTAACCTTGTTTTCTTTGAATCTTTTGATTGTTCTAGAAAGCTTAAGCACTCCTAAGGACCATACAAGGCTTAGTAAGGCTATATCACTATCTAAGGAAGGTATAAAGCTCTTGAAACCCTAACCCTTGTTTGAGATTTAAGCATGTTTATGATAGTTATAACTTAGTTATGGTTATGTTAAGGTTATAAGCATGATTATGTATGGATTTTGGATTAATGATGTAAATAGCTAGATGAACGGAAAGGCATTGCTTGGCCTCAGTTCATGTATATAAGTCATGTATATGTTGTTTGGGCTGGATACTATGTTTATGGGAAGATTCGAAATTGGTAGATATTCGATTTACAGCCGTTATAATGCCCGATTTTACAATACCATGTTTTGTATGCCATTTTCCATGTCGAACCCCTACTGTCCAGAGACCTTATCTGCCATGATAGGATAGGTAATGTTCTAAGCTTCGTTTTGATATAAAGATCACGTGAAACGGACTTACGGTTTAGGATTTATGACCAAATTACTAAAAGTAGTTCGAATCCGTAAATGAAAGTTCGTAACTGAAATTGAACCCTCGTAAACTATGTAACGTCATGGCGAATCTTGGTAAATAAATACTAGGGGTAAGAAGGAAGGTGTGAAAGAAAACCGTATGTCAAAAAGAGTATTTTTCGATTTATTAAAAATGTTCGAGTCGAGGTTAAACGCGAACGAACCCCTAAAAGACGACTCTTTTATAACTTCGGTAATACACTTAGAAAACGGGCGATAAAACTCGGAGTATAATATTGGTTCGTAACGATCAACCTTAGAACTCATATGACTTAAGTATGTCCCAAGTATAAGTGCAGTGACATGTCGTATTAACGAACGAATGTCGGGTCGGATCAGTGATAATAAGTAATCCACTAAAAGGGGTATAACGAGATAACTCGAGAACGTGTTTCGAATTAAGTATAACTTAACTTTTAATATGTTAAGTGATTAATCCCGAATGCCTTGGCTATTTATAGATCACCAAGCTGAACCGGGACCCGCTACCACTACCCCTTACCGTACCCGACTACCAGGCAAGTTTCAATTCCCTTCTTTTAGGCTGTTGTTGTGATTGAATAAATATATATATATGATTGCTGATATACATATGCCATTGCATCCATGCCTACTTTCAAGTTGAATTGATAATACTTGTTCCCTGAATGTTATTGTTGGCTTATAAGCTAGATAGTTATATATTAGTTATAAGCCGGTTATTGTAAGACCCTCATAGAAGGGCGTATACATCTTATTAATCAAAAATAGACCGGGAGTCAATATTCCTTGATATATCGAGATTACCTCGGAGGAAAATATTTAAGTAAATATTTTCTATTATTTGGGCGACCAATATTATTTGAATATTCGTTCGAGACTAATTATTTTAACGATCCTTACTTCAAATAATTATTTGAACGTAACTATTCAACGAATAATATTTCTCAATATTCATTCAGAGTCGAATTGATTATCGACTATTATTTCGAATATTCTTCTAAAGATGAGACTACTAAATGAATATTATTTGGATATTCTTTTAGAATATTATTTTATTAAATAAATATTACTTTTGAATATTCATTTAAGATATTGAATACTTGATGAATATTATTTTAATATTCATCTGAAGCTTGATTTAATTATCGAATATTATCTCGAATATTCCTTAAGGCCTGGATTACTAAATGAATATTACTTGATATTCATTTAGGATATTATTCATTAAATAAATATTACTTTTGAATATTCATTTAAATTCCTAATTAATTAATGAATATTGTTTTGAGTATTCATTTAAATATTTATTTATTCAATAAATATTCTCCTGAAATTTCTTCAGGGATTATTTTGAGAAATACTCTGATTAAAGATATTCTTTCATATTCCCAAATATTCTTTAAATATTTTAATTCAATAAATATTCTCTGAATATTTATTCCATACTTAGAATAATCTCGATAAGGTTTATCTTCTTCGATTATTACAGAAAATATCTCGGAGTCATATTATTATTAAACTTATATCAAGAAAGGTTCTCAGACATCATTCTTCTTTGAGTCTATCTCCTTAATAATAAGGGAACCTTACTTGGAAAATGTTATTTATCTTGTCGACTTCCCGGTCATAAAGTATTCTCTTCACTCGCAACTCGGGTGCTGTTGACTTATTAAGTCGTTGTTTACCTTCTCATCTTTCGAGGGGTAAGATTGTTGGAACAAGTTGATATTCGTTACCAAGCAATAGCTTGGAAGTTATTGGTGAATTTTCCTTTCCAACTAGATACGACTACTTTGTAGAGTCTTATCAACAAGTATTATACTTGGGGAAAGGGAAACGAACGTTACATTCAGAAGCATGAATTCTATTTGAACTAGGAGTCGTGTAAGAGGCCGAGTAGCGCCGGTCCATCCCCTTTGGCCCAACCGTTGGCCGGGGAGAGCTAGTAAGGCGGTAGACAAGTAAAGCCGTCAGTTCTTCCTTCTACCGGTAGTAAATCTAAATTGAGCTGTACGATCTCGACTGATCATCAAGATTGGAACAGCGGGCGCGGTGAATACTCCATCCTTGGTTCATCATCCAAATTTATTTATTTCCTGCAACATGATTACTGTTGGCAGAGTTGGAAAAGGGTCATAACCGGAATTGCAACCTTTTCTTGCAAGTTCCTCTTCTTAATAACAATAAGAATATCTCGCTTACTTTGATGTAGCAGATATTTCTACAAACAAATACTTTAAGTTACTTTGTAACTTCATCGTTCATATTATACTGGCATCATTTCCGTAAATGCATGGCATATGGTTTGAAAGATACTTTGGAACTGTTCTACATTATCGTTCAGTTATATATTATTGTTGGTGGGCTATTGCTCACCCTTGCTTTATTATTATATCACAACAACAGCTAGACCAGATGACTCGCACAAGGCGCACTCGACGCGGGCGAGGACGATGAGACTACCAGAGCTGAAGAAGAAGCTATTGGTAGGGTATATTTATTCTTTCAGTACCAAGAATATGGTCTAGTATGACTTATGTAAATGGATGGCAAAGAGTATGTATTTATATTGAAATTCTTTTGGATTGTAAGAACTCATAATGTGATTAATAAAAATTTGATTGTTACTCTGATTTCATCTCTGGGACTATAACGGGTGTGTTTTATATTGTTGTGTTGGGTTATAGAGACGTAATTTATTTTATGTTAAGGAAAGTTCAATTGTTGTGGACAGAATTGGAAACCGTAACCACCGGATCTCGGACCCCGGATCTGGGGGTGTTACAGCATTCCTTTTCTGTCCTACAGTTGCTACATTCACCTTCGAGCTTCCGTGCTCAGTGGGCACCACATGTCCCTGTTTGGACTTGTGTTGTTCTTGCACCGAGATGTCCAGCATAAGGTTGGTCCAGGTGATCTCTCCTTTCTGTTTTTTCAGGGAGAGAGAGAACTCTTCCCAAGACTTTGGGAGTTTTTCAAGCACACTCATTACCTTAAACTTTTCGGGGAGGTCCATTCCGGACTCCTTCAAAGCATGCACTATCATCTCGAACTCATGCACTTGCTCAGTCATGGACTTATTGTCCACCAGCTTAAAATCAAGGAACCTAGCCACAGAATACTTTTCCAGACCTTGTGAGTCAGTATTATGTGTCTGGTCCGGCTTCTCCCATAAGAGTTTTGCTGTGTAGGCATCAAAGGAGTACACATCAAACAAGGTGTTCGTCAAAGCAGCCAAAATAGCCGCCCTAGCCACACCATCCTTCTCAGCCCACTTCGCAAAACCCTTAACTAATTCAGCCTTTCCTTGATCCACAACCGGCTTCTCATATTCCATAACAGGCCAAAGACCCTTTATAGTCAACCGCAACATCATCCTTTTCTGCCAGCGAGAAAAGCCAACGCCCCCATTGAATTTCTCCGGCAACCCAGTCAATTCAACAGGTTGTGGAAAACTGTAAGTGGTCCAATCCACGACCCCAGCAGATGCACCAGAACTACCACTAACAGGAGGACTAACATTACCACTAACAGGAACTTCAGTCTCGTTAACCATTATGCTAAATACTATATAACAATTTATCTCTTCAAGAATGTTGGAAATATTAACTAAAACAGCAACATAGAGGCAGTTATATATCGTATTTAACAAGTCAAGGCCAAGCAAACAATCAACAAAACAAAAAACGAAGGTATAAAACATGCATATCAGTAACTGTAAGAACGAAGGAAAGAAAGTAGACATACCAGTAGCCATAGCTATAATAGTATATCAAACAAGTAGAAAAACCAGATGAGTCGTCAGGATTTGCTCGAAGTCCTGACTGCTCTTGAAGAGATAATTGCCCCCACTTACACTGTGTCAGGGTGCTGGCAATATTCTTCCAGGATAAAACAGCTCCGAGCTATATGATCACAGTAAATCAGAAAGCTCAACTTCGACTAGCACCTCAGTCGCCAGAAAAACCCACTTCTCACAAGCACAGAGAAACTACGGACAGGAGGGTGAAAAGAGTGTAGAGAGGTGAAGAGAATGTAGGGTGTGGTGTGTCTAAAATCAGTAACTTAGCTCTCAATTTATAGGAGAGGCCAAACGTAACTGATACCACCCTCATCACTATTGTAACCCCCATTCCATTTAATAAGAATGAAACGGTTGATTTAATATAATCAAAACGGCTGTAACAGCTGATTTTATTTTCAATTAAATAAATCGCAACAGTTACGTTATATTTATCCACACATTCAGTTTTATTTAAATTAATCAAAATATATATATATACTCAAATTCTGACCAGGAACCAACATCAGGATTTTCATCCGTCAGGATCTGATGTCCATCAGTATTTGATCATCATCAGGATCTGACCCATCAGTATTTGACTATCATCAGGATCTGGTACCGTCAGGATTTCATCAGTATTAGATGTCTGACCAGTTCCTGATTTATTCCAAGTACTGATCCTAAATGAAATATATATATTTATTCTAAATAAAATATTAAGTAAACACATAAATAAAATCCCTCGCCCAGGTCGCCTCGCGTACGCGAGACGCCGAGACATTCGCCCAAATCGCCCTTCGACCGAGCCGATCCGAGTCGTGGCGTGGCGTGGCGTGGCGAGGCGGGCGGTGGCGGCGCGCGTGTGCGCGTGAAGCATACAGTAACACCATGCACCATCATACACCTTAGTAGTTGTACACTACCCATGTGTGTGATTCTATATAAAGCCAACAACCCCTTTTATTTATTTCAATGTGGGACAAATACACATTCTCTTTTTCAAGCTCTTTCAAGCTACCCACTTCAACTCTATTTATCTATGGATTTCACTAAGAAAATTACTTAGACCCATATATGAAAATTTAAGTCCTCATAGCAAGGAACAATTTCCAATCGTTAAAATCCATAATTAATATCAAGAACATATAAAATATATGCTCTAAAAACTCCCATTTTCTAACATCTACTGCACTGAGGTCTGAGGTATTATAGGAATATCAATTGGAATATCAATTGCAGCAGGAAACAACAATCCACAGCATAATTCTAGAAAAGCTCAAGGTGGTTTACAGGGTTCTAGAAAGCTGCACTGGCAAAAGTCAAGTGCAAACAAGGTAGACATGTTTTTCTAAACACATAGCGTGTACATGTATACTCCATTGTGCCTGACATTACCTTAAGTTGGTGAATGTAACTACACAGTGCAAGATGTGAGGCACACATATGCAAACTCTATACAACATTTATTATATTCGTGAATTAAACAACTGAAGAGCAATGTAAATTTGTTAAACTATTATATTAAAATCCGTACCAATTGTATTGCTTGTCAATGCAAGTTATTTAGAGGAGCACATATCACTGGAACTGTAAAAAAAACGAAGTCAGAAATAATCAAAATCGTGATCTGTGAGTTTATCTTCAGAACAGTTTAGACCAGCTCACAAATTTATACTTTGAATCACTAGAGCTAGAAGCTAGATATATATAATAAGCACGCAATATGATATCAGCATAATTTTCTTAATAGAGAAAATCAAGATAAAGTAAAAGCAACATCTTGGAATAATGGTAGCTTCTCTAAAAGCAGTAAAAGACAACATAGTTCTAATCAATATTGATCCAAGAGCACATTTAAAATTCAACTTTTATAACTGACTAAATAACCTCTGTATTTCACTAATGTATAAAAGTTATTGGTCTAGATGCATTAAACTATATATAATGTGACTATAATTATATGATGAGTAAGCAATAAAGAAGGGAACTTAGTAAATTCCAGATCCAAATGTTATAAGCAATAATTTAAAGGCTTAATGACCTTTTAGCCCTCGAAGTTTTATACGAAATACCTATCAGCCCTCAATGTTTCAAAACGTTCCTTTTAGCCCCTGAAGTATCCGTAAAGGTCCAATTAACCCTTGTACCGGTACGAAAAATTGTAACGGTACGTATCGGATGGGCAAAATAGACATTACATGTGTCCGTTACAATTTTTTTTTAATTTGTACCGGTATAAGGGTTAATAGGACCTTTCCGGATACTTCAGGGGCTAAATGGTACAACGTATTAAACTTGAGGGTTTGATGGGTACAAAAGGTCATCATAATTTCAATTCCGATCACAATTTCAATCCCCACCCTTGTTTAACAGAATTGAAATTAATTAGAATTTTTTTGCTCAACTCGAAGACAAGCATCTTTAACTGGAGTTCGACTCATTTAGGCAGCCAAGAAAGTCAGTTCATGTAAGTTACTAAGAAGATTCAACCCGACCTGATGTCGCATCAATTAAACCAGGCCTTCAAATAAATTACATTGCAGCACAAAGGCAACTTGGCTTGAAAAATATAAAAATTCAAGCTATCAACAATGTAAAAAGAAATGATTCCTTCAAAGGAAATCATATGTCATGAATAGTGAAAGATGCTAAACTACTACACAATCAAAGATCATTGCTTCACTGTCTTGAGATTGAATAAGAATACAGGTACCTAAATTAATCAAAAATCAGCTAAAATAAACTAAGTTAGCTATTGAGATTGTAAATCATTGGCTACACTTCTCATCCACAATTGAGCCATTTGGTATATGATCTTCACCGTAATACATATTGAGGCCTCTTGTCCGAGCTGGTGCCCCTCCTTTAATCGAAGATAAATCCAGTACAATCCTATATATTAAAGGATCCATAAGATATTTTTCTTCCCTTTTAAGTATTGACATTAGGTAAAGGATACAAGTCATTGAAAACATACATGTTCTGGGAGGCCTTTTCCTGCTCCCTGGTTTTGCATTTTATCAGAATCTTCTCATCACTTTTAGATGCCCAATCGACCAGATGCAGTTATCATTCAATTATTAAGCTGAGGGGGACCTTTACAACTTTAAGGTTACTATTCATTTAGACCACCAGACCAAACCATGGAACACACTAAGGCACCAGCACTAGATTTTTTCCTTTAGATATGTACAAGTTCTTAGTGCTCTCAGCCTGATGGAATTTAATATTATAATATCAAGTGGGTTTTAGCAATGATGCATATACTACGATTGTGGGCATTATTTTTACCCAAATTGATACATTCAAGAGAGTAATTTACAATTATATATAGCCTGGATTAATATAATAACATGTAACTAGTGCCAACTGCTTACATTGTCAAGTTTTAATATTAATAGTTCCTCCCGAGGTTTATCATGCACAAATTTATTTTGTAAGAAAACATATTATCAAAGGAATGAAGGAGACCATTTGTTTAAAATATATACCTTTCCAGCATCTGCGACAACATCAACTGCTTCTATACTGGTTCCATAAAGATTGCCATGTACAGAAGCAAACTCAAGGAACTTCCTGTTCTTTATATCCTGCTCCATAACACCATGCTCAGTGAAATGATAATGGACACCATTCTTCGCCCTTTCCCTTGGTGCACGGGTTGTGTGGCTCAATGAGAATCCAAACATAGCTGGATATTCATTCATCAGTTTGTTTATTAATGTTCCTTTGCCCACACCAGAAGGGCCACTAATAACAATTGGCTTCTAGGCATCGCCTATGACTCCCCGACTCCAAGCAACCACCTGAGTTTCAAAATTCTTTTGTTGTTGTCTAATATATTGTGTGCTCACCTAGCATAATAAACAAAGAAATCATATACCAAATACAAGATGCAAACGAAATTCATATAATAATAAGATACATGTATACAAAGTTCAGAGAAAGGTCAAAACGTGATACATCATATATTTGTCTTCCTTGTGACCCTATAACAAGAATAGTATAGTGCTTTAAAAAAACAAAAAAAAAAAACTTGTGATACACATTGTTATCGAAGTTTCATCAGTTCATATACCAACCTCCAGAAACCATATGCAGTCATCGAAGGCCGAGTTTTCCTTCACAACCAAAATTCGATCTTCACATAAAAGCACAGCTAAGTGGCCCCTAAACGGTTTGGGTTTTGTTCCCAGGATAGTAGGAATCACCCTGAAAATAAATCAGATGCTGAAATCCTATTACACATTCAAGTATCTGCTGGCAGCTGCTATAGCTTTAGTATAACTTACCATTGGATTGAAATGACATTTTGTAACCATCAAACCCTCAAGTTTAATACGTTGTACCTTTTAGCCCCTGAAGTATCCGGAAAGGTCCTATTAACCCTTATACCGGTACAAATTAAAAAAAATTGTAACGGACACATGTAATGTCTATTTTGCCCATCCGATACGTACCGTTACAATTTTCCGTACCGGTACAAGGGTTAATTGGACCTTTACGGATACTTCAGGGGCTAAAAGGAACGTTTTGAAACATTGAGGGCTGATAGGTATTTCGTATAAAACTTCGAGGGCTAAAAGGTCATTAATCCTAATTTAAACGATATAAGTGCATGGCTGGTTATATTACCTCTAGATCGTTTCTTCTGATGATCAAGTTGGCATGTCACTCTACTCGCACAAAGCCATCCAGGGAAACAAGTGTCTCACTTAAAATTAGTGGAAGAATGAATCTTATTTCATACTTAACACATACTTAATAATACAACTTGATAGACTTATTTATAGCCTCTACAGACTCTACTTACAACATGGCTTACATCATTTTACTAGCCTACAATTGACTAGACATTATTGTTGAATTTGTTGCAGCCATCTTGAATCTTTGTTGCAGCCATCTTTGATCTTTGTTGCAGCCATCTTTGTTGACAACACACCAAATACCCATAACTTCAAGTTACGGGTTACCACACCAAATACCCCTAACTTCAAGTTAGGGGTTCTTTCTAGAATGATAATTTAACACCCCCTCTCAAGTTGGTGCATAGATGTCATAAAAGCCCAACTTGTCCAAGAAATTTGAGAACACTCGGGTTGATACAGCTTTGGTGAGGATGTCCGCCAATTGATCTTCTGATCTTATTTCTGGAAGTTCTAAAGTAATGTCTTCTATTTTTTCTTTGATAAAGAATCTATCCACCTCAACATGTTTAGTCTGATCATGGTTAACAAGATTGTAAACCATGTCACGAGCGGACTTATTATCACAATACAACTGAATTGGTTTCTTTGTTGCATATCCCAAATCTTGTAATATGAACTTCAACCATAAAGCTTCACATGTTCCCAGAGCCAACCCCCTGAGTTCAGATTCTCCACTTGATCGAGAAACAAAATGTTGTTTTCTGCTCCTCCAATTGACTAAATTGCCACCTACAAATGTAAAATATCCAGAAGTAGACCTTCTATCTGTCTTGTCTCCTGCCCAATCTGCATCAGTATATATATCTATGGTCTGCTCCCCTTTATTTCTAGAAAATAAAATTCCTCTACCTGGAGCTGACTTCAAGTATCTTAAAATGCACATAACTGCATTCATGTGTTGTTCTCCAGGGTTATGCATAAATTGACTGATAACGCTTAATGCATATGCAAGGTCTGGTCTTGTATGGGCCAAGTACATTAGTCTGCCAACAAGTCTTTGATATCTACCTTTGTCAACTGAAACTTGATCCTTTTTGATACATAGCTTTAATCCTTCTTCAACAGGAGCATCAATAGGTTGACAAGCTGACATTCCCGTTTCTTCTAGCAAGTCTAGGACATACTTTCTTTGAGATAAATAAATGCCTTTCTCTGATCTTGATACTTCTATCCCAAGGAAGTATTTTAAATTACCAAGATCTTTCATCTCAAATTCTTTGGCTAAATGTTCTTGTAAAGCTTTCTTTCTTCTGGATCATCTCCTGTGACTATCATGTCGTCAACATAAATGATAAGTGTTATGACCTTTCCTTGTTTTTTCTTTATGAACAAAGTATGATCAGAATTACTTTGTTGGTATCCAAAGGCTTTCATTACCCTTGTAAATCGTCCAAACCAAACTCTTGGAGATTGTTTCAACCCATATATAGATTTCTTCAACCTGCACACCATTTGTTTATACTTTTCTGGAACCATGCATCCTGGTGGCAGATCCATGTAAACTTCTTCTTGTAATTCACCATGTAAAATGGCGTTTTTTACGTCAAATTGTTGTAATGGCCAATCCAGATTTGCAGCAAGAGACAATAGAACTCGTACTGTGTTAATTTTTGCCACGGGGGCAAAAGTCTCGGTGTAATCGATTCCATAGGTCTGGGTGTACCCCTTTGCCACCACTCTCGCTTTACATCGCTCGATTGTACCATCAGCTTTGTATTTGATTGTGTAAACCCATCGATAACCAACTATTTTCTTTCCAAGTGGAAGCTCGACAAGTTCCCATGTTTTATTTTTCTGCAGAGATTTCATCTCCTCGTTCATGGCTTCTTTCCATCTGGGATAAAGAGAGGTTTCCAGCACACTTTTAGGAATAGATACAGCAGTTAATTTATTCATGAAAGACACATTTGATTATGATAAGCGACGGTTGGAAACATAGTGGCTCATTGGATATTTGACTTTGGAGGATATTTCAGGTTCATATGTGAACTTAGGGATACCTCTGTTGTGACGTGGGGGCAGTTGCCTTCTTTGTATCTCAGGAACATCCTCAGTAAGATATTGTTGTGGTATATCGTCCGAGGTTGAAGCTTTATTATCAGAATTTGATCGATCTGGAGATGTATCATCACTACGGTCCTCAACTAAAGGAGGTATACCACTACTTTGATCACTTTCATATGTTTCCTGATTTTGATCAGTTTGTTTGTTATCACCACTTTCATCCAAAACAATTACATTGTGATTGTCGTCTTCATCATAAATGAGAGTTTGAATTTCTCTCCTATACTCCCCCTGAAATTCAGTCTCAGAGAAGTACATAATATTTTCATGGAAAACAACATCCATTGTGACAAATACTCGATGAGTTGGAGGATGATAGCACCTGTAGCCTTTTTTATGAGTAGCATACCCGACAAAAATACACCGCAAAGCTCGAGGTGTTAATTTCGTACGTTGGTGTTTATGAAGATGAACAAATACTACACATCCAAATATACCCGGGGTTAAATTTGAATCTGGTGGAGCAACATCAATGTCAGTAAGAGTCTGGAATGGGGTTTTGAAATCAAGAGTACTTGAAGGAACTCGGTTGATCAGATATGCTGCAGAAGCTAGAGCTTCTCCCAATAAGATAAGGGAAGGTGAGCACTAATTAAGAAAGCTCGAACAACCTCAAGAAGGTGCCGATTTTTTCATTCTGCTACCCCGTTTTGTTGGGGTGTGTTAGGACAAGTAGTGTGATGAATCATTCCTTGATCTTCCAAATATTTTTGAAAATTAGTACTTAGATATTCTCCGCCATTATCACTGCGAAGGACTTGAATATTTGTTTTGTACTGAATTTGAACAAATTTATGAAATTTCTGAAATAATGAGTTTACCTCGCCTTTAGATTTCATCATACATACCCATGTCATCCTCGTACAATCATCGATAAAAGTTACAAACCATCTTGATCCACTTAAAGTATTAACTTTAGAGGGTCCCCAAACATCAGAGTGAATAATCATAAAAGGAATGTGACTTTTATTTAATTGTAACGGGAAAGAAGTCCGATGACTCTTTGCAAATTCACAAATATCAAATTGAAAAGAAGAGACATCAATTTGCTGAAATAAACTAGGAAATAATTTTTTTAGATACCCAAAAGATGCATGCCCGAATCGATGATGCCATAACCAGATGTTTGCTTCCCTTGTTTCCCTTTTTTTAACTCCTACTGCCAAAGCTTGTCGAAGATCTTCAATACTCTGTGACTCCTTATCTAAATAATATAGCTTCCCTCTTCTAATACCACAACCAATCGTCTTCCTGGTATTGATGTCCTTAAAAATACAGAAATCAGGCCAAAAAATTACAACACAAGATAGGTTAGTTGTTATTTGAGAAACGGACAATAAATTAGTTTCTAAAGATGGGACAACTAGAATAGAATTCAGATTTATGGAATCAGTTAAGGTTAATGATCCTTCCCCGATGACTGGGGCTGAACTTCCATTAGCAGTAGACACACATTTTTGATTGGAAGATTTAAGAGGTGAAACATGTCTAGACTCAACTGTCATATGATTAGTGGCGCCAGAATCAATTATCCACGTATTATATGCAATAGGTGTAGATGCAGTAAAGACCTTACCATCACTGTTTGAAGACATGACAATTGCTGAAGATTGTTTGGTACTTGTGTCTTCCTTTTTTGTTCCACCAGATGCTATATTAGAGGACCCTTGAAAATTTTTTGTTCCACTTTGTTGAGTCTTGCCACTACGATCCCACCATTCTGGATAGCCCACTAGTTCAAAGCATTGGTTTTTCGTATAACCAATTTTCTGGTAGTGATAGCACTTCAGAGACGACTTGTCCATATTTTCTGACCTGGGGTAGTTAGGTCGATACTTTGTGGCCAAGCAGTAACATCTTGCATTGTTGAAGTGAAGGTACTCTGACGCACTGCCTCCCTCCGTACAATCAAATAACATTCTTGCATGTCCGCAATAGTATCATTTCGTAGAATTTCTCTACAGATTTGTTCGAAGTCTCCATCCAATCCGGCAAGAAAGATGTGTACACGTAATCGATCAACAGACTTCTTATATTCGATGACATCATCAGGATCCTTCATCTTTGTTTTGTCACGATGATCAAGTTCTTGGAAAATTTCTGTGAGCTCTCCATAGTATACGGATAGCGGTCTTCCATTTTGTTTTGCAGCGAAGGCTTGTCGATTCAATGTGAAAACTTGCAATTCATCCTTGTCATCCGAAAAATCTTTTTCCACGGCACTCCAAACTTCACGAGCAGTAGGCAAACGTAGATAGCGTTTCATTATGTCCGGAGACATTGACATAAGAAGCCATCTTTTTACCTTTTGATTCTCAGATTGCCATTTGTCGTAACCACCATTTTCTTTCTTTGGTGGTTCTTTCTTTCCACTAATATATGATAACTTCTCTCTTTCGGTGATGTGCATCTCCATAATCTGAGACCACACATCATAGTTTGATTCTGTAAGAATCATTCCTGCATTGAATGCACTTTTAGATTGCACGTATATGGGGACATATCCCATTCCTGTTTCGCTGGATTTCTCACCAGTTGCTTCACTTTTTTTGTTAGACATTTTATTGTATTGAATGGTAATAATTTTTTTGAAGCATGACATAGATGGCCAAGCTTTGATACCAACTTAAAATTAGTGGAAGAATGAATCTTATTTCATACTTAACACATACTTAATAATACAACTTGATAGACTTATTTATGGCCTCTACAGACTCTACTTACATCATGGCTTACATCATTTTACTAGCCTACAATTGACCAGACATTATTGTTGAATTTGTTGCATCCATCTTGAATCTTTGTTGCAGCCATCTTTGATCTTTGTTGCAGCCATTTTTGTTGACAACACACCAAATACCCGTAACTTCAAGTTACGGGTTACCACACCAAATACCCCTAACTCCAAGTTAGGGGTTCTTTCTAGAATGATAATTTAACAGTCTCTATGTATTTAAAAGGTGTAGAAACTCTATGTTTTGGATGTATATAGAGACTGCTCTGTTTCTTCTCGCAGTCAAACAATATGTCAAATGAGTAGGAAGAGCGATGATGATAATCAACTAACTTGTGTCCATTAAACTGTCTTGCACCCAAATATTGGAACATCCATATCCTTAACCCTAAACCATATGAATCATCAATCTCAGTACAGAATCTTTTGGTCCAAGACACCTTGCCAGAAACATCATCTAGCGTCCATAGATTCCATGTTTCTCCATTTTTAAAGATCATGGCAACAGAACCTTGGTAATTTAAAACATCCTACTTTTTCTCTATACTAGTAAAGCTTCGTAAAGAACAACTCCGAAAAACATTTTTCAAATTAATCTTATATGTGTAGGTGTTTAACATGAAAATATATTTGGATAGTCATTTATAAATCTGAAATTCTTGATTTGATATATTTATTTTGTTCGATTTGAACTTGTGGTTTACCTTTTTATTTAGTATTATGTTTTTATTTTGTCAAAGGGGAATTTATTCATTCATGAATTGTACCAAAATACAATAATTGTACTAAGAGGATTTTTTCAATCAAGAAAATTCATCATCTAACCGAAAAGCACGCATGCTGCCCCCCAGACTTTTAGACAATAAAACCTTCAAATCTGAAAGGAAGAACCCCACAAAAAAAGGTCTCGTTAAAACCCCACAAGAGCAAAACCATATGGGAAAAAAACTCGGAAAAAGAGTACCTACAAAAATACATCATTTTATAAATTGCTACTAAAAAATAAGCAGAACTACTTGTTGGTTTTGTGAGTCTCCATTATCATCAGTTTGTTTCAGCGTACTTGCTTTCTTTTTTCTCTTCCTCTTGGTTGCTCCATTACTTCTTTTTTCTCTTCCTCTTGATTGCTCCGTTACTACCTTTTGAAATTCAATTTTGGGTCTTTTTTATTGCTATTAAACCTGCAGAATACCCAACCAAACCCTACAAGAAAGAAATAAGTCATGAATTGCTTCAAAGGGTCATAAGATTAAATATATTAAAACTTATATGAATTTTGAAAAAAGGTTGTTTACTCCTAAACAAAGGGGTGCCTTTGGTTAGACATGTAAATCAAGATAAAAAAATTTTACTAAAATAAAAAAATGTATTATGTTTTACTAGTAATTTACAATTATTTATTTTTTAAATATAGAGTTTTATTTAGTATTATGTTTGAATAATAGTATCATTGAAATAGTTTGAATTTTTAATTGCTACTTAAATTTTACACATTGAAATACTAGATTGTAACTTTTCAAGTGTTACTAATTTTCTTTGAAATGGTGAATGATATATACATAATTAATTTTTTTATATTTTAAATATAAACGAATTAGTGGATATCCGAAATCCGATCCGATTATCAATAAAAAATGGATTGGTTAATGAATTTAAGCTTATCCGAGCCGAATACGACCCGACCTATTTATGAGTAATATCATTTGAAAGTTAAATTAAGGATAACATTTTAAATTGTTATATAACTCATTTAGTAATGTTTTCAGTTTTAAATTTCATTATAAAAGTTATTTATGTTTTGAGAAGAAAGAATGTGAGAATCTCAATAACTTTGAATAAAGTCAATGTATTTTACATTCAACTTTTTGATACCCGCAATCTTTCTAACTACTATAATGATATGCAAAATTTTTATTTTGATATATAAAATCTTGTATGATATGAAGTAAATTTATTCGATATCTTAGGAACTTACGTAAGATTCATTTTCCTATTCTCTTATTTAAAATTTGCATTAAATACATAAATAAGAGCATCTCTAATTGTGTTAACTAAAACGAGCTAAAATAACTTAAAATAATAATTATTTAAAATTGTAGAAGCTGTAATGTTGTGCAAGTTGGATATAATGATCAGTTATATTTTATAAATAGTACTTCATTATTATTTCAGATTGTTATAAAAGATATATTATTACCTATTTATTGCTTGAACTCATATTTTAATAATTTATTTTGTTGCATTCCAGGAAATTCGTGAATAAATAAAGAAATGGCAAAATAAAGAAATAAAGAGCAAGGAAGGGAAAAAGAGGAAGGAAAATGACTTAAATGAAAAAAAAGAAAAAGAATTAGGAGCTTGGTGGAAAAGGAATCTTTGAAGACATGTGGAAGGTGGAGATCATCCCAACACACTAAATAAGTGTATGGCCAAGATCCACTCATCAAAACTTAAGGGGGATGGAAACAAATAGATGGCTAGGATTTGTCCACCACAATTGGAAGGTGTAGGGCCAAGATTAACCCGTCACACCCCTAAACCCTAATTCTTATCCTATAAATACCCCCTTCCCCCTTGTATTTATGAACTTAGATTTTACGGTAGCTTTAGGGTAGTATAATTTTCTTTAATTTCTTGTTTTTTTTTTAGTTTCAAATCTTGTAAACACTTTTTAATTTTAACGCAATTTCAAGCTTCCTTTAATTTCTTGTCTTGCTCTCTCTTTTATGTTGCCTTACTTTCGTTATTTTAGTAAATCCGATTAGTGGACAAAGTAGCGAAATGCTAACCACTTGTGGTTGAAAGTAACGATTTTTAATTTTTTGTTCTTTGTTATAATCTTTAATTTGAGCCCCTTTAAATTTCAATTTTATTGTGGGTTTTATTATTGTTAATTGTAGATCTATTTTTTTATGGGTTAGTGTAAAAAAAACACAAAAATATTAGGTATAAATTTTCCAATACGTTTTAATCATTTTAGTTGTTGTTTAATTCAAAGCTTTGAGTAGTCTCCCCTGTTTGTTTTCGTTTAATTCGCAGCACTTCTTTACCCCTTTCCCCTGTTTTCTTCTTTTTCCAAACAAACCCAGCTGCACACTCCATTTGCTTTCTCCCTTCTTACTCGTCAGAAAACCCATTCCCCTCATTTTCGTTCTTTACACTCGCAAAACCCCCATCCCCTTCTTCTTCTCTGCATACACACAATCTTCAATCCCCTCTTGTTTTTTTTTAATTTCTTTTACTACGTTTTTAACTTCATTGTTTTTCTTTTCACCGAGTTAATTCGCTGTCTGAGTTTTGTGTTTGTTTTATGTTGGTTCTGTTTTACTTCCGCTGTGCCTTGTCGTTGTTCTATTGCTGTGTTTTCCGAGTTTATTTTGCGAGTTCTGTGTTTCTGCGAGTGGTTCGTGAATTGGTGTGTTCTGTCTTATTAGTGTTTTATGATTTTGCGAGTTTTTGCTATTCTTGCTGAGTTGCGTTGGTTGTTCTAGTATCGCTGAGTTTGTGAGTTCGGTCATGTTGCTGAGTTTCTTTTAAATTTGCTGCTGAGTTGTTGCTTTTGATTTTGTTCGAGTGTTGTTCTGATTTTAATCACTGGTTTTTCTTTCCTGTGGCTGCCGAGTTCTGGATTTTTTTTAATTTTATTTTATTTTTAATTTTTTTTATTGTATTGTTTACCAATTTATTAAAGCGAGTTGTAGCACTGAATTGTAGTATCGAGTAGTTGCTCTGAGTCTGCTAGTACAGTACCGAGTTCGTTTGAATCTTTCCCTTTAATTGCAATTTGTTTCTGGTTTGTCGGGTGTTTGAGTTTTTGTAATTAAATTTTTATTGAGTTGCTACAATTACACTACTTAGTTCACTAGGTTTTCAAGTCAAATTGGTTTTGCTGTGTTTGGTTTCATGTATTTTTGTTTTGGTTGGCTAGTTTAATTTACGTATACATCATGTCAAATTCATCTTAAATAATTTTTGTAAATAATTTTTCTTTTAAAACAAAAAAAAGGGTTTTAGAAATATAATTTAGTTTTAATTCAAATTTAGGATTTTTAGAATAATTTTAGTTTTAGAATAATTTAGAATTTTTAGAACTAGGAATTAAATAGTAAAATCCAACTTTTCAAAAACCCAAACTTGTTCTAGTCCGATTAAGTTAAAAGTTAAGGCTTGCGAAAATGTTAGTCTCCGTGGATCGATACCTAAAATAATTCAACGATTGAGTCGCGCGCTTGCGATTTAAAATTGTATTTATTTTAGCACATCAAGTTTTTGGCGCCGCTACCGGGGACTAATTATTTTTCGCACCTTGATTTTTAATTTTTCGGATTAGTTTTTACTTGCCTTATCTTTTGTTTCGTTTTTTTAGGAAAGTTGGAATTACGGGAATCTTCTCACGGAGCTTGGAACAAATCGGAATTTTTGGAAGCGTGCTTCGATAACCCGTATTTCTCTTTTTTCGCCTTTTTATTTTTAGAAAATCACAAAAAAAATCAAAAAAATAAAAAATCACAAAAAAATTGAAAATTAAAAAAATGAAAAAAAAATTAGGTAGTAAATACATACTTGTTGCATCATGCATTTAATCACTTAGGGCACATCATCTAGATTTTTTATTTTCCTGTTTTTAATTTTTCGTACCTTATAATTGTGGTGATCGCTGGACGACCCAATGGTTCGTTAAATTCTTCTTTCTTTTCGATTAGGACACGTAGTGTAAGCATCCATAACTGTTTATCGCATTCAAATAAACTCGTTGTTTGTTGCATCATTTGTAAATAGATCTTAAGGGCAAATCACTAGCAAGATAAGGGAATGGATTTCATCACTCTTTCCTTAGCCCAAAAACAAAAAATCCCTCATTTTGCATACCCTAGCCTTTAATAAAATTAATTAGACGTTTGCCCCTAGGAATTTCGCGCTCAATTAGGAAGGTACCTAAGAAACGAAGTAATCATTAATTATTCTGACTCTTTGGTGTCTAGGCAAGCGAAAGCTTACCTGGCCAATTAAGATTTGGTGTCTAGGCTGGTGTTTAGCCTCTTGGCAATGCTTGCACCTACCTGGCCAAATCGGTCCGAATAAATTCTGATTTACCGAGTTTATTGTGGTCCTTATAGTTAGGAGCAAGGTCTAGTTTATTTTATTAAGCAACCCTAGATATAGGATTTTTCTTTTGATTTTTCACCCTTTCTTTTTGTGTGTTTAAATTTTTCGCACTTATTTGCTACGTGTTTCCTTTCGTGGTTTATACGAACTATATGGATTAGGGATAATTCTTCTAGACTAGTGAGATCGTTTAGATTTCTTCCTCTTTTGATTCTGAGTCTTTAGATAATTCCGAACCAATAGTAAACATGGTCATGTCTCTTAAGGACCGTTGCTATCCCACCCGTTCTGCCCAACCCTCGTGTATCACTCTTCCTCCCGTAAATGGTAATAATTTCGAAATCAAAGCTCAACACATTAGCATGTTACCCAAATTTACCGGGAGTGAAGGTGAGGACCCATATCTTTTCATCCATGAATTCGAGGAGGTTTGTGCCTTACAAAAACTCCAACAATTAACCGAGGACTCGATTAGGCTTAGACTCATTAATTTTGCGCTTAAAGAAAATGCTAAAAAATGGTTGTATAGCCTACCGGTTAATTCTATTTCCACGTGGGAGGGATTTGTGGTAATTTTTCTTAAGAAATATTTTCCAAACCATAAGACTACGAGAATTACAAACGAGATAAACCAATTTCACCAAAAGGAAAACGAGTCTTTTTGGAAATATTTTGATCGTTTTAAAAATCTTTTATCACAATGCCCCCACCATGGAATAGAAAAATGGAGACTTTGTAAGATCGTTTACGAGGCCTTAGATAGTCCAACAACCGCTTTGTCAGAGTCTATGTGCCAAGGTAAATTCAGGGAAAAAGATGAGGACGAAGGGTGGGCATTTCTCGAAGAATTAGCCGAAAAGACAATGTTGTGGGAGTCTACTAAGGAACCGAATAACTCTAACGAATCGTCTAGTACATCAAGGGGTTTGCATTCGATTGGAAATTCGATTGCAACCGATGCCAAATTAGCTACTCTAACTAAAAGACTTGAAACCTAGAAACTAGTAAGGCCCCCTGAAATGTGTCTATGTGCTCTAATTTTAATCAAGATTTTTCGGACTTTCCCGGCTATGATAAAATTAATGCGGTGTTTCAACCAACCCCTAGGAATGATCCTTTTGCTCCTACCTATAATCCTGGGTGGAAGAATCACCCAAATTTCTCACAGAACCAAGGCCAAAATTACCAATCTCTGCCACCTTCTTTTCAACCTTCTTTTCAAAGGCCCAATCAAAATTCTTACTCAACTTCAAACCAAGTTCCTTTTCCAAACGGGTTTTATTTCAAATGGGCCACTGATCGCATTAAAAAGTATGAAGTAGCTCCCCAGACTCCACGAGGACTCATTTAAACCACTAAACTAAGAAATATATCATTTGCCCCCCCTGCATTCACAAAAGTATCAAGTGTATATCACTTAGGCCACCATAAATTGTATTATTTTTGTGAATGCAGGGGGGAAAATGATATATTTCTTAGTTTAGTGGTTTAAATGAGTCCTCGTGGAGACTGGGGAGCTACTTGATACTTTTTAACGAGATCAGTGGCCCGTTTGATATAAAACCCTTTTCCAAACCCGACTCAAAATCACGGTCCTTATCCGACTCAAGCACCCGCCCACCCTCCAGGTTTTCAAGAGTCGGATAAGAGAATTAATTATTTGGAAAAGACTCTTGATGTGCTTTTGAAATCAACGACTAATTTGGCTCAATCTCAACAAACTTTCATGCAAACCATGACTCAAGATAGGCAAATTCTGAATGCTAGAACTCAAGCCATATCTAAGTTAGAGGTTCAAGTGAGTCAATTAGCCAACTCCATGTGTGAGCGAGAGAAGAATAAGTTCCCGAAGTCAACCCTAAATTTCCTCTCAACCAAAGACCTCCCGAAAATGTTAACGCCATCATTTCTTTAAGGTCGGGAAACAAAGTTGATAATCAAGTAGGAGTCGAGTCCCCCGACGAAGAAGACGAGTCAAATGTTGAACCAAATCCTAAACTCGATCCTTCAAACTATCTTCCAAATCCCGAGCCTTTCGAATCATCTAGTCCCACACCTTCACCTCTTGAACATTCATCTTCAAAATCCATTCCTAAGTCACCAAAATTTTCTTGTAAACCACCGTCACCGAGTGAACCTTCCTCTTTTAACAAATCACCTTCAAAATCTATTCCCGAAGAACCTAGCGAACGAGTCTTTAAGCCAAAAGCTCCTTATCTTCAAAGACTCATTTTGAATAAACAATCGCCTCAAGTAGAAAAGATTTTGGAAGTTTTCAAACAAGTCGAGATCAACATTACTCTTTTAGATGCCATTCAACAAATTCCCTCTTATGCTAAGTGTCTAAAAGATTTGTGTACTCATAAACGTTCCACTCACGTCCCTAAGAAAGCCTTTTTGACTTCTCATGTTAGTTCAATTCTTTCGAATCAAATTCCCGTGAAATATAAGGATCCCGGTTGTCCTACAATTTCATGTGTCATAGGCAATACTTTTGTGGACAAGGCGTTACTTGACTTAGGAGCGAGTGTGAATCTTCTTCCATTTTTGATCTATCAAGCCCTAGGTTTAGGCGAACTTCAAAAGACGAACATGACAATTCAATTAGCCGATCATTCTTTCAAAATGCCTAAGGGAATAATTGAAGATGTGCTAATTAAGGTTGGTGAATTCATCTTTCCGGTTGATTTTGTTGTCCTCGAAACTCAGCCCGTCACGAATCCTAAGAACCAAATCCCGATCATTCTAGGATGACCTTTTCTTGCTACATCCAATGCCTTGATTAATTGTAGGGATGGTTCGATGAAACTCACTTTTGGTAATATGACAATTAACCTTAACATCTTTAATGTCGAAAAAGAACCCAATGAGCTTTATGAACAAACAATAGGGGTTAATCTTGTTGATGACATTGTTAATTGGTCAAACCTTGAGGATAATGAGATTGAGTCTCTTCTTGTTGAGGATTTTCAAAGGAATCACGAAACCAATCGAGAGCTTCATGAGTCGTTTAGGGATATGACCTCGGAAGACAAGTTGAAAGAGTTGGACGATATTTTTTCTAAGTGGGAAACCAAACCAGTGGAGGTCTCTTGTGAACCAAATCTTATTCTTACAACTCCCATTGGTGAACCACCTACAATCGATAAGTCATTAGGAGATTTGAATAAAATTTGTTCCAAGAGGGAGAACCCACCCGAGGTTGCTAGTGTTGAGCCCGTTCTTAAGAATCCCGTGGGAAAACCTCCTAAATTTGACTCAACTTTCTATCATCCCGAGTTTGATCAACATCCCTTAGGAAAAGATGGATCATTATCTTATGTCATTCCTGGTGATTCCACCCATGACCAAACTTTCATTGTCTCTAATTTGCTTAGTCAAAATAAAGAAGCCTTATGTTGGTTTAGGGAGAACATTAGTGACACTTGTTTTATAAGGTTGAATGATTCCATGTTACTTGAGAAAATATTTTCTAATCAAAATTTTCAACAATGTCTTGATATTTTCTCAAAGTTTCATCCAAATTTTCCTACCGGCATTGGCTAATTCGGTTTTATTCCTTTGCCCCCTCGTGAAATTCAGGTATGGGGGAGTATAATTTGGTGTGTGAGTAGTGTTAATTAGTTGTTTTTCAATTTCATTCCTCTCCATCATCCCTTGTCAGGTATTATCTCCTCATGCTCCTTTACTCATTTCTCTTGCATTTGCATACATTGAGGACAATACATGATTTAGGTATGGGGGAGGTTTTTAGTGTAAATAAATAAAATTGAAAAATCCAAAAAAATTGAAAAATTGAAAAATCCAAAAATATAGATATTTTATCTTAGTTGTCCTTCCCACTCTTTAAATTTTTGAACTAGTTGGTGTTAACAATTTTTCGAAAATTATATGTATAATGCGTTTAGATGATTTGAACATAGTCAAGTAAGGTTTTCCTCATGAAACTTGTGTCGAACAAATTTTTGCTTAAAAGTCCAAGAAGACACATTTGCAAAAGACCTTTGATGGAAAGATTGTATAGGGATGTTATTCGATACCTGAAAGAGAACCCACATGTTAAAACAATGTCGAATCAAACCTTTGCGAATAAATTGTTCCTATAGTGTCTTAGAAAAAAAAGAAAAAAAAAGAAGAGTAATAAATATTTATAGTTGTAAAGTGCTAGTGGAAGAAATGGTTAGATTGGGCTCACTAGTACCCGAGCAATTAAGTCTGAGGAGACTTTGTGCCTAGTAACCTAAAGCCCTTTATGGTTTAGGATTGCTGACTCAACGCTCGCTACATGGGTATTAGTGCATAAGTCTTTTGGGACCTCAATCGTTGCACGGTCATTTAACCATTAGTGTTAATAAATTCTTAAGTCCAATAAGTCCTTAGTAGGAAAATTGACTAGGTTGGGCTCATTGATAACCCGAGTAAGTAAGTCCGAGGGGACTTTGTGCCTAGCAACCTAAGGTCCTTTATGGTCTGGGATTGTTGACCTAAAGCTCGCTAAATGGGTATCGATGCAAGTCTTTTGGGACCTCAACCGACAGTCGATCTAACTACTAAGAGCGTGAAGTTTAGCTAGATACTTGTTTTGATAGAGATTGGGTCAGTTCAATATTGGTTGAAAAAGAGAAAATGTTCGTATGCACTTTATCCATCAAAGGCCTTAAATTCACTACACAACTTGGGATTTTTTTTAAAACTTTTTGAGTCGACTCATGTCGATTGTGGGTGATAAGTGGATTTTATATCCACTTGGAACGCTTCGATTCGACTTAAATTGATTAACTTGGGCTCAAGTATGTTGTGTTTTTGATCCATTTTAGTGAGATTGTGTAGGGTTACTAACTTGAGTTTGGAAAATATAAATTGCATATTTTATGGTGGATATGAGTTCTAGAAGTGAAGTATGACAAATTGCAAAAGAAACGAAGGAAAAAGGAGTTAAAACGAAGAAAAACAGCAAAAATCAGCAACCGACAGCCAGGACAGCACAGCCAGTGCTCCCACGGGCGCAGGCAGTGCCAGGAACAGTAGATACAGCGCAGCCAGCACTACTACAGCGCAGCCAGCACTGCTGGTCGCTGCCAGAATTGCTGATGCACTATTTTGGCCATATCTTGAGTTCTACAAGTCCGTTTTGGATGATCGTACAGTCCACGCGAAGCTAACGAGATTCTCTATCATTCTAAAGTGGTCCAGATGTCCAATTACAATTGGAATGGTCCAAAAATACTGAAGAAAAGTCAGTTACAAATTTTCCTTCAAAACAGAATCAGTTTAGGAAACGTATTGGTAGTTTCTTGCTGGAAAAGACTCCTAGGGCCTATATAAACACATCCTACCATCATAAAATGACCACCGCCCATCATACTACCCAACATAACATAGAGAGAGAGAAAGAGACGGAGATTCAAACTTGGAGAAGGATTTCGAAGATCGTGACAACTATCGGAGATCTAGATCTACTTTTGTTTTCTTCTATTAGGCAAACTCTTGGATGTTTTTGGGATTTGTTTTCTTAACTCACTACTCTAGCATAATTACTTTTATTCAAACTTTGTTATTTATCATGGTTTCATCAGATCCCATGATGACGAGCCGTTCGATTACGAACTAATCGTTGTCATGGGATTCTAACGGATTTATCTATATAGTTTAATAGTTTGTTTGCTTTAAAGATTTGTGTGTGATGAATTCTTGATATCCTTTTATGGTTAATCTTAATGCTTTTAGATGCGTAGCTAACATCTAAATTGAATTGTTAATCTCTTGCGAAACGAGAGTGGATCTTGAGATTTAGAACTTGCCATGCTAGCATAGGATAGGTTGATGTTTTAACATCATGATTTGTAGCGTAATTAGAGATAACTATGCTGCCCTATGTGATCTTCATGGATAACTTGTGCTTAAACCATTATGTTTTCAAATTCTATAGAGATATAGGGTCTAAGCATAATTGGTGTCTATTCATCTTCTATCTCTTTTGTGGATGTATGAGTAGTTTGGTATTCGTATACTGAGAAGTAGCGTATACTTGTTTCTTGTTGTCCAATCATATATCATAACCATCAATTATGCTAGAGTAATAGAGTTTAGAAAATAAATCCCAAAAATATCCAAGAGTTCTCCTAAAAGAAGAAAACGAAAAGTAGATCTAGATCTTCATTGCTTGTCACGAGCGTAGGAATCCTTCTTCAACTCTGAATCTCCGTCTCTCGGCTCTCTCTCTCTTTGTTATGATGAGAATTGGTGGGTGTTGGTCGTTTTATGATGGTAGGATGTGTTTATATAGGCCCTAGGAGTCTTTTCTAGCAAGAAACTACCAATACGTTTCCTAAATTGATTATGTTTTGAAGGAAAATTCATAGCTGACTTTTCTTCAGTATTTCTGGACCATTCCAGTTGTATTTGGACATCTAGACCACTTTAGAATAAAAGAGAATCTCGTTAGCTTCACGTGGACTGTAGGATCGTCCAAAATGGACTTGTAGAACTCAAGATATGGCCAAAACAGTGAATCAGCAAATCTGCCGGACGATAGCAGCGCTGCCTGCACCCATTGAGCGCTGCCTACGCTGTCTCTACTATTCATGGCGCTGCCTGCGCCTCCTGTAGCACAGCCTGCGCTGTCCTGCACTGCTGGTTGTTGATTTTTTCTATTTTTCTTCGCTTTAACTCCTTTTTCCTTCGTTTCTTTTGCAAATTGTCATTCTTCACTTCTTGAACTCAAATCCACATAAAATATGCAATTTATATCTTCCAACCTCAAGTTAGTAACCCTACACAAACTCACTAAAACGGATAAAAAACACGACACTTGAGGCGAAGTTAATCAATTTAAGCCGAATCGAAGCGTTTCAAGTGGATATAAAATCCACTTATCACACCCCCAAACTTAAACCGATACTTTTCCTCAAGCATAAACAAATATAACTATATACAAGTAGCTAGTTCCACTTCCGTAGGTGATCACGGTTGCATTTGGCATATGCAACAAGCCCATTAAACCCCTAGGTAGCCCTAGTGGACGAGTGAGGTCTCGTGAGGGCCTATAGCGAATGTACCCACAAAATCCATCTAACTAAACAGTACAATAACATTGCAATGCATGAATGCAATTAATATGAAAATGCAATGATCCCCTCGAACTAACCAAAACCAACTAGCAAGCAAATATCTCAAAGAATGCAACTAAATCCAAATAGAGCTCGACTAAATCCCTGTATACTAACAATACATGAACAGAAACGTGCGTGTGTGCGATGCTCATTAGATATACTCCTAACACTAGATCAAAATCATACCCATTCTTCGCCAAGACAATCACAGGTTTATAAATAAAATAGACTGTAAACACTTCATAACCTAGGGACACCTCCATCATCATTCGAGTTAGCCAGAAATCCATGCTTTATTACTAACAACAACTACGACACATAATATACAAGCATGCTTATTTAACCGTGCAATGGATGAGACCCCAAAAGGCTTATACAATAATAACCATGTAGCGAGCGTTAGGTTAGTGGATCCCAAACTGTAAAAGCCTTAGGTCACTAGGCACAAAGTCCCCTAGAACTTAATTGCTCGAGTATTAAAGAGCTCACCATGGTTAATTT
The DNA here is from genome assembly GCA_036435485.1 of Saposhnikovia divaricata. Classification (NCBI taxonomy): domain Eukaryota; kingdom Viridiplantae; phylum Streptophyta; class Magnoliopsida; order Apiales; family Apiaceae; genus Saposhnikovia; species Saposhnikovia divaricata. Next base: position 86,113,149 of record CM071597.1, on the reverse strand, counting down.
TGCATTTAAACAATTTAAACTTTTGACTTTTTTTTATATGCAATCTGGAATGAGAATTCTCATCCAACCCTAGACTACTCATGCGTAAACTAGCCCCCCATCGAAAAAGAATAAGATCCCGGTCACTTGGGAAAGTGTGGCATAAGGTATAAGATGCTGGTCACTGGCAAAGTGTGGCGTAAATTGTGATTTAGGACTATGGGAATTAAAAGTAAAAGATATAAGGCTAAGATCTATTTGTTCATCAAGAATTTGATTATGTGAATCTTTGCATATATTGAATGCATCGCTTTGATATTTCTTATAGAATATATGGTGTGAATTTTGTCGTGATTGAGATTGAGTATGTTGTGTGATACTATGTGATTGATGTTATGTGCTACATATCGACTATTAGGCGAACTCTTGGATGTTTTTGGGATTTGTTTTCTTAGACGATCAAGAATTTTGTGTGAATTTTCAATCACGACAAAATTCTACATATCGACTATTTGTAGCGTAATTAGAGATAACTATGCTGCCCTATGTGATCATTATGGATAACTTGTTCTTAAACCATTTTGTTTTCAAATTCTATAGAGATATAGGGTCTAAGCATAATTGGTGTCTATTCATCTTCTATCTCTTTTATGGATGTATGTTTAGTTTAGTATTCGTATACTGAGAAGTAGCGTATACTTGTTTCGTGTTGTCTGATCAGATATCATAACCATCACATGCATTGATTAAAGGCATCAACTCTAAGCGAAGTATTTGATGAAGTTAGGATCCCATGTTTTCTCTAGCATATAAGTATTTTGATTTTAATTCTCAATAGTTAAGTAATTCTTAGTTTTGTTAATTCGCTTCTTAGTTAATCTTAGTTAATCAAAACCCAATCTTGTTATTTGTCTTAGCAGTGAATAAAAACCATACATTGTTGCATAGGTACAATAACTGAATTAAAACCTAAACCAGATCTCTGTGGGAACGAACTTGACTTATATCTATATTACTTGTGACCACGTACGCTTGTGTGATTTAGTGCAAACAGTGGGAACCTATAACTTGGCTATTATTAGAATAATCTTTAAGGCATATATTTTCTTACAAAATTGTTTTGTTGGCACCAATGAAAGCTATTTTGAAAGAGGAAAGTTGGACACTTGATGATTTATCTAAAAGATTTTATGGGTATATCTTCTGTAAACCCTTAGGAGACAACACTCCTCCTGTAGAGATCGTCTATGGGTTTAACGAGTTGGTAAACCTAAAATTACCCGTGATTCCTACGACAGTGAGTATAGGTTTTTCATTCTGCATTTTTCTTTTTGTTTTACTCGAGGACGAGCAAAAGATAGGTATGGGGGCATTTGATAAGTGCATATTTTTGCATATTTTTATTACCTATTTATTGCTTGAACTCGTGTTTTAATAATTTATTTTATTGCACTTCAGGAAATTCGTGAATAAATAAAGAAATGGCAAAATAAATAAATAAAGACCAAGGAAGGGAAAAAAAGGAAAGAAAAGGACTTAAATGAAAAAAAAGAAAAAGAATTAGGAGCTTGGTGGAAAAGGAATCTTTGAAGACATGTGGAAGGTGGAGATCATCCCAACACACTAAATAAGTGTATGGCCAAAATCCACTCATCAAAGCTTAAGGGGGAAGGAAACAAATAGATGGCTAGAATTTGTCCATCACATTTAGAAGGTGTAGGGCCAAGATTAACCCAACACACCCATAAACCCTAATTCTTATCCTATAAATACCCCCTTACCCCGCTTGTATTTTTGAACTTAGATATTAGGGTAGCTTTAGGGTAGTATAATTTTCTTTAATTTCTTGTTTTTTTTTTAGTTTCAAATCTTGTAAACACTTTTTAATTTTAATGCAATTTCAAGCTTCCTTTAATTTCTTGTCTTGCTTTCTCTTTTATGTTGCCTTACTTTCGTTATTTTCGTAAATCCGATTAGTGGACAAAGTAGCGAAATGCTAACCACTTGGGGTTGAAAGTAACGATTTTTAATTTCTTGTTCTTAGTTATAATCTTTAATTTGAGCCCCTTTAAATTTCAATTTTATTGTGGGTTTTATTATTGTTAATTCTAGATCTATTTTTTTTATGGGTTAGTATAAAAAAAACACAAAAATATTAGGTATAAATTTTCAGTACGTTTTAATTGTTGTTTAATTCGAAGCTTTGAGTAGTCTCCCCTGTTTGTTTTCGTTTAATTCGCAACACTTCTTTACCCCTTTTCCCTGTTTTTCTTCTTTTTCCAAACAAACCCAGTTGTACACTCCATTTGCTTTCTCCCTTCTTACTCGTCAGAACCCACCATTCCCCCCTTTCCTTCTTCAATTCACTCAAACCCATTCCCCTCCTTTTCGTTCTTTACACTCGCAAAACCCCCATCCCCTTCTTCTTCTGTGCATACACACAATCTCCAATCCCCTCTGTTTTTTTAATTTCCTTTACTACTTTTTTAACTTCGTTGTTTTTATTATCACCGAGTTAATTCACTGTCTGAGTTTTGTGTTTGTTTAATATTGGTTCTGTTTTACTTCCGCTATGCCTTGTCTCTGTTCTATTGCTGTATTTTTCGAGTTTATTTTACGAGTTGTGTGTTCTGAGAGTGGTTCGTGAACTGGTGTGTTCTGTTTTATTAGTGTTTTATGATTTTGCGAGTTTTTGCTATTCTTGCTGAGTTGCGTTGGTTGTTCTAGCATCGTTGAGTTCGTGAGTTCGGTCATGTTGCTGAGTTGCTTTTAAATTTGCTGCGGAGTTGCTGCTTTTGGTTTTGTTCGAGTGTTGTTCTGATTTTATTCACTGGTTTTTCTTTCCTGTGGCTGCCGATTCTGGATTTTTTTAATTTAATTTTTTTTTTATTTTTTTTCTTGTATTGTTTGCCGAGTTATTAAAGCGAGTTATAGCACTGAATTGTAGTATCGAGTAGTTGATCTAAGTCTGCTAGTACAGTACTGAGTTCGTTTGAATCTTTCCCTTTAATTGCAGTTTGTTTCTGTTTTGTCGAGTGTTTGAGTTTTGGTAATTAAATTTTTACTGAGTTGCTGCAATTACACTACATAGTTCACTAGCTTTTCAAGTCAAATTGGTTTTACTGTGTTTGGTTTCGTGTATTTTTGTTTTGGTTGGCTAGTTTAATTTACGTATACATCATGTCAAAATTCTTCTTAAATAATTTTGTAAATAATTTTTCTTTTAAAACAAAAAAAAGGGTTTTAGATATAAAATTTAGTTTTAATTCAAATTTAGGATTTTTAGAATAATTTTTAGAATAATTTTAGTTTTAGAATAATTTAGAATTTTTAGAACTAGGAATTAAATAGTAAAATCCAACTTTTCAAAAATCCAAAATTGTTCTAGTCCAATTAAGTTAAAAGTTAAGGCTTGCGAAAATGTTAGTCTCCGTGGATAGATACCTAAAATAATTTAACGATTGAGTCATGCGCTTGCGATTTAAAATTGTATTTATTTTAGCACATCACCTCTATTTGTAGATTTTCTACTTGTATTTAGTACTTGTAATAGGCATCAAAATTCTAGTTGTGTATCTGTATAAATTTAGTCATGAAATAATGCTTGAAAGAAGATTCAGAGATCATGGCTCAATCTTGAAGAACAAGGCTATCAAAATAAACACAGTTGGATTTTGAAGATTGAAGATTTGCCTAAGTACTAATTCGAGGAGTACTTTTGTCTGTTCGAGAAGACAAGTTTTCTAGAAGTCAAAGATTCGACATATCTAAATACTCTACTCGAGAACTCAAGAAGTCATCATATTAAGATCTCATTCGAGTTCTCAAAGAGTCATTAAGTCAAGCTACATTCGACATCACAAGGACCCAGGAAACTGTTCGACATCTCAAGGTTTCTGCAAGCAAGGCCTCATTCGATAAGTCAAGGATTCCTGAAGAAATGATTCATTCGAGAAGTAGTTCGATATGCCAAGAAACGTGTTGTTCGAGAACTCAGAGTTATCTGTACAAACAACTTCAGTTTTCGAATCAATCACTTAGTCATTTCTCAAATGGATTCTTGAAGACAAAATACTGAAGTTGTACAAGTCAGAAGTCTGCAACAAGCCAAAACACTTTCAGGACTACAGTACTGTAAAGTGATTTTAAAAAGTCTACAAGAAGCTTAGAGAGTTGTTACAGGAGACAAACTGCTAAAGAAGTGGATCAAAGCAGGTTAAAGAAAAGTCAAACTACATGGTGCTTGGATGTATACTCGAATAAGTATAGACAAATTAGAAAGTAATTTTGTCTGTCACTACATTTATAGTAAGTAGGTTGTACACATGTTCTATAAGTGTACAACCTCACTTCTCTAGCAGTAAGGAGCAGTTAACAAGTTTTCAAACATTATCTTAGATAACATATCTCTGAGAAAATGAAGCTGAGAATACTAATATTTGTATTCACAGATTGTAGCAAAATATTTATCTAATACAATGTTAGATTAAAGTGAGTGATTGTGTTCCTATGTCTTTAATTCCGCACTTACATTTTGCTCAAAACGAACACACACTTAGCTACACATACATCAAATAGATTCAAACCTTCATAAAAACTGTTCCTTAAGATTCAAATCAATAGAAAAATTTTGAAAATACATTCACTCCTCCTCTGTATTTTCTTGTGTGTATTCCATACTCAACAAGTGGTACCAGAGCAGGTTGTTGACAAAACAGGAAAAGATCATGAATACACCAAAGACAACAGGAACGGTGAAGGTCCCTAAGTTTGACAAAGATAATCTCAACCTCTAGAAAATAAAGATGATGTTGTTCATCAAAGCCTCAAACCCCCTATATCTTGAGATACTCAAGAATGGTCCTTTTGTTCCATAACAAGAGATTGCTGAGAAGATTGTTGGAACCACGACCATTCCAAGATCCTATGTGGCCAAGGAACCATCCAAATGGACAGATACAGAGAAGGAAAAGGTTGCCCTTGATAGTCATCTCATGCTGTTGATCATAGATTTAATTGATATGTCAATGTTTGCAAACATAGCCTCCTGTACTACTGCTAAAGAGATGTGGGATCATATTGAGGTTCTGTGTGAAGGAACAGAGGAGGTCAAAGAAAATAGGAAACAAATACTGGTCACACAGTATGAAGCTTTCATGGTACAGCCCAAAGAAAGCATTACTGATATCTTTGAGAGATTCCACAAGTTAGTGACTGAGTTGCAGATGAATGGAAGGTCTACAGCACCAAAGAACTGAAAATGAAGTTTCTACTCTTTTCACCAAACCATTTAGAGCAAAGAGTTATTTCTCTAAGAGAAAGTGATCTAAGTAAAGTTACATATGATGTTATCTATGGTGTGTTGAAGACACATGAGCTTGAGCTGCTTCAGAAAAGGGCTATCCAAGCCAACCAAGGCAAAATGGTCAATACATCATGTGCCTTGATTATAACGATTTAGAAAATCGTGCTTTTAAAAATTTCTTATTTAATATTAAATGTGGATTATATGATGTGAATATTTTTTAGAAGGTCAATATATGTGATATTGTGTTCATGTGTCTATATGATGATCTACGTGTGTCGGGTAGGCTTGTGTATTTTTGTTGGTATTTTTGAGGATTTAAATATGTTTAAATCATGCATTATTGATCTTCTAAAATTTTTATAAAATCATTGGAGCTATTAAAAATCACGAAATTTTTATGTTATCAACTTTGTGATATTAATTAGTTTTTAAAATTATCTGGAGAATTGTTTTGGGTGTTTAAGTATTTTATAATGATTTTAGAATGTTTATTGTAGTTAAAGGATCAAAACTTACAAAATTCATATTTAATTCATTGTTGATCCTAAAAATATTTTAAAAATATGTGGGTGTTCCTAATTTTGTATTCTACATTTTAAAAATGTAAAGTTAAAATTAATGTAATTCTTTCTATTTAAAAATGATTTAAGGAGCTGTTTAAATAGATTTTAAATGAGTTTTTATTTAGGGGCGTGAAATTACGATTTTGTCCATTATCTCTTTAAAATCAATACCCAGCTTCCTCACCACACAATCTCTCGGTCATCTCTCTTCAATCTCTCTCAATATCTCTCCTTACGCCATCTCTCTCTATCTCTCCTCCTTTCTTCCTCTTTCAGCTGATTAACGTGTGTGTGTGCGCGTTTATACCTGGTGTTCGTGAGTGTGCACAGTAGAGGGGTAGTCTGTGCATTCCAGTCAAGCAACGATGTGTGTTATGGTGGTATGTGCGAGTTCGGTGTGTGTATGTGTGGTTGTTGGTGTATATATGTATTTATATATGCGCGTGGAGACAACCAAAGGCTGGGGGGCTTGGTTTCTGTGAGTTAAAGCATGAAAACATCTTGTTATTGTTCAAAATGGAGTTTAGGGAGCAGTTCGGGGTTGCCCAGTCGTTCGAGGATGAAACCTCTGCCTCCGGTGGTGATTTCCGGCAAGTCACTGCAGGTGGTGGTGGTTCAGCGGCTATTTGTGATGTCCGTGTGTTAATTACAAACATTTCATGTGTTAATTGTTAGTTAAATAGGTTCATGTGTCGTTATGTAATTTTTAGTCGAATTTCGGTTACTAAGTACTTGTTCGTTTTTGGTTTCGATAATTGATAACAATTTTTGATGTAAAATGATGTTAGTCGTGTTAAATCGAGTCCAACGAGTAGTTACAAGTGGGTTCTCTGAATTCATTTTTTAGTCGGTCGAGTTTGTTTTGGTTACCAAGTTTTGAAAACTTCCGGTGGGTTTACGTAAATTGGTTGATGATTGTAGTATGTAGTGTGTGTGATGATTTGGTAAGTTAGTGTGTATCATGATATATTGAGATTGATTACACGATGATTTGATTATGGATTGCTTAAGTGTTTTTGAGTCGGTTGTATTCCGACGGGTTAGTCCATTTTATAAAGGAGGTGCTGTCCAAATTTTGTTAGAATTGTTTTGTAATTCTTATAGTAATTTGATAAGAATTATTTGTAAGTCGGTATGATATATGTGTTAAGTACATATGTGATCAATACATGCTATGTGTTATGTGTATAAAGTTGTAAAGCGTTGTAGGACGCGTTTGGGTAGAACAGAGTTAGATGGTTAAGATTGTTAGTGTACTGAAGTAGCACTTTACCTTTATATAGGTACGAGTAGGAGGTCTGACCAGGAGCAGTGCACGCATAAATGGAAATTCTAGTAGAAAATGATTATCGAAGTTGACGGGCATACTCAACGAGAGATTGATGAGTCTTAAGGAAAGACGGGGGTATGATCGAGTTGAGGCCACGTGTATAAAAGTAGAAGTTGTTGTAAAGTGAGTGACAGATCGGGATATTGGAAGTGGAAGCTTCATGTGTTAAGGCAAGTGTTTCCTCACTTATCTTTCAAGTGATGCAATCTTATTCTCTTTATGTATAAAATGTGTCGGTCAAATTATGTTTACAAAGTGACGTCCTTCTCAAATGACGTGCAAATGTTTATATTTCTACCTATAGCTCAAGTGCAAATTTTCAAATGATATTACAAATACCCTTTTCATCAATAATATTTTAAACATGGTATGTTATTGAATTCCTCAAGAGAGTACCATTTATTTTATTTTATCTTATTTTATTTTCTTCAAAAATGTTTAAGGGACGTTCTAAAATAGAGGAAATACAAGTGAAAGTTATTTTAATTATTCTGATTATGTTGTCACCCCATTTATTGTCGACCTTTATTCTTATTGTTGGTTATTCAGTTATCACCCCATTTACTATATCGATCTCGTTGATATCTAAGATAGAACTGTTGATTCCTTTTATTCAACCAATTGAGTTGTTGTTCTGGAACGTGAGTGTCCAGATTGTTTGATTAACAGAGGTTGTCGATTGTCCCGACACCTAGTGCGTTGGATTTAGAATTGGAATGTTTTTTTCCAGATGTCCCTTCGGGGACACCATTTTAATGGTCAATAGATGTCCCTTCGGGGAGACCAGTTTAATGGTCAACAGATGTCCCTTCGGGGAGACCAGTTTAATGGTCAAAAGTTGAGGCCAATGTGTGCCGAGGATCCATTTAGAGGGACCATGCTGTGTGCATTGTCCGTGGTTAGTGCGGGTCTGATCAGCCGCCTAACTCCACTAATTTTTTTAAAAGATATATAAAAATCCAATTCTAATCCATACATTGAGGTTGAGTTACATTAAAGCCTGATTCCTTTGAAGCCAATGATGATTATCTTTGATTATCAGAACTTTTATTAGTTCTCATTGTTGATGCATTTTATTCTAGCGGAGCTTGTGGCTCATCTTGGAGTTTCAATATTTAATTTCTTCGACTGATTTCTTTCGTACCCTATGATGATTATTCTTGATGATCAGAACCTATATTGTTGTTGATATTGCTATCACTGTTTACATTTGTTGAGCATTGTTGGCTCACTCTTACTTGTTGTTTATTTTTCTTCAGTTAATAGAGAAGATTAGTGGACCTTCTGGTCTGTGAGTTTTCCTGCTCCAGCAGCGAGAGGTGACGTTCGAGTTGTTGGTTTCATCGGGTAGTGATTTGAGCTTGTCAGAGGTTGGTTTACTAGTTCAGCCGATGGACTTAATTTGTTATAAATTTGTATAATAATGTTATTTTGATATTGGACTGTAATAATTAAATGTAATAGTTTGTTTCATACCATAACCTGTAAGCGGTCTTGGATCAGGGGTATTTTATTATTATTTTTGGTTTATGTCCAGGTTTGTGTTATGTTGGTTGTGGTCCGTAGCCCCATCTATACCCCAGATTTTTGGGATGCCATAGTTGGTATCAGAGCTACAGGTTATGGTCACTGAAATAGTTATGATGGGTGGGTATACGTGTATGAGACGGACATCAGATAGAACAATTTAGGATAAGGTTTGCCTTATTATATTCATACGAGTATCGCTACGTTGTACGATCTTTCGACATATCACGCGAGCAAAAGTTTGATTCGTTCAAAGATTTGGTTATGAGAGAGACAGATAATCTAGAGCCACATGAGCTAAGTGAGCAGTTGGAGTTCCCAGTTTTGAGGACATTATCTCAAAGACTTTCACGTACCTTCGAGAACTTTTCAATGAGTCCAGCTACGATTTGAACGTTATAGAGATAGTATGAGAAGATTAGAAATAAGATGTGGGAAGCGATTGTTAGCATGAGTGGTAAGTGAGGGCATAGTTGCATGCTACTAGTCGTTGATCTCTGTTTAATTCTTAATTGATTCCCCATTTGGGTAGTTGAATTGATTTTTGTTCTTGTTCTGAATTGTTGTAAACGAATTCACGATTTACATCGTCGCTGAAGCATTTGTTGCGCAGTGACGGTTAGAATCGGGAATGAATTGAGATATTCTTATTTATTCAACTCATTATTGGCAGGCCGGTGCTGTAGCTAAGCATATTAGTGCTTAGCCGATAAGAGTGAGATTATGAATAATTAGGAATTTCTTGAATGCTTGTTTAATCGATTATACTTCCATTGATAATGAGTTTCGCATATCAGATTCACTTGAATTTAATCCTATTCTTTTCGAAATATCCCTATTTTTAAAGGACACTTGATCCAATTCTATACTTGAGAATTTTGAGACTCTTGAACTCTTTTCATTTTTCCCTGAATATTTAATCTTCTTTATCCGAACTGAGATGAACAACCTATGTATATAGGGGATTCAGGGAAATTTATCTCTGTGATAGAAGTCTGGTGGGATGCCACTGATTGTGTTTGTCATGAAAGTACTAAAGGTTGGGCATCTTTTTGTACTAGGGCGGTTGACCTAGATGACAAATAGACCCTGATAATAGTTCAATGATCATATTGATCTCTCGGTTAAATCCTTTCAAAAAAAAGTTTTATCAAACAAAATCCAGTGTACATTCATATTGATACCTATTCATTCTATTGATTTCCTTGCCGGATAAACCTTGATGATTTTAGATTACCAGTTATGAAGAGCCGCGAAATAGATGCGATGACATTCATAGTGGTTGAAACTGCGATTACGTGATGAAGAATTGATTAAGCAAGATTGAGAAGTTGATGTTAAAACAGAGATTAAGTATCAAATTGGATTAATTATTGGATTGAGAACATATGTACAAGATTTGAGATTAATGAAAATTGAGTCAAGAAAGGAGCATGTATAAAGGGCATAAGATTGAGGATTTGTTAAAGATTGAAAAGAGAATGATGATGAAGATGTTTGGTATTTGATGTTTATTGTTGATGAAAGATTGTTTTGGGCACCTGTTTAATTTTGAGGGTAGTAAATGGATTATCATAAGATTTTGAATGTTTTAAAACCCATTGTTGAGGATAAAAAGAAAAAAAAGAAAAAGAAAAAAGAAAGAAAAAAAAGAGAAAAGAAAAGATAACTTTAGTAAAGCAGAATGAAGCAAAACAGATGTGTTTGTAAGAACTATCAGAAGGAAATGAAATTCGAATGAGAAAGTAAGACAGAGAACTAGGAAAGTTTCAGAAGCATTTTAATGGAAGACATGTGATTCAGTTAAGGGAAGAATGTGGAATTCCAAAGATTTGGAGTTGGAAGCGTGATGGCACAGTAGTTGCCTACAAGATGAGAATTAGCAGAGATTAATGAGACCTCATGGTCAGAAGATAAGATTTCGAGAGAGAAGCCTATGGAAATTTTGTTGAGATAAAAGCAGAGAGTTGTGGCTGTAATCGGAAAGAATAGTGTGGTAACAAGTGACATAGTCAGAAGTTAAAGTTATGCGTCATGAGCTTGGAAAGATAGGACATGTTACCAGAGATTGTATCATATCAGTCTCAATAGACCTTACGATAAGAATAACAGAGACGTTTTCTATAAATGGCTAGGAAGTGAGAGACTCATTACGACTATAGATGACATTATCAAGAATGTGAGTGTGATGACAGCGAAAAGAGTTAAGTGTGATTCAAGACTGGATTGATTATCTAACTACAAGGTACAAACAATTGTGAGGACAAGAAAGTAAAACGTTGAATTTCAAAAGATATAGAAGTGACATTTTGAGGCCGGAAGCATACACAGAAGTTTTAACGATCATGCAGATCAAGAGATTATTCTACCAAAAGTCTGAAGTTATTTTGCGCAGAGGAAGATGTCAGTAAGAAGACAGTTAAGTCGGAGTAAATTCCAGTGGTTAATAATTTTGAATGTAAATTTTGATGGACTATCAGGATTGTCACTAGACAAGGGTGTAAGGTTGTTATTATTATTAAATATAGAATCAGTTTTAAGGATTTTAATATCAGATGACATCAATGTAAATGTTGGATCTAGTTAATTGAAGTATAGAATTTTCGCAAGAGAAAGAGTAGTAATACTCAGCGTATTTTGGAAGGATGCACCAGTACTGTTTAGAAGAATGAAGAAAGTAGTTTGAAGTTATACATTGATTGTAAGATGGACTAAGTGGATCAGCAGTTATGAGAATTCTTTTACCCAAGATGAATGTTTTGTCGAAAGTTGATTTAAGAGAGGACTAAGACCATTTGAAGATCGGAACTTTAAGATATTCCTAAAGCAACATTTTGAGTCAATATGGACATGATGATTTGTCAGTGATGATGTTTTGTTGAGCAAGAGCACTTACTGTTTAATGGATATAATGAATAAGATTACGAGAAGTATTTGGGTGAATCTAATCGTGTTTATAGATAATATCCTAAGATCTTCAAGATTTGTGAAGAGTAAGCAGATTGGTTGAGATAACCTTAAGAAATTTTAAGAAGAAGATTATGCATAAAAATTTTAAATATGAATTTTGGATGGAAAGGAATTTAATTTTTGAGACACGGGGTTAGAAATGAAAGAAGCAGAGTAAATTTTGTGAAGATGAAGCAGTAATGAGATGGGAAGGAACCAAAATGCCAGCAGAGGTCAGAAATTTCGTGAGATTAACCAGAGACTACTGGAAGTTGAACAATAGTTAAATAAACAGAGAAGGGTGAAGAAAGTTTCTAAGAGTAAGGAGGGATAATAACCATTCCAATGATAACGAAACCAGATGAGTAAGGGAATTTCGTAAATGATGGCGATAGCTCGTAACAAAGGATGAATGTGTACTGGTTTTATAACATTTCAAAATGCAAGTGATGGATAGAGGTCGTAATTTCTATAGTTAATTTGAGCAGTATAAAATGTTGGAGTTATAATGCGCAGAGTCAAAATTGAGTACTTGTTGAGTATGCAGAGCTATGTTTCGAAAGTTGATCTCAGAGGACGCGGGATAGTGAGGGTTAAACGATTTTCGAGGATCATGAATTAATTGTTAAAGATGTAGGACTGATGTGATGTATGTGAAGTCGAATTTTTCTTGTTAATGAAAGTCAGAGTTTGTTGAAAAGTGTTAAATTGAAAGTTGTTTTGTGGTCGGTATCAAGGGGGTTGTGACCCTGGGATGGTCGGTATTACAAACCGAGTATTTCAATATTTTGTTTTTGTAGTAGATTATGTCGAAGCCGAGGTTATGGAGTTTATTAGTTTGATGTCGAGGATAAAATGATTTTTGATTTGTTCTAAACCAATAAAATATTTGAGATTGTATTTCAAAAGTTTTAACCAACCAAAACATTTTTATAAGAGTGAGAATTGAGTTATAAACCGAATGGTGTTTGATGTGTATGTAATGACTTATGTGTTTGATTGTAGTATTCGATTTCAAGGACGCGATCGAGAATAGATGATATGAGGTTTGGTTGACAGATTGGAATCAATGTATCATGGATTTTTTAATTTACTTGTTTACTGCAAGTCAAGGTAGATTTCGTTACTTATTTGGTTACTGCAAGTCAGGACAGATTTATTTATTTACATATTTTACTGCAAGTCAAGGCAGGATTAGCATGGTGTATGATTAAATTGAGATTGTGAATGAGTGGAGTATAGAGATGAATGGGTTATGAATGATTGGGTTGGTATTTGAAATGATTACGCAGGGCATAATCCATTATACAAAAAGGTCATGCCCGATTTTCTGTAGATCAGGTATTCGTTTAAGAGTAAAAAATGTTTCGAATTAACGAAATTTGCAAGGGTAAGTTTCTAGTTTATTTTGAAGTTTGAGGGCTTACAGGATAAGCCTATCGATGTATGAGTTATTATGAGGAGTCCTAGAGTTGAAGATACAACCTGGGAAGTTGAAAGTGAATGTTTGAGAAGTACTGTTACTTGTGTTCTTAGGATTGATTCTGAGGACAAAATCCTTTTAAGGGGGAAGGATTTAACGATTTAGAAAATCGTGCTTTAAAAAATTTCTTATTTAATATTAAATGTGGATTATATGATGTGAATATTTTTGAGAAGGTCAATATATGTGATATTTTGTTCATGTGTCTATATGATGATCTGCGTGTGCCGGGTAGGCTTGTGTATTTTTGTTGGTATTTTTGAGGATTTAAATATGTTTAAATCATGCGTTATTGATCTTCTAAATTTTTTATAAAATCATTGGAGCTATTAAAAATCACGAAATTTTTATGTTATCAACTTTGTGATATTATTTAGTTTTTAAAATTATCGGAAGAATTGTTTTGGGTGTTTAAGTATTTTATAATGATTTTAGAATTTTTATTGTATTTAATGGATCAAAACTTACAAAATTCATATTTAATTCATTGTTGATCCTAAAAATATTTTAAAAATATATGGGTGTTCCTAATTTTGTATTCTACATTTTAAAAATGTAAAGTTAAATTTTATGTAATTCTTTCTATTTAAAAATGATTTAAGGAGCTGTTTAAATAGATTTTAAATGAGTTTTTATTTAGGGGCATTAAATTACAATTTTGTCCCTTATCTCTTTAAAATCAATACCCAGCTTCCTCACCACACAATCTCTCGGTCAACTCTCTTCAATCTCTCTAATCCCTCTCAATATCTCTCCCTACGCTATCTCTCTCCATCTCTCCTCTTTTCTTCCTCTTTCAGCTGATTAACGTGTGTGTGTGTGCGCGTTTCTACCTGGTGTTCGCGAGTGTGCACAACAGAGGGGTAGTCTGTGCATTCCAGTCAAGCAACGATGTGTGTTGTGGTGGTATGTGCGAGTTCGATGTGTGTATGTGTGGTTGCTGGTGTATATATGTATTTATATATGCGCGTGGAGACAACCAAAGGCTGGGTGCTCGGTTTCTGTGAGTTAAAGCGTGAAAACATCTTATTATTGTTCAAAATGGAGTTTAGGGAGCAGTTCGGGGTTTCCCAGTCGTTCGAGGATGAAACCTCTGCCTCCGGTGGCGATTTCCGGCAAGTCACTGCAGGTGGTGGTGGTTCAGCAGCTATTTGTGATGTCCCTGTGTTAATACAAACATTTCATATGTTAATTGTTAGTTAAATAGGTTAATGTGTCGTTATGTAATTTTTAGTCGAATTTCGGTTACTAAGTACTTGTTCATTTTTGGTTTCGATAATTGTTAACAATTGTTGATGTAAAATGATGTTAGTCATGTTAAATCGAGTCCAACGAGTAGTTACAATTGGGTTCTCTGAATTCATTTTTTAGTGGGTCGAGTTTGGTTCGGTTACCGAGTTTTGAAAACTTCCGGTGGGTTTATGTAAATTGGTTGATGATCGTAGTATGTAGTGTGTGTGGTGATTTGGTAAGTTAGTGTGTATCATGATATATTGAGATTGATTACACGATGATTTGATTGTGGATTGCTTAAGTGTTTTTGAGTCAGTTGTATTTTGACGGGTTTGTCAATTTTATAAAGGAGGTGCTGTCCAAATTTTGTTAGAATTGTTTTGTAATTCTTATAGTAATTTGATAAGAATTATTTGTAAGTCGGTATGATATACGTGTTAAGTACATATGTGATCAATACATGCTATGTGTTATGTGTATTAAGTTGTAAAGCGTTGTAGGACGCATTTGGGTAGAACAGAGTTAGATGGTTAAGATTGTTAGTGTACTGAAGTAGCGCTTTACCTTTATATAGGTACGAGTAGGAGGTCTGGCCAGGATCAGTGCACGCATAAATTGAAATTCGAGTAGAAATGATTATCAAAGTTGACGGGCGTACTCAACGAGAGATTGATGAGTCTTAAGGAAAGACGGGGGTATGATCGAGTTGAGGCCACGTGTAAAGAAGTAGAAGTTGTTGTAAATTGAGTGACAGATCGAGATATTGGAAGTGGAAGCTTCATGTGTTAAGGCAAGTGTTTCCTCACTTATCGTTCAAGTGATGCAATCTTATTCTCTTTATGTATAAAATGTGTCGGTCAAATTATGTTTACAAAGTGACGTCCTTCTCAAATGACGTGCAAATGTTTATATTTCTACCTATAGCTCAAGTGCAAATTTTCAAATGATATTACAAATACCCTTTTCATCAATAATATTTTAAACATGGTATGTTATTGAATTCCTCAAGAGAGTACCATTTCTTTTATTTTATTCAAAAATGCTTAAGGGACGTTCTAAAATAGAGGAAATCCAAGATTTTAAAATCTTATAAAAATCTTTTAACATGTTTCCTGATTACAACATGATTTCACCTGATAGACCCTCTTTAAGGGGTGTTTTCTTCAAACGGATATACAATTGATTATCCTGAGATTATCTTACAAATATTCGTTTTAAACCACTTATTTCATTTATGTTGGTGTAAACTTAAAATGTGTTGGAAAATTTTATTAGATGTTTAGCACTTGACTATACCCTTATTCTTGTAGTCTCAGTGTTGATAATCATATTGCAAGTCTTTTCCCTTCACTTCTTATACAAGTGAAAGTTATTTTAATTGTTCTGATTATGTTGTCACCCTATTTATTGTCGAACTCGTCGACATTTATTCTTATTATTGGTTATTTAGTTATCACCCCATTTACTATATCGATCTCGTTGATATCTAAGATAGAATTGTTGATTCCTTTTATTCGACCAGTTGAGTTGTTGTTCTGGAACGTGAATGTCCAGATTGTTTGATTGACAAAGGTTGTCGATTGTCCCGACACCTAGTGCGTTGGATTTAGAATTGGAATGTTTTTTTTTCAGATGTCCCTTCGGGGAGACCAGTTTAATGGTCAACAGATGTCCCTTCGGGGAGACCAGTTTAATGGTCAAAAGTTGATGCCAATGTGTGCCGTGGATCCATTTAGAGGGACCTTGCTGTGTGCATTGTCCGGGGATAGTGCGGGTCTGATCAGCCGCCTAACTCCACTAAATTTTTTAAAAGATATACATTGAGGTTGATTTGCTTTAAAGCCTGATTCCTTTGAAGCCTATGATGATTATCTTTGATTAGTAGAACTTTTATTAGTTCTCATTGTTGATGCATTTTATTTTAGCGGAGCCTGTGGCTCATCTTGGAGTTTCGATATTTAATTTCTTCGACTGATTTATTTCGTACCATATGATGATTATTCTTGATGATCAGAACCTATATTGTTCTTGATATTGATATCACTGTTTAAATTTGCTGAGCATTGTTGGCTCACTCTTGCTTGTTGTTTATTTTTCTTCAGTTAATTGAGAAGATTAGTGGACCTTGTGGTCAGTGAGTTTTCCTGCTCCAGCAGCGAGAGGTGACGTTCGAGTTGTTGGTTTCGTCGGGTAGTGATTTGAGCTTGTTAGAGGTTGGTTTACTAGTTCAGCCGATGGACTTAATTTGTTATCAATTTGTATAACAATGTTATTTTGATATTGGATTGTAATAATTAAATGTAATAGTTTGTTTCATACCATAACCTATAAGCGGTCTTGGATTAAGGGTATTTTATTATTATTTTTGGTTTATGTCCAGGTTTGTGTTATGTTGGTTGTGGTCCGTGGCCCCATATCTACCCCCCGGATTTTTGAGATGCCACATTGATTGTCAACAAATCTATTCAAGACCATGAAGCCTCTACAAGCTAACTGAGGATTGAAGAGATAGAGGATGAAGAACCAGTAGTGGATCTACCTGAGACTGTTGTTGAGGAACAAGAAGAAGATGAGTTTTAACTCTTGAGGAGCTAGATGGCATGGAAAACACATCATATGCCTTCATGGCCAGAAAATTTCCAAACGTCAGATTCAAGAGAAAGCAACCCTTCAAACCTAGACCTCAAAACCATTCATTCAACTAGAGCAAAGCACCTGTGAAGCCAAACAAGAACAAAATCAAAACTAGTTATGTGGATAGGTCATCTGTGAGATGCTATAGATGCAATGACCTAGGGCATTTTGCTAGTGAATGCAAGAAGCCTAAGAAGAAGGATAAGGAGTTTCTTGAGCTTAAAGCTAAGTATGAAGCCTTCTTAGTAAGAAAACACCAGGCAAGGCCTACATAGCGGAAGGGAAGTGTTGGGATGATACTGAAGTGATGGAGAGGAGCAAGAATTCTGCAACTATGGCTTGATGGCCAATTCCAAGGAAGAAACATCTCCATCAGATCTTCAGGTACCATCTCTCCCTACTATAGACATGTCTGTTTCTGAATACAAGATTATGATTGAATAATTATCTATTGAGATGTTTAACATTCATACTAGTATGACTGCTGCTAATGAAGAGATTGTGAAATTGTCTGCTAAAAATGAACTGTTAAACAAAAGAAATGAGGAACTTGAGCTAACTGCTATCCAAGTAAAAAACCTTAAGAAAGAGGTTGAATATCTAGAAAATAAGGTTCTATGTGCTAGTCAGATTGAGAAGGCTCTTATGGATGAGTTAGCTGAGAATGAATTCAAACTTAGAACATTTAAGAACTCCCCTAGCCTATTGCAATCCTATCATGAAAAACATCAAGAGAATGCAAAGGCTGCTATTGGTTTTGACTATGACACTCTCAAAAAGAGGAAAGGCTGTGCTGTCACTGACAATGACAAAGTTGTTCATGAGAGTGTGCCTCATGTTTTGAAAAATGCTAAGGCACCTATCTTTAAAGAGTCAACAATTGAAATTGATGAGGAAGCCTTACTCATGAAGCAAATGTTGATTGATGAGGATGAAGCACAATCAAGTGAACAACCAGCACCCTCTAAGAGTGAGAGTGCCAAATTAAAAACCAAGAAACCTGTTGGAGTGGATTCTAAGACTGAAAAATCTGTTAAGTTTGAACCAGCTAAAAAGAATGAATCTATGAAAAATGTGGCTAAAAAGAAATAGAACAGAAACGGCAAACTAGGGATTACAAAAGATAACAATTATGCTTATGTGCCAAATGCCCCTAGGAAAACATGTCAAAACTGTTTTAGTACTAATCATTTAACTCATGCTTGCAAGAAACCTGTTGGTAGTGTGCCTAAACCTTTCTATGATTGTTCTGTGCCTTTAAGACATAGAAATTCTTTATTCTGTGATAAATTTGACTGTATGCCATGCGATATGAATGTTATGACTAGCTGTTTCAACTTGAGAAGGCAATTCATTGATGGTTGTATCAGTCACAAGTCACACACACACTACACAAGGTCAAAGTCTTTTAGTCCTCCTAAAGCTAGGAAGGCACCTATGTCACCTAAGTCTAAGAACTCAAGTTCTAAGACTCCTAGCCGTGATAAGAAGACTAGCCCTAAGAAAGTCATTAAGCATGTTGTTTATGATAAAACTGTCTCTAAACCTGATGGACCCAAACTTGTTTGGGTACCAAAGAAGAAGTAATTCATCTGTGTTTGCAGGGCAAAGAACAGGATAAGAAAGCCATGTGGATTTTGGATAGTGGATGCTCAAACCATATGACTGGTGATATGGCCCTGCTATAACAGTATGAAGAAAAGGCTGGCCCTATGGTTACTTTTAGAGATGACAGCATTGGTAACACAATGGGATATGGCAAATTGTAAGTTGGTAATGTCATCATTGAAGATGTAGCACTGGTCAGAGGGCTCAAGCATAATGTACTGAGTCTTGGTTAGTTTATTGAAAGGGGTTTCAAAGTGGATTTTGACAAAGATGAATGTTTGATCTCTCACAAGAAGACTGGTGAACTTGCTCTATCTGGAGTAAGGAAGGGAAGCCTGTTTGTAGCCAATATGGATTTTCCAAACAAGGGTAAAATTTGTTGCTTTTACTCAAAAGCATCAAATGAAGATTGTTGGCTGTGGCACAAGAAGTTATCACACTTGAACTTCAAGGCCATTAATTCTTTAGTTAAAAGAGAGTTAGTGAGAGGCATGCCCACACTTGAATTCTCTCAAGAAGGAGTGTGTGAGGCTTGTTAGAAAGGAAAGATGAAAAGGTCAAGCCATAAGTCAAAGACCGTGACATCAATAACTAAACCCTTACAACTAATTCACATGGATTTGTTTGGGCCTGTCAATATTATGTCACTAGCAAGAAAGAGATATGCCTTGGTGATGGTTGATGACTTTACAAGGTATACATGGGTAGAATTTCTAGCATCAAAGGATGAGACTCCACAAGTAATTATTATGCACATAAAGAAAGTTGATAAAGAAGCAAAGGCCAACAATGCAAGTGTGATTGCATTAAGGAGTGACAATGGAACATAGTTCAGAAATGCCATCCTTGAAGCATTCTGCAAAGAGAATGGTATTTCACAATAATTCTCAGCTCCAAGGACTCCACAATAAAATGGAGTTGTTGAGAGAAAGAATAGAACTCTAATTAAGGCTGCTAGAACAATGTTACTTGATGCAAAAATGCGTACATGTTTTTGGGCTGAGGCTGTGAGCACTGCATGCTATATTCAAAACAGAACCCTCATCAACAAAAACACTGGAAAGACACCTTACAATTTGATGACTGGAAAGAAGCCTACTCTTAAGCATGTTCATGCTTTTGGAAGCAAATGCATTGTGTTAAAGGCTAATTCTGAATATGTTGGAAAGTTTCATGCAAAAGCATTTGAAGGAATTTTTCTTGGCTATTCTATGGAGAGAACTATATACAAGGTTTATGTCATCAGTCAAAAGAAGGTTATGGAAAGCACAGACGTGACATTTGATGACAGTAAACTACCTGGACTAGAAGAAGCCAATGATGAAGATAGAGATCCATTAAGGTTTGAAAATATGGATGATTCTGATGAAGAGATTGAAGCTGAAGTTGAGACTACAGCTCAACGAACTCCAGTGAATGATGAACCAAGAAAAGAGTTTGTGCCAATCAATAGTGAAGATACAAGCACCCAAGACACACCTGTGAGTGGGAGCACCTTCACAGGGGGAGGAAATTAATTTGATCACAACTTGGATGATGAAGCAACATCAAACTTGAGAAATCAAACTGAGCATTCAAGAAAGTGGGATAGATCACATACTGTAGAGCAAATTATTAGAGATCCAAATGCAAGAGTAAGAACAAGAAGAGCAACTCAAAATGAGTGTCTCTTTGGTTGCTTTCTGTCCCAAGTTGAACCTAAGAAACTTGATGATGCACTGTTGGATCCAGATTGGATTATTGCTATGCAAGAAGAGCTAAATCAATTTGAAAGGAACAAAGTATGGGAACTTGTGCCTCCACCAAAGGACAGAACCATTGTTGGAACAAAATGGGTTCTGAAAAATAAGATGGATGAAGATAGTGTGATTGTAAGGAACAAAGCAAGGTTGGCTGCAAAAGGTTACTCTCAATTGGAAGGCATTGACTATGATGAGACTTTTGCCCCTGTTGCCAGACTAGAAGCCATCAGAATTTTCTTGGCATTTGCTGCACATTCAAATTTCAAAGTCTATCAAATGGATGTCAAGAGTGCATTTCTGAATGGAGAGTTGGAAGAAGAAGTATATGTGCAACAACCACCTGACTTTGAGGATCCACATTTCCCAAACTTTGTCTACAGATTGCTTAAGGCATTGTATGGACTTAAGAAGGCTCCAAGAGCATGGTATGACACTCTGTCACAATTTCTTCTTGAAAATCAATTCACTAGAGGCACATTGGACAAGACACTGTTTTACAAGAAACATAGTTATGATATTATCATAGTTCAAATCTGTATGGATGATATCATAGTTGGTTCTACAAATGAGAAGATGTGTGAAAAATTCTCTAAGCTCATGCAAAGCAGATATGAGATGAGCATGATGGGAGAGTTGACATTCTTTCTTGGATTGCAAGTTAGTCAAAGGAAGGATGGTATCTTTATCAGTCAAACCAAGTACATCAAAGATCTATTGAAGAAGTTTGATTTAGAAGATAGCTCACCTGCAAAGACACCCATGGCCACTGCCACTAAATTGGATGAAGAGGCATGGTTGGTTCTCTACTCTATCTCACTGCAAGTAGGCCAGACATCATGTTTGCTACATGTCTGTGTGCAAGGTTTCAATCAAATCCAAAGGAATCACATATGATTGCTATCAAAAAGATCTTTAGATATCTGAAGGGCACTCCAAACTTGGGTTTATGGTATCCTAAGGACACAGGGTTCAATGTGGTTGGTTATTCTGATGCTGATTATGCTGGATGCAGAGTGGATAGGAAAAGCACCTCAGGTAGCTGCCAATTTCTTGGACAAATGTTATTCTCTTGGTGTAGCAAGAAACAACAATCTATGTCAACTTCCACAGTTGAGGATGAATACATAGCTGCTGGAAGTTATTGTGCTCAAGTGCTTTGGATTAGAAACCAACTTAGGGATTATGGACTTGTGTTGGAAAGGATTCCTATCATGTGTGACAACACAAGTGCAATCTCTATAGTTGCAAATGTTGTCAATCATTCTAGAACAAAGCACATTGACATCAGATATCATTTTATTAGGTAACATGCAACTAATTGAACCATTGAGTTACATTATGTTCCCATGGATAAATAATTAGATGATATATTCACTAAACCATTGGATGAAGCCACCTTCACAAGGTTGGTTAGTGAGATTGGAATGCTGAATTCTTCAGAATCTGGCTAAGTGAAAATATCAACTAAATTGTTGCAGCAGTAAACACTTGCTTTATCTAAATGCTCAATATTTTTGAAGTAAGTGTTGGCTGAAATATGATTTATAAATATTTCAAATCTGTTGCATATGTTGAAAAATCATATTTTGCTAACTTGAAATTTCTATGAAATTTTAAGAAAACCACTATCTAATTTGTTAAAATATTCTTCATTGAATATTTCTGGTGAATTTTAAAAGATAGTGAAAATTGGATTTTATGAGTGAAAAGAATATTTCAATAAGTCAGACTTCTCTAATGATTCATTTTATGTCAATGCTCGACTTCTCTAACAAGTCTCTTTAGAGTACTCTCAAGTTCTCGAATAGAGTCTCTTGGAGATATCGTACAAAGGCATATTTGACTTCTCGAATACTATACTTGAGTTCTCTAATACTGAGTTCTCGAATGGTATCTCTTGAGTTCTCGAATCATTTGAAAAGGCTAAATTCTCGCTGAGTGTCAGACCACTTTTTGACTTTTTTCTGACATGCTAAACTCATTCATAAAACATCCATTATTCAATTTTACAATGAATAAACTGCAAGCTATCGGTTTCTACCTGCTTGAGTTATCGAATATGCCTTATTTGACATATCGAACAGTTGTTTTTCACTTCTCGAATACCTGACTTGTCGATACAAAACATGTATCTAATCGGCAATTCAAGTATCCCTATTTATACATCTCCACAACTGTTCTACTCATTTCAATCGATTTCTTAAGCACCCACTCCTCTGACAACTTAATCGCTGATAACCAAATTTCTTCTTCAAACATTTATCTTTTCTTCTCTCTAATCTATACAAATGGAAAATGAACAGTTCAACACTAATTTTGTCACCATCTCCAGTGATGTCGAAGTACCCAATGCTAATTATAAGTATTTTGTGAAGTGGCTGAACGAATCATACATCAAGGATGCTCTAACTGCTAACCCAGTTCTATATCTAGACATGCTAGAGCAATTTTGGAATTCTGTGACTGTTGAAGTGAATGCCCTAGAGAACGCTACAGAGTCTTATACTATCTTCTGCATGATCCAAAAGAAGAAAATCACAATCACCACTAAAGATATGAACAAGACACTGAGACTTCAACAAGAGTCATATAATCCTTTGGTAAAAGATGATGAACTGAAGGACTTTTTCTCATTCATCATATACTCAACCGATGTCAATCTTGGACATTTGAATAGGAAGTTTCTGAGAAAAGAATGGAGTTTTGTGTTTGCAACAATTCTACAAGTATTCACTGCCAGAAAGTCCAGTTTCGATCAAATCAGTGGCCCTGTACAACAGATAGTGTACTCCCTGGCCTATGATAGAAAAATCAATGTTGGGCTGCTGATAATGCGAGAGCTGTATGGGAGGCTTGGCAAGGATTCATCTCAGAGAGGTAAGCATGTCTTCTTCCCTCGCTTTATTTAATCTGCACTAAACTATGTAGATAATACTTTGATTAAATTTCCTGGGATAGATAAAAATAATATAGGCTATCCTAAATCCATGTCCAAACTCATTTTTGGAAATTTGGATACAAGGAATGCTGTGAGTGTAAGACTTGAGATTACGCCACATATGACAGAAATCTTCAAGTCCTACCCCCACAACAAGCTAACATGTGCTTCAAAATCTGAGTTAGCAACGCCCAAGCAAGTAGTACAAACTGCTAACCCAGGGCCTGCTATCCAACCCTCTCAACCAAACACTCTCCCAAACACTAAGCCAACTACATCATCCTCTCAACATGGTGATGCTAGTAATAAGAAGAAGAAGAGGAAACACACTGCATTGAACATTTTATCACAAGCAACTTCAAATGTTGAATTAGGCCTAGAAAGTGAGGAACCTGAGTCACCCTTACAGAAGCCAAAGAAGAAGAAATCTAAGAAAACCACCTCTTCAGTCACACAAATGGCTTAAGTTGTAAAATCATGGGCAAACAGCTCACTAGATTTGCCCTCTCAACAGGGTGCATCTATAGAATCAAGCATTCTCCCCA
The DNA here is from genome assembly GCA_036435485.1 of Saposhnikovia divaricata. Classification (NCBI taxonomy): domain Eukaryota; kingdom Viridiplantae; phylum Streptophyta; class Magnoliopsida; order Apiales; family Apiaceae; genus Saposhnikovia; species Saposhnikovia divaricata. The sequence goes on along the minus strand of CM071597.1, from coordinate 86,089,310 downwards.
ATCCACTTTCTTGTAATGAGTCAGCACGTGAGAGTGATAAGGCTGGCACAACACTGAGTGGAGAGCACATCATACTTGAAACTCCCTCTATTTCTCAGGGGGAGTTGCCAAAATCTACTCTCAAAGACACTTCTTTTCCAGAATCTATAACTTAAATTTCTTTGCAACTTGCAACTCAAGTAATTGAGGAGCAAGGCATTGATCACCAAGAATTTTCTCCTCTTGGTGAGCCAATGGATTGAAGTGACTTAGTGCAAGACACTATGCTCACCACCCAGGACCTACATTTAGATGGTGAGGGAATGCATGCTGGGGCGTCTCCTAATGACACCATCACAAACACAGAGGCTTCACTAGTTTTCACTAGAGACTTTGTGCCTATGTCATCTACTGTTGTAACTCATCCCAATACTGTGGAGACAACAGTAGTAGAGTCATTCCATCCGGTTACAGAAGTTGCATCTGTAACTGAGGGGTCTAGCTTGCCTAGCTCTACCTCTGACTTCTTGTCACAATTGCTGAAGCTTGTGCAACATGACAGTGCTTCAGGATCAGGGTTTGTTCCATAACAATTGACGGTTGAAGCACTACAAAGTCTTCATTTGGATCAGATTCCTCAGTTTGTAAAAATAGCTCAAAACCTGGTCACATCCAACTTCTCTAACCTTGATTATGAGGCCATTCTTCAATGCCACAAATAAGACATGGAATTGCAAAGAGAGAAGATTGTTGAAGAAGCTGAAAGAGATGGTAGTGTAGATGTTTGGTTGTAAGGGAAAGGGAGTGTAACCTTGAAAGAAGCTCTTCAGTATCTAAGGGAAGAATACATCACTTCACTAGGGTCAAATGCCAAATCTTTATCCCCTTTTGAAGTGTATGAGGCTATCAATGATGCGTACAAGGGAAGCTTGAGGGCTGCTCACTACCTAGGTAAAGGGGTTAGAACAGAAATTAATGAAGTGTGCAAAGCCACGACCCAGGTAGTGAGTGAGATCAAAACTCAGTTCTCCAAAGACTTCCCATCTCTGGATACTGTCTTCAAGAATATCGAGGAGTGAAAAAAGTCATGCACCTCTCTGGATAATCATCTTCCCCTGGTTCAAGATTCTCTCAAAAATTTTACAGCTCAAGTGCAGAATCTAACTACACAGACAACGGATGTAAATGCAAAAATCAGGGTCCTCTTTGCCAATCAATATGGAGATAAGGCAGTCACAGATGTCCATGTGCATGACATGAAGAAGTATGAGGTAGAAAGGCTCAAGGAGCAATCACTATCTGGTTTCAAGGCTGCACACTTATCGTCTAAAGTGGAAAGTTTGGAAACAGAAGTGAGCTCCCTCAAGAAATACAATGCTGAGCTTCAAGACTCTGTGGCACTTCTAAATGAAAAGTTGGACACTCAAGCAACTATCACTGCAGAGGTTCTCCTTAATGAACAACATATTCTTTCCGCGCTTCCATAGGCGCGGGCGCGCCTCCCCTCACTTCCGAAAGTGAAAAATCTATTAAAAAAGCTGTTCAGGAGGAGCCGGTCATGAAAAAAATGAGCATCTCAGCTGAGAAAGGAAGTTCCGAGAAGGAGATAGGTAGCAAGGAAGTGTATCATCCTCCACCATTCCTTAAAAGGCTCCAGAAACAGAAATTAGACAAGCAATTTGCAAAATTCTTAGAAATTTTCAAGAAACTACACATCAATCTACCATTTGCAGAAGCTCTTGAACAAATGCCAAGTTACGCCAAGTTCATGAAAGGTATTCTTTCAAGGAAATTGAAGCTTGAAGAGTTAGACACCGTTGCTTTAACGGAAGAATGTAGTGCCGTGTTGCAACAGAAGTTGCCACCGAAGCTGAAAGATCCTGGCAGTTTTACTATACCATGCATTATTGGGAAGTTGTCTTTTGACAAATGCTTGTGTGATTTGGGAGCAAGTATGAACCTCATGCCATACTCGGTGTTCTTACAACTTAGTCTTCTTGAGCCAATGCCGACCAACATTTCACTTCAGTTAGCGGATTTTTCAATCACATATCCGCAGGGAATTGTCGAAGATGTTTTGGTGAAATTAGACAAGATAATCTTTCCAGCGGATTTTGTCATCCTTGATTATGAAGAAGATAAGAAAATTCCTATCATTCTTGGTAGACCATTTTTGGCAACGGGAAAGACTTTGATTGACGTTCAAAAAGGGGAACTCACCATGAGGGTGCATGATCAGAATGTCACATTTAATGTGTTCAAGGCTATGCAATTTCCATCAGAAGAAGAACAGTGTTTTAAAGTAGACGTAGTGGAGTCTGCTGTGCAATCTAAATTTGAACACATGCTCATGAATGATACACTAGAGAAGGCATTAATTGGAAATTCTACATTTGAAGAGGAGGATATTGAAGAACAAGTGCAGTTTCTGAATGCTTCTCCTTGGCAATGGAAGTTTGAGAGACCAGTGGAATCTTTGGGTTTATCTGAGTTGAAGGAGTCTCATCAGTGGTTGAAATCATCTATCGAGGAAGCACCAACGCTAGAGCTCAAACCACTACCAGATCACTTAAGGTATGCTTCTCTTGGGGAATCATCTACTTTGCCTGTGATTATTGCTGCTAATCTCACAGGTCCTGAGGAAGAAGAGCTATTGAGGGTTCTAAGAGAATTCAAATCAGCCATTGGGTGGACTATTGCGGACATCAAAGGAATCAGTCCTGCCTATTACCAGCATAAAATCCCATTGGAAGAAGGAAGTAAGCCAACAGTGGAACACCAGAGACGACTAAATCCACTCATGAAGGAGGTAGTGAAGAAGGAAATTATCAAATGGCTTGACGCAGGGATCATCTATCCTATTTCTGACAGTGCTTGGGTGAGTCCAGTTCAATATGTGCCAAAGAAAGGAGGCATGACCGTGGTTACTAATGATAAGAATGAACTCATCCCTCTCAGACAGTTACTGGTTGGAGAATTTGCATGGACTATCGGAAGTTGAACAAAGCTACTAGGAAGGATCACTTTCCTCTTCCTTTCATTGACCAGATGCTAGACCGACTTGCCGACCATGATTACTATTGCCTTCTCGATGGATATTCAGGTTATAATCAGATCTGTATTGCTCCAGAGGATCAGGAGAAGACGACATTTACATGTCCTTTTAGTACCTTCGCTTTTCGAAGGGTTTCTTTTGGGTTGTGTGGTGCACCTGGCACTTTTCAAAGGTGCATGATAGCTATTTTTGCAGACATGATTGGTAAGACAGTGGAAGTCTTCATGGATGACTTCTCGGTATTTGGCTTTTCTTTTGACGAGTGTCTGCACAATCTTGGCATGGTTCTGAAAAGATTTGTGGAGACTAATTTGGTCCTCAATTGGGAGAAGTGCCATTTCATGGTACAAGAAGGGACTATTCTCGGGCACAAGGTTTCACATCGAGGCCTGGAAGTGGATAAAGCAAAAATAGAGACCACTGAAAATCTGCAATCACCTAGTTCAGTGAGAGGAATTCACAGTTTTCTCGGTCACGCAGGTTTCTACAGAAGATTTATCAAGGACTTCTCCAAAATTTCCAAACCTTTGTGTAAGCTATTGGAGAAGGATGTTCCCTTCAAATTTGATGAAGAATGTTTGACAGCTTTCGAAACGTTGAAGAAGAAGTTGATTTCAGCACCGGTGATCATTGCTCCGGATTGGAATGAGCCATTTGCTATGATGTGTGATGCAAGCGATTTTGCAGTGGGGGCAGTTCTTGGCCAAAATAAAGATAAGTTATTCCATGTGATTTATTATGCAAGCAAGACCCTCAACGATGCTCAACTGAATTACACAACCACGGAGAAGGAGCTGTTGGCCATTGTGTATGGTTTTGAAAAATTCAGATCGTACTTACTTGGTACGAAAGTGATGGTGTACACGGACCACACGGCTATTAGATATCTACTCTCCAAGAAGGACTCCAAACCCCGCTTGATTCGATGGGTTCTTCTACTACAAGAATTCGATGTGGAGATTAAAGATAGAAAAGGGACAGAAAATCAAGTAGCTGATCACCTCTCACGATTGGAAGATCTTGGTAAATCATCACAAGACAGTACTCTCATTAATGAATCCTTTCCGGATGAACAGCTGTTTGGAGTAGAAGAAGAAGAACCACAGTATGCAGATATTGTGAACTATCTTGTGAGTCAAATTGTTCCACCCGAACTATATTCAGCTCAAAGGAAGAAATTCATGCATGACGTCAAGTGGTTTCGATGGGATGAGCCGTATCTATTTAAACAAGGAGCCGATCAAACTGTCAGGAGGTGTGTTCCACACAGTGAGACAGAGGCTATTCTGAGGGACTATCACGCCACGGCTTATGGAGGACATTACGGAGGTGAAAAGACTTCGACTCGAATTCTTCAAGCGGGATTTTATTGGCCATCACTCTTCAAAGATGCTCATCAGTTTGCATTGAGGTGTGATCGTTGTCAGCGTGTAGGCAACATTTTGAAGAGGGATGTGATGCCCCTTAATGTGATGTTAGAAGTGGAGATTTTCGATGTATGGGGAATCGACTTCATGGGACCGTTCATTTCATCATATAACAACCAATACATCTTGCTAGCAATGGATTATGTCTCCAAATGGGCTGAGGTCAAGGCACTTCCAACTAATGATGCTAATGTAGTGATAAATTTCCTTCACAAGAACATCTTTACAAGATTTGGTACTCCTCGAGTTATTATTAGCGATGAGGGTTCTCATTTTTGCAATCGGAAATTCACTAATCTTATGGAAAGATACAACATCAACCATCGTGTGGCGACAACATACCACCCTCAAACCAATGGCCAAGCTGAAGTATCAAATCGTGAGATCAAACGCATTCTGGAAAAGGTGGTAAGTCCTTCGAGGAAGGATTGGTCTTTAAAACTGGATGAAGCTGTGTGGGCTTATCGAACAGCGTATAAGGCTCCTTTGGGTATGTCGCCATATCAACTTGTCTATGGAAATGCTTGCCATTTGCCGGCGGAGCTAGAACACAAGGCTTATTGGGCATTGCAGAAGTTAAATTGGGCATTGCAGAAGTTAAATTTTGATTTTAAAGCCGCGGGGGAAAAAAGGATGGTGCAAATCAACGAGATGGACGAGTTTCGTTTACAAGCTTATGAAAATAACAAGCTCTACATGGAAAAAGTGAAGAGATGACATGATCGTTGATTGATAAACAAGGTATTTGTTCCTGGTCAGTCTGTTTTATTATTTAACTCTCGTCTTCGACTATTTCGAGGAAAGCTTAAGTCCTTATGGTCGGGACCATTCATCGTGAAGACCGTGTTCCCGCACGGAGCTGTGGAAATCTTTGAGAAGTCACCGGATCAAGCTTTCAAAGTCAATGGTCAGAGGTTGAAACTATATTTTGGAGAAGGAGTGAATCGTGAAGCTGAAACCACGATTTTTTCTACCTCAGAATAAGGATTGGAAATCAAGTCCGGCTAAATGACGTTAATGACAGCGCTCGTAGGAGGCAACCTGCGTGTTGATTTGTTTATTTTAAAAAAAATAGTACAGGAACAGTGGCCCCAAGCGCGGGCGCGCTTCAGCCGCTGTGAAGAAAAAAAAAATTTTAAAAATTGTACCAAGTCAGATCTGGAGAGGGGGTCGGTTATTTACTCTTTAGGCAATAAAATACCCTAATTTCCATACCCAATACACCCAAATATTTCTCCCAATCTCTTATTCCTATTCTACACCAATTACATACATCCAACCTATACATACAATTCCAAATCTACAAGTAACCACTAATGGCACCCAAAAGAGCAAGGCAAACAGGAATCTCGAGTTCTTCATCTTTAAGTGGGGGAGTTACCCCTCAGTTTAATTCACCAGAGGCTCAAGCGGAATTTGCGAGATTGATGACCAAACCTGTGGTCAAGGAAAGAGGATTTACTCCGGGTATTCTTGATGGAGCTTTATTAGAGATGATTATCAAGCATGGTTGGGAGACCGTGTGTGAAGCGGCGGAGGTGATACCATTGAGTATCGTAAGGGAGTTTTATGTGAATGCGAAGCAGGAGAAGAATGGGTATTCCACGGTCCGCGGGTATGTGGCGGATTACACTCCTGCAGCTATTACCAAGGTTTTGAATTTGCTGGCGCAGAGGGCTGATGAGGAGGATTTTGGGGTGAAAACCTGTGGTTTTGATGAATAGAGAGGTGATTTACAGTCCTTATGAAATTGATTTGCATGTTTCAGAAGCACAATCTTTACACGGTCTCATCGATTGCTTTTGCTTAGGTTGAGTCATGCCTGTTTGGTTGTTTTAGATTTAATCGCCGATTTATATCTAGAATGTTTGTTATTCCCTTGATAATGTAAGGACACTAAAGTATATGTTTGGGGGAAACCAAGTATTCATGCTAGTTGTTAATAGTCGTTAGTAATGGATAGGCGTCAAATAGCTAGTAGCCAGCTCATATTTTTATGAGTAGTCTAGGGTTGGAATTGAGAATTCTCATTCCAGATTACATATTTTATCTATAAAAAAATAGAAAACAAAAAAAAACAAAAAAATTAAAGAGTCGTGTGAATAATGTAGTGGTAAAATTAACCAGGGTGAGCTCTTTAATACTCGAGCAATTAAGTTCGCGGGGACTTTGTGCCTAGTGACCTAAGGCTTTTTATAGTCAGGGATCCACTAACCTGACGCTAGTTACATGGGTATTATTGTATAAGCCTTTAGGGGTCTCGTCCATTGCACGGTTAAGTAAGCCTATGTATTGTGTTATGTGCCGTAGTTGTTGTTTAGTAATAAAGTATGTTTTCTTGTCTAACTCGAATGATGACGGAGGTGTTTGCATGTTATGAAGTGTTTACCGCTCATTCTGTTTATAACCATGTGATTGTCTTGGCGAAGAATAGGTATGATTTTGGTCTAGTGTAGGAGTATATCTGATGAGCGTCGCACACACCACGTTTCTGTCATGTAGTATCAGTATACGGGGACGTAGTCGAGCTCTGTTTGGACGTATTGCAACTCTTTGAGATTTTGGCTTGTCGATTGGTTTTGGTTAGTTCGAGGGGGTCGTTGCATTTTCATATTAGTTGCATTCATACATTACATTGCATTAGTTAGTATAGAGTCTGTTTATTCTTGGGGGCAAGCATCGGTTTAAGTTTGGGGGTGTGATAGTGGATCTTATGTCCACTATTTACGTTCCATTTTGGCTTGAATTGATTGCTTGTGCCCAAGTGTTTAGTGTCTTTTTATGTGTTTTGTGTCTTTTGTGTGCAGATTACCGATTTAGTCAGGTTTGATGATTATTGCGTGATTTGGTGGTGTTGAGCTAGAAGTTAGCACGAGTTGGGTCAAGGCATGGGACAAGATCAAGTTGGAGTGAAACGAGTCGTCAAATGAGCAAAAATGAGCAAAACGAGAAATCTGGGAAGTGGGTACAGGCGCGCCCGCGCCTGTAGAAGCGCGCCCGCGCTTGGTTTGTATTTCATGGAGCGCGCCTGCAGAAGCGCGCCCGCGCCTGCAGAAGCGCGCCCGCGCTTGGTCGTAGTGGAATTTTTGTTTCGTTATTTCCTGTTTGTTTTTAAGGCCCAGTCAGGAAAGGCCCATTCAGAAAATGTGTTTTTATGTTGCCCTAAGTTTTATATCAATAGAATTTTTACTATTATCATTGGGGAGAGTTATCTACAGCCACCAGTAAGGAGGAGTTAGAGCACGAAGCAATTTCGAGGGATTTGGTTTTTATTATTCTTTGTAATTTTCTATAAGCGTTGGATGCTTGGTTGTTTCGTATACTATATTATGTACTCTCATTAGTTTATGCAAGTTCATTCATCAATCATGTTTACACTTGAACCCATGATGGCGAGAAGTCAGATTATGGGCTAATCGTTATCATGGGGTTTTAATGGAGTTTTCTATGGATTCTAGTAATTGATTGTTTTTATGCCTAAGTGTGTGATTGAATATTGATATCCTAGTTTGGTTGAGCTTATTCGTTGTAGATGCATCACGAACATCTATGATTGTTTGTTAAACCCTTATGAATGCGAAAGTGGATCTAGGGTTTAGAACATACCATGCTAGCATAGGTTTTTGCATGTGAAGAGCATGTATTAATTTGTGGTGTAATTCTAACCGTCTTGCACTAACTATGTGATCTTATGGATACTTGTGCTTAACTCATTGTGTTCTCAATCTCAATAGACATATAGGGACAAGACATTGTGGTTGACTATTTGACTTCTATCTTTTGTGGATGTTCATTAGGATGGTATGCGTACAACAAAAGTTGGCGTTTATCAGTTTCGTGCATCTGATCAGTTATCATCACTTTCACATGCTAGGTTGAAAAGGCATAAGATTCTAGATGAAGTAGTTAATGAAATTGAAATCCCATGTTGGTTTCTGTATAAGTAAATCGCTAAGTTATAATCATTAGTTTAATCAAAATTCAAATTATTCATTTTCTCAGCAGTGAATAATAACCATACTCTGGTGCATAAGTACACTAAACCGAACAAGTTGAGTCTCTGTGGGATCGAATCTTACTTATTATTGTATTACTTGTGACCACGTTCTCTTGCGTGAATAAAGTGCGAACAGGTTCACAACCTACGAAAAAGTAGACGGTGGAAAATTTTCTATGGCTAACAGTTTTGTTTGTGAGACTGTTGGAATAGGCTCGATTAAACTTCAGACACATGATGGTAAATTCTGCACATTGAATGATGTTAGGCATGTTCCACTTATGACGAAGAATCTGATATCTCTAAGTATGTTAGACAACAAGGGTTTCAGTTCTAAAGGTGAAGGTTGAGTTTTACATGTCCGCAAGGGTTCTAATGTGGTTCTGAAAGGTATTAAACGTGGTACCTTGTATCTTCTTCAAGGTTCTACGTTAACAGGTTCTGTTGCTGTTGCGTCCTTGGAGAAGATTAAAAGGTTGCGAACTGATAATGGTCTGGAATTTTGTTCATCTGAGTTTGATGAGTTCTGTAAGAATGAAGGGATTTCTAGGCATCATACAGTCAGGGATACACCACAGCAGAATGGTGTAGCAGAGCGTATGAATCAGACACTTCTGGAGAGAGCTAGGTGTATGCTTTCTAATGCTGGACTAACTAGAAGATTCTGGGCAGAAGCAGTTAGTACAACTTGTTATCTGATAAATCGTGGACCTAAAACAGAAAGTGGTGGTGTTGAGAAATAGGTGGAGCAGGGATATATTCAGAAGATTTTGTCAAGGTTTGGCATGTCTACAGCAAAGTCCATAGATACTCCTAGTACTGCAAATGTACATCTGTCCGTCGCTTTTGCACCTAAGTCTGTTGAGGAAAAGGAGTACATGTCTCGAGTTCCCTATGCTAGTGCAGTAGGAAGCTTGATGTATGCAATGGTCTGCACTAGACCTGATCTTGCACATTCTGTCAATGTTGTTAGTAGGTTCATGGGTGATCCGGGTAAGGAGCATTGGCAAGCTGTGAAGAGGGTTTTTCGGTACTTAAAAGGTACATCTGATGTTGGTCTCATTTATGGAGGTGATACTGAGTGTTTGGTGATAGGGTTTTCAGACTCTGATTATGCTGGAGATGTTGACAGTAGAAGGTCTATGACTGGTTATGCTTTCACTCTGGGTGGTTCGATTGTCAGTTGGAAAGCTACTCTGCAACCTACAGTGACTTTGTCTACTACAGAAGTAGAGTACATGGCATTGACAAAAGCAGCAAAAGAAGGAATCTAGTTGAAAGGATTGATCAGTGATCTAGGTCTACATCATGATCAGGCTACAGTATTTTGTGATAGTCTCAGTGCAATCTATTTAGCCAAGGATCAAGTCCATCATGAGCGGACTAAGCACATAGATGTAAGATATCATTTTCTAAGAAGTGAGACGAGAATTAAGGTGAGAAAAGTGGGTACCGCTGATAACCCAGCTGATATGCTCACCAAGTCGGTTCCACATAGCAAGTTTCAATATTGTTTGAACTTGATAAATTTTCGGAGTTGTTGATTGCCCTTTTGAGGGCAAAATTTGAGGCAGAAGAGTTTTATCTGGTACATCTGGCATTATTATGATGCGTCTGGTACATTTGTTATCTATTATTTGTGAGAGAATTCATTTAAGGTGAAGTGTTTTATCTGGTACATCTAGCATTATTATGATGCGTCTGGTACATCTGTTATCTATTTTTTGTGAGAGGATTCAAGTTAAGGCGGAGATTTGTTAGATGCCTTGAATCTAGAAGCCGCCGGATTTGTTAGATGCCTTGAATCTAGAAGCCGCCAAATTTTCATCTTTCTTTTGGACTTTACTCTTTTGTTTCTTCTTTTTCGCTGCCTTCTCAGATGTATTCTCATCAGCATTTTCTTTCAGGAACAACAAGATCGTTTCAGCAGGTGTTTTCTGTTCTTGTTCTCTTTCTCGCCTCTTCTTTTTTGGTTTTTATAGCCTTCTTCCACAATAGGGAGTAAGCTACCAGCTGAAAATCCAGTTTCAGTCTCATTAGATGGCCTTCAATCATTTTCCTTTCCCACGCGCAGATCCTGGTCAATATCATCAGCTCCTGTGTTAGCTTGCAGGTATTTTTTCTCTTGGAAGCTTTTGAGGTGGTTATCAGTATTTGCTTCTGGGATTTTGTTCTCCTTAAAACGTTCCTTGCTTTTTTAGTAATGAGTGTGAAGGACGACATAACTTTTTTTTTAAAAAAATTAAGGGATTGGATGCGCCTAATGAACCAAATATTTTTAGAACAGTGAATTGGATTTACTTTCATTTTCTTTCACCAGATAAGTCACAATCATACATAGATTCATTGATGAATTTTCAAATTAGAAAAGAGGGAACTTGGACTACTTGTGTGTCTAGTGCTACTAATTGTGTTTTCATCATGTCAGATAAATATATGACATATAATATTACATATATGACTACTTAGATGTTCAGTATGTTAGGATAAATTCACTGGTCACATTAGATGACTGTGCACTTGCTAAAAGCTATAAATATATGTTTATTTGGTGCAGTCGGATGTTACCATTGTTGAAACAAGAAAAAGGAAATACTTTACAATCAAAGGATCAGCTTTAATCAGAACATGAGAGCATGTTACTCAATGACAGCCACGTTAGAAGCATGTTAGCACCATGATACATCACACTACTTCCACCATCTCTTGTCCACTGCTATCATGTGCTAGCCTAGTTGTTAATACACCAATGTTAAGATTTGTTTAGTTGTACAACATGTATAAATAGACCAGAAATGTATCATGTAATGAATCAAGCAATACAATCTCTCTTCAATACGTTTTCTGTGTTCTTAACTCTCTCGATAAGATGGTATCAGAGCATGGTTTTTTAATCTTCTAATTATCCACATCACAACCAGTCATAATCGAGTCACCATGGCGGACGAAGGTAACTCGGATACTGACCTCACCTTACAACTTACAAACTGGTTCAAAAAATCCCAACAAAAAAGCCCGAAACTATCCGATAACTTACAAATCAATCTGAAACTTTCTAGCCAAAACTACGCGCTATGGACCCGGATGATTCGTGTTGCCATAGGCGGAAGGTCAAAAAACTTGCTGAACCATTTAACTTCAAACCCACCAGATCCAAATCATGAAACTTACGAACAATGGGAACAAGACGACTTAATCGTTTTTTCGTGGCTGATACAGAATATTGAACCAGTGCTTGCGGGCAACCTAACTGAGTTTCCCACAGCAAAGTCGTTGTGGGACGCTCTGGTGGTCACCTATAGCAGCGGTAGAGACAAGTTGCAGACGTTCAACCTTCACGTTAAAGCTAATGACATCAAACAGAATGAGAGTTCCCTTGAAGATTTCTGGATTACACTACAAGGGATCTGGGGCGAGATTGACCGGATTGATCCGAATCCCATGAAGTGTTCAGACGACATCCAAGCCTACTCAAAAATCAGGTCAGAACAGAAACTTTTTCAATTCTTAAATGCCCTAAACCGAAAATATGACCCCATTAAAAGGGAAATTCTTCGGTTGGAACCTCTCCCGACTGCAGAGGCAGCCTACGCGGCGGTTCGTAAAGAGGCTGCTCACCAAATCATTCTGGGAGCAACGTCTATTGATGCAGGTGACATAGCAGCCGGTTTAAGTGCCTCTGAAACAGGAATAGGGCTCATAACAAAGGGTCACCGTCGATCCGATGGAAAAAAAGCTGGAAAATCAACCAAAGAGGACAAGTCTCACCTCAAGTGTACTCACTGTGGAATGACAAAACATACCAAAGAGCAATGCTTCAGGCTTGTCGGATATCCCGAGTGGTGGTCCGACTGACACAAAAAGGGAACAAAACATAATGGACCGGAGACAGGGAAAGCTTCTTCCGCGGTGGGCAACAACGAAATCGTCAATAGCAACAGTGGGTTTGGAGGAATGGTTAAAATAAAGCATGATGAAGAAGATCATGAGGATTTCTCAATGTCTACAGGTATTGGGTTTGAGAGAGATATCTCAAAAACCCATTCTTATCCTCTATTTAATTACAATTCCAAGTTTAGTAGCTCAGCGTGTATAGCTCAAAATTATAATAAAAGAAGACAAGACCAATCCTGGATATTTGATTGTGGAGCCACTGACACAATGAGCTACGAATTATCAGATTTTATCACATCAACCAAGCCTACAAAATCATGTATACAAGCGGCGAATGGAGAAACAATGAATGTGAAAAACGGGGGAATAATTGAGATTTCTCCAACACTTAAACTTTCTAATTGTCTCTATGTTCCCTCCTTGTCACATAAACTCTTATCAATAAGTCATGTAACAAAGGAGTTAAATTGCTCAGTCCTCATGGAACCTACATTTTGTATTTTACAGGATATCAGGACGGGAGTGATCATTGGGCGTGGCACTGAAAGACAAGGGTTGTATTACGTGGATGAGGTGAATAAAAGTGGTACTGCAATGCTTTCTCATGGGACGGTAGAACGTGAAGCCTGGTTATGGCATAGAAGATTAGGGCATCCATCCACGGGGTATTTGCATATTTTATTTCCTAATTTATTTCCTTCCAATTGTAAGACACATTGTGAGACTTGTGTTTTAGCTAAAAGTCACCGAAAAACCTTTAAACCAAGTAACACAAGGGTTGAATTACCTTTTTCATTAATCCACTCGGACGTTTGGGGTCCAGCTCCAATTATTGGGGGACAAAACCTTCGTTTTTTGTGATATTTGTGGATGATTGTACACGAATGACGTGGGTGTATCTTTTAAAAAATAAGTTTGAAGTTCTTGAAAAATTCCAGATTTTTTACACCATGATCCAAACCCAATTTCATAAAAACATTCAAATTTTCCGATCAGATAATGGAGGAGAATTTGTTAACACAAATATGAAACAATTTTTCCAAACCAAAGGCATAATTCATCAAACCACATGCCCTCATACTCCAGAACAAAATGGTGTCGCCGAACGGAAAAACCGCATACTGTTAGAAATAACCCGGGCCCTTCTAATAGAATCACAGGTTCCTAAGTTTTTCTGGCCAGAAGCCCTTGCTACGGCCACTTACCTTATTAATCGGTTGCCCACTCAAATCCTAAAAACAAAAACCCCATTACAAGTCCTTTCAGAAACCATAAAAATTCCCCCAATTCTTACTCTTGAACCCCGAATTTTTGGTTGCACTGTTTTCGTCCATATACCTAAGTCAAACAGAACTAAACTCGATCCATGTGCTGAGAAATGTGTCTTTGTTGGATATGGAGTAAATCAAAAGGGATACCGATGCTACAATCCAAAAACCAAACATATGTTCACCACTATGAATTGTGATTTTCTTGAAACCGAGTATTATTTTGCCTCCCAACACAGTGGTCAGGGGGAGGGAGAATTTCTTGATACACTGAGTTGGTTGAGATATGTGACATATGAAGAAGGGAGAAGCCACAGTACCAAGTCTCCTCCCTCCACACGTACAGAAGACCCGAATGTCAGTGTCACCCAAGAAACTACTCCTGACCTGATACCTGAGGTAAGTAATACTACTCCACCTGATTCTAATATTTCACCTGATCTTGTCGAAACTGCTGAGAATATTACTAATGAAACAACAGAACAAGATGACAGTATACAGGAACAGGAAAATTCTCCACAACAAAATACAATGGGAAGATATGAGCTGCCTCATAGGGCAAATCGGGGGGTCCCACCTAAAAGATACTCTCCAGAAAAGGAGTCTCGGGGATGTAGATACCCTATTGCTAACATAGCCAAAGGAAATCTTTCCAGGGAAGCCAAGGCGTTCTCCTTATCTCTGTGTGATGAAGAAATTCCTAACAACATAGAACAAGCCTTAAAATCAAAGCACTGGAAGGATGCAATGGAAGAAGAGATGAGAGCCTTGAAAAAAAACAACACTTGGGAAAAATGTATCTTGCCATCAGGGAAGAAAACAGTTGGATGTCGTTGGGTCTATAAAATTAAGTACAAACCCGACGGTACAATCGAGAGATATAAAGCTCGGTTGGTAGCAAAAGGCTACACTCAAACGTACGGGATTGATTACTCAGAAACTTTTTCTCCGGTTGCAAAGATTAACACTATCAGAGTTCTTTGTTCCATAGCATCAAATAAAGATTGGCCACTTCACCAGTTGGATGTAAAAAATGCTTTTCTACACGGGGAACTTAAAGAAGAAGTTTATATGGAAGCTCCACCTGGGTTTACAAATAACTTTGGAGAAGGGGAAGTATGCCTTCTAAAAAAATCTCTTTATGGCTTTAAGCAATCTCCTAGAGCATGGTTTGGCAGGTTCACCTTGGCCATGAAGAAATACGGTTTTAAGCAAAGTAACTCTGATCATACATTGTTTCTTAAACAGAGAAACAACCTCATAACCTGTCTAATAATCTATGTCGATGACATGATTATTACAGGTAATGATCATGAAGAAATAGCCAAATTAAAAAGGAACTTGTTTACAGAGTTTGAAATGAAAGACCTAGGGAGACTCAAATACTTCCTTGGAATTGAAGTTCTAAGATCAAGACAGGGAATTTTCATGTGTCAAAAGAAGTATGTTCTCGATTTACTAGCAGAAGTTGGAATGATCGATTGCAAGCCAGCAGATACTCCGATGATTGTGAACCAAAATCTCTATATGGAGGAAAAAGCAGAGCTAGCTGACAAAGAAAGATACCAACGAATGGTGGGAAAACTAATATACCTCTCACACACTCGACCTGATATAGCATATGCTGTAGGAGTGGTGAGTCGATTTATGCATCAGCCCCAGAGTGCTCATATGGATGCAGTTTTAAGAATTCTAAGATATATCAAAGGAACGACTGGACATGGAGTTTTGTTCAAACCTAATGGGCATCTAGAAACTCAATTATACACGGATGCAGACTGGGCAGGAGATAAAGACAATCGAAGGTCAACATCAGGGTACTTTACCTTGGTTGGTGGAAATCTAGTGACTTGGCGAAGCAAAAAACAAAAGGTAGTGGCTCTTTCGAGTGCTGAAGCTGAATTCAGAGGGATAGCAAGGGGGTTAACCGAAGTACTATGGGTGCGAAAGCTCTTAACAGAAATAGGATATCCTCCACAAGAAACGAGCAAGATTATAAGTGATAATAAAGCAGCCATCCAAATTTCAGAAAACCCAGTACAACATGATCGAACGAAGCACATAGAGGTAGATCGACACTTCATCAAAGAGAAGCTAGAAGGGAAGATCATTACCCTACCCTTTGTACGATCAGAAAACCAACTTGCTGATATGTTAACAAAGTCAGTTAATGAAAGAATTCTGCACAAGTGTCTGGACAAGTTGAATTTTGGAGATCCCACTATTCAACTTGAGGGGGCGTGTTGAAACAAGAAAAAGGAAATACTTTACAATCAAAGGATCAGCTTTAATCAGAACATGAGAGCATGTTACTCAATGACAGCCACGTTAGAAGCATGTTAGCACCATGATACATCACACTACTTCCACCATCTCTTGTCCACTGCTATCATGTGCTAGCCTAGTTGTTAATACACCAATGTTAAGATTTGTTTAGTTGTACAACATGTATAAATAGACCAGAAATGTATCATGTAATGAATCAAGCAATACAATCTCTCTTCAATACGTTGTTTTCTGTGTTCTTAACTCTCTCGATAAGAACCATTGTATCATTTTCCGATAAAAGCAGGAACTACATATATTCGGGGAGAGACAACAATGTTTGAAAGGCAAATAGAATTCTTTCTACCTGAGTATATGTTGTTTGTACTTGAGACAATTGGGAGAAGTAGCGGTCATTCAGGGTTTTAGGGTTGTATGTTGAATTTGTATTATGAAACTTTCCCGCATACAATGGAGCTTTAGTGAGGAAAGTAGTAAGTAGCCTGATAGTTTCTTTGTTAACAAAGGGATGCATGCTAACTTGCTTTTCTAAACAGGCCTGGGAAAATCGACATTTCAAACCAAAAGAAAAGCCACCTGGGATTTCATATGGGACATTTAGAAGGTGTTAAATATTTTGATAGCAGGGGAGATGGGGGATATTTATATTCGCATCCACGTCAGACTGGTTTGAATTGCCAATATTAAATCTGTTGTTGTTGTCTATAGGTGTGTATGTATACAGTATCGCGACTCTTCCACAGCAGCTAACCTTTGACATTCTAGCGTCAATACCCTCTGTTGTCATTAGTATAATTTTTGGTTTTATATTTTTGATTTAAATCTGTTTTTATTATTGATTCCTTAGATTTAGGATAGTACATTTGGATACAAGATGTTATTCCGAAAACATGTTTTGGAGCAAGTTGCGCAAACTCACTTGGTAAATTGTTTAAGTCGAGTCATACCTGCTAAAATGTAAGATCTGCGCATTGACTTTTAGGATTTTGACTATCTTTTTTTTTAGTATGCTGATTGTGCATGTATAGATGTAGCATATATCATTGTGTAGGTAGAAGCTGAGCAGTTGATAGGACAAGATATAGTTACATATTTTGAAACAATTAATGATGTCAGTTGTACAGAGGAGATAGAGCACACGACATTCTTGATTGACATATACAATGATTTACTGCCTACCAATTGTCGCTGTTGATGATCGTCATACCAAGTCACATTTTGTTCTTCAAACCCATCAGAAGAAATTTGAAATTATGTTTGCTAGAATGCCATGGACAGATGGACTGCCATACTATTCTCAGATATAGCATCCCAGAAAAGTATAGCAAGAAGATTTGGTATCTCATGAGGGAAATATTTATTAACTTTGTCGACCTTCCTTGATTCAAAAGGTATTGCTTTGAAAGGTGATGCTTGTTATTTTTTTTGGACAATATGGTACTCCAGGTTATCCATTCTCAGATTTAAGGACAGAATTCCTGAATGCAGTTGCTAAGCAACCCTTTGGAATCACTCCTTGGCTGTCCTGAACGTAATTATTTCATCTAAAATAAAAAGGACATGGTATGACTAGTATATTTTAGCGATCATTCTACCACAACTTCATAACTGTATGGTCATTTGATAATTTATTCTACTCGCCAATTCATGTAAATAATTTGCACTGCTTGTTCAATTCAGATTATCAAAACTAGATGTTTTGTCACTTGCAATGACAGGTACCAATTCACACCCTTAAAGATAAGGTGGTAGCCCTGTTTTCTACAAAGATAGTTGAACTATCACAGAGGCGAGAGCTCACACCGCAAGTTAAGATGGCTTATAAGTTGGCCAAGAAAAATTTTAAAATATAGAATATATGCTGAGATTATAAAGAGAGAAGAAAGAAATCAGTTGAGATAGAAGGGAGGAATTGTATATTGTGTTATGTCTTACAATAGAGGAGAACATCCCCATTTATAGACTGCATCTCTAGCCATTTACACCATGAATTACATCATAAATTAGGCAACCTACCAACCTACCAAATTTGAATAGTCTACCTACCTAACTTGCATATGTAATCAATTACATCACTAATTTAACACTCCCCCTCAAGTTGATGCATATATATCACTCATGCCCAACTTGCCAATAAGTGGATGTAACATTTTCTTGACCAACCCTTTAGTCAATACATCGGCTAGTTGATCTTCTGATCGTACAAAGTGAATGCTAATGATATCACTATTAATTTTTTCTTTGATAAAATGCCGATCAATCTCGATATGTTTAGTCCGATCATGTTGAACTGGATTGTGTGCAATATCAATGGCGGCCTTGTTGTCACAATACAACTTCATTGGATTCCCAGATGAAAGGCCTAATTCTTGTAAGAGAAGTCCTATCCATAACAATTCACGCACTCCTTTAGCCATAGCTCTATACTCTACCTCTGTTGGGTTTCAACCCAATATGGTATGGGTTTTGGTGATCCAAAACATATATGGATTGGGTAATAATTATATGTTTAGATAATTATTATAGATGGTATATTTAGATACCAAGTATGATAAGGATTGTAATTGGAAACCAAGTATGATTAGGATATCTTGGTGGCTAAGTTTGTGATGGCTATATATACATAGTCATATCGTATTTATCTATGGGGAGGTGAAAGCTTAAGAGATGTAGTCTTAAGTATTGTTTGGGGATGCTTGAGCATTGTTGGCTCAAGTATCGGGTTGGGACACCGTTAAGGTGTTATTGTCTTGATGTATTATTGATATTGTTAAGATTAATAATACAAGTTTGGGACGTGGGTTTTCTGCGTCAAGTATATTTGTGTGTTCTTGTTTTGCGCTTTGGTAGATCTTGTCAACTAATCGATTGGTTAGGCCTGTGCTCTGTTTTGGTGATTGTGAATCTCGGATTGTGTAAGTCCCCTAACCTAACAAGTGGTATCAAGAGCCAAGGTTCGGGTTCCTGATGGATGAGGTTGAGGGAAAGTTCGAGGTTCAATTGGTATGGTAGAGCATGATGAATGATTTGTTGATAAGAAGATTGCTACTAAAGCGGGTAGAGACAAAGTTACGTGCGGTATGGATTATTCGGTTGGCCTTGCACCGTGGATCAATCCTGTGCGGACTCAAGATGGAAGAAGATGGAAGAGGTCATCGCAACTATTTCAATGGCTTGATCAGCCAGGTGAACTATTTGGATGATACTAGTGATTTTCTTCAGGAGACCGAAGGATTGTGAAAGCAAGGATCGGATGACTCAACATGTGGAAGAGCATTCGTGGTGGTTGATGCACGTGATTTTGTAGATGGATACATCGTTATGGTGAAGAACGATGGTTTGGATGGTTTGGAGGGTTACTATACGGGTTTTAGCGACACTCAAGATTGGAGGATCAAGATGAGGAGATTCTTGTTCGAGGGGAGGCGTTGGCAGATGGACGTCAATGGCTTTGATGGTTACCGTTCAATTCGATGTGGGTATTGGGTTGAAGGGGAGGATTGTTGGGTTTCAACCCAATATGGTATGGGTTTTGGTGATCCAAAACATATATGGATTGAGTAATAATTATATGTTTAGATAATTATTATAGATGGTATATTTAGATACCAAGTATGATAAGGATTGTAATTGGAAACCAAGTATGATTAGGATATCTTGGTGGCTAAGTTTGTGATGGCTATATATACATAGTCATATCGTATTTATCTATGGGGAGGTGAAAGCTTAAGAGATGTAGTCTTAAGTATTGTTTGGGGATGCTTGAGCATTGTTGGCTCAAGTATCGGGTTGGGACACCGTTAAGGTGTTATTGTCTTGATGTATTATTGATATTGTTAAGATTAATAATACAAGTTTGAGACGTGGGTTTTCCGCGTCAAGTATATTTGTGTGTTCTTGTTTTGCGCTTTGGTAGATCTTGTCAACTAATCGATTGGTTAGGCCTGTGCTCTGTTTTGGTGATTGTGAATCTCGGATTGTGTAATCCCCTAACCTAACATACCTCAGCACTAGATAACGCAACAACAGATTGTTTCTTGCTTCGCCAAGTAACTAGGTTACCTCCAATAAACGTACAATATCCTGAAGTGGAACGTCTGTCATCTAGACAACCAGCCCAATCAGAATCAGTATAGCCCTCAATCTCGAGATGATTGTTTTTAGTAAACATCACTCCTTTTCCAGGAGCAGCCTTAAGATACCTTAATATCATATAAACTGCATCCAAATGTGGTTGACGAGGATCATCCATATATCTGCTTACAATTCCCATGGCATATGCTATATCTGGTCGTGTATGTGAAACATAAATTAGTCTTCCAACCAATCTCTGATAATGGGGTCTATCGACAACGTCACCCGTTTCTCCACAAAGTTTATGATTCGCTTCTATAGGAGAATCAGCAGGTCTACATCCCAACATACCTGTTTCATTTAAAAGGTCAAGTGTATACTTCCGTTGTGAAAGGAAGATACCACTTGGACTTCTGGAGACTTCAATGCCAAGGAAATACCGTAGTTTTCCCAAATCCTTCATCTAAAATTCGGAGGCAAGTCTCCGTTTAACATCTGCAATCTCACATGTGTCGTTGTCAGTAATTACAATATCATCAACATAAACAATCACGATTGTGATCTTTTCCCCCTTCTTTTTACAAACATTGTGTGATCCGAATTGCTCTGTTTATAGTCAAATTTAACCATTGCTCTTTGAAATTTGCCAAACCAAACTCTTGGAGACTGCTTCAACCCATAAATAGTCTTCTTCAATTTGTATACTTTCCCAATGGTTGCGGCTGTAGAAAATCCAGGTGGGATATCCATGTAGACCTCTTCTTGTAGGTCTCCATGTAAGAATGCATTTTTTACATCCAACTGTTGAAGTTCCCATCCAAGATTTGCTGCACATGAAATAAGGACTCGAATAGAAGCCATTTTTGCCACTGGAGCAAAAGTTTCCTGATAATCAATCCCATAAGACTGAGTATACCCTTTCGCCACAAGTCTTGCTTTGTACCTATCAATCAACCCATTAGGTTTTTGTTTCACAGTAAACACCCATCTGCATCCTACTACCTTTCTTTCAACAGGAAGATGAGTTAACTCCCAAGTGTCATTATATTTCAATGCATTCATTTCTTCTATCATGGAATCTTTCCATTTAGGATCACATAAAGCATCCTGCCAAGTATGTGGAACAGAAACACTAGACAAGGATGTCACAAAAGCAAGTGAAGATGGAGATAATGCATTATAAGATACAAAGTTTGAGATAGGATGGTTAGTGCAAGAATGTACACCCTTTTTTATAGCAATAGGAAGATCTAGAGTAGGATCAAGAGTATTACCATTTTCTGGCTCAAACATAGGAGATGCAGGATCTGTCTCGAGGTCGGAGGTCTCTGGATGCGGTAAAGTGGTGATATCTTTATTTTTCCGCCTGGAATATGTAATCAAATCTGGCATATCCAACCTATTTAGAACATCTGACTCATTAATCGTATGTGGAGGAATAGATAACTTGTTTGAGCTAGTGTTTGGAATAGGTATATTCATGAACGAAAGTGACTGTGGCTCACTATCAAGGAGACTGTGATCTGACTCATTTGTTTCATTATCAAGACTGTGTCTGTATGTCTCCCCCTGAAGCAAAGAGGAGGAGCCAGGAGAGAAATAAGAAATGGACTCCCAGAAAGTAACATCGAAACTGACAAATACCTGATGTGAGGGAGGATGATAACATTTATATCCTTTCTGAGAGGGGGAATGTCCAATGAAAACACATCTGAGGGCCCGAGAATCAAGCTTATCTCGAGAGGGTGCATGATTATGAGCAAAACATACACTCCCAAATACCCGAAGAGGAAGTGGATGAGAAGAGGGTGCAGGAACACATGACAACGGTGTTTTGAATTTTAGAACCTTGGTAGGAAGACGGTTGATAAGATATGCAGCATTCATGAATGCCTCTCCCCAAAGATATTTGGGAACATGCATGGTTGCAACCTGTGTTAAATGACCAATTTTCCTTTCGGCTACCCCATTTTGTTGAGAAGTTTTAACACACGTAGTTTGATGAATAATACCACATGTGTCCAAATAAGATGTAAATGGACCTCCATATTCAGTACCATTATCACTTCGAAGGATTTTAACAGAGGTATTAAACTGTGTTTGTAGCATGTGATGAAAAGATTTAAATCACCCGAAAACTTCACTTTTTTGTTTGAGAAGATAAACCCAAGTAAGTCGAGAATAACAATCAACAAAGACAACAAACCACCTATACCCATCATGTGTAGGATTTCTAAATGGACCCCAAACATCAATATGAATAATAGAAAACAAGGTAGAACTTCTTTTATTTCTAGATGGATAAGTTGATCTTTTATGTTTAGTAAATTCACATGGTTCACAAAAAAAAATCTTCCTTATTACAGTGTTTTACTAAAGCTGCAAATAGATGTGTTAAAACACCAAAGGATGGATGACCTAACCGTTTATGCCATTGATACAAGGATTCAAAAACAGAATTGGATGACACCTGATAATTTGAAGGAGAAACAGAATTCCCTTCCATTACATAGAGACCGTTGACCACTTTACCACTGCCAAGGACCTTGCATGTCGTCAGATCCTGAAATACACAGTGGGAAGAAAAAAAAAGATTACCGAACAATTGAGTTTGTCAGTAATACTGTGGACAGATAGTAAATTTGCAGATAAAGGAGGAACATGCAAAACATCTGATAATGGTAATGATGATGAAAGAGAAAGAGAGGTGCCCTATCCATGAATAGGTACAAGATCTCCATTAGCAACACGTATATTGCCTGTTTTGTTGTGACATGATTCGAGAATACTAGAATCTCCAGTCATATGTGCTGATGCTCCTGAATCAATGATCCAAGATGTTAAATATTTATCGGAAGTAAGGTGACAGGGTATACCTGCATGGGCAGAATTACCTGTAGAAGAGGGGTCTTGATTTATGACATTAATTGGCGGAAGGCGTTGAGCTCTGAAGCGGTCATCGTCCATGTTGAAGAGTCGGGCTCGCATTCTGAAGTAGTATGATGAGCATTAAAGGAACCCCTACCCATGCCTCTACCAGATGAGACACCACGGTAACCACCTCGACCACGCCCTCCTCGTCCTTGAATTTTGAGATGAGGGTGCAGAATAAAACATGTCTCACAAGTGTGGCCTAATTTTTTGCAGTAGTCGCATTGAATAGATCTTTCTCCAAATAAAGCTATTGACACATGCTCCGGTTGTTCTGATTCTGATTGCTGAATATCCTTAGTTAAAAGTGCAGATCGATCAGAAGGGACGATCGGGGTCATACTTTGCTTTCGGATTTCCTTTAGCCTGACACGACCATAGGTCTCTTCCACATTAGGAAATGGAACTTGTCCGATAAGTTGGTTTTTAATTGAATCTTACTCATCCGACAATCCATCAAGAAATTTCATCACTTTTTCTTCAGTGATCATCTTTTGATATTTTTCTTGATCTTCAGCAGTTTTACACTCAAATATAGTGTAGTGTCCCAATTCACTCCATAATGACGTTAGCTCAAAATAATACTGAGCTAGTGTGCAGCTTCCTTGAGTCAACACCCACATCTTCCGCTTTACCTAAAACCGCTTGGCTACATTCCCGGAGAAGGAATAAGTCCGAGTGAGAGAATTCCACACTTCTTCAGCGGCATCAATGAAGATATAGCTTTTTCGAATATCTACCTCCATAGAGTTAGATAACCATGAACACACCATGGCATTTTCAGAATCCCAATCATCGAAAGTAGGATCTTCTCCCAAAGGTTGTTTAGCTTTCCCATTGATGTATTTCATCATTTTATGAGACTTTAGTGCCATTCTACAAGCTTTGGACCATTCCAGAAAATTCTTCCCATTGAACTTAGGATTTACGTACAGAGTTCCGTAAAATCCAAATTTTCTGCTACTTGTAGTAGTAATCTTATTCGTATCGTCCACAACCTCAGCCATGAATCTGGGCAAAATCTGGTTTTTTTCTAGGCAGAATTTGACAGAATCTGGGCTGAATCTGGTGTGTTTTCTGGGCAGAATGGGTGATGTTTATAGCAGTTTTTTGGCAGAATCTGTGCTTGTGTGGGCAGTGTTATTCCCTTAGGAACTGAACATGCTCTGATACCATCTTAAAATATAGAATATATGCTGAGATTATAAAGAGAGAAAAGAGAAATCAGTTGAGGTAGAAGGGAGGAATTGTATATTGTGTTGTGTCTTACAATAGAGGAGAACACCCCCATTTATAGGCTGCATCTCTAGCCATTTACATCATGGATTACATCATAAATTAGTCAACCTACCAACCTACCAAAGTTGAATAGTCTACCTACCTAACTTGCATATGTAATCAATTACATCACTAATTTAATAGAAAACTTCGATGTTGTACTCCTTTACCTTTATGACACTCGTGATGCTAGCAGTTGTACTATCAAAGAATCACTCTGGAAAATATTTAAGACCATGCCTTGGTTGACACTCCCATTTAAAGATCCAACTCATAATTTAAATGGTCCGGAACGAGCTCCAACACTTGTTATTATCGGGCCTTGTGTAGAATTTGTTGATTTGTGTGGCGCTGACGTCTTGATAAAATTCGGACCTCCGTTGTACACATGCCCAATCAGTCAGAGGAATCTTGTCAAGTTAGAGACTAAAATGATGAAGGAACTGAAGCTGGAGATGCTCTGGATCCAAATGTTGGACTATTTTTTGAATAAAAAATTTAGTACATTTTATTATTTGATTTGTAACTCTATTTTAAATTTTGTAACTCCAATATTAATTATATGTTGGGGGTTACAAAGTTATTGTTGTTGGGGGTTACATTCTTCTACTCCTATATAAGGAGACTTGGGCTTCATTGTTCGGTCCATAGGAGGCGGGTCTAAGGTGCTTAAGACTACCTCAATTCGTTGTATACTGGGAGACGGAAGGCACAACACACCTTCAAACACATACGGAAGGGGCTTATCTGTTTTATGGACAGCGTGGTTTTCACGTGCCTCGAATTATTTTCGGTATTTTCTTAGTATAATCTTGATTTCAGTTACAATCTCTTACTATTCTTCCTACACCAAACACTTGATCCAGAGTAAAAGAAGATGGGTTGGAGAGGATTTCCTTTTACAATCTTTTTAATTTTTAAAAAAATATATAGTAAAAAATAATCAATTTTTTGTTGGAGATGTCTGGGGATCCAGTTATGTTCATCAGCATAAAACATAGGTCAGAGTATTTATGTTTTAGTTGCCTCCTTGTTTAGGAATGTTCCGCACCTGTTCTATTATACAATAGTAAAACAAATTTTGTGGTTTTTATTTTTTTTTTTGTATTTTTATGATTCATATTTTTTATTATTCTTATCTTTCAATTTCTTGTAACACAAAAGATATACAAAAGTATGTAATTAAAATAAAAAGATAAGATATAAAGAATAATAAAAATTATAAATGTCCTGTATTTTCATTTATAATTTTTTGAAGTATTTATGTGTGTATCCTAGACTTCTTAATTCAATTGTCAATGGTCTTTTTTTTTAATAATCACCAAGTTAGTCACTAATTTTTTTTTATTTTGCATTTCTCAATTTATGTGTTTTGGACAACAACTTTTAAAATAATATGAAAAATATTATAATAAATAAATTAAATAAAAAACATTCTTATGTAACACAAATATTAAAATACAAAATTAAAATACAAAACATGTATACAAAATAAATATAAAGAACATATTAATACAAAATTAAAATACTAAACATATAAATACAAAATAAAAGTACAGAACATATTAATATAAAATAAAAATACAGAACAAATACATATAAAATAAAAATGAAGAATATATAAACACAAAATAAAAATACAGAACGTATACATCGAACATACAGAACACGATTTTTTTATATTAATTTGACATGTAAAATTTCATTTTGGAGTAAAATAATGTGTTTTTGATAAAAAAAATACAAATGTTCAATATTTGAAAAAATTGTTATCATTAAAAATATTTATAAACTTTTTGCGTAAAATACAAAACTCAAAAAATACCCATTTCTGAACAAAAAAATTTGAAGGATAAAATTTTTAAATACATAACACAACACAGTATAAAAGATCGTGTTATGTATTAATTTTGTGATAGTTAGTTGACAGTGATATAAAAGGAAGTGGCCGTGAAAATCGTCATGATGTCAGTCGTGTTTAGGTTGAGTCAGTTTCTTTTTCATTATAATCTAATGGTTATGATTGAAAGTTACTTAGTTAGCCATATAATTGAGTTACTCACAGAGACTTATATATATATATATATATATATATATATATATATATATATATATATATATATATATATACATATTATAGTTATAATCTAATGGTTATGATTGAAAGTTACTTAGTTAGCCATATAATTGAGTTACTCACAGAGACTTATATATATATATATATATATATATATATATATTATAGAGGAATGTAACTAAATTAAACTGGTAACCTAGTAACTAATTGTCAACCACTGATTAAAAGGTAACACGTGGTTCATATTATCAGTACATGCCTCCTAAATAGAAGGGGAGTGGAATTTTACGCTTTTAACTTACTGTTTATTTCCTTAACTTTTTCAGTACTTCATTAATTCATTTTACATCATTTTATAACTTTTGTGTTTTGTATTTTGTTATTATTCAAAAAAATTTATATTCTATAAATATATCACATAACTTTTTAATATTATAAAAACAAAAATACAAAACATTAAAAAATATACAATAATATTAAATACCAGATGATTAGAAAATATTGGATTGAAAATATAGAACACGTTAAAAATTTAGAAAATAAAATAAATTACAATACACATAAAAAAATCATGGAACATTAAGGAAATATTTATTTCAAAAATAAACTGTAAGTTATTCTTATATTTTATAATTATTTTTCTTTGTTCTGTATCTTTTTTCTATTCTTCACCTTTTTTTACCAATCTTAATTTCTAATGTGTTTGTAATTTTTTTTAAAAATTATATCACATAGCAATTTCAGTAGTTTAAAATTAAAAAGTAAAAAACGTCAAAAATTATAGGACATCAAAAAATTTAAAAGATACAACTAAAATTTTAAATTACATAATAAATTTTAAAAAAATAGAAAATAAGGAAGACAAAAAAGGTATAAAGCACAAAAATAGAACACAAAATTATATACTGTACACAAAAAAATGTACAAAAAAAGTAAAGAATAGAATAAAATTACTCAACACACTAAATAAATGGGTGATGGCCCTAAATACCCACCTCCCAAAACTTTTGTCCAAAATACCCATTTTCGTTTAGGGTGGCCCTAAATACCCACGGTCCGGACACTCATGTTGCAGATGAGCATCCTTCACAAACTGCATCCTACCCTTTGCGTACAGTAGTTGAGACACGCATGTTGAGCTTGCGTGTCTTGAGATGCGCATGTCCAACATTCGTGTCCAAGGTACTGTCCATCTCCTTCTCCAGCCACCGTCGGCCACATTTTTCGACCAAATTTTTGACACAGTCATTCAGTCTTTCAAGGCTTCATTCACTACCATCCTATATACCAAAACACTCGTATTCTAACCCTCTACAAGCAAGTACCATTTGTTTTTAGTTTGTTTTGCTAGAATCGAAAGACCCAATTCGAACCTTTTTTCTCCGATCAGTTTTTCGATGGGCGCGTACACGCCCCTGCGGGGCCGAAACCAACAAATCAGTCGAGGTAAAATGGAGAGGAATGTTTGGGCTTCGTTTTGGTACCCTCAGAAGCACTGGACGTTGCCGGAGTGGGGAGAATGAAATGAGGCGATCGGAGTGCGATTCTGAGGGAGAGAGACGACCGGATCTGAAATTGCAAGAATGACGTCAGATCATGTCATCACGCATTCTGGGCATGCGTGACCCCTGTTGCGCATGTTCATCATGTGTGTCTCAACACACGGATCCACGGGATGCGTAACACGTGGGTATATGGGGCCACTGTTCCCACACATAGGCATATCAGGCCTTGGGACTCCAAATCTGGGCATTTTGGGCATTTTCTCCTAAATAAATTATAAAAATTGAACATATTACACAAATAAAATGATACTAAATGTAAAATATACAAAATACAAAATAAAGAACACAAAATAAAGACTGAACACAAAATATTGTAAAAGAAAAATACAGAACATGATATACAACATAAAAAACATAAAAAAAGGAAATAATTTAGTATCAAAAGAGAATTAAAAACTAACACCACATCTGTTCGATATTAACCTAAAACCAAGTATATTTTGTTTCTTTTTTTTATGTATGTTTATTTTAAATGTACAAAGTACAAAATTAATTTCATAACATTTAAAAAACATAATTAAAAAAGTAATATTTATAAAATTATAGTACATGAAAAATGTACGGTATACACAACAAAGTATAGTACACACAAAAGAAATAAAATTGCAAAAAAAAAAATTACAAATAACATAAACAATCGCAAATAAAATATTTCACATGACACTAATAAATTAAAGAACATAAAAAAAAGTAAAGAACATAGAAAAATACAGAACACAAAAAAGTTAGAAATAACAAAAAATGACAATAATTAACGAACACAATAAAATAAACAAATATAGAACAAACAACACAGAACACGTAAAATACATAATACACAAAATACTAAACAAGTTAAATACATAACACACAAAATACATAACACAAAAAAATAAAAGGTAAATACAATTAAAAATATATAACACTAAACAATATTAAAATTGTAGAATACAAATTTTAAAAATAAATGTTATAAATTTAGTATTGTGTATTGTAAATAATTTATTAAAATATATTTTGTAAAAAAATATATAAATTAAAATACAATATGTCTAAAAAGTTATTATTTCAAAAATGTATAAAATACTATATAAATGAACCGATGTTAACGTAATACTATATTATGAAAATTTTATTTGAGTTTTGTTACTTGCAATAAAGAAGATACAATAAATTTTACAAAACACAAAAAATTGTTGATTATTAAAAGGTAATAAAAAGTATGTAGAACTTAAAATACTTAAAGCATACAATACAATAATGAAGTTTGATACAAAAGCATACAAAAAATGTAAGAAAAAAATTTAAAAGACAAAAAAATTAAAAATAATAATTTTATGTTGTATCCATCGCCGATAACCTCCATCTATAATCACCGATCTTCATCATTGATTTTCTCATCCTTACTGTTGATTTACTCTTTCCGATCAATTCTCTTTTAATCATTTATGCCCATATCTCTCCCTCATCTTCAATTGCTTTAATCGTCTTCTACTCTACTACCTCCGATCTCCTCCGCTAAGCTCTACCTTCTAATGCTGTCACATTCCAGGTTGCTTCCGATGACGATCACGACATCATTTTCATCTCTAATCTTGAATCGCAAAAGATCTGGAAAAAAAAATTGATGTATGATAACAGGGCGTATTCTTGAATGGTTTTTTTTTTGTGATTTCACTCTATTTTTGGTGAATCACATTAAAAATTTGGTGATTTGTTTTGAAACTAGGCGATTTTGTTGGTTTTTATGGTGCTAGTTGTGTGGTGATTCATTTTATTTTAGTAATTATGTATGCATCCGTGGAGATGGTGATGGTGACGAGAATAGTGTTTATGATGGTTGTGGTCTTCTGAATTTTGGTAGCAGCAAAATACATATGTGCATAATTTTTTTTGGTGATTTGTATTGTTTGTTTTCTGGTAATTGAGGATTCAGTATGGTAATTTTGTATGTGGTGGTGATAATGATGATAGATTTGTAAGTGATGACGATAGTAAATAACGATTATCGTGATTTTAGTGATCGAAGGATGATGGTTGTGGGTGATGTGGTAAAAGAGATAATTTAGTAGCGGAGCTGTGATATTTTTTGGTGTTTGTGTTGCATGGGTGGGTGAGGTTGCAGTGGTGTTTGTGCTTCATGGGTGGGTGAGGTTACAGTGAACGGAATGTAATGGCTGATGGGACAGGATGTTATACATATTATATTATGTAAGTGTAAGTATGTGTATATGGGTGATGATGCAAGATTTTGGTAATGGGTCTCACTTCTCATTATAAGAAGGGTCTCATTAGAATAGTCCCATATATATATATATATATATATATATATATATATATATATATATATATATATATATATATATATATATATATTAGTATTTTGTTAAGGATTTAAGTGATTGTTTGAAAGCTATTTGCTTTGTTAGTGCCTATTGCCTAGTAGTTTATTTTAAAGGCTTATAATGGGATTGTATTGATTAATTGTAATGGCCCATTTTTCACTATTTTAATATCACAATATATCATACTACAATGTTTATATTTCATTAAGTCTGTTGAGGTCACGGTCTGCATAATAATTAAGAATTGTGGTTGAGTAAGAACTTTAAATTTAATTTAACATGCATAAAAATTAATATTTCTGATTTATAATTATTTTTATCGAAGGTGTAAACCGCAATTAACTATACCGTATTTTCGCGATCACCCCTACTGCTAGGGTGGTGCATTACTATGATAAAGGTTACTCACTTCCGAAGGAGCTGGAATATCTTTTTTATTTTAACTATTGTCATGGTGAAAAGGCGTGTGAATCTTCTGTACTTGTTACTTTCGACCTTGATGGAAGAATTGTCGGAAAACGTTTTCCTAATTGCCGTGATACAAAGTTTACCTTTTTTGGTGGTCCTGGGATCTAAACAAAAATATTATTTTCCTTAAAATAGGTCCCGTCAGGGGCACTTTTTAATACAAAAAGACAAAAAGAGCAGGGACATGGAGAAGGGGACAGAGGATCCGGACTCGAGTATTTGCATCAGTTTTACTATTTTTTTGGGCGGTACTACTGAGATAATGCGGAAAAGGAGCCGAGCGCCATATTATCTAGATTGTATAATCTTGTTTTTTTTTAATGATATTTGACATTAGATTAGATTCATTTCGAATGTTGTAATTATAAGTAGGATGAAATCCCTAAATACCCACATTTTTAAATCAACTAACCAAAATACCCATATGCGCGCACTTCCGCCCAAAATACCCACCAGATACGCATTTCCAATTCTTCATAATTTTTTTTAAAGCAGGCGACACATTTGTAACATGCGTATGTCTTTTTTTTTTTTAAGTTGACCTACGCATTTACGTTATGCATGTAGGTCAAATTTTTTTTTTTTAATTACCCATATGCGCATTTGTTGTATGCGTAGTTCAATTATTTGATGGGAGTACGCATTTGTTGTATGCGTATTCTTTTTTTGTTTTTTTTTTAAAAAAATTTCCCACGCATTTGTCTAATGCGTGTAGTTTATTTTGTTCATACCCGGCCCAGCACAACATTTTCATTCATGTAAAGGGAGTACGCATGTTGGACATGCGTATTCGGTGGGTAGAAAGGGCAGGCTCTTCTGCCGGTGGGTATTTTGGGCAGTGGGTTCCCAAAAGTAGTGTAATTTGGTCATTCTTTCTTATAAGTACTGCAATAATTAAAAATAATGTCTTCCCCTGGCATCCATTATACTTATTATAGGCCAACAAGCCTTTTCAAGCTATTTAGTAAATTACACATTTACCCCTATTATATTAATGTTTAAAAAAAATATTGGTCATGAGAATTGAACCCATGTCCTTCAAGTTTTAGAAATGAAGTATGTACCAACCTCCAACCACTATACCAAAGAGATTTATGATGACATTCTAAAAATCATTAACTACATGCACAAAGAACTCACATGCTTTATTCTACTTAATATTTATTTTAATATTTAATTAAGTTAAAATTATCAAATATTACTCCCTTGCTAATAATTAAAAAATTTATTCAAAAAAATTATGTTGTTTATCTATTATGTTTAATATAGGCCAACATGATTTTTTGATCAATTATAAAAAGACTAATGTATCCTTTATACTAATTTAAAACATGGTTTTGCGATCAATTAAATTATTACATATGAGATATAAATATTGTATTGATTATCAATTAAACAAAAAAAGCATTGTTGGGTTAGAACACGATATTATAAATTATATTTAGATGTAATACAAATAATTATAAGATTAAGATGTATAGCTATGTTGATGAAATATAGATATTTTAGCAGTTACTCGAAAGTCGGATCTATTGTGAGAGAACAAAAAATGAGTTGAATGAGCTATCGAAGGTGTGCTAAGAAATGTGATTGGAATTCGGTGATAAACGTGTTCGCAAGTTATTTTTAGAGTAGTGATCGATTTGGTGACATAAAGGAAGGACTGTGTGACTGATAACGTTGGTGTATTGTTGAAGATCGTGTAAATAGCACCGAAAATAGCAGAGGTAGGAGTGTAAAGGTGGAGATGTAGATTATATTTGAATGTGCACCACCACTTACACCACGAAAGTCAAAATACAATCACCAAAAATTCAAATTGAATCACCAAAATTTGAATCCAAATTATACAAAAAAAATTATACAAAAATTACTAAATATTTCCAGATCTAAAATTTTGATGGTGCTTTAAGGTGTCAGTGATGGCGTTGACGGTAGTAGAGTGGGTGAAAACAACATTAGTGGGGATTTGTATACTCATTTCTATTATGAGAGGAAGAACAAGGAGATGAATAAGCTATCGAAGGTGTGGCCGGGAATGTGGCTGGAACTTGGTGACAAAAGTGTTTGTAAGTTATTGCTATAATGATGGTCGATTTGGTGACACGAAGAAATGATTGAGTGATGATGGTATATATATGCGCGCGCACACACACACACATTTGTGCATGTATGTATCATGAACGATGATGATGAAGGAGATGTACAAGTGGAGGATAGATGGTGATAACGTGGGTGTATTGCCAAAAATGGTGTAAAATATTTCTAGAAATGTAAGAGACGGGAGGGTAAAGATGGAGATATAAAAATGTGCGGCTATATATAAATATATGTATAAACAAAAGAGCGTGAGGTTAGTTCCCGGTTCTCATTATAATATTAAAAGTTATCATTTGAGTACTTGCCTATATATGTCTACATGTGAGTCTATTACCTTAAGGGTAGATTTTTCAATGTATGTATTGTTTAGTCTTTCTATGTTATGTTTTTAAAATTATTTATAAAAATTCATATGAGTTCTTAAATGTGAGTAAATTGTTACGATCATATATGTAATTCAACTAAGAAGTTCAAGTTATTATCAATATTCATAAAAGATATATTTTGTCAAATGTATCACCCTAATAATGTACAAAATTTCAAAAATTACGAATCATCTACTTCGAAAATCAAAACAACTTAATTATACGAATTTAAATGGTGCCCGTGCTTATCATGCTAGTTCTTCACAAACAGGCAACAGCTCTATCTTTTCCATTGTAGTTACATTCCGAATTATTAATGTAAATCTTATACTTACTTGGCTACACAATAGTGATCAGCAATAGCATTAACAGGTAAACAAGTCAACAGAACTGAAAAAGCTTGTACTCCTGATAATTCAACTAATCACCACCATTATGAAATCTTAAAACCCATCCATAGCTGTATGAGATTCAGTACACTTTTCATAATTAAAACTTAACAGAGCACTAGTAGCAATTGTCTTGACATTTGGCTCATAAATATATATGGAGCATAAAACAAACAAAGATTGCAGTAACTCCGTCCCCAGTCACATTTCACTTGCCCTGATGAATGATGCTGGTCAACGTCCGCTATCCTGCAAATAAAGGGGGTAGTAATAAGCACAAAAGCTTCAAATACATAAAAAAATAGATTACTAAATACTTAAAGCATGAAGGTTCATCTATTAGAAGCACTAACTAGCATATACTATAAAAGTTTCTTTGATCGCATGATTCAGCATCTAGATATTATGTATTTATGTCCAGGCGCCATAATTTCTATTATCAAGAGCCTTCAAGAACACTCTATGGGGAAAGTATGATATACTCAAATATTTTTTCCTTTATATTTTTTAACAATTAAAAAACACCAAGGTATTGGGACAATAAGGTACTGGGACACTTGCTTCCTGAGGCAGCAGGTAACAACAAATTCACATCAGAATTGCAGAAAAGCTCAAGGGTTCCGCAAAAGTTGCAATACCAAAAATCAATAGTGAAGAGAAAGTAGACATGTTTTTCTAACTACAGGTGTGTGCATACACACATATGCCAATCCCATTGCTCTGGATATTACCTAAAGTTTCATGATTTTAATTTCCCTACACATAGCAATTTTCAAGGCCACAAACCGTTTGAAGGTATTATCATACCATCAACTAAGGAGAACATGTACGATCAAGGAAGCGCATACATGAAGCGAGGCTCATATTTTAGTAATGTTTATAACTGGTTGAAGTATGAGTAGGTTAGTATATGCGTACAGTGACAGATAAAGTTATACTCTTCATCAATCTAGAATAAATAGGTTTCCATTTATCTTTCAGAAAATGAAAGTTTTTCCTCTATTGTTCATATTGTATTAATTATAAATCAAATCAAAAACCAGTAAATACCATTCTAGTTCTGCCAAAACATTAGTCGATTTCAATGTTTGTCATTAGCAGAAGTTAGTGAGTAAAAAATCAAATAGATATAAAGTTCAGAAAGATCTAGTAGAGCTAGCATTCCACCTAATTAAGATTTCTTTTACAACCCAGTTACAGGAAAGTCAATTCACTAGACACTAACCGACAAATCAAACAAAGATTAAAATTACTAAATCAATCAAAAAAACATAAACAAAGGGGAACAACCAAAGATCCAAGTCGAGTAAACAAGTAAACAGCAAAAGGAAGATCATATATAATATAACAACCAATCGACACTTCTTAATCTTTTAGGACTATGCACAAACACTAGTTTTAACATGGACCAAGTTCTTGTACCAACCACGTTAAGTTACTGTAGAAATCTACAAAAGTCACTAAGAATACAATTATTAATAATTTAATTTAAATACATTATTAATATACAATTAATAGACACTGAATTTGAATCTGGCAGTACATTATTGTTTACGTGTTCAAACCCCAGCTTACATACTTCTACTATATATTAACAAAAAATTAAAGTATTTACTCGTCACTTTAGATGCCATATACAAGAGATGTCCAATAAACATATTTGGATGATATGGTAAAGTAGAAAACCATATGCTTCAGTGTTGAGGTACCCTGGTTAAATTTGTTTAGTCAGTATTTAGTTAGAAAGTAAAAATACTCGTGAGTCATGTCTATATATACTACAAGTCTACAACTATGTCTTTACTTGGTACCACCATTCAGTATATGAATGCTAATTATCTTGTTTAGGTGCCGTAATTTCTATTATCAAAATCTCAAGACACATTTCATATAAAGCTATTAATTATATTTTTTGTAATTCCATTCCTTTAGGTATTTTTTCTTCATTCTCTTTAGGTTTTTAAGTTTATACTGCACTGAGGTGCTATTATGGTAACATCAATCGCAGCAGGTAACAACAATCCAGAGAAAATTCCATAAAGCTCATGGACCTCTAAAGGGTTCCAAAAAGCTACACTAAGCAAAAGTCAAGTGCAAACAAGGTAGACATGTTCTTCTAAACAAATGTGTGTGTGCACAAGCACACAAATTACTGAAACTGTTAAGAACATAGTAATATTAAAATTGGTGATTTGTGAGTTAATAAGTTAATGTCTTCAAACAGTTTAAACCAGCTCACAAATATGTGCTTCGAATCACTAGAGCTAAAAGCCTAATTAAAACAGATACATAAAACCTCTTTAAAGCAATGATGCTTCTCTAAAACCAGTATAAAACACCGTAATTCACATCAATTTTCTTAAAAAATATTCTCCCATTTTTATAATTGATGAAACTTTAAGTACAAGGCACAAGGCGAACCGCTGTATTTCACTCGTGTTTACAAGTTATTGGTCTAGTTGCATTAACCTAGATTCTGTAACGGGACTCAAGTCATTTATGAGTAAGCAATAATAAAAAAGAAGGGTACCTAGTAAATTCCGTATCCAAATGTAATATACCTAGCTGGCCAAAAATAGACTTCCGATATGTTATTTAAATGTAAAAATATTATGCCGAAGAAAAGGCAAGGGCTAAAAGGGATCATCCCGTCTAATCACCTTATATTTCTTAAAGATCACACATTATTTCGTGATATTAATTAAGCAACTCATATAAAAGAAGGATGCCATATTGTGCAACAGGGACCAAACAAATTGAAGCAAGAGCAATCTTGAAAGAGAATGGTTAAGGAAAGGCAACCCCATATTACCAGGTAAAAGAATAAGGATATTGATGAGAATTGTGACCTGGACCATTAGTCATTGCCATGTTGTCAAGCCAAGTCATTGCTGTCAAGTCCTTAGTTTGTCAAGTTCTTTAGTTTGTCTTTCTTTCCCTAAATGAGTTGGGGACCATTGTCCAACTCTTGATCTTTGTCTTCTCTAGCTTTGTAAGGCTTAAGTAGTTATTAGCTTTTGTCTTAGTAGTAGTTATGTTTCTTGTCTGTGTTGAATCAGTTATGTACTGTCTCAGTTGGTAGTGGCTATTAAGCCTTGGTGTGTAAGTGTATGGCCTCAACGTTAATGAATCAAAGTGAGCAGTTTGTGTTCTAAGCATTTTCTTATCTTAGTCTCTCAACTTAGCAATATCTGTTCATCAAAAGGTATTATGGTATCAGAGCTGCTAGTTGAGTTGCTTTAAGAGTGTGCTAGTCTGTTCACATTTTTTTTTCTTCTCTCAGTTCAAACGTTCATCTTTGCTGTTTGATAATTATCATTCATGGCAAGTACTAGCAAATTCTCCTTTGCTGATATGCAGAACCCATTGTTTCTGCATCCCTCAGATAATCCTCTGTCTATTAATGTCACTAAGCTTGAAGGAGCTGGTGATTATAGAACATGGAGACGTTCTATGGAGATACAGTTGTCATCTAAAAGAAAGATTGGTTTTGTTGATGGCACGGTTGTACGAAATGATGCAGATGCAACTGAGGCTGTTCAGTGGGATACTTGTAACAGTATGGTCACTTCTTGGATTCACAACAATGTCTCAGATGCCATTAAGAAATCTATTCTTTTTATCACATCTGCCTCAGAGGCATGGACTCAACTTGAAACACGGTTTCAACTTACAAATGGATCTCGTAAATACAAGCTCAGTAAGGAACTGTTTGGCTTGAAACAAAATGGTCTCAGCATTGCTGACTACTATACTCGTTTGAGTAGTCTCTGGGAGGAATTGGACTCTATGAATGCTCTACCAGCTGTCACCACAGTTGGTGCAGATATCACTAAACTATTGGCTGTTCTTGACACTCAAAAGGAGGAGCTGCATCTTTTCCAGTTTCTAAATGGCTTGAATGATCAATTCAGTCCTCAAAGAAGTCAACTTTTGATGGTGACTCCTCTTCCTAGTGTGACAGCAGCCTGTGCCATGCTGCAACAAGAGGAATCTCAACGTGAAATCTTGACCACTCAATTCTCTGTTCCAGAGATGTCTGCTATGATGGGTAAAACCAATCTCTCTCAAGACAAACCCCCTTGTACTGTGTGTGGGGGGAAGGGCCATGCTACCTCTTACTGTTGGACTGTGAACGGTTATCCTAGATGGCACTACAAGTATAAACCTAGACCACAAAACAAAGGTCCCAGTGGAAAGTTTCTGAACACCAGAGTAGGAGGGTTTTCTCAAAGAACGAACCACATGCCACAGAGCAATGTAGCAGTTCATAGTGATGGTGACCACACAGCACAAGATGTTGTACTTTCACCTCGACAACTTCAACAATTGCTGAAATTGATCCCAGGCACTTCTCAAGATGCCATTGAAGTCTTGGACAGCCCTTTTTCTGGCATGATTACTTGCAATAAAGTGAGTGTTGAAACAGCTGGCTGGATCATGGACACAGGAGCAATAGATCATATGACATCCAATCTTAGTCTGCTGACTAATGTTAAAGCTGCAGAAGCTGGCCTCACTGTGAGACTTCCTACAGGTGACAAAGCTATTGTCTCTCATACTGGTGATGTTCATCTAAAGAATGGTCTGAAATTACTTAGAGTTCTGTATGTGCCACTTTTCACACACAATTTAGTGTCTATACAAAAATTGTCACAAGATAACAACTGTCATGCTGTTTTTAATCCAACAAATTGTGCCTTGTTGGATACTAAGACTAGAAAACCTATAGGAGGAGGAAAGTTAACTGGAGGACTGTATTACTTGTCAACTAATGACCTGTCTACTAGAGAGTCTATATTTAAACCAACATGCCTTACTGTTGGGAAACAGAACTTGTCAAGTCAGTATGTTTTGTGGCACAACAGGTTAGGACATGCACCCCCTTCGAAACTGAAACACATTGAGTGCATAAAACATTGTGTAACTGATTGTGATAAAGTGTGTGTGACTTGTCCCATGGCCAATTTTGTGAAACTTCCCTATAATCTAAGTGAATCTCGAGCATCAAAGTCATTTGAATTACTTCATGTGGACATCTGGGGGCCTTACAAGGTGTGCACAAGGCAGAAATATAAGAACTTTCTCACAATAGTGGATGACTTCTCACGAATGACTTGGGTTTATTTAATTGAACACAAGTCAGAATATCTCCAATGCTTAAAGGCCTTCTGCAACTATGTTCAAAACCAGTTCAAAACAAGTGTTCACATTGTGCGTTCGGACAATGCTCTTGAATTTGGAGATGCAACTTGCAGAGTTTTCTATCAAGAAAAGGGCATACTACATCAGACATCATGTCCCTATCGTCCACAGCAGAATGCACGTGTGGAAAGGAAGCATCGTCACATACTTGAGATGGCTCGAGCACTCAAGTTTCAGTCTGGTGTGAATGCATCACACTGGGGGGAATGTGTTCTCACTGCAGTGTACATAATCAATAGGCTACCCTCCTCCGTTCTTGGCAACAAAAGCCCTTATCAAGTACTGTGCAAAGAAAATGTTGACTATTCAGTGTTGAGGAGTTTTGGCTGTCTTGCATTTGCCACGAATCCTGCTCACAGTACTGACAAACTTCATGCTCGAGGGGTGCCTTCAGTCTTCTTGGGCTATCCTCCAACTCAAAAAGGGTATAGACTACTTGATCTAACTACAATGAAACAGTTTGTGTCAAGGGATGTGAAGTTCAATGAAGCTGTGTTCCCCTTCAATAAGAATTCTGAAAATTCTTACATGGTACCTCTGCCCACTGCTCTACCACATTCATCTGTTGACTCATTTGTAGATGATGTTGAGTTCGACATTGCTGCTCCCAGTCACGAAGCTGATTCAGATGAAAATGATGTTCACGAAGGTGACAATGATGCTCATGAAGATGAAAGGGATGCACAGGCAAGTGAAGAAGATACAAGTGCAGAGATGCCCCTTCGTAGGTCATCAAGAACAACAAGGCAACCTACCTGGATGCAATCTTATGTAGTCAAACCATTTCCCACGCCATCAGCTAATCTGGTGACAGTTACATCTCAACAAGTGGGAAGTGAATTCACATGCCTCTTGGCCACACTTACCTCTAAAGCTGATCCCAAGAACTTCACTCAAGCTGTCACAGATGAGAACTGGGTCAAAGCTATGAATTTGGAATTGGAGGCATTGGAGTCAAATGGTACCTGGGAGATAACTACTTTGCCAGAGAGTAAACGAGCAATTGGGTGTCAATGGCTCTACAAAACTAAATATCGTTCAGATGGTGAAGTGGAACGATACAAAGCTAGATTGGTGATTTTGGGAAACAAACAAGTGTATGGGGTTGATTATGAGCACACCTTCGCCCCAGTCGCCAAAATGACTACTGTTCGAGCTCTATTAGCTGTGGCTGCAGTTAAGAACTGGTATGCAATACAGATGGACGTCACCAATGCGTTCTTGCACGGTGATCTAGATGAAGATGTGTATATGAGAATGCCTCGTGGATATACTCATCTTGGGTGCAGGATAGTTCTAAACCAGGGGGAGTCAAAGGGCACCAAAGTTAATCTAGTTTGCAAACTGAAACGTTCTCTATATGGGCTGAGACAGGCGCCTAGGAACTGGTTTAGCAAGCTATCTACTGTATTGAAATCTCTGGACTACTCTCAATCTCTGGCAGACTATAGTCTGTTCACTAATGCCAATGAGAAGCATATTACCAATGTTTTGGTATATGTCGATGACCTGCTTATCACTGGAAACAACCTGGATGAAATAGATCATCTCAAATCAATGCTGTCCTCCAATTTCCACATGAAGGATCTAGGTGATGTCAGTTACTTTCTGGGTTTGGAAATCAACAGAAGTGAGGCTGGATTCTTTGTGTCACAAAAGAAGTATGCCCTTGATCTCATTGCTTCCTGTGGTTTGAGTGATGCAACTGCATTGAAACTTCCTATGGATGTTCATCTACGCTTGAGTCATGCAGATGGTGAGTATTTACAAAATCCACATCCTTATCAACGAATCATGGGGAAACTTATCTATCTCACCATAAGCAGACCAGATATTTGCTTCACAGTCAACATTCTAACTCAGTTCATGCAACATCCCACAACCACACATATGACTGCTGCTGTAAAATTATTAAGGTACATCAAGTCAAACCCAGGCCAAGGAATTCTTCTCTCATCATCATCTGCTGCTGAGCTTAATGCATACTGTGACAGTGATTGGGCCACTTGCCCTATGTCTCGAAAATCCACCACTGGATATTGTGTTCTGTTGGGTTCATCACCTATATCTTGGAAAACGAAGAAGCAAAGTGTTGTTGCTCGATCGACAGCAGAAGCTGAATATCGTGCTATGGCAGTTACATCTTGCGAAATCACCTGGTTGTCCACATTGCTTAAAGATATGGGACTCTCTCATTTGCCTCCTGCAATTCTTAGTTGTGATAATCAAGCAGCAGTGGCCATTGCTGCCAATCCCGTTTTGCACGAGCGAACAAAACATGTGGAGGTCGATTGTCATTTCATCCGTGATAAAATTAACTCAGGTAGCATAGTGACAAGACATGTTCCCTCATATGCTCAACTTGCTGATTTGATGACCAAGGCACTGTCTTCCAAGCAGCATTACTATCTTCTATCCAAGCTTGGAGCTACTTCAGAACCTACCTCCAGCTTGAGGGGGAGTGATGAGAATTGTGACCTGGACCATTAGTCATTGCCATGTTGTCAAGCCAAGTCATTGCTGTCAAGTCCTTAGTTTGTCAAGTTCTTTAGTTTGTCTTTCTTTCCCTAAATGAGTTGGGGACCATTGTCCAACTCTTGATCTTTGTCTTCTCTAGCTTTGTAAGGCTTAAGTAGTTATTAGCTTTTGTCTTAGTAGTAGTTATGTTTCTTGTCTGTGTTGAATCAGTTATGTACTGTCTCAGTTGGTAGTGGCTATTAAGCCTTGGTGTGTAAGTGTATGGCCTCAACGTTAATGAATCAAAGTGAGCAGTTTGTGTTCTAAGCATTTTCTTATCTTAGTCTCTCAACTTAGCAATATCTGTTCATCAAAAGGTATTAGATATCTATGGTAGCAATAAAGAATAATTGAACAGGTTTGGAACTACTAATAATTAAGTAGTATACTTATTAATAAAGAACTACTAATAATTTGAATGAACTTATGGTAAGTATGTAGCTAAATTACCTCTAGATTGTTTGCTCTGGAGAATATTTAAGTTGGCATGTCACTCCACTGGCTCAAAGCCATCCAGGGAAACAAGTGTCTCTGTGTATTTGATAGGTGGAAAATCTCTAGGTCTAAAAAGCTTATAAACATTGCCCTCTTCCTTCTCATAGTCAAACAAGACGTCATATGAGTAGCATAAGCGACTGTCAAACATCTTGTCTCCATAAAACTGTCCTCCACCTAAATGCTGGGATAGCCATATATCCTTATCACCATCAACCAGAGTACTGAATCTTTTGGTCCAAGACACCTTGCCCAAAACATAATCTAATGTCCATAGATTTATTCCTTGTTCAGATTGAAAGACCATAGCAACAGAACCTTGGTAATTCAAAACTTCTGACCTCCTCTCTGTAATAAAGCTTGGTAATGGAACAACTCCAAAAACATCTTTGTGCAGATCAAATGAGATTAGCCGACCATCATTCCCGTAAAAATATAGCAACCCGTCTACAACAACATTAGTTGCATCATACACCTTCTTATGTTTAAGAATAGGTTCCCGAAATTCTCTCCAAGAATCGGTGCT
Organism: Saposhnikovia divaricata; assembly: GCA_036435485.1. Taxonomy (NCBI): domain Eukaryota; kingdom Viridiplantae; phylum Streptophyta; class Magnoliopsida; order Apiales; family Apiaceae; genus Saposhnikovia; species Saposhnikovia divaricata. The sequence goes on along the minus strand of CM071597.1, from coordinate 86,047,090 downwards.
CGTCGAATAAACCTGGACAATTGGTACTGTATCACCCACTTCCTCACGCATAACCCTAAAAACCTTGTAGGCATCAGAAACAGAATCGTAACCAAAGCCCATTTTAACCATAAATGTATCTGGGTATGGCTTAGGAGCAGGAAGTGTCTTACATTTCCTTATCGACGGATTCCAGATATAGAAATCATTACCAAAAAACTTAACGAAACAAATAAGGCCATTACAAGAAGAATTAACCACCTTAAGATCAAGATTATCAAAAACACGAGGAAGTACTAAACACTCACATGGTAGCGAATTTTCCCCGGTGACATCAAGAAGCTCCTTGGGGAGTTGGTATCCTCGTAGACCATATGGCTCATCATTATTATCATTTTCATCGGTCTCGGGTGGTGGACTTTGTATGATATGTAGCTTGGGTGCATTCATTGAAGCACCAAGGAGCTGAGATTTCACGAAATGAGGGTTTGAGATGAGTGATAGCCATGGCTTGCATACTGATTTGCATAGCAGCAGTGATTTCACAGGAAGCCGGACAAGTATTTCGGAAATAAATTCTTCTGGTAAATCGTCGATCGTTTTTCTCGCCATTGAGCTTTCAACGCACACCAAAATTTCGGGGTTCAGTCTATTGTTATTTTTGGTAACAGCGCTGCGCTTCTTATATAATGCGGCCACCCTCGGGTTATAAATGGGATTTCCCATTTGTTTTTTTCTTTTTATAAAAGAGAATTTCCGATTTGTTTTTTCTTTTTCAAATTCAAAAAAGTTGATGTTGATTTTTTTCTCTTTTTCAAAAAAAGGGATTTCCTTTTTGTTTTTCTTTCACAAAAGGGGATTTTAGATTTGTTTTTTCTCTATGATAGTCCACCCCTTTTATCTCCATAGTCGCCTACCCTCCTTTTTCTTTCGATCTGTCTCTTAGGCTGTGCTCCAGAGATTTTTTGGTAAAGAAGAGAAAAGAAGAGAAGAGAAGGTGAAAGAAAAGAAATAAAAAAAATAATCTCTCATGTGTTCCCAAGTTTATGTGAAAAGAAGAGAAAATTTTGAAAAAATGATATGGAGGGAAATTTTAAAGGTAAATTAGAACTTCTCTCCAAACCATTCCATTTTTGGAAAGAAGATTATGGAGAGAAAGTTGTTAGAATTTTCTTTCCGGATCCATTCTCTTCCTTCCTGATAAAACTCGGGAGCACGATTTGGAAAGAAAATTTTAAAAATTTCTCTCCTCTTCTTTTCTCTTCTCTTGTTAATCTAACTCGGGAGCACAGCATTAATTTCCGTTTAAAGCCTCCTGCTTCCTTTCAAATCCTCCTTCGGTCCTCCATCAATTCTTCTAAACCCATTTTTTGATTTCAATAAAATCGAGCCTTATGTTAGGCTTCTATTTATTTTAAATCTGTTCTTTGTTGAGTTTGTTCCCAATTTATTTAGGTTTTATTTATTCTATCCTTATGAGAGCTTTGTGTGTTTTTGGTGTGTTTTGTGAGAGCTTTGTTTGTTTTTGGTGTGTTTTGTAGTGGATTAATGTCCGGGACGTTAGATATGCAGGATTTTTAAGGTTTTGATTTAGTGATAGAAGTATTTATGGGATTACATTTAATTATTATCAATAGCTCAAACCAAATGTATCAAAGCGGGTACATGTACATATATCAATTTCAACAAATCGCTTGATGGTATATCCAAGAGGTCTGAGAAGACTGGATTAATCTGCGACTGTATTTTTTTACGGTTTGTTCGACTCGATTGTTTTTGTAGATATCGTATGACTTTTTATTAACTTTTTATTAACGAATTAAATGTTTTGTTCAAAAAAAGATTTGTTTTTCTTTTTCAAAAAAAGGACATTTCTGATTTTTCTTTTTTTTTTTGGGTACGTTTTTTTAATTTTGGGAAAAAAATTTATTTCCAACTTTTTTTTTGGTACGCTTTTTTAAATTTTGATAACGAATTAAATGCTTTGTTCAAAAAAAGATTTGTTTTTCTTTTTCAAAAAAGGACATTTCTGATTTTTCTTTTTTTTTTGGTACGTTTTTTTAATTTTGAAAAAAAAAACTATTTCCAACTTTTTTTTTGGTACGCTTTTTTAAATTTTGAAACAAAAGACAATTTCTTATATACTAGGTTTACATTGTTAATCGCAATCCTTTGGTTGCAAACTGGCATAGCACTCAATGATAAAATGGTGAAGTGATCCAATGTAGCTTCTGTATTGTCCCTTGTAACTGTTGCTCTTGGAATCCTGTCATATAATATGGTGGAATTGGCCCGACCTGCTGCTCCTCATGGGACCAAGCTCAGCTTCCTCAACGAAGGTCAGGTATTTGTTCCTGAGGACATGTACACAATCGGAAAATCTTTTAATACCTTTTTACTCTATGGGGCTTTTAATTGTAGAAAAATGGATTTGCTCATTTTGAGAAGAACACAAATCTTTTGATACCTTTTTACTCTATGGGGCCTTTAATTGTAGACAAACGTTTTTGCTCATTTCCAGAAGATTTCAGTTGAGTTTGTACTTCAGTCGTATGTTATATGATGCATAATATTCATTCCGCCTTTTATTTTCTTTTCGTAGGACGATTTAATTTATTAGAGAGTTGATGGCAATTGTACAAGACCATCTCATTTCGCTTAATTTCTGGACCTCTTCTTCCAGATTGCTTGCCAATTCACTAGCTTGTAGAACCATCACTGTAAAAGCCAACATATTTTCTGATAAACCTCATGTGGAAAGAAACCAGAGTGTTTTTATCAGTTACATTCTGGTACAAGCCAAGCTATCGATGTCTATTAATTTCATTCAATGCACGAAAAACAAAAGCTTTTACTCATCATAAAAGGAAATTAGATTTTTATTTGAGTCATCATCACAATGGGTGTTCAGTGCACGAAAAACCAAAGCACTCATCATATAAAGAAATTAGATTTTTATTTGAGTCATCGTCACAATGGGTATACGTCTACATTCTCTTTTTGTCAACTATACAAGTGTTATTATAAACAAAGCTCACTATTCTCTATGCAAAAGAAAAACAAAAACTGACATGTCTTCACAGCTGATGCATTCACATCACCGGATGCTATTCAAGTGAGCAAATGGCTCTGGGGCTGCTTTAGGTGCAGGTTTTGACACTTCTGGAGTTCCAAAAACATTCCAAAACTTGAGCTTTTCATCTCCTGCTGCAGAAGCAACATTACATCCATCTGAGCTCTGCAAGGAAGGGCAAAACATAAAATTTAGAAAAAGAAGCTAAGAAATGATATAGTATATTACTGTTACACAGTTCCCCTAAAAAGGAATCATCACCGGATGCGTTTCAAGTGAGCAAATGGCTCTGGGGCTGCTTTAGGTGCAGGTTTTGCCACTTCTGGAGTTCCAAAAACATTCCAAAACTTGAGCTTTTCATCTCCTGCTGCAGAAGCAACAGTACATCCATCTGGGCTCTGAGACATGAAGAGTACCCTGGATGTATGGCCAGTAAGTTCAGCAATCTTGACCATTGCTGGGTACTTCCAAAGAGTAAGCTGATTCTGGGTAAAACCATGAGAACTAAGCAGTTCACGCTCATTCTTATTCCACAGAAGTGAACAGACCTGTGAGCCTGTGTCAACCGAATTTAAGCAAGCACCAGTGTGGGTATTCCAAAATTTGATGCAACTATCAACCTCACCTCCTCCGGATGCAAGCAGATTCGCCTGAAATGGACACCAAGCTAGAGCTTTCACGGCAGCTGTATGATCTTCGAGCCTGTGAAGCCACTGTGTTGGACAACTTCAAGAAGCAGTGGATCTATCCCATATGTGGAGGAGATTATCACTTCCTCCGCTGGCTAACTGCTGGCCAGAGGCTGACCATCTTAGCCCACACACCTCTTGATGGTGTCCTCTGTAGGTCTCAACAATATGATCCCTAACTCTTACATCATTGTTAACAATTTGCCCATCCATTCCTCCAGTTATTAGAATTTGGTTGTTCCAATCCAGTTCTCCAACTCGGGAACTGTGGCAACCTCTCAATGTCCTTAGCTGTCGATTGGCAGTTGAATCCCAAAGCTGAACTCCAGAGTTGTTCATACCAACAGCAATGCGTCGCCCATCTGGAGCCCATTTGACACTTGTCACCGGACCAAGCTCCTCGTCAAGTGTAACTAGTTGAGAGGTAGCACCATTAGAAGCATCCCACAGGTACACTGTTTGCAAGAGCAATGGCGAGAACATTGCTACTGCCCCAATCTAATAAATTCAAGTAGTAATCATCTACAAGGTCCGGGGCATCTAATGTCCTCTCCGATGTCTTTGGAATATAGCGACGAGCCTTGGGTTTAGGTTGGTGAGCCAATGCTGAGAAGCAGTCACTTAAAACAGTCTCCATAGGCGTTGGTGGCTTGTTTTTGAAAGCTAAAATCCTGGTCCGGTTCATGTTGAAGGTCTCTGCTAGCAGCTTCTGATAAGCTTCGCTAGACGGTGAACTCACAGCTGGATTCTCCTTCTTACCTTTCCTTGCCTCCATCAACATATAATGAGCATAATCGAAATCCATTGCAGATCTATCCGGTATAAACCTATCCAACTGCAAATACCAACCAAATAACAAAACCATCAGAATAATCATCCACGAGTGTGTATTATATAACATACAATCTACATAAACCCTAATTGCAATCATCAACAATTAAAAACAAAAACCCTAGAGTAAGGACCAAACCCTAAAAATCAAGAAATTAAACCAATTGAAGAGCAAAACCCTGATAAAAACACACACACAAAGAAACATTTCAATTGATACAAAATAAGGAATTGAACATACATTTTCTCGAGAATTTCGACGTTGAAGAAACTGTTCTTGAAGAGGGAATCTAGAATGAGCCTTGGAGGAATTTACTGATCCTGCATCCATAACGTTAGCAACAACAAGTAATAGACACAAATTACAAAATCACACACAAAAAACAATATTAAAATCCTGCAAAACAAGTATTAGTACAGAGCAGATGAAATAAAATCAATTGACACGAAATATTATAATTAAGGAGATTAAGATGAGGAGCGCGTTAAGATTAAGCAGAGTCGGGACTGATTGATGATCGCCATTTTGAGGCTTACTGGGATCCAAATTGTAGATTTTATATGTGTCAGTGGCGGTCACGAATTAACGCGGCTACTTAATTACGGGCCTATTTGAGATCCCTTGTAATATTGTTTCACAGAATTAGCCTTATCATTAGTTTGGTCTTTATATTATGGGCCGATTAGGATTGGACTGGTCCAAGAACATGCATTTTTTATTCTTCTTAAATTATTTGTAAAAGTAGTACTAGTAGTTTACAATCAAATGTATAAAAGTAAATTTTTTAAGTTTTTTAGGATATAGTTCATCGTTTCTTCTATTTTTTTTAGTAAAAAACAATTTATAATGAGTAAATTTGAACTATAAATAAAGAATATATAGAGAATTAATTTCACGTTCAAATTAAGGCGCTATTTGGTAGCTAAACTCATAGTTGGTAGCTTGTGGCTTATATGTTATTAACGACGTACTTTCATGCCAAGTTATTTCTTATTTATTTGATTTTTTTACTTCTTTACTTCTTTAATAATTTATATTTTTATATTTGTGTTTTCAAATGTATTTTTAATTTAAAATACTTGCATTGATATTATTGTGCTAATTATTTTTTTTTGATTTAATTTTAAAAATACTTCACCAACTTATAAGTACATTTATGAAACACCTATCTATAATCTATCTATATTATTATATTAAAGCCGAAACATTGAAAGTTTTGGTTTTCGGTTTGGTTATCCTATTTATTTTGGTTTTTGGTTTGTTTAATTTAATTTTTAATTAATTTTAAATATAAAATAAATCAATTTTAATCCGTTATTGGCTATAATCCTAAAGACACAATAGTATTTTATATTTACACCATTATTAATACAGCTAAACTTAAAACCTCTGTTGGCTTCACGAACACTGCGCACAGACCTCTATTCTTCTAAACCTAATTTACACCATCTTCATCAATTCAATACACAAGTTTCTTCGGCTTTTCTCTTCTTTTGCAACACCATATATATCATTAAAGTGTAAGTATAATGATTGTATTATGTTTTTGTATTATCTCCATCTTATAATTGTTACAAGAAATTGTAATTTTGGGGTGTTTTTTAATGTAAGTACAAGATTGAAAGTTTGTTCGGTTTGGTTATCCTAATTATTAAAATAAATAATGTCATAATATAATTAATGGTAATTAGTTATTGTCATTTTCACATTTACTTTTAATTCAAGATATTACCTTTTACAAAAACATCAATCGTACCATATTTTCAAATCATTAATATTTCCTTTCTAATTAAAATATGTTACCTTTTTTTATTTAAAACTAATCTTACAATCATTAGCATATACTCAAAAATATCACACCAGATTTTTAATTATTAATAAAATATATTAAAATCTATGTACATTGTTTATAATAAGAAAATATTAGTATAATACGTAAATATGAGTATATTAAATTATGTTAAATTAAAATTTAAAAAATTATTAAATTGATAATTATATAAAAACATAATTGTACTATTAACTAAAATTTAATAAATACCTAAAATATCTTATCTTTCAATCAATTTGAAATACTGAAAGGCATATGACTCAGCCTATTTGTAGTTAGAGGATCCTAATCCAATTAAAGTAGTTTGTAATAAGTAAATAATATCAACTGTCACAGGAATCTCATAAGGTGACAACTGTCAGAAGAAAAATCAACAAGTCAATCTATAGTTTTGATGTTTCACACTGAAGAAGATTCAGTTGCCTGATCAAGCGTCAGTGTAGCATTGAAATACATGGATTTATTTCAAGGACAGAGGTTTCTATAAGTGATAAGAAACAATATCAGTTCAGAATGATCGGAGAGAGTGAAGAAAAGAAAAAGACCACAGTTTAATGTCAAGATGAAGAACAGAGATTGGAGTTAGTCGTTCATGAACCAGACAGTACATCGAGCGTCAACAAAAATCCAGTGTATGTTCATTATTATAATTACGTGGTCCACAGTGAAGTTTTGACTATTAAAAGGAGTTGTATTAATTCTATTTTAATTAATTAAATCAAATAGTTAATTTAATTAAATAAATTAATTCTATCAGAATTAATATATTTGTTAAAGTAATTATTAGATTAATTAAATAAGAATTAATCTGAAAAATAAATAATTAATTAAGTGATTTATATAAATCATTTAGTTAATTATAATCTGAAAATATATAACAATATAACTATCTAAGGATAGTTATACCGATTGTTATATATAGTTCAAAAGGATAGTCATACAAAGGGAATGGTTTGGACAGTCATATTAAGTTCAAATAATAGTCATACCGAAAGTCATATACAAAGGAAATGATTATTGGACAGTCATATTCAGTTCAAAAGGAGATAGTTATACCGAAAGGTATATTCAAGTCAAGTGGCTATTGGACAGTCATATTCAGTTCAGTGGATAGTCATACCGAAAGTTATATTTAATGGGACAGTCATATTTCTTTCAGTGGATAGTCATACCGAATGTTATACATGTGTTAATTGATTGTTATATCAATTAAAACAACACAATATGACTATGGACGGAATATAAAGATCAGAAGCAGCAAAGAGGCAGAAGACAATTCACTTACAACTTCTAAAAATCCCAGCAGCTCATATCTCTCTCTCTCTCAAGCTCAAGAACACTTAAAAACATAATTCTGGAAATTCAAGTTCATCTCTTTTGTAATATTCTATCCGTTGGAACTTGTTTATGTGTGGTTCTTGTAATACTAGCGAATTAAGTTTCCTAGTTCACAACTTGATATCTTGATTTTAATTAACTAAATTAGAAAAGTTCATGTCGAATTTTCTAATTAGTTATTAATTACTTGATAATCATTTGGATTGATTTTGTAACACCCATCAAGTTAATATATTGTTATATTCAACTTGAAATTTGTGTTGTATTATTCCGCTCAAATTTGTTTAAGTTAAATTTTATTTAAAGAACAAATTTCGATAAAATGGTATAGATTGTATTCAACCCCCCCTTCTACAATCGTATCGGACCTAACAATTGGTATCAGAGCTTATTGATTGATATACAAATCAAGATCCTAATTTTATTCCGCCAAAAATCAATCTTGAATTTTTAACTCTCTTAAAAATTCGTCATGTCTTCAAAAAGTATTGTTAAGATTCCTATGTTTAATAAGGACAATTATTCAATGTGGAAAAATAAGATGGAGTTGTTCCTTGATGTCGCAAATTCCAAATATTTGGGTGTCCTACAGAATGGACCTATAATTCCAATTCAACATACAACTGAATCAATAGTTGGAGGAGTTGTTGTAACACCTGCATCAACTAGTCCAAAGCCTGCTTCTTCTTTTACTCCAGATGAAAAGGAGGATGCTGGACTAGATAAGAATTTGAGACTTATTCTGATAGATTCCCTAGATACTGTTATGTACAGTCATGTCATGAATTGTAAAACTGCAAAGCACATGTGGGAAACCATTGAGACTATTAATGAAGGGACAGATGAGGTTAGGGAGAACAGACTTCAAATTTTGACTTCTGAATATGAACATTTTAGAGCTGGTCCTAATGAGGGCATTCAGGAAGTGTTCGAAAGGTATAACAAAATAATCAACAACTTGCAAGTTCATGGCAAGCAATATACACAGAAGGAGATTAATATGAAGTTTTTGTTGACAATGCCCACTCATCTTGAACACAGGATAACGGCCATCAGAGAATCGAGAGATCTGAATAAGATTGCTCTTGAAAGGTTGTTTGGTGTTCTGAAAACCTATGAACTGGAACAAGTACAGCAGAGGGAGGTCACTGGAAAAGGAAGGGTGCCAAGTTCATCTACAGCTCTTGTAGTTGAAGCACCAAAGGAAGTGGAAGCTAAGGTTGTTCTACCTTACAGCTCAGACAAGGAACAAACTGAAGTTGAACAGGGTCAAACACCACCTATTCATGATGGTGGAGACTTTTACTCACTTGAAGAGCTAGATCAACTTGAAGATGAATCCATGGCATTAATGGCAAGGCAATTTGGCAATTTTAGATTCAGAAGAAATCCAAAGTACAGGTTCAAGTCAAATAACAGATTCCAGAGAGGAGGCTCTTCTTCCTCTAGTAACAGGGGAGGATACAAAACTGGATCTGTTGACAGAAGCAAATTTCGTTGCTTCAACTGTAATGAATTGGGGCACTTTGCCACTGAATGCCAGAAACCCAAGCAAACTCAAAGAAGAGACTTTGCTGCTGAGAAGAAGAAACCTGGGAAAGCTTATGTTGCAGCCGGTAAGAGTTGGGATGACACGGATAGCGAAGATGAAGAATATGGAAATCTTGCGCTAATGGCAATTGGTGAATCATCTGATCATCAGAACGGACAGGTAACTCTTACTGACACTGAATTAATTCGTAGTCTATATAATTCCTTAGGTAATGCACAAACTGGATATAATAGACTAGATCTACTAAGCACTAAACTTGGAAATGAAGTGTCAGAATTGAAAAAATTCACATTAATCAAGATCAACAAAGAGATGAAATAACAATGCTTCTCACCAAGGAGAAATCTATTCTAGAAGTTGTTGGCAAACAAATGGCTAGAATTACTGAACTTGAAACACAGGTCAGGGCTTGTTATAATTCTGTTAAAATTTCCAAGGAGTTCTTTAACAAACAAGCTGTTGAACAAACAGTAGGGATAGGGTATGGCTACAACGAAGCTGTTGGTTTGTTGGGCATAAATTCCCCTAACCTTGTTAGTGCTGAAGAAAGAGGGATACCGCATGTTCTTAAGAAAGTTAAAGATCCCCTCTTTAAGAAATCTGATGCTGGACCACCAGATATTCTTTCTATGGTCATCCAGGAAGAAATAAGAAATGAGGACAGTGCTAATGGCATTGTTCTTGAAAATGTCAAAACTACTAAGAAACCAGTTAAGCATGTTGAGTTAACTAGTTCGTCTAAAAGTAGTTTAAGTGACGAGCAGTTGAAAAAGAAAAATACCATCTCTGATATGCACACCATGCCTATTAATGATCCATCTCATAAATCATGTGGTATTATTAATTGTATAACTTGTGCTTTTAATAGTATGCGAGCATATTTTAATGGTAGCTATGCATGTGATAAACAGACTGCTCCGCGACAGCATATGAACAGGAACAATAATGTTCGGTCAAAGACTGTTATTCCTTCTCAAGTTAGGAGAGAGACATTTGAACCTAAGAACAAACAAAGGGTTACGAAGAATGTTTACCAGGTCAAGTGTCCAGTCAATGACACAAGTATCCGTGCTGTTAAAGAAACATGGATACCTAAAATAAAACAAAAGATTTTCAAATCTGTTTATAAGGTTAAATGTTTATTGGTTAAAGATGTTAAAATTAAAAGCGTTGCTTTGCCTGATAAAGGCCAATATTTTAAAACCGCAGGACCCAATCAAATTTGGGTTCCGAAGAAGGTTTAATCCGTTTGTCATTGCAGGGTGTTGAGCAGGTTGAACGTGTAACCTGGATCTTGGATAGTGGATGTTCAAGGCATATGACTGGAGATAGAACCCTGCTAACAAACGTGGTGGAAAAGGCCGGCCCAGTAGTTACCTTTGGAGATAACAGCAAAGGTAGAACTGATGGATATGGCAGACTTGAAGCTGGAAATGTTATCATAGAAGAAGTGTCCTTTGTAAAAGGACTTGAGCATAATTTGCTCAGTATCAGTCAATTCTGCGACAAAGGATTTGATGTCCATTTTAACAAAAAGAATTGTCTGATTTCTCACAAAAGAAGTGAACAACCATCGCTGACTGGAGTCAGAAAAGGAAACTTGTATGTAGCTAACTTGAATACGGGAAGCACTGAAGAATTCAATTGCTTCTATTCTAAAGCGTCCACAGATGAAAGTTGGCTATGGCACAAGAAACTCTCTCATCTGAATTTCAAAACAATGAACTCTCTTGTTAAAAGAGAATTAGTGAGAGGTTTGCCTTCTATGGAATTTACACAAGAAGGACTATGTGACGCATGCCAAAAAGGGAAGATAAAAAGGGCAACTCACAGGAGCACTAATACATCATCAATAACTGAACCATTACAATTACTTCATATGGATTTGTTTGGTCCAGTTAATGTGATGTCAATGTCAAAGAAAAGATATGCTCTAGTGATTGTTGACGATTTCTCTAAATTCACATGGGTTTTGTTCTTACATTCCAAAGATGAAACTCCACAGTTAGTGATTGATCATATCAAGTTGATTGAGCTTGATTCAATGTATCCAGTAAGAGCGATAAGGTCAGATAATGGAACTGAATTCAGGAATGCAGTTCTAAATGAATTCTGTACTGAGAAAGGTATAACAAGACAGTTCTCGGCTCCAAGAACTCCTCAGCAAAATGGGGTAGTTGAAAGAAAGAATAGAACCTTGGTTGAAGCTGCTCGTACTATGCTAAGTGAATCAAGGCTTCCATTAAGCTTTTGGGCTGAAGCTGTCAATACTGCATGCTATACCCAGAATCGAACGCTGATCAACAAAGACTTAATGAAGACACCTTATGAAGCGTTAACAGAAAAGAAACCAACACTCAAGTACTTTCATGTATTTGGAACAAAATGCTTTGTGCTAAAAGAAGGAGACGATCAAGGTGGTAAATTTGAATAAAAAGCACATGAAGCAATTTTTGTGGGTTATACAAGAAGAGCATATAAGGTGTATCTAATTGATCAACAGAAAACAATGGAAAGTGTCAATGTTACATTTGATGACACAAAACTTCCTAATATCCAAACTGAAGATTCATCTGAAAAGCTGTCTTTTGAAGATATGACAGATCTAGAATCAGATGATGATAGTCCACCTGATGTGTTTGCTGATGCTAATGACAACAATGTCAATGATGAGACTAATCAGAATAATGGTGATGAAAATCATGATAATGTTGAAAGTGTCACTAATAATTCTGAACAATCGTCTAATCAGCCTGGCAACAACTCAGGGGGAGTTAATGAAGGATCTACTAGTCATATTCAACATCATAATGAAGATCAAGGCGAATCATCAAGATTAAATCTTCCAAGACAGACTGTCTGGAATAGAGCTCATCCTTTTGAGCTAATCGTTGGTGATCCAGATGTTGGTGTAAAGACTAGAAGAGCTTTTCAAAATCAATGTAATTATTCAGGGTTTCTATCTGAAATGGAACCTAAGAAAACTGAAGAAGCTCTTTCAGATCCTGATTGGGTGATTGCTATGCAAGATGAACTCAATCAATTTAAACAACAAGAAGTGTGGAAGCTGGTGCCCAGACCTACAAATAAAACAGTGGTTGGTACAAGGTGGGTATTCAGAAACAAACTTGATGAAGATGGAACAGTAACAAGAAATAAAGCAAGACTGGTAGCAAAAGGTTACTCACAATCTGAAGGCATTGACTATGATGAAACCTATGCTCCAGTGGCTAGACTTGAGGCCATAAGGATATTCTTGGCATTCGCAGCATTTTCAAACTTTAATGTTTATCAAATGGATGTCAAGAGTGCCTTTCTGAATGGAAAACTGGATGAAGAGGTATATGTAGAACAGCCACCTGGTTTTGAAGATCCAGATTTATTGGGGTATGTTTACTTTCTCTTTAAAGCTATATATGGTCTTAAGCAAGCACCAAGAAAATGGTATGACACACTCTCTGAATTTCTACTTGAAAATGAATTTACAAGAGGTGTCATAGACAAAACTCTCTTCACAAAGAAACATAAAAAAGATACAATATTAGTCCAAATCTATGTGGATGATATAATATTCGGGTCTACTAATGATATTCTTTGCAAGAAATTTGCTAAGTTAATGCAGGGTAAGTTTGAAATGAGCATGATGGGTGAGCTGAAGTTCTTTCTTGGATTGCAAGTAAGTCAAAGGACAGATGGAATATTTATCTGTCAATCCAAGTATGTCAAAGAGCTTCTCAAGAAATATCAAATGGAGGACTCATCTTCAGCAAGAACACCATCATCGACAGCGGTCAAATTTGGAGCATGTGAAAATTCTATCAAAGTAGATATCACAAGCTACAGAGGTATGATAGGCTCATTACTTTACCTTACTGCAAGTATACCTGATATTATGCATGCTACGTGCTTGTGTGCAAGGTTCCAATCGGATCCTAGAGATGTTCATCTCATTGCTGTTAAACGAATCCTGAGATATCTTAAGGGTACGCCTAATTTAGGCATCTGGTACCCTAAAGATTCTGGTTTTAATCTTGTTGGATATACAGATTCAGATTATGCAGGAAGTGTTGTGGATAGAAAAAGCACCTCTGGGAGTTGTCAATTCCTAGGTGGTAGACTGGTTTCCTGGTACAGCAAGAAACAACAAACAGTTTCCAACTCAACAGCTGAAGCTGAATATATAGCTGCTGGAAGCTGTTGCGCACAGATTTTGTGGATCAGGAATCAGCTGAGAGACTATGGTTTTGTACTAGATAAAATTCCTATTTTATGTGACAATACAAGTGCCATAGCTATCTCTAACAATCCTGTGCAGCACACAAGGACAAAGCATATTGACATCAGGTATCATTTTATTCGAGAGCATGTCATGAATGGTACCGTGGAGTTACTTTTTGTACCTACGGAAGAACAAACAGCAGATATTTTTACTAAGTCTCTTGACGAATCCACATTCACCAGAATTGTTGGTGAATTGGGTATGTTAAATAGTCCTAGTAATTAAACTAGTTAATATCTGAGGTTTGATCTTTAATAATTTTCAAGTGATTATTGTGTACAATATTTGTTATTTGAAATCACTTGTATAATTATTTTATCAACTTATAATGTTGCTTGTTTCTTCTTAAAGTTTTATCACTATCTTCGTTATACATCTCTAAATACTTCTTGTAATTTTAGAGTGATTCATTTTCCTAAAAAATATTTTTCTCGAATTTTACTAGCTGTAGTTTATGAGAAATCTATTTTTCTTGAAAATGTTATTATTTTAAAATCAGTTTAATTATTTTTTATGTTTAATAAATTATATTTTTTTCTTGAATAATTTTCTATATGGAAATTATTTTATTAGAAAATTGATATTTATTAATTCACCAGAAATAATTTTGTATATATTCAATATTATATTTATTTTGATTTGTAATGTTTGTCCTTTTGTTATTAATGTTTGATCTCGTAAAAAGGACTACCTATGATCGTTTGTTTAATTTTTATTAGGTTTGCTGATTTTAGTGTAAGTTATTTTACTAATTTTTGGCTTGGTTTTTGATAGAAATTAAATTGCTTCATTTTTAGAATTTGCTAGTTCTAAATATCCTGTTAATATTTTTAATTTAGGATAGTTATATTTGTTGTTTTGTTTATATTACAATAGATATAACAATTAATCTGATTGTTATATTTGTATTTTAGGGTAAATATAACTCTAATTAGTATATAGTTATATTTTTGTTTTGTTTGAAATATAACTGTCGAAAATTCAATTTTGCATTGTCATACTCTTTGTTTTTCGATAGTCATATTAGTGTTATCTTGTTAATAAAACTGTTATATAACTATGTAATTAGGATAGTCATATTACGTTTATACGCAATATAACTATCGGTATGACTATCAACCGATAGTCATATCTTGTGTGTGTTAGATAGTCATGTAAGTTAATTAAACTAGTATATAACTATTAATATAGGATAGTTATATTTTGTTTAACACGTAATATAACTATCGGTATGACTATCAACCGATAGTCATATCTGAGCTGAATTATATATAAATCGTTAGTAATATTGATAGTTATATTCAGTTATATTATCTGTTCAGCGTGTTAAGTCACCTGAGACACTATTTCGAACGATACATACATATACACGGTGTATAACTATCGAATTGCTGCCGAATTACTGTCTCAATCACACTCGAATCACAGTTCTAAGAACAAAATTCGATTACCCATTCAATTATCTTCAAAACCGTTGCTTAAATGTAAGATTTGGTTGTGTTTTGAAGATTTTTTTGTTAAAAAATTCGGATTTTCGATTTGAAATTCAAGAACATTGGTTGTGATTTTTCAAAAACTAAAAATAGACGTGTGTTTGTGATATTATGGAGATCATTGCCTCAAATTTTCAAAATTTTTGGTGAAGAATTCGATTATTCGAATTTTTATTTAATTATTTATTCGAATTTTGTGTATTAATTAGTTTAATTGCTGAATTTTGCAGATTCTCTAAGGTTAAAATTTGATTTGGAATGGCTGACACTTATAATAATTTTGAGATTGTTAATCACAACTTTATTGGATATTTTAATCCCGAGGATTGCTCGGTGGATCGTTTCAAACCGTGGATATCTTTTCTGAACGATCATAATATCTGTAGTCATGCTATAACTGCAAATGTTCCCATGAAATTTGGTCCGCTTAAACTAATGTGTACTACAGCTATGGTGGCCTCAGACAACAGATCATTTTCTTTCAACTTCAGCGATAAGACATATACAGTGGATGAATCTGTCTTCAATGCTGCTCTGAGACTGCCTACTGAACAATTTAATGAGCCTCCTTCAATTGATGAGTTGACACATTTCTTCACACATCTGAATTATCAAGGTCAATTGGATCTTAAGCGTCCCCTGAAAAGTAACCTGGTTCAAGAATGGAACATATTCTTCGAAATCATTGCAAAGGTCTTTGCTAATTCTACCAAGAGTAACAACACTGTCATCACGGGAATGTTGCAGTCTATTGGTTACTCAATTGCTTACAACAGAAGAATCAATTTTGGTAACTTGCTCTGGCCTATTTTGATAAATCGTGTGAAGAAAGCTACGAAGAACTTTGGGAAAGGTAAACTGGTTAAATGTCATTATCCTCGATTTTTGACATTAATTTTTAATCATCTTATGCCTACGGATCAGCCTACTCCTTTTCCAAATGACCGAGTTCAATGGTCTGGTAAACCAAATAAGAATTTTTACACAAGGTTGGATACTTCTGGTACTCTGGCGCATGTTCCAGTAGTCATAACACCATATATGTCTACATTCATAAATTTGCCAAATGTTATGGCTCAACCAGTTGCTGAGCAACTTGCAATTGAACAAGCTCCATAACCTGAAGCAGAACACACAGCTACTGAACATCAACCAGAACCTGAACCGTTAATTGATCCTGAACCTCACTATCAAGTGGATCAACCCATTCAGACTGAAGATGTTGGAAATGTAAATGATCAGGTATTTGACTCAACTTATACTCAATCTCAATATCTTTCTGATAGTCAAACAAGTGCGAGAAATGACCAAGGGGCTGTACAACCACAACCTCTAACCCAGGTCAATACACCAAATACTAAATCCAAATTCTCCAAACACTATCAAAGAAAGAAATTGTCAGTCAAACGATACAATCCGAGTAGTGATATTCTGAGTGAAACTCCAGTTTTGCCTTTACAAAAGAAAAGTAAAACTACATCTGAGTCAACTGTAAACCCTTTCATTTCATCAACCACTCCCTTGTTACTTACAATGGGGGAAGACATTTTCTCAAATGAAGCTGAAAACACTCTCATGCAAGTTGACCAAGTTACAGTGCCTGCCATTGTTACGGCAGAAGAACTCTCACAGGTTGATAGGGATTTGCGAACTCCCATTGCACCACCACTGACCTTCCAAGAGGAGGCTAGGGTGATTTCTCCTGCAGGTACAATGGATGCAGCTATGGATTATGAGAGGAGTGATGTGAGAATTACTTCAAATCTGAGTGAAACACTAGCACGTGAGGTGAGTGATACTCAGAGAGCTGTTGAAGTGAGAGCACACAAGATCAGAGCACACAAGATCAGTGCACTCAAGCTAACTCAACAACAAGCAATTGAAGACTCTGGAGATGTCACAGTGGCTCAAGATCTCATTATATCTTCAATGTCAAATCAGATTGAAGATATTCAGAATAACATGAATGAACATCACTTGTCCACTGAACATCGATTTAGTCAGATTGAAAGGCAGAATGCACTCCAAGAAAAAGGGTTGACTCACTTGTATAACATCATTACTAGAACTATCACTCCAACAGAAGAAGAAAGAAAGTTCTTTGAAGGTCAAGATGGAGGAGGTGATGGTGATGAACGTGACCCGAAGCCTGCTGATTTTGTTCCCTCTGTAGAGGATTCATCAACTAAGGGGGAGAAGTCAAGACATGGAGGAAGTTCAAGTAAATCTAAATCTGATCAAGGAGCTGATCAAGGTGATAGGAGAGATAAGGGGAAGAGGAAAGAATTTGGAAGTTCTGACATGCATGAAGAACCTGAAGATATTGAAGGTTACTACTACACAGGTGAACCAGATAGTATTGACATGTTTGCTGATTTAAAGTTCACAGATGTGGGAGAAGTATTACCTGAACCAGATCTCAGGGACTGGGAAGATGAAATGCCCATAGACTCAGAAGCTGAAGCTGAACAGATACGTCTAGATTTTGAAGCTGAAGCAGAAATTGACAGACAAGAAGCTCAACTAAAATTGAGAGATGATAGGCTTAAAAAGACATTGGACTTGATTGCTCATAAAGAAAAACTTCAAAAAGAGGAAGCTGCAGCAATGCAACGCCAACATGCACTTAAGGTACAAGCTAGGAGAACATACATCAGATTAAAAAGTGGTGACAAGTGGGAACGAGCTCAAAAAGCTATAGACTCACCACAAACGTCTGAATATGATGATCGTCGGCTAAGTGCTATTCTTGATGAATTTAAGAATTCAAATCCAATACATGAAGGGTATGTGAAAGCCTTACAAACAGAAGTCGTCAGGATATCTTCTGCTTTTGAACCAAGAACCGATGAGTTAGTAATTTTCGTTGAATGTCATAATGTTGGAACATTCAGAGTGTCCCTTCAATTCTTTTATGACAGATCTTTGACAGAACTCTGGGCTCTTAGACCAAAGGTAAGAACATCCTCTGAGTTGGGAATACTACTTCATGAAAAGTTCAAAGAGTTTGCTGAAAGAGCTGGACCGGAAGTGATAGAAGAGCCTAAGCAAGTGAAGTTTCTTAAGGGTGAAGTGATACATACAGTCAAACTTCAGACGAAAGATTTGTATGAGCACTCTGCTAAACACTTGGTATTTGTGGAGTACATTCTTAGAAATCATGGATTTACTTCTCAACTTAAACGGGAAACTGCAGATCATATCAAATCTTATGCTCAAACCAATGTGAAAGACTATGAAAAATTCAAAGGTGAGTTGAGGAAATCACTTGGAATTCCATTGGTACTTCCTACAAGGCTATCATCAAGGAAAGAAATGTTAGTTGATGTTGAGCTACATAAAAGCCTACCAGTCCTGAATGAAGAAGAAGAAGAAGAAGGAGAGTTCAGACCTGGAGGAAGTGAAAACTGAAGAACCGCTCTACTTGTGATATTTTTAGAGCTTAGATAGAACAAGATAGCATAATTATACTATGTGATCAGTCTAGAGGATCATCTATCTTGTATTTATCTTTTCTGTTTGAATCTGGATAATGTTATATATGAACCAGAACTTTTTCATTATTTACTTAGCATTTAAAGTTTTATTCTTTACTTATTTAATTGGGATTAGTTGAAGAATCCTCTAGGTATTTGCTTGTTACTGTCTAACAAACAAATAGGGGGAGATTGAAAGGCATATGACTCAGCCTATTTGTAGTTAGAGGATCCTAATCCAATTAAAGTAGTTTGTAATAAGTAAATAATATCAACTGTCACAGGAATCACATAAGGTGACAACTGTCAGAAGAAAAATCAACAAGTCAATCTATAGTTTTGATGTTTCACACTGAAGAAGATTCAGTTGCCTGATCAAGCGTCAGTGTAGCATTGAAATACATGGATTTATTTCAAGGACAGAGGTTTCTATAAGTGATAAGAAACAATATCAGTTCAGAATGATCGGAGAGAGTGAAGAAAAGAAAAAGACCACAGTTTAATGTCAAGATGAAGAACAGAGATTGGAGTTAGTCGTTCATGAACCAGACAGTACATCGAGCGTCAACAAAAATCCAGTGTATGTTCATTATTATAATTACGTGGTCCACAGTGAAGTTTTGACTATTAAAAGGAGTTGTATTAATTCTATTTTAATTAATTAAATCAAATAGTTAATTTAATTAAATAAATTAATTCTATCAGAATTAATATATTTGTTAAAGTAATTATTAGATTAATTAAATAAGAATTAATCTGAAAAAGAAATAATTAATTAAGTGATTTATATAAATCATTTAGTTAATTATAATCTGAAAATATATAACAATATAACTATCTAAGGATAGTTATACCGATTGTTATATATAGTTCAAAAGGATAGTCATACAAAGGGAATGGTTTGGACAGTCATATTAAGTTCAAATAATAGTCATACCGAAAGTCATATACAAAGGAAATGATTATTGGACAGTCATATTCAGTTCAAAAGGAGATAGTTATACCGAAAGGTATATTCAAGTCAAGTGGCTATTGGACAGTCATATTCAGTTCAGTGGATAGTCATACCGAAAGTTATATTTAATGGGACAGTCATATTTCTTTCAGTGGATAGTCATACCGAATGTTATACATGTGTTAATTGATTGTTATATCAATTAAAACAACACAATATGACTATGGACGGAATATAAAGATCAGAAGCAGCAAAGAGGCAGAAGACAATTCACTTACAACTTCTAAAAATCCCAGCAGCTCATATCTCTCTCTCTCTCAAGCTCAAGAACACTTAAAAATATAATTCTGGAAATTCAAGTTCATCTCTTTTGTAATATTCTATCCGTTGGAACTTGTTTATGTGTGGTTCTTGTAATACTAGCGAATTAAGTTTCCTAGTTCACAACTTGATATCTTGATTTTAATTAACTAAATTAGAAAAGTTCATGTCGAATTTTCTAATTAGTTATCAATTACTTGATAATCATTTGGATTGATTTTGTAACACCCATCAAGTTAATATATTGTTATATTCAACTTGAAATTTGTGTTGTATTATTCCGCTCAAATTTGTTTAAGTTAAATTTTATTTAAAGAACAAATTTCGATAAAATGGTATAGATTGTATTCAACCCCCCCTTCTACAATCGTATCGGACCTAACAAATACGTTTACTTTTAATTGAACATATTACCCTTTATCTGTACCTAAAATATCGTAACTTCCAATCATTAACATTTCTTTTCTAATTAAAACACGTTACCTTTTAATTTAAAACATAATTTTGCAATCATAATCTTCCAATCATTAATATTTCTTTTCTAATTAAATACACTACCTTTTAATTTAAAACATAAATTTACAATCATTAATGTATACCCAAAAATATGACACCATATTACTGTTAGATTTTTAGTAATTAATAAGAACCGTTAGATGTAATTATAAGGTATATTTAATGATTAAATTAATTTACTAAATATTCAAGGTTCGAATTCTGTTATCGGCATATTTAACTTAAAATTTTATTTTAAATTTACTTCAAATTTTATTAAATTAATATTAAAATAATTTTTAAAATTAATAATTATATAAAAACATAATTATAGAACAAAATAAAATTTACAACATATCAAAGGAGCCGAAACATTGAAAGTTTTGGTTTTCGGTTTGGTTATCCTATTTATTTTGGTTTTCGGTTTGGTTAATTTAATTTTTAATTAATTTTAAATATAAAATAAATCAATTTTAATCCGTTATTGGCTATAGTCCTAAAGACACAATAGTATTTTATATTTACACCATTACTAATACAGCTAAACTTAAAACCTCCGTTGCCTTCAAGAACACTGCGCACAGAACTCTATTCTTCTAAACCTAATTTACACCATCTTCATCAATTCAATACACAAGTTTCTTGGGCTTTTCTCTTCTTTTGCAACACCATATATATCATTAAAGTGTAAGTATAAAAAAAAACAACTCAAAAAGATAATTACTCATGTTAACGTAATTATATTCTGATTAAAATTCTTTCATCCACATTGAACTTCTACTTGGATTCTTTTTTCTACTCCAACAACTCAATTACCCATTTTTTCTAAAGATTTTACTTCTAATTAAAACACTTTACCATTTAATTTAAAACTAATATTACTATAATTAATATATATCCAAAATATCACACCATATCTTTCCGTAATTATTTTTAGTAGTAATTTTTGTAATTAAAACATGTTACTTTTTAATTTAAAATTAATCTTGCCATCACTAATATACACCCCAAAATATCTCACCATATATTCAAATCATTATTTTTTTAATAATAAATAAGAATCGTTAGATCTAATAATTTATATGATTAAATTAATTTACTAAAAATTTAAAGTTCGAACCCGTCAACGACATTTTTAATTTAGAATTTTACAAAATAAATTTTAAACCATGCATATCATTATATAAATTTATATTAATTTAAAATTAAAAATTTATTAAAAATAAGGATTATATAAAAACATAATTATAATGTAAAATAAATTTTATAACCTATCAAAAGAAGCCCGTGCTTCGCACGGGTTATAAGCTAGTTATAATATAAAAGTCGAAACATTAAAAATTTGGTTGTTCAGTACAGTTAGGCCTGTCAACGGGTCGAATTCGGGTCGGATTCGGATTACCCTAAATCCATATCTGAATCCGTTAAGAATTTTCGGATTCGGATCGGATATTTTTTAGGTCGATCCATATCCGATCCGTTCGGATTTCGGGTTATCGGATCGGACCTCCGACCCGTTTAATAAATTTTAAAAAATTAATTTTTTTATTTTTTTAAATAAAAAAGTAGTATTTAAAATTTTAGGACGAAATAAAAATTAAAATTATGACAAACATTGACAAATCCAAATTTATATTCCAAAATAATATTATTTATAAATTTTTTTATATATTATATATGTTATATATATTATATATTACATAAATATATAAAATATATAATAAATATAATATATTCGGATCGGATTGTTATCGGATCGGATCAAACAAAATCCATATCCGCTACTTATCGGATCGGATTAAAAAATTATTAAAAATAAGGATTATATAAAAACATAATTATAATGTTAAATAAATTTTATAACCTATCAAAGGAAACCCGTGCTTCGCACGGGTTATAAGCTAGTAATATATTAAAGCCGAAAATTTGAAAGTTTTGTCGGTTTAGTTATCCTAATTATTAAAATAAATAATGACATAATATAACTAATGGTAATTAGTTATTGCCATTTTCACATTTACTTTTAATTCAAGATCTTACCTTTTATAAAAACATCAATCGTACCATATTTTCAAATCATTAATATTTCATTTCTAATTAAAATATGTTACCTTTTATATTTAAAACTAATCTTACAATCATTAATATATTCTCAAAATTATCACACCATATTTTTAATTATTAATAAAATATATTAAAAATTCCTGTACGTTGTTTATAATAAGAAAATATTAGTATAATACGTAAATATGAGTATATTAAATTATGTTAAATTAAAATATTAAAAATTATTAAATTGATAATTATATAAAAACATAATTGTATTATTAACTAAAATTTTATAAATACCTAAAATATCTTATCTTTCAAACAATTTAAAATACGTTTACTTTTAATTGAACATATTACCCTTTATGTGTACTTAAAATATCGTAACTTCCAATTATTAATATTTCTTTTCTAATTAAAACACGTTACCTTTTAATTTAAAACATAATTTTGCAATCATAATCTTCCAATCATTAATATTTCTTTTCTAATTAAATACACTACCTTTTAATTTAAAACATAAATTTACAATCATTAATGTATACCCAAAAATATGACACCATATTACTGTTAGATTTTTAGTAATTAATAAGAACCGTTAGATGTAATTATAAGGTATATTTAATGATTAAATTAATTTACTAAATATTCAAGGTTCGAATTCTGTTATCGACATATTTAACTTAAAATTTTATTTTAAATTTACTTCAAATTTTATTAAATTAATATTAAAATAATTTTTAAAATTAATAATTATATAAAAACATAATTATAGAACAAAATAAAATTTACAACATATCAAAGGAGCCGAAACATTGAAAGTTTTGGTTTTCGGTTTGGTTATCCTATTTATCTTGGTTTTCGGTTTGGTTAATTTAATTTTTAATTAATTTTAAATATAAAATATATATCCAAAATATCACACCATATCTTTCCGTAATTATTTTTAGTAGTAATTTTTGTAATTAAAACATGTTACTTTTTAATTAAAAATTAATCTTCCCATCACTAATATACACCCCAAAATATCTCACCATATATTCAAATCATTATTTTTTTAATAATAAATAAGAATCGTTAGATCTAATAATTTATATGATTAAATTAATTTACTAAAAATTCAAAGTTCGAACCCGTCAACGACATTTTTAATTTAGAATTTTACAAAATAAATTTTAAACCATGCATATCATTATATAAATTTATATTAATTTAAAATTAAAAAATTGTTAAAAATAAGGATTATATAAAAACATAATTATAATGTAAAATAAATTTTATAACCTATCAAAACATAATTATTGGCTATCAAAAGTGTAAGTATAAAATGTTAGGTCCGATAAGATTGTAGAAGGGGGGGTTGAATACAATCTTAACCTTTTTATCGAAATTCGTCCTTTAAATTAAATTTGATAAAGACAAATTTATCTGCGGAATTATTTAACACAATTTTTCAAGTTGAATATAATTGTATATTAACTTGATGTGGTGTTACAAAATCAGTATAACAACTTGTCAAGATGTTAATAACTAATTAGAAAATTCGACATGAACTTTTCTAATTTAGTTAATAATAATCAAGATAAGAACTAGGAAACTTAATTCGCTAGTAGTACAAGAATCACAAATAAACAAGTTCTATCGGATAGAATATCACAAAGATGAAGAACTTGAATTTCTGGGAATTGTTTAAGCTTTGGTGTTCTTGGTGTTCTTGAGAGAGAGAATTCTGGTCTTGATGATATGTTTCTGCTGTGTTTTCTCCGTTATGACTAAATCTGGTCTGTTCTGTTCTTTTATATCAGTAACAGGTCTTGCTGGCTTTCTGTAGGATATTTAAATGCTCCAGCATGACTTAAACTGCTTCCAAGACTTGATTTTCCTTCATTAAGACTTACACAAACCTCCATTAAGACATAAAATGTGTCGGTAAGACTTACCAGAAGTTCGGTAAGACTTACAACAGCTGGTAGAGGTCGGTAGGACTTAAATCAGGTCGGTAAGACTTAAATCAGGAAAGCTTCTGTCGGTAAGACTTAAATTAAGTCATACCGAATTTTCCTTCTCCAAGACTTAATCTGTTTTTCTTTCTTTAAGTCATATTGATCCATTTAATTAATTAATGATTAACTAATTCATATTTAATTGATACAATAATTAATTTAATTAATAAATTAATTCTTCCAGAATTAATTCATTTAATTAAATCAACTAAATAATTTATATCAATTATAAATGAATTTAATTAAATCAATAAATAATTAATTTAATTCTTACAAACCACTAAAGGTAGTAAAGAATTACCACTGATTTGTGTTGACGTTCGATGTACTGTCTGGTTCATGAACGACTAACTTCAATGATGCTTCTTCACTTTTGACTTTAGGTTGTGGTTTGTTTCTTCTCTCAATTCTCTTGTACTGTAACTGATCTTCAAACTATCACTCGAAAAATCTCTGTCACTGTTCAAATGAATCCATTCACTTCAATGCTGTACTGGGGCTTGATCAGATAACTGAATCGTCTTCCAGTGTATGACATCAAAACTATAGATTGACTTTTCTTCTTTCTTCTGACAGATAATACTTCTTGAGATTCCTGTGACAGTTTATATGTATATTTACTTATTACAATTTGGTTTAAGTTGATTAGGATCCTCTAACTACAAATAGGCTGAGTCATATGCCTTTCAATCTCCCCCTATTTGTTTGTTAGACAATAACAAGCAAATTCCTAGAGGATACCTCAACTAATCCAACTTAACCAAATGAAAGATAAAACTTTAAATACTAAGTAAATATGAAAAAAAGTTCTGGTTAATATTTAACATTTTCCAGATTCAAACATGAAAGATAAATACAAGATAGATGATCCTCTAGACTGATCATATGATATAAATTCCTATCAAGATTTAACTAGGCTCTAAAGATATAACATGTAGAGCAATTCTTTTTCTTCAGTTGTCTTCCCTTCTGAATTCTCCTTCTTCTGGCTCATCTGTGACTTGAAGTTTCATGTGTAGATCAGAATCAACAAGACGTTCTCTTCTTGATGACAATCCTTGAGGTAAGACTAAAGGAATTCCAAGCTTCTTTCTCAGTTCACCTTGAAATTTCTTGTAATCTTTTATGTTCGTTTGTGCATAGGAACGGATGTGATCTGCAGCTATTACCTTTTCTTCAGTCAAGTATCCATGATTTCTGAGAGCATATTCAGCATATACCAAGTGCTTTGCATGATGTTCGTATAACTCATCTGTCTGAAGATTGATTGTATGAAGTACCCCTCCCTTAAGAAATTTTACTTGTAGAGGTTCCTTAATCACTTCAGGTCCAGCTCTTTCAGCAAATTCTTTGAACTTTTCATGTAACAATACACCTAGCTCAGAAGATGTTCTTACCTTAGGCCTAAGTACCCATATCTCTGTCAGTGATCTGTCATAAAAGAACTGAATAGATACTCTGAAAGTTCCAACTTTATGACAATCTACAAATATTACCAGCTCATCAGATTTGGGTTCAAATGCAGTAGTTATCCTGATGACTTCTACCTGTAAGGCCTTTATATACATTTCATGAATTGGATTTGCCAATTTGAATTCCTCGAGAATTTGTCCAAGATGACGATCTTCATAATCAGAACTCTGAGGTGAATCAATTGCTCTTTGAGCACGTTCCCATTTGTCACCGCTCTTTAGTATGATATATGTTTTTCTCTTCTCAACATTTATAGCATGTAATCGTTGTAATGCTTGCTGTTCAGCTTTCTGAAGTTCTTCATTTCGTGCAATTTGCTCTAATGATTTTTGAAGTTTTTCTTCTCTCATTTGCAAATTAGCTTCACTTTGAGCAAATAATTCTTCAGATTCTTTCTCAGCTTGTTGAGCTTCAAATTCAGATATCACTGGTCCTTCATCTTCCCAGTGACTAAGATCAGGTTCAGGAAGTTCTTCACCTTGATCAGGGAATTCAAGATCAGCAAAAATATCGAAGTTATCCGGTTCACCCGTGTAATAATAACCTGTGTTCTTGTCTTGAATATCTTCTTCAGTTTCTTCAACTACTTTCTTCCTCTTATCTTCACCTTGGTCAGATTTACCAGATTTTCCTTCTCCTCCCTCTCTTTCTTTAGTTTTATCTTGTGACCCCTTTGATTTCTCCCCCTTAGTTGAGGAATCCTCTACAGACTTATCAGTTGCCCCAGCTTCAGGATGTTGTTCATCATCATCACCACCCTTACTTGTAAAGAATTCAATTTCTTCATTTGTAGGTTTGCGACTTTGACTTACAAGATTAAACAGATGTCTTAACCCTTTAGCCTGGTGTGCATTTTGCTTTTCGATCTGGTCCAGACGAGAATCAGTAGATTCCTGATTGTGCTGTACCTCTGACTGTAGATTATCAACTTTCAAGGAAATCTCAGAAATTAACATGTCTTGAGCAACAGTAATATCTCCAGAGTCATCAAGTGCCTTTTCGTGAGAGAGTTCGAGAGATTCTATCTTCTTGGTGAAAGATGTCTTTAAGTAGTTTATGTCCTTCTTCATTACAGCAAGCTGACTGTTGACAGAGGTGGATGTAGAAGATCGCTCACCCACTTGTGCTCTAAGGATTTCTGTTTCAGCCTTGCTGACTGCAAGTTCTTTCTCTAAAGCAGTTATCTTTTCTAATAATGAGAGAGTGTATGTGTCAGTGTGTGCGCTCACCTGACGTTCACTTTGAGATCCACTCATCTGAAGTGTATGTGTTTCACTCAATTTTATGGTATTCCTCACATCACTCCTCTCAGATTCCTTAGCTGCTTCCAGATTTGTACCTGCATGTAAAATCACCCTAGCCTCCTCTGGGAAGGTCAGTGGTGGTGCAATGGGAGTTCGCAAATCCCTGTCCTTAATCAAATCTACTTGAACATTTGAAATTGTTGACTGAATTGCTTCAGTAGTAGATTGATCAAGTTGCCTTCCACCTTCTCCAGTCGAATCTGCGAGTGGAAAATCCCTTGTGGGAGCCAGGAGTGTTTGTCCTGGGAGGGGAGATGATGGTTCTATTAAAGTTGGCTGAGAACCAAGATTTCCCTCTAAAGCCTGTGAAGACTCTTCTACCGTAACTATGGTAGGCACTGTCACATTTTCTACGTGCTCTCCTTGCAGTGTGTCCTGAGACTCATTTAAAGGTATGTCTTCCCCCATTGTGAGTAATAGGGGAGGTGTGCTTGACTCACTACAAGGTGCCA
Source organism: Saposhnikovia divaricata (assembly GCA_036435485.1). NCBI lineage: Eukaryota > Viridiplantae > Streptophyta > Magnoliopsida > Apiales > Apiaceae > Saposhnikovia > Saposhnikovia divaricata. Next base: position 86,019,496 of record CM071597.1, on the reverse strand, counting down.
CGGCCCTATGGCGAATTTCAATAGAATCATCCTGTTGAGAAGATGATTCTAGTAATTGTGTAACGGCCATATCAACTTCCATATCCTGTTGGGAGGATACAGACGGGCTTACAGTTGCCTCAGTTTGAGTTCTACTATTCTTTTCTAGAGGCAGAGCTGTGGGTTCACTCATACTGCCACTACTGATTCGACTTCTTTTAACTTGCAATTTCTTTCTGGAGTGAAAAGATATGAGTTTTGTTGGTTGAGTGTTTGGCTCTACGACCTTGGTTAGAGGTTGTGGTACTACAACCCCTTGGTCAGACCTACCAACCACTTGGGTTCCAGAAATAGATTGAGAAGTAGTAGTTTGAGGAACAGAAGGCAATACCTGGTCAGCTGATTCCGCAACAGTCTCTGATAAGATGGGTTGCTCTGATTCAGGTTCAGGGACAGATGCAGTTTCTTGCACAGGATGTTCAACAGCAAGAGCAGCTGGCTGAGGAACAATTTGCTGAGCAGCTTCAACTTGTTGATTGCCTTGATTTTAATTATCAACAAGTATGTTTTCCACTGGTGGTTCAGGGTTTTGTTCTGGTTGTTCAGGTTCTGGTACAGGTTCAATAACAGGTAGTTGTATATAGTTTGACATGTATTGGGTGACAACTACAGGTATGTTTGTGAATTTTGGCTTGTTGCTGTACTCAGTGAACAATCTGGTAGTAGGTTTACCTGACGCCAGTGACTCTCCATTCAGGAATTGGGCTTGGTTTTCTAGTTCCACAAGATGATTAAAAATCAATGACAAGAATCTTGGATAATAACATGATACTTTATGTCCATTATCAAAATTCTTCTTTGCATTAATGATTCTTCTAACCATTGGAACACACAGTAGTCTGCCAATATTAATTCTTCGGTTGTGTGCAACTGCATATCCAATATGCTGCAAGAAAGATGGTAATACCCCGAAGTTCCCTTTAGTAGTATTGGCAAAGACTCTACCTAGTGTGTCAAACAGATAATCCCATTCCTGAACGAAGTTCTTTTTATTCCAGACAGTTTGATCAGGACTGTCTTGATAGAATACACCATTTAAAAAATTTATCAATTCTTGATCTGATGGTAATTCTTCGAAATTATCAGTTGGAAAATTTAAGACCGTATTTATTGTATTTTCATTCACTGTGTACTGATTGTCTCCTACAGAGAAGACAAAAGATCTGTTATCATTAGAAATGACAGCAGTAGTACACATGATTCGCAAAGGTTCAATCTTCAGAGGAGCATCCAATCTCAAAGCATTGCGAACCAGTGAATTTTCATTTAAAAAGCGAATCCACGGTCGAAAACGTTCAACTGAACATTTTTCTGGATCAAAATAACCGATTAAATTATGTTTAATAATTTCAAATCGATCAGCCATTTTAATCAAGATTTAATTTCCTTGAAAATTTCAGATTTTACAAATTTTTAATTTAAAAATTAATTTTTCGAATTAATAATTAATTAAAAATTCGAAATAATTAAAAGTTCTTCAAAAATTCTGAAAAATTCACACAATGATCCTTGTATACACACAAACACAAGTATAATTTTAGTTTTGCAAGAATCGAATTCAATTTTCCAGAAAAACAGATTTAAAGTCGTTTTTTTTTTCAAAAATAAAATTCTTCAAAATCGAACCAAAAGTCGATTTTAACCACTCAAAATACAGATAATCAAGCAAGGAGTTCAAATATGTGGTTAATTCGTGATTTGGTTGAGAGAATTCGGTCGAAAATTGGACAGAGATTCGACAGAGTTCTTGTGTGTATCTTGTATGTATCTATGGTTCTCTAAGACTTAACTTGAAAGAGAAAGATGAAATAAGACTTAAAAACTACTAACTCTCATATATATACTAAGCTAACCGAATAAGACTTAAAATATAACTAATAAGACTTAACTACATTCAGACGAATAAGACTTAAAATGAACAGGACTTAAAAATAATTAAGACATAACTGTTATATATATATATATATAATTATGACTTAATTAAAAAAAAAACAAGACTCTATTATGACTTATTAAACTATTAAGACTAGATTATGACTTAATATAAACAAGACTTAAAAACTGTTACTATTAAGACTTAACTAAGAAAACTAAGACTTAAATTGAATAAGACTTAATCTAAAAATAGAAGAATAAGACTTAATTAATATACAGACTAGCGAATATAACTTAGATTTAAAATCTCGGTAAGACTTAACCTGTTTAAGTCATACCGATTTTAAATTAAGTCATATTGACTGTTTTTTTTCTAATTTTAAGTCATATTAACTTTAAATAAACATTAAAAACACTATAAAATATACAAATAACTTAAAAAATAATAAAAATATTATAGAAAATTTAAACAAATAATAAAAATAATTATACATACCATATGCTAACCTATTAACGAAAACAAAGCAATATTAACAGGACAAACATTACAAAACATATGATAAATTAATTAATAAAATAGAAATTAAATATCTACAAATATTCTAAAAATACAGAAGTATGAAGTATTAAATATTATGAATAAACAAAGTGAAAAATAATTAAACAAACAAGAAAATCAGATGGTAAAATAATTATACAAGTGATTTCAAACAACAAATATTCACAGAATAATCACTTGCAAAATTATTAAAGATCAAATTTCAGATATTAACAGTATTAATTACTAGGACTGTTTAACATACCCAATTCACTAACAATTCTAGTGAATGAGGATTCATTAAGCGACTTAGTAAAAATATCTGCAGTTTGATCTCCAGATCCTACAAATAGTAGTTCCACTGTACCATTCATTACATGCTCTCTTATAAAATGATACCTTATGTCAATGTGCTTTGTCCTTGAGTGCTGCACAGGATTGCTTGCGATTGCTATGGCACTTGTATTATCACATAAAATAGGAATATTTTCCAATACAATGCCATAGTCCATTAATTGATTCCTTATCCATAAGATCTGAGCACAACAGCTTCCAGCAGCTATATATTCAGCTTCGGTTGTAGAGTTGGAAACTGTTTGCTGTTTCTTACTGAACCAGGATACCAATCTTCCACCTAGGTATTGACAACTCCCAGATGTACTTTTCCTGTCTACAACACTTCCTGCATAGTCAGAATCTGTATATCCAATTAAAGTAAAACCAGTTTCATTAGGGTACCAGATGCCTAAATTAGGCGTACCCTTTAGATATCTTAAGATTCTTTTGACAGCAGTGAGATGGATTTCTTTAAGGTTCGCTTAGAACCTTGCACACAAGCATGTGGCAAACATTATATCTGGTCTACTAGCAGTTAGGTAAAGCAATGAGCCAATCAAACCTCTATAGCCTGTGATATCTACCTTGGCAGAACTTTCACATAAACCAATTTTGACAGCTATAGTTGATGGTGTCTTTGCTGATGAGCACTCCTCCATGTGATATTTCTTGAGGAGCTCCTTAATGTACTTGGATTGACAAATAAATATTTCATCTTGTCTCTGACTTATTTGTAATCCAAGAAAGAATTTCAATTCTCCCATCATGCTCATTTCAAACCTACCCTGCATTAACTTAGAAAACTTCTTGCACAGAAGCTCATTAGTAGACCCAAATATAATATCGTCCACATAGACTTGGACTAGTATTATATCATTCTTATGTCTTTTAGTGAAGAGCGTTTTGTCTATGACACCTCTTATAAAACCATTTTCTAATAGAAATTCAGAGAGAGTGTCATACCATTTTCTTGGGGCTTGCTTAAGACCATAGATAGCTTCGTAAAGGAAGTAAACATAGTCCAGATGATCTTGATCTTCAAAACCAGGAGGCTGTTCTACATACACTTCTTCATCTAGCTTACCATTCAGAAAGGCACTCTTGACATCCATTTGATAAACTTTGAATCTTGAATAGGATGCAAATGCCAAGAATATTCTGATGGCCTCAAGTCTTGCCACTGGAGCATAGGTCTTGTCACAATCAATGCCTTCAGCTTGAGAATAACCTTTAGCTACCAGTCTTGCTTTGTTTCTTATCACAGTGCCATCTTCATCTAGTTTGTTTCTGAATACCCATCTTGTGTCCACCACTTTTCTATCTTTAGGTCTGGGTACCAGCTTCCATACTTCTAGTTGCTTAAATTGATTGAGTTCATCTTGCATAGCAATCACCCAATCAGGATCAGATAGAGCTTCTTCTACTTTCTTAGGTTCCATGATAGACAGGAACCTAGAATAATTACATTGATTCTGATAAGCTCTTCTTGTTTTCATACCAACATCTGGATCACCAAGAATCAGCTCAAAAGGATGAGCTCTATTCCAAACAGTTTGTCTGGGAAGAATTGATCTTGACGATTCGCCTTGATCCTCAGTATGATGTTGAGTATGACTTGTTGACCCTTCATTATCTCCCCCTGAGTTGTTGCTAGTTTGACTTGTTGATGGTTCAAGAGTATCAGTGGTGTCTTGAAAGTTATCATTGTTATCACCAGCATCACCTTGATCATTACCACCAACATTTGGATTATTATTATCAGCAACAACGTCAGGTTGATTGTCATCATCTGAATCTGAGTCTGACATATCATCAAACTTAAGCTTTTCAGATGGATCTTCATTTTGGATATTTGGGAGTTTTGTGTCATCAAATGTAACATTGACACTTTCCAAGGTTTTCTGTTGATCAATAAGATACACCTTGTAGGCTCTTCTAGTATAACCAATAAATATTGCTTCATGTGCTTTTTCTTCAAATTTACCACCTTGATCATCTCCTTCTTTCAGCAAAAAGCATTTTGTCCCAAATACATGGAAGTACTTGAGAGTTGGTTTCTTGTCATGTAGAGCTTCATATGGTGTCTTCATTAAGTCTTTATTGATAAGTGTTCGATTCTGGGTATAGCATGCAGTGTTGACAGCTTCAGCCCAAAAGCTCAATGGAAGCCTTGATTAACTTAGCATAGTACGTGCAGCTTCAATCAAGGTTCTATTCTTTCTTTCAACTACCCCATTTTGTTGAGGAGTTCTGGGAGCCGAGTACTGTCTAGTTATACCCTTTTCAATGCAAAAGTCATTTAGAACCGCATTCTTGAATTCAGTTCCGTTGTCTGACCTTATAGCTCTTACTGGATGATTAGAATCCAGCTCAATTAACTTAATGTGATCAACTATCAGTTGTGGAGTTTCATCTTTTGAGTTCAGAAATAGTACCCATGTGAATTTTGAGAAATCATCAACAATCACTAGAGCATATCTTTTCCTTGACATAGACATCACACTAACTGGACCAAACAAATCCATATGGAGAAGTTGTAATGGTTCAGTTATTGATGATATGTTAGTGCTCCTGTGAGTTGCCCTTTTTAACTTCCCGTTTTGACAAGCATCACATAGACCTTCCTGAGTAAATTCAATCGAAGGTAAACCTCTCACCAACTCTCTTTTCACTAGAGAATTCATTGTTTTGAAGTTTAGGTGAGAAAGTCTCTTGTGCCATAACCAACTTTCATCAGTGGATGCCTTTGAATAAAAACATCTAATTTCTTCTGTGCTTCCACAGTTCATATTGGCTATGTACAAGTTTCCTTTTCTTACTCCAGTCAACTGCGGCCTTTCATTTCTCTTGTGTGATATTAGACAATTCTTCTTGTTGAAATGAACTTCATAACCTTTGTCACAGAATTGACTAATACTGAGCAAATTGTGCTCAAGGCCGTTCACAAAAGAGACATCTTCAACGATAACATTTCCAGCTTCTAATCTGCCATATCCATCAGTTTTACCTTTGCTGTTATCTCCAAAGGTAACGACTGGGCCGGCCTTCTCCACCACATTTGTCAGCAGGGCTCTATCTCCGGTCATATGCCTTGAACATCCACTGTCCAGAATCCACATGACTCGTTCAACCTGTTTCAAACCCTGCAAAGACAAATTGGTTAGACTTTCTTCGGAACCCAAATTTGATTGGGTCCGGAGTACTTAAAGAATTGACCTTTATCAGGTAAAGCAAAACTTTTTATTTTAACAACATTTTCTTCAGGTACTGGACATTTAACCTTATAAACAGCTTTAACTTGTTTTGGTTTCAGCTTGGGTAACCATGTCTTTACCAAATCCTGAGAAGGACTTTTTGGAGTCCTAATCTTAGAATTAGGTGATGTTACAGTCCTGGATCTAACATGTTTATTTCTGCTCATATGCTGTCTAGGAGCATTCTTATTAACACATGCATGATTACCGTTAAAGTAAGCAGACATTATATTAAAAGCACAAGACATGCAATTAACAGCATCACACTTTTTATGAGCAGTATCAATAACAGGAATAGCATGCATGGTAGATTTGTTGTTGCATTTATTCATGTTGTTACTTCTGCTACTAGTTTTCACGGAACTAGTAGACTCACCAACTCTTTCTGCTTTCTTAAACACGGTCTTTCTATCTTCATCATTTTTAACAACTTTATTACTTTCTAAGAATACGCCATTAGCTAAATCCTCAATGCGCATCTCTTCCTTAATGATTAAAGATGTAGTATCCAAAGGTTCTGCTATGGATGTCTTAAAGAGTGGGTTACTAACACCCTTAAGCACTAATGGTATACCCCTATCTACAGCACTGACACGATTAGGAGTAATAATGCTTTTTTGACCAATAGCTTCATTATAATCAAACCCAATTCCTACGGTTTGATTAATCACTTGTTGGTTAAACAACTCTTTAGCCACTTTACATGAATTAGAAGTAGCACTAGCCCTTATTTCTAGCTCGGATATTGTTTCACGTTGTTGAGCCACTATCAACGCTAGAGATCTCTCAAGTTCTTTTAGAATTCTTATTTCTGATTTTTGTTTATCATGGCAATTTTGTTGTAAGAACCCCAAATTTTTGGTAATATTTCTTTTTTCAAAATATCTCGTGACATTGTCGTTATGGAACCTTTCTAGTCATCCCTGTTGATTTATAGAATTGATTGTCTGAGAAACTGCGTTGTTGCATGTACGATGTAAGATATACAGAGAGAGATTGCGAAGGCAAGAGTCTTACTGTTAGTAATATTTATGAATTTGGAATTCGAGAATGGTTAGAGTATTAAAGGATTTATTAAGAATTACGACGAGGAATTACGGACATTCGAGGAATTTACGCAATAAGTACTTAAGGAATTATAGGGGAAATCTTTACGTGACGAAATATTATTACGAGAGAATAATTAAGTTACGATACGAAATAAGGATTAAATAACAAGTATCGGTGGGAGAATAATATTACAACGAAAGAAAATACATGCAAATGACATGTAATTAGCTAGTTAGAAAAAGACAAGAACTAGCATGTTGGATGATGCACCTAAGGGGACACTAGGGCATGGATGCAACCTAGGCTATAGCTTGGCACATGGGACTACTCCTTGTTAACAACAATACCTAGCATGCTTGCATTTCCTTTTTATCATTTCAAACAAAACAAAAACAAGAAAAACACTCCCCCCCCCCTTGAATACCATTCAGCCGAACTGCATAGGGAGAGAGGGAGAGATTTTTCTCTCCAAGTTTTCTTCATCTACAACCTTCCTAAGGCTTCCTTGGATCATATTAGAGGTATGGTAAAAATTTCAAAGCCTTCCATCCATTAGTTTTTGAGTTATGAATTGTTGAAAGTGAGAAAAGTGTTAACATAAGTTTGTTTTCTTTTAGATCTTGCATTGTGAGTGTTGTAGGAGACCATCTAAGGTGTTTTTAAGTTGTGTAAAGTTTGTACCAGGTCTCTAGGAGCTCAAGAAGGTATGAAATCTCAAACCACCCTTGGATAAGTGTTGTTCATATATCATGGTAGTAGATCCATGTATTTTAGGGTTTATCTTGAATGTATATGTGATGGATAGTATGGATCGTGAGTTTAATGTTGAGATTGTGATTTTTATGATTATGGTTAAGATATATATCTCCATGAGTGTTATGAGTCATGACCTAAGTGTTTTAAGTGGTGTTTATGTTATGGAAGTATGAAAAATGGTTGATGTAAGTGATTTGAGCTTGCTGAATCTGTCCAGGAACTTTGACCTGTGTTGTAGCACGATTTTGAATACCCAAATGATGTCCCCTGATGTCCTACCTTATATTGTTGGAAAGAAAATTGAATGTAGTTTCTGGAAAAGTAAGATTCATAGCTATGTGATGTGTGGATTTTTAGTTATGGACGGAGGAGTGAATTTTGTTTCTGGACTATGGACTGCATTAAGTAACCCCCTTGTGAACCTTGTTTAAACACCTTAAAATATATTTGGGGTCGTGGAAAAATTTGAGAATGTAAGTAATGCAGTGGTGAAGACCACCCAAAAGGAATTGGATTAAAATATGAATTTTTGGATTTTATAAAAATGCTAGAGTAAAATTCGCGCAATGGAAAAAGGTCGATTAGTGGAACATTATTCTAGGGTTAGTGGTTATGGTTCGGACGTGGTAACTAAATTAAGTCGAGTAAGTGACGAGCGTAAACGAGTGATGTCATGGACCTATAGTGGGGTTAGGGAGTCATAAGATGAAGTCGTTAAGTTAATTTCGTACCCCCTTAAAACCCCATAATTAGAGAAAATTTGTTAAGGTACTAACGAGCGATTATTGTTTATGTTTAGATCGTTCGAATTCGCACGCTCGACCACCCCAACCAAACCAAGGCAAGTTTACTTTTAAAAACTTATCCATATACAAGGATTTTTACTGTTGTGTTTGTAGTTTTCAAATGATATCAAATGCTATGTTTATCGAAGTATTGATGCAATTGAGATTGAACAAGTATATGTATGCTTTTACCCCTTGAACTTAGATTGAAATGTTTTCTTCGGACAACGACTCTAGCAATAGAGGTCGTAGCGGTCCGTATATACTATTGACCGGGGAGCGGTATATTATTATATCATATCTAGATTGCGAAAACCCGAAGGGTCATTCGGGTGGTATCGTATATTCAAATAACTATCGTTATATCTTCGTAAATACTCGAAACCCTATCTTGGATTAAGAATTTATTTACCGAATAATTATTTTATTAATTATTAATATTAAATCTTAAAATATTATTTATTAATTACTGTTCATTATTTAAAGACAAAGTTAATCCAAGATACTTTTTAAATACTTCAAACTCGAACTCTTTCGAACTCAAAACATTTTCGAAAACCCCTGGTCAGATTCTGCTTCTTGTATGATTTCAAGAATCATCGGTCGACTGATGTCGGACCTCAATTACTCTGTTTTCAATCAAAATCAAGTTTTGAAAGAAAAGAAAAAGGGACTCTGGCAGGTGTGGGAACCGTTGACGAGCGATTCCCGGGATGTGTAAGCGGCCGTGAGCCAGGCGGTCCATCACTTATTATACCGGCCCAGGTGTTGCCGAAGGATGATTACGGATGTAGTTTTCATCGAGGGTGATTACGGATGTAGTTTTCACCCGAGGGATAGTTACGGATGTAGTTTCTATCCTTCTACCGGTAGAGAAGACCCGCGGATTATTGGACTTGGATGTGGCGACTGATCATCGTCAATCCTTGTCAGGTTTTTATGTTTTCTTTAAGTCCCATTCCTCCATTTTGGAAAAATGCTTTGACACTGCTTCTTAGGCTTTTGTGCCAAGTTGCTGATAGTGTTCTATTTTGATGAGAAAGATGTTGATTCAATGCAGTATCTAGAACTGCAAGTTTATTTTGAGAACAAGGGCACATATTGTTGCACCTCCGAGATTTATCAGCTATGACAAGTGATTTTATAACTGATTGATACAAACAAATATATCAATTGCCAATCATATGAGATGTATATTACATATCTTACATATATATTTCTTGCTGAGCTATAGTTGCTCACTCTTGCTTGTTTTCAAATTTTACAAACACAACAGCTAAGCGATATGGCAAGACCCAGGCAGACTGCTCGAAAGCAGGTGACTAGGCCCGAGCCTCCACTTGAGATTCCACCGGTAGGCCCCATTAGCCGGATTGGTTGGCAGCTTTTGTTAGTACATTTTATTTATCAGCATGACCTGTGCAAGGCAGTGTATCGTAACAAACTTTCAAGCCGCCAGCTTCGCTTCACATCGGAGTGTCGCTGGTAGCATAAATGCTATTTAATTCGGTCTGTAATAACTCTGATAACTTTATTACTGTTTAATAAATGTGTGACGTTTCTGAGGCTCTAACCTGTGTGTGTGAGTGTGGTGTGAGTTTATTGTGGGGTCGATGGCTGTGTTATATATATTGTGTGCAAGAACAGGTATGTTACTAATGGAAAATGGACCGTGAGCGCCTAGATCTCCGACCTCGGATCTGGGGGCGTCACAGAAATGGTATCAGAGCGAGGTTACAGTTCTCAGAAATGGTAGTAATTTAAGAAAGCAACCCTAATAATAATAACAATAACGATAACCTTAATAACAACTTTAATAATACTTAGAACTCTCATCGAGTTGGTAGTCGGGCTATCGGATATAGCCCTGACTTTAAGGCCCGTGAGGGAACTACTCCTAAACCCTTCTTTTATGATTAGTGACCCACATTATTTCCCTTGTGTAGATGGATGAGATATCAGACCCTGAGGCTTTCGAGAGGGAGCATGATGAGGCCCTGATGCGAGAGATCGAGGACCCTGAGGAGGATATGGGTGTTGACTCCGAGCTTGGCCCCTGGATTACAGTGATAGATAGTACTGATGATGAGGATCCCGTTGAGGAGCCCTTTGAGTCCGAGCCAGAGTCTGTTACCCCATCTCCTGTAGCTACTGAGGAGGAGAGTGTGAGATCCGGCGAGGGTCGTGTTGTGTCACCCCCACCTTCTCCACAGACATCTAGCCCTGTTTCATCGGACGGTGATTCTGAGGACGACACTTCTAGCGAGGAGGAGCTTGACCCTACCCCTGTTCCTGCTCCTGCTGCTGCTGCACCTACACCGGTCCCAGTCATACCACCTCCACCGGCGGACCTACCCCCAGTGTCGGGTACTGAGCATGCTTATGTGGTACAGTTCCTGACCCGAGACTTACTATCTGCAGAGGCCCGACTTAACGAGGCGAGGAGGGCACTAGTGGAGGAGCGCGAGGCGCGCTTGAGGATCCAGACTGAGATGAGGACCACTGTTGCTAGGAGGACTAGGGCTCGACTCCACAGGATCGAGATGAGGAGTCGCGATAGGATTCTTGGTTTAGCGATCCGCGGGGGCGGAGTGATCCAGGCTAGGGATGCTAGACGTGTTGTGCGTCGTGCATTTACCCTAGTAGGACCTTGCTCCGTCGCGGCGTGGCCCCGTGATGTGTTACTTATAGCTCAGTCCCCTAGGTTCAGATGACATTAGTGTGTCGATTTTGCGGGATAGTTGACTTGTGCAGCGGTATCCTTTCTGACCTGTGGACGAGTAGACTGACCTACAGATATGTAGGTGTGACTTCGGGTAGTATGTATGGATGTAGCCCTACTTTCGTGTAGCCTGACTATTCGGATGATGTACTTGTATTTGTTCCACTTTTGCTAGACTTTGACATCGGAACTATGTATTTGGCTTTAACATCCAGCGTGTGATAACCCTTGTACCGTACTTATCTAGTTTCAGTTTCTTTAAAAATTGCTTCGACTGCTTTACTGTTTTGATATACAACTGTGATTATACAAATGCTACAAGCCACAAATACAAACATACTGTTTCAAATTTACGACATGCGATTTCAAATTGTTTCTACAAATTCCAAAAATGTTCCTACGATCCTTAAAAATAAAACTTTTGCAAAAAAAAAAAATGTATTTTGAAAATTTCAAAAAAAAAAATAAAAATATTTTGAGGTTTCGAAAATTTTGAAAACTCTTGTAAATGTTTTCGCATCCCAAAGGGATCTTTTCCCCAAAAATGTTTGACGTTTTATCTCCCACAACGGATTATTAAAATTTTTGCACTTCCACCCTTATGCGGAGGAACGTTACGCTCCTGAACCGTGCAGACGCTGTCAGGTAGTTGGAAAACCCTAACCCCCTTTCTTGTTTTATTATCAGAATCATGCCACCCAGGAGAATGAACACCCGAGCTCACCCGATCAGTTCTGAGGGCCAGGGTAGCCACCATGGAGCCGGAGGCCACCAGAACCGTGAAGGGGAGAATGTCAACCTGAGTGATAATGAGGGCAACGATCATAATCTGTTTGACGACTCTGAGTATGAAGAAGAAGAAGCTGGTGATGATACCCGAGAGGTAGAACATCTTAGGGGAGGCCCTATAGAACAGTTCATGGAGTTACTTAGGCAGAACTTGGACCGTCCCCCAGTTCAGCAACCACCCCAGAATGCTAATGCTAATGCTAATGCTTTCCGGAACTTCAAATCCCTGAAACCCCCGGAATTTAAAGGAACTGCCGACCCTGTCGAGGCAAGGGCTTGGCTGAGGGAAATAGAAAAATCTTTCGAGATCCTAAGTGTCGCTGAAGAGCAGAAGACTGTTTTCACCACTTACCTTCTGAAGGGTGAGGCGAACTATTGGTGGGAAGCTAAGAAGAATTTGGAAGGAAGAGGTGTGGTAACTTGGGAGAGATTTAGCGAGTTGTTCTTGGAGAATTACTTTCCTAGGTTCATGGAGACCCAAATGGAGCTAAAGTTTTTGGAGCTGAAACAAGGAAACATGACAGTGGCCGAGTATGAGGCCAAATTTACTGAGTTGTCAAGGTTTGTGCCGGAGTATGTGAACTCTGAGGCAAAGAGGGCCCGAAGATTTCAATTAGGGCTAAACCAATGGATTCAGAATCGTGTGGCGGTTCTTGAGCTGACAGACTATGCCACCCTGGTGCAGAAAGCGTCAATTGTCGAAGCTGGAAGTGAACAGATGCAGAAGGAGAGAGAAGGAAAGAAGAGGAAGTGGGATAACCGAAAGGGAAACTCTGCTGGTGGGAACTTTTCGAGCAAATTTAAGCGAGGAACGATGTCCCAACCCAGCGGGAACTTTGGAACCAGGAGAGCGGAAAGTTGGAGTGTGGGCCAGGGCGGCCGACCGCAGGGATCGTCTTACTCTACCCCATCCCGAGCCCAACTCCCAGAATGCAACAAATGTGGAAGGAAACATGCGGGTGTGTGCAACCTGCAAGATGTGAAGTGCTTCAAGTGTGGGCTGACAGGGCATTATGCTAACGCCTGTCGCGGAACTAGTAACAACCCGAGTGTCGGAGGTAATTGCTTCAAGTGTGGGAAACCAGGGCACCGAATGAGGGAATGTATGTCCTCTGGGCCAGCTGCATCGAGAGTGAGTGGAGCTGCTTCTAACAAGGCCCCTACTGCAAGAACTTTTAACATGACGGTGCAGGATGCCGTGAGGAACACGGATGTGATTGCAGGTACCCTATTACTCAACTCAGTTAAAGCAAATGTTTTATTTGATTCGGGAGCTACCAAGTCTTTCATATCTCTAGATTTTGTATGTCAGTTAGGCCTTAAGACTGAACCCTTGAAAGACAGATTGCAAATAGAGATAGCTAATCGCGAAATTATTCCCGTTAGCCGAGTATGTCCAGGTTGCGACCTAGAAATAGGAGGGCGACACTTTCGGGTAGACTTAATACCTTTTAAACTAGGGGAGTTTGACGTAATAGTAGGTATGGATTGGTTAACAACCCACGGAGCCCAGATCGATTGTGTCAAGAAGAAAGTAAGTTTGAGACTGCCAGGGGACGAAGAAGTTGTGTTTAGTGGGAAACGACAAAACCAAAAGTTCTTGACTATGATTCAAGCTAAGAAGCTGTTACATAAAGGATGCGAAGCCTATTTAGCCTATGTGAAGGATACCAAGAAGGAGGCACCAAACCTGTAGGAAATCCCTGTCGTTAATGAGTTCACGGACGTATTTCCGAACGATCTTCCCGGACTACCACCCGATAGGGACATCGAGTTTGCTATAGACTTAGTTCCGGGTACGGCCCCAATTTCGAAAGCCCCGTATCGGCTAGCCCCAGTGGAAATGAAAGAACTGGCCACCCAGCTACAAGAGTTGTTGGATAAAGGGATGATAAGACCTAGTCTGTCACCATGGGGAGCCCCGGTGTTATTCGTGAAGAAGAAGGACGGCAGCATGAGACTATGTATAGATTACCGGGAGTTGAACAAAGTGACTATCAAGAATAAGTATCCCTTGCCCAGGATAGATGACCTGTTTGACCAATTGAAAGATGCAGTTTATTTTTCTAAGATTGACTTGCAGACCGGGTATCACCAGTTAAAGATCAAACCGGAAGATATACCAAAGACGGCCTTTCGCACCCGGTATGGACACTATGAGTTCCTAGTGATGTCATTTGGGTTAACGAATGCCCTGCAACTTTCATGGACTTAATGAATCGAGTTTTCAAGAAATACTTGGACAAGTGTGTTATAGTCTTCATCGATGATATCTTGATTTATTCCAAGACGAGAGAAGAACATGCAGAGCACTTAAGGATTGTATTGGGAGCATTGAGAGAAGAAAGGCTGTACGCTAAGTTCTCGAAGTGCGAATTTTGGTTGAAGGAAGTTCAGTTTTTAGGGCATGTGGTCAGCGAACAAGGTATTCTAGTGGACCCAGCCAAAATAGAGGCTGTATCAAATTGGGAGAGACCAACCACTCCGACAGAGGTGAGAAGTTTCATAGGACTGGCTGGCTACTATAGGAGATTTGTCCAAGACTTTGCAAAGATAGCAGCCCCTTTGACCCGACTAACTCGCAAGACCGAGAAATTTGTGTGGACTGAAAAATGCGAAGAGAGCTTTCAAGAGTTGAAAAAGAGATTAGTGACAGCACCAGTACTAGCCCTACCTGATGATAAGGGAGATTTTGTGATTTTTAGCGACGCATCCCATAAAGGTTTAGGGTGTGTGCTTATGCAGCACGGTAAGGTTATTGCGTATGCGTCCAGACAACTTAAGGAGTATGAGATAAGATACCCCACCCATGATTTAGAATTAGCAGCGATAGTTTTTGCTTTAAAGATCTGGAGACATTATCTGTACGGAGAAAAGTGTGAAATCTACACGGATCACAAGAGCTTAAAGTACATATTCACTCAGAAAGAGTTAAACATGAGGCAGAGGAGATGGCTAGAGCTAATTAAAGATTATGATTGTGAGATTCATTATCACCCAGGGAAGGCCAACGTGGTGGCCGATGCACTTAGCCGAAAAGAGAAGCTCAAGATGATAATGTCAGTGGACGAATTGGTCAAAGACCTTGAGAAACTGGAGATTGAAGTGAGGCTACCAGGAATTGGACAAGAGAGTCTAATGGAAATAAAAGTCCAACCACCGTTATTGGAAAAGATTAAGTTGTGCCAGGAAAAGAAGATAGAAGAAGAAAAGAATTCGATGGAGAAAGTTTTGACTGGCGAGGAAATTAAGTGTGAGAAGGACGGGAATGGAATTATGAGGTACGCATCTAGGATATGGATTCCAAACGTTCAAGAGTTAAAAGATGAGATTTTGCAAGAGGCTCATAGTTCGAGGTACTCAATTCACCCTGGAGGCACTAAGATGTATAGGGATCTGAGAGAATACTATTGGTGGCCTAATATGAGAAAGGACGTGGCAGAGTGGGTAAGTAAATGCTTGACATGTCAAAGAGTAAAGGCCGAACACCAGAGGCCCAGTGGATTGTTGCAACCCTTAGAGATATCCGAGTGGAAATGGGAGCAGATTGCGATGGACTTTGTGGTCGGATTACCAAGGACCAAGACGAATCATGATACCATTTGGGTAATTATCGATAGGTTGACCAAGTCAGCATATTTTCTTCCAATCAACGAGAGATATACTGTCGACAAGCTGGCGGATATTTACCTAAAGGAGATTGTGGTTAGACATGGGGTTCCTGTGAGCATTGTATCAGATAGAGACCCGAGATTCAACTCCAGGTTCTGGAGAAGTTTTCAGGATTGTGTGGGGACAAAGTTAAACATGAGTACTGCATACCATCCCCAAACAGACAGACAGAGTGAAAGGACCATCCAGACCATCGAGGACATGTTGAGGGTATGTGCCATCGATTTTAAGGGAAGTTGGGATGACCACTTGCCGTTGATCGAATTTTCCTACAACAACAGTTACCATGCGAGTATAGGCATGCCCCCATATGAAGCTTTATACGGACGAAGATGTCGGTCTCCCTTGTGTTGGGAAGAAGTTGGAGAGCGAAAGATTTTAGGACCTGAACTGGTCCAACAGACAAGAGAAACTATCGAGCTCATAAGAGGACGGCTGGTAGCAGCCCAAGACAGACAGAAGAAGTATGCGGACCAGACCCGCAAGGACAAAGAATATGAAGTAGGAGAGTTTGTGATGTTGAAAGTATCACCGTGGAAAGGATTGATGAGATTCGGTAAGAAGGGAAAACTAAGCCCGAGATTTATTGGACCTTTTGAGATCTTGAAACGAGTTGGGAAGTTAGCCTATGAATTGGCTTTACCCCCGAACCTACAGCAAGTACATAACGTGTTCCACGTGTCCATGCTACGACCCTACCATACCGACTTTCGACATGTGATCGAACATGATCAAGTGGATTTGCAACCAGACTTGACATATGTAGAGCAACCCGTAGAGATCATGGATAGAAAAGAACAGGTGCTGAGGAACAAGGTTGTCAAACTAGTGAGAGTCTTGTGGAGAAATCAGAATGTCGAAGAATCAACATGGGAACTAGAGAGCGCAATGCGTGAAAAGCACCCCCAACTGTTTTCAACCTGATTCCGGGACGGAATCCTTTTAAGGAGGGGAGGCTGTAAGAACCCCAAATTTTTGGTAATATTTCTTTTTTCAAAATATCTCGTGACATTGTCGTTATGGAACCTTTCTAGTCATCCCTGTTGATTTATAGAATTGATTGTCTGAGAAACTGCGTTGTTGCATGTACGATGTAAGATATACAGAGAGAGATTGCGAAGGCAAGAGTCTTACTGTTAGTAATATTTATGAATTTGGAATTCGAGAATGGTTAGAGTATTAAAGGATTTATTAAGAATTACGACGAGGAATTACGGACATTCGAGGAATTTACGCAATAAGTACTTAAGGAATTATAGGGGAAATCTTTACGTGACGAAATATTATTACGAGAGAATAATTAAGTTACGATACGAAATAAGGATTAAATAACAAGTATCGGTGGGAGAATAATATTACAACGAAAGAAAATACATGCAAATGACATGTAATTAGCTAGTTAGAAAAAGACAAGAACTAGCATGTTGGATGATAGGCTATAGCTTGGCACATGGGACTACTCCTTGTTAACAACAATACCTAGCATGCTTGCATTTCCTTTTTATCATTTCAAACAAAACAAAAACAAGAAAAACACTCCCCCCCCTTGAATACCATTCAGCCGAACTGCATAGGGAGAGAGGGAGAGATTTTTCTCTCCAAGTTTTCTTCATCTACAACCTTCCTAAGGCTTCCTTGGATCATATTAGAGGTATGGTAAAAATTTCAAAGCCTTCCATCCATTAGTTTTTGAGTTATGAATTGTTGAAAGTGAGAAAAGTGTTAACATAAGTTTGTTTTCTTTTAGATCTTGCATTGTGAGTGTTGTAGGAGACCATCTAAGGTGTTTTTAAGTTGTGTAAAGTTTGTACCAGGTCTCTAGGAGCTCAAGAAGGTATGAAATCTCAAACCACCCTTGGATAAGTGTTGTTCATATATCATGGTAGTAGATCCATGTATTTTAGGGCTTATCTTGAATGTATATGTGATGGATAGTATGGATCGTGAGTTTAATGTTGAGATTGTGATTTTTATGATTATGGTTAAGATATATATCTCCATGAGTGTTATGAGTCATGACCTAAGTGTTTTAAGTGGTGTTTATGTTATGGAAGTATGAAAAATGGTTGATGTAAGTGATTTGAGCTTGCTGAATCTGTCCAGGAACTTTGACCTGTGTTGTAGCACGATTTTGAATACCCAAATGATGTCCCCTGATGTCCTACCTTATATTGTTGGAAAGACAAATTGAATGTAGTTTCTGGAAAAGTAAGATTCATAGCTATGTGATGTGTGGATTTTTAGTTATGGCCGGAGGAGTGAATTTTGTTTCTGGACTATGGACTGCATTAAGTAACCCCTTTGTGAACCTTGTTTAAACACCTTAAAATATATTTGGGGTCGTGGAAAAATTTGAGAATGTAAGTAATGCAGTGGTGAAGACCACCCAAAAGGAATTGGATTAAAATATGAATTTTTGGATTTTATAAAAATGCTAGAGTAAAATTCGCGCAATGGAAAAAGGTCGATTAGTGGAACATTATTCTAGGGTTAGTGGTTATGGTTCGGACGTGGTAACTAAATTAAGTCGAGTAAGTGACGAGCGTAAACGAGTGATGTCATGGACCTATATTGGGGTTAGGGAGTCATAAGATGAAGTCGTTAAGTTAATTTCGTACCCCCTTAAAACCCCGTAATTAGAGAAAATTTTTAAGGTACTAACGAGCGATTATTGTTTATGTTTAGATCGTTCGAATTCGCACGCTCGACCACCCCAACCAAACCAAGGCAAGTTTACTTTTCAAAACTTATCCATATACAAGGATTTTTACTGTTGTGTTTGTAGTTTTCAAATGATATCAAATGCTATGTTTATCGAAGTATTGATGCAATTGAGATTGAACAAGTATATGTATGCTTTTACCCCTTGAACTTAGATTGAAATGTTTTCTTCGGACAACGACTCTAGCAATAGAGGTCGTAGCGGTCCGTATATACTATTGACCGGGGAGCGGTATATTATTATATCGTATCTAGATTGCGAAAACCCGAAGGGTCATTCGGGTGGTATCGTATATTCAAATAACTATCGTTATATCTTCGTAAATACTCGAAACCCTATCTTGGATTAAGAATTTATTTTACCGAATAATTATTTTATTAATTATTAATATTAAATCTTAAAATATTATTTATTAATTACTGTTCATTATTTAAAGACAAAGTTAATCCAAGATACTTTTTAAATACTTCAAACTCGAACTCTTTCGAACTCAAAACATTTTCGAAAACCCCTGGTCAGATTCTGCTTCTTGTATGATTTCAAGAATCATCGGTCGACTGATGTCGGACCTCAATTACTCTGTTTTCAATCAAAATCAAGTTTTGAAAGAAAAGAAAAAGGGACTCTGGTAGGTGTGGGAACCGTTGACGAGCGATTCCCGGGATGTGTAAGCGGCCGTGAGCCAGGCGGTCCATCACTTATTATACCGGCCCAGGTGTTGCCGAAGGATGATTACGGATGTAGTTTTCATCGAGGGTGATTACGGATGTAGTTTTCACCCGAGGGATAGTTATGGATGTAGTTTCTATCCTTCTACTGGTAGAGAAGACCCGCGGATTATTGGACTTGGATGTGGCGACTGATCATCGTCAATCCTTGTCAGGTTTTTATGTTTTCTTTAAGTCCCATTCCTCCATTTTGGAAAAATGCTTTGACACTGCTTCTTAGGCTTTTGTGCCAAGTTGCTGATAGTGTTCTATTTTGATGAGAAAGATGTTGATTCAATGCAGTATCTAGAACTGCAAGTTTATTTTGAGAACAAGGGCACATATTGTTGCACCTCCGAGATTTATCAGCTATGACAAGTGATTTTATAACTGATTGATACAAACAAATATATCAATTGCCAATCATATGAGATGTATATTACATATCTTACATATATATTTCTTGCTGAGCTATAGTTGCTCACTCTTGCTTGTTTTCAAATTTTACAAACACAACAGCTAAGCGATATGGCAAGACCCAGGCAGACTGCTCGAAAGCAGGTGACTAGGCCCGAGCCTCCACTTGAGATTCCACCGGTAGGCCCCATTAGCCGGATTGGTTGGCAGCTTTTGTTAGTACGTTTTATTTATCAGCATGACCTGTGCAAGGCAGTGTATCGTAACAAACTTTCAAGCCGCCAGCTTCGCTTCATATCGGAGTGTCGCTGGTAGCATAAATGCTATTTAATTCGGTCTGTAATAACTCTGATAACTTTATTACTGTTTAATCAATGTGTGACGTTTCTGAGGCTCTAACCTGTGTGTGTGAGTGTGGTGTGAGTTTATTGTGGGGTCGATGGCTGTGTTATATATATTGTGTGCAAGAACAGGTATGTTACTAATGGAAAATGGACCGTGAGCGCCTAGATCTCCGACCCCGGATCTGGGGGCGTCACATTTGTACATCATGTAATTCTGATAATTGATTACTAAGATCTGTAATTAACAAATTTAGCCTTTCAATCTCTCTATTAGCATTACCTAGTGTATCACTAAGTTGATAAATATATTGACTATCAGTACATGATACCTCAGATGAAGTACCACTGGAGTTATCAGATTTTGCCATCAGGGCAAGATTGCCATACTCTTCATCTTCAGAGTCTGTATCATCCCAACTCTTTCCAGCAGCCACATAGGCTTTACCTGTCTTCTTCTTCTCAGATCCAAAGTCTTTTCTTTGGTTTTGTTTTGGCTTCTGACATTCAGTAGCGAAGTGTCCAAGTTCATTACGGTTGTAGCATCTAATTTTACTTCTTTCAACTGTTCCAGTTTTGTAACCTCCTCTGTTACTTGAGGATGAAGAACCTCCTCTCTGGAACCTGTTATAGTTAGATTTGTACCTGAACTTGGGATTCTTCCTGAATCTGAAGTTGCTGAATTTCCTTACCAACAAAGCCATGGACTCATCTTCCAACTGATCTAGCTCTTCTAATGAATAGAAGTCACCTTCATCTGGACTAGCATTCGTTTGACCAACTTCAACTTCAAGCTTACCACTGTCAACATTACAAGGTTGAATAACCTTATCTTCCACTTCCTGTTTGTTCTTAACAATAAGAGCTGTAGAAGTATTATCAACTCTTCCTTTTCCATAAATCTCCTTTTGTTGAGATTGTTCCAGTTCATAGGTTTTTAAAACACCAAAGAGTCTTTCTACAGTAATTTCACTTAGATTCCTAGACTCTCTGATAGCTGTAATTCTATGTTCTAGATGAACAGGCATTGACAGTAGAAATTTTCTGTTGATCTCTTTCTGAGTGTAGTACTTGCCATGCATCTGTAAATTGTTGACAAGTTTGTTATATCTTTCAAACACATCTTGAATACTTTCATTGTATGCTGATCGAAAGTGTTCATACTCAGATGTCAGAATTTCTAGTCGATTCTCCCTAACTTCCTCTGTTCCTTCATTCACAGTTTCAATGGTTTCCCACATTTGCTTTGCAGTCTTGCAGTTAATCACATGACTGTACATTAAAGAGTCTAGAGAGTCTATTAAGATCAGTCTTAAATTAATGTCGAGTCCAGCTTCCTCTCTTTCAGCAAGAGTGTATTCAGAAGAATCTTTGTGTACATACCTTGCAGGGGAGATAACTTTTCCATCAGTAACAACTTCAGGAATTATTCCAAAAGGTATTATAGGTCCTTCTGATAAGACTTTCATGTATTTAGGATTTGCAACCTCGAGGAACATTAACATTTTGTTCTTCCACATATCATAACTATTTTTGTCATATATGGGAATTTTCACAGTTCCAACTTTAGAAGACATGATGAATTTTTTAAGAGAGTTAAAAAATTCGGGGATGATTTTTAATCGAGTAATATGGGATCTTTGATTTGTGTATCAATCAATCGGCTCTGATACCAATTGTTAGGTCCGATAAGATTGTAGAAGGGGGGGTTGAATACAATCTTAACCTTTTTATCGAAATTTGTCCTTTAAATTAAATTTAATAAAGACAAATTTATCTGCGGAATTATTTAACACAATTTTTCAAGTTGAATATAATTGTATATTAACTTGATGTGGTGTTACAAAATTAGTATAACAACTTATCAAGATGTTAATAACTAATTAGAAAATTCGACATGAACTTTTCTAATGTAGTTAATAATAATCAAGATAAGAACTAGGAAACTTAATTCGCTAGTAGTACAAGAATCACAAATAAACAAGTTCTATCGGATAGAATATCACAAAGATGAAGAACTTGAATTTCTGGGAATTGTTTAAGCTTTGGTGTTCTTGGTGTTCTTGAGAGAGAGAATTCTGGTCTTGATGAAATGTTTCTGCTGTGTTTTCTCCGTTATGACTTAATCTGGTCTGTTCTGTTCTTTTATATCAGTAACAGGTCTTGCTGGCTTTCTGTAGGATATTTAAATGCTCCAGCATGACTTAAACTGCTTCCAAGACTTGATTTTCCTTCATTAAGACTTACACAAACCTCCATTAAGACATAAAATGTGTCGGTAAGACTTACCAGAAGTTCGGTAAGACTTACAACAGCTGGCAGAGGTCGGTAAGACTTAAATCAGGTCGGTAAGACTTAAATCAGGAAAGCTTCTTTCGGTAAGACTTAAAATAAGTCATACCGAATTTTTCCTTCTCCAAGACTTAATCCAATCTTCTTTCTTTAAGTCATATTGATCCATTTAATTAATTAATGATTAACTAATTCATATTTAATTGATACAATAATTAATTTAATTAATAAATTAATTCTTCCAGAATTAATTCATTTAATTAAATCAACTAAATTAATTTATATCAATTATGAATGAATTTAATTAAATCAATAAATAATTAATTTAATTCTTACAAACCACTAAAGGTAGTAAAGAATTACCACTGATTTGTGTTGACGTTCGATGTACTGTCTGGTTCATGAACGACTAACTTCAATGATGCTTCTTCACTTTTGACTTTAGGTTGTGGTTTGTTTCTTCTCTCAATTCTCTTGTACTGTAACTGATCTTCAAACTATCACTCGAAAAATCTCTGTCACTGTTCAAATGAATCCATTCACTTCAATGCTGTACTGGGGCTTGATCAGATAACTGAATCGTCTTCCAGTGTATGACATCAAAACTATAGATTGACTTTTCTTCTTTCTTTTGACAGATAATACTTCTTGAGATTCCTGTGACAGTTTATATGTCTATTTACTTATTACAATTTGGTTTAAGTTGATTAGGATCCTCTAACTACAAATAGGCTGAGTCATATGCCTTTCATAAAAAAAACAACTCAAAAAGATAATTACGCATGTTAACGTAATTATATTCTGATTAAAATTCTTTCATCCACATTGAACTTCTACTTGGATTCTTTTTTCTACTCCAACAACTCAATTACCCATTTTTTCTAAAGATTTTACTTCTAATTAAAACACTTTACCATTTAATTTAAAACTAATATTACTATAATTAATATATATCCAAAATATCACACCATATCTTTCCGTAATTATTTTTAGTAGTAATTTTTGTAATTAAAACATGTTACTTTTTAATTTAAAATTAATCTTGCCATCACTAATATACACCCCAAAATATCTCACCATATATTCAAATCATTATTTTTTTAATAATAAATAAGAATCGTTAGATCTAATAATTTATATGATTAAATTAATTTACTAAAAATTCAAAGTTCGAACCCGTCAACGACATTTTTAATTTAGAATTTTACAAAATAAATTTTAAACCATGCATATCATTATATAAATTTATATTAATTTAAAATTAAAAAATTATTAAAAATAAGGATTATATAAAAACATAATTATAATGTAAAATAAATTTTATAACCTATCAAAAGAAGCCCGTGCTTCGCACGGGTTATAAGCTAGTTATAATATAAAAGTCGAAACATTAAAAATTTGGTTGGTCAGTACAGTTAGGCCTGTCAACGGGTCGGATTCGGATTACCCTAAATCCATATCTGAATCCGTTAAGAATTTTCGGATTCGGATCGGATATTTTTTAGGTCGATCCATATCCAATCCGTTCGGATTTCGGGTTATCGGATCGGACCTCCGACCCGTTTAATAAATTTTAAAAAATTAATTTTTTTATTTTTTTAATTAAAAAAGTAGTATTTAAAATTTTAGGATGAAATAAAAATTAAAATTATGACATACATTGACAAATCCAAATTTATATTCCAAAATAATATTATTTATAAATTTTTTTATATATTATATATGTTATATATATTATATATTACATAAATATATAAAATATATAATAAATATAATATATTCGGATCGGATTGTTATCGGATCGGATCATACAAAATCCATATCCGCTATTTATCGGATCGGATTAAAAAATTATTAAAAATAAGGATTATATAAAAACATAAATATAATGTTAAATAAATTTTATAACCTATCAAAGGAAACCCGTGCTTCGCACGGGTTATAAGCTTGTAATATATTAAAGCCGAAAGATTGAAAGTTTGGTCGGTTTAGTTATCCTAATTATTAAAATAAATAATGACATAATATAACTAATGGTAATTAGTTATTGCCATTTTCACATTTACTTTTAATTCAAGATCTTACCTTTTATAAAAACATCAATCGTACCATATTTTCAAATCATTAATATTTCATTTCTAATTAAAATATGTTACCTTTTATATTTAAAACTAATCTTACAATCATTAATATATTCTTAAAATTATCACACCATATTTTTAATAATTAATAAAATATATTAAAAATTCCTGTACGTTGTTTATAATAAGAAAATATTAGTATAATACGTAAATATGAGTATATTAAATTATGTTAAATTAAAATATTAAAAATTATTAAATTGATAATTATATAAAAACATAATTGTATTATTAACTAAAATTTTATAAATACCTAAAATATCTTATCTTTCAAACAATTTAAAATACGTTTACTTTTAATTGAACATATTACCCTTTATGTGTACTTAAAATATCGTAACTTCCAATTATTAATATTTCTTTTCTAATTAAAACACGTTACCTTTTAATTTAAAACATAATTTTGCAATCATAATCTTCCAATCATTAATATTTCTTTTCTAATTAAATGCACTACCTTTTAATTTATAACATAAATTTACAATCATTAATGTATACCCAAAAATATGATACCATATTACTGTTAGATTTTTAGTAATTAATAAGAACCGTTAGATGTAATTATAAGGTATATTTAATGATTAAATTAATTTACTAAATATTCAAGGTTCAAATTCTGTTAACGACATATTTAACTTAAAAAATTATTTTATAAATTTTAAATCATGAAAATCATTTATTAAATTTACTTCAAATTTTATTAAATTAATATCAAAATAATTTTTAAAATTAATAATTATATAAAAACATAATTATTGAATAAAATAAAATTTATAATATATCAAAAGAAACCCGTGCATCGCACGGGTTATAAGCTAGTATAACTTATAAGTATTCTTGTACTTATCACTTATATGACATTTATGCTTTTAAGTCATAAACTGTTCATTTTAAGATAACCCAAACACCTGCTAAAATTTTATTCCAACTTAGAAGATCGTAGCAGCAATATCATATGTTGAATTATTTTGCATAATGTAATATATTTTTTGTAAATTTTAAAATATGTTGTTCTTTTATACACAATTTGTATCTAACATAATTACATAATTCTAAAAAATATAAATAAATTTTCTAGAAAACACAATTATTTTTTTAAATCTAAAAAAACATATTAAAATTAGAAAGTGTTTACTTAAACAAATTTTATAGAAAAAAATATTTTGTTCTATAGTTTTAAGATTAAATTTATATAGAAACTTTTCCGAGAGAAACATTAATAGAAACGTAAATTATGTAATCTAGAGAATTTGGAAGAAGTTGGAGAATTTGAGAGCAAAAATATAATTCAAGTAGTAGTTTTTATAGTATGAAAATGAAAATACATGTGAACGGACGAGATTGGGATTAGTTCATAAGTAGTATTTGAATCGATTCAACTTATTTCACTATTAAACACTATCAATTTTATGTGTTGAGTCGGGTTATTATTAATTTAAACGGACCAAAATTTTATAAATAAAAATCGAATTGAGATTGAACAGTTCAAAGAATGCTAAATTAATCGTCTCCATTTAAATTTTTGAATAATTTGATCACAACTTAGTAATTTGTTCCGATGATCATCAAGTCAACGATTTAAATTAAAGACATACAATTGAAGTTAGTTAACTCTCACGAGATCACGACGTTTAATCATGGAGTGTTGACATAACATGATGACTTTAGCATCCACAGCTTCCTAAAGTTCATCATCGACACTCCATTCAGCTCCAAACTTAGTAATAACTAATAAATATGAAAAATGCGCTTATGACAACCTAACACAACATCTTTTGTCATGAGCCAACTTCACTTGCATTTGCATTTTTGTTTTTGAAAACATTCCCTTTTTCAGGTATTAAAATGGATAATGAGGTACTTAATCCATTTTATGTAAAGGTGTTCTTTTTTTGAAAGAATTTTATGTAATGGTACTAAAAATAATTTTTTACCAAATTACTTTTCTTTATACTTCATCTTCATATTCTTAATCTATTTTTTGATATTACCGATCAAGTTGCACTTGTGTTAATTTGGTCCGTTAAATGTAACATGTATTGGTTTATATTTTAAGCTCTTTCGGATGAAATACTATTCAATCGAGCTCGAACTCAAGTCTGATAATATTTGGCTCGACTTGATTACACCCTACGTATATGTTTATTTTAATTTTGAATGGTTAAGCTGACCAAAACTTAGATTGGAATTTACATAAATTATATAATTAAGAAAATGAAAAAAAATTATCATTCAAAAGTATATCAAAACTATTTTAAAATGTCAATTTCAGTATAATAAAATAATAAATAAATAATTTTTAATATTTAATCAAAATAGGTCAGTTTGACCAATAAAATCATTACTGTAGAATCGAGCTACACCCTAGTCTACAAAACTATACATTTAAGATTGAAAATTATTACAAGATTAAACTAAATTAAACTCAATTGAGATAACTCAAATGATAAGAGTTTATCTCTTGTCCTCGATTATAATGCATTTTGTGTACATTGTTTATAATAAGAAAATATTAGTATAATACATAAATATGAGTATATTAAATTATGTTAAATTAAAATATTAAAAATTATTAAATTAATAATTATATAAAAACATAATTGTATTATTAACTAAAATTTAATAAATACCTAAAATATCTTATCTTTCAAACAATTTAAAATACGTTTACTTTTAATTGAACATATTACCCTTTATGTGTACCTAAAATATCGTAACTTCCAATCATTAATATTACTTTTCTAATTAAAACACGTTACCTTTTAATTTAAAACATAATTTTGCAATCATAATCTTCCAATCATTAATATTTCTTTTTCTAATTAAATGCATTACTGTTAGTCACAAAGGCATGCCCAAATACATCTAATAACAAGCCTAAGTATGTGTAATGCTATGCATTACCTACATGACCTCTTAACTGAGGGAACCTCTAGTTGTAGAGTTTCTATTTGTTCTGTACTTGTAATAGGCATCAAATTCTAGTTGTGTTACTGTACTTATAAAGTCAAGAATAATGCTTGAAAGAAGTTCCAAGGTTCATGCCTCAAGCAAGGAGATAAAGACTGCCAAATAATCACAGTTGGGATTTGAAGGAATGAAGAATTTGCCTAAGTACCAATTCGAGAAGTACATTTGTCTATTCGAGAAGTCTAGCATTCGAGAAGTCAGAGATTCGATATCTCAGAAGCACTACTCGATATCTCTGAATACACTGTTCGATATCTCATTCGATATCTCAGAGATTCGATATGTCTATCACTCTATTCGAGAACTCATGGAGTCAACAAGTCAAAGCATCATTCGAGTTCTCTAAGAGTCAACAAGTCAATGCGCTATTCGATATCTCAAGGACTAAAGAAGCTATTCGACATCTCAGGGATTCGGTATGTCAAAATGCTCTATTCGATATCTCAAGGAGTCCTAGAGAAAAGAGCTATTCGAGAAGTGATTTGATATGTCAGTATAACACTATTCGAGAACTCAGAGTTATCGATTAAGTTAATTCGAGTTCTCGAATCAATCACTTAGCCACTTCTCGAATACATTCTTGGAGACAAAATACTGAAGAATTGTACAAGTCAAAAACCTGCAACAAGCCAAGACGCTTTATTTGACTATGTACTATAAAGCACATTGGAAAGCCTACAAAGAAGCTTGGAGAGATAAGACAAAGGGACAAGGAGCTAAAGAAGTGGATCTGAACAGGCTTTGCAAAGTCAAATCTGTAGCCGTTTGGACTCTTACTCAAATGAGATAGACATACTGGAAAGTAGTTTGTTTTACCTACCTTATTTGTAGTAAGTAGGTGTATCCATGTCTATAAGGATACAGCCTCACTTCCTTAGCAGAGAAGTTTTTTTTCAAGATACATCACAAGAAATATCTCACTAAGAAAAACGAAGCTGAGAATACTACCATTTGTATTCACAGATTGTAGCAAAATCTTTATCTAATAAAATATTAGATTAAAGTGATATTGTGTTGTGTTTGTCTTTGTTATCTGTTCTTACATATTTCACACATTCAACACATATCTTGTTGCAAAGATTCAAGAACAAAGAAAAGTTTAAGAATCCATTCACCCCCCCTCTGTATTCTTTTACTGTATTCAATACTCAACAAGTGGTATCAAAGCAAGCTGTTTAATCTAAACAGAAAACGATCATGAGTTCGAATACACCAAAGACTACAGGTACGGTGAAGGTTCCTAAGTTCGACAAAGAGAACTACAACCTCTGGACAATAAAAATGCCGTTGTTCATCAAAGCTGCCAATCCTCTCTACCCTGACATCCTCAAGAATGGTCCATTTGTACCACAACAAGAAATTGCTGAATCTACAGTGGGCACAATAGTCATTCCTAGATCATATGTTGCAAAAGAGCCATCCAAATGGACGGACTCAGAGAAGGAAAAGGTTGCCCTAGACAGTCATCTCATGTTACTGATCATAGACTCCATGGATATGTCGATGTTTGCCAACATAGCATCATGCACATCAACCAAGGATATGTGGAACCACATCGAGGTGTTATGTGAAGGGACAGAGGAGGTAAGAGAGAATAGGAAACAGATACTAGTAACACAGTATGAAGCTTTCATGGCATAGTCCAAAGAAAGTATTACTGATATGTTTGAGAGATTTCACAAGCTGGTGACTGAGCTTCAAATGAATGGGAAGGTTTACAGCACTAAGGAATTAAACATGAAGTTTCTACTATCTGCACCAAACCATCTAGAGCAAAGGGTCATATCTCTAAGAGAAAGATATTTGAACAAAGTCACATATGATGTGCTCTATGGGGTTTTAAAAACTCATGAGCTTGAGTTGCTTCAGAAGAGGGCTATCCAAGCCAACCAAGGTAGAATGATAAACACATCCTGTGCCTTGATCGTCAACAAATCCGTTCAAGACCTGGAAGCATCTACAAGTCAACTGAGAATAGAAGAGATAGTAGATGATGAAGAAACTGAAGAAGAAATGACTGAACCTGTTGATGAAAAGGATGAAGATGAGTTCTATACTCTTGAAGAGTTGGATGCCATGGAAAACACTTCATATGCTTTTATGGCTAGAAAATTCCCAAACATCAGATTTAAGAGGAATCAGCCCTTCAAGTCTAGATCTCAAAATCATTCATTCAACAAGAGCAAGGCACCTGTGAAAGCAAACAAAAAAAATTCAAAACCAGCTATGTGGATAGGTCATCTGTGAGATGTTATAGATGGAATGACCTAGGGCATTTTGCCAGTGAATGCAAGAAGCCTAAGAAGAAGGATAAGGAGTTTCTTGAGCTTGAAGCTAAGTATGAGGCTCTGCTGAAGAAGCATACACCAGGTAAGGCCTACATAGCTGAAGGGAAGTATTGGGATGATTCTAATAGTGATGGAGAAGAACAAGAATTCTGCAACTATGCCTTGATGGCCAACTCCAAGGAAGAACCATCTGAATCAGACTCTCAGGTACCATTCCTCACTACTATAGACATGTCTGTTTCTGAATACAAATCTATGGTTGAACAACTATCTGTTGAGATGTTTAATATTCATACTAGTATGACTGCTGCTAATGAAGAGATTGCTAAACTGTCTAATAAGAATGAACTGTTGAACAAGAGAAATGAGGAACTAGAACTAACTGCTATGCAAGTAGAAAACCTTAAACAAGAAATCGAATATCTAAAGAATAAGGTTCTATGTGCTAGTCAAGTTGAGAAAGCTCTTAGGGATGAACTAGCTGAAAATGAATTTAAATTGAAAACATTTAAGAATTCCTCTAGTCTATTGCAGTCCTACCATGAGAAAAATCTAGCTAGACCTAAGGCTGCTATTGGACTTGATTATGACACTCTCAAGCAGAGGAAATGCTATGCAGTCATTGAAGATGACATTGTTGTTCAAGAGGAAGTGCCTCAGGTTTTGAAAAAGGCTGAGACCCCAATATTTAAAACACCAACACTTGAGATTGATGAGGATGCCTTACTCATTAAGCAAATGTTGGATGATGAAGATAAAGCACAATCAAATGAACAACAAGCATCCTCTAAGAGTGAGAATTTCAAAACCAAAGCCAAGGAGTCAGTAAGAGGTAGACCTAGACTTGAGAAATTTGTGAAATTTGTTTCAGCTGGGAATAATGAGTTTGAGAAGAAAGTGGCTAAAAAGAAACAAAACAGGAATGGCAAATTAGGGATTAACAAGGACAACAATTATGCTTATGTGCCAAATGCCCCTTGGAAAGTTTGTCAAAATTGTTTTAGCACTAATCATTTAACTCATGCATGCAATAAACCATCTGGTAGTGTTGCTAAACCATTCTATGACTGCTCTGTGCCTTTAAGACATAGAGACTCTCCTTTCTGTGATAAACTTGATTGTATGCCATGTAACATGAATGTAATGACTAGTTGCTTTAATTTGAGAAGACAATTCTTGGAAGGTTGCATCAGTCACAATGTTCACACACACTACACAAGAACAAAGTCTTCAAGTCCTCCTAAAGTTAGGAAGGTGCCTCTGTCACCTAAGTCTAAGAACCTTGATTCTAAGACTTCTAACCGTGACAAGAAGACTAACATCAAGAAAATTGATAAGCATGCTGTTTATGATAAGACTGTTGCTAAGCCACATGGACCCAAACTTGTTTGGGTACCAAAGGAGAAGTAATACCTTTGTGTTTGCAGGGCAAAGAAAGTGAAAGAAAGGTCATGTGGATTTTGGACAGTGGATGCTCAAACCATATGACTGGTGATATGGCCCTGCTATCACAGTATGATGAGAAGGCTGGCCCAATGGTTGCTTTTGGAGATGACAGCATTGGCAACACACTAGGATATGGCAAGTTGGAAATTGGAAATGTCATCATTGAAAATGTAGCACTGGTCAAGGGACTCAAGAATAATCTACTGAGTGTTGGTCAATTTACTGACAGAGGCTTCAAAGTGAATTTTGACAAAGATGAATGTTTGATCACCCACAAAAAGACTAGTGACTTTGCTCTATCTGGAGTAAGGAAAGGAAGCCTGTTTGTAGCCAATATGAACTATGCAAACAAGGACAAAATTTGTTGATTTTACTCAAAAGCATCAAATGAAGATAGTTGGTTGTGGCATAAGAAGCTATCACACTTGAACTTCAAAGGCATTAATTCTCTAGTCAAAAGAGAGTTAGTGAGAGGCATGCCCACACTTGAATTCTGTCAAGAAGGAGTGTGTGAGGCTTGTCAAAAGGGAAAAATGAAAAGATCAAGCCACAAGTCAAAGACAGTGACATCAATAACCAAGCCCCTACAACTAATTCATATGGACTTGTTTGGGCTTGTCAATATTATGTCACTAGGAAGGAAAAAGTATGCTCTGGTGATGGTTGATGATTTCACAAGGTATACATGGGTAGAATTTCTGGCATCAAAGGATGAGGTTCCCCAAGTAATCATTGAGCATATAAAGAAAATTGACAAGGAAGCAAAGGCCAACAATGCAAGTGTGATTGCATTAAGGAGTGATAATGGAACAGAGTTCAGAAATGCCATGCTTGAAGCATTTTGCAAAGAAAATGGTATTTCTCAACAATTCTCAGCTCCAAGGACTCCACAACAAAATGGAGTTGTTGAGAGAAAGAATAGAACTCTGATTGAGGCTGCTAGAACAATGTTACTTGATGCAAAGATGCCTACATGTTTTTGGGCTGAGGCTGTGAGCACTGCATGCTATATCCAAAACATAACCCTCATCAACAAAAACACTGGAAAGACACCTTACAACTTGATGACTGGAAAGAAGCTCACTCTAAAGTATGTTCATACTTTTGGAAGCAAATGCTTTGTGTTAGAAGACAACTCAGAATATGTTGGAAAGTTTGATGTAAAAGCATTTAAAGGAATTTTTCTTGGCTACTCTATAGAAAGAATTGCATACAAAGTTTATGTCATCACTCAAAAGAAAGTTATGGAAAGCACAGATGTGACATTTGATGACAGCAAACTACCTGGATTAGAAGAAGCCAATGATGAAGATAAAGATCCTTTGAAGTTTGACAATCTAGATGATTCTGATGAGGAGATTGAAACTGAATTTGAGCCCACAATCCAACAAACTCAAGTGAATGAAGAACCTGTGTCAACCAACAATGAAGAAACAAGCATCCAAGACACACCTGTGATTAGTGGAAACTTCACAGGGGAAGGAAATGTAAATGATCATGTTCTGGATGATGAAGCAACATCAAGGCTGAGAAATCAATCTGAAAATACAAGGAAATGGGATAGATCACATACTGCAGATCAGATAATTGGAGATCCAAATACAGGAGTGAGGACAAGGAGAGCAACTCTAAATGAATGTCTCTATGGTTGCTTTCTATCCCAAATTGAGCCTAAGAAACTTGAAGATGCATTATTGGATCCTGATTGGATAATTGCTATGCAAGAGGAGTTAAACCAATTTGAAAGAAGCAAAGTATTGGAACTTGTGCCTGCACCAAAGGATAGAATCATTGTTGGAACAAAATGGGTTCTAAGGAATAAGATGGATGAAAATGGTGTAGTCATAAGAAACAAAGCAAGGTTGGTTGCAAAAGGATACTCTCAACAGGAAGGCATTGACTATGATGAGACTTTTGCCCCTGTTGCCAGACTCTGGCCATCAGAATTTTCTTGGCATTTGCTGCACATTCAAATTTTAAGGTCTATCAAATGGATGTCAAGAGTGCATTTCTGAATGGGGAGTTGGAAGAGGAAGTATATGTGCAACAGCCACCTGGCTTTGAGGATCCACAATTCCCTCACTTTGTCTACAGATTGCTTAAAGCATTGTATGGACTTAAGCAAGCTCCTAGGGCATGGTATGACACATTGTCATAATTTCTACTTGAGAATCAATTCACTAGAGGCACACTAGACAAGACACTGTTTTACAAGAAACATGGTGATGATATTATCTTGGTTCAAATCTATGTGGATGATATCATATTTGGCTCTACAAATGAGAAGCTGTGTGAGAAATTCTCTAAGCTCATGCAGAGCAGATATGAGATGAGTATGATGGGAGAATTAACATTCTTTCTTGGGCTGCAAGTGAGTCAAAGGAAGCATGGCATTTTTATAAGTCAAACCAAATACATCAAGGATCTATTGAAGAAATTTGACTTAGAAGAATGCTCACCTGCAAAGACACCCATGGCCACTGCTACCAAGTTAGATGAAGATGGTAAGGGCAAGAAGGTAGATATCTCAATCTACAGAGGCATGGTTGGTTCTCTACTCTACCTCACTGCTAGTAGGTCAGACATCATGTTTGCAACATGCTTGTGTGCAAGGTTTCAATCAAATCCAAAGGAATCACATATGATAGCAATAAAGAGGATTTTCAGATATCTGAAGGGCACACCAAACTTGGGGTTATGGTATCCTAAGGACACAGGGTTCAATCTGGTTGGTTATTCTGATGCTGATTATGCTGGATGCAGAGTGGATAGGAAAAGCACCTCAGGTAGCTGCCAGTTTCTTGGACAAAGGTTAGTCTCTTGGTACAGCAAGAAACAACAATCTGTGTCAACTTCCACAGCTGAAGCTGAGTACATAGCTGCTGGAAGTTACTGTGCTCAAGTGCTTTGGATCAGAAACCAACTTAGAGATTATGGACTTGTGTTGGAAAGAATTCCAATCATGTGTGACAACACAAGTGCAATCTCTATAGTTTCCAATCCTGTCAATCATTCTAGGACAAAGCACATTGACATCAGATATCACTTCATAAGGGAACATGCAACTAATGGAACCATTGAGTTACATTATGTTCCCACAGAGAAACAACTAGCTGACATATTCACTAAGCCATTAGATGAAACCACCTTTACAAGGTTGGTTAGTGAGATTGGAATGCTGAATTCTTCAAATTCTGGCTGAGTGAATATATCAACTAGATTGTTGTAGCAGTAAATACTTACTTTATCAAATGCTCAATTTTTTTAAAGTAAGTATTGGCTGGATTATGATTTATAAATATTCCACAATGCTGCATATGTTGAAAATCATACATGTTTAGCTTGAAATTTCTGTGAAATTTTGAGAGAATCACTATTTAATTTAGTAGAATATTCTTCAGTGAATATTTCTGGTAAATTTTAAAAGATAGTGAAAATTGAATTTTATGAGTGAAAGTATAGTTCGATAAGTCAGACTTCTCGAATGGTTCATTGTTTTGTCATGGCTCGAGTTCTCGAATAGGCCTATCAAGAACCCCCCTGAGTTCTCGAATAGTGTCTTTTGGAGAAATCGATTAGCACACTTTGAGTTCTCGAATAGAGTATTTTAGTTCTCTAATGATGGAGTTCTCGAATACTATGTTTGAGTTATCGAATCATTTGAAAAGGCTGATTTCTCGCTGACATTTAATCGCTTTTTGGATTTATATTCAAAATTTCATTTCGCTCATAAAAACATATTTTATTTAGCTTAGAGTTATTTTCTGAGTTAAATAACTGCCAGCTGTGAGTTACAAACTGCTTGAGATATCGAATAAACCTTTCTTGACTTATCGAATAGTTGTTTTATACTTCTCGAATGACTGACTTGTCGATACAAAACTTATATCTAATCGACAACTCAAGTCACTCACATCTATACAATTCCACAACTGTTCAAATCATTTCATTCGATTTCTCAGGCAGCTAAAGTTCCAAAACCTCTGTAAACCCTAACGTCAAAAGCTAAATTTCTTCTTCAACCTTCATTCTCTTCTCATCTCTCTGTGTAACAATGGCAAATACCCAACTCACAATTCCTACCCACACCAATTTCATAGCAATAACCAACGATGTTGAAGCACCCAATGCAAACTTTAAGTGCTTCGTTCGATGGATGGCTGAATCATACATCAAGGATGCACTCTCAGCCAACCCAACTCTGTATCTAGATTTACTAGAACTGTTTTGGAGAACTGCTACTGTGGAGGTCGTGGCCCTAGAGAATGCAATAACTTCATACGTAATCTATTGCAAGATTCAGGACAAGGAAATCACCATCACTACTGAAGACATGAATCAAGCACTGGGGTTACAACAAGGAGTGTATGACAGTCAAGCAATTGAACAGGAATTGGAAGACTTCTTTGATTTTATCAACAACTCAGATAGAATCAAGCTTGGAAATTTGAATAGGAAGTACTTGAGGAAGGAATGGAGCTATGTCTTTGCCACTCTTCTTCAAGTCTTCACAGCAAGGAAGTCCAGTTTTGATCAAATCAGCACACCTGTTCAACAAATAGGATATGCTTTAGCATATGGGAGAAAGATTGATGTTGGTTTGATCATAATGCAAGAATTGTATGGAAGACTTGGTAAGAACTCAGCCAAGAGAGGTAATGAAATTTTCTTCCCTCGCTTTATTCAATCTGTACTTAATTTCATAGATGCTAAATTGATTGAATTGCCTGGGTTAGACAAAAATAGAATAAGCTATCCGAAATCCATGACCAAACTCATTTTTGGTAGCTTGGAGACTAGGAATGATGTGGATGTAAGGCTCAAAATAACTCCCCTTATGGAGAGTTTATTTAGGACTTACCCCCACAACATGCCAATATGTGCCTCAAAATCTGAGTTAGCTAGGCCCAAGCAAGTAGAGCAAAATGCTAACCCAGGGCCTGCTAACCAACCCTCTTAGCCAAACACTTTACCAAACACAGAGACAACTGCATCATCCTCTCAAAAGGGTGATGTTAGTAAAAAGAAGAGAAAACAAGTTGCTTCTGAACCTCTAAAAATCTTAACTGAAGCAGCCTTGGCTGTAGAATTAGGCATAGCAAGTGAGGAACCTGAGTCACCCTTACTAAGGCCAAAGAAGAAGAAGAAGAAGTCTAAAACCACCTCTTCAGTCACCCAAATGGTTGAAGTTGTAAAATCAGGGGCAAACAGCTCACTAGATGTATCCTCTCAACAGGGTGCATCTATAGAATCAAGCATCCTCCCCAATGCACCTACCTGTACAGAGTCAGCACATGGGAGTGATAAGGCTGGCACAACACTGAGTGGAGAGCACATCACAATTGAAACTCCCTCTATCTCTCAGGGGGAGTTTCCAAAATCTAATCTACAACACACTTCTCTTCCAGAATCTACCACTCATATTTCTTTGGAGCCTGCAACTCAAGCAATTGAGGAGCAAGACATTGATCATCAAGAATTCTTTTCTCTTGATGAGCCAATGGATTCAAGTGACTTGGTGCATGACACCTTGCTCACCACCCAGGTACCACATTTAGATGGTCAGGGAATGCATGCTGGGGCATCTCCTAATGACACCATCACAAACACAGGGGATTCACTAGTTTTAACTGGAGACTCTGTGCCTGTGTCAACTACTGTTGTAACTCATCCCACTTTTGTGGAGACAACAGTAGCAGAGTCTTTCCATCCGGTTACAGAAGTTGCATCTGTAACTGAGGAGTCTAGCTTGCCTAGCTCTAGCTCTCACTTTTTGTCCCAATGGCTGAAGCCTGTGCAACATGACAGTGCTTCAGGATCAGGGTCTGTTCCACCACAAATGTCCATTGAAGCTCTCCAAAGCTATGTTGTGGATCAGATTCCTGAGTTTGTAAAAATAGCCCAGAACCTTGTCACCTTCAACATCTCAAATCCAGATTATGAAGCCATCCTACTATGCCATAGGGATGATGTGGAGATGCAGAAGGCCAAGATTATTGATGATGCTGAGAGAGATGGCAATGTAGATGCCTGGATGCAAGGAAAGTATGATGTAACTCTCAGTGAAGCACTTCAATATCTTAGAGAGGAATACATCACTTCTCTGGGTTCAAATGCAAAATCCCTATCCCCTAGTGAAGTGTATGAAGCTGTCAATGATTCCTACAAGGGTTTCCTCAAGGCTGCACACTATCTTGGCAAGGGAGTCAAAACTGAAGTCAACAAGGTGAGTGACAAGACAGCCACTTCAGTAGAAGAGATAAAGAGGGCCTTTGATGCCAAATTTCCTCAACTAGACAGTGTGGTCAAAGATCTCAGACACTGCAACACCACCTGCACCAAGATGGATAATAGTCTAGCTCTACTTAAAGATACAGTCACAGGTCTAGGAAGCAAATTTCAAATTCTGTCTGACCAGACTACAGACGCCAATGCCATGCTTAGGACACTCTTTGCAAATCAATATGGAGACAAGCTGGTCACTGAGGTTCCTGTGCATGAGCTGTCTAGATTTGAAGTGCAGAGACTTAAAGAACAATCCCTGTCTGGCTTCAAATATAATGCATTATTCAGTAAGGTAGATGCACTTGAAAAGGAGGTAGCTACTCTCACTCAGTCCAATGCTCATCTTACAGACAAGGTACAAACTCTAACTGAGCAGTTGAACACTCAAGCCACCACCACAGCTGATGTTCTTCTGCATCAACAATCAATGTTGTCTGCAATGATGAAGCACATGGGTCTCCCTCTACCTGAAGAATCTTCAACCCCAAAGGTCAATACTACAGCCTCTGTGCTGACAACAAGCCTAAGGGGGAGAAGAGGACATCAAGGAACTCAAATACAAAGGGGGAGAAACCAGCAGTAAAGGGCATCAAAATCATTGAAGGTGCTCATCAAAGAACTTCCAAATCTCTAATTCATGTGCCTGGCAAAGGAAAAGACAAAGTTGATGAGCCTCCTACTTCTCTGCCAGTTGTCACTCTACCAACTGTGCACATCACTACTTCCAGTGGTCAAAAACAATCTATCACAACCACAGTGGTTGCAAGGAGTATGCCATCTGACAAACCTTCACTCTCCATATCTAAAAGTGCCAAGCCTGTAGAGGTAAAGGTGGTCACTGAGGCCAAGCTACAAGAAATTGCAAACTCAAATGTCTATCATGATGATGCATTCTTGGAGTTTTTGAAATTCTAAAAAGAACAAGCTGGTGACACTCAATTGTATCTAAGGAGCTTGAAGGATCAGATCGATTACTTCACTGTGGTACCTAGAAAAGTTGATAGCTCATGGCTCGAGGAAATAATGATGGTAGCAAACTCCAGAATCTGGCATCTAACCTACAAAACTCTACAAGCCTTGAAACATTCAGAGATAGATGCGCTGATTGAGCTCATAGAGAAGAGGAATGTAAATGAAAACAATAAGAGTCTGTATGATGACTTGAGGAATGGCCAACCTTCAAGGCTGCCAGAAGTGATTAAGAATCCATGGACAATCATCTACCAGTCTGGCACAAGAATTGAAGAGATTAAACAATTGGTCATTCCCAATGATCTCACTTCTCGAAATCACAGACTCATTATTTCCATCATTGATCTACTGCAAAAGAAGAAGGGGACAAGTACTGCTGAAGAGATAGAGGCACTGCACATTCTCAGATCATACCTTGCAACTGGTGTAATTCCAGAAATGGCCAAGCCAAGGAGGAATAAGGATGATGAAGATGAAGACAAGAGTGATGGGAGGAGAAGTCATCACAGGAGTGATAAGGGGGATGAGGATAAGAAGAAGAAGAAAGACAGCAAGGATAAGAAGGATGATGACCAAGGCAAGGTCTATGAGAGGAAGAATGGAAAACAGCAAGCCTTAGGCATTGCTAGCAGTAATCTCACCACAACACAAGACTCTAAGTCTAGGGTGAATGCTGTTAGTAATGACCTACCAAAATCTAATCCCATGGCTTCTGCAACTGTTTTACCACCTCAAGAAGAGAAGAAGATTCAAGTCAAGAAACCATCTATATATTTCAAAAAGCATACTGCTAATGGAATACTACAATGGTCCACAAACAAAGGTCACATGCTACTTCCAGGCAACCATGTCAAAAGGATCAAATTCAAACAAGCTGCAAGGAAACCAAAGCTATCCAAATCAAGGACTCTAACAATCTATCCAGGCTTAAAACTCCAACCACTAGATGAAGATTTTGATGAAGACCAACTGCAATTCTTACAAGCTCAAAGAATCTATCATGTTGCCATTGTTGATAACTGCCTTGAGATCAAATATACTGATGGAAGGGAGGAGAAATTCAAACAAGAAGGATGTCAAAACTGGGGCAAGCTACATGACATAGAAAGAATCATTGCATTGTTGAGCTCAGAAGATAAGGTGGAAAGAGTATGGAAGCTGGAGCTAATTGATTTTGTAAAGATGAAGAGAGACCATGAGGAGAGAATCAGAAAAGAGTGTCTTGAGAAATGGCTAGCAAGGGAGAAAGAAATTGAGAGACTGGAGATTGAAGCAGAAAATCTAAGGGCAAAGGGATTGTGTAGAGTTCAGTTTAACCCCTATGTGGTGAAGTATAGGAGGAGAAATAGGAATCAGATCCACATCAGAATGAATCTACTCAACCACTATCCTACAAGCATTCTGAATTCAGTACTTGAAGATTTCAAAGACTCAATTTTGCTTGAAGAATTGGATGCTATGGTAGAAATCATAAAAGCTATGGATGAGAATACAAGGAAGGAGAAAGAAAGAAGACAGAAAGCATATGATGATTTGTAAGCCAAGGCTATGGAAAGGGAAACAAATGACAATGGCTAGTACTTCATCATAGGCTGTAAGATTACTCATCCTGTAGTTCTATCCACATTGCTAATCGAAATTCATACATGTACTGTCAAGTTTTCATCTTTATGTATGTTAGGCTTGTTATCAGACATGAAATTGTGACAAAGGGTCTTACTCACAATTTGGGGGAGATTGCTAGTCACAAAGGCATGCCTGAATACATCTAATAACAAGCCTAAGTATGTGTAATGCTATGCATTACCTACATGACCTCTTAACTGAGGGAACCTCCAGTTGTAGAGTTTCTATTTGTTCTGTACTTGTAATAGGCATCAAATTCTAGTTGTGTTACTGTACTTATAAAGTCAAGAATAATGCTTGAAAGAAGTTCCAAGGTTCATGCCTCAAGCAAGGAGATAAAGACTGCCAAATAATCACAGTTGGGATTTGAAGGAATGAAGAATTTGCCTAAGTACCAATTCGAGAAGTACATTTGTCTATTCGAGAAGTCTAGCATTCGAGAAGTCAGAGATTCGATATCTCAGAAGCACTACTCGATATCTCTGAATACACTGTTCGATATCTCATTCGATATCTCAGAGATTCGATATGTCTATCACTCTATTCGAGAACTCATGGAGTCAACAAGTCAAAGCATCATTCGAGTTCTCTAAGAGTCAACAAGTCAATGCTCTATTCGATATCTCAAGGACTAAAGAAGCTATTCGACATCTCAGGGATTCGATATGTCAAAATGCTCTATTCGATATCTCAAGGAGTCCCAGAGAAAAGAGCTATTCAAGAAGTGATTTGATATGTCAATATAACACTATTCGAGAACTCAGAGTTATCGATTAAGTCAATTCGAGTTCTCGAATCAATCACTTAGCCACTTCTCGAATACATTCTTGGAGACAAAATACTGAAGAATTGTACAAGTCAGAAACCTGCAACAAGCCAAGACGCTTTATTTGACTATGTACTATAAAGCACATTGGAAAGCCTACAAAGAAGCTTGGAGAGATAAGACAAAGGGACAAGGAGCTAAAGAAGTGGATCTGAACAGGCTTTGCAAAGTCAAATCTGTAGCCGTTTGGACTCTTACTCAAATGAGATAGACATACTGGAAAGTAGTTTGTTTTACCTACCTTATTTGTAGTAAGTAGGTGTATCCATGTCTATAAGGATACAGCCTCACTTCCTTAGCAGAGAAGTTTTTTTTCAAGATACATCACAAGAAATATCTCACTAAGAAAAACGAAGCTAAGAATACTACCATTTGTATTCACAGATTGTAGCAAAATCTTTATCTAATAAAATATTATATTAAAGTGATATTGTGTTGTGTTTGTCTTTTTTATCTGTTCTTACATATTTCACACATTCAACACATATCTTGTTGCAAAGATTCAAGAACAAAGAAAAGTTTAAGAATCCATTCACCCCCCTGTATTCTTTTACTGTATTCAATACTCAACAATTACCTTTAAATTTAAAACATAAATTTACAATCATTAATGTATACCCAAAAATATGACACCATATTACTGTTAGATTTTTAGTAATTAATAAGAACCGTTAGATGTAATTATAAGGTATATTTAATGATTAAATTAATTTACTAAATATTCAAGGTTCAAATTCTGTTAACGACATATTTAACTTAAAATTTTATTTTATAAATTTTAAATCATGAAAATCATTTATTAAATTTATTTCAAATTTTATTAAATTAATATCAAAATAATTTTTAAAATTAATAATTATATAAAAACATAATTATAAAATAAAATAAAATTTATAATATATCAAAAGAAACCCGTGCATCGCACGGGTTATAAGCTAGTATAACTTATAAGTATTCTTGTACTTATCACTTATATTATATGACATTTATGCTTTTAAGTCATAAACTACTCATTTTAAGATAACCCGAACCCCCACTAAAATTTTATTCCAACTTAGAATATCGTAGCAGCAATATCATATGTTGAATTATATTGCATAATGTAATATATATTTTGTAAATTTTAAAATATGTTGTTCTTTTATACACAATTTGTATCTAACATAATTACATAATTCTAAAAAATATAAATAAATTTTCTAGAAAACACAATTATTTTTTTAAATCTAAAAAAACATATGAAAATTAGAAAGTGTTTACTTAAACAAATTTTACAGAAAAAAATATTTTGTTCTATAGTTTTAAGATTAAATTTATATAGAAACCTTTCCGAGAGAAACATTAATAGAAACGTAAATTATGTAATGTAGAGAATTTGGAAGAAGTTGGAGAATTTGAGAGCAAAAATATAATTCAAGTAGTAGTTTTTATAGTATGAAAATGAAAATACATGTGAACGGACGAGATTGGGATTAGTTCATAAGTAGTATTTGAATTGATTCGACTTATTTCACCATTCGACACTATCAATTTTATGTGTTGAGTCGGGTTATTATTAATTTAAACGGACCAAAATTTTTATAAATAAAAATCGAATCGAGATTGGACAGTTCAAAGAATGCTAAATTAATCGTCTCCATTTAAATATTTAAATAATTTGATCACAAATAAGTAATTTGTTCCGATGATTATCAAGTCAACGATTTAAATTAAAGACATACAATTGAAGTTAGTTAACTCTCACGAGATCACGACGTTTAATCATGGAGTGTTGCCATAACATGTTGACTTTAACATCCACAGCTTCCTAAAGTTCATCATCGATACTCCATTCAGCTCCAAACATAGTAATAACAAATAAATATGAAAAATGCGTTTATTACAACCTAACACAACATCTTTTGTCACGAGCCAACGACATCCGTTCACTTGCATTTGCATTTTTGTTTTTGAAAACATTCCCTTTTTTAGGTATTAAAATGGATAATGAGGTACTTAATCCATTTTATGTAATGGTGTTCTTTTTTTGAAAGAATTTTATGTAATGGTACTAAACATAATTTTTTAACAAATTACTTTTCTTTATACTTCATCTTCATATTCTTAATCTATTTTTTGATATTACCGATCAAGTTGCACTTGTGTTAATTTGGTCCGTTAAATGTAACATGTATTGGTTTATATTTTAAGCTCTTTCGGATGAAATACTATTCAATCGAGCTCGAACTCGAGTCTGATAATATTTGGCTCGACTTGATTACACCCTACGTATATGTTCATTTTAATTTTGAATGGTTAAGCTAACCAAAACTTAGATTGAAATTTACATAAATTATATAATTAAGAAAATGAAAAAAATTATC
The DNA here is from genome assembly GCA_036435485.1 of Saposhnikovia divaricata. Taxonomy (NCBI): domain Eukaryota; kingdom Viridiplantae; phylum Streptophyta; class Magnoliopsida; order Apiales; family Apiaceae; genus Saposhnikovia; species Saposhnikovia divaricata. Next base: position 85,976,284 of record CM071597.1, on the reverse strand, counting down.
ATTCAAAAGTATATCAAAACTATTTTAAAATGTCAATTTCAGTATAATAAAATAATAAATGAATAATTTTTAATATTTAATCAAAATAGGTCAGTTTGACCAATAAAATCATTACTGTAGAATCGAGCTACACCCTAGTTTACAAAACTATACATTTAAGATTGAAAATTATTACAAGATTAAACTAAATTAAACTCAATTGAGATAACTCAAATGATAAGAGTTTATCTCTTGTCCTCGATTATAACTCACCTCCAATTTTGATTGAACAAATATTTATGAGTAAATGCATTTTGTGTACCTAAACTTTGGCGAAGACACCACTTGCAATACTACCTTTCTAAAAGTACCATGCGCAATACTAAGTAATGGATTTACTTAAACTTCGTGTATCGTTGTCTATCTCTTGCAAACTGTAATAACCCTAACTTTAGTAATGCTACAGTGGTCACCTGAATAGTAAATTTTGAGGATTTAGGAAATGGCATGTAGGTACTCTATAATTGAAACAGGAAATGAGAAAACAGAAACCGCATTAGTGTTGTACAATGAAAATAAGTGACTCGAAATGACGATGGATTTCAGAAATTCCTGAACATGGATTTTTGAGAATTTTGGTTTCGAATGAGCTTCTATTGGATATCAAGGATAATGGAGATATCAAAGGAATTATATATTGAGGAATTAGTGGATTAGTATAAACTAAGGATTATTAAGTTAAGGAAATACCAAAGGAATTTGGATTGTTAAATTATTTCAAAACCACTGAGATAATGAGGTATATTCGGAACGAATTACAATTAGACGAGTGTGGAAACCAAACAACCAAGACTAGTAATATAACAAGGATATATACCACATTATTAATTACTAAAAGTATTAGCATAATACCTAGAAAAACAAGGAAAAAGGATTATGAGATCACCATGCATGACATCACTTTCCACTAACATGTTTTAAGGGTAAATTAGTACTTTTACAAGGCTTAAACCACAAAATATCTACAAGGCTTCCATGATACTCTAGAATTAGCAAGATTAAAGTAAGATAAGCTCAAAATTAAAAAAAAATCTCACTCCATCCTCTTCTTCATTCCATTCGGCTTTAGCAAGAAAAAGAAGAAAAACAAAAACCAAAACCCTAGCAAAAATCAACTACAAATCTAAGGAAAAATCATGGAGGTTCTTGGAGATTAGAAAGAGTTACCTACCAAGTTTCATAGCCATCCAATATCATTTGCATAGGTAACAAAATTCCCAAAGTTGCTTGATGAATAGTGATGAATAGTAATTTTTAAGAACTAACATTGTTTTTATGGTTTCATTAGTTGATCTAAGTTAGTATAAGGGTGATTAAGCATATCCCAAGGCTTGTTAAGGGTTGTTAAAGCTTCAAGAAGGTATAAATCTCAAAGCTCTCTAGTATTACCTTGCATATATGATAGATTATAGAAGGTTTAGTGATTTAAAGTTATGTTTCATGATGATCCATGTGTTTGTAAGTAGTTTAAGTTGATTTTGGAAATGGATTGTGATTATAACCATGGTTGGTATGATGACCACATGGTATAGGATTGATGTATGTGATTGGTGATGCATTGGGAGGAGATGAAATTTGGAAAGTATGAAAATATAGCCGTTATAATGTCCGATTTTCGTTAGACCAAAGAAATGCCCTGTTTTTGGAGACCAATGCCGTACGGTAGCAACCTGTCTAGGGTACCAAGTGACCATGAGATGATAGAGCTTAGTTCATAGATCATTTTGATATAAAGTACGTTAAAATCTGATGAACGGTTTAGGAGAAAAGTCAGTTTTAGTGAAAGGCGTTCGAAAACCGAGAAAACGTAATTGTATCAACTTTGAGGCTAAAGTTACCATACTTAAACATTTTTAAATGTCACGAAATTTTGGGATAGAGTAGTAGGATGGTCAGAGGACCCTTACCATTTGACCTTGCATTAAAATTCGGAATCTATATTTTCTGAGAATTTTTACAGTCGAGTGTGGTTATTAAGGGAAATGGTGGAATACACTAAAACTTAGATCGAGTTTAAAAATGGTTAAGTTCATGTAAACTTTTGGTGCATAAAAACTATGTTAAACTTATAATATGTGTTAAGGGTGTTATGGTGTAGAGATTAAGTGATTAAGTGGGATATATACTAACGGTGATCCTTCGTTCCTATAGAGATGGGAGACGAACTCAGAATTCCACCTACTCGCTTTAGAGATCCAGGCAAGATCTTTTCTATCTATACTTGGAAAATTATTTATCTTCAAAGAAACTTGATTTCATGGAATATATATGTGATGCTATTATTACTATATTGTTAAGGATTTGTTTTACTTGGTTATTGATATTAAAAGGAGAGGTAAATAAAGATGTATATGAATATGGATATGGATATGAGTATGAGATGGATATGAATATGGATATGAGTATGAGATGGATATGGTTATACATAGAGATGATTATGCAGGAAGTGAACATGCCTTATGATTAAGAGAATATGAGAGAATGGTATCAGTTGTTATCTAGAGTAAATAAAAGAATGGTATCAGTTGTTATCTAGGGTTATGTGATTTATAATATTTTGCTAAAGATGTTTTTTTTATATTGTGATTTAATAAGTATTATTTGATTATTATCTACTATTTTAAAAGTAGATGGAACAATATATATAAGAGAGCTGGATTTCATAAAGAGAAGATGTCTGAGTCATATTAAGAATATTATGGCATAAGCCCTAAGAATAATGACATATGTGAATGTAAGTAGAAATGGAAATTGAAAGAAAAATGTGGAATGATGTTATAAGTGGAATAATGGTTATAAAAAGGAGGATGTAGCAGATAGAGCCTTCCTCCAGAATGTTATTACGGCCCAAGAGTTGCCGAAGGATGATGTAGCAGTTAGAGCCTTCCTCCAGGAGGATGTAGCAGTTAGAGCCTTCCTCCAGGGATGATGTTAGCAGTTAGAGCCATCATTCCTTCTACCGGTAGTAAACAGAGAGCAGATACGGTCAGGCGACTGATCATCGTCCTACGTATCTGGCGCCAGCAGATGTCCCCAAAACTTAAAAGAAAGAATTGATAATGGTTTTCAGATCTGTATTTTGAAAAAGAAAAATGGTATGAAATGATGGAATTGTTTTACAGTAAGAAGAGAAACTGATTTTATATTATTGTTGTATAAAAAGGGAAATGGAAAGATTGTGTTGAGAGATGATATATTATCTTGAAATATTATGCTGAAGTGATGTAATGATATTTTAGAAGAAAAACTGATATTATATTATTTTAGAAGAAAAACTGATATTATATTATTTTAGAAGAAAAACTGATATTATATTAGAAGAGAAGCTGATATTAGAATGCTATATATTTCTTTTAGTATAAAAATATTTGGAAGGAGTAGTTATCAAATAAAAAAAAATTCTCTTTATAATAATTATGATTTGTCTTCTATTATTATACAGATATACTTATGTTTTTCCTTTGATGCTAGTTGATAGAATTTATCTTGCTGAGCTATCATAGCTCACTCTTGATATTTACTTATACCACAGGTAGGTCTCATGCCGATACTTCGCACTACACCCCGCAAGAGGGTAAGGGAAAGGCGACCTTTTTAGAGAACGCTGGCACCTATTCCCGAGGTAGCGTATAGACAAACGGGTCCTAGTAGACTTATGTACATTAAGTGTGTAAGCTCATGTAATAAACTTTTGGTTGTTGAAATGCTTCATGTAGAAAATGTACTTAGTAAGATTCTGGGTTTGTAATAACTGTTTAACTCTAAACTTTTAATATTGTGGATGTTGTTCTCTGAGCATATGACTGGTGTGTGTTAATATTAAAGTGTGGGGTCTATTGTGTGAGTTTATTATGCATTTATATTCTAGCTGTCAAGAGTATAATTTTAATAAATGGAAATTGGACCCTGATGACCTGGATCCATGACCCCGGATCTAGGAGCGTCACAGATGGTATAAGAGCTAAGAGTCATAATGCTCAGGAACAAAAGTGACAATAATAAATGTATCAGTACTAAATTAAATCGTGGACTCTCATCGAGTTCAAGGGTGGTATATCGCATGTAGCATTTATTTAAGCATATATTATAAGTTTATAGACTGTTACTAATAGAATTTTATGTTTTATTATAGGGAGAGGACGTGGGTGAGCCGAGTCGAGACCCCCGGTGGCTAGGACTGTCAGAGGAGGATATTATAGGCTATCAGTTCGCGGGTATAGATGTACCAGACTATGATATCGTTGACCTCAGGGAGAGAGTCCGTGCGGGTGCCAGAGAGAGATATGAGCAGAGCCTGAGAGAGGAGGAGGCAGAGGAGCGCAGACAGAGAGATGTTATGGCTTTGGTACCTTATACCAGTAGACCCCTAGTAGGATCTGATGAGGCAGGACCTTCCCGTTTGAGGTCGGAGATTCCAGATAAGGAGATGCCTCTGCGTAAGAGGCCTAGGTTGTCAGTCATACCTGAGGAGCAAATTGAGTGGAGGGACATTCATACGATTCCTACTCCTGTCCTACCTGTCCCAGTGCCCTCACCAGTTCCATCTCCTTTACAGAGCCCTGATCCTTTTGAGGACCCAGCCGAGCCGTTTACTCCACCGGGACACTTTATCTTTTTAGGGGATGAGTTGGAGGAAGACCCATCTGAGGATGCGGAGACAGAGTCCATTCCTCCCTCCCCACCAGCATTTGCACCTCCACCACCTCCACCTGTAGAGGCACCTCCCCCAGCTGCTATACCCCCTCAGGAGGCACCCATACCGACAGGTGATCCACTTCCAGCTATTTTGTTGTCAGAGTACTTTGTCTTACAGGGACAGCTGGAGGAGTCCCGTAGGACTATAGATACCCTTTTACAGAAATCGGACAGAGGGAGGGGAGGTACTATCCCCGATGGTTTGTCTTTGGCTATAGTTAGTGTTGAGCTACGAGCACTAGGTAGCATTAGGAGGCTGTTGGGAGACAGGGGAGACCCAGCATGGAGAGCCGAGATAGTAGACACAGTCACATCTATGGTAGTGCAGATCATGGATGTTGTCCGAGCGGCGTTACCGTGAGTCGGGGTAGTAGTTTTGGTCACTAATCAGACTAGTCATCTCATTGATGTCATTTTGGGGATTAGTTAGGTGTTCACTGTCTTAATCCCAGTCTGATTAGAGGACGGCTAGTAGTACTTTTGCTATAGCATATTAGTATGTACGGTTATGTTTTGGGGTTTCGAACCTTGTACTGTATGATGTATAATATTAGTAGTAAAAGACGTTGTACCCAAGTTGTAAAATATTTATGTAAATTAATGAAGTTTGTGCATTCTGTCTAAATTTTTACTCCATTTTAATAAAAGATGTTGAGATTCAAAATTATTGATGTATATAAGGTGATTGACTTAATGAAAAGGTTATCGTGCTAGAGGCGATACACTTACTTGCTAAAGTTGTAAAATAACTAGATGCGAACCGCGTGGAGATAAGAATATTGTGATGTATAAATGAGTTAACTAACGATATAATTGTGTATATAGAAATGATGTATATTGTACCCTAAATTCGGGAAATTAATGGAGAATATTGCTATATACAGAACCATGCCGCCTAAGCGTAATAATAGAGCGAATGCAAGGGAAGATGAGAGAGATGAAAGAAGTCAAAATAGGCAGGAAGAAAATTCTCATAATGAACGAAATCATGAAGAAGAAGAAGAAGAGGAATCAACTGGTCAACAAGGGAATCCGGGAGGTGATCCCTTTACCCAGTTCATGGACCTATTAAGGCAGAATTTAGCTAATCCACAGAATCCCCAACAACCACCTGTTCTTCCTAATCAGGCAGCTAACACCTTTCGTGCCTTTAAGTCGTTAAAACCCCCAAAGTTTGAGGGAACTGCTAACCAAGTAGTAGCCAGAGCCTGGTTAAAAGAGATGGAGAAAGCTTTTGAGATATTGAGGATAGAGGAGGATCAGAAAACAGTCTTTGCAGCCTATCTCTTAAAGGGAGAGGCCAATTATTGGTGGGAAGCTAAGAAGAACCTAGAAGGTGCGGGAGTGATAACCTGGGAACGTTTCACTCGAGTGTTTTTAGACAAATATTCCCCTAGGTACCTAGAAAACCAAATGGAGATAAAAATTTTGGAATTAAAGCAGGATAACCTAACTACGGCAGAATATGAAACTAAGTTTACTGAACTGTCTAGGTTTGTCCCAGAATTTGTGCGTACTGAAGAACAGCGAGCGAAAAGGTTTCAACAAGGATTGAAACCATGGCTACGGATGAGAGTGGCACCATTTGAGTTAACTGATTATGCTGCAGTGGTCCAAAAAGCATTTATTATAGAAGCCGAGAATGAACAAACTAAAATAGGTCGTGAGAATAAGAAAAGGAAATTTGAGGGTAAAAAAGGAGGTTCAAGTGAAGGAAGTTACTTCAGTAAGTTCAGTAAGGGACAAAAATCTCAGTTTGTAGGAAGGTCAGGGAATAACAAGGCTACTAGTGAGACTGTGAATCAGGGTGGTAAGTCCTCAAGAACATTTCAGTCAAATCAATCACGACCACCATTACCAGATTGTAACCAGTGTGGTAGGAAGCATACGGGAGTATGTAGAGCGTCGGGATTAACTTGTTATAAGTGTGGACAACAAGGACATTATTTTAGCCAATGCCCAACTGATAAGAGTGGTGTCAAGTGTTACCAGTGTGGGAAATTAGGCCATATAGCCCGCGATTGCCGTTCTAGTGGGTCGTCTGCGACAGGACAAAGTGTGACTGCTTCAAATAGGCCTACTGCCAGGGTGTACAATATGACTCTAGGAGAAGCGTTGAAAAAGTCGGATACAGATGCAGGTGAAATATTTTTCTTTTATTATTTAATCTTGTAAGTATAAATGTTGGTTAGGGATCGACTAAGTCAATGAATGGTGTAGGTAGGTTGACAATCTAGATAAGGAAAATCAGTATCTGTTAAGGGTCAGGGAACGCTATAAAAAGGAGAGTAGGAGTATTTTGAAAAAAAAAACACAAACTTGTTTAGACACGAACAGGAAATATATAATATAGGTAGTATTTTCTTACAATTGTTTCAAGGAATAGTTCCATAGTCAAATTCTAGAGGATTTTACGGAGACAAGATACATTAAAATTGAGGTATTAATATTTCATGTCATGATAGAGATCATAATATCGCCAAACCATAGTGATATAAACTACCATTCAGAGAAGGCCAATGTGGCGGCCGTTACCCTTAGGCAAAAAGAGGAAGGAGAGATGAGATAAGATAGAATGACTGGAGATGTTCAAGGGAAGATAGTAAGGGTGCCACTAATGATAAGCTAAATGGCATATTATGAAATAGAATTTTATGTTTTATTATAGGGAGAGGAGATGGGTGAGCCGAGTCGAGACCCCCGGTGGCTAGGACTGTCAGAGGAGGATATTATAGGCTATCAGTTCGCGGGTATAGATGTTCCAGACTATGTTATCGTTGACCTCAGGGAGAGAGTCCGTGCGGGTGCTAGAGAGAGATATGAGCAGAGCCTGAGAGAGGAGGAGGCAGAGGAGCGTAGACAGAGAGATGTTATGGCTTTGGTACCTTATACCAGTAGACCCCTAGTAGGATCTGATGAGGCAGGTCCTTCCCGTTTGAGGTCGGAGATTCCAGATGAGGAGATGCCTCTGCGTAAGAGGCCTAGGTTGTCAGTCATACCTGAGGAGCAGATTGAGTGGAGGGACATTCATATGATTCCTACTCCTGTCCTACCTGTCCCAGTGCCCTCACCAGTTCCATCTCCTTTACAGAGCCCTGATCCTTTTGAGGACCCAGCCGAGCCGTTTACTCCACCGGGACACTTTATCTTTTTAGGGGATGAGTTGGAGGAGGACCCATCTGAGGATGCGGAGACAATGTACGTAGTAAGATTCTGGGTTTGTAATAACTGTTTAACTCTAAACTTTTAATATTGTGGATGTTGTTCTCTGAGCATATGACTGGTGTGTGTTAATATTAAAGTGTGGGGTCTATTGTGTAAGTTTATTATGCATTTATATTCCAGCTGTCAAGAGTAGAATTTTAATAAATGGAAATTGGACCGTGATGACCTGGATCCATGACCCCGGATCTAGGAGCGTCACAAAAACGGTGTTAGATCGTCAAGGGTATAACAGTATTTTCCATAGCAAGTAGTTTTAGTACAGTAGCTGTACTTCACAGTGTCAATAACGAGACCTTTTTTTTTTAACAAGAATGAGACCCCAATTCTTATAACCCATGGTTCGTAGTGAAAATAAAATCACACCACTAATAACCAGTTTGAATTCTAGCTTTCATATACAAGCATAATAAAACAGAACAGGAGAGAGGGGAATGGTTCGACTTCTTTTGCAAATAATAACACCACGGCTTCAAATTACCCACACCCAGCTCGGCAACAACACACACGCACACAATGACTTACACTCACGCCCGCTACAACCCAGTTGAACAGAAATCAGAAACCCTCATACCCAAATTTGCTCCACACCGTTCATACTCATCCACAAGCTCAACTTGACAAACACAAAACACACCCATTGCAACACATACTATCACACCTCTGCACCTATACTCCTCAATTAACACCCTACGATTTTACAACCACGCAACCATTCATATATACACGCACCTCATAATCACATATACATACATATAATTTCTGTAGAGGAGGGGAAAAGGGGTGAGAGAAAAGGAATTTCCGAGAAAGATGAGAGAAGAGATTTTAAGCGAAGGAGAGGGAGAACTCATGGTTGATGCTTCTTTGCCGAATTACAGTGTCCTAATTGGTAGTTTTAATTGATTGAATTAAAGAGTAAAATGAAGAATGTAAAAGAGGGGTATTGATAAGACACGGCTCAAAAGCCCGCGCAAATTTTGCCTATGGAAAAGACTGATAATCTAACGCTGTTTGCATTAGACTGACGGCGGTACACGAAGTTTAAGTGAATCCATTACTTGGTATTGCACGTGGTACTTTTAGAATGGTAGTATTGCAAGTGGTGTCTTCGCCAAACTTCAGGTATACAAAGTACTTTTTATTCAATATTTATTTATAAGAAATGTAAGTCTAATTATAAATAAATAAAAACTCAATTATAAAATTTTAAATCTAAGACCAGAGGAGCGTTCAAAAAATAAATTTTGAAAATAGTTGAATATTCAATAAACTTCAAATTTCTTACCTTTTTTATATTGTAAATCTATGTACACTGTTATATAATAGCGAAACACTAAAAGTTTTATTACCTGTTTTTTGGTACATATTTTTTGATATATTTTTTTGGTACTTCGTGAATTTACTTATTTATCCTTTATTATAAAGAAAAATATATACGATATATATACTATTAAAACACCTAAATAAATAATAGCATAATATAATTAATGGTAATTAGTCAATTGAGTTTTTCACATTTACTTTTAGTTGAAGATATTACATTTTATAAACACTTAAAAACATCAACCGTATCATATATTCCAATTATTAATATTTCCATTCAAAATAAAACACGTTACCTTTTTTTATTTAAAACTAATCTTACAATCATTAATAAATAAAAATATATACGATATTTCATACTATTAAAATAAATAATAATATAATATAATTAATGATAATTAGTCGATTGGCTTTTTCACATTTATTTTTGGTTGAATATATTACCTTTTATAAACACCTAAAAACGTCAATCGTATCGTATTTTTCAATCATTAATATTTTCTTTCGAATTAAAACATGTTACCTTTTTGATTTAAAACTAATCTTACAATCATTAATATATACCCTAAAATATAACAACATATTCTTCAATCATTAATAAAATATATTAAAAATTCGTATACCTTGTTTATAATAAGTAAACATTAGTATAATCAGTAAATATGAGTATATTAAATTATATTAATTTAAAATTAAAAAATTATTAAAAATAAGGTTTATATAAAAACATAATTGTAAAATTAAATAAAATTTATAACATAATAAAAGAAACGTCGGTTCGGCTTTCGGCACGGTAATCCTAATTATTAAAATAAATCATAAAATAATATAAGTAATGATAATTAGCCGATTGCCTTTTTTAATTAAAAAATGTTTACTTTTAATTGATGATATTATTTTTTATAAACACATAAAATATTATATCTTTAAATCAATAATATTTCTTTTCTAATTAAAATATGTTAATTTTTAATTTAAAACATAATCTTGTAATAATTAATATATACCCAAAAATATCACACCATATCCTCTAATCACTAACAAAATATAATAGAAATCAGTATATTATGAATAATGACAGTTAGATTTTTAGTAAAAAATCGGAACCGCTAGATCTAATGATTAGTTATATTATATAATTACATTAATTTAATAAAATCCCAAGGCTCGAATTCCATCAAAGACATATTTATTTTAAAAGTCTATAATATAAATTTAAAATCATGTTTATCATTAATTAAATTTATATTTAATTATTTAAATTAAAAAAAAATATTATAAATAATAATAATATAATAATATAATTACAACATAATATAAAATTTATTACATATCAAAAAAAATTCGTGATTATAAGTCACTTAAATAAAAAAATGTACGGCCGATTTGCACCAATTAAAAGCGTGGCCCGCAAGAGAACACGAACGACGTCATCCTTAGCAAACATCAAGAAGTAATATGACACTCTGAGAGTTGAGACGCTGCTCGCTTTCTCCAGCTCCTCGTTCTTCAAGCTTCCATCACCGCTGCTAAAATCTCTCTCCCGGTAAGTTTGTTTTTAATAAAATATTACTTACAAATTTATTCAATTAATTTCAGCTTAATTTTTATAATTATATTTATCCATATTGTACATCGATTTTTAAACCCTAGGGTTCTAATGTTATGTTACTCACCTCTAGTTAATACATTCAGGCTAAGCTCAATTTATTTAGTGTAAATTTTGTGGGTATATATAATTGTATAATTAAGATTTTATATATTTTCAATTAAGACATTCACTACTTATATTATTGATTTGATTTGATTGACCTAATTATGATTTTATATATGCAAGGCTTGTGATGGAGACACCAGTTGAAAATCCAGTATTGACCGAATATCTAGAGCCGCAGTTGGTTATTACTTCCGATGTTGTAGACCAGAACCACCACAATGCAGTTTCTGGTCCCCAGAATGATAGGTACATTTTCTATTTAATGATTTTTGGATATCTCGATAAATTGAAAAATGTAATGTATCTGTTCTTTAGCCAAGTATGTATATATGGGATGATGTGATGGTCGCAGATTTTGTGATATTATATAGGCCTTTGAAACTGTTGAACGTCGAGGTTTAAGATAATTTCTATCATGCTTAACATGAAAAAATTTATAGTTTGACTTGTGCGAATTACATTGGGTGCATTAATTCTGTTTTACACGTAAAATTTCAGGGGAATAGAGTCCAAGCATACGATAGCTAAAGAAGAAGTGAAAAGCATGCCGGAAGTTATAGCAGCCACTGGCAAGTATTGGTATGGTTAGAAGTTAGAACCATATAAAATTATATTACGTATATTGCATTTTTATATTACTGTCTGTCCAATGAAGTAATATATGATACCAAAATATGCTTTATAGCATTGGATATTCGGATTAATATGCATTGTTTAGCTTTATTTAATCTATCTATCTTTCTATATATTATAATAACCGAAACATTAAAAGTTTGGTCGGTCGGTATGGTACCCGTTGTTTTTACATAATTACCCTTACCTTTTTCAGGTAAAACATATAACATTTTCTATTTTTTAATAACTAAGTAATTTCCTGTTTCAGGTAAAACACATTATATTTTATATTTTATCTAACTAAAATTTCTCCTTTTCTAGAAACAGTATTGGGAAATTTAATTAATAAAATAATTATATTATATTACAATTGCTAGTAACTAACCAATTACGTTTTCAGCTAAAACATGTTACCTTTTCCATTTTCTCTAACTAAAATCTCTCTTTTTGCAATTATATTACGGATGGTTCTATTTAATAAATTAAAATATTAATATTATAATCACTAATATTAGCCGATTACCTTTTTCAGCTAAAACGTCTTTTTTATATTTTCTAACTAAAATCCCTCATTTTCTAGAAATTTCACGGGCACTTTTATATAATTATTATCAAGTCATATCATTTAAAAATTTAAGCTTACAAAATTTAAGTTTAAAAAAAAATTCAATTCAAATTAAGGATAAAATTATATAACACTAAAGAAAATACGTGCATCACACGGGTTTTAAGCTATATTTATATAATTTTCTTTACACATGATTTGGCATGGTGTAAATCACGGCAGATCCTAAAAATACTATGTCTAAAGTTACCTACATAAATTTTATATATCAAACTGTTGTTGTTTTGCTCAAGTCTGGTAGACTTTGAGTTCCAAGAGGCTAATTAATTAAATACTTAGAAGGACAAGATGTACACTCATTGCACAAAAGCTTAAAAACATATTTTCACATGCTTGCAACTCCTTGTCCCCCTGGTGTGCACAAACTCCACGACGAGCAATTAAAATTTCACTTACAAATAACTATATACAACAAGAGCGGGGTTTCATAGTGCAAGATAATGAGAAATGGTACCTGGTCATAGTCAACAACTTGTCTTTGGGCGGCTGCCACATAATTTAGATTGCTTGCGGTATCTCATAGTATTACCCTAATAATTTCCGGATTAAAATTACGCATTCTCTTTTAGTACTTAATACTTAGGATTTTCATTTTTCATGCATCTGCATCTTTATATCACCAACTAGGTCACTAGTACTTCTACTTTGTTGACTTTGATGTCTTGTCATGGACTCTTGGTAGTCCCTATATTGCTACACATGATGAATTATGTAACATTTCACATTAGTATTTATAGATGTAAAAAACGTGTGTGTTTAGTTCCATATCTTAGTTGCTATGTTACACATAAATTATTTTATATTGTTTTTGCCAAGTTAAAATGAGCTTTAAAAAACACAAACCAAGGCATTCCCCATAATTTAAATAGTACTAAGCATCAGAAAAGCAGTCCAGTCAGCACCACTTAATAATCTTGCAAAACACCATAATAATACTCAATAAGACAAGCAAAGAAACCAACCAAAATATTGGGTACACTAGTAGTCTAAAGCATGTGACCACAAATTACGACTATCATCTATGCATGTAATATTAAGTGTTCAAAGTATTTTAATTTATAAGATACCAAAGTTTCCTTAACTACTTTTAACGACCCAAACCAACACAAATACACAAGTGCAAAATCAAAGCCTCAAATACATATTGTGACTATGAAACAATTAGGATTAAAATTACCCTAGTAATTTCTGGATTAAAATTACGCCTTCTCTTTTAGTACTTAATACTTAGGATTATCATTTTTCATGCATCTGCATCTTTATCTCAGCAACTAGGTCACTAGTACTTCTACTTTGTTGACTTTGATGTCTTGTCATGGACTCGTGGTAGTCCCTATACTGCTACAAATGATGAATTATGTAACATTTCACATCAGTATTTATAGATATAAAAAACGTGTGTGTTTAGTTCCATATCTTAGTTGCTATGTTACACATAAATTATTTTATATTGTTTTTGCCAAGTTAAAAGGAGCTTAAAAAAACACAAACAAAGGCATTCCCCATAATTTAAATAGTACTAAGCATCAGAAAAGCAGTCCAGTCAGCACCACTTAATAATCTTGCAAAACACCATACTAATACTCAACAAGACAAGCAAAGAAACCAACCAAACTATTGGGTACACTAGTAGTCTAAAGCATGTGACCACAAATTACGACTATCATCTATGCATGTAATATTAGGTGTTCAAAGTATTTTAATTAATAAGATACCAAAGTTTCCTTAACTACTTTTAACGACCCAAACCAACACAAATACACAAGTGCAAAATCAAAGCCTCAAATACATATTGTGACTATGAAACAATTAGGATTAAAATTACCCTAGTAATTTCTGGATTAAAATTACGCCTTCTCTTTTAGTACTTAATACTTAGGATTTTCATTTTTCATGCATCTGCATCTTTATCTCAGCAACTAGGTCACTAGTACTACTTTGTTGACTTTGATGTCTTGTCATGGACTCGTGGTAGTCCCTATACTGCTACACATGATGAATTATGTAACATTTCACATCAGTATTTATAGATGTAAGAAACGTGTGTGTTTAGTTCCATATCTTAGTTGCTATGTTACACATAAATTATTTTATATTGTTTTTGCCCAGTTAAAAGGAGCTTAAAAAAACACAAACCAAGGCATTCCCCATTATTTAAATAGTACTAAGCATCAGAAAAGTAGTCCAGTCAGCACCACTTAATAATCTTGCAAAACACCATACTAATTCTCAACAAGACAAGCAAAGAAACCAACCAAACTATTGGGTACACTAGTAGTCTAAAGCATGTGACCACAAATTACGACTATCATCTATGCATGTAATATTAGGTGTTCAAAGTATTTTAATTTATAAGATACCAAAGTTTCCTTAACTACTTTTAACGACCCAAACCAACACAAATACAAAAGTGCAAAATCAAAGCCTCAAATACATATTGTGACTATGAAACAATTAGGATTAAAATTACCCTAGTAATTTCTGGATTAATATTACGCCTTCTCTTTTAGTACTTAATACTTAGGATTTTCATTTTTCATGCATCTGCATCTTTATCTCAGCAACTAGGTCACTAGTACTTCTACTTTGTTGACTTTGATGTCTTGTCATGGACTCGTGGTAGTCCCTATACTGCTACACATGATGAATTATGTAACATTTCACATCAGTATTTATAGATGTAAAAAACGTGTGTGTTTAGTTCCATATCTTAGTTGCTATGTTACACATAATTTATTTTATATTGATTTTACCAAGTTAAAAGGAGCTTTAAAAAACACAAACCAAGGCATTCCCCATAATTTAAATAGTACTAAGCATCAGAAAAGCAGTCCAGTCAGCACCACTTAATAATCTTGCAAAACACCATAATAATACTCAATAAGACAAGCAAAGAAACCAACCAAAATATTGGGTACACTAGTAGTCTAAAGCATGTGACCATAAATTACGACTATCATCTATGCATGTAATATTAAGTGTTCAAAGTATTTTAATTTATAAGATACCAAAGTTTCCTTAACTACTTTTAACGACCCAAACCAACACAAATACACAAGTGCAAAATCAAAGCCTCAAATACATATTGTGACTATGAAACAATTAGGATTAAAATTACCCTAGTAATTTCTGGATTAAAATTACGCCTTCTCTTTTAGTACTTAATACTTAGGATTATCATTTTTCATGCATCTGCATCTTTATCTCAGCAACTAGGTCACTAGTACTTCTACTTTGTTGACTTTGATGTCTTGTCATGGACTCGTGGTAGTCCCTATACTGCTACAAATGATGAATTATGTAACATTTCACATCAGTATTTATAGATATAAAAAACGTGTGTGTTTAGTTCCATATCTTAGTTGCTATGTTACACATAAATTATTTTATATTGTTTTTGCCAAGTTAAAAGGAGCTTAAAAAAACACAAACAAAGGCATTCCCCATAATTTAAATAGTACTAAGCATCAGAAAAGCAGTCCAGTCAGCACCACTTAATAATCTTGCAAAACACCATACTAATACTCAACAAGACAAGCAAAGAAACCAACCAAACTATTGGGTACACTAGTAGTCTAAAGCATGTGACCACAAATTACGACTATCATCTATGCATGTAATATTAGGTGTTCAAAGTATTTTAATTAATAAGATACCAAAGTTTCCTTAACTACTTTTAACGACCCAAACCAACACAAATACACAAGTGCAAAATCAAAGCCTCAAATACATATTGTGACTATGAAACAATTAGGATTAAAATTACCCTAGTAATTTCTGGATTAAAATTACGCCTTCTCTTTTAGTACTTAATACTTAGGATTTTCATTTTTCATGCATCTGCATCTTTATCTCAGCAACTAGGTCACTAGTACTACTTTGTTGACTTTGATGTCTTGTCATGGACTCGTGGTAGTCCCTATACTGCTACACATGATGAATTATGTAACATTTCACATCAGTATTTATAGATGTAAGAAACGTGTGTGTTTAGTTCCATATCTTAGTTGCTATGTTACACATAAATTATTTTATATTGTTTTTGCCTAGTTAAAAGGAGCTTAAAAAAACACAAACCAAGGCATTCCCCATAATTTAAATAGTACTAAGCATCAGAAAAGTAGTCCAGTCAGCACCACTTAATAATCTTGCAAAACACCATACTAATTCTCAACAAGACAAGCAAAGAAACCAACCAAACTATTGGGTACACTAGTAGTCTAAAGCATGTGACCACAAATTACGACTATCATCTATGCATGTAATATTAGGTGTTCAAAGTATTTTAATTTATAAGATACCAAAGTTTCCTTAACTACTTTTAACGACCCAAACCAACACAAATACAAAAGTGCAAAATCAAAGCCTCAAATACATATTGTGACTATGAAACAATTAGGATTAAAATTACCCTAGTAATTTCTGGATTAATATTACGCCTTCTCTTTTAGTACTTAATACTTAGGATTTTCATTTTTCATGCATCTGCATCTTTATCTCAGCAACTAGGTCACTAGTACTTCTACTTTGTTGACTTTGATGTCTTGTCATGGACTCGTGGTAGTCCCTATACTGCTACACATGATGAATTATGTAACATTTCACATCAGTATTTATAGATGTAAAAAACGTGTGTGTTTAGTTCCATATCTTAGTTGCTATGTTACACATAAATTATTTTATATTGATTTTGCCAAGTTAAAAGGAGCTTTAAAAAACACAAACCAAGGCATTCCCCATAATTTAAATAGTACTAAGCATCAGAAAAGCAGTCCAGTCAGCACCACTTAATAATCTTGCAAAACACCATACTAATACTCAACAAGACAAGCAAAGAAACCAACCAAACTATTGGGTACACTAGTAGTCTAAAGCATGTGACCACAAATTACGACTATCATCTATGCATGTAATATTAGGTGTTCAAAGTATTTTAATTTATAAGATACCAAAGTTTCCTTAACTACTTTTAACGACCCAAACCAACACAAATACACAAGTGCAAAATCAAAGCCTCAAATACATATTGTGAGTATGAAACAATTAGGATTAAAATTACCCTAGTAATTTCTGGATTAAAATTACGCCTTCTCTTTTAGTACTTAATACTTAGGATTTTCATTTTTCATGCATCTGCATCTTTATCTCAGCAACTAGGTCACTAGTACTACTTTGTTGACTTTGATGTCTTGTCATGGACTCGTGGTAGTCCCTATACTGCTACACATGATGAATTATGTAACATTTCACATCAGTATTTATAGATGTAAAAAACGTGTGTGTTTAGTTCCATATCTTAGTTGCTATGTTACACATAAATTATTTTATATTGTTTTTGCCAAGTTAAAAGGAGCTTAAAAAAACACAAACCAAGGCATTCCCCATAATTTAAATAGTACTAAGCATCAGAAAAGTAGTCCAGTCAGCACCACTTAATAATCTTGCAAAACACCATACTAATTCTCAACAAGACAAGCAAAGAAACCAACCAAACTATTGGGTACCCTAGTAGTCTAAAGCATGTGACCACAAATTACGACTATCATCTATGCATGTAATATTAGGTGTTCAAAGTATTTTAATTTATAAGATACCAAAGTTTCCTTAACTACTTTTAACGACCCAAACCAACACAAATACACAAGTGCAAAATCAAAGCCTCAAATACATATTGTGACTATGAAACAATTAGGATTAAAATTACCCTAGTAATTTCTGGATTAATATTACGCCTTCTCTTTTAGTACTTAATACTTAGGATTTTCATTTTTCATGCATCTGCATCTTTATCTCAGCAACTAGGTCACTAGTACTTCTACTTTGTTGACTTTGATGTCTTGTCATGGACTCGTGGTAGTCCCTATACTGCTACACATGATGAATTATGTAACATTTCACATCAGTATTTATAGATGTAAAAAACGTGTGTGTTTAGTTCCATATCTTAGTTGCTATGTTACACATAAATTATTTTATATTATTTTTGCCAACTTAAAAGGAGCTTAAAAAAACCCAAACCAAGGCATTCCCCATAATTTAAATAGTACTAAGCATCAGAAAAGCAGTCCAGTCAGTACCACTTAATAATCTTGCAAAACACCATACTAATACTCAACAAGACAAGCAAAGAAACCAACCAAACTATTGGGTACACTAGTAGTCTAAAGCATGTGACCACAAATTACGACTATCATCTATGCATGTAATATTAGGTGTTCAAAGTATTTTAATTTATAAGATACCAAAGTTTCCTTAACTACTTTTAACGACCCAAACCAACACAAATACACAAGTGCAAAATCAAAGCCTGAAATACATATTGTGACTATGAAACAATTAGGATTAAAATTACCCTAGTAATTTCTGGATTAATATTACGCCTTCTCTTTTAGTACTTAATACTTAGGATTTTCATTTTTCATGCATCTGCATCTTTATCTCAGCAACTAGGTCACTAGTACTTCTACTTTGTTGACTTTGATGTCTTGTCATGGACTCGTGGTAGTCCCTATACTGCTACAAATGTTGAATTATGTAACATTTCACATCAGTATTTATAAATATAAAAAACGTGTGTGTTTAGTTCCATATCTTAGTTGCTATGTTACACATAAATTATTTTATATTGTTTTTGCAAAGTTAAAAGGAGCTTAAAAAAACACAAACAAAGGCATTCCCCATAATTTAAATAGTACTAAGCATCAGAAAAGCAGTCCAGTCAGCACCACTTAATAATCTTGCAAAACACCATACTAATACTCAACAAGACAAGCAAAGAAACCAACCAAACTATTGGGTACACTAGTAGTCTAAAGCATGTGACCACAAATTACGACTATCATCTATGCATGTAATATTAGGTGTTCAAGGTATTTTAATTAATAAGATACCAAAGTTTCCTTAACTACTTTTAACGACCCAAACCAACACAAATACACAAGTGCAAAATCAAAGCCTCAAATACATATTGTGACTATGAAACAATTAGGATTAAAATTACCCTAGTAATTTCTGGATTAAAATTACGCCTTCTCTTTTAGTACTTAATACTTAGGATTTTCATTTTTCATGCATCTGCATCTTTATCTCAGCAACTAGGTCACTAGTACTACTTTGTTGACTTTGATGTCTTGTCATGGACTCGTGGTAGTCCCTATACTGCTACACATGATGAATTATGTAACATTTCACATCAGTATTTATAGATGTAAAAAACGTGTGTGTTTAGTTCCATATCTTAGTTGCTATGTTACACATAAATTATTTTATATTGTTTTTGCCCAGTTAAAAGGAGCTTAAAAAAACACAAACCAAGGCATTCCCCATAATTTAAATAGTACTAAGCATCAGAAAAGTAGTCCAGTCAGCACCACTTAATAATCTTGCAAAACACCATACTAATTCTCAACAAGACAAGCAAAGAAACCAACCAAACTATTGGGTACACTAGTAGTCTAAAGCATGTGACCACAAATTACGACTATCATCTATGCATGTAATATTAGGTGTTCAAAGTATTTTAATTTATAAGATACCAAAGTTTCCTTAACTACTTTTAACGACCCAAACCAACACAAATACACAAGTGCAAAATCAAAGCCTCAAATACATATTGTGACTATGAAACAATTAGGATTAAAATTACCCTAGTAATTTCTGGATTAATATTACGCCTTCTCTTTTAGTACTTAATACTTAGGATTTTCATTTTTCATGCATCTGCATCTTTATCTCAGCAACTAGGTCACTAGTACTTCTACTTTGTTGACTTTGATGTCTTGTCATGGACTCGTGGTAGTCCCTATACTGCTACACATGATGAATTATGTAACATTTCACATCAGTATTTATAGATGTAAAAAACGTGTGTGTTTAGTTCCATATCTTAGTTGCTATGTTACACATAAATTATTTTATATTATTTTTGCCAACTTAAAAGGAGCTTAAAAAAACCCAAACCAAGGCATTCCCCATAATTTAAATAGTACTAAGCATCAGAAAAGCAGTCCAGTCAGTACCACTTAATAATCTTGCAAAACACCATACTAATACTCAACAAGACAAGCAAAGAAACCAACCAAACTATTGGGTACACTAGTAGTCTAAAGCATGTGACCACAAATTACGACTATCATCTATGCATGTAATATTAGGTGTTCAAAGTATTTTAATTTATAAGATACCAAAGTTTCCTTAACTACTTTTAACGACCCAAACCAACACAAATACACAAGTGCAAAATCAAAGCCTGAAATACATATTGTGACTATGAAACAATTAGGATTAAAATTACCCTAGTAATTTCTGGATTAATATTACGCCTTCTCTTTTAGTACTTAATACTTAGGATTTTCATTTTTCATGCATCTGCATCTTTATCTCAACAACTAGGTCACTAGTACTTCTACTTTGTTGACTTCGATGTCTTGTCATGGACTCGTGGTAGTCCCTATACTGCTACACATGATGAATTATGTAACATTTCACATCAGTATTTATAGATGTAAAAAACGTGTGTGTTTAGTTCCATATCTTAGTTGCTATGTTACACATAAATTATTTTATATTATTTTTGCCAACTTAAAAGGAGCTTAAAAAAACCCAAAGCAAGGCATTCCCCATAATTTAAATAGTACTAAGCATCAGAAAAGCAGTCCAGTCAGCACCACTTAATAATCTTGCAAAACACCATACTAATACTCAACAAGACAAGCAAAGAAACCAACCAAACTATTGGGTACACTAGTAGTCTAAAGCATGTGACCACAAATTACGACTATCATCTATGCATGTAATATTAGGTGTTCAAAGTATTTTAATTTATAAGATACCAAAGTTTCCTTAACTACTTTTAACGACCCAAACCAACACAAATACACAAGTGCAAAATCAAAGCCTCAAATACATATTGTGACTATGAAACAATTAGGATTAAAATTACCCTAGTAATTTCTGGATTAATATTACGCCTTCTCTTTTAGTACTTAATACTTAGGATTTTCATTTTTCATGCATCTGCATCTTTATCTCAGCAACTAGGTCACTAGTACTTCTACTTTGTTGACTTTGATGTCTTGTCATGGACTCGTGGTAGTCCCTATACTGCTACACATGATGAATTATGTAACATTTCACATCAGTATTTATAGATGTAAAAAACGTGTGTGTTTAGTTCCTTATCTTAGTTGCTATGTTACACATAAATTATTTTATATTGTTTTTGCCAAGTTAAAAGGAGCTTAAAAAACACAAACCAAGGCATTCCCCATAATTTAAATAGTACTAAGCATCAGAAAAGCAGTCCAGTCAGCACCACTTAATAATCTTGCAAAACACCATACTAATACTCAACAAGACAAGCAAAGAAACCAACCAAACTATTGGGTACACTAGTAGTCTGAAGCATTTGACCACAAATTACGACTATCATCTATGCATGTAATATTAGGTGTTCAAAGTATTTTAATTTATAAGATACCAAAGTTTCCTTAACTACTTTTAACGACCCAAACCAACACAAATACACAAGGGCAAAATCAAAGCCTCAAATACATATTGTGAGTATGAAACAATTAGGATTAAAATTACCCTAGTAATTTCTGGATTAAAATTACGCCTTCTCTTTTAGTACTTAATACTTAGGATTTTCATTTTTCATGCATCTGCATCTTTATCTCAGCAACTAGGTCACTAGTACTACTTTGTTGACTTTGATGTCTTGTCATGGACTCGTGGTAGTCCCTATACTGCTACACATGATGAATTATGTAACATATCACATCAGTATTTATAGATGTAAAAAACGTGTGTGTTTAGTTCCATATCTTAGTTGCTATGTTACACATAAATTATTTTATATTGTTTTTGGCAAGTTAAAAGGAGCTTAAAAAAACACAAACCAAGGCATTCCCCATAATTTAAATAGTACTAAGCATCAGAAAAGTAGTCCAGTCAGCACCACTTAATAATCTTGCAAAACACCATACTAATTCTCAACAAGACAAGCAAAGAAACCAACCAAACTATTGGGTACACTAGTAGTCTAAAGCATGTGACCACAAATTACGACTATCATCTATGCATGTAATATTAGGTGTTCAAAGTATTTTAATTTATAAGATACCAAAACTTCCTTAACTACTTTTAACGACCCAAACCAACACAAATACACAAGTGCAAAATCAAAGCCTCAAATACATATTGTGACTATGAAACAATTAGGATTAAAATTACCCTAGTAATTTCTGGATTAATATTACGCCTTCTCTTTTAGTACTTAATACTTAGGATTTTCATTTTTCATGCATCTGCATCTTTATCTCAGCAACTAGGTCACTAGTACTTCTACTTTGTTGACTTTGATGTCTTGTCATGGACTCGTGGTAGTCCCTATACTGCTACACATGATGAATTATGTAACATTTCACATCAGTATTTATAGATGTAAAAAACGTGTGTGTTTAGTTCCATATCTTAGTTGCTATGTTACACATAAATTATTTTATATTATTTTTGCCAACTTAAAAGGAGCTTAAAAAAACCCAAACCAAGGCATTCCCCATAATTTAAATAGTACTAAGCATCAGAAAAGCAGTCCAGTCAGTACCACTTAATAATCTTGCAAAACACCATACTAATACTCAACAAGACAAGCAAAGAAACCAACCAAACTATTGGGTACACTAGTAGTCTAAAGCATGTGACCACAAATTACGACTATCATCTATGCATGTAATATTAGGTGTTCAAAGTATTTTAATTTATAAGATACCAAAGTTTCCTTAACTACTTTTAACGACCCAAACCAACACAAATACACAAGTGCAAAATCAAAGCCTGAAATACATATTGTGACTATGAAACAATTAGGATTAAAATTACCCTAGTAATTTCTGGATTAATATTACGCCTTCTCTTTTAGTACTTAATACTTAGGATTTTCATTTTTCATGCATCTGCATCTTTATCTCAGCAACTAGGTCACTAGTACTTCTACTTTGTTGACTTTGATGTCTTGTCATGGACTCGTGGTAGTCCCTATACTGCTACACATGATGAATTATGTAACATTTCACATCAGTATTTATAGATGTAAAAAACGTGTGTGTTTAGTTCCATATCTTAGTTGCTATGTTACACATAAATTATTTTATATTATTTTTGCCAACTTAAAAGGAGCTTAAAAAAACCCAAACCAAGGCATTCCCCATAATTTAAATAGTACTAAGCATCAGAAAAGCAGTCCAGTCAGCACCACTTAATAATCTTGGAAAACACCATACTAATACTCAACAAGACAAGCAAAGAAACCAACCAAACTATTGGGTACACTAGTAGTCTAAAGCATGTGACCACAAATTACGACTATCATCTATGCATGTAATATTAGGTGTTCAAAGTATTTTAATTTATAAGATACCAAAGTTTCCTTAACTACTTTTAACGACCCAAACTAACACAAATACACAAGTGCAAAATCAAAGCCTCAAATACATATTGTGACTATGAAACAATTAGGATTAAAATTACCCTAGTAATTTCTGGATTAATATTACGCCTTCTCTTTTAGTACTTAATACTTAGGATTTTCATTTTTCATGCATCTGCATCTTTATCTCAGCAACTAGGTCACTAGTACTTCTACTTTGTTGACTTTGATGTCTTGTCATGGACTCGTGGTAGTCCCTATACTGCTACAAATGTTGAATTATGTAACATTTCACATCAGTATTTATAAATATAAAAAATGTGTGTGTTTAGTTCCATATCTTAGTTGCTATGTTACACATAAATTATTTTATATTGTTTTTGCCAAGTTAAAAGGAGCTTAAAAAAACACAAACAAAGGCATTCCCCATAATTTAAATAGTACTAAGCATCAGAAAAGCAGTCCAGTCAGCACCACTTAATAATCTTGCAAAACACCATACTAATACTCAACAAGACAAGCAAAGAAACCAACCAAACTATTGGGTACACTAGTAGTCTAAAGCATGTGACCACAAATTACGACTATCATCTATGCATGTAATATTAGGTGTTCAAAGTATTTTAATTTATAAGATACCAAAGTTTCCTTAACTACTTTTAACGACCCAAACCAACACAAATACACAAGTGCAAAATCAATGCCTCAAAATACATATTGTGATTATGAAACAATTAGGATTAAAATTACCCTAGTAATTTCTGGATTAATATTACGCCTTCTCTTTTAGTACTTAATACTTAGGATTTTCATTTTTCATGCATCTGCATCTTTATCTCAGCAACTAGGTCACTAGTACTTCTACTTTGTTGACTTTGATGTCTTGTCATGGACTCGTGGTAGTCCCTATACTGCTACACATGATGAATTATGTAACATTTCACATCAGTATTTATAGATGTAAAAAACGTGTGTGTTTAGTTCCTTATCTTAGTTGCTATGTTACACATAAATTATTTTATTTTGATTTTGCCAAGTTAAAAGGAGCTTAAAAAAACACAAACCAAGGCATTCCCCATAATTTAAATAGTACTAAGCATCAGAAAAGCAGTCCAGTCAGCACCACTTAATAATCTTGGAAAACACCATACTAATACTCAACAAGACAAGCAAAGAAACCAACCAAACTATTGGGTACACTAGTAGTCTAAAGCATGTGACCACAAATTACGACTATCATCTATGCATGTAATATTAGGTGTTCAAAGTATTTTAATTTATAAGATACCAAAGTTTCCTTAACTACTTTTAACGACCCAAACCAACACAAATACACAAGTGCAAAATCAAAGCCTCAAATACATATTGTGACTATGAAACAATTAGGATTAAAATTACCCTAGTAATTTCTGGATTAATATTACGCCTTCTCTTTTAGTACTTAATACTTAGGATTTTCATTTTTCATGCATCTGCATCTTTATCTCAGCAACTAGGTCACTAGTACTTCTACTTTGTTGACTTTGATGTCTTGTCATGGACTCGTGGTAGTCCCTATACTGCTACAAATGTTGAATTATGTAACATTTCACATCAGTATTTATAGATATAAAAAACGTGTGTGTTTAGTTCCATATCTTAGTTGCTATGTTACACATAAATTATTTTATATTGTTTTTGCCAAGTTAAAAGGAGCATAAAAAAACACAAACAAAGGCATTCCCCATAATTTAAATAGTACTAAGCATCAGAAAAGCAGTCCAGTCAGCACCACTTAATAATCTTGCAAAACACCATACTAATACTCAACAAGACAAGCAAAGAAACCAACCAAACTATTGGGTACACTAGTAGTCTAAAGCATGTGACCACAAATTACGACTATCATCTATGCATGTAATATTAGGTGTTCAAAGTATTTTAATTTATAAGATACCAAAGTTTCCTTAACTACTTTTAACGACCCAAACCAACACAAATACACAAGTGCAAAATCAAAGCCTCAAAATACATATTGTGACTATGAAACAATTAGGATTAAAATTACCCTAGTAATTTCTGGATTAATATTACGCCTTCTCTTTTAGTACTTAATACTTAGGATTTTCATTTTTCATGCATCTGCATCTTTATCTCAGCAACTAGGTCACTAGTACTTCTACTTTGTTGACTTTGATGTCTTGTCATGGACTCGTGGTAGTCCCTATACTGCTACACATGATGAATTATGTAACATTTCACATCAGTATTTATAGATGTAAAAAACGTGTGTGTTTAGTTCCTTATCTTAGTTGCTATGTTACACATAAATTATTTTATTTTGATTTTGCCAAGTTAAAAGGAGCTTAAAAAAACACAAACCAAGGCATTCCCCATAATTTAAATAGTACTAAGCATCAGAAAAGCAGTCCAGTCAGCACCACTTAATAATCTTGGAAAACACCATACTAATACTCAACAAGACAAGCAAAGAAACCAACCAAACTATTGGGTACACTAGTAGTCTAAAGCATGTGACCACAAATTACGACTATCATCTATGCATGTAATATTAGGTGTTCAAAGTATTTTAATTTATAAGATACCAAAGTTTCCTTAACTACTTTTAACGACCCAAACCAACACAAATACACAAGTGCAAAATCAAAGCCTCAAATACATATTGTGACTATGAAACAATTAGGATTAAAATTACCCTAGTAATTTCTGGATTAATATTACGCCTTCTCTTTTAGTACTTAATACTTAGGATTTTCATTTTTCATGCATCTGCATCTTTATCTCAGCAACTAGGTCACTAGTACTTCTACTTTGTTGACTTTGATATCTTGTCATGGACTCGTGGTAGTCCCTATACTGCTACAAATGTTGAATTATGTAACATTTCACATCAGTATTTATAGATATAAAAAACGTGTGTGTTTAGTTCCATATCTTAGTTGCTATGTTACACATAAATTATTTTATATTGTTTTTGCCAAGTTAAAAGGAGCATAAAAAAACACAAACAAAGGCATTCCCCATAATTTAAATAGTACTAAGCATCAGAAAAGCAGTCCAGTCAGCACCACTTAATAATCTTGCAAAACACCATACTAATACTCAACAAGACAAGACAAGCAAAGAAACCAACCAAACTATTGGGTACACTAGTAGTCTAAAGCATGTGACCACAAATTACGACTATCATCTATGCATGTAATATTAGGTGTTCAAAGTATTTTAATTTATAAGATACCAAAGTTTCCTTAACTACTTTTAACGACCCAAACCAACACAAATACACAAGTGCAAAATCAAAGCCTCAAAATACATATTGTGACTATGAAACAATTAGGATTAAAATTACCCTAGTAATTTCTGGATTAATATTACGCCTTCTCTTTTAGTACTTAATACTTAGGATTTTCATTTTTCATGCATCTGCATCTTTATCTCAGCAACTAGGTCACTAGTACTTCTACTTTGTTGACTTTGATGTCTTGTCATGGACTCGTGGTAGTCCCTATACTGCTACACATGATGAATTATGTAACATTTCACATCAGTATTTATAGATGTAAAAAACGTGTGTGTTTAGTTCCATATCTTAGTTGCTATGTTACACATAAATTATTTTATTTTGATTTTGCCAAGTTAAAAGGAGCTTAAAAAAACACAAACCAAGGCATTCCCCATAATTTAAATAGTACTAAGCATCAGAAAAGCAGTCCAGTCAGCACCACTTAATAATCTTGGAAAACACCATACTAATACTCAACAAGACAAGCAAAGAAACCAACCAAACTATTGGGTACACTAGTAGTCTAAAGCATGTGACCACAAATTACGACTATCATCTATGCATGTAATATTAGGTGTTCAAAGTATTTTAATTTATAAGATACCAAAGTTTCCTTAACTACTTTTAACGACCCAAACCAACACAAATACACAAGTGCAAAATCAAAGCCTCAAATACATATTGTGACTATGAAACAATTAGGATTAAAATTACCCTAGTAATTTCTGGATTAATATTACGCCTTCTCTTTTAGTACTTAATACTTAGGATTTTCATTTTTCATGCATCTGCATCTTTATCTCAGCAACTAGGTCACTAGTACTTCTACTTTGTTGACTTTGATGTCTTGTCATGGACTCGTGGTAGTCCCTATACTGCTACAAATGTTGAATTATGTAACATTTCACATCAGTATTTATAGATATAAAAAACGTGTGTGTTTAGTTCCATATCTTAGTTGCTATGTTACACATAAATTATTTTATATTGTTTTTGCCAAGTTAAAAGGAGCTTAAAAAAACACAAACAAAGGCATTCCCCATAATTTAAATAGTACTAAGCATCAGAAAAGCAGTCCAGTCAGCATCACTTAATAATCTTGCAAAACACCATACTAATACTCAACAAGACAAGCAAAGAAACCAACCAAACTATTGGGTACACTAGTAGTCTAAAGCATGTGACCACAAATTACGACTATCATCTATGCATGTAATATTAGGTGTTCAAAGTATTTTAATTTATAAGATACCAAAGTTTCCTTAACTACTTTTAACGACCCAAACCAACACAAATACACAAGTGCAAAATCAAAGCCTCAAAATACATATTGTGACTATGAAACAATTAGGATTAAAATTACCCTAGTAATTTCTGGATTAATATTACGCCTTCTCTTTTAGTACTTAATACTTAGGATTTTCATTTTTCATGCATCTGCATCTTTATCTCAGCAACTAGGTCACTAGTACTTCTACTTTGTTGACTTTGATGTCTTGTCATGGACTCGTGGTAGTCCCTATACTGCTACACATGATGAATTATGTAACATTTCACATCAGTATTTATAGATGTAAAAAACGTGTGTGTTTAGTTCCTTATCTTAGTTGCTATGTTACACATAAATTATTTTATTTTGATTTTTCCAAGTTAAAAGGAGCTTAAAAAAACACAAACCAAGGCATTCCCCATAATTTAAATAGTACTAAGCATCAGAAAAGCAGTCCAGTCAGCACCACTTAATAATCTTGCAAAACACCATACTAATACTCAACAAGACAAGCAAAGAAACCAACCAAACTATTGGGTACACTAGTAGTCTAAAGCATGTGACCACAAATTACGACTATCATCTATGCATGTAATATTAGGTGTTCAAAGTATTTTAATTTATAAGATACCAAAGTTTCCTTAACTACTTTTAACGACCCAAACCAACACAAATACACAAGTGCAAAATCAAAGCCTCAAATACATATTGTGAGTATGAAACAATTAGGATTAAAATTACCCTAGTAATTTCTGGATTAATATTACGCCTTCTCTTTTAGTACTTAATACTTAGGATTTTCATTTTTCATGCATCTGCATCTTTATCTCAGCAACTAGGTCACTAGTACTTCTACTTTGTTGACTTTGATGTCTTGTCATGGACTCGTGGTAGTCCCTATACTGCTACACATGATGAATTATGTAACATTTCACATCAGTATTTATAGATGTAAAAAACGTGTGTGTTTAGTTCCTTATCTTAGTTGCTATGTTACACATAAATTATTTTATTTTGATTTTTCCAAGTTAAAAGGAGCTTAAAAAAACACAAACCAAGGCATTCCCCATAATTTAAATAGTACTAAGCATCAGAAAAGCAGTCCAGTCAGCACCACTTAATAATCTTGCAAAACACCATACTAATACTCAACAAGACAAGCAAAGAAACCAACCAAACTATTGGGTACACTAGTAGTCTAAAGCATGTGACCACAAATTACGACTATCATCTATGCATGTAATATTAGGTGTTCAAAGTATTTTAATTTATAAGATACCAAAGTTTCCTTAACTACTTTTAACGACCCAAACCAACACAAATACACAAGTGCAAAATCAAAGCCTCAAATACATATTGTGAGTATGAAACAATTAGGATTAAAATTACCCTAGTAATTTCTGGATTAATATTACGCCTTCTCTTTTAGTACTTAATACTTAGGATTTTCATTTTTCATGCATCTGCATCTTTATCTCAGCAACTAGGTCACTAGTACTTCTACTTTGTTGACTTTGATGTCTTGTCATGGACTCGTGGTAGTCCCTATACTGCTACACATGATGAATTATGTAACATTTCATATCAGTATTTATAGATGTAAAAAACGTGTCTTTAGTTCCATATCTTAGTTGCTATGTTACACATAAATTATTTTATATTGTTTTTGCCAAGTTAAAAGGAGCTTAAAAAAACACAAACCAAGGCATTCCCCATAATATAAATAGTACTAAGCATCAGAAAAGCAGTCCAGTCAGCACCACTTAATAATCTTGCAAAACACCATACTAATACTCAACAAGACAAGCAAAGAAACCAATCAAACTATTGGGTACACTAGTAGTCTAAAGCATGTGACCACAAATTATGACTATCATCTAAGCATGTAATATTAGGTGTTCAAAGTATTTTAATTTTTAAGATACCAAAGTTTCATTAACTACTTTTAAGCGACCGAAACCAACACAACTACACAAGCGCAAAATCAAAGCCACAAATACATATTGTGACTATGAAACAATTAGGGAATTATCTTTCCACCTATACTTAATTGTCTTCAACAAAAAATCGCCGTACAGAATTGAGTTTCTAAAAAAATTTCAGATGATGCTTGGTTTGCCAATATGGTTTTAGAACATGCCTGCTAGCTAGCAACGAACAATATTATGTTGTTCGAATTGATATGAAGAATTGTGCTTGCAAAAAAAGTTTATCCTTCACATAAGTCTATATATATATATATATATATATATATATATATATATATATATATATATATATGATGAACTAGCACCTGGTCGGGTCGATATTGTTAGGTTTGATTGCACGATATTGGGAACATCTCAAGCTGATTAGACGACTGGATGATGTCATCGGCATGCCAACAACTTGACTACCATAATCTGTTGCTGGTATGTTCTTTTTTCACAAAGCAAAAAATAAGATCTAATACTTTTAAGACTAATTCGCACTTTGCATCCTTTAATTTTCGCCCAATCTCAGTTAAGGTTCTGTACTTTTAACTTTAATAGTTTGCACCCTAAACTTAGGAAACGCTGTCAATCAGCTTCCCTTAACGTTAAATCAGACGTTAACGTTAATTTTCAGAGGGGTATTTTCGGTAATGAATATAAATTTCAGTTTGCCTCCCAGAATTTTGCTCGAATCTCACTTTAGATCATAATTAATATTTTTTTTATTTTATAATAATTACTATTAGATTTCCTTTGTAATTCACATTATCAAAAAATTATATACTTATATTGTTCTTTATGTTGACGTTAAAATTTTAAAATTGGACCTTTAATTAATTTGAACTAGCTTATATAAAGTTTTGATGCATAAACTTTATTATTCTACTTATATCTTGTGCTCTAAAAGTCCGATTTACAAAATTTTATAACTCACGCGAAACTCACAAAATAATATTTTATTTAGTGATGATTTCACAAGTCATAATTGCAGTTTGATGGCCTCAACTACTATTTTTTTTGCATAAAAATGACTCTTTTATAATTGTTGATCTTTTATGTACTAAATTATTATTTTTTAATAGATGATTTCATTTCGTCAAATATTTTTAACGGACATTAATGAATTCAATTTTTCTTTTTTATTATTGTACATGGCTCAACTATTATTCTATACACAAAATAACTCTTTTATATAAAAATAACTATTTTTTTTTTGCAAACAACAAAAATTTTAGCCATCAAACTACAATAAGAAAAAAATAAGAGGTGAATTCATTAACGTTTGTTAAAAACTGTTAAAAAAATTGACGCCAAAACTTTTAATTTTGTAAATCGAACTTTTAGAGCACGAGATATAGCTAGAATTATAAAGTTTATGCGTAAAACTTTATATAACCGAGCTCAAATTAATTAGTGGTCCAATTTTAAATTTTTAAAGCCAACATAAAGAACAATATAAGTAGATTATTTTTTTGATAATGTGATTTACAAAGAAAATATAATAGTAATCATCATAAAAATAAAAAAATATTAATTATAGATCTAAAGTGAGATTCGAGCAAAATTCTGCGATGCAAACTGAAATTTATATTCATTACCGAAAATACCCCTCTGAAAATTAATGTTAACGTCTAATTTAACGTTAAGGGATGCTGATTGACAGCGTTTCCTAAGTTTAGGGTGCAAACTGTTAAAGTTAAAAGTACAGAAGCTTAACTGAGATTGGGCGAAAGTTATAGGATGCAAAGTGCGAATTAGTCTACTTTCAAGGGAAAAAGGTTTTGGCTTGATATATAAGCAAGAAGTTTAGAATTTCACTTTTAAGACATTTAGATTCATTGTGCTGGCACCAAAGGTCATACATTTTGTACAAATTCATGCAAAGTTAAGACCTCGTCCGCCTTTAATGCTTGTGCATGTGTTTGTTTATGTTCAGCTCACCCTGCAATTTTCGATGCATTTGTGTCGTCGATAACTATGTGTAAAGTACTACAATATATCAATATATTATGTTGTTTGCATAATGTTTTAATCAATTCAATTTTTGTATTATACCACTCAGGCATGATTGGAACGAATTGAAGAGCATGTTTTCCTTCTAAGTTCTATCTAAAGCAGGTAAAGGGAAGAATTTCAATCGGGCATTTTTTTCTGTTGTAGCAGTAAATTTGGTTTCACGTGTTAGTGTAGATATATGCACACGTTTATAATTTGAAATAGCATGTTGTGTCCTTATCTTATCATGGGAGATTGAACCTTGTCTTTGTTCCTAACTTCATGTCAACATTACTTGATAAGTTCTTTCGGAGTATCCAGAGGCAAAAATGACAAAGTGAGCAACAAATTGCGTCATTAGGAGCGACTTACATGGAGTTGGTCAAAAGGTTGGATGATGCTACTTCCACTTACTTATTTTAACTATTCCTAGGTTGAGATATTTTGATGATTAGTCTTTGCTTGTATGTGATTGTGTGGTGTTTGAGTACAAACTATCAAATTTTTATGGCTTTATCTCTCTTGGGAAAACGATATGGTGAATAAGTGTGAGGTTGACAGACTTAAAAAGTTAAGTTAGAGACAAAAAAATGGACAGATTTTATTATAATTGAGGTTTCCGATTTCCAAGGAGATTTAGAGATGATTTTAAGGTCAAAAGATTATTATTAGATTTTTTTTAAAATTATGCTGAAAATTAATATTAGTTTAATCTAAAAAAATAAATACAAATTTTCTGATACGCCGTCAAAGCTGCTTTCCCAGCTTATAGGGTAGGCACTTCAACAGGTACCAAACAATGCATTTAGCCAAATAAGCTACAAAAACTGCTTTTTAGGTCGGGGAAAGCAATGCCTGTTAGAATGTGTCAAACTCTTCTAGAAGTAGTAATAATAAAACAGCTAGTGTGAAGGAAAGAAAAACAAGAAGAAGAGAAGTTCAAATTGTGGTTGATCATTGAATATAAATTGGAGGCTGTCAAAGTTTCACATGAATGTATGTAAGCCATGATGTAATCATATGAAGCCTATAAATACTAGTATTTTGGAGCATAGCAAAACAACACACCAACAAAAGAAAAAACATAGCAAGGTGGTGTATTAGAGAGAGAGAAGAAAAGAGAGCCGAAGCTCTATATTTGCAGAAGAGAAAGTTATAGTTCTATATATACATTATATTGTGTGAAATAAAAGGATATACAGTGTATGTTTATTGAGTCATATTAAATATACATATTAGCTTTAAGCTTATCACGTTTCCAACAAGTGGCATCAGAGCTAAAGGTTCCAGGTTCACGTAAAAGAAGGAAGGAGCTGAAATTTCGAGTTTTTTGAAGGTGGTCGAAACTCCGCTTTGAGGACACCATTAGATTGGTCTCGCTGATACGAGTCCAGAGGTATCTTCGGAATTCAAAACCGACGTCAGACGAAGCCGTACGAGCTGTCGGAAGTTTTCAACGAAGAAGATGATGAATAGTGACTGAACAAATTACAGTTTGGTCACTGATTTTTTCAAAAATTACAGTTTAGTCCCTGACATTTCAAAATTTACATATTGGCCCCTGGAGTTTTTCAAAAATCACAGTTTGGTCCCGGAAGTTTTCTAAACCTTACACATTGGTCCCTAAGGTTTGAAATGACGAATATGATGCAACCGAATATTCCAAAATTAACGTCTACAAATTACGGGAATTGGAGTATCCAAATGAAGGTGTTACTCGGTTCCTACGATAACTGGGATATTGTAGAAAGTGGGCACAACGAGCCCGCAGATGCAACCGCCGAAGCAGCTCTTCCGAATGCCGAGAAGATAGCGTTGAAGGAGTCCCGAAAAAAAGACAAAAAGACGTTTTTTACAATTTTTCAAGGTATCGACGAATCAACCTTTGAAAAAATCTTGGAAGCAAAGACGGCAAAAGGTGCATGGGAGATTTTGCAAAAATCATTCCAAGGAGTTGAGAAAGTAAAAAAGGTGCGACTCCAAGTCCTTCGTGGCGAGTTCGAGAATATCAAGATGAAGTCCTCAGAAAATATCGGTGAATATGTTACGCGTTTGAAAATGGTAACAAATGAGATGAAAAGAAACGGTGAAAGTCTCGATGATGTTCGGGTCATGGAAAAGCTCCTTCGCTCACTAACAAGAAAATTTGATTTTGTTGTTACTGCTATCGAGGAGTCGAAAGATTTGTCCACAATTTCTATTGATGAACTGGTTGGTTCACTTCAAGCGCATGAGCAGCGGATGAACCAATATGATGATGCAAGCATTTGGAAAAGGCGTTGCAAAGTAAGATGTCAATCGGTGAAAATTCAAGCAGTAGCAGTTTTTCACGAGGCAGAGGTGGCTATAGAGGAGGCTACCAAGGTGGACGAGGACGTGGAAGACAATCTTTCAACAGAGGCCAAAATTCTCAAGGCTATCAACCATCTTGTCGCGGTCAAAATTTCAGAGGTCGAGGAAGAGGCGGATTCCAACAACGAGGTGACAAGTCTCAATTACAATGTTATAATTGCAACAAATATGGTCACTTTAGTTACGAGTGTAGATCACCGAAGGTGGAAGAAATGAGTCATTTTGCAGCCGCAAGAGAAGACAAAGATGTGGGTTCCGCTATGTTCCTCAATTACAAAGGAGATGACGAAGGCAAGAAGAATACATGGTATCTTGATTCGGGAGCCAGCAACCACATGTGTGGCCACAAGGAATTATTTACGGAGATAGACAACACCATCAGTGGAGAAGTTACTTTTGGTGACTCGTCAAAAATTCCAGTCAAAGGGAAAGGCACTGTTACGATTGTGACAAAGAGAGGTGATATAAAGTATATAAATGATGTTTATTATATACCTGCTTTGAAAAGTAATATCATCAGTCTTGGACAACTTGTGGAGAAGGGATATAACATACAGATGCAGGATAATTCTCTTATCATCAGAAATCAGATTAGAGAATTAATTGCAAACGTGGAGATGTCAAAGAATCGTCTCTTCACACTTGATATGCAGACAAATGTGCAGAAGTGTTTGAAGTCAGTCATTAAAAATGACTCGTGGTTATGGCACTTGAGATTTGGTCATCTTGGATTTACTAGCTTGAAATTATTGTCAAGGACAAAGATGGTGAATGGTTTGCCAGAAATCAATGAACTAAATCAGTTGTGCGAAGCATGTGTTAAAGGGAGGCAACACCGACAAAGCTTTCCAGTTGGAAAATCATGGTGAGCTAGATGGCCGTTGGAGATTGTTCATACGGATATAGCTGGTCCATTTGATATTGCATCATTTGGAGGAAACAGGTATTACCTAACATTTATTGATGATTTCAGCAGAAAAAGTTGGGTATATATCTTGAAAGAAAAAGCGGAGGCTCTTGATAAATTCAAGGAGTTCAAAGCTATGGAAGAAAAGCAAAGTGGCCATTATTTGAAGGTACTTCAATCAGACAGAGGAGGCGAGTACACTTCAAACTTGTTCAGAAGTTTTTGCAGAGCACATGGAATAAATCATCAGTTGACAACGGCATATACTCCACAACAAAATGGTGTTGCAGAACGAAAGAATCGCACCATTCTAGACATGGCAAGGAGCATGGTGAAAGCAAAACATATGCCAAGGACTTTCTGGGCTGAAGCCATTCTATGTGCAGTTTATTTGTTGAATCGTTGTCCAACTAAAAGTGTCAGAAACAAAACTCCAAATGAAGCATGGAGTGGTAGTAAACCATCAGTTGGGCATCTCAGAATATTTGGGTGTATTGCATATGCCCATGTTCCCGATCAGAAAAGAAAGAAGTTTGATGACAAAGGCGAGAAGTGTATCTTTACCGGATATGACAAAAGAAGCAAGGCGTACAGACTCTATAATCCCCTGACGAAGAAATTAATCATTTCTCGAGATGTTGAGTTCGATGAATCTTATTACTGGAGATGGAGCAAGGAAGAAAGAAAAGTTGCAGGCTTATTTTTAATGATGATGGTTATGACTCCAACATAGAAGATGGCGGAGATGATGATCCAACTCCTCCACAAAGTCCAAATCAACAAACTCCTGCCTCGACACCATCGAGTTCAGGAAGCAGCAGTAGCAGCAGTTCAGGGGGAGCACCCAGAAAAATGCGAACTCTGGATAGTATATATGAGGCGACAAGTCCGGTACAAACATCCTTTGATTATTCTTTATTTTGTTTGATGGCTGAATGTGATCCAGTTACATTTGAGGAAGCTTCTGAAGAAAGCAAATGGAACAAAGCCATGGATGAAGAAATTGGTGCAATCAAGAAGAATGATACTTGGGAGCTTACAAGTCTTCCAGAAGGACACAAACCAATTGGTGTCAAATGGGTCTACAAGACAAAGACCAATCAAGATGGAGAAGTGGAAAAATACAAGGCAAGGCTAGTGGCTAAAGGCTACAAGCAAAGATACGGGATTGACTATGATGAGGTATTTGCTCCAGTTGCAAGAGTTGATACCATAAGACTTCTTACAGTAATTGCAGCTCAAAACCAGTGGAAGATCAACCAGATGGATGTGAAGTCTGCATTCCTAAATGGTTATCTTGAAGAAGAAGTCTACATCAGGCAACCACCCGGATATGTTCAGAAAGGCCAAGAAAATAAAGTCTACAGACTAAAGAAAGCACTGTACGGGTTGAAGCAAGCCCCGAGAGCATGGAACACAAGGGTTGATGAATACTTTCAGAAGAATGGTTTTGTGAAGAGTCCATACGAGCATGCACTCTACACCAAAACAAATTCAGGGGGAGATATTATGATCGTGTGCTTATACGTGGATGACATGATCTTTACCGGAAACAACCCTGGTATGTTTGATGATTTTAAGAAAGTCATGACTAATGAATTTGAGATGACAGATATTGGTCAAATGTCATACTTTCTTGGAGTCGAGGTGAAGCAAAGCAAAGATGGGATTTTTATGTCTCAGAAAAAATATGCCGAGCAGATTTTAAGCAAGTTCAGAATGGAAGAATGCAAGCCGGTGAGCACGCCCGCAGAAACGAGCATAAAGCTCAGAAATGATTCAACGAGAGAGTCGGTAAATCCGACATTGTTCAAAAGTTTGGTTGGAAGTCTGAGGTACCTAACTTTCACTCGCCCGGATATTATGTATGAAGTTGGACTGGTTAGTAGGTACATGGAGAAGCCGAAGCAAGATCACTTCATGGCAGCTAAAAGAATTTTGAGGTACATTAAAGGTACACTTGATCATGGTCTATTTTACACGCATTCTCAAGATTCAAAATTAGTTGGCTACTCAGACAACGATTATGGTGGAGATTTGGATGACGGAAAAAGCACTTCAGGATATGCTTTTCATATCGGTTCAGCGATATTTTCATGGTCATCAAAGAAGCAACAGACAGTAGCTATGTCAACATGTGAGGCGGAGTATATGGCAGCAACAGCGTGCACATGTCAAGCTATGTGGCTAGGCTACATATTGAGCGAGTTAAATCTCGCAAAGGAGGATCCGGTTACTATATACGTGGATAACAAATCTGCTATCTCACTTGCAAAGAATCCGGTGTCACACAGTCGAAGCAAGCACATCAATATAAAATATCATTTTATTCGAGAAAGGTGAACGACAAAATTGTGGAATTGGTGCACTGCAGGACCGAAGACAATTTTGCGGATATATTTACGAAGCCATTAAAGCCGGAAGTATTTCACAAAATGAAAGACAAGCTTTGTAAGAACCCCAAATTTTGGATATAATTAAAACTTTTTATTATGTACTGAGGTAATGGTGAATAGTGATTACGACTACGATGTAACAATTGAGATAATGAATGGAAGGAATAGATTTGGATTCAAATGTTTTTTATGTCTTCAAGAATACTATTGGTTGACACTTTAGATAAGAATTATCTATCTCCTAGGGAATTGAGATTTGATAATTCTAAAGGAGAAGATTATCCTTATGTCATCCAAATCGATATCTGTTATTGGTCCAGTGGGTCCGTAAAAAGGTTAAGAAACGATCGAAAAGAGATCAGGGACAATTGTACAACCCTAAGAGGATAAGTAAAGAAAAATGGATGAATAGTGATTTTGGTGGACATAGGAATATTGTTAGACGACGCGATATATAAGTATTCAGAACGGATTTTCGAGTTCGTATTAGTGATCCAGGGGGAAAATAAGTGTATGTAAAAGCTGTCGGATTCTGAAAAACTGCACTTTTATTTTCTCCGAGAGTTCCCTGGACACTGATAGACTTAAGAATTTAACGAAGGGATTTAAGGAATATAAATTCGAAAGTTAGTAAGAAAGATGGAGAATGATAGTATTAATATTAAGAAGATTCCCGGTAAGCCCTAATTAGAAATCCGTGAAATATTCCTACGAACGATCAATCGAAACGAGCAATAACCGGACAAAGGAGCAAGCAGAGAACAAAGGCATGCATGTGCAAGTAAGGAAAATATCTAGGGACCAACTAGTTAGCAAGGAACTAGAACACTTAGAGATTAAACCAAGTACTTAGCACTCTTTACCATCTTACCACACAAAAATCAACACATGTCTCTCCAATTTCATCATCCAATACATCACACCTTTAATAAAGGTGCTTTATACAAGATATTATCAAAACCAAGTGTATCATGCAAGATTAGATGAGTTCAAGCCAAACAAAACAAGGCAAAAGAAAAGAAAACAACCAAGAACACAAACTGCCAGCAGAAACAAAGTTTAAAGAAAAATTCATATCTCCATTTCTATCCATGATAAAATCACCAAATTTTAACCATAGCCTCTCCACTCCATGGGTAATATTCTCTCAAAATTTCATGGCCAACAAAATAGTATAGCCTAGTCAAATCCATGCTCAAAGTTGGGGAAACAAATCTGCCCAGTTTCTGTCCAGCAGAAAAAGAGGGCTCAAAACCCTAGCTAGGAAGCTTCATATCTGATGATCTTGGACTCAAAACAAAGCTTATGAAGAGCCCAAGATGTGGTAAAAATTTGAGAGCCAAATTCTTATTTTTCAATTTTCTATGATTTTTACAAATTTAGGGTGAATAGTAACTTTCAAGAACTAATCTTGTTTTCTTTGATTCCTATGGTTGATTTAGCTAGCTTAAGGCCACTCAAGGATCATACAAAGCTTAGTGAGGCTAGAAAATACTCCAAGGAAGGTGGACCTCTTGAAACCCTAGCATTTGATTTGAGATTTATATATGTTTTTGATGGTTTTAGCTTTGTATGATTATAGTGGTGATTATAAGCATGATTATGTAGTTAGTTATGTGATTTAAGAAGCATGATTATTTTGAGGTTAAGATCAGTGGTTCTAGGGTTTGTTGAGATGAGAATCATGTTTATGAATTGTGTTGATGCCCGGTGTGGCTTGGTTGTGTTGTTACGATTTTTAGAACGTCCGATTTATAGCCGTCGTAATGCCGAATTTTTGTTAACACTTAAAAACCAAGCATGGCAGTTAATATAAATTCCTGACCTTGGTAATATTGTGACTGGTCCTTGTAGATCTCGAGTCATAGATCGTTTTGGCGCGAGAATCGAAACATTCCGACTTACGGTTTAGGAGTTATGGTCAAATTACAAAAATTGGTTCGGAACCGTAAGTAAAAGTTCGTAACTTCAATTGAACCCTCGTAAAGCATGTTACTCAGTGGCGAATCTTGGTAAATAAATACTAGAGGTCATAAGGAAGGTACGAAAGAAAACCACATGTCAAACGGATCATTTTCCGATTTTATAAAAATGTTGGAATCGAAGTTAAACGCGAACGAACCCCATAAAAACCCGCTTGGTTATAACTTCGGTAAAACACTTAGAAAACGGGCGATAAAACTCGGAGTATAATATTGATTCGTAATGATCGACTTTAGAACTTGTATAACTTAAGTATGTCCCAAGTGTAAGTACAGTGACATGTCGTATTAACGAACGAATGTCAGGTCGGATCGATGATAAAAGGAATCCACTAAAAGGGGTATAACGAGATAACTCGAGAACGTGTTTCGATTTAAGTATAACTTAACTTTTGAGATGTTAAGTGATTAATCCCGAATGCCTTGGCTATTTATAGATCACCAAGCTGACCCAGGACCCGCTACCACTACCCCTTACCGTACTCGACTACTAGGCAAGTTTCAATTCCCTTCTTTTAGGCTGTTGTTGTGATTGAATATATATGTATGTTTTCTGTTATAATATGCCATAACATGCATGCCTACTTTCAAGTTATATCATTATGCTTGTTCCCTGATTGTTATTGGCTTATAAATTAGATAGCTATCGTATCAATTATAAGCCGGTTATTGTAAGACCCTCAGAGAAGGGTGTATACATCGTATTCATCAAATATAGACCGGGAGTCAATATTTCTTGACATATCGAGATTACCTCGAAAGAAAATATCTAAGTAAATATTTTCCATTATTCGGGCGACGAATATTATTTGAATATTCGTTCGAGATTATTTATTTAACGATCCTTTACTTCAAATAATTATTTGAACGTAACTATTCGACGAATAATATTCATTCAGAGTCGAATTATTTATCGATTATTTTTTCGAATATTCTTCTAAAGGTTGGACTACTAAATGAATATTATTTGGATATTCATTTAGAATATTATTCATTAAATGAATATTACTTTTGAATATTCATTTAAGATAGTAATTACCTGATGAATATTATTTTAATGTTCATCTGAAGCTTGATTTATTTATCGAGTCTTATCTCGAATATTCCTTTAAAGCTTGGATTACTAAATGAATATTACTTGATATTCATTTAGAATATTATTCATTAAATGAATATTACTTTTTCGATATTCATTTAAATTCCTAATTAATTATGAATATTATTTTGAATATTCATCCAGGGTTCTATTTAATCATCGAATATTATTTAAATATTTTAAATATTCCTTTCAGGTCTTATTAATTAATGAATATTATTTTGAATATTCATTTGAATATTTAATTATGCAATAAATATTCTCTCGATATTTCTTCAAGGATTATTTGAGAAATACTCTGATTAAAGATATTCTTTCATATTCCTAAATATTCTGTAAAATATTTTAATTCAATAAATATTCTCTGAATATTTATTCCATACTTAGAATAACCTCGATAAGGTTTATCTTCTTCGATTATTACGGAAAATATTTCGGAGTCATATTATTATTAATCCTATATCAAGAAAGGTTCTCAGACATCATTCTTCTTTGAGTCTATCTCCCTAATAATAAGGGAACCTTACTTGGAAAATGATATTTATCTTGTCGACTTCCCGGTCATAAAGTATTCTCTTCACTCGCACCTCGGGTGCTATTGACTTATTAAGTCGTTGTTTACCTTCTCATCTTTCGAGGGGTAAGATGGTTGGAACAAGTTGATATTCGTTACCAAGCAATAGCTTGGAAGTTATTGGTAAATTTTCCTTTCCAACTAGATACGACTACTTTGTGGAGTCTTATCAACAAGTATTATACTTGGGGAAAGGGGGACGAACGTTACATTCAGAATCATGAATTCTATTTGAACTAGGAGTCGTGTAAGAGGCCGAGTAGCGCCGGTCCATCCCCTTTGGCCCAACCGTTGGCCGGGGAGAGCTAGTAAGGCGGTATACAAGTAAAGCCGTCAGTTCTTCCTTCTACCGGTAGTAAATCTAATTTGAGCTGTACGATCTCGACTGATCATCAAGATTGGAACAGCAGGCGCGGTGAATACTCCATCATTGGTTCATCATCCAAACTTATTTATTTCCTGCAATATGATTACTGTTGGCAGAGCTGGAAAAGTGTTCATAACTGGAATTGCAATCTTTTCATGCAAGTTCCTCTTTTAATGGCAATGAGAATATCTCGCTTACTTTTGATGTAGCAGATATTTCTACAAACAAATACTTTGAGTTACCTGGTAACTTCATCCTTTATATTATACTGGCAATAACTTCATTAAGGCATGGCATATGATTTCAAAGGATATTTTGAACTACTGTATATATGTATCACTGTTCAGTTATATTATTGTTGGTGGGCTTTCGCTCACCCTTGCTTTGTTCATATTATGTCACAACAACAGCTAGGACAGATGGCCCGCGCCAGGCGCACTCGGCGCAAGCAGGTTACCGCCGTTCGAGGACTACCGCTGATGTCCTTGCTGCCGTTGCTGAGGTAGCATAGATAGGCAGCTTTTGTTTATCAGTCTATTTATATGTAACATTAACGTTAATCAACGGCAAAACC
The DNA here is from genome assembly GCA_036435485.1 of Saposhnikovia divaricata. NCBI lineage: Eukaryota > Viridiplantae > Streptophyta > Magnoliopsida > Apiales > Apiaceae > Saposhnikovia > Saposhnikovia divaricata. The sequence goes on along the minus strand of CM071597.1, from coordinate 85,933,851 downwards.
TTTAAACATATCATTTGGCTTGTAATAACTTTTATTCGTAAACTCTGATATTATGGACTTGTTTCAATTTCATCTCTGGGACTATAACTGTTGTGTGTGTGAGTGGATATTATTGTGGGGTCACATCATATGATTTGTTTATTGTGGACTCAAGTCAAGTATTTTGAATGGATGTAAGACCGTAACCACCAGATCCCTGACCCCGGATCTGGGGGTGTTACAGAAGTGGTATCAGAGCGTACGTTATAAACCCCAGAGATGAGGCGACGTTAAAACAATAAATTCACTAAGATAATAAGAACTCTTGCCAAGTTCATAGTCGGACTACTTAAGGTAGTGATGACGTATAAAACCCTTATGGGAACTCTTAAGTATCATGATAGTAACTTAGCTCGATATCGCATCGACAAGTAAGGCAACAGACCTTGAGGCATACGAGCAGCAGCGCGATGATGCTTTATTATATGCTGAAGATCAGCGGGTAAATTCAATAGAGTACCCTACTAGAGACCCGGAAGAGGTTCCAGCAGATAAGGAAAATCTTGTTAGGATAAGGAGCTTACCCTCGAGGAATGAGGGCTGTAGCCAGAAAGACTGAGATGATTAAGGTATAGAGCTTAGAAAAGTGGGCATAAAGAACTAAGCTATTAGCAAGAGAACTGAAGATTCATGTTGGATTCGTGGCTGGACTACTGGAGGTAGTATCAGCAAGTAAGACGGATTGGAAGAATTACTTGAGATCTTATACGGGAATAGATGAGAATCATTAGAGACTTTCATATTAACGAAAAGAGTGCTAGAAGGATGTATTATTATCAAAGGCATCGATATAAGGCGAGGAGCAGAGTCCCTAGGAATAGTTGAGAAGGCAGTAAGTTCCATATCATTTGATAAAAGAATAAGTATGAATATTGTCAGTAATAATTCGCCATGAGAAGGCAGATGTCATAGGTTGTAATTTATGGAACCGAATTGAGGTTGATGAAGTTGTTTTATTCAGGAAAATGTCCATTTTATGAATGAATCGGTTAGAAAGTGAAAACATTGGGAAGTGACAGCATGATTGGATAAAGTTATATAAGGAAGTAGTAAGCAAGACAATGATCTCAGAACCTACCGGAAGATAAGACCAGTGAGTCAAGATGAACTCGTAATGAGACTATTGTCAGAGACTAAGTATAGGGTTAATTTAACTCAGTGAAATGATGAACCAGAAACTTTAGATGCATGTGACTCAGAGGAATATTAAATTCTTTCTTTCTTTGAATGGATTATAGTAGTTACCTTAAGTTTACTCCGACGCGGAATTATAATGGATCCAGTAATACGATCAGCAGTTAAAGAGAAAAATGTGAGAAAATCTTCCTGGAGCTAAAAGATGAAATTGGTAATGACCAAGAGTTGGCATTGCTTAATGGAAAAAGGAGACTTTGTGCTTCCAACGACGCTTCGCATAAAGGATTATGATGTATGCTTGTGCAGCACGACAAAGTACTTGCGAATGCATTCGAACAGCACGGTCCACCAGATCGGATGGCCTTAGTAGTGCCAATTTTGTGGGACAACCAACTCCGACGGTAATGTTCCTTCTGAGACTAGTAGTCAGGTAGACTGACATTTGGTAATATTGAATATCAGGACGTATGGGTATCAGGACGTATAGGCATCAGGACGTTGCGACAAGTTTCAGTTTAAAACTGTTGATTCCCTTCTAAGGGATATATATAATTGGTTCCTCTTCAGGGGTTAAATTTCCAACCCGATGACGATTATTTCATTAATTATGACTGCTTACGGTTCTACCTACTAGGAGGTTCATAGAACTATTCTTCAGGTTTCGAAACTGGTCTCCTTAGTGTTACCAGTCGATGGATAGATTGACCAAAATTTCCCTAATTCTGGGAAGAATTTCAACGAATTTTGGCAAACCTTGTCTTTCTGATTATCACAGAACATCATGGAAGAGAGTAGAAACTAGGGCGAACCCCGTGAATTGGGTAAAGTAACCGCTATATGGGTTGGTGGACAGACCCTGGTTATCGCGATTGATTGTAGAAATACAATGATGAAGTGAGATTGGACAAAAACAAGAAATGTAAGTAAGAAACCAGCCGGACTGAGAAACTCCGGGATTGACTTAAGTGAAAAGGCTGTTATGCCAGGAATGGTAAGCTTGCGTGGCACGTGGGAGTGATAAGAATAGTTGAAAAGATAAAAATAGAGGAAAGGTTACCGGAGATGGCGCTGAGTAGCTGATTAAGACTTATATGAAGTAAAGTTTTGGAAAGGTAGAAAGGTATCAAAGAAGAAGGCACTTTGCCAGCAATTGCTAGAAAAGTAATGCTATTAGCCAACCCCTAAAATCATATATTTTTATTTTAGTGTGGCCGGTTGAGGCCAAGTCACAAAGGACTATCAAGTGACTAGACCAGCAATGAAAGGACAAAGCAGGGTTGCTTCTAAGTAAGCACCGACTGCAAGGGCTTCTGATATGACGGAAATATTAATGAGATTGTAGGAATCTTCTACTGAACCCTTTGCAACCCATGTTTGGATTGGGAATTTACTAGACTTTTGGAATGGGGTCCCCCGTACTAAAGTGATTCATGTGTATATGATCGTCCAAGATTACGAAAAAAAAAAATGGAAGTATAATGACTTGAGATGTATGGTGTTAGGGTATCATAAATACCATGAATATATTATGACTAAGGAAAGTAAACAACGAAGGTTTATGAAGAGAGTATAGAAATGGTCAGAGATGGATCAGTATGCTGTAGAAATTTCGTCTAAGGCAATTACCTTTGAGAAGAACGATAAGTACTAAGAGATTCACGTTGAACTCGACTCGACCAATATCTCCCAGAACATCCTTGCTACCAGTACCAAGTTCTGTAAGAGAGCAGATAGACATACGTTGTCTTTTGGAAGGTCAAATATGCTGATAACTATCTGAAAGAAGAGGTTAGCATTAAGCCACCGATCGATTATCAAATGAGAATGATTGAGAAGAGACCCTTATTAAGGATACATGATTTGATTGCCAAGTACAGGACGCAAGAATTCCTTGGCAGTTGAATTAAGGATAGGATATCCATAAATTAAGACAAACCCTAGGGAATGCACAAGGGATGGCATTAACCCTAATAACGACATTATGAATTCAAATGATATGAGTTGGACTTGCTAAGGCAACAATGACCGGTAAGGATTATTAAAAAGAGTTCTGAAAAGAACATAGATAGAATTATTAGAGTATTGATCAATGACGTTTTGATATACCCTGTACCTAGAAAATACAGGAGGAATGATGAGGACGACCTAAGAAACCTTACAAGAAAAAGTTAATATTCTGAGTTTCCAACTAAAAGTTTGGAAGAGAATGTAAGACACAGTAGCAATATACCAGATGATGCATGTATGAAACCCTGAGAAAGTATGGATTGAACCTATAAAGGTTGAGATTATCCTAAGATAAGGAAAGAACTAAGAAAAGAAGTATCCTAAGTAGGAGTGGGAATAAACGTGATAAAGTTCCCACGGGTAGGTGGAAGCAATGACTTATGGAAAAAAAAAAGACTGATAGATATATTTTCTCCTTCAGCAGAGCTTAAGGGAGAATGCTTTCACCCAACAGTGATGGGAATGAGGTAGAAAAATTTGAGTTGGAATGTATCCAGAAAACATGGATTACAAGGAATTATTATTATCAGGAAAGGCCAATGAGGTGGCCGACAGTCTAAGTATAAAGGAATAATTACAAATGTTCATACCGAAGAAACAAAATGATATTTGGAAAGACCTTGAAGGTCATATCGGAGTGGAGGAATTTACATTCCTTTTGATGATTGTGCAAGGATCGAAGGTAATAATAGTTTAAGTAAAGATTCGATTCCTGATGGAGTCTTAAGCATATGACGTACCCTAGAAGGTCCCGTTTTGAGGCAAACAGGGACCATGATACAAAATTGACGAAGTAAACCGTTAAGTTTCCAGTCTTTTATGGAAGCTGCATGAGTGATAGTTTCATCAACCGGACCTAGCTGCGATGCTTGAAACTCTTCTGCAATTTTATCTACTTCATGTAATATCTACATTAAGTTCAGGAAGTGTTCCTTAGGGATAAGGAATAGTGATTACTTTGTCTCCCTAAAGGATTTGTAACCCGTAAGGTTAGCTATTAACGCATTACGTAAACAACAATCGATGGTGATTCTTCTAAGAAAGTAGATGACAACGTAAAGATAAAGAAAGTGCTGCTATTAATGAGCTAAGTGGCATGTTGATGAATGACAAGCAAGTTTGTGTTAGTGTACTTCTGCGCAAACAAGATAGAGAATATGAGGTAGATGATTCTTGATGCTAAATGTATTCCCGTGGAAAGAATTAATGAGACTTAGAGAGAAGGGCAGTTGAGCCCGAGACTTATTAGGCCACCTGAGAGTTTAAAAGTGTTCAGAAGGTGGCATTCGAGCCAATTTTACCCCCAAAGCTTATAGCATGGTAGTAACGTGTTTCTTGTGGCAAAGCTACACCAGTAAAATGCAGATGCTCAACAGATGATAAGAGTGCGAGCAGGTAGGTGTACGACCTGGTCTGACTTACGAAAGACAACCTGTGAAAAACCGCGGGTAGAAAAGAATAAGTGATGAGAAACAAGTTGACAGAAGTAGATTATATTGGATCTAAGCTAAAGAAAGCGGCCAGATTCATTTTGGAAGTTTTAAATTTGAAATAATGTGATGATTATAGAATAAATGTGACGGGATACCAATAAGGAGGTGCCAAGTGCAAAAGATGTCTCAATAAAGAGATGAAGGTGGAAGTAAATAACAAAAGTAAATAAGAATCAGATAATAAGAAGGATGTGATTGATAAAGAAAAGACGGGGAAAGCAACTACGAAATATGAAGCAAGGAATGTTAGGAATGGATTAATAAATGGGTTTTCCGATGAATTCTCGGGATGACAACCTGATAGTGTTAATATTATAGATATGAAAAAGCTAGTAGCGTGACATGGAATGTCAGTAACAATGGTGTCAAGCGAGAAACTAAGATTTAACCTGAAAGGTTCAAAGATTTTCCAAAAGTAAGTGTTGCTAAGGTGGAACCAGGGTACAGGTCCAGAGAATAGTGGACAAAGCAGCAAGATATGTTGACACGTGAGGTTACGATCAAATAGTATTGGATATAATTATGATTAATTTCTTCCTTAATGAACCTCTATAGTTCAGAGGTAAATTCTGAGTATGATATTTTACAATCATGAAAACTTTCTATAATCCTTTAGAATTCTTTTCTTTTCTTCTCTCTTATTCATCTTCTTTATGAATTGAGAAGAACAACCCTTTAAGGAGGGGAGGTACTGCTACGTGACTATCTGTCTATGTGATAGAAGTCTAAGTGGAATACCATAACTTGTTTAATTGCTTGTCAAGTACTAAAGGCTGGCCCCCTTCTGTACTAACTATGCAATATAACAAATGTTCAATTGATCATAGTGATCTCTCAATAAATCTTTCCACTTCTCTATATTGATCGAGATTGCGAAGATTAAAGCGATCGAGAAATGCACAGTGCGAGCGAGGTTATCTTCGAATTCGCAGCACGATAGTAATACCAAAGCCACTGCGGATATCAATAAGGATAAGACTGAGTAAGAGTATAACCCGGATAGTGTGTTGTACGAAAAGTAGCAACGTTGATGGAAAAAGGATAAAGTATGGAGTGTAGCACTAGAAGATGTGCTGAGAAAGGGTAGAATGACTAAGAATTGACCGGGAAGCTAAAAAGTGAACGACAGGCAAACGACTCTTTGCTTCCTACCTGATTCCGGGACGGAATCCTTTTAAGGAGGGGAGACTGTAAGAACCCCAAATTTTGGATATAATTAAAACTTTTTATTATGTACTGAGGTAATGGTGAATAGTGATTACGACTACGATGTAACGATTGAGATAATGAATGGAAGGAATAGATTTGGATTCAAATGTTTTTTATGTCTTCAAGAATACTATTGGTTGACACTTTAGATAAGAATTATCTATCTCCTAGGGAATTGAGATTTGATAATTCTAAATGAGAAGATTATCCTTATGTCATCCAAATCGATATCTGTTATTGGTCCAGTGGGTCCGTAAAAAGGTTAAGAAACGATCGAAAAGAGATCAGGGACAATTGTACAACCCTAAGAGGATAAGTAAAGAAAAATGGATGAATAGTGATTTTGGTGGACATAGGAATATTGTTAGACGACGCGATATATAAGTATTCAGAACGGATTTCCGAGTTCGTATTAGTGATCCAGGGGGAAAATAAGTGTATGTAAAAGCTGTCGGATTCTGAAAAACTGCACTTTTATTTTCTCCGAGAGTTCCCTGGACACTGATAGACTTAAGAATTTAACGAAGGGATTTAAGGAATATAAATTCGAAAGTTAGTAAGAAAGATGGAGAATGATAGTATTAATATTAAGAAGATTCCCGGTAAGCCCTAATTAGAAATCCGTGAAATATTCCTACGAACGATCAATCGAAACGAGCAATAACCGGACAAAGGAGCAAGCAGAGAACAAAGGCATGCATGTGCAAGTAAGGAAAATATCTAGGGACCAACTAGTTAGCAAGGAACTAGAACACTTAGAGATTAAACCAAGTACTTAGCACTCTTTACCATCTTACCACACAAAAATCAACACATGTCTCTCCAATTTCATCATCCAATACATCACACCTTTAATAAAGGTGCTTTATACAAGATATTATCAAAACCAAGTGTATCATGCAAGATTAGATGAGTTCAAGCCAAACAAAACAAGGCAAAAGAAAAGAAAACAACCAAGAACACAAACTGCCAGCAGAAACAAAGTTTAAAGAAAAATTCATATCTCCATTTCTATCCATGATAAAATCACCAAATTTTAACCATAGCCTCTCCACTCCATGGGTAATATTCTCTCAAAATTTCATGGCCAACAAAATAGTATAGCCTAGTCAAATCCATGCTCAAAGTTGGGGAAACAAATCTGCCCAGTTTCTGTCCAGCAGAAAAAGAGGGCTCAAAACCCTAGCTAGGAAGCTTCATATCTGATGATCTTGGACTCAAAACAAAGCTTATGAAGAGCCCAAGATGTGGTAAAAATTTGAGAGCCAAATTCTTATTTTTCAATTTTCTATGATTTTTACAAATTTAGGGTGAATAGTAACTTTCAAGAACTAATCTTGTTTTCTTTGATTCCTATGGTTGATTTAGCTAGCTTAAGGCCACTCAAGGATCATACAAAGCTTAGTGAGGCTAGAAAATACTCCAAGGAAGGTGGACCTCTTGAAACCCTAGCATTTGATTTGAGATTTATATATGTTTTTGATGGTTTTAGCTTTGTATGATTATAGTGGTGATTATAAGCATGATTATGTAGTTAGTTATGTGATTTAAGAAGCATGATTATTTTGAGGTTAAGATCAGTGGTTCTAGGGTTTGTTGAGATGAGAATCATGTTTATGAATTGTGTTGATGCCCGGTGTGGCTTGGTTGTGTTGTTACGATTTTTAGAACGTCCGATTTATAGCCGTCGTAATGCCGAATTTTTGTTAACACTTAAAAACCAAGCATGGCAGTTAATATAAATTCCTGACCTTGGTAATATTGTGACTGGTCCTTGTAGATCTCGAGTCATAGATCGTTTTGGCGCGAGAATCGAAACATTCCGACTTACGGTTTAGGAGTTATGGTCAAATTACAAAAATTGGTTCGGAACCGTAAGTAAAAGTTCGTAACTTCAATTGAACCCTCGTAAAGCATGTTACTCAGTGGCGAATCTTGGTAAATAAATACTAGAGGTCATAAGGAAGGTACGAAAGAAAACCACATGTCAAACGGATCATTTTCCGATTTTATAAAAATGTTGGAATCGAAGTTAAACGCGAACGAACCCCTAAAAACCCGCTTGGTTATAACTTCGGTAAAACACTTAGAAAACGGGCGATAAAACTCGGAGTATAATATTGATTCGTAATGATCGACTTTAGAACTTGTATAACTTAAGTATGTCCCAAGTGTAAGTACAGTGACATGTCGTATTAACGAACGAATGTCAGGTCGGATCGATGATAAAAGGAATCCACTAAAAGGGGTATAACGAGATAACTCGAGAACGTGTTTCGATTTAAGTATAACTTAACTTTTGAGATGTTAAGTGGTTAATCCCGAATGCCTTGGCTATTTATAGATCACCAAGCTGACCCAGGACCCGCTACCACTACCCCTTACCGTACTCGACTACCAGGCAAGTTTCAATTCCCTTCTTTTAGGCTGTTGTTGTGATTGAATATATATGTATGTTTTCTGTTATAATATGCCATAACATGCATGCCTACTTTCAAGTTATATCATTATGCTTGTTCCCTGATTGTTATTGGCTTATAAATTAGATAGCTATCGTATCAATTATAAGCCGGTTATTGTAAGACCCTCAGAGAAGGGTGTATACATCGTATTCATCAAATATAGACCGGGAGTCAATATTTCTTGACATATCGAGATTACCTCGAAAGAAAATATCTAAGTAAATATTTTCCATTATTCGGGCGACGAATATTATTTGAATATTCGTTCGAGATTATTTATTTAACGATCCTTTACTTCAAATAATTATTTGAACGTAACTATTCGACGAATAATATTCATTCAGAGGTGAATTATTTATCGATTATTATTTCGAATATTCTTCTAAAGGTTGGACTACTAAATGAATATTATTTGGATATTCATTTAGAATATTATTCATTAAATGAATATTACTTTTGAATATTCATTTAAGATAGTAATTACCTGATGAATATTATTTTAATGTTCATCTGAAGCTTGATTTATTTATCGAGTCTTATCTCGAATATTCCTTTAAAGCTTGGATTACTAAATGAATATTACTTGATATTCATTTAGAATATTATTCATTAAATGAATATTACTTTTTCGATATTCATTTAAATTCCTAATTAATTATGAATATTATTTTGAATATTCATCCAGGGTTCTATTTAATCATCGAATATTATTTAAATATTTTAAATATTCCTTTCAGGTCTTATTAATTAATGAATATTATTTTGAATATTCATTTGAATATTTAATTATGCAATAAATATTCTCTCGATATTTCTTCAAGGATTATTTGAGAAATACTCTGATTAAAGATATTCTTTCATATTCCTAAATATTCTGTAAAATATTTTAATTCAATAAATATTCTCTGAAATTTATTCCATACTTAGAATAACCTCGATAAGGTTTATCTTCTTCGATTATTACGGAAAATATTTCGGAGTCATATTATTATTAATCCTATATCAAGAAAGGTTCTCAGACATCATTCTTCTTTGAGTCTATCTCCCTAATAATAAGGGAACCTTACTTGGAAAATGATATTTATCTTGTCGACTTCCCGGTCATAAAGTATTCTCTTCACTCGCACCTCGGGTGCTATTGACTTATTAAGTCGTTGTTTACCTTCTCATCTTTCGAGGGGTAAGATGGTTGGAACAAGTTGATATTCGTTACCAAGCAATAGCTTGGAAGTTATTGGTAAATTTTCCTTTCCAACTAGATACGACTACTTTGTGGAGTCTTATCAACAAGTATTATACTTGGGGAAAGGGGGACGAACGTTACATTCAGAATCATGAATTCTATTTGAACTAGGAGTCGTGTAAGAGGCCGAGTAGCGCCGGTCCATCCCCTTTGGCCCAACCGTTGGCCGGGGAGAGCTAGTAAGGCGGTATACAAGTAAAGCCGTCAGTTCTTCCTTCTACCGGTAGTAAATCTAATTTGAGCTGTACGATCTCGACTGATCATCAAGATTGGAACAGCAGGCGCGGTGAATACTCCATCATTGGTTCATCATCCAAACTTATTTATTTCCTGCAATATGATTACTGTTGGCAGAGCTGGAAAAGTGTTCATAACTGGAATTGCAATCTTTTCATGCAAGTTCCTCTTTTAATGGCAATGAGAATATCTCGCTTACTTTTGATGTAGCAGATATTTCTACAAACAAATACTTTGAGTTACCTGGTAACTTCATCCTTTATATTATACTGGCAATAACTTCATTAAGGCATGGCATATGATTTCAAAGGATATTTTGAACTACTGTATATATGTATCACTGTTCAGTTATATTATTGTTGGTGGGCTTTCGCTCACCCTTGCTTTGTTCATATTATGTCACAACAACAGCTAGGACAGATGGCCCGCGCCAGGCGCACTCGGCGCAAGCAGGTTACCGCCGTTCGAGGACTACCGCTGATGTCCTTGCTGCCGTTGCTGAGGTAGCATAGATAGGCAGCTTTTGTTTATCAGTCTATTTATATGTAACATTAACGTTAATCAACGGCAAAACCTTTAAACATATCACTTGGCTTGTAATAACTTTTATTCGTAAACTCTGATATTATGGACTTGTTTCAATTTCATCTCTGGGACTATAACTGTTGTGTGTGTGAGTGGATATTATTGTGGGGTCACATCATATGATTTGTTTATTGTGGACTCAAGTCAAGTATTTTGAATGGATGTAAGACCGTAACCACCAGATCCCTGACCCCGGATCTAGGGGTGTTACAAGCTTGGAATGCAAAGTCGAGTTTGAGGGGGAGTGTTAGAATGTGTCAAACTCTTCTAGAAGTAGTAATAATAAAATAGCTAGTGTGAAGGAAAGAAAAACAAGGAGAAGAGAAGTTCAAATTGTGGTTGATCATTGAATATAAATTGGAGGCTGTCAAAGTTTCACATGAATGTATGTAAGCCATGATGTAATCATATGAAGCCTATAAATACTAGTATTTCGGAGCATAGCTATTAGACAATCTGTGATAATAGTACAAAATAGTAGATCGTGTGTGTGAATAACAGAATAATAAAACAAATAAAAGAGGAGACAAGAACGCAAAAACCCGAGTCCAGTGCGTGACTGTCTCCTTAAAGCGTATTTGCCCTCACCGTATGTGCGAGCGAAATGCCTCCCAGGATAAAACGGATTGCTGTGAGGCTACAGTAGCGTCACTCTCAGCGAGCTTGAAACGAGCAAGAATATCACCGAAGGAAGAAGAGGTTGCGTTTAAGAGGAGAGGATGTGTTTTTCGAATAAATAATCCTAGACCCTAAGGGGTGTATTTATAGGATAGACAAGACTTGTTCGCTACACAACTGCCTAACTTAATTAAACGCGTTAATTAAGTTAAGACTGTAACGAAAAGATAATGATAAAACTTGTGCGCTACTCAATTACCCCAATTAAAAAGTCGGTGGTAATTTTCCTTTATTAATTAACCGCGTTAATTAATTAAAGTAAGGCGGTGGCAAAAAATTCGTTATAAAAACGGAATTAATTCCAAATTCGAATTAATTTAGTCAAATCTTTAAGCCCAAACTCAGTGGAAATAATAATTAGCAAAACTAGTCCGGGATTATTCGGCCCAATTTTCTGCTACATTCGTGTCCGCAGGTCGCACACGCGGAAAGCCCGAAGGCTTGCGAAGCCTCGAATTTCCCCTCAAAATCCCACAATTCCCACCACCCCTGCGCGCCCGCGTAGGAGATGGTGCAACACTTAACCAACACAAGTGAACACTCCTCTTGTGTTGTACTATATAAAGCAAAGAAAACTCCTTTTCCTTATCAATGTGGGACTTCAAGTTTAACAAAAAAATTTCCACTCTTAAGGGACCAACTTTGAGTAATCATAACTCATCCATCCCTTAGTCATTTTGAGTGTTTAAATATGCATTGGAAAGCTCTCGCGGAGGAGAACACTCTCCAAGCATGACTTGTTGCAAACATGCACACAAGGCACACTCAAATCGGAGCTCAAAATGACTCGATAATGTGGGTCTAAAAACCCACATTTTTCTAACAATCCCCCACATGGATGAGATTGATATCGTAGTAGCACACATCAGACAGACAGACACGGAATTTGATGTGGTGATAATTCTTCGATCAGATATAGCATACGATAGGTAGAGGTTTGCTCCTTGAACCTTCGCTTGAGTAAGCATACCGACCTTACTGGTAGACAGTGGAGGTTTGCTCTTTGAACTGTTCGACCGTTTGTGTAAGCGATGATATACTTATCACTATATCCTTTCTGACTCGTTCAGCTCTCATGATTATGTCCATTTTGGCCATGGAACATCGTCCTGGTTCTGCAGGAGTTTCTAAAGAGTTGTGCCTCGCAACTCTCCTCTGAAGCGGCCCCACTTCTCTCCCACATAGGTGATCTTTATACTTATAGAGTAACCCGCGTTTACTCAACTGAATTCCATGCGTTCAGATCTTGAACTCCATGTATTCACCGAAAGATCATTAAAAGCGTAATAGCTTACCCTCGTACCTTACGGGTCTCACTGTTTCTCATCATAGAAACAGGCCAGGGGTTACCCCCACGGTGATTTGGTCATCATGATTTAGTTGGCCCATTGAACCAAGTTCTTGGGACCTCCAGTCAACAATGGTTGGGTGTCCACCATGACGCCGTTAAGAAATAGGCTTAAGGCCCATTCCTCTCGATGATTTGTCAACCAGTTCTCTTGATAACCCTTTGGTTAGCGGATCCGCAATATTATCCTTTGACGGTATAAAGTCAATAGTGATAATTCCGGTTGACATTAACTGTCTAATGGAACTATGTCGTCGTCGTATATGACGGGACTTTCCATTATACATTGTGCTCTGTGCTTTGCCAATAGCAGACTGACTATCACATTGCAGTCCTATTGCAGTCACAGGCTTTTGCCATCTCGGAACATCCTCCAAAAATTGGCGTAAATATTCTGCCTCTTGTGCGCATTTATCTAATGCCACAAACTCAGCTTCCATTGTGGACTGAGTTATAACAGTTTGTTTAGAGGATTTCCATGACACTGCTGCTCCAGCTATTGTAAACACATAACCACTCGTAGACTTTAGTGCCTTCTTGCTAGATATCCAGTTTGCATCAGTATAGCCTTCTAGTACTGCTGGATAACTACCATAATACAAACCATAGTCTCGAGTTCCCCTCAAGTACTTTAATACTCGTATGATCGCTATCCAGTGATCAGCTCCCGGATTACTCGTAAATCTACTCAACTTGCTAATTGAGTATGCAATGTCTGGTCTTGTACAACTCATAAGGTACATCAGACTTCCAATTATCCGTGAATATTCCAACTGCGAGACTCCTACACCTTTATTCCTGGATAGATGTAAAGTCAAATCCACAGGTGTTCTCGCTGTCTCAACATTATCCTTGAGAAATTTCTCAAGAATCTTGTCAACATAATGTGGTTGACTTAAGGCAAGACCCTCCGAGGTTCTAGAAATTTGAATTCCCAGAATTACATTTGCTAGACCCATGTCTTTCATGTCAAATCTTGCCTTTAACATGTCCTTAGTAGATTTTATCACCTTATCATTGCTACCGGCAATAATTAGATCATCTACGTACAAAGTCATCACAACATATCCGTTTTCGTTATCCTTGTAGTAGGCGCAACTATCACATTCATTGATCTTGAAACCACTGGCTAACACAACCTCATCAAATTTCTCATGCCATTTCATAGGCGCTTGCTTCAAGCCATACAGTGATTTCACCAATCTACAGACTTTTCTTTCTTGTCCAGGGACAACAAACCCTTCAGGTTGTTCCATATAGATTTCCTCATCTATATCCCCATTTAGAAAAGCTGTCTTCACATCCATTTGATGTACAGTCAACTTTCGCATTGCAGCGATAGCAAACATCATCCTTATAGATGTTATTCTCGATACTGGAGAATATGTATCAAAGTAATCAAGACCATGTTGCTGCTTGTATCCTTTGATTACAAGTCTGGCCTTGTACTTATCGATGGTCCCATTAGGTTTCAACTTCTTTTTGAAAACCCACTTGCTACCTAGTGTTTTACTACCGGCTGGTAAGTCCACTAACTCCCAAGTATGATTCTGTAAGATAGAATCTACTTCACTTTTGATGGCCTCTTTCCACATAGGTCCATCAGGTGATGTTACCGCTTCCCTATAGGTTTTCGGATCAGCTTCTTCGAGCAAATAAGTCAGAAACTCTGACCCATATGATTTCTCCTTCCTTTGTCTTTTGCTCCTTCTCACTACCCCCACATTTTCATCTTCACTTTCAACATTCTCATTGTCATCTACTATAGACTCATGAGGTCGTTTAGACGTCGTAGGGTGTTCAACTCCAGGATTACAAGGAAATACATTCTCAAAGAATGACGCATTCCTTGACTCCATAATCGTATTCTTTTGAATCTCAGGAATCTTCGATTCATATACAAGAAACCGATATGCAGTACTATGTGGTGGATATCCGATGAAGATACAATCCACAATCTTTGGACCAATCTTCACCTTCTTAGGTGCAGGGATCAGTACCTTTGCAAGGCACCCCCACACTTTCAGATTTTGGTAACTTGGTTTCTTTTCCTTCCACATCTCATAAGGACTTTCATCCTTATTCTTGCGAATCATCATATTTAAAATATGAGTTGCACTTAAGATGGCTTCCCCCACATCGACTGCGGAAGTCCAGAGCTTAACAACATCGCATTCATCATCTCCTTGAGAGTGCGATTCTTCCTCTCAGCCACTCCATTAGACTGAGGGGAATATGGTGCAGTGACCTCATGGATTATGCCATGTTGTGAACAGAATTCCCCAAAAGGTTCAACATATTCACCTCCACGATCACTTCGTATCGTTTTGATTTTCTCATTTTGTTGTGTCTCAACTTCTTCCTTATAGATTTTAAATTTATCTATAGCTTCGTCTTTGCTTTTAAGAAAATATACATAACAGTATTTTGTACAATCATCTATGAATGTAATAAAATACTTGTTTCCACCTCTAGTTGGAGCGAATTTTAAATCACATATGTCGCTATGTATTAGGTCTAGCACCTTGGTGTTTCTTTGCACATGTTTAAACGATGCTCTTGTTAATTTTGCCTCAACACAAGTTTCACACTTATGTTTTGAATCAATATTCAATTTTGGTATGTAATCTTTTGTACTTAAACGTCGTAAAGTGTCAAAATTAACATGTCCTAATCTAGCATGCCATAAATTAGGAGACTCAAGCAAGTAAGCAGAAGAATTCTTTATTTCATTATTGTCCTTAACGGACATCACATTGAGCTTAAAAAGCCCATCGGTTACATAACCCTTGCCTACAAACATATTATTCTTAGACAAAATAACTTTATCTGACTCTATTACAATACGAAAGCCATGTTTAATCAACAAGGAACCAGACACAAGGTTCTTGCGAATATTAGGCACATAAAGTACATTCTTCAAAGTCATAAGCTTCCCAGAAGTCATCTTCAGAATCACCGTGCCTTCCCCTTCAATGGTAGAAGTTGCTGAATTCCCCATGTAAAGCTTCTCACCAGCATCAGAAGCTTTGAGGCTAGAGAAAATCGCCTTCTCCGAACAAACATGCCTTGTAGCTCCCGTATCAATCCACCATTCCCTCGGATTAGAGCCAACCAGGTTCACCTCAGAGACCGTAGCACAGAGGTCTATGTCACCCATCTCCTTAGAGATATCATCGACCATGTTTTCTTCCTTCTTCTTGTTAGGCTTCTTAGGCTTCCTACACTCAGAAGACCAATGACCCGCTTTGTCGCAGTTAAAGCACTTCCCTTGAAACTTCGTCTTCGAAATTCCTCCCTTAGGTGCCAACTTTGCCCCTTTACCAGAATTGTTCTTCTTGGGCTTATGTTCCACCATGTTTGCCTTTTCAGTGGCAACATTCATCTTCTTCTCGGATCCCCCGTTGTTTTCTTCAATACGAAGTCTAACGATCAGATCCTCTATAGTCATCTCCTTTCGCTAATGCTTAAGGTAGTTCTTGAAATCTTTCCATCCAGGTGGCAGCTTCTCAATCACAGCAGCAACTTGGAAAGACTCACTTATGATTATCCCTTCAGCATGAATATCATGGATGATCACTTGCAGTTCTTGCACCTGACTGACCACAGTCTTAGAATCCGCCATCTTATAATCAAGAAAGCGGCCAACAATCCACTTCTTAGCCCCAGCATCCTCGGTTTTGTACTTATGGTCAAGTGACTCCCATAAGACCTTAGATGTTGGCTTTGTACTGTACACGTTATATAACGAGTCAGCCAAACCATTTAGCACGTAATTCCGACAAATATAATCGGCGTGCTTCCAAGCATCAACAGCATAAACTGCTTGCGTGTTACTCTCAGCAATGAGCAACGGTGGATCCTCCCTGAGTTAGCGATCCATATTCAACGTGGTCAGATAGAACAGCATCTTTTGCTGCCAGCGTTTGAAGTTCGTACCATTGAACTTCTCAGGTTTCTCAGCATGTGCAGCGGCCACTGTAGGAACCGTAGGCACAACAGGTGCAACATGTGTGGTAGCCACTCCAGATGGTGGTACTACCGTCGATCCAACCGGAACACTAAACTGTCCAATGACAGTATGTCCCACCGGCACATGTCCCGGAGGCACATGTCCAACCGGCGTTGCACCCCCATCAGATGTTATAATCTGTGCAATAGGGTTTAACGGCGGCTGGTGATCCCCATCAGATGTTACAATCTGTGCGTTGGGATCAACCACCTTGTTCGTGTTGTTCATAGTTTGATTCTCCATTGATTCTGTCACTCAAACAAACAATTAAATACGTAAGTACAGATCACAGATATAATAAAAGTACGCTTTAAGATTGTTAGACAATCAGTGATAATAGTACAAAATAGTAGATCGTGTGTGTGTGAATAACAGAATAATAAAACAAATAAAAGAGGAGACAAGAACGTAAAAACCCGAGTCCAGTGCGTGACTGTCTCCTTAACGCGTATTTGCCCTCACCGTATGTGCGAGCGAAACGCCTCCCAGGATAAAACGGATTGCAGTGAGGCTACAGTAGCGTCACTCTCAGCGAGCTTGAAACGAGCAAGAATATCAACGAAGGAAGAAGAGGTTGCGTTTAAAAGGAGAGGATGTGTTTTTCGAATGAATAATCCTAGACCTTAAGGGGGGTATTTATAGGATAGACAAGACTTGTTCGCTACACAACTACCTAACTTAATTAAACACGTTAATTAAGATAAGACTGTAACGAAAAGATAATGATAAAACTTGTGCGCTACTCAATTACCCCAATTAAAAAGTCGGTGGTAATTTTCCTTTATTAATTAACCGCGTTAATTAATTAAGGTAAGGCGGTGGCAAAAAATTCGTTATAAAAACGGAATTAATTCCAAATTCGAATTAATTTAGTCAAATCTTTAAGCCCAAACTCAGTGGAAATAATAATTAGCAAAACTAGTCCGGGATTATTCGGCCCAATTTTCTGCTACATTCGTGTCCGCAGGTCGCACACGCGGAAAGCCCGAAGGCTTGCGAAGCCTCGAATTTCCCCTCGAAATCCCACAATTCCCACCACCCCTGCGCACCCGCGTAGGAGATGGTGCAACACTTAACCAACACAAGTGAACACTCCTCTTGTGTTGTACTATATAAAGCAAAGAAAACTCCTTTTCCTTATCAATGTGGGACTTCAAGTTTAACAACAAAATTTCCACTCTTAAGGGACCAACTTTGAGTAATCATAACTCATCCATCCCTTAGTCGTTTTGAGTGTTTAAATATGCATTGGAAAGCTCTCGCGGAGGAGAACACTCTCCAAGCATGACTTGTTGCAAACATGCACACAAGGCACACTCAAATTGGAGCTCAAAATGACTCGACAATGTGGGTCTAAAAACCCACATTTTTCTAACAATAGCAAAACAACACACCAACAAAAGAAAAAACAAGGTGGTGTATTAGAGAGAGAGAAGAAAAGAGAGCCGAAGCTCTATATTTGCAGGAGAGAAAGTTGTAGTTCTATATATACATTATATTGTGTGAAATAAGAGGATATACAGTGTATGTTTATTGAGTCATATTAAATATACATATTAGCTTTAAGCTTATCACGTTTCCAACAATGCCAAATGGGGCCTAAACTGATAAGTGTTAAATACAATTTCGTTTTATTTTATTTTCTCAAAAGTCGTAATGTGTTTTTTTGTAGATCTTCATAGTTTTGTTGACAGTCCACCTTTTACCCTTCAAAGGCTGTCCGAGGTACGTCTGGTTTTACTATATGTTATGATTCACCATCTTTCTCTACTTCCTGTTTATTACAATTCTGAAGCAGCATGATTGTCTGTCCTATAGCTTGAGAGTTGAGGAAAAGCAGGACTTGGAATTTTAAAACTTTGTGTTTTTTTAGATGATATACACTTTTTGTTTTAATTTGAATATTAAATCTGCATGACAGATATTATTGGCTGCACGAAGCATCTATTCAAATCTTTCAAAGCTTGCTTTTGCACTAGAAAAGGTAAGGATTAAAACCGAAAATATTGAGTAGGTGATATAATTTTGCATGGACCTTCTTTTATACTCTTATTTACAGTGTTCATTGCTAAGCTAAATCTCTCACTTGTTATTGTTATGCAAAAAAATTCGTTTATTTCTTACAATTGCTTGAGATATATTCTTGCTTATAAAAATGTTAACAGTTCATGTACCAAGATTCCAATCATGTATACCCCATCACTTTCATTACTTTCTCATGAATTCCCGTAATGGCACAAAACCACACAAATCTATTGTTGCTTGTGAGTGTATTGTCATTGCAGTATATCTTACCCAAAGTCAATGCTCTATAGTCAGTTGTGTATGGAGGACCATCGACTTGGCGAATATTTGAACTTAATCCTGGACTTTTCTATAATATGATATATAGTTTAGGAAACTTAAATGTGTGGGAATGAACTACGATTGAATAGGAATCGTGGTTGGGATTATCCAAATTAACATGAGTAAATTGTTAGGTGGTTCAAGCATAAAAATAGAACAAGTATAATATGAGCAAGTACGTATATAGACAACTATGATAGTATGAATATGAGTTATGTTAGGCACCGGCCTAATACTAATGTTTTCTTTTCAAGCTCACCACCAACCCTCACCTTCACCAACCCCCTCTCCACCTACCACATATCACCTATATAAATACCCCCTCTCCCTTCATTTGTAAAATCACACCAAAATCTCTTACTTCTCAGTATATATATATAGCTGCTAGATAGTCCGTCTAGTAGGAAACTTACCTTGTGGTAGTTTCAAGCAGGTCAGGATAGGGGGCCCTCGTGCTACTCTATTCTTTCGTTTCGAGGGAGTTTGTGTGAGTGTCAGGCTGCAGCCATCGGAATTTGTCCCGCTGCAGCATTAGGAGTTCGTCCAGCTGTTGTAGTTGCTACAAAGGGAGTTCATCCAGGTTATCCGGTCAAGTACCGAAGGAGTAGGGAATCGTTGTATTTCTATTCAGTTGTGTCTCAAGTGTTACTTCGTAAACTTGAGAGAGAATATTGTAACCATTGTTATCATTATAGTGGAAACATTCGGAGCTGGTCCCGTGGTTTTTACCTCTTTACTTTAAGGGGGTTTTCCACGTATAAATCTTGGTGTTCATCTGTCTTTATTATTGACTGTTATAATCTCCGTATTTAATTTACGCAAAGACAGGAAACGGGAATTCTTAACAAGTGGTATCAGAGTTGGGGCCCACATTGTTAGTGTCGAGGAAAGTGCTTTGTGCGCAGTGGTTACTTGATAACGCGCCGTACTAATATGGAAGGCTCCCCAAACACATCCACTTTCCTGGCCAACTTGTGTGGTTCTAAGTGAGATTCCCATAGTCTTTGGTAAATTAAAATGGATGATTCTTCCAGTGTAATGTAAGCCTAACAGTTTCAAATTATCCGATGTGGAAAAGCAGAATAAAGGATTTGCTTTATAGTAAGGACTTGTTTGATCCGGTGGAGCTGAAAGGAGTTAAACCTGCAGCAAAGTCTGATGCTGACTGGAAGAAGATGAACATGAAAACTATCAGTCTCATTCGTCGATGGATTGATAATTCGGAGTATCATCATGTCTCTGAAGAAGAAGACGCTTATACGATTTGGACGACATTAGAGTCTACGTTCCAAGAGAAAAGTTCACAAAATGTAACTTTTCTAGTTCGTCAGCTGGTGAACATGAGGTACCAGGATGGGAACAACATGTCAGAGCATATGAGCGAATTCCAAGGGTTGTTAAATCAACTATCAAATATGAAGATGGAGTTTGAGCAGAAATTCCAAGCAATATTTCTTCTCAACACTTTACCATCCAGCTGGGATACGCTAGTGGTGACAGTAACTAATGCTGTACCAACTGAGCAACTAACGTTGCGATCAATTAAGCAGAGTATCCTTATTGAATCCATGAGAAGAAAGGTACAAGGAGTCAACCACGATTCCCAGGCTCTTGTTACTGAGAACAGGGGCAGAAGCAACTACAGGGAGACAAACCGAGGACGTAGTAAAAGTAGGAATTTTGGTAATTCCGGTGGCAAATCAAATACCAATGTTGAATGCTACTATTGTAAGAAGAAGGGTCATTACAAAATGGATTATAGGGCCTGGCTCAAGCAACAGAACAATGGTTAGCAAGGGAAACACGCCGAGAAAAGTACAACAGCTGCTATGACAGAAGATGTTGTGATCCTTTCTTTTGGGGAAGAAGAATGATTTGGGTGATAGATACTGGAGCAACTTATCATGCAACACCCACTCAGGAATTCTTTACGACGTACAAGTCAGGGGACTTTGGTACTGTAAGAATGGGTAACTAAGATCAATCACAGATCGCAGGCATTGGTGACATCTGTATTGAGACAAACACGGGTTGTTCAATGACTTTGAAAGATGTCAGGCATGTTCCGGACTTACGGCTCAACTTGATTTCCGGCATGGCGCTAGACAAGCAGGGGTACGTAAATACCTTCGGTGGTGGAAGGTGGAAGCTTACTACGGGTTCATTGGTGGTTGCAAGAGGATCCAATTGTGGCTCTTTGTACAAGACACAAGTGAAGATGTGTTCAAATGCTTTGAATACAGTTGAAGATGAAGCTTCAACAAGTTTGTGGCACAAGAGGCTTGGTCACATGAGCGAGAAAGGGCTACAGATCTTAGCGAAGAAATCCCTCATTCCATTTGCTAAAGATACTGCATTGCAGCCCTGCGAATATTGTTTATTCGGGAAACAACATAGAGTATCTTTTAGCAGTCCACTGAAGAAAAAGTCGGGGCTGTTAGAAAGAGTTTATTCTGATGTATGTGGTCCATTTGAGGTGGAGTCCTTAGGCGGAAATAGGTACTTTGTTACCTTCATTGATGAAGCATCTCGAAAGGTGTGGGTTGAGATACTCAAATCCAAAGATCAAGTGTTTGAGTAATTCCAGAAGTTTCATGCCATGGTTGAAAGATCAACAGGGAAACAACTGAAGTGCCTTCGTAGTGACAACGGGGGGGAGTACACTTCAAAAGAGTTTAAAGAGTATCTTGCAAAGCATGGTATCCGGCATGAAAGAACAGTTCCTGGCACCCCACAACAGAATGGCGTTGCGGAAAGAATGAACCGTACCATTGCTGAACGAGTCAGATGCATGTTGAAAATGTCTAAACTGCCGAAGTCATTTTGGGGAGAAGCTGTAAGAACAGCTTGCTACTTGATCAATTGATCTCTATCGACACCTCTGAATTTTGAGATTCCAGAGAAGATCTGGTTAGAAAAGGATGTTTCCTATTCCTACTTGCGGGTGTTTGGATGCAAGGCTTTTGCACACATCCCAAAGGAGCATAGAACAAAGCTTGAAGATAAAACAACTCCGTGTATTCTCGTTGGCTACGGGGATCCAGAGTTCGGGTATCGATTGTGGAATCCTGAATCGAAGAAGATTTTCAGGAGCAGAGATGTGGTTTTCCATGAGTCTCAAAATTATGAGAATTTTGGGAGCACTCAACAACCAAGGCAAGCTAGAAATCCAGATACATTAGAAGATGATGGAGATGATGCGGTAGATGATGAGGCTGCTGAGGAGGGGGAGCTACCGCCTCAGCCTGAAGCTGAAGAAACTCAGCCACGACGTTCTACGAGAGAACGGAGACCATCAGGAAGATATCTTTCATCCAAGTATATCTTAATTGCTGATGAGGGGGAGCCCGAGACCTTTGAGGAAGTCAAGACTCATAAAGAAAGCAATTGCTGGTTGAAAGCAATGCAAGAGGAGATGGATTCTTTAAACAAGAATGAAACTTATGAGTTGACTACACTTCCGAGAGGACGGAAGGCTTTGAGGAACAAATGGGTCTATAAAGTAAAAAGGGATGATGAAAAGCTTGTAAAGTATAAAGCACGCTTGGTGGTTAAAGGCTTTGCATAGAAGGAAGGCATTGATTTTGATGAAATCTTTTCTCCGGTTGTAAAGATGACATCAATCCGAACAGTTCTCGGATTAGCGGCTAGCATGGATCTTGAGCTTGAGCAGTTAGATGTGAAAACTGCATTCCTTCATGGAGATTTGAAGGAAGAGATCTACATGCATCAGCCAGAAGGATTTGAAGTGAAAGGGAAGGAGCACATGGTTTGTAAACTCAAGAAGAGTTTATACGGGCTTAAGCAAGCGCCAAGACAGTGGTACAAAAAGTTTGATTCATTCATGAGGAATCATAAGTTTAGGAGAACTGCATCCGATCACTGTGCTTATGTACAAAGGTTTCCTAACGGTAACTTCATTATCCTGCTGCTTTATGTTGATGATATGTTAGTGGTCGGCCAAGATGCTAACATGATCCGCAAGCTGAAAGAAGATTTGTCCAAGTTCTTTGATATAAAAGACTTGGGTCCAGCAAAACAAATCCTAGGGATGAAGATTGTTCGTGACAGAACAACTCGGAGGTTGTGGCTTTCACAACAGGGATATATTGAACGGGTATTGAAAAGGTTCAATATGGATGATGCTAAACCAGTTAGCATACCACTGGCGGGACATTTTAAACTGGACAAGAAAATGTGTCCGTCAACAGACAAGGAGAAGGAGGATATGGAGGAAGTTCCCTACTCATCCGCAGTGGGGAGTCTTATGTATGCATTGGTTTGTACAAGACCAGATATTGCTCATGCTGTTGGAGTTGTGAGTAGATATCTGTCAAATCCAGGAAGAAAGCATTGGGAAGCAATTAAATGGATTCTCAGATATCTCAAGGGCACTTCCGGGTTATGCTTGAAGTATGGACACGGTGAACCAGTCTTGGAAGGTTTTACAGATGCTGACATGGCAGAACATCCAGATGGGATGAAGTCCACGTCAGGGATGCTTTTCACTTTTGCGGGGGGAGCTGTAGCATGGCAGTCCAAGTTGCAAAAGTGTGTTGCGTTGTCAACAACTGAATCAGAGTATATTGTTGCTTGTGAAGCAGGCAAGGAGCTAGTTTGGTTAAAGCGGTTTCTCCAAGAATTGGGTCAGAAGCAAGACAACTTTGAGTTGTATTGTGATAGCCAGAGTGCTATTGACTTGAGCAAGAATGCTACTTGTCACAGTCGTACTAAGCATATTAATGTACGTTACCATTGGCTACGGGAACAAGTTGAAAATGGGGTGATACAGATAGAGAAGATACACACGGATAAGAATCCGTCTGATATGATGACAAAAGTGGTTCCGCGAGAAAAGTTGGAGTTGTGCAAGCGGGGTGCAGGTATGGAGTGCAAGTGATTAAACTGTGAGTTTGAAAAGAGGGGGAGATTGTTAGGCACCGGCCTAATACTAACGTTTTCTTTTCAAGCTCACCACCAACCCTCACCTTCACACACCAAAATCTCTTCTTCCTCTCTTACTTCTCAGTATATATATATATAGCTGCTAGATAGTCCGTCTAGTAGGAAACTTACCTTGTGGTAGTTTCAAGCAGGTCAGGATAGGGGGCCCTCGTGCTACTCTATTCTTTCGTTTCGAGGGAGTTTGTGTGAGTGTCAGGCTGCAGCCATCGGAATCTGTCCCGCTGCAGCATTAGGAGTTCGTCCAGCTGTTGTAGTTGCTACAAAGGGAGTTCATCCAGGTTATCCGGTCAAGTACCGAAGGAGTAGGGAATCGTTGTATTTCTATTCAGTTGTGTCTCAAGTGTTACTTCGTAAACTTGAGAGAGAATATTGTAACCATTGTTATCATTATAGTGGAAACATTCGGAGCTGGTCCCGTGGTTTTTACCTCTTTACTTTAAGGGGGTTTTCCACGTATAAATCTTGGTGTTCATCTGTCTTTATTATTGACTGTTATAATCTCCGTATTTAATTTACGCAAAGACAGGAAACGGGAATTCCTAACAAGTTAAATGAGTGATATCTAGTACATCTAGGACATGCACTTCGATTGTACTCATCTTATAATAGTTAAAGTGTAATGTAATCGTGAAATCTGTACAAGTATACATGCTAATTTACTATATATTGTTAAATATCTTTCAGAAACTTAAAAGCTTTGTTAAAAAAGTACAAAAAAAACTAAGTGCCTGGCTGTGACGGAGTATTTAATGGTAAGTTAGAACCTAAATCAGCGTGCCGACCGTTTTCAAGAAATCTCGCTTTTCACTGTTTTGTATGTAAAAATTTATAATATTACTGGAGTTCTCTTTTGTTGAGCGTTTTGGTGTTCATAAAAGGGATTCAGGGAAGTTGGGATTAAATGGGTGATTTGTTTTTGTAAGAAGTGAATAGAGACCTGGTAGACATATAAATGTGATGTTGTGATCTTTCCCTGTTTAGGCACTTCAAGTTTGTTTTCTACTAAGGTAGTTTATCAAGTTCTTAGAGGAGGTTGTCGTAGAAGGAACAACTGAATTCGCGACGGAGGAAGGACCAGTCGTGTCGATTTGCTCTTTTTTAAATTAGCCCATCTATTATGACCTTAATTTTCAATTTTGTTTTAATGTCTGGTGCAGAATTTGTCTGTGACATCCACATTAACGATCAGTACTGATCCATATCCTCCACCTATGATACAAATTGTGAATGAACCCGAGAAGGGATCGGAGGAGCCACAACAACTGCAAGCAAATTCAGAGCAAATTGGAGTTGAGCCTATGGTAGTTGACAGGGATGAGACAGCAATGTCAGAGATAACAGCCTCAGACAACCAAATAAGCAATTATATGATGCTGGATATGTCTGCCTTCGAAACATTAGTTGGTAGACCGGTGGAACCTGTTTCCAGGCCTACTGATGAGTCATAAGTTTTTTTTTTTAAGTTTTTATACTCCTTCAGTGTTTCCCTTTCAACTAAAGGAGTCATAGGTCTCTTACAGGACAAACCTTCAGTCTAGCATCTATGTTTCATATGCATGTACCATGTTGGGCCCTTTGTATCATGAAGACAATTATCGCATTAGAGGACCAGCAGGAGAATGTGTGATCTAACAATTTTTAAATCAATTTTCTTTTCACATACTAGCTTATAACCTGTGCAATGCACGGGTTTCTTATATTATATTATAAATTCTATTTAATATTATAATTATGTTTTTATATAATCATTATTTTAATAATTTTTTAATTTTATTTTAATATAATTTAACATGCTCATGTTTATAAATTATGCTAATGTTTCCTTATTATAAACAACGTATACAATTTTTAATATATTTTATTAATAATTGAGAAATATGCTGTGATATTTTCGGGTATATATTAATTATTATAAAATTTGTTGTAAATTAAAAAGGTAACGTGTTTTAATTATAAAGGAAATATTAATGATTGAAAGATCTGATACGATTGATCTTTTTATGTGTTTATAAAAGATAATATCTTCAACTAAAATTAAATGTGAAAAAGGCAATCGACTAATTACCATTAAATATATTATGTTATTATTTATTTTATGTGTTATATTTTTCTTGAAAATTATGGTTTGATATTTTCGGGTATATATTAATGATTGTAAGATTTGTTTTAAATTAAAAAGGTAACGTGTTTTAATTCGAAAGAAAAATATTAATGATCGAAAGATATGATACGATTGATGTTTTTAGTTGTTTATAAAATGTAATATGTTTAACTAAAAGTAAATGTGAAAAAGGCAATCGACTAATTACCATTAATTTTATTATGTTAATCGACTAATTATCATTAATTATAACGTGTTTTAATTCGAAAGGAAATACTAATGATGGAAAGATATGATACGATTGATGTTTTTAGGTGTTTATAAAAGCTAATATCTCGACTAATTACCATTAATTATATTATGTTATTATTTATTTTAGGTGTATTTATTTTTCTTTACAATGAAGGGTAAATAAGTAAATTCACTCAGTACCAAAAAACAGGTACCAAAACTTTCAATGTTTCGGCTTTTATATAATAGTATAGATATGGTATTCTGTTTTCAAAATGTTAAATATTAAGAACAATATACGGTATTCTGTTTTCAAAATTTTTAAATCAATTGTTAAATAAACGGTTCCTGACAACTGATTGTCAGGATCGGACCAGGACCTTTACTGAATATTAAGAGATTTTGTGATATGTCTCAAAACGTAGTATTACATATACGATCAATTTTTCACAATAAAATCAAATGAGTTTACATAAGCCTCTATTAATACGAACAATTTTGCTAAGATAATTATTTACGTTATACTCAAATATTCAATTTGATAAAGTTCATTTCATGCAATTGAAAAATAAATTAATAATTTAGCAATTATAAGTATTCATATGATTATTATCGTATGAAATTTATCCAAATTTTATAAAATTTAATCAAATAAAAAAAATATTTTTTCCAAGAAATTGGTATGAAATATTACAAAATAACTATAAAACAATGAGATAAATTGAAATATTACCATTTATCATATTTTTAATTATAGAATTATTTAAATAGATATATACAGTTTTGGACAACAAATTAGTTTAGTGCCCCTGCCTCACATATCTTTTATACTTTCGACCCCCGTGAACATGTTTTATCATGGTTTATTACGATAATTTAGATCATTAATCATCACTTAAAGTTCGTGTATGTTTTTTTAGGAGTTGTATGTTCATTTAAATTGCATAAAAATTGTCTCCTACGGAAATTTTCTGTAAATTGATATTATTAATTTATCAATTAATTAATACCTCTCTAAATTAATAAAAATTTCGATCTCAATTATATTAATTTATAGAAGTTTTATTGTAGGTGCACTGGATATCTATAGTAGGTGATTATAAACATAAAATTTATTTAATAGAAGTATAAGCAGTATCAAGGTGAGTTGAGAAAGAAACTTGGAATACCACTGGTTTATCCTACATATGTGTCATCCAGAAGAGAGTTACTTGTTGACTCTGAATTGATCAAGAATCTACCCGATATGGATGAACAAGAAGAAGGAGAAATCAACGAGGAAGAAGGTGGTAAATGAAGATTAGCTCTACAAGTTATATCATTAGAGATTTGATAGAACAAGATAGGATAATTGTCTTATATGATCAGTCTAGAGGATCATCTATCTTGTATTTATCTTTTCTGTTTGAATCTGGATAATGTTAAATATGAACCAGAACTTTTTCGTTATTTACTTAGCATTTAAAGTTTTTTCTTTTACTTGTTTAATTGGGATTAGTTGAAGAATCCTCTAGGTATTTGCTTGTTATTGTCTAAAAAACAAATAGGGGGAGATTGTGTTATTCCCAGATTACACACTTGTATAATTGTGAAAGGGGGGGGTTGAATACAATTCTTGATATTTATAAATTTCTGATAAGAACTCCAGAAATTTATGCAGAGATAATTGCAATGTAAGATTTAAACACAAACACATATAAAATCAGGTGGTTAATATGCACCACCTGAAGCTTTTATTTGAAGAAAACTCTGTGATACAAAATGTACACAGCTGCCGTTTTACAACTCTTTGCTTCTAAGGATATTCAAGAAACCCTAAGCAAATGTGTCTGTTTTCTTAACCTACAAAGAGTTGCTACACTTGGTTATATATCCCAAGTTTTACAAGTACTACTAGAATAAGATAATACTAATCTAATTCTAGTTGACTTGCTACTACACTCCAAATACACATGTAGCCGAAAGGTTGTCCTTGTGTTCAGACATGTCTCCTGCACCTTTCTTGTATTCATAGTGTAAATAGAATGCTTCTTTCTTCTGTGTTTCCAAAGTATGGCTGCCATACTGCTTTTTGTATCTACTATCAACCCATGTGATCTGTCAGTCAAACATGTCCTTATCAACTGCTAATCCCCAGCTAATCATAGAAGACAGTGTCAATGATTATCCGTTGATGTTGTACACTGACATCCGTTGATGATGTATTGAGCGGTATCCGTTGATATTGGGACTTGAGCTGTATCCGTTGATAGAGTGGATTTGAGTTGTATCCGTTGATAGAGTTTTGTCTTTATCTGTTGATACACTTTCACTTAGACAGAATTACATAGCATAGCTTATTTACAATTGGCTACCCTATTCTGCCTATCCGTTGATAGTCAACATGACTGTGGATAAAAACACTATCAACTGATAACATAGAGATACTTGCAGTATGCTACAAAACCTTATCCGTTGATGAGCTACCTGTCAACGGATAGAGTTATAAATCCTCATCCGTTGACAGCTACAAAACCTTATACAATTTGATTAATTGTGAAGTTATCATCAAGTACAACATATTCCTAACAATCTCCCCCAATTTATACTTGATGGCAATAAAGCATAAATTCAGGACCTTGATGATAACAAAACATTCCTAAAGATATATAAAGAACAATGCATAAATTGTATTAAGCTACAAAAATTAAAAATTGAAAGTTTGAGAAATTTACAGAGAAGTGCTCCTCTAGACTGAGAAGATTAAGACTGTTTCTTTCCTCTTGTTGGCATCACCCTTGATTTTCCTTCTTTGGCAGAGTTGGACTCAATCTGTATTTGGAGTTGCCTATAGAAGGCATCTTCTTCATCTACCTTTGGATTCAGCTTTTGTTGTAACCATCTCAGGTATTGAGAACTAGCCTTTGGTAGTTGGTCTTCTAACCTGAAGAATCTCCTGTTACCATCTTCATCCTTTAACTCCATCATCCAGAAGGGTTGAAGATGGATTTTCTGTCCATTGTATGGGATCTTCATTTTCCTTGGTAGACTTGATGGTGAGTTCCATTCCCTCCTTATTTGTTCTATTCTATCCAGTATCTCCCCTTTTGCTATCTTGGAGAACCCTGTGTATCTCTTGATTGCAGAGAACACTTTGGTTAAGGTATGATAATTTTCTCCAAGAACCCTTTGTAGGGGCCATGTCCTTTCCATTCCTCCCTTGTATACAAAGACCAATCTTTCAGGCAAATGTCTATATTTGTCAATTCCTCTTACTTCTGACAATTCATCCAGATAAAGATTCATGCCAGAGTATTCTTCAATATCTGCCTGATAGATAAAATCATCCTTGTTTTCCAAGATTGGTTGCCTGACAATAGCAGGTACCCTAGCAACTTGAATTGGTTCCTTTGAAGGTTGCTTCCTTGGTTTCCTTTTCTTCTGTATAGGCTTCTGTTGAGGCTTCAGCAAGAATGAAGGAACCTCAATAGAGTCAAGATTCATTGGTTCCTCTTTAGGTACTATAGGCTCACCATGGAAATTCACAGCTGGGTTGAATACTTTTACATCAATAGGTTGTGATGAACCAACTGTCTCCTTGTTTTCAATTTCTGGAGAGATAGGCCTCCTTGCCTTTGATTTTATTCTTTTAGATTTGGATTTGGGGACTGATTTCCCTTTCTTTTTGAATTTGGGGACTTCCTCAGGTTCCCTCAATTCATCCTCTACCTCATCCAATAACTCTTGAGCCAGCCTTGCTTGCTTCTCATCTGAGTTTTCATATTGATATTCAGTGCTTGGTTGAGATTCTTTTAGCAGCCTTGAAGTCTCTTCTCTCTTGGCTTCAACAAATCTAGGATGGCTGTTGGATATGTTTAGAACTTTTCCATTCCTTATGATTACAGCCATCCATTCTCTTACACAACTGTTAGTCTTCTCCTTGAGTTCCTTGATTTGCTTACCCATCAGCTTCCCTTCATCATCCTTGGGAAATGGAAAGTCCAGTTGTAACTTGTTCTTCCCATTTGCTTTTGGTGGTGAGTAGGGTCTTGTCTTGATGTAGGGTTCAAATTCTTTAACATAAGAAGGCTCAGCATCATAGAATGTAGGAGCCACAATTGCTGGAGTGAGCACCTTCAGAATTGTGGTAGATATTGTTGGAGCTGAGGTTTGGCTAGAGAACAGAGTTGATGCAATAGATTGATTGATCAATCTTTCTGTCCTCATTATCCTTTCTTAGTTTTCCTCTTTCATCTTTTGTAGAGCTTCAATTTTGGCTAGCTTTTCCTCTTCTGTCAAGTTTGAGAAATCAAACTCTTCAGATAGAGCTACTTGTTCAGGTTTGGAATTGCTGGGGGAGGCTGTGACAATGAATTCCTGTGGATTGACCACTACGGTAGGCTGCTGCTCCCCCTCACTTGCTGCTTCCCTTCTTTTAGAAATTAAGATTTGACTTGTAGTTGCCACAGCCTCTTCCACTTTCTCCCCCTTTTTGTTAGCATCAAGGGTTTGACTAGAAGTTGGGGCTGCAACTAACTTTTCTAGCAGTTGGGTTTGCAGTTTCTGATGTTGAAGAAATTGCTCCATCTGGGATTCCATCCTTTCCACTCTTCAGTTGAGTAGTTGCACAGACTTAGCCAGGTTGTCTTCTTTGAGGAACCTTTGTTGCAACACCCTCTGAGTGGCTGTAGGAGCTAGTTGCTCTAACTTGGAATCCACAGAGATCTTCACATCCTTGATTTCTTGCTTGACCTCCTCTAAGTTGGATCTCTGAATCACCATTTGCATCTTTTGTAACTTAAGGGAGTCAATTGCTTGTTGAAGAACAACCTTTCTCTGTGGATCTGCCTCTGGGTGCTCAGCCAGGGCAGATTTATATTGCCTTATGATTTCCATATCAAGTTGATGATAGGTGTAGTTGTGAGCAAATGCAAAATCATGAATACTGCTACCACCTTCATCTTCAGGGCTCTTGCTGTCTTTATCTTCAGAATCTTCAAATTCTTCACTCTCAGCAGTGGTTGGCAGAGCTGCTATTGATTCCTTAGCTCTAAGTAGAGACGGTGAGGTGTGCACTAGGTGCATTGCCTCCTCTGCTTCCACATTGCCCTGTTGTGCCAGAATTTGATAGGCAGGAACTGGGTGAGTAAAGGTTTCAGCATCCAAAGAAATGGAGTCAATCATGGACTGATATTCTCTTTGATATTCCATTTCCTTGGCTGCATCCTCAACCTCCATTGACTCACTAGCAATGGCTGCTTCTTCCAACCTTATTTCTCCTGTAGTCCCTTCTCTCCCCTCATCTCTCTTTTCTTGCATCAAGGGCTCCCCTTGGCTCACACCTCTCATACCCTCACCTTCACCTACTAAGGTGGAACTCTCAAACTCTCCTTTTGCCTGACCGGAAGAAATGGCCAGCCTCTCATTATTTACCTCTCCTTTTGCCTGCTCACAAGGCAGCCTCTCACTCCCTTCCGTCAATCCTAAAAGTGTTTCAACTACTGAGAACTCCTCCACACTTGACACTGGAATGTCAGATATAGCAGTGGTAGAGTGAGTTATCAACGGATAAGGAATATCCGTTGATGGAGTAGTTATAGCTGTCAACGGATGGCTAGATAGAGGCGCATCCGTTGATGGAGAAACACTTGTCAACGGATGAAGGATATCCGTTGAGGAAGGAATAATTATATCCGTTGAAGAGAAAACCAACACTGAATCTGTGGAGATTGATTTTAAGTTCGAGGCCACAATCTGTGTTTAGAATTCTAGAAGGGAAGATTGATGGTCCAACAAATCATCTAAAAGATGATGACCACCAATTTCAGAGTGGGGCTTCTCCAAGAATCTTAAAGATGGAGAATCAGGAATTGATGTAGATATCATATCCACATCTAGAGATGGAGTTGGTGATGGTGGATTGTAATGTGTATCGATTTGAAGATTGAGATCAAGGGGCTGTGACTCCACATTTATTGAAGCCACATCAAACTGAGTTTGAGAAGGTACAGTTTCCTGTACAGTGTGTGCACCCTGTGATTCCCCTGTGGTTTTAGATTTCACTCTTCTTCCATAGGTTTTTGAGATTGGGCTATATGTGTCCCTAACCCTCTTGTGCAGTGTTCCTTGTGGGGGACTTGATTCAGTAGTCACACTCCGTTGAGAGAGTGTAACTAGAATTTGGCCTGTAGTTACATTAGCAGTCTTTTGAGAGACTGAAATGGTGGTTGCACTCTTCTCTCCTTCCTTATCCTTAGGGCTTCTTTGATGTTCACCCTGTCCCTCACCACTCACTACCACCTTCACACTCCCCTCAAGAGTTTTGGTAGATTTTACAACAGGTGTCTTTTGAGAGACACTTGAGGTTTGCTTTTTAGAATGTGGTTTTGGAACTCTGGATTTGGTCACTTTGGTAGGAGCCTGTTTGGTCACAACTACAGACTCCATTGTGACACTAGAAAGCAAAGAAATTTGGGGGTTGGAGATAGGGGTTTCAGAGTTAGAGATAGTTACCTGAACAATTGGTAGATATACCAATTGTACTCCTGCATTGAGGTTCATTCGAATTAGGTCACTTAAGACTCTCTTCTCCTGAACAAAACATTGGAACTTGCTATCCGGGTTAGCAATGGATAGCTTATTCTCAGATACATGCAGTGCTAAGAGCATTAAAAATCTAGCAAAGTAGATATTCTTGCTCCTAGTTTCCTTTTTACCCAACTTTGCAGCTATCTCATACATAACTAATGTGCCAAAATTATAGAATTTATCATTTAAGAGCATACACATCATAGTTAGCATGGACTGGGTAACAGCATCAAAATTACTAATTTTTCCTGAAAAAGTTTTAATGAAGGCAACACAGAAATAGCTCCATTCTTTAACCATTCCTTTTCTAACAATTTTCCCTAAGTTTTCAGTACTAAGGGCATAATTAATAGAATTAAGCATGGCAACAATTTCAGCATCAGTAGGTACTTTCAGACAGTTATTCTCAGGCAATTTTAAACAAGCAGTTATTACATCAGAATTAACCACATAGTTTTTACCCTTTAAAGAAAAAGCAATTGTACCGTCTGTGCCATTGTACTCAGCAGATGTC
The DNA here is from genome assembly GCA_036435485.1 of Saposhnikovia divaricata. Lineage (NCBI taxonomy): Eukaryota > Viridiplantae > Streptophyta > Magnoliopsida > Apiales > Apiaceae > Saposhnikovia > Saposhnikovia divaricata. Next base: position 85,900,677 of record CM071597.1, on the reverse strand, counting down.
CACATTTCTTCAATTACCTCGTGGATTAAGGGAGTGGTGGCCATCATAGCATATGACAGTTTGCATTTCTTCACGAAACTCATCAAAGTGTGGTAAGCTTCTGGAGCATTCACTGTGTCAACAAAGGCCGTGAAATTGTTCTTCTCATAGGTAAACCCAGTGGAGGACATCATCTTAACAATAGGCGCCATTGAAGTGATTGAACTTTGGTTACAGAGAGTTTTAGGGAAGAAGATGCAGTTAACTTTTGATATGCTTGAAAATGAATAAAAGTGAGATGTGAGAATACAAGTCCGCCTTTTATATTTTTCAAGAATTAAAAATGAAATAATTAAAAGTAATTACTCCATTGGTCAAAAGTAACTGTCAGATAATAAATAAAAAGAGAATAAGTACAGCCATGATTAGATATACACGGTTACCAACGGTTATATAAAAAAATGTATATCAACGGATATAGAATGAACGGTTGAGATACAGTTTATCCGTTGATGACGTGGATAGCCTGTTACCCGTTGACATGCAAAAATCTAGTAATGTGTTTATACTATCAACGGATAAAAGGATATCCGTTGATAAGCTAATTTTGCCTTAGACAAAATTTCTACAGAAATTTTTTTGAAAGTTTTAACTTTCAAGTAAATCAAAACACATTTCTAGCTTCAACTCATTGAAATCAAATATCACTAGGAATTATGACAAGTTAAGCATACCTAGCTCACCTACCAATCTTGTGAATGTGGATTCATCAAGAGGCTTGGTGAAGATATCTGCAAGCTGCATTTCACTTGGCACAAAGTGCATTTCTACTGTACCATTCATCACATGTTCTCTAATAAAGTGGTATTTGATGTCAATGTGCTTGGTTCTCGAATGTTGCACTGGATTCCCTGTGATGGCAATAGCACTTGTGTTGTCACAGAAAATTGGAATCTTCTCAACTTTTAGACCATAGTCAATGAGTTGGTTTCTCATCCATAGAATCTGTGCACAACAGCTTCCAGCAGCAATGTACTCAGCTTCAGCTGTAGAAGTGGAGACTGAGTTTTGTTTCTTACTGAACCATGAAACAAGCCTGTTTCCTAGAAATTGACAGGAACCTGTAGTACTTTTCCTATCAACTCTGCAACCTGCATAATCTGCATCTGAATAGCCAGTTAGATCAAAACTAGATTCTCTTGGGTACCAAATGCCAAGGTTTGGTGTTCCCTTGAGATACCTGAAAATTCTTTTAATAGCTATTAAGTGAGACTCTCTAGGGTCAGCTTGAAATCTAGCACAAAGACAAGTAGAAAACATTATATCAGGTCTACTAGCTGTTAGGTATAGAAGTGAACCTACCATGCCTTTATAGCTTGAGATGTCCACAGACTTTTCCTTAGTATTCAACTCAAGCTTAGTTGCAGTGGCCATAGGTGTTTTAGCAGAAGTACAATCCATTAAGTCAAATTTCTTTAAGAGATCATAAATATATTTTGTTTGACTTATGAAAATGCCCTCATTAACTTGCTTTACTTGTAGGCCAAGAAAGTAAGTTAATTCACCCATCATGCTCATTTCATACCTACTTTGCATAAGTTTGGCAAACTTTTTGCAAAGCTTCTCATCTGTAGACCCAAAAATAATATCATCTACATAGATTTGTACAAGTATTGAAGAGCCATTAATATCCCTATGAAATAAGGTTTTATCTACTGTACCTCTAGTGAAGTGGTTCTCCAAAAGAAATTGAGATAAAGTGTCATACCAGGCTCTTGGTGCTTGCTTCAAACCATAAAGTGCTTTCATGAGAAGATATACATATTCTGGAAATTCTGGATCCTCAAAACCAGGAGGTTGATGGACATAGACCTCTTCTTCCAGTTCCCCATTTAGAAAGGCACTTTTGACATCCATCTGATAGACTTTGAAATTGGCATGTGCTGCATAGGCTAGAAAGATTCTTATTGCCTCAAGTCTTGCCACTGGAGCAAAAGTTTCATCAAAATCTATTCCTTCTTCTTGAGAGTAGCCCTTTGCCACTAATCTAGCTTTATTCCTCACAATTATGCCATTTTCATCTGTCTTATTCTTGAAAACCTATTTAGTACCTATGACACTTCTATCATCAGGTTTGGGCACAAGTTTCCATACTTAATTTCTTTCAAATTGGTTTAGCTCTTCTTGCATTGCTAACACCCAATCTGGATCTAGAAGGGCATCTTCCACTTTTTTAGGTTCCTCTTGAGACAGGAAGCTACTGTATAGACATTCTACTTGAGTGGCCCTTCTAGTTTGGACTCTTGAATTTGATTCACCAATGATTAACTCAAATGGATGATTTCTAGTCCATTTTCTTGCAGGTGGAAGGTTTGATCTTGATGAGGTTGCTTCATTTCCATGATCATATTGATTTAGCATTGAATTTTGACCTTGAGAAACTCCCCCTGAGTTTGTTGTCCTTGCTGAATTATGAAGTTGACTGTCAATGGATGCATCATTTTGCCTGTCGACGGATGCTTGAGAATATCTGTCAACGGATGCATCTCTAATAGTGTCAACGGATGTTGCAGAGTGACTGTCACGGATGCTTCATTTTCAGTGTAAGCATCACTTCTAGTTGGTATAACAGCTCTAGGTGGATCTCTGTGGTCATGATCTTCATTTTCCTCATCATCATCATAGTACATTCTTCCTTCACCTTCATTTTCAAATTCCAACTTTTCATGGTAACCTTCATCATTTAGGCCTAGAATCTTTTGATCATCAAACACAACATGTACAGATTCCATAACAATGTTGGTTCTTAGATTGTAGACCTTGTAGGCTTTACCTGCTGCATATCCAACGAAAATAGCTTCATCTGCCTTTGCTTCAAATTTGCCCAAGTTATCTCCATGATTCCTTAACACAAAACACTTACACCCAAAGACATGTAGGAAAGCTAAAGTTGGTTTCTTGTTGGTTAATAACTGATAAGGAGTCATTCCTCTAGCTTGATTGACCAAGGAAATATTCTGAGTAAAGCATGCAGTGTTGACAGCTTCAGCCCAGAAATATGTTGGTAACCTTGATTCACTTAACATTGTTCTAGCTGCTTCAATGAGAGTTCTGTTTTTCCTTTCAACAACCCCATTTTGCTGAGGTGTTCTGGCAGCAGAAAACTCATGGACAATTCCATTCTCTTCACAGAAAATCTTCATTGTGGAATTCTTGAATTTAGTACCATTGTCACTCCTGATTCTTTGTACTCTGTCTTCAGAACCATTGTTTAGCATTCTGAGATGATTGATGATGATTTCACTTGCACAATCCTTGGAGTGCAGGAAGAAGGTCCATGTGAACTTAGAAAAATCATCTACAATCACCAGACAATATTTCTTCTTTGAAATAGACATGACATTTACTGGACCAAATAAATCCATATGCAGCAATTGAAGAGGCTTAACAATGGATGACTCTGTCTTGCTTTTGAAGGATGATTTCTTTTGTTTCCATAATTGGCAGGCATCACACAGCCCATCTTTGACAAACTCCAATTGAGGGATTCCTCTAGCAAGATCCTTTCTTACCAAATCATTCATAACTTTAAAATTCAAATGTGACAGCTTCTTATGCCATAGCCAACTCTCATCCTTACTTGCTTTGCTGAAGAGACAAGTAATGGATTTTGAGCATGCTGAATTGAAGTCAGCTATGTAAACATTTCCTTTTCTAAAGCCTGTCAATACCACATTGTTGTCTTCCTTGGCAGAAACAACACAGGCTTCTTTTGTGAACTTTACTTCATAGTCTTTGTCACAAATCTGACTGATACTCAGCAAATTGTGCTTCAAACCTTCAACTAAAGCCACTTCTTCAATGATGACATTGTCTTTTGAAATCAGGCCATATCCGTTAGTATATCCTTTGCTGTCATCTCCAAAGGTAATTCTAGGGTCAGCTCCTTCCTTGAACTCTGTGAGCAGGGTTGAATCTCCTGTCATGTGCCTAGAGCATCCACTGTCTAGGTACCATAGATTCCTTCTGTTTCCCTACACACATTTCAAAAACAAATCAAGTTGATTTTGGTACCCAAGCTTCCTTGGGTCCTTTCTTGTTAGCCTTTGACTTTGCACTCTTAGCATTCTTCAACTTAGGTGTAGATGCTTGAGTGATGGGGTTTGACAAATGCTCATTAGCATGAATATTGGATGCATGCATGTGTGGAAAATTGGCATACATATTATTCATGTTAGGTATGTTCCATGACATTTGTGGCACATTCATAGATTGAAAGTACGGATTAGATATATATGGCATGTTCACATATGGATTTGAAAAACTAGCATTTTGATACAAACCAGGCATAACAGGCATTGCAGGCATACATGGCATTGATTGAGGTACATGAACAGGAGCGTTGTTGACAATCTTGCAATTAAAAGATAGATGATTGACACTATTACAATTACTACAAGTTTTCCTAGGAGCAAACTTGTCAGGAGAGTAATTGTTTTTCTTGTTGATGCCTATCTTACCATTTCTGTTCTTTTTCTTTTTGCCCTCAATTTCTACCTTTTCATTTTCTGATTTACCAACAGCCTTTTTGTTGTGTAAATCACCTGTCTTAGCCTTCCCACTGGATTTGGTTTTGCTGCACTCACCACTAACAAAATTCTTGTTTACTGGACCATACTTGATATCCAGTTTCCTAAGTTCCTTCTTACTAACAGACCTTTTGTTAGTCGACGGATACCTCTCATCCGTTGACGGTTCATCTGTCAACGGATGATCACTATCCGTTGATTCACAAATAGTCTCTAGATCCTCAAGGCCAGGTTCTAGCTCCTTTTTCTTTTGAGTCCAGGTATCCTTCACAAATGATTCTATTCCCTGAACTTCTATTATGTTTTGAGAAATATTCCTACAACTTTGAAATTTAGCAATTATCCCTTGTTCTTTTTCAAGCTGGTCTTTTAAAATCAGTTCTCTTTTTAACACAGCTTCAAGTTCACTTTTAGCATTATTGCAATCAACTCTCATTTTCTCAAATTCTAGAAATTGAGTTTCTAGAGCAGCATTTCTATCACTTAACAACAGATTAGACTCTTTAATTCTATTGTTCTCTTTAGTAAGTGATTTAAGAGTAACACTTAAGTGATATAGTTCAGTAGACATATCATCTATAACACTATTGCATTCCTCTTTAGTGAGTTCGGAGAGATTAGTAGAAAATACCTGATTGCTAGATGAACTTGCTTCCTGCTCTCCAGAATCAGCCATTAGAGCAAGGTTGACTAACTCAACATCATCATCAGAATGATTGTCATCAACAGCCCAGTCATACTCTTGGGTCAAGAATGCCTTTCCTTTCTGCCTGAGAAGATCAAAATATTTCTTCTTATAGTCAACAGCCTCAGTTGGCTTTCCCTTGTTCTCAGATCTAGGTTTCCTGCATTCACTTATCATATGACCAGCAATTCCACAATTGTAGCATTTAATTTTGGATTTATCCACATAGTTGCTTGTGGAAAAATCCTTGTTAAATGGCTTGGCCATCCCAGAGTTTCTCTTGAATTTCAGCTTAGAGAATCTCCTAGAGAGAAAAGCTAAGTGCTCATCTATCTCATCCAATTCATCCTGCTGAAGAGCATTTAATTCCTCAGACACCTTTTCCTTGCTCCTGCTTGATTCTGCTATACCTTTACAAACCTCCCTGTTTTGTGTAGAACTAGCAGTTTCTGTCCTTTCCTCCTTTTGCTCCAAGTTGGCAACAAGTGCAACTGACCCACTTTTCTTTTGAGACTTCTCAATCTCTTCATCCTGCTCCATTTCCAGCTCATAGGTCTTTAAAGTTCCATAGAGCCTTTCAAGAGTAAATGTCTTGTACTCTTGAGTGTTTCTTAGAGAGACAGTCATTGGCTTCCATTCCTTGGGCAGTGATCTCAGAAATTTGAGATTAGAATCTTTAACTTGATAGATTCTTCCATACAGTTTCAAACCATTTAGTAGCTTTTGAAATCTACTAAATGTATCATTCAATGTTTCTCCACTCTTAAAGTGAAAATGTTCATACTGTTGGATTAGTAGTTGCATCTTGTTTTCCCTTACCTGTTCTGTTCCTTCACACAGGGTTTGAACAATGTCCCATACTTCCTTGGCGGTAGTACAGTTAATAACATTGTCAACCATGTCTGTTTCTAGACCATTGAACAGAATATTCATGGCCTTTTTGTCTTTGTGGACTTCTGCAATATCTTCAAGACTCCACTCAGAAACAGGTTTGGGAATGAGAGTGTCAGGCACATCATCAGCCAGGCCAACTCTTGTTGCTGTCTTCATTGGAACGTGAGGACCCTTGTCAATGCAATCCACAAAACCCTCATCAATAGACGAGAGATGTAGACGCATTTTTACTTTCCAGTGAAAGTAATTTTCTCTATCAAGAACTGGAATCTTTACTCCATAATCCTTCTTAGACATGTTGGAAGTGTGTTGATCTTTAAACTTCAAATATGTTAGAAGCTTGCTCTGATACCAATTGTTATTCCCAGATTGCACACTTGTATAATTGTAGAAGGGGGGGGTGAATACAATTCTTGATATTTATAAATTCCTGATAAGAACTCCAGAAATTTATGCAGAGATAATTGCAATGTAAGATTTAAACACAAACACATATAAAATCAGGTGGTTAATATGCACCACCTGAAGCTTTTATTTGAAGAAAACTCTGTGATACAAAATGTACACAGCTGCCGTTTTACAACTCTTTGCTTCTAAGGATATTCAAGAAACCCTAAGCAAATGTGTCTGTTTTCTTAACCTACAAAGAGTTGCTACACTTGGTTATATATCCCAAGTTTTACAAGTACTACTGGAATAAGATAATACTAATCTAATTCTAGTTGACTTGCTACTACACTCCAAATACACATGTAGCCGAAAGGTTGTCCTTGTGTTCAGACATGTCTCCTGCACCTTTCTTGTATTCATAGTGTAAATAGAATGCTTCTTTCTTCTGTGTTTCCAAAGTATGGCTGCCATACTGCTTTTTGTATCTACTATCAACCCATGTGATCTGTCAGTCAAACATGTCCTTATCAACTGCTAATCCCCAGCTAATCATAGAAGACAGTGTCAATGATTATCCGTTGATGTTGTACACTGACATCCGTTGATGATGTATTGAGCGGTATCCGTTGATATTGGGACTTGAGCTGTATCCGTTGATAGTGTGGATTTGAGTTGTATCCGTTGATAGAATTTTGTCTTCATCTGTTGATACACTTTCACTTAGACAGAATTACATAGCATAGCTTATTTACAATTGGCTACCCTATTCTGCCTATCCGTTGATAGTCAACATGACTGTGGATAAAAACACTATCAACTGATAACATAGAGATACTTGCAGTATGCTACAAAACCTCATCCGTTGATGAGCTACCTGTCAACGGATAGAGTTATAAATCCTCATCCGTTGACAGCTACAAAACCTTATACAATTTGATTAATTTTGAAGTTATCATCAAGTACAACATATTCCTAACAGATTGAAAGGCATATGACTCAGCCTATTTGTAGTTAGAGGATCCTAATCCAATTAAACTAGATTGTATTAAGTAAATAATATCAACTGTCACAGGAATCTCAAAATATGATAGCTGTCAGAAGAAAAATCAACAAGTCAATCTATAGTTTTGATGTTTTCCACTGGAAGAAGATTCAGATATCTGATCAAGCCTCAAGGTAGCATTGAAACACATGGATTCATTTAAGGGACAGAGATTTCAATAAGTGATAAGAAACAATTTCAGTACCGAATGATTGATGAGAGTGAAGAATAGAAAAAGACCACAGTTTTAAAGTCAAGATGAAGAACAGAGATTGGAGTTAGTCGTTCATGAACCAGACAGTACATCGAGCGTCAACATCGATCCAGTGTATGTTCCTTATTATAATTACGTGGTTCACAGTGGAGTATTGACTATTAAAGGATTTATATTAATTCTACTTTAATTGATTAAATCAAATAATTAATTTAATTAAATAAATTAATTCTGTCAGAATTAATATATTTCTTAAAGTGATTATTAGATTAATTAAATCAGAATTAATATGCAAAAGAAATAGTTATTTAAATGATTTTTATAAATCATTTGATTAATTATAAGCTGAAAAATATGATAATATAACTATCAAATGATAGTTATACCGATAGTCATATTCAGTTCAAAGTGTGACAGTCATATTCAGTTCAAACTGGATAGTCATATTTCATTCAAGGAGACAGTCATACCGAATGTTATATTGGATTGGACAGTCATACCGAATGTTATATTGATTGGACAGTCATATTTCATTCAAGGAGACAGTCATACCGAAAGTTATATTTAAAGAGACAGTCATATTACTTTCATTTGATAGTCATACCGAATGTCATATTATTGTTAACTGATTGTTATATCAGTTGAAACAAAGCAATATGACTATGGCTGTGTTATAAAAGGCAGTAGAATGCAGAAGGACAGAAGTCAGTCGAACATAACAAGAAAATATACACAGCAGCCTATATATCTCTCTCTCTCAAGCTCAAGAACACTTACAAATTAAATTCTGTAAATTCAAGTTCATCTCAGTTGTAATATTCTATCCATTGGAACTTGTTTACTTGTGATTCTTGTACTACTAGCGAATTAAGTTTCCTAGTTCACAAATTGATATCTTGAATTTTATTAACTAAATTAGCAAAATTCATGCTGAATTTTCTAATTAGTTATTAATTATTTGATAATCATTTGGACTGATTTTGTAACACCCATCAAGTTAATATATTGATTATATTCAACTTGAAATTTGTGTTATATTATTCCGCTCAAATTTGTTTAAAATAAATTTTATTTAAAGAACAAATTTCAAGAAAATGATATAGATTGTATTCAACCCCCCCTTTTACAATCTTATCGGACCTAACATATATACTATAATAAGCGAAAGTGGGTATAATTTGTAGTTTGGTTAACCCTTTTTTGGTTATCCCCTATTTTTGATTATCTTTCACAACTGTTAGATCTTCAACTCAAATACATTATGACCGTTATATACAACAATATTAAAAGTTAATATATACAGAAATCTAAGGTTCGATTACAGCTAACAACATATTAATTTATATTCAATACTAAAAATTATTATATACAAAGACGTAAGGTTCGAATTCTTCCAATAACATATAATTAATATTTATAATATTATACAACACTATAAATAAATTATAAAAAATTAAAAGTACTCCGTGCAAATTATAAGCTAGTACATCTAATAAGTCATTCACAATTGCATAATGCATAACGAAATTCTAAAATTTTAATATCCAACCATCAAATGCGCGATCTTAGGGTTAATTATCAAATTGACCATTATATAATTAACAAACTCTTGAGATCTGAACTTGACCATTATTAACTTGGCGGGTTTTTAAAATTAGTCACTTTTAAGTTGATAATAAGTTAACAAAATCTTAAATTTATCACCAAAAATCAACAATTTTTTTTTGATAGGTGGCCAATCTGAGACCTTGAATTAGCCGATGATAAATATAATATCTTACTAATTGTATAATGGTCAGTTTGATACTTAACCCAACCGATCTTGTTGCATCAACATTATAATGGTAATATCCATATATCGAATACCTATTAGACATTTTTTTATAAAAAAAAAAAAAAAGATATTATTAAACATAAAATGTCGATAAAAAATGCAATTCCAAATTAACTTATCCTGCGTAATACATGACATTTATGACCTCATCTTAAAATGAGTACCACTGATACTAATTCAAGACAAAGTACCACTAATTTTTTTATAGAGAATACTTCAGCCAACGGAAGAGGAGACCTATGACGTGATTAACAAACAAAAAATTTCAATTCAAAGGCAATCTATATAAATAACTCACACAATATTATACAACACTTGGCTATATTTTCAATTCTCTGAAAGCGAACCTGGCCATTTGTAGTGTTGTTTTAATTTAATTCCAACATAATATCTACAAGCAAGCTCAAGCTGATGCAGATTTTATGCAGCAATCCGCAGTGCGCACCAGCAGTACCTGGACAACAAGAAGAAACTGCAGCAAAATATTAGACTATTTTTTAGTTTGAAGCATTTTATTAATGAGACTATTAAAGTTTGAAACTTTAATAGTTTTGTTGTTAAGAATCTCAACAAGATTTGTGACTGAATGTTGTTTCGTATGCTTATGTAGCTTGCAAGCCTTTTATAGGCTATACAGGTTTCTTAAATGCTTCAACTCAACCCCAACCCAACTTTTCAAGCTTCAGTTCGGTTTAGCAAGCTAATTCCGTGCAGTTGAGTTAAAAAAAACAGGAATTCGTTTTGAAATGAACCGACCGTCTACTCCGCCTTAAGAGTGCTTTCACACACTTCATATTACGGCACTTACAAGCTACAACTTTTCTTTCCCTTTCTCAAAAGCTACCTCAGTCGGTGCATCATCTTTGAAGTCTTGTCTTCTCAGCCTGGCAAGTCAATATTCACTAACGATGTTTGAAGTCTTCTTTCATAATCAAAGTTTCAGTATCGGGTTGAGTACCCGACACAGCAGCTGACATTTTACATCCTTTTATTAACTTAAGTTCTTAAAAAAAATAGGTGAGATAGACTGATAGTTACTTACACGGTCCACCCCTTGAGATGTTTTAAAACAAGCACCGAGTTGTAAAAATGAAAACAGAGTAAAACAGAGACGACTTTCCAAAATGCTCGAGTGTTAACTGTCAAACACTGCAAGTAGCTGTAATATATCTGAATGTGAAAAATAAGGAATATCTATCTACTGTGACAAAATGCAGGTAGGTAACATTTGGTGTCCAATTTTGATCCATCGTCAGCATGTGTAAACAGAAGTAACAAAATTGAAATATATAATAGAAATATTCCTCATTTAGTATCTGTTAGTTGGGAATAAACATATTCAGCATATTTTAAATTATCAAATCAAATATGGTTAAATTCAGTATGGATGTGAAGCAAAGTCAATAGTGATCAAAATCGTGAAATGCAACTCCATGGGGTGCTTGCATTGCACCCCTTGCGGTGTCAATAGGCGACTGCTCCTGCTTCGACAGTCTGAGCCTGCAAAATGAGGAGGGAGAGGGTATGGTATTTACTTAATCCTTACGCATGGAATATTCGTCCATAAACCTCCTACCTTAGGTGAATAAATTGAGGGTGTGTAGTATTGTATGCTTAATATTATTTCTTATCAGTTTCCTCCATAAAAATTGCCTTGTGATCAGTTCCATTATATGACATTCTTTTTGCCAATCTATATAATCTAATATACAGCAACACTATCAATACAGTCCTTAAGAAAAACCAACCCTCTGCAATACTAGTGAATAAGCCACTTAAGAGCAGTAAACATGTCAACAAAACATAAATATGTGGGAACTTAAGATCAAACCAGCCACAACCATCAATAGGACTCTTAGCAAGAAACAAATCCACCCATCCTAAGGATACAATGTTAGTAAATGTTGAATACGTGCAACATATATAGCCATACAGGTAGTACAAGTAGATATGAGTAAGACACTAGATTTTTCCTCATAAACATGAAGCTTAAATTAACAAGACAGTGGTCCCGTAGTCACACTTCACTTGGCATGATGATGTTCAGCATACACTATCCTGCAAAAGGTTAGATATATATCAGGCAAAAGCTTCAATCACTGAAGCTAGACTTTTGTGACTACAATGCTACCTTGAGCCTAGTGCCTACCAAATTACCAAATAACATACTAAAAACTGAATTCTATATAGTGGCTAAAACTATGTGAATGAGTAAGCAAATGAAAAGAAGGAAGTTCATCAGTAAATTCATCATCACAGGTGACAAACTAAGCTGTCCAAAAGTAGACTTCGGAAATAAATAATCGAAATGTAAAGGTATTTAATTTAGGCTGAAGGATGGAAACATGGATAGGAGATCATATATTCTTCAAGGATCACTCACTATTGACGATAAATGCATGAACAACAAAGGTATCAATAGAGATAAATGGAACACGTTCAATAAATGCTTGGAACTAGAGAAAAAATAAGTTACCTCTAGATTGTACAAACCCGTCGAATGACTCCACTGGTTCAAATCCGTTGAGTGAAACAAGTGTTTCCATGTAGTTGAGAGTTATATAAATGTCTTTTTCTCCAAATCGATAATATTTTGTCTCTTTCTTCTCAGAATCATACAAGAAGTTATACAAATACATTCTTCTAATTGCCTTTTTCCCATAAAACTGTCCTGCACCCAAATAAGAACTTATCCACATATCCAAACTGGAATCATGCTCAATACTGAATTTTCTAGTCCATGACACCTCACCAAAAATATCATCCAACGTCCATAGATCAACTCCGGAGGGGGATTCAAAAAATATAGCAACAGAACCTTTGAAATCCAAAATATATGATTTCATTTTTAGAAAAGGGATAGGGAGGGGAACGAGTACAAAAACCTGATTGCGCAAATTGATAACTCCAAATCTCGATCGGGTCCTTCCTCGCCAACTCCTACCTCGGAAGGGATGTAGCTGTGGTGGGGAGTCTGCAAAACAACATCGGAGGGGGGTTTGGCCCCGAGGTGCCTCCGGCGTGAGAATAAGAGTTGGCTTTGGAAGATGATAATCAAGTAGAGTATCACAAGAGTAATAAATGTGTGTGGTTGTGCAATAATGCTAACCCTTAAACCCTATTTCCTAGGGATATTTATAGCTCTAGGCTTAGCTCTTCCCCTGACCGTTGGATCGGCGAACAAGCCGCTGAATTCCCGGTATGTGGGACACGTGTCCCTAATTGTGGAGACCGTTGACCTGAGTGTGGCAGTACTGTGGTAGACATGATTTGGAACGTGTTGTTCTTTGGCTTTCATTGTTGGTCAGCGCCAGGTGTGGGGATGTTGGCTGAGCTGGGGTGCCACGTGTGTTGAGTGTCATCAATCTGGGGTCCCCTAGTATGGGGTGGGGACCATGCCACGTAGAGCTGGCTTCGGGCTCGGGCACACTAACCTGGGCTGGGCTGCTCTTATTCTCATGAGATGATTTTGCTTGTAGCTTTGGGCTTGAAGTTGGGCCTAATTGGGCCTGGGCTATTTCTAGCCTATCATTTGCCCCCCACTCCCTTATGCGGATTCTCCGGATGAGGGAGTAGTAGGAAGAAGGAGGCTTTGTTGCTTTGGGGAGGATTTTTTGTCGTTGGTTGCCCCCGGGTCCGGGGTGTGTGTTGAGGTACACCGCCCCCGGGGCTATGAGTGTTTTAGCTTCTTGGTAGATTTTGCTCTGGCTGCCCCCCTGGTCCGGGGTGTGTGCTGAAGCACGCATGCCCGGGGCCAGGGTTGGTTGGAGTTTGGAACCTTATGCGTGTATATATTCAGAAATATATACTCGTAGATAATGATTCGCATATATATGATTCATCTGAGGTTTTGCATTTTTTTTTTCGAAAAACAGCTGTCATCCACTATCTCCGGGTTTTGGAGATAGTGGGCCGAGTTGGTTGGGCCGCCACGTGTCTCTGGCGGTTGAGATTCAGGGTTTGCCTATAAATACTAGCTTCCCCCCTCACTCTTGTCTTTTACGAATTTTCGATTTGCTGTCGTTACCCTGCTTCTCTAAAGACCTGCACTCCGGGCTAAAGGCGCAATCTGATTTCAAGTGATCTTCGCAACCTTCTCTCCGGACTAATTGTAAGTTTTCTTGCTCCGGTCTTTGAATTCCTTTCACTTTCCTTTTCCTGTTTTGCTTTGTGTCTTGGATAGATATGCTGACTTAGGCTTTTATCTTTTGTTGGGTGGCCCGGGGTAGTGTTCTTTTATGGTTAAACGACGAGTAACTGCTAACCGAGTATTAATTCCTTTGTCCGATCCCAGCACTTCTCCCAGTAGTGTCAGCTCTTTGGGTAGTAATTTATACTTGATAGACCTAGATTGGGGCATAATGGGTAAGAAGAAGAGACGCCTCTCCGTGTTAACAAATATAGCGACCAAGGATATGGGTCCGGGGTATAGCCTTAGTGAACCGGACGGTAGCTGGAGTCACTCCAAATACTATTTTGTGAGAAGGGATCCGGGGATCCCTCAGGCCTATTTCTTTAGGGATCTTAGTGCGGAGTTTTCACAGAATCCGGATGTGGCGTACATGACCAAGTATGATAAGGCCTTTCTCGATTCTAAGTTCGGGCATAGACCGGGTTCTGGAATTGATGTTGGTCCGTTTCGGGCGGAATATTTGGAGGCTCCGGTCGATTGGGATCCAATATTCCGGGGTACATTCCACTTGGATGGTGATGTGGAGTGGAGGTGGCCGGAGCCCGGGGAGAAGATATACCACAGACTAGAGGGTGGTTGGGTTGGAGTTTGGTTGGAGCACCTGAGGTCGGGGTATGAGCCTAGGTGTCACCAATTTGTAAAGTCATTTTGCCTGTTTGAGTACGGGATCCCCATCACCCAGTTGACTCCGAACGCGGTGAAGTGGATTACTTATTTCCTGGGGTGTTGCGAGGCTGCCCAAGTACTGCCTACTTTCAAACTTTTTCACCATCTCTTCCAGTTGGTGCATTCCAACAATGTGCCCCTGTACGAGTTTAGGTTCCGGGGTAAGGCATGCGGGTACCCCTCTTCGGCTTCCAAGCCTCTTGGCATGCTGCCTTCCTTGAAGGGCTGGAATGGCGAGTTCGTATTTCTCCGGGGTGTGGATATGCGGTTCATGCCTACCTTCAAGGAGAAGCCCCTGGATATGCACTTCGAAGTGTACGATTCCAGGAAGCGGCAGTGGACCGGGTATACAGCTTCTGCCGGGGGCTTGGGAGGCAGGTGACTAGGGAGGACCTCATGAGTCACGAGTACCTTTACGGGATAGGATGTAAGTCCGGGTTATATTTTACTTGCTTTAATCTCCATGTGATTACTTGTTGATTCCCCGGACTAATGTAACTCTCTTTCTTTTTTCAGGTCTTCCCGGTTATAATCCGGAGTTCGAAAGATTTGCAAAGATGACCAAGGCCAATGCCGCTCTTTACGCTGCCTTGCTGGGCTTGGGTCAAGTCCGGGACAACACGAAAGTCCCCGGAGAGGGCAGTGGCGCTAAGTCTCAAAAGGAGGGAGGTAGTGAGACTAGGGCTCCGGGGATGGATGCTCTTGAGGTGGAGGTAGATGGGGGGTCCTTGGTTCCGAGGAAGAGGCCTCGCTCCGCGGTGCAGCAGGAAAAATTCGGGACCATGCAATCCGACTACGAGGTCGAGCATGAGCGCCCTCCGGGCACGGCCTCAGCACCAGTCGAACACTTTGGGCCCCATGTCCCGGCCTCCCTCACTCCGGAGGATAGGAATTTCATTGGCTTCCTTGCCGATCTTCCTAGCAAGAAGGAGTGGGAGGAGATGAGCAAAGATTCTTCTACCTCTCTCTTCGAGGACATGATGGGAGTTTATGGCCAGGTGAGCCTTTCGCCGGGCTTTCGTTCAGTTGTTTTACCTTTTTCCCTTTTGTCTTAGCTATTGTTTACTAAGTGTTAACTTCATTTTGTCAGCTGGGGGTTCGTATGGCCGGGGCTTGTGCCGCTGCTCGCCGGGAAATGGAAACCATTAAGGATGCCCGGGGCGTGCTACGTTCCGCTGCCGAGACCCGGGAGGTGCATGATCGGGAACTAGCCGCTGCGAAGAAGGAGCTCGAAGATCTTAAAGAGGCAACTGAGGCCCGGATACAAAAATTCAAGGATGCGGCCCGGACCATTGCTGACGAGCGGGACCTGGTTCGGACCAAGTATAGGGATGCCAAGGAGGATATTAAGAAGCTTCGGGAGGAGCTGAAGGGTAAAAAGCCCGAGGAACAGGTGATCTCTGAGTTTCGGGATTCGGACGTCTATGCCACCGAACTTACAACTGCCGCCGCGGCGAAGATTCGTCGATCCTGGTTAGTTGCAGAGAAGTTGTGTAAGACTACTCCGGAGTCTGCAGATTGGGAGAGCTTCGTTACCGCCTATATGGATGCTGAAGCGAAACTGGCCCAGGGCGAGTGTGAGCCAACTCCTTATGCTGCTCCCAGCTCCTCCCCTCCTCCGGAAGCTTGAATGTTAACCCTGGCTGCGTCCAGAATCCGGGCTGTGCCCATGTAACTTTTAACTTGTTGACGTACTCTTGCTACCTTGTGTAAACTTGAATTCTATTGTTTTGTTACTGTTGTATAACTGTCAGGTGTTTCGGGCTGTCCGTCAGCCCGGCCTGTTTACTGTTTTCTATTTTATGTCTATTTTTGCTTCGCAAGTTCCACGTTTTGTCTTGTTCTTTTGTTGTTGCTTGTTTGTAGTTTGTATTGCCCCCCACTCCCCCATTCGGGTACCCCGGATGGGGGAGTTTCGGGTTATTCCCGGGCTAATTCCCCGCGCAAGGTCCCGGGTATGGGCCTACTTGGGAAGTAAACAAACTTTCCAAATAGGTATTTGAATTTGCCCGTGGCACCCCGGGCCAAAGCACAGCTAAGGTCCCGGGTGTGGTCCTACTTGGGAAATATTCAAACTTTACAAGTAGGTATTTGAATTTGCCTATAGCGCCCCGGGCTAAAGCACAGCTAAGGTCCCGGGTGTGGTCCTGCTCGGAAAATATGCAAACTTTCCAAGTAGGTATTTGAATTTGCCTATGGCGCCCCGGGGCATGGTCCCGGGTGTGGTCCTACTTGGAAAATATGCAAACTTTCCAAGTAGGTATTTGAATTTGCATATGGCGCCCCGGGGCATGGTCCCGGGTGTGGTAGTAATTGTGGAATTGAAATGCTAAGTAAGGGGAAGAGCTCTTTTTCATTGATAACAAAACGATTACAATTTTTCGAATTACAATCCAAAACATTCATATGTGAGGCCGAGCCTTCTTTGTTTACTGGTAGTATTTCCTGAGCCTGAGGCCATGCCAGGTGTTGGGGACCTCAGTGTTGTCCATGTGACTGAGCTTATAGGTCCCGGGGCGGAGTATTTCTTTGATCTTGTAGGGACCTCCCCACTTGGGCATGAGTTTGCCTGTGTTTGTGGGGTCTGATGCCTCCGTGTCCCGGAGTACAAGGTCGCCGATCTGGAAGTTCTTGACCCTTGCTCTCTTTCCGAATTACTCTCTTGTTTGTTCTTTGTACTTCTCCATTCTTTGCATTGCTCTGTCCCTGACCTCATCAACTAGCTCCAGATTGGCCCGTAGCCCTTCTTCATTTGCAATCTCATCAAAGTTGATTACTCTGTGGGAAGGGGAACCCACTTCGATTGGCAACATTGCTTCGGTTCCATATGCTAATTTGAATGGAGTTTCCCCTGTTCCGGACCTTGGGCTAGTTCTGTATGCCCATAGCACATGTGGTAGCTCTTCGGGCCATTTGTTCTTGCTTTCCCTCAGCCTTTTCTCGATTCCCCTTAGCAAAATTCTGTTTGTTACTTCGACTTGTCCATTTCCCTGTGGATAGGCCACTGAAGATTTCTTGTGTTTGATTCCCCGTTCCTTCAAATAGTTTTCGAAGTCTGAGCCAATGAACTGGGGGCCATTGTCTGAAACCAGGACCCTGGGTAGGCCGTATCGCATTAAGATGTTGTCCATGAATTTGATGCAATCCTGCTGATTTATGGTCCTCATTGCTTTTGCTTCGGCCCACTTAGTCATGTAGTCAATGGCTACAAGGAGGTACCTCAGATCGCCTTTAGCCCGGGGGAAGGGTCCCACTATGTCAATGCCCCACACAGCAAAGGGGATAGGTGACAGTACTGAAGATGGTAGGACCGGGCTCTGCCTCGGTACATTGCTGAACAGCTGGTAATTTCTACACTTCTTGACAAATTCTACCGCATCTGAGTGGATGGTTGGCCAATAGTAGCCTTGCCTTATGATTTTGTATGCAAGGGCCTTTGCGGACATATGGTCCCCACAAATCCCTTCATGTACTTCTCATAAACAATAACTGGCTTCCTCCGGGCCGACACACTTCAGTATTGGAGATGAGAAAGTCCGGCGATAGAGTTGGTTATCTTCAATGAAGTATTTCGAAGCCTTGCTTTTCAACCTTCTGGCCTCATTCTTATCTGCCGGCAAGTCCCCTTTCTCTAGATAGAGGATGAAAGGGGTCATCCAGTTCGGGCCGGTGTCTATCTCCATTACCTCGTCTTGATCAACGGCCGGGGTTTCCAATTCTTCAAAATAGACTGAGCTATCTAGTTCGGCCGAGTTCTGAATTAGCTTAGACAGTTCATCTACTTCGGAGTTGTCTTCTCTGTTGACCTGGCTGATTTGGTACTCTGGAATGATGGCCAGGTGGCTTTTGACAAGGGCTTGGTATTGGGCCAGCTTGGGATCCTTGGCTAAGTATTCACCCTTGGTTTGCCGCACCACTATTTGGGAATCACTATAGATGATCAGGCTGTTGGTTTTCAAAGTTCGTACTAACCGTAGCCCGGCAAGAAGGGCTTCATATTCTGCTTGGTTGTTGGTTGCCGGGAATTTGAATGTTATGGCCTGTTTGATCTGGAAACCTTCCGGCCTTTTCATGATAATACCTGCCCCGGACCTGTCTGTTGTGGAAGATCCGTCTACGTGGAGAGTCCACGACTCCGGGCTGCGATCCGGGGTTGCCGCATGTCCCGTTTCCTCGGGAGTTTTTTGGGGCTCGGGGAAGGAGCATTCCACTATAAAGTCTGCCAGAGCTTGTGCTTTGATAGCTATTCGGGGAACGAAAGTCAGGTGGAACTGGCTTAACTCGATCGCCCAATTTATCAATCTCCCGGATGCATCTGGCTTGTGAATTATTCGTCTTAGTGGCTGGTCTGTTATCACCTTGATCTCTCTACCCTGGAAATAATGCCTGAGTTTTCTTGTGGCCGTAACCAAGGCGAAGGCAAACTTCTCCAGATTGGGGTATCTGGTTTTCGCATCTTTCAGGACTTGGCTGATGTAATACACCGGCCGTTGGATTCCCTCCACTTCCCGGACTAAAGCTGCGGCCACAGCCCGAGGCCCAGCGGAAAGGTATAGATGTAGGGTTTCCCCGGGCTCAGGCTTGGTTAAAAGAGGTGGTGATGAGAGATACTCCTTGATTTGGTCTAGGGCTTGCTGGCACTCCGTGCTCCATATTATTTCTTTTTTGTTGCTTGCCCCTTTAAGCAAGTTGAAGAAGGGCAAGCATTTTTCTGCCAATTTGGATATGAACCTTCTCAGCGCTGCCAATGATCCGGTTAGTTTCTGGATATCTTTCTGAGTCCGGGGTGGTTGCATGTCTAAGATGGCTTTTATTTTCTCGGGGTTGGCTTCAATTCCCCTTTGACTGATCATGAAACCCAAGAACTTCCCGGTACTTACCCCAAAGGTGCATTTCTCCGGATTAAGCTTCATCTCATGTTTCCTCAGATTTTCAAAACATTCCCGCAGGTCCGGTATGTGTCCTGCAACGGTTTCAGATTTGGCGATTATGTCATCGACATAGGATTCTAAGTTTCGGCCCATCTGGTCCTTGAAAACTTCAACCATGGCCCTTTGATATGTGGCCCCGGTGTTCCGGAGTCCAAAAGGCATGAATTTGTAGGCATACACAGCTCTGTGGGTGATGAAGGCTGTTTTGGCTATGTCCACCGGGTTCATCTTGATCTGATAATACCCGGAGAAGGCATCCATAAAGCTGAGCATCAGGTGTCCGGAGGTCGCATCGATGAGCTGGTCTATGCTCGGCAACGGGTAGGGGTCTTTGGGGCAACCCTCATTCAAGTCTGTATAGTCAACACACATTCTCCACCTCCCATTAGGTTTTTTGACTAGCACCATATTGGCCAGCCACTCTGGGTATTTGATTTCGCAAATGATGTCCGCCTTGAGGAGTTTGTCGACTTCTGATTCTATAGCCTTCTGTCTGTCCAGGGCGAAGTTTCTTCTTTTCTGTTTGACGGGCTTCTTTTTGGGGTCAACATCCAGGCTGTGCATGGCTAAGGATTCCCGGAGCCCGGGCATGTCGGATGGACTCCATGCGAAAACATCTGCATACTCCCGGAGTAGTTGGATTAGTTCTTCTCTGAAGGCTTCCTCCAAGCCAGCCCCAATTTTTACTTTTCTTTCTGAGTTCCCCGGGATGAGTTCGATTGTTTCGGTTTCCATCGCAGGTTCTACCTTGGCTTGGTCTTGCAGTATGGATGATTTTTGCACTCGGGCCTGGGAATTGGAGGTCAGGTATTCCCGGGCCTCAGCTATACCTGATCCCTGGTTCGGGGCTCCGGAGCTTTCAATATTTTGCACATCTTTCCCGGGGTTCCTGTAAGTTGAGCTCCTGTGCTTCTTTCTGCTTAGATTTTTGTGGTAAGATGAGGCTTTCCTTTTATTCTCCGGGTTTGTCTCTGCCATGACTAAGGCTTGGCCGTAGCATCGACTTGCCGTTTCGGTGTCGCCTTTAACCTCCCCAATCCCGGAGGCCGTCGAAAATTTGAATTTGAGGTGTGGGGTTGAGGTTACGGCTCGGAGCTTGGTCAGGGCTGGGCGTCCCAGGATCACATTGTATGAGGAAGGACTGATGATCACATAGAATTTGACCATGTGGGTTATTTGCTTCGGGGCGGTGCCGAATTGGACAGGTAAGTACAGGGTTCCCTGGATGGGGACCAAGTTGTGGCCGAAGCCATACAGCGGGTCTTCCCTGCACTCGTTCATTTTGACATTTCCCAGCTGCATTCTGTCCACTATGTGTTTGAATAGTATGTTGACCGAGGAGCCATTGTCAACGAGGATTCTCTTCACCTCATTTTTGGCGATATCCAAGGTTACCACTAGGGCCTGATTGTGGTTGGGGTTTATCCCTTCAAAGTCGGCATTACTGAAGGATATGACTTGCTCGGGGACCGAGTCTATCATCATTACTTCGTCCCCGGAGTCTGGGCTCCTTGGCGGGGAACTGGTGCCTCCCAAAACTACGTGCACAACATTCTTAGTTTTTTGGGCTCCGGGCCCTTCTCCCTTTTCTGCCGTTCTCCGAGCTAGATACTGGCCCATATTTCTTTTCTTGACCTGGTCCTCGATGAAGAACTTAAGGGAGATGCAACTTTCTGTCTCATGCCCGTGAATTTCATGATAGTCGCAGTGTTTATGCCTCTGCCTGCTCTCCGGGGCCGATACTAATGGCTTGGGAGGATAAAATAATGGTTTGTTCCGGATTTCTTTCAATATATCGGACCGTGGTCGGTTCAAAGGCGTCCATGCTGGTTCCGGCTTCGGTTCGGCCCTCCCCGGTCTCGGGGGCCGGACTTCGGATTTGGTCTTGGTAGAGTAGTTTTTATCCGGGACTGCCAGTTGGGAACTGGGTATGTAGTTATATTGCTTTCCGGACTTGAACTTCTTGTCCGGTTGGTGGTCGCTTCGGAGACGGTCCTCTTTACTTCTGCCCGAGGAAGTACCCTGGCGGGTCATCCTCATTGCTTGTAGGATATCAGTTTCTTTGATGAATTTGGCGGCCATAGAATATGCCGCGGCCAAGCTTTGGGGTTCTTTGTTCACCAGTTCTATTACATAGCGCTCGCTGCGCTCCGGGTCCAGGTTCTTCCGAAATATGCTCAAGGCTTCTCTTTCATCCAAATTCGTGACCCGGTTTATGGCTTCTTGGAACCGTTTCATGAAAGCGGACAGGGTTTCGTTTTCACCTTGTCTAATTGTCTCGAGGTGGAACATGTGGTACTCTGGGGGTTTGTTAGCCCGGAATCTCCGAAGGAAGGCTTCCCTGAACTCCTTCCAGCTATGTATGCTCCGGGATGGTATTCGGCTGAACCATCTCTGGGCTGCCCCCTTCAATGTGGAGGCAAAGAATCTACACTTGGTCAGATCGTTGTGGAAGTATATCAGGGCAATTTGTTCAAAGTAGTTAAGGTGTTCTTCCGGGTCCTCCAACCCGTTAAAGGAGTCGAAGTTGTAATGTTTGAGGTTCTTTTGCCGGGGTATGGCTTCAAGAGAGTGGCTGAAGGGGGTGAGTGTGTCTTGGACTTCATATCCGGAGTCGCTGTTGACCTTCCTCTGTAGTTCATGGATCATTTGTACCAGGTTTGGATGTTCTTCATCATCTGAGATAATTTCCGGGCTCGCTTCTCTCCGGGTTCTTTTGGATTTGGATTTTCTCATCCTTTCTTCCTCTTCCTGGAGCCTCTTCTGGATTCTAAGCTCCAACTTAGCCTGTTCCTCCTGCCTTATCCTTTCCCGGAGCATTTATAGGTTCTTGATTTTATCGGCTTCGTCATTTTTGTCCTTGCTCCGAACCTCCTGGTCCTTTCTGTTTCCTTTGCCCCGGTTTCCAAGGCGGTCAAAGACCGAAGCCCTGGACTGATGGGAGTGGGTTGACCCCCCGGAATTTTCCGCTTGCTCAGGTTCAGGTTCCGGGAGGGGACGGTTCCTATAGTTTCGGATTGCCTGGGCTAGCTCCTCGGGTGTCAGGTTTTCCATTTGCGCGGAGTCAAGAGGCACGTCTGTATACATGTATTGGTTTACCTCAACGGTTATCCGGGCGTCATTAGGCCGGATTCCGAGCCTCTCTTGGATTGGGATCTGAGCAGGTGGGACTTGCTCCGGGATAGGTACCAGAGGTTCGTCTCTAGTGGCACTAGGTGCCAGGCGCTGGGTAGAGGTAGTTTTTCGGGGCATGGTTATGGTTTTGAGCGGTTTGGGTTTCTCTAGACTGTCTGTTTAGTTCGGGGTTCTTTGGTTCGGAGGTTCAGCCCCTCCTTCTAGCGCCAATGATAACTCCAAATCTCGATCGGGTCCATCCTCGCCAACTCCTGCCTCGGAAGGGGTGTAGCTGTGGTGGGGAGTCTGCAAAACAACACCGGAGGGGGGGTTTGGCCCCGAGGTGCCTCTGGCGTGAGAATAAGAGTTGGCTTTGAAAGATGATAATCAAGTAGAGTATCACAAGAGTAATAAATGTGTGTGGGTGTGCAATAATGGCTAACCCCTAAACCCTATTTCCTAGGGGTATTTATAGCCCTAGGCTTAGGGTTTTAGGGGTAGGTTACCTCTTCCCCTGACCGTTGGATCGGGGGACAAGCCGCTGAATTCCCGGGATGTGGGACACGTGTCCCTAATTGTGGAGACCGTTGACCTGAGTGTGGCAGTACTGTGGTAGACATGATTTGGCACGTGTTGTTCTTTGGCTTTCAGTGTTGGTCAGCGCCAGGTGTGGGGATGTTGGCTGAGCTGAGGTGCCACGTGTGTTGAGTGTCATCAATCTGGGGTCCCTTAGTCTGGGGTGGGGACCATGCCATGTAGAGCTGGCTCCGGGCTCGGGCCCATTAACCTGGGCTGGGCTGCTCTTATTCTCATGAGATTGATTTTGCTTGTAGCTTTGGGCTTGAAGTTGGGCCTAATTGGGCCTGGGCTATTTCTAGCCTATCACAAATCAAATGAGAGTAGATTATCCCCAACAGTGAAATACAATACCCCGTTTATGACAATGTTGCCTGTAAAGTAAGGCAGCTCACCTTTGATAACAGGAGGGTGAAATTCAGTCCAAGATTCAGCATTCGAAGAATACACCCGAAGGACTAGTACAAGACCTTCAGAAACGAAATTATAAAAAAACCTAATGACCTTGTAATCATCAGATATGGAATCATAACCAAACCCTAACTCAAGCATACGTACGCGATCTGTGTTGTTGTTGGGAGAAGGAAGTTTCTTGCCTTGCCTGATAGATGGATTCCAGAGATAGAGATTATCAAAATTATCAGCTACACATAGAATGCCATTATTACAACTACCAGCAACCGCATGTTCATATACAATACGCTGAATGCGTATGGGAGATGTGGATAAATCTTGCACATTGACGTCGAGAAGCGCCTCGAAAAGATGTTGAAGTCGTAGTTGTTCTTCTTGTTCAACTTGGAGAAGTAAGTCCTCATCAATGTCGAAATCGTCATTTTGCGGCGGGTCTAGAATTTCGAGCAATGTCGGGTTAGCTGTGTGTTGATGATGAAGGTGAGACTTAATGAAATTAGGGTTGGAGATGGTGTGTAGCCATGGCTTGCATACGGACTTGCATATGAGCAATGATTTTACCGGAAGTCGTAAGAGTACTTCTCTGATCATCTCTTCAGGTAAATCGCCACCAGACTTCGACATTGAATCCAAATCGATCTATGTATCCTATTCCTAGGGTACTTCAATTTCAATCCTAGACCACTTGGTATTTGGTAAAGTAGTGCCTTTACTTGTGTTGTAACTTTATAGTTTATACTGTACAAAAGTACCAAAATATTTTAGACTAATTTTCACTTTGGAACCCATACCTTTCACCCAGTCTCAGTTAAACTTCTATACTTTTAACTTTAACATTTACACCCTAAATTTAGAAAACGTTATCAATTAGCATCCCTTCATGAATCTAACGTTAAGTCTGACGTTAACATTAATTATCAGAAGGGTATTTTTGGTAGTGAATAAAAATTTCAGTTTGCATCCCAGAACTTTGCTTAAATCTCACTTTAGATCAATAATTACTATCATTTTAATTTTATAATGAATACAATTAGATTTTCTTTGTAATTCACATTATCAAAAAATATTCGACTTATATTGTTCTTTATGTTGACGTTAAAATTTAAAAATTGAACCATTAATTAATTTGATCTAGTGTATGTAAAGTTTTAACGCACAAACTTTATTATTCTAGATATATCTTAAGCTTTAAAAGTAAGATTTACAAAATTTTACGCTCACGTAAAACTCACGAAATAATATTTTGTGTAAAAAATAATAGTTGAACCATCAAAGTACAATAATAAAAAGGAAAAAGTGAAGTCATTAACGTTCGTTAAAAAAATTTGACGAAATGCAATCATCTATCAAAAAAATACTAATTTAGTACATAAAATATCAACAATAATAAAAAGAGTCTTTTTTGTGCAAAAAATAGCAGTTGAGGCCATAAACTGCAGTTATGTCTTGTGAAATTATCACTGGATCAAATATTATTTTGTGAGTTTCGCGTGAATTGTAAAATTTTATAAATCTGACTTTTAGAGCACAGGATATATGTAATAACCCAAATTTCTGTACTTGAGAAAAATTTTCATTTGAGGGATGAATAGTGATTGCATGGATGAATAGTGAAATTATGGATGAATAGTGATTTTGAGGACTAAGAAAATTTTTCAAGTCACCCTATGTACCGGATAGGAAATGGATATTTCAAAGTTATATTAGTAATCTACGAGGTAAATAAGTGTATGTAAACGCGATCGGAATTCAGAAATTCCAAACTTTATTTTTATGGAATATTTGACCGGGCAGTGAGGAGCTGTTAGGAATATGTTGTACTTGATGATAACTTCACAATCAATCAAATTGTATAAGGTTTTGTAGCTGTCAACGGATGAGGATTTATAACTCTATCCGTTGACAGGTAGCTCATCAACGGATGAGGTTCTGTAGCATACTGCAGTATCTCTATGTTATCAGTTGATAGTGTTTTTATCCACAGTCATTTTGACCATCAACGGATAGGCAGAATAGGGTAACCAATTGTAAATAAGCTATGCTATGTAATTTTGTTTAAGTGAAAGTGTATCAACAGATGAAGACAAAACTCTATCAACGGATACAACTCAAATCCACTCTATCAACGGATACAGCTCAAGTCTCAATATCAACGGATAAAGCTCAATACATCATCAACGTATGTCAGTGTACAATATCAACGGATAATCATTGACGCTGTCTCCTATGATAAACTGGGGATTAGCAGTTGATAAGGACATGTTTGACTGACAGATCACATGGGTTGATAGTAGATACAAAATGCAGTATGCCAGCCATACTTTGGAAACACAGAAGAAAGAAGCATTCCGTTTACACTATGAATACAAGAAAGGTGCAGGAGACATGTCTGATCACAAGGACAACCTTTCGGCTACATGTGTATTTGGAGTGTAGTAGCAAGTCAACTAGAATTAGATTAATATTATCTTATTCCAGTAGTACTTCTAAAACTTGGGATTTATAACCAAGTGTAGCCACTCTTTGTAGACTAAGAAAACAGATACATTTTGCTTAGGGTTTCTATTGAATATTCTTAGAAAGCAAAGAGTTGTAAAACAGAAGCTGTGTACTTTTGTATCACAGAGTTTTCTTCGAATAAAAGCTTCAGGTGGTGCATTTAACCACCTGATTTTTATATGTTTGTGCATTAATCTTTCTACAGCAATTATCTAAGTATAGATTTCTGGAGTTCTTATCAGAAATTTATAAATATCAAGAATTGTATTCAACCCCCTTTCTACAATTATACAAGTGTGTAATCTGGGAATAACAGGAGCATTTCAATGCGATCAAGACAAGTGATATATTTAAATCAAGGATTCAAGGATTTGATATTTTATTATTTTATTAAGGATGATATAAGGATTTAGAACGAAAACCCCTGAGTTAGTGCAACGAACGTTCTAGGAATCGCTAGAACTTTATAACGAGATTAAGCGATTAAGCGAACGCGAAACAAATTATGGATTAAATACGTAACTAGATGAAAAAACCCTACATGATCATCTAGGGTTTATTATTAAGAGAAATTGGTGGAAAGAAATCAAGAAAAGAAAAAGAAAAAGAAGTGGTGAGGTGTATGATCAAGGAGCAAGCCAACAATGCAACTTCTTATGAACCACAACTCTTTGCCAAGTGTTTTGGGAGTGACATAGGCTCTCTAGCATCTGGTGTGTATCACAAATATCACACAAAATCATTTACCAACTAGTCAAAGAAGATTAGAAGAGAGAAAAAGCAAGAACACTACCATTCCACAAAACTGCCCAGCAGAAACCCACCTTAAAGAAAAATTCATATCTGCACTTATATCCATTCATAAATCACCAAATTTTAACCATAACTTCCTCATTGTATGGAGAACACACGTTTAAAATTTCATGGCCAACAAAGGAGTGTAGCCTAGTCAAATCTCTCCTCCAAGTTCGAGAATCGAAACTGTCCAGCTATTGGCAGTTTCGACCTCTCACCTTAGCAAGCCCATAAGTCGAGCTTCAAGCATCCCCTGGTGATGAGCTAGGACTCAAAAGAAAGCCCTTAAAGAGTAGAAGGTATGGTACAAATTTGAGAACCAATCTCTAATTTTTCGATGTTATATAGATTTTACAAAGTGTTGATGAATAGTAAGGAATAGTGCTTTAAGTTGTTTTTATGATTTGTTCATGGCTTTTTAGGCTTTGTTAAGGCTACCCAAGGCTATTCTAAGGTGTATCAAGCTTTGTTAGTGTTTTTAGAGCTTCAAGGAATGTAAAACCCTAAACCTTGCTTTGAGTTTTTGTTAGTTTAATGGAGTTTTGATGTTAGTGTAAAGATAAGATTATGTTAAGTGATTTAGTGATTATTTGGCTTTGTAAAATATGAAAGATAATGGGTGATGGATTTTAGTCTCACCACTGGACTTATAGATGTAAAATGGATGTTGGTTGATGTTGAGAATGAATGGGTTGCTTTGGTTGGTTGGTTGGAGTGATCGTAAAATGGAAATGTTCGGTTTATAGCCGTCGTAATGGCAAAATTTTGTAAATCCTTGAAAACAGTTAAGACACTCTCATTCCCAAACCTGTTTCTGAGTGGAGTCTTGAAGATATTACAGAAGTCCACAAAGACAAAAAGACCATGAATATTCTGTTCAATGGTCTAGAAACAGACATGGTTGACAATGTTATTAACTGTACTACCGCCAAGGAAGTATGGGACACTGTTCAAACCCTTTGTGAAGGAACAGAACAGGTAAGGGAAAACAAGATGCAACTACTAATCCAACAGTATGAACATTTTCACTTTAAGAGTGGAGAAACATTGAATGATACATTTAGTAGATTTCAAAAGCTACTAAATGGTTTGAAACTGTATGGAAGAATCTATCAAGTTAAAGATTCTAATCTCAAATTTCTGAGATCACTGCCCAAGGAATGGAAGCCAATGACTATTTCTCTAAGAAACACTCAAGAGTACAAGACATTTACTCTTGAAAGGCTCTATGGAACTTTAAAGACCTATGAGCTGGAAATGGAGCAGGATGAAGAGATTGAGAAGTCTCAAAAGAAAAGTGGGTCAGTTGCACTTGTTGCCAACTTGGAGCAAAAGGAGGAAAGGACAGAAACTGCTAGGTCTACACCAAACAGGGAGGTTTGTAAAGGTAGAGCAGAATCAAGCAGGAGCAAGGAAAAGGTGTCTGAGGAATTGAATGTTCTTCAGCAGGATGAATTGGATGAGATAGATGAGCACTTAGCTTTTCTATCTAGGAGATTCTCTAAGCTGAAATTCAAGAGAAACTCTGGGGTGGCCAAGCCATTTAACAAGGATTTTTCCACAAGCAACTATGTGGATAAATCCAAAATTAAATTCTACAATTGTGGAATTGCTGGCCACATGATAAGTGAATGCAGGAAACCTAGATCTGAGAACAAGGGAAAGTCAACTGAGGCTGTTGACTATAAGAAGAAATATTTTGATCTTCTCATGCAGAAAGGAAAGGCATTCTTGACCCAAGAGTATGACTGGGCTGTTGATGACAATCATTCTGATGATGATGTTGAGTTAGTCAACCTTGCTTTAATGGCTGATTCTGGAGAGCAGGAAGCAAGTTCAGCTAGCAATCAGGTATTTTCTACTAATCTCTCTAAGCTCACCAAAGAGGAATGCAATAGTGTTATAGATGAAATGTCTACTGAACTATATCACTTAAGTGTTACTCTTAAATCACTTACTAAAGAGAACAATAGGATTAAAGAGTCTAATCTATTTTTAAGTGATAGAAATGCTGCTCTAGAAACTCAATTTCTAGAATTTGAGAAAATGAGAGTTGATTGCAATAATGCTAAAAGTGAACTTGAAAAGAGAATTGATTTTAAAAGACCAGCTTGAAAAAGAACAAGGGATAATTGCTAAATTTCAAAGTTGTAGGAATATTTCTCAAAACATAATAGAAGTTCAGGGAATAGAATCGTTTGTGAAGGATACCTGGACTCAAAAGAAAAAGGAGCTAGAACCTGGCCTTGAGGATCTAGAGACTATTTGTGAATCAACGGATAGTGATCATCCGTTGACAGATGAACCGTCAACGGATGAGAGGTATCCGTCGACTAACAAAAAGTTTGTTAGTAAGAAGGAACTCAGGAAACTGGATATCAAGTATGGTCCAGTCAACAAGAATTTTGTTAGTGGTGAGTGCAGCAAAACCAAATCCAGTGGGAAGGCTAAGGCAGGTGATTTACACAACAAAAAGGCTGTTGGTAAATTAGATAATGAAAAGGTAGAAATTGAGGATAAAAAGAAAAAGAACAGAAATGGTAAGATAGGCATCAACAAGAAAAACAATTACTCTCCTGACAAGTTTGCTCCTAGGAAAACTTGTAGTAATTGTAATAGTGTCAATCATCTATCTTCTAATTGCAAGATTGTCAACAAGGCTCCTGTTCAAGTACCTCAACCAATGCCATGTATGCCTGCAATGCCTGTTATGCCTGGTCTGTATCAAAATGCTAGTTTTTCAAATCCATATGTGAATATGCCATATGTGTCTAATCCTTACTTTCAATCATGAATGTGCCACAAATGTCATGGAACATACCTAACATGAATAATATGTATGCCAATTTTCCACACATGCATGCATCAAATATTCATGCAAATGAGCATCTGTCAAACCCCATCACTCAAGCATCTACACCTAAGTTGAAGATTGCTAAGAGTGCAAAGTCAAAGGCTAACAAGAAAGGACCCAAGAAAGCTTAGGTACCAAAATCAACTTGATTTGTTTTTGAAATGTGTGCAGGGAAACAGAAGGAATCTATGGTACCTAGACAGTGGATGCTCTAGGCACATGACAGGAGATTCAACCCTGCTCACAGAGTTCAAGGAAGGAGCTGGCCCTAGAATTACCTTTGGAGATACTAAGGGATATGGCCTGATTTCAAAAGACAATGTCGTCATTGAAGAAGTGGCTTTAGTTGAAGGTTTGAAGCACAATTTGCTGAGTGTCAGTCAGATTTGTGACAAAGACTATGAAGTAAAGTTCACAAAAGAAGCCTGTGTTGTTTCTGCCAAGGAAGACAACAATGTGGTATTGACAGGCTTTAGAAAAGGAAATGTTTACATAGCTGACTTCAATTCAGCATGCTCAGAATCCATTACTTGTCTCTTCAGCAAAGCAAGTAAGGATGAGAGTTGGCTATGGCATAAGAAGCTGTCACATTTGAATTTTAAAGTTATGAATGATTTGGTAAGAAAGGATCTTGCTAGAGGAATCCCTCAATTGGAGTTTGTCAGAGATGGACTTTGTGATGCCTGCCAATTAGGGAAACAAAAGAAATCATCCTTCAAAAGCAAGACAGAGTCATCCATTGTTAAGCCTCTTCAATTGTTGCATATGGACTTATTTGGTCCAGTAAATGTCATGTCTATTTCAAAGAAGAAATACTGTCTGGTGATTGTAGATGATTTTTCTAAGTTCACATGGACCTTCTTCCTGCACTCCAAGGATTGTGCAAGTGAAATCATCATCAATCACCTCAGAATACTAAACAATGGTTCTGAAGACAGAGTACAAAGAATCAGGAGTGACAATGGTACTGAATTCAAGAATTCCACAATGAAGATTTTCTGTGAAGAGAATAGAATTGTCCATGAGTTTTCTGCTGCCAGAACACCTCAACAAAATGGGGTTGTTGAAAGGAAAAACAGAACTCTCATTGAAGCAGCTAGAACAATGTTAAGTGAATCAAGGTTACCAACATGTTTCTTGGCTGAAGCTGTCAACACTGCATGCTTTACTCAGAAAATTTCCTTGGTCAATCAAGCTAGAGGAATGACCCCTTATCAGTTATTAACCAACAAGAAACCAACTTTAGCTTTCCTACATGTCTTTGGATGTAAGTGTTTTGTGCTAAGGAATCATGGAGATAACTTGGGCAAATTTGAAACAAAGGCAGATGAAGCTATTTTCGTTGGATATGTAGCAGGGAAAGCCTACAAGGTCTACAATCTAAGAACCAACATTGTTATGGAATCTGTACATGTTGTGTTTGATGATCAAAAGATTCTAGGCCTAAATGATGAAGGTTCCCATGAAAAGTTGGAATTTGAGAATGAAGGTGAAGGAAGAATGTACTACTATGATGATGAGGACCATGAAGATCATGACCACAGAGATCCACCTAGAGCTGTTATACCAACTAGAAGTGATGCTTACACTGAAAATAAAGCATCCGTTGACAGTCATTCTGCAATATCCGTTGACATTATTAGAGATGCATCCGTTGACAGAGATTCTCAAGCATCCGTCGACAGGCAAAATGATGCATCCATTGACAGTCAACTTCATAATTCAGCAAGGACAACAAACTCAGGGGGAGTTTCTCAAGGTCAAAATTCAATGCTAAATCAACATGATCATGCTCATGGAAATGAAGCAACCTCATCAAGATCAAACCTTCCACCTGCAAGAAAATGGACTAGAGATCATCCATTTGAGTTAATTATTGGTGAATCAAATTCAAGAGTCCAAACTAGAAGGGCCACTCAAGCAGAATGTCTATACAGTAGCTTCCTGTCTCAAGAGGAACCTAAGAAAGTGGAAGATGCCCTTCTAGATCCAGATTGGGTGTTAGCAATGCAAGAAGAGCTAAACCAGTTTGAAAGAAATAAAGTATGGAAACTTGTGCCCAAACCTGATGATGAAGTGTCATAGGTACTAAATGGGTTCTCAAGAATAAGACAGATGAAAATGGCATAATTGTGAGGAATAAAGCTAGATTAGTGGCAAAAGGCTACTCTCAAGAAGAAGGAATAGATTTTGATGAAACTTTTGCTCCAGTGGCAAGACTTGAGGCAATAAGAATCTTTCTAGCCTATGCAGCACATGCCAATTTCAAAGTCTATCAGATGGATGTCAAAAGTTCCTTTCTAAATGGGGAACTGGAAGAAGAGGTCTATGTCCATCAACCTCCTGGCTTTGAGGATCCAGAATTTCAAGGATATGTATATCTTCTCATGAAAGCACTTTATGGTCTGAAGCAAGCACCAAGAGCCTGGTATGACACTTTATCTCAATTTCTTTTGGAGAACCACTTCACTAGAGGTATAGTAGATAAAACCTTATTTCATAGGAATATTAATGGCTCTTCAATACTTGTTCAAATCTATGTAGATGATATTATTTTTGGGTCTACAGATGAGAAGCTTTGCAAAAGGTTTGCCAAACTTATGCAAAGTAGGTATGAAATGAGCATGATGGGTGAATTAACTTACTTTCTTGGCCTACAAGTAAAGCAAGTTAAAGAGGGCATTTTCATAGGTCAAACAAAATATATTTATGATCTCTTAAAGAAATTTGACTTAATGGATTGTACATCTGCAAAAACACCTATGGCCACTGCAACTAAGCTTGAGTTGAATACTAAGGAAAAGTCTGTGGACATCTCAAGCTATAGAGGCATGGTAGGTTCACTTCTATACCTAACAGCTAGTAGACCTGATATAATGTTTTCTACTTGTCTTTGTGCTAGATTTCAAGCTGACCCTAGAGAGTCTCACTTAATAGCTATTAAAAGAATCTTCAGGTATCTCAAGGGAACACCAAACCTTGGCATTTGGTACCCAAGAGAATCTGGTTTTGATCTAACTGGCTATTCAGATGCAGATTATGCAGGTTGCAGAGTTGATAGGAAAAGTACTACAGGTTCCTGTCAATTTCTAGGAAACAGGCTTGTTTCATGGTTCAGTAAGAAACAAAACTCAGTCTCCACTTCTACAGCTGAAGCTGAGTACATTGCTGCTGGAAGCTGTTGTGCACAAATTCTATGGATGAGAAATCAACTCATTGACTATGGTCTAAAAGTTGAGAAGATTCCAATTTTCTGTGACAACACAAGTGCTATTGCCATCACAGGGAATCCAGTGCAACATTCAAGAACCAAGCACATTGACATCAAATACCACTTCATTAGAGAACATGTGATGAATGGTACAGTAGAAATGCACTTTGTGCCAAGTGAAATGTAGCTTGCAGATATCTTCACCAAGCCTCTTGATGAATCCACATTCACAAGATTGGTAGGTGAGCTAGGTATGCTTAACTTGTCATAATTCCTTGTGATATTTGATTTCACTGCATTGCAGCTAGGAATGTGTTTTGATTTTCCTGAGAATTAAAAACTCTCAGAAAATTCTTTTGTCTTTAGAAATTTTGTCCAAGGCAAAATTATCTTATCAACGGATATCCTTTATCCGTTGATAGCATAAACACATTCCTAGATTTTTGTATATCAACGGATAACAGCTTATCCACGTCATCAACGGATAAACTGTTTCTCAACCATTCAATCCATATCCGTTGATATACATATTTTCTTTTAAATATAACCGTTGGTAAACGTGTATCTATATATGACTGGTTATATTTATTTTCTTTTATTATTTGACAGTTATTTTTGACCAATGAGTAATTACTTTTAATTATTTCACTTTCAATTCTTGAAAAGTATAAAAGGCTGTCTTGTGCTCTCACATCTCACTTTTATCGACTTTCAAGATTCTCTTAAGTAAACTGCATCTTCTTCTTCTTCACAAAAACTCTCTGCAACAAAAGTTCAAACTCTTCAATGTCGCCTATTGTTAAGATGATGTCTTCCACTGGGTTCACCTATGAGAAGAACAGTTTCGCTGCCTATGTCGATACAGAGAATGCCCCAGAAGCTTATCACACCATGATGAATTTTGTGAAGAATTGTAAACTTTCGTATGCTATGACTGCCACCACTCCTCTAATCCACGAAGTAATCGAAGAGGTGTGGGCATCTGCTAAGTACAATGGCATAGATGGTACAATTGCTTTTTCTCTAAAGGGTAAAAACTATGTAGTTAACTCTGATGTGATAACTGCCTGTTTAAAATTGCCTGAGAATAACTATCTGAAAGTACCCACTGATGCTGAAATAGTTGCCATGCTTAATTCCATAAATTATGCCCTTAGTACTGATAATTTAAGAAAAATTGCTAGGAAAGGGATGGTTAAAGAATGGAATTATTTTTGTGATGCCTTCATTAAAACTTTTTCAGGCAAAATTAGTAACTTTGATGCTGTTACCCATTCCATGCTAGTTATGCTGTGTATGCTTCTGACTGATAAATTCTATAACTTTGGCACACTAGTCATGTATGAGATAGCAGCAAAATTAGGTAAAAAGGAAACTAGGGGCAAGAATATCTATTTTGCTAGATTTTTGATGCTCTTAGCACTGCATGTATCTGAGAATAAGCTATCCATTGCTAACCCGGATAGCAAGTTCACATGTTTTGTTCAGGAGAAGAGAGTCTTAAGTGATTTAATTCGAATGAACTCCAATGCAGAGGTACAATTGGTATACCTACCAATTGTTCAGGTAACTCTTTCTAACCTTGAAACTCCTATTTCTAACCCCCAAATTTCTTTGCCTTCCTCAGTCACAATGGAGTCTGTAGTAGTGACCAAACAGGCTCCTACCCAAGTGACTAAAACAAAAGTTTCCAAACCAAAATCTAAGAGACAAACCTCCGGTGTTTCTCAAAAAGCACCTGTTGCAAAAACTACCACAACTCTTGAGGGGAGTGTGAAGGAGGTAGTGAGTGGTGAGGGACAGGGTGCAAGCCTTAAGAATAAGGTGGGTGAGGAAAGTGCACCAAATAGCCAAGCTCAAGTTACATCCTCTCAACAGGGTGTGACTACTAGCTCTACAGAAACTCTGCACAAAAGGGTAAGGGACACTAGCCCTCTCTCAAAAACCTATGAAAGAAGAGTAAAATCTAAAACCATAGGGGAAGCACAGGGTGCACACACAGTACAGCAAACTGTACCTTCTCAAATTCAGTTTGATGTGACTTCAATAAATGTGGAGTCACAGCCCCTTGATCTTAACCTTCAAATCGATACACATTACAATCCACCATCACCAACTCCATCTCTGGATGTGGATATGATATCTACATCAATTCCTGATTCTCCATCTTTAAGATTCTTGGAGAAGCCCCACTCTGCAATTGGTGGTCATCATCTTTTAGATGATTTGTTGGGCCATTAACCTTCCATTCCTGAATTCACAACAACATCTGTGGCCTCATCTTTAAAATCAATCTCCAAAGATTCAGTGTTGGTTTTCACTTCAACGGATATTATCATTCCTTCATCAACGGATATCCTTCATCCGTTGACAAGTGTTTCTCCATCAACGGATGTGCCTCTGTCTAGCCATCCGTTGACAGCTATAACTACTCCATCAACGGATATTCCTTATCCGTTGATAACTCACTCTACCACTGCTATATCTGACATTCCTGTGTCAAGTGTGGAGGAGTTCTCAGTAGTTGAAACACTTTTAGGATTGAGGGAAAGGAGTGAGAGGCTGCCTTGTGAGCAGGCAAAAGGAGAGGCAAATAATGAGAGGCTGACCATTTCTTCAGGTCAGGCAAAAGGAGAGCAAGAGAGTTCCACCTTAGTAGGTGAAGGTGAGGGTGTGAGAGGTGTGAGCCAGAGGGAGCCCCTGATGCAAGAACAGAGAGATGAGAGGAGAGAAGGGACTACAGGAGAAATAAGGCAGGAAGATTCAGCCATTGCAAGTGAGTTAATGGAGTTAATGAAGCTTCTAAAGAGATGGAATTTCGACAAGAATATCAGTCAATCATTGACTCCATCTCTTTGGATCCTGAAACCTTTACTCATCCTGTTTCTGCTTATCAAATCATGGCACAACAGGGCAATGTGGAGGCAGAGGAGGCAATGCACCTAGTGCACACCTCACAATCTCTACAAAGAGCAAAGGATGCTTTGACAACTCTGTCTTCAAATGCTGACAGTGAAGAGTTTGGCAATAATGACAGTGACAACACAGCAAATGATAAAGAAGTCAATGTGGGTGATACTCCAGACTGGCTATTTTCTACTGCCACTGTGGCTGGTGATTTCAATGTGGAGATTGTGAAGCAATATCAATCTGCTAGGGCTGAGCACCAAAATGCAGATCCACAGAGAAAGGCTGTCCTTCAACAAATAATGGACTCCCTGAAACTTCAGAAAATGCACATGGTCATTCAAAGAACTCAACAGGAGGAGGTCCAAACTGCAATTAGAGAAACGAAAGTGGAACTAGATGCCAGGATTGAGGCACTAGCCCCTACTACCACTCAGAAGGTGATGACTAGCAAATTATTGAAGGAAGATAGCCTGGCCAAATCTGTTCAGCATCTCTCCTCCAGAGTGGATGGTATGGAATCTCAAATGCAGACACTCATTGCAACTCAAGCCAAACAGACTGAGCTACTGGAAAGGTTGCTTGCAGCCTCATCTCCAGCCCTTGATGCTAACAAAAAGGGGGAGAAAAAGGTAGAAGAGGTTGTAGCTACTTCTTGTCAAATTCAAATTCCAGCTTCCAGTAGCAAGATAGCACAAAGTGAGGGGGAGCAACAGCCAATGATAGTGGTCAATCCAAAAGAATTTACTATAGAGGCTTCCCCTGTGAAGAAACAAAAGGCTTTGCCTGTGATTCCTGACCTATCAGGAAATCTCAGATGGTGAAAGGCAAGCTAGAATAGAGGTCTTAGAAAAGATCAACAAGGAGGCCAATGAAAGAATGATGAGAACAGAAAGGATGATCAATGAATCAATTGTATCAAATCTGTTCTCTACTCAGTCCTCAGCTCCAACAATATCAACTACAATTCTGAAGGTGCTCACTCCAGAGATTGTAGCTCCTACTTTCTATGATGCTGAACCATCTTATGTCAAAGAATTTGAACCATACATCAAGACCAGAGCCTACTCTCCACCAAAGGCAAATGGGAAGAACAAGTTACAATTGGATTTTCCATTTCCAAAGGATGATGAAGGAAAGCTAATGGGAAAGCAAATTAAGGAGTTCAAGGAAAATGCCAATAGAAGTGTAAGAGAATGGATGGATGTAATAATAAGGAATGGAAAAGTCTTAAACATATCCAATAGCCATCCTAGATTTGTTGAAGCAAAAAGAAAGGAGACCTCCAGACTTCTCAGGGAAGCTCATCCAAGTGAAGAAAATCAATATGAAAACTCAGATGAGAAGCAAGCCAGGCTGGCTCAAGAGTTAATGGATGAGGTAGAGGATGAAATGAGGGAACCTGAGGAAGTCCCCAAATCCAAAAGGAAAGTGAAATCAGTCCCCAAATCCAAATCTAATAGAATGAAATCAAAGGCAAGGAGGCCTGTCTCTCCAGAAATTGAAAGCAAGGAGACAGTTGGCTCATCACAACCTATTTCTGTAAAAGTATTCAACCCAGCTGTGAATTTCCATGGTGATCCTATAGTACCTAAAGAGGAACCAATGAATCTTGACTCCATTGAGGTTCCTTCATTCTTGCTGAAGTCTCAACAGAAGCCTATACAGAAGAAAAGGATACCAAGGAAGCAACCTTCAAAGGAACCAATTCAAGTTTCTAGGGTACCTGCTATTGTCAGGCAGCCAATCTTGGAAAACAAGGATGATTTTATCTATCAGGCAGATATTGAAGAATACTCTAGCATGAATCTTTATCTGGATGAATTGTCAGAAGTAAGAGGAATTGACAAATATAAACATTTGCCTGAGAGATTGGTCTTTCTATACAAGGGAGGAAAGGAAAGGACATGGCCACTACAGAGGGTTCTTGGAGAAAATTATCTGACCTTAACCAAAGTGTTCTCTGCAATCAAAAGATACACAGGGTTCTCCAAGATAGCAAAAGGGGAGATACTGGACAGAATAGAACAGATAAGGAGGGAATGGAACTCACCATCAAGTCTACCAAGGAAAATGAAGATCCCATACAATGGACAGAAAATCCACCTTCAACCCTTCTGGATGATGGAGTTCAGGGATGAAGATGGTAACAGGAGATTCTTCATGTTAGAAGACCAACTATCAAAGGCTAGTTCTCAATACCTGAGATGGTTACAACAAAAGCTAAATCCAAAGGTTGATGAAGAAGATGCCTTCTATAGGCAACTCCAAATGCAGATTGAGTCCAACTCTGCCAAAGAAGGAAAATCAAGGGTGATGCCAACAAGAGAAAAGAAACAGTCTTAATCTGCTCAGTCTAGAGGAGCACTTCTCTGTAAATTTCTCAAACTTTCAGTTTTTAATTTTTTTAGCTTAATACAATTTTTGCATTGTTATATATATATATATATATATATATATATATATATATATATATATATATATATATATATATATATATATATATATATATATATATATATATATATATATATATCTTTAGGAATGTTTTTTTATCATCAAGGTCCTGAATTTATGCTTTATTGCCATCAAGTATAAATTGGGGGAGATTGTTAGGAATATGTTGTACTTGATGATAACTTCACAATCAATCAAATTGTATAAGGTTTTGTAGCTGTCAACGGATGAGGATTTATAACTCTATCTGTTGACAGGTAGCTCATCAACGGATAAGGTTTTGTAGCATACTGCAGTAACTCTATGTTATCAGTTGATAGTGTTTTTATCCACAGTCATGTTGACCATCAACGGATAGGCAGAATAGGGTAGCCAATTGTAAATAAGCTATGCTATGTAATTCTGTTTAAGTGAAAGTGTATCAACAAATGAAGACAAAACTCTATCAACGGATACAACTCAAATCCACTCTATCAACGGATACAGCTCAAGTCTCAATATCAACGGATACAGCTCAATACATCATCAACGGATGTCAGTATACAATATCAACGGATAATCATTGACACTGTCTCCTATGATAAACTGGGGATTAGCAGTTGATAAGGACATGTTTGACTAATAGATCACATGGGTTGATAGTAGATACAAAAAGCAGTATGGCAGCCATACTTTGGAAACACAGAAGAAAGAAGCATTCCGTTTACACTATGAATACAAGAAAGGTGCAGGAGACATGTTTGATCACAAGGACAACCTTTCGGCTACATGTGTATTTGGAGTGTAGTAGCAAGTCAACTAGAATTAGATTAATATTATCTTATTCCAGTAGTACTTGGGATTTATAACCAAGTGTAGCCACTCTTTGTAGACTAAGAAAACAGATACATTTTGCTTAGGGTTTCTATTGAATATTCTTAGAAAGCAAAGAGTTGTAAAACAGAAGCTGTGTACTTTTGTATCAGAGAGTTTTCTTCGAATAAAAGCTTCAGGTGGTGCATTTAACCACCTGATTTTTATATGTTTGTGCATTAATCTTTCTACAGCAATTATCTAAGTATAGATTTCTGGAGTTCTTATCAGAAATTTATAAATATCAAGAATTGTATTCAACCCCCCTTCTACAATTATACAAGTGTGTAATCTGGGAATAACAGGAGCATTTCAATGCGATCAAGACAAGTGATATATTTAAATCAAGGATTTAAGGATTTGATATTTTATTATTTTATTAAGGATGATTTAAGGATTTAGAACGAAAACCCCTGAGTTAGTGCAAAGAACGTTCTAGGAATCGCTAGAACTTTATAACGAGATTAAGCGATTAAGCGAACGCGAAACAAATTATGGATTAAATACGGCTAGATGAAAAAACCCTACATGAGCATCTAGGGTTTATTATTAAGAGAAATTGGTGGAAAGAAATCAAGAAAAGAAAAAGAAAAAGAAGTGGTGAGGTATATGATCAAGGAGCAAGCCAACAATGCAACTTCTTATGAACCACAACTCTTTGCCAAGTGTTTTGGGAGTGACATAGGCTCTCTAGCATCTGGTGTGTATCACAAATATCACACAAAATCATTTACCAAGTAGTCAAAGAAGATTAGAAGAGAGAAAAAGCAAGAACACTACCATTCCACAAAACTGCCCAGCAGAAACCCACCTTAAAGAAAAATTCATATCTCCACTTCTATCCATTCATAAATCACCAAATTTTAACCATAACTTCCTCATTGTATGGAGAACACACGTTTAAAATTTCATGGCCAACAAAGGAGTGTAGCCTAGTCAAATTTCTCCTCCAAGTTCGAGAATCGAAATTGTCCAGCTATTGGCAGTTTCGACCTCTCACCTTAGCAAGCCCATAAGTCGAGCTTCAAGCATCCCCTGGTGATGAGCTAGGACTCAAAAGAAAGCCCTTGAAGAGTAGAAGGTATGGTACAAATTTGAGAACCAATCTCTAATTTTTCGATGTTATATAGATTTTACAAAGTGTTGATGAATAGTAAGGAATAGTGCTTTAAGTTGTTTTTATGATTTGTTCATGACTTTTTAGGCTTTGTTAAGGCTACCCAAGGCTATTCTAAGGTGTATCAAGCTTTGTTAGTGTTTTTAGAGCTTCAAGGAATGTAAAACCCTTAACCATGCTTTGAGTTTTTGTTGGTTTTAATGGAGTTTTGATGTTAGTGTAAAGATAAGATTATGTTAAGTGATTTAGTGATTATTTGGCTTTGTAAAATATGAAAGATGATGGGTGATGGATTTTAGTCTCACCACTGGACTTATAGATGTAAAATGGATGTTGGTTGATGTTGAGAATGAATGGGTTGCTTTGGTTGGTTGGTTGGAGTGATCGTAAAATGGAAATGTTCGGTTTATAGCCATCGTAATGGCAAAATTTTGTAAATCCTTGAAAACAGTTAAGACCGAGACCATAAAACTATTTTTATAATCACCACTGCATATGGTTGTAAAGATATGGATGTCTAGTATATTTTGCCGCAATAATCGCATTAAAAGAGTTTACGGTTTAAGAGTTATGCTAGTTTTGGTGAAAGTTGTTCGGTAAATGGAACTGCAGAAATGTACCTACTTTGAGACTATGATTGAGACCCTTAATAGTCGATTTATAATATGGAATTTTGAGTATAAATGCTAATGTCAGTTAGAAAAGTATGTGCGAAGGTTTCGAGTTAAAAAAATTATTTTCCGATTTTATAAAAATGTGTAAGCCGAGATTGCGCAATTGAAAACCCCTAGAACACGACTTAGAAACCAAACTTATAAGTGTTTAAGTATAACTTGAATTCGAGGATTGATTTCGAACCAAACTTATGATTTAAGTGTTTGTCGATTAACGTGGACTTAGTACGAGTCTAGAGGGATCCCTTAGTGCCTTAGTGTCCGAGCATTGAGTTATAAGTGGATCGTATAGGGGATTAATCGCATGTTTTCTTGACCTTGTTTAGATTGTCGGATTCCGCTACGAGCCCCTGCTACATCAGGAGTACCAGGTAAGTTTACTAATTCATACTCTATCATTCACAGTATTTATATATTTTAAATTCATAAGTATGCTGATTAAGTTTTCAAACATAAGTATCCTTTCTAGTTGTTTATACCGGATTTTATTCGTGCAATTTACATGCATATATATTATTATTGTTGAGCTGTTATCCGGATATATTATTACACGAGTTGTTCAAATTTATATCATGAGTTAGTCCATATTGTTTGGACGTTTAGCGAGTTACTTCATTCGTACTCGCAAAGGAGGTGATAGAGATATATTAAGTAATATCTTCATATGTAATATCCCATAATTTTTATAATAATAATAATAAAAGAATAATAGAATAAAAAGGATTAAAATTAGATTATAAATAGGATTTAAAATTGGATTAGAATAGTGGGCCTAATATATGGATCGGATTTGAATACGGATAACTTTTAGGTTTGGACATAGGGTTTTGTAACGCTATATAAACATCATATTCTTCTTCTTCATCTATTTACAAAATTCGTAGGTCTATTCTTCACACAAATCTGATATCTTGTAAAATTCGTAGTAAATTCATCGCAAGTCGGAATTCGTTGATTCTGGACTTTTCGGAAAGATATTTTCGTGCTCTACAACTTTCGTTCTTTGAGTTTTTCAAGAAAACGTCGTTTAGAGGGCCAAAAAGACTAAATAAAGATCTGATCAGGAGTGGTTACATGTTTTTGATTCTTGTTTTTCCGTTTAGAAGTAAGTTTTCTGATCGTTCTTTCTAGTATTTTCAAAACTATGTGTTATGTGTGTATATTTGATTATTAAAACTTGGGCTAAGTGATTATTTATTTTGAATTAATTTATGTTATTGTGTATGTGTTATGTGTAAGCAATAGTATTGGAACTCTGATTTATGTCATGGTTTACGAAAATAAAGACTTAGGACCGAGTCACCGGGTTGTAGTGACAGTTTTCTGAAAATTTAGGACCGTTATCACCGGGTTGTAGTGGTCATGGTATGAATTATGGGTTTCAAGTTATTGTTGTTATGTGGTGTCGTATCGAATAAGAATAAGAATATGTGTATCGAAAGTGATTGTTTTGTGTATCATATTGTATCGTATCGATTATTGTATTATTCTATATGTGTTTATACGTTACTTTGTATGATTGGTTAGATCGATTGGTTACTTGCTGGGCTGTATAGCTCATTACTTACAATTTTCAGCTTCGGTGTACAATCGAGTTTGGTAGCGTTGGAGTTCGAGGATCTTAGCTAGGTTCGGATTAGATTGACTTTTCGATAGATGTTAGTTGCGCTTTTTTAATAAGTACCTTTGTAACAGACTTTTGGTTTAATAAATTGTAATTTGTTTTAGTTTTCGTTTTATAATTAATAGTTCGAAAAGTCGGGCTGTTACATCATACTATATTTGATATATAAGAGTTGAGATGTATATATATAGAGTATGTTAAGAATACTGATATGGGTCATCTCATTTCGAACCCATGATCAGAACAGTTCTTCATAAATATTTCCTCTACTCATTCGAGAGGAAAACCAATTATTGGAGGTGTTTATCGTTCATTGTTTCTGAACGATATTGGAATAATCTTTTATTGAAAAGTAAATAAAGGTGCACGTGTTATTTTACCGTGACGTCTAAGAAATTTCTTGTTGAAGGTGATCGAAGATTCCGACACCTTATATTCTGGACTAAAGATGACAAAAGTGACCAGAGTAACGCACCGGCCTAAACTGAGAAGTATTTAGGGTGATGGTCCGAGCAAGTTGGCTCATCCTTATGAGAACTATTTAGGGTGGTTCGAGACGTCGACCATCCTTTCTATCGATAGAAAATGAGACGTGACAATGGACTGATCATCCATTACTTGAGAAGGCGTTTCGAGAAGAAGTCCAAAGAAAATGAGTAGTTCCGAGAAGTTATTGAATTATATTCGAGTAGTACTTTGAGAAGTTGTTGAGATATATTTATTCCTTCATATGAGTAGTGTTTCAAGACTGATAAAACTTCCGAGTTGAATTCTTTCAAAAGTATATATATTTATATAAGTGGAGAAGTTTTTATAAAAGGTGTAAAAGCATATTTTTGAACGAGTTGTTGTTGTTTAATCTGGTATATACTTGCTTGGCATTCTTTGGCTCATTCTTGCTATTTATATATTATTAAACAACAGCATCCGGGGCTGGCACTAGTATGATGAACCATGGCAAAGGGAAAGGGAATGGCTACTGATTCAGCGCATTAGCCTTGTAGTATCTGAGAAGGGTGAGAGCTGGAGAGTAGTTGTTTAATGTTTTATTATCTAATACTTTGAAGTTGTAATAGTATTTCAGAGATTCTGGGAAGTGAATTTGAGATGTAATAACTTTTGGATTATTGAGTACTTGTTCTAAGACTATAACCCGTGGAGTAAATTATGGAGTTGTTATGAATATTGTTATAGATTATATTGTGAGCAGGTGATTGAATATTTCGCAAGAGATGTGACGACCTGGATTCCTGTAGGGAATTTGGGGACGTTACAATATAGTAGAATAATAAAGTTTCTGCATCAAAACTTTATATAACCTAGCTCAAATTAATTAATGATCCAATTTTAAAATTTTAACGTCAACATAAAGAACAATATAAGGTGATTATTTTTCGATAATGTGAATTACAAAGGAAATCTAATAGTAACATTATAAAATTAAAATAATATTAATTATAGATCTAAAGTGAGATTCAAGCTAAATTTTGGGATGCAAACTGAAATTTATATTCACTACCAAAAATACCCCTTTGACAATTCTGGAATGATATTATTTGTGTGTCTTTCTTTGAATTGAACAAATGTAAGAGAATTTTCTTTTTGTTTACTAATAAAAAAAGTTGATGTAGGGTGGATTTTATAAAAATATCGAGTTTACTATAATAAGAACAAGAAATTAGAAATATATTTGTATTTAGAGCATGCATATTATACAAGGCTCGACTGAATCTCGTCAAAGTAATGAACATCAACTATAGAATTTAAAAACTTCAAAGCACTTCCAACTTGCATATTTTTTCAATTGGATCCATTATACGGTAAGTTTCCGCACAAAATAAAAGAAATTACATGACAATACAACTTATATTTCATTCAAAAGTATGTGCAAACTTCAACAACTGAGTTTAAAATATGTCTGTGTCTTGCATTGATTATAAAGTTGGTTTTGAAAAAAAAATCAGGAATTATTTAATATTATAAAAATTACAAAATCAATATATATATATATAAAGGAGGATACGCGGGAGCTTAGGTGGCGCTCTAAAATCGTCTCAATCTATTTTTCTAATTTTCTAGAATTTTAGAATTTTAAACACTAATAAATGTAATAATATCATTTAACATATTAGAAGTAGAATAGATGTTCGAATTTATAGAGGAGAAGAGTTCGAATTTATAGGGAAGACATATGATTAGAAGTTCTATTGGAAGTAGAATAAGTATTTATAATGCATATTAATAAAAGTTCTATTGGAAGTAGAATAGGAGTTCGAATTTATAGAAAAAACATATAAATAAAAGTTC
Organism: Saposhnikovia divaricata; assembly: GCA_036435485.1. Taxonomy (NCBI): domain Eukaryota; kingdom Viridiplantae; phylum Streptophyta; class Magnoliopsida; order Apiales; family Apiaceae; genus Saposhnikovia; species Saposhnikovia divaricata. The sequence continues at coordinate 85,855,860 of CM071597.1, read as the reverse complement.
TATTTGAAGTAGAAAAATATCATTTAACATATTAGAAATAGAATAAGTGTTCGAATTTATAGAGAAGAAGAGTTCGAATTTATAGGAAAGACATATGATTAGAAGTTCTATTGGAAGTAGAATAAGTATTTATAACGCATATGATTAAAAGTTCTATTGGAAGTAGAATATTGGTTCGAATTTATAGAGAATAAGAATTCGAATTTATAGAAAAAACATATAAATAAAAGTTCTATTAAAAGTATATAAAGGAGGATATGTGGGAGCTTAGGTGGCGCTCTAAAATCGTCTCAATCTATTTTTCTAATATTCTAGAATTTTAAACACTAATAAATGTAAAAATATCATTTAACATATTAGAAGTAGAATAGATGTTCAAATTTATAGAGGAGAAGAGTTTGAATTTATAGGGAAAACATATAATTAGAGGTTCTATTGGAAGCAGAATAAGTATTTATAACGCATATGATTAAAAGTTCTATTGGAAGTAGAATAGGAGTTCGAATTTATAGAGAATAAGAGTTCGAATTTATAGAAAAAACATATAAATAAAAGTTTCATTAAAAGTAGAATAGGTGTTTTAATATATAGAACAGACATATAATTAAATATTTTATAGAAGTACGATCTTCATAAATTATACTTTTTTATATAAATTAATTATACTTCTATTATAAAATTTTATTCACAAATTCAATACTATTGTCATAAAAATGTCATCATTTTTTAAAAAGAAAATACTAATAAACAGAATACTAATAAATAAATAAATAATTGACATGTTATAAATAGAATAGGTGTTCAAATTTATAAAGAAGAAGAATTCGAATTTATAGTAAAAATATCTAATTAAAATTTTTATTAAAAGTAAAATAGGTATGTAAATTTATAATAATTCGAATTTCTTTAACATGTTAGAAAAGTAAAATAGGTATTAAAATTCGAATTTATAAATCAAAATATAACGAATTACTTCTTCTACAAGAATATAAATTGTTATGTGTGGGTATATATATAGAAAATAAAGATTGATAATTAATTATATCCATCCTGATCATAACTATTACTTTTTGATATTGTTTTGTAATCCACAGCTAACGTACTAATTAAAAGTTATATTGGAAGTAGAATATCGATTCTATTTTATGGAGAAAAAGAGTTCATATTTATAAAAAAAGATACAATTAAAAGTTATAATAGAAGTAGAATAAGTGTTCAAATATATAGATTAGACGTATACTTAAATGCTATATTGAAAGTTGAATACGAGTACGGTGGTGACATTTTTGACAATCTTCTAAAAATATATATTTTTTTCTAAGAAATCCTTTATTTAATTTTTTTTATACAAGTTATATAAACTTACATTAGGAAAATAAATTCATAAATTTAATACTATTCTCATAACGAAAAGTCTTCGTATTTAAAAAATGATGTGTTAACATAATATAAGGACATTCTCATGTGGGAATCATGAATAAATACATGAGTATCTATATTATATAAAGAAAAATAAGATGTATTTTCATTTTTTTAAAAATTCCATAAATATTAAAAAGTGTAGAAAAAGTAAAATCGGAATTCACACTATTTTTAAGTTTTAATTCTAAGGACAAAAAATTATTTTATATGATAAGTATCATCAATAATATGTAATGAAGTTGGAATTTGAAACACAAACGAGAGCAGCTCGAAACGTGTTTAACGGGAATACGACTCACTATAAAAGATTGTATTAGCTATTAAAATATCATATTGATGTTATAAATTTTATTTTATTTCTAGGATTTGAATTTTATGGATAAACAATATCATACAAGTGATATATGTAAAAGTTATGTTTTTGTTCTTACTGAGAGAGCAGATCAATAGTAATAACCGTATTTAACGAGAAAGCGGTTCATTAGAGAAGACCGTATAAAGATGTTTGAAAATATAAGGAATACATAAAATAAAATGCTTTATTGGATGTAGAATACGAGGACTGGAGACATCTTATACGATTTTTTAAAACTATATATCTTTTTTCATAGAAATCCTTTATTTTAACTTTTTTGAACAAGTTAATTATGCCTGTATTAGAAAAATATATCCATAAATTTAATATTATTTTCGTAACGAAGAGTCTTCGTATTAATTTTTTTTTGATACGTTAACATAACAGAAAGACATTCCCATGCGGAAGCTGTAAATAAATTCAGGAATATCTATAATATACAGAAAATATAAGATGTATTTTCATCTTTTAAAACTTTATAAATATTAGAAAGTTTAAAGAATATAAAAATTAGAATTTACACTTTTTATATAATAAATTTAGAATTTCAGTTCCAAATAAGAGTGGTTCGAAACGTATTTCACGGGAAGACGGCTCACTACAAAAGATTGTATTAACTATTAAAATTTAATATTGATGTCATAATTTTTTTTTATTTTTACGGTTCGATTTTATGGATAAAAATTATTATATGTTAAAGTTGGGATTTTGGTTTTAACGAGAGAAAATTATTTAATTACTAAAATTTAATATTAATATTATAATATAACGTAAATGTATTGAATTTTTAAAAAAATATTATAACGCCGCCGCGAAGCGCGGCTTTAACAAGTAGTTTTATATATAAAAAAGGGATATAGCTTTAATACAAAATCTACTAATAAACCTTTTGTACATAGACCATAGTTAATGGTATCAATTATATACAGTAATTTAAAATTTCTAAACACTTCCAACGTACACGAACAATATCCATTACTATCGTAAATCACGATTCGAAATGTTAAATATTGCATTTTGCGACATAACATATATTTTATTTTCAAAACACATCGAACGAGCACTTCAAACATAGAAATTAGGCGAAGAAGGATAATATCTAGAGCTCGGATCCTCTGTCCCCTTCTTCATGCCCCCTTCTGTGTCCCCTATATAAAATGGATGCCCCGGACTCATTGTAAGGAAAATGGAAATAAAATATTTTATTTCCATTTTTCTTACAATGGGTCCCGTCAGGGGTACCCATTTTATATAGGGGACACAGAAGGGAGCATGAAGAATGGGACAGAGGATCCTCACCCTAATATCTAGGGGCGAATTCAACAGTGATCCAAATATCCAAATTATTCAAATTATTGGTAGATTACCCCAATTTCTTCTTAGTAGTGATCCAAATTTGGATCAATGAATAGTAATGGTCCAAATTTGGATCACCACTATTCACTGATCCAAATTGGATCAGTTGGTTTAATATTAAAATAATGATTTTGTTCTTTATATATTTTTAGTTTATTAGATTCAAAATTAATTTAAGATTTTTTTATAATTTAATTAATAATAGTACATAATTAATAAAATGAATGTGTTTTTGTTAGCTAAGAACACAATTTTAATATTACTAGCATATAGCCCGTGCAATGCAAGGGTTTCTTGTATTATATTATAAATTTTATTTAATATTATAATTATGTTATCATATAATCATTATTTTAATAATTTTTTAATTTTAATTTGATATAATTTAATATACTATGATATAATTTAATTTTATTAATAATTGAGAAATATGCTATGATATTATATTTTCGGGTATATATTAATGATTGTAAGATTTGTTGTAAATTAAAAAGGTAACGTGTTTTAATTATAAAGGAAATATTAATGATTGAAAGATATGATACGATTGATCTTTTTAGGTGTTTATAAAAGGTAATATCTTCAACTAAAAATAAATGTGAAAAAGGAAATCGTGTAATTATCATTAATTATATTGTGTTATTATTTATTTTAGGTGTTATATTTTTCTTCAAAATTGTGGTGTGATATTTTCGGGTATATATTAATGATTGTAAGATTTTTTTAAATTAAAAAGGTAATGTGTTTTAATTCGAAAGAAAATATTAATGCTCGAAAAATATGATACGATTGATGTTTTTAGGTGTTTATAAAAGGTAATATGTTCAACTAAAAGTAAATGTGAAACAGGCAATCGATTAATTATCATTAATTTTATTATGTTAATCGACTAATTACCATTAATTATAACGTGTTTTAATTCGAAAGAAAATATTAATTATGGAAAGATATGAGATTGATGTTTTTAGGTGTTTATAAAAGGTAATATATCGACTAATTACCATTAATTATATTATGTTATTATTTATTTTAGGTGTATCTATTTTTCTTTATAATGAAAGGTAAATAAGTAAATTCACGAAGTAACAAAAAACATGTACCAAAACTTTCAGGGCCTATTTGGATAGGGGTGGGGTGGGGTGGGGTGGGGTGGGGTGAACCCTTACCTTATTTGGATGTAAAGATTGAGTATTGAAGGGTTCAAGTTCAACCATTATCTCATTTGGATAGAGGATTATGTTGGGAAGAGATTGTAATACAAATAATTATAATTTTTTTAAATGTAGAAAAATTAATTTAAAAAATGTAGGATTTGGTGTTCGTTTAAATTATTTTTTAATTATTTTTAAAATTAAAGTATATAAAAATCTGTAAAATAGTTTATTATATCAAATAAGAATATACAATATATTTGATTTAATTTTATACAAATAAAAAGCATGTAAATCTATGTTAATATATATAATATAATTTATTATACGTGTCAAAGCTTAAGAATTTACTGGACCACACTTACAAATACAACTTAGCGAGTCCCATAAAAAGAAGTAGCCGCTCACAGCAACAGATTTTTTTTTTTTTTACTAGTTCGCAAAGCAACAGAGAAAAGATGGCGGAACACCCCGATTCCAAATCGGGATGTTGGAAATTAAGGCAAATTAGCTTAAATTTAACCCTTCTCTAATCCTTGTCCATCCCTTCCAAACCCCAACCCCTCATTTCGGAACTTGTCAAACATGGTTTTTTAATTTTCCACCCAACCCAATTCCTCTCAACCCCTAATCCAATCAAGCTCTTAATGTTTCGACTTTTATATAATAGTATAGATTTATGTATATTAAAAAATTTATATCTTTAGTTTATTTCATTTATTAAATATAATATAAATAGTTAATAACGATTAAACATTAAATTTAAGATTAAATAATTTCATATAATATTTATATAATATAATATGTAAATAGTAATTTAGATCAAAATTTGGATCAGTTGGTGATCCATATTTGAATAAATGTGTAGAAAATATAGCTACGTGCAAGGTAAAAGAACTGGAATAATTCGTCACAAACAGCCAACCGACAACCACTCTGTCTTTCTCATAGTCAACTGGAATAATTTGTCACAAACAACTAACAGGCAACCACTCTGTCTTTCTCCTAGTCTTTGCGGTCACATTTTTAGAATCATTTATGCAAATCTTAATATCTTATACTTGGTACTGTAACTGAACTACTGAAAAAGTAATCAACAATCAACATTAACACTAAACATGTCAAACAGTAATCAGCAATCAAAATTAACAGTAAACGGCTAATATAACTTAATAAGCAATAAAATTTAGTTTACATTTAGTCAACGTGTCCAACACTTAGGACATACATTGCCATAGGTAGTACTAGGAAGTAGATATAAGCAAAACATTAGGTTCTTCCTCGTGGATATGAAGCATAAAACTAGCAAAATTGTGGCAACTCCATTCGTAATCTTCACTTGCCATGATAATGGTCGTCAACATACGGTATCCTGCAAAAGGTTCGATGGATATCATGCAAAAGCTTCAAACGGTGAAGCTTAGGTGCTGTAATTTGTACAATAAAAGTCTTGAAGCATACTTAGTTGAAAGATAGTATTATGATTAATTCTATTTCCTTTCTTAAGGCTTGCAGTAAAGCTCATGGAGCTCGGAACTGTACCACAAAGGTTGCACTAGCAAAACTCAATAGTAAAAAAAGGCAGACAGGTTTCTCTAACTAAAGCCATGCACGCTTGCACACACACATGCATATCTCGATTGTGTTTAAGTTTAACATGACCTTAATTAAGTTCATAATTTATAATTACCAACACAAGGCGATTGTCAAGGCTACAAACCATTTGGAAGTATTGGAAACTATATTAATTTAAGTAAAATTGTAAATAAGGTTATAAGCTAAATAATTTATCTTTGTAATTTTAGTGGTTAAATGTTTCTAGGTGAAAACCTTGGTGGATTTTTATTAAAAGTTGTATAACGTCTCAACCTTGGTTACAAGAAAACATCAACGCTAGTTTCAAGCATTCGTACACTTGTTACAATCAGATAATAAACAATTAAAGAACAGTGTTAAGTTGATACTCCCTGCGTCCTAAAATAAGTGTCGCTATGATTTTCTGCACGTGTTTTAAGGTGTCAAAAAAAGTGACTTCCACATAATATTTTTAAAATTTTCTTTTTCTGAATAAAACTAAAATTTTTATTCATAAAAAGAAAATTGGAAAAATAATATGTGGAAATTATTTTTTTCACACCTTACGTGTAGAAAATCAAAGCGACACTTATTTTGGGACGGTGGGAGTAAAGTAATTCCTAAACTCAAGGCCAACTGTATTGCTAGTAATTATCCTGCAAGTTTATGAGAGGTATACTAATGACATAAATTGTGCAAAAACAGAGTCAATGATAATTAAAATTATAAAATATACGTGTAAATCACCAAAAAGTCATGCCTATTTGAACTGAAACAGAAGTACTTCCTCTGTCCCTTCTTAATTGACATATTTGCAAAAAAAATTTGTCCCTAAATAGTTATCACATTCCTTGTTCCAATACATATTTTTACCAATTTTACTATATATACTCCTTTATTTCTAATATCAATGTTTGAATTTATATTTAATGTACACGCTCATACCTCATCATTTAAGAGCCTCGATCCTCTGTCCCCTTTTTCGTGTCCCCTTCTGTGTCCCCTGTAAAAAAGAGTGCCCCTGGCGGGGCCCCTTTATTAAAAAATATTATTATTATTATTATTATTTAATACAGGTGCTCCGCCAGGGGCACTCTTTTTGTACAGGAGACACGAAGAAGGGGACAGAGGATCCTCACCCATCATTTAATGTTAAGATTAAGGACAAACATGAAAACAAATTACATAATTAATTTTTTCTTAATATATGTGTTTTTTGCAAAAGTGTCAACTAAAAAAGGACGGAGGGAGTAATAAACTAGGATGGTTTTAGCTTAATAAAAAAAATTAACATAAGAAATTGTAAAAGCGACATCTAGAATGATGGTAGCTTCTTAAACGAGTAAAAGAACTATAATCCACATCAATATTGATACAGGAGTCCAAATCTTCTGTACCACTTTATGTGTGTCACTCCATGTTTCATTCTTTTGATTGATTAATTAAGTTGAGTTGGATTTCATTAATATCAATAATTAATATTAGTTGTTATAAATATGATGATACAAATTGATGTTATTAATGTTAGTGGAATCCAAATCAATTTAATTAGCCAATCAAAAAAGTGGAACACGGAATGGCACACAAAAAGTGGTGTATTAGATTTCGACTCTTAATACAGGAGCACATACTATTGTTTATTGCGTAAGAATGTAAAGGTATTTAGGCTGAAGGATAAGCATAGATTAATTAAAGAGGATCTTATCAATAATCACCTTGGGTTCCTCAAGTATTTCCTCCTGTAAATTATTAATCACTGAACATCTATGGTATATTAGATATTTGTGTCATCATGTTAACCAACTCAAAAAATTGAAGCCAGTATGTACAAAAAATGTAGTACGCATTAAAGAAAGATGCCATTATACCAAAAAGGATTAAACAACATGAGGCAAGGATGATGAACATGCATAGACAATGGTTAAAGCTATTCAGCATAAAAAGTACTGATACTCAAGATCAACATATAACTGTTAAGATACAAATGCGTGGTCATCTTACCTCAGATCTTTCTGGTGGGAGACTGCTTCAGTTGGCATTTTACTGCACTTGCTCAAAGCCATCAAGTGAAACAAGTGTTTCCGTGTATTTGATATAAGCACACACATCTTCTTCTTGAGGTTTATAAATTTTCATTTCTTTCTTCTCACAGTCATACAAGACATTAAACATGAAGAAACTTTCATTGAACAACTTTTGTCCAAAAAACTGTCCTCCACCCAAACACCTTGATAACCATATCAGAGTCTCAGAATCAACCTCGATGCTGAATTTTTTCGTCCAAGACACGTCGCCAGAAACATTATCTAAAGTCCATAGATCAATCTCGGGTCCAGATTGAAAAATCATAGCAACAGAACCTTGGAAATCCAAAACATCTGACCCCTTCCTTGTACTAAAGCTAGGGAATGAAACCAGTCCAAAAGTCTCTTGATGCAAATCAAATGAGATAAGCTCATTACTCCCACTATCGAAATATGCATCAAAAAACAGTACCCCGTTTACAACAACATTAGATTTTTCATGTAAATTACAGTTCTTGAGAATATGAGCCTTAAATTCAGTAGTCCAGGAATCAGCATTTGAGGAATACACCTGGACTATTGGTACAACATCAGTCTCTGTTTCAGACACAAACCTAAGAACTGTTGGATAAACTAATCTCATAGAAGTTTGAAGAGTGCATTAAATATGGTTCATAGAATCAAGGAGATGTATCTGATCATGTATCTATTATTATCATTCATGTATTTGGTTTGTATTCTCCTATTATATAAGGAGGTAAAGATTGATCAATAATAAAAACAGAAATTTAAGCTTCTTGTTTCCTTATTCTGTTCCACAACACACATATTGAAATATATACATAAACCCTATACACATATTAACAACAGATTGGTATCAGAGCCATAACCAAACCCATTGCCTACAATCAGAGTTTATATAAAACAACCATCAGAGTTTACAACCATCAGAGTTTACGATCAGAGTTTAGGTCATATCAGAGTTTACAAACATGAATAATTCTTTTGCTGTTCCAAAACTTACCAAAGAAAACTATGGCCACTGGTGTCTACGAATGAAAGCGTTGCTTGGTTCACAGGAGGCATGGGAAATCATTGACAAAGGATACGATGAACCAGAGAATGAAGGAGCTTTAAATCAAGGTCAGAAAAACGCTCTTGCCAAGTTACGAAAACAAGATCAACAAGCTTTGTCTATCATACATATGGGCCTTGATGAAGGCATGTTTGAGAAGGTTGCATCTGCAACAAAAGCAAAGGAGGCCTGGGAGATTTTGCAGAACAATTTTAAAGGTATTGACAAAGTAAAAAAGGTACGATTACAAACTCTACGTGGTGAATTTGAGTCTTTACATATGAAAGATATGGAATCAGTCCCGGATTACTTCACGAGGGTTTCCTCTGTTGTGAATCAAATGAAGAATTATGGAGAAAAAATTGAAGATGCACGGGTAAATGAGAAGATATTAAGATCTTTAAATACAAAACTGCAACTTGTTGGAATTACTATTGAAGAGTCAAATGATGTAGAGACCATGACTGTTGATCAACTGATGGGATCTCTGCAAGCATATTCAGAAAGATTATTAAAGAAGGAGGAGACAGAATCTCAAGTATTGAAAACTGATGTCTCAGTTGAAGACAAATATAAAGTACTATATACACAATACAGTAGAGGAAGAGGACGTGGACGTGCAAGACAGAGTTTTACTCGAGGCAGAGGACGTGGTCCTGTGAGCAACAGATTTGAAGAAAAAATGCAGATAAATGAACAAAATTGGCGTGGCCAAGGACGTGGTCGTGGTCGTGATCGTGGCAGAGGTGGAAGATCATATTCTGGAAGAGGTAGCAGATCTATAGAATGTTACAATTGTGGAAAATTTGGACACTTTGCCAAAGATTGCTGGTTTAACAAAAGGGTTGCAGAAAATGCAAATCTAGTCGAAACAAAGGAACAACAAAATGAAGGTGTTCTTCTAATGGCCTGCAAAGGTATGATTCCTGAAGATGAAGTTTTGTGGTATCTTGATAGTGGGGCCAGCAATCATATGACTGGTCTCAAGCATCTCTTTACTGATTTAAAGGAAATAAATAATGGAGTTGTGTCATTCGGAGATTCATCGAAGATAGAAGTGAAAGGAAAGGGTGAAATATGCTTTACTAAAAAAGATGGCAAACAAGGAAGAATTGAAGATGTGTATTATGTTCCTGACATGAAGAATAATATTCTGAGTCTTGGACAGCTACTCGAAAAAGGTTACTCAATCTTTATGGGTGACAAAGTCATGATATTGAAGGACAAAAATGGCAAGACAATTGCTAAAACTGAAATGTCTCAAAATCGAATGTTCAAGTTGAATCTAAAGAACATACAGGAGAAATGCTTACAAGCAAAGTCAGAGGATAAAGCAATTTTATGGCACAAAAGACTTGGACACTTACACTATGGTGGTCTGAAGGAGTTGGCAAACAAAGGGATGGTTCATGGAATACCAAGCATGGATCATACAGGCAGTTTTTGTGAAGATTGTGTGCTGGCAAAACAAACAAGGAGTTCATTCCAGAAAAGGGCAACTTATCGTGCTTCAAAGCCTCTCGAATTGGTGCATACAGATATATGTGGTCCTATCACACCTGGATCATATGGTTCCAAGAGGTATTTCATCACTTTCATTGATGATTATTCTCGAAAAACATGGGTTAATTTCTTAAATGAAAAATCTGAGGCATTAAAAGTATTCAAGAAATTCAAAGTGTTGGTTTAAAAGAAGGCAGGAATACAAATCATGGGATTGCGTTCTGATAGAGGAGGAGAATATACATCAAAGGCTTTTACGGAATACTGTGAAGAACATGGCATTAGAAGGTTCTTAACAGCCCCCTATTCACCACAGCAGAATGGTGTGGCTGAACGGAAAAATCAAACAATCTTAGACATGGTTCGATCAATGTTAAAGAGCAAGGAATTACCAAAAGAATTCTGGGCGGAAGCAGTGCAATGTGCTGTTTATATTCAGAATCGATGTCCACATTCAAACTTGGGGGATGAAACTCCTCAAGAATTATGGAGTGGGAAGAAGCCTACTGTTTCACACTTGAAAGTTTTTGGGAGTGTGGCATATTCACATGTTCCTGATCAAAGGAGAACAAAGTTGGATGATACGAGCAAGAAATATATTTTTATTGGCTATGATGAGAAAACAAAAGCCTACAGACTACTTGATCCAGTTGCTATAAAGGTTGTTGTGAGTCGAGATGTAAAGATACAAGAAGATGATGCATGGAGTTGGAGTGAAACACATGAAAAAGAAAAAACAGAAAATGATATTCAGATTTCTAAGATTTCAGCAACAAACTCTGATGCTGAAATTGAAGAATCAGATGAGGATGAGCCCAGGAATCCTAGAACTCGAAGTTTACAAGATATATATGAACATGGTGAGGTGCATTTAGTATGTTTGGTGGCTGATGCAGAAAGCATAGATTTTGGAGAAGCAGTAAAAGATAAGATGTGGAAAGATGAAATGGATGATGAAATCAAAGCTATTGAAAAGAACAAAACTTGGGAACTGGTGGAACCTCCAGAAGGATGTAAACCCATCGATGTTAAATGGGTTTATAAGAAGAAACTGAATGCTCAAGGAGAAGTTGAAAGATATAAGGCGAGGTTGGTAGCAAAGGGCTATCGACAGAAGGCTGGAATAGACTATGATGAGGTTTTCGCACCTGTAGCAAGGATGGAGACAATAAGGTTGTTAATCTCTCAAGCAGCTCAAAACAAATGGCCTATTTACCAGATGGACGTAAAATCAGCTTTCTTAAATGGAATGCTCGAAGAAGAAGTATACGTAAACCAGCCACCTGGATATGCAAAACCAGGTAAAGAAGGAATGGTGTTGAGATTGTTTAAAGCACTATATGGTTTAAAACAGGCGCCACGAGCTTGGAACACTCGAATTGATGCCTACTTTAAGAAGAATGGATTTGTTCAATGTCCTTATGAGGCTGCTCTCTATGTCAAAGAAAAACAAGGTAAATTACTATTTGTTGCACTTTATGTTGATGATCTTATTTTTATGGGCAACAATGAAGAGATGATTAAGGAATTTAAGAAGGAGATGACTCAAGAATTCGAGATGACTGACTTGGGCTTGATGAGATTTTTTCTTGGCATTGAGGTGAAGCAAGAAAAGTCAGGCATTTTTATTTCTCAAGAAGCATATGCAAACAATATTTTGAAGAAATCCAGGATGGAGCACTGCAATCCAGTAGCAACTCCGATGGAACAGGGCGTCAAACTCTCTAAATTTGAGGGAGGAAAGTCAGTAGAAGCAAATTTATATCAGAGTTTGGTTGGAAGCTTGAGGTATCTTACTTGCACAAGACCTGACATTGCTTATAGTGTTGGGATAGTAAGTAGATTCATGGAGGATCCAAAACAGTCACATTGGAAGGCAATAAAAAGAATTCTGAGATATATTCAAGGAACAAAGTCACTGGGATTGTTTTATTCCAGAACTGAAGACTATAAATTGATGGGATATTCTGATAATGATTGGTGTGGAGACGTGGATGAACGAAAAAGCACATCTGGTTACTTGTTTTTTATGGGAGACACTGCATTTACATGGTATTCTAAGAAGCAGCCGATAGTGGCATTATCAACCTGTGAAGCAGAATATGTGGCAGCCTCTCACTGTGTTTGTCATGCTATTTGGTTAAGAAGGTTACTTAGTGAATTAAGAATCCCACAACAGAGATCAACTGAAGTTTGCATTGACAACAAGTCTGCAATTGAGCTTGCCAAGAATCCAGTACATCATGAAAGGAGCAAACACATAGATGTTCGTTTTCATTTTATCCGGGAGCATGTAAAGGAGAAGAATGTGAATTTACGTCATGTTGCTAGTCGTGACCAGGTTGCAGATATGCTCACTAAACCAATGTCCAAAGCTCTACTAGATACTTACAAAAGGATGATGGGAATGAAGGATCGAAAGGAATTACTTTAAGGGAGGAATATGTTGGATAAACTAATCTCATAGAAGTTTGAAGAGTGCATTAAATATGGTTCATAGAATCAAGGAGATGTATCTGATCATGTATCTATTATTATCATTCATGTATTTGGTTTGTATTCTCCTATTATATAAGGAGGTAAAGATTGATCAATAATAAAAACAGAAATTTAAGCTTCTTGTTTCCTTATTCTGTTCCACAACACACATATTGAAATATATACATAAACCCTATACACATATTAACAACAAGAACCTTGTAATCATTGGAAACAGAATCATAACCAAACCCTACTTGAACCGGATATGATCTAGTGGTGTATGGCTTGGGGGCAGGAAGTTTCTTGCACTTCCTGATTGATGGATTCCAAAGATAAACATCATTACCAAACCCATTAGCTAAACAGATAATTCCATTACAAACACCGATAATCCTATGACTAGGATGGAAAAGGTGAGGGATAACAAGACAGTCAAAATGTACCGGAGAGGTAGACAAATCTTGGGCGTTGGTATCGAGAAGCTCCTGATCAATAAGTTGTCGTCGACGGTGCTGTTGTGATTCATGGTCGGGAGAAGTATAAACTACAAAGTGGCTCTCCATCTCAAGCGCTTCCATTTCGAAGTTCATTTGAACGGCCAGTTCCTCCGCAGTGGGCGGGGGGTTTTGGATAGTGAGAAGTGTGGGAGTATTCATGGAAGCGATCACGGCACGACGGAGTTGAGATTTTACGAAATGAGGGTTTGAGATCGTTGATAGCCATGGTTTGCATACTGACTTGCATATCAGCAGTGTTTTCACAGGGAGCCGGACAAGTATTTCAGAAATCATTCCGTCAGGTAAATCGCCGATGTTTTTGGTTGCCATTTTAGAGTTGTTTGAAGAAATAAAGAGTGGAGGGAATTTGTGAACAAAGGGAAAGCTCAATGGTCAGGCACCGAGAGTGAGAGTGAGAGTGTGTGATGTTTAGGTAGGGGTGTGTTTATTTATAATAGTAGCTTTTGACTTCGGGAGCTGCTTAAACAATTTATTACAGTGGTTGAGAGAACGCTGTAATAAATATTTTCTACAACTTTCCCTGGAAGTCTATAATATTTTGGGAAATATTTTTTGGATATTTTAAGGTTTTTTTTAACTTTTCTTGTATAGGAAATATTTTAATTAAATTAAATAATAAAAGAAAGTGATCAAAACATTTTTCCATAAGACCGAGAGTAAAATTAATTCGTGGTTCATATGCATAAACTATTGTTTTCCAGACAATATAAAAACAATTATGTGCAATTCTAGTTGACAGAAAATAATTATATATTTTTTAACAGTAATTCAGTTTTCACTTAAACAAAAGTACAATTTCTAAAATTATTCAATGCGAGCACTGAGAGTGAGTAAGGAAAGAACTTTTGGAGTTTGGAAAAAAAGGTGCAAGATTTTGTCAAATATGCCCTCGTATTGGTTTAGTGCTCAAAGGAATATCGTTGTCGCAACAATAACACTGCATAATTATATTAGACTACATTCTAGTGGCGATACAATTTTTAATAGGATTGATGCAAATCCAGAATTTGTGCCAAGAGATATTTTTACGGATCGTATATCAACATCAATGGACCAAAGCCAAAGAAATAGTAGAACAAGTGAGGTGGACTTGCTTCGAAATCAAATTGCATCCAGTTTGATGATGGCATCCTAATTCATTTCAATTATTTTAATTTACTTTGCTTTGCTAAACTGAATGTGAGAATTATTATGGTAACATTAATTTTATTAAAGTGTTCATTTTTATATTTTTAATTGTACTAGCTAGTTTGTCCTGTAAAGACATTGTTAAATAAGAAATTTTTAAAAATTATTTACCAACCGCTTATTTATCAGCTTTTCATTCAACAGCAGATTAATTGTGAATTTTACCAAACAGTCAATAGCTTTTTCTGACAGCAGCTTTTTCTGACAGTGCTTTTTCCCACAGCTACAGCAGTTCTTAACAGCAATCCCAAACAGAGCCTAAATGTTGTTAGTACTTAAGTTAGGTTAGGTGAGTTTATTTATAGGGTTTGGACTTTGGAGGCAAATTAACATATTTATTACTGGTACATTAGTAGTTGACACGATATGGCTGTAATAAATTTTTGTAAGGTTTCTAAGAAGTCCAGACTACCGTAAAAAATATACTACTACGTACTACTCAGATTATTTATAACTATAGGACCCGTTTAGCTTACATTAACATAAGTAATTTATAGTTTAAAGCGATAAGTATCATATAAGTTATAAGTAGATTTGAGCTTATAAGTCAGTAGAGTGTTTGGTAAATCAGAACTTATAAATTACCAGAGTGTTTGGTAAATTAAAACTTATAAGTTAACTTTTTTTTTTCAAAATATTTGTTTTTTAATATATATCAATGGATATCAATGGATAGATCTCGATGAGTAGAGAAATTTGATATATACATTTCAATTTTCTAATGAACGGATCAAAAGATATATGATTTTGAAGATTTGAAGGATATTATATATTCCTTATATCGAGAAATAAGAATAAGCTCAAAGTTGAATGTTAGAGCATCTCCAACGGTACTAGCTAAAATAATATAAAATTTTAGCATATTAGAGCATCTCCAATGCTATTAGGTAAATTGATTAGCTAAAATAATAAATAATAATAATTAGCTATATTATAGAGGATGAAAAAGTGATTTTCCTCCAATGCTGTTAGATATATTTGTTAGCTATATTTCAAAAACAATATTTTACTATTATAATTGTAACACCCCCAGATCCGGGGTCAGGGATCTGGTGGTTACGGTCTTACATCCATTCATAATACTTGACTTGAGTCCACAATAAATAAATCACATGCTGTGACCCCACAATAATTACCACTCACACACACAACAGTTATAGTCCCAGAGATGAAATTGAAATAAGTCTTACATTAAAGGGTTTACGAATAAAAGTTATTACAATCCCAAAAGGATAACATCATAGGTTTAAACGTTTTGCCGTTGATTACATTAATTATACATATAGTTAAACAGGAAACAAAAGCTGTCTAACTATGCTACCTCAGCAATGGCGGCTAGCATCTCAGCGGGTAGTCCGGTGGGTCGGGTAACCTGCTTGCGCCGAGTGCGCCTGACGCGAGCCATCTGTCCTAGCTGTTGTTGTGACATAATATAAACAAAGCAAGGGTGAGCGAAAGCCCACCAACAAATATATAACTGAACGATAATTTAAAACAGTTCAAAGCTATCTTTTAAACCATATGCCATGCATTTACGGAAATGATGCCAGTATAATATGAACGATGAAGTTACAAGGTAACTTAAAGTATTTGTTTGAAGAAATATCTGCTACATCAAAGTAAGCGAGATATTATTATCGTTATTAAGAAGAGGAACTTGCAAGAAAGGGTTGCAATTCCAGTTATGACTCTTTTCCAACTCTGCCAACAGTAATCATGTTGCAGGAAATAAATGAATTTGGATGATGAACCAATGATGGAGTATTCACCGCGCCCGCTGTTCCAATCTTGATGATCAGTCGAGATCGTACAGCTCAATTTAGATTTACTACCGGTAGAAGGAAGAACTGACGGCTTTACTTGTCTACCGCCTTACTAGCTCTCCCCGGCCAACGGTTGGGCCAAGGGGATGGACCGGCGCTACTCGGCCTCTTACACGACTCCTAGTTCAAATAGAGTTCATGATTCTGAATATAACGTTCATCCCCCTTTCCCCAAGTATAATACTTGTTGATAAGACTCCACAAAGTAGTCGTATCTAGTTGGAAAGGAAAATTTACCAATAACTCCCAAGCTATTACTTGGTAACGGATATCAACTTGTTCCAGTAATCTTACCCCTCGAAAGATGAGAAGGTAAACAACGACTTAATAAGTCAACAGCACCCGAGTTGCGGGTGAAGGGAATACTTTATGACCGGGAAGTCGACAAGATAAATAACATTTTTCCAAGTAAGGTTCCCTTATTATTAAGAAGATAGACTCAAAGATGAATGATGTCTGGGAACCTTTCTTGATACAAGATTAATAATAATATGACTTCGAAATATTTTCTGTAATAATCGAAGAAGATAAACCTTATCGAGGTTATTCTAAGTATGGAATAAATATTCAGAGAATATTTATTGAATTAAAATATTTTACAGAATATTTGGGAATATGAAAGAATATCTTTAATCAGAGTATTTCTCAAAATAATCCCTGAAGAGATATCAGGGGAATATTTATTGAATAAATAAATATTTAAATGAATATTCAAAACAATATTCATTAATTAATAAGACCTGAAAAGAATATTTAAGGTAATAATCATAATTAATTAGGAAATTTAAATGAATATTCAAAAGTAATATTCATTTAATGAATAATATCCTAAATGAATATCAAGTAATATTCATTTAGTAATCCAAGCCTTAAGGAATATTCGAGATAATATTCGATAATTAAATCAAGCTTCAGATGAATATTAAAATAATATTCATCAAGTATTTAATATCTTAAATGAATATTCGAAAGTAATATTTATTTAATAAAATGATAATCTAAAAGAATATCCAAATAATATTCATCTAACAGTCTCATCTTTAGAAGAATATTCGAAATAATAGTCGATAATCAATTCGACTCTGAATGAATATTGAGAAGTATTATTCGTTGAATAGTTAAATTCAAATAATTATTTGAAGTAAGGATCGTTAAAATAATTAGTCCCGAACGAATATTCAAATAATATTCGTCGCCCAAATAATAGAAAATATTTACTTAAATATTTTCTCCCGAGGTAATCTCGATATATCAAGAAATATTGACTCCCGGTCTATATTTGATGAATAAAGATGTATACGCCCTTCTATGAGGGTCTTATAATAACCGGCTTATAACTGATATATAACTATCTAGCTTATAAGCCAACAATAACATTCAGGGAACAAGTATATCAATTCAACTTGAAAGTAGGCATGCATGCAATGGCATATGTATATCAGCAATCATATATATATATATATTTATTCAATCACAACAACAGCCTAAAAGAAGGGAATTGAAACTTGCCTGGTAGTCGAGTACGGTAAGGGGTAGTGGTAGCGGGTCCCGGTTCAGCCTGGTGATCTATAAATAGCCAAGGCATTCGGAATTAATCACTTAACATATTAAACGTTAAGTTATACTTAAATCGAAACACGTTCTCGAGTCATCTCGTTATACCCCTTTTAGTGGATTACTTATTATCACTGATCCGACCCGACATTCGTTCGTTAATACGACATGTCACTGCACTTATACTTGGGACATACTTAAGTCATATGAGTTCTAAGGTTGATCGTTACGAACCAATATTTTACTCCGAGTTTTATCGCCCGTTTTCTAAGCGTTTTACCAAAGTTATAAAAGAGTCGTCTTTTAGGGGTTCGTTCTCGTTTAACCTTGACTCGAACATTTTTAATAAATCGAAAAATGCTCTTTTTGACATACGGTTTTCTTTCACACCTTCCTTCTTACCCCTAGTATTTATTTACCAAGATTCGCCATGACGTTACATTGCTTACGAGGGTTCAATTTCAGTTACGAACTTTTGTTTACGGATTCGAACTACTTTTAGTAATTTAGTCATAAATCCTAAACCGTAAGTCTGTTTCACGTGATCTTTATATCAAAACGAAGCTTATAACATAATCTAGCCTTTCATGGCAAAATCCGAGACTGGACAGTGTGTTCATGCTACTGCTAATCACGGTTTCTTAAGGCTAACGACAATTGGGCATTACGACGGCTATGTTTACATGATTTCCAAATTTCAAACCATCCAATAATCATAGTTTCCACTCCAAACAACATTTACATGTTATTCAACCATGAACTAAGACCAAGCAATGTCTTTCCGTTCATCTAAACTAATTTCACATTTAATAAATCCCAATCATAATCTTAAGGTCCTAAACATGCATTAAATCCATATAACTCATCTAAAATACCAAAACTTAAACTAAGAGCTTGGTTTTCAAGAGTGGTATACCTTCCTTGGTGTATGTATGAACTTATCAAGCCTTGTTTAGCCCTTATCTAGCCTTAGTATAGCTTGAATAATCAAAAGAAATCAAGAAATAAAAGTTAGTTTATGAAGAACACTATTCATCATCATCTTTGATGATTTATTTGAAAATGATAAAAGATGAATTTGAAGCTGAAATTTCTAGGAGATCATTACCATGATATGTAGTACTTACCATAAAAATTTGAAGAACAAGTGATGGTTGGAAGTTGGACTTCCAATTAGCTAAGAATGGGCAGATTTTTATGAAGAAATGGAGAAAAATGGTGGTGGTTTGTTTTGTTTTGGTGATTTATGGCTAATACATGTATAACCCTTGCATATATAATGGATGCATCTCTTTTAATGTGTTGTTGGCAATCCAATGGTGCCACTTGTTGCTTCCTCATTGGGCCAAGTGTTGGCACTACAACAAACAACTCCATTTTTGCAAGAATGCAATTACACCACTCATCTTGTAGTTGACTTATAAGGATGTTACTTGGGTTTCTCCTTTTCCCACCAATTGCACTTGTTTGTCTCTTGGTTATTTATTCGTTCCTTTGTCCGGGTATTACTCAATTTCCTTGCTTGTTCGTTGATCGTTCGAGGGAATAACTCATTCGTTTCTAGTTAGGGTTTTACCGAAAACCTTCTTAATATTTCTAATACTATTCTTCATCTTACTTAATACTTCTCGAATTTAAATTCCTTAATTCCCTTTTATAACTCCTTAAGTCTTGTAGTGTCCAGGGAAATCTCGGAGAAAATAAAAGTGCTCTTTTTCTGAATCCGACGGCTTTTACATACACTTATTTTCTTCCTGGATCACTAATACGAACTCAGAAATCCGTTCCGAATACCGGGTATATCATTATTATAATAATATTCCAAATTCCACCAAAATCACTATTCATCACTTATTTTTATTTAATTCCTATAATTAGGAAAATGAACCTGGTTCACTCTCGAGTGCTTCTTAACCTTTTTACGGAACCGCTGGACTTATAATAGATATTGATTTGGATGACACAAGAATAATCTTACTTGAAGTAATATACTTATATCCTTAGGAGATAGATCATTCTTACCTATGCCGTCAACCAAAAGTATTCTGCATGACCTGTAAATAATTGAATTCAAATCCATTCCATTCATTTAATAGACATTCGTTACATCGCGGTCATAACCACTATTCATTCTTACATCATTAAATACATAAAAGTTTTAATTCTATCAAAAATCTGGGTTCTTACAGTCTCCCCTCCTTAAAAGGATTCCGTCCCGGAATCAGTTTGAAAACAAGTGGGGGTACTTTTCTTGCATTGCGCCTTCAAGTTCCCAGGTGGATTCTTCTACATTGTGGTTCTGCCACAAAACTCTGACTAGCTGAATGACCTTGTTTCGGAGCACTTGTTCTTTCCGGTCTATGATTTCCACAGGTTGCTCCACATAGGTCAGGTCTGGTTGCATGTCCACTTGCTCATACTCTACAATATGCTTAGCATCCGGATTATACTTCCTCAGCATCGAAACATGGAACACATTGTGCACCTGCTGTAGATTCGGGGGCAATGCGAGTTCATAAGCTAGTTCCCCAATTCGTCTCAAGATCTCAAATGGTCCAATGTATTTGGGACTCAGCTTTCCTTTCTTCCCAAATCTCATTAAACCTTTCCAAGGTGACACTTTCAAGAACACTAGGTCCCCTACCTCGTATTCCTTGCCTTTCCGAGCTAAGTCGGCATATTTCTTTTGTCGATCCTGGGCTGCTACCAACCGTCCTCTGATTAGATCTACTGCATCTTTAGTTCGTTGGACCACTTCGGGCCCGAGCATCTTCCGCTCTCCAACTTCATCCCAATACAAGGGAGATCGACATTTTCTTCCATAAAGGGCCTCATAAGGTGGCATCCCAATGCTTGAATGATAACTGTTATTATAGGAGAACTCAACCAATGGCAAGTGATCATCCCAACTCCCCTTGAAGTCTATCGCGCAGACTCTCAACATATCCTCTAGTGTTTGGATGGTCCTTTCACTTTGCCCATCTGTCTGGGGGTGGTAGGCTGTGCTCATGTTCAGCCGGGTCCCTACACATTCTTGAAAACTTCTCCAAAACCTGGAGTTAAATGTAGGATCTCGATCGGATACTATTGCGACTGGGACTCCATGTCGCGCCACTATCTCTTTTAAGTAGATGTCCACTAGTCTATCGACCGTGTACCTTTCGTTGATCGGGAGAAAGTGAGCCGATTTCGTCAGTCGATCTACAATTACCCATATGGTGTCATGATTAGCCTTGGTCCTGGGTAAACCTACTACGAAATCCATGGCTATATGTTCCCATTTCCATTCTGGAATCTCGAAGGGATGTAGAAGTCCGCTGGGTCTCTGGTGCTCTGCCTTCACTCGTTGGCAGGTCAAGCATCTGCTTACCCACTCTGCTACGTCCTTTTTCATATTGGGCCACCAGTAATACTCCTTCAAATCCCTATACATTTTAGTGCTACCGGGGTGCACTGAGTATCTTGAGTTGTGTGCCTCATTTAAAATCTCATCCTTGAGCTCCTGAACATTTGGGATCCATATCCTGTACGTGTACCTCATGATCCCTTCCTTGTCTCTTTCGCACTTAATTTCCTCCCCGGTCATTAGCTCTTCTGTGGAGTTCTTTTCTTCCTCCATCATCCGTTCTTGGCACAGTCTAATTTTTTCTAGCAATGGAGGTTGGATTCTAATTTCCATCAACTTTTCTTGGCCCTCTTCAGGTAACTTAACCTCGATTTCCAACTTCTCAAAATCCTTCACTAGCTCTTTCTCTGAAGTTATCATCTTGAGCTTCTCTTTCCGACTAAGGGCGTCAGCCACCACATTGGCTTTACCCGGGTGATATCGAATTTCACAGTCGTAATCCTTGATTAACTCTAACCACCTCCTCTGGCGCATGTTAAGCTCTTTCTGAGTGAAAATGTATTTGAGGCTCTTATGGTCTGTGTAAATCTCGCATTTTTCCCCATACAGGTAGTGTCTCCAAATCTTTAAAGCGAAGACTATGGCTGCTAGTTCTAGATCATGCGTGGGATATCTGACTTCATAATCCTTCTATTGCCTAGACGCATACGCTATTACCTTGCCGTGCTGCATAAGCACGCATCCCAGTCCTTTATGCGAAGCGTCACTGTAAATCACGAAATCTCCTTTTCCATCAGGTAATGCCAGCACTGGGGCTGTCACCAGCCTCTTCTTTAACTCCTGGAAACTCTTCTCGCATTTCTCAGTCCATTCAAATTTCTCGGTTTTACGGGTAAGTCGAGTTAATGGAGCTGCGAGTTTCGCAAAGTCTTGGACAAATCTCCTGTAATATCCGGCCAGTCCAATGAAACTCCTCACCTCGGTTGGAGTAGTTGGCCGTTCCCAGTTTGAAACTGCTTCTATCTTGGAGGGGTCAACCAACACTCCTTCTCTATTGATCACGTGCCCTAAGAATTGTACCTCATTTTTCCAAAACTCACACTTGGAGAACTTGGCATATAACTGCTCCTTCCTAAGTATTTCTAAGGTTATCCTTAAATGTTCAGCGTGTTCTGCCTCTGTCTTTGAGTAGATGAGAATATCATCAATGAAAACTATCACGAATTTGTCCAAATATTCCTTGAACACCCTATTCATTAGGTCCATGAAGGCTGCTGGGGCGTTGGTCAATCCAAACGACATAACTAAGAACTCATAATGTCCATATCTGGTGCGGAATGCAGTCTTCGGGATATCTTCAGGTTTGATCTTCAGTTGGTGATATCCCGTTCTCAAATCAATCTTAGAGAAGTATTCAGCTCCTCTTAGCTGGTCAAACAAATCGTCTATCCTGGGCAATGGATACTTATTCTTTATAGTTAGCTTGTTCAATTCTCTGTAGTCGATGCATAACCTCATACTTCCATCCTTTTTCTTAACAAACAACACTGGTGCGCCCCAAGGCGACACACTGGGCCTTATCATGCCCTTATCCAACAATTCCTGTAATTGTTTAGCTAGCTCCTTCATTTCTACTGGGGCTAGTCGGTACGGGGCCTTCGAAACTGGCGCCGTCCCCGGGGCTAATTCGATGGCAAACTCAATTACCCTATCAGGTGGTAGTCCAGGAAGATCTTGTGGGAACACGTCCTCGAACTCATTAACTACCAGAATGTCCTGCAATCTTGGCACTTCCTTCTGAGTATCTATAACGTAGGCTAAATAAGCCTCGTTCCCTTTTCGTAACAATCTCTTGGTTTGCGCCATGGTCAGATTTTTCTGGGTCTGTCGCATCCCTTTAAACACTATTTCTTTCTTCCCTGGGGTTTTCAACTTAACCTTTTTCCCTTTACAATCTATCTGCACATCATTGCGAGACAACCAATCCATACCCAAAATGACATCGAATTCCCCTAGCTTAAAAGGAATTAAATCGACATAGAAGGATCATCCTCCTATTTCTAGCTTACAATCGGGGTGAATTTGATTAACCGGTACGATTTCCTGATTAGCTATTTCTACTTGTAAGGAATCTCTTAGTTGCTGGGTTTTAAGTTTCAAGTTATGCGCAAAATCTCTAGATATAAAAGACTTAGTTGCTCCTGAATCAAATAAGACATTTGCACTGACTGAATTAAGAGAAAAAGTACCTGCTATCACATCTGTGTCCCTCACGGCATCTTCTACTGACATATTGAAAGTCCTAGCAGTTGGTGGCCTATTTGAGGCAACCTTGCTTGCTCCTGATGCTGCTGGTTTGCTCTTTGGGCAATCCTTCCTCATGTGCCCTCGCTGTCCACACTGGAAACAGGTTGTGCTGTTAGGGATGACCGTGGTGCAAGCGGTAGCATAATGCCCAGCTCGCCCACACTTATAACAGTTTATCTGCTTCAGGTTGCACACCCCGGAGTGCCTCTTCCCACAAGTAGCACACAATGGCAATGGAGGTCGAGAAGGGTTGGAACGGGACATTCCTGATTGGTGGCCGCCCTGGCTCACACTCACACTCGCAGATGGTTTAAACCCTACACTCCTCCCTGGTAGGGAAACCGCTCCTCGATTAAACTTGGTTGGGGGTTTTCCTCCAGCGGATCTTCCGCCCATACTAACATGCTTTCTCTTTATCCCCCCTTTCTCTCTCTCTCTCTGCATCTGATCACTACCAGCCTCCACAATGGTTGCCTTCTGCACCAAGGTGGCATAATCTGTAATCTCTAAAACAGCCACCCTATTCTGGATCCACTGTTTCAGCCCTTGTTGAAACCTGTTAGCTTTCTTCTCTTCTGTGTCTACAAACTCTGGCACAAATCTTGATAGCTCAGTAAATTTGGCCTCATAGTCCGCCACGGACATATTGTTCTGTTTCAGTTCCAAAAACTTAAGTTCCATCTGGGTTTTCATGAACTTCGGAAAGTACTTCTCCAGGAATAATTGTTTGAACCTTTCCCAGGCTATGACAGCATCAGTCTCCATGTTTTTCTTGGCTTCCCACCAATAATTGGCCTCTCCCTTTAGTAGGTAAGTAGCAAAAACAGTCTTCTGAGCCTCATTGATACTCAGAATCTCAAAAGACTTTTCCATTTCTTTGATCCAGGCCCTCGCCTCAACGGGATCAGCCGATCCGTGGAACTCTGGGGGCTTAAGGGACTTAAAGGCCCTAAAGGAATTTGCCATTGAAGTGTTGTTGCTTGGTGGTGGTTGGGGGTATTGGTTCAAATTCTGCCTAAGTAGATCCATAAACTGGCCCATGGGGTTTCCGCCCTGGTTCTCCCCTTCCTGTTCTACTTCAGTTTCTCCACCCTCTATTTCCCTTTCAAATTCTTCAGAGTACAGGGGTTCATCCTCTGCTCCATACTGGGAATCTTCTTGCTCATTATAGTCCTGATCTTGTTCCTCACTACTTCCACGGTTTTCCTCGTGTTGGTTGTGACTCTCTTGGTCAGTAGATTCGCGGGGGTTAGCCCTAGTGCCCATCCGTCTTGGCGGCATTTTACTGAAAATTTGGAAAATTATACGTTAGGTTCACTTACCGGTTTTAAAGGATTTTTCCTTGCACATTTCTTTACATGATTGGGTTTTAAAATCCCACAGTTTTATATCTCATGGAAACTTAATCGAAAAGTAATACATATGCTAATAAACTCGTGATCACTTCCCAACAAAATTGTAATGACTGAAATGGAAACAAATATATACCAGGTACCGAAAAGGTACAACATCCGAGTTACAACGATAGTTTAAAGTACAGCCATCCTAACAACAACAACAAGTCAAAAGTGAAATATGCTGTCTATCTGTCTAGTCTGCAAAAAGGGAAAACAAGTACAAGAAAACCATCCCTACAAAAGCCGGCACTACTATGTCCGTACATGACTAGACAACTAGACCACTGCATCACCACATCTGAAATCAGCCGCCACGACGAAACATCCTCCGAACCCTCCCCATGGCGATGCGGAAAACCTTCTCAGCCGCTGCTCTGTCTACCCTACCATGCCCATCAGTAGGCAACTGTCGCACCCTCACCCGAGCCCTCAGCTCGATGCGGGTCACAACCCTATACCCAACTCTGTCACTGATAGTCCTCCTGCCCTGCACCCTCATCCGGGCGGCTCTCTCTGCTGCTAACTCACTCCTAGACTCTGCCAACCTGGCATCTGCCACAGACAACTCTCTATAAAGCCCGTTCACAATCAAGTTGTGAACACATACTGGGACTCCTCCTATCGGGGCATGAGGTGGGGTGGATGGCTCAGCTGGAGCGGCAGTCTCTGTCTGCTGGGGCTCTGGGGTAAGCTCCTCAAACTCGTCGGGGTAGGGGCTCACAGGTAGTGGTGGTGGGGTAGGGGCTCTCTCAACAGGGAGGAGTGGCACAAAAAGTCCAGAACTCCCTACAGCACCAACCACTGGCTCATCTATATCTCCCTCAACACCCTCATCCACCGGCACCACCTGATCCGTGGTCATGTCAGTGTCATCTCCCATAGTCCTGAACTCAGTCATAACCCAATAATCATCATCCTCAACCACTAACTCAGCATCCTGTCCTGTCTGGATCCCCTCCGGGTCCTCCTCCCCCTCAGTCTCAACAACATCTGTGTCAGCATCATCCTGGACCTCCTCAGGGTCCTCCTCCTCAGACTCGATCACATCAGTATCAGCCTCAACCTGGACCTCCTCAGCGTCCTCCTCCTCAGGCTCAGTATCCTCCTCAGGCAAGTGCTCATAGTATGGGTCCCTAGTCCGGAACATGTCCTCATCATGCTGTCTCGCAGCTGCCTCCTGGGCCGACAAGTCGCTCGCCTACACAAGACGAACTATGTTACTATCATGATACTTAAAAAGTTCCCGTAAGGGTTTTAGGCGAACCTGGCAAGGGTTCTTATTATATTATTGAATTTATTATTATATAACGTCGTATCATCTCTTGGGATATATAACTCTCGCTCTGATACCATCTCTGTAACACCCCCAGATCCGGGGTCAGGGATCTGGTGGTTACGGTCTTACATCCATTCATAATACTTGACTTGAGTCCACAATAAATAAATCACATGCTGTGACCCCACAATAATTACCACTCACACACACAACAGTTATAGTCCCAGAGATGAAATTGAAATAAGTCTTACATTAAAGGGTTTACGAATAAAAGTTATTACAATCCCAAAAGGATAACATCATAGGTTTAAACGTTTTGCCGTTGATTACATTAATTATACATATAGTTAAACAGGAAACAAAAGCTGTCTAACTATGCTACCTCAGCAATGGCGGCTAGCATCTCAGCGGGTAGTCCGGTGGGTCGGGTAACCTGCTTGCGCCGAGTGCGCCTGACGCGAGCCATCTGTCCTAGCTGTTGTTGTGACATAATATAAACAAAGCAAGGGTGAGCGAAAGCCCACCAACAAATATATAACTGAACGATAATTTAAAACAGTTCAAAGCTATCTTTTAAACCATATGCCATGCATTTACGGAAATGATGCCAGTATAATATGAACGATGAAGTTACAAGGTAAATTAAAGTATTTGTTTGAAGAAATATCTGCTACATCAAAGTAAGCGAGATATTATTATCGTTATTAAGAAGAGGAACTTGCAAGAAAGGGTTGCAATTCCAGTTATGACTCTTTTCCAACTCTGCCAACAGTAATCATGTTGCAGGAAATAAATGAATTTGGATGATGAACCAATGATGGAGTATTCACCGCGCCCGCTGTTCCAATCTTGATGATCAGTCGAGATCGTACAGCTCAATTTAGATTTACTACCGGTAGAAGGAAGAACTGACGGCTTTACTTGTCTACCGCCTTACTAGCTCTCCCCGGCCAACGGTTGGGCCAAGGGGATGGACCGGCGCTACTCGGCCTCTTACACGACTCCTAGTTCAAATAGAGTTCATGATTCTGAATATAACGTTCGTCCCCCTTTCCCCAAGTATAATACTTGTTGATAAGACTCCACAAAGTAGTCGTATCTAGTTGGAAAGGAAAATTTACCAATAACTCCCAAGCTATTACTTGGTAACGGATATCAACTTGTTCCAGTAATCTTACCCCTCGAAAGATGAGAAGGTAAACAACGACTTAATAAGTCAACAGCACCCGAGTTGCGGGTGAAGGGAATACTTTATGACCGGGAAGTCGACAAGATAAATAACATTTTTCCAAGTAAGGTTCCCTTATTATTAAGAAGATAGACTCAAAGATGAATGATGTCTGGGAACCTTTCTTGATACAAGATTAATAATAATATGACTTCGAAATATTTTCTGTAATAATCGAAGAAGATAAACCTTATCGAGGTTATTCTAAGTATGGAATAAATATTCAGAGAATATTTATTGAATTAAAATATTTTACAGATTATTTGGGAATATGAAAGAATATCTTTAATCAGAGTATTTCTCAAAATAATCCCTGAAGAGATATCAGGGGAATATTTATTGAATAAATAAATATTTAAATGAATATTCAAAACAATATTCATTAATTAATAAGACCTGAAAAGAATATTTAAGGTAATAATCATAATTAATTAGGAAATTTAAATGAATATTCAAAAGTAATATTCATTTAATGAATAATATCCTAAATGAATATCAAGTAATATTCATTTAGTAATCCAAGCCTTAAGGAATATTCGAGATAATATTCGATAATTAAATCAAGCTTCAGATGAATATTAAAATAATATTCATCAAGTATTTAATATCTTAAATGAATATTCGAAAGTAATATTTATTTAATAAAATGATAATCTAAAAGAATATCCAAATAATATTCATCTAACAGTCTCATCTTTAGAAGAATATTCGAAATAATAGTCGATAATCAATTCGACTCTGAATGAATATTGAGAAGTATTATTCGTTGAATAGTTAAATTCAAATAATTATTTGAAGTAAGGATCGTTAAAATAATTAGTCCCGAACGAATATTCAAATAATATTCGTCGCCCAAATAATAGAAAATATTTACTTAAATATTTTCTCCCGAGGTAATCTCGATATATCAAGAAATATTGACTCCCGGTCTATATTTGATGAATAAAGATGTATACGCCCTTCTATGAGGGTCTTATAATAACCGGCTTATAACTGATATATAACTATCTAGCTTATAAGCCAACAATAACATTCAGGGAACAAGTATATCAATTCAACTTGAAAGTAGGCATGCATGCAATGGCATATGTATATCAGCAATCATATATATATATTTATTCAATCACAACAACAGCCTAAAAGAAGGGAATTGAAACTTGCCTGGTAGTCGAGTACGGTAAGGGGTAGTGGTAGCGGGTCCCGGTTCAGCCTGGTGATCTATAAATAGCCAAGGCATTCGGAATTAATCACTTAACATATTAAACGTTAAGTTATACTTAAATCGAAACACGTTCTCGAGTCATCTCGTTATACCCCTTTTAGTGGATTACTTATTATCACTGATCCGACCCGACATTCGTTCGTTAATACGACATGTCACTGCACTTATACTTGGGACATACTTAAGTCATATGAGTTCTAAGGTTGATCGTTACGAACCAATATTTTACTCCGAGTTTTATCGCCCGTTTTCTAAGCGTTTTACCAAAGTTATAAAAGAGTCGTCTTTTAGGGGTTCGTTCTCGTTTAACCTTGACTCGAACATTTTTAATAAATCGAAAAATGCTCTTTTTGACATACGGTTTTCTTTCACACCTTCCTTCTTACCCCTAGTATTTATTTACCAAGATTCGCCATGACGTTACATTGCTTACGAGGGTTCAATTTCAGTTACGAACTTTTGTTTACGGATTCGAACTACTTTTAGTAATTTAGTCATAAATCCTAAACCGTAAGTCCGTTTCACGTGATCTTTATATCAAAACGAAGCTTATAACATAATCTAGCCTTTCATGGCAAAATCCGAGACTGGACAGTGTGTTCATGCTACTGCTAATCACGGTTTCTTAAGGCTAACGACAATCGGGCATTACGACGGCTATGTTTACATGATTTCCAAATTTCAAACCATCCAATAATCATAGTTTCCACTCCAAACAACATTTACATGTTATTCAACCATGAACTAAGACCAAGCAATGTCTTTCCGTTCATCTAAACTAATTTCACATTTAATAAATCCCAATCATAATCTTAAGGTCCTAAACATGCATTAAATCCATATAACTCATCTAAAATACCAAAACTTAAACTAAGAGCTTGGTTTTCAAGAGTGGTATACCTTCCTTGGTGTATGTATGAACTTATCAAGCCTTGTTTAGCCCTTATCTAGCCTTAGTATAGCTTGAATAATCAAAAGAAATCAAGAAATAAAAGTTAGTTTATGAAGAACACTATTCATCATCATCTTTGATGATTTATTTGAAAATGATAAAAGATGAATTTGAAGCTGAAATTTCTAGGAGATCATTACCATGATATGTAGTACTTACCATAAAAATTTGAAGAACAAGTGATGGTTGGAAGTTGGACTTCCAATTAGCTAAGAATGGGCAGATTTTTATGAAGAAATGGAGAAAAATGGTGGTGGTTTGTTTTGTTTTGGTGATTTATGGCTAATACATGTATAACCCTTGCATATATAATGGATGCATCTCTTTTAATGTGTTGTTGGCAATCCAATGGTGCCACTTGTTGCTTCCTCATTGGGCCAAGTGTTGGCACTACAACAAACAACTCCATTTTTGCAAGAATGCAATTACACCACTCATCTTGTAGTTGACTTATAAGGATGTTACTTGGGTTTCTCCTTTTCCCACCAATTGCACTTGTTTGTCTCTTGGTTATTTTTTCGTTCCTTTGTCCGGGTATTACTCAATTTCCTTGCTTGTTCGTTGATCGTTCGAGGGAATAACTCATTCGTTTCTAGTTAGGGTTTTACCGAAAACCTTCTTAATATTTCTAATACTATTCTTCATCTTACTTAATACTTCTCGAATTTAAATTCCTTAATTCCCTTTTATAACTCCTTAAGTCTTGTAGTGTCCAGGGAAATCTCGGAGAAAATAAAAGTGCTCTTTTTCTGAATCCGACGGCTTTTACATACACTTATTTTCTTCCTGGATCACTAATACGAACTCAGAAATCCGTTCCGAATACCGGGTATATCATTATTATAATAATATTCCAAATTCCACCAAAATCACTATTCATCACTTATTTTTATTTAATTCCTATAATTAGGAAAATGAACCTGGTTCACTCTCGAGTGCTTCTTAACCTTTTTACGGAAACGCTGGACTTATAATAGATATTGATTTGGATGACACAAGAATAATCTTACTTGAAGTAATATACTTATATCCTTAGGAGATAGATCATTCTTACCTATGCCGTCAACCAAAAGTATTCTGCATGACCTGTAAATAATTGAATTCAAATCCATTCCATTCATTTAATAGACATTCGTTACATCGCGGTCATAACCACTATTCATTCTTACATCATTAAATACATAAAAGTTTTAATTCTATCAAAAATCTGGGTTCTTACAGTCTCCCCTCCTTAAAAGGATTCCGTCCCGGAATCAGTTTGAAAACAAGTGGGGGTACTTTTCTTGCATTGCGCCTTCAAGTTCCCAGGTGGATTCTTCTACATTGTGGTTCTGCCACAAAACTCTGACTAGCTGAATGACCTTGTTTCGGAGCACTTGTTCTTTTCGGTCTATGATTTCCACAGGTTGCTCCACATAGGTCAGGTCTGGTTGCATGTCCACTTGCTCATACTCTACAATATGCTTAGCATCCGGATTATACTTCCTCAGCATCGAAACATGGAACACATTGTGCACCTGCTGTAGATAAAGAAGGCAGTAAAAGGATTGCTAACTGCTTTGGTGCATTTTTCACTACTTCCGGATTGATCTATTTATAGCCAAGACATGAAAATTAATTACATGCCTAACTTTACTGTGCTACATTTGACAAAGAGTGACAATCAATTTACAACACTCCCCTTTGATTGTCAATTTAGTACGGATCATAGACTGCCTCGTTAAAACCTTGTCAAAGAAAAACCCAGTGGGATAAAAACTTTGATGAAGGAAAAAGAGTACAGTCTCCCCTTGGAAGAAACTAATCAGTCACTAGAGTTTTGTTGCAACAAGTCCTTGAGTCGATGCATTCCAATATTGTGTCGTAGTTTCCCGAGTGTTGAATTCGGTAATGATTTTGTGAATAAGTTTGCAAGGTTGTCGCATGATTGGATTTGTTGTACATCGATTTCACCATTCTTTTGCAGCTCATGAGTGTAGAAGAATTTTGGTGAAATGTGCTTCGTTCTGTCTTCTTTGATATATCCTTCCTTGAGTTGATCAATACATGCAGTTTTATCTTCGAACATGATAGTGGGACTTCTCGTGATGTCTAGTAATCCACACGATTCTTGAATATTCATGATGATAGACCTCAACCAAACACATTCTCTACTGGCTTCATGAATTGTAATTAGTTCTGAGTGATTTGATGAGGTTGCCACCGTAGTTTGCTTTGTGGATTTCCAAGAAATGGCTATACCGCAATATGTAAATTCATATCCAGTTTGTGATTTGCCAAAGTGAGGATCTGACAAATATCCAGCGTCTGCATATCCAATCAACTGAGATGTCGAGTTTTTCGGGAAGAATAACCCAAAATCAACTGTTCCACGAAGATAACGAATATATGTTTGATCACATTCCAACGTCTGTGTAAGAACCCAGATTTTTGGAGGAATTAAAACTTTTATTATGTATTGGTGTATGAACTGAATAGTGGTTATGACTACGATGTATCAATGGTTTTAATGAACGAATATTTTAATGGATTCTAGTGTTTATATGCTATGAATGGTGTAATGGGTTGACAATTTATATAAGAATAATCTATCATCTAGAAAGTAAGCTATGGTATCCCAAGAAAGAAAGTTATTCTCATGTCATCCAAATCGATATCTGGTAGCTCATGTCATCCAACTCGATATCTGGTAAGAGTCAAGTAACTCCGTAAAGGAGATTGAGAATGTTCGAGAAAGCGCGAGGACATTTTCTAAGTACAAGAATTAAAGAGAGAATAAACAAGGAATGTTGGATATAATATTGATTTAAGGAATTGTGCCACGGTGAAGCAATGAAATGCAACATATAAGTCGTAACGTATTAAAATTATTAAAAAGACATAAGGGGAATCACATTGGTAGAAGAAGGAGAAACCAAAGTGACATACAAGAAAGAAAACTACAAGCTAAGTGGTGTTTTTGCACTTTAGCAAAAATGGAGTAACATGTTATAAAACCAACAAGTGGACAAGTAGATTGGCAACACATGGACCAATGGATGGTTGACACCACAATGAACCAAGTTGGTTACAAAGAAACAAGCAACATTAGAAACTAACCAAGCTAGTTAGCATGGATGACATCATTTCACCACAAGGATTAAACACTTGGCTAGTTGATGAGGTATTAAGAGTGATGTAATCACTTTATTAAAGTAGGTTAGCTAGATATTATCCAAATAATTCACTTTATGCAAGATCAACCAAGCAAAGCAAGAAAGCAACTCCATTTCCTCTCCAAGAAGACCATTAGGCCTTGCTCTTTTTCAAGAATCAAAATCCAACTTCCCACCATTCAAGAATTCCAAGATTAATTAGGTGAGTTCTATATTTCATAACTAAGATATCATATGAATCTTAGCCTCCAACTCCATTTCTTTCCTAGTTAATAAAATCCTCAAAGTTAAGGTATGAATAGTGATTTCAAGAACTAACTTTTGTTTCTTGATTTCTTTGGTTGATTCAAGCTATATTAAGGTTATATAAGGGCTATACAAGGCTTAGTAGGTTCATATACACTCCAAGGAAGGTATACATCTCAAGAAACCCTAGCTTTTCTTTTGAGTTTTTGATGATCTTGGATGAGTTATAATGATGATGTTGTTATAAGCATATATACATGGTTATGTAGTCGTTTTAGTAGTTCTAAAGCCATGATTCAAATAATGGTTGATTTGAGATGTTCTTGAGCTTGTTAAAGTGTATGTCATGCACATAAGTTGGTTGGTTTGGTTGTGGTATGATCGTGGTAAAGTGAAGAACTTGGAAAAGTGTAAGAACCCCAAATTTTGGATATAATTAAAACTTTTTATTAAGTAATGATAAAATGAGGAACAATGATTCCGACAACAAGGTCACCAGCTCTAATGAATGGTGGTTTCAAAGAACAATGATTGTAATGAATGGATATTGCTTTGGACAATGATCCTGATGCATTGGTATATTGTCAGAATAGAGTAATTCGATGGTTGAGGACCTAGATAAGAAAAATCTACCATCCAGGAAGGAGCTAATGGATCCTTGAAGGGAAATGAGTACGTGCATAGTGTTTCCCATACGTGCATAGTATTTCCCGTACGTGCATAGTGTTTCCTGTACGTGCATAGTAATTTGGTGGATGAATAGTGATTTTGTAAGTTGGAAAACTTTTCACTCCACCCTATGTACGGGACGTGATATGGATGTTTCGAAGTCATATTAGTAATACGCGGAGGAAATAAGTGAATGCAGAGACGATCGGAATTCAGAAATTCCAAATTCTTTTCGGTATAATATTTGACCGGACAGTGGATTAAATATTATTATAATCCAAGAATTGAGATATTAACTTTGAGGATTTGATATTTTGGGATGTTATTATATTTGATTTAAGAATGAAGGTAGGAAACCACTGAGGAGTGGTTATGGCTACAATGTAATTATTGATATTTGGAAAGAATGAATGGAATTCGACCTTATTATGTTTATGTCTTGAAGAATGCTAAAGGGTGACAACATAGGTAAGAATAATCTATCTTCTAAGGGATTAAGATATGGCAACTTCAAGCAAGAGAATACTCTCATGTCATCCAGATCGATAACGATTAATCCAGTAGTTCCGTAAAAAGGTTAAGGAACGATCGAAAGAGAATACGGACAATTATACAACCCTAAGAGAACAAGTAAAGAATACAGAATGAATAGTGTTTTGGTGGGAGTATATAATAATATGAGACGACACTATATAGAAGTATTCGGAACGGATTTCCGAGTTCGTATTAGTGATCCAGGGGGAAAATAAGTGTATGTAAAAGCTGTCGGATTCTGAAAAACCGCACTTTTATTTTCTCCGAGAGTTCCCTGGACACTGATAGCCTTAAGTATTTAACGAATGGATTTAAGGAATATAAATTGGAAAGTTAGAATGAAAGATGGAGAATGAAAGTATTAATATTAAAGAGGATTCCCGGTAAACCCTAATTAGAAATCCGTGAAATATTCTCACGAACGATCAATCGAAACGGGTAATAACCGGACACAGAAACAAGCAGAGGAAGCAAGAGTCTTGTGCAAGCTACTAGTATAAATATCTAGTAACTAAACTAGAGGCAAGGAACTAGCACCTTAGAGGAAGAACTAAGTACTTAGCAAGTAACTACCTAGTTAAGCTCTAACCACCATAAAACCAACACATGTCTTGCCATTTCATCATCCAACACCTCATCACTTTAATAAATTGACTTTTGCAAGATATTATGTTGTAAGTGGATGAGAGTGGATGAGATTAAAACACAAAAAAATCAAAAGAACCAAACAACTCTCTCCCCCCCCCTCATTTCAAAACCATTCGGCCTTACCCTTAAATTCAAAATCCAAACTCCACCTTCCCACCATTGTTTGTTCTTGAAATTTTTAAGGTGAGACTTATATTTCATAAAACTTATCTCCTCAAAATCTTAGCTTCAAACTCATCCTTTTCCATTTTCAAAAAAATCAAACAAGAGGAGGGTGAATAGTGTTCATCATGTACTAACTTTGTTTTCTTGATTTTTCATGGTTGATCTAGCAAGCATAATCACTACTAAGGACCATACAAGGCTTAGTAAGGCTATATCACTATCTAAGGAAGGTATAAAGCTCTTGAAACCCTAACCCTTGTTTGAGATTTAAGCATGTTTATGATAGTTATAACTTAGTTATGGTTATGTTAAGATTATAAGCATGATTATGTATGGATTTTGGATTAATGATGTAAATAGCTAGATGAACGGAAAGGCATTGCTTGGCCTCAGTTCATGTATAGAAGTCATGTATATGTTGTTTGGGTTGGATACTATGTTTATGGGAAGATTCGAAATTGGTAGATATTCGATTTACAACCGTTATAATGCTCGATTTTACAATACCATGTTTTGTATGCCATTTTCCATGTTGAACCCCCACTGTCCAGAGACCTTATCTGCCATGATAGGATAGGTAATGTTCTAAGCTTCGTTTTGATATAAAGATCACGTGAAACGGACTTACGGTTTAGGATTTATGACCAAATTACTAAAAGTAGTTCGAATCCGTAAACGAAAGTTCGTAACCGAAATTGAACCCTCGTAAGCTATGTAACGTCATGGCGAATCTTGGTAAATAAATACTAGGGGTAAGAAGGAAGGTGTGAAAGAAAACCGTATGTCAAAAAGAGCATTTTTCGATTTATTAAAAATGTTCGAGTCAAGGTTAAACGCGAACGAACCCCTAAAAGACGACTCTTTTATAACTTCGGTAAAACACTTAGAAAACGGGCGATAAAACTCGGAGTATAATATTGGTTCGTAACGATCAACCTTAGAACTCATATGACTTAAGTATGTCCCAAGTATAAGTGCAGTGACATGTCGAATTAACGAACGAATGTCGGGTCGGATCAGTGATAATAAGTAATCCACTAAAAGGGGTATAACGAGATAACTCGAGAACGTGTTTCAATTTAAATATAACTTAACTTTTAATATGTTAAGTGATTAATCCCGAATGCCTTGGCTATTTATAGATCACCAAGCTGAGCCGGGACCCGCTACCACTACCCCTTACCGTACTCGACTACCAGGCAAGTTTCAATTCCCTTCTTTAGGCTGTTGTTGTGATTGAATAAATATATATATGTTTTCTGATATACATATGCCATAGCATGCATGCCTGCTTTCAAAGTTATATCACTATGCTTGTTCCTTGATTGTTATTGGCTTATAAATTAGATAGCTATCGTATCAGTTATAAGCCGGATTATTGTAAGACCCTCATAGAAGGGCGTATACATCGTATTCATCATTATAGACCGGGAGTCAATATTTCTTGATATATCGAGATTACCTCGAAGGAAAATATTTAAGTAAATATCTTCCATTATTCAGGCAACGAATATTATTTGAATATTCGTTCGGGATTATTTATTTAATGATCCTTACTTCAAATAATTATTTGAACGTAATCATTCGACGAATAATATTTGTCAATATTCATTTAGAGTCGAATTGATTATCGATTATTATTTCGAATATTCTTCTAAAGATGAGACTACTAAATGAATATTATTTGGATATTCTTTTAGAATATTATTTTATTAAATAAATATTACTTTTGAATATTCATTTAAGATATTAAGTACTTGATGAATATTATCTTCAATATTCATCTGAAGCTTGATTTATTTATCGAATATTATATCGAATATTCCTTTAAAGCTTGGATTACTAAATGAATATTACTGGATATTCATTTAGAATATTATTCATTAAATGAATATTACTTTATCAATATTCATTTAAATTCCTAATTAATTATGAATATTATTTTGAATATTCATCCAGGGTTCTATTTAATCATCGAATATTATTTTAAATATTTTAAATATTCCTTTCAGGACTTATTAAGTAATGAATATTATTTTGAATATTCATTTGATTATTTAATTGTGCAATAAATATTCTCTCGATATTTCTTCAAGAATTATTTGGGAAATACTCTGATTAAAGATATTCTTTTATATTCCTAAATAATCTGTAAAATATTTTAATTCAATAAATATTCTCTGAATATTTATTCCATGCTTAGAATAACCTCGATAAGGTTTATCTTCTTCGATTATTACAGAAAATATATCGGAGTCATATTATTATTAATCTTATATCAAGAAAGGTTCTCAGACATCATTCTTATTTGAGTCTATCTCCCTAATAATAAGGGAACCTTACTTGGAAAATGTTATTTATCTCGTCGACTTCCCGGTCATAAAGTATTCCCTTCACTCGCAACTCGGGTGCTGTTGACTTATTAAGTCGTTGCTTACCTTCTCATCTTTCGAGGGGTAAGATTACTGGAACAAGTTGATATCCGTTACCAAGTAATAGCTTGGGAGTTATTGGTAAATTTTCCTTTCCAACTAGATACGACTACTTTGTGGAGTCTTATCAACAAGTATTATACTTGGGGAAAGGGGGACGAACGTTACATTCAGAATCATGAATTCTATTTGAACTAGGAGTCGTGTAAGAGGCCGAGTAGCGCCGGTCCATCCCCTTTGGCCCAACCGTTGGTCGGGGAGAGCTAGTAAGGCGGTATACAAGTAAAGCCGTCAGTTCTTCCTTCTACCGGTAGTAAATCTAAATTGAGTTGTACGATCTCGACTGATCATCAAGATTGGAACAGCGGGCGCGGTGAATACTCCATCATTGGTTCATCATCCAAACTTATTTATTTCCTGCAACATGATTACTGTTGGCAGAGCTGGAAAAATGTTCATAACTGGAATTGCAACCTTTTCATGCAAGTTCCTCTTCTTAATAACAATGAAAATATCTCGCTTACTTTTGATGTAGCAGATATTTCTACAAACAAATACTTTAAGTTACCTTGTAACTTCATCGTTCATATTATACTGGCATCATTTCCGTAAATGCATGGCATATGGTTTGAAAGATACTTTTGAACTGTTCTATATTATCACTCAGTTATATATTATTGTTGGTGGGCTATTGCTCACCCTTGTTTTATTATTATATCACAACAACAGCTAGACCAGATGACTCGCACAAGGCGCACTCGACGCGGGCGAGGACGATGAGACTACCAGAGCTGAAGAAGAAGCTATTGGTAGAGTATATTTATTCTTTCGGTACCAAGAATATGGTCTAATATGACTTATGTAAATGGATGGCAAAGAGTATGTATTTATATTGAAATTCTTTTGGATTGTAAGAACTCATAATGTGATTAATAAAACTTTGATTGTTACTCTGATTTCATCTCTGGGACTATACCGGGTGTGTTTTATATTTTTGTGTTGGGTTATAGAGACGTAATTTATTTTATGTTAAGGAAAGTTCAATTGTTGTGGACAGAATTGGAAACCGTAACCACCGGATCCCGGACCCCGGATCTGGGGGTGTTACAGAAGTGGTATCAGAGCGTACGTTATAAACCCCAGAGATGAGGTGACGTTAAAACAATAAATTCAATAAGATAATAAGAACTCTTGCCAAGTTCATAGTCGGACTACTTAATGTAGTGATGACATATAAAACCCTTATGGGAACTCGTAAGTATAATGATAGTAACTTAGCTCGATATCGTATCGACGAGTAAGGCGACTGACCTTGAGGCATACGAGCAACAGCGCGATGATGTTTTATTTGCTGAAGATCAGCGGGTAATTCGATGGAGTACCCTACTGGAGACCCGGAAGAGGTTCCAGCAGATAAGGAAAATCCTATTAGGATAAGGAGCTTACCCTTGGGTAATGAGGGTCGCAGCCAGAATGACTGTGATGATTAAGATATGGTGCTCAGAAAAGTGAGTATAAAGAACCGAGATATTATTAAGAGATCTGAAGATGCATGTTGAATTCATAGCCGGACTACCAGATGTAGTACCAGCAAGAAAGAAGGATTGGAAGAATTACTTGAGATCTTATACGGAAATAGATGAGAATCCTTAGAGATTTTAATCTTAACAAAGAAAGAGCTAGAGGGATGTATGATTATCAAAGACCGCGATATAGGACGAGGAGCAGAGTCCCTAGAAATAGTTGAGAATGAGGCAGTAAGTGTCATATCATTTGATAAATGAATCAGTATGAATACTGTCAGTAATAATTTGCCACGAGAAGGCAGATGTCATAGGTTATAATTTACGAAACCAAAGTGAGGTTAATGAGGTGGTTTTATCCAGGGAAATGTTCATGAATGAATCAGTAGAAAGTAAAGACATTGGGAAGTGACAGCATGATTGGGTAAAATTATATAAGGAAGTAGTAAGCAAGACAATGATCTCAGAACCTACCGGAAGATCAGACCAGTGAGTCAAGATGAACTCGTAATGAGACTACTGCCAGAGACTGAGTATAGAGTTAATTCAACTCAGTTAAATGATGAACCAGAAACGTTAGATGCATGTGATTTAGAGGAATATTAAATTCCTTCTTCTCTTTGAATGGATTATAGTAGTACCTTAAGTTTATTCCGATGAGGAATTATAATAGATCAAGTAATACGATCAGCAGTTAAAGAGAAAAATGTGAGAAAATCTTCCTGGAGCTAAAAGGTGAAATTGGTAATGACCAAGAGCTGGCATTGCTTAATGGAAAAAGGAGACTTTGTGCTTCCAACGACGCTTCGCATAAAGGGTTAGGTAGACCGACATTTTGTAGTATTGAATATCAGGACGTATAGGTATCAGGATATTGTGACAGGTTTCAGTTTGAAACGGTTGATTCCCTTCTAAGGGATGGATATAATTGATTCCTCTCCAGAGGGTAAACTTCCAATCTGATGATGATTATTTCGTTAACTATGACTACTTATGATTCCACCTGCTTGGAGGTTCATAGAACTATTCTTCAAGTTTCGAAACTGGTCTCCTTAATGTTACCAGTAGGTGGGTAGATTGATCAAAATTTCCCTGAGTCTGGAAAGGAATTCGGTGAATTTTGGCAAACCTTGTCTTTCTGATTATCAGAGAATGTCATGGAAGAGAGTAGAAACTGGAGCAAACCCTGTGATTTGGGTAAGGATGCTGTAAAATGGGTTAGTAAACGGACCCTGAGCATTACAATCGACGGTAGTGATAAAATGATGAAGTGAGATTGGACGAAAATAGGAAATGTAAGTAAGAAACTAGCCGGACGGAGAAACTCCGGGATTGACTTAAGTGAAAAGGCTGTTATGCCAGGAATGGTAAGTTTGCGTGGCACGCGGGATTGATAAGAATAGTTGAAAAGATAAAAGTGGAGGAAAGGTGACCGGAGATGGTGCCGAGTAGTCGATTAAGACTTATATGGAGTAAAGTTTTGGAAAGGTAGAAAGGTATCAAAGAAGAAGGCACTATGCCGACAATTGCTAGAAAAGTAATGCTATTAGCCAACCCCTAAAATCATATATTTTTTATTTTAGTGTTGCCAGTTGAGGCCAAGTCAAAAAGGATTATCGAGTGACTAGACCAGCAATGAAAGGACAAAGCAGGGTTGCTTCTAAGAAAGCACCGACTGCAAGGGCTTCTGATATAAAGGAAACATTAATGAGATCGTAGGAATCTTCTGCTGAACAACCCATGTTTTGATTGGGAATTCACTAGACCTTTTTGGGATGGGGTCACCCGTACTGAAGTGACTCATGTGTATATGGTTGTCCAAGATTTTGAGTAAAATGGAAGTATAGTGACTTGAGATGTATGATGTTAGGGTATCATGAATACCATGAATATATTATGACGGAGGAAAGTAAACAATGAAGGTATATGAAGAGGGTATAGAAAAGGTCATAAATTGAACAGTATGCTGTAGGAATTTTGTCTGAGGCAAGTACCTTTGCGAAGAACGATAAGCACTAAGAGATTCACGTTGAACTCGACCAATATCTTCCAGAACATCCTTGCTACCATTAACAAGTTCGGTAAGAGAAGAGATAGGCATACGTTGCCTTTTTGGAAGGCCAAATAGGCTGACAACTATCTGAAAGAAGAGGGTGGCATTAAACCACCGATCGATTATCAAATGAGAATGATTGAAAAGAGACCTTTATTAAGGATACATGATCTGATTGCCAATTATAAGATGCAAGAATTCCTTGACATTTGAATTAAGGATAGGATATCCATAAATTAAGACAAACCCTGGGGAATGCACAAGGGGTGGCATTAACCCTAATAACGACATTATGACTTCAGATGATATGAGCTGGACTTGCTAAGGCAACAATGATCGGTAAGGATTATTAAAAAGAGTTCTGGAAAGAACATAGATAGAATTATTAGAGTATTGATCAATGACATTTTGATATACCCGGTACCCAGAAAATACCGGAGGAATGATAAGGATGGCCTATGAAACCTTACAAGGAAAAAGGTAATATTCCGAACTTCAAAAATGGAAGTTTGGTAAGGAATGTATGACATCGTAACAATAATGCCAGATGAGGCATGTATGAAACCCTGAGGAAGTATGGGTTGAACCTATAAAGGTTGAGATTATCCTAAGATAAAGAAAGAACTAAGAAAAGAAGTATCCTAAGTAGGATTGGGAATAAACGTGATAAAGTTCCCACGGGTAGGTGGAAGCAATGACTTATGGAAATGACTGATAGTTATATTTTCTCCTTCAGCAGAGCTTAAGGGAGAATGCTTTAACCCAACAGTGATGGGAATGAGGTAGAAAAACTTGAGTTGGAATGTACCCAGAAAACATGGGTTACAAGAAATCATTATCATCAAGAAAGGCCAATGAGGTGGCCGACAATCTAA
Organism: Saposhnikovia divaricata; assembly: GCA_036435485.1. Lineage (NCBI taxonomy): Eukaryota > Viridiplantae > Streptophyta > Magnoliopsida > Apiales > Apiaceae > Saposhnikovia > Saposhnikovia divaricata. The sequence continues at coordinate 85,813,807 of CM071597.1, read as the reverse complement.
GTATAAAGGAATAATTACAAATGTTCATACCGAAAAAAAAAAATAGGATGATATTTGGAAGGACCTTGAAGGTCATATCGGAATGGAGGAATTTACATTCCTTCTGATAACTGTGCAAGAATTGACAGTAATAATAGTTTAAGTAAAGATTCGATTCCTGATGGAGTCTTAAGCATATTACGTACCTTAGAAGGTCCCGTTTTGAGGCAAACCAGGACCATGGTACAAAATTGATGAAGTAAACCGTTAAGTTTCCAGTCTTTTATGGAAGATGCATAAGTGATAGTTTCATCAACCGGACCTAGCTGCGATGCTTGAAACTCTTCTGCAATTCTATCTGCTTCATGTTATATCTACATCAAGTTCAGGAAGTGTTCCTTATGGATAAGGAATAATGATTACTTTGTCTCCCTAAGGGATTTGAAACCTGTAGGGTTAGCTATTAACGCACTACGTAAACAACAAGCGATGGTGATTCTTCTAAGAAAGGAGATGACAACGTAAAGATAAAGAAAGTGCTGCTATTGATAAGCTAAATGGCATGTTGATGAATGACAAGCAAGTTTGTGTTAGTGTACTTCTGCACAAACAAGATAGAGAATATGAGGTTGATAATTCGTGATGCTAAACGTATTCTCGTAGAAAGAATTAATGAGACTTGGAGGGAAGGGCGGTTGAGCCCGAGACTTATTGGGCCACCTGAGAGTTTAAAAGTGTTCGGACGGCGGTATTCGAGCCAGCCTTACCCCCAAAACTTATAGCACGGTCATAACGGGTTTTCATGTGGCCAGGCTACGCCAGTAAACTGCAGATGCTCGATAGATGATAAGAGCATGAGCCGGTAGATATACGACCTGGTCTGACTTACGAAAGACAACCTGTGGAAAATCACGGATAGAAAAGAACAAGTGATGAGAAACAAGGTTGGCAGAAGTAGATTATAGAAATCTAAGTTAAAGGGATCGGGCCAGATTCATTTCGGAAAGTTTAAATTGGAATAACGTGATGATTATAGAATAAATGTGACGGAATACCGATAAAGAGGTACCAAGTGCAAAAAGGTGTCTCAATAAAGAGGTGAAGGTGAAAGTAAATAATAGAAATGAGTAAGAATCAGCTAATAAGAAGGATGTGATTGATAAAGAAAAGGCTGGGGAAGCAACTATGGAATGAGAAGCAAGGAATGTTATGAATGGATTTTCTAATGAATTCTCAGGATGACAACCTGATACTGTCAATATTATAGTTATGAAAAAGCTAGTAACATGATATGGGATGTCAGTAATAATGATGTCAAGTGAGAAATCTAAGATTTAACCTGAAAGGTTGAAGGATTTCCCGAATGTGAGTATCGCTAAGATTGAACAAGAGTATTTGTCCATAGAATAATGGACAAAGCAGCAAGATATGTTGACACATGAGATTGCGATCAAATAGTATTGGATATAATTATGATTAATTTCTTCTTTGATAAACCTCTATAGTTCAGAGGTAAATTCTGAGTATGATATTCTACAATCATGAAAGCTTTCTATAATCCTTTAGAACTCTTTTCTCTTCTTCTCTCTTATTCATCTTCTTTATGAATTGAGAAGAACAACCCTTTTAGGAGGGGAGGTACTGCTACGTGACTATCTGTCTATGTGATAGAAGTCTAAGTGGAATGCCATGACTTGTTTAATTGCTTGTCAAGTACTAAAGGCTGGCCCCCTTCTGTACTAACTATGCAATATAACAAATGTTCAATTGATCATAGTGATCTCTCAATAAATCTTTCCACTTCTCTATATTGATCGAGATTGCGAAGATTAAAGCAATCAGGAAATGCACAGTACGAGCGAGGTTACCTCCGAATTCGTAGGGTGATAGTGATACCAATGTTACTGCAGGTATCAATAAGGATAAGACTGAGTAAGAGTATAACCCGGATAGTGAGTTGTACGAAAAGTAGCAACGTTGATGGAAAAAGGATAGAGTATGAATTGTAGCACTAGAAGATGTGCTGAGGAAGGGTAGAACGACTAAGAATTGACCGGGAAGCTAAAGAGTGAACGACAGGTAAACGACTCTTTGCTTCCTACCTGATTCCGGGACGGAATCCTTTTAAGGAGGGGAGACTGTAAGAACCCCAAATTTTGGATATAATTAAAACTTTTTATTAAGTAATGATAAAATGAGGAACAATGATTCCGACAACAAGGTCACCAGCTCTAATGAATGGTGGTTTCAAAGAACAATGATTGTAATGAATGGATATTGCTTTGGACAATGATCCTGATGCATTGGTATATTGTCAGAATAGAGTAATTCGATGGTTGATGACCTAGATAAGAATAATCTACCATCCAGGAAGGAGCTAATGGATCCTTGAAGGGAAATGAGTACGTGCATAGTGTTTCCCATACGTGCATAGTATTTCCCGTACGTGCATAGTGTTTCCTCTACGTGCATAGTAATTTGGTGGATGAATAGTGATTTTGTAAGTTGGAAAACTTTTCACTCCACCCTATGTACGGGACGTGATATGGATGTTTCGAAGTCATATTAGTAATACGCGGAGGAAATAAGTGAATGCAGAGACGATCGGAATTCAGAAATTCCAAATTCTTTTCGGTATAATATTTGACCGGACAGTGGATTAAATATTATTATAATCCAAGAATTGAGATATTAACTTTGAGGATTTGATATTTTGGGATGTTATTATATTTGATTTAAGAATGAAGGTAGGAAACCACTGAGGAGTGGTTATGGCTACAATGTAATTATTGATATTTGGAAAGAATGAATGGAATTCGACCTTATTATGTTTATGTCTTGAAGAATGCTAAAGGGTGACAACATAGGTAAGAATAATCTATCTTCTAAGGGATTAAGATATGGCAACTTCAAGCAAGAGAATACTCTCATGTCATCCAGATCGATAACGATTAATCCAATAGTTCCGTAAAAAGGTTAAGGAACGATCGAAAGAGAATACGGACAATTATACAACCCTAAGAGAACAAGTAAAGAATACAGAATGAATAGTGTTTTGGTGGGAGTATATAATAATATGAGACGACACTATATAGAAGTATTCGGAACGGATTTCCGAGTTCGTATTAGTGATCCAGGGGGAAAATAAGTGTATGTAAAGCTGTCGGATTCTGAAAAACCGCACTTTTATTTTCTCCGAGAGTTCCCTGGACACTGATAGCCTTAAGTATTTAATGAATGGATTTAAGGAATATAAATTGGAAAGTTAGAATGAAAAATGGAGAATGAAAGTATTAATATTAAAGAGGATTCCCGGTAAACCCTAATTAGAAATCCGTGAAATATTCTCACGAACGATCAATCGAAATGGGTAATAACCGGACACAGAAACAAGCAGAGGAAGCAAGAGTCTTGTGCAAGCTACTAGTATAAATATCTAGTAACTAAACTAGAGGCAAGGAACTAGCACCTTAGAGGAAGAACTAAGTACTTAGCAAGTAACTACCTAGTTAAGCTCTAACCACCATAAAACCAACACATGTCTTGCCATTTCATCATCCAACACCTCATCACTTTAATAAAGTGACTTTTTCAAGATATTATGTTGTAAGTGGATGAGAGTGGATGAGATTAAAACACAAAAAAATCAAAAGAACCAAGCAACTCTCTCCCCCCCCCCATTTCAAAACCATTCGGCCTTACCCTTAAATTCAAAATCCAAACTCCACCTTCCCACCATTGTTTGTTCTTGAAAATTTTAAGGTGAGACTTTTATTTCATAAAACTTATCTCCTCAAAATCTTAGCTTCAAACTCATCCTTTTCCATTTTCAAAAAAATCAAACAAGAGGAGGGTGAATAGTGTTCATCATGTACTAACTTTGTTTTCTTGATTTTTCATGGTTGATCTAGCAAGCATAATCACTCCTAAGGACCATACAAGGCTTAGTAAGGCTATATCACTATCTAAGGAAGGTATAAAGCTCTTGAAACCCTAACCCTTGTTTGAGATTTAAGCATGTTTATGATAGTTATAACTTAGTTATGGTTATGTTAAGATTATAAGCATGATTATGTATGGATTTTGGATTAATGATGTAAATAGCTAGATGAACGGAAAGGCATTGCTTGGCCTCAGTTCATGTATAGAAGTCATGTATATGTTGTTTGGGTTGGATACTATGTTTATGGGAAGATTCGAAATTGGTAGATATTCGATTTACAACCGTTATAATGCCCGATTTTACAATACCATGTTTTGTATGCCATTTTCCATGTCGAACCCCTAATGTCTAGAGACCTTATCTGCCATGATAGGATAGGTAATGTTCTAAGCTTCGTTTTGATATAAAGATCATGTGAAACGGACTTACGGTTTAGGATTTATGACCAAATTACTAAAAGTAGTTCGAATCCGTAAACGAAAGTTCGTAACCGAAATTGAACCCTCGTAATCTATGTAACGTCATGGCGAATCTTGGTAAATAAATACTAGGGGTAAGAAGGAAGGTGTGAAAGAAAACCGTATGTCAAAAAGAGCATTTTTCGATTTATTAAAAATGTTCGAGTCAAGGTTAAACGCGAACGAACCCCTAAAAGACGACTCTTTTATAACTTCGGTAAAACACTTAGAAAACGGGCGATAAAACTCGGAGTATAATATTGGTTCGTAACGATCAACCTTAGAACTCATATGACTTAAGTATGTCCCAAGTATAAGTGCAGTGACATGTCGAATTAACGAACGAATGTCGGGTCGGATCAGTGATAATAAGTAATCCACTAAAAGGGGTATAACGAGATAACTCGAGAACGTGTTTCAATTTAAATATAACTTAACTTTTAATATGTTAAGTGATTAATCCCGAATGCCTTGGCTATTTATAGATCACCAAGCTGAGCCGGGACCCGCTACCACTACCCCTTACCGTACTCGACTACCAGGCAAGTTTCAATTCCCTTCTTTAGGCTGTTGTTGTGATTGAATAAATATATATATGTTTTCTGATATACATATGCCATAGCATGCATGCCTGCTTTCAAAGTTATATCACTATGCTTGTTCCTTGATTGTTATTGGCTTATAAATTAGATAGCTATCGTATCAGTTATAAGCCGGATTATTGTAAGACCCTCATAGAAGGGCGTATACATCGTATTCATCATTATAGACCGGGAGTCAATATTTCTTGATATATCGAGATTACCTCGAAGGAAAATATTTAAGTAAATATCTTCCATTATTCAGGCAACGAATGTTATTTGAATATTCGTTCGGGATTATTTATTTAATGATCCTTACTTCAAATAATTATTTGAACGTAATCATTCGACGAATAATATTTGTCAATATTCATTCAGAGTCGAATTGATTATCGATTATTATTTCGAATATTCTTCTAAAGATGAGACTACTAAATGAATATTATTTGGATATTCTTTTAGAATATTATTTTATTAAATAAATATTACTTTTGAATATTCATTTAAGATATTAAGTACTTGATGAATATTATCTTCAATATTCATCTGAAGCTTGATTTATTTATCGAATATTATATCGAATATTCCTTTAAAGCTTGGATTACTAAATGAATATTACTGGATATTCATTTAGAATATTATTCATTAAATGAATATTACTTTATCAATATTCATTTAAATTCCTAATTAATTATGAATATTATTTTGAATATTCATCCAGGGTTCTATTTAATCATCGAATATTATTTTAAATATTTTAAATATTCCTTTCAGGACTTATTAAGTAATGAATATTATTTTGAATATTTATTTGATTATTTAATTGTGCAATAAATATTCTCTCGATATTTCTTCAAGAATTATTTGGGAAATACTCTGATTAAAGATATTCTTTCATATTCCTAAATAATCTGTAAAATATTTTAATTCAATAAATATTCTCTGAATATTTATTCCATGCTTAGAATAACCACGATAAGGTTTATCTTCTTCGATTATTACAGAAAATATATCGGAGTCATATTATTATTAATCTTATATCAAGAAAGGTTCTCAGACATCATTCTTATTTGAGTCTATCTCCTTAATAATAAGGGAACCTTACTTGGAAAACGTTATTTATCTCGTCGACTTCCCGGTCATAAAGTATTCCCTTCACTCGCAACTCGGGTGCTGTTGACTTATTAAGTCGTTGCTTACCTTCTCATCTTTCGAGGGGTAAGATTACTGGAACAAGTTGATATCCGTTACCAAGTAATAGCTTGGGAGTTATTGGTAAATTTTCCTTTCCAACTAGATACGACTACTTTGTGGAGTCTTATCAACAAGTATTATACTTGGGGAAAGGGGGACGAACGTTACATTCAGAATCATGAATTCTATTTGAACTAGGAGTCGTGTAAGAGGCCGAGTAGCGCCGGTCCATCCCCTTTAGCCCAACCGTTGGCCGGGGAGAGCTAGTAAGGCGGTATACAAGTAAAGCCGTCAGTTCTTCCTTCTACCGGTAGTAAATCTAAATTGAGCTGTACGATCTCGACTGATCATCAAGATTGGAACAGCGGGCGCGGTGAATACTCCATCATTGGTTCATCATCCAAACTTATTTATTTCCTGCAACATGATTATTGTTGGCAGAGCTGGAAAAATGTTCATAACTGGAATTGCAACCTTTTCATGCAAGTTCCTCTTCTTAATAACAATGAGAATATCTCGCTTACTTTTGATGTAGCAGATATTTCTACAAACAAATACTTTAAGTTACCTTGTAACTTCATCGTTCATATTATACTGGCATCATTTCCGTAAATGCATGGCATATGGTTTGAAAGATACTTTTGAACTGTTCTATATTATCGCTCAGTTATATATTATTGTTGGTGGGCTATTGCTCACCGTTGCTTTATTATTATATCACAACAACAGCTAGACCAGATGACTCGCACAAGGCGCACTCGACGCGGACGAGGACGATGAGACTACCAGAGCTGAAGAAGAAGCTATTGGTAGAGTATATTTATTCTTTCGGTACCAAGAATATGGTCTAATATGACTTATGTAAATGGATGGCAAAGAGTATGTATTTATATTGAAATTCTTTTGGATTGTAAGAACTCATAATGTGATTAATAAAACTTTGATTGTTACTCTGATTTCATCTCTGGGACTATACCGGGTGTGTTTTATATTGTTGTGTTGGGTTATAGAGACGTAATTTATTTTATGTTAAGGAAAGTTCAATTGTTGTGGACAGAATTGGAAACCGTAACCACCGGATCCTGGACCCCGGATCTGGGGGTGTTACAAAAAGCATATAAACATAGCCGTTATAATGCCCGATTTTACAATACCATGTTTTGTGTGTAACTTTCGGACCCAAACCCCTACTGACTTTAGTCACCACTACCATGATAAGATAGTTCATGTTTTAAGGTTCGTTTTGACGCGAGAATCGCAATATTCCGATTTACATTTAGGAGAAACGTTCGTTTTTGTGAACGACGTTCGTTAAAACCAAACTGCGCATTGTATGCAACCTTGAAGCTTTTTTTAAACCCCTTAAATGACTTGAGTAGATATGAAACTTTTGTGTAACATGCTAGGAATGTCTAGGAAGGCTCTCGAAAAGATTTCGTGTTAAATTGATTATTTTTCGATTTTATAAAATTGTCGGAGCCGAACATGCGCGAGAGAAATTCTTAAGGAGTTAACTTGGAAATGTGTTTTAGCTTAAGTAAAGTATGTACTTAGCTTTTCAAAGCATTAGGTGATTAATCTTGGATATTTTGGTTATTTATAGATCACTGAACCGACCCGAGACACACTACCCCTACAGAAATGTACTGTTGTTGTGAATAAATATGATTTCTGTTATATATGCACATAGAATGCATAATTGTTTTCGAAAGTATATATAGTGGGAAACTTGATTAATGATTTGATAATTGACTTATAAGCTAGATATGAGATATTAGTCATAAACCGGATTTTGTGAAGGCCCGTAATATAGGGCGTATGATTCTCATTCTTTATTATAGATCGGGAGTCGATATTTCTGTATATCTTGAAGATTATTCTCTGATAAAAATATTGAATATATATTATTCAATTATTATATATTAAATGAATATTATTTTTGAATATTCATTTAAGGTTTTATTTATTTAATGAATATTATTTTTGAATATTCATTTAAGGTTTTATTTATTAATGAATATTATTTTGGAATTTTCATTTAAGGATTTATTTATTAAGTGAATATTATTTTTTTAATATTCATTTGAGGATTAATTATGAACAATTATTCTGTCTAAACGTATTCTTTAAACATTTATGATTTAATAAATACTATTTGAATATTATTAAATACTTTTAAACTAGTTTTAAAATGGTTTATCTTATTTGGAATTTATCTTTGACCTTCAATAATTATTAAAAATATTTCTGACTCTTATTATTAATATTTTCTCAAGGAGAGGTTCCCAATCATTGTTTCCATTTAAATCTATATTTCACGAAGATTTAAATACTCGCTGAAACTTTCAAAATATGGGGAATCTTACTCGAGAGACTTCTTTTCGTTTGACTGCCCGGTCATAAACTTTTGAAAGGAATTTATTTTCCCATTCACAATTCTGTTGTTGCAAGTCAACATAATTTAGTTGCTTCTTCAATCATTCGAGAAGTAAGCTGAGTAACAAGTTTTAATCCATTAACAAGCAATAACTTGGGAAATACTGGTGAATTTTCCTTTTCAATCAGATACGATTACTTTATGGAGTCCTATTAACAAGTGTTATACTCGGGGAAAGGAGGACAAACTTTACGTTTCAGAGTCATGGATTCTATTCGAACTTGGAATCGTGTAAGAGGCCGAGTATATATGAAACAACTTGATTATATTCATACAAGTGAAAATGAGAGTGATGAGTCGGTGAAGTAGTGTTATTCCTAGCTAGTCATGTGGATTGTTTGAGTTATATTTGAGTAGCATTTTATTATTTTTACAAATCTTCTTTTGTACCACACCGATGACAGAAAGAGAGGTAAGGGTGTATATATTGCAGAGCTTCACCCCTGTTTAAGAAAACCAATTCATTGTGAACATGTTTGATCGGTGATTTAGTATGGTTGTAGTGTGGTTTTGAGCATCGCTGAGTTACTTGTTATTTTCCAAACACCTGGTAATTGTACCACATCGAGTAAGAAGAGGATTTTGTTTCCCTTTCCATATATAAATATATTGTAGTGTACAAAATAGGAAAGTAGGAGTATAAGCTTACGACTTGTAAGTCTTCGTACATTACTTTCTATTTATTTTGATTTAATTTATTTTAATATTTGTTTAATTTGATAATTTAATTATTAGGAATATTAGAGGGTGTTAATAATGTTAGTGTAAAATTTTGGATAGTTTTGGAAGACGAATGTGATAATAGTTGGAAATTTCGAAAAAGAGAAAGGAGCGAAGAGTAGAAGCGGTTTACTGTAAGTATATACCGTGCTATACTGTTTGATTAAATTATTTTGAAATCTCGATGAACGTTTGATGATTTATTGATGAAAATTGAGTATTCTTGCATTGATATTGTGAATTGATGATGATGCTTCCAAATCGGAAGTAAAGCTAAACCAATTGTTTAGCTGGCCGGGATCCCCACTAGTAGAACTCGTGAATTTATCGTGTTGAATACTCATTTTTCAAATTATGTGAAAAACTATTTACTGTGATGAACTAAATGAAATTTTGAAGATTTCTCTATTGAAGTTACTTGTTTTGCAAACCTCGGCTATATAGTATGATATATGCTTGCTGGGCTCTATGAGCTCACCCTTTTATGTCACAAATTTCACAGGGAAGAATTTTGGAGAGAGATGTTCGGGAAAGGATAAGATGTGATGATCCGAACTATCGCAGTTGGATAAGAAGTGTGTAGAATTCTAAGAAGAATGCTTTTGTAATAGACCTATGTTGATATTAATTAGAAGCGTATAATATGTTGTAACCTTTTATCGTAATACTAGACTTTTTGTAACACCTTTTGGGGTATTAATTAAGTGAAAGTTTGTGTAAGCATAGATATTATGACGTTTGGTTTGTTTGGCGTGCCCCGGGTCGGGTTCTGAGGTTATCCCGGGACCGGGGGTGCCATAGGTGGTATCAGAGCTAAGGGTAGAAATAGGAGAGAACGTAGAAATTAGGATCCCAAAATAGAAACCTAGGGGTCCGAGAACATCTAAGATGCGTAAACATATTTTTGAACGTGAAGAGAATAGGATGTATTACGTGTGTAGCGTTTTATAATTGTTGTTGTGACATATATTCATGATGTGAATATAGAATGATGTGGGATTAATAGTATATGTTGAATTGTAGGTAAAGATGGTTGACGAGAATTCTGGTGGAAATGTATCTGGCATACATGTTGTTGGTTTTTGCAGAAATGAAAAACATGTTGAAGAGTTTAGTTGAAGTGCGAACACCTGTGAATGCTCCTGAGGTGAATGCTGAACGTGTAGATGGTCTGGAGCATGTGGAAAATCAAGAACGGGAAGGTGAGAATAAGCGTAGGTGTACATATAAGACTTTTAAGGATGCAGATCCCCCGATATTTAAAGGAGATTTAGATCCACATGTTGCGAATACGTGGATTAAAGAAATGGAGAAGGTGATAGAGATTTCTGAATGTTTGGATGAACAAAAGGTAAAATTCGCAACACACTCATTAAGGGGGAAGCTGTATTTTGGTGGGATACGGTTAAACAAACTGAGGATTGTTCTACAATGACTTGGCCAAGGTTTAAGGAGTTGTTCTTTGATAAATATTTTCCTACGTGTATGAAGAATGAGATGGAGATGAAGTTTCTAGGACTTAAGCAAGAAGGGATGTCTGTATCAGAGTACCTTTCAAAATTCTTGGAACTTTCTAGGTTTGCTCCTCATCAGCTTAATACTGAAGCTAGGAAATGTCAAAGATTTCAGGAGGGATTGAAGCCTCCAATTAGGGAAAAAGTATCTTTGTTGGAGTTGGAGCAATTTGACAAGTTGGTTGGAAAAGCTAGGATTACGGAGAGAGAATATGAAGCTCGCGCTCAGTTCTTTAACAGTAAGAAGAGAGGAAGGGAGACAGATTCGAGTACTAAATTAGGATACAAGAAAGATAATAAGAGATTCCTGGTGAGAAAGAAAGAGGATTTTCGGGAAAATGAGAGGAGGATGGCAGCACCTGAGTGTAAGAAATGTGGGAAAAAGCATGGTGGTGATGTTTGTTATCGAGCTGATGGATTGTGTTATAACTGTGGAGAAAAGGGGCATATAGCGACTCAATGCCCAAAGCCTAAAGTAACCTTTTGTTTTAATTGCGGAAGACAAGGTCATTTAGCGAGGGATTGCACTCAAAAGAAAGTCAAGATTGAAGCTGAAACTAAAGGGAACAAGACTGTTACAACGGGAGCACCCCAACAACCAGCACCCAGGGCAGTAGCTAGAATTTATGCAATGACAACCCAGGATGCTGAAAATTCACATGATGTGGTGTCAGGTACGCTCCAACTTTGTGCTCAAGATGTTCATGCTTTGTTTGATTCAGGATTAACCCATTCATTTGTGGATTTGAAATATGTGAATAAGTTAACCATGCCTGTGCAAAGTTTGGAAAATGGATTGTTAGTGAAAATCCCAAATGGTAGCAATTTATTAGTAGATAAAATTTACAAAGATTGTCCCTTAGTGATTAGTGGTCAAACCTTTTTGGTGGATTTACTACCTTTAGAATTACGAGACTTTGGGATGATTTTGGGAATGGATTGGTTAACAAGATATAAGGCTAATTTAGATTGTAGTAAGAAGCGAATAAACTTAATTGGACCAAAAAAGAAGAAAGTGTACCTTAAAGGAGATAGGTCAGAAAAGCCAAATGTAATGATATCGGTCTTGAAGGCTTGTAAGATGTTAAGAAAAGGATGTGAGGGTTTTCTTGCGTACGTGATTGGGGACGAAGAAGTTAAAGCTAAAGCCGAGGATATACCTGTAGTTAGAGAATTTTTAGATGTCTTTCCCGAGGAGCTACCAGGGTTACCACCCGAAAGAGAAGTTGAGTTTGGTATTGAATTGATTCCAGAAGCCCAACCAGTATCAATAGCACCTTATAGGATGGCACCAACGGAGTTAGCCGAACTTAAGATCCAGTTACAAGAATTGTTGGATAAGAAGTTTATTAGGCCGAGTGTTTCTTCTTGGGGAGCACCAGTGTTGTTTGTGAAAAAGAAGGATGGTTCCTTAAGGTTATGCATTGATTATAGAGAGTTAAACAAGTTGACGGTAAAGAATAAATATCCATTACCTCGAATAGATGATCTTTTTGATCATTTTCAAGGAGCTACCTACTTTTCGAAGATTGATTTGCGCTCAGGTTATCACCAGTTAAAAGTAAAGAAAGAGAGTATTCCATTGACAGTATTTAGGACTCGATATGGTCATTATGAGTTTGTAGTGATGCCATTTGGAGTAACGAACGCACCAGCAGTATTTATGGATTTGATGAATCGAGTGTTTAAGAATTATTTGGATAAATTTGTAATCATATTCATTGATGATATTCTTATATACTCGAGGAGCGAAAAAGAACATGAGGAACATTTGAGGATAGTACTACAGAACTTGAGGGAGGAAAAGTTGTATGCCAAGTTTTCGAAATGTGAATTTTGGTTAAGGAGAGTAAGTTTTCTTGGACATGTAGTTTCGAAGGAAGGAATTACAGTGGATCCTGCAAAGATTGAGGTGATTATGAATTGGGAAAGGCCAAAGACCGTGACGGAAATCCGAAGTTTCTTAGGTCTAGATGGATATTATAGGAAGTTTGTTCAATATTTCTCTAAGATAGCAGGGCCATTGACGAACCTTACAAGGAAAGACGTTAAGTTTGTTTGGACGGATGAGTGTGAACAAAGCTTTATTGAATTGAAGAAGAGATTAACGTCTGCTCCAGTACTTGGATTACCAGATGGAACCGAAGATTTTGTGATTTATAGTGATGCATCAAAGAAGGGTTTAGGGTGTGTTCTAATGCAACGAGGGAAGGTAATTGCTTATGCATCTCGCCATTTGAGGAATCATGAGAAGAACTACCCCACCCACGATTTAGAATTAGCAGCGGTAGTTTTTGCTCTTAAGATTTGGAGGCATTATTTGTACGGAGAAAATTGTAAGATTTATACTGACCATCAAAGCTTAAAGTATATTTTCTCATAGAAGGATTTAAATATGAGACAGAGAAGGTGGTTAGAATTATTGAAGGATTATGATTGTGAGATTTTATATCATTCGGGTAAGGCAAATGTGGTGGCTGATGCGCTAAGTAGGAAGGAGGTTGGGACTTGTTCGAGTGTTATTGTAGAATCGACCAATCTTAAGGAGTTGGAGAGACTTGGTATTGAATTTGTTAAGCAGGGAAGGAATGAGGGTTTGTTGAATCAAATCGAGGTCAGACCGAATTTCTTGGAGAGAATAAAGGTAAGTCAGAGACAAGTTGAATGCTTAAAGGAAATTTGGAATAGTTCGAATTCAGAACTAGGAAAGAAAGATTTTAGGAAAGGAAATGATGACGTAGTGAAATTTCGTGACAGGATATTTGTACCATCTGATATGGAGATTAAGAAAGAAATTTTGTCGGACGCTCATTCGTCACCTTTTTCGGTACATCCTGGATCTACGAAGATGTATAAAGACTTGAGGCAACATTACTGGTGGCCTAAAATGAAAAGAGAGATTTCTGAATGGGTAGGAAGATGTTTAATTTGTCAACAAGTGAAAGCAGAACACCAAAGGCCTGGAGGATTGTTACAACCCCTACCTATCCCCGAACGGAAATGGGAACATATCACAATGGATTTTGTACTAGGATTGCAAAGAACGCAGAGAGGAAATGATGTTATCTGGGTTATCGTGGATAGACTGACAAAAAGTGCACATTTCCTAGCTATATCTGAAACATCATCATTGGAGAAGTTAGCGAAGTTATACATCCAAGAAATTGTTAGATTACATGGAGTGCCTGTTTCGATTGTGTCAGATAGAGATCCGAGATTTACATCAAGATTTTGGAATAGTTTTCAACAAGAGATGGGCACTAAGTTAAGTATGAGCACGGCATTTCACCCTCAGACAGATGGGCAGTCAGAGCGTACTATTCAAATTTTGGAGGACATGTTACGAGCTTGTGTACTAGACTTTAAAGGAAGTTGGGAGGAACATCTACATTTAGTAGAATTTGCATATAATAATAGTCATCAAGCGACAATTGGAATGGCCCCATATGAAGCTTTATACGGGCGTCGATGTAGAACACCATTATGTTGGGATGATGTTGGTGAAAGAAGATTGTTAGGGCCAGAATTGATTCGGGCAACTACAGAGAAAGTTAAAGTGATACAGAAGAGAATTTTAGCGGCTCAGAGTAGACAAAAGAGTTATGCAGATACGGATCGTCGTGATGTGACATTTAAGGAGGGAGATTTTGTGTTTCTTAAGATTTCACCATGGAAGGGTGTTATGAGATTCGGGAAAAAGGGAAAGTTGAGTCCTCGTTATATTGGACCATTTGAGATTCTAAGACGAGTTGGAGAGGTAGCATATGAATTAGCATTGCCACCAAATTTGAGTCGTATTCATAACGTTTTCCATGTGTCCTACCTAAGAAAGTATGTTACTGATCCATCCCATATTATAGAATATGAACCGATAGAACTTCAAGAAAATATGCAGTATGAAGAGCTTCCTGTCGAAATAGTAGATCGTCGTGAGCAGGTTTTAAGAAATAAGGTGATACCTCTTGTGAAAGTAATTTGGCGAAATCATGCAATAGAAGAAGCAACTTGGGAACCTGAGGAAATTATGAGATCAAAATATCCTCATTTATTTGCTGAGATAGGTGCGAGTTAATTTCTGAATTTCGAGGACGAAATTTCATAAGGGGGGAAGGATGTAATATCCCAACTTAGTTTTATTTGAATGATATAAATTATTAAAATTTTATGTTTACTTTCAAAATTATTATAATTTTATTCGAATGATATGCACATTTTGTTTAACAAAAATTCGTAACTAAAATATGTTACTTTCATTGGTCTGCTCGATAAATCAAACTCCCATAAGATTATACTAGGATTGGTAGGATTGATTCTCGATAAATCGAACTCCCATAAGATTAGACTAGGATTGGTTGCTCGATAAATCGAACTCCCATAAGATTAGACTAGGATTGGTTGCTCGATAAATCGAACTCCCATAAATTCGACTAAGGGAGATGGGCCGAGCAAATGCTTCAAGGCCTAAACGGGGAAGGGATAAAAATTTTGAACTGATTATGCGAGCCATTGTGAACTACAGCCCAAATAGATCGAGATGTAACCTTACTAAGACCTCAATATATAGTTAAGGAAGGGATCTTGCACTAGTATCCTATCGATGTGGGACAAGTGAAATATTTCCCTTTGAGAATAAACTAGTCTCTTAAGCCATTTATATAGGGAAGAATAGAGGACCAGTTGTTACATTTTCGATGTGGGACAAAGGGAACTCAGGTTTTAATAGTCTTGCCATTCTTAGTTTTCACAATTCAAGAAACACGAGGCTAGGCTAGGTTCTAATTCTATATTTTTGCTGGGATTGAAGCCAAAGATGTGCTTGAACAAGATAAACTTTAGGAACAAAAACCAATTTCAAGTTGGGTAAAACAAGGCAAACAAATAGCTTGTTATTGTTGTCTTGATATGGGATCAGGTGTAAATAACCCTTAAAAATGTACTTATTTTATTTTAGCCCTCAAGAAAAGCAGAGGTGGAAGTAGGTATCTTGCCTTTAAAAGTAAGAGCCTTAATGGAATTATATAGAATGGGAGAAGGATTCACTCCTAAAACATATCGATGTGGGACGAGGACAAATAGCCAACCTAGCCAACCCCTATAAGGCCAGTTCGTTTACAAGTATTGGTGTATTCAAAGTTCCTAAATAATTATAGTGAAGAGATGTCCAACACCAATTGCCTATTCGATGTGGGATGAAGTTAGATTAGTCCAAACATAGTAACTTTGCATTTAAATTTTGATAACTTTTTACGTTTGTACGTTTCCGTTTTATGTTATCTCGGCTCAAGTGGGAGCCAAGGTGATAGTTATGAACTTGTAGTGCCTAAGGGAACAACTTTGCTTAGCCTTTATAGACCATGAGAAGGGTTTACTCTAGAAATCTTGTCGATGTGGGATAAATGGTCATAAGTAATAAAAGAGAAACACAAACTCCCACATTGATAAGTAAAGCGAAGACTTGGGAGTATATATGGAACAACTTGATTATATTCATACAAGTGAAAATGAGAGTGATGAGTCGGTGAAGTAGTGTTATTCCTAGCCAGTCATGTGGATTGTTTGAGTTATATTTGAGTAGCATTTTATTATTTTTACAAATCTTCTTTTGTACCACACCGATAACAGAAAGAGAGGTAAGGGTGTATATATTGCAGAGCTTCACCCCTGTTTAAGAAAACCAATTCGTTGTGGACATGTTTGATCGGTGATTTAGTATGGTTGTAGTGTGGTTTTGAGCATCGCTGAGTTACTTGTTATTTTCCAAACTCCTGGTAATTGTACCACATCGAGTAAGAAGAGGATTTTGTTTCCCTTTCCATATATAAATATATTGTAGTGTACAAAATAGGAAAGTAGGAGTATAAGCTTACGACTTGTAAGTCTTCGTACATTACTTTCTATTTATTTTGATTTAATTTATTTTAATATTTGTTTAATTTGATAATTTAATTATTAGGAATATTAGAGGGTGTTAATAATGTTAGTGTAAAATTTTGGATAGTTTTGGAAGACGAATGTGATAATAGTTGGAAATTTCGAAAAAGAGAAAGGAGCGAAGAGTAGAAGCGGTTTACTGTAAGTATATACCGTGCTATACTGTTTGATTAAATTATTTTGAAATCTCGATGAACGTTTGATGATTTGTTGATGAAAATTGAGTATTCTTGCATTGATATTGTGAATTGATGATGATGCTTCCAAATCGGAAGTAAAGCTAAACCAATTGTTTAGCTGGCCGGGATTCCCACTAGTAGAACTTGTGAATTTATCATGTTTGAATACTCATTTTTCAAATTATGTGAAAAACTATTTATTGTGATGAACTAAACGAAATTTTGAGGATTTCTCTATTGAAGTTACTTGTTTTGCAAACCTCAACTATATAGTATGATATATGCTTGTTGGGCTCTATGAGCTCACCCTTTTATGTCACAAATTTCACAGGGAAGAATTTTGGAGAGAGATGTTCGGGAAAGGATAAGATGTGACGATCCGAACTATCGCAGTTGGATAAGAAGTGTGTAGAATTCTAAGAAGAATGCTTTTGTAATAGACCTATGTTGATATTAATTAGAAGCGTATAATATGTTGTAACCTTATCGTAAGACTAGACTTTTTGTAACACCTTTTGGGGTATTAATTAAGTGAAAGTTTGTGTAAGCATATATATTATGACGTTTGGTTTGTTTGGCGTGCCCCGGGTCGGGTTCTGAGGTTATCCCGGGACCGAGGGTGCCACAGTTACAGATGTGAACTCGCCGGCATTATCTAAACGAATGACTTGATGCAATGATCTGGGAATTGAGTTCGTAATTTGATTATTTGGGCAAGTAATTTTGCAAAAGCATCATTACGAGTTGAGAGAAGACAAACATGAGACCATCTAGTTGAGGCATCAATTAATACCATGAAGTACCTAAATGGGCCAGAAGATGGGTGGATAGGCCCACATATGTCGCCTTGGATCCTTTCAAGAAAATTTGGATTCTCAAGCTGAACTTTAGTAGGAGATGGCCGAGTAATCAATTTTCCTAAAGAATATGCTGAACAAGGAAGGTCATTGCTTGAAAGAACTTTAAGATCTCTTAGAGGATGACCAGTAGAATTTTCTATAATGCGACGCATCATAGATACCCCAGGGTGACCTAATCTTTCATGCCAATGTATTATCCATATTCCCTCCCTGTGGTGCCTTTCTTTTGCTCTTTTCAGATTGCCACTTCCGGTGACCAGAGCCGTTATAAGGACGAAAGTGCCCGTGAACTCGACCTCGTCCACGGTATCGACCTTCGCCTCATCCACCTCTATACCCTTTTCCACGTACATTCTACTGGAATGACATGTTATTTACTTCAGGTAAAGGGGCAGATCCTGTTGGACGGGATTGATGATTCTTAATCACCAATTCATGATTCTGTTCAGCAAGAAGGAGAGTTGATAGAAGATCCCCGAACTTGGTGAATTTGCGCTCCCTATACATCTCAGCTAACTTGATATTATTGGGGTGTAAAGTAGATAATGTTTTATCGATTTTTCTTTTCTCAGTAACTTTCTCACTGCACATAATGACTTTAGAACTTATCTTGAATAAAGCAGAACTATATGCCCGAACACTCTTAAAATCCTGAAGTCTTAGATTAGCCCAATCACTTTCAGCTACAGGCAGATAAACTAGTTTCTAGTGGTCAAACCTATCTTTTAGATTTTCCCATAAAATATACGAATCCTCGACTTCTAGGTATTCAGATTTTAAATCTTCATGCATGTGATGTCGAAGAAAAATAATGGAGGTAAAGTTTTCTTCAGTTGTGGCTGTATTTTATGCCTTTATCGTATCGCTTAATTTCTTTGAACCAAGATGCAATTTTACATCTTGTACCCATGACAAATAATTATCTCCAGAAATATCCAACTCAACGAACGATAAGCCTATAAGGTTTGTCATACTAAATCTAAATTTAACACACAAATTATTAAACTTAAATCATTAATTTAAATATTACATAAATCCTAGTTAATCGGGTGCGTTAACAGATACACAATGATAAATGTATATATTATTATTATTATTATTATTATTATTATTATTATTATTATTATTATTATTATTTTTATTATTATTATTAATATTATTATAAATAATATATGTATAGAACAACAAATGGATTTTCACCCACCATACGGACGTCTGCGTATACAGGTTATCTCCAACTGATAAATATATTTAGGTAGAAAATCCTGCATAAGTTAGTTCATGTACAAAGATTATTTTACGATAAATAATAATCTTAAAAAATGTTCCCACAATATCTTTCGATGAATGGTACCATTTTAACAATAGTATAGATAAAGGTCAGTTAATATATAACAACAATTGATATATCAATGACGATATAATTAAAAGGTTCCCACAGTATTTCGGCATTACCCAAAATTAAATGGTACCGTTTTAGTAGGCGGTGCTCCGACCATATATATTTTAGTTATTAGTAGGCGGTGCTCCGGCTATATATATAAAATAAAATGATACCTTCTCAATTCCGGCAGGGCTTCGTGCTAATAACGTGTTATAAATTACTAGCTATATTACTAACATTAACTAGTATAGAAAGAGAGCAGAGGAGATAAAGAAGGTAGTAGAAGGATTGTTAACTGCTTTGGTGCATTTTTCAATACTTCCGGATTGATCTATTTATAGCCAAGGTGAGAGACTTAAAAAAAGTGATATTTTTGATAAATATTCTTAACTATATCCTTATACAACTTATCTTAAAGGCATATGATGTAGCCTATTTGTATTTCGAGGATTCAACTCAACTTAAACAAGAATGTAATAGTAAATAGTATATGTACTGTCACAGGGATCTCAATTGCATAACTGTCAAAAGAAAGAAGACAAAGTCAATCTACCATTTTGAGTTATACTACACTTGAAGAAGTTCATTCAGTTGATCAAGCATCAGTGGAGTAATCAAGCCAGTGGGTTCTATTTATAGTGACAAGAGGTTCCTACAGTGGCAGAATACAGATTATAAAGGTTTGAAAAAGAGTGAAGAAAAGGGAGACATGAACCACAGTTTTAAAGTCAATATATGAAGAACAGTCATTGCGGTTAGTCACTCATGAACCAGACACTACATCGAGTGTCAATATTAAACAGTGGTTGTTCGTCATTAACTTCAGTGGTTCAAGTTATCAAGACTGGTATGTGAAAGAATCATTGTGCAAACAACAGAAGTGCTAAATTCATTAACCACAAGGATTTTACTATCAAGTGGACTGGCTGTGAGGAAAAAGATTTATCACAAAGAAATGCAAAGTGATGTATTCTTAATGCTGAAACCGCGGTTAGAATTGTTGTATTTTTTGTTAAGCAAAAAGAGTCCGGTTTCACATCCTCAAGAGACCGTAGCTTACACCTGAACGGGTTATGAGAAAATAGAATTATCACAAGAATATGGAAAGTGATATATTCTTAAAGCTGGAACCCCGGTTGGAATTGATATATTTTTTGTTAAGCAAAAGGAGTCCGGTTCCAGACCCTCAGGTAACCACAGCTTAGAGCTTAAAGATTTATTTATATTAATAAATATTTTATTTAATTAGATAATTATATTTATAAATATATAATAATATTATATATTTATTTTTATAATTTTTGAATTAAATTAATTATTTATTAATTGAAGATTAGAAGCTGTGCGAACTAAAAAGCATTTCTACGGAGCCCGTACAAATAAAACAAAAGTCAAGTGCTTTTGTTTTGTTGAATTGAAATGGCCAGGTATTGAAATGAAAGTTGCAAGTCATACCGAAAGTTATATCCAGCAAAAGAAAGAATATGATTATTGGATTGTCATATTCAGTTCAAGAGAATAGTCATATCAAGATGTTGGATTGGACAGTCATATTATCTCAACTGGATAGTCATATCTCATTCAAAGAGATAGTTATACCGAAAGTTATATTGGGATGGATTGTCATATCTAGTTCAACAGACTGTCATATCAAGTATTAAGGATAGTCATACCGAAAGTTATATTGGAAGAGATTGTCATATTACTTGCAGTGGATAGTCATACCGAATGCCATATTATTGTTAACTGATTGTTATATCAGTTGAAACAAAGCAATATGACTATGGTTGTGCTATAAAAACAGACAGAAGCCAGCAGCCAAAAAAAAAGAGACACACAATCTTCACTTCTCTTCATCAGACAGAGCCGAGAGAAAAGAGAGAGACCAAGAGAGAAAATGTTCTTGAGCTTCTAATTTAATTCTTGTAAATTATTTCTAGCTTGTATCATTAAATCTATAACACTAGAAATAGTTTACTTGTACTATTGGAACTATCTAGCGGATTAAGTTCCCTAGAACTTATCTCTCAAATTGCTTTTTAGCATTCGATCTTTTTATTACAAATATAGAAAAGTTCATGTCGAATTTTCTATAGAATTTGTAATAATTAGTTTGGTCATCAAACCTTGTAATTTGTACCCGTGTATTTAGACACACCCTATCAAGTTAATATAATTTTATATTCAACTTGAAATATCGGTATTCGTTTTATTCTGCATCAATTTGTTCTTGATTTAATATTTTAAGAAAAGAGCAAATTCGATTAAACGACATAGTTTGTATTCAACCCCCCTTCTACAAACTATTTTGGACCTAACAATTGGCATCAGAGCCTTTTGATTGACGCACAAATCAAGATCCGTATTTTTGTGGTCCTCCAATTGGATTTCGAATTTGTTGACCCATACAGAAATTAAATCCGGTATTAGACCAAAAATTCAACTCCTCTATTTTCGAATTCTTTAACCTTCAAAAATATTCATTTTTGAGATTTTTGATCTTTAGATAATTTGAACTTATATTCGAATTTTTTAATTCTTGTAATGATTAATTCTTGGAAATTTTGATTTTTAAACAACTTGAGTTTATTTCCAAATTTTTTAATTTTCAAAATTTTTAATTCTTGATAATTTCAAATTTTAATTAAATTGAATTTATTTTCGGATTCTTTAACTCTCAAAAATTATCATTTCTTGTGATTTTTTGATTATTAATTAATTTGACTCTAATTTCGAATTTTAATTAATTTGAACTTACTTTCAGATTTTTTATTTCTCAAAAATTTTCGAGTCCTTGAAGTTTTTGAATTTTAAATATTTTGAATTTATTTTAAGTCAATAGTTCTAAGAAGGTTGTTAGTTGAAGATTCCTTCGAATTGTCCAAGATGATTTGAATCTTTTGAAGAGAATGCATTTTTTAATGAAATTAATTTCTACCTACTGAAGAAAAATTTGTGGAAGCTCTTCAAAGTTATATCCATTGAATTCACTGGTTTTTCGGAAGCAGGAATGGAAGAGGTTTTAGTGGATAGAATTTTTCTCGAAGATTTGAATTAAGTCTATTGATTCTGTGATATACAAACACTAAATGGATTGCTCCAATGTGACATCTACTGCACTTAGTGGATTGTACCAAGAAATATCTTTCAAGGAGTCAACAGAGATTTTAGAAAAGTGGAATCAAGGAGGTTTGAGAATGAACTAGACAGTTAGACATCTCAGTCAGAAATTAATGATGGAACCTCAAAACATACATGAAGAGTTACTAATTTAGAAAAAATACAAATGTTTAATCTAGGAATTAGGCCTATCTATTCCGAAGCAGAAACTCTTCAAGATACAGTTCAAGAGGTGGCTACAAGACTGAGTTGGTGGAAAGAACAAAACATGATAGTTGCAGTTATGAAAAGTTTTGTGTGATAAGTAACTATCAAGGTGTGCAACATGGTACAGAATTCTGACAGACAAGGATGAATAGGGACTCATTAAATGAGATGAAACAAAAGCATCAGTGCAGAACTTATCTTGTTGAAGAAAAGAGTTGGGATGGATCAGATGATGATGAGAAGAGCATAATTAATATCTTGCCTTCATAGCAATCTCTGAAAATGATTCACCTCACATGTCTCAGGTATCAATTCTTCGAACTAGTGTAATATGTAATTCTCAGAAATTCAAAGCATGTTAAGATCTTAGTTTTTAACTATTATATCTTTGGTTAGAAGATCTTATTATGTGTATGAATATTTGTTGAATTTAATTAATTGCAATAGTGAGTTAGAAGTGTTCCTTAGACAATATCTCTCAATTCTTAAATGATATATGTCAAGCATATATGACCTCTGCTTAAGCTAGTTTCAGGATCCCCAGTAGAACAAGATTTGCTTATTCATTCTGAATTGTTTGTTAAGGTTTAAAAAGTTTAAAAGATGGAATAATTACCTAGGGTGTCAGTAGAACATCAAGTCATTTGTAAAACTGACTTAGGTAATAGAGATTATATAATATAATATAACAATAGGAATGGATTGGATAGAATTAGTGATTAATTGTTAATTCTTCTATTCTATGCATGTTTAGAAAATTATTGAATATCTATAAATCTACTTGCTACCTGTTACACAAGTGTACATAGGTTAAAGTAGATAGTACTGAATTTTCTAAAATGCATAACATGCCTAATTTGCAAAATTCTTATCTGCAATGTTTTAATGCTGAATGTATGCAATGTATTCTTATTATCATGCCTGCTTATTTCAAATGTCATAAATGCATTTCCTAGTATTTGCATTGATCATAGAAAAAGCATGTTTAAGAATAACAATAAGGTACAGACTTCTAGTCCTCCTTATGTTAGGAAGGAACCATTATTCTCCTTGCTCAGTGAATATTTTATCAATGACATTAAAAAGGAGAAATGGTCAGTCAAAGATAAGAATTAGCATGTTAAGGTTAAAACTGTTGTTAACTCTACTAACAGAGAAATCTCTAATCCATCTGGACCCAATTAAACAATTTGGGTACCAAGAACTTTTTATCCATTTGTGAATGTAGGGCTTAACTGGTTAATCGATTATGCATTATTATTGATTTATTCAAAGCATATCATCGAAGAAAGAACCCTGCTATCAAATGTGAATGAGAAGACATGCCAAGTGGTTTATCCCTTGGAGACAACAACAAGGGTATGACCTAGGGTCAAGGCTATTCAATAGCTAAAGAATGTTGTCAGTAATAAAGCATCTTTTACAAGATGAAGAGCCTACTGTTCGAGGATTAAGGAAAGAGAACTTATCTGTAGCTGACATGGAATCTCAGTCAAAAGTGAAGTCAACAAGGTCAAATCTAAAGCTTCATCAAACAAGAGTTCAGCTATGACATAAGGAGCTCTTTCACCTGAATGTCATATCAAGAGATTCTTTCCTGGAAATCGAATCAGTAAAGGAGACTACCTCATCTGGAATTAAAGTAAAATAAAATTATGAGGCATGTCATAAAGGGAAGTCAAAGAAACATCACACAGAAGTTCTACCAATGTAAAGTATACTTTAGTGGTGATGACTGATGACTTCTCTCAAGAAACAAGTTGTTGTTCAGACAATCTGAAGAAAAGACACCATTGATGGTGATTGATCACATCTAGAAGAGTGTCAAGAAGCAAAACTGACTATGACAACTTGGAGACCAGATTACAGGACCTATCAATTAGTGTTCTGGATGATATCTGCACCTTCAAGAGTATTAATGCTGAAGCAGTCAATAGTTTGCTACTGACATGATCGAACCCTGATCAGTAAGAAATATAGGAAGACCCCACAAGTATGTAGGAAATTGTTTTGCAATGATAAATGAAAGTGAGCATCCTAGTAATCAGCTAATGCTCAAGAGGTTAATTTCCTTGGTTACTCAGTGGAGTCAACAGCCTACAGGGTGATTGTTATTAATCAACAGAAGGTGATTGAAAGTCTTAGTGATGTTCAATAACCTCTAGCTCCCAGCTGTCAATGGTGATGGTGATTCAGATCCAAGCAATGTCAAACATGTAGAATCTTCATGTAAACCCAGCAGCAGCTTAGGGGGAGCAACAGAAGGATCAACTAATCAACTCAACACCACACTGAAAGTCAAAGGACACTATGAGAATATGTTTGCCAAGACAAAGAGT
Source organism: Saposhnikovia divaricata (assembly GCA_036435485.1). Lineage (NCBI taxonomy): Eukaryota > Viridiplantae > Streptophyta > Magnoliopsida > Apiales > Apiaceae > Saposhnikovia > Saposhnikovia divaricata. The sequence continues at coordinate 85,788,961 of CM071597.1, read as the reverse complement.
GTTGACTCAAGTAACTCTTTGTTCTAGTTCTTAGTGTTTCTAATGGTGGAAGTAAAAGACTAGCAGAGCTTCAAGTACTAATGATTATTTCTTTAGTTTTCTTTTAGAAGAAACTAAGAAAGCTACAAAAGCTCTGAAAGATTCAGATTGAGTGATTGCAATGCAAGATGATCTCAATCACTATAAAAGGCAGATTAAAGGGAAGCTGGTATCCAGACCAAACAACAAGGCTGTATTTGGTATAAGGATAACCAGAAGTTTAACTGGATGTCAAGGCATTGTTATGAGGGACAAGGCCAAACTGGATGCAAGGTTACAAGCTGATAAGACAGTATATCTAACAAGAAGCACCAGTGACAAGACTTGAGGATATCAGGCACCTGTTGTACATTCATGATCATAATGGACATCTGGACCTACTGAATCTGGATGCTAGAGGAATGTGAACAAGTGCACTCCTAGTTGATGAGATAATTGAAAATCTCTACAGGTTAGTATGAACTGGTATCATCACTCAAGCAAGCATGGAAGACATGGTATGACACCCTACCTATAATTTAATATTTGGTATCAATCTTTAACAGTTGGTATCTTTTAACAATTGGTGTCATATTTATAGAACTCTCTACATCTTTAGGCACAAACATAAATGATAAATATGTGCAATGATATCTTGACTATATTTTATGTTGGTTTATTAACTAAAAATTGGTATCAAGATATTTGCTGTTTTGATATTGGTAAAGTTGAAATTCTTTTGAATTACTTCATGCAAGCCAATAGAAGAATCCTTTTAGGAGCTCAGGCAAGCCAAAAGAATAATTCTATTTGTAGCACAAGTAAGTCAAAAGAATGATGACAATAAAAAGTAAGTCAAGGATCTTTTGTTTCTATTTAGAAGATTCTAGACCTGTCAAGACTTTTTACCAACACATCATTAGCTGGCTTTTGACCTATTAGTTTGGACCTAACAAGTTGGTAATCAAAAATCTTAAGATGGACCCGGATCTGAGGAAATGGTACCCTAGAGATATTTGACCCAACAAGTTCAGGATCTACTAATTAGGACCTAATCAGGCTATAGAGGAATCATCAGCTCATTATCTTATGCAATTGCTAATAGATCACTTACACACATATTATGTTCTCAATATGCAAATGTGCAAGGCCCCAAGTGGAACCTAGAGAATCTATTCTTGTAGTTATTACACTTGATTTTCAGATGTCTTAAGTTGGACCCAAATCTGCAGAGTTGGTACCCTAGAGACATCAGTTCTGACATGTTTTGCTGCATAGAGACAGATCAAATGAGTTGTAAAAAAGTAGGAGAACACAAGGAAACAACTTCAACTCCAACAACTCTGTGGAACGCTCAAGGCTAAGCATCTTGCATAAGGTATCAATTCTTTTGAGAGAGCATGTCTTTAGTCAGGAATAACTTGCAGATACGTTTACTAAATCACTTGATGAAATTAAATTTTCAAGATTGGTTTATAAACTTGGGATTTTATTAATGTTATATAATTTGTATATCCCATCTGTTAAGTATTTCTTAAGTAAGCTCACAAGTATTCAGTTGTCCGTATTAAAAGGACTTGTGAACTTATTTACATCCAGGCCTCACACTGAAAATTATCTGTTGAATGATTGCCATGTGTATAATTACAATATATTTTAGTGGTGATTATTTCAGGATAATAAAATACTTAAATGCTAAAATCTAACTCATAGAGATTTAGTATTTATTTATTTAATTATTTACTTTGATTAATATGAGTTATAGAATCTAAAGCAATTCAATTTAGTATTTGCTCTGTACCTCATATTTATTAAAATAAATAAACAACATAACTAATTTGGACCTAATCTGTATTGGTCTTCAATCAGTTATGAGATGTTAATTCTAGTGAACTTTAATATCCCATTTTCAGAAATTCAATATAATTAATATCATGGCTCTAACAATTGGTTGTATTGAAGTTTTGACTTATATCAGTTAATGATATTTAGTTAGAATTCTATTTACTAACTAATTGTGATATATATTGGTATGTGTGAAATTACTTAGAACTCCTCTAAGTAATCATTGTTATATCTTTTACAATTCACTCATATTACTATGCATAGTATGAAAATTCTCTAAGTAGAACTATGGATATTGAAATATCTAAAGTGACCATTGTTCAGTTACTTGGAATAATTTTTATGCTTATTTGCAAGCTTCTAATCACTTTGATAATGAATGTTATATACTATGGATCAAGGTGTATAGGACTTAGAATATCATTTCTAAGATTTCAGACAAGACAGCTTTGGTAATCGAGTCTTATTTATAGAACCAAGGTTGTCTACCAGTAAACAGTTGTTAGGAGTTAACAATTGTTATTATCGAGGAGTTGCCTTGAAGTCATAAGTTTAAAATGTTATATCTTAAGAGCTTGTGTATTTCTTATCAACTAGTTCCTCGTACTTATAAATATCAGTGAATGATGTTCTTAAGTAGTTAGATACTAATATTCATTCTGCAATTGGTACTCAATGTAACAATTCAATCTTCACTAAATTGAATTTATCTCACAATAGATTGAATTTATCAAACAATTGGTATCATTGAATATTTAGTATTTAGCAGTGATTATTTATATCCTAGTTAAATTATGACGTGAATCAATTCAATGGTTTATTTGCTCATAATTTAATTTTGGTAAAGTAATCATAAACACAATTACTTGCATTTTAAAGTATTTGATAAATACTAGCAGTTGGTATCAAATAGTAAAATATTTGTTTACTGACAATTGCTAGTTGTTCTGATACTTTATTGCAAACTAATTATGATGTATATATTATCTCTGATGATATTACTTAGGATTTATTCTGAGTAAATGTGTCTTATCTATAAATCATTAGTGTTAGTATAAATTAAGGTGTTCAACTTTCTAAGTAAGTGAGACTTAAAGTTACATTCGGTCTCCTATCATATTTTGAAGTGGTGAGATTTTTCAAAATTAAATTCTCTAATTCTGGTTATACACCACTTTATACATATGATAGTTCTTAGAATATTTTACATCCATCAGTCAATTACTTAGTTTATGTTGTGCTAAGTAATGAAGTGTCAAAGGAGAGACATTGGTTATCTGTACTTATGTACTTGGTAATCTTTGTTACCTAAACTACATTCAGTGCTTGTATGAGTCTTTTCACTAACTTTTGTGTTAAAGTTCTCTATACATAATAAGCACTTAAAGAAAATCTTTCTTTCTAAATTACTGCGAAGTCAAGAGTTTGTGTCTTTTAAAATTAAAACGACCTAGTTTTCATTAAAAGACATGATAATACATTGTTTTTTGCATAAATACAAACTAATGCACATTAACAGTTTTTAAAAGAAAACTCAAATCATTTAACATTTGTGATTGTTTATAATTGTAAAACTTTTTGAAATCATAAATGTACATCAATTCTCTTACAAGATATAATGCATATGTTTTCACACAATGTTATGGTATGATGTAAATGCATTCTATCTCTATATTGCTCTATTGCTATGTGATGCAGGTTCAGCTCCTAGTGGAAGTTTTCTCACATTGAAAGTCATGAGGTTGTAAACCCAACAATTTCTATCCCGGACTATAAATCCAAATCTAAACACATCCTAACTTACCCCTGAAGTGGAAGTAACTTATTTGACTAGAGGTCATTAAGGGAGTAACTGCACTTGATGCAGCAAATAAGGATGTGAGGGATAGTAAACCGACATCTCTACCTCTCAAGGAGAATAGATGTATATAACTTGAGGTATCTGTAAGCTCGCCTGCATTCTACTAAAAGGATGCAGAGCTGAAAATGGCACTAAAACAGTCTCTGGATTCATTATCTTAAAATGATGAGTCTATTGAAATTTGCCTGTCAGCCAGGGTATCTGTTGGTAAGTCACTACTTCATACACAAGACTAAAATACTTTCTATGCACAAAGTGAGATTGAACACACTAAGGACAAATTGACGGAAACAACTAATACTTCGACCATATTACGGTTAGGATTATAAGTTGAAGGTTCCTCAAAGAACCAAGAGTCTTCACAGACCTCGAGAGAAGGTATTGATCTCAATGCAAAATTCAACAAGATCATTATCTAACTCCCCAGAGGGAACATCTTTGGATCCTGCGGGTATCGGATCCGACATAGGTGCGGATCGACAACTTGTTAACTATGATTCAGATTCACCTGATGAGTTAAACAAGGAGATGTCTTCACCGACATTAGAAGGAAACATGATTTTAATTCTAAGTTTTGATTTCATTGTTTACTTTCTCAGAATTTCAATTCTAAAACCCACAAAAAGGGAAAATTTTATCAACTTGTAGATTATGACTCAGATTCATCTGACGAGTCCAACTAGGATTTGGGATTTGCGAACTCCCATTGCACCACCACTGACCTCTCTTGAAGGGGCTAGGGTGATTTTCCTTGCAGGTACAAATGGATGTTGGAGCTATGAGAGATAAGAGTGATACACTAGTGAGCATGAGTGTAAACACTTGAGAGTTGAGAGATGAGATCACTCATTTTAAGTGATATGAGTGGAGAGATGAGCTAAACACTTGTGAGGTACACGAAACATGATCACACACTCACAGTGAGGAAGAAAGATAAACACCAAATCTCATTCCCTATTCCCAAACAAAGTTTACTTACAAGATTTGGGAGATACAAGGAAATTGTTGGAAGATTTGGTTGTCAGGATGATCAATAGTGAGGCCATTCTATAATATTTTAAGGGCAAAGTTGGTCAGTCTACATACTTCTATTCTGGAAGTCTTCATGAAAATCCTTCAACACAAGAAAAGCTTCTTTTCTTTATTGCAACAGACAATGTTATATGTATGAAGAATCTGTTGTACTAAAGGTAAGAAGTGAGTTATAATTGAAAAAAAATGGTATCATCTAATTTACATTTGGATGTTTGCTATAATTGAATGCTTGGAGGATTACTCAACTAAGGGGGAGAGATATAAGAGATATTGAAGAAGATATATACTCAACGATCACCTTAGTAAGAGATACTCAACTAAGGGGGAGAGTATAAGCTTACCTTAGTGAGGGGGAGATTTTATATCTAAGGGGGAGAGATATGGAAGAAAAAGGATATACCTTAGAAAGGGGGAGTATTCACCTTGTCAGGGGGAGATAGAAATATTCGCCTTGTTAGGGGAGATGAAAAGTATTCACCGATATAAGGAGGAGACATATCACCTTAGGTAGGGAGATATAAGGAAAGGGAGAAGTATGAAACGACAAAGCAGAATTCTTCAGTATGTGATTGATAAGTCATATTTTTTTTACCATTGAAGAATTTCCAAGTATCTACTGATAATGTTCAATGTTAGATGTAAAGGGTTATCAGGCAGATATGTCAAGAAATGAAGATGAGTTACTTAATGATGATCAGTTCATTGCCAGAGTAACAATCATCTATCATTTCATCTACCGAGATTCTGGAAATGTTATATCCACACCAGAATTTTTTTTAATGTATTATTTACTATAGTTCTTTAATGCTTTATCTTCTTCTTGTTTGTAGTTGAGTTATCCTCTAGGTATTTGATTGTTATTGTCTAACAAACAAATAGGGGGAGATTGAAAGGCATATGATGTAGCCTATTTGTATTTCGAGGATTCAACTCAACTTAAACAAGAATGTAATAGTAAATAGTATATGTACTGTCACAGGGATCTCAATTGCATAACTGTCAAAAGAAAGAAGACAAAGTCAATCTACCGTTTTGAGTTATACTACACTTGAAGAAGTTCATTCAGTTGATCAAGCATCAGTGGAGTAATCAAGACAGTGGGTTCTATTTATAGTGATAAGAGTTTCCTACAGTGGCAGAATACAGATTATAAAGGTTTGAAAAAGAGTGAAGAAAAGGGAGACATGAACCACAGTTTTAAAGTCAATATATGAAGAACAATCATTGTGGTTAGTCACTCATGAACCAGACAGTACATCGAGCGTTAACATTGAACAGTGGTTGTTCGTCATTAACTTCAGTGGTTCAAGCTATCAAGACTGGTATGTGAAAGAATCATTGTGCAAGCAACAGAAGTGCTAAATTAATTAACCCCAACGATTTTACTATCAAGTGGACTGGCTGTGAGGAAAAAGATTTATCACAAAGAAATGCAAAGTGATATATTCTTAATGCTGAAACCCCGGTTAGAATTGTTGTATTTTTTGTTAAAAAAAAGTGTCCGGTTTCACATCCTCAAGAGACCGTAGCTTACACCTGAACGGGTTATGAGAAAATAGAATTATCACAAGAATATGGAAAGTGATATATTCTTAAAGCTGGAACCCTGGTTGGAATTGATAAATTTTTTGTTAAGCAAAAGGAGTCCGGTTCCAGACCCTCAGGTAACCACAGCTTAGAGCTTAAAGATTTATTTATATTAATAAATATTTTATTTAATTAGATAATTATATTTATAAATATCTAATAATATTAGATATTTATTTTTATAATTTTGAATTAAATTAATTATTTATTAATTAAATATTAGAAGCTGTGCGAACTAAAAAGCATTTCTACGGAGCCCGTACAAATAAAACAAAAGTCAAGTGCTTTTGTTTTGTTGAATTGAAATGGCCAGGTGATGAAATGAAAGTTGCAAGTCATACCGAAAGTTATATCCAGCAAAAGATAGAATATGATTATTGGATTGTCATATTCAGTTCAAGAGAATAGTCATATCAAGATGTTGGATTGGACAGTCATATTATCTCAACTGGATAGTCATATCTCATTCAAAGAGATAGTTATACCGAAAGTTATATTGGGATGGATTGTCATATCTAGTTCAACAGACTGTCATATCAAGTATTAAGGATAGTCATACCGAAAGTTATATTGGAAGAGATTGTCATATTACTTGCAATGGATAGTCATACCGAATGTCATATTATTGTTAACTGATTGTTATATCAGTTGAAACAAAGCAATATGACTATGGCTGTGCTATAAAAACAGACAGAAGCCAGCAGCAAAAAAAAAAAGAGACACACAATCTTCACTTCTCTTCATCAGACAGAGCCGAGAGAAAAGAGAGAGACCAAGAGAGAAAATGTTCTTGAGCTTCTAATTTAATTCTTGTAAATTATTTCTAGCTTGTATCATTAAATCTATACCACTAGAAATAGTTTACTTGTACTATTGGAACTATCTAGCGGATTAAGTTCCCTAGAACTTATCTCTCGAATTGCTTTTTAGCATTCGATCTTTTTATTACAAATATAGAAAAGTTCATGTCGAATTTTCTATAGAATTTGTAATAATTAGTTTGGTCATCAAACTTTGTAATTTGTACCCGTGTATTTAGACACACCCCATCAAGTTAATATAATTTTATATTCAACTTGAAATATCGGTATTCGTTTTATTCTGCATCAATTTGTTCTTGATTTAATATTTTAAGAAAAGAGCAAATTCGATTAAACGACATAGTTTGTATTCAACCCCCCTTCTACAAACTATTTTGGACCTAACATTATCCATTATTGGTATGTACCGTCAAAATAATTCCAATTGTCGAAATTAATATTTTTAAAAATAGACGATCAAGATTATATCATATTAAAAAAATATATATACTCCATAATCTAAAAAAGATATAATTAAAAAAGGTTGTATTAGAATTAAATTTAAAAAAATTATAATCTGAAAAGGATATAATTATAAAAAAGTTGTATTAGTATTGAATTTTATTTATTTTTTATTAATATTAAAAAAATTCACATTTAATATTTGGGCTATATCTCGAGATCCAGAAATCAGATTTGGATGATTTTATAGTCCACGCGAAACTCATAATTTTTTTTTAATTTAGTGATGATTTAACAATTATTATCCAAATGGAAACACTCATAATCTCAAAAAAAATATAATTACGAATTTTTACATTAATCATATTCATTGTAGAAGACCTACTCGACATTCCTTTTCAATTTAGAAAACATAATTATATACTCCTTCCGTCCCTCTCATTTCTTTATAGTTTTTTTTCACTGATTGACACACATTTTAAGATATACACAAAGTATAATTCCATAACTCAATTTTAAAATTTTCTTTTTTTGAATAATTTTTTAAAAAAAAGGAAAACTATACACCTTTTTAAATTTTTATTCAAAAAAAATAATTTAAAATAATTATTGAACTATGCTTTATATACACCTGTAAAATCATTCAAATCAAGTTTTAAGAATTCAAGGTAAAACACATGGTAAATTGAATGTGTAAATTCAATATATATATATATATATATATATATATATATATATATATATGTAATAATAATTTGATATGTAAATCAATAACAAATAAGTATTAAAAAAATTAATGTAATTATAAATATTAGCAAAAGAGCTATGTGCATTGTAAGAACCCAGATTTTTTGTAGGAATTAAAACTTTTATTATGTAACGGAGTATAAGTGTAACAGTGGTGTAATGAATGAATATTGAATGGATTTGGATTCAAATTTTTATATGTCATGAACAATGCAATTGGTTGACGATATAAATAAGAATAATCTATCGTCGAAAGAATAAACTATGGTATTCCAAGAAAAGAAATATTCTCATGTCATCCAAATCAATGTCTGTTATAAGTTAAGTGATTCCGTAAAAGGATTAAGGAACGCTGGGGAAAGCGCGAGAACATTTTTCTAATTATAAGGAATAAAGAGTGAATAAGTGATGAATAGTGTTTTTGGTGGAAATTGGAATATTATTATACGACACTATATAGAAGCACCCAGAACGGATTTCTGAGTTCGTATTAACGATCGAAGAGGAAAAAGAGTGTATGTAAAAGTTATCGAATTCTGAAAAATAGCACTTTTATTTTCCCCGAGATTTCCCTGGACACTGAAGGACTTAAGGATTTATTGAAAAGATTTAAGGAATTTGGATTCAAGAATTATTAAAGAGAATTGAGAATGATAGTATAAATATTAAGAAGGTTTCGGTTAAAACCCTAACGAGAGATACTTGAGATATTCCTCCGAACGATCAATGAAATTGAGCAATAACCGGACAAAGAAACAAGCAGAGAGCCAAGAGACAAGCATGTGCAAGAGGATAAGATCAAGTAATCAAGCTAGTTATAGAGGAACTAGAACAATTAGAGAACAAACTAAGTACCTAGCCTAATCTCATCATCTTACCACAAGATCACAACACTTGTCCATCTAAATTGCATCATCCATGACCACACCACTTTAATAAAGTAGTTTTATGCTAGATATTATCACAATGAGGTATATTATGCAAGATTAGACCAAGCAAACACAAATCAAACTCCATCTCTCCATTTCTCTCAAACTGCCCAGCAGAAACAATAATCAAAGAAAAATTCATATCTCCATTTCTATCCATGATTAAATCACCAAATTTTAACCATAGCTTCTCCACTCCATGGGTAAGGTTCGTTCAAAATTTCATGGCAATCCAAGTAGTATAGCCTAGTTAAATCCCTCCCCCAAGTTGAAGGATCCAAACTGCCTGTTCTTGACAGTTTCTGTCCAGCAGGAAAAACTGGTCCAAAACCATAGCTACCAAGCTTCAAATCTCATGATCTATAGCTTAAAACAAAGCTTATGAAGAGCCAAAGATTTGGTAAAAATTTGAGAGCTAAAATCTTATTTTTCGATTTTCTATGATTTTTACAAGTTTAGGGTGAATAGTAACTTTCAAGAACTAACTTTAGTTTTCTTGTTTCTTTTGATGATCTAAGCTATATTAAGGTGTTCTAAGGACTAGACCAAGGCTTGTTAGACTCATATACACACCAAGGAAGGTATATATCTTAAGAAACCCTAGAACTTATTTTGAGTTTTTGTGATTATTGGATTAGTTTTGATGATGATGTTGTTTTAAGCATATAAGCATGATTATATAGCTGATTTAGACATATAATGATTATGATGATAAAGTGAGATGTTATTGGACATTTTAAGATGAGAATCATGTGAATAAGATGTATGTATGCCCGGTATGGCTTGGTGATTGATGTAAGAATTTTTGAATGTTCGATTTATAGCCGTCGTAATGCCGAAATTTCGTTAACCCTTGAAATTCGTGCATAGCAGTTGCCATAATTCATTGATCTTGATAAGTATATGGCACACCCTTGTAGATCTCGAGTCATAGATCATTTTGGCAAAAGAATCGAAACAAACGGACTTACAGTTTAGGAATTATGGCCGATTTACTAAAAGTGGTTCGAAACCGTAAGTTCGAGTTCGTAACTGAAATTGAACCCCCTTAACATGAATAATTTGGTTGAAAATCTTGGTAATTAAATATTAGAGATCATAAGGAAGGTGTGAGAAAAAGCCTCGTGTCAAACGGATCGTTTTTCAATTTTATAAAAATGTTTGAATCGAAGTTAAGCGCGAATAAACCCTTAAAAGTACACTTGGTTATAACTTTGGTAAATCACTTAGAAAACGGGCGATAAAACTCGAGGTATAATCTTGATTCGTAAACGACCGACCTTAGAACTTATAAGGCTTAAGTATCTACCATGTGTAAGTATAATGACAGGCCTTAATAACGAACGAATGTCGGGTCATAACGGTGTTAATAAGAGTTACACTAGAAGGTGTATAACGAGACAACTTGAAATCGTGTTTCGAACTAAGTTAAGAATATACTTAGCCTTTAAAAGAGTTAAGTATTAATATCGAATATTTTGATTGTTTATAGATCACCGGACTGACCCAGGGCACGCTACCCCACTCGACTACCAGGCAAGTTTCCAATACTTTGGAACTGTTGTTGTGATAATATATATAACTGATTGTTGTTATACAAATGTCATAGCATGCGTGCACACTTTCAAGATATATTGTGATACTTGTTCCCTGATTTATTGTTGGCTTATAAATTAGATAGTTGATATATCGGTTATAAGCCGGATATTACTAAGACCCTTAGTAAAAGGGCATTTGATCTAATTTTTCGAATATAGACCGGGAGTCAGTATTTCTTGATATATGGTGATTATTTTCGGAGAAAAATATTTAGGTAAATATTTTTCATTATTTATTTAATGAATATTAATTCGAATATTCATTTGAGATTATTTACTTAACGAATATTATTTTGAATATTCATTCGAGATTATTTAGTTAATGAATATTATTTTGAATATTCATTTGAACTTTATTTATTTAAAGAATATTATCTTTAATATTCATTCAAGGTCGATTTATTCATCGAATGTTATTTTGAATATTCCTTTGGAATTTATTTAGTTAAATAATGAATATTATTTCGAATATTCATTCGATCATTATTTATTTAATGAACATCCTTTCGAATATCCATTTGAGCTTCATTTATTCGATAAGTATTATTAAATTAAATATTCATTATTTATTTAATATAATTGTGTATATTTATTCGAGGGTTATTTTGAGCAATATTTTATATTAAGAATATTCCTTAAATATTTATGACTTGAGAAATATTCCTTGAATATTTAGTTAATTCTTTTAAATAGTTTTAAAAATGATTTACTTCATTCAAATGTTACTTTCAACCTCCAAATACTATGTAAATCATTTTAGAGTCTTATTATTATTTTTATCAAGGAAGGTTCTCAAAATTCTATTCTTCATTCAAAGCTATCTTTCAAATTATAAGGGAACCTTACTTGAGAAATGTTATTTATCTTATTGACTTCCCGGTCATAAAATTTTTTAAATTATTCTTTGCCCTCGCAACTTGATTGCTATTTATCAATTGAATCTTTTATTACCTCCTCATAACTCGAGGGGTAAGGTGGTTGGAACAAGTTGATATCCATTAACAAGCAACAGCTTGGGAAATATTGGTGAATTCCCTTTCCAACTAGATACGACTACTTTGTGGAGTCTCATCAACAAGTGTTATACTTGGGGAAAGGAGAATGAGCTTTACGTTTCAGAGTCATGGATTCTATCCGAACTAGGAGTCGTGTAAGAGGCCGAGTAGCGTCGGTCCATCCCATTGGCCCAACTGTTGGCCGGGGAGATCTAACAGGGCGGTAGACAAATAAATTCGTCAGTTCTTCCTTCTACCGGTAGTAAAACTAATTTGAGCTGTACAATCTGCGACTGATCATCGTAAGGATTGGAACAGCGGGCGCGGTGAATACTCTAGTATTAGTTCGTCTCCCAAATTGGGAATTTCCTGCAACACGTATCGAAGAGACTTCTTTCAGGTTGACGGGTATCCCCCGTAACACGTATCGAAGAGACTTCTTTCAGGCTGGCAGGAGTTTGAAAAATGTTTAAAACTAGGATTGCAATATTTTCCTGCAATTCCCCTCTTTTATGACATATGATGACGTCTTGCTTATACCTTGCACAACAGATATTTCTACAGAAGTTAGGTTTGGAATTACCCTGTAACTTCATCGTTTACATTATACAGGCACTATCTTCGTAAATGCATGGCATATGGTTACAAAGATATTATGAACTGTTGTATATTATCACTGTTCAGTCATATATTACTTTTGGTGGGCTATTGCTCACCCTTATTTATTTATTTATATCACAACAATAGCTAGATCAGATGGGTCGCACAAGGCGCACTCGGTGCAAGAAGGTGATATCCATCAGAGGGTTAACCGTTGAGGTCATAGCTACCATTGCTGAAGAGGAAGCTATTGGTAGGCTAGTTGTTAGCATTTGAGTATCAAATGTATTTATTATATGACATATACAAATTGATGGCAAAGAGTATGTAATGGTTAAATTGTAAATCTTTTGGGTTGTAAGAACTCAATCTTGTGATTAATAATATTTGGTAATTACTCTGATTTCATCTTTGGGACTATAACGGGTGTGTTTTATGTTGTTGTTTTGGGTCACAAGATTGTAATTTAATTTATGTTGTTTTTGTGGATGGAAATTGAGATCGTAACGACCAGATCCCTGACCCCGGATCTGGGGGTGTTACATGCATGGGTTATAAGCTAATGTACATGATTAACACTTTTGTCAGCATTATTAGAGCACTCTTTAGAAGTTTGGCTTCTAATTTTTATTTCTTTTATCACATATATTACTAAAATCATAAAATTTGTTTATGATATAAACCTAAAAGAGTAGCATTTCAGTTTGGAAATAACATATTCAAAAAAGTTAATGTTCATCACGTAAAATAACTATTTTTTATTAATATATTTCAAGAAACATAAGAAACATATTAGTAACATGAAAAATAAAATATATTCATATTATTTAGGCGAGTTAAAATAAGGATGTTTGCATTAATTTTATAGGTAAGAAGTAGTTATCTATACTATCTATCTATATCTATACTATTATATTAAAGCCGAAACATGAAAGTTTTCAAAGTTTTGGTTTTCGGTTTGGTTATCTAATTATTAAAATATATAACTAAATTACAAAAACAACTCAAAAAGCTAATTACTAATGTTAACGTAATTATATTCCAATTAAAATTCCTTCATCCACATTGAACTTATTGAACTTCTACTTGGACTCTTTTTTCTGCTCCAACAACTCAATTACCCATTTTTTCTAAAGATTTTACTTCTAATTAAAACACTTTACCATTTAATTTATCACTAATATTACAATAATTAATATATATCCAAAATATCACACCATATCTTTTCGTAATTATTTTTAGTAGTAATTTTTGTAATTAAAACACGTTACTTTTTAATTTAAAATTAAACTTGCGATCACGAATATACACCCTAAAATATCTCACCATATATTCAAATCATTATTTTTAGTAATAAATAAGAATCGTTAGATCTAATAATAAGATATATTATATGATTAAATTAATTTACTAAAAATTCAAAGTTCGAACCCGTCAACGACATTTTTAATTTAGAATTTTACAAAATAAATTTTAAACCATGCATATCATTATATAAATTTATATTAAAGTAAAATTAAAAAATTATTAAAAATAAGGATTATATAAAAACATAATTATAATGTTAGATAAATTTTATAACCTATCAAAAGAAACCCGTGCTTCGCACGGGTTATAAGCTAGTTATATTATAATAAGCAAAAGACAGTATAATTTGTAGTTTCGTGTAACGCCCCCAAATCCACCCTGACAGGGGACCCGGGTCGTCACTTTGTCTCAATATGATAACGCAATAACAATACCAAATTTTATTACAACGGAGCATAAAATGTCCCACTCCGCAGGTCCAAGATCGTCTTCATAACATAGTACAATCCAACTTGATACATCTCGAAATAATATGTTACAAAAATTCACAATAGTAGAAATATAAAGATTCCATCTGGATCTTCTAATTATTGTCGCCATAGCCTTGCGCTTTCCCCTTGCCTCTGTAGCCCTGGCTGGACGTCTCGCCTCTTTCCGTCTTGACAGCTGAACAAAATGTTGTAAACCAAGAATGAGCAACTATAGTGCTCAGCAAGTTCTCTTCTCGCTCGGTATATAAATATAATAAGGTTTACCGAAATAAATGCTCAAATTCATCTTGAAAATATCCTACTCGAAGGGCTCAAAACTCATCTCAAAACAGAATACTCAAAAGACTCATTACTCATCTCGAAACAGAATACTCGATAACTCATTTGATATAACTCTGATAACTCATGATTTAAGAATGAACTGGTCTTCCACCTCTCCGTATCTCGGTGGGGCGATCAACTAACCAACCAAGAATACCGACCTCCAATGACACCGCACCTCGCCCGGTCACGGCTACAATACGATATCAACAATAATATATATATGTATGAATGCTAGCATCATAATGGTTATCAATTCAACCAAGGCAACAAGGTGCCTAATTATTCTCGGGTCCGTAAAACGGTACACGAGTCTCTCTTTCTCTATAATGGGCCTCTTGCCCAAAATTGACCAGTAGAATACAGAATTCCCGAATATTTGGGGTACAGATAACTTGAGATAATTCTCTCAGAAAATATTTACAAATCTGGCGGACTGCCAGTATGACTCGATTTTACCACCAATCCGAACAATGGACTGATGTAAATTCTCAATAATAATTTATCGGTTGACATGAACAAAATGCCAAACCTTGACAATAAGATCAACTATCTCGAATTTATGAGAATAGTCTTAAGATTGAAGTAATTGGGAGTCGTACTGAACAAATAGTACTTCTCAATATTTATAATACTCAACATTGATGAACGTTTAAATAGAATATTTTTCACTTGATCGACGAATAAAAATCTCTAACAATTATAATTTTAAACTCCTATCGGTTAGTTCAAACGAGGAACTAACTAAAAGATAATCAATAAATAACGATTGAATTTGTACAATAAATTCAATCGAAAAGAATAAATTTAACTATCTCAGACGAATGAGATTAGTTTCACTGAATCAAAATAATAGTCGTCTCGAATTAATGAGATCGACCCGATAGCAACTAAATTATTTCTACGCTTATAGGGATTATAATTCTCAAATAAACTAACTTAACAACATAATAATATTTAACAAGAAATAATTCTCAAAAGAAATTATTGCATCATACAGAGCAACAGATAATCTCAACATATAATATCTCGAAAATAATTAAGGAATTAGATAACACGAACAGAAATTCACAATTTCCAAAAGTTAGGGTTGGAATGAACTTGCCTCGATCTCGAAGTGCAAATGAATGCAGAAAAAAAATATACTCTACCCGTGAACTTGGCGTCGATCTACGTCTCGAGAATTATTCTCTAAAAATGGCAACCAGAAATACGTGAGCGATTCTTCATAATAAAATACTCCCGATCCGATAATATAATTAATAACAATATAATATCTCATAAAAATCTCCGGAATAAATAACGGAAATTAATTCCGGGATAAATAAATATTTCTTCGAACACAGGAATTAAATCTGGAGTATATATCCTATTTTTAATATCTGGAAATCTAAATTCTTACTCAAAATGAAAAATTCAAACATCCATTTTTATTCAATTTAAATCCAAAAAAATTATTCTCATTTTAAAAATAATTTATCAAACAATTCTAATTTTAAGCAACCTCACAAATTCTAATTTATTTAAATCAAATATTAATCTCTAAAATAAATCTAACTCGATCCGATTAATTAAAATAAATAATCTGAAAATTTTAATTATCAGATTAAAATCATATTTAACTCTATTTTATCACAATTATACCCCTTTTATTAATAATTCATTAAATCTCTAATTATGTCAAAATAATCACAGCATATTCTTATTTAATTAATAAATCAATAAATTTCTAAATTACATTTAAGAACTCTAAATTAACTAATTAGATAATTATACCATTTCTATTAAACTATTTTATTTCTCAAAATTTTAAATCGCCAACCAAATAATTAAGTATCGATTTTAATCATTCAATCGATAATATTTTGTTTAACAGAAAACTTATGTGGGCCCCACATCACCCCACCGTGGGTCCCACCCACCCCTCCCCTGCGTCTCTCCCATTCATCTCTCTTTTCCCCTGAAATCTCTCTGCAAATCTCTCTCTCTCTCTCTCTCTCTCTCTCTCTCTCTCTGCCTCTCTCGACTCTCTCTCAATACCTCCCTCTCCCTCGTTCTACCTCTCTTCTCTCAACAGCTCTCCCTCTCCCCCTTATTTCACCACAACGAAATCAATACCCAAAACTCCATTATCGCACAAGCTTCAATCACTCTCTTCCTCCCTCATTTCCTCCCTCTCTTCTCACTTTCTTCACGGCAACAACACCTCCACCAAGCACTCGACCACAAACCATCCTATCTCTCTCTATCTCTCATCTCCCTCTCGACTCTCCCCAATCTCGCCCCCATAAATCTCTCTCGACCCCGACATACAACACAGTCGCCCTCCCCTTATAACTCCGAGTCACAATCACAACATCCCCCATCGATACAAACCAACACAAAACCAAGACTCTTCAACACATTCTCATACTCATCAAACTCGAGTCGAGCAAAATCCCACAAACCAATTACAAGTATAGTTCGAACAATACAAGCATAAACAGCGAATCGAAAGAAAAAAAAATGGAAGTTAAATGATATAACTACCTGTGTTTATAACTTTGTTTTGCAGAGAAGTGAAAAAATAAAATCTGTTTTGTTTCGTTTATATGTATATATAAAAAAAAATATCGAGTCTTTGGTTGTAAAATAGAGAGTCAGTTTGGTGTTTGTGAAAAAGCTGTTCTCCCCTGCTCTGTTTTCTGAACATATGGGTTTAACAAGATAGTGTTTGAAATGATGGTACTTGTGTCTTGTTTAGACTAAAATGTACCGAGTTATATAAAACCACACTACATCTAATAATCATGATGTTGATAAATAAAAAAATTTTAAAAGGCTAAATCATGGAAACAAAATCATTGTAAAATGTTTAGTGGACATAATCATAATAACTTCTTTTTTTTTATTTAATAGGTGGGTAATTACTAAATTAAAAGAAATAAAAATGGGGGAAAAATATAATGATGAAAATATTTAATATAAATATTTAGTAAAAAGATTTCGTTTTTTTCCCGCTGACTAATTAAAACGAGACTCTAAAATTCGGCTCAAAATTAAAATATTATTCGAAAATTCGCGGTTATTACATTCTTCCCCCTTATAGGATTCCGTCCTCGGAATCATAACTATGCACTAAACAATTCCGGATATTTATTCCTCATTTCGTTTTCTAATTCCCACGTGGCTTCCTCAACTTGGTGGTTTCTCCAAAGTACTTTCACTAAATTTACTTTCTTAGTTCTTAACTCTTGCACTTTGTAATCTAGGATCTCTACTGGCTTTTCTTCGTACGATAAATTAGGACGTATCTCCACTGGCTCGTAGGTTATAACATGTCTGAAATCAGAATGGTATTCTCTTAATGCAGAAACATGAAACACATCGTGGATATGCTGAAGGTCTGGGGGTAGGGCCAACTGATAAGCTAGTGGTCCTATCTTATTAAGAATCTCAAAAGGTCCTTTATATCTGGGGCTTAACTTGCCCTTCTTTCCGAATCTCATTACTCCTTTCCAAGGTGAAACTTTCAACATCACTTTATCTCCCACTTCAAATGCTTTGTCTTTCCTCTTTTGATTTGCATACTTCCTCTGTCGATCTTGAGCTGCAACTAACCTTTTTCGAATAACCTCGGTTGCTTGCTTAGTTTGTTGAAGTAATTCCGGTCCTAGTATCTTTCTTTCTCCTACTTCATCCCAATATAAAGGTGATCTACACTTCCTTCCGTACAAAGCTTCATAAGGTGCCATACATATGCTCGAATGGTAACTATTGTTGTAAGCAAACTCGACTAGGGGCAAATGCTCATCCCAACTTCCTTTAAAATCAAGTGCACAGGCTCTTAACATATCTTCAACTGTTTGAATCGTCCTTTCACTTTGTCCGTCGGTCTGTGCATGATATGCAATGCTCAGATTTAACTTCGTGCCAAGACATTCTTGAAAACTTTTCCAAAATCGAGATGTAAAACTGGCATCTCTATCGGATACAATTGAAACAGGTACTCTGTGACGAACTACAATCTCCTTTAGGTATATGTTCACCAATCTCTCAACAGAATACTTATCACTAATTGGTAGGAAGTGCGCAGATTTAGTGAGTCGATCGACAATAACCCAAATAGCATCATGGCTGGCTCTAGTTCGGGGCAATCCTATGACAAAATCCATGGTAATATGCTCCCATTTCCACTCGGGTATCTCTAAAGGTTGTAGAAGTCCACTTGGTCGTTGATGTTCTGGCTTCACTTTCTGACATGTCAAACACTTACTTACCCATTCTGCAATCTCCCTCTTCATGTTGGGCCACCAATAATTCAACTTGATGTCTTGATACATTTTTGTGCTCCCTGGGTGAATGGAATATCTCGAGTTATGCGCTTCGCTCATAATTTCTTCCTTCAACTCTGTAACATTAGGAATCCATATTCTCGATGCAAATCGCTTAATTCCATTATCATCTTTTGAACTTAGAAATTCTTCTCCGGTCAACTCTGATCTTCTTTCTTCCATTACTTGTTCTTGACAACGTCGAATCGTCTCGAGTAACTCTGGTTGAAACTGAATGCTGTAAACTCTTTCATTGTTTTGGACTGGGACCTTGACTTCTAATTCCATCTTCTCAAATTCTCTAACCAATTCTTCTGAGGTTGTCAACAGGTTTAGTCTCTCCTTTCTACTTAATGCATCAGCTACAACATTAGCCTTCCCTGGGTGGTAGTTTATCGAGCAATCATAGTCTTTGATCAACTCCAACCATCTTCTTTGTCTCATGTTTAATTCCTTCTACGTGAATATATACTTTAAGCTCTTGTGATCCGTGTAAATCTCGCATTTCTCTCCATAAAGGTAATGTCTCCAAATCTTGAGGGCAAAAACAATAGCAGCAAGTTCCAAATCGTGAGTAGGGTAACGGGACTCATACTCCTTCAGTTGTCGAGAGGCGTAAGCTATTACTTTTCCGTGTTGCATCAAAACACATCCTAAACCCTTGTGAGAAGCGACGCTGAAAATTACGAAATCGCCTTTCTCATCGGGTAAGGTCAACACCGGGGCAGTAGTCAATCTCTTCTTCAATTCTTGAAAGCTATCTTCGCATTTGGGGGTCCACTCGAATTTTTCACTCTTTCTGGTAAGTCGTGTCAATGGCGTAGCTATCTTTGAGAAATCCTTCACAAATCTACGATAGTATCCGGCCAATCCAAGGAAACTTCTAACTTCGGTTGGAGTCTTGGGTCTCTCCCAATCTGCTACGGCTTCTATCTTTGTGGGGTCTACAGAAATCCCTTCGCCGCTTACAATGTGTCCCAAAAATTGAACTTCTTTTAGCCAGAATCCACACTTTGAAAATTTCGCATATAACTTTTCCTTTCTCATCGCTTCCAGAACTAAACAGAGGTGTTCAGCATGTTCCTCAGGAGACTTCGAGTATATCAGGATGTCATCAATAAATACAATCACGAACTTGTCCAAGTACCTCTTGAACACACGATTCATCAAATCCATAAAAGCAGCTGGCGCATTCGTCAATCCAAAAACATGACTAAGAACTCGTAATGTCCATATCGGGTCCTAAAGGCAGTCTTAGGAATATCTTTAGGCTTGATCTTTAGTTGATGATAGCCGGATCTCAAATCAATCTTTGAAAAACATCTAGCTCCCTTAAGTTGGTCAAACAGATCGTCGATTCGGGGTTGAGGGTACTTGTTCTTGATGGTCATCTTGTTCAATTCACGATAATCAATACATAGTCGCATAGATCCGTCCTTCTTCTTCACGAACAACACTGGAGCTCCCCACGGGGATACACTTGGTCTGATTACGCCTTTCTCAAGTAATTCTTGCAGTTGGGTAGCCAACCTTATAACTGTGTTTTCTCTCGGGTTAATAATATTTTTCGTCCAAAATCTCCATTCCTTCCTCATTTGAAGTAGGAATACCCTTCTTTACGTAGTTTAATTAATAATATTGACCCTCTCCCAGAAATATATATATATATTCTGCTCATATAGTCCTGGATTTTTTTTTAAGGAGCTTGATTCCCCTATGTTTCACAACATACTTAGTATTGTACTTGCTAAATATCAACTCAATAATTCTAAATTAAGATATCACCATCGTGCCTTCAATAGTTCTCTTTTGCCTTCCACCAATAACTTTATTTACCATAACATATTAACGGAGATAGTCCTAGCTTATTCAACACTATACAAAGAAAATATTCTACACTTCTCTCAACCATGTTCTCATTTCTTTTCCTATATGAAAAACGATCACTCTTTCATCAACAAGTAATATATCATCAATGTATACTCAATATCGACTCGCTTCTCACTTTTAAAAGATTGTTCCGCATTCAAACCAAATTCTTAGCACTTTAACACATAACCATGAGACACTACGTAGGCTTTCAAAGATCTGACTAGCGAATAATTAGCGTAATAGTCTATTCATAATTATAACTTGGTACTCAAACTCGAATTGCTGAAATTCTCTTTTCTGGGAGTAACGTTTCATCACATTCAAATTTCAGTATACCTCTTTGAAATTCTTAGACACCGATCATTTTAGGATCCATAAGAACTTTGAATAGAGATAACTCATAAAGGAATTAATGTTAAACAAAAACATGTGAATACTCAAGTTTTGATAGTGAGAATCTTAACAAGGGATTAACTGAGAGATCATGATGATCATTGAACATCTGTTTTTGATAAGTGGTTTTATTTCCACTAATTATCCTCCATTTGGACTTTAATCATTTGCGAGTTCTCGGGTTTCGTGAGTTTTTGATACGTTTTTGTGTGATTTTATAGGTTGCATGTTGGGAGCATTGTTGGTGTTAAAATGAATTAAATAGGGCTCATGGTGGTGAGGAATTTCGTGGAAGGAAATAGAAATGGTGGTGCTAATTCTTTTGAGCTTTGTTGAAGGATTTATGTGATTTTTAGCTCAGGAAATTAATTTGGTGAATTTAGGAGAAGAAAATAAAGAAATTTTGGTTCGTTATTAAATAATTTTTGGAGCAGGAATTCAGAAGTCCAGTGAAGTTAGAGAGCAGCTGCACAAGATTTAGAGCAACAGCGCTTAAAAGTTCCTGACCACATCGGTTGTTGAAGTATTTTTCCAGAGAATAAAAGGCGCCATAGCGCTAATTCAAGGGCTACAGCGCGGGTTTTATTAAAGCTGAGCAGAAAGTCAACAGCGCAGCTGCGCGCGTGCAGGCGCAGGAGCGCATGGAACACGGGATGCGCATTCTGCTTATGCGTATCAGCACTTGCGCATCTGCAGGATGCGTATCCGGGTGCTGACGTCATCCACGTGCTTTGTTTGTTATGTGCTGTTCCGTGTGTTTTATAAAAGTAAATCAGTTTGTTTTAGTACTGTTTTTATTAGTTGGGCTGTTTGTTATGTGGGCTTAGTATTTGGGTATTTTGTTTAGCCCAGTAGTAATATAATAAAACGGGAGTAATTAGTATTAGATTGGGATTGGCTTTTGGGTATCGGATCATTAGCTTGGGTATACAACAAATATATTTCCTAGGGTTCTTCAAGCGACAGCAGGAGGCCACTTTTCTGTATTTCCTATCTCAACAATTTGGTTTTAAAATTCTATCTCGAATCTTTTCTCTTATTAATTATTGTTCTTCATTATCATAATATGTTTAATTTTAAATCTTTGATTCTTATAAACTCCATGTTCGTTATTAAATCAAATATGAACTAATCCTTTTTCATGGGGTTCCAATGGATTCTATAACGTAACTTTTGTGCTTGATTCGGAATTGATTCTGGGTGATTAATTTTCGATAATCTAATTTGGTTGAATTAATTTAAAGATGATTAGCTACCATCTTATTTATTTAATCCTAGATGATTGCGAAAGCGGATTCTAGGGTTTAGATACCGCCAAATTAGCATGGGTTCTTGATTTAATTACTTAATCTTGATTTGTAATATGATTTAAACCATCTCATGTTGCCCTGTGTAATCTTATTGGTAACCTAAGCTTTAATCAATTGTATTTCCAGATTATATAGACATATATAATCTGAATATAATTTGGTGTCGTCTTAAATTCTATCTGTTGTAGAAATTAAGGGGTTTGATGCGAGTTTACTGAAAGGTAGCTCGTATTATCATCGTGTTGTCTGATTAATTATTGAATTTATCACCCGAGTCGATATATTGAGTCAGCCGTTAGTGAAATTGTCGATGAAATTGGAATCCCATGTCTCTCTTGCTATAGATAATTTCTTGTTAATTCACTTTTCGATATTTCTTACTTAGTTGATAATTTTAGAGTAATAAAAACTTGAATTTGGTAAATCGTCAGGCAGTAAAAAGTAATCATACCCTGTTGCATAGGCAATAAATTCACAGTACATCTTGTCCCTGAGGAACGAACTTTTATTTACCACTTGCTATTTGTGACTACGTATACTTGCGTGTTTGCGAATCAACAAGTTTTTGGCGCCGCTGCCGGGGACGCGGTGTTATTGTAGTTATATGCTTTTCATCAGTGGTCGTTATAGATTACTGACTTGATTTGTGATTACTTATCCAACTTGTGTCGCCTTGCCTAATTGTGTTTCAGGTACTAATCGTGCATGCGAACACGATCTCAAACCAAGGCGGAACAAGAAAGAAAACAAGAAGAAGAAGTTGAACTTGAGGTTGAGGTTGAAGTTGAACACTCTGTTGCTATGGGAGATCCTAATCCACAGGACGTTCCAAGGGCTCTCATGGACTATTCGCAGCCTAGAATTAATGATATTCAGTCAAGTATCATCAGGCCTGCCATTGCTGCGAATACGTTCGAGATCAAGCCGGGCACTATCCAGATGGTGCAAAACACAGTGCAGTTTGGGGGTGGTGCTACTGAGGACCCCAATATGCACATCAGGAATTTCATCGAAATCTGTGACACCTTCAAGTTTAATGGTGTCTCGGATGATGCAGTGAAGCTGAGACTCTTCCCGTTCTCTTTGAGGGACAAAGCCAAGGGCTGGTTACATTCTTTACCAGCTGGTTCAATCACTACGTGGGAAGAGCTTGCACAGAAGTTTCTCTCCAAATTCTTTCCTATGGCTAAGACTGCAGCCATACGGAATGCCATCACTCAGTTCACTCAGACTCAGGGGGAATCTCTATGTGAAGCTTGGGAGCGTTACAAGGAGATGCTTAGGAAATGCCCCCATCATGGAATGCCAGACTGGATGATCATAAACTGCTTTTACAATGGTCTGGGAGGCCAATCTAGGCCTATGGTCGATGCAGCTTCTGGAGGAGCATTGTGGGCTAAGAGCTACGAGGAAGCCTACGAGTTGATTGAAATGATGGCTGCAAATGAGTATCAGAATCCTTCCCAGAGATTGCAGCAGAACAAAGTGGCAGGAGTCCTTCAAGTTGACACAGCTACTGCACTTTCAGCTCAGTTGGAGGCTCTTAATTTGAAAGTTGATTCATTGGCTAATCTTGGGATGCAACAGGTTGCTAGCATCTGCGAGCTATGTGCTGGTAACCATGATACTCGTCAATGTGCCATATCCACTGAGTCGGCACAATTTGTGAGCAACTTCCAAAGGCCGCAGCAGCCAGTGCCCAACACTTACCATCCGAATAACAGGAACCACCCCAATTTCAGCTGGGGTAACAATCAGAACATCGCACAGCAGCAATCTTTTCCACCTCCCAACCAGCAGTTTGGGGGTAGACAGTTCAACCCTTCAGGGAGTCAGCAGCAATATGCGCCGAGGCAGCAGTATCAGCCTCCAGGATTTCAGCAGCAGAATAATGAGAAATCTGAACTTGAGGAGTTGAGAGCCATGGTCAAGAGCCAAGCAGTTTCACTCCAGAGTCAAGCTTCTTCGCTTAAGACTTTGGAAAATCAGATTGGCCAGCTTGCTAATGCCCTACTTAATAGGCAGCAGGGAACTCTGCCTAGCAACACAGAGCCGAATCCAGGAAAGAGAGAGGGTAAGGAGCAGGTACAGTCTATCACTCTGCGATCAGGAAAGGTTACAGGGGGTTCAGATTTTGAGCAGACTTCAAAACAAGCAGAGCTAGAAGATGTTGAGGACAAGGAAAAGCAACCAGTTAAGGAGTCGGCCCCTTCAGAGGTTAAGCCTCCAGTCTATCCGCCTCCACCTTTTCCTCAGCGAATTCAGAAGGAGAAGAAGGATCAGCAATTTGGTAAGTTTCTGGAGGTGTTTAAAAAGCTACATATCAACATACCATTTGCTGAAGCCTTGGAACAAATGCCTAGCTACGCCAAATTTATGAAGGGGATTCTCTCAAAGAAATTAAAGCTGGCTGATTATGAGACAGTTGCACTGACGGAGGAATGTAGCGCGATTCTGCAGCAGAAACTTCCTCCAAAGCTTAAAGATCCAGGGAGCTTCACCATTCCCTGCACTATTGGGAACGTGTCTTTCAACCGATGCTTGTGTGATCTTGGTGCAAGCATCAATCTGATGCCTCTCTCAGTCTTCTTGACACTTGGACTTCCAGACCCTAAGCCAACAAATATTTCATTGCAGCTTGCGGACAGGTCGGTTACATATCCTCGTGGAATAGTAGAAGACGTTCTAGTCAAGGTAGATAAACTCATCTTTCCGGCTGACTTTGTCATCTTGGATTTCGAGGAGGACAAGAACATCCCCATTATCTTGGGAAGGCCATTCTTGGCCACGGGCAAAACGTTAATTGATGTTCAAAAAGGGGAATTGACTATGAGAGTTAATGATCAAAACATCACGTTCAATGTGTTTAAAGCCATGCAATTGCCTACTGAAGAGGAAGACTGCTTCAGACTTGATGTGGTCAAGTCGCTGCAACACAAGGAGATGACTCAGATGTTGAAAACGGATGCTTTAGTCAGCACATTACAGGGGAATGCTGACTCTGAAGATGAAGAGGATGCTGAATGTATGCAAATGTTGAATGCTAGCCCTTATCAGAGAAGAATCATTGCTCCACCCACATCACTGGGTTTAGCTGAGCTTCAGAAATCACAAATCCGCCTTAAGCCATCTATTGAGGAAGCTCCTGAACTTGAACTCAAGCCACTGCCGGACCATCTAAGGTATGCTTTTCTTGGTGATGCATCTACATTACCTGTGATTATTGCATCTAACCTGTCAGGTAGCGAGGAAGAGAAACTTTTGCGGATTTTGAGAGAGTTCAAGTCAGCGATAGGGTGGACGATTGCAGACATCAAGGGCATCAGCCCCTCTTACTGTATGCACAAAATTCCAATGGAGGAAGGGTGCAAACCTTCAGTGGAACATCAGAGGAGGCTAAATCCCATCATGAAAGAGGTTGTCAAGAAGGAGATTCTAAAGTGGCTGGACGCAGGCATCATCTATCCAATCTCGGATAGTTCGTGGGTGAGCCCCGTTCAGTGCGTACCAAAGAAAGGGGGTATGACAGTGGTGACCAACGAAAAGAATGAACTCATTCCAACGCGGACAGTCACAGGTTGGAGAGTTTGTATGGACTACAGAAAGTTGAACAAGGCCACCAGGAAGGATCACTTCCCTCTACCCTTCATTGACCAGATGTTGGACAGGTTAGCTGGACATGAGTACTACTGTTTGTTGGATGGGTATTCGGGCTACAATCAGATTGCTATAGCTCCTGAAGATCAGGAGAAGACTACCTTCACATGTCCATTTGGGACTTTTGCGTTCCGACGTGTTTCCTTCGGACTTTGTGGTGCTCCAGCTACATTCCAGAGATGCATGATGGCCATCTTCTCTGATATGATTGGCATTAATGTGGAAGTGTTCATGGATGACTTCTCTGTCTTTGGGTCATCGTATGACGAATGCTTACACAATCTGAGTATGGTTTTGAAGCGATGTGTGGAGACGAATCTAGTGCTCAACTGGGAGAAGTGCCACTTCATGGTACAAGAAGGCATTATTCTAGGTCACAAGGTGTCTAGAAAGGGTCTAGAAGTGGACAAGGCCAAGCTGGAGACTATTGAGAAGCTCCCTCCCCCTATTTCAGTCAAAGGAGTTCGCAGTTTTCTGGGACACGCCGGGTTCTATAGGCGTTTCATCAAAGACTTCTCTAAAATTACAAAGCCTCTTTGCAGCTTATTAGAGAAAGATACTCCCTTCAAATTCACTGATGAGTGTCTCCAGGCATTTGAGCACTTGAAGAAGAAGCTGACCACTACTCCAATCATCACAGCTCCTAACTGGAATGAGCCGTTCGAGATGATGTGTGACGCAAGTGACTTTGCTGTGGGTGTGGTGTTAGGGCAAAGGAAGAGTAATGTTTTTCATGTGGTCTACTATGCTAGTAAGACCCTCAATGATGCCCAGCTGAATTACACCACCACTGAAAAAGAGCTTCTTGCAGTTGTTTATGGATTCGAGAAGTTCAGGTCTTATTTGCTTGGTGCGAAGGTCACGGTCTACACAGACCATGCAGCTATCAGGTTTCTACTTGCTAAAAAGGATGCTAAACCCCGACTGATTCGTTGGGTACTTCTACTTCAGGAGTTTGAACTTGAAATCAAGGACAGGAAAGGAACGGAAAATCAGGTAGCTGATCATCTCTCGAGATTGGAGCAGGGTGAAGATGGAAGTAAGGATGCAACTCTCATAAATGAGCACTTCCCGGATGAGCAGTTGTTTCAGGTGCAAGGTGAAGTTCCGTGGTTCGCTGATTTTGTGAATTATCTGGTGAGCAACATCATCCCAGCTGAGTTTTCTTATGCTCAGAAGAAGAAATTCCTCCACGATGTCAAATGGTACCGTTGGGATGAGCCCTATCTTTTCAGGCAAGGGCCGGATCAGCTTCTCCGACGGTGTATTCCTTACAGTGAGACGGAGGGAATTCTACGAGATTGCCATGACACCATCTACGGTGGCCATTATGGGGGTGATAAAACTGCTGCTCGGGTACTTCAGGCAGGTTTCTTCTGGCCTACTCTATTTAAGGATGCGCATCAGTTCGTGCTGCGATGTGATCGGTGCCAAAGAGTTGGCAATATTTCTCGGAGGAATGAGATGCCGTTGAATAACATGCTGGAAGTGGAGATCTTTGATGTGTGGGGTATTGACTTCATGGGACCCTTTGTGTCGTCGTTCAACAATCAGTACATTCTATTGGCAGTGGATTATGTATCCAAATGGGTAGAGGTGAAGGCCTTGCCAACGAACGATGCTAAGGTCGTGCTTAACTTTCTTCATAAACAGATCTTCACTCGTTTTGGGACTCCTCGTGCTATAATCAGTGATGAAGGCACTCACTTTTGCAACCGCCAGTTCACGGCTTTACTAGCCAAATATCGAGTATCTCACCGCGTTGCAACCGCCTATCATCCTCAGACTAATGGTCAAGCCGAAGTCTCGAATCGGGAAATTAAGCGAATCTTGGAGAAGGTAGTGAATCCTTCGAGGAAGGATTGGTCCTCGAAATTGGATGAAGCTGTGTGGGCTTACAGGACTGCCTATAAAACTCCTTTGGGCATGTCTCCGTTTCAGCTGGTCTATGGAAAAGCGTGTCATCTACCTGCAGAACTTGAGCACAAGGCGTATTGGGCATTGAAAAAGTTGAATCTTGATATGACAGCTGCTGGTGAAAAAAGGATGTTGCAGTTGAATGAACTTGATGAGTTCCGTCTGCAAGCTTATGAGAACTCAAAGTTGTATAAGGAGAAAGTGAAGAGGTGGCACGACAGGAAATTGGTACCCAAAACCTTTGAACCAGGCCAATTGGTGCTTCTTTTTAACTCCCGACTCAAGCTTTTTCCGGGAAAGCTTAAATCACGTTGGTCAGGGCCTTTCACCATTAAAACGGTGTATCCGCATGGTGCTGTGGAGATTTTCGAGTCATCACCTGATCAAGCTTTTAAGGTCAATGGTCAGAGATTGAAACACTATTTTGGTGGAATGGTGGATCGCGAGAAAAGAACGGTGGTTCTTGGTTCAACGTAAAGTCAGGCTTCAAGTCAAGCTAGTGACGTTAAAGAAGCGCTCCGTGGGAGGCAACCCACGTAATTGGTATGGAATTAGGTTGGTTTTCTAGTGTGTTGTAGTATTTTCTCTTAAAAAAAAAAAAAAAAAAAAAAAAAAAAAAAAAAAAAAAATTTAATAAAGGGGCCGCTTGTTTCACCAGCCACCATAAGTCTCCTGCATATTTCTTGGCCACCAAAATCCCCCCACAAACCCTTATCTTCCTTTTTCCCCATCCTAAATCAAATCTCTCCTAAATTCTAACACCCACCAAACCCAAATCCTACACACCCACTTCATCTTCCACATCTATACACCCATATATACATACACCTATACACACAAATCCCCTCTTTGTTCCAAACCATCCAAACTCCATTAAAGCTTCAAGGAATTTCTAATTCAAGCTTGGGGAAAGTGATCTCAAGGTTATCATCTTCAATTCATGGGTAAAATTCTTTACTACTCTTGTCATTGAATTAAGATTGATTATTGGAATTGGGATATTTTGTGTGGAATATCATTTTTGGGTGTTTTTGGTTAATTGTTGAATTGGAGTTGTTGTGGTATATTGGTGGTAGTATTGTATTGTTCTTGTTGAATGGCTCCGAAAAGAACTCGTGTTGTGGCTAGTAGTAGTTCGGAGGAGGAGGTGGAACCCGACTATAATGTTGATAAATTTGTCTCGAAAAAGGCGGAAGATGAGTTTTTCAGTTTGTTGTCTAGAGCCGTTTGTAGGGAGAGGGGTTTTGAACCCTCGGAGGAGGATGGAGAATTGCTTGCAATGATTAGCGAGAGGGGTTGGATGGATTTTTGTAAAACACCCTTGGATGTTCCGTTGGGCATAGTAAGAGAATTCTATGCAAATGCTAAAGAGGAGGCAAATGGTGAGGCTACGGTACGAGGCCAGACAGTGGCGTATAAGCCTAGTTATATAAGGCGGGTTATATTCCAACCGGCAAGGCCGAGAGGTGCCGAGGATTGGACGCAGAAAACCCGTGATAATGTGGATTTGGATGCTATCATAGCGGGGATGTGCATTCCGGGCACAATGTGGAAGTGTAAGCCCGGGACGTTTGAGAAACGCACCTTCCCTGCTGCTGCGTTGACACGGTATGCGCGAGCTTGGTTTCTTTTTATTTGTGCGCGTATCATGCCATCCACCCATGTCACCGATGTCACTGTAGAGCGGGCGATTATTTTATGGGGCATCTTGAACGGACATTACATTGATCTTGGGTATCTCATCAACCGAAACATCATGAAGTTTTTGGGTGGTGGCACTACTGGAGGGATTCCTCATGCTGAGGTTATTGGTCAGTTGTGTATTCATGCGGGTGTGTCTTGGTTTAATGATGAGACTTTACTTCGTCCGATGGGTTCTATTAATCATAATGTGATTAGAAGGATGGCAGAGTGGCCGGGCGGCACTCCGCATCCTAGGGGACTTGGGTATGTTGTTGTTGAGGGCGAGGAGGCCCCACCACTAGTGTCGAGAGTTCCTCGTCAGGCTGATAGAGCGGGTCCTTCCCACGCTCAGACGAGCCAGCCGAGTCAGGGCACCGTGGTCTTTAGTGATGCTCAGTATAGGCGTATGTTGAGGCGCTATGACACTACACATGACATGATGAGCAGGTTTGCTACGGATTTGACACAGTCGTTGGATGGGGTATATCGCCAGCAGGGATTCCAGGTCACATGGCCCACCTTTGGCGCTCACCACGTCTATCCACCACCTGACACACCACCCGAGGAGGGTGACGATGCCGATGAGTAGGGGAGTATCTCTTGTACCCTTTTATTTACCTTCAATGAGGACATTGAATTTAATAAGTTTGGGGGTGATTTTAGGGTATTTAGAGTCATTGCATTGTATATAGCGGCATATTCATGCTAGTTCATATTAGTAATTTTGCATTTAGTTTGCCATGTCATGTAGTTTGCATTTAGGTTGCCATGCCATATAGATTATTTAGGTTGTAGCATCGTTGTGTTCATGCTTATTCATGCATATCATATGATTCCACATGAGTGTCTGTTCTGGCTTACTAGGTCGATGCTAATTTGAGTGTGATGACAATGAATAGAGGGTTGATTTAAGTTTCTATGAAATTGACTTGCGTGTGTCGGGAACACAATCTTTTCACGGTCTCACGGGTTGCTCTTGGGTTAGATCGAGTTATACCTGGTTTGGTTGTTAGGATTTAATCACATATTTATATCTAGAATGTTCGTTATTCCCTTGATGGCGTAGGAGCACTTAAGTATAAGTTTGGGGGAAAACATGGATGTCATGCTAAGTGTCGTGTCGTAGTGTAATAATGGCTAGGCGTCAAATGGCTAGTAGCCGGCTCATATTTAATATGAGTAGTCTAGGAGGGTGAGATAGTGCACCCATGTGTGAAAAAAAATAAAAAAAAAAAAAAAAAAAAAAAAAATTAGAAAAAAAAAAAAAAAAACAAAAGAGAAAAAAAAAAAATTAGAAAAAGCAAGGAAAAAAAAAAGAGTTGTGAGAATTAAAAATGAGTGTTTGTGAGAGTGTGTGTTTGTGAATTGGCTAGGGTGGGCTCTTTAGTACTCGAGCAAGTAAGTCTGAGGGGACTTAGTCCTAGTAACCTAAAGCCCTTTGTGGTTTGGGATTGCTGACCTAACGCTCGCTAAAAGGGTGCTATTGTATAAACCTTTAGGGGTCTCACCCATTGCACGGTCAATGAGCATGTGTGTTTTGTGTTTGGTAGTGTATAGTCTAGCATGAGTCCGTGTCTATCTTGAATGATGATGGCGGTGTCTTTGAGTCATGGAGTGTCTAGAGTTCATTCTGTTTATAAGCATGTGATTGTCGTGGCGAAGAATTGGTTATGCCTTTGATCTAGTTTCGAGAGTATTTCTAGTGGGAATTGCACACACCACGTTCCCGTGCATGTATTGTTAGTATACGGGGCTTAGTCGAGCTCTGTTTGGCGTGGTTGCATAATTTGAGGCGTAGGCTTGTGGGTTGGTTATGGTAATTCGTGTTTGGGATCATTGCATTAGGTCATTGTGCATTATCATGTCAATTAATAAGTTAGTTGCATTCATGCATCACGTTAGGGTTGTTTTGCATTGCTCGAGGACGAGCAACGGTTTAAGTTTGGGGCTTTGATAAGTGGTTTTATTTCCACTAATTATCCTCCATTTGGACTTTAATCATTTGCGAGTTCTCGGGTTTCGTGAGTTTTTGATACGTTTTTGTGTGATTTTATAGGTTGCATGTTGGGAGCATTGTTGGTGTTAAAATGAATTAAATAGGGCTCATGGTGGTGAGGAATTTCGTGGAAGGAAATAGAAATGGTGGTGCTAATTCTTTTGAGCTTTGTTGAAGGATTTATGTGATTTTTAGCTCAGGAAATTAATTTGGTGAATTTAGGAGAAGAAAATAAAGAAATTTTGGTTCGTTATTAAATAATTTTTGGAGCAGGAATTCAGAAGTCCAGTGAAGTTAGAGAGCAGCTGCACAAGATTTAGAGCAACAGCGCTTAAAAGTTCCTGACCACATCGGTTGTTGAAGTATTTTTCCAGAGAATAAAAGGCGCCATAGCGCTAATTCAAGGGCTACAGCGCGGGTTTTATTAAAGCTGAGCAGAAAGTCAACAGCGCAGCTGCGCGCGTGCAGGCGCAGGAGCGCATGGAACACGGGATGCGCATTCTGCTTATGCGTATCAGCACTTGCGCATCTGCAGGATGCGTATCCGGGTGCTGACGTCATCCACGTGCTTTGTTTGTTATGTGCTGTTCCGTGTGTTTTATAAAAGTAAATCAGTTTGTTTTAGTACTGTTTTTATTAGTTGGGCTGTTTGTTATGTGGGCTTAGTATTTGGGTATTTTGTTTAGCCCAGTAGTAATATAATAAAACGGGAGTAATTAGTATTAGATTGGGATTGGCTTTTGGGTATCGGATCATTAGCTTGGGTATACAACAAATATATTTCCTAGGGTTCTTCAAGCGACAGCAGGAGGCCACTTTTCTGTATTTCCTATCTCAACAATTTGGTTTTAAAATTCTATCTCGAATCTTTTCTCTTATTAATTATTGTTCTTCATTATCATAATATGTTTAATTTTAAATCTTTGATTCTTATAAACTCCATGTTCGTTATTAAATCAAATATGAACTAATCCTTTTTCATGGGGTTCCAATGGATTCTATAACGTAACTTTTGTGCTTGATTCGGAATTGATTCTGGGTGATTAATTTTCGATAATCTAATTTGGTTGAATTAATTTAAAGATGATTAGCTACCATCTTATTTATTTAATCCTAGATGATTGCGAAAGCGGATTCTAGGGTTTAGATACCGCCAAATTAGCATGGGTTCTTGATTTAATTACTTAATCTTGATTTGTAATATGATTTAAACCATCTCATGTTGCCCTGTGTAATCTTATTGGTAACCTAAGCTTTAATCAATTGTATTTCCAGATTATATAGACATATATAATCTGAATATAATTTGGTGTCGTCTTAAATTCTATCTGTTGTAGAAATTAAGGGGTTTGATGCGAGTTTACTGAAAGGTAGCTCGTATTATCATCGTGTTGTCTGATTAATTATTGAATTTATCACCCGAGTCGATATATTGAGTCAGCCGTTAGTGAAATTGTCGATGAAATTGGAATCCCATGTCTCTCTTGCTATAGATAATTTCTTGTTAATTCACTTTTCGATATTTCTTACTTAGTTGATAATTTTAGAGTAATAAAAACTTGAATTTGGTAAATCGTCAGGCAGTAAAAAGTAATCATACCCTGTTGCATAGGCAATAAATTCACAGTACATCTTGTCCCTGAGGAACGAACTTTTATTTACCACTTGCTATTTGTGACTACGTATACTTGCGTGTTTGCGAATCAACAGTTTTGTTGCATGTGTCATTAGGACAACCGTCATAGTACAAAAGGTGGCCAGCCTTTAGTACTCTAATGACAGACAACAGTACAGACGGTGGCGTCCCACCAGACTTCAATCACAGAGACTGATAGTCTTCCCCTATATCTAGGGTTGTTCATCTCAATATCTCAAAGGGTATCAAATATAGGAATGGGTATTAAATGGATTTGTATTTATGAAAGTACATGATGATGGGTAACTTAACCTCTAGACAACATAGGTCCTTTTTCAAATATGGTAGAAATTGTCTGAGTAAATTCGAAGGGTAAGATTTATCGATAATCATTGGTAAGGAAGTTATTTAAAAAAAATGATTTCCTAGCTCAAAGTAAGCTCGTAGGAACAACAATTGATTCTCGAATAAAAGCGACACTTGCAGACCCTGGTAACTCGTCAGGGAAGAAAATCTCTAAAAGGGAATGTATGAAAAACACATCAACATAGAGAACTATTTCAACCTCTATAAGTTATATCTCTAGAAAAATAATGTCGATCACGAAATCGTTTAAGAATTTAGCCTTAAACTTGGAACACATAGTTGCATCCCTCTTTAAGTCCATCTCTGGTGCACGCACCTCATGTTAGTCCAACTCTGACCGGTAGATATTGACAACATCTACAAAATGTGGAAACTCTCTGCAGGGTAACATCCAATCTTAACAATAATGGAAACTTAGGCACCCTATCTTAAATCAACTGGGAACTAGGGATCTGTGCGGATAAGGTGTAGGAGATCTGTCTCGAATAGGACGAAAGGTTACAGATCCAGAAATAGACATCTACAAAGGTACAAAAAGTTTTGGTCACAAACAGGTTCTAGTCGACTATAAATGCATATAAATATATAAGGGTGTAAGGCACTTAGTGCTTAAAATCTCAACATCTTATTAAATCTCTAAATTCTCACGCCGTGTCATATTCCTAGGCTCTCACGTTTCCTAAAAATATAACTATTGCTCTGATACCAAAACTGTAACGCCCCCAAATCCACCCTGACAGGGGACCCGGGTCGTCACATTGTCTCAATATGATAACGCAATAACAATACCAAATTTTATTACAACGGAGCATAAAATGTCCCACTCCGCAGGTCCAAGATCGTTTTCACAACATAGTACAATCCAACTTGATACATCTCGAAATAATATGTTACAAAAATTCACAACAGTAGAAATATAAAGATTCCATATGGATCTTCTAATTATTGTCGCCATAGCCTTGCGCTTTCCCCTTGCCTTTGTAGCCCTGGCTGGACGTCTCGCCTCTTTCCGTCTTGACAGCTGAACAAAATGTTGTAAAGCAAGAATGAGAAACTATAGTGCTCAGCAAGTTCTCTTCTCGCTCGGTATATAAATATAATAAGGTTTACCGAAATAAATACTCAAAATTTTAATATCGAATATCACAATATGATTTGGCTCAAATTCATCTTGAAAATATCCTACTCGAAGGGCTCAAAACTCATCTCAAAACAGAATACTCAAAAGACTCATTACTCATCTCGAAACAGAATACTCGATAACTCATTTGATATAACTCTAATAACTCATGATTTAAGAATGAACTGGTCTTCCACCTCTCCGTATCTCGGTGGGGCGATCAACTAACCAACCAAGAATACCGGCCTCCAATGACACCGCACTTCGCCCGATCACGGCTACAATACGATATCAACAATAATATATATATGTATGTAACAGCCCGACTTTTCGGACTATTAATTATAAATCGAAAACTAAATTAAATTGAATTCTTTATTAATCAAAAAGTCTATTACAAAGGTACTTATTACAAAAGCGCAGCTAACATCTATCGAAAAGTCAATCTAGCCCAATTCTATGGTCTTCGAACTCCAACGCTACCAAACTCGATTGTACACCGAACCTGAAAATTGTAAGTAATGAGCTATACAGCCCAGCAAGTAACCAATTGATCTAACCAGTTGGGCAAAGTAACATACAAACACATATAAAATAACACAATATTCAATACAATACGATATATGAAACAATAACTTTCGATACACATATTATTATTCGATACCACATAACAACAATAACTTGAAACCCACAATTCATACCACGACCACTACAACCCGGTGATAACGGTCCTAAATTTTAGAAAACTGTCACTACAATCCGGTGACTCGGTCCTTATTCTTATTTTCGCAAACCATGGCATAAACTAGAGTTCCAAGAATATTGTTTACACATAACACATATATATAATAATATATATAAATTCAAAATATAATCACTTAGCCCATGTTTTGATAACAAGTACGTACACATAACACATAATTTCGAGAACACTAGATAGATCAATCAGAAACTTACCTCTACGCGAAAACTCAAGAATCAAATCATGTACCACTCCTGACCAGATCTGTATTTAGGCAATTTTGACCCTCTAAACGACATTTTCTTGAAAAACTCAAAGAACGAAAGTTGTAGATCACGAAAAGACCTTTCCGACAAGTCCAGAATCAACGAATTCTGACTTACGATGAATTTTTTACGAATTTTACAAGACTGCTGATTTGTGTGTGAAAAAGACCTACGAATTTTGATAATAAAGATAAGGAAGAAGAATAAGTTATATTTATAATGTTACAAAACCCTATGTCCAAACCTACAAGTTATCTGTATCCAAATCCGATCCATATTTTAGGCCCAATTAAGCTAAAACAATTTTAAATTCTATTTATTATCTAATTTTAATCCTTTTTATTCTCTTATTCTTTATTATTATTATTCTAAAAATTACGGGATATTACAATGTATGAATGCTAGCATCATAATGGTTATCAATTCAACCAAGGCCACAAGGTGCCTAATTATTCTCGGGTCCGTAAAACGGTACACGAGTCTCTCTTTCTCTATAATGGGCCTCTTGCCCAAAATTGACCAGTAGAATACAGAATTCCCGAATATTTGGGGTACAGATAACTTGAGATAATTCTCTCAGAAAATATTTACAAATCTGGCGGACTGCCAGTATGACTCGATTTTACCACCAATCCGAACAATGGACTGATGTAAATTCTCGATAATAATTTATCGGTTGACATGAACAAAATGCCAAACCTTGACAATAAGATCAACTATCTCGAATTTATGAGATTAGTCTTAAGATTGAAGTAATTGGGAGTCGTACTGAACAAATAGTACTTCTCAATATTAATAATACTCAACATTGATGAACGTTTAAATAGAATATTTTTCACTTGATCGACGAATAAAAATCTATAACAATTATAATTTTAAACTCCTATCGGTTAGTTCAAACGAGGAACTAACTAAAAGATAATCAATAAATAACGATTGAATTTGTACAATAAATTCAATCGAAAAGAATAAATTTAACTATCTCAGACGAATGAGATTAGTTTCACTGAATCAAAATAATAGTCGTCTCGAATTAATGAGATCGACCCGATAGCAACTAAATTATTTCTACGCTTATAGGGATTATAATTCTCAAATAAACTAACTTAACAACATAATAATATTTAACAAGAAATAATTCTCAAAAGAAATTATTGCATCATACAGAGCAACAGATAATCTCAACATATAATATCTCGAAAATAATTAAGGAATTAGATAACACGAACAGAAATTCACAATTTCCAAAAGTTAGGGTAGGAATGAACTTGCCTCGATCTCGAAGTGCAAATGAATGCAGAAAAAAAATATACTCTACCCGTGAACTTGGCGTCGATCTATGTCTCGAGAATTATTCTCTAAAAATGGCAACCAGAAATACGTGAGCGATTCTTCAGAATAAAATACTCCCGATCCGATAATATAATTAATAACAATATAATATCTCATAAAAATCTCCGGAATAAATAACGGAAATTAATTCCGGGATAAATAAATATTTCTTCGAACACAGGAATTAAATCTGGAGTATATATCCTATTTTTAATATCTGGAAATCTAAATTCTTACTCAAAATGAAAAATTCAAACATCCATTTTTATTCAATTTAAATCCAAAATATTTATTCTCATTTTAAAAATAATTTATCAAAGAATTCTAATTTTAAGCAACCTCACAAATTCTAATTTATTTAAATCAAATATTAATCTCTAAAATAAATCTAACTCGATCCGGTTAATTAAAATAAATAATCTGAAAATATTAATTATCAGATTAAAATCATATTTAACTCTATTTTATCACAATTATACCCCTTTTATTAATAATTCATTAAATCTCTAATTATGTCAAAATAATCACAGCATATTCTTATTTAATTAATAAATCAATAAATTTCTAAATTACATCTAAGAACTCTAAATTAACTAATTAGATAATTATACCATTTCTATTAAACTATTTTATTTCTCAAAATTTTAAATCGCCAACCAAATAATTAAGTATCGATTTTAATCATTCAATCGATAATATTTTGTTTAACAGAAAACTTATGTGGGCCCCACATCACCCTACCGTGGGTCCCACCCACCCCTCCCTTGCGTCTCTCCCATTCATCTCTCTTTTCCCCTGAAATCTCTCTGCAAATCTCTCTCTCTCTCTCTCTGCCTCTCTCGACTCTCTCTCAATATCTCCCTCTCCCTCGTTCTACCTCTCTTCTCTCAACAGCTCTCCCTCTCCCCCTTATTTCACCACAACGAAATCAATACCCAAAACTCCATTATCGCACAAGCTTCAATCACTCTCTTCCTCCCTCATTTCCTCCCTCTCTTCTCACTTTCTTCACGGCAACAACACCTCCACCAAGCACTCGACCACAAACCATCGATCCTATCTCTCTCTATCTCTCATCTCCCTCTCGACTCTCCCCAATCTCGCCCCCATAAATCTCTCT
This sequence comes from Saposhnikovia divaricata, assembly GCA_036435485.1. Classification (NCBI taxonomy): domain Eukaryota; kingdom Viridiplantae; phylum Streptophyta; class Magnoliopsida; order Apiales; family Apiaceae; genus Saposhnikovia; species Saposhnikovia divaricata. The sequence goes on along the minus strand of CM071597.1, from coordinate 85,750,641 downwards.
CTCGACCCCGACATACAACACAGTCGCCCTCCCCTTATAACTCCGAGTCACAATCACAACATCCCCCATCGATACAAACCAACACAAAACCAAGACTCTTCAACACATTCTCATACTCATCAAACTCGAGTCGAGCAAAATCCCACAAACCAATTACAAGTATAGTTCGAACAATACAAGCATAAACAGCGAATCGAAAGAAAAAAAATGGAAGTTAAATGATATAACTACCTGTGTTTATAACTTTGTTTTGCAGAGAAGTGAAAAAATAAAATCTGTTTTGTTTCGTTTATATGTATATATATAAAAAAAAAAATATCGAGTCTTTGGTTGTAAAATAGAGAGTCAGTTTGGTGTTTGTGAAAAAGCTGTTCTCCCCTGCTCTGTTTTCTGAACATATGGGTTTAACAAGATAGTGTTTGAAATGATGGTACTTGTGTCTTGTTTAGACTAAAATTTACCGGGTTATATAAAACCACACTACATCTAATAATCATGATGTTGATAAATAAAAAATTTTTAAAAGGCTAAATCATGGAAACAAAATCATTGTAAAATGTTTAGTGGACATAATCATAATAACTTTTTTTTTATTTAATAGGTGGGTAATTACTAAATTAAAAGAAATAAAAATGGGGGACAAATATAATGATGAAAATATTTAATATAAATATTTAGTAAAAAGATTTCGTTTTTCTCCCGCTGACTAATTAAAACGAGACTCTAAAATTTGGCTCAAAATTAAAATATTATTCGAAAATTCGCGGTTATTACATTTGGTTACCCCCTATTTTGGTTATCTCTCATTCACAACCGTTAGATCTTCAACTCAAATAGTTCATGACCATTAGATACAACAATACTAAAAGTTGGAGGTCTAAGGTTCGAATCCTGTCAACAACATTTTAATATAAAATTAATACTAGATTATGTTATATAGAAAGGTTGAAAATACGATTTCCATGCACCAACAACATATTAATTTAGATTTAATACTAAAAATTATTTATATACAAATGTCTACAATTTGAATTATCCTAACATATTAAACGTAATGTTTATAATATTACTAGCATTTTGCCCATACTTCGTACACGGCTTCTTATTTAATTTAAAACGACAATACCAAAATTTTTACAAATTTGATTGTTTTCTTAGAAAGATATTCTATGCATTTATATAAATAATGAATTCTTAAAAAATATTCTATACAGTTATATAAGTATTTAATACAATAGTGGTATGTTAAATTTATATAAAAGAGTAGCATACAAATCTATTTTGACAATGTTGTAAATTTATTTAATCCATCAAAATGTTCAATAAAAGTAATAAATATTTTTACAAATATTTTTCTCCAATTGAAAACAATAATATATTGTCTTCATTATTCAAATGGTTAAATGATAATCCCTTCACCCGCAATGGCTCCAAATCATTAAACCTGAAACATAATTTTTAAAAGAAATTGAAAAAGAAGAAAACAATAATGGTCTATTGAAAATATCAAAAAATTTAAAATTAAACCTGTTTTTGTTTTTTGCTTTGATTGCCTGCTGATGAATTACTTATTGATTTCCCTGTTCCCGGTGTCTCTGTTCCCGGTGTGTCAGTAATCATTTTACTCGAATACTTTGAAAGTGATGGTATATCCTCACCCTCTTGTGAATTGAACCCTTGTAGAAAAATAATAATACATAATTAATATAATTAAATGAGAATATTATAGATTATATTTTCCATATATATGAGTAACATACATAATCTAGAATAATCGTGCCATGAGGTTGAGATTCTGAATCATGGTTAGATACTTGTTGACAAAGATCAGATGAATAAAAAATGTCAGAATTATTCAAAATATTTTCTTCATTCATAAGTATGGTGAAGGTAAATTCTTTCTCAACAATAGCTTTGAGTTCTTGAAGCTAGATATTGGAATGCAGCTATACCAAAATTCAAAATTTTACAATACAACCTCGATAAATTCGATATCTTTCAAATTACGAAGACCATTCAGAGTGTAAAATTCAGTTTGAGTTCGGACAACTTGTTCTTGAATGCTTGAGATAGATTGAGATTCCACGTATCCAACTTCATCAAGTCTATAATAATGATAAACAACATTAGTAGTTTGTTTTTTCCATTGTTATATGTAAATAGAAATATATGTCAAATATATAAAATACCTCTCTCTCATTATTTCAGTGGCGTCATCATCAAAATTCAAATACACTTTAGTAGATGGCAATGATATAATTTACACAGCGCCTGGATTTGACAAATATAAGAAAATCATGTTAATTTGTTACAATATAAGTAATTAATGAAATGACATTATTATTGCATACCTTTCCAAGTCACTGACTTTCGTACTGGCTAAAATTATAATTTTTTGTTCCAAATCATCAGCATCAATCATCCTTTTAATTGATGATGCAAGATCTCCCCATAAAATCACATCATGAGCACATCTGTTTGAAGAATAGATAAATTTGTTGAAATTAGTGAAATTATTTCTAAATTTTTAAAAATTGCGTAGGAACATTAACAGACTAATTAATATTTCAATGACTAATTTACAATTTATATTTTATAAATATTAATATTTCATTGACTACTTTTATATTATATTAATATTATATTATAATTTTATATTATAATTGGCCTTTAAATTGGGGTTTGTTTTAGGAAAGGTTCACAATTCATACTGTTGATAGCGTCCTAATGCAAAGATGATATAATTAAAGATTTTCTGTTAATGCGTCAATCGGTTTAGCTAAGTCGTTTGGTAAGCTTATTAATACATATTATCACATAATAGATATAAAATTTTAATTAATTTTATATTTGATTGCATTTGTTATAACATAGAAAATTAATATTTTATTAGTATTATTTTTTCAATATTAACGTGTATGCCCGTACTTCGTACACGACATCTTATTTATTTTAAAACGACAATAGCAAAATTTTTACAAATTTGATTGTTTTCTTAGAAAGATATTCTATGCATTTATATAAATATTGAATTCTTAAAAAAAATATTCTATACAATTATATAAGTATTTAATAAAATTGTGATATGCTAAAATTTATATAAAAAAGTAGCATACAAATCTATTTTGACAATGTCGTCAATTTATTTAATCCATCAAAATATGTAATAAAAGTAATAAATATTTTTACAAATATTGTTTTCCAATTGAAAACAATAATATATTGTTTTCATTATTCAAATGGATAAATGATAATTCCTTCACCCGCAATGGCTCCAAATCACTAAACCTGAAAGATATAATACGTTAGATATTGCAATGCAGCTATACTGAAATTCAAATTTTTACAATACAACCTCGATAAATTCGATATCTGATACTGTATAATTGATTGTATATACATCCATAAGGAAGTAATTGACTGTATAATTGATTGTATATGTAGATGATTGTTAAATATAAGGAAAATCTGCATCCATGTATGATATTATGTCTGGAAATTAGAGGAACAGAGACGGGTTGACCCATCATGAGAAGAAAAATACCCGAATACCTTTATATGAATTAAAACATGGATATCCATTAACCCATTTACCCGATCAAAAAGTAAAAGGACTAAAACACCTCTAAGATAGATTAAATAGATTGAATAATATTTATTTCAAAAGGGTAATTGGTGTAATTTGATTAAATCCTTCACTAAGCATCACAAAACTAAAATCTGAACTTGAATTTCGATTCCTTTTTAAACTGAAAATGATCAAAACTAAAATCACGAAAATTGGGGGAAAAGAAAACAGATATGATACATACATATGGTCTAAATGTAGCTATATAATACAATAATAATCAAGCAATAAGCAAAGGATCAAACTTGAATCTTTATGGGCACCTTACGATTAAGCTAGACCAATAAGTAAATGGATACTATTCAGATAAAACATACAATACCAGGATTGTATATTCAGTATAGTGTTCGAAAAGTCCCTAGGCGATAAACGTACCTTCTAGCGAATCGAAAAATAGTACTAATACTAATTAAACAATCCTGGCATTTCAACTAATGTAATAATTGTAAAATCAATGGAATGGGACTGTAATGCTAGGCCTTAATAGATTATTGAAATAATAACACAATCACAAAGACATCTAAAACAGCAAAAAAATAAATTTAAAGGAAGAAAAAACCAACTTTGCAAAAGCTATCATTCCAATAAATCAATTGGAGCTTTGAATAACATATGAATAGATGAATAGACACAATTAGTAATCAACCCCATAAGAAAGAAATCAAACCCAACAAAACCCATAACTTAATAATCAAGAATCTTGTGTTTCATTCAGAAAGGTCTCACCTTTTTGCCCAATTCTTCCGAGGTAAATGTTGCAAATGTGTCAGTGTGTGTGTGTGTGGAGATTCAAGAGAACAGAGAAGTGTGAAAAATGGGGTTTTTGTGACCGCCTACAGTAAACATATGTAAATTATTATGGGCTGACCCATAATACAAAAAATCCCTATGAAATAGAAGTAAAAAGACTAAAAACCCTATGTAAAATAAGTTGCAAAATATAGTTTGAAAGGGTAATTGGTGTAATCTATTACATATATAATAGGCCAACACAAGATAAAAATAGTGATATTTTTTAATGTATTGTAATTACAAATTTATCCCTCTATTCTCAAATTTTTTAAAAAATTGTGGTTGTTGGGGATTGAACTTGGGTCTTCAAATTATTTAGCAAATCGTTCTACCACTACACCACTCAATCACATATGTTTTAAAACATACACATTATAGATATATGTGTGTGTTGTGCGACTTTTTATGTAGTATGATTATTAATTTACCCCTCTATTCTCAATTTTTTTGAAAAAGTTGTGGTTGGTTGGAATTGAACTTGGGCCCCCGAGTTAATTAACAAATCTTTTTACCACTACACCACTCAATCACATGTGTTTTAAATCATACACATAAAAGATGTATGTGTGTTGTTTTAGTGAATTTTTTTTCTAATATTATAATATTGCGACATATTAATAATTTTTTGTCATGTTGCGTTTACATTTATTGATTTGAATTATAACATATTAAATTAAAATATAAATTATTGATACATAATATATGGTTTGATAATATTATAAAATTGTAATAACAATAATAATCAACATAGTAATAAAAAAATTACTATATAATTATTCTATTAAACAACCTAAGCACTCATCTATACGTGTTTTCAATAATACACATAATATCTCTATGTATATCGCTTAAGCGGGGCAAGATTTGGTTTTATATAAAGAAACAATATGAAATGCATAATGTATTTTTTATGAAAAATATTACATATATGATTAAGTCAATAACTAAAGTACTTTATTACTGATTTGAAAGCACCAATTTACTCCTAAGTTCATATTGTATAGAAGTACTATTTTTAGTGATCGAACGTGGATCACCGAGTTAAATTCTGCATCTTCATACCATTAGATCACATATTCACATGTATTTTAAATTATACACACAATATGTAATATCGATAAAATAATTACGTAAAATACACAATTGGGTTATAAACCGATATTATAATTAATATGATGGATATTATCTAACAATATATTAGAGTAAAAAATATTGAGATGTTAACGTAAAATGAAATTATTATATTACTAAATAAGATACAATAATTTATTAGTCAAACTATTTGGGTCATAAAAATATTTGGCTTCAAAAAGACGAATTCTAAAAATAACACATTACCTTTTATATACAAATTAGTTAATGTTCAATTTAAAATATGACATTTTACGGGAAAAAAGGACCATATATATTATATATTATTTATGGAGGTAAATCAATGAAAGTCAGACGGAAATCGGAAGAGAAATAAAGGCAAAGAATTCTTAAAATAAAGAAATTAGAAGAAAACAAATGAAAGAATTAAAAATGTAGTTTCAAGAAGTAAAAGCGCAAGACCCGAGAAGTTTTAGAAAATTTACGAAGGCTTTTGATTGGAATCAGGACTGAAACCTACATTCTCAGAATGCAGCATCTTGAACACTATTAAGTTTCTACCTTGAATATTATTAAAGATCCAGCTAAATGGATGCATCATTTTTGAAGAAAATTTAGGAATGTAGGTGCTATGAAAAATCGTCTTAATTAATAATTAGACAACACCCATAAAACACTCAAATTATATTCTATGACCCACAACAAAATTAAAATCTGACATGATTGCTATCAATATTACTCATATTAGTTTTCAAAGTACAATTTTGAACATATTTAAGTATGTACACAATAACCACATAGTCCAGTAACAAGATGAAATCTTTAAAAATCAATCACATGTTTCAAACGATACTGATCACGAATAGTTTAATTAAAAAATACAATTTAAGCTAGCGACCCGTGCCTCGCACAGGTTTTTATGCTAGTTTAAAAGTAAAAAGACTAAAAACCCTATGTAAAATAAATTGTAAAATATAATTTGAAAGGGTAATTGGTGTAATTTGATTAAGTCCTTCATTAGCCATCATTAAGAATATATTGATATATACTAAATTATGAGTAAATTAAAAAAAATTAAAAGTAACATGTGCTTTGCATTAATCATGAAAAATGCTAATTATTCTATGCCCCAAGGGGCCAGTCCGAAAATAAAAATCATGGTTCCGTGGATTAACTGTTGGGTTTGTGGAGTTTATCAGGTTTCAAAATTGGATTTTGACTTGAATTAGGAATTTCAAAATTGGACTCTAATTAGAGTTAGGAATTTCAGAATTAGACTTTAATTTATTTAGGTCCAGTTTCGTCTCTTATAAATATTCTCATGTAATTGTAAAACACAACACAATACAATTGTGAGAGATTAATATAAAATTAGTGCACAAAATTAGTGCGGCTTGTGGAGTAGGAATTTCCGAAACACGTAAATCTTTGTCTTGTGATTGTCATTTATTTTCTTGTTCTTGTTTATTCGTTTTGTATTTTACTTTAATCAACATTAACTTTTTCCCTTTAAATATTAGTATTTTAATAAAAATAGTGAGTAACCTTTACCGTATCAAAAAGGATAAACCTTTATTCCCGTGGATAAACCTTTATTTTAATATTATTTGAATAACAGTTGTTTAAATTTTCGTGTTGATGTATATAAAGACAAACATAAACTAGATATTATCATATCATTTTTGTATTGTATTATCCTTGACGTATACAAAATTGTGTAGAAACGATAAACATTTACGATTGGCTGACTGCACAAGTCAATATATCAGATTATATTTTTCTGTTAAGTAATCTGGCTGACTGCACAAGTCAATATTATGCAAGTAAAGTGAGTCTTCCAGAATATATTTTTCTGTTAAAATGCTCAAGTTTAATCTTTGTCCATCAGCATAGGAAACGGAACGGGGAGATATTGATACTTCATCTATAGTTGAAAAATATTGATAATTCATCTATAGTTGAATTTAACACTCAAACTCAAGGTTCAGTTTCAAGTTGTAAATACTAATCCGCACAAGGTTTGTTTGCGGTCTTGAACCACCCACAAGCAGCCGTATTTGGGAACTGATTATTACTCGCACCCATGACAAGTAATTTTTCTCAAGATTACTCGCACTAATCTCTTTGCAAGCAAGTCACATCAAACGCTGCCCTGTACACTATTTCATCTATTAAAACTACAACCGGTGTGCAATTATATTGGTTTTGAAAAACTGCATATCCTCTGTACAATTAGTATCTATATTAGAGTCAGCAAGGTCAAATGTATGTGCTAGGGTACATTGTAGAGCAACTCCGGACATTGGCCCTTTCTGTCACAATTTAGAAAAAAATGGTACAAAATGTCACAAATCAGAAAAGTGATCGTTTATCACTTTAAAACGCATCTTAATGTAGTGTTTTCGGAAAACGTGACTTCAGTTGATGTTTTGCTAATATTTTCAAAGAACAGATAAGCACAAACTCGAGTTTATTACACGTTAGCAACATTAACGCAATATCAAATAGCGTTTTCCCTTAACATAAATATTAAATAGTGATCCATGTGGGATCTGCCATGTGCTCCATTTTCTGCACTCTTACCAGCCGTGAGTATGTCAACTGGACAACGCCTCGTTTTCTGTGTTCACCAAACGCCAACCTAAGTCCCGTTTTTTTGTGACATTTAGAGCCAATGGGGGCTATATATTTAAAAAAGTGATATTTGGGTCCTTTTCTCAATAGTTCCATCATACGCCTTTCCAGTTTTACATACCTTGTGTAATTAATTTAACAGCGGAATTCTAATGGATTATATGCTCTTGAGGGGGAAAACTATTAGCTTCCAGATCAACTCCCAATTAAGGACCTTCGTAGGTCATATTAGAGATTACGGAAGATCTTTTTCGTTCGGCTAGAGGATTAACTCCCTCGTATTGCACCAAAGACGGTTAATCGTCATCCCAACTCAAATAAGGCTCATATTTCATGTTTTTTGAACATGTCGATTTCCACTTCCCTCTCAAGCTCTTAGGCCTGGTCAAAATACAAGGTCCTTCTGCCACCACCACCTTCCATGCCATCAACATCTATCTAACATTGGCTTCTTGGAACTTCGAAAAAAATACAATCTCTGATGATATCTATTCCTTGAGGGATCTACGCATACGGAACCTCCCAAATTATATACACATCTCATTACTAACTTCCTACAAGAATCTGTCTCTAGTAGTAACTATAGAGATCATGTGACCCTTACTGATTTCTATAATGCTCTAAGACGTTGTGATACCCCTTTCAACCCCACATTTACTGGTAAATTCATCTGGTATACAGCAATACTATCAGAATAGGGATATTATGAAGAACCAACCTTCCAGCAATGCTTGTTACTAAGCTACTTAACAGCAGTAAAAACTTGTCACCAACCATAAATCTGTAAAAACTTGAAATCAAATAAGTCAGAACTTATTAATAAACGAATCCACCCATATCAAGGATGCAGATTTAGTAAACGTTCAATACTCAGAACATAAATCGCCATATACATAGTACTAGTGAACAACAGTAAAAGAATAGGTTCTTTCTCATAAATTTGACGAATAAACTAACAAAGATTGCAGTAACTCCATTCGTACTTTCGTAGTCACACTGCACTTGCCAAGTTGCCATGATAAATTCAGCATGCACTACATGCTGCAAAAGGTTGAACTAATAATTTATACCAGGTAAAGGCTTTCAAGCATCGAAGCAAAATTTTATGACTACAATGCTAATTTGAGCCTAGTGGCAACAAAATTTATCTACAATAACCTAACTACTAAATCTGTCAGCGAATTACTGTTTACCCGTTCAAATCCCAGCCTACATCGTTTCATTCTATTAATTATAAGGTAAAAAACTACCTACTGCCTGAGAGATGGATCCAAAAAAATTTCTTTTTGGATTTTCTTTTTTTAAAACAAATATTTTAATTTTAAAAAATAATTACAATTAATTTATTTAAAGTTCACTACTAGTTTTTCTTAAAAATAAATAAACATTTGTTTATTGTATTTTGTAAGATTAAACATCAGATAGAATTACTAGTCTTTCATCTTGCGTGTATTTACCTGTTGCTAATTATTTGCAATTTGATTATTGAGGGTAGAACTGTTGACTGTTGTATGCCATAGTGCCCACCAACACCATGTGAGGTTCTTAAAAAAGGCTTTAAGGGAGTACCTCCTTATCGAAAGTCGATGTATCATGTAAATCTCTCCTTGGAGTAAAAAAGTCTACCTATTCTCAAGTTACTAGCATGCCACTTTCACTAAAAATAACTAATGTGTCTGCCGATTGTTATTGCACAAGAGGAATGTATTTTTTAGCAAGTGCCATTGGCAAGACGATTGGTGCTGATCAACCTACTTCTAATGATGATATACTTTTTCCAAGGCATGTTTCAAATAAGAGTACAGTAATGCCATTACCTGCTCTACTATTTTTTTGTAGCACTAGACCCCGTTTTTGTGTAAGGGATGTAATTCTCTGAATCATTCAACCTCTGTCTGCCCTAATACTAGACGTATGTGGTCAAAAAAACAAGTAAAAAATGAGACTATTGTTAATATAGGAAATGATGGTAATGTTCCGATGATGGGTAATACTGTCACCACAACCAATCAAGTCCTAGATGCCCCATCTTATCTTAGAAGCAAGACAAGGTGATCAATAATGCAGATGATCCAGTTGCAGAAGATGTTCAACTCCAGGGAACGCTGTCAAAATCAAAAAGTAAGAAAAGGGCGAAAGAAGCTTTACCTTCAGAGGACTCTGCAACACCTCTTAACACCTTCAAGAATCTGGTTCAAATTGATGAAATTGAAGGCAGAAACCTGGCTAACACAACTTCAACCAAGTCAAAATCACAAAAGAAGAAAGTCAAGCATAATTTGGGGAGGCAATACAATAAAGCACCTTATAACTACCACTGGGTAACTGATTTCAGGAAACACTATCCACATTGTCTTCTTAATTCATATCGGATTACTGTTCATCAACCAAGGAATTTAAAAACATGGGATAAGGAATTGACATAAAACAAAAACCTTACTCTGATTTTTGCATACAATTTTTGACACCTATAAACTTTAACAGTTTCTACTATATTCGCTTGAACCACCCGCGTGCAATCGTATAATATATTTCTCTCACCGATGAGAAGTTTCCATTACATTTTTTGTTAAAGCATTGATATTGTAGTGTCCTATGTGCACTAATCTCTTTGTAATTCACATTAAAACAAAAAAAGGCTGGACTGCTGTGCTATTGAATTGATTCTATAAACTGTATACCCATTATTCAACAACATATCAATATTGCTTCTTGGCCTATCTAGTATTCTTATCTTCTTCTAATTACTAACTCTTTCTTTGTTGGCTCTCAGGCTTAAACCAGAACTATCTTGATATAATTTCATTCTTATTGGACCCCTTGTAGAATGTAGATAGTTCATCTGCTATATAGTTAAGTAATATCATCTATGTCTAGGTACTAGGCCCACAACCCAATACTGATAAACACCTCATTCAACCCTTCTCTCTTTTCTAATTACTCTACCACCATTTTTACCAGAATTATTTTCTTTCTACAGAAAACACACCTAAACCTCCTAACTTCTTAGGCAAAGAAATCGAGCACGTGTAGAATTCTATGGCAAAATTAATTTTTCAACAGTTTCTTCCACAAGAATTGCCTTGTCATCTGTTCTCTCATGTGATACGCCTTTTGCCATCCTATATAATCATCTAATTTACAGCAAAACTATCAATATGGGCTTTAGGAAGAACCAACCTTCCAACAATACTTGTTACTAAGCTAGTAAATAGTGATCAACATCACATATATCTGCAGACACTTAAGATCAAACAAACCACAACCATTAACAGAACTCAGTAAGCAACATTCCACCCATACAGAGGATAAGATTTGGTAAAAGTTCAATACTTAAACTAACAAAGGATAAGGATATAGCCGTATAGGCTGTTTTAATAGATATCCGTAACACACTAGGTGATTCATAATTTTGCGAAGTATAAACTAACAAAGAGTGTGGTAACTCCGTCCATTGTCACGATTCACTTGCCACGATGATGGTCAGCATATGCTATCCTGCAAAAGGTTAAATATATATTAGGCAAAAGTTTCAAACGTTGAAGTTAGACTGGTGTGACTACAACCTAACTTGAGCCTAGTGGCTACAGAATTTATCTAAAATAACATATATTGTTTACCCGTTCAAACCCCAGCTTACATCTTTTCAATTTATTAATTTAAAGGTAAAACAATTACCTGCACATTATGAGATGCTAGGAAGAGAAGGTTCCAAAATTAGTACCAAGTTGTAAAGAAAGCAAAACAGGGCCACCGTTTCAAAGATTACACATTGAAAAATCATAATACCATTTGGACATAAATAAATTATAACATATTATCCTTTAAATTTTCATAGTAGTAGTGATAATGGCTGGTTGAACTTCATTTATTTCTGTAGAAATAACAATACCAGACCACATTATAGTAGTGCAAATAAACAGAAACAATGCAATATGTTGCATACAGATTGAGGGGGTGACTTCAGTTCACACGAGTTTAATGATATTGTAGTGGAAGTAGCAGCAAGAGACAATCAACAGTTGCTTGTACTCTGCAATGGAACGAACGGGACTATTACTAAATGATTCGAAGTACGCAAAAGATTTCGAAGACCTATGGCGTATTGGCCAGTGGCGGTGAATGGAACAGTATATGTCCTGAATCAAAGTCCTACTTTAACGGTAAAGAATGATGGAAATAGACCTATATAAATAGGCCAGTGCATAAAGTATTAGTTGAGTTTCATTGAACTATATTTTATGAAGTGGCTAAAATTATATAAATGAGTAAGCATTAGAATATAAGGAAGTTAATTAGTAAATTCATCATCCACAATGTCACAAAATCAGCTGTCCAAAAATAGAATTCCGAAATGCATAATGTTAATGTGAAGGTAATTAGGCTGAAGGACGGGAAGATGTAGAAGAGGATCATATCCTCTAGTCACATATTATTCCTCAAGGATCGCACATTGCCATCAGTAAATGTATGAACGGCGTAGGCATCAATAAAGAATAATGGAACATGTACAATAAAAGCATGGAACTACCGGAAAGCTAAGTTACCTCTTGATTATTTTCTAAGTGAAAGTGACTACAATGCTAACTTGAGCATATTGGCTACATAACTAATCAACAATAACAAAAGTACTAAATTATATAAAGTGGTTAAAATTATGTGAATGACTAAGCAACTGAAAAGGAAGTTAATTAGTAAATTCATCATCCACGGGTCACAAAATTAGGTATCCAAAAATGTACTTCAGAAATGCATAATGAAAATGTATAGGTATTTAATTTAGGCTGAAGGATGGGAATATGTAGAAAGGATCATACCCTCTCTTAGTACCTTCTATTCCTTAAGGATCACACATTGTTGACGATAAATGTATGACCAACTAAGGCATCAATAGAGTATAATGGAAAATGTACAAAAAAGCTTGGAACTATCGAAAAACTAACTTACCTCTAGATTGTTTCTACAGTGAGACTCATTTAGTTCATTAGTTGCCATTTTACTCCATGTCTCCACTTGTACAGACCACTCGAGTGACTCCACTTGTTCAAATCCGTTGAGTGAAATAAGTGTCTCTGTGTGGTTAAAAGTTAAATAAATTTCATTTTCTCCAAGATGACAATATTTGGTCTCTTTTTTCTCATAATCATACAAGAAGTTATACAAATACATTCTGTTGATGTACTTTCTCCCAAAAAACAGTCCTGCACCCAAGTAACAAGTTAGATACATATCCAACTTGGAATCATCCTCAATACTGAATCTTTTGGTCCACGACACCTTGCCAGAGACGTCATCCAACGTCCATAGATCAACTCCGGACCCGGAATCAAAAACCATAGCAACAGACCCTTTGAAATCCAAAATATTTGATTTCCTTGTTTGAATAGAGGTAGGGATGGGAACAAGTACGCAAACCTGTTTGTGCAAATGAAATGAGACTAGATAATTGTGATGAGTAGTAAAATAGAGTACCCCGTTTATAACAGTAGTGGTCCGATAGTCACGCAGCTTGGTTTCCAAAATAGGATGTTGAAATTCAGTCCAAGAATCAGCATTGGAGGAATACACCTGAAGGATTGGAAAGCAATAACCAAAACCGTAACAATATAAAATCCTAATGAACATGTAGTCATCGGAGATAGAATCATATCCAAACTCGAACCCTACTAACACTCCCCGGGTGTGGAAAGAAGGAATTTTCTTGCATTGCCTGATAGAGGGATTCCAAAAATAGACAGCATCATAATCAAATCCATCAACTACACATAAAATGCCATTATGACTGGCAATAACATCTTTTTCACATATAATACGATGAATGCATATGGGAGTTGTGGACATATCTTGTCTATTGAGGTCGAGAAGCGCCTCGAACAAATGTTCAAGTCCTAGTTGCTCTTTCCGTTCAAGTTCGGAAAGCTCGAATTCATCATAGTCCATGTCATCTTCAATTGGCGGTCGTTGTTGAACTCCAATCACCGTGGGGGAAGCAATGATGGCATGGTGGAGTTGAGATTTTACGAAATCAGGGTTTGAAATAGTAGATAGCCATGGCTTGCACACGGACTTGCATCAAAGCAAACATTTCACCGGAAGTCGTAAGAGTACTTCTCTCATCATTTCTTCAGGTAAATCACCACCCGACATTTCAGCAGATTTCAGTCTAATCGATCTGTGTATCCTATAGTAGCTCAAGGCCAGGCCAATTGGTAAAGTGCTTTTTTCCCCCCTTTCAATGAGTATACAAAGCACGGAAATTACTAAAAATAATTGCATTTTCTTAATGTATTGTTCACTAAAAATATATTTGATAAAATATTGGCTTGCAAATTTTACAAAATAATTTTTTTATTTGTCAGGAAAATTATTTATGTTATATTACAATGATTTTAGTTGCAATTTTTTACATATATTTATTTAAATTGTATAATTATGTTTTGTAAAGAAGTTAAAAACTGTATTCCTTTTATAATTATTCAAAAAATAAAATTGAAATAAATTACAACTATAAATTAAGCAAAATAATAATAGAATTTACCAATTATACTAACTTTTGTAGTTTCATTTGCAAATTTACTATACTTGTACAATCATTGCAATTATACTATCTTTACAATTTTATTTGCAAATTTAATAATTTTATATTATTACTTTTTTTTAATAGAGCTGACTGTGCAGTGACTGTGTGCCACGTGGCAGGTGGGACCCACCCATGCTGACGTGATTGCTGACGTAGCAGGTGGTGGGACCAACCTACTGACGTGGCAATTGACTGCTGATGTGGCAATGGGCCCCGCAGGGGAAATTTTTTATTTTTAAAAAAAATATATTAAGAAATTATTATTTTTGCAATAAAAAAGGTATTTTTGCAATTGAGAAAATTGGGCATGAGGTTGCCCTTAGGGAAGAATCATGAGGTTAAAATATTTTGTTCCTATAAAACAAGTGGTCCCGTAGGGACAATTTTGTAAATATAATTTTTTTTACAGTAGTTTACATATATATCCTTAAATTTTTACTGATAATCTTTTAACCTCAGGGGAGAACCCTGAGGACAACCTCAGGCACATCAAGCCCTTTGCAATTAAGATAGTAAATTTGCAAATAGCTATTCTTAACAAAAGTAAAATTGCAAAAATTTACCTTTTTCAATATAATTATCAAAAAAACTTTAATAATAATTGTATGAAATTATGGTAGAGAAGTTCATCCTTTTCAAATGTTTTTCTAAATTGCTCATAGATTGTGGGACACTAGTCACCAATGGTCTGATCCCTGGCTCCCTGTGTTTCAAAGATTTTCAAGCCAATTTAATTAAAGGTATATTTCAGTTCTGCTATGAATCTGGTTCTAACCCAGAGGCACATAATATTATCTTTGGGTAAAACTAACTAATGTCCCCGATTGTTACTGCACAATAGGAATTGATCTTTTAGCAAGTGCCATTGGCAAGTCAACTGCTGCTGATCACTTTACTTCTAAGGTTGATATACTTCCTTTTGCAAGGTATGTGTTAAATGTGAGAAGTTTTGTAACCCGTTATCTATACTATTTCTGTTGTTGTAGCACTAGACTTCCAATTGAGGAAAAAACCATTGTTGAAGTTGCTTCTCTTCTCCCATGAAACCCCTTATCCGTATGGGATGTAATTCTCTAGGTCATTCAACCTCTGTCCGCCTTAGTACTAAACGTATTTCGTCAAACGACTCAAAACAAACAAGATTAAAAAGAGATTATTATTTAATGTAGGGTATGATGGTAATGTTTAGAAGATGAATAATCCAACAGCAAGGGATTCGGTCACCACAACCAATCAAGTCCCAGATGAATGACATGTTGATTTGAAGGTCAGAAGGGAGGTTCCACTGAGAGAAATTTTTCTAACAAGTTCAGTAGTGGGCAAGGATCTTCGTTTTCGAAAAATCCAGGATTTAGTAGAACAAAGGATGAAACAGTTAATCAGGGGGTAAGCCATCAGGAGCAACCCAAGCTAATCAGTCACAACCACCATTACCAGATTGTAACACATGTGGTAGGAAGCATACGGGAGTGTGTAGACTGTTAGGAGTAACTTGTTATAAATGTGGACAGAAGGGGCACTACTCTGACAGGTGCCCATCAGCTGATACAAACCCTAAGAGAGACATCAAGTGTTACCAGTGTGGAAAGTTGGGACACATGGCTAGGGATTGCCGTTCTGGAGGTTCAACGGCGACCAGACAGAGCGTTACTGCTTCTAACAGACCTACCACTAGAGTGTTCAGTATGACCTTAGGAGATGCGTTAAAGAAACCGGATGCAGGTGCAGGTATATATTTCGATTTAAGCTTTGGAATATAAATGTTTGGTTAGAGATTAACTAAGTCAATGAATGGTCTGAATAAACTAATCATATAGATAAGAATAATCTATCTGTGAGAAAGTAAGCCATGGTGATATAGGAAAATGAGTTATTCTCATGTCCTCTACATCAGTATCTGCTTGTATAAGTATGAACAGGAAATATATATCATAGATAATATTTTCTTACAATTGTTTCAAGGAATATTAGTAGAAATTATTCTCTGGAAAATTTTACAGAGATATATATATATATATATATATATATATATATATATATATATATATATATATATATATATATATATATATATATAAAGATTGGAATTTTAATATTTTATGTTATGATAGAGATCAAAATATAGTTAAACAATAGTGAGATACACTACCATTCAAGGAAGGCCAATGTGGTGGCGGATACCCTTAGTAAAAAGAGAAAGGAGAGATGAGATGATATTGACGGAATGCAGGAGAAAGTTGGTAAGGAAAAGATAGTGAAAGTACTGCTATTGATAAGCTAAATGGCATGTTGATGAATGACAAGCAAGTGTATGTTGGTGTATTTCTGTACAAACAAGATAGAGACGTTTAAGGAGAAAATAAAGGATGGAGGAAGTAATATGTGTAAAGCATAATGTAATGTAATATGTAATAGAGGACATATATAACTCAACTAGGATAAAAGATAAATAATATTAACTCTATACAGGGATCATGAAATTTGAAGAACAGGCACCGACAAGGATCAAGTCGCTGAAAGAAGTTCATTAACATGATCAAGCCTCAGTGACAGAATAAGATGTACAGATGATTCAGTTGAAGGGCCAAAAGATTCCATGTATTTATTGAAGATACTGCTGCAGGCTAATCAATTGGAATGTAACGAAGGTGTGAAGATCAAGATCAGCGCTAGTCACTTGTGAACCAGACCAGTGCACTAAGTGTCATTAACAGATCTATATGACAGATTCCTGACACAGGAGTACGAGCACTTTGACTCAAAGTCTGATGAGTCATTAACAGATCTATATGACAGATTCCTGAAATTGCTGAATGATTTGTCACTGGTAGATAATGAGTATGATCTTGAAGACTCCAATCTGAAATTCTTGTTGGCTCTTCCTGAGAAGTG
This sequence comes from Saposhnikovia divaricata, assembly GCA_036435485.1. NCBI lineage: Eukaryota > Viridiplantae > Streptophyta > Magnoliopsida > Apiales > Apiaceae > Saposhnikovia > Saposhnikovia divaricata. Next base: position 85,733,023 of record CM071597.1, on the reverse strand, counting down.
GGATTTAAAGGCCACTACCATCAGAGACAATTATGATCTAGAAGACATGTCTCTTGATGAAATTTATGGAATGCTCAAAACTCATGAGCTTGAGATGGAACAAAGAAGCAAGAGGCATGGAGGCAAGTCCAAATCAATTACTCTTAAAGCTGAGGAGAAAGCTTCTAAAGAAGTTGCTGTGAAAAAGAGTCAATCTAATGGAAAGGCTCTTATTACAAAGTCTGATACTGAGTCATCAAACTCTGATGATGACTCAAACTCTGACAATCTCACGGACCCTGATGATGATGGCAGTGATGCTGAGATGATACAACTTGCAGCCCTGATGGTAAAAAGCTTCAAGAAGATGACTTACAAGAACTTCAGGAATGGAAGAAAGTTCATACGAAGAGATTCAAATTTCGAAAAGAAGAATTTCAGAAAAGCTGAGGAAAAGGAAGGCAGGTTTGGGAAAGTGGACAAGTCCAAGATCAGATGCTATAATTGTGGTGAGAAAGGACATTTTGCACCTGATTGCAAGAAAGCCAAAGCTGATAAAGGTCAAGCTTACATCACAAAGAAGATGGACTGGGCTGACACTTCAGACTCTGAAGATGAGGTAAACTATGCCTTGATGGCAAATGTTGATAGTATCACTGAAGCTACTGAGACCAAGGTACCTCACTCTACTCTAGCTTTTGATACTACTGATATATCTGAGTTAAGACTCTTTCTTAAAAACTTGCATGTTAGCTACAGAGATCAGACTTTAGAAAATGAAAGAATAAAATCTGAAAGTCTAGACCTTAGAAAGAGAAATGATTATCTAGAATTAGAATTAGTCCAAATGTTAACAATTCAGAAAGAGAGAGATGATGCTATTATTATTAAAACTGAATTATTGAAAAAGCATGCTTATCTTCAATATGAACTTGTTAAAGAAAGAAACATTATTAAAACTTGGACTAACTCTGGTAAAACTACTCAGATTATCATAGAGAATGATTGTTGGAAAGAAGGTCTAGGTTACACTAATAAAAAGAAAACTGTCAACCTAGAAGCTGAGACCTCTAAACCTGTATTTACTGAAAAGGCTGCAAAACCCAAACTTAATCACATGAGGTTTGTACCAAAATCTGACAAACCAAAACAGGATGAAGTCAAATCAGTAAATATTAGTTTAATGTCTCAGAAACAGCTTAAACACAAGCTGAAGGAGTTAACAGGAGTGAACAATGTAAAAGAACCTAGGAAAAATAGAAATGGAAAGGTAGGCATCAATAAAAGCAATAACTATATGCCTATTCCCAATGCTCCTAGGAAGAAATGTCACAACTGTGGAAATCCTAACCATCTTGCTACTTTTTGCAGGAAGAATAAAAATACAAACTCTATACCTCCTAAGTCAGGAGTTAAGAGTGGTTCAGTTAGGTTTAAGCCACAAGATCCTTGTTTTCACTGTGGCAGTATTTGGCATTCTATTTATACATGCAAAGAGTATCATAATTTGTATTATGATTATTATGAACTTAAACCCTCTTTGAATAAATTCAAGATTGATTCTACATGTATAAATTCTGATAAAAAGAATGTTAGCACAAACTCTGATAAGACTTCTGCTACAAAAGCTAACAGACTTAATAAGGCCAAAGGATCCAAGCAAGTATGGGTCTTTAAAACTAATCATTAGTGGTTTTTGTGATTGCAGGGTAACAGGAAAAATATCCTTGTTCTGGACAGTGGATGCTCAGGACACATGACTGGAAATAAAGCCCTGCTATCAGAATTTATGGAGAAAGCTGGCCCAAGTGTTTTTTATGGAGATGGCAACATAGGAAGGACTCTGGGATATGGAAATATCAATCTTGGAAATGTCATTATTGAAACTGTAGCTCTAGTCTCAGGACGCAAACATAATCTACTAAGTGTGAGTCAAATCTGTGACAGAGGTTATCATGTGGATTTCTTTGAAGAACACGGTGAAGTTGTAAGCAAATCTACAGGAAAAGTTGTTCTGAAGGGATACAGGCATGGTAACATTTATGAAGCCAAGCTTTCAACAAATTCTGATGGCCCTACAATCTGTCTACTGAGTAGAGCATCAATTGAAGAAAGCTGGAATTGGCACAAGAGACTTTCTCATCTGAATTTCAACAGCATTAATGAGCTAGTGAAGAAAGATCTTGTGAAAGGATTGTCCAAATCAGTTTTTACTCTAGACGGCCTATGTGACTCATGTCAAAAGGCAAAAAAAAGGAAAACTTCATTCAAAAGTAAGACTGAATCCTCAATTCTTGAGCCATATCACTTATTGCATGTTGATTTATTTGGTCCAGTAAATATAATGTCTATTTGAAAGAAAAGATATGCTTTGGTTATTGTTGATGAATACACCAGATATGCATGGGTGTATTTCATGCACAAGAAAGAAGAAACTGCATCAATCTTAACAGAGCATGTCAGACAACTGGACAAAGGATCTAAGCATAAAGTGAAAATCATAAGGAGTGATAATGGCACTGAGTTCAAGAATGCAGTCATGGAAGAGTTTTGTAAAGAAAATGGAATAAAGCAAGAATTCTCTGCACCTGGAACTCCACAACAAAATGGAGTAGTAGAGAGAAAAAATAGGATTCTCATAGAAGCTGCAAGGACCATGCTTGATGAAGCAAAGCTGCCAACTTACTTCTGGGCTGAAGCTATGCAAGCTGCTTGTTTCACACAGAATGCTACACTCATAAACAAGCATAGTAAAACACCATATGAGATGGTGAAAAATAAGAAGCCGAACCTGAAATACTTTCATGTGTTTGGATGTAAGTGTTTTGTTCTTAAGACTCATCTAGAACAGCTTTCGAAATTTTATTTAAAAGCTGATGAAGGAATCTTTGTTGGATACCCACTATCCACAAAAGCATTCAGAGTCTACAATCTAAGAACAAAAGTGGTCATGGAATCTATCCATGTGTCTTTTGATGATAAGAAGATAACAGGACTTGAAGATTTTAATGAACATGACCAGCTGAGATTTGAGAATGAAGAAATAAATGCTGATCTACAAAATTATGATACTCTTTCAGACTCTATTGTTCAATCTATACCAGTAGATCAGACAGCAACATATGTTGAGGGGGAGCAAGTGAACGATGAACCCCAATCAAGTGAAGAAACATCTCCTACTAAAGATTCTTTAAACTCTGAAAGCAACAGCTCAGGGGGAGCAAACAATGATTTTGGATCTACTAGTCATCACACTCAACACAATTATGAACCCGGGGAATCATCAAGATCAGATCTGCCAAGACAAAGGATATGGAGTAGAGCGCATCCCTTTGAACAGATCATTGGTGAACCGGACACGGGTGTACAAACTAGAAGAGCAACACAGAATGAGTGCAATTTCGCAGGATTTTTATCTCAAATTGAACCTAAAAAGATTGATGAAGCTCTTGATGATCCAGATTGGGTAACTGCAATGCAGGAAGAACTCAATCAGTTCGAAAGGCAGAAAGTATGGAAGCTGGTGCCAAGACCAAAAGATAAATCTGTAATTGGCACTAGATGGGTGTTTAGGAATAAACTGGATGAAAATGGTATTGTTACGAGGAACAAGGCTCGATTGGTAGCAAAGGGTTACTCTCAATAAGAGGGAATTGATTATGATGAAACTTATGCTCCAGTTGCAAGGCTTGAAGCAATCAGGATTAGGGCTGTCAATGGATCGGATATCCGGTCCGATCCGATCCGATCCAAAGCTAATGGAGCGGATATGGATCATGTAAAAAAAAAATCCGATCGGGGAAAAATCCGATCCGGAAAAAATCCGAAAGCTAATGGAGCGGATATGGATTTGATACGATCCGATCCGTTCACGATCCGATCCGACTTTATATATATATATATATATATATATATATATTACATAATTTATTTAATAAATATATTTATATATTCAAATTTTAAAGAAAGAAAGAATAGAATGCCACAAAAGGACCTGGTAGTGGCTTCATATAATTTTACTCTAGAAATAATTAAATCATCAAAATCAGGAGTCATTGAAATAAAAATCGCTTAGTAGTAATCACTTATGCGTACTGGGATGCAAAAATAATTGCATTTTTTGTAAAGATAATAAGGTATTCTAAGAGTTGCATTGATCTGAATCAAATCCCTGTTTCTTTCAGAAATTCTGCGAGTACAATATGAAACTATGTCTAGGATTATTACAAATATTTGTAATTTTCTAAATGTATTGCAATGTTCTAAATTTCTCGAATTTATAAAGACTTGTAATATTTTGTTTATGTACTTTACATTTCAAAATGTTGCTATTATTATTCGGAAAAAAAAGTCTCTACATATAAACGGATCGGAGTACCGATCCGATAGTCCGTGATCCTAACGGATCCGGATATGGATCATGTTAAAAAAAATCTGGCTATGATCCGATCCGAATCCGGTAAAATTAAATGGATCAGGATATGGATCATGCCTGATCCGATCCATTGACAGCCCTAATCAGGACGTTCTTAGCATTTGCTGCACACTCCAACTTTAAGGTTTTTCAGATGGATGTGAAGAGTGCATTTTTGAACGGAGATCTAGAAGAAGAAGTCTATGTTGAACAACCCCCTGGGTTCGAAGACAAGGACTTTGAAGGTTTTGTGTACTTTCTCTTTAAAGCTCTCTATGGTCTCAAGCAAGCCCCTCGAACATGGTATGATACTCTCTACAAGTTCTTACTTGAAAATGGTTTTACAAGAGGTATCATCGACAAAACTCTCTTTCATAAAAAGCATAAAAATGATATAATTCTAGTGCAAGTATATGTGGATGATATAATATTGGTTCTACTAATGATTTGCTATGCAAGAGATATGCTAAGTTAATGCAGAGTAAGTACGAATGAGCATGATGGGTGAGTTGTCCTTCTTCCTTGGACTTCAAGTTGTTCAGAAGCCTGATGGTATTTTCATCTGCCAATCAAAATACATAAAGGATCTTCTGAAGAAGTATGGGAGGGAAGAAGCAGCTACTGCCAAGACCCCAATGCCAACTGCTATCAAGCTTGATAAAGACAAATCTGGTAAGTCAGTTGACATCACGAAGTATCGAGGTATGATCGGCTCTCTCTTATACTTAACTGCTAGTCGACCAGATATTATGTTCGCAACTTGTTTATGTGCTAGATTCCAGGCTGACCCTAAAGAGTCACATCTTATAGCTGTTAAACGTATTTTCAGATACCTTAAGGGAACCCCCAATCTTGGGATTTGGTACCCTAAAGGAACAGGTTTTGACCTAGTTGGCTATACAGATTCTGACTTCGCAGGCTATAAGATTGATCGGAAAAGTACTTCTGGAAGCTGTCAGTTTCTAGGAAGAAGGTTAGTATCTTGGTACAACAAGAAGCAACACTCAGTATCTACCTCGACAGCTGAAGCAGAATACATTGCGGCAGGTAGTTGTTGTGCTCAGATCCTGTGGATGAGGAATCAACTTCAGGATTATGGACTCATGTTGGACAAAATTCCAATTCTATGCGACAACACGAGTGCCATTGCCATTGCCAACAATCCAGTTCAACATACCAGGACTAAGCACATTGATATCAGGTATCATTTCTTACGAGAGCATGTCATGAATGGAACTGTGGTACTATATTTTGTTCCCACAGATCAACAAATTGCAGACATCTTTACTAAACCACTGGATGAATCCACTTTCTCCAGGTTAGTTAGTGAACTTGGGATGCTAAATCTGTCTAATTAATTTTGGATAATCAATAACTGCAATTGGTTATAAGTTCATATGTATTTTAAATGTCCATATGTTTAAGACTTGTGAATTTATTTGCATCCAGTTCTCATATTATAGTTATCTCTATATTAATTACCATGCTTATAAAACCTATATTTTATGGTAATTAGTTAGTAAATAAATTGTGTTATTTGTAGCATAATTAAATAAATATTTTATTGACATATATCAATTAATGATATTTGTTAATTTTATATCTATTTAATTGTGAGTTTATGTGTGTGTGTGTGTATATATAGGTTGATAGATTTCGGTGATAAGATGTTTTTCGGCTGACAGGTTTCGGTGATTAGATGTTTTTCGGCTAATTAGGCTGTTAGGTGAGAAATTATTGAGCCGTGTTAGACTTTAAACATATCTTGTTGATAAGTGCATATTTTTGCATATTTTATTTACCTGTTTATTGCTTGAACTCGTGTTTTAATAATTTATTTTGTTGCATTTCAGGTAAATCGTAAATAAATAAAGAAATGACAAAATAAATAAATAAAGTGCAAGGAAGGGAAAAAGGAGGAAGAAAAAGGACCAAAAATGAAAAAAGGAAAAGAATTAGGAGCTTGGAGCAAAAGGAATATTTCAAGACAAGTGGAAGGTGGAGATCATCCCAACACATTAGAAAAGTGTATGGCTAAGATCAACTCTTCAAAGCTTAAGGGGGAAGGAAACAAATAGATGGCTAGGATTTCACCACCACACAACCCAAATGTATGGTGGGGATTTACCCAACACCCCCCTTAACCCTAATTTCTATCCTATAAATACCCCCTCACCCCCCTTGTATTTAGTAACTTAGATTTTAGGGTAGTTTTAATTTCTTGTATTTCTTTTCTTAGTTTCAAATTTTGTAAACACTCCTATTATAATTAATGCAATTTTTATTTTCTTTACTTCTTGTCTTGCTCTTTCGTTATTGTTCCCTTGTTTCGTTATTTTCGTAAATCCAAGTAGTGGACAAAGTAGCGTAAAGCTAACCACTATGGGTTGAAAGTAACAAATTTTAATTTCTTGTTCGTAGTTTTAATTCGTAATTTAACCCCTTTAAATTTCAATTTTATCGTGGGTCATTTAATTTCAAATCATCATTTTAGTATAATTTCAATTTCGTAGTTAATTTCTTTGTCTCGTATTTAATTTTAAAAAAAAACACAAAAATATTAGTGTTAAAATTTTCAGTACATTTTTACTTGTTTTAATTATCAAAAATTCGAAGCTCCGTTTTAACTTGTCTGTTCTATTTTATTCACAAAACCCAGTTGTTGTCTCCCCTATTTTTCGTATGAATCATTTTTACTCTCCTGTTTTTTTTTCTTTTATTAGAACACTCTTTCCTTTTCTGCAAACGAACCCTTCCTTTCTTGTTCATCCTCTTCTTCGATTGAACCCAGTTTTCCCCTTCTCTCTTTCTTTTATTCTTCCCACAAACCATCGATTCCCTTTTCTCCCACTGTTTTTTTTGCTGCAAATTCCCCCTTCCCCATTTCGAATTTTGTTCGTGTGCTGAGTGAGTTTTGAGTGAGTGCCGAGTTCACTGTTTTGCAATCCTTCCCCCAATTCGTTGTAAAATTACTTGTGTTATGTGAGTTGCTGTGTCTCTGAGGTGTTTTATTATCTGAGTTTTGGTTTTATTCCTTTACTGAGTTCCGAATTACTTTTCGAGTTCTACCGAGTCAACACAGTTCGAGTCGCTACCTTGTTTACTGAGTTCGATTTTCACTGATTATGCTGAGTTGCTGATTCGTTTCGTTTGTGGTTACCGTAATTGTGCGATTTCTGAGTTAACTCGGTAGTTGTTTGTTCGATTCGCTATGTTTATTTCGCTGAGTTTGTGTTTATTTCGCTGAGTTGTTTGTTGTCAAGATACTGTTTCAAGATCGTTTATTTTTTTTCAAGTGCTGTGTTCGAGTTGATTTTGTATGTTAAATTTACTGGAGGTTTACTGTGCTTGTTTAATTTATTTGTTGAATTAGTTGCTGTGGCTGTTTTCCAGTTTTTAGTCCACGAGTCCAGATGCATTTTGGTTTGTTTCAATTGAATTGTGAGATTGTTTGTTTTGGTTTGGTAATTATTTGGCTAATTTCAATTTACGAAGAACTCATGTCAAAATTTTGTTAAAATTTTCTGTAAATAAAATCGTTTTTAATTTGAATTTAGAAATTGTAGATTAATTTAGCTTTTGTTCTTTTTATTATTAGAGTAAATTTAGTTTTCTTTTAAAAATAGTTTAAATTTCTTTTAGTTATTAATTAGAATAAAAAAAATGTTTTATAATAAAATCTAGTTTCAATTTGAATTTAGAGTTGTTTAGAATAATTTTAGTTTTAAAATAATTTAGGACTTTTAGAATAAATAGAATTTTTTTTTAGAATAATTTAGTTAGTTTAATTTTCTTTTAGGTTTAAAATATTATAAAATCCAAATTCTCAAAAATCAAACTTGTTCTAATTCGATTAAGTTGAAAGTTAAAGGTTGCGAAAATAAAATAGTCTCCGAGGAACGAATCATAAATTTTACAACGAAACGAATTGTGCGCTTGCAATTCAAATTTAAATAATTATTTTTAGCACAACAAGTTTTTGGCGCCGCTACCGGGGACTAATTATTTTTCGCTCCTTAATTTTTAATTTTTCGAGTTAGTTTTAATTCTTGTCTTATTTTTATTTCGTTCTTTTTAGGAAATTGTGAGATTTCGGAACTCTTCTCAAGAAGTGTGGAAAATTGGAATTTATGAAAAGCTTGCTTCGGTAACCGTATCTCACTCTTTTCGCCCTTTTTATTTTTAGAAAAAACACAAAAAAATTAAAAAAATCAAAAAAATACAAAAAAATTGAAAAAAATCAAAAATCCAAAAAAAATAATAATTGTAAATACATAATTGTTGCATCATGCATTTAATCACTTAGGGCACATCATCTAGATTTTTATTTTCTTGTTTTTAATTTTTCGTACCCTATAAATTGTGGTGATCGCTGGAGGACCCCAACGTACGTTAAATTCTTTCTTTTCTTTAGTTAGAACACGTAGTTTAAAGCATCCATAAATGTTTATAGTTTTTTATACCTCTTTGTTTGTTGCATCATTTTGTAAATAAATCTTAAGCGCAAAACCTCTCAAAAGATAAGGGAAGGGATTTCATCACTCTTTCCTTAGCCCAAAAACAATTTAATCCCTCATTACCTAGCCTTTAATAAAATTAATTAGACGTTTGCCCCTAGGAATCTCACGCTCATTTAGGAAGGTGCTTAAGAAACGAAGTAATCTTTAATTAGAGTAAAATGCATTTTGTGTACCTGAAGTTTGGCGAAGACACCACTTGAAATACCACCTTTCTAAAAGTACCATGGGCAATACCAACTAATGGATTCAATTACAATTCGTGTGCTGCCGTCTATCTGATGCTAACGGCGTTAATTAATCAGGGGCATAACAGTCTTTTCCATACAAGAAAATTGCGCGGGCTTATTTCTGGCGGGGTTTTCAGTCGTATATATACACCACAAACCCAGCACAGCTACATTACATAAACACAGGGGTATAAACCCTAATTAAACTTCTCCCCAAACACAGGGGTATAAACCCAGCACAGCCACAAACATTCATCAACACAGGGGTTGCTACTGTGGCGAGCAAAATGGCGAGCAGAGCACTTATGGATGATGAAATCGATGCTATCTTGGACCTTGCTTGCTACTGTGACCAGATGAGTGTAATGAAGACTCAATGGTTTGGGCCAAACGCGGGTAGAAGATTCAGGGCATGTCCGAACAACACGTGCGGCTACCAGGAATGGATTGATGAGGAACTTGGGCCTCGTACTCTAGAGATAATCCAGGAGTTGCAGGCGAAGCACCTGGAGAGGGAGGAGAAGCATAGGCGCAGGCTGGTTCGTGTGAGAGAGAGGCATCAAGCTGGGCTACATCAATTGAAGGCTAAGCAAAAGTTTGTTGTTATCATTGGATTGTATGTGCTTGTTAACTTGATGATGAACACAAACAGGGATGACACTGGATTTGAGGACGATGACTCTGATTCTCTTGATGAGTGAAGCCTTGTTTAGTTTGATGTACGACTGTTATGGCTGTTTAAGTTGTAAGCAAAATGCTTGTATTGTTGTTGCCATGTATTGACTGTTTAGTCATGTTTTGTACCATCTCTTTTGCTATGAATTAATGTCAATTTGGTTAACACAGTTGGCAATCATCTCTACAACGCCTCTTTGGTTATGTAATTGACCATGAATTAAGGTTAAATGAACAAAAGCTACGTAAAAAAAAGCATTGGTAAATAAAAACCATTCCATTACAGCAAAGTAGTTAAATTCAAGGTTCATCCAACTTGCATTTTCTAGACCAATGCATATTCCAAAAGCAAAGTGCATTATACAGACCAAAAGCAAAATGCATATTCTAGGCATACATACCAAAGTGCATTTTACAGACCAAACAGGCTTTTGCTTAAGCCTACTTTCCCTCTTTCTCCTAGCCAGTTCCAGCTTCCTTGCAGTAGTAACTGTGGCTTTTCCTTTAGTTGCAGTGCCAATTGGTTCTATGCCATGAGGAGTGTTTGTTGGTTGCAGAGGATTTGAGTTGGTGAACACCCCTCCCTGACTACCTTCTCCAAGTGTTGTTGTCTTTGAATGGCCACTCTGGCTGCCTTCTCCACCAGTTGTTGTTGTCTTTGAATGGCCACTCTGACCACCTTCTCCACCAGTTGGGGTCTCTGATGCACTTCCCTTTTTGGAACTTTGAACCTCTCCCTTTTTTGGCTTCTTAGCTTTGACAGTCAGTTCCTTCTCACACCCATTGGCTCTGTCATGTGCCTATAAAGAGGACAAAAGAAGACTTATGAAGAGAGTTTGTCATGCATAAAACATTATATTGTTATGAACAAGGGAAAGAACAAAATACCCTAGCTGGGAAAGTCCTAATGTTGTGAGAAGCTTCAGTACAGTAGCTGCATTTCACTTTGGTATTAACTCTCCTCAACCTTGTTGCATCAGGGGCAGGTGTATCATTAGTCTTCTTCCTTGCTTTTTTGGGCCTTCCTGTTTGCACCTTCAAGAATGGTGGTAGTGGCTTAGGGTAATCTGTTGCATCCCAGTCTTCTTCACCACAAATAGGCTCAAGAATGTGGTTGTAGGTGGCAAGGAAGGTATCCTTTGAGTAGCAAGCATGGATGTAGTCCTCATATTTTTTTTTGGACCATGCAATGCAAGCACATGCATGGTAACATGGTATACCTGATAGCTCCCACTTCCTGCATGCACACTTTTTTGCCTCTTCACAGCATCTCTAAACACCTTAGATGTAGGGAACAACATTCCTAATTCAAACTTTGGGTTGCCCATCTCAGATTTTTCATCAAACACTGGCCAATTAATCTCATCCTCATCAGTGGAGTTGGCAGCCATCCTCTCCTCTTCACTGTCTATGTAGTGTGAAGAGTCACTAGAATAATGCACATTTCCCTCTACACTCCCATCTGCATTTCCCTCTGCCCCCATTTGATGTTGTTGTTTCTCTGTATTTTTGTCAACCTCTTTCTGTTTCCCTTTGCTTTTCTCCTTGGCTTTCTGTTTCCCTTTTCCATCATCCTTAGCATTTTTTGCACTCTCCTTGGCTTTGGCACTCTCCTTGGCTTTGGCACTCTCCTTAGCTGCCTTTTTTTTGGCTCTCTCAGACTTATAGTTTGCCACATCTTCATCTGTACTGTCCTCATTTGAAGAGTCAGAATGGAATGAATCATCACTCCAATCATCACTCCATTCATCTTGTTCTACCACATAGTCCTCATCCTCATCATCCTCACTGTCCCCATTATCCTCATTGTGACCATGGTCCCCATTCTCACTCTCATGCAATTCTCCATTCTCACCATAGAGGTCTTCCATTTCCCTAAACACTCTATCATTCTCAGTCTCAACATACTCCAGGTTTGGATCTTGTGATGGGTTGTAGTCTTGAGTCACATTTTCTTCAGGGGTCAACGTCAGTATTGGGTCCATTGCAACAGCAAAAACTAAGACTAATCTAGATGGTGGCACCAGTTCACACATCTCCATAACATCACTGTCACTATCCAAGTTCCAAACTCCTCTAATCCAATCAGTTTTAGGATATTTATAGAAGAATATTTGAGTTCCTAAAACCCCAACTTCCTTCAGCATACCAGATATTTCTAACATACTCATCATGTCCACACTACACAGGTCCACATAATCGGCATTACCACCAACATACTGTCGTGGATTTTCAGACATTACCCCACCATGATGCAATTTTATAGTGAACAACTCAGGCACTGACATATAACAGAAGAAAAAAGCAACAGTCATAAAAAAATAGTACAAATTCAAGTTGAGAATAAACAATAAAATTGGGACCACAAGGAATATAAAACCATAATTGCACATATATCACTGCATTTAAAAACAGAAAACCCCTAATTGATACTAACAAACCCCTCATTTTTAATAAGAAAACCCTAACTACTTGGTCCCAATTGCCAGAATCGATGCTTACCTGTATATTGTGGGCATTCATTTGGAGAGTATATGTCTTTGTCTTCCCTTGGTCGAACAACCCAACTCATGATCGATGCTTCTTTGATGGAATTAAAGAATAGTAAAGTGCTTTCTGTGTAGAATCTTGATTGAATTAAAGAATACTAAAGTGCTTTCTGTGTAAAATAGGGTATTGAGAAGGCACGGCTCAAAAGCTGGCGAAACTGGGCTATGGAAAAGACTGTTATGCCCCTGAAGATATAACGCCGTTAGCATCAGATAGACGGCGGCACACGAATTGTAATTGAATCCATTACTTGGTATTGCCCGTGGTACTTTTAGAAAGGTGGTATTTCAAGTGGTGTCTTCGCTAAACTTCAGGTACACAAAGTGCATTTTACTCCTTTAATTATTCTTACTTTTTGGTGTCTAGGAAAGCGAAAGCTGACCTGGCCAATTAAGGTTTTGGTGTCTAGGCTGGTGTTTAGCCTCTTGGCAATGCTTGCACCTACCTGGCCAAGCCGGTTCGAATAATTATTGATTTACCTAGTTTTTGGTAGCCCTTACAGTTAGGAGCAAGGTCTAGTTATTTTATTAGGGAACCCTAGGTTTAGAATTTTTCTTTTAATTTTACACCCCTTTCTTTTTGTGTGTTTATTTTATCGCACTTATTTGCTACGTGTTTCCTTACATGGTTTATGCGAACTATTTGGATTAGGGATAATTCTTCTAGACTAGTGAGATCGTTTGAGATTTCTTCCTCTTCTGATTCCGAGTCTTTAGATAATTCCGAACCGATAGTAAACATGGCCATGTCTCTTAAGGACCGTTGCTACCCCACCCGTTCCGCTCAACCTTTGTGCATCACTCTTCCTCCCGTAAATGGTACTCCCTCTGTCCCAAGAGGAAGTATACATGTCTGTTTGGCACGGAGACCAATGAAGGTTATAAAATTATAAAATTAACAAGTTTAAGCATTATTTAAAGTAAGTAATAAGCATTATTTAAAGCAAGTGGCAGGAGATTAGTCTTCATTATGGAGGGAATTCCACCCGCCTAAAACAAAATGCTTGATTAATAATTTCCCTCCACAGTCCAAAATCCACACTTACAGGTACTATAAATAAACTTTACACCTTTATACAAAGAACTATTCTCAAAATTTACATAGTACAGTACACACATAATACAACTACTCCATCAAAAGCTAACAAAAATGGCAACAAGTACAGGAGGCTTTAGTGCTTCTACCAACACCTCAATGCCAGCATCTACTACGGGCTCTGCAAAAGGAAAAAGATTGACGCAGTTAGAAAAAAATCAAATTGCTCATATGCTATCAGTAAACTACAACAACAACAAGCTCAAGGTAGGAATGATCAAGGATATTGCTTCTGAATATGCAGTGACTAGGCTAACAATTTCTAAGATATGGAAAGTGGTTCAACAAGCTATCAATGATGGTAAACATCCTAATATGGAGAGAAACTACAAAGGTGGAAACAAAAGCTACATTTTGGATTTGGCAAAGGTCAGAACAATTCCTTTACGCTTAAGAACCAATATTCGGACACTTGCTTGTCAACTAGGTGCAGGTAAATCCACTGTCCATAGACTCATTCAGAAAGGAAAAATCAAATCACATTCAAATGCCTTAAAGCCTTATTTAACACTTCCAAATATGCAAGCAAGGGTAAAGTTTGTTTTAAATCATATAGAAAGCTCGACACTTCATACAAACCCAACCTATGTAGGCATGTTTTCAATAATTCACATTGATGAGAAGTGGTTTTATATGAGTAGAACATCACAAAAATACTACCTATCGCCAAGTGAACCGGAACCGCATAGAACTTGTAAGTCAAAGAGATTTATAACTAAGGTTATGTTTATGAGTGCGATTGCTAGACCTAGGTATGACAAGGATGGCATTTGTGTATTTGATGGAAAAATCGGAATTTTTCCCTTTACTATTGAAGAGGCAGCTATGAGATCAAGTAAAAACAGAGCAAAAGGTGTTTTGGAAGTTAAACCGATAGAAAGCATCACTAAAGTTGTAGTCAAAAAATGTTTACTCGAGAAGATTGTTCCTGCTATTAAAGCTAACTGGCCAACAGAAGACAGTAAACATATAGTCATCCAGCAAGATAATGCTAGACCTCATATAAGTGATAATGATCCAGATTTTATCAGTGTTGCACAATCCGATGGATTTCATATTACATTAGCTAATCAACCGGCTAATAGCCCGGATCTCAATATCAACGATTTGGGTTTCTTTAGAGTAATACAAGGACTACAACATGAGAAGGCGCCTAATACGGTTTGTCAATTAGTAGATGCAGTGGTTAAAGCCTATGAAGAAGTTAGTGATTCGACTTTAAATTATGTTTGGCTGTCACTTATGAATTGCATGACAGAGATACTGAAACATGGTGGTAATAACAACTATAAGCTGCCTCACATAGGAAAGAACAAGCTTGCTCGACTCGGACAACTACCAACAGTTATGACTGCTCCATTGGACATCGTACAAAAGACATTAATCGAGACAACTGCTCAAGCCACAAGAATGCATACTGATGTTTAACTACTGAAGCAACTAGTGATGTTTTGATGGCGGATGGATTGGGGGCTAAGCATGTAAAATACTCCTATGTTTACTGGTCTTTTGTAGCAACTAGTACTAAATCCATGTAAAATGTTTAAATATGTACTTGTATTGTAAAAAGAAGATGCAGTACCTCGAAATATCGGGGAAGATATATCTGTAATAGACCAGTTGGGTCATCGAACTTGCTCTTTTTGGCTTTGAAATCCAACGTTTTGGCTTCGACATTGCTACTTTTTTCTGTGAAATTCAATCTTTTACCTCTGAAATTGATCGCACTCCGTTTTAATACAACATCCTTCGCCTTTTCTGGAGTGTCTTCAACCACTTCAAATAAATCGAGATCATCTTCAACCACTTCAAATAAAATTGGATCATCGAACTTGCTCTTTTTGGCTTTGAAATCCGATATTTTGGCTTCGACATTGCTCCTTCTCTCTGTGAAATTCAACCTTTTGCCTCTGAAATTGATCGAGCTCTGTTTTAATATAACATCCTTCATTTTTTCCGGAGTGTCTTCAACCACTTCAAATAAACCGAGATCATCAATAGTAGAAGGTAACAAAGATTTGGATAATTCGGTTTCAGAATCATACTCAAAATTAGTGGCTGAATCATGTAAGATTTCAGATTCCATTATAACTGGAGTATTAGCTTTATTTTAATTAGGGTTTATACGGGCTGAAGAAAGAGGCGGAGGGATAAAGTTAGAAGAAAGAGAGAGTCATTTTAGGGGTAATGATTTTTACGTTTTAGTTTTAGGATTAGATATACATAATGTAATAAAAAGAGTTAAGTGGGGTGGGGGAGTCAAACATTACTGGAGTCAAATATAGATTATTTTGGTTAATAAAATTTAATTAACTGCTAATCATAAGTGCCTTGTGGGGACAATGCCTTTTAATAATATTATTAATTTGCTATTTTGGGTAATGTATAGAAATGAGAGGGACATCCCAAAATAGTAATTGTATAGAAATGGATGGGACGGAGGGAGTAATAATTTCGAGATCAAAGCTCACCATATTAGCATGTTACCTAAGTTTACCGGGAGTGATGGTGAGGATCCGTATATTTTCCTTCATGAATTCGAGGAGGTTTGTGCTCTACAAAAAATCCAACAATTGACCGAAGACTCCATTAGGCTTAGACTTATCAACTTCGCCTTAAAAGAAAATGCCAAAAATTGGTTGTATAGTCTACCCGTTAATTCTATTTCAACGTGGGAGGGATTTGTGATAATTTTTCTTAAAAAATATTTTCCAAACCATAAGACTACAAGGATTACAAACGAAATAAATCAATTTCATCAAAAGGAAAATGAGTCTTTTTGGAAATATTTTGATCGTTTCAAAAATCTCTTATCACAATGCCCCCACCACGGAATAGAAAAATGGAGGCTTTGCAAGATTGTTTACGAGGCCCTAGATAGTCCAACAACCGCGTTGTTAGAGTCTATGTGCCAAGGAAAATTCATGGAGAAAAATGAAGACGAAGGGTGGGAGTTTTTCAAGGAATTAGCCGAGAAGTCTATGTTGTGGGAGTCTACTAGGGAACCTCACAAGTCCAACGAGTCATCTAGTTCTTCTAGGGGTCTACATTCAATTGGAAACAATATTGCAACCGATGCCAAGCTAGCCACCCTTACTAGGAGAATCGAAGCTCTAGAAACTCATAGTAGTCCCCCCACCTATGTCTATGTACCCAAATTTTAATTCTTCGAACTTTGAGTCTCAACCTTGTCCCGATTTTGAGTAAGTTAACGCAATGTTCCAACCGAGACCTCAGAATGACCCGTTTGCACCGACTTACAATCCCGGGTGGAAGAACCACCCGAATTTCTCGTGGAACCAAGGCCAAAATTTCCAATCTCCACCATCTTTTCAAAAGATGAACTATCCAAACCAAGCTTCTTTTTCAAACACGACTCAAAATCACATTCCTTATCAAAATCAAGCACTCGCCCACCCACCCGGCTTTCATGAGTCGGATAAGAGAATTAATTCCTTGGAAAAGACTCTCGATGCGCTTCTAAAATCAACAACTAATTTGGCTCAATCTCAACAGACCTTCGTGCAAACCATTACTCAAGATAGGCAAATTTTAAATGCTAGTACTCAAGCCATATCTAAGTTAGAGGTTCAAGTAAGCCAATTAGCCAACGCCATTTGTGAACGAGAGAAGAACAAACTTCCAAGTCAAACCGAGGTAAACCCTAAATTTCCAATCAATCAAAGACCTCCTCACAATGTGAACGCTGTCATTTCCTTAAGGTCCGGTAAGCAAGTTGAAAATCATGTCGGTGACAAGTCTCCCGAAGAAGACGAATCGAACTCTGAACCAAACGCTAATCTTGAACCCGAGAGTTCTAAGGAACAAGGATCAACGAGTGGGACAAAACCCGTCCCCGAAGAACCTAATGAACGAGTCTTTAAGCCAAAAGCTCCTTACCCTCAACGACTCATTTCTCCTAAACAAACGGCCCAAATGGATAAGATCTTAGAAGTTTTTAAGCAAGTCAAAGTCAGCATTCCTCTTTTAGACACGATTCAACAAATTCCTTCGTATGCGAAATTTCTAAAAGATTTGTGCACACATAAGCGAACTACTCACGTCCCTAAAAAAGCCTTCTTAACGTCCCAAGTAAGCTCAATTCTTTCGAACCAAATTCCCGTGAAATATAAGGACCCCGGTTGTCCTACAATTTCATGTGTCATAGGCAATACCCCTGTGGACAAGGCATTACTCGACTTAGGCGCTAGTGTGAACTTGCTTCCATTTTCGGTCTATCAAGCCCTAGGTTTAGGAGAGCTTCAAAGAACAAATGTTACACTTCAATTAGCCGATCGTTCTGTCAAGGTTCCTAAGGGGATTATTGAAGACGTGCTAATTAAAGTAGGTGACTTTTTCTTTCCCGTTGATTTTGTCGTCCTAGAAACCGAACCGGTCAAGAACCCTAAGAATCAGATTCCTATCATTCTAGGAAGGCCATTTCTAGCCACCTCCAATGCTTTGATTAATTGTAGAAATGGATTAATGAAACTAACATTTGGGAACATGACCATTGACCTCAATATTTTTCACATAGGGAAACAACCTGATGATCTCTATGATCAACCTATGGATGTCAATTTAATTGATGATATAGTTGATCAATAAGTCATCAACCCTAATGATGCTCTTGAATTTTGTTTAAAACACTTTGGTCAAGATTGGGATGATTCTGAATATACAAATGAGGTCAATGCAATGTTAGATTCCACCATTCCTACAAATAACCAAGCATGTGAACCACCTCCTTTGCCACTTTTCGAAGCTAGTGAACCCGTTGAGTCAAAGCCGCCCGATTTAGAACTCAAACCTCTTCCCGACACTTTTAAGTACGCCTTTTTAGGTCGTAACGAGTCTCTTCCCGTTATAATTGCCTCCAATTTGACCAAGTCACAAGAGGATGAGCTTGTAAGTGTGCTTAGAGAACATAAGGAAGCCATAGGTTGGAGTATCTCGGATATTAAAGGAATTAGTCCGGCTATTGTCTAACATCGGATTCACTTAGTTGATGATGCCAAACCAGTTCGTGAGCCACAAAGGCGGTTGAACCCTACCATGATGGAAGTTGTTCGGAAGGAAATTCTTAAGTGTCTAGATAATGGAATCATTTATCCCATTTCTGATAGCTCTTGGGTTAGCCCGATTCAGGTAGTACCTAAAAAGTCGGGTATCACCGTGGTGACTAACGAGAACAATGAGCAAGTTCCAACTCGTGTCCAATCCGGTTGGAGGGTATGCATAGACTATAGGAAACTCAACGATGCCACTAGAAAAGACCACTTTCCTTTGCCATTCATAGATCAAATGTTAGAAAGGTTAGCGGGTCATGCCTACTATTGCTTTCTAGATGGTTATTCCGGTTATTTTCAAATTCCTATAGCTCTCGAAGACCAAGAGAAAACCACTTTCACATGTCCCTTTGGAACCTTTGCTTATCGTCGCTTAGCTTTCGGTCTAACCACTGCCCCGGCCACCTTCCAAAGGTGCATGATGAGAATCTTTTCTGACATGGTAGGTGAATTCCTAGAGATTTTCATAGATGACTTCTCCATCTTTGGTTCGTCTTTTCATCAATGCCTAAACCATCTCGAGTTAGTCTTAAAAAGATGTAAAGAAACCAACCTCGTTCTTAATTGGGAAAAATGTCATTTCATGGTTAAAGAAGGAATCGTTCTTGGTCATAGAATTTCTGAAAAGGGGATCGAAGTAGATAAATCCAAAGTTGACCTCATTGCCAATCTACCCCCACCAACATCGATCAAAGGAATTCGTTCCTTTTTAGGACATGCGGGTTTTTATAGGCATTTCATTAAAGATTTTAGCAAAAAGGCTAGACCCTTGACCACTCTTCTTGGTAAAGATGTCAAATTCGAGTTCACTAAAGATTGTTTACAATCTTTTGAACACCTTAAGAAAGAGTTGACCTCAGCCCCGATTATCAAGTCTCCCGATTGGAGTCAACCTTTCGAGTTAATGTGTGATGCATCTGATTACGCATTAGGGGCGGTATTAGGACAACGAATCAATAAGATACCTCATGTTATATACTACGCTAGTAAGACCTTAAATGATGCGCAACTCAATTATTCAACTACCGAGAAGGAGCTTCTAGCCGTAGTTTTTGCCCTCGAGAAGTTTAGGTCGTATCTTATTGGTTCGAAAATCATTGTTTACACCGATCATTCCGCCCTTCGATATCTCATCTCTAAGAAAGACTCTAAGGCCCGATTGATTAGGTGGATCTTGTTGCTCCAAGAGTTTGACCTAGAAATTAGGGATAAGAAGGGGTCCGAAAATGTCGTTGCCGATCACCTTTCTCGATTAGTGGTGGAATCCACGACTGACTCGCCTTTGAATGAATCTTTTCCCGATGAACATCTCTTTTCTATCTCTACTCCTCCTTGGTTCGCCGACATTGTCAATTACCTTGCAACCGGTGACATTCCCTCTCATTGGTCCACACAAGATAAATCAAAATTTTTCTCTCAAGTCAAACACTTCTTTTGGGACGACCCATATCTCTTCAAATATTGCCCCGACCAAATCATTCGGAGGTGCATCCCAAACCATGAGTTTCGAAGTATCCTTTCCTTTTGTCATGATCAAGCTTGTGGAGGTCATTTTAGTGCTAAGAAAATAGCAACTAAAATCCTCCAAAGCGGTTTTTATTGGCCTAGTTTGTTCAAGGATGCTGTAGAATTCTGTGCCTCTTGTAGTAGGTGTCAACACTTAGGAAAGAACACTAGGAGAAACATGATGCCAATGAGTCCCATCTTAATCATTGAGATTTTTTATGTGTGGGGCATATATTTTATGGGTCCCTTTCCTAACTCTTTTGGCAACCTCTACATTCTCTTAGCGGTTGATTATGTGTCTAAGTGGGTAGAAGCCATACCGACTAAGTCCAATGATAACAAGGTCGTTCTTAAATTCTTAAAAGAGAATATCTTTTCTCGATTTGGCACACCTAGGGCTATCATTAGTGACCAAGGTACGCACTTTAAGAATCGTCAATTTGAGTCCCTTTTGAAAAAGTACTCAATTACTCATAGGCTGGCTACCCCTTATCATCCTCAAACTAGTGGTCAAGTTGAAGTCTCGAATAGGCAAATCAAACAAATCTTAGAAAAGACTGTCAACTCGAATAGGAAGGATTGGTCAATCAAACTGATAGATGCCTTATGGGCCTATCGGACCGCTTTTAAGACTGTTTTGGGCATGTCCCCTTACAGAATTGTGTTTGGCAAAGCCTGTCACTTGCCCGTTGAACTAGAGCATAGGGCCTTGTGGGCCATAAGAGATTTGAACTTTGACTTACCAACCGCCGGTAGTCATAAGAAGTTGCAATTGTCAGAACTAGAGGAATTAAGGAATGAGGCCTATGAAAATGCTAAAATTTATAAAGAAAGAACAAAACTTTTTCATGATAAATCCATTTTGAGAAAATCTTTTTCTCCGGGTCAAAAAGTTCTTTTGTACAATTCTAGGCTTCATTTATTCCCCGGGAAATTGAGATCTAGGTGGGAAGGTCCTTACATTGTTAGGACCGTTTTTCCTCACGGTGCTGTTGAAATTGAAAATCTTAAAAATGGTGATGTATTTAAAGTTAATGGACAAGGACTCAAACCATTTTTAGAGCTGCCATTTGATCCCGAGGATGAGGTCACCCACCTCATCGACCCGTGATTCATGTAAGTTTCTTTCAGTAGGTAAATTCTCTCCTTCATCTCTTGTCAGGTATTATCTCCTCATTCTCATTTACTAATTTCTCTTGCATTTGCATACATTGAGGACAATGCATGATTTAGGTATAGGGGAGGGTTTTTAGTGTAAATATAAAAATCAGAAAATCCAAAAAAATTAAAAAATGAAAAAAATCACAAAAGAGTTCTTTTCGTATTCTAGTCTTGTTAATTGATTGCTACTTGCTTGATGCACCCTTGCATGCTATGATAATCTTATGATCCATTAGCTTTTGTTTGAGAAGTGATTTGCTAAAGTTCTTGTTCACACACTTACACTAGCAAGGTGAAGCTAGTAGACTTATTTGAATTGTGCATGAAATTAGAAGGGCATGATTAGGTGTAAGATGATTTGGTCTTCATGCTTTGAGTACAAGTAGGTGCATTGAGGATACCTTTACTTGAGATTGATTATGTTTTACCACACCAAGTGAGTTTTGAGCCTATATGCACATCTTTTGCATTTATATTCGTTTGCTTGAGTGTCCACTTGTCATTTGCATCGCTAGCACTTGTTTGAGTTCCTTCTTGAAATACATGACATTAATTGATGATAAAATGATAAAGGCACTTAGGAATAACCTATATTTCCAAATTATCCACACCATTTTTATATGATCAATTAGTTAACCCTTTGAGCCTAATCATTTTCTTTCGGTGACACACCACATTACTCACCTAAGACCTTTTTCTTGTTTAGCCTTACGTATTCTTGATCCCATTTTGTCAAAGGCTAGTAGGAACTTGAGGGAGCAATAAGGTGTATGAAATAGGGTTTACTATTGTTCATAATTTTTGAGGAAATATTTGTTGTTACCTTGATAGTCGATTTTCAAAATTAAATCTAAAGGAGGATTATTGTTACATTTATCATTTTCCATAAAAAAAATATATAGAAAAAAAAATGAAAAGAAAAAAAAATAAAGAAAAAAAAATATACATATGAGAGCATACTTATGTTTTTTTTAATCCTCCTTCATTGCGACTATTCAAGGCTTTTTGTTGAAAATGAAAATAAATTGTGTGGGGAGGAAGTTTGGTGTTGTGCATGATATTCATGGTGATTACTAGCTTTTGACACTTCACCTTGCTTTGGCCTTTCTTGACATACCTTGTCCCTAGCCCTATTACAACCCTAATAAAGACCTTTTGATTATCATTATTAATGTATGTTGTGATTTAAGTTGGAATGATACCAAGTGTCAAGCATGCATTTGATTTTGTTGGAATTGAGTGATACACTTACCCTTGTTCTTGAGTGAATATTCTTTTGTGAGTGAAAGGCGAGGTATTGCTCATTTGTTTTTTGCATAAGAGATCTCAAGTTTTGACTCTAAGGTGTGCCCTTGTAGACTTAGCATGGTTACCAATAATTTTTGCACTTGACATGAACTTATAATCACTCTTGCATGGTTCTTTAAGTAGACTATGTGAATCCTTGCACTTTCCACACCAAGACTTTGCAACTTCATTTTGATTCTTAAGTTGATGTATCATGAGAGGACATGTATGTGTGGTGTGCATTGCCATGTGATCTTTTATACAAGCTAGATGGATTTTGTGGGTACATTCACTATAGGCCCTCACGAGACCTCACTCGTCCACTAGGGCTGCCTAGGGGTTTAAAGGGCTTGTTGCATATGCCAAATGTAACCGTCACACCTACGAAAAGGAGTATAGGACTTTTTATCTAGATTTTCTTTTTGATTTTTGTTTTACTCGAGGACGAGCAAAAGATAGGTATGGGGGCATTTGATAAGTGCATATTTTTGCATATTTTATTTACTTGTTTATTGCTTGAACTCGTGTTTTAATAATTTATTTTGTTGCATTTCAGGTAAATCGTAAATAAATAAAGAAATGACAAAATAAATAAATAAAGTGCAAGGAAGGGAAAAAGGAGGAAGAAAAATGACCAAAAATGAAAAAAGGAAAAGAATTAGGAGCTTGGAGCAAAAGGAATATTTCAAGACAAGTGGAAGGTGGAGATCATCCCAACACATTAGAAAAGTGTATGGCTAAGATCAACTCTTCAAAGCTTAAGGGGGAAGGAAACTAATAGATGGCTAGGATTTCACCACCACACAACCCAAATGTATGGTGGGGATTTACCCAACACCCCCCTTAACCCTAATTTCTATCCTATAAATACCCCCCTCACCCCCTTGTATTTAGTAACTTAGATTTTAGGGTAGTTTTAATTTCTTGTATTTCTTTTCTTAGTTTCAAATCTTGTAAACACTTCTATTATAATTAATGCAATTTTTATTTTCTTTACTTCTTGTCTTGCTCTTTCGTTATTGTTGCCTTGTTTCGTTATTTTCGTAAATCCAAGTAGTGGACAAAGTAGCGTAAAGCTAATCACTATGGGTTGAAGTAACGAAGTTTAATTTCTTGTTCGTAGTTTTAATTCGTAATTTTGCCCCTTTAAATTTCAATTTTATCGTGGGTCATTTAATTTCAAATCATCATTTTAGTATAATTTCAATTTCGTAGTTAATTTCTTTGTCTCGTATTTAATTTAAAAAAAAACACAAAAATATTAGTGTTAAAATTTTCAGTACATTTTTACTTGTTTTAATTATCAAAAATTCGAAGCTCCGTTTTAACTCGTCTGTTCTATTTTATTCACAAAACCCAGTTGTTGTCTCCCCTATTTTTCATATGAATCATTTTTACTCTCCTGTTTTTTTTCTTTTATTAGAACACTCTTTCCTTTTCTGCAAACGAACCCTTCCTTTCTTGTTCATCCTCTTCTTCGATTGAACCCAGTTTTCCCCTTCTCTCTTTCTTTTATTCTTCCCACAAACCATCGATTCCCTTTTCTCCCACTGTTTTTTTTTTGCTGCAAATTCCCCCTTCCCCATTTCGAATTTTGTTCGTGTGCTGAGTGAGTTTTGAGTGAGTGCCGAGTTCACTGTTTTGCAATCCTTCCCCCAATTCGTTGTAAAATTACTTGTGTTATGTGAGTTGCTGTGTCTCTGAGGTGTTTTATTATCTGAGTTTTGGTTTTATTTTACTGAGTTCCGAATTACTTTTCGAGTTCTACCGAATCAACACAGTTCGAGTCGCTACCTTGTTTACTGAGTTCGATTTTCACTGATTATGCTGAGTTGCTGATTCGTTTCGTTTGTGGTTACCGTAATTGTGCGATTTCTGAGTTAACTCGGTAGTTGTTTGTTCGATTAGCTGTGTTCATTTCGCTGAGTTTGTGTTTATTTCACTGAGTTGTTTGTTGTCAAGATACTGTTTCAAGATCGTTTGTTTTTTTTTTCAAGTGTTGTGTTCGAGTTGATTTAGTATGTTAAATTTACTGGAGGTTTACTGTGCTTGTTTAATTTATTTGTTGAATTAGTTGCTGTGGCTGTTTTCCAGTTTTTAGTCCACGAGTCCAGATGCATTTTGGTTTGTTTCAATTGAATTGTGAGATTGTTTGTTTTGGTTTGGTAATTATTTGGCTAATTTCAATTTACGAAGAACTCATGTCAAAATTCCGTTAAAATTTTCTGTAAATAAAATCGGTTTTAATTCGAATTTAGAAATTGTAGATTAATTTAGCTTTTGTTCTTTTTATTATTAGAGTAAATTTAGTTTTCTTTTAAAAATAGTTTAAATTTCTTTTAGTAATTAATTAGAGTAAAAAAATGTTTTATAATAAAATCTAGTTTCAATTTGAATTTAGAGTTGTTTAGAATAATTTTAGTTTTAAAATAATTTAGGACTTTTAGAATAAATAGAATTTTTTTTAGAATAATTTAGTTAGTTTAATTTTCTTTTAGGTTTTAAATATTATAAAATCCAAATTCTCAAAAATCAAACTTGTTCTAATTCGATTAAGTAGAAAGTTAAAGGTTGCGAAAATAAAATAGTCTCCGAGGAACGAATCATAAATTTTACAACGAAACGAATTGTGCGCTTGCAATTCAAATTTAAATAATTATTTTTAGCACAACACTTGTCAATATCTCACCTAACCCACTAGTCCTTGAAACCTTAGAAATGATGAGTTTTTGTTTATGTTTAACATCATCATTTTTCAGATATACAGAGCATATACACTCAATTGCTGAAAATGTCAAGCTTTGTCCGGAAAGATCTCACAATCTAGCTGGTGGTTTTTAGATCGGATTTCATATTCTTGCTTTATACATCATCCTTTATAAAAACTAACCCTTGTTTTTGAATCTCCTCAAAGTTTTGAAAATGGCATTACAGGGAAGTTTTTCAGTTGCAAAAGTGAATCCTATTTCTATTCAGCAAATCGAAACCATTCAAGATGAGCAATTTCGGGCTTGGACACAATTTCTGAATGAACATTCATTAATTCGCTATGCTTTAGTTACACCAGTGCAGCTTAACCATGATGCATTGCGTGAACTATATTGCAGTGCGGTTAACACTTCTGGACAGGACGGGTGTACAATCACATATTGACTATTTGGTAGGTCGATTAAGGTCACTGAACGAGATGTTAATCGAATTCTTCATTTTCCTATGGAAAATCTTGTTTCTGATCCTACACCTGAATAGATTGAAATGTTCTTTCATTTTATAAGGTACCAAGATGGCAATTTCAATACTAGTAATCTTTATAGAACGTTTCTAACCCAGTACTGCAATTTCTTCTTTCACACTCTTTACCATGTTTTTTCCTCAGATAGAACAAATGAAGATCGAATACCTGAATTTATTCAAAAAATAGGGTATGCGGTCGCCAATAATTTGAGGATTAATTTTGGAAAAATAGTGCTTGGTCAAATCATTTTAAAAATGAAACACTTGGGAACAAGAGATGTTCAGACTCAAAATGTCAAATGTCTATATCCAAGGTTCCTACAGCTAATATTAAATGATTTTTTGAATGATGAAGACAGGGCACGCTTGGAAAATGGTCAAAAGGTGGAATGTTCTT
The DNA here is from genome assembly GCA_036435485.1 of Saposhnikovia divaricata. Classification (NCBI taxonomy): domain Eukaryota; kingdom Viridiplantae; phylum Streptophyta; class Magnoliopsida; order Apiales; family Apiaceae; genus Saposhnikovia; species Saposhnikovia divaricata. The sequence continues at coordinate 85,706,909 of CM071597.1, read as the reverse complement.
CCATGAAGACGAATGTAATTAATTACATAAGCAAAAAGAAATATACGGATGTGCCTACAGTCCTAACTGAATATCTAAAGACTGTCCCACTTCCATTGTTACAAAGACCAGTGAGAGCAGGTATACGACAAGGTAATATTTCAATCCCTGCTATTCCAACCTCTGTATTCCCTGTTGTGTCATAGGAAATACAGTTTCTACAGCCCCTAGTGGCCATCTTACCCGACCAAGAGAAGGAAATCCCACCGACTCTAACACAGGTCGAAGAGCCCATTCTACAAATGCAAACACAAACACAACAAACTCCTACACCTCAATTGTCACTTAAACGACCAGCCATCAACACTTTTGAGGGAGATAGTGCCTCAGCAGCACCACATAAGGAGTTAGTTACATCAGCAGCTCTACCTCATTCTAAAAGAAGTAAACTAAATGAACCTGAGGTAACTGCAACTGTTAGTGAAACATTTCTTCCTTATCCAATGAGTGAAAATGTAAATAAGGTTGAATTGATGGGAGCAACTATCTTGAGTTCCATTTCACGGAACATAAGAGTGGTTGATGATCTTTCTAAAGATCAAATGCCTTCACAGGCATCCGAGGTGGAATTACCTACCTCAATAACTGCTGGTGAATCTTCCATTTTACGGAAAGATCCATCGGTAGGTGGTTCTTTTATGAACCAAGTGTCTTCACAGACATACGAGGGAAACTTGGGTTTTGTGCCATTTAATCGATTCAAGTTTAACCTCCCAGAGGGAAAATCTCTGGATCTCTTTCGAGATTTACCACTCTTTACCAGTGGTCGGCAACTCGCTTCACGCAAGGACGGAAGCTCACGAACTTTCATTGCACCATCTGTGACCTCTGAAAAAGGGGTTAGGATGATTTCATTTGCAGGTACACATATCAGTGGAAGCTCTGGAGGAGAGTTGAGGGAAACACGAACAGAACATGTAAGTGTAACCCAAACCACTAAACCGAGTGAATATAGAGTGTTGAGTGAAACACCTACAGAACGTACGAGTGAGCAACCTACTCAACCACATGCACCTGTAACCAGAAAGGAATACAACAGACTCCTTACACGGGTCCAAACAATAGAGAAAGAGTTGTCAAATATCTGTAAGTCCATTGTAGAAATCAAAAATTTGCAACTTATTCAACAGGATGTATTCCAGGTTCAATTAAACACCATGGCAACCCAGTTTAGTCATGCAATCAACTCCTTGGTAAAGCCATCTTCATCTAATTTACCAACTCCACATCCTACTACTCTGGAGGATAACCCAACTGAGGGGGAGAAGGTGGATGATCAAGTAAAAATTTACTAGGCGTAAGGGCAAGGAAAAGGTTGTTGACACGAAATTAACTTTATTTTGGGAAAGGAAAAGCTAATGGGAGATTAGTGCTATGTGGAAAGAAAGCAAGGCAAACTTGAAGATATGTTCAGTCTAGAGGAACAATTGTCTTGCACTTGTTCAAATTTTAGGAATCTGGAAAATGTATATTTGATCCAGAATGCGCTTTAATATTATTTATCTTTGTATTTTATTTTTGTTGTATCAGTTGAGTTATCCTCTAGGAATTTGTTTGTCAAACCCTAACAATCAAATAGAGGAGATTGTAAAGCATAATGTAATGTAATATGTAATAGAGGACATATATAACTCAACTAGGATAAAAGATAAATAATATTAACTCGATACAGGGATCGTGAAATTTGAAGAACAGACACCTACAAGGACCAAGTCGCTGAAAGAAGTTCATTAACATGATCAAGCCTCAGTGACAGAATAAGATGTATAGATGATTCAGTTGAAGGGCCAAAAGATTCCATGTATTTATTGAAGATACTGCTGCAGGCTAATCAATTGGAATGTAACGAAGGTGTGAGGATCAAGATCAGTGCTAGTCACTTGTGAACCAGACCAGTGCACTAAGTGTCAGTACATACGAGAAGGATCAACACATTAATTTACAGAAAGAATTGCCAAAGCCTATTGACGATCAATGACAAATATCTCAAGCAGAATATTTGAAACAGAAGAGAGAAGCCCAAAAGTAGCAGCCAAAAATAGTATTCAAAGTTACTATGCATGATTACTATGCAAGGTTACTATGCGCGGTTACTATGCAGGTTACTATGCAAATAGTGGTTACTGTGCAAATAGTAGTTACTATACAAATAGTGGTTACTATGCAGGTGGGGCCCATAGGTGGGGCCCACGGAAGAAATTTTCTTTAGCAGACACGGTTTTGGTTAGTGAAATATTGGTTACTATGCAGGTGGGGCCCACATGAATAGTGCAGCATAGTAACTTTCTAAAATCAATAAATAGGCCTGTTGTATTTCATTTCAAAACACACCTCAACACACAACTCTCTCTTCTCTCTCTTATATTTCTCTGTGTAAGCTGCTAGACAGTCCATCTAGTAGGAATGCCGGCTTAGCCCGCTTTCAGGAAGTGTCGGGTAGAAGGTCCTCGTGCCTAAACTATCCTAGGAGTGTTTGATTTTGTAGCTGATCCATAAGATTAGATTGTGTATCAAACCTCCGGGTTTTATCTATTCAAAGATATTTCCCAAACAATTGTGTTATTTCAATTCAGTATTTTTGATTTCATATTCACATCAAAAATCGAAATATTGTTAAATAACGTATTCAACCCCCCTTCTACGTTATTCCGGACCTAACAATATGAGAATTAGAAGGTGTAATGTGAGAAAGGTATTCGTCAATATCTTCAACGTGATTCCGGGACGAAATCCTTTTAAGGGGGGAAGACTGTAATAACCCTAACTTTAGAAATGCTACAGTGCTTAAATGAATAGTGATTTTGAGGATTTAGGGAAATGGTATGTAGGTACCCTATAAGTGAACTAGAAAATGAATAATCAGAAACCATATTAGTGTCGTACTATGAAAATGAGTGACTCGAAACGATGACGAATTTCAGAAATTCCTGAGTATAGATTTTTAAGATGTTTGATTTCAATTGAGCACTATTGTATTGGATATTAAAGAGTATGGAATATGAAAAGGATGTATACTTTGAGGAACAAGTGAAATTAGGTTAAACCAGGGGATTATTAAGTCAAGGGAATGCCAGAGGAATTTGGATTGTTAAACAATTTAGAACCACTTGGATAATGAGGTATATTCGAAACGAATCGTAATTAAACGAATATGGAGACTAAATAACCAAGATTAGTAATACAACAAGGATATACACTACATTACCAATAATCAAGAATCATTAAAACATTAATTGGAAAATCAAGAATAAGGATTCTAGATCATCTCTTATGACATCATCAGTGACATCACTAATTACATCACTTTCCACTAACTTTTCTCAAGGATTATCTAGCAATATTACTTGATAATTATCTATATAATTATGTAAAATATCTACCAAGATCAAGATAAGAGCTAGCCAACACAAAATCTCTCCATCCTCCACCTTTATCTCCCATTCGGCCACTAAGAAAAAAGAAAGAGAAAAGAAAAATAAAAACCCTAGAATCAAGCCACTAAAACTCAAGGGAAAATTCATGGAGCTTGCTTACATATATACTAAGGTATTTATTAAATTTGAGAGCAAAAAAACTCCATTTGCATAGTCAATAAATTCATCAAAGTGATGGGTAAATAGTGGTGAATAGTAACTTCAAGAACTAACTTTATTTTTCTTGGTTTATTTGGAGGATCTAAGCTATACTAAGGTGACATAAAGGTTATACAAGGTGTATTAAGGCTTGTACACACTCCAAGAAAGGTATACTACTTGAAACCCTAGCTTGAATCTTAAGTTTATGGTTGGTTTTTGGAATAAGTTAGTGTAATATATGAAATCATGGTTATATAAATGTTTATAAGTGTTTTGATGGATCATGGAGGTGTTGTGAGTGCTTGTAACCATGGTTGGTATGATGACCACATGGTGTAGGGTTTGGTATATGTGTTGGATGTTGGATTTGGAGGAGTTATATTATGGAAAGTATGAAAATATAGTCGTTATTGGATGTAGTGGAGAACCTTCCTCCAGGGATGATTGCCATTCCTTCTACTAGTAGTAAACAAGGAGCAGGTACGATTAGGCGACTGATCATCGTCCTAACGTATCAGGTGACAGTGGATACCCCCAAAACTTTTAAAGGAAACATTGATAATGATTATAGACTGATATACTGAAAGGTGAAAGGAAAATTGGTATGAAATGATGGACCAATATTATATGATTTGAAGAGAAACTGATCTTATATGATTTGAAGAGAAACTGATCTTATATGATTTAAAGAGAAACTAATATTATATTGTTTTATAAAGGAAAAATGGATGGTGTATTGAATAAGTAATGATTAACTCTTTTCTTAATTATTATAGTGACTTTTCATTTATTAATATATATATATATATATATATATATATATATATATATATATATATATATATATATATATATATATGTTTTAACTTTGTTTCTGGTTTACAATATTATCTTGCTGAGCTATTATAGCTCACTCTTGCTATTTAATTATATAACAGCTAGGGCATATGCCGATATTTCGCACTGCACCCCGGAAGAGGATAAGGGCTTTTGAGAGAGTGCTGACGCCTATCCCTGAGGTAGCTCTTGTAGGACGGATGGGTATTAGTAGACATATGTAAATTAAGTGTGTAAGCTTGTGTAATAACTTTTGGTTGTTGAAATGCTTCTTCTAGAAGTAATATTCAGCAACACTATGAAAGGCTTATGACTCAGCCTATTTGTAGTTAGAGGATCCTAATCAACTTAAACCAAATTGTAATAAGTAAATATACATATGAACTGTCACAGGAATCTCAAGAAGTATTATTTGTCAGAAGAAAGAAGAAAAGTCAATCTATAGTTTTGATGTCATACACTGGAAGACGATTCAGTTATCTGATCAAGCCCCAGTACAGCATTGAAGTGAATGGATTCATTTGAACAGTGACAGAGATTTTTCGAGTGATAGTTTGAAGATCAGTTACAGTACAAGAGAATTGAGAGAAGAAACAAACCACAACCTAAAGTCAAAAGTGAAGAAGCATCATTGAAGTTAGTCGTTCATGAACCAGACAGTACATCGAACGTCAACACAAATCAGTGGTAATTCTTTACTACCTTTAGTGGTTTGTAAGAATTAAATTAATTATTTATTGATTTAATTAAATTCATTTATAATTGATATAAATTATTTAGTTGATTTAATTAAATGAATTAATTCTGGAAGAATTAATTGATTAATTAAATTAATTATTGTATCAATTAAATATGAATTAGTTAATCATTAATTAATTAAATGGATCAATATGACTTAAAGAAAGAAAAACAGATTATGTCTTGGAGAAGAAAATTCGGTATGACTTAATCTTAAGTCTTACCGACAGAAGCTTTTCTGATTTAAGTCTTACCGACCTGATTTAAGTCTTACCGACCTCTGCCAGCTGTTGTAAGTCTTACCGACACATTTTATGTCTTAATGGAGGTTTGTGTAAGTCTTAATGAAGGAAAATCAAGTCTTGGAAGCAGTTTAAGTCATGCTGGAGCAGTTAAATATCCGACAGAAAGCCAGCAAGACCTATTACTGATATAAAAGAACAGAACAGACCAGATTAAGTCATAACGGAGAAAACACAGCAGAAACATAAAATCCAGAGCAGAATTCTCTCTCTCAAGAACACCAAGAACACCAAAGCTTAAACAATTCCCAGAAATTCAAGTTCTTCATCTTTGTTATATTCTATCCGCTAGAACTTGTTTATTTGTGATTCTTGTACTACTAGCGAATTAAGTTTCCTAGTTCTTATCTTGATTATTATTAACTAAATTAGAAAAGTTCATGTCGAATTTTCTAATTAGTTATTAACATCTTGATAAGTTGTTATACTGATTTTGTAACACCACATCAAGTTAATATACAATTATATTCAACTTGAAAAATTGTGTTAAATAATTCCGCAGATAAATTTGTCTTTATCAAATTTAATTTAAAGGACAAATTTCGATAAAAAGGTAAAGATTGTATTCAACCCCCCCCTTCTAAGTGAAATTACTGTAGAAAGACTCTTTGGTGTTTTAAAAACCTATGAACTAGAACAATCTCAACAAAAGGAGATTTATGGAAAAGGAAGAGTTGCTAATACTTCTACAGCTCTTATTGTTGAGAAAAAACAGGAAGTGGAAGATAAGGTTATTCAACCTTGTAATGTTGACAGTGGTAAACTTGAAGTTGAAGTTGGTCAAACGAATGCTAGTCCAGATGAAGGAAACTTCTATTCATTAGAAGAGCTAGATCAGTTGGAAGATGAGTCCATGGCTTTGTTGGTAAGGAAATTCAGCAACTTCAGATTCAGGAAGAATCCCAAGTTCAGGTACAAATCTAACTATAACAGGTTCCAGAGAGGAGGTTCTTCATCCTCAAGTAACAGAGGAGGTTACAAAACTGGAACAGTTGAAAGAAGTAAAATTAGATGCTACAACTGTAATGAACTTGGACATTTCGCTACTGAATGTCAAAAGCCAAAACAAAACCAAAGAAAAGACTTTGGATCTGAGAACAAGAAGACAGGTAGAGCCTATGTGGCTGCTGGAAAGAGTTGGGATGATACAGACTCTGAAGATGAAGAGTATGGCAATCTTGCCCTGATGGCAAAATCTGATAACTCCAGTGGTACTTCATCTGAGGTATCATGTACTGATAGTCAATATATTTATCAACTTAGTGATACACTAGGTAATGCTAATAGAGAGATTGAAAGGCTAAATTTGTTAATTACAGATCTTAGTAATCAATTATCAGAATTACATGATGTACAAAATTGCCATGATAAACAAAAATCAGAAATAAGAATTCTAAAAGAACTTGAGAGGTCTCTAACGTTGATAGTGGTTCAACAACGTGAAACAATAGCTGAGCTAGAAATAAGGGCTAATGCTACTTCTAATTCATGTAAAGTAGCTAAAGAGCTGTTTAACCAACAAGTTATTAATCAAACCGTGGGTATTGGGTTTGACTATAATGAAGCTATTGGTCGAAAAAGCATTATTACCCCTAATCGTGTCAGTGCTGTAGATAGGGGTATACCATTAGTGCTTAAGAGTGTTAGTAACCCACTCTTTAAGACATCCATAGCAGAACCTTTGGATACAACATCTTTAATCATTAAGGAAGAGATGCGCATTGAGGATTTAGCTAATGGCGTAGTCTTAGAAAGTAATCAAGCTGTTAAAAATGATGAAGATAGAAAGACTGTGTTTAAGAAAGCAGAAAGAGTTGGTGAGTCTACTAGTTCCTTGAAAACTAGTAGTAGAAGTAACAACATGAATAAATGCAACAACATATCTACCATGCATGCTATTCCTGTTATTGATACTGCTCATAAAAAGTGTGATGCTGTTAATTGCATGTCTTGTGCTTTTAATATAATGTCTGCTTACTTTAACGGTAATCATGCATGTGTTGATAAGAATGCTCCTAGACAGCATATGAGCAGAAATAAACATGTTAATTCCAGGACTGAAAAATCACCTAATTCTAAGATTAGGACTCCAAAAAGTCCTTCTCAGGATATGGTAAAGACATGGTTACCCAAGCTGAAACCAAAACAAGTTAAAGCTGTTTACAGGGTTAAATGTCCAGTACCTAAAGAAAATGTTGTTAAAATAAAAAGTGTTGTTTTACCTGATAAAGGTCAATTCTTTAAGTACTCCGGACCCAATCAAATTTGGGTTCCGAAGAAAGTCTAACCAATTTGTCATTGCAGGGTTTGAAACAGGTTGAACGAGTCATGTGGATTCTGGACAGTGGATGTTCAAGGCATATGACCGGAGATATAGCCCTGCTGACAGATGTGGTGGAGAAGGCTGGCCCAGTCGTTACCTTTGGAGATAACAGCAAAGGTAAAACTGATGGATATGGCAGATTAGAAGCTGGAAATGTTATCGTTGAAGATGTCTCTTTTGTGAACGGCCTTGAGCACAATTTTCTTAGTATTAGTCAATTCTGTGACAAAGGTTATGAAGTTCATTTCAACAAGAAGAATTGTCTAATATCACAGAAGAGAAATGAAAGGCCACAGTTGACTGGAGTAAGAAAAGGAAACTTGTACATAGCCAATATGAACTCTGGAAGCACAGAAGAAATTAGATGTTTTTATTCAAAGGCATCCACTGATGAAAGTTGGTTATGGCACAAGAGACTTTCTCACCTAATGTGACGCCCCGGGATCCGGGGTCAAGGATCCGGGCCGTCAAGGTCCAATTTCCGATCAATATCAATATCTCTGTAATCTTTTTTTTTTTAATAAATAATTAAATAAATAAGCAGTTAACCCCACACTAATACACACACACACACACCAGTCATAAGCTCATAGAACAACACCCACAATATTTAAAAGTTTTAAAGTTAACAGTTATTACAAGCCCAGAATTTACTAAGTACATTGTTGAACAAAGCTTCTACAGGAAGCACTTCAACAACTAAAGTTATTACAATTTACACACTTAATTTACATAAGTATACTAAGCCCCTCCGCTTGTCACTACCTCGGGGATGGTCGCCAGCACTCGCTCAAAAGGTCGCCTTTCCCTTACCCTCTTGCGGGGTGTGGTACGTAGTATCGGCATGGGACCTAGCTGCTATATACATAAGTAGCAAGAGTGAGCTATAATAGCTCAGCAAGATTATACTGTAACTAAAATTTAAAATGTGAACAAGTATACATATATGTATATGCATATGTAATAGCAGGAAACAATTAAAATCCTTAAGGAAGAGTAAAGCTCTTATTTAATAATACATCATCCACTCACTATTATAAGAAAGAAATCTATATTAATATAATATCAGTTTTTCTTCATCTGCCACCATAATACCATCATCTCATATCATTATTCTGGTTTCAGTATTGAAATCTACAATAATATAATATCAGTTTTTCTTCATCTGTAACTATCATTCCATCATCTCATATCATTGTTCTGTTTTCAGTATAGCAATCTGAAAACCATTGTCTACACTTTCTTTTCAAAACATTGGGGATATCTGCTGTCGCCTGATACGTTAGGACGATGATCAGTCGCCTAATCGTATCTGCTCTCTTTTTACTACCGGTAGAAGGAATGAAAATCATCCCTGGAGGAAGGCCACCTGCTAACATCCTCCCTTGGCATCTTCGTGCCGTAATAAAATAATAAATGCTGGACTGTGTCACACACAGCCCTGACACAGCCACTTACGCAAGTCTGTTGCAATCCCCCTCTTTATCACATCATTATTCTCTTTTTAAAATATCATTCCACATTTCCATTTTCTCACTTTCATTTTCACATATCATTCTCTCATATCATTTCCATTCTCGCACATTACTTCTATAAAATATATATATATCATAAGGCTTTGATTATGATTCAGACCTCTCTTTCAAATTCAGAAATCAAATATACTTTTATATTCGTAAAATATTCCATCTATTTTAAGAGTAATGCATGTTAATCAAATAATGTTTATTAAACCACTGATACTCAATAAGAACATTTTTAATATAATATTATAACCATATAACCCTCGATAACAACTGATACCATTCTCTCTTATTCTCTTAATCATAAGGCATGTTCAATTCATGCATAATCATCTCTATACATATCCATCTCATACTCTCATTTATATTCATATACATCTTATACTCATATCCATATTCATATACATCTTCGTATATCTTTCTTTTCAATATTAATACTCAAGGAAGACAATTTCTTCACAATATATTAATAATAGCATCACATATATATTTCACAAAATCAAGTTTCTTTGTGAAGATAAGTAGTTTTACAAATAGGGATAGAAGAAATCTTGCCTCGGTTTCGATATCCTGACGGTATGGCTCGTCCCTCTTCCGGAGTTTCTATAAACACAAAAGGACCGTCGTTAGAACCACATCTCTTACTCACTACACTCTTGTATAACATTACCTTTTGAAACTTTAATATATGTTTAAAGTATTCTTATTACCCCAAAGGTTCAAGAACTTAACCGTTTATAACCTAAGTTGAAGTTTCAGGGTTTTCCACCATTTCCCTTAACGACCACACTCGACTGTAGAATTTCTTATAATTTTTAAATTTCGAGTTTTAATGTAAGGTCAACTGGAAATAGTTCTTTGACCACACTACTATCATATCCCAAAATTTCGTGACTTTTAACAATGTTAAGGTATGGTAATTGTAACCTCAAGTTTGATACATTTACGGTTTCTCGGTTTCTGAACCGCTTTCACTAAAACTGACTTTTCTCCTAAACCGTTCATCAGATTTTAACGCACCTTATATCAAAACGATCTATGAACTAAGCTCTATCATTTCATGGTCAATTGGTAACCTAGGCAGTGAGGTACCGTATGAATACAGGGGTCACAAAATAGGGCAGTTTTCGTTCTAACGAAAATCGGACATTATAACTGCTGTAATTTCATACTTTCCAAAATCAAACTCCTCCAAATCAATCATCCACCTTATACACCATCACCTACACCATGTGGTCATCTTACCAACCATGGTTACAAGCACATACTCCTTCCAAAATCAACTTTAATCACTTACAAACACTTATAACATCATAATCATAATATTTACACCACTAAATCACTAATCAACTCAATATCAATCATAAATATACAAGGGCAAGCATATTTATACCTTCTTGAAGCCTTGACAACACTTAACAATCCTTGGGATATCCTTAAACAACCTTACAATAGCTTGAATCAACTAAAGGAATCATAAAAACCAAGTTAGTTTCTTGAAACCACTATTCATCACTATTCATCAAGCAACTTTCATGAATTTATTACCTATGAAGATGATGATGGTTGGCCTTGAAATTTGGTGGGTATCTCTTTCTAGTCTCCAAGAACTTCCATGATTTTTCCCTTGATTTGTTGTTGGCTAGAACTTGAGTTTTTATTTTGATTTTTTTCTTTTCTTCCTTTTTGGCCGAATGGTATGAACAAGGAAGGGGAGAGCTTTTTGTGTTTTGTTTTGATCTTATCTTGGCTTAATCTTGCTAATTCTAGTGTCTTGTAGAAGCTTGTAAAGATATTTGTGGTTAAACCATGCAAAAGTACTAATTTACCCTTAAAATGGTGTTAATGGAAAGTGATGTCACTTAATGATCCAATAAATCCCATTTTGATTTTCTAAGTATTATGCTAATAATCTTGGATAATAATAATGTGGTATGTATCCTTGTTATATTACTAATCTTGGTTGCTTAATCTCCATATTCGTCTAATTGTGGTTCGTTTCGAATGTACCTCATTATCTCAATGGTTTTGAAATCATCTAACAATCCAATTTCCTTTGGTATTCTCTTAACTTAATAATCCCCTGGTTAAATCTAAATTCACTAATCCCTCAATATATAATTCTTATAATATTTCCATGCTCCTTAATATCCAATAGAAGCTTATTCGAAATCAAAATCCTCAAAATCCATGCTTCAGGAATTTCTGAAATCTAACGTCATTTCGAGTCACTTATTTCCATTGTACAACACTAATATGGTTTCTGTTTATTCATTTTATGTTTCCATTATAGGGTACCTATATACCATTTCTCTAAATCCTCGAAATTTACTATTCATGTGACCACTGTAGCATTACTGAAGTTAGGGTTATTACATCCTTCCCCCCTTAAAAGGATTCCATCCCGGAATCATGTTGGAAATGTCCATAAGTATCTTTCTCCTTCACACCTTCTAACTTCCACACTATTTCCTTTATCCTTTTTCCTTCTATAATATATCTATCTTGTTTGTGCAGAAATATACTAACATAACTTCCTTGTCATTCATCAACATGCCATTTAGTTTATCAATAGCAGTCCTTTTACTGCCTTTTCCTCACAAATCTCCTCCTGTTTCAAGTCATTCCAGGTTATCTCGTCTCTCCTTCCTCTTTTGACGAAGATATCCGCCACTACATTGACCTTTTCTGAATGGTAGTGTATCTCACTTATGGTTTGACCATCTTCTGATCTCTATCATGACATAAATATTAATTCCTCAATATTCCCATAGTTCCTCTCTGTAAAATTTTCCAGAAAATAAGCTCTAATAATATTCTTTAAAACAATTGTAAGAAAATACTACCTATAACACATATTTCCTGTTCGTCTCAACGAGCTTGTGTTTTCCCAAAACACTCCTACTTTTCTTTTCATAACGTTTCCTAGCCCTTAGCAGATACTGATTTTCCTTATCTATATTATTAACTTATTTATTCCATTAATTGATTAAGTCGATCCTTAGCCAAAGATTTACACACCAAATTTAAATCAAAAAGCAAGTACCTGTATCCGCATCTGGTTTTGTCAACGCTTCCCCTAAGGTCATGTTGTACACTCTAGCAGTAGGCCTATTTGAAGCAGCCCCACTCTGTCCTGACGCGTATGACCCACCTGAACGGCAATCTCTAGCAATGTGTCCTAGTTTCCCACACTGGTGACACTTAACATCTCTTTTAGGGTTTGCATAAGTTGATGGGCACTGGTTAAGGTAGTGTCCTTTTTGTCCACACTTAAAACAAGTTACTCCCAGCACTCTACAGACTCCTATATGCTTCTTACCACACGTCTCACAATCTGGTAATGGTGGTCGTGATTGATTGGACTGAAATGTTCCCGAAGATTTTCCACCCTGACTCACCGTCTCACTAGTAGTCTTGTTACCCCCCGACTTTCCCACAAATTGAGATTTTTGTCCTTTACCTCCTTTGTTAAAGTAGCTTCCCTCACTTGAACCTCCTTTTGGGCCCTCAAATCTTCTTTTCTTATTCTCTCGACCTATTTGAGCCTGCTCACTCTCGGCCTCTATAATTGATGCCTTTTGAACCACTGCAGCATAATCAGTTAACTCAAATGGGGCCACTCTCGTTCGTAACCAGGGTTTCAACCCTTGTTGAAACCTTTTTGCACGTTGTTCTTCAGTACGCACAAACTCGGGAACAAACCTCGACAGTTCTGTAAATTTATTTTCATACTCTGCCACTGTTAGGTTATCCTGTTTTAACTCTAGAAACTTTAATTCCATTTGGTTTTCTAAATACCTAGGAGAATACTTTTCTAGGAACACCCTAGTGAAACGCTCCCAGGTTATCACTCCCGCTTCCTCTAGGTTCTTCCTAGCTTCCCACCAGTAATTTGCCTCTCCCTTTAGGAGATAGGCTGCAAAAACTGTTTTCTGATCTTCCTCTATCCTCAGTATTTCGAAAGCTTTCTCCATTTCTTTTAGCCATGCCCTGGCTACTACTGGGTTAGTGGTTCCCTCGAATTCTGGGGGCTTTAATGACTTAAAGGCACGAAAGGAACTAGCTGCCTGATTGGGGAGAACAGGTGGTGGTTGAGGATTCTGTGGATTTGTTAAATTCTGCCTTAATAAGTCCATGAATTGGGCAAAGGGATCACCTCCCGGATTCCTTTGTTGGCCAGTTGATTCCTCTTCTCCTTCTTCATGATTTTCTTCATTATGAGCATTTTCGTTCAGTCTAGTACCTTCGATATTTCGACTTCTTTCGTCTCTCTCATTTTCCCTTGCATTCGCTCTACTGTCACGTCTAGGCGGCATAGTTCTGTACATAACAATAGTCCTTATTAATTACCCGAATTTGGGTTACTATATACATCATTTCTATATACACAATTATATCATTAATTAGCGCATTTGCACATCACAATATCTTTATCACGCGATTTACATCTAGTTATACCATAACTTTAGTAGGTAGTTGTATCGCCCTTAACACGATAGCCTTTTCATTAAGTCAATCACCTTTTATACATCAATATTTCTGAGTCTCAACATTTATTATATTATATAAAAAAAAATGCAGCAAAAATTTAGATAGAAATGCACAAACTTCATTAATGTACATAAATATTTTACAATTTGGGTACAACATCTTTTACTGCTAATAATATACATCATCTAATACAAGGTTCGAAACCCAAAACATAGCCGTACATACTAATCCGATATCACCAAAAGTATTACTAACTGTCCCCTAATCAGACTGGGATTAAAACAGTGGACAACTAAACTAATCCCCAAAATGACATCAACAAGATGACTAGTCTGATTAGTGACGAACTACTATCCCGGCTCACACCCCTGCCCTGACAACATCCCGTATTTGGACTACCATGGTAGTAACCGTATCAACTATCTGGGCCCTCCATGCCGGGTCTCCTCTATCACCCAACAACCTCCTAATATCTCCTAATGCTCGTAGCTCAATACTGATCATCCCCAGAGACATCCCATCCGGGATAACCCCTCCTCTCCCTCTCTCTAACCTCTGTAGAAGGGTGTCTATAGTCCTGCGGGACTCCTCCAACTGTCCCTGAAGGGCAAAGTACTCAGTCAATAAGGTAGCTGAAAGTGAGTCACCCGCCGGTAAAGGTGCCTCCTGAGGGGGTACAGCTAGGGGAGGTGCATCCACAGGTGGAGGTGGTGGAGGTGCAAAGGGTGGGGATGGAGGAACCGACTCTGTCTCAGCATCCTCTGAAGGATCCTCCTCCTCCTCAAAAAAACCAAAATGCCCTGGAGGGGTAAACTGCTCAAAAGGATCATCTATAGGGTCAGGACTAGGTAGAGGGGATGGAACTGGTGACGGCACTGGGATGGGTCGGACAGGAGTGGGAACCATCTGAATATCCCTCCACTCAATTGGCTCTTCAGGTATAACTGACAACCTAGGCCTCTTACGCAGTGGCCTCTCCTCCTCAGGGATCTCCGATCTCACTCTGGAAGGACCTGCCTCGTCAGATCCTGTAGAAGGTCTACCCATATATGGCACTAGGGCCACAGCATCTCTCCATCTCTGCTCCTCTGCCTCCTCTCTCTCTAATCGCTCTCTAGCCGCCGCCCGGCGTCTCTCCCTGAGGTCCTCAACTGCATACTCGGGGACCTCTACCCCGGCCAGCTGAAGATCTAATAGCTCCTGCTCTGACATCCCTAGCCACTGGGGGTCCTGACTCGGCTCACCCATCTCCGCTCCCTATAATAAAACATAAAATTCTATTAGTAACCGTCTAATAAATTATAATATATGCTTAAAGTAAATACTACCTGCGATATACCACCCCTGAACTTGATGGAAGTTCACAATTTATATTATAACTGATACATTTATTATTATCACTTGTGTTCTTGAGCATTATGACTCTTAGCTCTGATACCATCTGTGACGCCCCGGGATCCGGGGTCAAGGATCCGGGCCGTCAAGGTCCAATTTCCGATCAATATCAATATCTCTGTAATCTTTTTTTTTTTTAATAAATAATTAAATAAATAAGCAGTTAACCCCACACTAATACACACACACACCAGTCATAAGCTCATAGAACAACACCCACAATATTTAAAAGTTTTAAAGTTAACAGTTATTACAAGCCCAGAATTTACTAAGTACATTGTTGAACAAAGCTTCTACAGGAAGCACTTCAACAACTAAAGTTATTACAATTTACACACTTAATTTACATAAGTATACTAAGCCCCTCCGCTTGTCACTACCTCGGGGATGGTCGCCAGCACTCGCTCAAAAGGTCGCCTTTCCCTTACCCTCTTGCGGGGTGTGGTACGTAGTATCGGCATGGGACCTAGCTGCTATATACATAAGTAGCAAGAGTGAGCTATAATAGCTCAGCAAGATTATACTGTAACTAAAATTTAAAATGTGAACAAGTATACATATATGTATATGCATATGTAATAGCAGGAAACAATTAAAATCCTTAAGGAAGAGTAAAGCTCTTATTTAATAATACATCATCCACTCACTATTATAAGAAAGAAATCTATATTAATATAATATCAGTTTTTCTTCATCTGCCACCATAATACCATCATCTCATATCATTATTCTGGTTTCAGTATTGAAATCTACAATAATATAATATCAGTTTTTCTTCATCTGTAACTATCATTCCATCATCTCATATCATTGTTCTGTTTTCAGTATAGCAATCTGAAAACCATTGTCTACACTTTCTTTTCAAAACATTGGGGATATCTGCTGTCGCCTGATACGTTAGGACGATGATCAGTCGCCTAATCGTATCTGCTCTCTTTTTACTACCGGTAGAAGGAATGAAAATCATCCCTGGAGGAAGGCCACCTGCTAACATCCTCCCTTGGCATCTTCGTGCCGTAATAAAATAATAAATGCTGGACTGTGTCGCACACAGCCCTGACACAGCCACTTACGCAAGTCTGTTGCAATCCCCCTCTTTATCACATCATTATTCTCTTTTTAAAATATCATTCCACATTTCCATTTTCTCACTTTCATTTTCGCATATCATTCTCTCATATCATTTCCATTCTCGCACATTACTTCTATAAAATATATATATATCATAAGGCTTTGATTATGATTCAGACTTCTCTTTCAAATTCAGAAATCAAATATACTTTTATATTCGTAAAATATTCCATCTATTTTAAGAGTAATGCATGTTAATCAAATAATGTTTATTAAACCACTGATACTCAATAAGAACATTTTTAATATAATATTATAACCATATAACCCTCGATAACAACTGATACCATTCTCTCTTATTCTCTTAATCATAAGGCATGTTCAATTCATGCATAATCATCTCTATACATATCCATCTCATACTCTCATTTATATTCATATACATCTTATACTCATATCCATATTCATATACATCTTCGTATATCTTTCTTTTCAATATTAATACTCAAGGAAGACAATTTCTTCACAATATATTAATAATAGCATCACATATATATTTCACAAAATCAAGTTTCTTTGTGAAGATAAGTAGTTTTACAAATAGGGATAGAAGAAATCTTGCCTCGGTTTCGATATCCTGACGGTATGGCTCGTCCCTCTTCCGGAGTTTCTATAAACACAAAAGGACCGTCGTTAGAACCACATCTCTTACTCACTACACTCTTGTATAACATTACCTTTTGAAACTTTAATATATGTTTAAAGTATTCTTATTACCCCAAAGGTTCAAGAACTTAACCGTTTATAACCTAAGTTGAAGTTTCAGGGTTTTCCACCATTTCCCTTAACGACCACACTCGACTGTAGAATTTCTTATAATTTTTAAATTTCGAGTTTTAATGTAAGGTCAACTGGAAATAGTTCTTTGACCACACTACTATCATATCCCAAAATTTCGTGACTTTTAACAATGTTAAGGTATGGTAATTGTAACCTCAAGTTTGATACATTTACGGTTTCTCGGTTTCTGAACCGCTTTCACTAAAACTGACTTTTCTCCTAAACCGTTCATCAGATTTTAACGCACCTTATATCAAAACGATCTATGAACTAAGCTCTATCATTTCATGGTCAATTGGTAACCTAGGCAGTGAGGTACCGTATGAATACAGGGGTCACAAAACAGGGCAGTTTTCGTTCTAACGAAAATCGGACATTATAACTGCTGTAATTTCATACTTTCCAAAATCAAACTCCTCCAAATCAATCATCCACCTTATACACCATCACCTACACCATGTGGTCATCTTACCAACCATGGTTACAAGCACATACTCCTTCCAAAATCAACTTTAATCACTTACAAACACTTATAACATCATAATCATAATATTTACACCACTAAATCACTAATCAACTCAATATCAATCATAAATATACAAGGGCAAGCATATTTATACCTTCTTGAAGCCTTGACAACACTTAAGAATCCTTGGGATATCCTTAAACAACCTTACAATAGCTTGAATCAACTAAAGGAATCATAAAAACCAAGTTAGTTTCTTGAAACCACTATTCATCACTATTCATCAAGCAACTTTCATGAATTTATTACCTATGAAGATGATGATGGTTGGCCTTGAAATTTGGTGGGTATCTCTTTCTAGTCTCCAAGAACTTCCATGATTTTTCCCTTGATTTGTTGTTGGCTAGAACTTGAGTTTTTATTTTGATTTTTTTCTTTTCTTCCTTTTTGGCCGAATGGTATGAACAAGGAAGGGGAGAGCTTTTTGTGTTTTGTTTTGATCTTATCTTGGCTTAATCTTGCTAATTCTAGTGTCTTGTAGAAGCTTGTAAAGATATTTGTGGTTAAACCATGCAAAAGTACTAATTTACCCTTAAAATGGTGTTAATGGAAAGTGATGTCACTTAATGATCCAATAAATCCCATTTTGATTTTCTAAGTATTATGCTAATAATCTTGGATAATAATAATGTGGTATGTATCCTTGTTATATTACTAATCTTGGTTGCTTAATCTCCATATTCGTCTAATTGTGGTTCGTTTCGAATGTACCTCATTATCTCAGTGGTTTTGAAATCATCTAACAATCCAATTTCCTTTGGTATTCTCTTAACTTAATAATCCCCTGGTTAAATCTAAATTCACTAATCCCTCAATATATAATTCTTATAATATTTCCATGCTCCTTAATATCCAATAGAAGCTTATTCGAAATCAAAATCCTCAAAATCCATGCTTCAGGAATTTCTGAAATCTAACGTCATTTCGAGTCACTTATTTCCATTGTACAACACTAATATGGTTTCTGTTTATTCATTTTATGTTTCCATTATAGGGTACCTATATACCATTTCTCTAAATCCTCGAAATTTACTATTCATGTGACCACTGTAGCATTACTGAAGTTAGGGTTATTACACCTAAACTTCAAAACAATGAATTCTCTAGTGAAAAGAGAGTTGGTGAGAGGTTTACCTTCGATTGAATTTACTCAGGAAGGTCTATGTGATGCTTGTCAAAAAGGGAAGTTAAAAAGGGCAACTCACAGGAGCACTAACATATCATCAATAACTGAACCATTACAACTTCTCCATATGGATTTGTTTGGTCCAGTTAGTGTGATGTCTATGTCAAGAAAAAGATATGCTCTAGTGATTGTTGATGATTTCTCAAAATTTACATGGGTACTATTTCTGAACTCAAAAGATGAAACTCCACAACTGGTAGTTGATCACATTAAGTTAATTGAGCTGGATTCTAATCGTCCAGTTAGAGCTATAAGGTCAGACAACGGAACTGAATTCAAGAATGCAGTTCTGAATGACTTTTGCACTGAAAAGGGTATAACTAGACAGTACTCGGCTCCCAGAACTCCTCAACAAAATGGGGTAGTTGAAAGAAAGAATAGAACCTTGATTGAAGCTGCACGTACTATGCTAAGTGAATCAAGGCTTCCATTGAGCTTTTGGGCTGAAGCTGTCAACACTGCATGCTATACCCAGAATCGTACACTTATCAATAAAGACTTAATGAAGACACCATATGAAGCTCAACATGACAAGAAACCAACTCTCAAGTACTTCCATGTATTTGGGACAAAATGCTTTGTGCTGAAAGAAGGAGATGATCAAGGTGGTAAATTTGAAGAAAAAGCACATGAAGCAATATTTATTGGTTATACTAGAAGAGCCTACATGGTGTATCTTATTGATCAACAGAAAACCTTGGAAAGTGTCAATGTTACATTTGATGACACAAGACTCCCAAATATCCAAAATGAAGATCCATCTGAAAAGCTTAAGTTTGATGATATGTCATACTCAGATTCAGATGATGACAATCAACTTGACGTTGTTGCTGATAATAATAATCCAAATGTTGGTAGTAATGATCAAGGTGATGCTGGTGAAAACAATGATAATTTTCAAGACACCACTGATACTCTTGAACCATCAACAAATCAAACTGGCAACAACTCAGGGGGAGATAATGAAGGGTCAACAAGTCATACTCAACATTATACTGAAGAACAAGGCGAATCGTCAAGATCAATTCTTCCCAGACAAACTGTTTGGAATAGAGCTCATCCTTTTGAGCTGATTCTTGGTGATCCAGATGTTGGGGTGAAAACAAGAAGAGCTTATCAGAATCAATGTAACTATTCTAAGAAAGTAGAAGAAGCTCTATCTGATCCTGATTGGGTGATTGCTATGCAAGATGAACTCAATCAATTTAAGCAACTAGAAGTATGGAAGCTGGTACCCAGACCTAAAGATAGAAAAGTGGTGGACACAAGATGGGTATTCAGAAACAAACTAGATGAAGATGGCACTGTGATAAGAAACAAAGCAAGACTGGTAGCTAAAGGTTATTCTCAAGCTGAAGGCATTGATTATGATGAGACCTATGCTCCAGTGGCAAGACTTGAGGCCATCAGAATATTCTTGGCATTTGCATCCTATTCAAGATTCAAAGTTTATCAAATGGATGTCAAGAGTGCCTTTCTGAATGGTAAGCTAGATGAAGAAGTGTATGTAGAACAGCCCCCTGGTTTTGAAGATCAAGATCATCTGGACTATGTTTACTTTCTTTACAAAGCTATCTATGGTCTTGAGCAAGCCCCAAGAAAATGGTATGACACCCTTTCTGAATTTCTATTAGAAAATGGTTTTATAAGAGGTGTCATAGACAAAACGCTCTTCACAAAAAGACATAAGAATGATATAATACTAGTCCAAGTCTATGTGGACGATATTATATTTGGATCTGCTAATGAGCTTCTTTGCAAGAAGTTTCTAAGTTAATGCAGGGTAGGTTTGAAATGAGCATGATGGGAGAACTGAAATTCTTTCTTGGATTACAAATAAGTCAGAGACAAGATGGAATATTTATTTGTCAATCTAAGTACATCAAGGAGCTCCTCAAGAAATATCACATGGAGGAGTGCTCATCAGCAAAGACACCATCAACTATAGCTGTCAAAATTGGTTTATGTGAAAGTTCTGCTAAGGTAGATATCACAGGCTATAGAGGTATGATTGGCTCATTGCTTTACCTAACTGCTAGTAGACCAGATATAATGTTTGCCACATGCTTGTGTGCAAGGTTCCAAGCGAACCCTAAAGAAATCCATCTCACTGCTGTCAAAAGAATCTTAAGATATCTAAAGGGTACGCCTAATTTAGGCATCTGGTACCCTAATGAATCTGGTTTTACTTTAATTGGATATACAGATTCTGACTATGCAGGAAGTGTTGTAGACAGGAAAAGTACATCTGGGAGTTGTCAATACCTAGGTGGAAGATTGGTATCCTGGTTCAGTAAGAAACAGCAAACAGTTTCCAACTCTACAGCCGAAGCTGAATATATAGCTGCTGGAAGCTGTTGTGCTCAGATCTTATGGATAAGGAATCAATTAATGGACTATGGCATTGTATTGGAAAATATTCGTATTTTATGTGATAATACAAGTGTCATAGCAATCGCAAGCAATCCTGTGCAGCACTCAAGGACAAAGCACATTGACATAAGGTATCATTTTATAAGAGAGCATGTAATGAATGGTACAGTACAACTACTATTTGTAGGATCTGGAGATCAAACTGCAGATATTTTTACTAAGTCGCTTAATGAATCCTCATTCACTAGAATTGTTAGTGAATTGGGTATGTTAAACAGTCCTAGTAATTAATACTGTTAATATCTGAAATTTGATCTTTAATAATTTTGCAAGTGATTATTCTGTGAATATTTGTTGTTTGAAATCACTTGTATAATTATTTTACCATCTGATTTTCTTGTTTGTTTAATTATTTTTCACTCTGTTTATTCATATTATTTAATACTTCATACTTCTGTATTTTTAGAATATTTGTAGATATTTATTTCTATTTTATTAATTAATTTATCATATGTTTTGCAATGTTTGTCCTGTTAATATTGCTTTGTTTTCGTTAATAGGTTAGCATATGGTATGTATAATTATTTTTATTATTTGTTTAATTCTATATAATATTTTTATTATTTTTATAAGTTAATTGTATATTTTATAGTATTTTTAATGTTTATTTAAAGTTAATATGACTTAAAATTAGGAAAAACAGTCAATATGACTTAATTTAAAATCGGTATGACTTAAACAGGTTAAGTCTTATCGAGTTTTAAATCTAAGTCATATTCGCAGGTCAGTATAAATTAAGTCTTAATCAACTGTATTTAATTAAGTTTTAATTATTTATTTGTTAAGTCTTATTAGTTAAGTCTTTTTAGTTTTAAATTTAAGTCTTATTCGGAGTTTTAAGTCTTGTTTATATTAAGTCTTAATTTAATCTTAGTTTTAATTAAGTCATTGTAGAATATTTTTTATTTAAGTCATATTCGAATATATATACATATTAGTTATGTCTTAATAATTTTTAAGTCATATTCGCTAGTCAGTGTAAATTAAGTCTTAATCACCTGTAAGTTAATTAAGTCTTAATTACTTATTTTTTAAGTCTTATTCATCTGTTTGTAAGTTTAAGTCTTTTTCATCTACTTAGTATATATATAACTGTTAGTAGTGTTAAGTCTTATTAACATTATAAGTCTCTCTCAAGTTAAGTCATAGAGAACCAATACATACGATACACACAAATATCAAGGTCGAACCTCTGCCCGATTTTCGACCGAAATCACTCATCTTTTTCACGATTTAACCACATATCTGGACTCCTTGCTTGATTATCTTCATTTTGATTGGTTAAAATCGACTTTTGGTTCAGTTTTGAAGAGTTTTATTTTTGAAAAATCGGTTTTTAAATCTGTTTTTGTGAAAAACTGGGTTTGATTCTTGCAAAACTAAAAATATACGTGTGTTTGTGTGTATACTAGGATCATTGTGTGAATTTTTC
Source organism: Saposhnikovia divaricata (assembly GCA_036435485.1). Lineage (NCBI taxonomy): Eukaryota > Viridiplantae > Streptophyta > Magnoliopsida > Apiales > Apiaceae > Saposhnikovia > Saposhnikovia divaricata. The sequence goes on along the minus strand of CM071597.1, from coordinate 85,684,195 downwards.
AGAATTTTTGAAGAACTTTTAATTATTTCGAATTTTTAATTAATTATTAATTCGAAAAATTAATTTTTAAATTAAAAATTTGTAAAATCTGAAATTTTCAAGGAAATTAAATCTTGATTAAAATGGCTGATCGATTTGAAATTATTAAACATAATTTAATCGGTTATTTTGATCCAGAAAAATGTTCAGTTGAACGTTTTCGACCGTGGATTCGGTTTTTAAATGAAAATTCACTAGTTCGCAATGCTTTGAGATTGGATGCTCCATTAAAAATTGAACCTTTGCGAATCATGTGTACTACTGCTGTCATTTCTAATGATAACAGATCTTTTGTCTTCTCTGTAGGAGACAATCAGTACAAAGTGAATGAAAATACAATAAATACGATCTTAAATTTTCCAACTGAAAATTTCGAAGAATTACCATCAGATCAAGAATTGATAAATTTTTTAAATGGTGTATTCTATCAAGACAGTCCTGATCAAACTGTCTGGAATAAAAAGAACTTCGTTCAGGAATGGGATTATCTGTTCGACACATTAGGTAGAGTCTTTGCCAATTCTACTAAAGGGAACTTCGGGGTATTACCATCTTTCTTGCAGCATATTGGATATGCAGTTGCACACAACCGAAGAATTAATATTGGCAGACTACTGTGTGTTTCGATGGTTAGAAGAATCATTAATGCAAAGAAGAATTTTGATAATGGACATAAAGTATCATGTTATTATCCAAGATTCTTGTCATTGATTTTTAATCATCTTGTGGAACTAGAAAACCAAGCCCAATTCCTGAATGGAGAGTCACTGGCGTCAGGTAAACCTACTACCAGATTGTTCACTGAGTACAGCAACAAGCCAAAATTCACAAACATACCTGTAGTTGTCACCCAATACATGTCAAACTATATACAACTACCTGTTATTGAACCTGTACCAGAACCTGAACAACCAGAACAAAACCCTGAACCACCAGTGGAAAACATACTTGTTGATAATGAAAATCAAGGCAATCAACAAGTTGAACCTGCTCAGCAAATTGTTCCTCAGCCAGCTGCTCTTGCTGTTGAACATCCAGTGCAAGAAACTGCATCTGTCCCTGAACCTGAATCAGATCAACCCATCTTATCAAAGACTGTTGTGGAATCAGCTGACCAGGTATTGCCTTCTGTTCCTCAAACTACTGCTTCTCAATCTATTTCTGGAACCCAAGTGGTTGGTAGGTCTGACCAAGGGGTTGTAGTACCACAACCTCTAACCAAGGTCGTAGAGCCAAACACTCAACCAACAAAACTCATATCTTTTCACTCCAGAAAGAAATTGCAAGTCAAAAGAAGTCGAATCAGTAGTGATAGTATGAGTGAACCCACAGCTCTGCCTCTAGAAAAGAAAAGTAAAACTCAAACTGAGGCAACTGTAAGCCCGTCTGTATCCTCCGAACAGGATATGAAAATTGATATGGCCGTTACACAGTTACTAGAATCATCTTCTCAACAAGATGATTCTATTGAAATTCGCCATAGGGCCGTGGCACCTTGTAGTGAGTCAAGCACACCTCCCCTATTACTCACAATGGGGGAAGACATACCTTTAGATGAGTCTCAGGACACACTGCAAGGAGAACACGTAGAAAATGTGACAGTGCCTACCATAGTTACGGTAGAAGAGTCTTCACAGGCTTTAGAGGGAAATCTTGGTTCTCAGCCAACTTTAATAGAACCATCATCTCCCCTCCCAGGACAAACACTCCTGGCTCCCACAAGGGATTTTCCACTCGCAGTTTCGACTGGAGAAGGTGGAAGGCAACTTGATCAATCTACTACTGAAGCAATTCAGTCAACAATTTCAAATGTTCAAGTAGATTTGATTAAGGACAGGGATTTGCGAACTCCCATTGCACCACCACTGACCTTCCCAGAGGAGGCTAGGGTGATTTTACATGCAGGTACAAATCTGGAAGCAGCTAAGGAATCTGAGAGGAGTGATGTGTGGAATACCATAAAATTGAGTGAAACACATGCATTTCAGGTGAGTGGATCTCAAAGTGAACGTCAGGTGAGCGCACACACTGACACATACACTCTCTCATTATTAGAAAAGATAACTGCTTTAGAAAAAGAACTTGCAGTCAGCAAGGCTGAAACAGAAATCCTTAGAGCACAAGTGGGTGAGCGATCTTCTTCATCCACCTCTGTCAACAGTCAGCTTGCTGTAATCAAGAAGGACATTAACTACTTAAAGACATCTTTCACCAAGAAGATAGAATCTCTCGAACTCTCTCATGAAAAGGCACTTGATGACTCTGGAGATATTACTGTTGCTCAAGACATGTTAATTTCTGAGATTTCCTTGAAACTTGATAATCTACAGTCAGAGGTACAGCACAATCAGGAATCTACTGATTCTCATCTGGACCAGATCGAAAAGCAAAATGCACACCAGGCTAAAGGGTTAAGACATCTGTTTAATCTTGTAAGTCAAAGTCGCAAACCTACAAATGAAGAAATTGAATTTTTTACAAGTAAGGGTGGTGATGATGATGAACAAGATCCTGAAGCTGGGGCAACTGATAAATCTGTAGAGGATTCCTCAACTAAGGGGGAGAAATCAAAGGGGTCACAAGAGAAAACTAAAGAAAGAGAGGGAGGAGAAGGAAAATCTGGTAAATCTGACCAAGGTGAAGATAAGAGGAAGAAAGTAGTTGAAGAAACTGAAGAAGAAATTCAAGACAAGAACACAGGTTATTATTACACGGGTGAACCGGATAACTTCGATGTTTTTGCTGATCTTGAAATCCCTGATCAAGATGAAGAACTTCCTGAACCTGATCTTAGTCACTGGGAAGATGAAGGACCAGTGATATCTGAATTTGAAGCTCAACAAGCTGAGAAAGAATCTGAAGAATTATTTGCTCAAAGGGAAGCTAATTTGCAACTGAGAGAAGAAAAACTTCAAAAATCATTAGAGCAAATTGCACGAAATGAAGAACTTCAAAAAGCTGAACAGCAAGCATTACAACGATTACATGCTATAAATGTTGAGAAGAGAAAAACATATATCAGACTAAAGAGCAGTGACAAATGGGAACGTGCTCAAAGAGCAATTGATTCACCTCAGAGTTCTGATTATGAAGATCGTCATCTTGGACAAATTCTCGAGGAATTCAAACTGGCAAATCCAATTCATGAAATGTATATAAAGGCCTTACAGGTAGAAGTCATCAGGATAACTACTGCATTTGAACCCAAATCTGATGAGCTAGTAATATTTGTAGATTATCATAAAGTTGGAACTTTCAGAGTATCTATTCAGTTGTTTTATGACAGATCACTGACAGAGATATGGGTACTTAGGCCTAAGGTAAGAACATCTTCTGAGCTAGGTGTATTGTTACATGAAAAGTTCAAAGAATTTGCTGAAAGAGCTGGACAAGAAGTGATTAAGGAACCTCCACAAGTAAAATTTCTTAAGGGAGAGGTACTTCACTCAATCAATCTTCAGACAGATGAGTTATACGAACATCATGCAAAGCACTTGGTATATGCTGAATATGCTCTCAGAAATCATGGATACTTGACTGAAGAAAAGGTAATAGCTGCAGATCACATTCGTTCCTATGCACAAACGAACATAAAAGATTACAAGAAATTTCAAGGTGAACTGAGAAAGAAGCTTGGAATTCCTTTAGTCTTACCTCAAGGATTGTCATCAAGAAGAGAACGTCTTGTTGATTCTGATCTACACATGAAACTTCAAGTCACAGATGAGCCAGAAGAAGGAGAATTCAGAAGGGAAGACAACTGAAGAAAAAGAATTGCTCTACATGTTATATCTTTAGAGCCTAGATAAATCTTGATAGGAATTTATATCATATGATCAGTCTAGAGGATCATCTATCTTGTATTTATCTTTCATGTTTGAATCTGGCAAATGTTAAATATAAACCAGAACTTTTTTTCATATTTACTTAGTATTTAAAGTTTTATCTTTCATTTGGTTAAGTTGGATTAGTTGAAGTATCCTCTAGGAATTTGCTTGTTATTGTCTAACAAACAAATAGGGGGAGATTGAAAGGCATATGACTCAGCCTATTTGTAGTTAGAGGATCCTAATCAACTTAAACCAAATTGTAATAAGTAAATATACATATGAACTGTCACAGGAATCTCAAGAAGTATTATCTGTCAGAAGAAAGAAGAAAAGTCAATCTATAGTTTTGATGTCATACACTGGAAGACGATTCAGTTATCTGATCAAGCCCCAGTACAGCATTGAAGTGAATGGATTCATTTGAACAGTGACAGAGATTTTTCGAGTGATAGTTTGAAGATCAGTTACAGTACAAGAGAATTGAGAGAAGAAACAAACCACAACCTAAAGTCAAAAGTGAAGAAGCATCATTGAAGTTAGTCGTTCATGAACCAGACAGTACATCGAACGTCAACACAAATCAGTGGTAATTCTTTACTACCTTTAGTGGTTTGTAAGAATTAAATTAATTATTTATTGATTTAATTAAATTCATTTATAATTGATATAAATTATTTAGTTTATTTAATTAAATGAATTAATTCTGGAAGAATTAATTGATTAATTAAATTAATTATTGTATCAATTAAATATGAATTAGTTAATCATTAATTAATTAAATGGATCAATATGACTTAAAGAAAGAAAAACAGATTATGTCTTGGAGAAGAAAATTCGGTATGACTTAATCTTAAGTCTTACCGACAGAAGCTTTTCTGATTTAAGTCTTACCGACCTGATTTAAGTCTTACCGACCTCTGCCAGTTGTTGTAAGTCTTACCGACACATTTTATGTCTTAATGGAGGTTTGTGTAAGTCTTAATGAAGGAAAATCAAGTCTTGGAAGCAGTTTAAGTCATGCTGGAGTAGTTAAATATCCTACAGAAAGCCAGCAAGACCTGTTACTGATATAAAAGAACAGAACATACCAGATTAAGTCATAACGGAGAAAACACAGTAGAAACATAAAATCCAGAGCAGAATTCTCTCTCTCAAGAACACCAAGAACACCAAAGCTTAAACAATTCCCAGAAATTCAAGTTCTTCATCTTTGTTATATTCTATCCGCTAGAACTTGTTTATTTGTGATTCTTGTACTACTAGCGAATTAAGTTTCCTAGTTCTTATCTTGATTATTATTAACTAAATTAGAAAAGTTCATGTCGAATTTTCTAATTAGTTATTAACATCTTGATAAGTTGTTATACTGATTTTGTAACACCACATCAAGTTAATATACAATTATATTCAACTTGAAAAATTGTGTTAAATAATTCCGCAGATAAATTTGTCTTTATCAAATTTAATTTAAAGGACAAATTTCGATAAAAAGGTAAAGATTGTATTCAACCCCCCCTTCTACAATCTTATCGGACCTAACACACTACTTACGTAAGATTCTGGGTTGTAATAACTCTTTTAACTTTAAACTGTTATTATTATGGATGTTGTTCTCTGAGCATATGACTGGTGTGTAATGTTATAGTGTGGGGTCTATTGTGTGAGTATTAACAAGTATTTATATTTCAACTGTCAAAAATATAATGTTATTAAAAATGGAAATTGGATCGTGATGACCTGGACTCCTGACCCCGGATCTAGGGGTGTCACATTTGTAGCAAGTACAAATTTTTAATAGCATGATCTATATATTCTTCTTCTTCTTCTTGCACCAACAACATGATTTAGATGATATACCGATGAAGGCATCGGTTGGTATTCCATGAGCAAACATATTTAATAGGATTACATGCTCTGAAGGGTAAACTTTTGGCTTCCAGATGAACTCCCGAGGACCTTTGTACGGCATATGATTGCGGAAGATCTTTTTCCCATCTGCTAGATTACATACTCCCTCATCATGACCAAGGAAGGTAAATCTTCATCACAGAGCAATAGAGGCTCATTTGCCACATTCTTTAGCATGATAAAGGCTTCTATGCTCCTTATCTATTTCTATAATGCTCCTAGCCTTATGTGACATGATCTAGATATACAGGCATTTCAACCCGCATTTATTAGTAAGCGCCTCATGCAGCCCTTCTTTCTTTCTTAATTGCTCCATCACCATTTACGTGTAGAATTAGATGGTAGCCCTTACATGAACCGATTAAGCCATTGCTTGGTACATGAGTTAATTGATATATTCAATAGGATTATATGCTCTAAACTCCGAAGGGTAAAATTATAGCTTCCAGGTGCACTCCCAAGGACCTTTATAAGTAATTTTGTTATGAAAAATCTTTTTTTCCCTTCAGAAACAGTATAAACTCCCTTGTCATGTACCAAGGAAGGTTAATCTTCATCCCAGTTCAATAGAGGCTCATCCGCCACATTTTTTAGCATATCCTTCTACCATATTCTTTCATGCCATCAAAAAAGTGCTATATCCATCCGGGGATGTACACCTACCTAGTGATCCTTGATAAGTGGATTTTATATCTACTTGGAACATTCTAATTCGGCTTAAATTGATTGCTTTGGCCTCAAGTTTGTGGTAGTTTTGATGTGTTTTGCTTAATTGTGCAGGGTTGAAGAAATGTCGATTAAAGGTGTAGTTTCATTCGTTATTTGAAGTTGATTTATGATATGGAATGAAGAATGGAGGCTAATGTCAACTCCCAAGAAGTATACAAGTCATTAAGGTTGAAAGACGGAAGCTCATGCAAAAGGAACGGGAAGAAAAGCTGAAAAATCGAAGAAAAAATCAATTTTCGCAGATCGGAGCCGTGCTGAGAGCCCCATTGGCGTCTCAGCGCCGTTTTCAGCAGATTGAGCTGGTGCCCTAGGCGCGGTTGGCACCCCAGCGCTGCGGGTGTGCGGGGGAATTTCCAGAATTGCCCTTTTTCGAGCTGAAATTGTATTCTACGTGGTTTCTGACTCCTAAATCGAATTCTAGATGTATTTTAAGGTATTTTCTTGCTGGGCAAGATGTCTAGAGCCTATATAAACACATCCAACCCTTGTAAACATATATTTACATACAATTACATATCATAGCTTAGTTTTGCAAGAGAGAAAAGGAGAGAAGGATTCAAAGCTCGGTGACAAGCACAGATCTAGATCTACTTCATCTTTTGTATACGTTGAATCATAGATTTGTTTTCTCAACTCTTAGTTTAAATAAGATTATTGTTTCTTTCTTTCATATCTTGCTTATTATCATGTTTTCATCAAATCCCATGACGATGAACCGTTCAATTATGAACTAATCGTTGTCATGGGATTCTAACGGAGTTATTTACGGAACTTAGTATCTTGATGCTTTAAAGAACTGTGTGTGGTGTATAATTGATATCCTTGTATGGTTATGCTTAATTGATAGATGCGTCGCGAACATCTAATTTGTTAATCTCTTGTGAAGTGAAAGTGGATCTTGAGATTTAGAACTTGCCATGCTAACATAGGTTCATAATTGTTTATCAATATGATTTGTAGTATGAGATGAAAATACTTATATTGCCCTATGTGATCTTTATGGATAACTTGTTCTTCAAACATTATGTTTTCAAATTCTATAGACATATAGGGTATAAGCATAATTGGTGTCTATTCATCTTCTATCTCTTTTGTGGATGTATGTTTAGTTTGGTATACGTATGCTGACAGGTAGCGTGTACTTATTTCATGTTATTCAATCAGATATCATACCCATTACACATAGTGATTAAAGGTGTCAGATCTAAGCGAAGTATTTAATGAAGTTAGAATCCCATGTTTTATATCATATAAGTAAAACCGATTTAATTCTCAATAGTTAATTATTCTTAGTTTAATAATTTGCATCCTAGTTAATTTAGATAATTAAAACCCCATTCTTGTTATTTGTCTTAGCAGTGGATTAAAACCAAACATTGTTGCATAGGCATATTTACTGATTAAAACTTAACCAGATCTCTGCGGAACGAACTTAATTTATATTACTTGTGACCACGTGCACTTGCGTGATTTTGTGCTAACAAGTTTTGGCGCCGCTGCCGGGGATCAACGGTGTTTTATTTTAGTTTATGTGCTTGTCAATAGTGATCGTTAGCGTTCACTAACTCGGACTTCTTACTTAGTTGTTTGTTTCCTGGTGTTTCAGGTACTTGAGCGTGTATGCGAATGCGTTCTCAGACTCGAGACCTGGAGTTAGGTGAAGATCAAAGCAAGGAAGAGCCTGTGATTCCAGAGGTTCCAGAAGAAGAGAATAAGACAGAAGAACTTGAGACTACAGTAGAGATGGGTGACGCAGCAGCAGTCAAGGCTTTGAAGGACTATTCTCAGCCGAAAATCACTGACATCCAGTCTAGCATTGTTAGGCCAGCTATTACGGCTAACAACTTTGAGATCAAGCCAAGCACAATTCAGATGGTGCAGAATTCGGTTCAGTTTGGGGGTGCTTCTACGGAGGATCCTAACATGCATATTCGAGACTTTATCGAGATATGCGACACTTTCAGATTCAATGGTGTGTCGGATGAAGCTATCAAGTTGAGACTTCCCATTCTCTCTAAGGGATAAGGCTAAGAGCTGGCTACACTCTTTACCACCTGGTTCCATTACTACATGGGAAGATCTTGCTCAGAAGTTCCTTACTAAATTCTTCCCTATGGCGAAAACTGCAGCAATAAGGAACCAGCTGACTCAATTCCAACAGCAATCTGGCGAGTCCTTGTGTGAGGCTTGGGAATGCTACAAGGAGATGCTACGGAAGTGTCCTCATCATGGCATGCCTGATTGGATGGTTATTATTGGTTTTTACAATGGGTTGGGAGCACAGTCTAGACCTTTGCTAGATGCAGCATCAGGTGGAGCTCTTTGGGCGAAGAGCTATGAGGAAGCTTATGATCTTATTGAGATGATGTCTGCGAATGAATATCAAAATCCAACCCAGAGGATATCTCAAGGCAAGATAGCAGGAATTTTGGAAGTAGATACGGCTTCAGTGATTGTGGCTCAATTGAAAGCTCTTACTATGAAGGTGGATTCTCTTGATAATTATGGAGTTCAGCAGGTGGCTAGTGTTTGTGAGTTATGTGCGGGCGCACATGAGACGAATCAGTGTGCTATCTCTTCTGAATTAACATAGTTCGTGAGTAATTTCCAGAGACCTGCTGCACCAGTTCCTGCCACTTATCATCCAAACAATAGGAATCATCCTAACTTCAGCTGGAGCAACAATCAAAATGCTCAACAATCATATCAGCAAGCAAAGCCATTCAATCAAGGCTATCAACAGCCTTATGCTCCAAGGGCACCATATCAACCTCCTGGATTTCAGCAGCAACAGCCCCAGGCTCATGCGGGGCAATCATCTAATGAAAAATCAGAGAGGGATGATTTGTGGATGATAGCGAAGAACCTGCAAGCTTCTAAAAAGGTCTTGGAAAACCAGGTGGGACAGATTGCAAGTGCCTTAATTAGTAGGCAACAAGGAACTCTTCCTAGTGATACGGAAGCAAATCCAGGTAGGAGGGACAACAAGGAGCAGGTGAAAGCTGTGACTTTGAGATCGGGAAAGGTGACATCAGATCCTAAATCAGCCGCTAGAGAAGATGAAGAAGTGCAGAATCAGTAAGTTGAAAAATCTGCAGTGCCTGACAATGAGAAATCTGACTTAGTAGCTAAGGAGCTGGATGGTGAAGTAGAGAAGAGCAAGGAACCTGTTAAAAATTCTGTGGAGAAGTCTACAAAGAACATTCAGATTTATCCTCCTCCTCCATATCCTAGAAGACTCCAGAAGCAGAATTTGGATACGAAGTTTGCTAAGTTCTTAGAGGTGTTCAAGAAGTTGCAGATTAACATTCCTTTTGTGGAAGCTCTTGAACAGATGCCGAGCTATGCCAAGTTCATGAAAGGTATTCTCTCTCGTAAGTTGAAGCTTGATGCATTAGAGACCGTTGCCTTAACGGAAGAGTGTAGTGCCGTTCTGCAACAGAAGTTGCATCCGAAGCTAAAGGATCCGGGTAGTTTTACTATTCCATGCACTATTGGTAATCTATTTTTCGAGAAGTGCTTGTGTGACTTGGGAGCTAGCATCAATCTCATGCCCTTGTCAGGATCCAAAACCAACCAACATCTCTTTACAGTTGGCCGATCGTTCAATTACTTATCCTAGAGGCATAGTGGAGGATGTCTTGGTGAAAGTTGATAAGCTCATCTTCCCTGCTGATTTTGTTATCTTGGATTTCGAGGAAGATAAGAAGATTCCCATAATCTTGGGAAGACCGTTCTTAGCTACGGGTAGTACCTTGATCGATGTGCAGAAAGGAGAGCTCACCATGAGGGTGCAAGACCAGAATTTTACTTTAAATGTGTTCAATGCAATGAAATTTCCCACGGATGAAGAAGAATGCTTGAAGGTGGATTTGGTTGATTCTGCGGTTACCACAGAGATGGAGCAATTGCTTAAGTCAGATTCTTTGGAAAGATTGTTAGTTGGTGATTTTGATTTTGAAGATGAGGAAGTAGCCGAGCAATTGCAACAATTAAATTCAGTTCCGTGGAAGAGGAAATTTGACTTACCATTTGAATCTTTGGGGTTAGGAGAGCTGAGAAATTCTGAGGGTCGTCTTAAACCTTCTATTGAGGAAGCTCCTACACTTGAACTCAAACCATTGCCCGAACATTTGAGGTATGCGTTTCTTGGTGATGCATCTACATTACTGGTTATTATTGCTTCTAACTTTTCAGGTAGTGAGGAAGATAAGCTTTTGCGAATTCTGAGAGAGTTCAAATCAGCCATTGGTTAGACTATAGCAGATATCAAGGGAATCAGCCCTTCTTATTGCATGCACAAAATTTTGCTAGAGGAGGGAGCTAAGCCTACTGTTGAGCATCAGCGGAGACTTAATCCGATTATGAAAGACGTGGTGAAGAAGGAAATTCTAAAGTGACTTGATGCGGGTATTATATATCCTATCTCAGACAGTTCTTGGGTGAGTCCGGTTCAATGTGTGCCAAAGAAAGGAGGCATGATAGTTGTTGCTAATGATAAGAATGAGCTCATTCCTACTTGAATAGTCACGGGGTGGAGAGTTTGCATGGACTATAGGAAGCTAAACAAAGCCACGAGAAAAGATCACTTTCCTCTGCCATTTATTGATCAGATGTTAGATAGGTTGGCTGGCCACGAATACTATTGCCTCCTTAATGGTTATTCAGGCTACAATCAGATTTGCATTGCTCTGTAAGATCAATAGAAGACCACATTCACATGTCCTTTTGGTACCTTTGCTTTCCGACGTGTTTCTTTCGGACTATGTGGTGCTCCCGCCACTTTTCAAAGGTGCATGATGGCTATTTTCTCAGATATGATTGGCTCAAATGTTGAGGTTTTCATGGATGATTTCTCAGTTTTTGGTACTTCTTACGATGAGTGCTTGCACAATCTTGGCTTGGTTTTGAAGCGGTGTGTGGAGACGAATTTGGTGCTTAATTGGGAAAAGTGTCACTTCATGGTCCAAGAAGGAATCATTCTTGGGCACAAGGTATCTGGAAAGGGGCTTGAAGTAGATAAGGCTAAGGTGGAGACTATCGAAAATCTTCCTCCACCCATCTCTGTTAAAGGAATTCGCAGTTTTCTTGGTCATGCGGGATTCTATAGGCGATTCATTCAAGATTTCTCGAAAATCTCTAAACCTCTGTGCAATTTGTTGGAGAAAGATGTTCCTTTCAAGTTTGATGATGATTGCTTAGCTGCTTTTGAGCTCTTGAAGAAGAAGTTGACTACTACACCTGTCATTACCGCACCTAATTGGGAGGAACCTTTCGAGCTAATGTGTGATGCTAGTGATTATGTTGTTGGAGCTATGCTTGGGCAAAGGAAGGATAAAATTTTTCATGTGGTTTACTATGCTAGTAAAACCCTTAATGATGCACAGCTTAACTACACTACTACTGAAAAGGAGTTGTTGGCAGTTGTCTATGCTTTCGAGAAATTCAGATCTTATTTACTTGGTACGAAGGTGATTGTGTATACGGATCATGCTGCTATTCGGTATCTCATGTTGAAGAAGGACTCGAAGCCTAGATTGATTCGTTGGGTACTTCTATTGCAAGAGTTTGATGTGGAAATCAAGGATAGGAAGGGTACGGAAAATCAAGTAGCAGATCATCTTTCATGATTGGAGGACCAAGGTAAGGATTCACTTTACAAATCTCTTATTAATGAATCTTTTCCAGATGAGCAGCTTTTTGGAGTGCACGATGAAGAACCATGGTTTGCAGATTATGTGAACTATCTTGTTAGTAATGTCATTCCTCCAGATCTTGCGAGTGCTCAAAAGAAGAAGCTTCTACATGATGTGAAGTGGTATCGTTGGGATGAGCCGTTTCTGTTTAGGCAAGGAGCAGATCAGATGATCAGACGTTGCATTCCGTATAGTGAGACGGAGAGTGTGTTGCGAGATTGCCACTCAACCATTTATGGTGGCCATTATGGTGGAGAAAAGACAACAGCACGTGTACTTCAGGCAGGTTTTTATTGGCCTACCGTGTTTAAGGATGCTCACCAGTTCGTGTTGAGATGTGATCGTTGTCAAAGGGTTGGCAATATTTCTAGAAGGAACGAGATGCCTCTCAACATGCTTTTAGAGGTAGAAATCTTTGATGTTTGGGGAATCGACTTCATGGGACCGTTTGTTTCTTCTTGCAACAATCAGTACATCTTCTTGCAACAATCAGTACATCTTACTAGCTGTGGATTACGTGTCTAAATGGGTCGAAGTCAAGGCTTTACCAACCAATGATGCTAAGGTGGTATTGAATTTCTTGCATAAACAGATTTTCACACGTTTTGGGACTCCATGTGCTATAATCAGTGATGAGGGGACACACTTCTGTAATCGTCAGTTTACTGCATTGATGGCGAAGTATAATGTGACACATAGTGTTGCTACTGCATATCACCCTCAAACGAATGGCTACGCAGAAGTTTCTAATAGAGAGATCAAGAGAATTCTGGAGAAAGTGGTGAATCCGTCTCGTAAGGATTGGTCATTAAAGTTGGATGAAGCTGTATGGGCATACAGAACTGCCTACAAGACTCCTCTAGGTATGTCTCCGTTTCAGTTAGTTTATGGGAAAGCATGTCATCTGCCTGCAGAGTTAGAACACAAGGCGTATTGGGCATTGAAGAAGTTAAACTTGGATATTAAGGCTGCGGGTGCAAAACGATTGCTTCAATTGAACGAACTCGAGGAATTTCGTGAGCAAGCTTACGAAAATAACAAAATGTATAAGGAGAAGGTCAAGAGGTGGCAAGATAAAAGGTTGACACCCAAGGCATTTGTACCGGGTCAACAAGTGTTGCTATTTAATTCTCGCCTCAAGCTTTTTCCGGGAAAACTCAAGTCACGGTGGTCGGGTCCGTTTATTTTTAAGTCGGTGTATCCACATTGAGCTATTGAAATTTATGAAACAACACTGGATCATGCTTTCAAAGTAAATGGACAGCGGTTGAAGCATTATTATGGAGGATCGTTTCAACGCGAGAAGGTTTCCGCCATTTTGGCGTCAACTTGAATCCGAAAAAGAATGTCAAGCTATTGACATTAAAAGAGCGCTTTGTGGGAGGCAACCGACGCTCTTGTATTATGTTGTATTTATTGCTTTCTTTCAAAAAAAAAAATAGTTTCATCAAGAGCCCGCGCCAGAGGCGCCAGCGCGTCCCAGCGCCCCATAACGCAGCCTTCAGCTGCGCAACAGCGCGAACCGCGCCTAGAGCGCCAGACCCTCCTGCATCAGCCCGTGTTTATGAGTTTAAAACCTATATACTCCATATCCTATTCCATTATTCACTCATGCTATCCCAATTCAAAAAAAAAAACCTAACCCCTCTAAATCCTATCCTACATCTAATTCAATCCCCAATTCCTTTTCCATCTCTAAATTTTCATACACCATTATCTATATATACACCCACCTCACCTATACATACATAAACCCATCTATATAAACCCAAATTTCTCAACTTTCATCCATTCAAAGTGCAAGGGAGAATCAAATTCGAATTTTTGGGGATTAATCTAGCATGTTCACCTCTTTGATTCAATTGGGTAATATTCTATCTCATCTTTTATTTGAATTTGTGAATTTTGCAAGCTAGGGTTCTTGGAGTGTGTAATTTGGAGGTTCTTTTGTTTGGTGAATTGTTTGGAGATTGTGGTTCTTTGTTTGATAATTGTTGTATTGGCTCATAAGAGACAACGATTAGTGGGTAGTGGTAGTAGTACTCGTCCGTCTTCGGATGAGAATGCTATTGTGGGAGATGGATTGGAAAAGTTTGTGAATGAGGATGCCAAAGCGGAGTATGGTAGGTTAGTTTCCAAGGGGGTTATTCAGGAAAGGAGGCTTGTGCCACGTACTTATGAGGAGATGGTGGCGATGATTAGTGAGCGGGATTGGACTTTATTTTGTGAGTTTGCTAATAATGCCCCATTGAATGTGGTTAGGGAGTTTTATGCTAATGCTTCGATAGCAAGGAATAACTCCACGGTTGTTAGGGGCCAGAAAGTGGATTATTCGCCTCGTACGATTCGTACTTTGATTAGGCAACCGCCCAAACCTAGAGGTGCTACAGATTGGGGGAAAAAGACGTTATGGTTTTAATTCAGTTTTGTACTTATGCAATAATGTATGGTTATTATGCACTGCTAAGACAAATAACAAGATTTTAATTAACTATAATTAACTAAGAAACAAATTAATAAAACTAAGAATTACTTAACTAATGAGAATTTAAATCTAATTACTTCTACAAGAGAAAACATGGGATCCTAACTTCATTATCTACTTCACTTAGAGATGATGCCTTTAATTAATACATGTGATGGGTTTTGATATCTGATCGGACAACACGAAACAAGTAAAAGCTACCTCTCGGTATACTAGTACCAAACTACTCATACATCCACAAAAAAGATAGAAGGTGGGTAGACACCAATTATGCTTAGACCCTATATCTGTATAGAATTTGAAAACATAAAGGTTGAAGCACAAGTTATCCACTTAGATCACATAGGGTAGCATCATATCTCTATTTATGCCACAAATCATGATAATAATATCAACATATCCTATGCTAGCATGGCAAGTTCTAAATCTCAAGATCCACTCTCGTTTCGCAAGAGATTAACAAATTAGATGTTCGCGACGCATCTAAATACATGAATCACAACCATACAAGGAGATCAAGAATTCACCACACATAAATCTTTAAAGCATGCAAACTACTAAGCTACATAGACAAATCCGTTAGAATCCCATGACAACGATTAGTTCATAATCGAACCTTTCGTCATCATGGGATCTGATGAAACCATGATATAAAACAAAGAATCAAGAATGAATAGATGAATAGAATATAGAGTAACAAAGTTAAGAAGACAAATCCGGAATAGCATCCAAAAGCTAACGCCTAACATACAAGATGTGAAATTGGCCTTCGTAGCCTTCTCGTGCTCTTCAAAAGTCTTCAACTCGTGTGGATGTATTGTAAGTGTATGATTTCTGGTGGTGTGGTGGTGTCTTGATTATGTCCCCCTAGATGTGTATTTATAGCCCCAAGTTGCCTCTCCATCAAGCAATTACCGTATTAGAGTTGGAATAGAAGACCGGCAATTTCCATCTTTAAACGGGATAAGATTTGCAAATTCCATGCTCAAGACTAATTCTGGAATGTTCTAGCCATTCAGGACAATTACCATTCTGATTAGAAGTAGGAATTATAGCAATTTCCTGTTTAGAATTGAATTCTGGCAATTTCTGTTGATTCTGTTTTGAAGGAAAATTCTCTTCAATAATTCTGGACTCCGGACCACCTTAGAATGGTAGAAAATTCCGTTATCTTCGCGTGGGCAGTTGAATCGTCAAAAACGGACTTGTAGAACTCAAGATATGGCCAAAACAAAATCAGAAATTCTGGCTGATCTTTCACCCGCTGACTGCTACTGTTCATGCGCGTCCGTTACTGTTCATGCGCGTCCGTTACTGTTCATTTCGCTGATTTTGCTGATTTTGCTCTATTTTCTTCATTTCAACTCCGATTTTCATTCCGTTTCTTCCGGCTCTCCCGCAATTTGATGTACTGTTATTCTTTAAGCTCAAAACCCACCATTTAAGCAAGGAAAACATCATCCCTCATCCGACTCTTATTCCTGCACAAATTCACTAAAAACACATCAAAAACACCACATACTTGAGTTCAAGTCATCAATTCAAGTCGATACGAAGCATTCCAAGTGGATATAACAATTATAACTATATACAACTAACTAGTACCACTTCCGTAGGTGATCACGGTTGCATTTGGCATATGCAACAAGCCCTTTAAACCCCTAGGCAGCCCTAGTGGACGAGTAAGGTCTCGTGAGGGCCTACAACGAATGTACCCACAAAATCCAATGCAATGCATGAATGCAACTAATATGAAAATGCAATTAATCTAGTACTAATATCCTACCATACCTTCAAATCCTCTCATGCCATATCAACTTAAGAATCAAAGTAAATACGCAATGTCTTGGTGTCGAAAGTACAAGTATTCACATAGTCTACTCAATGAACATGCATAAGTTCTCACAAGTCCATGTCAAGTGTAAGAATAAGTTAGTGACCATGCTAAGCCTACAAGAGTACATCTTTGAGACAAAACTCGGGATCTCATACGCAAAAACAAACAACCACTCACAAAAGAATATTCACTCAAGAACAAGGGTAAGTGTATCACTCAATTCCAACAAAATCATAAGCATGCTTGACATTTGGTATAAATCTAACCCTTAACACAACATACATCAATGACGATAATCAAAAGGTCTTTATTTGGGTTGTAACGGGGCTAGGGACATGGTATGTCAGATAAGCCAAAACAGGTGAAGTGTCAAAAGCTAGTAGGAACTTAATACTCACACACAACCACCCATTTTTCCCCTATAATTTTATTCAACAAAAACACTCACATAGTCGACTAAAGTGGGATCACAATAAACACAAACATGCTCTCATAACATAATATATATATATATATATATATATATATATATATATTTTCTTTTCTCTTTTTTTTTTCGATTTTTCGAGAGCTAAAGCAACAATAATATAGACAGTAACAATGATCCCACGATTTTATTACACATGCCGACTATCAAGCAATCAACCAAACCCAAATTTCAATATTTCCCCCCAAAATTATGACCAACAATAAACCCTTTCTTGCACACCTTATTACTCCCTTAAGCAGTCTACTAGCCTTTGACAATGCGGGTTCAAATTAATGTAAGGCCAATACAAGAAAAAGGTCTAGGCAAGTAATGTGGTATGTCACCGAAAAAATAGGATTAAGCTCAATGGTTTAACTAATTGATCATGTAAACATGGTATGGTAATATGGGAAAATATGCGGTTAATCCTAATGCCTTTATCATTTTAATCGTCAAATAATGTCATGCGTTTCAAGAAGACCTCAAACAACTGCTAGCAATGCAAATAATCCGTGGACACTCAAGCAACCGAATAATATGCAACAAATATGCAATAAGGCTCAAAATCTCACTTGGCGGGAAAAACATACTTAATCCCAAGTAAAAATCTCTCTAACGCACCTACTTGTATTCAAAGAATGCAAACTAAATCATCTTGCACATATTCATGTCCTTCTAATTACTCACAACATTCAATAAGTCTACTAACTTCAACTTACTAGTGTATGTGTGTGCACAAGAGCAAAGCATATCACTTCTCAACAAAAGCGTCAACAACACAAAATTCCTATCAAGCATGGGTGCAAATGCAAACTATTATGAACTCACATGATATACGAACATAAAAACAAAATGCCCTATATGAAACAAACGTAGATATCACGAACATAAATGCATAAATTACTACTACTAATATGCAAGCATGAAATCCTACATGAACAAATAATACAACAACAACTACTAATCCCTCAAACCACCCCCAAACTTGAAAGATTCAATGTCCGCATTGAATGGAAATAAATACGAGGGAAAGTAGAAAACATACCTACTCGTTCTCGCTTTCGTCACCCTCGTCATCCTCGTCAGATGAATCAGGTGAAGGATACGGAGTCCGAGCTCCAAATATAGGCCACTGAACAACAGTACTAGGTGACTGAAACTTTGCATCCAAAGCTATGCCCATGTCCTCAGAATACTGGCGACTGCTCACAAGCATAGCATCCATCTGCTTAGTCATTCGACGAAAATAGGTATAAAAAACGGACATATCCACCGTACGCCGCGAAGGACCTGCCATAGCTACTCCCGGTGCCCTAGGAACATGTGGCGGAGCGCCGGCTCCCTGACCACCAGCACCATCAACAACAAATCCTAAACCCCGAGGATGAGGAATGCCGCCCGGCCACTCCGTCAACCGGTCAATAGTAGCATCATTAATGGAAGACATAGGTTTATGCACCGGCTCACCTTCGTACCATTTTACTTTCGAAGCATCACACAAGTACGCTATGATAGAAGCATAAGGAATACTAGCCATCGAATTACTCCCCAAATACCGAAGAATATTTTGATTAATAAGGTAAGCAAGGTCAACATACTCACCTTTGAGAATACCCCATAGCAGAATAACTCTATCAACAGTAACATCGGAAACATGGCTTGACGGAATGATATTAGAACTTATGAAAAAGAACCATGCCCGTGCAAAACTAGACAATGATGCAGCCGGAAAAGTCCTTTTCTCTGTGGTACCCGAGCTACACTTCCAATCCGTACCCGGAACACATAGCTCACCAATGATAGCATCAAGATCAACGTCATTCCTAATCTTTTTCCCCCAATCCGTAGCACCTCTAGGTTTAGGCTGTTGCCTAATCAAAGTACGAATCGCACGAGGCGAATAATCCACCTTCTGGCCC
Source organism: Saposhnikovia divaricata (assembly GCA_036435485.1). Lineage (NCBI taxonomy): Eukaryota > Viridiplantae > Streptophyta > Magnoliopsida > Apiales > Apiaceae > Saposhnikovia > Saposhnikovia divaricata. Next base: position 85,665,283 of record CM071597.1, on the reverse strand, counting down.
CTAACGACCGTGGAGTTATTCCTTACTATCGAAGCATTAGCATAAAACTCCCTAACCACATTCAATGGGGCATTATTAGCAAACTCACAAAATAAAGTCCAACCCCGCTCAGTAATCATCGCCGTACGTGGCACAAGCCTCCTTTCCTGAATAACCCCCTTGGAAACTAACCTACCATACTCCGCTTTGGCATCCTCATTCACAAACTTTTCCAATCCATCTCCCACAATAGCATTCTCATCCAAAGATGGACGAGTACTACTACCACTACCCACTAATAGTTGTCTCTTAGGATCCATTACAACAATTATCAAGCAAATAACCACAATCTCCAAACAATTCACCAAACAAAATAACCCCCAAATTACACACTCCAAGAACCCTAGCTTGTAAAATTCACAAATTCAAATAAAATATGAGATAGAATATTACCCAATTGAATCAAAGAGGTGAACTTGCTAGATTAATCCCCAAAAATTCGAATTTGATTCTCCCTTGCACTTTGAATGGATGAAAGTTGAGAAATTTGGGTTTATATAGATGGGTTTGTGTATGTATAGGTGAGGTGGGTGTATATATAGATAATGGTGTATGAAAATTTAGAGATGGAAAAGGAATTGGGGATTGAATTAGATGTAGGATAGGATTTAGAGGGGTTAGGTTTTTTTGAATTGAGCTTGAATTGGGATAGCATAAGTGAATAATGGAATAGGATATGGAGTATATAGGTTTTAAACTCATAAGCACGGGCTGATGCAGGAGGGTCTGGCGCTCTAGGCGCGGTTCGCGCTATTGCGCAGCTGAAGGCTGCGTTATGGGGCACGTTGCGCGCTTCTGGCGCGGATCCCTGCTGCGTTACACGGCGATTCTGGCGCGGCTGGCGCCTCTGGCGCGGGCTCTTGCTGAAACTATTTTTTTTTGAAAGAAAGCAATAAATACAACATAATACAAGAGCGTGCGTTGCCTCCCACGAAGCGCTCTTTTAATGTCAATAGCTTGACATTCTTTTCCGGATTCAAGTTGACACCAAAATGGCGGAAACCTTCTCGTGTTGAAACGATCCTCCATAATAATGCTTCAACCGCTGTCTATTTACTTTGAAAGCATGATCCGGTGTTGTTTCATAAATTTCAATAGCTCCATGTGGATACACCGACTTAACAATAAACGGACCCGACCACCGTGACTTGAGTTTTCCCGGAAAAAGCTTGAGGCAAGAATTAAATAGCAACACTTGTTGACCCGGTACAAATGCCTTGGGTGTCAACCTTTTATCATGCCACTTCTTGACCTTCTCCTTATACATTTTGTTATTTTCGTAAGCTTGCTCACGAAATTCCTCGAGTTCGTTCAATTGAACAATCGTTTTGCACCCGCAGCCTTAATACCCAAGTTTAACTTCTTCAATGCCCAATATGCCTTGTGTTCTAACTCTGCAGGCAGATGACATGCTTTCCCATAAACTAACTGAAACGGAGACATACCTAGAGGAGTCTTGTAGGCAGTTCTGTACGCCCACACAGCTTCATCCAACTTTAATGACCAATCCTTACGAGACGGATTCACTACTTTCTCCAGAATTCTCTTGATCTCTCTGTTAGAAACTTCCGCTTGGCCATTCGTTTGAGGGTGATATGCATGCTTGATAGGAATTTTGTGTTGTTGACGCTTTTGTTGAGAAGTGATATGCTTTGCTCTTGTGCACACACATACACTAGTAAGTTGAAGCTAGTAGACTTATTGAATGTTGTGAGTAATTAGAAGGACATGAATATGTGCAAGATAATTTAGTTTGCATTCTTTGAATACAAGTAGGTGCGTTAGAGAGATTTTTACTTGGGATTGAGTATGTTTTTCCCGCCAAGTGAGATTTTGAGCCTTATTGCATATTTGTTGCATATTATTCGGTTGCTTGAGTGTCCACGGATTGTTTGCATTGCTAGCAGTTGTTTGAGGTCTTCTTGAAACGCATGACATTATTTGACGATTAAAATGATAAAGGCATTAGGATTAACCGCATATTTTCCCATATTACCATACCATGTTTACATGATCAATTAGTTAACCCATTGAGCTTAATCCTATTTTTTCGGTGACATACCACATTACTTGCCTAGACCTTTTTCTTGTATTGGCCTTACATTAATTTGAACCTGCATTGTCAAAGGCTAGTAGAGTGCTTAAGGGAGTAATAAGGTGTGCAAGAAGGGGTTTATTGTTGGTCATAATTTTGGGGGGAAATATTGAAATTTGGGTTTGGTTGATTGCTTGATAGTCGGCATGTGTAATAAAATCGTGGGATCATTGTTATTGTCTATATTATTGTTGCTTTAGCTCTCGAAAAATAGAGAAAAAAAAGAGAAAAGAATATATATATATATATATATATATATATATATATAATGTTATGAGAGCATGTTTTTGTTTATTGTGATCCCACTTTAGTCGACTATTTGAGTGTTTTTGTTGAATAAAATTATGGGGGAAAAATAGGTGGTTGTGTGTGAGTATTAAGTTCCTACTAGCTTTTGACACTTCACCTGTTTTGGCTTATTTGACATACCTTGTCCCTAGCCCCGTTACAACCCAATTAAAGACCTTTTGATTATTGTCATTGATGTATGTTGTGTTAAGAGTTAGATTGATACCAAATGTCAAGCGTTCTTATGATTTTGTTGGAATTGAGTGATACACTTACCCTTGTTCTTGAGTGAATATTCTTTTATGAGTGGATTGTGAGTGTTTGCTTGTTTTGGCGTATGAGATCCCGAGTTTTGTCTCAAAAATGTGCTCTTGTAGGCTTAGCATGATTACTAACTTATTCTTACACTTGACATGGACTTGTGAGAACTTATGCATGTTCATTGAGTAGACTATGTGAATACTTGCACTTTCGACACCAAGACATTGCGTATTTACTTTGATTCTTAAGTTGATATGGCATGAGAGGATTTGAAGGTATGGTAGGATATTAGTACTAGATTAGTTGCATCTTCATATTAGTTGCATTCATGTATTGCATTGCATTGGATTTTGTGGGTACATTCGCTATAGGCCCTCACGAGACCTTACTCGTCCACTAGGGCTGCCTAGGGGTTTAAAAGGCTTGTTGCATATGCCAAATGCAACCGTGATCACCTACGAAAGTGGTACTAGTTAGTTAGTTGTAATCGTTTATGCTTGAGGACAATCATCGGTTTAAGTTTGGGGGTGTGATAAGTGGATTTTATATCTACTTGGAACATTCTAATTCGGCTTAAATTGATTGCTTTGGCCTCAAGTTTGTGGTAGTTTTGATGTGTTTTGCTTAATTGTGCAGGGTTGAAGAAATGTCGAATAAAGGTGTAGTTTCATTCGTTATTTGGAGTTGATTTATGATATGGAATGAAGAATGGAGGCTAATGTCAACTCCCAAGAAGTATACAAGTCATTAAGGTTGAAAGACGGAAGCTCATGCAAAAGGAACGGGAAGAAAAGCTGAAAAATCGAAGAAAAAATCAATTTTCGCAGATCGGAGCCGTGCTGAGAGCCCCATTGGCGCCCCAGCGCCGTTTTCAGCAGATTGAGCTGGTGCCCTAGGCGCGGTTGGCGCCCCAGCGCTGCGGGTGTGCGGGGGAATTTCCAGAATTGCCCTTTTTCGAGCTGAAATTGTATTCTACGTGGTTTCTGACTCCTAAATCGAATTCTAGATGTATTTTAAGGTATTTTCTTGCTGGGCTAGATGTCTAGAGCCTATATAAACACATCCAACCCTTGTAAACATATATTTACATACAATTACATATCATAGCTTAGTTTTGCAAGAGAGAAAATGAGAGAAGGATTCAAAGCTCGGTGACAAGCACGGATCTAGATCTACTTCATCTTTTGTATACGTTGAATCATAGATTTGTTTTCTCAACTCTTAGTTTAAATAAGATTATTGTTTCTTTCTTTCATATCTTGCTTATTGTCATGTTTTCATCAAATCCCATGACGATGAACGGTTCAATTATGAACTAATCGTTGTCATGGGATTCTAACGGAGTTATTTACGGAACTTAGTATCTTGATGCTTTAAAGAACTGTGTGTGGTGTATAATTGATATCAATTGATATCCTTGTATGGTTATGCTTAATTGATAGATGCGTCGCGAACATCTAATTTGTTAATCTCTTGTGAAGTGAAAGTGGATCTTGAGATTTAGAACTTGCCATGCTAACATAGGTTCAGAATTGTTTATCAATATGATTTGTAGTATGAGATGAAAATACTTATATTTCCCTATGTGATCTTTGTGGATAACTTGTTCTTCAACCATTATGTTTTCAAATTCTATAGACATATAGGGTATAAGCATAATTGGTGTCTATTCATCTTCTATCTCTTTTGTGGATGTATGTTTAGTTTGGTTACGTATGCTGACAGGTAGCGTGTACTTATTTCGTGTTATCCGATCAGATATCATACCCATTACACATAGTGATTAAAGGCGTCAGATCTAAGCGAAGTATTTAATGAAGTTAGAATCCCATGTTTTATATCATATAAGTAAAACCGATTTAATTCTCAATAGTTAATTATTCTTAGTTTAATAATTTGCATCCTAGTTAATTTAGATAATTAAAACCCCATTCTTGTTATTTGTCTTAGCAGTGGATTAAAACCAAACATTGTTGCATAGGCATATTTACTGATTAAAACTTAACCAGATCTCTGCGGAACGAACTTAATTTATATTACTTGTGACCACGTGCACTTGCGTGATTTTGTGCTAACAATCCTAACATAATAATATAGACATCTCATCCCTAATATCCCACAAGAATCTGTCTCCTGTAGTAATGAAAAAGGCTTCTGCGCTCCTTATGGATTGCTATGATGCTCCTAAACATATGTGACACGACCTAGAGTACGCATTTCAACTCACACTTACTGGTAATCACCCTAATTCAGCCTTTCTCTCTTTTCTTAATTGATCCACCACCATTTAGGCAGTAGAATAAGATGTCTTCCTTCTACAAAAGACATGCCTAAATGTCCTACCTTTTTACATAAAAAACTAGGGGGCTATTAGTATTGTATGCATAAGATTAATTCTTACCAGTTTCCTCCATAAGAATTGCCGTGGGATCTTTTCTATTGTGTGAAATGCCTTTTGTAAACCTATATAAAAATATCTAACAAACAGAAACACTATCAATCAAGGCTAACCAACCTTCCAACAATACTTGTTACTGAGCTACTTAACGACAGTAAACATGCCAACAAAACATAATTCTGTGGACAATTAAGAACAATCAAACCACAACCATTAATTGGACTATTAATAAGCAATAAATCCACCCATAACAAGGATACAAATTTGAGAAATGTTGAATTCTTAGAACATATATAGCCATATACGTAGTACTAGTAGTTGTCTGTAAGACATTAGGTTCTTCCTCATAAATATGCAGCAGATACTAACAAAGATTGCGCTAACTCCGTCCATAGTCACACTTCACTTGGCATGTGATGATGATGATCAATATACGCCATCCTGCAAGAGGTTATATAGATATCACGTAAAAGCGTCAATTACTTACGCAATTATGCTAGACTTGTGTGACTACAATGCCAACTTGAGCCTAGTGGCTTAAAATTAATCCACAATAACACAAGTACTGAATGATATAAAGTGGTTAAAATTATGTGAATGAAGCAATTGAAAGGATGGAAACTTATTAGTAAATTCATCAACCCCAGGTCACAAAATTAGTTGTCCAAGAAAAGACTTCAGAATGCATAATCAAATGTACAGGTATTTAATTTAGGCGAAGGATATAAAGATGTAATGATGATTAATTCCTCTAATCACCTTCTTTTCCTCAAGGATCAAAATTGTTGATGCTAATTTTATGAACAACAAGGTATCAATAGAGAATAATGGAGCATGTACGAGAAACTAACTTACCTTTGGATTATTTCTTGAGCGAGACTGAATTAGTTAAGCAGTTTCCATTTTACTCCACTAGTACAAAATTTGTCGAGTGACTGCACTTGTTCAAATCCATCAAGCGAAATAAGTGTTTCCATGTAGTTAAAAATCACATAAATGTCATTTTCTTCAAGTTGATAATATTTCGTCTCTTTTTTCTCATGAAGTTGTACAAATACGTCTCTTTTTCCTCATAATCATCCACGAAGTTGTCCCAATACATTGTCTTGATAGACTTTTTCCCAAAAAATAGTCCTGCACCAAAGTAACAAGTTATCGAACTTGGAATCATCCTCAATACTGAATCTTTTGGTCCACGACACCTTGCCAGAAACATCATCCAACGTCCATAGATCAACTTGGGACTCGAATTCAAAAACTATAGCAAAAGAACCTTTGAAATCTAAAAGATTTGACTTCCTTGTTTGAATAGAGGCAGGGAAGGGAATTAGTACAAAAACCTGTTTGTGCAAATCAAATGAGACTAAATTATTACCCAAATTAGTAGTAAAATACAGTATCCCGTTGACAACAATCTTGTTTCCACGGTAACGCAGCTCGTTATGAAAAATAGGATGTTGAAATTCAGTCCAAGAATCAGCGGTATAGGAGTACACCTGAAGGAATGGTACACGATCGAGGTTATAAACAAACCTGATGACATTGTAGTCATCAGATAAAGAATCATAACCAAACCCAAACCCATCCACAAAGTGAGTGGTGCAGTAGTTGGGAGGAGTAGGAAGTTTCTTACATTGCCTGATAGATGGATTCCAAAGATAGACATCATCATCAAAATTAGCAACTACACATACAATGCCATTACAACTACCATAAACATTTCCTTGACCTATAATACGATGAATGTTTATGGGAGATGTGGACAAATCTTGTCCATTGACGTCGAGAAGTGCCTTGAAAAGATGTTGAAGCCGTAGTTGCTCTTCATGTTCAAGTTGGAAAAGCTAGAAATCATCCCAGTTCACGGTAATGCAGGGAAGCGGCGGTGCTTCAAATCCAAGCAATGTGGGGTTATTCTGGGAAGCAATGATGGCATGGTGGAGTTGAGATTTTACAAAATCAGGGTTTGTGATAGTGGATAGCCATGGCTTGCATACGGACTTACATACCAGTAATGATTTCATCGGAAGCCGTATAAGTACTTCTCTCATCATTTCCGCAGGTAAATATTTTGCCATTTGACTCCAACAAGGGTAGATTCAATTCGATTTGATTTGTGTACATATTTATTCTATTTCTAGGGCGCCACAATTGGTAAAGTACTAATTTCCTTTTCAATTGGTAAACTACTTCTTATTCAATTTCAGTGGAGTATTAAAGCAGAAAGATAAACAAATATATTGCATTTTCTTCATATGTTGTATTTGTTCCCTTGAAATTATTTGGAAAATTAATTAGCGCGCAATTAAATTAATTCCTTTTATTTATAGTTGTTGAATCAAATTAATTAAATTGCAATTTTTTACTTTTTAATAGTTTAGTTTGTAAAATGGTTCTTCTTAAAAAACAATTAACAAACTTATTCTACGAACATAATTTAGAAGAAAACAAAAATGAAATAATTTTCAAAAAGTTATGTTTAAAATTTAAATTTGAAAAAAGCCTCTATGAAATCTTAAAAATTATATATACAATGAAACTAACATCGGATTTGGTTTTTCTGAAACAAATAATTTAATTTTAAAAAATGATCACATTTTTTTAAAGAAAAATACATAATTTTTTATTTTACTTTGTAAATTTCTGCTTGGGGTTAAAAAACCTACCTATTCCATCCCAAGTCACTAGCATGCAACTTTGGCTAAAACTAACTAATGTGTCTCCCATTGTTATCGCACCAGAGGAATGGATTTTTTTAGCAAGTGCCATTGCCAAATGACAAGTCGATCAGCTTACTTTTAAGGTTGATATATTTCCGTTTGCCAAAGCATATGTCAAATACGAGTTCAGTATTCCATTACCTGCTACAATTTCTGTTGTAGCAATATACCCCATTTCTGAGGAAATACCTACTGTTGAAATTGCTGCTCTTACCCCCCATGAAACCACTTACGTGTATGGGATGTATTTCTCTGGGGCATTCAACTAATGTATTTCATCCAAAATGAGACTATTAATAATGTAGGGAATGATGGTAATGTTCAGAAGATGGGTAAATCCAATAGCAGGGGATAGTGTCACCACAACCAATCAAATCCCAGATCCTCCATCTTATCTAGAGACCTCCATCTTATCTAGAGAGAAGCAAGATAAAGTGATCAATAATGCAGATGATCTAGTTTCAGAAGACGTTCAAATTCTAGCGAACGTTGTCAAATAAAAAAAGGGCCAAAGAAGCTCCGCCCTCAGAGGACTCTCCAACACCTCTTAATACCTACAAGAATCTAATTCAAATTAATGAAACTGAAGGCATAAACACAACTTCAACCATGTCAAAATCACAAAAGAAGAAACTCAAGCATATACTTTGGGGAGGGGTTCCCCACTACCTTCTTAATTATTTTTATGAAGATTGATTTTTCTTCCTACAATATAGGAGGCCTAAACTAAAGGGTCTAAAACTAGACAAGTAATACAATAGAGCACCTAATAGTAAGTTACAAACCTACAACACTGCTATTGGGTTACTTATTTCACAAGACTCTTTGTCCATACATTCTTCTTCATTTATATCGAAATACTTGTCATCAACCAAGGAGTTAAGAAACACGGAATAAAGATTAGACATTAAACAACAACTCAATTATGATGTTTGCATACAATTCCTAAAAATTTCTACTATATTAGCTTGTACCACCCGTCACTACAAGGATTTTTGCTTTAGACGACACTCAAAACGTGTTGTCTGAATATACCAAAAACTGTTGACTATTGAGAAGTCGTCTGATACACACCTCAGACAATACACAGCAAGCTGTTGTGTGAAAGTTGAAAGACAAGTAAAAGCCACCTGAAAAGAGTTGTCTGATACCCAGAAACAACAACACTTTCTTTGGAAACCTGTTGTCAAAGCTCCAATAATGCAACACGTTTTAACGAATATATTGTTGTTTTAAGCAGTAAAGACAATGGTTTTTAAAAGAAAGCCTATTGTTGAAGTGCAAAAGATACAATCCTTTACTTGATCAGGGCTGTTGTTGTATGTCACTACAGACAATGGTTTTTTAGCAAAAACCATTTGTTTTATGGTTAGTTGTACAACATGTTATCCCATATGGCATGTTGTTGTACACTCGGAAGGATAACACTTTCTTAGTATATAACTCTTGTTTGAAATTATTTCAAACAATGGTTTTGCAGAGTATATAACATGCTGTTATTTGTTACTACATGTCGTCTGAATGTATAAGACACTACGTTTTTATTTTTGCAAAAGTATTGTGTAAATGTACAACCTACAACGTTTTCATTTATTTATTATGTTGTATGTGTTTTAACTACACCACACTTATTGTGCTTATTACATGTTGTCTGAATATATAAGTCACTACGTTTTCATTTTGCTAAAAGCATTGTTATGTTTTCTCATAGACAATGGATGCATTTTTTTTGTTGTTGTGCGACTTTTCACTACACAACGGTCTAGTTATTAAAAGCATGGCCTCGTTATAAAGCACATGATGGTTTTTTTTATAAATTTTGGATATTAAAAAACATTGTATGTTATTACATAATCAAAGTACAAAACCAACATACTGGTGGTTGATCTCACTAAATAATATCCATCGAAGCTATTGTACATGTGAAGTGAAGTAACTGAAACCAAGATATTGCTGGTTACACCACTTGAGACCCTAAATCACTACTATTACCATTCCGTAATTAAAGCCACAAATACAACAAAAGCATGCAAATACGCAATAGCATACAAAACTCCAGCACGCTTGCCTACTTGAAAGGTCACGAGCAAAGGCAGCTACTTCATCCGTATAAGCGCTGAACATGAGAAAAGATGCAAGAGCCGCATATCCAATAGCAAAACCTTTGGTGGTAGCTTTGTGGTATTTCCAACAGCATCAAGAATATCGGTGATTTCTCGAACACTTTCAAGCTGCAAGAGCATACAGTGCAAGTAATAATGCAACATTTAAAGTAGACTTGTAGAATATAACTTGTGCAAAGAATAACTAAAAGATGTCTTGCTTTAGAGTCCAGACAATAATGCAGCCGTTACTAGTGCATGCTGCTAATAAAGAAATATGCTAATATAAAGGAAATATGACCTATCCAACAAAAGACCAAAGACAATTAAAACATGACTACTTTCTAACGATTCAAATTAAAAAAATCAATAAAGAGAAAACTTGTCAGCATTCGATCTTAGCTATTACCAGAATGATACTACTGATAGCATCTTTCCCCAGAAAACTAATCTTTCACTCAGCAGTTCAATCTAAATTAAACATCAACTTTTATTTAAGTGAAGCTAGTGACAAGCTATATCTTTGGCAGTAAACTTGAAGCTAATGCTAAACTCTCACCTTAGGTTCTGAATTTGTTATTCGCATTGTAAGGAGAACTCTCTCTAGACTTCTACACACTTCATCTTCTGTTTTTCCATTGATAAGTAGTAGCTGGCCTCTGGGTTCTGTTGACAAGTTTGCAAAATTAGCAATTAGTAAGTTCAAAATTTCAAGATACAAGGAACACAAAAGCTTCAAGATATTCTGTACATTAGGATTTAGTGGTCACAGTCTTCATGTACTTACAGTGGGTTTACACTTAATATAAAACTAAAAAGAAACAATATGGCAATCAAATGTCAAACATAGTTCATGCTTTTATCCAATAAAACTTTTAACACTGTATTAGATTCTATGAACTAAGTCATTCACTTACATTGAATTATATATCTATACATCTGTCTGCAATTAATGGATCAAATCACAGAAGCAACACTAACGTTCAAACAGTTTTTTGGGGGTATATATATAGCGACACTTCTTTGCGAGGAAAAAGAAACGAGCACTCACTGCTTTCCTATTTTTTCAGCCTCATCGATCCAGCCAAGAAATAAAAGGACCATTTACAATGTGCACAAGCAATTACAATATAAAGAAAGGATAAAAAATGTATGTCAATCTACCAGGAGAATATCTACATGTGATACTCAGTTTCAACATATGCTGCAGTACTTAGCATGCGCCACCTTAGATTGTTTGAGTTGGGTCTTAAAAAGTACCTTGAGCACCACAATATGATTGCTCTGTAACATATTCTATGACAGACATTGACACATGGAACTTGTGAGGATACAGATTTATTCCATCTCTTTTAAGAGCAACAAGTGCTTTAATCCTGTTATCAAAATATTGCTACAACAAGAAAGAGGAAAAACTTAAAACACTTAATTTACTAATCTAAACAAAAGAGATATTCCAGTTTATTCAATTTTTATTAGAAAATTAAGCCTTTGTATGAAACTCAGAACTTCCTTTGTATAATGTCATCAAAGGAATCTGTATATGGTCTTAATTCACAAAATGTAGAAAGCTAAGTACACAAAAAAAAAATCAAGGAATATTAAACTTGCTAATCTTTTACAATATTACATCCCAACAATACAAGTACCTCGTGGAAACATGTGTGTGTTATTGTTGTTCATAAAATTTCATTTAACTTCCACATAGAAAACCATCAAATTATCTCACAAAAACTATGCATAATACAGAATTACCTGCAACGAAAGGCTTAATCCAGAATTACTAACAACCACTTAGCAATATGCATAAAGAATTACTAAGAAAAACTATGCAAAAACTTGGAATTGTAATAAAAATCACACCTCTGAATTTATTGATCTGGGTCATCGTCATCTCCTCACTTCTAGAAAATTTAATCCAAGCAAATTTAACAGCCTCCCCTCTAGCAGCCTTTGTCATCTCCTTCTGATTCAGGTTTGTATCTAGCATTTTAATTTGTAAAGAGTCAAATCGATTCAATTTTGTATCTAGCATTTTAATTTGTAAAGAGAGAAAGAGAGATAGAGAGAGAGAGAGAGAGATGGTGAGAACGAGGGAGAGTGTGTATCGAGAAAGAGAAGGGGGAAATATGCGGGGATAGAAATTTGGATTTGGGGAGAGAAGGGTTCATTTCTTTGAAGGAGGTGAGTAATTGAGAGAAGGGGCTAAGCGTGAGTTTGTGTTTTTGTGTGTGAGAGATAGAAACATGGAGTCAAGGAGAGGTCTCTGGAAAAAAGAGGGGGAATTGAAATTTGGCAATAGGGGGAAATTTAGGTTTAATGAAAATTTCAAGAAACGAAGGAGGGAAAGTAGATGAGGGAATTGAAAATAAATTTTTTTATAAAATAATTTTCATTTGTAAGATATTAAATTAATTATGTTTTTATTAAAAAATATTTCAAAAATAGATTTAAAATTTACAAAATTTTCTAAAATTTCTAAAATTGATTTGATTTGGGATCTTAGTACATAACTACTAAATTTACTCGTAGTTGTAACTAGTGCTTATCACAGATAATTGTTTCTATTTTTAAAAAATATTTTTCGACAATTCAACAATCGAACCGTAAAAATGTTAATAAGCACTCATTTTAGTGTTGGGAAAAAATAATCAAAAAATAAAAAGGTCCGGATGTACGAGATTTTAACAAAAATGTAGTAAAAGTGCTGCTTTCTATAACGAGGCACGATCCATATTCACTAAATGATTTTTTTGAATGATTTCTTCGACGATCGAACCGTACGGATGTTAATAAGCACTCATTTTAGTGTTCGGAAAAAATAATAAAAAAATAAAAAGGTCCAGATGTACGAGATTTTAACAAAAACGTAGTAAATGTGTTGCTTCCTGTAACGAGGCACGATCCAGATTGACTGGATATTTTTTTGAATGATTTCTTCGACGATCGAACCGTACGGATGTTAATAAGCACTCATTTTAGTGTTGGAAAAAAATAATCAAAAAATAAAAAGGTCGGGTTGTATGAGATTTTAACAAAAACATAGTGAAAGTATTACTTCCTATAACGAGGCACGATCCAGGTTCACTGATTACTTTTTTTGAATGATTTTTTCGACGATCAAACCGTATGAATGTTAATAAACACTTGTTTTAGTGGTGGGAAAAATAATCAAAAATAAAAAGATCGGGTTGTATTAGATTTTAACAAAAAAGTAGTAAAAGTGTTACTTCCTATAACGAGACAAGATCCAGATTCACTCAATACTTTTTTTGAATGATTTTTTTGACGATCGAACCGTAAAAATGTTAATAAACACTTATTTTAGTGTTGGGAAAAAATAATCAAAAAATAAAAAGGTCCGGTCGTACGGGATTTTAACAGAAACGTAGTAAAAGTGTTGCTTCCTATCACGAGGCACGATCCAGGTTCACTGATTACTTTTTTTGAATGATTTTTTCGACGATCAAACCGTACGGATATTAATAAACACTTGTCTTAGTGTTGGGAAAAAATAATCAAAAAATAAAAAGGTCGGGTTGTATGAGATTTTAATAGAAACGTAGTAAAAGTGCTACTTCCTTTAACGGGACACGATCCAGATTCACTGAATAATTTTTTTGAATGATGTCTTTGACGATCGAACCGTACGGATGTTAACAAACACTCATTTTAGTGTTGGGAAAAAATGATTAAAAAATAAAAAGGTCTGGTCGTACGGGATTTTAACAGAAACGTAGTAAAAGTGTTGCTTCCTATCACGAGGCACGATCCAGGTTCACTGATTACTTTTTTTGAATGGTTTTTTCGACGATCAAACCGTACGGATGTTAATAAACACTTGTCTTAGTGTTGGGAAAAAATAATCAAAAAATAAAAAGGTCGGGTTGTATGAGATTTTAATAGAAACGTAGTAAAAGTGCTACTTCCTTTAACGGGACACGATCCAGATTCACTGAATAATTTTTTTGAATGATGTCTTTGACGATCGAACCGTACGGATGTTAACGAACACTCATTTTAGTGTTGGGAAAAAATGATTAAAAAATAAAAAGGTCTGGTCGTACGGGATTTTAACAGAAACGTAGTAAAAGTGTTGCTTCCTATCACGAGGCACGATCCAGGTTCACTGATTACTTTTTTCTATTTTTTTGTACACATCACTCAAATCATTACATATTAACATCCGTACGGTTGGATCATTGGAAAAAAATTTATAAAAAATATTATTTTTTATGTTTTGATTATTTTTTCCAACACTAAAATGGGTATCTATTCTATTGATATTTCGAAAATTTAAATATTCTTTTTTTGTTTCGAATCAAAAATCTGAAATTTCTTAAAATTCCAAGAAACAAAATCTCGAATTTTACATCCCTACGTTAATCTAATTCATATTGCCGCTCATTACTTCTATTCCTACATTATTCCAAACCCAAAATTTCATTTCCCCCTTCTTCCCACCCCTAATTATTTTACAGGCGCTCAAAAATTCCCCCCTTTCTCAAAACCTTCTCAAAATTTCCCCCCATTCTACCTTCACTAATATATTTCCCATCTCATACTCCCTCACATTTTACCTTCAATCATATATTTCCCATCTTATACTCCCTCTCATTAACATCTCGCTGAAACACTCTCCAACAATCTAAGGCTTCAATTTGGTGCATCAATTTAGAGATTTAGATTTAGGGATTGGGTACTTGAGGGTTTAATTTTGATTTGGGTTCAAGCTTCGATTGGATTCAAGGATTTGGGTTCAAGCTTTGTTTGGGTCCAGAGATTTTAGTTGAAGCCCCGAAGGCACTAACAACACCTGGGAGGTATATGAGATTCCTTTTCTTGTTCAGTTCATAATGAATGGATAATTACATGTACAATCGACTATTCGAGACTAGCTAATTACTTGGTAATTTCCTTGATTTGTGTTTCCAGGCAATTGTTTTTCTGCGTGTGCGTTGGTCTCTGGGCAGGGCTTATTATTGGTTGTTACCGAGTACTACACCAGAAATGCTTACAGGTAATTGTCCAATAATTGATTGAATTAATGCAATTCAAATTGAATTATCTCATTTGCAATCATTTCCTTGTATCTATTAATTGATTCATCTTTTCATGCTAGCCCTGTGCAAGATGCAGCTGATTCCTGCCGGACTGGAGCTGCAAAATAGCGGAGGAAGCAAAGAAGGTTGCTGCAGAGAAAGGAGAAAGGATACCTGGTGTTGTTTCTTACAAAAGCACACTTTCTGCCTTGAGACAAATTTTGCTTGAGGAAGGGATTTGGGGATGGTACAGGTTGGTGCTTCGTGCAGGCTTAAAGTCGACTGCGAAATTTCTGCATTTGGCGTATGCTTTTCAATTGATGCATTATACCCTTCCTCTTGATCTAACGTTTCCCGAGACTTGTGGAAATTAGTAAACTTTCAGAATCATGTTCAAGCTAATAACATTACAAGCATGTTACTAATTCATCTGCATGTTTAGTACAAAACATGTTTAGTACAGGTTGGTGCATTTCGTGATATATAACCCCGGGATGTTAATTTTTTCAATGGTTCAGAACTTTTAAAATGGACTTTAGGCCCTTGCTTTATACTTGTGCTTATATGAGTAATTCATGTGGATTTTGTGTGATATGCAGTGGCCTTCTGCCCTCTCTTGTCGGGATAAGCCATCCAGTTTCCAACATATGAAAATTTAAGGGCTGTGGTCTTTCTGGTATTAGTGTAGAGTAAGCTATCGTACTTCCTTTACTACGACGAAAAACCAAGATTGTTTCTGCTCCAAGCACACCTGTTTGAGCGGGTTTATGGCCCATGCAACTTACCCTTTAAAGCTTGTGCGGTTCTGTATGCTGTTGCAGCTTTTCTTTTTTTAAGTTGTGCCTTTGGGGAGTCCAGGTTAGCAATGTTAAGCATGGATATATCATCCTAGCTTCCTTTGCTTGTCATTGTTTAAGCTGCATTATTCACGAAAGAAGTGTTAACTTGCTACTTGATGTTCACTTCAGTGGTGCTACCTGACCTGAGCTGTGTATTCAATAATCAATATTGAATCATAGTTGCATCTTATTATGGAGAGCTATATTCTTGGACTAAGTATTGCATCAATGTTTTGCGAGTCAAATTATCATTAATATACTTAAATTGGTTATATATAAAATAATATTATGTTATAATGCAATTTGCAAGACTTGAATGTTTTATTTATAATCTTCATATTTTTTAGTTATTTTGTTTTCTGGTGTAACAAAAGATTACAGACACACATTTACTTAGTCAACTAGTTTTGTCGTTCATTTGAACGTTAGTTTAGATTTTTCTCAAGCTTTATTAAGAAAATATTATAATCAGATTTTTATTTTACTTTTATTAAGCTAGACCAGATATTTTTGTTCTTTAACATTAAGTGTTGCGTGTTTGTTGGATTTAATGACTCCGCCTGCACCTTTTCTTGCACCTTTTCTTTCAACCCGCCCCTGCGTGGCTGCGTTCAGGACTGCACAAAATTCCGATCTTGTCGGGACTAGGGTGCTGACCAGTATAGAAGGCCTTGATTATTTTATTCATGTAATATCTTATCTGTTATCACCAGGTCATACGATCTAGACTTCAATAACAAGGACAGGTCAGAAATTTAAAACCACACTATGCTGGTGGCATTGATTGTCTGCAGAAGGTGCTCCAAAAGGAAGGCTTTTCTGGTTTATATCGTGGGTGCGTCACCAACTTACTGAGAACAACTCCATTTTTTGTTATTACATTCACCGCATATGAGATGATACATCAATTTTTGGAACGGAAACTACCTCCGGACAGAAGCATTCAGAAGCCCGTCCCAGAACTGAAGGTTGTGTAAATCCATGCAAGCAATCAGAAGGTGGTGGAGGAAATGACTTCAAATTAAATAGATCAAAAATTACATCTAACAAGCAAACTCTTGTAATACCTTAAAGAACACAGATCAAATAACAGCTGAATGTTACCTGTTTACCTTGTTTACTTTGACAATTGTAAATTTGTAATAATGTGAAAATCAATTAGATAAGACTATAGTGGTGAATGAAGTAGGTACAATTTTCACATATCTTCTTGTCTTTTGTAATGTAATAAATTAATTTGTGCTCTTTAATTTGTAACTATAACTCTTGATAGATTGTTGGTTGGTTTGTTCTCATCTTTTAAATATTTTTTTTTCATGTACAGTTCATTAGACAACATTTTTAAACAGAAGACACTTGTATGAGTTCAAACACACAATAGGCCAGAACCTGTTGTGTGTTGGATTAAGTTCATACAACACTATGTAAAACACTTGTGTTAAATATCATTACACAATACCACATTGGAAACCACTTGTCTCATTCTAACAATACTTTTTACGATGTATTGTTTATGCTTCATTCACATAATATTTCTGAAAAATGTTGTGTGTTGGTTCAATGTCACACAACACTATGTATAACATATTGTATGACTGGTACTTAGACAACAGATCTAAAAACACTTGTCTGAATACAACAACGGTTTTCCGGGATATTGTGTTGTAGGCATTCACACAACACTTATTTGCTAATGCTTGTCTAATCTTAAAAATACTTATGCATTTACACAACACCCCTGGTCAAGAAATGCTTGTCTGGTAAGATTTATCACACAACGGTTTTGGCCCATTGTGTGAATGTTGGATTACACAATACTTTTTCGAGTTGGAAAATAACAGTTGTCTGATCATTTCGGGCAACACTTTTTTCCATGGGTGTTGTCTGATACGTGTCGTCTATAGCCAGATTTGTTGTAGTGCGTGATCGTATTGTATATTACTCTTATTAATTATTATTATTAAAAAATTATTAATAAAATACAAAGTACATAAAACACACAAGGCCTCTAAAGGATTACCAATTAAATCTTAAAAGCCCACGTGGTAGTTAATTAGAAAAATTCCAATAAAATAAACTAATATTCTTGCTACTCTTTTAGCACGTATCTTATATCTATTACCAGACAAGTTAGCACGTATCTTATATCTATTACCAGACAAGTAAAATCCTCTAAAACACGGAAGAACAACAATACACAGAACATTCAAAAACGAGGAGGATAATTACTTCTTAGCTTTAAATTGCTACTTTATAATTTTGATTTCTAAAATTTGTAGCTTTCAAATATATGATTTGAAAAAATTAAGGCCTACAAAATGTTTGAAAACTATGGCCTATAAAATGCTGGAGACGGCCCTGGAATTGTGAAACTGATAATTCTTGGTTCTTGATAGTCTATAGTTGTATTTTGGATGACCATGGGAGTGGCATTCAAGGGATAATTGTAGGCACTGTAATTTACCTTGGGAGAGGATTTTATGGACATTAGAAGGATTGCTTTTAATGAAACAAGAGACATAAATTAGAAATTCATGATAGCCAACTGAAGAACTCTGATTCTTGGATTATTCTTTCATACTTGTTATATAGTTCTATTTATTTATTAGGTTAATTAGTTGATAATTAAAACACCCACAAACTATTTTCCATACTTCTGAACTGTAAGAGATAAAAGACTTAGAATTGATATTGATATCAGTCCTTCCCTGTGAACAAACTTCGTAAAAATACACATCAACAAATTGGCACCGCTGCCGGGGAAGGCAGAAATATTGATTTTAAGTTAATTATTTCTTGTAGTTTGGATTTTATCTTTGTATATTTTCTTTCTTTTGTTTTTTTTTTTTGGTGTTTCTACAGGTTTCTTTGAGGAACCTAGAGCAAGCTTTTGAGGTAGAGAGACGACATGGATAACAACTATGGTTGGAATAATGCGCAGATTTTCTATAGCAATCAGGAACGATATCAAGACTTCAATCCTTTCCAACAATTCAATGCTTATGATGATTTTAATCCATATCAAGTGAATTCGTTCCATTCTGAGAACTCATATTATGCTTCATACCCACCTAGCACTGATTTTTCATGTTCCTTTAAAAATCAATATCATGATCCTTATCCATACATGTGCAATGATGTTGATACGAGCTTAATTCATTCAAATCCTTCTTTACATTCTTTGGGATTTTTTAAGTACTTTGATGACCCAACTTTTGAGATTCCTAATAACAGTGATATTCCATGTGAACCAGAATCAATAGATAGGTACGAGAAGAATGCTAAAAGAAATAGTTTTATAATGGAAGTTCAACTTGTGATGCATAACGGTTGTCTTTAATTTCCTCCTTGTGTCAATTTTCCAATGATCCATGATTCTTGTTTAGCAATTGATGAAAATTTTGTGTTTGATGAGTCTGCATATTTATTTGATGATTGTCCCATGCGTGATACTGATAAATTGGATGCAATTGAAATTCTACCAAATTTAGAAAAAATTGTTGAGTTTAATGAACAGGTAGATGAGACAAAATTTGATGAGTGTCCAATATAATTGAGAAGGAATTAAAGATTGATGAAATTGTAAATCTTGCTTTGGAGTATAAAGATCCAATTTGGGAGGAGTTTATGAATCGTACTTGTGATGATTATTCTGACGACTTTTCTAGCTATTTTGATGTTTCCAATTCTCTCAAGCATGTGGAGATCATAAAAATTTTCTTACATTTTATGGATCAAAGGTATGTAGACACATCATACAGTTGTTAATGATTCGTAAGTATGTACATTTGTTTGCTTTTTCTCCTCACTAGTATCACTGTTTGTGTAAATAAGTCGAGCTAATGACAATAAACAAGCGCTTCTTGGAAGGCAATCCAAGAATTTGGTATGAGTTCTAATAATGGGTTGTGAATGTTGTTCCTTGGGGACAATGAACATGCTAAGTTGGGGGGGGTGTCTAGTTTTTGTGTCTAGTTTTTGTGTGGGTTATTGGCGGTGTAATAGTGGTAGTAAATAAAATAAAATATTTTTTAAAAAAATTAAAAATTAAAAATCACAAAAATAATTCTAGCCTTGTGAAGATTACTTGTTGTAAGTTAGCTTGATGCACCCATGCATGCTATATAAATCTTATGTTATTTACGCTTTTGATTGAGAAGTAATATGATTTGTTCTTGTGCACACAGATACACTAGCAAGTTGAAACTGGTAGGCTTATTGAATGTTATAAGTGATCATAAGGACATGAATATGTGCAAGATGATTTGGTTTGCATGCTTTGAGTACAAGTAGGTGCGTTAAAGAGACTTTTTGCTTGATGTATGGTTATAATATAGATATTTTGCTTCATAGTAATCCTTATTAGCCTTGTTTTATGATGCTTTGATCCTATATAAATAATGTTAATTGTTATTTAACTTATATGGATGCTAATTGGGTGTTTTCTATGTTTTTAGGAGATTCCAAAGGAGTAAGGTGTTGGGGACAAGAAGGCATGCTGAAAGGAGAGGAAACGTAGAGAAAATGGGTCCTAAGCTTAGGCTCAGGGGGCCCTGAGTGGATCAGAATTTTTACTTTTTACAGTCATGGGACCTGAGCCTCGCACTCAGGGGCCTTGAGGGAAGATTCAGCAAGTTCAGGGGGCCTGAGCATCACATTCAGGGGTCCTGAGCTGGACAAAAATAGACTTGTTTACCCAATTGTAATTTGTTTTTAGTTGCCGTGTATGACTTTAAAAAGCCTATCAAAATATATATAATATATGTATTAGGTTTTAGAGAGGAGGTACCATAGATAGTCGTATTACAGATATAGACACGTAGTGATAGTTATAGTGAGAGAGGGTAGAGAAACACTTGATAGCGAGATTAGAAGAAGGAGTGAAGGGATAAATCCGGACTTCAACAGAACTATTCAAGTTGTACTCTTTGACTTCAATTCTTAAACTCATGGTTTGCGGTAATAATTCAAATTTATTGTTATCTTATTATGAGTAGCTAATCCCTTTATCCAAGAGTTGGGCTATTGAGTTTGTTTGATTGTGTTGTGGTTTTCTTGTTATTGTTAATGTGTCATTGAGCACTTTATACAATTAGAAGAGTCGCGAATTTTTAATTGAATCTCTAGGAACTATAACTAATCGGGAGAGGAGTTGTAATTCTAGTACATGATACGATAGACACAATTTAAGTATTAGATCGGGAGATTGATATGCGAATTGTGAAATTGATAATTCTTGGTTCCTAATAGTCTATAGTTGTACTTTGGATGACCATGGGAGTGGCATTCAGGGGATAATTGTAGGCACTATAATTTACCTTGGAAGAGGATTTTATAAAAATTAGAAGGATTGTTTTTAAAAAAACAAGAGACATAAATTAGACATTCATGATAGCCAATTGAAGAACTCCGATTCTTGGATTATTCTCTCATACTTGTTATATAGTTCTATTTATTTATTAGGTTAATTAGTTGATAATTAAAACACCCACAAACTATTTTCCCCACTTCTGAACTGTAAGAGATAAAAGACTTAGAATTGGTATTGATATCAGTCCTTCCCTATGAACGAACTTCGTAAAAATATACATCAACAAATTGGCGCTGCTGCCGGGGAAGGCAGAAATATTGATTTTGAGTTAATTGTTTCTTGTAGTTTGGATTTTATCTTTGTATATTTTCTTTCTTTTATTTTTTTTGGTGTTTCTACTGGTTTCTTTGAGGAATCTAGAGCAAGATTTTGAGGTAGAGAGACGACATGGATAACAACTATGGTTGGAATAACGCGCAGATTTTCTATAGCAATCAGGAACGATATCAAGACTACAATCCTTTCCAACAATTCAATGCTTATGAGGATTTTAATCTATATTAGGTGAATTCGTTCCATTCTGAGAACTCATATTATGCTCCATACCTACCTAGCACTGATTTTTAATGTTCCTTTGAAAATCAATATCATGATCCTTATCCATACATATGCAATGATGTTGATACGAGCTTAATTCATTCAAATCCTTCTTTACATTCTTTGGGACTTTTTAAGCACTTTGATGACCCAACTTTTGAGATTTCTAATAGGAGTGATATTCCATGTGAACCAAAATCAATAGGTAGGTATGAGGAGAATGCTAAAAGAAATAGTTTTATAATGGAAGTTCAACTTGTGATGCATAACAGTTGTCTTTAATTTCCTCCTTGTGTCAAGTTTCCAATGATCCATGATTCTTGTTTAGCAATTGATGAAAATTTTGTGTTTGATGAGTCTGCATATTTATTTGATGATTGTCCCATGCGTGATACTGATAAATTGGATGCAATTGCAATTCTACCAAATTTAGAAAAAATTGTTGAGTTTAATGAACAGGTAAATGAGACAAAATTTGACGAGTGTCCAACATAATTGAGAAGGAATTAAAGATTGATGAAATTGTAAATCTTGCTTTGGAGTATAAAGATCCAATTTGGGAGGAGTTTATGAATCGTACTTGTGATGATTATTCTGACGACTTTTCTAGCTATTTTGATGTTTCCAATTCTCTCAAGCATGTGGAGATCATAAAAATTTTCTTACATTTTATGGATCAAAGGTATGTAGACACATCATACAGTTGTTAATGATTCGTAAGTATGTACATTTGTTTGCTTTTTCTCCTCACTAGTATCACTGTTTGTGTAAATAAGTCGAGCTAATGACAATAAACAAGCGCTTCTTGGAAGGCAATCCAAGATTTTGGTATTAGTTCTAATAATGGGTTACGAATGTTGTTCCTTGGGGACAATGAACATGCTAAGTTGGGAGGTGTGTCTAGTTTTTGTGTGGGTTATTGGCGGTGTAGTAGTGGTAGTAAATAAAATAAAATATTTTTTTTAAAAATTAAAAATTAAAAATCAAAAAAATAATTCTAGCCTGGTGAAGATTACTTGTTGTAAGTTAGCTTGATGCACCCATGCATGCTATATAAATCTTGTGTTATTTACGCTTTTGATTGAGAAGTGATATGCTTTGTTCTTGTGCACACATATACACTAGCAAGTTGAAACTGGTAGGCTTATTGAATATTGTAAGTGATTAAAAGGACATGAATATGTGCAAGATGATTTGGTTTGCATGCTTTGAGTACAAGTAGGTGCGTTAGAGAGACTTTTTGCTTGATGTATGGTTATAATGTAGATATTTTGCTTCATATTAATCCTCATTAGCCTTGTTTTATGATGCTTTGTTCCTATTTAAATAATGTTAATTTTTATTTAACTTATATGGATGCTAATTGGGTGTTTTCTATGTTTGTAGGAGATTCCTAAGGAGTAAGGTGTTGGGGACAAGAATGCATGCTGAAAGGAGACGAAACGTAGAGAAAATGGGTCCTGAGCTTAGGCTCAGGGGCCCTGAGTGGATCAGAATTTTTACTTTTTGGAGTCGTGGGACCTGAGCCTCGCACTCAGGGGCCTTAAGGGAAGCTTCAGCAAGTTCAGGGGGCCTGAGCATCACATTCAGGGGTCCTGAGCTGGACGAAAATAGACTTGTTTACCCAATTGTAATTTGTTTCTACTTGCCTTGTATGACTTTAAAAAGCCCATCAAAATATATATAAACATATGTATTAGGTTTTAGAGAGGAGGTATCATAGATAGTCGTATTACAGACATAGACATGTAGTGATAGTGATAGAGAGAGAGGGTAGAGAAACACTTGATAGCGAGATTGGAAGGAGTGAAGGGATTCATCCGGACTTCAACGGAACTATTCAAGTTGTACTCTTTGTACTTCAATTCTTAAACTCATGGTTTGCGTTAATAATTCATATTTGTTTTATCTTATTATGAGTAGCTAAGCCCTTTATCCAAAAGTTTGGTAGTATTCATTGGTTTATTGAGTTTGTTTGATTGTATTGTGGTTTTCTTGTTATTGTTAATCTGTCATTGAGCACTTTATATAATTAGATGAGCCGCGAACTTTTAATTGAATCTCTAGGAATTATAACGAATCGGGAGAGGAGTTGTAATTCTAGTACATTATACGATAGACACAATTTAAGTATTAGATAGGGAGGTTGATATGCGAATTGTGAAACTAATAATTCTTGGTTTTTAATAGTCTATAGTTGTATTTTGGATGGCCATGGGAGTGGCATTCAAGGGATAACTTGGGAGAGGATTTTGTAAACACTTGAAGGATTGTTTTTAACGAAACAAGAGACATAAATTAGACGTTCATGATAGCCAATTGAAGAACTCCGATTCTTGGATTATTCTCTCATACTTGTTATATAGTTCTATTTATTTATTAGGTTAATTAGTTGATAATTAAAACAACCACAAACTATTTTCCACACTTCTGAACTGTATGAGATAAAAGACTTAGAATTGGTATTGATATCAGTCCTTCCCTGTGAACGAACTTCGTAAAAATACACATCAACATGGAACTACCAGAAAGCTAACTTACATCTTGATTATTTTCTGAGTGAAAGTGATTCAGTTGTCATTTACTCCACTTTTTGAACCCGTTGAGTGAAACAAGTGTGTAGTTGAATGTTGGAAAAGTTTGATATTCTCCAAGTCGATAATATTTGGTCACTCTCTTCTCATAGTCATGAAAGAAATTAAACAAAAACATTCTATTGATCGATTTGCAACCATAAAACTGCCCTGCACCCAATAAACAACGTAGATACATAAATAACTTCAAACCTGCCTCAATACCAAACCTTTTGGTCCAAGACCCTTCGGCAGAAATATCATCTAATGTCCATAGATCAACCTGTGAGCCAGATTCAAAGACCAGGCCAACAGAACCTTTGAAATCCTTCTCTGAGTAGAGCTGGGTAAGGGAATAAGTACAAGAAGCTGTTTGCGGAAATCAAATGACACTAACTTATTAACCGAAGGACAATATAGTATCCCGTTTATAATAGTAGTAATTCCTAAGCAGTGTTTCTCGTCGTCCTCAGTAAAAGGGTGAAATTCGGTCAAAGAATCAGAAATTGAGGAATACAGCTGAAGCATTGGTACTGTTAAAATGTGCTTTAGGACTGAAAAATAAATGTTATTATATGTTAAATTGCTATTTAAGTTTTAAGAATCAGTTATGCAGTTTATTTTAGCAGTTGTGCAGTTAGGCAGTTGTACAGTTGTAGCCATGTTATAAGGAGAAGTTATTTTCTCTTAAGTTTATAGGTTGTAATCTGTTCTGCAGTTAATGAATAAGATCAGTGTGTTTTCTCTCTTTCATTTTTAAATAACTTACAATTGGTATCAAAGCCCTATTCTTAAGGGACCTGTGTTTGTATTCAACAAGTGATGGAATCCGAATCTGGATTCTCCTCGATTGTTCCACCGGTATTCGATGGAAATAACTATCAGACTTGGGCAGTACGTATGGAGGCGTATTTGGATGCTTTGGATCTCTGGGAAGCAGTTGTGGAAAACTATGAAATCCATGAACTTCCTAATAATGCCACGATGGCGCAGATCAAAGCACAGAAGGAGAAGAAAACAAGGAAATCAAAGGCTAAAGCCTGCTTGTTTGCTGTAGTTTCAGCATCAATTTTTAATCGAATCATGTCTTTAAAGTCAGCGAAGGAAATATGGGATTTCCTCAAATCTGAGTACGAAGGAAATGATAGGATTCGTGGGATGCAAGTGTTGAATTTAGTTCGTGATTTTGAGTTGCAAAAGATGAAAGAAACAGAGACGATAAAGGAGTATGCTGACAGGCTTCTTAACATTGCGAACCGAGTGAGTTTGTTAGGTTCTTC
Source organism: Saposhnikovia divaricata (assembly GCA_036435485.1). Classification (NCBI taxonomy): domain Eukaryota; kingdom Viridiplantae; phylum Streptophyta; class Magnoliopsida; order Apiales; family Apiaceae; genus Saposhnikovia; species Saposhnikovia divaricata. Next base: position 85,639,738 of record CM071597.1, on the reverse strand, counting down.
CGTAGCAGATTCCAGGATTGTTGAAAAGATTCTCGTCACGGTGCCCGAAATGTTTGAGGCTACAATTACCACTCTTGAAAATACAAAGGATCTGTCAAAGATTACACTTACAGAACTCTTAAGTGCCTTGCAAGCGCAAGAACAAAGACGTGCAATGAGACAAGAAGGATCCATTGAAGGAGCCCTGCCAGTGAAGCATCAAGACGATTGGAAAAACAAGAGGCCTAGGTACAAAAAGTATCAGGTTTCAAGTAGAGAAAGTTCTATAACAGGCAACAGAAATAAATTTGGAAATAAAGGACCAGGCGTTAAAAAAGATTACCCTCCTTGTCAACATTGTGGCAAAAAGGGACATCCTCCTTTTAAATGTTGGAGGAGGCCTGATGCTAAATGCAACAAGTGCAACCAGATGGGACATGAAGCTATTATATGCAAGAATAAAAATCAGCAGCAAGGTGAAGACGCTAAGATTGCTGATCAAGAGGAGGAGGATTTACTATTTGTGGCTACGTGTTTTTCAAGTAGTGAAGCAAGTGAGAGTTGGTTAATAGACAGCGGATGTACCAATCACATGACAAATAACAAGGAAATTCTTAGAGATTTAAGGCCAACTAATATCACGAAAGTCAGAATTGGAAATGGTGATTACATCTCGGTAAAAGGAAAAGGGACTGCTGTAATTGCAAGTTGTTCAGGTACAAGGCTTATTTCTGATGTTCTTTACGTACCTGAAATTCAACAAAATTTGTTGAGTGTTTGTCAACTAATTGAGAAAGGATTTAAAGTTATTTTTGAAGGTAAACATTGTTTGATTAAAGATGCAGCCAATCAAGATATTTTTATTGTTAGAATGAAAGGAAAAAGTTTTTCTTTGAATCCATTGGAGGAGGAGCAATCAGCTTTTTCTATCAAAGAAAATATCACAGAAGTTTGGCACAAAAGGCTTGGGCATTATCATCACAAAGGGCTGTTGCAAATGAAGTCAGGTATGATGGCAGAAGATCTTCCAGAATTTGAAGATAGGATATCGAATTGCGAGGCATGTCAATTTGGCAAACTTATCAGGAAGCCATTTCCTAAGGTAACCGGAAGAGCAACAAGGAAGTTGCAATTAATTCATACAGATGTTTGTGGCCCTCAAAGGACACCTTCTCTAAAAGGTAGTCTTTATTATGTTATCTTCATTGATGATTTTACTAGAATGTGCTGGATTTTTTTCTTGAAGTATAAATCAGAAGTAGCTCAAGTGTTTTGGAAGTTCAAGGCAAGAGTTGAAAATGAAAGTGGCTGCAAAATTCAGATTGTGAGATCAGACAATGGAAAAGAATACACTTCAAATGAGTTCAATCAGTTTTGTGAAAGTGCAGGCATTGAGCATCAACTTACAGCTCCTTATACGCCACAACAAAATGGAGTTAGTGAGAGGAGGAACAGGTACATATTAGAAATGTCCAGATGCATGTTACATGAAAAGAATTTACCAAAATCGTTTTGGGCAGAGGCAGCAAGTACAGCAGTGTTTCTCCAAAATAGGCTTCCGACAAAGGCACTAAATGATCAAACACCATTTGAGGCCTGGTATGGTAACAAACCATCGCTAAAGTTTCTTAAAATATTTAGCTGTTTGTGTTTCACTTATATTCCGCAAAACAAACGTGATAAGTTGGACAAAAAAGCATCACCAGGCATTTTTGTAGGCTATGTTAATAAGGCCTATAAAATATTCAATCCACATACTGGATAGTTTATTGTTAGCAGGGATGTCAACTTTGTGGAGAATGAGGAGTGGAACTGGAATCATGATGCAGAGAAGAAAACTCAGTTGATGACGGAATTGAAACTCAAGTGTCCTAGTTCAAGCACTGAAGAAATAGAAGAAGATGTTGACTGGCAAAATGAAATTGTGGATCATGTCCCTGTAAGAGGAACCAGGAGTCTATCTGATATCTATGAAAGGTGCAATGTTGCTATTTGTGAACCTGTGAATTATGAAGAAGCAAGAAAGAACCAAAAATGGGTAGCTGCTATGAAAGAGGAGTTGTCTATGATAGAGAAAAATGAGACATGGATTATGGTGAAAAGGCCTAAACATAGAATAGTGATAGGAGTCAAGTGGGTGTTTAGAACTAAATTGAATGCTGATGGTTCAATCAACAAACACAAGGCAAGACTTGTTGTTAAAGGCTATTCTCTTGTTTTTGGTGTGGATTATGCGGACACATTTGCACCAGTGGCTCGTCTGGACACTATAAGGCTTTTGCTTGCTATATCCGCTCAAATGAATTGGAGAGTCTATCAGCTGGATGTAAAATCAGCTTTTTTAAATGGTGTTTTGCAAGAAGAAATCTATGTTGAACAGCCAGAAGGTTTTAAGAAGAAAGGAGAAGAGGACAATGTATTTCTTCTCAAGAAGGCTCTTTATGGTTTAAAACAGGCTCCACGAGCCTGGTACAAAAGGATAGATGATCATTTGATGAGTTTGGGTTTTAAAAAAAGCTTGTCAGAGGCTACTCTTTATGTCAAACGTCATTATAATGATGTTGTAATAGTCTCACTTTACGTTGATGATCTTTTAGTGACAGGAAATAATGCAGACCTGGTTGAAAAGTTTAAACAGGAAATAAAGAAAGTTTTTGAGATGACAGATCTCGGGTTGATGTCTTTCTTTCTTGGTATGGAAATTATGCAGGCTGAGCATGAAATCTTCATATGCCAGAAGAAGTACGCAAAGGAGATATTAAATAAGTTCAGCTTTGGAGACTGCAAGGCAGTAAGCACTTCTATGAATCAGAAGGAGAAGCTGTATGAGAATGATGGTGCTGATAAAGTTGACGAGGGATATTATAGAAGCATGATCGGTTGTTTGATGTATCTTACAACAACACGGCCAGATATTTTAAATGCTGTAAGTGTTTTGTCCAGGTTTATGCATTGTGCAAGTGAATTGCATCTTAAGGCTGCTAAAAGAGTGATACGATATATCAAAGGGACCAGTCATTTTGGTGTTAAGTTTGAAAGAAGCAAGGACTTCAAGCTGGTATGTTACTCTGACAGTGATTGGGGTGGCTGCGTTGATGACATGAGGAGTACCTCAGGCTATTGTTTTACTCTTGGATCTGGTATTTTCTCATGGAAATCGAAGAAGCAAGAAACAGTGGCTCAATCTACTGCTGAGGCAGAATTTGTTGCTGCAACAGCTGCGGTTAATCAAGCATTGTGGTTAAGAAAACTTTTGTTGGATCTTAATCTAGAGCAGAAAGAAAGCACTGACATTTTTGTTGACAATCAAGCTGCTATTGCTATTTCCCATGATCCTGTGTTTCATGGGACAACTAAGCATTTCAACATTAAGTTGTTTTTCGTAAGAGAAGTGCAGAAGGAAAAGGTCGTGACATTAATTTACTGCAAGTCTGAAGATCAGTTGGCAGATTTGTTCACAAAGCCATTTCCAGTCAACCGGTTTGAGTTGCTCAGGAAAAGGATTGGTGTTTGCAGCTCCTAAAGCAAGGAGGAGTGTTAAAATGTGCTTTAGGACTGAAAAATAAATGTTATTATATGTTAAATTGCTATTTAAGTTTTAAGAATCAGTTATGCAGTTTATTTTAGCAGTTGTGCAGTTAGGCAGTTGTACAGTTGTAGTCATGTTATAAGGAGAAGTTATTTTCTCTTAAGTTTATAGGTTGTAATCTGTTCTGCAGTTAATGAATAAGATCAGTGTGTTTTCTCTCTTTCATTTTTAAATAACTTACAGGTACAATAACATCAAGCATCGAATCAGAAACAACCCTAATAACAATGTAGTCATCCAAGTTTCTCTCATTTTCCTGATAGATGGATTCCAGAGATAAATTTCATTAAAAGACCTATTAGTTACACATAGAATGCCATTATAACAACTACCAATAACATGATAATTTATCGGAGAAAAGACGGGGCTTAACAATACGAAGAATGCGTATGGGAGATGTAGAGAAATCTTGTCCTTGGACATCGAGAAGCGCCTCGAAAAGATGCTGATGTCGTAGTTGCTCTCTTTGTTAGATTTGAGAAGAAAGTCATCATCAAAGTCCTTTTCCTCTTCTTCTTCGGGCTCTTCAATTTCGAGTAGTAATGAGGGGTTCTTCCTGAAGCAATAATGGCTCGGTGGAGTTGAGATTTTACGAAAGCCATGGCTTGCACACTGATTTGCATATAAGCAATGACTTGACGGGAAGTCGTAAAAGAATTTCGTTAATCAATTCTTCAGGTAAACAAATAGCCTGCCAATGCCATAGAGATTTAACAAGATGAACAAGTGTGGAATCGAATCTAGGATAGTAGACAACTAGAGCATCTCAAAGGTAAAGTGCTGTTGTTTACACAACAAGTAAATAATCCGAATAAAGGCCCCTAATATCATAATTCTAGAGCAATTGGTCCAAAATGCCACAACTCAAAATATTGGCCATAAATATCACTCTAAGACATACTATCGCTATCGTGTAGCGTTTTGAATTTATTTTTTTTTAACGCTAAAGCGTGTAGCGTGTAGCGTGTTTGGGGGAGAGAGGGTGGGGGAACGCCAAATGAAGTGACGTTTGGTGGGGAACGCGAGTAGAATTAGCGTTTTGGGGGAGGACGCCACATTATGTGGCGTTTGGTGTGTTTTTTTTTTTCTCCTAAATATATATTTACAAATAATATTAAAAATTTATAATCAAATGGGTAATTAAAATTTTATTTTTTAAATTTAAAAATTACAATTTTAATTAACCTTAAGGATTCAATAATTAACTTTTGGGATTGAACGTTTCCATTTTGGGTTTTAGAAATATTCAGAATGACGGCCCACAAGGGTTGTCTCAGTTGGTTAAAGAGAGACCATCTCACCTCTTGGTCACAGGTTCGACTCCCATGGGAGGCGGATTTGTGATTATGCCCTCTGGGGCAGAGCCTGTCGCACTTGTGCGGTTTGCCTTGGATCACGTGGTTTGCAGGCTATTGCGTGAGCCCATGGGTTTACCCAGAGCACACCCGAAGGGTAGCGGCTGCGGGTTCCCATGTTAAAAAAAAAATATATATTCAGAATGACGAATAAATTGTAACAACCCTAAACCCTAGACCTTAAACCCTAACTTATCCTGATTTTTAAAAAATCGGGGCTGACCCCCGATTTTTTAAAAATTAGGCCTCCGGATTCAATTTTTTAATTAAAATTTTTAAATTTTATCTATTCTTTCGGAGTTTCAACGGTTAACTTTTGGGGTTCAACAACTCCATTTTGGATTTACAAAAATTCAGAACGACCGTATATATATAGAAGAAAAAAGCAAAAAAAAAAAAAAAAACCCAAAACGCCAGCCACATGAAGTGGCGTTCCCTCCACCCTCACCATTTCATGTCGCGTTTTGAAGCAATAACCACAATTAAACTAGGGTTTTGACAAGCAGCAGTGTTGGAAACTCAACTTTAATTAGCGTTTTGGTAATTTGTTTAAATAAAAAAACAAAAATGCTTAACGATTTAGCGTTTTGGTTTTAACCAAAAAACGCTACATGATGTTTGGTTTTATTGTGATATTTGGGGTCATCCTTTCAGGTTGTGATATTTGGGACAATTTATTTTAAATTTGTGATAGATGGAGCCAACAGTATAGTTTTTTTACAGGAAACAATGCTAGTATTTGTTGTATTAATAAGTTTTATGAAAATTACCTAAAATTTCTGTTATTTATAAAAAATTTACTTGCCATTTTTGTTAACTATTTAGTTTTATATTTTTTTTAAAAATACCATCTGCAGTTTTTACAATATCAATCCGGTAATAAATTAAAGAAATTAAGTATCTTTGTTTCTTTCTTTTTCTTTCATAAGAAAATATGAATATGAATATCTTGGGACTAAGGAATTTTGAGATAAGAAAATAAATTTTGTAAATGAGCTGCCAGATTAACAGTAAAAAAGAAAGAAAAAACTTAATGGGAATCATCTATTTAACAATGTCTTGATCTTTTTAAAGGAGTTCAAAAACATAGATTGAATTCAAAATGTGTCCCTTCTTGTGTGTGAAATAAACTCGAAACAGTAAAATCAGTTTTTACTAGATGAAGATTGGATTGAAATGGAACAAGTCCATGCATGCATTAAAAAATTAAAGATATTTCTTTTAAATCCGACTGTTTTGAAAGTTTAGTTCGAAAGCATTAGCACAACCTCTAAAGGTATTTTGAATAATTGAAGAGCTCTACTGGTCGAGTCTCTTGTTATTGTATTAGGATTGAGTGATTGAAATTACAATGTCCGCCTAGCAGTAGCAGAAGAGAAGAAAAATTAACAACTATCAGATTGCGACGCGGTCATGCAGGTAAAATTATGATCAAAATTTAAAAACACTATCATAATATATGATTAATTTACACATACGACACATTATCAACTTAACATGGTTATCGAATGACAGAAGATGTGTACCAATCTCGGACAAAGTCATTATTCAGAGTATCTCTACAGCTCTACTGAGAGAAGTGATACTGTTAGAAGTCGGATATGTTTGCAGAAACTGGATATTCTTCAATATTTAGATCTGGACTAGTGCTTCTTCCTTTCAAAAAATTGGAGTACCATTTCGCAGAAAGCTTTGGATATCTTTTCAGATTTTTGTCATCTAAATCCACATAATACAAGCCATAGCCTGATTTATATCCATCTAGCAACTCAAACGCATCCAAGAAGGACCACATCAAGTACCCTCTTGTATTTGACCCATTCCTTTAGCCATTCCAGTATATAGCAACACAAAGAGAAGACAATACAATTGTATCAGACTTCATAAGACTAGACAAATGCATCATTTGTAAACCCCCAATTTAAAAGATGTGGGATGCATACAAGACGTGAAATAACAATCATCTGCCTGATGTAAAGACATCAACTTGATTTCTGAGAAGGCATACCTTATTGCATCCAGCAAACTGCCAATATAACTTTGAAGATATTGTACCCTTGGTTCATCGTTCAGTGTTCCATTACGGATTGTACTTTGACCTACCAAAACAAGAAACACCCAGCTTGAACAATTAGACCATGATACAAAACAATAGAAGACCTGGTTAGATTCTTCTAGGCCCCCAACAGGACAAGTTACCTTAAAGTTGTAATGTACTATTGCATGCATGATGGATCACAATTTTTACAGAGACTGAATAATCTTTTTTCTCGATTTAGTTCTATGCACGTCATAGGACAACTGATCAACTAAACTTCTATGTGTATAAGAGGTACCATTTTCATGGATGTAGATAGGAGGGTTCCCGTATTTCTTCTTCAGATACTCCAGAAGTTCTTTTAGGCCTGCTGGGTTTAGAGGCAACTGTGTTGATATAAATTATTTAGTGACAATATGAAGAATAAAGAAATGAAATGTAATAAGCTAATTTCACCCTTGCCTGACCAGGTGGAACATTACTTTGATTTACTGCACAGAAATATAGAAAGTTTATCAGCACCAAGGATCTGATTTACTTGACCAAGTACAATGGCATTGATAGCCATTACAAAAAAGATGTAACAAGGATTGATTATGTAAACAATAGAAATTGCTAATCATAATGGAACTGAATGGCTACTTTTTTTTATCTGTATAATGAACATACACTTAATCATCGCTGCCATATCAGCTAGGAAGTCCCTGCCATCCATTTCGAGGCTGATGGACATGTCTTTGACCTGTGCCGTGGCATAATGGTTCAATCCTAGAAAGTCAAACGAACCTTTCACTTGTCTGGACTCTAGTTTGGTGAGCGTCGGAATTCTTGTCCCTGCATTCTTCTTCATTATTTCCGGATAATCACCATAAACCAAGGGATTTAGAAACCTGAAATTGGGATTTGGCATAAGAAAAACAACCAAACTCTGCTTCTGGCAAACAATCCTTAGCATCCCGGATAGCAGAAAAAATTTATCCACAGTAATGCAAGGTATTTACATGAGTAAAAAGAATTTGTGACTAACCACCCTATGAAAAAGTCGTTTGCCCTTTGAGTTGCAATAACATCTTCCACTGAATTTGTGTAAGGTACATACCAGTACGAGAATATATTTAGTCCAATGAAACCATGTTGCGCAGCCTACATTACATGTCTTGTATGACTAGATTAATGCGTGAAGGATGCTGCAATTGCAATACTAATAACTAGTTCATCAGATGCAAATACAAGAAGATAATACATGCATACTCTCTAGATATAATCATGTTAGCAATATTTATTAAGAGGCTCCTTTATACTGTAACATATAATGAAGTAATGTTGCGGTACCTTGTATTTCTTCAAGTACAATTTTGCAGTTGATGCGTGCGCCATTAAAATATTATGAGCTGCGGTGTATGGCTCAGTTGATGAGTTACCTCTGGTACAATTTAATCCAAACGGAGAAGAACAGCGACTAGGCGGTAATAGTCCTAAATCATAACCGAACATGACAAAAACATTGGGCTCGTTGAAGGTGGTCCAGTGCCGCACCCTGTCACCAAATTCTCTGAAGCAAACATCGGCATAAGCGACAAAATCTTTTCTGCATTTGCAAAAATGACAATATTCTCATTCATTTCACGCATCATGTGCAAAAATGCATGCACCAAAGGAAAGATGAAGTCATGCAAGCATGACAATAGCAAGAGTTTAAGAGTCTTTACACTGCTTTTTTACTAAGCCATCCTCCATACTCGTCTTCAAGTATTTGTGGTGTATCGTAATGATATAATGTAACATGTGGTTCTATTCCTGTGTGAGCAGTATGTATATTAGAGTCAACAATATTGGATTGGAGAAAAGGGGGAATGGAGATCATATTCAGAGTGTCTTTCTTATTCATTGTTCTTTCCGTTAAAAAGAAAAAAAGACAGACATTTAGTAAAGATTGTTCGGTGAGAACATTTGGCTGTACCATGGTCAATTAGTTCATTAATGAGGTAGTTGTAATACTGCAGTCCTTTCATATTGACAGCTCCAGTTCCATCTGAAAAGAAAATGGCCATCATGCCAGAGAAAACAATAATGAATATAACAAAATGAAGTTACTTTAAGGAAAGGTGTGCCTACTTGGAATAAGTCTTGACCATGAAATGGAGAACCTATATGCCTCTAGGCCAGTCTCCACCATCAAATGGACATCTTCCTGCGCCACAAAATATTGACTCGGGAGGGAACATACTCTAAAGTGTTAGGATATATATATATATATATAGGCAAGTGCTCAAATACAAACCATTTTTAAAATACAAACCTACAAACCAACACTAAATTAATTATATTTCATTTATTCTAAGGTTCCCGCCAAGGGTACCTTCACAAAAAATGCTTAAAATAATTGGCTCTATCCATAAAAAAAAAAAAAAAAAAAAAAAAAACTTGCCGTGGAAATGCGAAGCATTTAAGACAGTAAACGGATGAGTTAGGTAGTCATGAGGGCCGCAGGCCCTCGACACACCCGTCAATCGTCTATTGCCTTTACCATTGATTGCCATTCCTTACAACTTTAGAATGATAAAGGCGCGAAGCGCCGTACAAGAAGGTGCGAAGCACCGTTAACCAGTGAAATCCACTGCCACGTCATCACGTGAACAGTGAAATGCTTTTTATTTTTTTTTATTTTTTAAATTTTTTTGTTGGATAGAGCCAATTATTTTAAGCATTTTTTGTATTGGAGTACCCCTAGTTTGGTCATTAGATTAGCTTGAAATATTAGATTATGCTTGGTTTGTAGGTTTGTATTTTAAGGAGGTTTGTATTGGAGTAGCCCCTATATATATATATATATATTCTATTTTTGGGGAAACAGCTATATAAGGCTTTACTTCTTTAAATAATTGATAATATGTGCAGCCATAGTGTATCTTATACAATGTCTGTATATCACAAACCTTAACACCATTAAGAAGTGAATTTAAGATTGTATCTTTTATGTTGTAGAATGTACGCATAGAAGAAAAGATGATTGAGTATCTTCCTAGAACTAGTCTATATTCACTAAGATATCATATCATAATATCTCGAGGTATGTCATTCTAGTGACATCGCTGCATTGAGGTTAAGGGTTAAGCCAGTAAGCCACCCCTCTCTAATTACCAAGGCCAGGGGAGTCAATTCTTCACTCCCCCTCCCCTGTGCTTACAAAACATATGTAACTTATCACGGAAAAAATACTTAAACTAAAACTTATTTAGCAAAGCTTCAACGATGAAAGAATGGGGAGGATATATATAGAAGAAAAACAAAGACAGAAGCTTTCTTTGGATGATTGTACAGACCTTGTATTTGTGATACTGATCACATGCAACATCTCCATTAGCTCCATTTGTATATCCTGGAAGTATCAACTGAACCTCAAGACCATTTGTTGTGAATAAAGAAAATTACAGAAATATGTAATGATCCAAAGATGATGATTTGTAATGAGCTACGTAGTCAACGAAAAAACAGGGACTACTTCTACGTTCAATTATATGTTATTTATCATTTACTGATTATAATTCCCACAACATCAGCCTTCTAAGTGCAAGACCAATTAAGGGCCATAATACACCTCTTTTTTGATGCACAAAATATCATAATATGATGTATGGCGCTTAGAGCATTGAACAGAGGTTTTCAATTCAAACATCAGTGCCCATTCTAAAATCAAATTTTGACACAATTCTAAGGTCTTAGATGGCTGGATCCCTAGTGATTCAGTTTTGATCTTAAAAAATTTAGGTTTTGACTGGGAATATTGCAAATATAAATACCAAGTTTTAGTTAAGATTAGATTACCAATACTAAAATAATAATTTTGAAGTCCTAAAATATTTACCAAACCATGTACCAAGATGATGATGTCTAGACACACCATTTGATAAATGTCTAGACTCACCATACCCATATTTTACCCTTGGGAGTATTTGTTATGCATGACAGCATCATTCGACACAGTAAAGAAAACATATATAATATTCTTTGAATTCCAAACTAAAAAGACAGGATAAGTAAATAAGTAAAAGATAAATAGTGACCAGAATGAGCATAGGTGTCCCAAATGCTAGGTGTCCTTCCATCTTCAAATGCTGCACCCTCCACCTTGCATGTTGACTTGAATTAGGATAACGACTTTAACTTAGGATTGTAAACGAACCTAATCAAGTTTTGTCTTATCTAACTTGAGATCAAACATATTCTTACCGAACCAAGCCAAAGCTCGATTTGCTTATGGGACAATGTTTTTTTCAAACTCGAGCTAGTTTTCTATCAAACGAAGTCAGGCAGAGCTTATCTAGTTTGAACTAAAGCTTTTATCGAGCATTTCAGTTATTTAACACCTTATAATAGTAATCATGTCAAACTTTTACATGGTAAGAAAAGCAGAAGGTAAAAATATCTATAATTTACTTCAAGTACTGAAATTCTATTCAAGCTTTTACAAAAGCTTTTACCATCAAAATCCTAAGAATAAGTACTCCCGGTTTTTTACAATAATTCCAGAAGTATTTATTAAGCCTATTTCAAATTGATTTTATAAATGGTGGGTAAAATTTGGACCTTTTTTTAGAAATATTACCCAGATAAATAATGGATTTATATAATCTGGTGGTGCGAAAATAGTCCACTAGTGGTAAGATTACATTTTGGTAGATTAAATTTTGGACAATGTCCTTTTTTTTTCTTTGCAAAATTTTAAATCCCATGAATTTGGAAATGGACAATCTCGGTCTCCTTTGACGAATTAAATATATCTATTTTACAAAGAAATTTCTTCTACAAATGTTCGAATCGTATGAGCATCGAAGATATTCAAAAGATGACAGCCAATATCAAAACTGCCATTACAACTGATAACGGCAAATGTTCTAAAGAACAATGTTCTCAGCAACCATTTGTGGCTAATTTGAAGAGTTATTTTCAGAAGAAATATCCCAAAGAGACCGAGGAAGGAATTATGGTCCGGGTGTTGGATTATATGAAAAAATAGTTTTTCAGTACTTTTCAAAGACAATACTCGAAGGATGGAGATGAGCCAATGAAAACCATTTTATCTCTGGGATCTATAGATTCTAATAATGCTATTAATTATCTAGTAGATGAATCACAATCAGAGAACCCTTCACCAGAAGATGTCTGTGATGCATTAATAGAGACTATAATTCAGTATGCTAAAAATCTAATAAAGGAAAAGGTCTGGAGAATAAGAAATACATATGACTCCTCTAAAGCAGACTTTCTATAAATTCATAAAGCAAGAAAAGAAGATTAAACTTCTTAATATTCAAATGGACGAATATTTTCGAAAATATCATCGGGCAACCTTTATGGAAAGGAAGAATTGATCTAACTAAGAGATCCAAATTGATTTTGAAATTGCTCAACGGCTTTTTTGGAAGCTAAAGGATAAGATAATCAAGAAACGAAGGATGAATATAAGGCTCCTTGAACTCAATAGTTTCACTGGTTAAATTAAATCAGGAATTTTCAAAGATCAACACAAGAATATTTCTGTCTGCCACCAATAGGATATGCAACCCTTAACAACAATTATTCTATAGCAATAATATTTGATTTATTAAAGCATTTTGTATGCGTTTGTAAAAGTCTTTTGTTTGTATCTATTATTTGGTGTGTCGATGACACTCATAAAGTACCCTTCATCAATAATATATTCTTTTATAAATTGTTTGTGTGGGGAAAGCCTTTCTACTCTCTATATAAAGAGAGATTTATATCAGTTAGAGAAGCGGGAAAAAATACACCATAAATAAAAGAACGCATCTTTCTGTATTTATCTTTTTATCTATCAACTTTCTTAGTCTGTATTACAGTTTAGCATTTATCGGTATAAATTGATATAAGAGATGGTATAATATTTATAAAATCGTAAATTTGTAAATGGACAGATACTGAATTATTTTCCGAAGGTAAATATTAATTTTAAAGGGACATCATGTACATTTTACTAGGCCTTGATTGATTTGAAACAACTTGTCCTTGTACCACACCTAAATATGTTGAAAAAGCAGCTTTCAAGGTCCTATGCTTAATTCAACCTTGTAGTTAGAATGTAGGTCATTACAAGTAAAGTAGTCGTTTAGTTTCTTGATAATTAAACTTAAGAGAGCTAACTAGGTAAATTGCGGTTACAGAGTGTTAAACTAAACACGCAGGCAACATTCTCCTTAATATTGGTGAAAAACTTCGAGTCACTTTGCTAAGTTTGGTAAATTGAGTCATTTCGTACTAATATGTACTGATAACTCTGAATCTCGATCGGGTCCTTCCTCGCCAACTCCTGCCTCGAAAGGGGTGTAGTTGTGGTGGGGTGCCTACAAAACAACACCGGAGGGGGGTTTGGCCCCGAGGTGCCTCCGGCGTGAGAATAAGAGTTGGCTTTGGAAGACTGTAATCAAGGAGAGTATCGCAAAGTAATAAGTGTGTGTGGGTGTGTAACAGTGTCCAACCCCTAAACCCTCTTTACTAGGGGTATTTATAGCCCTAGGCCTAGGGTTTAGGGGTAGGTTACCTTCACCCCCGACCGTTGGATCTGGGGGACAAACCGCTGAATATTCGGGATGTAGGACACGTGGACTAGTCTGGGGTGACCGTTGACTGGAGTGTGGCCATGTTGTTGTAGACATAATTTGGCACGTGCCTTCCCTTGTCTTTTAGTGTTGGTCAGCGCCATATGTAGGAATGTCAGCTGAGGTGGGGTGCCACGTGTGTCGAGTGTCACCCATCTGGGGCCCCCTAGTCTGGGGTGGGGACCACGCCACGTGGTAGTTGCCCCGGGCCCGGGGTCCACTACTCTGGGCTGGGCCGCTCTTATTCTCATGAGATGATTTGCTCATTGTTTTAGGCTCCTTGTTGGGCTTTGGCTGTTTATAGCCTATCATTTGCCCCCCACTCCCTAATGCGGATTTTCCGGATGGGGGAGTAGTAAGGAGTGTTTCTTCCTTGGAGAGTGGGCTTTCTGTATACTCCGGGGTGCTAGACATATGTCCTCGGGGCTGGACGTTTTGTGGTTCTATGAGTCTGCGTCTTCTTTGGGGGGTGGGCTTTTGCCTTGGTTGCCCCCAGTTCCGGGGTGTGCACTGAGGTACGTACGCCCGGGGCTAGTGGTTAGCGTATATGCAAAAATGCACGTCTATTAAGGAATATATGTAATATTCTGAGTGCATTTTTGGATTTCGTTTTTGTTTCTTTTCTCGCTTTTCTTCTCCTTTTTTTTTTTTTTTTGAAAAATAACCGCTGTCATCCACTATCCCCGGATTTTGGAGATAGTGGGCCGATCTTTTGGGCCGCCACGTGTCTTGGGCGGTTTGGATTCAGATTTTGCCTATAAATAGCGACTCCCTCCCCTCATTTTGTCTTTTACGAGTTTTTGATTTGCTGTTGTGTTTCTGCTGCTCTGAAGACCTGCACTCCGGGCTAGAAGCGTGATCTGATCCCAAGTTCATCGTCGCACCCAGACCTCCGGACTTCACTGTAAGTTTTCTTGCTCCGGTCTTTGTATTCCTTTTTGTCTAAGTTTTTTATTTTGCTTTCTTGGCCCGGACTGCGTAGAGATACTAATTCTAGGCTTTATCTTTTTGTTGGGTAGCCCGGGGTAGTCCCTTTGTATGGTTAGAAAAATAACTGCTAGACGAGTTTTAATTCCTCTTTCCGATCCAAGTACTTCTTCTAGTAGTGTTAACTCTCCGGATAGTAGTCTAGAATTGATAGACCTAGACTAGGGTATAATGGGTAAGAAGAAGAACCGTCTTCCCGTACTAACGAGTATTGCGAACAAGGACATGGGACCGGGGTACAGTCTGAGTGAGCCAGACGGTAGCTGGGGCCACTCTAAGTATTACTTTGTGAAAAGGGACCCGGGGATTCCTCAAGCTTACTTCTTCAGGGATCTCAGTGCGGAGTTTGGGGAGAATCCGGATGTGGCAGAGATGACCCGATACAATAGGGCTTTTCTTGACTCTAAGTTCGGGGCTAAGCCAGGGTCCGGGATGGATGTTGGTCCCTTTAGAGCGGAGTATTTGGAGACTCCGGTTGAGTGGGACACCATATTCCGGGCTACTTTCCACATAGATAGTGACGTGGAGTGGAGATGGCCGGAGTCCGGGGAAAAGATTTACCACAGACCCGATGGCGGTTGGGTCGGGGTGTGGTTGGAGCACTTGAGGTCGGGATACGGGCCCAGGTGTCATCAGTTTGTTAAGTCCTTGTGCCTGTTTGAGTATGGGATCCCCATTACCCAATTGACTCCGAACGCGGTCAAGTGGATTTCGTACTTTCTGGGGTGTTGTGAGGCTGCCGGAGTGTTACCTACTTTCAAGCTTTTCCACCATCTTTTCCAGATAGTCCGGTCCAACAATGTGCCTATGTTTGAGTTTAGATTCCGGGGCAAAGCCTGTGGCTACCCTTCTTCGGATTCGAAGCCCCTAGGTATGCTTCCGTCTTTGAAAGGCTGGAACGGAGAGTTCGTCTTTCTCCGAGGTCTTGATATCCGGTTCATGCCCACCTTCAAGGAGGAGCCTTTGGCTATGCACTTCGATGTGTTCGATCTCCAGGATGCGGCGTTGGACCGGGTACATACCTTCTGCCGAGGTCTTGGAAGGCAGGTGACTAGGGAGGATCTCATGAGTCATGCCTACCTTTACCGGATAGGATGTAAGTCCGGGCTGTATTTTCGTTGTACTCATATCTGTTGTTTTGGTTTTACGCCGGGCTAATGTAAAAATTTCTTTTTTTATTTTCAGGTCTTCCCGGTTATAATCCGGAGTTTGAGAAAGTTGTTGAGATGAACAAATCCAACAGGGCTTTGGCAGCGGCTCTCCGGAGCATTGGACATGTTCGTGATAACACTAAGGCCCCCGGGGAGGCTAGCGGCTCGCAAGCCGAAGAGGGGAGACCGGTGGGTCCGGGGCCAGTGATCCCCGAAGTTGTGGTGGATGAATCCGGGCTGGTGCCGAGGAAGAGGCCCAGGGTTTCTTCTGTTCAAACTGAGAAGTTTGGGACCATGCTCTCGGACTGCGAGCTTGTGCAGGAGAGCTCTGCTGATGGTAGCCCGAAGAAGGCTAACTTCCGTCCTCACGAGGCCGCCCCCGTGTCTCCGGAATAAAGAAACTTCATCGGTTTTCTGGCGGATCTTCCCAGCAAGACGGAGTGGGAGGATATGGGCAAAACTTCGGCCACTTCGCTCTTTCAGGAAATGATGGGGGTCTATGGTCAGGTATGCATCTCCCCGAATTTCCTCCACTTATTTTGCTTGTTAGGCTTCTAACTGTGTTTATATTGACAGCTCGGGGTCCGGATGGCCGGGGCTGCGGCTTCTGCGTGCCGAGAGATCAAGGAGGGCCAGGCTGCGTTGGCTGGGGCATCTGGGAAAGATCAAGAGATTTCCGGCCTGAAGGAGCAAGTTACCGAACTGGAGGAGCGCATGGAAGCCCGGGTTGAGAAGCTCAAGGCCGGGGCTAAGCTTGTGGCTGATGAGAGGGATGCGTTCCGGGCTAAGGCCAAGGAGTACAAAGAGGAAGTGAAGAAGCTCCGGGATGAACTGAAAGCCAAGAAGTCCGAAGAGGATGTCATCGCTGAGTTCCGGGCTTCGGATGCTTACGACGATGATCTTTCCCTGGTCGCAGCCCGAAAAATCAACCGCTGCTCTGTTGTTGCCGAGAAGATGTGCAAGAGCGATCCTGGGTCTGCCACTTGGGAAAACTTTATTAAAGAGTACATGGAAGCCGAGGATGCTCTTGCCCGGGGTGAAGGGGAACCGGCTCCTTACGCTGCTCCCAGCTCCTCTCGTCCTCCTCAGGCTTAACCTCGTTTATGTGGCTGCGTCCAGTGCCCAGGCCGTGCCCTTGTAATTTCTTTAATTTGGTTGATGTAATCTTAACTTGGTTGTATAACTTTAAATTCTGCTGTCGTGTATAACTTTTAACTGTCAGGTGTTTCGGGCTGTCGGTCAGCCCGGCCTGTCTGCTGCTTTCTTTTATATCTATTTTTGTTCTGCAAGTTTTGCCTTGTTCTTTTGTTGTTGGTTTGTTTGTAGTTTTTATTGCCCCCACTCCTTAATTCGGGTATTCCGGATTGGGGAGTCGTGGTTTGTAGTTTGGCCTACTTTGAAAGGGTGAAAACTTTTCCAAGTAGGAATTTGGATGCCTATGGCTTCCCGGGCCGAAGCATTGCTAAGGTCCCGGGCTTTGGCCTACTTGGAAAGGATGAAAACTTTTCCAAGTAGGAATTCTGGTGCCTATGGCTTCCCGGGCCGAAGCATCGCTAAGGTCCCGGGCTTTGGCCTACTTGGAAAGGATGAAAACTTTTCCAAGTAGGAATTCTGGTGCCTATGGCTTCCCGGGCCGAAGCATTGCTAAGGTCTCGGGCTTTGGCCTACTTGGAAAGGATGAAAACTTTTCCAAGTAGGAATTTGGATGATAATTATAAGATTGAAATTCCAAGTAGGAAATAGAGCTCTTTTTCATTGATAACAGAATGATTACATGATTTTTAAGTACAATTCCCAAAAAACGCCCGTATATGAGCTGAAACTATTTCCCTTTACTGGTAGTACTTTCTTAGTCTGAGGCCGTGCCAGGTGTTGGGGACTTCGGAGTTGTCCATGTGACTGAGCTTGTAGGTTCCGGGGCGGAGTACCTCTTTAACTCTGTAGGGGCCTTCCCACTTAGGCATAATTTTTCCTGTGTTAGTGGGGTCTGAAGCCTCGGTATCCCGGAGTACTAGGTCCCCGATTTGGAAGTTTTTGACTCTTGACTTCTTTCCGAAGTATTCTCTTGTTTTCTCTTTATACTTCTCCATTCTTTGTACTGCTTTATCCCGGACCTCATCAACTAGCTCTAGATTGACTCGTAGCCCTTCTTCATTTGCAATTTCATCAAAGTTGATTACTCTGTGGGAAGGAGAACCCACTTCGATTGGCAACATTGCTTCGGTTCCGTACGCTAGCTTGAACGGAGTTTCCCCTGTCCCGGACCGTGGGCTAGTTCTGTATGCCCATAACACATGTGGCAGCTCTTCGGGCCATTTGTTCTTGCTTTCCTTCAGCCTCTTCTCAATTCCTCTTAGTAGAATTCTGTTTGTCACTTCCACTTGCCCGTTGCCCTGGGGATAGGCTACTGAAGATTTCTTGTGTTTGATTCCCCTTTCCTTCAAATAGTTTTCAAAATCTGAGCCGATGAACTGGGGACCATTATCTGAAACCAGGACCCTGGGCAGGCCAAACCGCATTAATATGTTGTCCATGAATTTGATGCAGTCTTGTTGGTTTATGGTCCGCATTGCTTTTGCTTCGGCCCATTTAGTCATGTAGTCAATGGCTACCAGGAGGTACCTCAGATCACCCTTGGCCCGGGGGAAGGGCCCTACTATATCGATGCCCCATACAGCAAAGGGGATAGGGGATAAGACTGAAGATGGCAACACCGGGCTTTGTCTTGGTACATTGCTGAACAGTTGGCAATTTCTGCACTTCTTGACGAATTCTACTGCATCTAAGTGGATTGTTGGCCAGTAGTAACCTTGCCATATGATTTTGTATGCGAGGGACTTTGCGGACATATGATCCCCACAAATCCCTTCGTGTACCTCTTGTAAACAGTAGTTGGCTTCCTCCGGGCCTACACACTTCAGTGTTGGAGATGAGAAGGTTCGGCGATAGAGTTGGTCTTCTTCTATGAAGTATTTCGAAGCCTTGTTTTTCAATCTTCTGGCTTCATTCTTGTCTTCGGGCAACTCTCCTTTCTCCAAGTAGAGGATGAAAGGGGTCATCCAGTTCGGGGTTCCCTCTATCTCCGTTACCTCTTTCTGGTCGATGGCCGGGGTTTCCAGTTCTTCAAAGTAGACCGAACTGTCTAGTTCGGCTGAGTTCTGAACCAGCTTGGATAATTCATCAGCTTCGGAATTTTCTTCCCTGTTGATTTGGCTGATTTGATACTCCGGAATGGTGGCTAGGTAACTTTTGACAAGGGCTTGGTATTGGGCCAGTTTTTGATCCTTAGCTAGGTATTCCCCTTTGGTTTGCCGCACCACGATTTGGGAGTCACTATAGATGTTCAGGCTGTTGATTCTCAAGGTTCGCGCTAACCTTAGCCCGGCTAGAAGAGCTTCGTATTCGGCTTGGTTGTTCGTTGCTGGGAATTTTAATGTTATGGCTTGTTTGATTTGGAAGCCTTCCGGGCTTTTCATTATTATTCCTGCCCCGGACCTGTCAGCTGTTGAGGATCCATCCACGTTGAAAGTCCATGACCCCGGGGCTTGGTCCGGGGGTGCCATATGTTCGGCTACTGTGTTAGCTTGCTGTGGTTCCGGAAAGGAGCATTCTACTATGAAATCTGCCAAAGCCTGTGCCTTGATGGCTGTCCGGGGCACGAACGTCAAGTGAAATTGGCTTAGCTCAATTGCTCAATTTATTAATCTTCCGGACGCATCCGGCTTATGGATTATCCGCCTTAACGGCTGGTCTGTTATCACCTTGATCTCTCTGCCTTGGAAATAGTGCCTGAGTTTCCTTGAGGCCGTGACTAAGGCGAAGGCAAATTTCTCTAGATTGGGGTATCTGGTTTCTGCATCTTTTAGAACTTGGCTGATGTAGTACACCGGCCGTTGGTTTCCCTCGACTTCCCGGACCAAGGCCGCGGCCACGGTCAGGGGCCCGGCGGAGAGGTATAGATGTAGGGGTTCCCCGGGCTCCGGCTTTGTTAAAAGGGGTTGTGATGAGAGATATTGTTTGATAGTTTCAAGAGCTTGCTGGCAGTCAGGGCTCCAGGTGATTTCTTTTTTGTTGCTTGCCCCCCTGAGCAAAGTGAAGAAGGGTAAGCACTTTTCTGCCAAATTGGGTATGAATCTTCTTAAGGCTGCCAATGATCCGGCTAGCTTCTGAATGTCTTTCTGAGTCCGGGGTGATTGCATATCCAAGATGGCTTTTATCTTCTCCTGATTAGCCTCAATCCCTCTCTGGCTGATCATGAAGCCTAGAAACTTTCCTGCTGCTACCCCAAAGGTGCACTTCTCCGGATTCAACTTCATCTCATTTTTTCTAAGGTTTTCAAAACATTCCCGCAGGTCAGGGACATGTTCCTTGACCATTTCAGACTTTGCAATGATATCATCGACATAGGATTCCAGATTCCGGCCGATTTGATCCTTGAAGACCTCCACCATGGCTCTTTGGTATGTAGCCCCAGCATTCCGGAGTCCAAAGGGCATGAACTTATAAGCATAGACGGCTCTGTGAGTGATAAATGCGGTTTTGGCTATGTCTGCCGGGTTCATCTTGATTTGGTTGTATCCGGAGAAGGCGTCCATGAAGCTAAGCATCACATGTCCGGAGGTGGCATCGATGAGCTGGTCTATACTTGGCAGTGGATATGGGTCTTTGGGGCAGGCTTCGTTTAGGTCCGTGTAATCAACACACATCCTCCATTTCCCACTAGGTTTTTTAACTAGGACTACATTGGCTAGCCACTCCGGGTACTTGACCTCGCAGATGATATCTGCCTTGAGTAGTTTATCTACCTCCTCGTCTATAGCCTTCTGCCTCTCCGGGGCAAAGTTCCTTCTTTTCTGTTTCACAGGTTTTCTCCTGGGATCAACATTCAGGCTATGCATGGCAAGGGATTCCCGAAGCCCGGGCATATCAGATGGGCTCCAAGCAAAAACATCAGCATATTCCCGGAGTAGTTGGATTAATTCTTCTCTGAAGGCAGTTTCTAGACCAGCTCCGATCTTAATTTTTCTTTCTGAGTTTCCCGGTATGAGTTCGATTGTTTCGGTTTCTACTGCAGGTTCTACCTTAGCTTGGTCTAGAAGTAGGGATGATTTTTGCACTCGGGCCTGGGAGTTGGAGGTCTGGTATTCCCGGGCCTCAGTCATATTTGGTCCCTGGGACATGGCTCCGGAGATTTCAATGTTTTGTACTTCTTTCCCGGGGTTCTTGTAAGTTGAAACTCTGTGCTTCTTTCTGCTTAGATTCTTGTGGTAAGAGGAAGCTTTCCTCTTATTCTCCGGGTCGGCCTCCGCCATGACTAAGGCTTGGCCATAGCATCGGCTGGCTGTTTCTGTGTCGCCCCTTACCTCTCCGACCCCGGAGGGCGTGGGAAATTTGAACTTGAGATGTGGGGTTGAGGTTACGGCTCGGAGCTTGGTCAGGGCTGGGCGCCCCAGGATTACATTGTAGGAGGAAGGACTGTTGATCACATAGAATTTGACCATATGAACTATCTGTTTCGGGGCGGTGCCGAATTGGACGGGCAAGTAAAGGGTTCCTTGAATCGGGACCAAGTTGTGGCCGAAGCCATATAGTGGGTCTTCCCGGCACTCATTCATCCTGATGCTTCCAAGTTGCATCCTGTCCATGGTATGTTTGAATAGTATGTTGACGGAGGAGCCGTTGTCAACAAGGATTCTTTTTACCTCATTTTCGGCGATGTCCAGGGTTACGACTAGGGCTTCATTGTGGTTAGGATCTACTCCCTCAAAATCGGCGTTACTGAAAGATATTACTTGCTCTGGGGCCGAGCTTATCATCATTACTTCATCTCCGGAGTCCGGGCTTCCCGGAGGGGAATTGGATCCTCCCAATACAACGTGCACCACATTCTTGGTCTTCTGGGCCCCGGGTCCCTCGCCCCTTTCCGTGGTTCTCCGAGCTAGATATTGGCCCATATTTCCTTTCTTGACTTGGTCTTCGATGAAGAACTTAAGGGAGACACAGCTTTCCGTCTCGTGGCCATGGGTTGCATGGTAGTCGCAATGTTTGTCACGGGGCCTATTCTCTGGGGCCGATACCAAGGGTTTGGGAGGATAAAAGAAGGGTTTGCTCCGGACTTCTTTTAATATATCGGCACGTGGCCGGTTCAAAGGTGTCCATTCTGGCTCTGGCCTTGGTTCGGCTCTCCCCGGTCTCGGGGGTCTGGCTTCGGACTTGGCCCTGGAGGAGTGGCCTTTGTCCGGGACCGTCAGTCGATGACTTGGGATATAGTTGTACTGTTTGTTGGGCTTAAACTTCTTATCCGAGTTGTGATCATTTCTAGAGCGATCATCTTTACCTCTTCCCGAGGAGGTGCCCTGCCGGGTCATCCTCATTGCTTGTAGGACATCGGTTTCTTTGATGAACTTGGCGGCCATAGAGTAGGCTGCAGCCAGACTTTGGGGCTCTTTGTTTACCAATTCAATAACATAGCGCTCACTACGCTCCGGGTCTAGGTTCTTCCGGAATATGCTCAAGGCTTCTCTTTCGTCTAGGTTCGTGACTTGGTTTATGGCTTCTTGGAACCGTTTCATAAATGCGGCAAGCGTCTCGTTGTCATGTTGCCTTATTGTTTCAAGGTGGCACATGTGATATTCCGGGGGTTTGTTGGCTCGGAACCTCCGGAGAAAGGCTTCCCGGAACTCCTTCTAGCTGTGTACGCTCCGGGAAGGGATCCGGCTGAACCATCTCTGAGCTGCTCCCTTTAGGGTGGAAGCGAAGAACCTGCACTTGGTTAGGTCATTGTAGAAATATATCTGGGCTATTTGCTCAAAGTAGTTGAGGTGTTCTTCTGGGTACTCCAGCCCATTAAAGGAGTCAAAGTTGTAGTGCTTGAGGTTCTTTTGCCGGGGTATGGCTTCAAGGGAATGGCTGAAAGGGGTGAGTGTGTCTTGGATCTCAAACCCGGAGTCACTGTTGACTTTCCTCTGTAGCTCGTGGATCATTTGCACCAGGTTGTTTGGATTTTCTTCATCATCTGAGATAACCTCCGGGCTTACCTCCCTCCGGGTTCTTTTGGATTTGGATTTCCTCATCCTTTCTTCTTCCTCTTGGAGCCTCTTCTGGATTCTGAGCTCCAACTTAGCCTGTTCCTCCTGCCTTATTCTTTCCCGGAGCATTTCTAGTCTCTTGATTTTATCAGCTTCATCATTTTTGTCCCCACACCGAACCTCCTGGTCCTTTCTGTTTCCCTTGCCCCGGTTTCCAAGGCGGTCAAAGACCGAGGCCCGGGAATGATGGGAGTGGGCTGATTCCCCGGAATTTTCCGCTTGCACAGGTTCAGGTTCCGGGAGGGGACGGTTCCTATAATTTCGGATTGCCTGGGCTAGCTCCTCGGGTGTCAGGTTTTCCATTTGCGCGAAGTCCAGGGGCACATCTGTATACTTGTACCGGTTCACCTCAACGGTTACCCGAGCGTCGTTTGGCTCAATTCCGAGCCTCTCTTGGATTGGGATCTGGACAGGTGGGACTTGCTCCGGGATAGTTATTAGGGGTTCGTCTCTAGTTGCACTGGGTGCCTGGCGCTGGGCAGAGGTGGTTTTTCGGGGCATGGTTATGGTTCTGAGCGGTTCGGGCTCCTCTATTCTGTCTGTTTAGTTCAGGGTTCTTTGGTTCGGAGGTTCGCCCCCTCCTTCTAGCGCCAATGATAACTCTGAATCTCGATCGGGTCCTTCCTCGCCAACTCCTGCCTCGGAAGGGGTGTAGCTGTGGTGGGGTGCCTACAAAACAACACCGGAGGGGGGTTTGGCCCCGAGGTGCCTCCGGCGTGAGAATAAGAGTTGGTTTTGGAAGACTGTAATCAAGGAGAGTATCGCAAAGTAATAAGTGTGTGTGGGTGTGTAACAGTGTCCAACCCCTAAACCCTCTTTACTAGGGGTATTTATAGCCCTAGGCCTAGGGTTTAGGGGTAGGTTACCTTCACCCCCGACCGTTGGATCTGGGGGACAAACCGCTGAATATTCGGGATGTAGGACACGTGGACTAGTCTGGGGTGACCGTTGAATGGAGTGTGGCCATGTTGTTGTAGACATAATTTGGCACGTGCCTTCCCTTGTCTTTTAGTGTTGGTCAGCGCCATATGTAGGAATGTCAGCTGAGGTGGGGTGCCACGTGTGTCGAGTGTCACCCATCTAGGGCCCTCTAGTCTGGGGTGGGGACCACGCCACGTGGTAGTTGCCCCGGGCCCGGGGTCCACTACTCTGGGCTGGACCGTTCTTATTCTCATGAGATGATTTGCTCATTGTTTTGGGCTCCTTGTTGGGCTTTGGCTGTTTATAGCCTATCATGTACTATGTCACTTGTGGTGATCTTGGACTACTTAGGTAACTAAGTTCCTGTGTTTTGGTGTACTTGGTACCTTTTGCAGCTTGAAAAATGCTAAAACAAACAGAGGTAAGTAAGGTGTACTTACAAGGTTAAGTTACATTGAAAGAAACAAGGCATATCTACCTATGCTATATTATTAAAACCGAAACATTTGGCGGTTGGTCGGTGGATTGGTGATTGGTACTTATTTTTGGGTATTCACGTGATTTTCCAATTAAGTAGTGGAGTAATAGATTATCTTAGAAATAACTAATACTCGTACCTGGTAAGCTGAAGTGCCAGAACCAAACACGAAGCTAGGAGGAAGGGGGAAATCGAGCCTGGTGTAATCAGTGAGCCCCTTTGCTCCATCAAACTGAACCTCCACCATTAATGTCATTAACATTATCATTACTATTACTCTACTCCCCATTTTCATCAATTTTTGGGTGTGTGTGTCAGTATGTGGATATGATATGCATGTGTATAGTGGATGGTGTCCACTAGAACTTGTATCAGCCACAAGATAAAACACAAATGAGCTTTATTTTGTTAAGTATTTGTATGCAGTTTATTCATGTGCTTATAGTATCCACTAAACTTGTATGAAACTAATTTAAAACATTCACATCTAAATACATATTAATTCATTATTTCCCTAAATGAGAGTCGACCCCTCTCTCTTCCATTTCTCTCCACCCGCCGTCTCTTTTTCCCCCTAATCTAAGTAATTATAGCGATCGCAGGAGATCTATTTCTTGTTTTCTTTTTTGTTTTTACCTTCAATAATCTTCATCTTCGGGTAAAATTTTGGATTCATTTTTTTGGGTATTTTATGTCTCTCCTTTTGAAGTGTTTTTGTTGCGTTTTGGTTTAGCTTGTTTTTTGTTTCACAATCAATCGTAGTTGACAGTTGGAGGTTTGTCCCGATTGGGGCTGGATTCCAATGCTTTAGTATTAATAAAATCAACTTTTTCGTCAAAAAAACTTGTATGAAACTGAAGATAAAATACAAATGAGTTGCATTTTTCGTTTTTATTTTTATTTAATTTTTTGGTTTTAATTTTTCTTTTTTGGCGTGTGGTCTCAACCATCTTGTCTTTTTCCTTTTTGGTCTCAATCTGTGTCCCTATTCTCTTTCGTTCTTTGTTTTTTTCTTTAACAAGATTCCTCATCTTTTGTTCAAAATCTTTCCATTTTTCGTTTCTTTTGTTCAAAATCTTTCCATTTTTTCGCAGGCTAGGATTTAAACACTCTTTTGGTAAAAAAAAGCTAGAATTTTTTTTGAATCTGGCGAGTTTTAGAAAGCTAGCCGGATTTTTTTGGATTTAATTTAATCTTAAAAGCATATCCTCACTTGTCCACTTTGACTTATATACATATATACTCCAGATAGGCCCAGAAAACAAAATGGTTCCAAAAAAATGGTTCCAAATACTTGAATTAAAATGCATTGACCAATATAGTTTCAATAGCCATTTTTTTAATTTTATTTTTCTAAATAAAAAATTAAAGAGGAATATAGAAATGATTTTGTAGAATTATACTCAAAACGGACAAGTAAAATTGGGCGAAGCTAATAATAATATATTAATGAATTACAAACAAGTGCAAAACTATGGCCAACCTCTTCCTCATGCTTTGCAGGTTGCCCTGCTGGCCTACCAGCAACTCCCTGATGCCAACACTATCAACATTGATGAAGGAAAATTTTCATAAAACATACAATTATCTTGCAGATTAGATATAGCCTAGAAGAATCCAAAATTCTCTATTAAGCAGGTCATAACATTTCCTAATCTCCACTCTTGAGTAACCAGATCAAATAATCCTGTCCATTAGTAAATAGTCAAGCATATGTTGTTGAGTGAGTGTTCTTAATGGACGACGATGCATCACTTCTTTCTCTCGGCCTAATAGCTCGTCATGCTCATCGTTAAGGAATCAGAGTATATTAACAGATGTCAAGGTTGAGTCCCTTGTTGCTAAGCTTTGGCTGATTGGAAATGTACAAGTGAAAAGTGTACTAAAATTCTTTACTAGTAATTTAACTCAATGATGATCAAGAATTGTGTATATTTCAACTCTGTTGAAAGAGTGGACTCTTGCAAACCTGTGAATTTTGGTTGCTTACCAAGTGTAACATTTTAAGGAAAATTTACAGGCAAATGTCTGAGCTGCGCTGACCAAAGGCAATTGAGATCATCGATCACAAACAAAAAGAACATTTTACTGG
The DNA here is from genome assembly GCA_036435485.1 of Saposhnikovia divaricata. Lineage (NCBI taxonomy): Eukaryota > Viridiplantae > Streptophyta > Magnoliopsida > Apiales > Apiaceae > Saposhnikovia > Saposhnikovia divaricata. Next base: position 85,613,443 of record CM071597.1, on the reverse strand, counting down.
TAATCAAGTCTTAGGAGTGCCAAACATACAGTCTGACGAATTATAGGGGAAGGAGGCAGCTGCCAACCAAAGGTTCTACCCAATACATATAGTACATACTATTACAGATAATATAACAATCGAAGTTCATTTCAATGTATGGATAAACCTAAAACATTACTATTTTCTAGTATTTGAACCAATAAGATTCCGTAAAATACACATTGGACGACCTCCATTTGTGTATTCTAATTGGGGATTTGGTACAGTTTAAGCCAGTCAGTACAAGGATTTTTCCATTAAATATCACATATAATTTTAGTGCACTCCAGCAATTCTCATAGTTGGTGTTCTACATTTTGCAAGACACTTGTAAGAATTCTATTATTGTACATGGTGCTCCCCTCTCCTCTCCGCAGTTTCTGGTTCCGCCACTGTCATCATTCTATCATCATCATCTCCTGTTTGGTTTTCTTTCATATATCCTACAAGAATGATAGTAGTTTATAAGAAGAAGGAACATGTGAATGCAGCCAGATGATTTACTGTTCGATTTAAGCCAAATTGATTTATTGTAATCTGGTATTAATTGATACTGTCAATAATTTTCTGGTGTAATATGTTGGTGAATGTTTAGTTACAATAGGATAACATATATAGAAAATTTGTACATGATACATTTTTGCAATTTACATGTATGGAGATTTGTACCAATCTCTTATAGTCATATTACTAACCGTAAACATTGACAGAACTGAGATTTATGTTGTTAACAGGATTTATTGACAGAACTGAGATTGCAATAAGTAGGATGTATTTATGGTTATTTGGATTACCTGATCTAGACTTGTGTTGCTTCCTTTTAAGAAACTGGAGTACCATTGTGCAGATAACTTTGGATACCTTTTCAGGTTTTTGTCATCTAAATCCACATAGTACAAGCCATAGCCAGATTCATAGCCATCAAGTAACTCGAACACATCTAAGAAGGACCATGTGAAGTACCCTCTTGTATTTGAGCCATTCCTTTGGCCATTTTAACAGTTATATAAAAGCACATAAAGAGAAGACCAGAACATCGTATCAGACATTATAGGACTATACAAGAAGACATCATTAGTAAGCCCCAACTAACGCATCTTCTGGGGCATATAAGACATGAAATAACAATCATTTGACCTATAGCAACACAATAACATGGTTTCTGAAAGGCATACCGTATCGCATCTAGCAAACTTCCAATGTAACTTTGAATATATTGTACCCTTGGTATATCGTGCAGTGTTCCATTGCGGATTGTACTTTGACCTACAAAAGCAAGATGCATGTACCGTCAACACCTAGACCAATCTACAAAAAAAATAGAAGATGGTTCGAATCTGATTGGCAATTAAGAGACGAATCCCTCTTATTTTCGAATTTCACGGCATATATCCAAAAACTGAAATGTATTATGGATATGTTCTATTTCATGCACGGGCAGTTTGTTACAGACTGAATTATCTCATAGCTCTAGTTCTATGCTCATCATAGGAGAACTAGATTAAATGAACTGTGTGTGACAGACATACCATTTTCATAGATGTAGATAGGAGGGTTCCCGTAGTTTTTTAGATACTCCAAAAGTTCTCTCAGACCTGTTGGGTTTACAGGCAACTGTGTTGAATGAACAATTAAATATTGGTAGTGATAACATAAAAATTATCCAATGAAAGGTAATTTAAAAGAAGCTACTTTCACCCCTTACCTGACCTTTTGGAACATTACTGTCATTTACTGCATTAGAAATTCAGCAAATTTGTCAGCACGAAGAATATGATTATATTATACTTGAAACATAAAATCACCTAACCAAGTATAATTGATATAATTACAAGGTCTGACTCTGTAAACATTAAAATTTTCCAAGGACAATGGCACTAAGCCGCTATTTTTTTGGGTACAATTCACATACATATCAAATTTACTGCCATATCCGCTGTGAAGTCCCTGACATCCATTTGGAGGCTGGTGGACATGTCCTCGACCTGTATTGTGCTATAATGGTTCACCCCTAGGAAGTCAAATGAACCCTTCACTAGTCTAGACTCTAGTTTGGTAAAGGTTGGAATTCTTGTCCCAGCATTTTTCTTCATAATATCCGGATAATCACCATTAACCAAGGGATTTAGAAACCTGAAATTGGGATTAGACATAAAACAGAAACCTACCTTTGCTTCTCACATAAATTACTCAACATCCGGAATAAAAAAGAAGTTTGCAATGTAATAATGCAAGGTATTTACAAAATTAGATTGGTTGTGACTAACCAGCCAATAAAAAAGTCATTAGCTCTTTGGGTTGCTACAGCATCTTCCACTGCATTGGTGTAAGGAACATACCAGTACGCATATAAATCTAGTCCTATAAAACCATGTTGTGCAGCCTGCATCACATATTCTCCTATCACTAAATTAATAACTTAAGTATGCTGCTGCAATTGCAATACTGGTAATTGGTTGCTTACATGCCAAAGAGATTTCGTCAAAAAGGGGAAACAAAAATTACATGCCTACTCTCTAGATGTAATTGTATTATGTTTACCAACGGGCTTCTTTATAAAGTATCATATGGATGAAGTGATATGGTACCTTGTATTTCTTCAAGTACAATCTTGCGGTAGCTGCATGTGCCAGTATGATGTTATGAGCAACAATGTATGGCTCAGTTGAAGAGTTACCTTTGGTACAACTTGTTCCAAAGGGAGGGGAACATCGGTTAGGCTGTAATATTCCAAAATCATAACCGTAATGGGCAAAAACATTGGGTTCGTTGAAGGTAGTCCAATGCAGAACTCTGTCACCAAATTCTCTGAAGCAAATATCGGCATAAGCAACAAAGGCTTTCCTGCATTCACATAAAGTATAATTTCTCATGCATTTCATTCTCTGCATAATGTGCAAGTAGGAAAGATTCAATAATGCAAACATTAACAAGAGTTTAAAAGTCTTTACACTGCTTTCTTACTAAGCCATCCTTCATAATCATCTTCAAGTATTTGTGGTGTATCGTAATGAAATAATGTAACATGTGGTTCCATTCCTGTGTGAGCAGTCTGCATATATTAGAATCAACAAAATTGGGTTGAAGTGGGAAATGGGGATTATTTATCAGGTGCTCCTTCCGATTCACCATTTTAGCCCACAGAAAGCAAAATACAAAAAAGACAGACATTTACTATATGTAGTTTGAATAGAATACTAGGCTTACCATGGTTAATTAGTTCGTTAATGAGGTTGTTGTAATACTGTAGTCCTTTCGGATTGACAGCTCCAGTTCCATCTGAAAGTAAAATGGCCATCATGCCTGAGAAAACAATTAAATAAATACCAGCATTAAGTAATTATAAGAAAGGTGTGCATACTCGGAATAAGTCTTGACCATGAAATGGAGAACCTATATGCCTCTAGGCCAGTCTCCGCCATCAGATGGACATCTTCCTGCCACAAAATATTGACTCAACAAGGGTATATATATGCATAATTTGATTTGGCAAGTTATAATTCTGCAGAACCATAAATTTGTCAGCTTATCTTTCAGGCAGCAGAAGTGTAGAACTGCCTGCCCTTTTATGTACACAAAAGATAACGTATTCTGGAATTACCCAGAGGTATTTCAGTCTAGTGACATCACAGCTTTGAAGTAATGGGCTTAAAACATGCAACAAAATCAACTAAAGACATTCTTCGGATAACTGTGCAGACCTTGTATTTGTGATACTGATCACATGCAACATCTCCATTAGCTCCATTTTTATATCCTGAAAGTATCAACTGAACCTCAAGTACTTGATTTGCGATTAAAGAAATAATCAACTGGTAATGGGACGAAGCTGATTTAAACATGAGCTATAATGCAAAATTATGTTCATAATCCAGACAGTCTGTCTAACCCTTTACCACTTCAAAATTCAAACTTATAACTTTCATGAGAAAAACTAATCAATAGAAAGTTCTTACATAAAATACCAAGGGGAATAATAAAGAAGCAGGACAAGTAAATAAAAGAAAGAAAAGAGAATATAGTGACCAGAATGAGCATGGGTGTCCCAAATGCTAGGCGTCCTTCCATCTTCAAATGCTGCACCCTCCACCTTGCATGTTAAAAATTGTTTGATAATGAATTTGTGATCATGTGATATCAGGACTAAAGCTTCAACTCACTAAAACATCCGAAAACAAATAACTATGGGGTGTTTGGTGGAACTTTTTTTCAAAATAAGTCAACTTATTTTAAGACAAAGTTAGAGATTCCTAACTTTCAAACTTATTTTCCAACTTATTTTTACAACTTATTGAATCTCAAAGATACATTAAATACTTGTATAAAAGAAAATTTTCAAAATATAAAATTTTTACCCAAAAATAAGTCCATAAGTCCTTAAAATAAGTTGAGCCAAACAAGCACTATATATCTCTGTCTCATATCGACACACGCATTTGGACAGATGAATAATTACATTGATACAGATCAACAGAAGATTGAACACATATATACCTGGTAAGAAGAAGTACTAGAACCAAAAACAAAGTGAGGAGGAGGGGGGAAATCCAGTCTGCTGAAACTTTTGATACCTTCCACTTTATCAATCTTCGTCTCCACCATTACTGTCATTAACATAAATATTGGTATTACCATACTAGTACTACTCCCTGCAGTTATCATTATTCACCACTCTGTCCAGTCTTCCCCTTGCCTATTATCTCTTAGTTTGTGTTTATAACAGCAAATTAACATTTATGATTTATATAAATGCATTCATGTGTAGACATTCTAGTGATGTCCTATAATGTTTTCGTGTGCAGTAGTACATTATAATGTAGTTGTAGGGACTGGAGGAAAACACGCACATGTTTTAAGGTTTTGGGCAACTTCCTTTTCGCTTTCTTTCTTCTAGGCAATGACTTCATTTTCACTTTCTTTCTCCTTCATAAATGGCCTCAACCATTTTGTCCAAATATATACGCATCTTAAGTTGGATTATTCGAAGGGCCAATAATCCATAAAGCATGATATATAAAGTGGAGCCCATGTATAATCATAGAGTCGGTTTCCGTAGAGAATTACCCAAATGTGAGAACTACATGAACCAATATATGTTATAGTGGTTCAACAATTTTTGTGGTGCACAACAATTCTTTCTTATGCCAATGACCACTTTGATCAATCAATGTCTCCATCACTTCCCCTATACCTATAGGATGTCGAGGATTCTAAAATTGTCAAAAACAATACGGGATATGAGTGTGTTTAACTAAAAAAACAAAGAACAATTTGTTCTCATGATTCTCACAATTTTATGTTTTGAAATGACCAAAATAACAACAAAGCAGGGACTAGAAGAAAGAGTGACACAACTATTGACAAATTTTAGGTTACTTATGAAATGTCATTATGAAATGTCATGGTGATGCAAAAGTAAAAAAAAATAAAAGCAGAAGATGAAGACATGTAGCGTAGCGAAAATGACAGGGAGCCCCACATGATCTGCACAAACCATTAAGTCAAGAAAAAACTTAGGCAAAGTGAGTGGTGTGTATCTTTCAGTGGATCCCTCTCGTGGCCGCAGTTTCTGGAAGAAGCTGACAATAATTTAAATGAAAATATAAATCAATTATCAATCCCTAGCTGGTTGTCACAGTGTCAACAATTTTGTCCAAATATATACGCACCTTAAGTTGATTATTCGAAGGGCCAATAATTCATAAACCATTATTATAGCCAAAATTCGGTTCGGATATTTTCAAGATGGATTTGGGTCGATAACGGATTCAATTTGGGGAATTCCAAGTTAAATTAGGGTTTTGGCAAGATGGAGATAAGTCAGACCGCGCCCTCATCTTTTCAACAATTAGGGCGCGCCCTAGATAACACAACATGGTAAGGAATTCTACTAAGATTGGTTTTCCAATAATTATTGAAGAATTCCCTCCTGTCGTATCTCAGGAGGGGGATGTCCATCGTAAAAGGCCTCCAGGGGTTTGCCTGGATTTAGGGACCCTTCTTATACACTGAGGGCGCACTATAGGATGAAAAGATGGATACCTCTTTGGTGTGTGCTTTAGAGCTCTGTTCCTGTATTCAATGGGCGCGCTCTTATTGGAGAACTTCGGAGTAATCCTGCACTTTGCAACCAAAAGCTCTAGATCGCATGTCCTGCTATCTGGTGGGTGCTTCTCATTCGGGGGACAGGAATGCGCTCTGCACTTGGGGTAAACCATGGTTATACCTGCATCCTTGAAATCAAGAAATAGCTGGTAGCGGAAAGGACTAGTCCTCGACGGGGGGAAGTTTCCTTATCTGTGAAGTCTTGAGATCTTGGATGACCCTTGGGTCTTTTGTGGTTAGGCCTCATAGTAGAACATTTCGGGATGCTGGACCGACAATCCAAGCCCATTTGGGTTTCTTGTTCTCCAAGAACTACGTATGACTTAATCCCTATAAATACCAAGGTACGTAGGTGTTAGGTCCGATAAGATTGTAGAAGGGGGGGTTGAATACAATCTTTACCTTTTTATCGAAATTTGTCCTTTAAATTAAATTTGATAAAGACAAATTTATCTGCGGAAATATTTAACACAATTTTTCAAGTTGAATATAACTGTATATTAACTTGATGTGGTGTTACAAAATCAGTATAACAACTTATCAAGATGTTAATAACTAATTAGAAAATTCGACATGAACTTTTCTAATTTAGTTAATAATAATCAAGATAAGAACTAGGAAACTTAATTCGCTAGTAGTACAAGAATCACAAATAAACAAGTTCTATCGGATAGAATATCACAAAGATGAAGAACTTGAATTTCTGGGAATTGTTTAAGCTTTGGTGTTCTTGAGAGAGAGAAATCTGTTCTTGATGAAATGTTTCTGCTGTGTTTTCTCAGTTATAACTTAATCTGGTCTGTTCTGATCTTTTATATCAACAACAGGTCTTGCTGTCTTTCTGTAGGATATTTAAATGCTCCAGCATGACTTAAACAGCTTCCAAGACTTGATTTTCCTTCATTAAGACTTACACAAACCTCCATTAAGACCTAAAATGTGTCGGTAAGACTTACCAGAATTTAGGTAAGACTTATAACAGCTAGCAGAGGTCGGTAGGACTTAAATCAGGTCGGTAGGACTTAAATCAGGTTGGTAGGACTTAAATCAGGAAAGGCTTCTGTCAGTAAGACTTAAATTAAGTCTTACCGAGTTTTATCCCTTCCAAGACTTAAACAACTTTCTTTCTTTAAGTCTTATTGATCCAATTAATTAGTTAATGTTTTAACTAATTCATATTTAATTGATACAATAATTAATTTAATAAATAAATTAATTCTACCAGAATTAATTCATTTAATTAAATCAACTAAATTAATTTATATCAATTATAAATGAATTTAATTAAATCAATAAATAATTAATTTAATTCTTACAAACCACTAAAGGTAGTAAAGAATTACCACTGATTTGTGTTGACGCTCGATGTACTGTCTGGTTCATGAACGACTAACTTCAATGACGCTTCTTCACTTTTGACTTTAGGTTGTGGTTTATTTCTTCTCTCAATTCTCTTGTACTGTAACTGATCTTCAAACTATCACTCGAAAAATCTCTGTCACTGTTCAAATGAATCCATTAACTTCAATGCTGTACTGGGGCTTGATCAGATAACTGAATCGTCTTCCAGTGTATGACATCAAAACTATAGATTGACTTTTCTTCTTTCTTCTAACAGATAATACTTCTTGAGATTCCTGTGACAGTTCATATGTATATTTACTTATTACAATTTGGTTTAAGTTGATTAGGATCCTCTAACTACAAATAGGCTGAGTCATATGCCTTTCAATCTCCCCCTATTTGTTTGTTAGATAATAACAAGCAAATTTCTAGAGGATACCTCAACTAATCCAACTTAACCAAATGAAAAATAAAACTTTAAATACTAAGTAAATATGAAAAAAAGTTCTGGTTTATATTTAACATTTGCCAGATTCAAACATGAAAGATAAATACAAGATAGATGATCCTCTAGACTGATCATATGATATAAATTCCTATCAAGATTTATCTAAGCTCTAAAGATATAACATGTAGAGCAATTCTTTATCTTCAATTGTCTTCCCTTCTGAATTCTCCTTCTTCTGGCTCATCTGTGACTTGAAGTTTCATATGTAGATCAGAATCAACAAGACGTTCTCTTCTAGACGACAATCCTTGAGGTAAGACTAAAGGAATTCCAAGCTTCTTTCTAAGTTCACCTTGAAATTTCTTGTAATCTTTTATGTTCGTTTGTGCATAGGAACGAATGTGATCTGCAGCTATTACCTTTTCTTCAGTCAAGTATCCATGATTTCTGAGAGCATATTCAGCATATACCAAGTGCTTTGCATGATGTTCGTATAGCTCATCTGTCTGAAGATTGATTGTGTGAAGTACCTCTCCCTTAAGAAATTTTACTTGTGGAGGTTCCTTAATCACTTCTGGTCCAGCTCTTTCAGCAAATTCTTTGAACTTTTCATGTAACAATACACCTAGCTCAGAAGATGTTCTTACCTTAGGCCTAAGTACCCATATCTCTGTCAGTGATCTGTCATAAAAGAACTGAATAGATACTCTGAATGTTCCAACTTTATGACAATCTACAAATATTACTAGCTCATCAGATTTGGGTTCAAATGCAGTAGTTATCCTGATGACTTCTACCTGTAAGGCCTTTATATACATTTCGTGAATTGGATTTGCCAGTTTGAATTCTTCGAGAATTTGTCCAAGACGACGATCTTCATAATCAGAACTCTGAGGTGAATCAATTGCTCTTTGAGCACGTTCCCATTTGTCACCGCTCTTTAGTCTGATGTATGTTTTTCTCTTCTCAACATTTATAGCATGTAGTCGTTGTAATGCTTGCTGTTCAGCTTTCTGAAGTTCTTCATTTCGTGCAATTTTCTCTAAAGATTTTTGAAGTTTTTCTTCTCTTAGTTGCAAATTAGCTTCCCTTTGAGCAAATAATTCTTCAGATTCTTTCTCAGCTTGTTGAGCTTCAAATTCGGATATCACTGGTCCTTCATCTTCCCAGTGACTAAGATCAGGTTCAGGAAGTTCTTCACCTTGATCAGGGAATTCAAGATCAGCAAAAACATCGAAGTTATCCGGTTCACCCGTGTAATAATAACCTGTGTTCTTGTCTTGAATATGTTCTTCAGTTTCTTCAACTACTTTCTTTCTCTTATCTTCACCCTGGTCAGATTTACCAGATTTTCCTTCTCCTCTCTCTCTTTCCTTAGTAGTTTTATCTTGTGACCCCTTTGATTTCTCCCCCTTAGTTGAGGAATCCTCTACAGACTTATCAGATGCCCCAGCTTCAGGATCCTGTTCATCATCATCACCACCCTTACTTGTGAAGAATTCAATTTCTTCATTTGTAGGTTTGCGACTTTGACTTACAAGATTAAACAAATGTCTTAACCCTTTAGCCTGGTGTGCATTCTGCTTTTCGATCTGGTCCAGACGAGAATCAGTAGATTCTTGATTGTGCTGTACCTCTGACTGTAGATTATCAACTTTCAAGGAAATCTCAGAAATTAACATGTCTTGAGCAACAGTAATATCTCCAGAGTCATCAAGTGCCTTTTCATGAGAGAGTTCGAGAGATCCTATCTTCTTGGTGAATGATGTCTTTAAGTAGTTTATGTCCTTCTTCATTACAGCAAGCTGACTGTTGACAGAGGTGGATGTAGAAGATCGCTCACCCACTTGTGCTCTAAGAATTTCTGTTTCAGCCTTGCTGACTGCAAGTTCTTTCTCTAAAGCATTTATCTTTTCTAATAATGAGAGAGTGTATGTGTCAGTGTGTGCGCTCACCTGACGTTCACTTTGAGATCCACTCACCTGAAGTGCATGTGTTTCACTCAATTTTATGGTATTTCTTACATCACTCCTCTCAGATTCCTTAGCTGCTTCCAGATTTGTACCTGCATGTAAAATCACCCTAGCCTCCTCTGGGAAGGTCAGTGGTGGTGCAATGGGAGTTCGCAAATCCCTGTCCTTAATCAAATCTACTTGAACATTTGAAATTGTTGACTGAATTGCTTCAGTAGTAGATTGATCAAGTTGCCTTCCACCTTCTCCAGTCGAAACTGCGAGTGGAAAATCCCTTGTGGGAGCCAGGAGTGTTTGTCCTGGGAGGGGAGATGATGGTTCTATTAAAGTTGGCTGAGAACCAAGATTTCCCTCTAAAGCCTGTGAAGACTCTTCTACCGTAACTATGGTAGGCACTGTCACATTTTCTACGTGCTCTCCTTGCAGTGTGTCCTGAGACTCATTTAAAGGTATGTCTTCCCCCATTGTGAGTAATAGGGGAGGTGTGCTTGACTCACTACAAGGTGCCACGGCCCTATGGCGAAATTCAATAGAATCACCCAGTTGAGAAGATGATTCTAGTAACTGTGTAACGGCCATATCAATTTCCATATCCTGTTGGGAGGATATAGACGGGCTTACAGTTGCCTCAGTTTGAGTTCTACTTTTCTTTTCTAGAGGCAGAGCTGTGGGTTCACTCATACTGCTACTACTGATTCGACTTCTTTTTACTTGCAATTTCTTTCTGGAGTGAAAAGATATGAGTTTTGGTGGTTGAGTGTTTGGCTCTACGACCTTGGTTAGAGGTTGTGGTACTACAACCCCTTGGTCAGTCCTACCAACCACTTGGGTTCCAGAAACAGATTGAGAAGCAGTAGTAGTTTGAGGAACAGAAGGCAATACCTGGTCAGCTGATTCCGCAACAGTCTCTGATAAGATGGGTTGATCCAATTCAGGTTCAGGGACAGATGCAGTTTCTTGCACTGGATGTTCAACAGCAAGAGCAGCTGGCCGAGGAACAATTTGCTGAGCAGGTTCAACTTGTTGATTGCCTTGATTTTCATTATCAACAAGTATGTTTTCCACTGGTGGTTCAGGGTTTTGTTCTGGTTGTACAGGTTCTGGTACAGGTTCAATAACAGGTAGTTGTATATAGTTTGACATGTATTGGGTGACAACTACAGGTATGTTTGTGAATTTTGGCTTGTTGCTGTACTCAGTGAACAATCTGGTAGTAGGTTTACCTGACGCCAGTGATTCTCCATTCAGAAATTGGGCTTGGTTTTCTAGTTCCACAAGATGATTAAAAATCAATGAGAAGAATCTTGGATAATAACATGAAACTTTATGTCCATTATCAAAATTCTTCTTTGCATTAATGATTCTTCTAACCATCGGAACACACAGTAGTCTGCCAATATTAATCCTTCGGTTGTGTGCAACTGCATATCCAATATGCTGCAGGAATGATGGTAATACCCCGAAGTTCCCTTTTGTAGTGTTGGCAAAGACTCTACCTAGTGTGTCAAACAGATAATCCCATTCCTGAACAAAGTTCTTTTTATTCCAGACAGTTTGATCAGGACTGTCTTGATAGAATACACCATTTAAAAAATTTATCATTTCTTGATCTGATGGTAATTCTTCGAAATTATCAGTTGGAAAATTTAAGACCGTATTTATTGTATTTTCATTCACTATGTACTGATTATCTCCTACAGAGAAGATAAAAGATCTGTTATCATTAGAAATGACAGCAGTAGTACACATGATTCGCAAAGGTTCAATTTTTAAAGGAGCATCCAATCTCAAAGCATTGCGAACCAGTGAATTTTCATTTAAAAACCGAATCCACGGTCGAAAACGTTCAACTGAACATTTTTCTGGATCAAAATAACCGATTAAATTATGTTTAATAATTTCAAATCGATCAGCCATTTTAATCAAGATTTAATTTCCTTGAAAATTTCAGATTTTACAAATTTTTAATTTAAAAATTAATTTTTCGAATTAATAATTAATTAAAAATTCGAAATAATTAAAAGTTCTTCAAAAATTCTGAAAAATTCACACAACAATCCTTGTATACACACAAACACACATGTATTTTTAGTTTTGCAAGAATCAAGCTCAGATTTCCAGAAAAACAGATCTTGAAATCGTTTTTCGAAAATAAAAATTCTTAAAAACTGAACCAAAAGTCGATTTTAACCACTCAAAATGAAGATAATCAAGCAAGGAGATCAAATATGTGGTTAATTCGTGATTTGGTTGAGAGAAATCAGTTGAAAATCGGGCAGAGGTTCGACAGAGTTCGTGTATGTATTGTATGTATCTGAGAGAGTTTTTTAAGACTTAACTTGAGAAAGACTTAAAAATGAAAATATGACTTAACACATCTATATATACAAACTGTCTAATAAGACTTAAAAAGATAACTAAAACTGAATAGGACTTAACTGTATTAATACATAACTAATATGTATATATATTCGAATATGACTTAAATAAAAAATATTCTATAATGACTTAATAAAAACTAAGATTAAATTAAGACTTAATATAAACAAGACTTAAAACTCCGAATACGACTTAAATTTAAAACTAAAAAGACTTAACTAAAAAGACTGACAAGACTTAAATTAAATAAGACTTAATCTAAAAACACGCTAAGACTTAAGTTAAAAACTCATTAAGACTTATTTACAAACAGGTTATGAATAAGACTAAAACCTATCTTTAACACCTAAGTCGAACTTCTAGATCTAAGTCGAAGTTCGAGATAGAGTTCGAGTTAGTAGTTAACTCGAACAAAGACCTATCTAGAACACCTAAGTCGAAATTTGAGATTTAAGTCGAAATTCGAGATAGAGTTCGAGTTAGTAGTTAACTCGAACAAGGACCTATCTCGAACACCTAAGTCGAAATTTGAGAAGAATTTCGAGTTAGGAGTTATATGACTTAATCTAACAAAATTCAGTAAGACTTAACCTAAGTCGAAGTCTAAGTCGAAACAGGTGAATAATACTTAATTTAAACTATCCTGCGAATATGACTTAGATTTAAAATCTCGGTAAGACTTAACCTATTTAAGTCATACCGATTTTAAATTAAGTCATATTGACTGTTTTTCCTATTTTTATGTCATATTAACTTTAAATAAACATTAAAAACACTATAAAATATACAAATAACTTATTAAAAATAATAAAAATATTATATAAAATCAAACAAATAATAAAAATAATTATACATACCATATGCTAACCTATTAACGAAAACAAAGCAATATTAACAGGACAAACATTACAAAACATATGATAAAATAATTACTAAAATAGAAATAAATATCTACAATTATTCTAAAAATACAGAAGTATAAAGTATTAAATAATATGAATAAACAGAGTGAAAAATAACTAAACAACCAAGAAAATCAGATGGTAAAATAATTATACAAATGATTTCAGACAACAAATATTCACAGAATAATCACTTGTAAAATTATTAAAGATCAAATTTCAGATATTAATTACTGGGACTGTTTAACATACCCAATTCACTAACAATTCTAGTGAATGAGGATTCATTAAGCGACTTAGTAAAAATATCTGCAGTTTGATCTCCAGATCCTACAAATAGTAGTTCCACTGTACCATTCATTACATGCTCTCTTATAAAATGATACCTTATGTCAATGTGCTTTGTCCTTGAGTGCTGCACAGGATTGCTTGCGATTGCTATGGCACTTGTATTATCACATAAAATAGGAATATTTTCCAATACAATGCCATAGTCCATTAATTGATTCCTTATCCATAAGATCTGAGCACAACAGCTTCCAGCAGCTATATATTCAGCTTCGGCTGTAGAGTTGGAAACTGTTTGCTGTTTCTTACTGAACCAGGATACCAACCTTCCACCTAGGTATTGACAACTCCCAGATGTACTTTTCCTGTCTACAACACTTCCTGCATAGTCAGAATCTGTATATCCAATTAAAGTAAAACCAGATTCATTAGGGTACCAGATGCCTAAATTAGGCGTACCCTTTAGATATCTTAAGATTCTTTTAACAGCAGTGAGATGGATTTCTTTAGGGTTCGCTTGGAACCTTGCACACAAGCATGTGGCAAACATTATATCTGGTCTACTAGCAGTTAGGTAAAGCAATGAACCAATCATACCTCTATAGCCTGTGATATCTACCTTGGCAGAACTTTCACATAAACCAATTTTGACAGCTATAGTTGATGGTGTCTTTGCTGATGAGCACTCCTCCATGTGATATTTCTTGAGGAGCTCCTTGATGTACTTAGATTGACAAATAAATATTCCATCTTGTCTCTGACTTATTTGTAATCCAAGAAAGAATTTCAGTTCTCCCATCATGCTCATTTCAAACCTACCCTGCATTAACTTAGAAAACTTCTTGCACAGAAGCTCATTAGTAGACCCAAATATAATATCATCCACATAAACTTGGACTAGTATTATATCATTCTTATGTCTTTTAGTGAAGAGCGTTTTGTCTATGACACCTCTTATAAAACCATTTTCTAATAGAAATTCAGAAAGAGTGTCATACCATTTTCTTGGGGCTTGCTTAAGACCATAGATAGCTTTGTAAAGAAAGTAAACATAGTCCAGATGATCTTGATCTTCAAAACCAGGAGGCTGTTCTACATACACTTCTTCATCTAGCTTACCATTCAGAAAGGCACTCTTGACATCCATTTGATAAACTTTGAATCTTGAATAGGATGCATATGCCAAGAATATTCTGATGGCCTCAAGTCTTGCCACTGGAGCATAGGTCTCGTCATAATCAATGCCTTCAGCTTGAGAATAACCTATAGCTACCAGTCTTGCTTTGTTTCTTATCACAGTGCCATCTTCATCTAGTTTGTTTCTGAATACCCATCTTGTGTCCACTACTTTTCTATCTTTAGGTCTGGGTACCAGCTTCCATACTTCTAGTTGCTTAAATTGATTGAGTTCATCTTGCATAGCAATCACCCAATCAGGATCAGATAGAGCTTCTTCTACTTTCTTAGGTTCCATGACAGACAGAAACCCAGAATAATTACATTGATTCTGATAAGCTCTTCTTGTTTTCACACCAACATCTGGATCACCAAGAATCAGCTCAAAAGGATGAGCTCTATTCCAAACAGTTTGTCTGGGAAGAATTGATCTTGACGATTCGCCTTGATCTTCAGTATGATGTTGAGTATGACTTGTTGACCCTTCATTATCTCCCCCTGAGTTGTTGCCAGTTTGACTTGTTGATGGTTCAAGAGTATCAGTGGTGTCTTGAAAATTATCATTGTTTTCACCAGCATCACCTTGATCATTACCACCAACATTTGGATTATTATTATCAGCAACAACGTCAGGTTGATTGTCATCATCTGAATCTGAGTCTGACATATCATCAAACTTAAGCTTTTCAGATGGATCTTCATTTTGGATATTTGGGAGTTTTGTGTCATCAAATGTTACATTGACACTTTCCAAAGTTTTCTGTTGATCAATAAGATACACCTTATAGGCTCTTCTAGTATAACCAATAAATATTGCTTCATGTGCTTTTTCTTCAAATTTACCACTTTGATCATCTCCTTCTTTCAGCACAAAGCATTTTGTCCCAAATACATGGAAGTACTTGAGAGTTGGTTTCTTGTCATGTATAGCTTCATATGGTGTCTTCATTAAGTCTTTATTGATAAGTGTTCGATTCTGGGTATAGCATGCAGTGTTGACAGCTTCAGCCCAAAAGCTCAATGGAAGCCTTGATTCACTTAGCATAGTACGTGCAGCTTCAATCAAGGTTCTATTCTTTCTTTCAACTACCCCATTTTGCTGAGGAGTTCTGGGAGCCGAGTACTGTCTAGTTATACCCTTTTCAGTGCAAAAGTCATTCAGAACTGCATTCTTGAATTCAGTTCCGTTGTCTGATCTTATAGCTCTTACTGGACGATTAGAATCCAGCTCAATTAACTTAATGTGATCAACTACCAGTTGTGGAGTTTCATCTTTTGAGTTCAGAAATAGTACCCATGTGAATTTTGAGAAATCATCAACAATCACTAGAGCATATCTCTTCCTTGACATAGACATCACACTAACTGGACCAAACAAATCCATATGGAGAAGTTGTAATGGTTCAGTTATTGATGATATGTTAGTGCTCCTGTGAGTTGCCCTTTTTAACTTCCCTTTTTGACAAGCATCACATAGACCTTCCTGAGTAAATTCAATTGAAGGTAAACCTCTCACCAACTCTCTTTTCACTAGAGAATTCATTGTTTTGAAGTTTAGGTGAGAAAGTCTCATGTGCCATAACCAACTTTCATCAGTGGATGCCTTTGAATAAAAACATCTAATTTCTTCTGTGCTTCCAGAGTTGATATTGGCTATGTACAAGTTTCCTTTTCTTACTCCAGTCAACTGCGGCCTTTCCTCTTGTGTGATATTAGACAATTCTTCTTGTTGAAATGAACTTCATAACCTCTGTCACAGAATTGACTAATACTGAGCAAATTGTGCTCAAGGCCGTTCACAAAAGAGACATCTTCAACGATAACATTTCCAGCTTCTAATCTGCCATATCCATCAGTTTTACCTTTGCTGTTATCTCCAAAGGTAACGACTGGGCCGGCCTTCTCCACCACATTTGTCAGCAGGGCTTTATCTCCGGTCATATGCCTTGAACATCCACTGTCCAGAATCCACATGACTCGATCAACCTGTTTCAAACCCTGCAATGACAAATTGGTTAGACTTTCTTCGGAACCCAAATTTGATTGGGTCCGGAGTACTTAAAGAATTGACCTTTATCAGGTAAAGCAACACTTTTTATCTTAACAACATTTTCTACAGGTACTGGACATTTAACCCTGTAAACAGTTTTAACTTGTTTTAGTTTTAGCTTGGGTAACCATGTCTTTACCAAATCCTGAGAAAGACTTGAAGTCTTAATCTTAGAATTAGGTGATGTTACAGTCCTGGATCTAACATGTTTATTTCTGCTCATCTGCTGTCTAGGAGCATTCTTATCAACACATGCATGATTACCGTTAAAGTAAGCAGACATTATATTAAAAGCACAAGACATGCAATTAACAGCATCGCATTTCTTATGAGCAGTATCAATAACAGGAATAGCATGCATGGTAGATTTATTGTTGCATTTATTCATGTTGTTACTTCTGCTACTAGTTTTCAATGAACTAGTAGACTCACCAACTTTTTCTGCTTTTACAAACACAGTCTTTCTATCTTTATCATTTTTAACAACTTGATTACTTTCTAAGACTACGCCATTAGCTACATCCTCAATGCGCATCTCTTCCTTAATGATTAAAGATGTTGTATCCAAAGATTCTGCTATGGATTTCTTAAAGAGTGGGTTACTAACACTCTTAAGCACTGATGGTATACCCCTCTCTACAGCACTGACACGGTTAGGGGTAATAATGCTTTTACGTCCAATAGCTTCATTATAATCAAACCCAATTCCTACAGTTTGATTAATTGCTTGTTGGTTAAACAACTCTTTAGCCACTTTACAAGAATTAGAAGTAGCACTAACCCTTATTTCTAGTTCAGCTATTGTTTCACGTTGTTGAACCACTATCTCTGCTAGAGACTTCTCAAGTTCTTTTAGCATTCTTATTTCTGATTTTTGTACATCATGTAATTCTGATAATTGATTACTAAGATCTGTATTTAACAAATTTAGCCTTTCAATCTCTCTATTAGCATTACCCAGTGTATCAGTAAGTTGATAAATATATTGACTTTCAGTACATGATACCTCAGATGATGTACCACTGGAGTTATCAGATTTTGCCATCAGAGCAAAATTGCCATACTCTTCATCTTCAGAGTCTGTATCATCCCAACTCTTTCCAGCAGCCACATAGGCTCTTCCTATCTTCTTCTTCTCAGATCCAAAGTCTTTTCTTTGGTTTTGTTTTGGCTTCTGACATTCAGTAGCAAAATGTCCAAGTTCATTACAGTTGTAGCATCTAATTTTACTTCTTTCAACTGTTCCAGTTTTGTAACCTCCTCTGTTACTTGAGGATGAAGAACCTCCTCTCTGGAACCTATTATAGTTAGATTTGTACCTGAACTTGGGATTCTTCCTGAATCTGAAGTTGCTGAATTTCCTTACCAACAAAGCCATGGACTCATCTTCAAACTGATCTAGTTCTTCTAACGAATAGAAGTCTCCTTCATCTGGACTAGCATTCGTTTGACCAACTTCAACTTCCAGCTTGCCACTGTCAACTTTACAAGGTTGGATAACCTTATCTTCAACTTCCTGTTTGTTCTCAACAATAAGAGCTGTAGAAGTATTAACAACTCTTCCTTTTCCATAAATCTCATTTTGTTGAGATTGTTCCAGTTCATAGGTTTTTAAAACACCAAAGAGTCTTTCTACAGATATTTTACTTAGATTCCTTGACTCTCTGATAGCTGTAATTCTATGTTCTAGATGAACAGGCATTGACAATAGAAATTTTCTGTTGATCTCTTTCTGAGTGTAGTACTTGCCATGCATCTGTAAATTATTGACAAGTTTGTTATATCTTTCAAACACATCTTGAATACTTTCATTGTATGCTGATCGAAAGTGTTCATACTCAGAAGTCAGAATTTCTAGTCGATTCTCCCTAACTTCCTCTGTTCCTTCATTCACAGTTTCAATGGTTTCCCACATTTGCTTTGCAGTTTTGCAGTTAATCACATGACTGTACATTACAGAGTCTAGAGAGTCTATTAAGATCAGTCTCAAATTAATGTCAAGTGCAGCTTCCTCTCTTTCAGCAAGAGTGTAATCAGAAGAGTCTTTGTATACATACCTTACAGGGGTAATAACTATTCCATCAGTAACAACTTCAGGAATTACTCCAAAAGGTATTATTGGTCCTTCTGATAAGACTTTCATGTATTTAGGATTTGCAACCTCGAGGAACATTAACATTTTGTTCTTCCACATATCATAACTGTTTTTGTCATATATGGGAATTTTCACAGTTCCGACTTTAGAAGACATGATGAATTTTTAAGAGAGTTAAAAAATTCGGGGATGATTTTTAATCGAGTAAAATGGGATCGATGATTTGTGTATCAATCAATCTGCTCTGATACCAATTGTTAGGTCCGATAAGATTGTAGAAGGGGGGGTTGAATACAATCTTTACCTTTTTATCGAAATTTGTCCTTTAAATTAAATTTGATAAAGACAAATTTATCTGCGGAAATATTTAACACAATTTTTCAAGTTGAATATAACTGTATATTAACTTGATGTGGTGTTACAAAATCAGTATAACAACTTATCAAGATGTTAATAACTAATTAGAAAATTCGACATGAACTTTTCTAATTTAGTTAATAATAATCAAGATAAGAACTAGGAAACTTAATTCGCTAGTAGTACAAGAATCACAAATAAACAAGTTCTATCGGATAGAATATCACAAAGATGAAGAACTTGAATTTCTGGGAATTGTTTAAGCTTTGGTGTTCTTGAGAGAGAGAAATCTGTTCTTGATGAAATGTTTCTGCTGTGTTTTCTCAGTTATAACTTAATCTGGTCTGTTCTGATCTTTTATATCAACAACAGGTCTTGCTGGCTTTCTGTAGGATATTTAAATGCTCCAGCATGACTTAAACAGCTTCCAAGACTTGATTTTCCTTCATTAAGACTTACACAAACCTCCATTAAGACCTAAAATGTGTCGGTAAGACTTACCAGAATTTAGGTAAGACTTATAATAGCTGGCAGAGGTCGGTAGGACTTAAATCAGGTCGGTAGGATTTAAATCAGGTCGGTAGGACTTAAATCAGGAAAGGCTTCTGTCAGTAAGACTTAAATTAAGTCTTACCGAGTTTTATCCCTTCCAAGACTTAAACAACTTTCTTTCTTTAAGTCTTATTGATCCAATTAATTAGTTAATGTTTTAACTAATTCATATTTAATTGATACAATAATTAATTTAATAAATAAATTAATTCTACCAGAATTAATTCATTTAATTAAATCAACTAAATTAATTTATATCAATTATAAATGAATTTAATTAAATCAATAAATAATTAATTTAATTCTTACAAACCACTAAAGGTAGTAAAGAATTACCACTGATTTGTGTTGACGTTCGATGTACTGTCTAGTTCATGAACGACTAACTTCAATGACGCTTCTTCACTTTTGACTTTAGGTTGTGGTTTATTTCTTCTCTCAATTCTCTTGTACTGTAACTGATCTTCAAACTATCACTCGAAAAATCTCTGTCACTGTTCAAATGAATCCATTAACTTCAATGCTGTACTGGGGCTTGATCAGATAACTGAATCGTCTTCCAGTGTATGACATCAAAACTATAGATTGACTTTTCTTCTTTCTTCTGACAGATTATACTTCTTGAGATTCCTGTGACAGTTCATATGTATATTTACTTATTACAATTTGGTTTAAGTTGATTAGGATCCTCTAACTACAAATAGGCTGAGTCATATGCCTTTCAGTAGGCCGATTGAGGGATTGGAAATCGAGAGCTCTGAAATAGGCGCCACTAACCTTATCAATCTCAGCCACCAATTACATTCTACCACCACGCTCAACTTTTTTTTCCGGTAAAGAACCACCGCTGTAGATCTTGTTTCCGGCGACGCACCTCGAAATTTGTTGTTCCCAAATTCCTCCGTCAACAAATTGGCGCTAGAAGGAGGGGGCCAATCAAGATATTCATCTTAAGAGGAAAAGGTATCTCATAATCAAGGTGGAGGTTCTCACGAAAGAGATGATTACGATTCCGAAGATAGCTTTGGAGATAATCGAGTTCGTCATGAAGCTTATGTTCCGGAGGAGATCCCTGCTCCTCCGCACAACCATGGAACTCCAGCCGCCGCCAGTGGACAACCGCCTGTTCTTATCAATAATTCGATGTTGATGGAATAGCTGTATCGTATGAGAGATACCATAAATAGTTTCGGGGCAAGATTGAGTTCTGTGGAGGAAGTGCAAGAATCAAGGAGAAAATCTCGGAGTATCCCATGAAATCATCACCAAACAAGAAAAGCCCTTCAAATTGGGGAAAGCTCTCGAGGAGGCGAAGAAGTGCGGGAGAAGAGATTTCATCTGATTACTCTTCGAAGGTTAGATTACTCCGATCCTATTATTGGACATCCTAGTGAAGATAATTGTGATCGCAGGTTGTCGGATCCCCAAGAGAGGGTGCGCCCTCACCTTCACTGTTCTGGGCGCACCCCTAGTGAGATTTGACGGGATGAAAAATAGATTGCTAGGGAGAAGAAAGATTTTGCAACTCTGAAGGAACGCCTTGGAATAAGGCTTGATGATGATGATTTAAGGATGGTACTCCTTGAGCATCAGAAGAAAGAAAAAGAAAAGGAGAAGTATTTGGAATCGAGGCCCCGTGTTCCACAGCGTGCGCCCCCTAATTGCAGGTCGAGGCCCCTTGGACATGAGAGAGCCCTTTCACGAGGTAGTGGTTCACAGTGCGTGCCCCCTGATCATAGGTCGAGGCCCCTTGGACACAAACAACCTTCTTCTAATGATAATACTAGAAGAAGGAATAGCCGTGATTACAGTGATAGAAGAATGGAGATATACAGAGGGGACAGGTAGCCTCGTAATAAGGATGACGCGCCATATAGCAAAAGATCCCCTCGAATTTTCCAAGTCAACTCAAGTACTTCCAGTGAAGCGAGGTCAAGGACGCATCCTACCTCAGGAGAACGGCGTAAAAGAGGCTCTCAGGGAAATCCACATTCCCAAAGAAATCAACAATCTCAGGGAAATCCTCAGCCTCAAGGAAATCCACAGCCTCAAGGGAATCCCCAGGGCCAGCAGAATCAAACTCAACCTCAAGGAGATGTACAGCCTCATGTTGGGGCTATTGGAGGTGCTCAAACAACAGTTCCACTTCCACCTCCACCCCTGGGGGGTACGCAGACAGGTGCACAATCAAATATCCAGAATATTCCCGGAGTAGGGACTTTCAATGTGGATGATTTAAAGAGGCTCCTCGTTCATCTGGACGGAGGAAGAATATCTGCTACGGCATAGACTTCCTCTCCATTTTCAACAGAAGTCAGAGAGGCACAACTGCCTGCTGGGTATCGGTCTATGACTAATGACCTACTTCCATGGAAATGCAGACCCTGTGGAATTCCTGGGACGGTTTGATATTGAGATGGATGTATATTAGGTAACTAATCTAGCAAGATGTCATTTGTTAGCAGCAACTTTAAGAGAAAGCGCTCAGCAGTGGTTTCAAAAGCTTGGGTCAGGAGTAATCACTTCTTAGGAAGTGATGAGGACTTTATCCTTAACTAAATTCCAGGAAGCGGTGAAATATGCTCCTCCAGTCACAACATTGGCCAATATCAAGCAGAGGGAAGGAGAAAGTTTACAATCTTATTTCAAGAGATTCAACTCGGTGTCCAATTTGGTGAGAGGTGCAACTGACGAAACCCTCAAAAGTTTCTTAATAGCTGGACTGTCAGTAGGGACTGATTTCTGGAAGCATCTTCAAGGACGAGATCCACCTACTTTGGCTGATGTGTTTGCACAAGCCGAGTCCTTCAAAATAGTGGAGCAATCCTTTGCGGATAACCGAAAGGTTGATAATCAAGGGAATTCTAGAGGAAGAGTTAATAAGAGAAAGGACAGGTCTGTAAGTCCTACACACCGCACTGGGATTGGTGCTAACCGGGTGAATGCAACTGAAGTGAGAAATAATTGGGGACCTCCAGATACGTACACTTATGATAGGAGCCCAAATAATTATACCCTCTAGCAGCCCCCATTGAGCACATCTTTGAGGTGAATAAAGACAAAGGACTCTTCAGGAGGCCGGAGCCTCTATCTTCTTGGCAAAACAGAGATAAGAAGAAGTATTGTGTGTATCATGAGTCTTCAGGGCACCATACTCATAAATGTCATCAATTGAAGGATGAAATTGAAGACCTGATCAAAAAAGGATACTTGACTGATCGGATTCTTAGAGAAGTAAAGAAGCACAAGGAGAATCCTGACAGAAGAGATGGAGGGCGCGCCCTCCGTGGTGATGATAAGCCTGAAGAGAAAAAAATCGTCAAGGAAGGTATTATTCACACTATATTTGGAGGACATCACCGGGGGGTGATAGTAACCATGCTCTGGAAATATATGCAAGGGAGGCAAGGTACAGACCCCTCACTAAGGTGAATAGATTGGAGTTGAGGCCTCCCAAATTGTTCAAAGGGGAGTGTGTAGATATTACCTTCACTGAGGAAGAGGCCAGGTGGGTGCACCACCCTCATAATGATGGCGAAGGGTCTCTTTCTGTGACTCAAATGATGGATTTTATGATTTTGGATCAGGAATCATCGCACAATGCTCTGGTAGGGCGCCCCCTATTGAAGGAAATGAAAGTGGTGACCTCTATCTATCACCTTGCAATGAAATTCCCTACTCCAAACGGCGTGGGAACTGTTCGAGGATCTCAACATGATTCAAGAACACCACAGCCCGTTGAGAATACTGGTCCTGCAGAGGATACAATTTCAATTTTGGTAGATGAGAAAGATTCGAGTAAGGTTTTGAAAATTGGGTCTCAGTTGAATTCCAAGTTGAGAGGAACGCTCACCAACTTCCTCTTAAAGAATGTTGATGTTTTTGCTTGGAGTCATGCCGATATGGTGGGGATTGATCTGAAGGTTATGTGTCATCGTCTAAATATAGATCCTAGAAGGAAAGGTATACGTTAAAAGCATCGGCCTGTAAGTGGAGAAAGAGCTATAGCATTGAAAGAAGAGGTTGACAGACTACTAGGTGTTGGATTGATCAAGGAGTCATATTATCCGGATTGGTTGGCTAACCCGGTTCTTGTCAAGAAGCCTAAAGGTAAATGGAGGACTTGTGTGGATTTTACTGACTTGAACAAGGCTTGCCCTAAGGATATCTTTCCACTCCCGAGGATTGATCAGTTGGTGGATGACGCTCTCCTGAGTTTCATGGATGCTCATTCGGGTTACAACCAAAGTCCCATGTATGGACCTCATCAGGAACATACTTCTTTTATCACGGACAGAGGGTTGTATTGTTACATTGGAATGTCATTCGGTCTGATCAATGCTGGAGCAACTTATCAGAGGTTGGTGAATATGATGTTTAAGGACTTAATCGGAAAAACCATGGAGGTATACGTGGATGATATGCTTGTTAAATCCTTGAAAGCAGAAGACCATGTAAAGCACTTGGAGCAGATGTTTGAAATCTTGAGGAAGTTCACAATGAAGTTGAATCCCAAAAAATGTGTGTTTGGGGTAGAATCTGGAAAGTTCTTGGGATTTATCATCAATCATTGAGGAATTGAGGCCAATCCAGCAAAGATCAAGGCATTACTAGACATGAAATCACCCTCTAGTGTGAAGCTTGTTCAAAGCTTGGCAGGAAGAATAACAGCTTTGAATCGTTTTGTGTCAAAGTCTTCGGATAGATGTAGAGAATTCTTCAAGGCAATCAAGGGAGCGGCCAAAGATTTTGTATGGACTCCTGAATGTGAGAAAGCTTTTCAGGAAATCAAGGAGCAGTTGGGAAACCCTCCCTCTTGGCCAGACCCGTGGAGGGAGAAATCTTGATATTATACTTGGCGGTTTTGGAGTATTCCATCAATGCAGTGCTGGTGAGGGAAGAGATTGATCATCAGTCTCCTGTTTATTATGTGAGCAAGCGCTTGCTTGATGCAGAAACTCGATATACTAGCATGGAAAAGTTGGTTTACGTTGTAATACTGGCAGCAAGGAAGCTTCGTCTGTACTTTCAAGCTCACAAGGTCGAGGTTCGCACTGCATATCCATTGAGAGGTATTCTACATAAATCGGAAACCTTTGGAAGAATGCTGAAATGTGCAATTGAGTTGGGGCAAGCCTTAGCTGATTTTATCTTGGAATTCGAGTCAGAAAATGAAGAAAAGTCACTTGTGGTGGTTGAACCTGGAATTCCTATCTAGAGGGCGCGCCCTCTTGAGGAAGTTTCTCAGCCTTGGTGGAAGTTGCATGTAGATGGAGCTGTGAACAATGGAGGAACTAGTGCAGGTATAATTCTGGTAACTCTTGAATGAAATCAACTCATGAGTGCAATTCACTTCAAGTTTCAGGGCAACTAACAACGATGTAGAATACGAAGCTTTGTTTAATGGATTGAAGATGGCTTTGGAAATGAAAGTTGTAAATTTGATCGTATTGAGTGATTCTAAATTAGTGGTTGGACAGGTTAAGGGTGGATTTCAGCATATAGGTCCACGGACAGAGCTTTACATGAAGTGTGCTCAGTGGTTAATTCAAAAATTTCGTGAAGTGAGATTGGAATGCATTCCTCGGGATGAGAATTTCAATGCAGATGTATTAGCTAATTTGGGATCTCAGAAGGATGTCATGCTGTTGGGAACGGTTCCTCTGTAGATTCAAGAAGTGCCGAGTATTCCAAAAAGTAGAAGTCATGGAGGTAGAGTCGACTCTACAAGTTACTTGGATGACTCCTATTCAAGATTATATTCGTGGAGGGATACTTCCAGGTGAGAAGCTTGAAGCAAGGTGTCTTCAGTATCAAGCAGCCAGATTTGTGGAATATGATGGAATTCTATATAAGAGGGGTTTCAACCAGCCACTTCTCAAGTGCATAGATGGAGATGAATGAAACTATATCCTTAGGAAGGTGCATGAAGGGATATGTGGTAATCACTCGGGGGGTGGTTCGTTGGCAATGAAGGTGTTGAGACAGGCTTATTATTGGCCTACCATGAAGAAGGATGCCTATGAGTTTGTTAAGGAGTGTGATAAATGTCAAAGGTTTGCCAATTATTCAACTAGTCCTGTGACTACGCTGACTTCCATGATGAGTCCATGGCCGTTTGCTATGTGGGGGATAGATCTGATTGGAGAACTCCCAAAAGCTAAGGGAGGTGTTAAGTATGCTGTCGTTGCTATGGATTACTTCACCAAGTGGGCGGAGGCCATGCCTTTGGCTACTATCACCGCGAAGAAAATTAAAGATTTTGTTTTCAACTCTATTGTGTGCAGATTTGGGATTCCATATAAACTTGTATCGGATAATGGAAAGTTGTTCGACATCAAAGAGTTACGGAAGTTGTGTGATGACTTGGAAATCAAGAAGGAATTTGCAGCTGTGTATCATCCTCAAAGTAATGGAGAGACAGAGGCTATTAATAAGATTATAAAGCATACTTTGAAGACAAAGTTAGAAGAAAGCAAAGGGAATTGGCCCGAGGAGCTTCTCATGGCTTTGTGGTCATATAATACAACTCCAAGGACTACAACTGGGAATCCCCTTTTGTGTTGTCTTGTGGATGTGAGGCAGTGGTTCCAGTAGAGATTGGAGCGGGGTCGTTCAGGAGAGATTTTTATGATGAAGAGACTAATATGGTGAATCAAAGGCTAAGTCTTGATCTTCTAGAAGAAACAAGGGCCAACTCACAGTTGAGGTTAGCAACTTATCAGCAAAGGGCTGAAAGGTATTACAACAGGAAGATGAAGACCCGTCCTTTCATGGTGGGTGATTTGGTTCTTCGGAAAGTCATGCCAAATACAAGGGTAGCAGCTCATGGAGTTTTCGGCCCCAACTGGGAGGGACCTTACAAGATCAAGTCTGTCATTTAGGAAGGCACTTATCATCTAGAAGACTTGGATGGCAACACAATCCCAAGAGCATGGAATGCGGAGCACTTGAAGAAGTATTATCAGTAGGGTGCGGCTCCGGCCCCCTATTTTATGAAGGCTTATATTTAAGTTATAGACTAGTATCAATAATTGTTCTCCTAGTCTAGGGGGGTAGTGCATGTACGCCTTCCTTAGTTCTAGTCGAGACTTGCTTATTTTTTCAGACTTTTCAATAAATGTTCTTTTTAGCTGGGGGTAATGTATATATACCTTCCCTTACTTTGTGAAGACTCAAGTTAATGAAGGTTTGATTTGAAGTTTAATGAAGATTTGAAGGTTTTATGCAAGTTTGTTCGATTAAAATTTGAAGAAATTTGATCAAGAGACCGCGCCTCCTCAACTTGCATAGAAAAATTCATTATTAAAGTTTTTAATGCATGTTACCAGTGAAAGGAAAAATCCTAAATTCACAGTTGAAGTTTTAGAAGAATTTGAAGGGATTTCAAGCAAGCCGCCCCCATGCATCAGGGCGCGCCCTGTAGTTGTACTTAAAGATGAAGACTGATTTAAACAAGAAATTCCAAGACAAAAATAGTTTGATAAGAGCATCTCCAAGGCTTACAATCTGTTAGCTATAATAGTGATGTGGCAGTCATTTTAGCTAATAGCTATTATTTTTTCTCCTCCAACCATGCATACTGTTAGGTAAATTTTTAGATAACAAGATACATATCTTCTATATCTGGAGGATAACCAAAAATTTATACATAACATCTAAAAATATCATATCCACTTATATTGTGACACATCATCAATTTAGTTTAATCTTATATATATTTACTAATTAAAATAACAATAAAATACTATTTTTGAAATATAGCTAACAATTATAGCTAACACCAATGGAGTACAACTCCTTACAGGTTCAGTAAATTTTACATAACCATTATTTTATATTATTTTAGCTAACCATTTTAACAAGTACCGTTGGAGATGCTCTAATAAACATGGAATTCTGCAAAAGCATAATATATAAAGCCATTAAAAGGGTTTTTAAAGTTACAATGTGTAGGGTTTCACAGAGGACCCGCACCTCAAATTCGAAGTTCAAACAAAAGTTAACATTAAAAGAACCTTTAGGGCGCGTCCTGGTTATCAGGAGGTCGCATATTGGTGAGAGGAGATACATCTTCAGGAATGGAGTCTTGAGTATGACTTGCTGCAGGAGATGTTTGGACATTTTGATCTTGAGCTACAAGGATATCCTCAGTTGAGGGCACGCCCTCTGGGTCATTCTCTAGCCCTAACTCAATCCTCTTTGCCTTGATGGCATCAGCATTTTTAGCTTTGAAGTCGGCTACGTCTTCAACATACCCTGGACCAAACTTATTCCAATCGTAGTCAGGGTCGTTGGCTATGAAGCCGAGTAGGTAGAAGTCAAACCCTGCTTGGAAGTTTCGATCCTCCACAGCTTGTTTCTCTGCACCCCAGCAGTCTAATTTTTCAATTTCCAGAGAATTCCGTTGAACTTTTAACTCCTCCATCTCCTTCTCCAATCGATCATTTTTATCACAAAGGAGTTGATGGTGATCAAATGATTCTTTCAGCTCGTCCTTTAAGGCAGCAATGTTAGCATCCTTGGCATCACACTCTTTCTTCCATTTGTTGGCATTGTCCACGACTATTTTTGAAAGTTTTTTGTTTTCAGCATCAAGTTTGTTTATCCAAATCTTTTCTTTGTGCACACTCTGGGCACGCCCTAGAGATTGGACTTAGAGTTGGGCAGAAGCTTGAATCATGGATTGGACTTCATCTTCAGCATTCATATTCTGCCACAAATCAATCTCTTTCTCCTTAACAAATGAAGCCGCGGCCGGCCCAATAGGGGTTTCGACATACGAGGGCGCGCCCTCAGTTCTTTGTTTCTTGCTTTTCTCATGGATTGGCTCTTGGAGATCCGCAGCATTTCTCTTCGAAGTTTCGATATGTAAGAACCCAGATTTTGGGTAGAATTAAAACTCTTATTTATTTAATGATGTAAGAATGAATAGTGGTTACGGCTACGATGTAATAGTTGATATTTTGAAAGAATGAATGGAATTTGACTTTATTGTTTATATATCTTGAAGAATGCTAATGGTTGACAACATAGGTAAGAATAATCTATCTCCTAGGGGAATAAGATATGGCAATTCCAAGCAGGAGAATATTCTCATGTCATCCAGATCGATAACGATTAATCCAGTGGTTCCGTAAAAAGGTTAAGGAACGATCGAAAGAGAATACGGACAATTGTACAACCCTAAGAGAATAAGTAAAGAATAAAGAATGAATAGTGTTTTTGGTGGAAGTAAGAATAATATGAGACGACACTATATAGAAGTATTCGGAACGGATTTCCGAGTTCGTATTAGTGATCCAGGGGGAAAATAAGTGTATGTAAAAGCTGTCGGACTCTGAAAAACCGTACTTTTATTTTCTCCGAGAGTTCCCTGGACAATGATAGACTTAAGGATTTAACGAAGGGATTTAAGGAATATAAATTTGAAAGTTAGTAGAAAAGAAGTAAGAATGATTATAGAAATATTAAGAAGATTCTCGGTAAAACCCTAACTAGAAACGAATGAGTTATTCCCTCGAATGATTAGCGAATTATGAAATAAACGAATAAAGAAACGAGCAGGGAAGCTAGATTCATGCATGTGCTACTAAGGTAAAATATCTAGCAACCAAGTGGCTCAAAGTAACTAGCATACTTGGGGATTGAAGTAGTACTTAGAAAAACCAACCATTACTTAGCCTTCCACCATCCAAAACATAACACTTGTCTTATAAAATCATCATCCATTGCATCACACTCCACTAACACCACTTGGATGAGATATTATCTATCAAAATTCACTTTATGCCTTATTCCAAGCAACCAACACAAAAGAATAGCAAAACACTCTCTCCCCCCCTTTTTATCATTCCATTCGACCAAACCAAGAATTCCAAAACAAAAGTCCAACTTCCAACCATTGTTTGATCTAGTAATTATTAAGGTGAGTCTTATATTTCATAAAAATGATTTCCTCAAAATCTTAGCTTCAAACTCATCTTTTTCCATTTTCAAAAAAATCAAGAAAGGTGAGGGTGAATAGTGTTTCTTATGAACTAACCTTGAATTTTCTTGTTTTTCATGGTTGATCTAGAAAACTTAATCACTCCTAAGGATCATACAGAGATTAGTGAGGCTAGTAAACACTCTCAAGAAGGTATAAGGCCCTTGAAACGCTAGATCTACTTTGAAGTTTTATGTATGTTCTTGAGTTATATAAGTTAGTTATGTTGTTAGTAAGATATAAGCATGATTGTGATTGAGTTTTGGATAAATGTTAAAAATAGTTAGATGAATGGAAAGGCATTTCTTGGCCTCAGTTCATGGGTATAAATCATGTATATGTTGTTTGGAGTGGATACCATGTTTATGGGAAGGTTTGAAATTGGTAGATATTCGATTTATAGCCGTCGTAATGCCAAAATTTCGTTAACCTTAAGAAAAACGACTTGGACAGTAGATGTAACTCACTGCCTAGCTTTGTAATCTGCCATGATAGGATAGATAATGTTCCAAGATTCGTTTTGATATAAAGAACGTGTGAAACGGACTTACGGTTTAGGAGTTATGGCCGGTATACTAAAAGTAGTTCGAAACCGTAAACGAGAATTCGTAACTTAAATTGAACCCTCGTAAAATACGTAAGTCATTGGCGAATCTTGGTAATTAAATAATAGAGGTAAAAAGGAAGGTGTGAGAGAAAACCACATGTGAATTGGATCGTTTTTCGATTTTATAAAAATGTTTGAATCTAAGTTAAACGCGAACGAACCCCTTAAAAGTATAACTTTGGTTATAACTTAGAAAACGAGCGATAAAACTCGGGATATAATCTTGGTTCGTAATCGATCGACCTTGGAACTTATACGACTTAAGTATACACTAAGTGTGAGTACGATGACATGTCTTAATGACGAATAAATGTCGAATCGTATCGGTAAGAAAAAGAGTTACACTAAAAAGGGGTATAACGAGATAATTCGAAAACATGTTTCGACTTAAGTTGATACTTAACCTTTTTAAAATTGTTAAGCGATTAATCTCGAATCTCTTGACTATTTAAGATCGCCGAGCTGACCCGGGATACCCTACCACTACCCCTACTCGATTACCAGGCAAGTTTCAACTTCCCCTTTTTAGGCTGTTGTTGTGAATATATATGCTTTCTGTTATACATATGCCATAGCATGCATGCCTACTTTCAAGTCATATTGATATACTTGTTCCCTGATTGTTCTTTGGCTTATAAGTAGATAGATAATATATCGATTATAAGCCGGATGTTGTTAAGACCCTTAGAGAAGGGCATATGAATCCTATTTGTTGAATATAGACCGGGAGTCAGTATTTCTTGATATATCGAGATTACTTTCGGAGGAAAATATTTAAGTAAATATTTTCCATTCTTTGGGCGACGAATAATTAGTTGAATATTCGTCTGAGATTAATTAGTTATCGAACATTACTTCTACTACTTATTTGAACGTTATTCATCCGATAAACCTTATCCTTCAATGTTCATCTAAAGACGAACCATTTATCGAATATTATTTCAAATATTTCTGTAAAATCTTTGATTATTAAATAAATATCATTCGGATATTCATTTAGAACATCAAGTATTAAGTGAATATTATTCTCGAATATTCATTTAAGGTTTGATTTATTAAATGAATATCACTTGGATATTCATTTAAATTATTAATTATTAAATGAATATTATTTTTGAATATTAATTTGAAGTCTTATTTACTTAACGAATATCATTCCAAACATTCCTTTCAAGATTATTTATTAAATGAATATTATTTTTAATATTCATTTAAGTAATTATTTATTCAATAAATATTTTCTTCATATTCATTCAAGGATTATTTTGAGAAATACTCTGATTAAAAATATTCTTTCATTCATTAAATACTTCTGTCTCAATAAATATTCTATTAATATTTATTCAATACTTGGAAACAACTTCAATGATGTTTATTCTTCTTCAAATATTATCTTCGAGCTTCGATCATTCTGAAAATTCTTCGGAGTCATACGATTAATATTATATTAAGAAAGATCCTCAAGATTCCATTCTTCACTCGAATCTATCTCTTAAATTATAAGGGAACCTTACTTGAGAAAGGTTATTTATCTTGTTGACTTCCAGGTCATAATTTATCCTTTTCACTCGCAACTTGGTTGCTATGGACTCATTAAGTCTGTGTGTACCTTCTCATCATTCGAGGGGTAAGATTGTTGGAACAAGTTGATATCCATTAACAAGCAAAAGCTTGGGAAATGTTGGTGAATTTTCCTTTCCAACTAGATACGACTACTTTGTGGAGTCTTATCAACAAGTATTTCACTTGGGGAAGGGAGGACAAACACTACGTTTCAATACTGTGGATTTATTTGAACTAGGAGTCGTGTGTAAGAGGCCGAGTCGCGCGGTCCATCACAAGGCCTAACCATTGGCCAGGGAGTTACTATTAAAGGCAATCGACAAGTGGAGCCGTCAGTTCTTCCTTCTACCGGTAGTAAATTATATTGGGTTGTACCATTCCCGACTGATCATCAGGGAGTGGGACAGCTGGCGCGTGATAACTCCAGTATTGGTTCATCTCCCAAATTGGGAATTCCCTGCAACACGTATCGAAGAGACTTCTTTCAGGTTGACGGTGTCTTCCGCAACACGTATCGAAGAGACTTCTTTCAGGTTGTAGGACTTCGAAAAATGTTAATAACTGGAATTGCAATATTTTCCTTGCAAGTTCCTCTTTATATGATAAATGATAATATGTTGCTTATTTTGACTTAGCAGATATTTCCGTAAAATAAATACTTTAAGTTACCCTGTAACTTCATCCTTTATATTGTACTGGCACTAACTTCGTTAATGCATGGCATATGGAAATAATGATATTTCGAACTGTTATATACTATCACTGTCCTGTTATATTATTATTGGTGGGCTATTGCTCACCCTTGCTTATTTATCATGTCACAATAACAGCTAGGACAGATGGCTCGCGTCAGGCGCACTCGGCGCAAGCGGGTTACCCGACCCACCGGACTCCCCGCTGAGATGCTAGCCGCCATTGCTGAGGTAGCATAGTTAGACAACTTTTGTTTCCTGTTTAACTATATGTATAATTAATGTAATCAACGGCAAAACTTTTAAACTTATGATGTTATCCTTTTGGATTGTTATAACTTTTATTCGTAAACCCTTTTATTTATTTCAATTTCATCTCTGGGACTATAACTGTGTGTGTGTGTGTGTGAGTGGATATTATTGTGGGGTCATAGCATGCTACTTATTGATTTTGGACTCAAGTCAAGTATTATGTATGAGTTATGAGATCGTAACGACCCGATCCCTGACCCCGGGTCTGGGGGTGTTACAGAGATGGTATCAGAGCGAGAGTTATATATCCCAAGAGATGATACGATGTTATATAATAATAAATTCGCTAATATAATAAGAACCCTTACCAGGTTCACCTAAAACCCTTACGGGAACTTTTTAAGTATCATGATAGTAACATAGTTCGTCTTGTATAGGCGAGCGACATGTCTGCCCGGGAGGCAGCTGCGAGACAGCATGATGAGGACATGTTCCGGACTAGGAACCCGTATTATAAACACTTGCCTGATGAGGATACTGAGCCTGAGGAGGAGGACCCTGAGGAGGTCCAGGTTGATGCTAATACTGATGTTATTGAGTTTGAGGAGGAGGACCCTGAGGAGGTCCAGGTTGATGCTGATACCGATGCTGTTGAGGCTGAGGGGGAGGAAGACCCGGAGGGGGTCCAGACAGGGCAGGATGCTGAGTTAGTTGCTGAGGATGAGGATTTTTGGGTTATATCTGAGATTAGAATCATGGAGGAGGACACTGATATGACCACTGAGCAGGTCATGCCTGCTGTTGTTGGACAGGCTATAGATGAGGATGAGCCAGTGGATGATGCAGTAGGGAGTTCCGGACTACGAGTGCCACCCCTCTCTGTTGAGAGAGCCCCTACCCCACCACCACTACCTGTGAGCCCATTTCCCGATGAGTTTGAGGAGCTTACCCCAGAGCCTCAGCAGACAGAGACTGCAGCTCCAGCTGAGCCATCCACCCCACCTCATGTCCTGATAGGGGGAGTCCCAGTATGTGTTCACAAATTGATTGTGAACGGGCTTTATAGAGAGTTGTCAGTGGCGGATGCCAGATTGGCAGAGTCTAGGAGGGAGCTAGCAGCGGAGAGAGCCACCCGGATGAGGTTGCAGGGCCGGAGGACTATCAGTGATAGGGTTGGGTATAGGGCTATGAGCCGCATCGAGCTGAGGGCTCGGGTGAGGGTGCGACAGTTACCTACTGATGGGCTTGGTATGGTAGCCAGAGCAGATGCCGAGGAGATTTTCCGCATCGCCATGGGGAGGGTTCGGATGATGTTTCATCGTGGCGGCTGATTTCAGATGTAGTGATGCAGTGGTCTAATTGTCTAGTCATGTACGGACGTAGTAGTGCCAGCTTTTGTAGGGATGGTTTCATTGTACTTATTTTCCCTTTTTGCAGACTAGACAGATAGACAGCGTATTTCACTTTTGACTTGTTGTTGTTGTTAGGATGGTTGTACTTTAAACTATCGTTGTAACTCAGATGTTGTACCTTTTCGGTACCTGGTATATATTTGTTTCCCTTTCTGTTATTTCAATTTTGTTGGGATGCGATCACGAGTTTATTAGCATATGTACTGCTTTCGATTAAGTTGCCATGAGATATAAAACTGTGGGATCCTAAATCCAATCATGTAACGAATTATGCAAGGAAAAAATCCTTTAAAATAGGTAAGTGAACCTAATGTGTAATTGTCCAAATTTTCAGTAAAATGCCTCCAAGACGAATGGGCACTAGGGCTAACCCCTGTGAATCTACTGACCAAGAGAGTCACAACCAACATGAGGAAAACCATGAATATAGTGAAGAACAAGATCAGGACTATAATGAGCAAGAAGATTCCCAGTATGGAGCAGAGGATGAACCCATGTACTCCAAAGACTTTGAGGGGGAAATAGAGGGTGGAGAAACTGAAGTGGAGCAGGAAGGGGAGAACCAGGGCAGAGACCCCATGGGCCAGTTTATAGATCTACTTAGGTAGAATTTGAACCAATACCCCCAACCACCACCAGGAAACAACACTTCAGTGGCAAATTCCTTTAGGGCCTTTAAGTCCCTTAAGCCCCCAGAGTTCCACGGATCGGCTAACCCCGTTGAGGCGAGGGCCTGGATCAAGGAAATGGAAAAATCTTTCGAGATTCTGAGTATCAATGAGGCTCAGAAGACTGTTTTTGCTACTTACCTACTAAAGGGAGAGGCCAATTATTGGTGGGAGGCCAAAAAGAACATGGAGACTGATGTTGTCGTAACCTGGGAAAGGTTTAAACAATTATTCCTGGAAAAGTACTTCCCGAAGTTCATGAAAACTCAGATGGAACTTAAGTTTTTGGAACTGAAACAGAACAATATGTCAGTGGCTGACTATGAGGCCAAATTTACTGAGCTGTCGAGATTTGTGCCAGAATTTGTGGATGCCAAAGAAAAGAAAGCTAACAGGTTTCAACAAGGGTTGAAACAGTGGATCCAGAATAGAGTGGCGGTTTTAGAAATTACGGATTATGCCACCTTGGTGCATAAGGCCACCATTGTGGAAGCTGGAAGCGATCAGATGCAGAGAGAGAAAAAGAAGAAGGGATTAAAGAGAACACATGTCAGTATGGGCGGAGGGTCCGCAGGAGGAAAGCCCCCGAACAAGTTTAATCGAGGAGCAGTCTTTCTACCTAGCAGGGGTATGGGATTCAAACCACCTGTGAGCATGAGTGTGAGCCAGGGCGGCCAGCATACATGAGTGTCCCGTTACCATCAGTCTAGACCTCCCTTGCCAGCATGTGCAATGTGTGGGAAAAGACATCCCGGAGTGTGCAACCAGAAGCAGCCAACCTGTTATAAGTGTGGACGAGTGGGCCACTACTCTAACACCTGCACTGCGGTTGTCCTTAGTACCAACAAAAGCACCACTTGTTTTCAGTGTGGACGGCAAGGGCATATGAGGAAGGATTGCCCAATGAACAAACCTGCAGCATCAGGGGCAAGCAGGGCTGCCTCAAATAAGCCACCAACTGCTAGGACTTTTAATATGTCAGTACAAGATGCCCTGAGGGACACGGATGTGATTCAGTCAGTGTAAATGTCTTATTTTATTCGGGAGCAACTAAGTCTTTTATATCTAGAGATTTTGCGCATAAATTGAAACTTAAAACCCAGCAACTAAGAGATTCCTTACAAGTAGAGATAGCTAATCAGGAAATCGTACCGGTTAATCGAATTCACCCCGATTGTAAACTAGAAATAGGAGGACGATCCTTCTATGTCGATTTAATTCCTTTTAAGCTAGGGGAATTTGATGTCATTTTGGGTATGGATTGGTTGTCTCGTAATAATGCGCAGATAGATTGTAAAGGGGAAAAGGTTAAGTTGAAAACCCCAAGGAAGAAAGAAAAAAGTGTTTAAGGGGATGCGACAGACCCAGAAAATTCTGACCATGACGCAAACCAAGAGATTGTTACGAAAAGGGAACGAGGCTTATTTAGCTTACGTTATAGACACTCAGAAGGAAGCGCCAAGATTGCAAGACATTCCGGTAGTTAATGAGTTCGAGGACGTGTTCCCACAAGATCTTCCCGGACTACCACCTGATAGGGTAATTGAGTTTGCCATCGAGTTAGCCCCGGGGACGGCACCGGTTTCAAAGGCCCCGTACCGATTAGCCCCAGTAGAAATGAAGGAGCTAGCTAAACAGTTACAGGAATTGTTGGATAAGGGCATGATAAGGCCCAATGTGTCGCCTTGGGGCGCACCAGTGTTGTTCGTTAAGAGAAAGGATGGGAGAATGAGGTTATGCATCGACTACAGAGAGTTGAACAAGCTAACCATAAAGAATAAGTATCCACTACCCAGGATAGACGATTTGTTTGACCAGCTAAGAGGCGCTGAATACTTCTCTAAGATTGACCTGAGAACGGGATATCACCAACTAAAGATTAAACCTGAAGATATCCCGAATACTGCATTCCGTACTAGATATGGACATTATGAGTTCCTGGTGATGTCGTTTGGATTGACCAACGCCCCATCAGCTTTCATGGACTTAATGAATAGAGTGTTCAAAGAATATTTGGACAAATTCGTGATAGTCTTCATTGATGATATTCTCATCTACTCAAAGAAAGAAGCAGAACACACTGAACATTTGAGGATAACTTTAGAAATACTCAGGAAGGAGCAGTTATATGCCAAGTTCTCCAAGTGTGAGTTTTGGAAAAATGAAGTGCAATTCTTAGGGCACGTGATCAATAGAGAAGGAGTGTTGGTTGACCCCTCCAAGATAGAAGCAGTTTCAAACTGGGAACGGCCAACTACTCTAACCGAGGTGAGGAGTTTCATCGGACTGGCCGGATATTACAGAAGATTTGTCCAAAATTTTGCGAAAATCACAGCTCCATTAACTCGACTTACCCGTAAAACTGAGAAATTTTAATGGACTGAAAAATGCGATAAGAGTTTCCAAGAGTTAAAGAAGAGGTTGGTGACAGCCCAAGTGCTGGCATTACCTGATGGAAAAGGAGATTTCGTGATTTACAGTGATGCTTCGCATAAAGGATTAGGATGCGTGCTTATGCAGTACGGCAAGGTAATAGCATATGCGTCTAGGCAATTGAAGGATTATTAGGTCAGATATCCCATGCATGATTTAGAACTAGCAGCCATAGTCTTCGCTTTAAAGATTTGGAGACACTACTTGTATGGGGAAAAGTGCGAGATTTACAGTGACCATAAGAGCCTCAAGTACATTTTCACTCAGAAAGAGCTTAACATGCGCCAGAGGAGATGGTTAGAGTTAATCAAGGATTACGATTGTGAAATTCGTTATCACCCGGGCAAAGCCAATGTGGTGGCTGATGCCCTTAGTAGGAAAGAGAAGCTCAAGATGATAACTTCAGAGGAAGAGTTAGTGAAAGATTTTGAGAAGTTGGAAATTGAGATTAAGTTACCCAAATAGGGCCAAGAAAAGTTGATGGAAATTAGAATCCAACCTCCATTGTTAGAAAAGATTAGACTGTGCCAAGAACGGATAATGGAGGAAGAAGAGAACTCCACGGAAGAGATAATGACCGGGGAAGAAATTAAGTGTGAAAGAGACAAGGAAGGGATCATGAGGTACACGTACAGGATATGGATCCCAAACGTTCAGGAACTCAAGGATGAGATTTTAAACGAGGCACACAACTCAAGATACTCGGTGCACCCCGGTAGCACCAAAATGTATAGGGATTTGAAGGAGTATTACTGGTGGCCCAATATGAGAAAGGAAGTAGCAGAGTGGGTAAGCAGATGCTTGACCTGCCAGCGAGTGAAAGCTGAGAACCAGAAGCCCAGCGGACTTCTACACCCCTTAGAGATTCCAGAATGGAAATGGGAACACATAGCCATGGATTTCGTAGTAGGTTTACCAAGGACCAAGGCTAATCATGACGCCATATGGGTAATTGTAGATCGACTAACGAAGTCAGCTCACTTTCTCCCGATCAACGAAAGGTACACGGTCGACAGACTAGTGGATATCTACTTAAAAGAGATAATGGCGCGATATGGAGTCCTAGTCGCAATAGTATCCGATCGAGTTCCTAGATTTAACTCCAGGTTTTGGAGAAGTTTTCAAGAATGTGTAGGGACCCGGCTGAACATGAGCACAGCCTACCACCCCCAGACAGACGGGCAAAGTGAAGGACCATCCAAACGCTAGAGGATATATTGAGAGTCTGTGCTATAGACTTTAAAGGAAATTGGGATGATCACTTGCCATTGATCGAGTTTTCCTACAATAACAGTTTCCATTCAAGTATAGGAATGCCACCTTATGAGGCCCTTTATGGAAGGAAATATCGATCTCCCTTGTATTGGGATGAAGTTGGAGAGCGAAAGATGCTCGGGCCCGAAGTGGTCCAACGAACTAAAGATACAGTAGATCTAATCAGATGACGGTTGGTAGCAGCCCAAGATCGACAAAAGAAATATGCCGACTTAGCTCAAAAAAGCAAAGAATACAAAGTAGGAGACCTAGTGTTCTTAAAAGTGTCACCTTGGAAAGGTTTAATGAGATTTGGAAAGAAAGGAAAGCTGAGTCCCAGATACATTGGACCATTTGAGATCTTAAGACGGATTGGGGAACTAGCTTATGAACTGGCATTGCCCCCAAATCTACAGCAGGTGCACAATGTGTGGCATGTTTCGATGCTGAGGAAGTATAATCCGGATGCCAAACACATTGTAGAGTATGAGCAAGTGGACATGCAACCAGACTTGACCTATATAGAGCAACCTGTGGAAATCATAGACCGAAAGGAACAAGTGCTCCGAAACAAGGTCATTTAGCTAGTCAGAGTTTTGTGGCAGAACCACAATGTAGAAGAATCAACCTGGGAACTTGAAAGCACAATGCAAGAAAAGTACCCCCACTTATTTTCAAACTGATTCCTGGATGGAATCCTTTTAAGGAGGGGAGACTGTAAGAACCCAGATTTTGGGTAGAATTAAAACTCTTATTTATTTAATGATGTAAGAATGAATAGTGGTTACGGTTATGATGTAATAGTTGATATTTTAAAAGAATGAATGGAATTCGACTTTATTGTTTATATGTCTTGAAGAATGCTAATGGTTGACAACATAGGTAAGAATAATCTATGTCCTAGGGGAATAAGATATGGCAATTCCAAGCAGGAGAATATTCTCATGTCATCCAGATCGATAACGATTAATCCAGTGGTTCCGTAAAAAGGTTAAGGAACGATCGAAAGAGAATACGCACAATTGTACAACCCTAAGAGAATAAGTAAAGAATAAAGAATGAATAGTGTTTTTGGTGGAAGTAAGAATAATATGAGACGACACTATATAGAAGTATTCGAAACGGATTTCCGAGTTCGTATTAGTGATCCGGGGGAAAATAAGTGTATGTAAAAGCTGTCGGACTCTGAAAAACCGCACTTTTATTTTCTCCGAGAGTTCCCTGGACACTGATAGACTTAAGGATTTCACGAAGGGATTTAAGGAATATAAATTTGAAAGTTAGTAGAAAAGAATTAAGAATGATTATAGAAATATTAAGAAGATTCTCGGTAAAACCCTAACTAGAAACGAATGAGTTATTCCCTCGAACGATTAGCGAATTAAGCAATAAACGAACAAAGAACCGAGCAGGGAGGCTAGATTCATGCATGTGCTACTAAGGTAAAATATCTAGCAACCAAGTGGCTCAAAGTAACTAGCATACTTGGGGATTGAAGTAGTACTTAGAAAAACCAACCATTACTTAGCCTTCCACCATCCAAAACATAACACTTGTCTTATAAAATCATCATCCATTGCATCACACTCCACTAACACCACTTGGATGAGATATTATCTATCAAAAGTCACTTTATGCATTATTCCAAGCAACCAACACAAAAGAATAGCAAAACACTCTCTCCTCCCCTTTTTATCATTCCATTCGACCAAACCAAGAATTCCAAAACAAAAATCCAACTTCCAACCATTGTTTGATCTTGTAATTTTTAAGGTGAGTCTTAAATTTCATAAAAATGATCTCTTCAAAATCTTAGCTTCAAACTCATCTTTTTCCATTTTCAAAAAAATCAAGAAAGGTGAGGGTGAATAGTGTTTCTTATGAACTAACCTTGAATTTTCTTGTTTTTCATGGTTGATCTAGCAAGCTTAATCACTCCTAAGGATCATACAAAGCTTAGTGAGGCTAGTAAACACTCTCAAGAAGGTATTAGGACCTTGAAACCCTTGATCTACTTTGAAGTTTTATGTATGTTCTTGAGTTATATAAGTTAGTTATGTTGTTAGTAAGATATAAGCATGATTATGATTGAGTTTTGGATAAATGTTAAAAATAGTTAGATGAACAGAAAGGAATTGCTTGGCCTCAGTTCATGGGTATAAATCATGTATATGTTGTTTTGAGTGGATACCATGTTTATGGGAAGGTTTGAAATTGGTAGATATTCGATTTATAGCCGTCGTAATGCCGAAATTTCATTAACCTTAAGAAAAATGACTTGGACAGTAGATGTAACTCACTGCCTAGCTTTATAATCTACCATGATAGGATAGATAATGTTCCGAGCTTCGTTTTGATATAAAGAACGTGTGAAACGGACTTACGGTTTAGGAGTTATGGCCGGTATACAAAAAGTAGTTCGAAACCGTAAATGAGAATTCGTAACTGAAATTGAACCCTCGTAAATTATGTAAGTCAGTGGAAAATCTTGGTAATTAAATAATAGATGTAAAAAGGAAGGTATGAGAGAAAACCTCATGTAAATCGAATCGTTTTTCGATTTTATAAAAATGTTTGAATCTAAGTTAAACGCGAACGAACCCCTTAAAAGTATAACTTTGGTTATAACTTAGAAAACGAGCGATAAAACTCAGGATATAATCTTGGTTCGTAATCGATCGACCTTGGAACTTATACGACTTAAGTATACACTAAGTGTGAGTATGATGACATGTCTTAATGACGAACAAATGTCGAATCGTATCGGTAATAAAAAGAGTTACACTAAAAAGGGGTATAACGAGATAATTCAAAAACATGTTTCGACTTAAGTTGATACTTAACCTTTTCAAAAGTGTTAAGCGATTAATCTCGAATCTCTTGACTATTTATAGATCGCCGAGCTGACCCGGGATACCCTACCACTACCCCTACTCGTACTCGATTACCAGGCAAGTTTCAACTTCTCCTTTTTAGGCTGTTGTTGTGACTATATATGCTTTATGTTATACATATGCCATAGCATGCATGCCTACTTTCAAGTCATATTCATATACTTGTTTCCTGATTGTTCTTTGGCTTATAAGTAGATATATAATATATTGATTATAAGCCGGATGTTGTTAAGTCCCTTAGAGAAGGGCATATGAATCCTATTTGTTGAATATAGACCGGGAGTCAGTATTTCTTGATATATCGAGATTACTTTCGGAGGAAAATATTGAAGTAAATATTTTCCATTCTTTGGGCGATGAATAATTAGTTGAATATTCGTCTGAGATTAATTAGTTATCGAACGTTACTTCTAATACTTATTTGAACGTTATTCATCCGATAAACCTTATCCTTCAATGTTCATCAAAAGACGAACCATTTATCGAATATTATTTCAAATAATTCTGTAAAATCTTTGATTATTAAATAAATATCATTCGGATATTCATTTAGAACATCATGTATTAAGTGAATATTATTCTCGAATATTCATTTAAGATTTGATTTATTAAATGAATATCACTTGGATATTCATTTAAATTATTAATTATTAAATGAATATTATTTTTGAATATTAATTTGAAATCTTATTTACTTAACGAATATTATTCCAAACATTCCTTTCAAAATTATTTATTAAATGAATATTATTTTGAATATTCATTTAAGTAATTATTTATTCAATAAATATTTTCTTCATATTCCTTCAAGGATTATTTTGAGAAATACTCTGATTAAAAATATTCTTTCATTCATTAAATACTTCCGTCTCAATAAATATTCTATAAATATTTATTCAATACTTGGAAACAACTTCAATGATGTTTATTCTTCTTCAAATATTATCTTCGACCTTCGATCATTCTGAATATTCTTCGGAGTCATACGATTAATATTATATTAAGAACGGTCCTCAAGATTCCATTCTTCACTCGAATCTATCTCTTAAATTATAAGGGAACCTTACTTGAGAAAGGTTATTTATCTTGTTGACTTTCCGGTCATAATTTATCCTTTTCATTCGCAACTTGGTTGCTATGGACTCATTAAGTCTGTGTGTACCTTCTCATCATTCGAGGGGTAAGATTGTTGGAACAAGTTGATATCCATTAACAAGCAAAAGCTTGGGAAATGTTGGTGAATTTTCGTTTCCAACTAGATACGACTACTTTGTGGAGTCTTGTCAACAAGTATTTCACTTGGGGAAGGGAGGACAAACTCTACGTTTCAATGTTGTGGATTTATTCGAACTAGAAGTCGTGTGTAAGAGGCCGAGTCGCGCGGTCCATCACAAGGCCTAACCATTGGCCAGGGAGTTACTATTGAAGGCAATCGACAAGTGGAGCCGTCGGTTCTTTCTTCTACCGGTAGTAAACTATATTGGGCTGTACCATCCCCGACTGATCATCAGGGAGTGGGACAGCTGACGCGTGATAACTCCAGTATTGG
Source organism: Saposhnikovia divaricata (assembly GCA_036435485.1). NCBI lineage: Eukaryota > Viridiplantae > Streptophyta > Magnoliopsida > Apiales > Apiaceae > Saposhnikovia > Saposhnikovia divaricata. The sequence goes on along the minus strand of CM071597.1, from coordinate 85,570,441 downwards.
TTCATCTCCCTAATTGGGAATTCCCTGCAACACGTATCGAAGAGACTTCTTTCTGGTTGACGGTGTCTTCCGCAACACGTATCGAAGAGACTTCTTTCAGGTTGTAGGACTTCGAAAAATGTTAATAACTGGAATTGCAATATTTTTCTTGCAAGTTCCTGTTTATATGATAAATGATAATATCTTGCTTACTTTGACTTAGCAGATATTTTCACAAAATAAATACTTTAAGTTACCCTGTAACTTCATCCTTTATATTGTACTGGCACTAACTTCGTTAATGCATGGCATATGGAAATAATGATATTTCGAACTGTTATATACTATCACTGTCCTGTTATATTATTATTGGTGGGCTATTGCTCACCCTTGCTTATTTATCATGTCACAACAACAGCTAGGACAGATGGCTCGCGTCAGGCGCACTCGGCGCAAGCGGGTTACCCGACCCACCGGACTCCCCGCTGAGATGCTAGCCGCCATTGCTGAGGTAGCATAGTTAGACAGCTTTTGTTTCCTGTTTAACTGTATGTATAATTAATGTAATCAACGGCAAAACTTTTAAACTTATGATGTTATCCTTTTGGATTGTAATAACTTTTATTCGTAAACCCTTTTATGTAAGACTTATTTCAATTTCATCTCTGGGACTATAACTGTGTGTGTGAGTGGATATTATTGTGGGGTCATAGCATGCTACTTATTGATTTTGGACTCAAGTCAAGTATTATGTATGAGTTATGAGACCGTAACGACCCGATCCCTGACCCCGGATCTGGGGGTGTTACACGATAGAAGAGGTAGGAATTTTCTTGCTCATGTCTTTCTGAAGCACAGGGTGCGGCCTTGAATCAGAAGTACTTGCCTTGTCTACATTCTTTTCTTTGTCACCCTTTTTTGTAGCTCCAAAGCCACGTGGAATTCTAGGAGCCATATCTGCACAAGACAAAGAAACAATAAAAGTAAAAAAAAAAATGCATGGGATATATTAAGAACACAAGGAAAAGAAGGGAACAACGAGGGTTAGGGCATGCCCTAATGTAAAATTTTATACCATCATCCTGATCAAGATCAGGGTTATCATCCTCACTGCTTGACGAAGATGTTGGTACAGGAATGCCATTCTTGAATCTCCTAAATTTAAAGATAGAGCCGACTCTTTCTGATAAAATTCCAACCCTCTTTAAATTCTCTTCTGTGATCAGAGTTTGAAGGTTGAATTTTTCTACTGCAACTTTAAGGACGGCCTTTGATCGAGACAAAGCCGTGCCCCGGAGAGTCTTTTGATCTCGTCTATCTATTTTAAATCTAAGATTAGTCAGGAATAAGAACGAAGAGTGAAGAATGAAAAACTGGGCTCAAGGCGCGCCCACACTTATGAGGATTTGTGTTGAATTGCAAGCGAACTCGAGGAACATCCCAAATAAAGAAGTAGGGTTCCTTCCATCGTTTGATGTAGGTGATTCTTCCTTCGGAAAAACCTTTGTTGTTATGAGGTTTATTGATTACCAGGTGATAGTAACCTATATTGGATTGACGAAGGCTGAAAAAATAGCTGACTTCTGGCATAGAAGGTGCTTCAAATCCAATGCCGTGATAAAGAATCAACAAAGCTAAGACAAGCTTATAGCTGTTGGGGGAGAGCTGGATTGGAGCTAAGTCATACCACTCAAGAATTGCCCTCAAGTACGGGTGCAAGGGCACGCCCACACCAAGAGCCACGAGTCTTGGACTTAAAACCATCCTTGGGATTCTGAAATCTCCACCATAGTTGAAAATGTGAGGATGGTGATGAGAGTGAGGAATAGCCCAAAGTCCCTCTTGGCCATAGTATTTAATGGACAACCTTACTTCATCATCTATAGCAGTAGATGAGATTCCCACATAGGCTAGCTTGCTACATTTCTTTCTAAGTTGATTCTTTTCCTTCTCAGGCATGTCGTCGTATCTTCCCCACTCGATGTCGATTTCTTCATCTAGAACCTCCCAGTGTTCTAATGGGATATGTGAAGGTGGTGGGGATGTAGGGTCAGAATTTATTATAGGAGTAATTGAAGAAGATAAAGGCGCGCCCTCAATGGAGTAAGTATCTGAGGTGTGTGTGTTATTAGATGTATCATTTTCTGGGATGAAGTCACTATCAAAAGGGTCTGAAAAAGACAGGTTTGAAGTTTTGTCAAGTGTATATTTTTCTATAGAGGGTTGAAGATTTGCTTCGTTCTCGAGATTAGCATCAAGAGGAGCATTACCCAACGAATCCTCACTTGAAAACCTCATTTTATCTTCGTTAAAGTCTCGAACAATGCACGCCTTATCTTCTGAAGAGATGAATGAAAAAAAAGGCCTGAGGTGATTTGGAGGAAGAGGAGCTGGTAAAGGAGAGTAAATTCCAATGCGTCTATTAAACTCCTTAAAAGGATGAAACGGAGATGGCGAGCCCTCTAGCTGAAAAATCCAATTTAAAAACTAAGGGCGTGCCTCTAATAACCCTAACTTCAGAAATGCTACAGTGTTTAAATGATTAGTAATTTTAAGGATTTAGGGAAATGGTATGTAAGTACCCTAGATTTGAAATGGAAAATGAATAATCAGGAACCATATTAGTGTTGTACTATGAAAATGAGTGGCTCAAAATGATAATGGATTTCAGAAATTCCTGAATATGGACTTTAAGGATTTTCGATTTCGATTGAGACTCTATTGAATGTGATATTAAGGGGTATAGAAATGTTAAATGGTTTATATCTTGAGGAAATAGTGAAATTAGGATAAACCAAGGAGTGATCAAGTCAAGAAAATGCCAAGGGAATTTAGATTGTTAAACGAGTTTGAGAATGCTTGAGAACCTGAGAGACAACCGGGAGAGCAACTTCTGAGAAAAAGAGAATATACCAAGGATATTGGATCTAATATCTACTTGAGGATTAGAATCACCCTAACACACTAATATATTATGTGGGAGAGGATGTTATATATCCAAGGAATTTACAAAGGAGAAACCACTGAGACAATCGCAGAAATTATTCGATGGATCAAACGACGAGAAAACTTTGAACGGAGCCCAAACAAAAGGCCCAAAACATGGGGGAAAGCCCAAATTTCGGCCCAACACTATAAGGAGCTGATCTTAGAGAATTAAGGAAGGAAACCATGTGAGTGAATAAGAGAAAGAGGAAGGGCATTGGTGGAACATTTCAAGATAAGGCAAGGACAAGCAAGTAAATAGCAAGAAATGGAGTAACATGTTTTAAACTTGGCAAGTGGACCAAAGGATCACCAACACTTGGAAAAATAGATGATCAACACCTCATTAAAAGAGGATAAGAGTGAATAAAGGGATAGATACATGTATAAGCAAGTAGAAATCAAGCTAAACCCATAGACATACAACTGCCCAGCAAGAGCAAGGAGGAAAGAAAACCTGATATAAAGTACGTTAAAATATGATATAAAGTTCATAGATCGTTTTGATATAAAGTACGTTAAAATCTGATGAACGGTTTAGGAGAAAAGTCAGTTTTAGTGAAAGACGTTCGAGAACCGAGAAAACGTAATTATATCAACTTTGAGGCTATAATTACCATACTTAAACATTTTTAAAAGTTACAAAATTTTGGGATATTGTAGTGGGGTGGTCAGGGGACCATTACCAGTTGACCTCGCCTTAAAATTTATAAGATATATTTTCTGAGAATTTTTACAGTCGAGTGTGGTTATTAAGGGAAATGGTGGAATACACTAAAACTTTGATCGAGTTTAAAAATGGTTAAGTTCATGTAAACTTTTGGTGCATAAAAACTATGTTAAACATATAATATGTGTCAAGGGTGTTATTGTATAAAGATTAGGTGATTAAGTGGGATGTATACTAACAGTGATCCTTTCGTTTCTATAGAAACGGGAGACGAACTCGGGATCATACCTACTCGCTTTAGAGATCCAGGCAAGATTTCTCCTATCTTTACTTTGGAAAATTATTTACCTTCAAAGAAAGATGATTTCATGGAATATATATGTGATCCTATTGTTACTATATTGTTGAGAATTTACTTCCTGATTTTGGGAATTAAAGAGAGATGGATATGGATATACAGATATGATTATGCATAAAGTGAACATTCTTTATGATTAAAAGAATATGAAAGAATGGTATCAGTTGTTATCTAGGGTTATATGATTTATAATATTATGTTAAAAATAATTTTTTTCAAATATTGTGATTTAATAAATATTATTTGATTATTATTTACTATTTCTAAAAAAAGGATGGAATATTTTATATATATATATATATATATACATATATATAGATAAGTGTACTGGATTACATTAAATACAGAGAAGATGTCTGAGTCATAATCAGAGTATTATGGCATAAGCTTTAAAAGTGATGACATATGTGAATGAAAGTGGAAATGGAAATTGAAAGGAAAAATGTGGAATGGTATTGGTATAAATGGAATACTGATTGACAAAAAAGGGGGGGATTGCAACAAAAAGCGTAAGAGGCTGTGTGCGGCACAGTCCAGCACTCAATATTTATTACGGCCCAAGAGTTGCCGAAGGAGGATGTAGCAGGTAGCCTTCCTCCAGGGTTGATGACCAGGTGGGATCATCCCTTCTACTAGTAGTAAACAGAGAGCAGGTACGGCCAGGCGACTGATCATCGTCCTACGTATCTGGCGCTAGCAGATATCCCCAAAACTTAAAAGAAATAATTGATAATGGTTTTCAGATCTGTATTCTGAAAAAGGAAAATGGTATGAAATGATGGAATTGTTTTTACAGTAAGAAGAGAAACTGATTTTATATTATTTTTATATAATTGTTGTATAAAAAGGGGAATGGAAAGATTGTATTGAGAGATGATGTGCAGATGATATATTATCTTGAAATATTATGTTGAGGTGATGTAATGATTTTTAATTATTATAGAAGAAAAACTGATATTATATTAGTTTGGAAGAAAAACTGATATTATATTAGAAGAGAAGCTGATATTAGAATGCTATATATTTCTTTTAGTATAAAAATATTTGGAAGGAGTAGTTATCAAATAAAAATAATTTCTTCTCATAATAATTATGATTTGTCTTCTATTTATTATACAGATATACTTATGTTTTTCCTTTGATGCTAGTTTAAAAATTTATCTTGCTGAGCTATTATAGCTCACTCTTGCTATTTACTTATACAACAACTAGGTCGCATGCCGATACTCCGCACTACACCCCGCAAGAGGGTAAGGGAAAGGCGACCTTTTGAGAAAACGCTGGCACCTATCCCGGAGGTAGCGTATAGACAAGCGGGTCCTGGTAGACTTTTGTACATTAAGTGTGTAAACTCATGTTATAGACTTTTGGTTGTTGAAATGCTTCATGTAGAAGTATTATTCAACAACGTACTTAGTAAGATTCTGGGTTTGTAATAACTTCTTAACTCTAAACTTTTAATATTGTGGATGTTGTTCTCTGAGCATATGACTGGTGTGTGTTAATGTTAAAGTGTGGGGTCTATTGTGTGAGTTTTATTATGCATTTATATTCCAGCTGCCAAGAGTAGAATTTTAATGAATCGAAATTGGACCGTGATGACCTGGATCCATGACCCCGGATCTAGGGGCGTCACAGAACTGTAATAACCCTAACTTTAGAAATGCTACAGTGTTTAAATGATTAGTAATTTTGAGGATTTAGGGAAATGGTATGTAAGTACTCTATAATAGAAACAGAAAATGAATAATCGGAAACCATCTTGTATTTATCTTTCATGTTTGAATCTGGCAAATGTTAAATATAAACCAGAACTTTTTTTTTTCATATTTACTTAGTATTTAAAGTTTTATCTTTCATTTGGTTAAGTTGGATTAGTTGAGGTATCCTCTAGGAATTTGCTTGTTATTGTCTAACAAACAAATAGGGGGAGATTGAAAGGCATATGACTCAGCCTATTTGTAGTTAGAGGATCCTAATCAACTTAAACCAAATTGTAATAAGTAAATATACATATGAACTGTCACAGGAATCTCAAGAAGTATTATCTGTCAGAAGAAAGAAGAAAAGTCAATCTATAGTTTTGATGTCATACACTGGAAGACGATTCAATTATCTGATCAAGCCCCAGTATAGCATTGAAGTGAATGGATTCATTTGAACAGTGACAGAGATTTTTCGAGTGATAGTTTGAAGGTCAGTTACAGTACAAGAGAATTGAGAGAAGAAACAAACCACAACCTAAAGTCAAAAGTGAAGAAGCATCGTTGAAGTTAGTCGTTCATGAACCAGACAGTACATCGAACGTCAACACAAATCAGTGGTAATTCTTTACTACCTTTAGTGGTTTGTAAGAATTAAATTAATTATTTATTGATTTAATTAAATTCATTTATAATTGATATAAATCATTTAGTTGATTTAATTAAATTAATTAATTCTGGAAGAATTAATTTATTTATTAAATTAATTATTATATCAATTAAATATGAATTAGTTAATCATTAATTAATTAAATGGATCAATATGACTTAAAGAAAGAAGATTGGATTAAGTCTTGGAGAAGGAAAATTCGGTATGACCTAATTTTAAGTCATACCGACAGAAACTTTTCAGGATTATGTTTTACCGACCTGAATTAAGTCTTACCGACCTCTGCCAGCTGTTGTAAGTCTTACCGAATTTCTGTTAAGTCTTACCGACAAAATATATGTCTTAATGGAGGTTTGTGTAAGTTTTAATGAAGGAAAATCAAGTCTTGGTAGCAGTTTAAGTCATGTTGGAGCAGTTAAATATCCTACAGAAAGCCAGCAAGACCTGTTACTAATATAAAAGAACAGAACACAGCAGATTATGTCATAACGAAAAAACACAGCAGAACAGAATTCTCTCTCAAGAATATCAAGAACACCAAAGCTTAAACAATTCCCAGAAATTCAAGTTCTTCATCTTTGTTATATTCTATCCGCTAGAACTTGTTTATTTGTGATTCTTGTACTACTAGCGAATTAAGTTTCCTAGTTCTTATCTTGATTATTATTAACTAAATTAGAAAAGTTCAAGTCGAATTTTCTAATTAGTTATTAACATCTTGATAAGTTGTTATACTGATTTTGTAACACCACATCAAGTTAATATACAATTATATTCAACTTGAAAAATTGTGTTAAATAATTCCGCACATAAATTTGTCTTTATCAAATTTTATTTAAAAGACAAATTTTGATAAAAAGGTCAAGATTGTATTCAACCCCCCCTTCTACAATCTTATCGGACCTAACAATTGGTATCAGAGCCGATTGATTGATACACAAATAAAAGATCCCATTTTACTCGATTAAAAATCATCCCCAAATTTTTTAACTCTCTTAAAAAATTCATCATGTCTTCTAAAGTTGGAATTGTGAAAATTCCCATATATGACAAAAACAGTTATGATATGTGGAAGAACAAAATGTTAATGTTCCTCGAGGTTGCAAATCCTAAATACATGAAAGTCTTATCAGAAGGACCAATAATACCTTTTGGATTAATTCCTGAAGTTGTTACTGATGGAAAAGTTATTTTCCCTGCAAGGTATGTACACAAAGATTCTTCTGAATACACTCTTGTTGAAAGAGAGGAAGCTGGACTTGACATTAATTTAAGACTGATCTTAATAGACTCTCTAGACTCTGTAATGTACAGTCATGTGATTAACTGCAAGACTGCAAAGCAAATGTGGGAAACCATTGAAACTGTGAATGAAGGAACAGAGGAAGTTAGGGAGAATCGACTAGAAATTCTGACATCTGAGTATGAACACTTTCGATCAGCATCCAATGAAAGTATTCAAGATGTGTTTGAAAGATATAACAAGCTTGTCAACAATTTACAGATGCATGGCAAGTACTATACTCAGAAAGAGCTCAACAGAAAATTTCTACTGTCAATGCCTGTTCATCTAGAACATAGAATTACAGCTATCAGAGAGTCGAGGAATCTAAGTGAAATTACTGTAGAAAGACTCTTTGGTGTTTTAAAAACCTATGAACTGGAACAATCTCAACAAAAGGAGATTTATGGAAAAGGAAGAGTTGCTAATACTTCTACAGCTCTTATTGTTGAGAACAAACAGGAAGTGGAAGATAAGGTTATTCAACCTTGTAATGTTGACAGTGGTAAACTTGAAGTTGAAGTTGGTCAAACAAATGCTAGTCTAGATGAAGGAGACTTCTATGCGTTAGAAGGGCTAGATCAGTTGGAAGATGAGTCCATGGTTTTGTTGGTAAGGAAATTCAGCAACTTCAGATTCAGGAAGAATCCCAAGTTCAGGTACAAATCTAACTATAACAGGTTCCAGAGAGGTGGTTCTTCATCCTCAAGTAACAGAGGAGGTTACAAAACTGGAACAGTTGAAAGAAGTAAAATTAGATGCTACAACTGTAATGAACTTGGACATTTCGCTACTGAATGTCAGAAGCCAAAACAAAACCAAAGAAAAGACTTTGGATCTGAGAAGAAGAAGACAGGTAAAGCCTATGTGGCTGCTGGAAAGAGTTGGGATGATACAGACTCTGAAGATGAAGAGTATGGCAATCTTGCCCTGATGGCAAAATCTGATAACTCCAGTGGTTCTTCATCTGAGGTATCATGTACTGAAAGTCAATATATTTATCAACTTAGTGATAAACTAGGTAATGCTAATAGAGAGATTGAAAGGCTAAATTTGTTAAATACAGATCTTAGTAATCAATTATCAGAATTACACGATGTACAAAATTGCCATGATAAACAAAAATCAGAAATAAGAATTCTAAAAGAACTTGAGAGGTCTCTAGCGTTGATAGTGGTTCAACAACGTGAAACAATAGCTGAGCTAGAAATAAGGGTTAGTGCTACTTCTAATTCATGTAAAGTGGCTAAAGAGTTGTTTAACCAACAAGCTATTAATCAAACCATAGGAATTGGGTTTGATTATAATGAAGCTATTGGTCGAAAAAGCATTATTACCCCTAATCGTGTCAGTGCTGTGCTTAAGGGTGTTAGTAACCCACTCTTTAAGACATCCATAGCAGAACCTTTGGATACAACATCTTTAATCATTAAGGAAGAGATGCGCATTGAGGATTTAGCTAATGGCGTAGTCTTAGAAAGTAATCAAGTTGTAAGAACCCCAAATTTTGGATATAATTAAAACTTTTTATTAAGTAATGATAAAATGAAGAACAATGATTCCGACAACAAGGTCACCAGCTCTAATGAATGGTGGTTTCAAAGAACAATGATTGTAATGAATGGATATTGCTTGGGACAATGATCCTGATGCATTGGTATATTGTCAGAATAGAGTAATTCGATGGTTGAGGACCTAGATAAGAATAATCTACCATCCAGGAAGGAGCTAATGGATCCTTGAAGGGAAATGAGTACGTGCATAGTGTTTCCCATACGTGCATAGTATTTCCCGTACGTGCATAGTGTTTCCCGTATGTGCATAGTGTTTCCTGTACGTGCATAGTAATTTGGTGGATGAATAGTGATTTTGTAAGTTGGAAAATTTTTCACGCCACCCTATGTACGGGACGTGATATGGATGTTTCGAAGTCATATTAGTAATACGCGGAGGAAATAAGTGAATGCAGAGACGATCGGAATTCAGAAATTCCAAATTCTTTTTCGGTATAATATTTGACCCGACAGTGGATTAAATATTATTATAATCCAAGAATTGAGATATTAACTTTGAGGATTTGATATTTTGGGATGTTATTATATTTGATTTAAGAATGAAGGTAGGAAACCACTGAGGAGTGGTTATGGCTACAATGTAATAATTGATATTTGGAAAGAATGAATGGAATTCGACTTTATTATTTCTATGTCTTGAAGAATGCTAAAGGGTAACAACATAGGTAAGAATAATCTATCTTCTAAGGGAATAAGATATGGCAATTTCAAGCAGGAGAATACCCTCATGTCATCCAGATCGATAACGATTAATCCAGTAGTTCCGTAAAAAGGATAAGGAACGATCGAAAGAGAATACGGACAATTGTACCACCCTAAGAGAACAAGTAAAGAATACAGAATGAATAGTGTTTGGTGGGAGTATATAATAATATGAGACGACACTATACATAAGCATTCGGAACGGATTTCCGAGTTCGTATTAGTGATTCAGGGGGAAAATAAGTGTATGTAAAAGCTGTCGGATTCTGAAAAACCGCACTTTTATTTTCTCCGAGAGTTCCCTGGACACTGATAGCCTTAAGTATTTAACGAATGGATTTAAGGAATATAAATTGGAAAGTTAGAATGAAAGATGGAGAATGAAAGTATTAATATTAAAGAGGATTCCCGGTAAACCCTAATTAGAAATCCGGGAAATATTCTCACGAACGATCAATCGAAACGGGTAATAACCGGACACAGAAACAAGCAGAGGAAGCAAGAGTCTTGTGTAAGCTACTAGAATAAATATCTAGCAACCAAGTGGCTTAAAGTAACTAGCATACTTGGAGATGGAAGTAGTACTTAGATATCAAACCAATACTTAGCATGAAAACCATTCAAAATGCAACACATGTCTCTTGATTGCATCATGGATGACCTAGGCACTTTAATAAAGCTACTTTAGCAAGATATTATCCAAGGCAACACAATAATACAAGGAAAAGATCAAGAACAAGCAAGCAACTCTCTCCCCCTCTGAAAGGCAGAGTGTATAAACTTGTAACACTATAACTAATGTAACTCAAACTAAAGGAAAAGATACTTAACCAGAAGACAATCAAGAACAAGAAGTCACAAGAAATCAACACTAAATGAAGACAAGGTAATTGATACAATTCAACATGTTAACTATGATCAATCCAAGAAGAAATCATTGAGAGAAGTTCAAGTCAAAGTTGTTCATGCCTCAGTGATTTGGAAAGCCAAAGATCAAGATCATAACTATCAGTATCAATAAGACCAATTGATTTCAAGTGAACAAGAAGGAAAGCAAATATTGGAAAGCCACATTTCTAATTGGATATGGTAATTTATTCAAGAAGCAAAAACCCTATCAAGACTAGTCACTTATGAACCAGACCGTTGCATCAAGTGTCAGGACATTGATAGCAAGTTTATGTCAGTAATAAAGATCCATATTCAAGAGCTTAGTGAAGAATAAAGAAGACATGAAGATATCACAAGTTCGAGATGTGCATTGAAGTTTCAAGTTGAAGACCAGAATATTTTCTAAGTACTAAATATTCTAGATAGCCAAGTAGATGTTTCTAAGTAGAAGTTCTACTTAGAACTTCGAGATGGCTAAGTAGAAATTCTCAAGTAGAAGTTCTACTTAGAGTGCAGCTTCAACATGACACATGGCATCTTCTGATTGGCAGATTTCCAAGCTTTCAAGATAAGGCAAGAATTATGTGGACATCATTGGGCCACGTACATCTTATTCTTTGAAGACTACAGGACATAGATTACATGTAGTATAAATAGAAGTACTTGTGTAATGTTTTAGTTAGTGAGCAATTCTAGAGAAAAACACAAGAGAAAAAGAGAGAGTGCATTCACAGAGCTTAGTATCATTCACTTCTATCTCAACTTCTGTTATACTTTGTAATGAATGTTGTAGCAACCCTTTCAAGTTATATATAAAACATATATTCCTTGAATCTGTGTGTTCATTTATTGCATCGTATTTATTGCTTCTCATATTCGAAAAGTTGTATTCACCCCCCCTCTACAACACATTTGGACCTAACAATTGGTATCAGAGCTATATGTTTAACATACAAAACATAGATCCTTGTGTTGAGTAGAAGAATCGTGAGTTTTCATTTTTCAGATCTACTTTTCATTTTCTCGAAAAGTGTGTTTTAATTCGTTGGTAGTGAAAACTCATCTAAAAAATTATTTAAATACTCCAGGTGTGATTATTTAGCTTGGGTGTATTTTAACTAATTTTTGTGAATTTATCTGGGTTCGTTCATATTTGGTGTTCTTGAGTGTTCATCATCTGTTCTTATCAAAGAAGACAACCCAACAACTTTTTGATCTCCTTTTCAAAAGTAAAAGAATAAAAAAGGTGGTTTTGGACTTTTTAATTTGCTTTATTCGGCCGAAAGTATACAGACATACTCAGTACCTAGCATGTGGGTTAGGTGGGTTAGGTGAGTAAAGCATTCAAAGTCAAAAGGTGTTAAAGAGATAATATTGTTTATTCAATATTAAAGTAATCTGCAGAAAAATTATTCTAAGGCAAAAGTTCTACATAGAATTTCTACTTGAGAATTTCTACATAGAATTTCGACTTGGACAATTTCTACTTGGTGATTTCGACTTGAGCAAAATTTCTACTTAGAGAAATTTCGACTTAGGCAAAAGTTCTACATAAATATTCTACATAGCCTAGTCTTGGGTACTTAGAAAATTTTAGTGACCAGAATTGAAATGGCTCCTAAAAATGCATTCAAGATCCCAATGTTCAACAAAGATCACTATGAAGAATGGGTTTTCAGAATGAGACTATATCTAGAGACTGTTAACCCTGAATATCTGGAAGTCCTTGACAAGGGTAAATTTGTCCCAATGGTAGTTATTCCTTCACATACGGAAGGAGGAGTGGTTATACCACCTCGGTCTGAGCCTAAAAAGGTCTCGGAGTTTTCGGATGCTGACAAGGAACAAATAGCTTATGATACTGCCATACGACAAACCTTGATGGAATCTCTTGATCATGAAATGTTCAACATAGTCAAAGGTCTGACTACAGCGAAGAAGATTTGGGACAAGATAGAAGTTGTCATGGAAGGATCTGCAGAGGTCAGAAGCAACAAAACACTCATACTCAAGATGGAGTATGACACCATTAGAATAAGAAAAGGAGAAGGCATAACAGATGTCTACCTACGATTCAGTCAGTTGGTATTGGATTTGAATCTGAGAGGTGTAACTCTCCCCATGGTTGAGACTAATACGAGATATCTGAGGAACCAGCCAAAAAGCATTGAACATAGGGTCTACGCAATAAGAGAAACCAGAGATTTGCATACAACTTCTCTGGAAGAATATTATGGAATATTAAAGACCTATGAGCTGGAAACTCTTCAAGATCAAGCATGGGACAATGATTCAAAGGGAAAAGAAAGTGCATCAGGATTAGTTGCTGATGAGGAAGAGTCTAAGAAGGCATTGGTTGCAGCAAAGCCTAAATCATCACTTGCACCACATCAAGTTGATAATGATGACGAGTGCGCATCTGACAGTGATGATGACTACTACACCCAAGAAGAGCTGGACAACATGGACGATAGTGTCGTGGCATACATGGCAAGGAAGTTCAGCAACATGAGATTTAGAAAGAGCAACCGACCACAGAGAAAATCTTCATCTTATTATCGGGCTGCTAAGGGTGGTGGTAGTTCGTCAGGCTACAAAGGAAAAGGCAAGAATACCAGCTACAAATCTCCTTTGGATTTCAAAATGAAGTTCAAATGCTATAATTGTGGTGAAGCTGGACACTTTGCCTCGGACTGCAAAAAGCCTAAACAGACTTATCCAAAAGAAACATTTGAAGCTCTCAAAAGCAACTATGAAGCACTGTTAAAGGAAAGACATGGAAAACGAGCTTTATTGGTGACAGAAGGAAGAGCTTGGGATGATTCAGATGAGGAAGATGTTACTCATGTAGCAAACTTTGCCCTCATGGCTGAGACATCAGAGGAACCAGAGGTACCAGTTCTGACTCTTAAAGTAGAAATGTCTATTGATGATTATAAAGAACAGAATGGGGCTCTTAGTGAAGAGATCTATATGTTATGCAAAAGCCTAGACTCTTCTCAAAAGGAACAGAAAACACTTGTTGCCAAATGCAGAATGCTTGAGGCAAAAGTGGAAGAGTTAGAGGCTGCTTGCACTGTAGATACTTCTCTAAGAGACTTTATTAAATCTCTGGAACACAAGCTCGTCCTTAAGGAAGAAGTAGAAGCATGTCTTAGGAACAATCTAGCTGAGTTAGAAACTAAATACGAAGCATACAAACTAGCTGCTAGTAAAGTGTATGTAGATAATGACACATTTAAGAAAATAACTGGAGTAGGTATAGGACTTGATTATTCTGACCTTCCTAAGAAAGAAGGAAAGAGACCTATTGACCCTAGTTCCAGTGACCTTAAAAAGGAAACACCTAGTATTCTTAAATCGGCTGTCAAACCTATCTACAAACATCTTGTTCCTAGAATAGAAGAAGAAGAGACTGAATTGATAGCTAGATATGAGATTGAGATGGAAGATCGCCAGAAAGAACAACCTGTAACTCCTATCAAACAAGTTAAAATCAATTTCCCTAGAGATGAATCTAGACTAGGATTAGGAGCTAAGGCTGTTAAACAACAAGGAAAGAGAGAGAAAGGCATAAAAGAGGTTAAGGCTGAACGAATAAAGAAAGCATGTTATCATTGTAAATCTACCGAACATCTTTCTTATGCATGCAAAGCTAACATGAATGTTCCTGCTGCACATGCCATGCCTACCACACATACAATGAATAATCTGCATCAGAATCATGCACAGTGTGGTCAACCTAATTGTATGCCATGCACTTTTAATATCATGCAAACTTTTGTGCATTTAATGAATGCATCTAGCCAGTCATGCTCAAATACTGTTGCTAGTTCAAATATCAAGAAAAAGTATGGTAGAGCCAAGACTGTCAGTCCTCCTAAAGTTAGGAGTGACAAACCTTCTCCTAAGACTGACAAATCTGTCAAGTCTGAGAAAGGAAAGGAGATAGTCGAAAGCTCTAGTAATGTGAAGAAAAGTGCATCTCCTGTTGTTAAATCTGTTGATTCTCGATCTTATCGAAAAGCCGGGCCCAATCAAAGTTGGGTTCCGAAGAATGTCTAATCAATCTATCATTGCAGGGCATTAAGCAGAATAGAAATAAAGTCATATGGGTGCTAGACAGTGGAGCATCGAGGCATATGACTGGAAACAAGTCCCTGCTTACAGAGTTGGTTATGAAGGCTGGCCCTTATGTTACCTTTGGAGATGACAGCATAGGTGTGACTAAGGGATATGGCAAACTGAAAACTGGCAATGTCATCATTGAAGATATTTCCTATGTTGAGGGACTAAAGCACAATCTGTTGAGTATAAGTCAATTTTGTGACAAAGGTTACGAAATTGTCTTCAACAAGAAAGGTGTCTCAATCACTCACATCAAGGAAGGCTCACTAGCTTTGAGAGGAGTTCGAAAGGCAGATCTTTTTGTTGCAGATATGGATTCAGCAAATCAGAATGAGGTCACCTGTTTCTACAGCAAAGCCTCGGATGATGAAAGCTGGTTATGGCACAAAAAGCTATCTCACTTAAACTTCAAAACGATGAATGCTCTCGCGAGGCGAGAATTGGTGAGAGATCTACCTCAAATGGAGTTCGCTCCGAAAGGACTCTGTGAAGCTTGTGAAATGGGAAAGTCGAAGCGAGCATCGCATAAAAGCAAAGAAATTTCTAGTATTACTGAGCCTCTACAACTTCTTCATATGGATTTGTTTGGCCCAGTGAATGTCCTATCTTTGTCTAGGAAAAGATATGCTTTGGTAATCGTGGATGACTTCTCCAAGTATACATGGGTATTGTTCGCAATGACGAAAGACGAAGTACCTTTCTTAATCATTGATCACATCACTCAAATTGAGAATGTTTCAACACTTACTGTGAAGACGATTAGATCAGACAATGGCACTGAATTCAAAAACGCAGTGCTAAATGACTTCTGTGTATCTAAGGGAATACGTCGTCAGTATTCAGCCCCGAGAACTCCACAGCAAAATGGAGTAGTTGAAAGGAAGAATAGAACTTTGGTTGAAGCAGCAAGAACTTTGTTGTATGATTCAAAACTTCCTTTGTATTTCTGGGCCGAAGCAGTGAGTACCGCTTGTTACACTCAAAATAGAACCTTGATCATAAAAGATAAAGAAAAGACACCATGTGAGCTAATGAACAACAGAAGACCAACGATCAAATACTTTCATGTCTTCGGAGCAAAATGCTATGTGCTTATAGATGATGAAAATCTAGGCAAGTTTGCAGCAAAAGCTCGTGAAGGAATCTTTGTTGGTTACTCTACAGACGTGGTGGCAGCTTATAGAGTGTTCTTGGTGAATGATCGAAAAGTGACTGAAAGTTACAATGTCAGATTCGACGATACCAAACTCTCATCAATTTCAAGAGATTCTAGTGAACCTGAGTCCCTAAAATTTCAGAATCTGGACTTAGAAGATCTTAAAGATGAACCTGAGTTGGTTGTTCCATTAAATGTTCCAAGTGTACGTGAAGAACCTGAGTCTAGTGAACAAGCTAATTCTACAAGATCAGGAGAGACTTCTTCAGTACCAACCGGCAACAACTCAGGGGGAGTAAATAGCAGCTCAAGGACTATTGTTCAAGGCTCGAGTCGAGTTGACTCTAGTTCTGTAGGAGCTGGCACTAACTCAGGGGGAGTTAGTGAAAATAATCAAAGTAGTCAGCACCCCAACTCAGATAGTCAAGCTGAATCATCAAGACAATTTCCAGGTGAACGAGTATGGAATAGAGATCATCCGTTTGAGTTAATTATTGGTGATCCAGATGCTGGTGTGACTACTAGAAGAACTGCAAGAGCTGACATGGCTAATATCTCCTTATATTCTGGGTTCTTATCCAAGCTTGAACCTAAAGAAATAGAAGAAGCTCTTGGCGATGCTGATTGGGTGATTGCAATGCAAGAGGAACTCAATCAGTTTGAAAGGCAGAAAGTTTGGAAACTGGTACCCCGACCAAAGAACAAATCCGTAATTGGAGCTAGGTGGGTATTTAGAAATAAACTGGATGAAAACGGACTTGTAACACGAAACAAGGCTCGTTTGGTTGCAAAAGGTTATTCTCAGCGAGAAGGAATTGATTATGATGAAACCTATGCACCAGTTGCAAGACTTGAGGCAGTCAGGATGTTCTTGGCATTTGCAGCACATAAGAACTTCAAAGTTTTCCAGATGGACGTGAAAAGTGCCTTCCTGAACGGAGAGTTAGAAGAAGAAGTGTATCTGGAACAGCCGCCTGGCTTCGTTGATCCAGAACATGCAGATTTTGTGTATCTACTCTTCAAATCTGTCTATGGCCTCAGGCAATCCCCAAGGCGATGGTATGAAACCCTATCCTTATTCTTAATTGAAAATGGTTTTGTTAGGGGAGTAATTGATAAAACATTGTTCTATAAAGTTGTAAGAAATGACTTAATACTTGTTCAAGTATATGTGGACGATATTATTTTTGGGTCATCAAATGAGCGCTTGTGCGAGAAATTTGCCAAGCTAATGCAGGAAAAATATGAGATGAGCATGATGGGAGAGCTGTCCTTCTTCCTTGGATTACAGATCAGTCAGAGAAAAGATGGTATCTTTATCTGTCAATCCAAGTACGTCAGAGATTTACTCAAGAAGTATAATCTAGAAGATGCATCAGCAGCTAAGACTCCCATGGCAACAGCCACGAAGCTTGATGAAGACAAATCAGGTAAATCAGTTGACATCACAAGCTATCGAGGTATGATTGGCTCACTCCTCTATTTAACTGCAAGTAGACCAGATATAATGTTCGCAACTTGTTTATGTGCAAGGTTCCAAGCGGATCCTAGAGAATCACATCTCGTAGCCGTCAAAAGAATTTTTAGGTATCTCAAGGGCACACCAAATCTAGGGATTTGGTACCCAAGAGATACAGGTTTTAATCTTATTGGCTATTCGGATTCAGACTATGCAGGTTGCAGGATTGATAGGAAAAGCACATCTGGTGCTTGCCAATTTCTTGGCAGAAGATTGGTGTCCTGGAAAAGTAAAAAGCAACATACAGTATCTACTTCTACTGCTGAAGCTGAGTACATTGCTGCTGGAAGCTGTGTAGCTCAAATACTGTGGATGAGGAACCAATTGAAGGATTATGGCATGGAGCATAAGAAAATTCCAATCATGTGTGACAACACAAGTGCCATTGCCATAACCAACAATCCTGTAGATCACTCAAGAACCAAGCATATTGACATCAGGTATCATTTCATAAGAGAACATGTCGAGGAGGGGACTGTGGAGCTACATTTTGTGCCCACAATGCAACAAATTGCAGATATATTCACCAAACCTCTTGATGAAGTAACATTCAATAGGTTGGTTGGTGAATTGGGAATGCTTAACACAAGTTAGTAAAGCCTTCTATCTGTAAAATCCATGTTTATGTTTGTATGTGCAAGCTAATCAATCATTATGTGCTTAGACTTTAAAATGCCTAATTAATGATTGTTATAGGTTGCATATAGTGTGTTTTTGCATAAATTCCTTGTGTTTTAAGTGTCTTTTACAGCACATATCTGTGAATTTATGCTTGTTAAATTGCATGATCATAGGGGGAGTTAAATTCATAATATTCTAAATATTGCATGATTTTTAGATGAATTTGCCTATGATTTTCATGTAATTTGAGGCCTTAGAATTTAAAAACTTCAAAATTTCGAGTTAGGTTCTATCTCGAAACTCATCTAGAAATTCGACTTGAATTTCGACTTAAGCTGTCAGAGTGAAGTTTTTGAAAAATTCTAAGTCTGGGAAGAATTTCGAGTTGGCTATCTCGAAATTCATCTCGAAATTCGACTTAGAGTTCGAGTTCGAGTTACCAGTGTGCCTAGTTCTATCTTCAAAATATTCGAGATAAATTCTATCTCGAATCTTATCTCAAAGGTTGAGATGAGGTTTCCATTAAGGGAATATTTTGAAAAGAACTGAGAATTAACTTCGAGTTAGTCTATCTCGAAACTTAACTCGAAGTTCGACTTGATGTTCGAGATAGAGTTCTTAGTCTATCTCGAAAATCAACTCGAATTTCGACTTGATGTTCGAGATAGAGTTCTCAGTTAAGCTAAAGGGAATTTTTCGAGTTACACTCCTAACTCGAAACATATCTTGAATTACCCTGTACTTTTTGGGGGTATTTTGGAAAGAAATTAAGATTAACTTCGAGTTAGTCTATCTCGAAACTCAACTCGAATTTCGACTTGATGTTCGAGATAGAGCTCTTAGTCTATCTCGAACTTTATCTCGAAGTTCGACTTGATGTTCGAGATAGACTTCTAACTTGAAAAGTATCTTGAATTTCCTTTTTCCAAGTTTACTACAATTCAATAATGTTCAAGATAGGATTTCCCTATAGTTTCTGCTGTTAAATTGGTTAAAGTGCTTCTTTGTGCATAATTGTTCGAGTTAACCTCTATCTCGAACTTTACCTCGAAGTTCGACTTGATGTTCGAGATAGAGATGTTCGAGATAGAAAAGTTCGAGATAGAGTTCGACTTAGATGTCCCCTGTATGGACTTAGTACTTTTCACATTTTTTAACAGGGACATTTTTGTCATTCCACATTCACCTATATATACATCTCTAACTCGATGCCCAATTCACTTTACCTAATTTCTTTTTCACAGCAACCGTTTCACAAGAACAGTGCGATTTCATAACTTCATACCGTTAACCCGTGTTTTTGTGATTAAACTCGTACTAATCACGAATTACTGCCAATTTTTGGACTAATCTTCACTGTGTTACCCTTAATCTTTGTGTGGGTGTGCTTTGTGTTCATCAATATACACGCGCATATACATACACACGAACATATAACTGTTTGTGTACTGTTCATAAAACGCAATTCCATATTCACCATTCATAAACACACACGATTTCACTGGTACACACGAATATTCATCTTTGTTGAATATTCAGATCTTGTCATTGGCTGTTCATATTCCGTAGTTTAAATTTTCAGACTATCTTTTGATATTCTCGAAATTTTAAAAGGAATAAAACTGATTAATTCGTAAATTATTTGTTTTTCAAAATTAAACAAAGTTCAAATCTTTTTAAAGAAAAACATTTAATCAAAATGGCTCACCAATTTTCACTTGCTAAAAACAATTTTTATAATATTTCTACGGAAATTGGTGATCAACTCCCGCGGTTTAAGTTTTGGATACGATTTCTCAATTTGTATTCCAAAGCTAGCCATGCTTTTACTGCTAAACCTACACTAGTACATGATGCTTTACAGCAATTATGGACTAGTGCGGTTACTTTTGGGAGTAAATCAACCCCTTACGGTTTCAGGTTTACCTTAGCGGGTCAGGAATATGAGGTGACCGAAGAAATTGTCAACAGGGTTCTAGGATTTCCAATTAAAGATGCCTATGATCCAGAACCTACTGCTGCAGAACGCCTCAGATTCTTTGAAGAAATTGGATGTTATCCTCCAAAAGGCCCAATCACGGGAAATATCCAAAAGCAATTCTTCCATGCGGAATGGAATTACTTTTTCGAGGCCATCACAAGATGTTTTCGGGCACGCGAAAAAGACTTTCATCAAATTCCAATTCCAATGCAAACCTTTGCAGTTGCCCTAGCAAGAGAACTGGATATAAACTATGGACGCATAGTTCTCTCTGAGATAGTGGCCTCAATGGGATCCCTTGCAAGCAGAGACCTCACTACAAATGATGTTGTCTGCTGGTTTCCTCGGTTTCTTCAAATGCTAATCAATGACTTAATACCGAAGGATGCTCTTGCTATTAGACAGGGATTTGCCAGAAGCCCCACATCTGAATCGCTAGGGATGGGCACTAAGTCACTTGCAACCATTGCTAATCAGGATAAACATCAAGGTAAACCAATGTCTACTCCTGAAAATATTCAAATGTGGCTTAGATATGATGCAGGAGTTACCAATTTGGAGGCATCATCACAAGTCTCATCACATGCTCAAAATCCATCTGTTCATGCTGAGGCATTTGATGAGATTCCTGATGAGGAAAGCGATGATGCACAAGGTAATCAATCAGGTAATCTCTCTCTGCATACTATTCATTCCTCCTCCTACGTTTCTGATTCCGCGACCCAAGAGACTGCTAACCCGCAGGATCTATCCCAGGGTAAGAGCCATATTTCTGACTCTGAGTCTGATACACATTCCTATTCTCTATCACCCCTGTTAACGGAAGTCAGAAAACCAGCACGTATATATATACAAGATGATGAGGAGAATGAACCCGAAGAGCAGCAACTTATTCGAAAGAAAGCCAAACTTTTCCACGCTGCTACTTCACAACCACAGTCAAACCCTAGCGTGTCACACGCAACCACTCCACCTCACGCGAGTGGTTCACCCCTTGAACATTCTGCACATAGGGATTTTGATTTTGGTGAGGATGATGTACCTCTTGAAGATACTGTTGCTTCAAGAGGACATGAAGTCTTAAGAACTTCAGCCGTACCTTCACCGGTACGTACTGATGCTGCAAAGAGGATCGGTTCTAATGTCGTACAAGGACACTTTGCAGCCTCTCAGCCTGAGATTCCAACTCAGGAACAAACAGAATTTGATCCCATAACTGTCAACAACATTTCTTATCAATTTTCTGCAGGTACTGCTTCACTATTTGGATCAATCATTGAAGACATACACGAGCGTGAGACAGGGAGTGTGTGTGAGAGGTTAGGGAGAGAGGGACCTTCATTTTTAAGGCCCGAAACCGAGCGCCAAATACCAACAGAACGAGTATTAGAGCGAGGTCACCTAAACCAAACACCGTCCCTTAATATTGAAAATTTTGATACTCGTATGACTTCAATGGAAAATCAGATGAGGCAGTTCGAGCAGACAATGGGGCAGTTCGGGATCAATATTGGAAACAACCAAAGGGCTCTAGACGACTACGCAGCAAGAATGGCAAGTCAAGCTACAGCTTTTGATGATTTGACAAATAAGGTCAATGACTTGGGCCATGCTGGTGGTGTCTTGGGAAGCACTCTCAATGAGAGGATGGGGGCATTGGAGTCTTCAATGCACACAATGGCTGTGGAGATCAATAGAATGATGTTCGCAGTCAGGAGTTTTGTGCCCCCGGAGTGCTTCGAGTCGCAACAACCTCCCCCCGATGCTGGTGCAGGTGGTGCAGGTGGTGCTAGTGGAGCGGGAGCCTCTGGTTCTGGTTTTGGAGGTTCCTATGCAGCTGGTGGATCTGAAGACCATGGTGGAGCTCAGGATAACTCACCTAAGGGGGAGAGTGGAAAGGAGACGAGACAGCAGGCAGTTCACATCGAAGAAATTGAAGAACCCGCTGATCTTGTCAAGGAACCAGAAGTTGAGCCGTCTGATGATGAAGAGGCTCTGAGGATGAGAAAGGGTAAGTCAGTAATGGTTGATGAACCATTTGTTGATCTGAGTCATCAGGAAACAGTACAGGAGGTACTTGACTCAGATTCTGACATGGAAGACGTACCGTTGGCACACGCTATAAAAAGATCTTTGAAGGAACAAGGTGGAGGTGCTGGGATGTCTTCCGGACTGCCTGAAGAATTTCCTGTTGATGAGGAAACCCTTAAAGCTCAACAGTTAGCCTTGGAACAAGCTCAGTTCCATAAAATGAAGATGATGCAAGAACATGCTGCGTTCCTAGAACAGAAGGTGGAGCTACAAGGGAAGCAGTATGAGTATGAGCTTGCAAGGCTAGCTAATCCTCAATTTGATCTGGACAAACGAAGGATAGGGCAGAAATGGGATGAAGCAAGGAAGATAATGATGGGACCCTGTGCAAAAGGAGTTCATAACAAGGATGCAGATGATCTGTTCTACAACTTGAATTTGCAGAATCCAATGACTGGGGACTATATAAATGCTTTGAAGAGATTAATTTCTAAAGTCAGGGTTGGATACAATGCAAATCTTAAGGAGTGGCAGGTTATCTTGTCTTTGGTAGAAGGAGTCCCAACATCTTTCTTATATGTGGATGACCAATTCATAATGAGAAGATCTGCGTCAGAGTTGTTCTTGCTAGCGACTAAAATTCAGTACTCTCAATCTGAGGAGCTAAGCATTCTGTACAGGGATCAGTTAATGCAGCTAGCAGAGGACAAGGGTCCAGAATTCTCAGCTTATCCAAATTTTGTCCGGATGGTAGTTGATGGAAAGATTAAGAGGGTTAGCATGGAGGAAAATGATCTAATGGAGCTTTCAGTAGAATCTCTCAAAGCTGTCTGTAGACAAATGATGAGTAAGGGATTCGCTTCTGAGCTTAAAGATAAATCCGTGAAGATCATTGAAAGAGTTATATTCAAGAAGAGCAATGAGGTGTGGAAGTGTGATGTCATTGCTCCAAACCCTCTTGATGACGTGAAGATTGAGCCGGAGCTGATAGAGAAGAAATGGAATATTCTTCAAGCCATGAAGAATGTAGATGAAGCTCTGACTCTTCCTTCTGGAGCACTAGAACAAGGAGAAATAAGGGAGGCTATTGGTGTTCCAGGAAGTGAAAGTGTATACTGGATACATGCTTATGTTGAAGATACAGCTGATGCCTTAGTATTCATAGATGCAGACCAGAATCAAACAATCTTGCATATGAGTAGACAATGGCTGCTACGGACTCAAGATGCTGCATTTCTGGAGAGAGTATTATATGTATTCAAATGGGGCGAAGTGGAAGATAAGTTTGTTGAAGAAAAGCAGAGACTCATGAGTTACCTGTCTGAAGTAGTGGTGGAAAAGAAGAGAATGGAGCGAGATGCGGCCAGTGTCCACAATACTGACCGTGTCAAGGGCTACCCCAAGATGATCTATTGTCAGTTCAAATCTGATAAATCTCACTGGAAACCTCAGCTCATCATGAAGAACTTCGAGGATATTCCAAAGATCAGAACTACTCAGGAGGTGGACAAACTCAGAAGGCTTTTCAAACATCCTTATCCAGAGCCTAAGAACCCTCTAGAAATGGAAGCTGTGAGTCTGTTGAATGCTAGGTGGAAGCAGCTTAAAGATCCAGTATACAAGAAAGAAAAGCAGCAGAAGGAGAAGAGCAAAAGGCAGAAAGAAGAGAGAGACCAAGCTGCTGAAGCTAGAAAGAGGAAACGGAATTAGGGTTAAAGGTCAGAGTGGTGTGAACTTGAAGTTGGAAAAACTTCATGTCTTTTGATTGCTTTAACTCACTTGAGGAAAATTCACCTTAGAGTGAATCCAATAAGGTGATACAAGTTTGACTAAAAGGTATGAAATAATCCAGGTGATAGGAATCACTCAAATGATCTTTAATTCGAAGTTCGAATTCTGTTTCTAGTTTAAGTTCTTTGTATTGTTTTCATGTAAATTTCAATTGTAAATTATTCAAGACTGTAATGTTAATTATCTTTTCTCGTCTCATTGTTTAGTTGAGTTATCCTTCATTAATTTGAATGTCATTGTTAGACAATCAAATTGGGGGAGATTGAAAGGCAGAGTGTATAAACTTGTAACACTATAACTAATGTAACTCAAACTAAAGGAAAAGATACTTAACCAGAAGACAATCAAGAACAAGAAGTCACAAGAAATCAACACTAAATGAAGACAAGGTAATTGATACAATTCAACATGTTAACTATGATCAATCCAAGAAGAAATCATTGAGAGAAGTTCAAGTCAAAGTTGTTCATGCCTCAGTGATTTGGAAAGCCAAAGATCAAGATCATAACTATCAGTATCAATAAGACCAATTGATTTCAAGTGAACAAGAAGGAAAGCAAATATTGGAAAGCCACATTTCTAATTGGATATGGTAATTTATTCAAGAAGCAAAAACCCTATCAAGACTAGTCACTTATGAACCAGACCGTTGCATCAAGTGTCAGGACATTGATAGCAAGTTTATGTCAGTAATAAAGATCCATATTCAAGAGCTTAGTGAAGAATAAAGAAGACATGAAGATATCACAAGTTCGAGATGTGCATTGAAGTTTCAAGTTGAAGACCAGAATATTTTCTAAGTACTAAATATTCTAGATAGCCAAGTAGAAGTTTCTAAGTAGAAGTTCTACTTAGAACTTCGAGATGGCTAAGTAGAAATTCTCAAGTAGAAGTTCTACTTAGAGTGCAGCTTCAACATGACACATGGCATCTTCTGATTGGCAGATTTCCAAGCTTTCAAGATAAGGCAAGAATTATGTGGACATCATTGGGCCACGTACATCTTAGTCTTTGAAGACTACAGGACATAGATTACATGTAGTATAAATAGAAGTACTTGTGTAATGTTTTAGTTAGTGAGCAATTCTAGAGAAAAACACAAGAGAAAAAGAGAGAGTGCATTCACAGAGCTTAGTATCATTCACTTCTCTCTCAACTTCTGTTATACTTTGTAATGAATGTTGTAGCAACCCTTTCAAGTTATATATAAAACATATATTCCTTGAATCTGTGTGTTCATTTATTGCATCGTATTTATTGCTTCTCATATTCGAAAAGTTGTATTCACCCCCCCCTCTACAACACATTTGGACCTAACACCCTCCAAAAACATTCCATTCGACTTCCTCCCTAAATTCCAAATCCAAAGTCCAAGCTTCCACCATTGTTTGATCTCCAAATTTTTATGGTAAGTCCTATAATTCATAAAAGTGATACCCTAGAAATATTGGCTTCAAACTCCATGTTTTCCATTTTCAAATAAATCATCCAAGCCTAGGGTGAATAGTGATTTTAAGAAACTAACTTTGATTTCTTGTTTTGTTTGGATGATCCAAGCTTTGTTAAGGTAATCTAAGGACTAGACAAGGCTTACCAAGTGTTACTCACTCTCCAAGGAAGGTAACAAGCTCCAAAAACCCTTGGTACCATTTTGAGATTTTATGAGTTTTATGGATGATTTAGTGTTAGTATGCTATGTTATGCTTAGATCTATGTTATTAGTTGATTATGGTTGTTGTTTGGATTGTGATCCATGAGATGGTTGAGATGAGTTGTTGATAGACTATTCATGATGATTATCATGCATTTGTGTGGTTGGATTGATCTTTGTTAGATCGAGATAAAGTGTAAAAACTTTGGAAAACGCGTAAACATAGCCGTTATAATGCCCGATTTTACAATATCATGTTTTGTATGCCATTTTTCACATCAAGACCCTACTGACCAGAAACTTTTCTGCCATTTTAGGATAGCTTATGTTATAAGGTTCGTTTTGATATAAAGATCACGTGAAACGGACTTACGGTTTAGGAGTTACGGCCGGTTTACTAAAAGTATTTCGAAACCGTAACCGAGAATTCGTAACTGAATTTGAACCCTCGTAAAATATGTAAAGTCATGGCGAATCTTGGTAAATAAATACTAGAGGTAAAAAGGAAGGTGTGAAAGAAAACCGTATGTCAAAAGGATCATTTTTCGATTTATTAAAAATGTTCGAGTCGAGGTTAAACGCGAACGAACCCCTAAAAGACGACTCTTTTATAACTTCGGTAAAACACTTAGAAAACGGGCGATAAAACTCGGAGTATAGTATTGGTTCGTAACGATCGACTTTAGAACTCATATGACTTAAGTATGTCCCAAGTATAAGTACAATGACATGTCGTATTAACGAACGAATGTCGGGTCGGATCAGCGATAATAAGTAATCCACTAAAAGGGGTATAACGAGATAACTCGAGAACGTGTTTCGAATTAAGTATAACTTAACTTTTAATATGTTAAGTGATTAATCCCGAATGCCTTGGCTATTTATAGATCACCAAGCTGAACCGGGACCCGCTACCACTACCCCTTACCGTACTCGACTACCAGGCAAGTTTCAATTCCCTTCTTTTAGGCTGTTGTTGTGATTGAATAAATATATATATATATGATTGCTGATATACATATGCCATTGCATGCATGCCTACTTTCAAGTTGAATTGATATACTTGTTCCCTGAATGTTATTGTTGGCTTATAAGCTAGATAGTTATATATCAGTTATAAGCCGGTTATTGTAAGACCCTCATAGAAGGGCGTATACATCTTATTAATCAAAAATAGACCGGGAGTCAATATTCCTTGATATATCGAGATTACCTCGGAGGAAAATATTTAAGTAAATATTTTCTATTATTTGGGCGACGAATATTATTTGAATATTCGTTCGAGACTAATTATTTTAACGATCCTTACTTCAAATAATTATTTGAACGTAACTATTCAACGAATAATATTTCTCAATATTCATTCAGAGTCGAATTGATTATCGACTATTATTTCGATTATTCTTCTAAAGATGAGACTATTAAATGAATATTATTTGGATATTCTTTTAGAATATTATTTTATTAAATAAATATTACTTCTGAATATTCATTTAAGATATTAAATACTTGATGGATATTATTTTAATATTCATCTGAAGCTTGATTTAATTATCGAATATTATCTCGAATATTCCTTAAGGCTTGGATTACTAAATGAATATTACTTGATATTCATTTAGGATATTATTCATTAAATGAATATTACTTTTGAATATTCATTTAAATTCCTAATTAATTATGAATATTACCTTAAATATTCTTTTCAGGTCTTATTAATTAATGAATATTGTTTTGAATATTCATTTAAATATTTATTTATTCAATAAATATTCTCCTGATATTTCTTCAGGGATTATTTGAGAAATACTCTGATTAAAGATATTCTTTCATATTCCCAAATATTCTTTAAATATTTTAATTCAATAAATATTCTCTGAATATTTATTCCATACTTAGAATAACCTCGATAAGGTTTATCTTCTTTGATTATTACAGAAAATACCTCGGAATCATATTATTATTAAGCTTATATCAAGAAAGGTTCTCAGACATCATTCTTCTTTGAGTCTATCTCCTTAATAATAAGGGAACCTTACTTGGAAAATGTTATTTATCTTGTCGACTTCCCGGTCATAAAGTATTCCCTTCACTCGCAACTCGGGTGCTGTTGACTTATTAAGTCGTTGCTTACCTTCTCATCTTTCGAGAGGTAAGATTACTGGAACAAGTTGATATCCGTTACCAAGTAATAGCTTGGGAGTTATTGGTAAATTTTCCTTTCCAACTAGATACGACTACTTTGTGGAGTCTTATCAACAAGTATTATACTTGGGGAAAGGGGGACGAACGTTACATTCAGAATCATGAATTCTATTTGAACTAGGAGTCGTGTAAGAGGCCGAGTAGCGCCGGTCCATCCCCTTTGGCCCAACCGTTGGCCGGGGAGAGCTAGTAAGGCGGTATACAAGTAAAGCCGTCAGTTCTTCCTTCTACCGGTAGTAAATCTAAATTGAGCTGTACGATCTCGACTGATCATCAAGATTGGAACAGCGGGCGCGGTGAATACTCCATCATTGGTTCATCATCCAAATTTATTTATTTCCTGCAACATGATTACTGTTGGCAGAGTTGGAAAAGGGTCATAACTGGAATTGCAACCTTTTCTTGCAAGTTCCTCTTCTTAATAACAATAAGAATATCTCGCTTACTTTGATGTAGCAGATATTTCTACAAACAAATACTTCAAGTTACCTTGTAACTTCATCGTTCATATTATACTGGCATCATTTCCGTAAATGCATGGCATATGGTTTGAAAGATACTTTTGAACTGTTATACATTATCATTCAGTTATATATTATTTTTGGTGGGCCATTGCTCACCCTTTCTTTATTATTATATCACAACAACAGCTAGACCAGATGACTCGCACAAGGCACACTCGACGCGGGCGAGGACGATGAGACTACCAGAGCTGAAGAAGAAGCTATTGGTAGGATATATTTATTCTTTCAGTACCAAGAATATGGTCTAGTATGACTTATGTAAATGGATGGCAAAGAGTATGTATTTATATTGAAATTCTTTTGGATTGTAAGAACTCATAATGTGATTAATAAAAATTTGATTGTTACTCTGATTTCATCTCTGGGACTATAACGGGTGTGTTTTATATTGTTGTGTTAGGTTATAAAGACGTAATTTATTTTATGTTAAGGAAAGTTCAATTGTTGTGGACAGAATTGGAAACCGTAACCACCGGATCCCGGACCCCGGATCTGGGGGTGTTACACAAGTTGTTAAAAATGATGAAGATAGAAAGTCTGTGTTTAAGAAAACAGAAAGAGTTGGTGAGTCTACTAGTTCCTTAAAAACTAGTAGTAGAAGTAACAACATGAATAAATGCAACAACATATCTACCATGCATGCTATTCCTGTTATTGATACTGCTCATAAAAAGTGTGATGCTGTTAATTGCATGTCTTGTGCTTTTAATATAATGTCTGCTTACTTTAATGGTAATCATGCATGTGTTAATAAGAATGTTCCTAGACAGCATATGAGCAGAAATAAACATGTTAGATCCAGGACTGAAAAATCACCTAATTCTAAGATTAGGACTCCAAGTCCTTCTCAGGATATGGTAAAGACATGGTTACCCAAGCTGAAACCAAAACAAGTTAAAGCTGTTTACAGGGTTAAATGTCCAGTACCTGAAGAAAATGTTGTTAAAATAAAAAGTGTTGCTTTACCTGATAAAGGTCAATTCTTTAAGTACTCCGGACCCAATCAAATTTGGGTTCCGAAGAAAGTCTAACCAATTTGTCATTGCAGGGTTTGAAACAGGTTGAACGAGTCATGTGGATTTTGGACAGTGGATGTTCAAGGCATATGACCGGAGATAGAGCCCTGCTGACAAATGTGGTGGAGAAGGCTAGCCCAGTCGTTACCTTTGGAGATAACAGCAAAGGTAAAACTGATGGATATGGTAGATTAGAAGCTGGAAATGTTATCGTTGAAGATGTCTCTTTTGTGAACGGCCTTGAGCACAATTTGCTCAGTATTAGTCAATTCTGTGACAAAGGTTATGAAGTTCATTTCAACAAGAAGAATTGTCTAATATCACACAAGAGAAATGAAAGGCCACAGTTGACTGGAGTAAGAAAAGGAAACTTGTACATAGCCAATATGAACTCTGGAAGCACAGAAGAATTTAGATGTTTTTATTCAAAGGCATCCACTGATGAAAGTTGGTTATGGCACAAGAAACTTTCTCACCTAAACTTCAATACAATGAATTCTCTAGTGAAAAGAGAGTTGGTGAGAGGTTTACCTTCGATTGAATTTACTCAGGAAGGTCTATGTGATGCTTGTCAAAAAGGGAAGTTAAAAAGGGCAACTCACAGGAGCACTAATATATCATCAATAACTGAACCATTACAACTTCTCCATATGGATTTGTTTGGTCCAGTTAGTGTGATGTCTATGTCAAGAAAAAGATATGCTCTAGTGATTGTTGATGATTTCTCAAAATTCACATGGGTACTATTTCTGAACTCAAAAGATGAAACTCCACAACTGGTAGTTGATCACATTAAGTTAATTGAGCTGGATTCTAATCGTCCAGTAAGAGCTATAAGGTCAGACAACGGAACTGAATTCAAGAATGCAGTTCTGAATGACTTTTGCACTGAAAAGGGTATAACTAGACAGTACTCGGCTCCCAGAACTCCTCAACAAAATGGGGTAGTTGAAAGAAAGAATAGAACCTTGATTGAAGCTGCACGTACTATGCTAAGTGAATCAAGGCTTCCATTAAGCTTTTGGGCTGAAGTTGTCAACACTGCATGCTATACCCAGAATCGTACACTTATCAATAAAGACTTAATGAAGACACCATATGAAGCTCAACATGACAAGAAACCAACTCTCAAGTACTTCCATGTATTTGGGACAAAATGCTTTGTGCTGAAAGAAGAAGATGATCTAGGTGGTAAATTTGAAGAAAAAGCACATGAAGCAATATTTATTGGTTATACTAGAAGAGCCTACAAGGTGTATCTTATTGATCAACAAAAAAACTATGGAAAGTGTCAATGTTACATTTGATGACACAAAACTCCCAAGTATCCAAAATGAAGATCCATCTGAAAAGCTTAAGTTTGATGATATGTCAGACTCAGATTCAGATGATGACAATCAACCTGATGTTGTTGCTGATAATAATAATCCAAATGTTGATGGTAATGATCAAGATGATGCTGGTGAAAACAATGATAATTTTCAAGACACCACTGATACTCTTGAACCATCAATATGTCAAACTGGCAACAACTCAGGGGGAGATAATGAAGGGTCAACAAGTCATACTCAACATCATACTGAAGATCAAGGCGAATCGTCAAGATCAATTCTTCCCAGACAAACTGTTTGGAATAGAGCTCATCCTTTTGAGCTGATTCTTGGTGATCCAGATGTTGGTGTGAAAACAAGAAGAGCTTATCAGAATCAATGTAACTATTCTGGGTTCCTGTCTGTCATGGAACCTAAGAAAGTAGAAGAAGCTCTATCTGATCCTGATTGGGTGATTGCTATGCAAGATGAACTCAATCAATTTAAGCAACTAGAAGTATGGAAGCTGGTACCCAGACCTAAAGATAGAAAAGTGGTGGACACAAGATGGGTATTCAGAAACAAATTAGATGAAGATGGCACTGTGATAAGAAACAAAGCAAGACTGGTAACTAAAGGTTATTCTCAAGCTGAAGGCATTGATTATGACGAGACCTATGCTCCAGTGGCAAGACTTGAGGCCATCAGAATATTCTTGGCATTTGCATCCTATTCAAGATTCAAAGTTGATCAAATGGATGTCAAGAGTGCCTTTCTGAATGGTAAGCTAGATGAAGAAGTGTATGTAGAACAGCCCCCTGGTTTTGAAGATCAAGATCATCTGGACTATGTCTACTTTCTTTACAAAGCTATCTATGGTCTTAAGCAAGTCCCAAGAAAATGGTATGACACTCTTTCTGAATTTCTATTAGAAAATGGTTTTATAAGAGGTGTCATAGACAAAACTCTCTTCACTAAAAGACATAAGAATGATATAATACTAGTCCAAGTCTATGTGGACGATATTATATTTGGGTCTACTAATGAGCTTCTATGCAAGAAGTTTTCTAAGTTAATGCAGGGTAGGTTTGAAATGAGCATGATGGGAGAACTGAAATTCTTTCTTGGATTACAAATAAGTCAGAGACAAGATGGAATATTTATTTGTCAATCTAAGTACATTAAGGAGCTCCTCAAGAAATATCACATGGAGGAGTGCTCATCAGCAAAGACACCATCAACTATAGCTGTCAAAATTGGTTTATGTGAAAGTTCTGTCAAGGTAGATATCACAGGCTATAGAGGTATGATTGGCTCATTGCTTTACCTAACTGCTAGTATACCAGATATAATGTTTGCCACATGCTTGTGTGCAAGGTTCCAAGCGAACCCTAAAGAAATCCATCTCACTGCTGTCAAAAGAATCTTAAGATATCTAAAGGGTACGCCTAATTTAGGCATCTGGTACCCTAATGAAACTGATTTTACTTTAATTGGATATACAGATTCTGACTATGCAGGAAGTGTTGTAGACAGGAAAAGTACATCTGGGAGTTGTCAATACCTAGGTGGAAGATTGGTATCCTGGTTCAGTAAGAAACAGCAAACAGTTTCCAACTCTACAACCGAAGCTGAATATATAGCTGCTGGAAGCTGTTGTGCTCAGATCTTATGGATAAGGAATCAATTAATGGACTATGGCATTGTATTGGAAAATATTCCTATTTTATGTGATAATACAAGTGCCATAGCAATCGCTAGCAATCCTGTGCAGCACTCAAGGACAAAGCACATTGACATAAGGTATCATTTTATAAGAGAGCATGTAATGAATGGTACAGTACAACTACTATTTGTAGGCTCTGGAGATCAAACTGCAGATATTTTTACTAAGTCGCTTAATGAATCCTCATTCACTAGAATTGTTAGTGAATTGGGTATGTTAAACAGTCGTAGTAATTAATATTGTTAATATCTGAAATTTGATCTTTAATAATTTTGCAAGTGATTATTCTGTGAATATTTGTTGTTTGAAATCACTTGTATAATTATTTTACCATCTGATTTTCTTACTTGTTTAGTTATTTTTCATTCTGTTTATTCATATTATTTAATACTTCATACTTCTGTATTTTTAGAATATTTGTAAATATTTATTTTTATTTTTTTAATTAATTTATCATATGTTTTGTAATGTTTGTCCTGTTAATATTGCTTTGTTCTCGTTAATAGGATAGCATATGGTATTTATTATTATTTTTATTATTTGTTTAATTTTCTATAATATTTTTATTGTTTTTATTAATTAATTGTATATTTTAGTGTGGTTTTTAATGTTTGTTTAAAGTAAATATGACTTAAAATTAGATAAAACTCTTAATATGCCTTAAAAAAATTCGGTATGACTTAAACAGGTTAAGTCTTACCGAGGTTCTGTAAAGAATAAGTCATATTAATAAGTCTGTTAACATTAAGTCTTATTAGAATAATTCTGTTTTTTTTTAACTTTTAGTCTTATTTGAATTATTAGTTAAGTATTGTTTATATATAATTCTAAGTCTTAATTAGTTTAAGTCTTAATCGAGTCTTAGTGTTAGTTAAGTTATAATGATTTATGTCTTAATAGTTTAATAAGTCATAATAGAGTCTTGTTTTTTTAATTAAGTCATAATTGTATCTAATATATATATATAACAGTTATGTCTTAATAATTTTTAAGTCTTATTCGTCTAAACTAGTATATATATATAACAGTTAGAAGATGTTAAGTCTTATTTCTTTTTAAGTCTTTCTCGTGTTAAGTCACAGAAAACACTCTCAGATACACACATATATACACGCATATACACGATCGTTCATGCCCATTTTTCGTCTCAAATCTTGCTGTTAATCACGAATTAATCACATAACTCAACTCCTTGTCTGATTATCTACGTTTTGAGTATTTGGAATCGTGTTTTGGTTCGATTTTGAAGAAGTTTTGTTCGAAAAAATCAAAAATTCGATTTGATTTTCTGATTAATTGGTTTTGATTCTTGCAAAACTAAAAATATACGTGTGTTCGTGTGTGTAAGGAGATTATTGTGTGAAATTTTCAGAATTTTTGAAGAACTTTTAATTATTTCGAATTTTTAATTTATTATTAATTCGAAAAATTAATTTTTAAATCATTATTTTGTAAAATCTGAAATTTTCAAAGAAATTAAATCTTGATTAAAATGGCTGATCGATTTGAAATTATAAAACATAATTTGATCGGTTATTTTGATCCAGAAAAATGTTCAGTTGAACGTTTTCGACCGTGGATTCGATTTTTAAATGAAAATTCACTGGTTCGCAATGCTTTGAGATTGGATGCTCCTCTGAAAATTGAACCTTTGCGAATCATGTGTACTACTGCTGTCATTTCTAATGATAACAGATCTTTTGTCTTCTCTGTAGGAGACAATCAGTATACAGTGAATGAAAATACAATAAATACGGTCTTAAATTTTCCAACTGATAATTTCGAAGAATTACCATCAGATCAAGAATTGATAAATTTTTTGAATGGTGTTTTCTATCA
Organism: Saposhnikovia divaricata; assembly: GCA_036435485.1. Classification (NCBI taxonomy): domain Eukaryota; kingdom Viridiplantae; phylum Streptophyta; class Magnoliopsida; order Apiales; family Apiaceae; genus Saposhnikovia; species Saposhnikovia divaricata. The sequence continues at coordinate 85,536,129 of CM071597.1, read as the reverse complement.
AGACAGTCCTGATCAAACTGTCTGGATTAAAAAGAACTTCGTTCAGGAATGGGATTATCTGTTTGACACATTAGGTAGAGTCTTTGCCAATTCTACTAAAGGGAACTTCGGGGTATTACCATCTTTCTTGCAGCATATTGGATATGCAGTTGCACACAACCGAAGAATTAATATTGGTAGACTACTGTGTGTTTCGATGGTTAGAAGAATCATTAATGCAAAGAAGAATTTTGATAATGGACATAAAGTATCATGTTATTATCCAAGATTCTTGTCATTGATTTTTAATCATCTTGTGGAACTAGAAAACCAAGCCCAATTCCTGAATGTAGAATCACTGGCGTCAGGTAAACCTACTACCAGATTGTTCACTGAGTACAGCAACAAGCCTAAATTCACAAACATACCTGTAGTTGTCACCCAATACATGTCAAACTATATACAACTACCTGTCATTGATCCTGTACCAGAACCTGAACAACCTGAACAAAACCCTGAACCACCAGTGGAAAACATACTTGTTGATAATGAAGATCAAGGCAATCAACGAGTTGAACCTGCTCAGCAAATTGTTCCTCAGCCAGCTGCACTTGCTGTTGAACATCCAGTGCAAGAAACTGCATCTGTCCCTGAATCAGATCAACCAATCTTATCAGAGACTGTTGCGGAATCAGGTGACCAGGTATTGCCTTCGGTTCCTCAAACTACTACTTCTCAATCTATTTCTGGAACCCAAGTGGTTGGTAGGTCTGACCAAGGGGTTGTAGTACCACAACCTCTAACCAAGGTCTTAGAGCCAAATACTCAACCAACAAAGCTCATATCTTTTCACTCCAGAAAGAAATTGCAAGTTAAAAGAAGTCGAATCAGTAGTGATAGTATGAGTGTACCCACAGCTCTGCCTCTAGAAAAAAAAGTAGAACTCAAACTGAGGCAACTGTAAGCCCGTCTATATCCTCCCAACAGGATATGGAAGTTGATATGGCCGTTACACAGTTACTAGAATCATCTTCTCAACAGGATGATTCTATTGAAATTCGCCATAGGGCCGTGGCACCTTGTAGTGAGTCAAGCACACCACCCCTATTACTCACAATGGGGGAAGACATACCTTTAGATGAGTCTCAGGACACACTGCAAGGAGAGCACGTAGAAAATGTGACAGTGCCTACCATAGTTACGGTAGAAGAGTCTTCACAGGCTTTAGAGGGAAATCTTGGTTCTCAGCCAACTTTAATAGAACCATCATCTCCCCTCCCAGGACAAACACTCCTGGCTCCCACAAGGGATTTTCCACTCGCAGTTTCGACTGGAGAAGGTAGAAGGCAACTTGATCAATCTACTACTGAAGCAATTCAGTCAACAATTTCAAATGTTCAAGTAGATTTGATTAAGGACAGGGATTTGCGAACTCCCATTGCACCACCACTGACCTTCCCAGAGGAGCCTAGGGTGATTTTACATGCAGGTACAAATCTGGAAGCAGCTAAGGAATCTGAGAGGAGTGATGTGAGGAATACCATAAAATTGAGTGAAACACATGCACTTCAGGTGAGTGGATCTCAAAGTGAACGTCAGGTGAGCGCACACACTAACACATACACTCTCTCATTATTAGAAAAGATAACTACTTTAGAGAAAGAACTTGCAGTCAGCAAGGCTGAAACAGAAATCCTAAAAGCACAAGTGGGTGAGCGGTCTTCTTCATCCACCTCTGTCAACAGTCAGCTTGCTGTAATCAAGAAGGACATTAACTACTTAAAGACATCTTTCACCAAGAAGATAGAATCTCTCGAACTCTCTCATGAAAAGGCACTTGATGACTCTGGAGATATTACTGTTGCTCAAGACATGTTAATTTCTGAGATTTCCTTGAAAGTTGATAATCTACAGTCAGAGGTACAGCACAATCAGGAATCTACTGATTCTCGTCTGGACTAGATCGAAAAGCAAAATGCACACCAGGCTAAAGGGTTAAGACATCTGTTTAATCTTGTCAGTCAAAGTCGCAAACCTACAAATGAAGAAATTGAATTCTTTACAAGTAAGGGTGATGATGATGAACAAGATCCTGAAGCTGGGGGAACTGATAAATCTGTAGAGGATTCCTCAACTAAGGGGGAGAAATCAAAGGGGTTATCAAAGGGGTCACAAGATGATAAGACTAAAGAAAGAGAGGGAGAGGGAAAATCTGGTAAATCTGACCAAAGTGAAGATAGGAGAGGGAAGAAAGTAGTTGAAGAAACTGAAGAAGAAATTCAAGACAAGAACACAGGTTATTATTACACGGGTGAACCGGATAACTTCGATGTTTTTGCTGATCTTGAATTCCCTGATCAAGGTGAAGAACTTCCTGAACCTGATCTTTGTCACTGGGAAGATGAAGGACCAGTGATATCTGAATTTGAAGCTCAAAAAGCTGAGAAAGAATCTGAAGAATTATTTGCTCAAAGGGAAGCTAATTTGCAAATGAGAGAAGAAAAACTTCAAAAGTCATTAGAGCAAATTGCACGAAATGTAGAACTTCAGAAAGCTGAACAGCAAGCATTACAACGATTACATGCTATAAATGTTGAGAAGAGAAAGACATATATCAGACTAAAGAGCGGTGACAAATGGGAACGTGCTCAAAGAGCAATTGATTCACCTCAGAGTTCTGATTATGAAGATCGTCGTCTTGGACAAATTCTCGAGGAATTCAAACTGGCAAATCCAATTCATGATATGTATATAAAGGCCTTACAGGTAGAAGTCATCAGGATAACTACTGCATTTGAACCCAAATCTGATGAGCTGGTAATATTTGTAGATTGTCATAAAGTTGGAACTTTCAGAGTATCTATTCAGTTCTTTTATGATAGATCGCTGACAGAGATTTGGGTACTTAGACCTAAGGTAAGAACATCTTCTGAGCTAGGTGTGTTGTTACATGAGAAGTTCAAAGAATTTGCTGAAAGAGCTGGACCAGAAGTGATTAAGGAACCTCCACAAGTAAAATTTCTTAAGGGAGAGGTACTTCACTCAATCAATCTTCAGACAGATGAGTTATACGAACATCATGCAAAGCACTTGGCTGCAGATCACATTCGATCCTATGCACAAACGAACATAAAAGATTACAAGAAATTTCAAGGTGAACTGAGAAAGAAGCTTGGAATTCCTTTAGTCTTACCTCAAGGATTTTCATCAAGAAGAGAACGTCTTGTTGATTCTGATCTACACATGAAACTTCAAGTCACAGATGAGCCAGAAGAAGGAGAATTCAGAAGGGAAGACAACTGAAGAAAAAGAATTGCTCTACATGTTATATCTTTAGAGCTTAGATAAATCTTGATAGGAATTTGTATCATATGATCAGTCTAGAGGATCATCTATCTTGTATTTATCTTTCATGTTTGAATCTGGCAAATGTTAAATATAAACCAGAACTTTTTTTTTCATATTTACTTAGTATTTAAAGTTTTATCTTTCATTTGGTTAAGTTGGATTAGTTGAGGTATCCTCTAGGAATTTGCTTGTTATTGTCTAACAAACAAATAGGGGGAGATTGAAAGGCATATGACTCAGCCTATTTGTAGTTAGAGGATCCTAATCAACTTAAACCAAATTGTAATAAGTAAATATACATATGAACTGTCACAGGAATCTCAAGAAGTATTATCTGTCAGAAGAAAGAAGAAAAGTCAATCTATAGTTTTGATGTCATACACTGGAAGACGATTCAATTATCTGATCAAGCCCCAGTATAGCATTGAAGTGAATGGATTCATTTGAACAGTGACAGAGATTTTTCGAGTGATAGTTTGAAGGTCAGTTACAGTACAAGAGAATTGAGAGAAGAAACAAACCACAACCTAAAGTCAAAAGTGAAGAAGCATCGTTGAAGTTAGTCGTTCATGAACCAGACAGTACATCGAACGTCAACACAAATCAGTGGTAATTCTTTACTACCTTTAGTGGTTTGTAAGAATTAAATTAATTATTTATTGATTTAATTAAATTCATTTATAATTGATATAAATCATTTAGTTGATTTAATTAAATGAATTAATTCTGGAAGAATTAATTTATTTATTAAATTAATTATTGTATCAATTAAATATGAATTAGTTAATCATTAATTAATTAAATGGATCAATATGACTTAAAGAAAGAAGATTGGATTAAGTCTTGGGGAAGGAAAATTCGGTATGACCTAATTTTAAGTCATACCGACAGAAACTTTTCAGGATTATGTCTTACCGACCTGAATTAAGTCTTACCGACCTCTGCCAGCTGTTGTAAGTCTTACCGAATTTCTGTTAAGTCATACCGACAAAATATATGTCTTAATGGAGGTTTGTGTAAGTCTTAATGAAGGAAAATCAAGTCTTGGTAGCAGTTTAAGTCATGCTGGAGCAGTTAAATATCCTACAGAAAGCCAGCAAGACCTGTTACTAATATAAAAGAATAGAACACAGCAGATTATGTCATAACGAAAAAACACAGCAGAACAGAATTCTCTCTCAAGAATATCAAGAACACCAAAGCTTAAACAATTCCCAGAAATTCAAGTTCTTCATCTTTGTTATATTCTATCCGCTAGAACTTGTTTATTTGTGATTCTTGTACTACTAGCGAATTAAGTTTCCTAATTCTTATCTTGATTATTATTAACTAAATTAGAAAAGTTCATGTCGAATTTTCTAATTAGTTATTAACATCTTGATAAGTTGTTATACTGATTTTGTAACACCACATCAAGTTAATATACAGTTATATTCAACTTGAAAAATTGTGTTAAATAATTCCGCACATAAATTTGTCTTTATCAAATTTTATTTAAAAGACAAATTTTGATAAAAAGGTCAAGATTGTATTCAACCCCCCCTTCTACAATCTTATCGGACCTAACAATTGATAAAAAGGTCAAGATTTTAATAATTTTGATTTGTCTTCTATATATTATACAGATATACTTATGTTTTTCCTTTGATGCTAGTTTAAAAATTTATCTTGCTGAGCTATTATAGCTCACTCTTGCTATTTACTTATACAACAGCTAGGTCGCATGCCGATACTCCGCACTACACCCCGCAAGAGGGTAAGGGAAAGGCGACCTTTTGAGAGAATGCTGACACCTATCCCGGAGGTAGCGTATAGACAAGCGGGTCCCGGTAGACTTATGTACTTTAAGTGTGTAAGCTCATGTTATAGACTTTTGGTTGTTGAAATGCTTCATGTAAAAGTATTATTCAACAACGTACTTAGTAAGATTCTGGGTTTGTAATAAATTCTTAACTCTAAACTTTTAATATTGTGGATGTTGTTCTCTGAGCATATGACTGGTGTGTGTTAATATTAAAGTGTGGGGTCTATTGTGTGAGTTTTAATATGCATTTATATTCCAGCTGCCAAGAGTAGAATTTTAATGAATGGGATGTAATAACCCTAACTTTAGAAAGACTACAGTGTTTAAATGATTAGTAATTTTGAGGATTTAGGGAAATGGTATGTAGGTACCCTATAAGTGAAACAGAAAATGAATAATCAGGAACCATATTAGTGTTGTACTATGAAAATGAGTGACTCAAAATGATAATGGATTTCAGAAATTCCTGAATATGGACTTTAAGGATTTTCGATTTGGATTGAGACTCTATTGAATGTGATATTAAGGAGTATAGAAATGTTAAATGGTTTATATCTTGAGAAAATATTGAAATTAGGATAAACCAAGGAGTGATCAAGTCAAGGAAATGCCAAGGGAATTTAGATTATTAAACGAGTTTGAGAATGCTTGAGAACCTAAGAGACAACCGGGAGAGCAACTTCTGAGAAAAAGATAATATACCAAGGATATTGGATCTAATATCTACTTGAGGATTAGAATCACCCTAACACAATAATATATTATGTGGGAGAGGATATTATATATCCAAGAAATTTACAAAGGAGAAATCACTGAGACAATCGCAGAAATAATTCGATGGATCAAATGACGAGAAAACATTGAATGGAGCCCAAACAAAAGGCCCAAAACATGGGGGAAAGCCCAAATTTCGGCCCAACACTATAAGGAGCTGATATTAGAGTATTAAGGAAGGAAACCATGTGAGTGAATAAGAGAAAGAGGAAGGGCATTGGTGGAACATTTCAAGATAAGGCAAGGACAAGCAAGTAAATAGCAAGAAATGGAGTAACATGTTTTAAGCTTGGCAAGTGGACCAAAGGATCACCAACACTTGGACAAATAGATGATCCACATTAAAAGAGGATAAGAGTGAATAAAGGGATAGATACATGTATAAGCAAGTAGAAATCAAGCTAAACCCATAGACATACAAACTTCCCAGCAAGAGAAAGGAGGAAAGAAAAATTCATATCTCCATTTCTCTCCATGATAAAATCACCAAATTTTAACCATACGTTCTCCACTCTATGGGGAAGATTCGTACAAAATTTCATGACAATCCAAGTAGTATAGCCTAGTCAAATCCATGCTCAAAGTGGGAGAACCAAACCTGTCCAGGTTCTGGCCAGTAGCAAGATGGGGCTCAAAACCCTAGCTCCCATGCTTGGATTCTTGTGTTCTATAGCTTAAAACAAAGTTAATCAAGACCCCAAGGTATGTTCAAAATCTTAGCTTCAAATATTGAGTATAGCTATGTCAAAAGATGGATCAAAAATGATGATGAATAGTGATTTTTAAGAACTAACTTTGTGTTCTTGATTTCTTTTGATTGATTCAAGTGTACTAAGGCTACTTAAGGACCATTCAAGGCTTACTAGGGGTTATTCACTCTTCAAGGAAGGTATAAAGTTCAAGAACCCTTAGTATTACTTTGAGTTTTGATTAGTTTTGATTAAGTTTTAGAGTTATATGCATGTTTAAGGCATGGATCGATGAGATAAGCTTTGCTAGATGTTAAAATGAGTTTAGTGGCTCCAATACATGTTGAGACAGTGAGGGAGATGATAAACAGTGTCCATGAGTGATGGTTGTGGATTGAATGATTATTTGAGATGTTTGGATTTTGGGAATACTCGATTTATAGCCGTCGTAATGCCGAAATTTCTTTAACATTTAAAAAAGAAATAGAGCACATCCAAACCATAAACCTTCTGACCAGTTGGGTTCTGACCATGGACTTGTAGGTCTCGAGTCATATATTGTTTTGGCGAAAGAATCGTAGCATTTTGAGTTACGGTTTAGGAGAAAATTGGATTTTAGTAAAAGACGTTCGAAAACCAAGAAAACGTAGTTGTGCCAAGTGTGAGGCCATAATTACCATACTTAAACATCTTTAAAAATTATGAAATTTTGGGAGGATATAGTAGGGTGATCAGAGAAGCATTACCCACTGACCTTGTGTCAAAATTCGAAATTGATAATTTATGAGAAATTTTACAGTCATGTGTGGTTAATAAGGAAATGGTGAAAAACACTGAAACTTTCATGGAGTCTAAAAATGGATAAGTTCTTGGAACTTGTGGTCTATAAAGGGTATGTTAAATTTATATTATGTGCCAAGGGTGTTATTATATATATATTTAAGGGTTAAGTGGTTAAGTGAAATATATTCTGATGGTGATCCTTTTTCTATAGATACTCGAGACGAACACCGGATCATTCCTTTTGGGATATAGAGATCGAGGCAAGATTTCTTTTACCCTTATTTTGATAAATTGTTTATGTTTAAAGAAAAGTGGTTTTGCTAGATAATATATGAATCTTATATCAATATATGATATGGATTGTGGATATGGATATGGATATGAATATGAATGGAGCTAATGTACTTTATGGCTTCAAGAGATATGAAAAAGAATGGTATCAGTTGTTATCTAGGGTTATATGGTTTATAATATTATTTTAAAGATAATCTTTAAACATTTTTGATTTAATAAATATTATTTGATTATTATTTAATACTTTTAAAATAGTTAAAATATTTTTTATATAAGAACATATTTGACTTTATTAAATACGGAGGAGATGTCTGAATTATTGATAAGTGCATATTTTTGCATATTTTATTTACCTATTTATTGCTTGAACTCGTGTTTTAATAATTTATTTTGTTGCATTTCAGGTAAATCGTAAATAAATAAAGAAATGACAAAATAAATAAATAAAGTGCAAGGAAGGGAAAAGGAGGAAGAAAAAGGACCAAAAATGAAAGAAGGAAAAGAATTAGGAGCTTGGAGCAAAAGGAACATTTCAAGACAAGTGGAAGGTGGAGATCATCCAAACACATAAGCAAAGTGTATGGTCAAGATCAACTCTTCAAAGCTTAAGGGGGAAGGAATCAAATAGATGGCTAGGATTTCACCACCACACAACCCAAATGTATGGTGGGGATTTACCCAACACCCCCCTTAACCCTAATTCCTATCCTATAAATACCCCCTCACCCCCCTTGTATTTAGTAACTTAGATTTTAGGGTAGTTTTATTTTCTTGTATTTTCTTAGTTTCAAATCTTGTAAACACTCCTATTATAATTAATGCAATTTTATTTTCTTTATTTATTGTATTGCTCTTTCGTTATTGTTGCCTTGTTTCGTTATTTTCGTAAAATCCCGTTGCTAACCACTTGAAGTTGAAAGTAACGAAACTTTAATTTCGTGTTCTTATTATTAAATCGTAGTTTGCCTCGTTAAAAATCCAATTTTAATGGGGGCCATTAATTTCAAAATCATTATTTTTAATTTTTAAATTCAGTAGTTAGCTTTAGTTTACTTGCATTTTAATTTTTCAAAATAAAACAAAATACAAAAAAAATTAGTCATATTAATTTCCTGCATTTATTTTTGCTCTCAAAGTTTTTTTCTATGATTCGAAGTTTGTTTTATTTCTGCATTAGTAATAAATTCGAAAGCTTTCCCCTGTTTTGCTATTTCCTTTCCTGTGCTTTTGTTTCAAACCCATACAAGCATTTCACCACTTTGTTTTTTTTTCTTTTCCAAAACCCACGATTTCTTCTTATCTCTCTTCCTCTCTCTCTCTCTCTCTCTTTCTCTCTCTCTCTCTCCCTATCTCTCTCTATCTCACACCCCTCTCTTGTTTATCTTTCTCTTCTTTTTCTAACAAAACGCGCGAAACCCCTCTCCCCCAGTTTCGGTTTAGATTCAGCGAATTAGTTTCCCTTTTTCTATGCTTTGATTGTATTTTCTTGTGTTATTCGATTCGGAGTCCTACTGAGTTAACTCGTTTCTGTGTAATTTAGGCGTTCGATAGTGCTAAGTTTGAATGTTTGTTGGATACTCACTGAGTTGCTGCGTTTTCATAATTGTTGTTTAGTTGGCTGTTAGTTTTGATTTGTTTAAATCGAGTTTGTTTGGATTTTTGAGTCACTGGTTTCTTTGCGCTGAGTTCTTGTAGTTTGTTGTTCACCTGTTGAGTTTGATTTGATCTTCGGAATTGAGTTGCGAGTTCATCTGTTTTCGAGTCGCCAGTTTTGAATCTGTTTTCGTATTAATTTTGTCCTGCTTTTCGTTGCTGTTGATTTTTGCGTAAATATGTTGTGATTTCCTATTTGTTGGTTGAGTTTTTAATTGCCGAGCTCTGTTTCATGTTTGATTTTGTGCTGAATTCTCTGGTTCGAGTCTTGTTTTGCGAGTTTGTTTAGTTCCCGAGTTCACGAGTCACTGTTGGTAGTCTTATTTGAGTTATTGAGTTGGAGAGTCGAGTGTGTCGTTTTGTAGTGTTCTGCTTTGTTGAGTTCTGTAATTGGGCCGAGTCGAGTGTTTGAGATGCAGTGTCAATTCGAGTCAAGTTGCGAGTCCAAGTCCAGTCATGTTTCTGGTTTTTAGTTCGTTTATGCTGGTTTTGTTGTCATTTTTTTTTGTTGAGTTCGTTGAGTCCATCCGTTTCTTTATCAAGTTTTTAGTTCACTGTGTTTTGTGCTGAAATGTGAATTGGTAAATTGATGCTTGGGTGGCTGTGTTTGTTGGATCTTGCGCCTGTGTGTCAAGTAGCATCTCTGTGTTCATCTAAGCTTTAGTTTAGAATAAAATGTATTCGTAAAATGTTTTTTTTAGTTTTTGTTTAGTTTTTTTTATAAAATCTAGTTGTTTAAAATTAGAATAAATTAGATTTTCTTTTCAAAATTAGTTTTAAATTTTCATTTAGTACTTTATTAGTTAAATTCTCAAAATTTCCAAAACCCAATTGTCTAATTCGATTAAATTAAAAATTAAGGATTGCGAAAATAAAATAGTCCCTGTGGAACGAATCATTTAATATTTCAACGAAACGAATTGTGCGCTTGCGATTCAAATTTAAATCATTTTTCTTAGCACAACAAGTTTTTGGCGCCGCTGCCGGGGACTAATTATTTTTCGCGCCTTGATTTTTAATTTTTCGAGTTAGTTTCATTTCTTGTCTTATTTTTATTTCGTTCTTTTTAGGAAATTGTGAGACTTCGGAACTCTTCTCAAGAAGCATGGAAAATTTGGAATATTTTGGAAAGCAAGCTTCGGTAACCGTATCTCACTCTTTTCGTCCTTTTTATTTTTAGAAAAAAAAAAAATCAAAAAATCAAAAATCACAAAGTCGAAAATCCAAAAAAAATAGTTGTACATAATTGTTGCATCATGCATTCATCACGTAGGTGCACATCATGCTAGATTTTATTTTTTTTTTGTTTTTAATTTTTCGTACCAATAATTGTTGTGATCGCTAGAGGACCCCAAGGTACGTTAAATTTCTTTCTTTCTTTAGATTAAATCACGTAGTGTAAGCATCCATATTTGTTTATAATTTTTTTATATATCGTTGTTTGTTGCATCATTTTCTAAATAAACATTAAGGGCAAAACCCACTACAAGATAAGGGAAGGGATTTCATCACTTTTTCCTTAGCCCAAAAACCATTAATTCCCTCATTTTGCATTCCCTAGCCTTTTAATAAAATTAATTAGAAAATTACCCCTAGGAACTTCGCGCTCAATTAGGAAGGTACCTAAAAATAAACGTAATTAAGACTTATTCACGACCTTCAGTGTCTAAGGTTCGCCTGGCTGTTAAGATTCGGTGTCTAAGTGACGAGTTTGGCCTCTTGGCAATGCCTGCTCTAATCTGGCCGAATCGGTCTGAATAATTCTTAATTTACGGAATTTTTAGTGTGTCTTAACGTTATGAGCAATGTCTAGTTATTTTATTTAGGGAACCTAGGTTTGATTTTTCTTTTGATTTTTCACCATTTATTTTGTGTGTTTCATTTTCGCACTTAATTGCTACGTGGTTTTATCCTTGATCAATCTCTACCATGTCCATAGCATTTAGGGAGCGTTATTACCAAGGTTGGGATTTTGACGAGGAGTTAGCGGATAATACGATGTGGTGTGAGTCAACTAGGGAACCTAGTGTTTATAACAAGTTGTCTAGTACTTTTAGTGATTTGCATTATAGTGAAAACGATATTGCAATCGACTCTGAATTAGATGCTCTTACTAGACGACTCGAAGCTTTAGAAACCCTTAGTGACCCTTCACACACGTCTTGGCACCCAAATTTCAACTCTCCGAGTCTCGATTTTCAACATGGCCCCGATTCTCAACAAGTCAACGCCATGTTTCAACCAACCTCTCGAAATGACCACTTTACATCGTCTTCTAATTCCGGTTGGAGAGATTATCCCGATTTCTCATGGAACCAAGGTCATAGCTATCAAACTCCGCCTCCACATTTTCAAGAACCGAACTCTTTATCAAAAACCGAACTCTTATCCAATTCCGAGTCAAGTTCCTTATTCGAGTTCAATTCAAACACCCGCCCACCCACCCGGATTTCATGATTCGAGTGGGAAACTTGACACCTTAGAAAAGAGTATCGAGGCTTTATTGATTTCTCAAGCAAACTTCATGCAAACCATAACTTCTGATAGGCAAATTTTGAACTCTAATGTTCAAGCCTTATCTAAGTTAGAATTTCAAGTGAATCAATTAGCCACCATGTGCGAGCGTGAGACGATAACCCCCCGAATCCACCCGAGGTCAACTCTAAATTTCTTATCACTCAAAGACCTATCGATACTTTTGATGATATCATTTCTCCTAGGTCTAATGTTCAAGTTGACACTCCTTTCGGTGGTGATTCACACGAAGAAGATTCTAATGCTGACATCATTCTTTCTCTAGGTCAAACGAAGAATCCCAATGATTCTGAGTTTGTGGCTTCACCTAGACAACCATCATCTTCTTCTAGTGAACTTTTCCTTTCATCTTCCAAACCTCTTCCTGAAAAACCCAAAGAACTTCATACTCAACCAATAGGAACTAATCTAGTTAAGGAGGTTGTTTTAAGGTCAAACTTGGACGATCATGAGATTGAGTCTCTTCTTAAACAAGATTTTCAATTGCATTGCGAGACCAATCAAGAGCTTCACGAATCTTTTAAGGATTTGACCTCGAAAGAGATGCAGAATATTTGTTCCAAATGGGAAACCCAACATAAGGATAGTTCTTGTGATCCTAATTCTGTTGGTAAAACATTTTTCGAAGAGCCACCCCCACTCGTTTCTATTTCTTCATTTTCCACTCGTGCTCCATCTTTCATCGAAACTCATGATATTCATGACCAAAATCTTATCATAATTAATTTGCTTAAACAACAAAAAGAAGCATCCTCGTGGTCTATGGATGAAGTTAGGAATATGAGTTTTATTCTTGTGCCTAATCAGATCGTTCGAGTGGTCTATGCTATTTTCGTGGGTGAGTTTCTGAAATATGTTGATTGTATAACAAAAATAGTTTTTCCGAGAGCAGGTATTGGTTAGTAAATATTTGTTTTGTACCTCCCATAGTAGAATTCAGGTATGGGGGAGGAATTGTGTGCGTGTGTGAGTTGTTTTCTCTTGTAATTTTTAGAAGTTTTCAGTCTCCGTCATCCCTTACCAGGTATTTCCTCAACTTTCTCCTTTATCATTTCTCTTTTCTCTTGCATTCATATACATTGAGGACAATGCATGATTTAGGTATGGGGGAGTTTTTAGTGTAAATAGTAAAAATTGAAAAATCCAAAAAAAATTAAAAAATCAAAAAGAGTTCGTTTCGTATCTAGTCTTGTTAATTGATTGCTAGTTGCTTGATGCACCCTTGCATGCTATGATAATCTTATGATCCATTAGCTTTTGTTTGAGAAGTGATTTGCTAAAGTTCTTGTTCACACACTTACACTAGCAAGGTGAAGCTAGTAGACTTATTTGAATTGTGCATGAAATTAGAAGGACATGATTAGGTGTAAGATGATTTGGTCTTCATGCTTTGAGTACAAGTAGGTGCATTGAGGATACCATTTCTTGAGATTGATTATGTTTTACCACACCAAGTGAGATTTTGAGCCTATATGCACATCTTTTGCATTTATATTCGTTTGCTTGAGTGTCCACGTGTCATTTGCATCGCTAGCACTTGTTTGAGTTCCTTCTTGAAATACATGACATTAATTGATGATAAAATGATAAAGGCACTTAGGAATAACCTATATTTCCAAAAATATCCACACCATGCTTATGTGATCAATTAGTTAACCCATTGAGCTTAATCATATTCTTTCAGTGACACACCACATTACTCGCCTAAGACTTTTTTCTTGTTTAGCCTTACGTATTCTTGATCCCATTTTGTCAAAGGCTAGTAGGAACTTAAGGGAGCAATAAGGTGTGTGAAAAAGGGTTTACTTTTGTTCATAACTTTTGAGGAAATATTTGCTGTTACCTTGATAGTCAATTTTCAAAATTAAATCTAAGTGAGGATTATTGTTACATTTATCTTAGCTCTCATAAAAAAAATAATGATAAAAGAATAAAAAATGATAAAAAAAATGATAAAAACAATGATAAAAAAAAAAGAAAAAATTTACATATGAGAGCATACTTATGTTTTTGTAATCCTCCTTCATTGCGACTATTCAAGGCTTTTTGTTGAAAATGAAAATAAATTGTGTGGGGAGGAAGTTTGGTGTTGTGCATGATATTCATGGTGACTACTAGCTTTTGACACTTCACCTTATTTTGGCCTTTCTTGACATACCTTGTCCCTAGCCCCATTACAACCCTAATAAAGACCTTTTGATTGTCATTATTAATGTATGTTGTGATTTAAGTTGGAATGATACCAAGTGTCAAGCATGCATTTGATTTTGTTGGAATTGCGTGATACACTTACCCTTGTTCTTGAGTGAATATTCTTTTCTGAGTGAAAGGTGAGGTATTGCTTATCTGTTTTTTTTGCATAAGAGATCTCAAGTTTTGACTCTGATGTGTGCTCTTGTAGACTTAGCATGGTTACCAATAATTTTTGCACTTGACATGAACTTATAATCACTCTTGCATGGTTCTTTGAGTAGACTATGTGAATCCTTGCACTTTCCACACCAAGACTTTGCAACTTCATTTTGATTCTTAAGTTGATGTATCATGAGAGGACATGTGTGGTGTGCATTGCCGTGTGATCTTTTATACAAGCTAGATGGATTTTGTGGGTACATTCACTATAGGCCCTCACGAGACCTCACTCGTCCACTAGGGCTGCCTAGGGGTTTGAAGGGCTTGTTGCATATGCCAAATGCAACCGTCACACCTACGAAAAGGAGTATAGGACTTTTTATCTAGATTTTCTTTTTGTTTTTACTCGAGGACGAGCAAAAGATAGGTATGGGGGCATTTGATAAGTGCATATTTTTTGCATATTTTATTTACCTATTTATTGCTTGAACTCGTGTTTTAATAATTTATTTTGTTGCATTTCAGGTAAATCGTAAATAAATAAAGAAATGACAAAATAAATAAATAAAGTGCAAGGAAGGGAAAAGGAGGAAGAAAAAGGACCAAAAATGAAAGAAGGAAAAGAATTAGGAGCTTGGAGCAAAAGGAATATTTCAAGACAAGTGGAAGGTGGAGATCATCCAAACACATTAGCAAAGTGTATGGCCAAGATCAACTCTTCAAAGCTTAAGGGGGAAGGAATCAAATAGATGGCTAGGATTTCACCACCACACAACCCAAATGTATGGTGGGGATTTACCCAACACCCCCCTTAACCCTAATTCCTATCCTATAAATACCCCCTCACCCCCCTTGTATTTAGTAACTTAGATTTTAGGGTAGTTTTATTTTCTTGTATTTTCTTAGTTTCAAATCTTGTAAACACTCCTATTATAATTAATGCAATTTTATTTTCTTTATTTATTGTCTTGCTCTTTCGTTATTGTTGCCTTGTTTCGTTATTTTCGTAAAATCCCGTTGCTAACCACTTGGGGTTGAAAGTAACGAAACTTTAATTTCGTGTTCTTATTTTTAAATCGTAGTTTGCCTCGTTAAAAATCCAATTTTAATGGGGGCCATTAATTTCAAAATCATTATTTTTAATTTTTAAATTCAGTAGTTAGCTTTAGTTTACTTGCATTTTAATTTTTCAAAATAAAACAAAATACAAAAAAAATTAGTCATATTAATTTCCTGCATTTATTTTTGCTCTCAAAGTTTTTTTTTATGATTCGAAGTTTGTTTTATTTCTGCATTAGTAATAAATTCGAAAGCTTTCCCCTGTTTTGCTATTTCCTTTCCTGTGCTTTTGTTTCAAACCCAAACAAGCATTTCACCACTTCGTTTTTTTTTTCTTTTCCAAAACCCACGATTTCTTCTTATCTCTCTTCCTCTCTCTCTCTCTCTCTCTCCCTATCTCTCTCTATCTCACACCCCTCTCTTGTTTATCTTTCTCTTCTTTTTCTAACAAAACGCGCGAAACCCCTCTCCCCCAGTTTCGGTTTAGATTCAGCGAATTAGTTTCCCTTTTTCTATGCTTTGATTGTATTTTCTTGTGTTATTCGATTCGGAGTCCTACTGAGTTAACTCGTTTCTGTGTAATTTAGGCGTTCGATAGTGCTAAGTTTGAATGTTTGTTGGATACTCACTGAGTTGCTGCGTTTTCATAATTGTTGTTTAGTTGGCTGTTAGTTTTGATTTGTTTAAATCGAGTTTGTTTTGATTTTTGAGTCACTGGTTTCTTTGCGCTGAGTTCTTGTAGTTTGTTGTTCACCTGTTGAGTTTGATTTGATCTTCGGAATTGAGTTGCGAGTTCATCTGTTTTTGAGTCGCCAGTTTTGAATCTGTTTTCGTATTAATTTTGTCCTGCTTTTCGTTGCTGTTGATTTTTGCGTAAATATGTTGTGATTTCCTATTTGTTGGTTGAGTTTTTAATTGCCGAGCTCTGTTTCATGTTTGATTTTGTGCTGAATTCTCTGGTTCGAGTCTTGTTTTGCGAGTTTGTTTAGTTCCCGAGTTCACGAGTCACTGTTGGTAGTCTTATTTGAGTTATTGAGTTGGAGAGTCGAGTGTGTCGTTTTGTAGTGTTCTGCTTTGTTGAGTTCTGTAATTGGGCCGAGTCGAGTGTTTGAGATGCAGTGTCAATTCGAGTCAAGTTGCGAGTCCAAGTCCAGTCATGTTTCTGGTTTTTAGTTCATTTATGCTGGTTTTGTTGTCATTTTTTTTGTTGAGTTCGTTGAGTCCATCCGTTTCTTTATCAAGTTTTTAGTTCACTGTGTTTTGTGCTGAAATGTGAATTGGTAAATTGATGCTTGGGTGGCTGTGTTTGTTGGATCTTGCGCCTGTGTGTCAAGTAGCATCTCTGTGTTCTTCTAAGCTTTAGTTTAGAATAAAATGTATTCGTAAAATGTTTTTTTTAGTTTTTGTTTATTTTTTTTTTTATAAAATCTAGTTGTTTAAAATTAGAATAAATTAGATTTTCTTTTCAAAATTAGTTTTAAATTTTCATTTAGTACTTTATTAGTTAAATTCTCAAAATTTCCAAAACCCAATTGTCTAATTCGATTAAATTAAAAATTAAGGATTGCGAAAATAAAATAGTCCCTGTGGAACGAATCATTTAATATTTCAACGAAACGAATTGTGCGCTTGCGATTCAAATTTAAATCATTTTTCTTAGCACAACAATTATAATCAAAGTATAATGATATATGAGAATGGAAATGATATATGAGAATGGAAATGATATGTGTGAATGATATATGGAAATGTGAATGGAAATGGAAATGGAAAAATGGAAAATGTGGAATGATGTTTTATAAATGGAATAACGATTTGAAAAAGGGGGATTGCAACAAAAAGCGTAAGAGACTGTGTGCGGCACAGTCCAATACTCAATATTTATTACGGCCCAAGAGTTGCCGAAGGAGGATGTAGCAGGTAGCCTTCCTCCAGGGTTGATGACCAGGTGGGATCATCCTTTCTACTAGTAGTAAACAGAGAGCAGGTACGGTCAGGCGACTGATCATCGTCCTACGTATCTGGCAGTAGCAGATATCCCCAAAACTTTTAAAGAAGAATTTATACTGGTTTCAGATTGGATTTTGAAGAAGGAAATGGTATGAAATTATTGAATTATTTTTATGGATTGAAGAGAAACTGATTTTATAATATTTTTATATAGTTGTTGTATAAAAGGTAATGGAAAGATTATATTGAGAGATTTATTTCAAATGATATATTATCTTGAGACATTATACTGAGACGTGGTATTGATTATTATCTGGTGATAGACGAGAAACTGATATTATATTATATTAGAAGAGAAACTGATATTATATGGTTTTATATTTCTTTTCTTATGAAAATAAATAGATGGTGTATTTAATAAATAAAAATTAATTCTTTTCTTAAAGATTATGATGGGTCTTCTGTTTATATATACATATATAAGTTTTCGTTTGATACTAGTTTACAAATTTATCTTGCTGAGCTATTATAGCTCACTCTTGCTATTTATTTATATAACAGCTAGATCAGGTGCCGAAACGTCGCAGTGCAACCCGGAAGAGGGTAGAGGGGAAGTATACCTTATGAGAGAGTATCGACACCTGTTCTCAAGGTAGTATATACTTATATATGGGTATAATAGATGGTATTCTAGGATTGTAACAATAGTTTATCTTTAACTGCTATCATTTATGGATGTTGTTCTCTGAGCATATGACTGGTGTGTGTGATGATATTTGTGTGGGGTCATTTGTGTGAGTATTAAATAGTATAAAAAAAAAGAAGACCAAGAGATATTGTTAATAAATGGAAATTGGAGTATGATGGCCCGGATTCCTGACCCTGGATCTGGGGCTGTCACAGATGGTATCAGAGCTAAGAGTCATAATGCTCAGGAACAAAAGTGATAATAATAAATATATCAGTAATATTATAAACTGGGAACTCCCATCGAGTTCAAGGGTGGTATATTGAATGTAGCATTTATTCTTAGTAGTGATTATAATTTTATAGATTATCACTAATAAAGGTTGGTGAGCCAAAGTTAAGGGTATTTAAAGTCTTCTTGTGTTTAAGGGAGTTTGAAGAAATATTGTAAGTGGATTGGTGAACAGACACTAATCGTTTCGATTGTTTGTGGAGATGAAAGGGTGAAACTGAGGTTGGTCGGTAAAGCCAAGATATACCTTAAGGACTAAGACAGACTGAGACATTCCGAGATTGACTTAAATGAAAAGGTTATTATGCCAAAAATGTTAAGTTTTTATAGCACACGGGATTGATATGAGAAAGGGAATATTTGATGTATCGGGAAGTGTACGTTAGACAACCTCGTGAGTATACAAGGTATGTTAGAATATACAATTTAGGAGTATAGTTTGAAGGGTCCTTGATACCGGAGCAGTGTTAGGCCAAGACGATCAATATTACGTAAGTATATCGACCAGAAGGTTGTGTTTTATTATGGATAAAGGCAGAAAGTATTGAGCCAAGTCACGACTAGGTAAATGACGATAATTGGGAATATCAGACGATAGGTTAAGGATAAATGGTGAATGCCAAATTTAAGAAACTTTGGAGGGTACGCAGTCTAAGATATAAATAGTATTTGAGGAAAACCTTCTATTATTTGGATTTTCAATTGGGCAGAGGCTATTAACGGTACCTATTTTCAAGCTCCTAAAGCCCTGCTAAATTATATTATTGAGTTTCAAATTTTCCTCTACTAATGGGTAATTATTCATTAAGTGCCGGTTTCTTTTAAAAAAAAAACTTTCTGGTACCCTGGGGGATGTGTTTCAAAATTTTATTTTATCTATCTTATTCAAAATATTTCTCTAAGATTACTTTCGAAAGATGGTATTGATCATTTTGGATTTAAAATTTTCTTTGTATTTTTACTACAACTAAGAGGAACAATCCTATATGTATACACAAGGACGATCTGTCTGTGTGATTGAAAGTCGGAGGGGACGCCCTCACTTGTGTGACATACGGGTTCTTCCATCATATTGATTTCTCAAATATTCTTTTGTTTCGAATAAAAGTTATTTAAAACTTTTAATTTTATAAATTGTTCTGGCACCCTTGTTTGTTTCTGGGTTTATTTCAATTCAAATTTCATAAATTCTATAAATTTTTTTTGAATATAGAAGATTTCATTAATGGATGGGATAATGGAAGCAAGGTTTAGAGTATACGTGATTACACAAGGAAACTTGAGATTCCAAGGGAAATTGCAATAAGAGATAATTAGAGCTAGAAGCGTTTCAATATAAGAGAGGAAGGAAATTCGTGAGAAGAAATATGTATATTTGATGATTAGTAAGAAAACAAATATGAGGCATTTTAAGGCATTATTGAGATTTACTATTGAGAGTAAGGTGTATTTGAGGATAGAGTCAGAATAAGGATAAACAAATGAAGTGGGGATAATTAATGAAGGATTTTGAGGTGCAATAACTATTAGTGGGGAAAGGCCAATATTGTGACTAATACCCTAAGTAGCAGAGAGAGATTAAAGATGTTAAGTATTCAACGGATTAATCCAAAAGATGTGAATGAGTAAAACTCGAGGTAAAGATTTTGATGAGAATAATAAAGGGAAATTACAGAGGTGGAATAAATAGTATATCATGAAGGAACTAAGGTGGATCAGCAAGATGTAAAGAGCGTATAGTGAACAATAGACATATGGGATAAGGTATCCGGAGGAAATTGCAGGTACGCTATAATTTAACCTCTCAAGTGTAAATGTTTGGTTAGGGATCGACTAAGTCAATGAATGGAGTAAATGGGCTAATAATATAGATAAGAATAATCTATCTGTGAGGAAGTAAACTATGGTGATATAAGAAAGTGAGTTATTCTCGTGTCATACAAATCAATATCTGTTAAGAGTCAGGGAACTCTATAAAAAGCGGATTTAGGAATAATGGGGAAAGTGCAAGGATAATTCTTAAAATGAAGGGAAAGTATCAGCTCGTATAAGTACGAACAGGGAATATATATTATAATTGATATTTTCTTACAATTGTTTCAAGAAATATTATTATAGCTTATTTTCTGGAAAATTTTACAGAAATGATATATAAAAATGTTGGAGTATTAATATTTTATGTCATGATAGAGATTAGAATATAACCAAACCATAGTGAGATACACTACCATTCAGAAAAGGCCAATGTGGTGGCCGATACCCTTAGTTAAAAGAGAAAGGAGAGATGAGGTAATATAAAATGATTGATTGAGGGAGAAGTTGTAAAAAAAGGAAGATGAGGAAATGACTGTTATGGATAGGCTGAATGGCATGTTGATAAATGACAAGTAGGTTATGTTGGTGTATTTTTGCGCAAACAAGATAGAGATATGTATATCATGTAGTTTTATCTTTTAACATAGATTGAAATTTTGGTGGTATTAGGAAACGACATGAGAATTAGAAAGCACCTTATGAGAAGAGAAATTTTTCATGGGATTCCGGGACGGAATCCTTTTAAGGGGGGAAGGATGTAATAACCCTAACTTTAGAAAGACTACAGTGTTTAAATGATTAGTAATTTTGAGGATTTAGGGAAATGGTATGTAGGTACCCTATAAGTGAAACAGAAAATGAATAATCAGGAACCATATTAGTGTTGTACTATGAAAATGAGTGACTCAAAATGATAATGGATTTCAGAAATTCCTGAATATGGACTTTAAGGATTTTCGATTTCGATTGAGACTCTATTGAATGTGATATTAAGGAGTATAGAAATGTTAAATGATTTATATCTTGAGGAAATAGTGAAATTAGGATAAACCAAGGAGTGATCAAGTCAAGGAAATGCCAAGGGAATTTAGATTGTTAAACGAGTTTGAGAATGCTTGAGAACCTGAGAGACAACCGGGAGAGCAACTTCTGAGAAAAAGAGAATATACCAAGGATATTGTATCTAATATCTACTTGAGGATTAGAATCACCCTAACACACTAATATATTATGTGGGAGAGGATATTATATATCCAAGGAATTTACAAAGGAGAAACCACTGATACAATCGCAGAAATCATTCGATGGATCAAATGACGAGAAAACATTGAATGGAGCCCAAAAAAAAGGCCCAAAACATGGGGGAAAGCCCAAATTTTGGCCCAACACTATAAGGAGCTGATCTTAGAGTATTAAGGAAGGAAACCATGTGAGTAAATAAGAGAAAGAGGAAGGGCATTGGTGGAACATTTCAAGATAAGGCAAGGACAAGCAAGTAAATAACAAGAAATGGAGTAACATGTTTTAAGCTTGGCAAGTGGACCAAAGGATCACCAGACAAATAGATGATCAACACCACATTAAAAGAGGATAAGAGTGAATAAAGGGATAGATACATGTATAAGCTAGTAGAAATCAAGCCAAACCCATAGACATACAAACTGCCCAGCAAGAGCAAGGAGGAAAGAAAAATTCATATCTCCATTTCTATCCATGATAAAATCACCAAATTTTAACCATACGTTCTTCACTCTATGGGGAAGATTCGTACAAAATTTCATGACAATCCAAGTAGTATAGCCTAGTCAAATCCATGCTCAAAGTGGGAGAACCAAACCTGTCCAGGTTCTGGCCAGTAGCAAGATGGGGCTCAAAACCCTAGCTCCCATGGTTGGATTCTTGTGTTCTATAGCTTAAAACAAAGGTAATCAAGACCCCAAGGTATGTTCAAAATCTTAGCTTCAAATATTGAGTATAGCTATGTCAAAAGATGGATCAAAAATAATGATGAATAGTGATTTTTAAGAACTAACTTTGTGTTCTTGATTTCTTTTGATTGATTCAAGTGTACTAAGGCTACTTAAGGACAATTCAAGGCTTACTAGGGGTTATTCACTCTTCAAGGAAGGTATAAAGTTCAAGAACCCTTAGTATTACTTTGAGTTTTTATGAGTTTTGATTAAGTTTTAGAGTTATATGCATGTTTAAGGCATGGATCTATGAGATAAGCTTTGTTAGATGTTAAAATGAGTTTAGTGGCTCCAATACATGTTGAGACAGTGAGGGAGATGATAAATAGTGTCCATGAGTGTTGGTTGTGGATTGAATGATTATTTGAGATGTTTGGATTTTGGGAATACTCGATTTATAGCCGTCGTAATGCCGAAATTTCTTTAACATTTAAAAAAAACATAGCACATCCAAACCATAAACCTTCTTACCAGTTGGGTTCTGGCCATGGACTTGTAGGTCTCGAGTCATAGATTGTTTTGGCGAAAGAATCGTAGCATTTTGAGTTACGGTTTAGGAGAAAAGTGGATTTTAGTAAAAGACGTTCGAAAACCGAGAAAACGTAGTTGTACCAACTGTGAGGCCATAATTACCATACTTAAACATCTTTAAAAATTATGAAATTTTGGGAGGATATAGTAGGGTGATCAGAGAAGCATTACCCACTAACCTTGTGTCAAAATTCGGAATTAATAATGTATGAGAAATTTTACAGTCATGTGTGGTTAATAAGGAAATGGTGAAAAACACTGAAACTTTCATGGAGTCTAAAAATGGATAAGTTCTTGGAACTTGTGGTCTATAAAGGGTATTTTAAATTTATATTATGTGTCAAGGGTGTTATTATATATATACTTAAGGGTTAAGTGGTTAAGTGAAATATATTCCGATGGTGATCCTTTTCGTTTCTATAGATACTCGAGACGAACACCGGATCATTCCTTTTGGGATATAGAGAGAGAGAGAGAGAGGCAAGATTTCTTTTACCCTTATTTTGATAAATTTTTTATGTTTAAAGAAAAGTGGTTTTGCTAGATAATATATGAATCTTATATCAATATATGATATGGATTGTGGATATGGATATGAATATGAATGGAGCTAATGTACTTTATGGCTTCAAGAGATATGAAAAAGAATGGTATCAGTTGTTATCTAGGGTTATATGGTTTATAATATTCTTTTAAAGATAATCTTTAAACATTTGTGACTTAATAAATATTATTTGATTATTATTTAATACTTTTAAAATAGTTAAAATATTTTGTATATTAGAGCATATTTGACTTTATTAAATACGGAGGAGATGTCTGAATTATAATCAAAGTATAATGATATATGAGAATGGAAATGATATATGAGAATGGAAATGATATGTGTGAATGATATATGGAAATGTGAATGAAATGTGAATGGAAATGGAAACGGAAAAATGGAAAATGTGGAATGATGTTTTATAAATGGAATAACGATTTGAAAAAGGGGGATTACAACAAAAAGCGTAAGAAGTTGTGTGCGGCACAGTCCAGTACTCAATATTTATTACGGCCCAAGAGTTGCCGAAGGAGGATGTAGCAGGTAGCCTTCCTCCAGGGTTGATGACCAGGTGGGATCATCTCTTCTACTAGTAGTAAACAGAGAGCAGGTATGGTCAGGCGACTGATCATCGTCCTACGTATCTGGCACTAGCAGATATCCCCAAAACTTTTAAAGAAAGAATTTATAATGGTTTCAGATTTGCATTTTGAAAAAGGAAATGGTATGAAATTATGGAATTATTTTTATGGATTGAAGAGAAACTAATTTTATATTATTTTTATATAGTTGTTGTATAAAAGGTAATAGAAAGATTATATTGAGAGATTTATTTCAAATGTTATATTATCTTGAGACATTATACTGAGAGGTGGTATTGATTATTATCTGGTGATAGAAGAGAAACTGATATTATATTATATTAAAAGAGAAACTGATATTATATGGTTTTATATTTCTTTTCTTATGAAAATAAATAGATGGTGTATTTAATAAATAAAAATTAATTCTTTTCTTAAAGATTATGATGGGTCTTCTGTTTATATATACATATATAAGTTTTCCTTTGATACTAGTTTACAAATTTATCTTGCTGAGCTATTATAGCTCACTCTTGCTATTTATTTATATAATAGCTAGATCAGGTGCCGAAACGTCGCAGTGCAACCTGGAAGAGGGTAAAGGGGAAGTATACCTTATGAGAGAGTATCGACACCTGTTCTCAAGGTAGTATATACTTATATATGGGTATAATAGATGGTATTCTGGGATTGTAACAATAGTTTATCTTTAACTGCTATCATTTATAAATGTTGTTCTCTGAGCATATGACTGGTGTGTGTGATGATATTTGTGTGGGGTCATTTGTGTGAGTATTAAATAGTATAAAAAAAAAAGAAGACCAAGAGATATTGTTAATAAATGGAAATTGGAGTATGATGGCCCGGATTCCTGACCCCGGATCTGGGGCTGTCACAGATGGTATCAGAGCTAAGAGTTATAATGCTCAGGAACTATAGTGATAATAATAAATATATCAATAATAATATAAATTGTGAACTCACATCGAGTTCAAGGGTGGTTTATCGAATGTAGAGTTCATGTTGGACTATTGGATATAATACCAAGGGTTAAGTTAAGATTGAAATGCGATATTGAGGGATATGTTAAGATAGACCTCGATTCTTGTGGGTATGGATGTTTAGTAAAGAATCATTATAGACAAGTATTGGTTGGTAAGGGCATAGATCGCCCGAGACATGAAGTTAAGGGTATTTAAATCTTATTGAGAGGAAGGGAGTTTTGAAGTAATACTGTAAGTGGATTGGTGAACAGACACTGATTGTTTCAATTGATTGTGGAGATGAAATGGTGAAACTGAGATTTATTGGTAAAGCAAAGATATACCTTAAGGACCAAGACAGATTGAGAAATTCCGAGATTGACTTAAATGAAAAGGTTATTATGCTAAAAGTGTTAAACTTATGTAGCACACAGGATTGATTTGAAAAAGGGAATATTTGATGTATTGGGAAGTGTACGTTAGACAATCTCGTGAGTATAAGTGGTATGTTAGAATATACAATTATAAAGAATAGTTTTAAAAGGGTCCTTGATACCGGAGCATTGTCAGGATAAGACGATCAACATTACGTAAGTATATCGATTAGAAGCTTGTGTTCTATTATGAATAAAGGCAGAGAGTATCGAGCTAAGTCACAACTAGGTAAATGAAGATAATTGGGAATAACAGACGATAGGTTAAGGCTACATGGTGAGTGCAAAATTTAAGAAATTTTAGAGAGTACGCAGTCTAAGATATAAGTAGTATTTGAGGAAAACCTTCCATTATTTGGGATTTTCAATTGGGCAGAGGCTATTAACGGTAACTATTTTTAAATTTTCTAAAGCCCTGCTAAATTATATTATTGAGTTTCAAATTTTCCTCTACTGGTGGGTAAATCCAGTTGTGATCTGGCACCTCTTATTCATTAAGGGTCAGTATCTTTTCAAAATTTTCTGGTACCTCTGGAATGTATTTCAAAATTTTATTCGATCTATCTTAGTCAAAATATTCTTCTAAGATTATTTTCGGAAGATGGTATTTATCATCGTGATTTAAATTTTCCTTTATTATTCTTACTCCAACTAAGAGGAACAACTCTATATGTATACACAAGGACGATCTGTCTGTGTGATTGAAAGTCAGGAGGGGACGCCCTCCTTTGTGTGACATACGGGTTCTTCCATTATATTGATTTCTCAGATATCCTTTTGTTTCAAAGAAAAGTTATTTAAAACTCTTAATTTTATAAATTGTTGTGGGACCCTTGCTTGTTTCTGGGTTCGTTTCAATTCAAAGTTTCATAAATTCTATAAATTTTTTTTGAATATAGAAGATTTCATTAATGGATGGGATAATGGAATCAAGGTTTAGAGTATACGTGATTACACAAGGAAACTTGAGATTCCAAGGGAAATTTCAATAAGAGATAATTAGAGCTAGAAGCGTTTCAATATAAGAGAGGAAGGAAATTCGTGAGAAGAAATATGTATATTTGATGATTAGTAAGAAAACAAATATGAGGCATTTTAAGGCATAATTGAGATTTACTATTGAGAGTAAGGTGTATTTTGAGGATAGAGTCAGAATAAGGATAAACAAAGGAAGTGGAGATAATTAATGAAGGATTTCGAGGTGCAATAACTATTAGTGGGGGAAGGCCAATATTGTGACTAATACCCTAAGTAGCAGAGAGAGATTAAAGATGTTAAGTATTCAAAGGATTAATCCAAAAGGTGTGAATGAGTAAAACTTGAGGTAAAGATTTTGATGAGAATAATAAAGGGAAATTTCAGAGGTGGAACAGATAGTATATCATGAAGGAACTAAGGTGGATCAACAAGATGTAAAGAGCGTATAGTGAACAATAGACATATGGGATAAGGTATCCGGAGGAAATTGCATGTACGCTCTAATTTAACCTCTTAAGTGTTAATGTTTGGTTAGGGATCGACTAAGTCAATAATTGGTGTAAATGGACAGATAATATAGATAAGAATAATCTATCTGTGAGAAAGTAAACTATGGTGATATAAGAAAGTGAGTTATTCTCGTGTCATCCAAATCAGTATCTGTTAAGGGTCAAAGAACTATATAGAAAGGAGATTAAGAGTATGAGAGAAGGTGTGAGAATATTTTTAAGGATGAAGGAAAAGTACATGCTCGTATAGTTACGAACAGGAAATATATATTATAACCAATATTTTCTTACAATTGTTTCAAGGAATATTATTATAGATTATTTTCTGGAAAATTTTACAGAGATGATATATAAAAATGTTAGTGTATTAATATTTTATGTCATGATAGAGATCAAAACATAGTTAAACAATAGTGAGATACACTACCATTCAGAGAAGGCCAATGTGGTGGCCGATACCCTTAGGAAAAAGAGGAAGGAGAGATGAGATAATATAAAATGACGGAATGCAGGAAAAGGTTGGTAAGGAAAAGATAGTGAAAGTACTGCTATTGATAAGCTAAATGGCATGTTGATGAATGACAAGCAAATGTATGTTGGTGTATTTCTGTACGAACAAGATAGAGATGTTTAAGGAGAAACTAAAGGATGGAGGAAGTAATATGCGAATTAGAAGGTGTAATGTGAGAAAGGTATTCGTCAATATCTTCAACGTGATTCCGGGACGGAATCCTTTTAAGGGGGGAAGGATGTAATAACCCTAACTTTAGAAAGACTACAGTGTTTAAATGATTAGTAATTTTGAGGATTTAGGGAAATGGTATGTAGGTACCTTATAAGTGAAACAGAAAATGAATAATCAGGAACCATATTAGTGTTGTACTATGAAAATGAATGACTCAAAATGATAATGGATTTCAGAAATTCCTGAATATGGACTTTAAGGATTTTCGATTTCGATTGAGACTCTATTGAATGTGATATTAAGGGGTATAGAAATGTTAAATGGTTTATATCTTGAGGAAATAGTGAAATTAGGATAAACCAAGGAGTGATCAAGTCAAGGAAATGCCAAGGGAATTTAGATTGTTAAACGAGTTTGAGAATGCTTGAGAACCTGAGAGACAACTGGGAGAGCAACTTCTGAGAAAAAGAGAATATACCAAGGATATTGGATCTAATATCTACTTGAGGATTAGAATCACCCTAACACACTAATATATTATGTGGGAGAGGATGTTATATATCCAAGGAATTTACAAAGGAGAAACCACTGAGACAATCGCAGAAATCATTCGATGGATCAAACGACGAGAAAACTTTGAACGGAGCCCAAACAAAAGGCCCAAAACATGGGGGAAAGCCCAAATTTCGGCCCAACACTATAAGGAGCTGATCTTAGAGTATTAAGGAAGGAAACCATGTGAGTGAATAAGAGAAAAAGGAAGGGCATTGGTGGAACATTTCAAGATAAGGCAAGGACAAGCAAGTAAATAGCAAGAAATGGAGTAACATGTTTTAAGCTTGGCAAGTGGACCAAAGGATCACCAACACTTGGACAAATAGATGATCAACACCACATTAAAAGAGGATAAGAGTGAATAAAGGGATAGATACATGTATAAGCAAGTAGAAATCAAGCTAAACCCATAGACATACAAACTGCCCAGCAAGAGCAAGGAGGAAAACAAAATTCATATCTCCATTTCTATCCATGATAAAATCACCAAATTTTAACAATACGTTCTCCACTCTATGGGGAAGATTCGTACAAAATTTCATGACAATCCAAGTAGTATAGCCTAGTCAAATCCATGCTCAAAGTGGGAGAACCAAACCTGTCCAGGTTCTGGCCAGTAGCAAGATGGGGCTTAAAACCCTAGCTCCCATGGTTGGATTCTTGTGTTCTATAGCTTAAAACAAAGGTAATCAAGACCCCAAAGTATGTTCAAAATCTTAGCTTCAAATATTGAGTATAGCTATGTCAAAAGATGGATCAAAAATGATGATGAATAGTGATTTTCAAGAACTAACTTTGTGTTCTTGATTTCTTTTGATTGATTCAAGTGTACTAAGGCTACTTAAGGACCATTCAAGGCTTACTAGGGGTTATTCACTCTTCAAGGAAGGTATAAATATTCTCACCCTTTTGAGTTTATGGTTGATCTTGGGTTAGTTTAGAAGTTAAGTGATATAAACCATGAAATCTTGATTATATAGTTGTGGATATGTGTTTTGATTGAATATGAAAGGAGTATGTGCTTGTAACCATGATTGGTAAGATGACCACATGGTGTAGGTGATGGTGTATAAGGTGGATGATGGATTTGGAGGAGTAATATTTTGGAAAGTATGAAAATATAGCCGTTATAATGCCCGATTTTCGTTAAACCAAAAGATTCCCTGTTTTAGACACTGATATTCGTACGGTAGCATTCTTCCTAGCGTACCAAGTGACCATGAGATGATAGAGCTTAGTTCATAGATCGTTTTGATATAAAGTACGTTAAAATCTGATGAACGGTTTAGGAGAAAAGTCAGTTTTAGTGAAAGACGTTCGAGAACCGAGAAAACGTAATTGTATCAACTTTGAGGCTATAATTACCATACTTAAACATTTTTAAAAGTTACGAAATTTTGGGATATTGTAGTGGGGTGGTCAGGGGACCATTACCAGTTGACCTTGCCTTAATATTTGGAATTTATATTTTCTGAAAATTTTTACAGTCGAGTGTGGTTATTAGGGGAAATGGTGGAATACACTAAAACTTTGATCGAGTTTAAAAATGGTTAAGTTCATGTAAACTCTTGGTGCATAAAAACTATGTTAAACATGTAATATGTGTCAAGAGTGTTATTGTATAAAGATTAGGTGATTAAGTGGGATGTATACTAATAGTGATCCTTTCGTTTCTATAGAAACGGGAGACGAACTCAGGATCATACCTACTCGCTTTAGAGATCCAGACAAGATTTCTCCTATCTTTACTTTGGAAAATTACTTACCTTCAAAGAAAGATGATTTCATGGAATATATATGTGATCCTATTGTTACTATATTATTGAGAATTTACTTCCTGATTTTGGGAATTAAAGAGAGATGGATATGGATATACAGATATGATTATGCATAAAGTGAACATGCTTTATGATTAAAAGAATATGAAAGAATGGTATCAGTTGTTATCTAGGGTTATATGATTTATAATATTATGTTAAAAATATTCTTTTTAAATATTGTGATTTAATAAATATTATTTGATTATTATTTACTGTTTCTACAAAAAAAGATGGAATATTTTATATATATATATATATATAAGTGTACTGGATTCCATTAAATACAGAGAAGATGTCTGAGTCATAATCAGAGTGTTATGGCATAAGCTTTAAAAGTGATGACATATGTGAATGAAAGTGGAAATGGAAATTGAAAGGAAAAATGTGGAATGGTATTGGTATAAATGGAATACTGATTGACAAAAAGGGGGAATTGCAACAAAAAGCGTAAGAGGCTGTGTGCGGCACAGTCCAGCACTCAATATTTATTACGGCCCAAGAGTTGCCGAAGGAGGATGTAGCAGGTAGCCTTCCTCCAGGGTTGATGACCAGGTGGGATCATCCCTTCTACTAGTAGTAAACAGAGAGCAGGTACGGTCAGGCGACTGATCATCGTCCTACGTATCTGGTGCTAGCAGATATCCCCAAAAACTTAAAAGAAAGAATTGATAATGGTTTTCAGATCTGTATTCTGAAAAAGGAAAATTGTATGAAATGATGGAAATTTTTTATAGTAAGAAGAGAAACTGATTTTATATTATTTTTATATAATTGTTGTGTAAAAAAGGAAATGGAAAGATTGTATTGAGAGATGATGTGCAGATGATATATTATCTTGAAATATTATGCTGAGATGATGTAATGGTTTTTAATTATTATAGAAGAAAAACTGATATTATATTATTTTAGAAGAAAAACTGATATTATATTAGAAGAGAAACATATATTAGAATGCTATATATTTCTTTTAGTAAAAAAATATTTGGAAGGAGTAGTTATCAAATAAAAATAAATTCTTTTTATAATAATTATGGTTTGTCTTCTGTTTATTATACGGATATATTTATGTTTCTTTTGAAGCTAGTTTATAAAATTTATCTTGCTGAGCTATTATAGCTCACTCTTGCTATTTACTTATACAACAGCTAGGTTGCATGCTGATACTTCGCAATACACCCCGCAAGAGGGTAAGGGAAAGGCGACCTTTTGAGAGAACGCTGGCTCCTATCCCGGAGGTAGCGTATAGACAGGCGGGTCCTGGTAGACTTATGTACATTAATTGTGTAAGCACATGTAATAAACTTTTGGTTGTTCGAATGCTTCATGTAGAAGTATTATTCAACAACGTACTTAGTAAGATTCTGGGTTTGTAATAACTCCTTAACTCTAAACTTTTAATATTGTGGATGTTGTTCTCTGAGCATATGACTGGTGTGTGTTAATATTAAAGTGTGGGGTCTATTGTGTGAGTTTTATTATGCATTTATATTCCAGCTGCTAAGAGTAGAATTTTAATGAATGGAAATTGGACCGTGATGACCTGGATCCATGACCCCGGATCTAGGGGCGTCACGGTGCCCAAGAAAGAAACAAGTGAAAGAAAATTTTGAGTCATGGTTTTAAGGGCATCTAAGTAATCATTCTTGTAACCTAAGACGCGTCCTATAGTTCAAATATTATGAAGAATAAATTTCTAAGGGAGGCTAAAGTATGGTATCAGAGTAATTTAAGGTGCGCCTTGTGTTGAAGGCACGTCTTAAAATAATTGTTGGCAGCCTTTGAGGAAGGACATTTTGGCAAGAGAAAACCTTATAGCGCGCCTAGGCTTAAGGCGCGCCCAAAGGATTAAAAAAATTAGCAGACAGACTATTATGATGCAGAAACACATTTTGTGAAGACTATAGTAGCAAAACAGGATCAAACATATATACATACATCGGAAAAATGAAGAACACGAGAAATATGAACAGTTAAATCGACATAACACAATATTTATACGGTCAAATTGTGAAATAAAGGCGTGAAATTGTACTTTTGAAGTTCCTGAGTAAGATTTGCGAAGAAAAGATGCCAAAAATGTCCGATTCGATCGACTTTTGCTCAGAGAATAGAAAAACGCCGGAATGGAGTATCTTTGAGAGAGAGTAGAAAAAGAGTAAAGTAAGAGAGAGAGGGGGTATTTATAGGGGTTCAAAAAAAAGATAATGGATTACAGCTGTTATACATAAAATCGATTGGAATTCTGAGGACGCGCCCTCATCTAAGGCGCGCCTTGAAGGAATATTTTGTAGAGGAATTTTGGGTATTGTGAAGAAAATTCCATATATCATCTCTGATTTCACATGGAATTGGGGGGTAGTTTTTATAGCCAAAATTCAGTTCGGGTATTTTCAAGATGGATTCGGGTCGATAACGGGTTCAATTTGGATAATTCTAGGTTAAAATAGGGTTTTGGCAAGATGGAGATAAGTCAGGCCGCGCCCTCATCTTTTCAACAATTAGGGCACGCCCTGGATAACACAACATGGTAAGGAATTCTACTAATATTGGTTTTCCAATAATTATTGAAGAATTCCCTCATGTCGTATCTCAGGAGGGGGATGTCCGTCGTAGAAGGCCTCCAGGGATTTACCTGGATTTAGGGACCCTTCTTATACATTGAGGGCGCACCTTCTATGGTAAAAAGATGGATACCTCTTTGGTGTGTGCTTTGGAGCTCTGTTCCTGTATTCAATGGGCACGCTCTCATTGGGGAACTTCGGAATAATCCTGCACTTTGCACCAAAAAGTTCTAGATCACCTGTCCTGCTATCTGGCGGGTGCTTCTCATTCAGGGGACAAGGAGGCGCTCTACACTTGGGGTAAACCATGGCTATACCTGCATCCTTGAAATCAAGAAATAGATGGTAACGGAAAGGACTAGTCCTCGATGGGGGAAGTTTCCTTATCTGTGAAGTCTTGAGATCTTGGATGAGCCTTGGGTCTTTTGTGGTTAGGCCTCATAGTAGAACATTCTGGATGCTGGACCGACAATTCAAGCCCATTTGGGTTTCTTGTTCTTCAAAAACTACGTATGGCTTGATCCCTATAAATACCAGGGTACGTAGGCCGGTTGAGGGGTTGGAAATCGAGAACTCTGAAATAGCCGCCACTAACCCTATCAATCTCAGCCATCAATTACATTCAACCACCACGCTCAACTGTTTATCCCGATAAAAAAACCACCGCCATAGATTTTATTTTCGGCGACGCACCTCAAAATTTGTTATTCCCAAATTCCTCCGTCAACAATCAACAACCATGATATATAAAGTGGAGCCCAGGTATAATTATAGAGTCGGTTTCAGTAAAGAATCACCAAAATGTGAGAACTAGAAGAACCAATATGTTATAGTGGTTCAACAATTTTTGTGGTGTACAACAATTCTTTCTCATGCCAATGACCACTTTGATCTAGAGCTGGCCAAAGTTTGATCAATCAATATCTCCATCACTTCTCCTACAGGATGTCGTGGATTCTAAAATTGTCAAAAACAATATCGCGTATGAGTGCGTTTAACTAAAAAAACAAAGAACAATTTGTTCTCATGATTCTCACAATTTTATGTTCAGAAATGACCAAAATAACAAAAAAACAGGGACCAGAGGAAAGAGTGACACAACTATTGACAAATTTTAGGTTAATTATGAAATGTCATGGTGATGCAAAAGTAAAAAAAATAAAAGCAGAAGATGAAGACATGTAGCGTAGCGAAAATGACAGGGAGCCCCACATGATCTGCACAAACCATTAAGTCAAGAAAAAACTTAGGCAAAGTGAGTGGTGTGTATCTTTCAGTGGATCCCTCTCGTGGCCGCAGTTTCTGGAAGAAGCTGACAATAATTTAAATGGAAATATAAATCAATTATCAATCCCTAGCTGGTTGCTACTTGTTGGTTGTCACAGTGTCTACGGAAATAATTAATTAGAAGATTGTAGAATCTGTTAAAGGTGAAAAAAAAAAAAAAAAAAGGTGTTCAAAACTTTTTTCAAAATTATGTGATAATTTTGAGTTATTAAAATGGAATTTGTAATTAATGAATTCATATGAATACATGCGACGTTCATTTTATTAATTATTTTATCGACTAATTTTAGCAAATTCTTGGAAAATACATGATATTTGGAAAATATATTTTGTAATATTTGTTTCATTCCCTAATACATGATATTGGAGAAAATTGTTGGAACATTTAACATTTTTCGAATTATATACATGTTATATCTTGAATGAAAGCTCCTAATATCACAATTTCAAGACGAATGGTTTCAAATACATTATGTAGCGTTTTTTTTTAAAGGACGCTAAAGCGTCTGGCGTCATCATATGTGTTACACCATTTCCTTCTTTTTGTGGGTAGAACGCCTGTGGCGTTTGGTTGGTTTTTTTTTTTTTTAAATCTAAATATATATTTGTAAATAATATTAAAAATTTATAAACAAATGATCAATTAAAATTGTATTTTTTAAATTTAAAAATTACAATTTTAATTAATCTTAAGGGTTCAATAATTAATTTTTGGGGTTCAACGTTTTCATTTTGGATTTTAGAAATATTCTAAACGAACCCTAGACCCTAAACCCTAACTTATCCTGATTTTTAAACGCGCGTTTAAAAATCAGGTCGCCGGATTCAATTTTTTAATTAAAATTTTATCTGTATTCCTTCGGGTTTCAACATTTAACCTTTGGGGTTCAATAGTTCCATTTTGGGTATTCCCTCGGGGTTTCAACAGTTAACCTTTGGGGTTGGGGTTCAATAGTTCCATTTTGGATTTAGAAATATTCGGAACGACGAATAAACTGTATACAAATTTTAAAAAATATAAATTTATATTTTAGTCGACCATTTGTAAATAAGTTTTTTAATATTTTTTTTGCAAATATATATTTTGGAGAAAACAAAGAAGAACAAGAAAAAAACAAAAACGAAAAAAAAAACCAAAAAACCAAAAAAAAAAAAGAAAAGAAAAGAAAATACACAAACGCCATATTATGTGGCGTCCCCCCAAAACACAATATGAAGTGGCGTTTCTTCCCTCCCCCAACGTTAAATCGTCCGGCGTTCTCTCCCAACGCTACTTTAAACAGCGTTCTCCCTCTCTCTCTCCTCCAGAACGCTAAACGCTTCAACGTTTTTAAAAAAAAAATTCAAATGATGATAGTTAGGACCAACACCTGATGTGAATTATTCTGCTAAGATATCTTAATGACATGAAATTATCAATGATAGATAAGAAAAATTACTTAGAGCAACTCCAAGGCTGAGTCCCCCTTACCTATATTATTCCACCTGTACATGTATCGGGTTTTCCTTGCAAAATTGCTTCTCCAACCGACAGAGTCCTTACCAATAAATTATAGGTGAGAGAAACTGCTACCCTATTTGTGGGGAAGCAATTTTGATCCCCTATCTCTGCCATGTAGACTCCCGCTTCCCATATCCCTCTATTTTATCTCCCCGCCAATTCTTCTCTCAGCTATGTCTATTGTTTATTGTTATGTTTATTGTTTAAAATATTACTTTTAGAATATAAGGAACCAATATAGGGGATACCATTGGAGTAAAATAACTTTTTGGTTACCTATATTTTAGGAAATCATTAGTTTACTATATTTTAGGGAACAAAAATAGGGAAGAGCCTCGGAGATGCTCTTAACTTGGATTCCGTAAAAATTCTCAATTTTTGCAATATAAGCGTCGAGTTCTGGAGCAGAACGTGAATTTTGAACCAAAATAATACTCCTATTAATATGAAACAAAATTTCCATAGGAGGTAATGGGTTCTACGCGATGTTGGATGGTGACTTCAAAAATGGAAAACACATTTTTTCAACTGTGAGAAGTCAATATTCTACAACGTAATAAATATTTCGTTGTACAAAACGGTTAAAAAAAAAAAGTGGAGGACACACATTTTTTTGGTATTAACACAATATTACGTTAACGAAGTATGATTCATTGAATATGCATAAAAAAAATTCATTTGTCTCTATTATAATACAATTTTTAAAAATGAAACAATGTAATTTTCTTAATTTATCTTACCTATCATAAAAAAGATAAATTGTTCTATCTGTCCCGTTTATATTGACCATAATTCTGTACCAAAAACATTCATCACATTTCCTTACTAAAGCAAATTAAGTAATAAATATGTTAATTTTTTCTAAAAATAAACCATTTTTCCATTTTGAAAAAGCATAAGTTGCAATTTTTTGATGTCACACACATTCTGCTGGGCTGTCCCCTGCTCCTTTACAAACACTATAGTTGTATAATATAACATTACAGTAGATTTCAACAACAGTTCTAGCTATAGTTGCCAAGCTTCATGTGCCTACGTTCATATAATCCTTGGTCCAATGTAGCCTGATGTTAGATTGTTGGGAGTCAGATATATCTTGAACTTCAACCACATTGTATTTGCTCATGTTTCTTCCCTTCAAGAAACTGGAATACCAGTGTGCAGAGAGCTTAGGGTATCTTCTCAGGTCCTTATCATCGAAA
This sequence comes from Saposhnikovia divaricata, assembly GCA_036435485.1. NCBI lineage: Eukaryota > Viridiplantae > Streptophyta > Magnoliopsida > Apiales > Apiaceae > Saposhnikovia > Saposhnikovia divaricata. The sequence goes on along the minus strand of CM071597.1, from coordinate 85,499,974 downwards.
TCCACATAATACATGCCAAATTTTGACCCCATCAGAATCTCGAAAACATCTAGGAATGACCAGCTGAAATACCCTTTTACATTTGCTCCATTCCTTTTTCCAATTTTAAGAGAAGAAAGAATAATCACTACTGAAGATCATTGGAGTAATTTAGGGGGCAACTTTAATGTTTTCATACCTTAATGCATCTAGCATGCTACTAATGAAGCCTTGCATAACTTCCACTCTTGACGTATCATTCAACGAGCCTGTACTTGGTGTTGCCTTACCTGCAAAATATCCGCATTCAAATCTTCTATTTGGATACAAGTTCTGGTTTCCTATAAAATATTCTGCTTTATTTCATATGTAGAGCCTTAACATAACTGAATTTTCATGCTAATGTTATAAGGTGTGAAGCAATGGCCTGATTTTATGCACAAGCCATTTCTACTGCTGAAAAGTTTAAATATTGATAACTAGTAAAAAATTGAGAGACCATTTTCATGAATGTATATTGGAGGATCGTTGTATACGTGCTTCAAGTATTCCAGAAGTTCTCCAAGACCCTAGCACATTAGAGGTAGTCAGTAAACTATTTCTTTAGGCAATGCCCGAGTGAAAATAACAACGATCGATTAACAAATGATTTTTGCATTTTAGCTCTGACCTCATATGGAGACCTCCCATCTTGATTACCTCCATCTGAGGTATGAAGGAAGTTCTATCAGTATAATTAACTTTAACTTTCCATCCAAAAAAGTTTAAACTAGCATATTTGTTAAAATTTCACATTATATATGTAGCATACATGAGATTTCTATTGCCATATCTGCCACTACGTCCCTGTTATCCACATTAAGGGAGCTGGATCTGTCCTTGATGTAGGTAGTCGCATAATGGTTCACTCCAAGAAAGTCAATTGAACCCTTCAGATATTTGGATTCAGCTTTTGTGAAGGCAGGAATTCTTTTTCCTGCATTCTTATTGACTATGCCAGGATAGTCACCATAAACTAATGGATTTACAAACCTAAAATATAAAGAATCAAAAACCACGATCATATTTTGGTCATCATCTTCCAAGGTGCAGTATAATAGCATTTTCGTTAGGTCAATGAGGAATTAGTTTTAAGGATATTTTTGACTAACCAACCAACATAAAACTCATTGGCTCTTTTAGTTGCGATCACATCAGCCAGTGAATTTGAGTAAGGAACAAACCAATAGGCAAAGACATTTATTCCAATGGAACCTTGCTGCGCAGCCTGCATTATCACTTATCAGACCATCTAGAAATTATACTCTTCATGATTAAAAAATTTAATCATCCTACCCTGATTTAATACAAGCAGACTTATATGCCCTGATTTGAATACATCCTACCCTTTATATGTTCATTATGATTTTACTTACAAAAAACAGCAAATAATACCTTGTATTTTTTCTTGTAGAGCCTTGCAGCTGATGCATGTGCAAGCAACATATTATGGCCAGCTAAGTAGGGCTCATACGACGAGTTACCTTTGGTGCAATTTACTCCTAATAAGGAAGTAGAGCAGCGGCCTGGTGGCATCATTCCCATATCATAACCAGCCATTGCAACCATATTGGCCTCATTAAAAGTAGTCCAACGAAAAACCCTGTCACCAAATTCTCTGAAGCACACATCAGCGTATGCAGTGAAGTCCCTCCTGCATATAGAGTCTTAAGTTATTCATATTCTTCTTTAAAATAATCCAATAAAAGATGTGTGTCTTTCTGTGTGTATGCATTAAAATGTAGAGATTTCATAACCATACACTGCTTTTCTGCTTAGCCATCCCTCATATTCATCCTCCAGTACTTGTGGTAGATCAAAATGGGATAAAGTAACATGGGGTTGTATTCCTGCATGATTAGCAGTAAAAGATATTCATCCCTAAATTAAAGTAGTAACTGAGAAATTGGTGACCTTTTAACAATCAAACAGTAGTTATATAGTGAGTAATGTGAAGATGTTTACCATGGCCAGTAAGTTCATCGATGACATTGTTGTAATATTGTAAGCCCTTTGGGTTGATAGGTCCTCTTCCATCTAAAAAAATTTTAAAAACGGAACCATCAATGAAATATAATATAACTAGCCAGAAAAGTTGGATAAAAAAAAAGTAGGCTAATTAACATGACAAAATAAGATGAACATACTAGGAATAAGTCTTGACCATGAGATAGAAAACCTGTAGGCCTCCAGTCCTGTGTCTATCATGAGCTGAACATCTTCCTGCCACACAAAAGACGTTATAAGTAATCAGTGTGCAGATATTTTTTAAAGTTTATGATCTTATATTGAAACTTTTTCTAATACTAATAGCCTAATGAGAGTGGGTATTGGCCCCATATATCACAATTTCAAAGCAAATGGTCTCAAATATCACAGCTCAAAAACTTGGCCCCAAATATCACTCCAAAACACATTGGTGTGTAACGTTTTGGATTTTTTGTTTTTTTATTTAAAAACGATGAAGCGTCTAGCGTGTTGGAGGAGAGAGAGAGGGGGAAGACGCTGATTAAAGTAACGTTGGGAGAACGCTGGATGCCTTAGCATGGGGGGGTAGAACGCTACTTAAGAATGTGGGGGGGGGGGCGCTACTTAAGAATGTGTTTTGGGGGGAACGCCACATAGTGTGGCGTTTTGGTATGTTTTTTTTTTTGTTTTCTCCTAAACATATATTTACAAATAATATTAAAAAATTTATAATCAAATAGTCAATTCAAATTGTGTTTTTGTATTAAGTCCGGCGGACTGATTTTTAACCCTAAGTTCGTATACGGTTTATTCGTCGTTTCGAATATTTCTAAACCTAAAATGGAACTGTTGAACCCCAAAATTTAACTGTTGCAACCCCAAGGGAATACAGATAAAATTTAAAAATTTTAAATAAAAAATTGAATCCGGCGGCACGTTTAAAAATCAAGATTAGTTAGGGTTTAGGGTCAACCCCAAACCCTAAACCCTAAGTTCATATACGGTTATTCGTCGTTCCGAATATTTCTAAAACTTAAAATGGAAACATTAAACTACAAAAGTTAATTGTTGAACCCCTAAATTTAATTAAAATTTACTTTTTAAATTTAAAAAATACAATTTTAATTGAAAATTTGATTAAATTTTTTTTAATATTGTTTGCAAATATATATTTAGGAGAAAAAAAAAACAAAAAAAATAAAAAAAAAAATGAAAAACACTCTAAACGCCACACTATGTGGCGTCTTCCCCCCCCCCCTCCCCTCCCCTCCCCTCCAAAAACCCCCATAACGCGAGAAACGCATTAGCGTTTAAAAAAAAAAATGAAACGCTACATTATATTGTGTGTTAGAATGATATTTGGGGCCAATGTTTTGAATTGTGATATTTGGGGCAATTTGCTTTCAAATTATGATATTGGGGGCCTTTTTCCAATGAGAGTTTGTTTGGATAACCTAGCTACTAATAGCACGAGGGAGATTTAACACTGAAGAAGAAGAGGAAAATCTAGAAAAACAAGTAGTTGATGTAGACCTTGTACTTGTGATATCCATCACATGCTATGTCTCCATTGGCTCCATGACCTGAGTTTTTCAGTGTTCAACAGAACAAAAGAATCAGACTTTCAAAACTATAATTAGGGAATAATGAGAAATCAGCAACAAAAATACACATAATGAAATTAAAGAATTCTGAGAAACTATTGGTCTATAAACAGATTGTGTAAGCTTGAACATAATTCCTTAATTAAGAAAATTGAACTGTTTAATCCCGGTTATAATATCAATGTGTCTTAATAGAGGTAGGAACCAATCACCAAGGCCTCTTTCTCAAAATCAATATTGAGAGAAGTGACAAAAGAAAGGAAAAGCCCAGGAAAAACAAATGTGCCTGTTTACTGTAATCAGCGAAGGTGTTAAACATTAAAGACTTAAAAACAAACAGGAGCTAATCTCTTCTTTTTTGTGTGTTTACTGAAATGTGCCTGTTTACTGAAATCAGCTAAGATTTTAAAGATTAAAGACATAAAACAAACATGAGCTAATCTGATTTTTCCTTATATAAAACTGTGAACTTAAAAGATCAATGCCTAACCAGAATGAGAAAAGTTATCCCAAATGCTAGGCCCTTTTCCATCTTCAAATGCTGCTCCTTCAACCTTTTAGAGACATGTAATTATTTTGCTTCGAAACGATCAGGGATTATGAATAATTTAGACGATTCAAAGAATCAGAAAAGGGTGAAATAACCTGATAAGCAGAAGTCCCAGAACCAAAAACAAAGTCATCCGGAAAATCATCCCTACTAAACTTTTGATCAAGGCTGCAAACCCTCAACTCCCCCGTACTGATCATCAACACAAGAAAAATTATCAACAGAAGTGAAACAGGAAGATATCTTGGCTTCTGTGTCATCTTCTCTATCATAGGACTAGAAAAATCGACACTGGCTGTAGTGTTCTAGTTCTTGTGTACAAAATTTTATATACATCTTCACTCTTTGAATTATCTTGTTATCTACGCCATTTAGTTTTGTTGCATGCTCCATTACACTTGAAGCCAAAACAAAGTTCCAGGGTGTCACTTTCTTTGGGCGACCAAAATCAAGAGAACTCATCACTTTAGTAACTTAGTGATAATGCATGTGTCTTTTTTAGTTTAAGCCGTTCTGAACTGCGATTCCTTTATATATATAGGAGTATCAGAATATGCTGTGAAGGCGCTTTTTCAACTGCTTGTTATTTGTTTGCTTATATAAATAGGGTCTTGTTCTAATAGAAACTAACTTAGAATAGAAACTAGAAACTAAACCTAAATTAAATATTTCAAGCTAATCTAATGACCAAATTTGGGGTACTCCAATACAAAAAACGTTTAAAATTATGGTCTCTATTCAACAAATATATAAAAAAATAAAAAAATTTTAAAAAAAAAAGTTACTGTTCACGTGATGACGTGGCGCGTGAACAGTAACTTTTTTTAAATTTTTTTTTTTTTTTTATATTTTTGTTGAATAAAGCCAAGAATTTTAAACGTTTTTTGTGAAGGTGCCCCTAGCGGGGCCATTAAAATAAATGAAATATAATTTATTTAGTGTAGGTTTCTAGTTTCTATTCTAAGGTTAAAAAAATTTAAAAAAAAAAATTAATGTTCACGTGATGACGTGGCACGTGAACAGTAACTTTTTTTAAAATTTTTTTTTTATTTTTTTATATTTTTGTTGAATAGAGCCAAGAATTTTAAACGTTTTTTGTGAAGGTGCCCCTAGCGGGGCCATTAAAATAAATGAAATATAATTTATTTAGTGTAGGTTTCTAGTTTCTATTCTAAGGTTGATTTCTATTTGAACGCTAGCCTATATAAATATTGGTTCTTGGTTTTTTCAACCAATTCTGCTTATGAAAACATAAAAATAGATTTTAAAAAAAGGTATCATTCATACCTTAAAAAGATCAAATATATATGAATAAAGCATCACTTTTTCATTCCCAAATTCTTTACTGCGCCTTTAAGATTCTGTTTATTCTCATGTCTTGATGGAGAAGGTTTTATATTTATCATGTGGACCATGTTGATCGTAATGTAGCAATCGGTTCTCACACATATAACATCTGTTCGGCCTAGTCCTATGGAGAAGCAGCAGAAGAGCAAGAATCCTACGACAGATACAGAGATAACTGGAAAGGTACAAGGTAGTTTATTCGGAAGAGTAAGTTGAACCAGCCCAGCAATGGGAAGTGTTTGTCTTTTCTTTCCGTTTTTACTGCATATTAAGTACTATATAATCTAACAGAATTCTTTAAATTAAAAATGTCCTTGTCACATAATTCACCAAGGGATAAAATGTAGGATTATAATACAGTATGTTTCTTTATCTGGATTCTATAACCTGTAATTCTGTAATTTTCACTGCTTTGGTTTGATCAGCCAAATAACTAGCATACTTGTGTTAATAATTTATGAGTTAATTCCATTTCGCATTCCTTTGGTTTCGGCCAACTGCATTTTTTATCCATACTTTGCATAATTGCACTATGCATCCCTTTACTAATTTTGGCGGGACAATTTGCATCCCTTCAGTCTATTTTGGTCATTAACGTTAAAAATGGCAGGGGTAATTTTGGAATTAAAAATGTTGAATTTCATTTTGACCCTTAAAGTTACACATTTTACATATGAACCCTTAATATAAAAAATCAAGCATTTTTGCTCCTGAACTATAAAAATTAAATAATTTAATCCTTTTACCAAAATTTATTCCTATATTATTTTTGAATTTTCGAATGTTTAGAATATGTTCAAATAAAAAACGAAAAACATAGATTATTTTATAAAAATTTCAGCATAACATCCCGAACTTATCAAATAAAATTTTTCGTTCAAGAAATTTTACAAAAAAAAAAAAATTCAAATAAATTTTAAAAAGTTAGTAATATTATAAATTCAATTCCAAAGTTTATGGAATTTCCTCATATTATTTTTGTAAGATCTAATTATCTTAATCAAATTCTAATTCTTCATTAAATTTTAATTTTTTTCATCTATTTTCAATCTACTATTAATATTATTTCTAAAAAAATATGGATATACTGCAAAAAAAAATTATAAAATCATCTATTTTGTTGTTTTTTATTTGAAGATACATTGAAAAGGGTTAAATTATACAATATTTATAGTTGAGGGGCAAAAATGCATATTTTTTTGTTTATGGAGGTTTATGTGTAAAATATGTCATACTTCAAACACCAATATGTAATTCTGCATTTATATTTTCGAAAGTACCCCTGTCCTTTTTAATGGAAACGGTCAAAATAGACGGAAGGGGTGCAAACTGTCGCGTCAAAACTAGTAAAGGGATGCATAATGAAATTATGTAAAATATGGGTAAAAAATGCAATTAACCGAAACCAAAGGGATGCAAAATGGAATTAACTCGTAATTTATGTATTTCAAGTTAAGAGACTTGAACCATAAACCTCATGTAAAGAGGAGAGACGGTGCTGCTAAAGTAAAAATGCCCTTTGAATGTTATTTTTGTTATTATGTTACTGCCATTTTGCTCCCAAGTTAAGACCAGCCAAGGGACCGTTTGACTCAGTTCTTTGTGACTTGCAAGTCAAAACTGTTCACAGATACCTTTTAGCTACTTCTTTGAAACAAAATGTCAGAAAAATTAATCCAAACAGGATACGGACCATGAGTTATTCCTACTCGAAGCCGGCTAATTGGATTCACTGTACCATATACTGCACTTGTAAAAATTAGCTGTTATCACAACATGTAAGCGCATGACCGAACAATGGAAAGCTATTGATTCACGAAATTACTGAGTGCTTACCTGGAATACAGCTTGGTGATGACATGCCACTGTAACAGAAAGGAATCAAAGTTAAGAACACAGCTCTATGAAACATGGAGCGTGGATGTACCTTATGACTCGCAAAGTTAAGAACACAGCTCTATGAAACATGGAGCGTGGATGTATCTTATGACTCGGTAATACGACAGTAAACAGTAACACTGGAAAAGCCACTTGGCAAAATAGACAAACATTGGCAAAGCCTTTGGGTATATATAACCATGAGGAGATACAGCACAGCTTCACCACCCAAACACAACTAGGTAATGTCAACCTGGCAGAGAGCAAACTGAAGTGCCACGCACAAGCACCACCACCAGGACACCAACTGCCCAGTATCAGGTTGTTCTTTTCCCTGTACCCCCGTAGTCAACAAGTTGCATTTTCAGTGAACACCCACTTTATAGTGTAATAACAGCTTTATGTTATATCATCAAACATTACACAAGATCAAGCAACCCTTTACTTTATTCCAATAATATCTACTACTGTAACATTCAGATCAATGAGCTGGCTTTGGGTAGGAATATATTATGCCTGAGAATTCAGAGCACAAACATTTATATTGCTACTGTACAGTATTATCGGGGTAAATAAATAAAACTAATATAATTGCTATAAATAATTTTTCAAGTCCATATATAATTGATTTACTTGCTATATATTAGACAAACAAAGGGAAAAAATTTATTCTGAGAAACACATTAAGAGCTACATGCCTACATTGATGGGTGATATTCTATGACTACAAACATAAAGACGGCAAAAGTTGTATAACCTGAAACTTACTTTATATATATTATCCATCACATCTCAGTCGGGCTGCTACGATGACACAAAAAAGAACTACATGCCTACATTGAAAGGCAAGAAAAGCCCAAGACTTGGAGCAACGAAGGCATGAGCACAAGAGATACTAAAATATTATGTACATACATAGCTAAAAAGTATGTTGACCGATTAAATTCACCTTAACCAATATCATTAAATAGCAATTATATTATAGAAAGAAACACAGCATAGCTGCCCAAACTGTCATTTATTCATCAAACCAACCCGGCTACGGGCTACATACCTTCACTGTCTGAAAACAATAGCATTATATAGTCAATAAAAGCACATTACAATCATGCAACAGTCATACAATAAACTAAAATTAGATGTGCAGAATTTCAATAACTAAGTCTTCCTTGCAATTCTATCTGACTGAGCAAAAAAAAAACTATGAACCACAACTAGCAAGTCAGGCACGTCCATTCTCCCAAACATAAGCTTGAATAATTGGCTTATCCTCACTGGAACCCGAAAGCAGGTCTCAAACAAACATGCCTAAAGTGTGCTTGCAAGAACAAAACGCGCAATTCATATCAGCCTTACTCCAAATACCATCACTAATTTCCCTATTAAGCACATGCTACAGCTTCTCATTAATGTGCACACAACCAGGCCAAATGTCAATATACGAACAATCCTTCCTAAATTGGCTAGCCAACAACTTATTCCCTTGTTCACAGGAAAAATTCCAAGTCCCCCTAGCCAAATGTGGTCCAATAGTCGACAAACCTTTCTCCATTTACACAATCTACACTCAAAAACATCATAGTTATCAAAAACCACTTTTGAAAACTCTTCACTAAATTCAAATTGCTCCATTTATCAACTAACACGTCATCGGGTAATAAAATAGAATCAGGCACAGAAAGGGAAAAACATAATCACCCAATCGAGACACGCTGACTGGACTCACTTTACGATTTCCAAGACAAATGCCAGCCATATCAAGACCTGGGTAACTGAAGAAAAGCTTTTAAAGGGCTGCCTATCCGCAAGGAGGAGAATCAGTAATGATGCCAGCGAGAAGATCCGAGACAAGAGAAAGAATTGTTAGGGAGCATTTGATTTTGTAACAAAGGTTATGCAACAAGGAACACAACTTCGAAACACATGCAAGATGAAGCCAGTCTCGTGGATCATCATCGAGATTCAAAGGGATTTTCAGAACAAAATTATCAGGCAGTGCGGAGAATAGATCACTGTCCATTTATTTTGTGAAGCTTTCTTTTCTAGGATGGGATTGTATATAAGAGAAAAAAGATATCAGATTAAAGTTAAACAAGTGAATATCTATACAAAGATCAGGACTTTGGGTTCTATTACTTTAATCCTTTTGTAATGCTAATCTGAGAAAAGTAATGAGCAAGAGAAAATGTATCTAACTGTTTGTTTTCTGGTTCCATTTCTTGTTTGCCTGCAGCTCAACCAAATTCTCGAATTCAATCATATATAAAAGGGCTACAACCCATCTTAGCATACAAAGAAATACAAATCAGCATAACACTCCACAAATTACCAATTTAAATAACACAATTAACTAATTAATAACATTTAGACTACATTAATTTGTATGTGAGCAAACAGTAAATGGTGAAATAATGTAACCTTATAGCATACATAAATTTATATATTGTAAATACTATTTATCTTTACATGATAATATTGTGACCTAGAAATTTACAAATTATGAAACGCAGATCAACAAATTGTTAAAAAATAAGTCACAATAACATATGAAATACTGTTACCCATATGAAATACTATTACTCATATGAAATACTATTATTCATATGTAAACCACGCAATGATCATTCAAAAAAAATTGTGCATTGTGTTTTCTTAGTTGTGACGCCTACGCAACTTATGGCTAAAATTAATGACACAAATATACATGTGAGACTACTTATGGCTAAAATATTTTTTTTAATAGCCTACTTATGGCTAAAATTAATGACACAAATATACATGTGAGACTAATTGTACTTGTAAAAGATACGCATACAAAACGTAGTATCACGAAAATGTAAACCACATGACATATTATACCAAGTGATGGAAAAAAAAAATTATACTATTTGTTATTACATATATCACACGAAATTTTTTATTTTTTCTAGATCCCTGATCTTTTATATCTTATCTATTTTATTGTAATATTCCAAAATACACTGTTTATATTTTCGTCACGGGCCCACTTCTTACCCTCTTACAAAGGTACAAGAGGAAATAAAACAGAGTAAATCATAGTTTGCATCCCCCGGCATCTCGCTGTTTAAATTTCAGTACAATACCTTCAACACTTGGGTAAAGGTGTTGATTTTCCGTCAAATCATTGTTAACACAAACTTTTTACACAGGGAAACCTGGAATTTATGAAATTTTCTACCAATTGTCCAAGATATATCTGACTACTTTCGAAGATTGTACTTTATTATTTAACCATTTCTTCCTCAAAGCCTTCAAGTGGTGGGTACTTATTTCCAATCAAAAATAATGTTTCTATAAACTAGGGTAATATAATATATACAAGAAATGTTACAGTTTTGGATGAAAAGCTACTACTTTGAGCTGCCAAAAACTCAAACTTCACAATCAAAACTATTATATGACTGTATCACCACTACACTACAAAAGAAAGCAAAAATCAAACAACAAAAGTAGATTGACCCTTAAAAAGTGATAAATTGTAGGACAAGAAGAGCAGGATATTGATTCACTTGAGATTGGACAAGAAGAAGATAGAGGTTTATCATAAACAATTAGAAATGAATCTTGCATTCTAGCTGTCTTCCTCTTTTTCAATTCCGTTACTAAACAAGTTTATTTTCTTTAGTTTATAGAAAATGGCTAGTGTCGAAATTGCCGATAATCTCTGACACTATTACTGGCAGTTAAATAAAAAAACATGCAACCGCAATGCAAATTTACCGAATTTTGTTAAAGTTGGGGTCGCAAAAGTGACTTCTCCCAAAATTAGTCTGCCGAACTCTAAATGGAGATAAGCTAGGGGATACAAACTACAAAGTGCATTATACTCAAGAAAGTATCCCATATAACTACTTGTCTTGTATCTTGTAAGCAGACTACAAACACCCTTAACCCCCTTCATTACATCTAGTTTGCAGTGAATTATTAACTCTCAATTGTATGATCATGCATCACACAAGTCCGTAACTACTTGATGTCAATGATTACTACTATCATAATTTTAAAATCTGAGCTAGCTTCGAGTAGGAATATATAATGACTTAGACTTAAGAGCAATAACTATTTTATGGTTTGGGCACGGAAGCCAAGTAAAGGAAGAAAAAGGACAAGTTGGTGAGTCTCCCTCAATGTTTTACAAAGAAAATTTTGCATTTTTTTGGAATAAGAAATGAGATATTACCCCCAAAAGAAACTTGTAAAGTCTTGACTAAAGAAATGGTTGGGACAAAGGGAATACCATATTACCAAGGGTAGATAAATGACTAACAAAGACAGTACTAGTAAAGAAGCCATTTAGTTGATGTTTCATATAACTAACACTGAAGTACCAAGTATTTAGTTAAAACAAAGTACATATCCTGCAATATAGAGTCCTGCTACAGTTATTTAAATTTACTTATTTACCTATTAGACAAGCTTAGAGAGACAAAACGAATGACTTTATTTGGCTTGGCAAATAATGCAGCTAAAACAACCTGGAGCGAAAAGGATACTGCAAATGATGCATATATATAGCAGAAGTTGTACAACTTACAATTTCATCATATATCATATTAATCATCTCAGCCGAGCTGCTATAATGACACTAAATTAGCTACATTAAAAGGCACGGAAACCCCCATTCTTAAAACCATGAAGGCATAGACACAAAAGTTTTAATATATCATGAACATGACCAAATCAGCAAGTGGTCCCCCAATTACAGTCGCCTGAGTCAACGTGAATATGTAATTGAGTAGCAGACGAATAAATATAAGCACAATATAATAGTAAAAAATTGTAATTTATTCATCAAACAAGCTGCAAAACCTCAGTGTTGAAAATAATAGCACCATATAATGAATAAAGCCCATGAAAATCTTACAACAGTTACAAAATAAACTAAAAAAAAGATATGCAGAATTTGAATAACTAATTAGTCGGGAACGCATATCTATTTAGGTAGGCAAAAAAACAAAGTAATACCCAAAAGCAGCTAATCAGAATTCAGGTGTACAAAGGCCAATCAGTCCAGGCTCCAGAAACATGCCCATTCTCACAAACATAAGCTCGAACAACCGGCTCCCCATCCTCATGAAACCCAAAGGCCCGTCTCAGACAAAAAGCGGAATGCAAATTCCAAGTGTGCTTGCACGAACAATACGCACAATTCAAGTTAGCCTTATTCCTATCACCATCACTAAGCGTCCTCCAAACCCTAGACTCTTTAAAATTCTTAAAAATTCCTCTAAACAGCATATAATTACGCTTACCATCATTGTGCACACAACCAGGCCAACCGCAAATATACAAACAATCCCCTCTAAACCGACTAGCCAACAACTTATTCCCTTGTTCCCGGCTCAACTCCCGAACCCCACAAGCCAAATGTGATCCCACTAACCTACAAACCTTCCTCCTCTTACACACATTACCATCACCACCATCAACAACCCCTTTCGTAATCCCATCACTACCTTCATCTTCCACCCATTTACGAATCGAAACATCATTTAAAGCCACAACAGAATCAAAAACAGAAACAGGGTTATCAAAAGTACCTCCTAACTGAGACAAAATGCTGGGACCCACATCAAGATTTCCAACAATAACACCAGCCTGAGCAAGACCTGGACAACAAAAGCAAAGTTTGAAAAGGGCAGCCCAACCACCAGGAGGAGAATTGTTAACAGGCCCAGAAAGAAGATCAGAAACAAGGGTAGGGATTGTTTGGGTACACTTAATTTTCCAACAAAATGTATTTAATAAAGAACAAAACTTTGTGGAAACACAAGCAAGATGAGCCCAGTCTTTTGGATCATCATCAAGATTGAAGATGATTTTGAGCACTACATCATCAGGGAGCTTTGAGAATACATCTGTGTTCACCATTTTGATTAATTCAGATGGGTTTTTCTGGGATTTCTTGTATGTGTGTGTGTGTGTAAAGTTTGGGTCTTTGATTGAATTTGTGAGATGTATTTGGTTGTGATGGAAATCTGGTAAAAGTACAGGAGAGTGGGGCAAAAAAGAAACAGGTGCAGTGTATCTAGTTTGTTGTTTCTGTGTTCTCACAAAAAAAAAAGGTTTGTTGCTTCTGTCATCTTGTAAGAAAAAAAGAAAAAGAAAAAGAAAAAACGGGTTTATGACAAAAATAACCGAAAAAAATAAGGCTGTAACACGCTAAACATGGCCAAATATACCAGCTGATTACGCATTTTTCAACATGGTAATAACTATTACGCATTTAGAAATGGCGTAACACAGGTAAGATATTCATAATCATTTTATTACGCATTCTGCTAGTGGTTAACCTGCTATTACGCATTACTTATTAGGGTAACATCTTGTTACGCATTTACTATCAGCATAATACGATAATATTTCATTTGCATAAGGTATTACGCATTAGCTATTTGGGTAACATCTTGTTACGCATTTTCAGGTGGAGTAAAAGAACCTGTTACGCATTCAATACCTGGGTCAATCTTATTACGCATTCCTCTAATGGGTGATAGAGTCTATTACGCATTTTTGCAAGGAGTAACAGTTGGTTTTCCCGTGACGTGTTCTCATACGAGGGTTTATTACGTATTTGACAGCTGGGTCAATTGTATTACGCATTCCTTACCTGGGTAAGATTTGTAAAATTTATTATATTACGCATTTTGGTACTGGGTATTACGTATTACGTGTTTCTGAAATGTACATATTAGCATTTTGGTACTGGGTATTACGTATTACGTATCACCTAACATAAAAGCCAAAATATAAAAATGCAGAATGCATAAAGTAATAACATTCGCATAATTTGTCTATAGACATTAACACATGAACGTATATGTTCAATTTCACAAGTCATAAAAGCCTCCACTAGACCAAAAAGAGAATCAGCAACGGAAAATCCATTAAGACCAAAACTAAACATTTGATAATGAAAATCCAGAGTAGAAACTAATTGTCACTGTCAGCCAGCACTCATAACGACTTGTGTCCAGAATATTAGCAATGAAGCTTATTTCTTCCTGAAAAAAGAAAAAAAAAACAATATTAAAACCAGCATTCATAATAACTTGTTTATAGGAGTAATCAAATGACAATATTAAAACCATCACTCATAATATTAAAACCAGCACTCATAATAACTTGTTAGCAAATCCTGTCCCTGGACTTCATCATTTAAGAGCATTCTCACATTTAGGAGTTCAAATGGCCATACGGCCTTGGCCTTCTCAGCTTTTATTTAAAACTGACTAGATTATATAAAACTTCAAAGTCTTAATGCTTCCTAAGGCCACTTCGAATAATTGGCGTAGGCATACTCAAAAGCATTAACAAAAGTAACAGAAATTCAGCCAGTGTACCACTTTGGGGAATAAATGTATATTTCTGCGCTCAGTAGCAAACTATTAAAAATGATAAATCATTTTGACCATATTAAAATTGCTATACCAATAGTTGTCATGGACCAAAGGGATACATAAAAGATTCCTTTGAGAGGAATAAACATTAGGAGATATGTGAAATGCTGCATCATAATAATGCTAGATTTATATCCATACTAGATGTATTTATAGGAACATGCATCAAATTATTTTTTTAGCTCAGAATTCTACCCATAAAGTTACAGACTTGGGTACAACCAGGAATACTCTAACTTGCATAAATAAGAGTAAATATTTCTCCATAAACATAAAGTTATACGTTAAATAGTTACTAAGAACAGTAAAATTATATGGGCGCAATATCATTGGTCCATTTCTGTTTTTCAAAAATTATACTAAAACAGTAAAAACTGCACTATTTCAAGTTCAGCCACCCAACCAGGTATATACCTTGAATAAATCTATAAAAGTCTAGCACTACTATTCATAATATGGAAGAATAAAATAATAACTCACCGAATCCGTTCATAACGATTTTTAACCTCCGGAGCTTTCTTAATACCATCAGTCCCGCATTTCGGAGGATGACGGTTACGAGCTCGCAACCTCATATGATGTTCCTCATGTGCCGCTTCCTGCTCCACTACAGGCCGTTCCTCTACGAATCCTTCCACTAGTGGTTGTTCCTGTCCAACATCATCCATCGGTGGTTGCTGCTGCTGTCCGTATTCTTCCAGTGGTTCATGTTGCTGGCCATGTTGGTCTATAGGCTGCATAAAACATATCAAAATGCACTTAAAAACATTACTTTAATAGTAAACACATTTTATTACAGCCTGGTATTAAGTGAACAGTGGTACTATCTTCCTATAAAATATAAAACACAATCAGTCAAAAATTAAACTCGTACAGGTGGGTTCAGAAAGTCATCAGATGCCAGCAACTCAGGCTATTCCTCTGCGTTTTCTTCCACCGGTGGTTGTTCCTGTAGTATTAAAACATAATTAAAACATAATAAGTAGTGTTATAAATATTGGATCAAGTAGATATGTTCAGAGAGTACACTAATTGAATCATATACAATTAAACACATACATCTGGGGTCAGAAAATCGTTGGATGGTAACAACCGAAAGCTAGGAACATAACGAGAATCTGAAGGCTGAACAATGGCTTCTGTCAATGTCTCACCATCAAATAAATCATTAAACTCTTGATATCCTTGTTCGACCACATGATCGTCATCCCCCAAATGAACATCCACATGATCACCGCCTTCATTGCCAATATCCATTTTGCGTCTCTTTGGGGCATTAATCCCTCCACGACCTCCTTTGTGACCAACCTTTTTTGGTTTTCCCCTTAAAGTCACTTCTCTAACACGCCGATCACGCACGGGAAAGTCCTGAAAAAGCCCACGACTATACTGATATTCCAATACAGTCGTCCATGAGTAGCAAGTGAATCTATAAGGCCATTACCACCACCTATCACATCACCCCTGGCTATAGAAGATATGCGATCAAATATATGAATCTGCAATGAAATAGGAAACAAGTACACATTAATAAAAGTAAGCAGTTAAATGAATGTGGAATTGAAACATGATGCTCAAACTAACATTACCATATATGATCCAGCAGCAGCAATGCGTGTATGATATGGACGGGTAACATCACCGTACCATATATCATAGCGATCAATGACCCCAATACCAACGTTATCAACAAGCAGCACATGTTGTAATCGACTGTCCCAATATGATATGTGCTCCTTGTGTTTATTTACCCAGTCAACATCAGACTTGCCCTTTAAATTCATATTATGGAGCTCTTTCGAATATTCAACAGCTGGTGAGGGAATATCCTGAACCATACCAAACTAACGAGCACATCTATCCGGCTGATGTTGCTCCACAATATAAAAACAGATCAATGGACCTCTATGACACCAAATAGCCTTACCCTCCCTACATGGCTCATCAAGGGTGTCAAGAACATCATCTGTATATGGCATCCATATGAAGTGCTGGGGTACAAGAACATCCAAAGAAAGACGATGAACGCACACAACATGCGAACTAACATCAGCATAAGACTTGGGACTGGACCACCTATGTAACACATTAACATGAAAATCTAAATTAGCCTTGATTCGAATAAATCATTATAAACCTAATAAATATGAAATTCACTACAAAACAAGAAAAGATGGACAAGCATATAGGTAAAATTTGCAAACAATATTAGAAAACTTATAATCAAAAAGTCAATTAAAATTTTATTTTTTGACCAAGTCCGGCATCCTCATTTTTAAAAAATTGAATCCGGTGGCCTGATTTTTAAACGCTAACGAGTTTAAAAATCAGGAGAAGTTAGGGTTTAGGCTCTAGGGTTTAGGGCCCTAAACCCTAAACCCTAAGTCTATATACGAGTTATTCGTTATTCTTCATATTTCTAAAATCCTAAATGAATCATTGAACCACAAAAGTTAACTATTGAACCCTCAAGGGAACGGTTAAAGTAAGGTGGCATTATATATTAAAAGAATTAAAACTTAAAACGCTGCATTGTGTAACTTTATAAAGTGATATTTCGGGCATTTTTTACATTATGTCCTATTTGGGGCATTATATCTTAATTGTGTAGGGGCTTGTTAAAAAACTAAATTACTTTATGTATCCCTTTGGTCCATGACAACTATTGGTATAGTAATTTTAATATACGGGTTATTAAATCATTTTTGAAAAATTGAATCCGGCGGCCTGATTTTTAAACGCGTTAGCGTTTAAAAATCAGGAGAAGTTAGGGTTTAGGCTCTAGGGTTTAGGGCCCGAAACCCTAAATCTGTATACGGGTTATTCGTTATTCTTCATATTTCTAAAATCCTAAATGAATCATTGAACCCCAAAAGTTAACTATTGAACCCTCAAGGAAACGGTTAAAGTAAGGTGGCATTATATATTAAAAGAATTAAAACTTAAAACGCTGCATTGTGTAACTTTATAAAGTGATATTTGGGGCATTTTTTACATTATGTCCTATTTGGGGCATTATATCTTAATTTTGTAGGGGCATGTTAAAAAAATAAATTACTAGTGAAATAACGTGAAATACCTCAAACCATATGGGCCTGCAAGATCACCCCATATATCCAAAGGAGGTTGACTCGGGACGGGAGCCAAAGTAGGTAACCTCGTCCATGCCCACAACTGAACTAATAGCACACATCCTGCTATCTCCTCCACACCAATCTTGCAAGACTTGCATAACTCCCTATACAAGTAAGCAAGTACACCCGAACCCCATGACAAGCTCTCACAATGATCAAGATTCTCCAAGAGAGGCAGAAACATACAATGAACTTGTGAACCCTGATGATCGGTGAACAATACACCACCGAGCAACTACAGTATATATGCCTGAGTATACCGAATTAGCTCAATATCATCTGCATCATCAGGAAGAGCCTTAGGAACAACAGAATCTAACCAGCTCAACTTTAACCTTCCATAATGTAGTGCTTGGCTTTCAAGAGTTGGTGCTGACCCAAACATTTTCTTTATAAGCTCCCTCCAACCTCCATCAAGACCCTCAGAATGTGCAGAACCAGTGACTACAGCCCCATCTATCCGTAAACCAAGTAATTGTACACTCTCCTGTTGGTAGATGAAAGGTGTGTGTTTCAGGTCTCCAACGCTCCACCATAGCAGTAACTAGACTCCAATCTATGCTAATACCAGCAAGCCTAGCAACCCTATCAAATCTTAATTTCCTAAGAATTGGCACCATCTTAGCATGTAATGCAGGAAGCTTACAACGAACTCAGGATCTTTGGGTGTCCCCACCACCGGCATTCCACACACTAGTTGATCTATGTTCCGGCTGCAAATACAAGATAGAAGGATCGCTTGGTCCCGGCTGAAGCTGAAAATCATCTGAAATTGTATCATCCGATACCTGTTTACATATACACAATACATTAGTTGAACGCATAAACACAAGTGCTCACAAACCACTAATAATTGCAAAAACAAGTACATAAAATCAGAACCATGGATATTTTAAAAATTGCAGTGGAAATATGAAAAAGCTAAGTAGCTCAGGCCTCAAGGACAATATCAGGGCAGTACTACTATTATCGGGTCAGTTCTATGCAGTATGGACAATCTTAACATGGACAACTGTAGCATTGTCGGGTCAAGATTGGGGTCTCTAATGGTCTTTAATTGAACAGCCATTAAAATTTACTAATACAGAGTGCTTGTTAAAAGTTCCAAGTTACATTTCCTCCACTAAACAACCTCATGAAATGGACAATGTAATACTCAACTACATATCACAGGATGCGTTAAAGCTATTGATGTTTCTTTTTATGCGCTCTCCGGGATTACAATTAGGCTAATTCCATGTTGAAGGCACTCCCTTTCAACTAGTACTAATTATTTCTTGATAAATATGCTCCTCGGTTACTAGTAACATAACTATGGATGATATAATATTTAGCGCATTTCTTTTCTCAAGGACTCCTAAGATTTGTGTCCTTGTCTAGTGAAAATAAAAATGAACACACAGCCAAATGAACATACTGAAAGTTGAAACCAAACACACATATAGGACAGTTTAAAGAGGACAATACACAAACTATATTTTTCATTCAATTACTCATCTCTTTCAACAACACAAATCAAATTAAGATAGTATAAGGTAACCTCGATATGTCTCTCTGTCTCTCTCTCTCTCTCTCTCTCTCTCTCTCTCTCTCTCTCTCTCTCTATCTCTCTCTATCACACTCTCTATCAATCTCTCTATGTCTCTCTCATACACAAATTAAACAGGAAATGATGAATTAAAACCCTAAATAATATTTATAAGAAGTAGACTTACAGTAGAATCAACTCTGATATGCATATTGATATGATAATTGTTCGTCGGGTTGAGGAGATATCGCCGGAGAGCAGAGAGTATGTTGAGGTGAAATATGTGTGTTATAGATCGAGAGTGTTAGATTAGGTAGGTTTTCAATCGGGCAAGGTTTTTTATATTACGCATTTGAGGTAGGCTTAATAGGAGGGTATTTTTGGCCAACCAAAAGCAATCTGTTAATTTAGTAATTGAAGGGGAAAAAATATGGTAAACATGTCATTTTTTCGAGAAAAAACTACTGGGGCGGTGGGGGTTGCCAACAATATCACAAAAACATATATTACATAATAAGAAGGAGTATTTATCAAATATGTCCCAAATTAAGAGTGCTTTTATGTTTATATCCCATTTTATTCATAATTTATAAATATGTCCTATGGTTAAGATCCAACTCACATATAACTCATATACATATTATTATATATATTTATATTAATTAAGACTATAATGCCCCCTCTCCCACCCACTTCCTATCCTCCTCCTGGCCCAGCAGGGGCACAACCATTCACCGGAAACACCCACCGACGCACCGACCCATCCACCGGAACCACCTCATCCACCGACGCCGCCGCCACCCCCCCTTCGAGCTCTGGCCCCGCAAGGGAACCCTTCTTCTCCGACCTAGTTCCTTTGCTCCGGCGATCTCCTCCTCAAACAATCCTGAGGCCTCAACACTTGCGTTCCCATAGTTGAATTACAAAAAAACTAATTTTTTAACAAAACAAAATGAAAATCTATACGTACATAAAAACTGTATGTATATATTGAAAATGGGATATATTAGTAAAATGGGACATATTTATAATTAAAATTAAAATTAGGACATATTCATAAACAGCCTTTTCAAATGGAATATATTTGAAAAAAACCCAATAAGAAGAGAAAAATGTTTCTACAGTTAATTTTAGGAGAATTTCCTAAAGTTAACCTTTAAAATAATGTGATTGTTACCTTTTATTTATAAGGGCCCCGCAGGGACATTAATAATGTGTCTTTTTATTTACGAAACTATGTAATGTGTCTTGATTTGAGTGGTTAACTTTAGGAAATTCTCCTATAGTTAACTATAGGATCATTAAGCCCTAAGAAGAATATCATAAATCGTTGATGATGGTAGGTCTGTCAATGGATCAGGTTTGGATCGGATCAACCTGAATCAATATTCAAATCCATTTAATTTTTCGGATCGGATCAGATCGGATTAAGTGTCGGATTTTTTTAAGACCAATCCATATCCGCTCTATTAAGATTACGGGTAATCGGATCGGATATCCAATCCAATTAAATATTATTTCAAAAAAATTATATTAATATTAGAATCTATTAAAATCTAAAATGATAAAATAAACAATTTTTAGATGTGAAAATTCACATTAACATCCAAATACAAGAAAAATAGAACATTGAAAATTAAAAATAAATATCTATTAATACTGAAATATACCAGACAAAATTAGAATTATCAAGAACTGAACTCTAAGAATAAGAATAATTCAAATTAAAGTATGAATTCAATTTTTGATGCAATACAATGATAACGTATATATTATAAACGTAACACTTTTTTCAAAATATAGTATAAAATACTACTAAAGGATTTTGGATCTCTTTATTTGAAAATTATACATTATTTGTATAATTGTAAATATATGAATATTAATATAAAATAAAATATATAATTATATATTATAATTATTCGGATCGGATTCTTAACAGATCGGATCATGTAAAATCCATATCCATATTATATGGATCGGACCCTTATCGGATCGGATTTTTATCGGATCGAATTTATTTTATATAAATCCATATCTAGTTATAAGGTCTCGGATCGGATCGGATCAGAGCTCTGATCCATTGATAGGCCTAGATGATGGTCATAAATACCAGCCTATTACGCATTTCATATAAGGGTAACAATATTAAGCATTTGATATTGGAGTAACTAGCATAAATTTTTCCCCTATTACGCATTCGAAGAATGGGTAATAAGGTTACCCATTTTCCAAATGCGTAATGGGCTCCCCTAGCGGGGCCTATTACCCATATGAAAATTGCGTAATATGTATAAAATCTATTACTCCTCTCTCAAATGCGTAATAGACTGGTATTTATGGCCAGTCCCAGCACTTTGTGATATTCTTGTCACTTTTGCTCAATTTTGTGGTATTTTTGTCATTCTTTCGGTTGTGGGGCATGTTGGGGCCTAAAAACAAAAAAGGTAGTCATGTTTTTTTCTAAATTAAAAAGGTAGTCATTTAATTATTTTTCTTTTTTGAATAATTAGGTTTATATACCTTACACAATGAGTATTTGTTTTAACAAATTTTGGAAGTGGGAATGAACGAGAATCGAACCCATGGGATGACAAGATAAGCCTTTACCACATTTAATCACTTAAACTTAGTTTTTTAGAATTTATCCTCATAAATTAGGGGAATTGAATCTTTTTAGCCTCTGTTTTGAGAATATTGTTAAAAACTGTTATGCATTTGGAAAAGTGTTACAAAAATTAGATAACTTTTTGAGAATATTTTTCATATATGCAAGTTTTGGTACAAATTTTTTAAAAAATAATATTTTTGGTGAGGTTTGATATTGAAATCAGGAACTATTTATCGCAAAAGTTGAAAAGAATGGGAAACTTTTCCTAAAAACAGTTTTTCAACCAAAATTACTTTTCAATTGTTTTGAAAGTTTGTCAAACAACATTTTACCCATTTTTCAGAATTAAGTTGTTACCACTACCTAGAACAGTAATACCAAACGGGAGGAGTATTATCTAACCTTCAACTCACATTTATTTTATGTAAGTAATCTATCTATTATATTATTATTAATAGCACAATATAAGGGTTTGTGAGACAATTTATTTAACGTAAAATTGCCAATTTATCCTTCCTATATGATATTAATGATAAAAAAATTGTTTCTAGTGAGAATAGAACCCTTGACCTCTAACCTTTAAGTGAAAATCCTTACCACTATACTAGACTTTAATTTTGAATATACTATAAAATTCATTATTTATATATCATGAGACAACCCTCATATATTATATTAATGATAAAAAAATTGTTCCTAGAGAGAATTGAACCCTTGACCTCTAACTTAATAAAAAGATTCCTTACCACTATACTAGACATCAGTTTTGGATATATTGTAAAACTCATTATTAATAGAGAAAAAAGTTCCTAAGATTAACTCAGAAAATTTATCTGAGGTAACATTATAAAATTACCTTATTTTATGCATTCGTGTATATATTTTCAGTTAAAAAATTATTCACTTTCCTTGTATATTATACATGCATAAATCTAATATTTAAATCTAGATACAAATACCATGTGTCATATTTTTATTGGTTCTAATACCATTACCTCAGATAAGTTCCCTGAGGTAATCTCAGGAACTTTATTCTCTTATTAATATATCGTGGGACAATTTAATTATCATGAAATTACTAAATTACCCCTCTTATATTATATTAATGATAAAAAAATTGTTTATAATGGAAATTTAACCCTTGACCTCTAAGTTAGAAGTGAGATTCCTTATCACTATGCTAGATATTAGTTTTGATTATATTACAAAACTTTGAGAATATTTGGAACAGTATATATTTATGTAGCAATTTTTTTATTCTATAGTAGAAACAAATTACTTGGATTTTTTATTCAATATTATATTAATGATAAAAAAATTGTTTATAATGGAAATTTAACCCTTGACCTCTAAGTTAGAATTGAGATTCCTTATCACTATGCTAGATATTAGTTTTGATTATATTACAAAACTTTGAGAATATTTGGAACAGTATATAGTTATGTAGCAATTTTTTATTCTATAGTAGAAACAAATTACTTGGATTTAGATCATAGATACTATAATTTGTGTATTAATTTATATATCCTATGCATATCTTTTAATCCGGGTCAAAATGCACAAATCGGTTGTGGATGATCAGGCAGTCACTACTAATATAAATTCTGATATGCTCAAAACTCAGTCATTTGAACATTCGTTCAAAGAGATTAGCACATTGAAATTTACTTATTTTTAGTTGTACATACATCAATCATCATGAATAGATAATTTCTTAGATATGTTTTGCATACTAAGCATTTACATGTTGCAAACACCATTTACTTACAGAACAATAAAAATACATATTAACATGATTTACTAGCAAAGCTCGTACGGTAAATTACATGCACATTAACCACCTATATATTAACATTTTTAATTATAGTAAAACAGAAAACGCATCAATTTATTATCTCCTTCTTATGACAATATGAGTTTGGGAAGTTCTTCTGCTTTGCTCTCTCCATTTTTTAAATTTAGGTTCAGCCCATTCTGGTAATATCAGCTAAAAAAAAAATTTTAAGCACTAATTTATGTCACTTGTTTTCATAGTGTTTGGATCACATGGTTGATTCCAAGCAATTTGACCCAGTCTCTCATATAAATTCTTCAACTGTATCGATTTTTTGCTAATATGCAAATTCAGAACAGTCACTATTTATGTAAATACTTTTATACTTCTAATTCAAGCAAGTAGTAATCCTTAAAATGAGATTAGCACATTGCAAATGATACCTATTTTTAGCTGTATAGTTGATATACACCGTGAACACATAATCCCTCTTCGACTTATTTGCATTCTGAGCATCCACACATTGAAAATACCATTTAATTATTTGAATATAGAACAACAAAAATACATATTAATATAATTTCGCTAACAAACCCGTGTCTTACACGGGCTATAAAGCTAGTTACATAATTAATGAGGAGATTACATAAAATTTAGGAAAATATCTTGAATAATATGTATTATATTTTTATAGTCTTTTACTTATTTATAAGTTGTCAAAAGTAACAAAAAGTTGTTTAACTTATCAAATAGTATCAAATACCCTCATTCATCAAAACATTATTTTATATACCTATATTATACTTATATTAAGCAGACTATGGTACTATTACTATTATACTATAACTAGGTTATAACCCGTGCGATGCACGGTTTCTTTTTTAATATCTATAATTATATTAATTTTTTTAAATTTTATAAGTTATTAATTTACATATCAAATTATTGTTAAAAATTGATATATATATATATATATATATATATATATATATAGTTGCACTCCATGAAGAACACCTTATATAAAGAACAATAAAGAACACCTCATATTTAATTCAATATAAGAGTTCCGTCATGACACCCAATACAAAAAGTTCATATTTTTTTTATCTTCTATCCATTTAGCAAAAAAAAAAAATTAAAAATTTTTTTTGGAAAAATCACTGTTCATGATGACATCAGCAGTGACGTCATCATGAACAGTGATTTTTTTCAAAAACTTTTTTTATAATTTTTTTTGCTGAATGGATAGAAGATAAAAAAATAAGAACTTTTTGTATTGGGTGCCCCTGGCAGGGCCAATGGATCTATTGGAATAAATGATTTTATAATGTTCTTTATTGTTTGTTATATAAGAGTGTTCTGTATGGAGTAAAGGCCTATATATATATATATATATATATATATATATATATATATATATATATAAGATTTTACACGTTCGATTTAATATTTGTACTCTATCTTAAATTCTTAAAATTTGATTTGTTACAAATCACATGAAATTAATAAAATTATCTTTAATTTAGTGATGGTTTAACAATATTTTTCAATTAAATCTACCTAGAAACAATGGAGAGAAGAAATTGACGATTTTTTACGTTGAAAATTCTATTCGATTTATGAATTCTACTTATAATTCGTTTTGATTATTAAAATATCTTTGTTATTATTTGAAGATAGTTCTACTAACAACCAAATTCAATTTTAATAATAAGTGTAAGAAGGATTTTGTCCAAAATTTTGATTATTGGTAGTCTGGTCCTCCTTACGATAAAATAAATAAAACCGTTAGATCTTAAAATAAATAGATGGAAATCGTTGGATTTACCTAAAAAAATATTTTATATTTTAATTGTTATAAACTAAAAAGTATATTTATATTAAAACATGAAAAGGTGTATGTCAATGATTTAAATGATATTTAATTAGGTTTTCTACAATGAATAGCATTATCAATGTAGGGCTTCTACATTGAATAGGATTAATTTAAAAATGGGTAATTATAAGATTCTGAGTATTTTCATTTGAATAATAATTATTAAATCATCATTAAATTAACGATAATTTTATGAGATTCGTGTGGATTGTAAAATCATCCAAATCTGATTTCTAGATTTCAAGATAGAGCTCAAATAGTAAACATGATTCTTTTTTAATACTAATAAACAAATAAGTAAAATTCAATTTTAATATAACCTTTTTTAGTTATATCCTTTTTTAGATTATAATTTTCCTTATAAAATTCAATTCTAATACAAACTTTTTTAATTATATCCTTTTTCAGATTATAATTTTCTTTCTAAAAATCATTTTTAATGCAACCTTTTATAATTATATCCTTTTTAGATTACAATTTCTTTTACTATGATATAATTTTGATCGTCTATTTTTAAAAAGATTAAATTCAACGGTTGAAATTATTTTGGTAGTACAGTGACCAAAATTATGGATGTTGTGGAATAAAAACTAGGTTATCGAATTGCGGCTAGGGTTTGTATGTATTTAATGCTAGGGTTCGTGAGTTACGTGCTTTAATGGCTGCACTCGTGTTCGTGGCTGAATCTTCCTTCACAAGATGCCTACGTACCTTGATGAATATCAAGAATCAATCCAAAAACATAGTTCTGAGAATGAGGGGTCAGGCCCTTTATAGAGGCTGAGAAACCTAAGAATCGTAGTTGGGTTAGGTGACTTGGTGAGCAAGTCACCGCCTTGAGGAAGGTTCTGGACTCCTACCTTGTAGGAATCTGTTTCAATGTTGAATTAAGTGCCTTGGTGGCTACTCATTATGATATTATATCCTTATCGGACTCCTATTGCTGAGCTGTTTATCTCCCTTAATATTAATTACGAAATTAATATTTAATTAGGGCTTCGGGCCTCATTACTGGGCTTCATACTTGGACCATTCTAGGTTTAATTAATGTCACATTAAATGTGTCTTTAGGGCTTACTTTCAGCCTATATCATTTGCCCCCCAACTTCTAGGAAAACTGATCAGGTTTTCCTTGAAGTTTTAACTGCCTTTCTCGAGACTCGGGTCGGGGTTTATCTTTGTACACTAGTGTTTCACGAATACCGTCTTGATGTAAAGCGTGGAGCGACCGACACATTTACGACGATTTGCCTTACTCGAGGCTAACTAAAAGGAATTATGTCTCACAGAAAATTGTGAATAATTTTCTTGCATTTTTCTTGTACTCACAGTACTTTTCATTATTTTTGAATTGTTTAACAAAAATATTTAATGGTGCTTTCGAGCATAAAATTATTTATCCATTATCTAGGATTATATTCTATTTTTCCATGATTATCAGTCTATTTTCAGAATATTTAAGGATTTTACTCCCTAAACAATTCCAGAAAATGGCTCGCCAAGTGAAGTAGTGCCCTGGGCGTGGGTACCCCCGCCAAGGAGACCTTTTCCTTCGCCACACCAAGGAAGTTTGGCCTCTTGGGCGTGGGTACTTTCATGCCTTTAGTTTTTAAAAGTAGTATGGGCGTTGGTACCCCCGCCAAGGAGACCTTTTCCTTAGCCACGCCAAGGAAGTTTGGCCTCCTGGGCGTGGGTATTTCATGCCTGTTACTTTGTTAGTCCAGGCTTGGCGTGGGTATCTCCGCCAAAGAAGTACCTTATAAACCAACGCCTAGGAGATTTAGCCTCCTGGGCATGGGTTCTTTTACAACCTTCATTCGTTACTTCGACCTTGGCGTGGGTATCCATGCCAAGGAGGTACTTTTTGAACCAACGCCTAGGAGTTATGGCTTCCTGGGCGTGGGTTCTTTTTCACCCTTCAGTCGTTACTTCAACCTTGGCGTGGGTATCCCCGCCAAGGAGGTACTTTGTGAACCAACGCCTAGGAGGTATGGCTTTCTGGGCGTGGGTTCTTTTACACCCTTCATTCGTTACTTCAACCTTGGCGTGGGTATCCCCGCCAAGGAGGTACTTTGTGAACCAACGCCTAGGAGTTATGACTTCCTGGGCGGGGGTTCTTTTACACCCTTCATTCGTTACTTCAACCTTGGCGTGGGTATCCCTGCCAAGGAGGTACTTTGTGAACCAATGCCTAGGAGTTATGGCTTCCTGGGCGTGGGTTTTTTATTGGGCTTCCGTCCTTATTTTAAATTCTTTTTAGAATTATTTTGGCAATCCCTCATTTTGTTTTCTAAGAATGTTATATAATTCTCTAGAACCTGGTAGAATTTCGTTCAAAGTTTGAACTCTATGGGCTTCTCGCCTATTTGAAAGCCCAGTCACCTATTTACAGCCCATCCACCTTTTATAACCGGTTGAATGACCGATTGTAAACTCTATAAAAGGGTGTGTACGTTTCTTATTTGTTCACACTTCCCTTTCTTAAAGTTATTCTGCAAGAATTCTCTCTCAACATTCCCAAAATTTTTTTCCAAAAAGCTCTGCTAGGGTTCTGTCGTGAGGCGATTCCCGGCGTCCTTACCACCACTGTATTTTCCAGTGTCCGTTCGAAGATCATTTGAATCTTTATCTTCTTCAACCTTCAATTGAAGCTTTTTCTGGGTTTAAGCTTTCAAAGAAGTATATCAATGGAGAATTCGAGCTCTTCCAGCCAATCGCAGCTTGCTCAGACCGCCTCTACCGTCGCTCCCAGAGCTTCTCGGGGTAAAAAATCTCTTGTTCATGCTCAAGTTTTTTATCTTGTAGATCTTTTGAATGAGTTTGGTCAATCGTTTCCCAATTTACTCCACTTAGATACTTATCAATATAAATCTAAGTACAAACAATCTAGGATAGATGTTTATGCCAGACTTTTTTGTATTCGTGGGCCTTATAGGGCCGTTGCCCCGGCTCCAAACGAGAGGTCCTGTCACCCTATGCCTGGGGCTATTAGGGTTTATAAAGAAACTTTTTATGGTGGTTTTAGACTTTCGCCTCAACCCTTTGTTTGTCGTCTTTTAGCTGAAGCTAGGGTTTGCCCAACTCAACTCATGCCCAATGGGTGGCATTTTATTCACTGTTTTATGGTCCAATGTAGGAGGCATGGGCTTGAGCCCAATGTCTCTGTTTTTCAATATCTGTTTAAATTTGTTAATACCCCAAACAACTCGGGCTAGGTTAAAATTCAAACTCGATCTTTAAGCTGTTCTTGCTTTATTTCTGATTCTAACTCCGATTTCTTTCCTGACTGGAAGAAGGAATGGTTTTACATTTTCTTGGATGGAGACAATTGGGATAATTACTTTAGGCCCAATTTTTGTAAGGCCGAAGATGGGCCTATTAAAAGTTAAAAACTTGGCATGGAGGAAGAGGCTGCTATAGCCGTGTTGACTAGCGATAATCTGCATCACTGAGCGGATTTAATTTCTGAGGGCTCTCTTCAAGCCTGTGGGCTTAGTGGCTTAGGCCCAGATGGTAATCTTATTTTAACACATCTCTTTTTTTATTTCTTTTTGATCTTCCTATCGTTTGTCATTTCTTCAATGTATCAACTTGTTTTTGCAGGTAATGTTGCTTTGGATGCCATTTTTAAGAAAAGGGAGGAAGCTGCTGCTACCGGGGTTGCAGTAGAGAGACAAAGAACTAATGTGACAGCCCTAGATCCGGGGTCAAGAATCCAGGTCATCACGGTCCAATTTCCATTTAATAATATTATATCCTTGGCAATCTGATTATTTTAATAACATTCTATACTCACACCATTGATCCCACACTTATAACATTACACACCAGTCATAAGCTCAGAGAACAACATCCATCAATAATAATAGTTAAGATAAAGCTATTATTACAACCCAGAATACCATTTAAGTAGTGTTGTTGAATAATACTTCTACAAGAAGCATATCAACAACCAAAAGTATATTACATTAACCTTCTTAATTAACTTACATACATTTACTCATATCCCAAATATATTTAGATAAGCTACCTCGGGAATGGGCGACAACTCTCTATCATATAGTCCTCCCCTTACCCTCTTCTGGGTTGTTATATAAACATAAGCAAGACTGAGCTATAATAGCTCAGCAAGACAAAGTTTTTAAACCATTATGAAGTATAACATATAATCATTTCATAATAATCCCGGAAACATTTGTTATCCATAAAACAAACAATGTTCCAATAAATCCACAGCATTGAAACGTAGAGTTTGTCATCCCTTCCCCAAGTGAAATACTTGTTGATAAGACTCCACAAAGTAGTCGTATCTAGTTGGAAAGGAAAATTCACCAACATTTCCCAAGCTTTTGCTTGTTAATGGATATCAACTTGTTCCAACAATCTTACCCCTCGAATGATGAGAAGGTACACACAGACTTAATGAGTCCATAGCAACCAAGTTGCGAGTGAAAAGGATAAACTATGACCGGGAAGTCAACAAGATAAATAACCTTTCTCAAGTAAGGTTCCCTTGTAATTTAAGAGATAGATTCCAGTGAAGAATGGAATCTTGAGGACCTTTCTTAATATAATATTAATCGTATGACTCCGAAGAATTTTCAGAATGATCGAAGGTCGAAGATAATATTTGAAGAAGAATAAACAACATTGAAGTTGTTTCCAAGTATTGAATAAATATTTATAGAATATTATTGAGTCGGAAGTATTTAATGAATGAAAGAATATTTTACATAATATCTGGAGGTGAAAGATAATCTCCAAATAATATAAATCATTTTTAAAAGAATTTAAAAGAATTAAATAAATATTCCAAGAATATTTATTAACTCAATAATAATTACGGAATATTATTAAATCATAATGTTGCTCGTAAGTAATCCTCGAATGAATATATAGAATTATTTAGTAAATAAATCCCTCCTTAAATGAATATTCAAAATAATATTCATTAAGTAATTAAACTCCAATAATTATTTAAAATAATATTCAATAAATAAGTCAAACCTTAAATGAATACTTGAAAAATAATATTCATTTAATAAATAATCTTCTAAATGAATATCCAAATAATATTCATTTAGTAATCAAAACTTTTAAAGGAATAATCGAAATAATATTCCTTAAGTAAATAGAACTTCCAATGAATATTTAAAATAATATTCATCAAGTACATAAGACCTTAAATGAATATTCGAAAGTGATATTCATTTAATAAATAAAATTCCAATGAATATCAAAATAATATTCATTAAATAATCAACTCTAATGAATATTCGAAACTAACATTCACTTAATATCTCTCGACTGAGATAGTACTCAAATAACATTCCTCGAAAGATTTCCAAGTAATTGATACTTTATGGAAATATAAATAATGTTTAATAATAACATTCCTCAGATAAATAATAATCTACCGTTGGAATCCCTCCGGGTTTCCAGGACTATCTATATCTCAAAATACCGACTCCCGGTCTATATTTAAGAATGAATATCATATGCCCTTCGCTAAGGGTCTTACCAAAACAATCCGGCTTATAACTGATAATTCGTATCTAGTCCATAAGCCAATATCAATTCAGGGAACAGGTATCATAATATAATTTGACAATAGGCATGCATGCTATGGCATATGTAAAATGGAAATCACATATATATATTATCACAACAACAGGTTCAAAGGTTTGAACACTTGCCTGGTAATCGGGTGTGGGTGGAGATAGCGTGTCCTGGGTCTGCTCGATGATCTATAAACAATCAGAACATTCGAGATTAAACACTTAACACCTTTTAAAAGTCTAAGTATAAACTTCACTTAAGTCGAAACACGTTTTCGAATTTTCTCGTTATACCCTTTTAGTGTAACTCTTTTTATCACCGATGCGATCCGACATTTGATCGTAATTAAGACATGTCATCATACCCACACTTGGTATATACTTAAGTCGTATAAGTTCTAAAGTCGATCGATTACGAATCGAGATTATACCTCGAGTTTTATCGTTCGTTTTCTAAGTTATAACCAAAGTTATACTTTTAAGGGGTTCGTTCGCGTTTAACTTCGATTCAAACATTTTTATAAAATCGGAAAACGATCCGTTTGACATGTGGTTTTCTCTCATACCTTCCTTATGACCTCTAGTATTTATTAACCAAGATTTGCCACTGATTAACATGCTTTACGAGGGTTCAATTGAAGTTACGAACTTTTACTTACGGTTCCGAACCAATTTTAGTAATTTGACCATAACTCCTAAACCGTAAGTCAGAATGTTTCGATTCTTGCGCCAAAACAATCTATTGCTCGAGATCTACAAGGACCAGTCATAATATTACCAAGGTCAGGAAGTTATATCTACTGCCATGCTTGGTTTCTAAGTGTTAACAAAAATTCGGCATTACGACGGCTATAATTCGAACGTTCTAAAAATCATAACAACACAACCAAGCCACACCGGGCATCAATACAACTCATACACAAATTTCTCATCCCAGATCTGTCCAAGAATATCTACTTTACCATTATAATCATCATGTTACCAAAATCACTAAATCACTTAACTAATCATGCTTATAACATACTAACATCATCACCAAGCTTAAATCCATCAAGAACATGCATAATTCTCAAAACAAGATCTATGGTTTCAAGAGGTCTACCTTCCTTGGAGTATGTAATAGCCTTATAAAGCTTGGTATGGTCCTTGTCTAGCCTTAACACACTTAGATCAACCAAAGAATCAAAGAAATCAAAGTTAGTTTCTAGAAATCATTATTCATCATCGTCTTGTAAAATTCATAACAAATTGAAAAATAAGAGTTTGGCTCTAAAATTTTTACCACATCTTGGCCTCTTCATAATATTTGTTTTGAGTCCTAGATCATCAGATTTGAAACTTCCTAGCTAGGGTTTTGATCCCACTTTTCCCGCTGGACAGAAACTGCCAAGAACAGGCAGGTTGGCTTCTTCAACTTGGGGAATGGATTTGACTAGGCTAGACTACTTGGATTGCCATGAAATTTTGATAGAACCTTGCTCATGGACTGGAGAAGCTGTGGTTAAAATTTCGTGATTTGATCATGGATAGAAATGGAGATATGAATTTTTCTTTGAATGGTGTTTATGGTGGGCAGTTTAGAGAAAATGAGAGAAATGGGGTTGTTTGGCTTGCTCTTGATCTAATCCTTGGATAATGTGAATTATTGTGATGGATATGGATAATATCTAGCATAAAGTGGCTTTATTAAAGTGCCTAGGTCATCCATGATGCAATCAAGGGGACAAGTGTTAGGATTTTGTGGTTGGATGATGAAAACATGCTAAGTACTTGGTTTGTTTCTAACACCACTAGTTAGCATTGTAACTAGCTTGGTTACTTGACCTTATCCTCTTGCACATGCATGCATCTTGGTCCTCTGCTTGTTTCTTTGTCCGGTTATTACTCAATTTCATTGATCGTTCGGAGGAATATCTCACGGATTTCTAATTAGGGTTTACCGGAAATCTTCTTAATATTAATGCTATCATTCTCCATCTTTTTTATTAACTTTCGAATCTAAATTCCTTAAATCCCTTCGTTCAATTTTTAAGTCTATCAGTGTCCAGGGAACTCTCGGAGAAAATAAAAGTGCGGCTTTTCAGAATCCGACAGCTTTTACATACACTTATTTTCCCCCTGGATCACTAATACGAACTCGGAAATCCGTTCCGAATACTTCTATATAGTGTCATCTCATAATATTCTCATTTCCACCAAAAATACTATTCATTCTTTATTCTTCCTTTATTCCCTATATTTATGACAATGTCCTTGTTCTTTCTCGGGCGTTCCTTAACCCTTTCACGGAACCACTGGACTAATCGTTATCGATATGGATGACATGAGAATATTCTCCTGCTTGGAATTGCCATATCTTTTTCCCCTAGGAGATAGATTATTCTTACCTAAGTTGTCAACCGTTAGCATTCTTCAAGACATACAAATATTTAAATCAAATTCCATTCATTCATTCAGAAGATCAACTATTACATCGTAGTCGTAATCACTATTCACCATTACCTCAGTACGTAATAAAAAGTTTTAATTATATCCAAAATTTGGGGTTCTTATAGTCTCCCCTCCTTAAAAGGATTCTGTCCCGGAATCATGTAGGAAGCAAAGAGTCGTTTGTCTGTCGTTTCACCTTTCAGCTTCCGGGTCAACTCTTAGTTGTTCTGCCCTTTCTCAGCGCATCTACTGGTGCTACAATACGTACTTTATCCTTTTTCCATCAACTTTGCTACTTTTTGTACAACACATTATTCGGGTTATGCTATTACTCAGTCTTATCCTTATTGTTCTTATTGATATCCGCAGTGGCTTTGGTATCACTATCGTGCTGTGAATTCGGAGATAACCTCGCTCGCACTGTGCATTTCCTGATCGCTTTAATCTTCGCAATCTCGATCCATATAGAGAAGTGGAAAGATTTATTGAGAGATCATTATGATCAATTGAACATTTGTTATATTGCATAGTTAGTACAGAAGGGGGCCAGCCTTTAGTACTTGACAAGCAATTATACAAGTTATAGTATTCCACTTAGACTTCTATCACATAGACAGATAGTCGCGTAGCCGTACCTCCCCTCCTTAAAGGGTTGTTCTCTTCTCAATCCATAAAGAAGATGAATAAGAGAGAAGAAGCGAAAAGAGTTCTAAAGGATTATAGAAAGCTTTCATTATTGTAAAATATCATACTCAGAATTTACCTCTGAACTATAGAGGTTCATCAAAGAAGAAATTAATCATAATTATATCCAATACTATTTGATCGCAATCTCACGTGTCAACATATCTTGCTGCTTTGTCCACTATTCTTTGGACCTATACTCTGGTTCAACCTTAGCAACGGTCACTTCAGAAAATTCCTTCAACCTTTTAAGTTAAATTTTAGGTTTCTCGCTTGACATCATTGTTACTGACATTCCATGTCACGCTACTAGCTTTTTCATAACTATAATATTAACACTATTAGGTTGTCATCCCGAGAGTTCATCAGAAAACCCATTTATTAATCCATTCATAACATTCCTTGCTTCACATTCCCTAGTTGCTTTCCCAGTCTTTTCTTTATCAATCACATCCTTTTTATTATCTGATTCTTATTTACTTCTGTTATTTACTCTATAAACATCACGTTATTCCAATTTAAACTCTCCAAAATGAATCTGGCCGATCCCTTTAACTTAGATTCAATATAATCTAGTTCTGCCAAACTTGTTTCTCATCACTTGTTCTTTTCTATCCGTGATTTTTCACATGTTGTTCTTCGTATGTCAGACCAGGTCGTATATCTACCTGCTCGTATTCTTATCATTTGTCAAGCATCTACGTTTTACTGGCGTAGCCTTGCCATATGAAATACGTTACGACCATGCTATAAGTTTTGGGGGTAGAGCTGGCTCGAATGCCACCTTCCGAACACTTTTAAACTCTCAGATGGCCCAACAAATCTCGGGCTCAACTGCCCTTAATTCTTTCTACGGGAATACATTTAGCATCATGAATCATCAACCTCATATTCTCTATCTTGTTTTCGCAGAAGTACACTAACACAAACTTGCTTGTCATTCATCAACATGCCATTTAGCTTATCAATAGCAGCACTTTCTTTATCTTTACGTTATCATTTACTTTCTTTAAAGAATCGCCATCGCTTGTTATTTACGTAATGCGTTAATATCTAACCCTACGGGTTTCAAATCCCTTAGGGAGACAAAGTAATCACTATTCCTTATCCATAAGGAACACTTCTCGAACTTGATGTAGATAAAATTGCAGAAGAGTTTCAAGCATCGCAACTAGGTCCGGTTGATGAAACTATCACTCATGCATCTTCCATAAAAGACTGGAAACTTAATGGTTTACTTCGTCAATTTTGCATCCTGGTCCTGGGTTGCCTCAAAACGGGACCTTCTAATGTGTGTAGTTTGTTTAAGACGATATCGGGAATCGAATCTTTACTTAAACTATTATTACCGTCGATTCTTGCACAATCATCAGAAGGAATGTAATTTCCTCCACTCCGATATGACCTTCAAGGTCCTTCCAAATATCATTCTGTTTCTTTGGTATGAACATTTGTAATTATTCTTCTATACTTAGACTGTCGGCCACCTCATTGGCCTTTCCTGATAATAAAATTTTCTTATAATCCATGTTCTCTGGATACATTCCAACTCAAATTTTTCTACCTCATTCTCATCACTATTGGATGAAAGAATTCTCCCTTAAGCTCTGCTGAAGGAGAAAAATATACTATAAGTCTTTTTCTATAAGTCATTACTGCCACCTTCCCGTGGGAACTTTATCAAGGTTACTCTCGATCATACCTAGGATATTTGTTCTCTTAGTTCTTTCTTGTTCTAGGATAATCTCAACCTTCTTTGGTTCCATCCATACCTCATCATGGTTTCATACATGCCTCATCTGGCATTATTGTTATTGTGTCTTACACTCTCTACCAAACTTCTAGTTTGAAACTCAGAATATTAACTTTTTCCTTATAAGGTTTCTTAGGTCGTCCTCATCATTCCTCCTGTATTTTCTAGGTACAGGGTATATTAAAATGTCACTGATCAATACTCTAATGATTCTATCTATGTCCTTTCCCGAACTCTTTTTAATAATCCTTACAGGTCATTGTTGCCTTATCAAATCCAACTCATATCATCTGAATTCACAATGTCTTTATTAGGGTTAATGCCATCCCTTGTGCATTCCCCAGGGTTTGTCTTAATTTATGGATATCCTATCCTTAATTCAACTGCCAAGGAATTCTTGCATCCTAATTGGCAATCAGATCATGTATCCTTAATAAGGGTCTCTTTTCAATCATTCTCATTTGATAATCGATCGGTGGCTTAATGCTAACCTCTTCTTTCAGATAGTTGTCAGCCTATTCGACCTTCCAAAAGACAACGTATGTCTATCTGCTCTCTTACAGAACTTGGTAATGGTAGCAAGGATGTTTTGGAAGATATTGGTCGAGTTCAACGTGAATCTCTTAGTACTTATCGTTCTTCGCGAAGGTACTTGCCTCAGACAAAATTTCTACAGCATACTGTTCAATTTCTGACCATTTCTATACTCTCTTCATATACCTTCATTGTTTACTTTCCTCCGTCATAATATATTCATGGTATTCATGATACCCTAACATCATACATCTCAAGTCATTATACTTCCATTTTTTACTCGTAATCTTGGGCAATCATTTACACATGAATCACTTTAGTACGGGTGACTCCATTCCAAAAAGTCTAGTAAATTCCCAATCCAAACATGGGTTGCAAAGGGTTCAGTAGAAGATTCCTACGATCTCATTAATAATTACTTTATATCGGAAGCCCTTGCAGTCGGTGCTTACTTAGAAGCAACCCTACTTTGTCCTTTCATTGCTGGTCTAGTCACTTGATAATCCGTTGTGACTTGGCCTCAACTGGCCACACTAAAATAAAAATATATGATTTTAGGGGTTGACTAATTTGCATTACTTTTCTAGCAATTTCCGGCATAGTGTCTTCTTCTTTGATACCTTTCTACCTTTCCAAAACTTTACTTCATATATGTCTTAATCGACTACTCAGCGCCGTCTCCGGTCACCTTTCCCCTACTTTTATCTCTTCAACTATTCTTATCAATCCCACGTGCCACGCAAGCTTACCATTCCTGGCATAACAGCCTTTTCACTTAAGTCAATCCCGAAGTTTCTCAGTCCGGCTGGTTTCTTACTTACATTTCCTGTTTCCGTCCAATCTCACTTCATCATTTTATCTCTACCATCGATTGTAATACTCAGGGTCCGTCTACTAACCCATATGACAGCAACCTTACCCAATCCACAGGGTTCGCTCCCGTTTCCATTCTCTTCCATGATGTTCTCTGGTAATCAGAAAGACAAGGTTTGCCAAAATTCGTTGAAGTTCTTTCCAGAATCAGGGAAATTTTGGTCAATCTATCCACCTACTGGTAACATTAAGGAGACCAGTTTCGAAACCTGAAAAATAGTTCTATGAACCTTCAAGCAGGTAGAACCATAAGCAGTCATAGTTAACGAAATAATCGTCATCAGGTTGGAAGTTTAACCACTGGAGAGGAACCAATCATACATCCCTTAGAAGGGAATCAACAGTTTCAAACTGAACCCTGTCACAACGTCCTGATACATATACGTCCTGATGTTCAATATTACCAAATGTCAGTGTACCTAACCACTAGTCTCAGAAGGAACATTACCGTCGGAGTTGGTTGTTCCGCAAAATTGGCACTACTAAGGCCATCCGTACCTGGTGAACCGTGCTGTCCGAATGCATCCGCAAGTACTTTGTCGTGTTGCGCAAGCACACATCCTAATCCTTTATGCGAAGCGTCGTTGGAAGCACAAAGTCTCCTTTTTCCATTAAGCAATGCCAACTCTTGGTCATTACTAATTTCATCTTTTAGCTCCAGGAAGATTTTCTCACATTTTTCTCTTTAACTGCTGATCTTATTACTTGATCCATCATAATTCCGCGTCGGAGTAAACTTAAGGTAACCACTATAATCCATTCAAAGAAAATTTTTAATATTCCTCTGAATCACATGCATCAAACATTTCTGGTTCATCATTTCACTGAGTTGAAATAACCCTATACTCAGTCTTTGACAGTAGTCTCATTACGAGTTCATCTTGACTCACTGGTCTTATCTTCTGGTAGGTTCTGAGATCATTGTCTCGCTTACTACTTCCTTATATAACTTTATCCAATCATGATGTCACTTCCCAATGTCTTTACTTTCCAACTATTTCATTCATAAAATGAACATTTCCCTGAATAAAACGACCTCATTAACCTCAATTTGGTTCCAAAAATTATAACCTATGACATCTGCCTTCTCATGGCGGATTATTACTGACAATATTCATACTAATTAATTTATCAAATGATATGGCACTTACTACCTCCTCTCAACTATTTCTAGGGACTCTGCTCCTAGTCCTATATCGATGTCTTTGATAATTGATGTGCCGAAAATAAACATTTTAATATGGCAAGCGCACGATCATCGTTTTAATATTTAAGATTCGATCCACAGGGAGTAATATTTATTTCGCGATTCTTAACTTTTAATTTAGGCGAACTAGAACAATTTTGGATTTTGGAAATTTGGATTTTAATTTCTAATTTAAAAAAAAATTCTAAGTTATTCTAAAACTAAATCATTCTAAAAATTGTTCTATAAATCCTAAATTCAAATTAAAACTAGATTTTATTTTAAAAAATAAAAAAAAAATTATAGGAAATTTAATCTAAGAAATTGAATTTAATCTAATTTAAAAAAAAATTAAACACAAAAGCGAAATTATTCTAAATTTCTAAAGTCGAATTAAAATTAAATTTATTTACAGAAAATTACTCGTCAGCTCGCAACATGATTTAACAGGTTATGAATTCAGTAAAACTTCTCAACTCAAACCGAAGACTCAGCAATGGCCAAGAACAGAAATATTTTTTTTTAACACATGAAATACAACAGACCCAGTAACAAAACTTAAAACAAAGACGCAGAATCAATATAACTCATCAAGAACTCGCGGTTAAACTCGGAATACTGGCCATAACTCGATAAAACAGGGAAAACAGGGACTCGAAAGCAACTAACAGCAACGAAATGAATTAGAAACAAAGTACATAAAATCTCGACTCAACTTAGTAAAACAGCAAAACTCAAAGATGAATTTTAATAAAAACCGAGTAACTCATGTAATTCAGGAATTAAATCAGCAATCGAACAAACCCAACAACAACTTCACAAACTTAGCAATAAACCCAACTTCACAACTTCATAAGCATTACAAACTCAACTTCACAAATAGGGCAAATTCGGACAACAATTTGGAACAAAACGATAACCCATTTCGGTTGAACACTGCGAATACAACACACGGTAATCCAATCACAACAAAATAGTACAAGAATCAAAGCAACAATTCTAAATGAACGAACTGATTTGACTTAGAAATTCGGCATCCGACAAGCCCAACGATAATTACAAGGCAAAAAAAAAATCCAGCAATTCGAAACTGGACAGCCAACGTAAACTGTAAATCGACGCAAACAAACAAAAGCAATCAACGACAACTCGAACCTAACATTACTTAGTTGACTCGAAAAATAGTAAATTGACAGCAAATTTCTCGACTGATACGGCTACTAACTCGACAAACTCAGAAGCAATTTCAAGAACTCGAACAACACGAACTAAAAAAAATGCAGGGAGAAACGATGTAGGAACCACAAAACAATCACAATACATCAAAACAACTCACTTCGACTTCAAAACATTAACATTTTCAAATAAAGAACAAAACAGTTACATCAAAACCGTTACGTATCAATGACAATTAAAATGCAGGAATTGTAAAGCTCGCGACTTGGTAAGAAAAAAAATTTAGAAAGAGGGGATTGTGCGTGTTTGTATGAATGGGGAGAGGTGTGATGGATGAATGTTTGAGATAGCAACTTGCAAATACACGGATAATCAGCAAACAAATAGAGCGTGTTTACAGTTGGGTTCGCAGAGATCGATTAAGGAGATGGGAGAGTTGGACAGAGGAGAGATTACGGAGAGAGAGAAAGAGGAGAGACAAGGGAGAGATATAGAGAGATGGAGAGAGTGGTGGTGTTAGGGAGAACAGGGGAATACTGATGAAAAGGAAAAGGAGTGGGTTTGTACGTCGGGGTTTGCAGTGAGAGGAGAGAAACAAGGGAGAGGGGGAAGAAGGAGACATAGAGAGAAAAAGCTGGGTTGGGAATCGTATGGAAGAAACTGAGAAAATAAAGAAGAAACAGTCAACTGGGTTTGTTTATGGTTCGTATAACAAAGAAACAGAGGAAAGGGAAACTAATGCTTCGACTTAAGAATTAAAGATATAAAATTATTATCGAAAATTACTAAAACTGATATTTTTGTGATTTTTTTTTGTTTTGTTTTTTTATTACACTAAAAAATAAAACATAAAAACTAAATTTATAATTGACAATTATAAAACCCACAATAAAATGGAAATTTAAAGGGGCTTAATTAATATTAAAACGAGAATTAAAATTACGAAAACAAATTCTTCAAATTGATTCTTTCAATCCCGTGTGGTTAGCGTTGCTATTTTGTCCACCCGAAAATTTACGAAAATAACGAAATAAAGAACAAGGAGAGAAATGAAAGAGAAGTGCAAGAAATTAAATGAAACTTGAAAATTGCATAAAAATAAAGAGTGTTTACAAGAAAAATAGAAAATTACAACTATAATTTTTGGAGATGAACTAATACAATCTAATTCTAGTATGTAAGGTAATGGTTCTTTAACAATTGAAGATGAGGCCTATTTATAGGAAATAATTAGGGTTTTTGGTTGGTGTGAGTTGATCTTGGCCTTTCATTTAGTTTAGTGTTGGCTAAATCTTGGTCATCCATTTTGTTTGGTAAAAATATGCACCACCACCCCTTGCTTTTCCTTTTCTTCTTGTTTTGGTCCTTCTTTTTCTTCTTTTGTCATTTATTTCTTTATTTTGCCATTTCTTTAGTTTTCTCGAATTCTTCCTGAAATGCAACAAAATAATTTATTAAAATACGAATTCAAACAATAAATAGGCAATAAAAATATGCACTTATCAATAATCATACATCCCTCTAGCTCTTTCTTCGTTAATATGAAAGTCTCTAAGGATTCTCGTCTATTCCCGTATAGGACCTCAAGTAATTCTTCCAATCTGTCTTACTTGCTGGTACTACATCCAGTAGTCCGGCTATGAATCCAACATGAATCTTCAGTTCTCTTACTAATAACTTAGTTCTTTATGATCACTTTTCTGAGCACTATACCTTAATCATCACAGTCTTTCTGGCTGTAGCCCTCATTCCTCGAGGGTAAGCTCCTTATCCTATCAGGATTTTTCTTATCTGCTGGAACCTCTTCCGGGTCTCCAGTAGGGTACTCTATCGAATTTACCCGCTGATCTTCAGCATAAAAAGCATCATCGCGCTGCTGCTCGTCTGCCTCATGGTCTATCGCCTTACTCGTTGATACAATATCGAGCTAAGTTACTATCATGATATTTAAGAGTTCCCACAAGGGTTTTATATGTCATCACTACATTAAGTAGTCCGACTATGAACTTGGCAAGAGTTCTTATTATCTTAGTGAATTTATTGTTTTAACGTCACCTCATCTCTGGGGTTTATAACGTACGCTCTGATACCACTTCTGTAACACCCCCAGATCCAGGGTCCGGGATCCGGTCATTACGGTCTCCATTTCTGTCCACAATACTTGAACTTACTTCAACATAAAATAAATTACATCTTTATGACCCAACACAACAATATAAAACACACCCGTCATAGTCCCAGAGATGAAATCAGAGTAACTACCAAATTTTATTAAGCACATTATGAGTTCTTACAACCCAAAAGAATTACCATATAAATACATAATCTTTGCCATCCATTTGCATAAGTCATACTAGACCATATACTTGGTACTGAAAGAATGAATCTATCCTACCAATAGCTTCTTCTTCAGCTCTGGTAGTCTCATCGTCCTCGCCAGCATCGAGTGCGCCTTGCGCGAGTCATCTGGCCTAGCTATTGTTGTGATATAATAATAAAGTAAGGGTGAGCAATAGCCCACCAACAATAGTGTATAACTGATCGATAATATATAACAGGACGGTGATAGTATATAACAGTTCGAAATATCATTATTTCCATATGCCATGCATTAACGAAGTTAGTGCCAGTATGATATAAAGGATGAAGTTACAGGGTAACTTAAAGTATTTATTTTGTGGAAATATCTGCTAAGTCAAAATAAGCAAGATATTATCATTTATCATATAAAGAGGAACTTGCAAGGAAAATATTGCAATTCCAGTTATTAACATTTTTCAAAGTCCTACAACCTAAAAGAAGTCTCTTCGATACGTGTTGCGGAAGACACTGTCAACCTGAAAGAAGTCTCTTCGATACGTGTTACAGGGAATTCCCAATTTGGGAGATGAACCAATACTGGAGTTATCACGCGCCAGCTGTCCCACTCCCAGATGATCAGTCGGGGATGGTACAACCCAATATAGTTTACTACCGGTAGAAGGAAGAACTGACGGCTCCACTTGTAGATTGCCTTTAATAGTAACTCCCTGGCCAATGGTTAGGCCTTGTGATGGACCGCGCGACTCGGCCTCTTACACACGACTCCTAGTTCGAATAAATCCACACCATTGAAAAGTAGAGTTTTTCCTCCCTTCCCCAAGTGAAATACTTGTTGATAAGACTCCACAAAGTAGTCGTATCTAGTTGGAAAGGAAAATTCACCAACATTTCCCAAGCTTTTGCTTGTTAATGGATATCAACTTGTTCCAACAATCTTACCCCTCGAATGATGAGAAGGTACACACAGACTTAATGAGTCCATAGCAACCAAGTTGCGAGTGAAAAGGATAAATTATGACCAGGAAGTCAACAAGATAAATAATCTTTCTCAAGTAAGGTTCCCTTGTAATTTAAGAGATAGATTCCACTGAAGAATGGAATCTTGAGGAACTTTCTTAATATAATATTAATCGTATGACTCCGAAGAATTTTCAGAATGATCGAAGGTCGAAGATAATATTTGAAGAAGAATAAACAACATTGAAGTTGTTTCCATGTATTGAATAAATATTTATAGAATATTTACTGAGTCGGAAGTATTTAATGAATGAAAGAATATTTTACATAATATCTGAAGGTGAAAGATAATCTCCAAATAATATAAATCATTTTTAAAAGAATTTAAAAGAATTAAATAAATATTCCAAGAATATTTTTTTAACTCAATAATAATTACGGAATATTATTAAATCATAATGTTGCTCGTAAGTAATCCTCGAATGAATATATAGAATTATTTAGTAAATAAATCCCTCCTTAAATGAATATTCAAAATAATATTCATTAAGTAATTAAACTCCAATAATTATTTAAAATAATATTCAATAAATAAGTCAAACCTTAAATGAATACTTGAAAAATAATATTCATTTAATAAATAATCTTCTAAATGAATATCCAAATAATATTCATTTAGTAATCAAAACTTTTAAAGGAATAATCGAAATAATATTCCTTAAGTAAATAGAACTTCCAATGAATATTTAAAATAATATTCATCAAGTACATAAGACCTTAAATGAATATTCGAAAGTGATATTCATTTAATAAATAAAATTCCAATGAATATCAAAATAATATTCAATAAATAATCAACTCTAATGAATATTCGAAACTAACATTCACTTAATATCTCTCGACTGAGATAGTACTCAAATAACATTCCTCGAAAGATTTCCAAGTAATTGATACTGTATGGAAATATAAATAATGTTTAATAATAACATTCCTCAGATAAATAATAATCTGCCGTTGGAATCCCTCCGGGTTTCCACGACTATCTATATCTCAAAATACCGACTCCCGGTCTATATTTAAGAATGAATATCATATGCCCTTCGCTAAGGGTCTTACCAAAACAATCCGGCTTATAACTGATAATTCGTATCTAGTCTATAAGCCAATATCAATTCAGGGAACAGGTATTATAATATAATTTGACAATAGGCATGCATGCTATGGCATATGTAAAATGGCAATCACATATATATTATCACAACAA
Organism: Saposhnikovia divaricata; assembly: GCA_036435485.1. Lineage (NCBI taxonomy): Eukaryota > Viridiplantae > Streptophyta > Magnoliopsida > Apiales > Apiaceae > Saposhnikovia > Saposhnikovia divaricata. The sequence continues at coordinate 85,455,528 of CM071597.1, read as the reverse complement.
CAGGTTCAAAGTTTTGAACACTTGCCTGGTAATCGGGCGTGGGTAGAGATAGCGTGTCCTGGGTCTGCTCGATGATCTATAAACAATCAGAACATTCGAGATTAACCACTTAACACCTTTTAGAAGTCTAAGTATAAACTTCACTTAAGTCGAAACACTTTTTCGAATTTTCTCGTTATACCCTTTTAGTGTAACTCTTTTTATCACCGATGCGATCCGACATTTAATCGTAATTAAGACATGTCATCATACCCACACTTGGTATATACTTAAGTCGTATAAGTTCTAAAGTCGATCGATGACGAACCGAGATTATAACTCGAGTTTTATCGTTCGTTTTCTAAGTTATAACCAAAGTTATACTTTTAAGGGGTTCGTTCGCGTTTAACTTCGATTCAAACATTTTTATAAAATCGGAAAACGATCTGTTTGACATGTGGTTTTCTCTCATACCTTCCTTATGACCTCCAGTATTTATTAACCAAGATTCGCCACTGATTAACATGCTTTACGAGGGTTCAATTGAAGTTACGAACTTTTACTTACGGTTCCGAACCAATTTTAGTAATTTGACAATAACTCCTAAACCGTAAGTCAGAATGTTTCGATTCTTACGCCAAAACGATCTATGGCTCGAGATCTACAAGGACCAGTCATAATATTACCAAGGTCAGGAAGTTATATCTACTGCCATGCTTAGTTTCTAAGTGTTAACAAAAATTCGGCATTACGACGGCTATAATTCGAACGTTCTAAAAATCATAGCAACACAACCAAGCCACACCGGGCATCAATACAACTCATACACATATTTCTCATCCCAAATCTGTCCAAGAACATCTACTTTACCATTATAATCATCATGTTACCAAAATCACTAAATCACTTAACTAATCATGCTTATAACATACTAACATCATCACCAAGCTTAAATCCATCAAGAACATGCATAATTCTCAAAACAAGATCTAGGGTTTCAAGAGGTCTACCTTCCTTGGAGTATGTAATAGCCTTATAAAGCTTGGTATGGTCCTTGTCTAGCCTTAACACACCTTAGATCAACCAAAGAATCAAAGAAATCAAAGTTAGTTTCTAGAAATCACTATTCATCATCATCTTGTAAAATTCATAACAAATTGAAAAATAAGAGTTTGGCTCTAAAATTTTTACCACATATTGGCCTCTTCATAATCTTTATTTTGAGTCCTAGATCATCAGATTTGAAGCTTCCTAGCTAGGGTTTTGATCCAACTTTTCCCGCTAGACAGAAACTGCCAAGAACAGGCAGGTTGGCTTCTTCAACTTGGGGAATGGATTTGACTAGGCTAGTCTACTTGGATTGCCATGAAATTTTGATCGAATCTTGCTCATGGACTGGAGAAGCTGTGGTTAAAATTTGGTGATTTGATAATGGATAGAAATGGAGATATGAATTTTTCTTTGAATGGTGTTTATGCTGGGCAGTTTAGAGAAAATGAGAGAAATGGGGCTGTTTGGCTAGCTCATGATCTAATCCTTGGCTAATGTGAATTATTGTGATGGATATGGATAATATCTAGCATAAAGTGGCTTTATTAAAGTGCCTAGTGTTGGTGTATACTGAAAATATTTATTTAAAGTATATACATTTATTTATGGCCCAGTTTTATTGAGAATCATTTAAATGTTTACATGCTGTCTAATATTATATATTGTGGACAATCTAGTATCAAATGGGATACAGAATATTAGATTGTTAAATACGGTTTATATAATATAATAAGGTTCACAGCACAGGTGGAGTTAGACAATCCACTGGAATGGCTGTAGTATTATTTAGATTAGTTTATATTGACTAATAAATAATACTAGTATACTTTGTATATATTGAACAGGATCAAATTTAGAATTGTTCCCTTATACTGATTAAGAAGGAGAACTAAGATTCTATGTTATTATTAATGCTTAGGTTCTTAATCCAGATATAGTAATTGACACGTGTATATTATTTATATGCTTTGATTTATATATGAAATAATTCTTTTGATTTATTTCATTATATTTTGGGTGATCAAATAATATATATGGTGAATATTATTTATAGAAGGAATCCATGTCCTGATAATATTCAGGTTAATGATGTCCCCTTGAAAGCTCAAAAAGATTTAATTATGTGAAACCCTGCAGGTGGATTTATTCCGGCATAATTAAATAAAGGTTGAGTGGATGATCAAGGATAAAAGATATTAATTAAATGAATTATCAGTAATTTATTTAATTAATGGACATGCGATATTTTAAACATGAGGAATTTAATAAGCAAATAATATTGGAACCGAATTAATTAATTAAATTACGGTACTAGGAAAGGTAGTGCAAATATTAATTCTTTAGTGGATTGAATTAATATTAAATGACATTGGGCTGGGCTCGGAATGTCATTGGGAGGCCTAACCTAATTGTCCATGATCCCTATTGTAACCCTATATATATTCTTATTCTCTTCTTTCTAGGGTTGGTCGAAAAAATTTTGTAGCCACGCAAGAGTAAAAAGAGAGGTTAACTTGAGAAGACGAAGGCCACACTTCGCTCAAGGGAATGTGGGAATACAATAGAAGAGAGTGGAATCAACCGTTAACAAGGTGACTTTTCTATTCGTACTCGTTAATTTATTGTATCAAAAATCGCAGTGCCAAGATCTGATTGTCCCAACAATTGGTATCAAGAGCCTGGTTCAATGGTTCTGCGATTTTTGATACGATGTTCATGTCGTAATTATATATGCATGTATATAGTGGTAGGCTTGTATATTCTGTTTTGCAGGTTGTTATCCACTATTATGGCCATGTATATTTTAATTATGTGTTTGGATCCCACGTGGTTTAATCGTGGTTAATTTTTGTTTGGTTTCCACGTGGTTTATCGTGGTTGTAAAACACGAGGGTTGATCGTGTTAATAGATTTTGCAAAATTAGTTTTGTATTAGATCTATTTTTTTGTAATTGTTTGATGGATTTTGTTAAGATCCGGGTATTTTGTAACAATTACGCGCGATCGGAAATTAAAACGGAGACAAGATTTTCTTCCGCTGCTACACTTTGAAGGCTACTGTTACAGTTTAAAACGACAGAAGAAGAAAAAGAACAGTGGCTGTTGAAAAGTCTGGAGAAGCTGCGGCACGCGAAAAAAAAACACTGGAGGCAGTAACGCAGGTCAGCCCTGCGCAACAGCCTGATATAGGCATGTAACGCAGGACGCTCCTGCACAACAGTCTTTGGAAGTGTGTAACGCAGTATAAGACTGCGCAACAGGCGAAGGCAGATTTTTTTCCCCAGCAATTGCGCGTGGTCAACAGTTGAGGCATGTTTCGAGTCTGCAAGAAATTATTTTCGGGGCCATAATAGTGGATTTAATTATTTCTTTATATTTTAATTCCGCTATTTAATTTTTAATTATTGCTTTAATTAATTATTATGTGTGTTGTTAATTATGTGTGTAATTTTTAATTGCATGTTTTACTTAATTAGGACGACATGGACATAGATTTTTATTTATTGCTATAATTAAATGTTATATGTTGTTAAATTATGTGTGTATTATGAATGCATGTTAGACATAATTGTAATGACATAGGCCCCATTTAATTTTAAAATTCCTCAATTTTTATAAAAAAATTCTAAGTGGGTGAGGGAATTAATTAGGAATTAAATCCCACGGTCTCTATTATTTTGTATGTAATATAACCTTTTAAATAATCTAGATGGTATATATGATCACCTAACGTGGCGTACTATTTACGATTTTAAAAGGTTGTAGAAATTACTAGAACAAAATTCTTAAATTAAATTACGAATATTGAAAGGTATGTAGATCACCCTAACGTGACGTACCAAGTTTCATAGAATTCGTAACGAAAATTGGATATTCTTTTTGATGTTGACTATGGAGAATTCTGTCTAGGAATCGGGTATTAAGCGAGGCCGTTGTGACTCCTCCGAGACCTGGGAATTATCCATTAATATATCAAACGGATGTATTCGGTTTAAGTAATTTAAGATTTAATAATGGTATACACTTAGCTATGAAAAATAATATATAGTCCACCCTAACGTGGCGTATTATTTAGTAATAGGACCGAAGTAATATTTAATCGAATTTAAGTGGTATATATGTCACCCATCGTGGCGTACCAGATACTTATGGTGTTTAAATATTAGTGCATTAATTTTAATTAATTGTTTGAGGAAACCAATAGGTTTTAAGATTTGTGCAACTCTCTGATTATGTGTTACATGTATGATTCTCAGGATTAGATCATTATGGGCTTTAATCCACTATTCATCATACTTAAGGATAACAAACTTACTTGATCGAACTATATTGAATGGAAACGTAATTTGGACATAGTGTTGACTGTTGAGGAATACAAATTATGTACTTATGAACCCAAGCCAGATCAGCCTGCTGAAGATGCTCCTGAAAGTGAAAAGGAGTATTATAAGCGGTGGGTTAAGGCTGATGAGATGTCGCGATGTTACATTCTGGCAGCAATGTCGGGTGTTTTGCAGCATCAGCATCAGGCTATGGCCACTGCTTCAGATATGCTCTTTAATCTCAAGGAACTTTTTGGGGAACAGAATAGGGCTGCTAGGCAAGTAGCAATGAAGGCTTTAATGAACACTCATATGGCTGAAGGAACACCTATAAGGGATCATGTTCTCAGGATGATGTCTCATCTGAATGAGATGGAGATCCTTGGTGCTGATATTGATGGGGAAACCCAGATCGATATCATCCTTATGAGTCTACCCAAAAGTTTTGAGCAGTTCCGCTTGAATTACACCATGAACAAAAGGATGTATAGTCTCGCGGAACTTCTGACAGAACTTCAGGCAGCTGAAGGACTCTTTAAGCAGAATGTTCAAGTGAATGTGGCTGAGAAAGCTTCTTCCTCTAAACCGAAAGGCAAGAAGAAGAAAAAGGTTCAGACACAGAAAGCTGGAAAGGTTGCTAATGCAGTGGGAGTTCAAGGTGCTGTGAAAAAGCCTAAGGGCAAGTGCTTCAGGTGCAAGCAGTCAGGTCACTGGAAACAGGATTGTCCTCTTCCTAAGAAGACAAACAATACTGGTATGTCTCTTTCTCTAGTTATAGAAACATATATAGCGGCTATATCTACGAGCACTTGGTGTGTAGATACAGGAGCCACTGACCATGTTTGTAACTCTATGCAGGGGTTCCAGCAATCCAGAATGCTTAGAGATGGCGAGATATATGTGTTCATGGGAGATGCTATGAAAGTAGCAGTAGTTACAGTTGGAATAATTACATTATCTTTTGGTGATGATAGGATTTTGGTTTTGAACAATTGTCTTTATGTACCTTCGTTTAGAAAAAATTTAATTTCGGTTTCTAAACTTGCCATGGATGGTTATAATGTTTGTTTGGATCGTAATGTTTCTATAATGATGAATAAACGAGTTATATGTTCTGGTACATTGCAAGATAATTTATATATTATTAATACTATCGAACCAATGCTGCAACATAAGGAAACTAATAACATTCTTTCTAGCTCAAATAAGAGAAAGAAACCTTTTGAATTAAACCAAACATATCTTTGGCACTTAAGATTAGGTCATATTAACTTGAGGAGGATTCAAAGACTGGTAGTAGATGGGCCATTAAGCTCGTTGGCAGTGGAGCCATTTCCAGTTTGTGAATCCTGCTTGGAAGGTAAGATGACTAATAGACCTTTTAAAGCAAAGGGGAATAGAGCCAAAGAAGTGTTAGAATTGGTTCATAGTGATTTATGTGGACCTATGAGTATCCAAGCAAGAGGAGGTTATGAGTATTTTGTCACTTTCATTGATGATTATTCTAGATATGGGTACATTTATTTGTTGTGCCGTAAGTCTGAGTGCTTTGAAAAATTCAAAGAGTACAAAGCAAGTGCGGAGAAGCGACATCTTGGAAAATGTATCAAGTCACTACGATCAGATCGTGGTGGCGAATACTTGCTTGGAGAATTTAGGGAATATTTATCAGAAAATGGGATCACATCCCAGTTGTCTGCACCTGGCACACCTCAGCAGAATGGTGTAGCAGAGAGAAGGAATCGGACTCTTTTAGAGAGTGTTAGATCGATGATGAGTTATTCAGATTTACCCAAGTCGTTTTGGGGATATGCTATAGAAACAGCGGCTTACCTTCTGAACTTGGTACCTTCTAAGTCGGTTCCCAAGACTCCAATAGAATTGTGGACTGGCAGCAAACCAAGTCTAAGACATATTCGGATTTGGGGTTGTCCAGCACATGTGCTGAACAAGAACACGACCAAGTTAGAATCTCGTACAGAAGTAAGGCTGTTTGTAGGCTATCCCATGGGAACGAAAGGTTATTCATTTTATAGTCCTAGGGATCGAGATATCATTGTTAGCACCAATACTAGATTCTTAGAAGAAGACTATATAATGAACCATAAACCCATGAGTAGTATCGTTTTAGAGGAACTAGTGGGAGGGACAGATAATCCCCAAGTGCCAATAGTACAAGTAGAACAGCCACAAGAAAATGCACAACTTAACACTAATACTGCACCAGTGCCTCGTCGTAGTGGGAGGGTTGTTCAACAACCAGATAGATTCATGTTTTTGGGAGAGTCCTCGGACTTGGTCTCTGGCTAACATGATGAGGATCCCGGGACATACGAAGAGGCAATTCTAGATAAAGATGCAGATCTATGGCAAAAGGCAATGGAATCTGAGATGGAATCTATGTATTCTAATCAAGTTTGGGAGCTCGTGGAACCACCCAAAGGTGTAAAACCCATTGGATGTATGTGGATCTATAAGAAGAAAAGAGGATCTGACAAAAAGGTGAAAGCCTGGAAAGCACGACTTGTTGCGAAAGGGTATACTCAGAAAGAAGGGATCGATTATGAGGAAACCTTTTCGCCGGTTGTTATGCTTAAGTCGATCCGGATTCTTTTATCTATAGCAGCTCATCTCAATTATGAGATTTGTCAAATGGATGTCAAGACAGCTTTCCTTAATGGAAGTCTTGAGGAAACCATCTATATGCAACAACCAAAAGGATTCATTAAGAAAGGCCAAGAGCATCTTGTTTGTAAGCTTAAGAGGTCTATTTATGGACTAAAACAAGGTTCTAGGGACTGGAATATTCGTTTTGATCAGGCAGTCCAGTCATATGGATTTGATCAAAGTCCAAGCGAATCATGTGTGTATAAGAGAAGTGAGGGTAATGCAGTGGTTTTTCTAGTACTGTATGTATATGACATTTTACTCATTGGAAACAATGTTAAGATGTTGTCATCAGTAAAGGCATGGTTGTTCAAACAATTTGAAATGAAGGACTTAGGTGAAGAGGCATACATCCTTGGGATCAAAGTAATAAGGGATCGCAAGAAAAGGATGTTGGCTTTATCTCAAGAGCCCTACATTGATGAAGTATTAGCTCGTTTTAACATGCAGAACTCTAAGAAAGGTTTTCTACCTTTTAAGCATGGAGTGGCTCTATCCAAGGAGCAGTGTCCTTCGACACCTAAGGATATAGAGAGCATGAAAGCAGTTCCTTATGCTTCGGCATGTGGAAGCTTAATGTATGCTATGTTATGTACGAGGCCTGACATCTGCTTTGTTGTAGGCATGGTTAGTAGATATCTGTCGAACCCAGGTCAAGAACATTGGAGTGCAGTAAAAACTATACTCAAGTACCTGAGAAGGACTAAGGAGTATATGTTAATTTACAAGGCCTCAGATCTATTTCCTTTGGGATATACTGATTCAGATTTCCAATCAGATAGGGATAAAAGGAAATCAACCTCGGGATATGTTTTTACTTTGGGAGGTGGAGCCGTTATATGGAGGAGTTTAAAGCAGAAATGCATTGCAGACTCTACCATGGAAGCCGAGTACGTGGCGGCCTCTGAGGCTGCAAAGGAGGTTGTATGGTTCAGGAACTTCCTTTTGGACTTGGATGTGGTACCTAATTTGCCTAGGAGCTTGACAGTGTATTGTGATAACACTGGTGCTGTGGCAAATTCGATGGAACCGTGAGATTACAAAGCAGCTAAACATATTGAACGTAAGTATCATCTCATACGAGGAATCGTAAAGCGAGGAGATATAGTTGTGGCTCACATATCATCAGAAGACAACCGGACAGATCCTTTCACAAAGAGCTTGCCAGCCAAGGTTTTTGACAGGCATGTGGAAGCGATAGGAGTCAGATGGATGGACACATAGTTTTTTTGTGTAATAGTGGATTAAATAAACACTGATATACTCATAGAATATTTTGAGTATAAGTGGGAGATTATTGGTGTATACTGAAAATATTTATTTAAAGTCTATACATTTATTTCTGGCCCAGTTTTATTGAGAATCATTTAAATGTTTACATGCTATCTAATATTATATATTTTGGACAATCTAGTATCAAATGGGATACAGAATATTAGATTGTTAAATACGGTTTATATAATATAATAAGGTTCACAGCACAGGTGGAGTTAGACAATCCACTGGAATGGCTGTAGTATTATTTAGATTAGTTTATATTGACTAATAAATAATACTAGTATACTTTGTGTATATTGAACAGGATTAAATTTAGAATTGTTCCCTTATACTGATTAAGAAGGAGAACTAAGATTCTATGTTATTATTAATGCTTAGGTTCTTAATCCAGATATAGTAATTGACACGTGTATATTATTTACATGCTTTGATTTATATATGAAATAATTCTTTTGATTTATTTCATTATATTTTGGGTGATGAAATAATATATGTGGTGAATATTATTTATAGAAGGAATCCATGTCCTGATAATATTCAGGTTAATGATGTCCCCTTGAAAGCTCAAAAAGATTTAATTATGTGAAACCCTACAGGTGGATTTATTCCGGCATAATTAAATAAAGGTTGAGTGGATGATCAAGGATAAAAGATATTAATTAAATGAATTATCAGTAATTTATTTAATTAATGGACATGCTATATTTTAAACATGGGGAATTTAATAACAAATAATATTGGAACCGAATTAATTAATTAAATTACGGTACTAGGAAAGGTAGTGCAAATATTAATTCTTTAGTGGATTGAATTAATATTAAATGACATTGGGCTGGGCTCGGAATGTCATTGGGAGGCCTAACCTAATTGTCCATGATCCCTATTGTAGCCCTATATATATTCTTATTCTCTTCTTGCTAGGGTTGGTCGAAAAAATTTTGTAGCCACCCAGGAGCAAGAAGAGAGGTTAACTTGAGAAGACGAAGGCCACACTTCGCTCAAGGGAATTTGGGAATACAATAGAAGAGCGTGGAATCAACCGTTAACAAGGTGACTTTTCTATTCGTACTCGTTAATTTATTGTATCAAAAATCGCAGTGCCAAGATCTGATTGTCCCAACACCTAGGTCATCCATGATGCAATCAAGTGGACAAGTGTTAGGATTTTGTGGTTGGATGATGAAAACATGCTAAGTACTTGGTTTTTTTCTAATACCACTAGTTAGCATTGTAACTAGCTTGGTTACTTGACCTTATCCTCTTGCACATGCATGCATCTTGGTCCTCTGCTTGTTTCTTTGTCCGGTTATTACTCAATTTCATTGATCGTTCGGAGGAATATCTCACGGATTTCTAATTAGGGTTTACCGGAAATCTTCTTAATATTAATGCTATCATTCTCCATCTTTTTTATTAACTTTCGAATTTAAATTCCTTAAATTCCTTCGTTCAATCTTTAAGTCTATCAGTGTCCAGGGAACTCTCGGAGAAAATAAAAGTGCAGTTTTTCAGAATCCGACAGCTTTTACATACACTTATTTTCCCCCTGGATCACTAATACGAACTCGGAAATCCGTTCCGAATACTTCTATATAGTGTCGTCTCATAATATTCTCATTTCCACCAAAAACACTATTCATTCTTTATTCTTCCTTTATTCCCTATATTTATGACAATGTCCTTGTTCTTTCTCGGGCGTTCCTTAACCCTTTCACGGAACCATTGGACTAATCGTTATCGATCTGGATGACATGAGAATATTCTCCTGCTTGGAATTGCCATATCTTATTCCCCTAGGAGATAGATTATTCTTACCTAAGTTGTCAACCGTTAGCATTCTTCAAGACATACAAATATTTAAATCGAATTCCATTCATTCATTCAGAAGATCAACTATTACATCGTAGTCGTAATCACTATTCACCATTACCTCAGTCGTAATAAAAAGTTTTAATTATATCCAAAATTTGGGGTTCTTACAGGGGAGCCTTGCATATTGAAGAAACCCTTGACTTTTAAAATCATATTTAGGACTTTTAATATTCTTTAAAACAATTGGAAGAAAATATTCTTTATAATATATATTTCCTGTTTGTATTTATACCAGTAGGTACTTGTTTTTTATTCATAATATCATCATATATATACTCTATCCTTCTGGCTTCCGGTCGCTCATAAATATAACTTATTATTTAATTTCAATATTATCATATCTTTATATATAACATAACCCTTTTTGTCCATAAAGTATCTTGCACTATCCATATCCATATCAAGTAATAACAAGAATTAGGGAAATATGTCCCTAGCAGTATAATACTCACAGAACCACATATATATCTAGCAAAACCATTTTCCAGGAACCTTACAATTTATCAAAGTAAAGATATAAGAAATATTGCCTTGGTCTCTAAGTCAAGTAGAAGCGATCCGAGGTTCGTTTCAAGTCTCTATAAAAATGAAAAGAATCACCGTTAGAAATATATCCCATTAGAATTTAATATTACTAACAACAATTACCTTAACCACTTAGCTCACTTGATCCCCTAATCCGTGTATAACCATACCAAAGAGATTTAAATATAATGTCCATGAGTTCAAGGTTAACACATTTAGGGATTCTCAGTTTTCCGAACGACTTTCACTAAAACTCACTTTTCTCCTAAACCGTTCATCAGATTTTTACGTTCTTTATATCAAAACGATCTATGAACCAAGCTTTATCTTATCATGACCAGTTAGTACATCTTACTGACCTTGACCAGTTCGAGATTTTCTGCCTTAAACAAGGTAGTTTCTGTTTTAATGAAAATCGGGCATTATAACGGCTATACTTTCATACTTTCCAAATTTTCACTCTTCCAAACTCGTCATCCAACACATATCTCATTCCATTCACCATGTGGTCATCATACCAGCCATGGTTACAAGCACAATACACTTCCATATTCAATCAAAACACTTATAAACACCTATATAACCATGATTTCATACTTTATACAAGTTTAACCTAAAAACCAATCATAATCAACCATAAACTCAAAAGAGTAAGGATGTTTATACCTTCCTTGATGTTGTAACAATCTTAAAAACGGCTTGTAGTACTTGGAAAACCTTGACATAGCCTTAATATACCTTAATCTTTCAAAATAAACACAAAACTCAAGCTGGTTACTATTCATTATTATTCATCCATCAACTTTGATGAATTTATTACCTATGCAAATGAAGTTTGTTGGCTCTCAAACTTTGTACATACCTTAGTCTATACTTGAACAAGCTACAAGAATTTTCCCTTGATTGCTAGATGCTTGAGCTAGGTTCTTGGTTTTTCTTTTCTTCCTTTTTTTCTACCTTGGCCGAATGTGGTGTTAATGAAGAAGATGAGAGATTTTTGTGTTCGTTGGCAAGAGACTAGAGTTTTGTAGATATTTGATGATTTACATATATATATATATATATATATATATATATATATATATATATCAAGTAATTTACTAGATAATCTTTGGTTTAATAGTTAGTGGAAGTTGCCTAACTTGTGATGTCATGGATGATGTCATGTTGGATGATCATTAATCTTGTTTTTGGATTTCTAAATAATGTGTTAATGATTTTGTAAGTGATAATGTGGTATATATCCTTGTTATAATATTAATCTCAGTTATTTGGTTTTTCATACTCGTTTAATCATGATTCGTTTATCAATCCAGGTTCCCGTAGTAATCCTTTGCTTTGCTCTTTTCTAGGGTTTAACCTAATTTCGTCAAATTTCTTATAATATAAATCCTTTTAAAATTTTCATATTCCTTAATATCCAATACCATAAGGACTCAATTGAAATCGAAAACCTTTAGAGTCCATACTCGAGAATCTTTAAAATCCGTGATCATTTCCAGTCACTCATTTTCATAGTACAACAATAATATGATTTCAACTTATTCATTTTCCGATTCGCACATAGTGTAATTACATATCTTTTTCCATAAGTCCACAAAATTACTATTCATTGAGATATTGTAGCATTACAAAAGGAATATCACAGTCTCCCTCTCTTAAAAGGATTCCGTCCCGTAATCATGTTGAAAATTGCTGTGGATACTTTTCTCGCATAGCACTTTCTAATTCCCATATGGCTTCTTCTATCCTTTGATTCTTTCAGAGCACTTTAACTATTGGAATGGTCTTGTTCCTTAGCACTTGCTCTTTTCGATCAATAATCTCTACTGGCTTTTCCACATAAGTTAGATTTGGCTGTATATCCTCAACTTCATATTCCAAGACGTGACTTGGATTAGGTCTATACTCTCTTAACAGAGATACGTGAAACACATTATGAACATGTTGTAAATTTGGAGGTAGCGCTAATTCATAGGCAACCTTTCCCACTCGTTTAAGAATTTAAAAAGGACCAATTAACCTAAGACTTAACTTTCCCTTCTTTCCAAATCGCATCAATCCTTTCCATGGGGATACTTTTAACATGACATAATCTCCTACTTCGTATTCCCTATCTTTACGTTTTAGATCTGCATATTTCCTTTGTTTATCCTGAGCTGCTGCCAGGCGTCCCTTGATTAAACTTACTGTGTCTTTTGTCTTTTGAACTAATTCAGGACCCAAAATCTTTCGTTCGCCTACTTCCTCCCAACATTGAGGAGATCGACATCTCCGACCATATAAAGCTTCATATGGTGGCATCCCTATGCTTGAATGATAACTATTGTTATAGGCAAACTCAATCAATGGCAGATGATCATCCCAACTTCCTTTAAAATCTAGGTAACAAACTCTTAAAATATCCTCTAATGTTTGAATGGTTCTCTCTCTTTGCCCATCAGTTTGTAGGTGATATGCGGTGCTCATGTTCAATTTGGTTCCAACACATTCCTGAAAACTCTTCCAGAACCTAGAGTTAAATCTTGGATCCCTATCTGATACAATAGTTAAAGGAACACCATGCCTTACTATGATCTATTTTAGGTATATATCTACAAGCTTGTCGATCGAATACCTCTCATTGATCGGAAGAAAATGGGCTGATTTGGTTAATCGATCTACAATTACCCATATAACATCGTGGTTGGTTTTAGTCCTTGGTAATCCTACTACAAAATCCATAGCAATATATTCCCATTTCCATTCAGGAATCTCTAATGGCTGCAACAATCCACTAGGTCTCTGATGTTCCGCCTTCACTTTTTGACATGTTAAGCACCTAAGTACCCATTCAGTAACATCCTTTTTCATATTTGGCCACCAATAAAATTCTTTCAAATCCTGATACATTTTGGTGCTGCCTGGGTGAATTGAATACTGTGAATTATGAGCTTCTCGTAAAATTTCATCTTTTAATTCCTGAACATTAGGAATCCATATCCTTGATGCATATCTCATGATTCCCTTTTCATCTCTCTCGCATTTGATCTCTTCTCCTGTCATTATTTCCTCAGAGGACTTCTCTTCCTCTTCCATCTTCTTTTCTTGACATAACCTAATCTTTTCCAACAATGGTGGTTGGACAATAATTTTCATTAGATTCTCTTGACCTTCTTCGGGTATTTTTACCTCAATTTCCAATCTCTCAAGATCTTAGATTAACTCTTCTGATGCACTTAGCATCATGATAAGTGCATATTTTTGCATATTTTTATTACCTATTTATTGCTTGAACTCGTATTTTAATAATTTATTTTGTTGCATTTCAGGAAATTCGTGAATAAGTAAAGAAATGGCAAAATAAAGAAATAAAGAGCAAGGAAGGGAAAAAAGAGGAAGAAAAAGGATTTAAATGAAAAAAGGAAAAAGAATTAGGAGCTTGGAGGAAAGGGAATCTTTTAAGACACATGGAAGGTGGAGATCATCTCAACACACTAAATAAGTGAATGGCCAAGATCCACTCTACAAAGCTTAAGGAGGAAGGAAACAATTGGATGGCTAGGATTTCTCCACCACATTAAAAGGTGTTTGGTGGAGATTAACCCAACACACCCCTAAACCCTAATTCTTATCCTATAAATACCCCCTCACCCCCTTGTAATTATCAACTTAGATTTTAGGGTAGCTTTAATTTTTATTTTTATTTTAGTTTCAAATTTTGTAAACACTTTTTATTTTAATGCAAAAATTTCATTTCCTTTAATTTCTTGTCTTGCTCTCTCGTTTATTTTACCTTGCTTCGTTATTTTCGTAAATCCATTTAGTGGACAAAGTAGCGAAATGCTAACCACTTTGGGTTGAAAATAACGATTTTTATTTTCTTGCTCGTAGTTTTAATTCGTAATTTTGCCCCTTTAAATTTCAATTTTATTGTGGGCCATTTAATTCTAAATCATCATTTTAGTGTAAGTATAATTTTAATTTTGTAGTCAATTTCTTTATTTTCGTATTTGATTTTCAAAAAAAAAAATAGAAATATTAGTTTTGTTAATTTTCAGTCTTTATTTTCGTTAATTCGAAGCTTTATTTCATTTTCTCAGCAAACCCACTTCTTTTTTTATTCCTCCTCGAATACCCCTCCCCTGCTTCTTTTTCTTATTATTTTTTTTTTCAAGCACCCATCTCCTTCATCAAACAAATCATTCACCCTCTCATCTCATTTTCTTTAATTCGAGTTAGTAAACCCTTCCCCGTGCTCCTCCCTAATTTTCTTCGATTTCAACAGACCCAAACCAGCCTTGTTTTCTTCTTCTAAAATACAAGAACCCCTCTTTCCTCTCTTCATTTCCTTTTTTTTCCTTCAAAATCTCTGTTTTTTTTCTTTTTCTGTTCTTTCTTTGATTTCTTCTACTGAATCCAACCGCGAGGTCGTTTGAAGCTGATTTTACAATATAGGTTTTATATGAGTTTTGCGAGTCCGTTTTGTTCTTGATTGAGTTCCGTTGCTAAGTTCGCTGCCACTTTTTTATTTTCGTTCTCTTTTATACTGCAGCGTTTCTGGTCGAGTTGACTCGAGGTTTTGAGTTTATGTGTTCGTTGAATTGAAGTTCTGTTTAGTAGCTCAGTTCGTGGCTAACTGAATTTGTTTGTTTTTGTTTGCGATTCTGAGTTTTGCGTTTATGATCGCTGAGTTGCTACTTCTTGTCCGTTGATTGTTTTTTAGATGAGTTTGAAGTTTATGGGTTATGCTGAGTTGACTAGGCTGAGTTTTGAGTTTCGTATTTTAAATTGTCCCTGAGTTTGTTCGAGTTATGGTTAGTTCGAGTCATTCCTTATGCTGTTGATCGAATTGTTTCTGAATTTCGTTGTTGAGTTGCTGTTTTGCTAAGTTTAATTTTGCGAGTTTCTGAGCTGTTGTGTCTTCTAATGTATTGGCTTTGTGGTTGATTTTTTGTTGGTTTTGAGTAATCTCTGCGTGTTTATTGGTTTACAAAAAAGTCATGCCAGAATTTTCTTATAATTTTCTGTAAACAAATTGCGTTTAAATTCTAAATTCAGTTAATAACAAAATAATGTAGTTTGTGTTCTTTTTAACTTTACTTTGTTAGGTTAATTAGAATAAATTTTTGATTCTTGTTGTTGGTAATTGTTTTTGGCTAGTCATATTTACGAATTTATCATGCCGAATTTTTCTTAAAATCTTATGTAAATAAAATTAGTTAAATTCAAGTGCCTATTTTTAATATTTTTTAGAAAAATTTAGGTCCAGATTAATTTAGAATTTTTAGAATAATTTAGTTTTAGAATAATTTTAATTTTCGTTTTAGGATTTAATTAGTAAAATCCCAATTTTCAAAACCCAATTGTCCTAGTTCGATTAAATTAAAAAAATAAAGGTTTGCGAAAACGTTAGTCTCCATGGATCGATACCTAAAATATTTCAACGATTGAATCGTGCACTTGCGATTTTAATTGTTATTTATTTTTAGCACAACACATCTTAAGTCTCTCTTTTCGACTAAGGGCATCAGCCACCACATTGGCCTTCCCGGGGTGGTAGTGGATCTCATAATCATAATCTTTGATCAACTCTAACCATCTTCTCTGTCTCATGTTTAATTCTTTTTGAGTAAATATGTATTTCAAGCTCTTATGATCAGAATAGATCTCACACTTTTCCCCGTATAAATAGTGTCTCCAAATTTTCAAAGCGAACATTATGGCAGCTAACTCTAGATCATGGGTAGGGTACTTTAACTCATATTCCTTCAATTGTCTTGATGCATAAGCAATCACCCTGCCATGTTGCATAAGTACACAACCTAAGCCCTTATGGGATGCGTCACTAAAAATCACAAAGTTCCCTTTTTCATCTGGTAAAGTTAGTACTGGAGCTTGTTGTGCTAGAAATAATTAAGACATTTGAATCGCAAGCGCACAATTCGTTTCGTTGTAAAATTTATGATTCGTTCCTCGGAGACTAATATTTTCGCATTTCCTTAATTTTGAATTTAATCAAATTAGAACAAGTGGGTTTTGGATTTTAGAGAAAAATTGGTTTTTTATACTAATTAATTCCTAATTTTAAAAATTCTAAATTATATTAAATTAAATTATTCTAATTTATTCTAAGAATCCTAAATACGAAAGATTCTAAATACGAATTAATAATAACTTTTATTCTAAAACCTTTTTTTTATTCGAATTAAACTAACCTTTTTTTTTTAAAACAAAATTTAAATTAATCTAATTTAAACTAACAAAACAGGATTTTGCAATTTCAATATTTAAATGAAAACTTAATTTTATTTACAGAGAACAAAATTCCTTAATGAATTGAGTGAAAACTTAAAACATAGAAATCGACATAACAAAAAGGCAGCACAGACTCGACACCAAACTGTACAAAACAGTAACTTTACCAATAACCTCATAACGGTAACTTGACATTTAACTCAGAAAACGCAGTCAAAAACAATTCGACAGCAGTGCTCAGATAATAGAACGAAACGCAGCTAACAAAAACAAGAACTCGCAATGCCACAAAAGAAATTAACAAACAGTGACTTCACATAAACAGCAACCAAGGCCATACAATCCTTGGACCCTCTACAATCGACTTGGAAATAAAAACAAACACAACGACTACAAACAAGAAAATTAACACAGACTAAAGTTTAACAACTCGATCGAGACTTCAGGAATGACTCATAGAAACGACAAAACAATACACAAAACTCGACACTGGTGACTCGGTACTGGAAACTCGGTACTTGAACAACTACGCAGCCCTCGAACACATTTACTGATCATCACTTCAGAACATCAAAACCATACTTCGCAAAACACAACAAACAAATCCAGTCAACTTAACAATTCAGACTCGCAGAACTCAGTGAAAACTCAGACATCAAAACTCGAAATGTAGCAAAGTAACTCGAATTAATAAAAAGAAAGTAGAAGAAATTTAGTTGTTTATGTTTGTAGATACAGATAAGAAAGGATGAGAGAGTGAATTGGTGCCGAGTGTTTGCAGCTAAAAGAGGATGAACATGGGAGTTGGGTTTGTTGGTTTGGAGAAAAGATAAAAGGGGGAGGTTGAAGGAAGGAAATGAAGATGAAAAAAAACTGAAGAAGAAAAAAAAAACTAACTGGGTTTATATTTGTATGAGAAAAAAGGAAAAACAGGGGAAATGTTAAAAACAGGGGTTTTGGTGCTTCGAATTATCAAGGCAAGAATACTGATTTTAAAACTAAAATTTTTTTATTAGAAAAATTAACTACGGAAATAAAAAAATAAGTAATTACGAAATTAAAATTTAATTTCGCAATAACTTAAAACAAGAAACGAACCCACAATAAAATTGAGATTTTTAAAGGGGCTCACTATTACTAATTAAAACTACGAACAACAAAAATAAAAATCGTTACTTTCAACCCAGAGTGGTTAGTATTTCTCTACTTTGTCCACTACATGGATTTACGAAAATAACGATAGCTATGTAAAATAAACGAGAGAGCAAGACAAGAAATTAAAGCAAATTGAAATTTGCATTAAAATAAAAGTGTTTACAAGATTTGAAACTAAAAAAAGAAATACAAGAAATTAAAACTACCCTAAAATCTAAGTTACTAAATACAAGGGGGTGAGGGGGTATTTATAGGATAGGAATTAGGGTTAAGGGGGGTGTTGGTAAATCCCCACCATACATTTATGGTGTGTGGTGGTGAAATCCTAGCCATCTATTTGTTTCCTTCCCCCTTAAGCTTTGAAGAGTTGATCTTGGCCATACACTTATGTAATGTGTTGGGGTGATCTCCACCTTCCACTTGTCTTGAAATATTCCTTTTGCTCCAAGCATCTAATTCTTTTCCTTCTTTCATTTTTTGGTCCTTTTTCTTCCTCTTTTTCCCTTCCTTGCTCTTTATTTCTTTATTTATTTACGAATTTCCTGAAATGCAACAAAATAATTTATTAAAATACGAGTTCAAGCAATAAATAGGTAATAAAAATATGCAAAAATATGCAATTATCAAATGCCCCCATACCTATCTTTTGCTCGTCCTCGAGTAAAACAAAATGAAAATCTCGATGCAAAGTCCTATACTCCTTTTCGTAGGTGTGACGGTTGCATTTGGCATATACAACAAGCCCTTTAAACCCCTAGGCAGCCCTAGTGGACGAGTGAGGTCTCGTGAGGGCCTATAGTGAATGTACCCACAAAATCCATCTAGTTTGTATAAAAGATCACATGGCAATGCACACCACACATACATGTCCTCTAATGACACATCAACTTAAGAATCAAAATGAATTTGCAAAGTGTTGGTGTGGAAAGTGCAAGGATTCACATAGTCTACTTAAAGAACCATGCAAGAGTGATTATAAGTTCATGTCAAGTGCAAAAATTATTGGTAACCATGCTAAGTCTACAAGAGCACACCTTAGAGTCAAAACTTGAGATCTCTTATGCAAAAAAAAAAACAAATAAGCAATACCTCACCTTTCACTCACAAAAGAATATTCACTCAAGAACAAGGGTAAGTGTATCACTCAATTCCAACAAAATCAAATGCATGCTTGACACTTGGTATCATTCCAACTTAAATCACAACATACATTAATAATGACAATCAAAAGGTCTTTATTAGGGTTGTAATGGGGCTAGGGACAAGGTATGTCAAGAAAGGCCAAAGCAAGGTGAAGTGTCAAAATCTAGTAGTCACCATGAATATCAAGCACAACACCAAACTTTCTCCCCACACAATTTATTTTCATTTTCAACAAAAAGCCTTGAATAGTCGCAATGAAGGAGGATTACAAAAAACATAAGTTTGCTCTCATGTATATATATTCTTTTTCTTTATTATTATTATTATTATTATTATTATTTTTCATTTCTTCATTTTTTTTCTTTTCATTTTTTTCTTTTTCTTTATTATTTTTTTTTATGAGAGCTAAGATAAATGTAACAATAATCCTCACTTAGATTTAACTTGAACATCGACTAGCAAGGTAACAACAAATATTTCCTCGAAAGTTATGAACAATAGTAAACCCTATTTCACACACCTTATTGCTCCCTCAAGTTCCTACTAGCCTTTGACAAAATGGGATCAAGAATACGTAAGGCTAAACAAGAAAAAGGTATTAGGTGAGTAATGTGGTGTGTCACCGAAAGAAAATGATTAGGATCAAAGGGTTAACTAATTGATCATATAAGAATGGTGTAGATAATTTGGAAATATAGGTTATTCCTATGTGCCTTTATCATTTTATCATCAATTAATGTCATGTATTTCAAGAAGGAACTCAAACAAGTGCTAGCGATGCAAATGACAAGTGGACACTCAAGCAAACGAATATAAATGCAAAAGATGTGCATATAGGCTCAAAACTCACTTGGTGTGGTAAAACATAATCAATCTCAAGTAGAGGTATCTTCAATGCACCTACTTGTACTCAAAGCATGAAGACCAAATCATCTTACACCTAATCATGACCTTCTAATTTCATGCACAATTCAAATAAGTCTACTAGCTTCACCTTGCTAGTGTAAGTGTGTGAACAAGAACTTTAGCAAATCACTTCTCAATCAAAAGCTAAAGGATCACAAGATTATCATAGCATGTAAGGGTGCATCAAGCAAATAGTAATAAATTAACAAGACTAGAATACGAAAAGAACTCTATTTGTGATTTTTTTATTTTTATAATTTTTTTGGATTTTCTGATTTTTTTTATATTACACTAAAAACCCTCCCCCATACCTAAATCATGCATTGTCCTCAATGTATGCAAATTCAAGAGAAATGAGTAAATGAGAACGAGGTAATACCTGATAAGGGATGACGGAGAGGAACGAAAAATGAAAAACAACTAAATAACACTACTCACGCACACTTACACTCCCCCATACCTGAATTTCACGAGGGGAGGTAAAGGAATAAAACAGAATTAGCCGATGCCGGTAGGAAACAAGGAATGAATTTTCGAGAAGAGCTCAAGATGCCGTTGAAGCTCTAACACCTTAGTGACTTTTGCAAGAAGACAAAAATATTCTTTCAAAGTAAAAGCATTGTAACCACTAGTGTTTTCCACAGACCAAAGTAAGGCTTCTTTATTTTGTTTAAGCAAATTAGAGATAATGAAAGTCTGGTTAGGGTTCGAATGACTAGGAATAACATGAGACAAGGGTTCCTTTTTCCCTAACGGCTGTTGATCAAATTCGGGATGATAAAGAGTTAAGGCAAATGCGGGCGGTGTACCCACGGGACTCTTAAGAACGGAAGTGTTAAGAACGGGCTCACTACTAACAACCTCGGGTGGGGTCACCCACTTGGAACAATTATCATTCAAATCTCCTATTGACTTATTAAATGTAGGTGGTTCACCAACGGGAGTTTTAACAATCAAATTTTGTGCACAAGAGACCTCCACGGGTTTGGTTTCCCACTTAGAACAAATATCGTCTAATTCCCTCATCATTTCTTCCGAGGTCATATCCCTATACGACTCTTGAAGGTCGCGATTGTTTTCGTGATTTATTTTGAAATCCTCAACAAGAAGAGACTCAATCTCACTATCCTCAAGGTTTGACCAATTAGGAATGTCATCAACAAGATTAACCCCTATGGATTGTTCATAAAGCTCATTGGGTTCTTTTCCGACATTAAAGATATTAAGGTTAATGGTCATATTACCAAAAGTGAGTTTCATCGAACCATCCCTACAATTAATCAAGGCATTAGATGTAGCAAGAAAAGGTCTTCCTAGAATGATCGGGATTTGGTTCTTAGGATTCGTGACGGGTTGAGTCTCGAGGACAACAAAATCAACCGGAAAGATGAATTCACCGACTTTAATTAACACATCTTCAATTATTCCCTTAGGCATTTTGACAGACCGATCGGCTAATTGAATTGTCATGTTCGTCTTTTGAAGTTCGCCTAAACCTAGGGTTGATAGACCGAAAATGGAAGGAGATTCACGCTAGCGCCTAAGTCAAGTAAAGCCTTGTCCACGAAAGTATTGCCTATGACACATGAAATTGTAGGACAGCCGGGGTCCTTATATTTCACGGGAATTTGATTCGAAAGAATTGAACTAACTTGAGAAGTCAAAAAGGCTTTCTTAGGGACGTTGGTAGAACGTTTATGAGAACACAAATCTTTTAGACACTTAGCATAAGAAGGGACTTGTTGAATGGCATCTAAAAGAGGAATGTTTATCTTGACTTGTTTGAAAACTTCCAAAATTTGGTCCATTTGAGGCGATTGTTTATTTGAAAGGAGTCGTTGAGGATAAGGAGCTTTTGGCTTAAAGACTCGTTCACTAGGTTCTTCGGGAATAGATTTTGGAGGTGATTTGTTAAAAGACGAAGGTTCACTCGGTGGTTTACAAGACAATTCTGGTGATTTGGGAATGGAGTTTGAAGATGAAGGTTCAAGAGAAGACGATGAGGGACTAGATGACACGAAAGGCTCGGGATTTGGAATATCGTGTGAATGATCAAGTTTAAGGTTTTGTTCAACATTTGAATCATCTTCGGGAGACTCGATTCCTACTTGATTGTCAATTTGGTTTCCCGATCTTAAAGAAATGATGGCATTAACGTTTTCGTGAGGTTTTTGATTGAGGGAAAATTTAGGGTTAACCTCAGGTTGACTCGGGAACTTATTCTTCTCTCGCTCACACATGGCATTAGCTAATTGACTCACTTGAACCTCTAACTTAGATAAGGCTTGAGTACTAGCATTCAAAAGTTGTCTATCTTGAGTCATGGTTTGCATGAAAGTTTGTTGAGATTGAGCCAAATTAGTTGTTGATTTCAAAAGCGCATCAAGAGTCTTTTCCAAAGAATTAATTCTCTTATCTGACTCATGAAAGCCGGGTGGGTGGGCGGGAGCTTGAGTTGGATAAGGAACGTGATTTTGAGGTGCATTTGGAAAATGACCTTGATTCGGAGTCGAGTAAGAATTTTGATTGGGTTTTTGGAAAGAAGGAGCATTTTGAAAAGGAGGTTGAAAAGAAGGTGGATTTTGGTAATTTTGGCTTTGGTTCCACGAGAAATTCGGGTGATTCCTCCACCCGGGATTGTAAGTAGGAGTAAACGGGTTGTTCCTAGTGGGTGGTTGAGACACCGCATTAACTTGATCAAAAGCGGGATAGTCCGAAAAACCTTGATTAAAATTAGGGAACATAGACACATTTGAGGGGGCCTTACTAGTTTCTAGGGCTTCGAGTCTTCTAGTTAGAGTGGCTAATTTGGCATCGGTTGCAATCGAACTCCCAATCGAATGCAAACCCTTAGATGAACTAGACGACTCATTAGACTTGTTAGGTTCCCTAGTAGACTCCCACAACATGGTCTTCTCGGCTAATTCTTCGAAAAAGGCCCACCCCTCATCCTCATCTTTCTCCATGAATTTTCCTTGGCACATAGATTCCAACAACGCGGTTGTTGGTCCATCTAAGGCCTCATAAACGATCTTACAAAGCCTCCATTTTTCTATTCCGTGGTGGGGGCATTGTGATAGAAGATTTTTAAAATGATCAAAATATTTCCAAAAAGACTCGTTTTCCTTTTGATGAAATTGATTTATTTCGTTTGTAATTCTCGTAGTCTTATGGTTTGGAAAATATTTTTTTAGAAAAATAACCACAAATCCCTCCCATGTGGAAATAGAATTAACGGGTAGACTATACAACCATTTTTTTGCATTTTCTTTTAAAGCGAAGTTGATAAGTCTTAGCCTAATGGAGTCCTCGGAAAGATGTTGGAGTTTTTGCAATGCACAAACCTCCTCAAATTCATGAAGAAAGAGATACGGGTCCTCACCCTCGCTCCCGTTAAATTTAGGTAACATACTGATGTGGTGAGCTTTAATTTCGAAATTATTACCATTAACGGGAGGAAGGGTGATACACGAAGGTTGGGCGGAACGAGTAGGATAGCAACGGTCCCTAAGAGACATGGCCATGTTTACTACGGGTTCGGAATAATCTAAAGACTCAGAATTAGACGATAAAGAAATCTTAAATGATTTCACTAGTCTAGAAGAATTATCCCAATCCACGCAGTTCGCATAAACCACAAAAGGAAACACGTAGCAAGTAAGTGCGAAAAATTAAACAAACAAAAAAAAGGGTGTAAAATTAAAAGAAAAATTCTAAACCTAGGGTTCCCTAATAAAATAACTAGACCTTGATCCTAACCGTAAGGACCACCAAAAACTCGATAAATCAGAATTTATTCGGACCGATTTGGCCAGATAGGTGCAAGCATTGCCAAGAGGCTAAATACCAGTCTAGACACCAAATCTTAATTGGCCAGGTAAGCTCTCGCTTGCCTAGACACCAAAGGGTCGGAATAAATAATGATTACTTCGTTTCTTAGGTACCTTCCTAATTGAGCGCGAAGTCCTAGGGGCAAACGTCTAATTAATTTTACTAAAGGCTAGGGGAATGCAAAATGAGGAATTAATGGTTTTTGGGCTAAGGAAAGAGTGATGAAATCCCTTCCCTTATCTTTTGAGAGGTTATGCCCTTAAAGTTTATTTACAAAATAATGCAACAAACAATGATATATACAAAAATAATAAACAACTATGGATGCTTACTCTACGTGTTCTAATCTAAAGAAAGAAAGAAATTTAACGTACCTTAGGGTCCTCCAGCGATCACCACAATTATAGGTACGAAAAATTTAAAAATAAAAAATAAAATCTAGCATGATGTGCACCTACGTGATGAATGCATGATGCAACAATTATGTATTTATAACTAATTTTTTTGGATTTTGGATTTTTCAATTTTTTGTGAATTTTGAAAAAAAAATTAATTTTTTTTGTTTTTTTCTAAAAATAAAAAGGGCGAAAAAAGTGAGATACGGTTACCGAAGCAAGCTTTCCATAAATTCCAATTTTCCACGCTTCTTGAGAAGAGTTCCGAAATCTCACAATTTCCTAAAAAGAACGAAATAAAAATAAGACAAGAAATAAAACTAACTCGAAAAATAAAAAATTAAGGCGCGAAAAATAATTAGTCCCCGGCAGCGGCGCCAAAAACTTGTTGTGCTAGAAATAATTAAGACATTTGAATCGCAAGCGCACAATTCTTTTCGTTGTAAAATTTATGATTCGTTCCTCGGAGACTAATATTTTCGCATTTCCTTAATTTTGAATTTAATCAAAATAGAACAAGTGGGTTTTGGATTTTAGAGAAAAATTGGTTTTTTATACTAATTAATTCCTAATTTTAAAAATTCTAAATTATACTAAAATTAAATTATTCTAATTTATTCTAAGAATCCTAAATACGAAAGATTCCTAAATACGAATTAATAATAACTTTTATTCTAAAACTTTTTTTTTATTCGAATTAAACTAACCTTTCTTTTTTTTTTAAAACAAAATTTAAATTAATCTAATTTAAACTAACAAAACAGGATTTTGCAATTTCACTATTTAAATGAAAACTTAATTTTATTTACAGAGAACAAAATTCTTTAATGAATTGAGTGAAAACTTAAAACATAGAAATCGACATAACAAAAAGGCAGCACAGACTCGACACCAGACTGTACAAAACAGTAACTTTACCAATAACCTCATAACAGTAACTTGACATTTAACTCAGAAAACGCAGTCAAAAACAATTCGACAGCAATGCTCAAATAATAGAACGAAACGCAGCTAACAAAAACAAGAACTCGCAACGCCACAAAAGAAATTAACAAACAGTGACTTCACATAAACAGCAACCGAGGCCATACAATCCTTGGACCCTCTACAATCGACTTGGAAATAAAAACAAACACAACGACTACAAACAAGAAAATTAACACAGACTAAAGTTTAACAACTCGATCGAGACTTCGGGAATGACTCACAGAAACAACGACAAAACAATACACAAAACTCGACATTGGTGACTCGGTACTGGAAACTCGGTACTTGAACAACTACGCAGCCCTCGAACACATTTACTGATCATCACTTCAGAACATCAAAACCATACTTCGTAAAACACAACAAACAAATCCAGTCAACTTAACAATTCAGACTCGCAGAACTCAGTGAAAACTCAGACATCAAAACTCGAAATGTAGCAAAGTAACTCGAATTAATAAAAAGAAAGTAGAAGAAATTTAGTTGTTTGTGTTTGTAGATAAAGATAAGAAAGGATGAGAGAGTGAATTGGTGCCGAGTGTTTGCAGCTAAAAGAGGATGAACATGGGAGTTGGGTTTGTTGGTTTGGAGGAAAGATAAAAGGGGGAGGTTGAAGGAAGGAAATGAAGATGAAGAAAAACTGAAGAAGAAAAAAAAAACTAACTGGGTTTATGTTTGTACGAGAAAAAAGGAAAAACAGGGGTTTTGGTGCTTCGAATTATCAAGGCAAGAATACTGATTTTAAAATTAAAATTTTTTTATTAGAAAAATTAACTACGGAAATAAAAAAATAAGTAATTAAGAAATTAAAATTTAATTTCGCAATAACTTAAAACAAGAAACGAACCCACAATAAAATTGAGATTTTTAAAGGGGCTCAATATTAGTAATTAAAACTACGAACAAGAAAAATAAAAATCGTTACTTTCAACCCATAGTGGTTAGCATTTCGCTACTTTGTCCACTACATGGATTTACGAAAATAACGAAAGCTATGTAAAATAAACGAGAGAGCAAGACAAGAAATTAAAGGAAATGGAAATTTGCATTAAAATAAAAGTGTTTACAAGATTTGAAACTAAAAAAAGAAATACAAGAAATTAAAACTACCCTAAAATCTAAGTTACTAAATACAAGGGGGGTGAGGGGGTATTTATAGGATAGGAATTAGGGTTAAGGGGGGTGTTGGGTAAATTCCCACCATACATTTGTGGTGTGTGGTGGTGAAATCCTAGCCATCTATTTGTTTCCTTCCCCCTTAAACTTTGAAGAGTTGATCTTGGCCATACACTTATGTAATGTGTTGTGATGATCTCCACCTTCCACTTGTCTTGAAATATTCATTTTGCTCCAAGCACCTAATTCTTTTCCTTCTTTCATTTTTTGGTCCTTTTTCTTCCTCTTTTTCCCTTCCTTGCTCTTTATTTCTTTATTTTATCATTTCTTTATTTATTTACGAATTTCCTGAAATGCAACAAAATAATTTATTAAAATACGAGTTCAAGCAATAAATAGGTAATAAAAATATGCAAAAATATGCACTTATCAGAGCTGTCACTAATCTTTCCTTTATCTCCTGGAAACTCTCCTCACATTTATCAGTTCACACAAACTTCTCGGTTTTACGAGTAAGTCGGGTTAACGGTGTTGCTATCTTAGCAAAATCCTGCACAAATCTCCTATAATATCCAGCCAATCATACAAAACTTCTTACTTCTATTGGAGTCTTTGGTCTTTCCCAATTTGAAATTGCTTCTATTTTTGCGGGATCAACTAGCACTCCTTCCTTACTTATCACATGTCCTAGAAACTGAACTTCTTGCAACCAAAATTCACACTTTGAAAATTTAGCGTACAGCCGCTCTTGCCTCAAGATTTCTGTAACTATCCTCAAATGTTCCTCATGTTCTTTTTTAGTCCTTGAATAAACCAATATATCATCAATGAAGACTATAACAAACTTATCCAGATATTTCTTGAAAATCCTATTCATTAAGTCCATGAAAGCTGCTGGCGCATTAGTTAAACCGAATGACATTACAAAAAACTCATAATTCCCATAACGTGTGCGAAATGCTGTTTTGGGAATATCCTCATGTTTAATCTTGAGTTGGTGATATCCGGATCTTAAATCTATTTTTCAAAAATACTCAGCACCCTTCAATTGGTCAAACAAATCATTAATCCTTGGTAAAGGATATTTATTCTTGATCGTCAACTTGTTCAACTCTCTATATCTATGTACAGCCTCATGCTTCCATCGTTCTTCTTCATAAATAACACAGGTGCTCCCCACGGAGATACACTAGTCGAATAAAGCTCTTATCAAGTAATTCCTGCAATTGGGAAGCTAATTCCTTTAGTTCAACTGAGGCTAGCCTATACGGGGCTTTTGAAACTGGTGCTGCTCCAGGCACTAAGTCTATAGCGAATTCTATCTCCCTATCAGGTGGCAATCCAGGAAGATCTTCTGGGAATACATCCGCAAACTCATTGACTATGGGAACCAACTCAAGTCAGGTGCTTCTTAGTGGCATCTATCACATAAGCTAAATACGACTCACATCCTTGGCGTATCAACCTTTTTGCTTGTATACTAGTCATAAATTGTTTATTTTGCCTTTGTCCTTTAAACATCAATTCTTTACCTTCAGGTAGTTTTATCCTTACTTTCTTTCTCTTGCAGTCAATATTAGCTTCATTCTTTAATAACCAATCCATTCCTAGAATAACATCAAACTCTCCTAATTTCAGAGGAATTAAATCTACTTGAAGCTGAAATCCTTCGAATTCTAGGTCACAATTTAGATATACTTGTTTAACTGGAATGACTTCCTGATTAGCTATCTCTACCCGTAAGGGTTCTTGTAATGATTCTGCCTTAAGTTTCAATTTACTAGTAAAGTCTTGGGATATAAAAGATTTGGTCGCTCCTGAATCAAATAAAACATTGGCACTTAAGGAGTTAAGTTGGAGCGTACCTGCAATGACATCCGGATGCCTTACTGCGTTTCTCAAGGTCATATTAAATGTTCTGGCAGTTGGAGGTCTATTCGAAGCAGTACCACTTTGCCTTGTCGCAGATGAACCACCCGAGCGGCAATCTTTAGCCATGTGTCCCAATTTTCCACACTGGAAGCACTTGAAGTCTCCCTTG
This sequence comes from Saposhnikovia divaricata, assembly GCA_036435485.1. Classification (NCBI taxonomy): domain Eukaryota; kingdom Viridiplantae; phylum Streptophyta; class Magnoliopsida; order Apiales; family Apiaceae; genus Saposhnikovia; species Saposhnikovia divaricata. The sequence goes on along the minus strand of CM071597.1, from coordinate 85,427,023 downwards.
GTATTAGTGTTAGTTGATTGGCATTTGTCAGAATAGTGTCCCTTCTATCCATACTTGTAACAAGTTATTCCTAGCAACCTACAGATACCCGTATGCTTCCTACCATAAGTTCTACAATCAGGTAATGGTGGTCTTGATTGATTGGACTGGGATGCTCCTGACTGCTTACCACCCTGATTAATCGTCTCACTAAGACTTCTACTAAATCCTGGATTTCTCACAAACTGAGACCCTTGTCCTTTACTAAATTTGCTAGGAAAGTTTCTTCCAGTTGAACTTCCCTTCTAACTTTCAGCTTTTCTTTTCTTACTCTCTCGGTCTCTTTGCACTTGTTCGCTCCCTATCTCTATTATTGATGCCTTCTGGACTACCGCGGCATAATCAGTTAACTCAAATGCTGCCACTCGAGTTTGTATCCATAGTTTCAACCCTAGCTAGAATCTTCTTGCTCGCTTTTCCTCAGAATTTACAAACTCTGGTACAAACCTAGACAACTCAGTAAACTTAGATTCATACTCAACCACTGTTAGATTATTCTGCTTTAGCTCTAAAAATTTTGTCTCCATTTGATTTTCCATATACTTAGGAGAATATTTATCTAGAAACATTCTGGAAAATCGCTCCCAAGTTATTACTCCTGCTCCTTCTAGGTTCCTTTTAGATTCCCACCAATAATTAGCTTCCCCTTTTAGGAGATAGGCAGCAAAGATTGTTTTCTGACCCTCATCTACATTCAATATCTCAAAAGCTTTCTCCATTTCTTTTAGCCATGCCCTGGCTACAACTGGGTCAGCGGTTCCTTCAAACTCTGGGGGTTTCAATGACTTAAAAGCACGGAATGAGTTGGCTACTGGATTAGGTGGAACTGGTGGTTGTTAAGGGTTCTGATGAAGAGTTAAATTCTGTCTTAATAAGTCCATAAATTGGTTTAAGGGATCTCCTCCCTGGTTCCCTTCTTGGGCAGTTGATTCATATTCTTGTTCCTCATAATTTGATTCATCAATAGCAATTTCATTCTGTCAATAATTCTCTAAATTATGGCTTCCTTGATCTCCGGCATTTTCCCTTGCATTTGCTCTTGTATTTCTTTTAGGTGGCATGATTCTGTAAATAACAATATTCTCCATTAATTACCCAAATTTAGGCACAATATCCATTATTCCCATATTCAATAAATATATCACTAGTTAACACATTTATATATCACCATTTTAATTAATATCAAGATATAAGGCATCTTAGACAGAATATTTGTAAACTATACTGATTAAAATAAATACATCACAGCCCGTGGATAACATTCTTCGCTACTATTTACATATATGCTTCATAAGGTACACAGATTGAAACCCACAAGATATTAGTACATGCTAATCCGATACAACAAAAGTACTACCAACAATCCTCTAATCAAACTAGGATTAATACAGTAAACAGCTAAACTAATCCTCCAAAATGACACCACTAAGGATGTTAGGTCCGGAATAACGTAGAAGGGGGGTTGAATACGTTATTTAAAAATATTTCGATTTTTGATGTGGATATGAGATCAAAAATACTGAATCGAAATAACACAAATGTTTAGGAAATATCTTTGAATAGATAAAACCCGGAGGTTTGCTACACAATTTAATCCTATGGATTAGCTACAAAATCAAACACTCCTAAGGATAGTTTAGGCACGAGGACCTTCTACCCGACACTTCCTGAAAGTGGGCTAAGCCGACTTTCCTACTAGATGGACTGTCTAGCAGCTTACACAGAAAATATATGAGAGAGAAGAGAGAGTTGTGTGTTGAGGTGTGTTTTGAAATGAAATACAAGCAGCCTATTTATAGACTTTAGAAAATCACTATGCTGCTAATATTTACGTAACTGATGACGAATTTGTTCAGCCGAATTTGTTCTGCCGCCTGCCTTTTGCTTTTCAGTTTTCAAAACATTCTGTACGAATCTTTCAACATTTATATTCATGTGGGCTCCACCTGATGAATAGTACTTTTGGGTACTATTCATGAATAGTAATTTCGATTACTATTCATATGAATAGTACTATTCATGTGAATAGTGATTTCGGTTACTATTCATGTGAATAGTGATTTCGGTTACTATTCATATGAATAGTGATTTTGGATACTATTCATTTTCCTCTTAATTTGACATCCTTAAATATGAAGCTTCCAAAATGGAGGATATCAATACTGCTCTAAACTCAATCATACCTCTTAACAGTTTTTCTGAGTTAGATACTTCGATTCCTTTGTGAAGTGTTGACGCCTAGTGCAACTTGTCTGGTTTACAGACGACTAACATTCACTCATGGTCTTCGTATCATGTCTTTTAAGAACACTGCTAAGATTTGTGTAACCATTAAAACTTTATCACTGGAATCTTTTGGCCCTTCAACTGAATCATCTGTACATCTTATTTTGTCACTGAGGCTTGATCATGTTAATGAACTTCTTTCAGCGACTTGATTCTTGATGCCTGTTCTTCAAATTTCACGATCCCTGTATAGAGTTAATATTATTTATCTTTTATCCTAGTTGAGTTATATATGTCCTCTATTACATATTACATTACATTATGCTTTACAATCTCCCCCTATTTGATTGTTAGGGTTTGACAAGCAAATTCCTAGAGGATAACTCAACTGATACAAATAAAATACAAAGATAAATAATATTAAAGCGCATTCTGGATCATATATACATTTTCCAGATTTCTAAAATTTGAACAAGTGCAAGACAATTGTTCCTCTAGACTGAACATATCTTCAAGTTTGTCTTGCTTTTTTTCCACAAAGCACTAATACTCCCATTAGCTTTTCCTTTCCCAATATAAAGTTAATTCCGTGTCAACAACCTTTTCCTTGCCCTTACGCCTAGTTGATTTTTCTTGATCATCCAACTTCTCCCCCTCAGTTGGGTTATTCTTCAGAGTAGTAGGATGTGGAGTTGGTAAATTAGACGAAGATGACTTTACCAAGGAGTTGATTGCATGACTAAACTGGGCTGTCATGGAACTTAATTGAACCTGGAATGCATCATGTTGAATAAGTTGCAAATTTTTTATTTCTGCAATGGACTTACAAATATTTGACAACTCTTTCTCCATTATTTGGACCCGTGTAAGGAGTCTGTTGTATTCCTTTCTGGTTACAGGTGCATGTGGTTGAGTAGGTTGCTCACTCATACGTTCTGCAGGTGTTTCACTCAACACTCTATATTCACTCGGTTTAGTGGTTTGGGTTACACTTACATGTTCTGTTCGTGTTTCTCTCCACTCTTCTCCAAAGCTTCCACCGATATGTGTACCTGCAAATGAAATCACCCTAGCCCCTTTTTCAGAGGTCACGGATGGTGCAATGAAAGTTCGTGAGCTTCCATCCTCGCGTGAAGAGAGTTGCCGACCACTGGTAAATAGTGGTAAATCTCGAAAGAGATCCAGAGATTTTTCCTCTGGGAGGTTAAACTTGAATCGATTAAATGGCACAAAACCCAAGTTTCCCTCGTATGTCTGTGAAGACACTTGGTTCATAAAAGAACCACCTACCGATGGATCTTTCGGTAAAATGGAAGATTCACCAGCAGTTATTGAGGTAGGTAATTCCACCTCGGATGCCTGTGAAGGCATTTGATCTTTAGAAAGATCATCAACCACTCTTATGTTCCGTGAAATGGAACTCAAGATAGTTGCTCCCGTCAATTCATCCTCATTTACATTTTCACTCATTTGAAAAGGAAGAATTGTTTCACTAACAGTTACAGTTACCTCAGGTTCATTTGGTTTACTTCTTTTAGAATGAGGTAGAGCTGTTGATGTAACTAACTCCTTATGTGGTGCTGTTGAGGCACTATCTCCCTCAAAAGTGTTGATGGTTGGTCGTTTAATTGACAATTGAGGTGTAGGAGTTTGTTGTGTCTTTGTTTGCATTTGTAGAATGGGCTCTTCGACCTGTGTTAGAGTCGGTGGGATTTCCTTCTCTTGGTCGGGTAAGATGGCCACTGGGGGCTGTAGAAACTGTATTTCCTGTGATACAATAGGGAATACAGAGGTTGGGATAGTAGGGATTGAAATATTACCTTGTCGTATACCTGCTCTCACTGGTCTTGGTAACAACGAAAGTGGGACAGTCTTTAGATATTCAGTTAGGACTGTAGGCACATCCGTATAGTTCTTTTTGCTTATGTAATAAATTACATTCTTCTTCATGGAAGAACATTCCACCTTTCGACCATTTTCTGAGTGTACCCTGTCTTCATCATTCAAAAAATCATTTAATATTAGCTGTAGAAACCTTGGATATAGACATTTGACTTTTTGAGTCTGAACATCTCTTGTTCCCAAGTGTTTCATCTTTAAAATGATTTGACCAAGCACTATTTTTCCAAAATTAATCCTCAAATTATTGGCGACCGCATACCCTATTTTTTGAATAAATTCAGGTATCCGATCTAGATTTGTTCTATCTGAGGAAAAAACATGGCCAAGAATGTGAAAGAAGAAATTCCAGTACTGGGTTAGAAATGTTCTAGAGATATTACCAGTATTGAAATTGCCATCTTGGTACTTATAAAATGAAAGAACATTTCAATCTGTTCAGGTGTAGGATCAGAAACGAGATTTTCCATAAGAAAATGAAGAATTCGATTACCATCTCGTTCAGTGACCCTAATCGACCTACCAAATAGTCGATATGTGAATGCACACCCGTCCTGTCCAGAAGTGTTAACCGCACTGCAATATAGTTCACGTAATGCATCATGGTTAAGCTGCACTGGTGTAACTAAAGCATAGCTAATTAATGAATGTTCATTCAGAAATTGTGCCCAAGCCCGAAATTGCTCATCATAGATGGTTTCGATTTGCTGAATGGAAGTAGGATTAGCTTTAGCAATAAAAAAAACTTCCCTACAATGCCATTTTCAAAACTTTGAGGAAATTCAAAAACAAGGGTTAGTTTTTATAAAGGATGATGTATAAAGCAAGAATATGAAATCCGATATAAAAACCACCAGCTAGATTGAGAGATCTTTCCGATCAAAGCTCGAAATGTTCAGCATTTGTGTGTATATGCTCTGTATATCTGAAAAATGATGATGTTAAGCATAAACAAAAACTCATCATTTATAAGGTTTCAAGGACTAGTGGGTTAGGTGAGATATTGACAGTATATGTTGAATAACACCGCTCAATAATTTCTCACCTAATCAATCAATTAGCCGAAAAACATCTTAACACCGAAACCTGTCAGCCAAAAAACATCTTATCACCGAAATCTATCAGCCTATATACACACACACACATACAATACTTCTAATTATTATTGATTTAAAAATAATCACGCAGTAAATCAAGAATTAATCCATAATAATCAGATAAACTCACAATTAAATAGACATAAAATTAACAAAATATCATTAATTGATATATGTCAATAAAATATTTATTTAATTATGCTACAATTAACACAATTATTCACTAACTAATTACCATAAGAGATAGCATTTATAAGCATGGCAATTAATATAGAGATAACTGTAAGATGAGGACTGGATGCAAATAAATTCACAAGTCCTAAATATATGGACATTTAAAATACATGTGAACTTATAACAAATTGCAGTTATTGATTATCCAAAATTAATTAGACAGATTTAACTTCCCAAGTTCACCAACTAACCTAGAGAAAGTGGATTCATCCAGTGGTTTAGTAAAGATGTCTGCAATTTGTTGATTTGTGGGAACAAAATATAATACCATAGTTCCATTCATGACATGCTCTCGTAAGAAATGATACCTGATATCAATGTGCTTAGTCCTGGTATGTTGAACTGGATTGTTGGCAATGGCAATGGCACTCGTGTTGTCGCATAGAATTGGAATTTTGTCCAACATGAGTCCGTAATCCTGAAGTTGATTCCTCATCCACAGGATCTGAGCACAACAACTACCTACCGCAATGTATTCTGCTTCGGCTGTCGAGGTAGATACTGAGTGTTGCTTCTTACTGTACCAAGATACTAACCTTCTTCCTAGAAACTGACAGCTTCCAGAAGTACTTTTTCGATTAATCTTATAGCCTGCGAAGTCAGAATCTGTATAGCCAACTAGGTCAAAACCTGTTCCTTTAGGGTACCAAATCCCAAGATTGGGGGTTCCCTTAAGGTATCTGAAAATACGTTAACAGCTATAAGATGTGACTCCTTAGGGTCAGCCTGGAATCTAGCACATAAACAAGTTGCGAACATAATATCTGGTCGACTAGCAGTTAAGTATAAGATAGAGCCGATCATACCTCGATACTTCGTGATGTCAACTGACTTACCAGATTTGTCCTGATCAAGCTTGATAGCAGTTGGCATCGGGGTCTTGGCAGTAGCTGCTTCTTCCATCCCATACTTCTTCAGAAGATCCTTTATGTATTTTGATTGGCAGATGAAAATACCATCAGGCTTCTGAACAACTTGAAGTCCAAGGAAGAAGGACAACTCACCCATCATGCTCATCTCGTACTTACTCTGCATTAACTTAGCAAATCTCTTGCATAGGAAATCATTAGTAGAACCAAATATTATATCATCCACATATACTTGCACCAGAATTATATCATTTTTATGCTTTTTATGAAAGAGAGTTTTGTCGATGATACATCTTGTAAAACCATTTTCAAGTAAGAACTTGGAGAGAGTATCATACCATGTTCGAGGGGCTTGCTTGAGACCATAGAGAGCTTTAAAGAGAAAGTACACAAAACCTTCAAAGTCCTTGTCTTCGAACCCAGGGGGTTGTTCAACATAGACTTCTTCTTCTAGATCTCCGTTCAAAAAATGCACTCTTCACATCCATCTGAAAAACCTTAAAGTTGGAATGTGCAGCAAATGCTAAGAACATCCTGATTGCTTCAAGCCTTGCAACTGGAGCATAAGTTTCATCATAATCAATTCCCTCTTCTTGAGAGTAACCCTTTGCTACCAATCGAGCCTTGTTCCTCGTAACAATACCATTTTCATCCAGTTTATTCCTAAACACCCATCTAGTGCCAATTACAGATTTATCTTTTGGTCTTGGCCAGCTTCCAAACTTTCTGCCTTTCGAACTGATTGAGTTCTTCCTGCATTGCAGTTACCCAGTCTGGATCATCAAGAGCTTCATTAATCTTTTTAGGTTCAATTTGAGATAAAAATCCTGCAAAATTGCATTCATTCTGTGTTGCTCTTCTAGTCTGTACACCCGTGTCCGGTTCACCAATGATCTGTTCAAAGGGATGCGCTCTACTCCATATCCTTTGTCTTGGCAGATCTGATCTTGATGATTCCCCAAGTTCATGATTGTGTTGAGTGTGGTGACTAGTAGATCCAAAATCATTGTTTGCTCCCCCTGAGATGTTGCTTTCAGAGTTTGATGAATCATTAGCAGCAGATGTTTCTTCACTTGATTGGGGTTCATCGTTCACTTGCACCCCTCAACATGTGCTGCTGTCTGATCTACTGGTATATATTGAACAATAGAGTCTGAAAGAGTATCAGAATTTTGTAGATCAGCATTTATTTCTTCATTCTCAAATCTCAGCTGGTCATGTTCATCAAAATCTTCAAGTTCTGTTATCTTCTTATCATCAAAAGACACATGGATAGATTTCATGACCACTTTTGTTCTTAGATTGTAGACTCTGAATGCTTTTGTGGATAGTGGGTATCCAACAAAGATTCCTTCATCAGCTTTTAAATCAAACTTGGAAAGCTATTCTGGATGAGTCTTAAGAACAAAACACTTACATCCAAACACATGAAAGTATTTCAGGTTCGGCTTCTTATTTTTCACCATCTCATATGGTGTTTTACTATACTTGTTTATGAGTGTAGCATTCTGTGTGAAATAAGCAGCTTGCACAGCTTTAGCCCAGAAGTAAGTTGGCAGCTTTGCTTCATCAAGCATGGTCCTTGCAGCTTCTATGAGAGTCCTGTTTTTTCTCTCTACTACTCCATTTTGTTGTGGAGTTCCAAGTGCAGAGAATTCTTTCTTTATTCCATTTTCTTTACAAGACTCTTCCATGACTGCATTCTTGAACTCAGTGCCATTATCACTCCTTATGATTTTCACTGTATGCTTAGATCCTTTGTCCAGTTGTCTGACATGCTCTGTTAAGATTGATGCAGTTTCTTCTTTCTTGTGCATGAAATATACCCATGTATATCTGGTGTATTCATCAACAATAACCAAAGCATATCTTTTCTTTCCAATAGACATTATATTTACTGGACCAAATAAATCAACATGCAATAAGTGATATGGCTCAAGAATTGAGGATTCAGTCTTACTTTTGAATGAAGTTTTCCTTTGTTTTGCCTTTTGACATGAGTCACATAGGCCATCTGGAGTAAAAACTGATTTGGGCAATCCTCTCACAAGATCTTTCTTCACTAGCTCATTAATGCTGTTGAAATTCAGATGAGAAAGTCTCTTGTGCCAATCCCAGCTTTCTTCAATTGATGCTCTACTCATAGACAGATTGTAGAGCCATCAGAGTTTGTTGAAAGCTTGGCTTCATAAATGTTACCATGCCTGTATCCCTTCAGAACAACTTTTCCTGTAGATTTGCTTACAACCTCACTGTGTTCTTCAAAGAAATCCACATGATAACCTCTGTCACAGATTTGACTCACACTTAGTAGATTATGTTTGAGTCCTGAGACTAGAACTACAGATTCAATGATGACATTCCCAAGATTGATATTGCCATATCCCAGAGTCCTTCCTATGTTGCCATCTCCATAAAAAACACTTGGGCCAGTTTTCTCCACAAATTCTGATAGCAGGGCTTTATTTCCAGTCATGTGTCCTGAGCATCCACTGTCTAGAATAAGGATATTTTTCCTGTTACCCTGCAATCACAAAAACCACTAATGATTAGTTTTAAGGACCCAGACTTGCTTGGATCCTTTGGCCTTATTAAGTCTGTTAGCTTTTGCAGCAGAAGTCTTATCAGAGTTTGTGCTAACATTCTTTTTATCAGAATTTATACATGTAGAATCAATCTTGAATTTATTCAAAGAGGGTTTAAGTTCATAATAATCATAATACAAATTATGATACTCTTTGCATGTATAAATAGAATGTCAAATACTGCCACAGTGAAAACAAGGATTCTGTGGCTTAAACCTAACTGAACCACTCTTAACTCCTGACTTAGGAGGTATAGAGTTTATATTCTTCCTGCAAAAAGTAGCAAGATGGTTAGGATTTCCACAGTTATGACATTTCTTCCTATGAGCATTGGGAATAGGCATATAGTTATTGCTTTTACTGATGCCTACCTTTCCATTTCTGTTTTTCCTAGGTTCTTTTACCTTGTTCACTCTTTTTAACTCCTTCAGCTTGTGTTTAAGCTATTTTTGAGACATTAAACTAATATTTACTGATTTGACTTCATCCTGTTTTGGTTTGTCAGATTTTGGTACAAACCTCATATGATTAAGTTTGGGTTTTGCAGCCTTTTCAGTAAATACAAGTTTAGAGGTCTCAGCTTCTAGGTTGACAGTTTTCTTTTTATCAGTGTAACCTAGACCTTCTTTCCAACAATAATTCTCTATGATAATCTGAGTAGTTTTACCAGAGTTAGTCCAAGTTTTAATAATGTTTCTTTCTTTAACAAGTTCAGATTCAAGATAAGCATGCTTTTTCAATAATTCAATTTTAATAATAATAGCATCATCTCTCTCTTTCTGAATTGTTAACATTTGGACTAATTCTAATTCTAGATAATCATTTCTCTTTCTAAGGTCTAGACTTTCAGATTTTATTCTTTCATTTTCTAAAGTCTGATCTTTGTAGCTAACATGCAAGTTTTTAAGAAAGAGTCTTAACTCAAATATATCAGTAGTATCAAATGCTAGAGTAGAGTGAGGTACCTTGGTCTCAGTAGCTTCAGTGATACTATCAACATTTGCCATCAAGGCATAGTTCACCTCATCTATAGAGTCTGAAGTGTCAGGCCAGTCCTTCTTCTTTGTGATGTAAGCTTGACCTTTATCAGCTTTGGCTTTCTTGCACTCAGGTGCAAAAAGTCCTTTCTCACCACAATTATAGCATCTGATCTTGGACTTGTCCACTTTCCCAGACCTGCCTTCCTTTTCCTCAGCTTTTCTGAAATTCTTCTTTTCGAAATTTGAATATCTTCGTATGAACTTCCTTCCATTCCTGAAGTTCTTGTAAGCCATCTTCTTGAAGCTTTTTACCATCAGGGCTGCAAGTTGTATCATCTCAGCATCACTGCCATCATCATCAGGGTCCGTGAGATTGTCAGAGTTTGAGTCATCATCAGAGTTTGATGACTCAGTATCAGACTTTGTAATAAGAGCCTTTCCATTAGATTGACTCTTTTTCACAGCAACTTCTTTAGAAACTTTCTCCTCAGCTTTAAGAGCAATTGACTTGGACTTGCCTCCATGCCTCTTGCTTCTTTGTTCCATCTCAAGCTCATGAGTCTTAAGCATTCCATAGATTTCATCAAGAGACATGTCTTCCAGATCATAATTGTCTCTGATAGTAGTGGCCTTTAAATCCCACTTCTCAGGAAGAGCCAACAAGAATTTCATATTGGAGCCTTCAAGATCATACTCCTTATCTACCAGTGACAGATCATTCAGCAATTTCAGGAATCTGTCATATATATCTGTTAATGACTCATCAGTATTTGAGTCAAAGTGCTCGTACTCCTATGTGAGTATTGTTCTCCTGTTCTTTTTGATGGCTTTGGTTCCTTGACATCTGACTTCCAAAGCATCCCAAATCTCCTTAGCAGTTTTGCATCCAATGACCCTGTTAGACATAACATTGTCAAGGGCGTTATGTAATAAATGCCTTACCTTGGCATCTTTGCTAATAGAGGAGATATCTTCAAGAGTGTAGTCTTTCTTCTCCTTTGGAATCGTTTTCCGTTCCTCCCCAACAACTACAACAGAAAGTTTGGTAGGCTTATGTGGACCATCATGGATTCTGTCTAAGTACTCTGGATCTGTAGCCTCCAAAAACATTTCCATCTTCACCTTCCATATGGGATATTCTGATGCCCTGAGTATTGGAACTCTGATTGATTCATATCTGCTTGTTATTGGAGTTTGTGTTTTCTCTATCATGATTGTATAGCTTTTTGGATCTTAACTGTGGTATAATAACAGAGTGGCTCTGATGCCAATTGTTAGGTCCGGAATAACGTAGAAGGGGGGTTGAATACGTTATTTAAAAATATTTCGATTTTTTATGTGGATATGAGATCAAAAATACTGAATCGAAATAACAAAAATGTTTAGGAAATATCTTTGAATAGATAAAACCCGGAGGTTTGCTACACAATTTAATCCTATGGATTAGCTACAAAATCAAACACTTCTAAGGATAGTTTAGGCACGAGGACCTTCTACCCGACACTTCCTGAAAGTGGGCTAAGCCGACTTTCCTACTAGATGGACTGTCTAGCAGCTTACACAGAAAATATATGAGAGAGAAGAGAGAGTTGTGTGTTGAGGTGTGTTTTGAAATGAAATACAAGCAGCCTATTTATAGACTTTAGAAAATCACTATGCTGCTAATATTTACGTAACTGATGACGAATTTGTTCAGCCAAATTTGTTCTGCCGCCTGCCTTTTGCTTTTCAGTTTTCAAAACATTCTGCACAAATCTTTCAACATTTATATTCATGTGGGCTCCACCTGATGAATAGTACTTTTGGGTACTATTCATGAATTGTAATTTCGGTTACTATTCATATGAATAGTACTATTCATGTGAATAGTGATTTCGGTTACTATTCATGTGAATAGTGATTTCGGTTACTATTCATATGAATAGTGATTTTGGATATTATTCATTTTCCTCTTAATTTGATATCCTTAAATATGCAGCTTCCAAAATGGAGGATATCAGTACTGCTCTAAACTCAATCATACCTCTTAACAGTTTTTCTGAGTTAGATACTTCGATTCCTTTGTGAAGTGTTGACGCCTAGTGCAACTTGTCTGGTTTACAGACGACTAACATTCACTCATGGTCTTCATATCATGTCTTTTAAGAACACTGCTAAGATTTATGTAACCATTAAAACTTTATCACTGGAATCTTTTGGCCCTTCAACTGAATCATCTGTACATCTTATTTTGTCACTGAGGCTTGATCATGTTAATGAACTTCTTTCAGCGACTTGATCCTTGTTGATGCCTGTTCTTCAAATTTCACGATCCCTGTATAGAGTTAATATTATTTATCATTTATCCTAGTTGAGTTATATATGTCCTCTGTTACATATTACATTACATTATGCTTTACAAAGGAGACTATAGTCTGATTAGTGATTGAGAACTCCTAACCACAGCACATGGTAATCCTGCTCTGATGATGTCTCTCAACTGGGCCATAATAGATATGATAACCCTGTCTACCTCTACTCTCCACTCTGGATCACCCCTCCCCTCCGTCAGCTCCCTAAGGCGTGCAAGTGATCGCATCTCTACACTGATCAATCCTACTGATATACCATCCGGAATGTGGGCTGTCCTGCCCGAGGGTCCAGCTAACCTCTGCAAAAGCATATCTACCATCCGGCGAGACTCTACCAACTGACCATCTAAGAGCTGATAGTTTGATAATAAAGTAACATGAAGAGTATCTCCCACTGGGGGTGCAGCTATCGGTGGGGGTGGAGTATCTAAAGGGGCTGGATCTGCATCTGAATCCTCCGAAGGGTCTGAGTCCTCTAAAGGGTCCACCTCCTCCTCAGGATCATCTAAGGGGTCTGGGCACGGTATCGGCGATGGAACAGGTGATGGTACTGGAACAGGTGGAACAGGAATCATATGGATATCCCTAAACACAGGCTGCTCCTCTACTACAGTCTCTACTCTAGAACGTTTAGGTGCTGGAACATCCTCCTCTGGAACCTCTGCCCTCACCCTAGAAGGACCTGCCTCATCCGATCCTGCTAATGGTCTCTGTCTCCCTACATATGGTACTAATGCCATAGAATCCCTATATTGCTGCCTAGCCCTGACTCTGGCTCTCCTCCTCAAGCCTGCCACAATATACGATGGAATATCAACACCGGCCTCTGCCAACCGTGTAGCCTCCTCCTCTGTAATCCCTAGCCACCCTCGATCGTGACTCGCCTCACCAATCTCCTCCTCCTATAATAAAACATAAACTTTTATTAGTAATAATCTATAAAATCTTAATCTCTACTTAGGGCTAGTATTATATCCGATAGACCGACCTTGAACTCGATATGAGTTCACACTTTATACCATATGTATGCATATATATATATATATATTTACATTATTAACACTTTTGTTCCTGAGCAATATGACTCTGAGCTCTGATACCATTTCTGTGACAGTCCTAGATCCGGGGTCAAGAATCCAGGTCATCACGGTCCAATTTCCATTTAATAATATTATATCCTTGGCAATCTGATTATTTTAATAAAATTTTATACTCACACCATTGACCCCACACTTATAACATTACACACCAGTCATATGCTCAGAGAACAATATCCATCAATAATAATAGTTAAGATAAAGCTATTATTACAACCCAGAATACCATTTAAGTAGTGTTGTTGAATAATACTTCTACAAGAAGCATATCAACAACCAAAAGTATATTACATCAACCTTCTTAATTAACTTACATACATTTACTCATATCCCAAATATATTTAGATAAGCTACCTCGGGAATGGGCGACAACTCTCTATCATATAGTCCTCCCCTTACCCTCTTCTGGGGTGTTATGCGACGTATCGGCGGCATCTGATATAGCTGTTATATAAACATAAGCAAGAGTGAGCTATAATAGCTCAGCAAGACAAAGTTTTTAAACCATTATGAAGTATAACATATAATCATTTCATAATAATCCCGGAAACATTTGTTATCCATAAAACGAACAATGTTCCAATATAATATAAAAGATGAAGTTACAAGGTAATTACATAGATTATTCCCATAAGTAGCTATATCTTGTTTGCGCAGTAATACACCAACATAAACTTGCTTGTTATTCATTATTATATTACTTCCCTTTTATTTATAATAATATAATATCAGTTTCTCTTCTAATCATTTAATATATATTCCATTGTTCCATGCCATTTCCTTCTTTTCAAGTTATCAATATAATAAAATTGTCAACAATTCCTTTAAGAATCTCGGGGATCTTCACTGTAGCCAGATACGTCAGGACGATGATCAGTCGCCTTATTCGTACATGTTCCCTGTTTACTACTAGTAGAAGGAATGATCCACTCCGATCATCATCCCTTGAGGAAAGTTCACCACAATCCTCCTTCGGCGACACATGGGCCGGAATAGAGTGTTGAATGCTGGACTGTATTAAACTCAGCCGAAAATGTTAGAATCCTCATATAAAAGTTGTTATTCCATTTTATTCTGAAGGATACCCCTTCATAATTTCCATTTTCCATTTCCCACTTTACCCCTTTATAAATTCTGAATAAACTTCAGAGTTATGATTTCAGCAAAGAATCTGTTTTAACAGAGTTTGACCAGGGAGCCTTGCATATTGAAGAAACCCTTGACTTTTATAATCATATTTAGTACTTTCGTACTTTTATAACGGCTATACTTTCGTACTTTCCAAATTTTCACTCCTCCAAACTCATCATCCAACACATATCTCATTCCATTCACCATGTGGTCATCATACCAGCCATGGTTACAAGCACAAGACACTTCCATATTCAATCAAAACAATTATAAACACCTATATAACCATGATTTCATACTTTATACAAGTTTAACCTAAAAACCAATCATAATCAACCATAAACTCAAAAGAGTAAGGATGTTTATACCTTCCTTGATATTGTAACAATCTTAAAAAAGGCTTGTAGTACTTGGGAAACCTTGATAATGCCTTAATATACCTTAATCTTTCAAAACAAACACAAAACTCAAGTAGTTACTATTCATTACTATTCATCCATCAACTTTGATGAATTTATTACCTATGCAAATGAAGTTTGTTGGCTCTCAAACTTTGTACATATCTTAGTCTATACTTGAACTAGCTCCAAGAATTTTCCCTTGATTTCTAGATGCTTGAGCTAGGTGCTTGGTTTTTCTTTTCTTCCTTTTTTTCTACCTTGGCCGAATGTGGTGTTAATGAAGAAGATGATAGATTTTTGTGTTGGTTGGCAAGAGTCTAGAGTTTTGTAGATATTTGATGATTTACATATATATATATATATATATATATATATATATATATATATATATATATATATATATATATATCAAGTAATTTACTAGATAATCTTTGGTTTAATAGTTAGTGGAAGTTGCCTAACTTGTGATGTCATGGATGATGTCATGTTGGATGATCATTAATCTTGTTTTTGGATTTCTAAATAATGTGTTAATGATTTTGGTAAGTGATAATGTGGTATATATCCTTGTTATAATATTAATCTAGGTTGTTTGGTTTTTCATACTCGTTTAATAACGATTCGTTTATCAATCCAAGTTCCTGTGGTAATCCTTTGCTTTGCTCTTTTCTAGGGTTTAACGTAATTCCGTCAAATTTCTTATAATATAAATCCTTTTAAAATTTTCATATTCCTTAATATCCAATACCATAAGGACTCAATTGAAATTGAAAACCTTTAGAGTCCATACTCGAGAATCTTTAAAATCTGTGATCATTTCCAGTCACTCATTTTCATAGTACAACAATAATTTGATTTCAACTTATTCATTTTCCGATTCGCACATAGAGTAATTACATATCTTTTTCCATAAATCCATAAGTTTACTATTCATTGAGATACCGTAGCATTACAAAAATTAGGGAATATCACAACTAAAAGGTCCAGGACCGAGGAATCTACCCCTGCCACGGAGCGTGTTCCTGCCTTCCTCCAAGAAAAACCTATTCCTGTGGATGAAGACCTCTCCTCTTTCACCGTGGGGTGGGGGTTATCGAGCCGCAACCGAGTGGTCTAGGAGTGTGGTTACTCCGAGGGATAGGGCTCACATCGTTGAGTCTCCTAATGATTTTCAGATTGAGCTCCTTGGGGCTCAAGCTGTTGCTTCGGTACGTCTTTTTCTTTAGACTTTTTACCTTAGTCACATTTTCGCTTTCTTACTTGTTTTGATATTTGTTTTGTAGATGAATGCTTATCTTCAGGCCGCCGTTCATAATCTCAAAACGGTGCGTGTCGAGAAGACTGTTGCGGAGAGGGACAGGGATGGTATTTTGCCTCCTCTGAGGCAAACTTTACTCGCTTCAAGGAGTTGGCCGAAGAGCAAGAAAAGAACAGGAGGCTGCACTTGGAGGTGCAGTAAAACAGAGATCACATCATTGCTGACTTCAAGGCTTCAAAGGAATTTGAAGATATCTTGAATGCAGAGTATGATGCCAACTTCCCTACTACCTTCAAGGATTGCTGGGAGGAGATTATAGTTGAGTTGAGCGGGAAAATTGAGGGAGTATATTTGGAGAGGTTTCCTGTTCCTCCCATTCTGGGACTTTCTGCCGTTACCCAGAAGGTAACTGCAGAGACTGTTGCCGTGGAGGATTCCCAGCCTACCCAGGATCCACCTTCCTCTCCTTTTGTGGAGGATTTGGATGATTCTACGAGGGAGAAAAATCCTCCGTGAACTTAGGGAGACGAAGTTATCGATGACTTAGATATTTAGATGGCCCTGCGTGGCTTGCTTTTGTTTTATCCTTATTTATTCTAAACTTTTCGCCCTCTGGGGTCTATGGTGTAATTTTTAACTTAACTTTTTATGCAGTCAGTTTCCTTTGTTTCCACCATCCTGCCTTTTGCTTATAGTTTGTTATGCTTTTTGAGTTTTCCTGGTACTTGGCCACTTGGCTTGTACTAAACTCGTAAATTGGTATAACATTTGTCTTTCGTGATTAAAATAACAAAACAAAAGAAGTAGCTCAACAAAAAGCAAAAACAAACTTTATTAATAAGCTGACAAAGAATGTCGACCAGATGGGTTCAACCCTTAGATATTCTACTTCCTACTGGGAGCAACATGCTTTGTAATGGTTTCATCGAACCTTATTTCTACTTCTCCTAAAAAATAGATAAAAAGCTAAGTCCTTACAAGGATATCTTAAACATAATAAATCATGAGGTTCAAGGCATGCCAAGTACGGGGCACCTCATTCCTGTCCAAGGTCTCCAACTTATAGGATCCCCGTCCTAGTGTCTTCCTGACTCGATATGGCCCTTCCCAATTGGGGGCTAGCTTTCCTTTCTGGCCAACTCCAGAGGCCTCTATCTTCCTTAGAACCAAGTTACCTTGTCGAAAGAACCTCTCCTTAACCCTTTGGCTGTGGTGGAAAGATGCTTTCTTCTGATTCTCTGCATTCCTAGCATTTGCTTCATCCCAAACCTCATCAATTAGATCGAGGGCGAGCCTCATGCCTTCTTCATTAGTCTCAGGTTCAAATGCTTCTACCCATGGTGATGCATGTGTAATCTCCAAGGGCACAACTGCCTCGGCTCCATAAGCCAGCAAAAACGGGGTTGCTCCAGTAGTCACTTTATAGGTGGTGCGGTATGCCCAGAGTATATGCAGCAACTCATCCACCCAAGTGTTTCTTGAGCGTTCGACCCTCTTCTTCAGTCCATCAAGGATAATCCGGTTTGCTACATCTGCCTATCCATTAGCTTGAGGATGGGCTACTGAAGTAAAGCGAAGCTCAATAGCATTCTCCACGCAGTACTTCTTGAACTCTTCATTGTTGAACTGCGTCCCATTATCTATCACGAGGATCCGTGGGATTCCATACCTGCAAATTATGCTCTCCCAAAAGAATTGGGCAACTTGCTTGGTGGTTATCTTGGCTAGAGGTTTGGCCTCAATCCATTTAGTGAAGTAGTCGATGGCCACTATCAGGAACTTCCTTTGTGCTGAATCTACAGGGAAAGGAGCAAGTATATCCATTCCCCACATTGTGAACGGGATAGGAGAGTTAATCGATGTTAACATCTCAGGCGGCTACCTTACAATTGGAGTGTGCTTTTGGCACTCGTCACACCTCTTGACATAATTCAATGCATCGGCCAACATCTCCGGCCAATAGAATCCCAAAAGAGTGATCTTGTGAGCTAGGGCTCTGCCCCCCAAGTGTTGTCCATAGATCCCTCCATGAACTTCCTCTTCCATTTTGTCATGGGGCCTCAAACATCTCAAGTATGGGATGACAAAAGACCTCTTGTAAAGGATGCCTTCAATCAAGGCATATCTTAATGCTCTCACCGACAGCTTTCGTGCCTCTCGGGCGTCGTCAGGGAGCCATCCAGTTTCTAAGTGACTTTTGATTGGATCTATCCAACAGCTCCCTTCATCAATTGGTGCCACCAATTTCGAGTTGATGGTCGGGGCCTTCAAGACCTAGAAGTAAACACTCCCTGCATAATTCTCTATTTCTGAAGAAGCGAACTTGGACAGGGCATCAGCTTTAACGTTCTCTTCTCTCGGAATGTGCTCCACATAGCACTCGTCAAACTGAGTCATAATAGCTTTCACAACTCTCAAATATTTTGCCATGGTTTCATCCTTGGCTTCAAATTCATCGTTCACTTACGAGACTACCAGTCTTGTATCTCCATAAATTTTAAGGTTTTTGACCCTTATGATTCTGGCCAAGCCCAATCCAGCTATCAAGGCTTCATACTCAACTTCGTTGTTGGTTGTTGGGAAGTCCAACTTCAAAGCATACTCGACTGTGAACCCATCGGGGCTTTGAAAAACCATTCCTGCACCACTAGATTTTGTTTTTGATGCCCCATCAAAATAGAGCACCCAATATTCCTTCTAATCTGGTAATAGCTCGGGGCTTTGCAAAACCATTCCTGCACCACTAGATTTTGTTTTTGATGCCCCATCAAAATAGAGCACTCAGTATTCCTTCTGATCTGGTAATAGCTCTTCATCTTTATACTTACCTTCAGGGGTGGGTACTATCTCCTACCCCCCCCCCCCCCCCGACTTCTTGGTTACCAATGGTACATTCAACCACGAAGTCAGCCAATGCCTGAGCCTTGATCGTTGTTCGAGGCTTGTATGTGATATCAAATTCTCCAAGTTCAACTGGCCACTTGATCAGCCTTCCACTGGCCTTCGGGCTGTGCAAAATATTTCTCAATTGTTGGTCCGTCAGGACTTCGATCTTGTATGACTGGAAGTATGGTCGTAGCTTTCTCGAAGCTGTTATTAACGCCAAAGCAAACTTCTCAATAGGAGAGTAATTCAATTCAGCTCCGTGAAACACCTTGCTCACATAGTAGATAGGTTTCTGAACCTTGCTTTCTTCTCGAATGAGAACAGCACTCAGGGCTTGTTTAGACACATCTAGATACAGATACAAGGTCTCCCCGGGACTAGGTTTGGCCAATAACGGGGCTTCAGTCATGTACTTCTTCAATTGTTCAAAGGCCTCTTGGCTCTCAGGAGTCCACTCAAAATTTTTCACCTTCTTCAATGCTTGGAAGAAGGGCAAACACTTGTCGCCAGACTTAGAGATAAATCTCCCCAGGGCTGCTACTCTGCCTGTCAGCTTCTGTACATCTTGTATAGAATGGGGTGGTTCCATGTCTAAAATCGCCTTGATCTTATCGGGGTTGGCTTCTATGCCTCGCTTTGAAACCATCAGACCCAAAAATTTTCCTGATTCATTGCCAAAGGCACACTTGGCTGGATTTAACATCATCTTATGGTGCCTCAGCACTTCGAATGCCTCTCTGAGGTGCTTAATATGGTCTAACTTGATTAGGATTTTGACCAACATGTCATCAACATAGACCTCCATGGTTTTCCCAATCGGATGGGCGAATATCTTATTCACCAATCGCTGATAAGTGGCTCTTGCATTCTTTAGACCAAAAGCCATAACAAGATAACAGAAAACACCAAAGTCAGTTATGAAAGATACCTTTGGGATGTCATCCTTATGCATCTTAATCTGATTATAGCCACTGAAACCATCCATGAAACTCAACATCTCATGCCCAGCATTGGCATCTATCAGCGTGTCAATCCTTGGTAGAGGGAAACAATCCTTAGGACATGCATCATTCAAATCAGTGAAGTCTATACACATCCTCCACTTTCCATTCGCCTTCTTGACCATCACAGGGTTAGCCAACCACTCGGGAAACTGAATTTCTTCAATGAACCCAGCTTCTAAGAGCTTGTGAACTTCTTGCTTAATGGCTTCTTGCCTTTCAGGAGCGAAATTTCTCTTCTTCTGCTTTATTGTCTTCCGCTTTGGATCGACATTCAACTTGTGAGTTATGAGTTGGGGATCAATCCTTGTCATGTCGGCCACTGTCCAAGCAAACACATCACTATTTTCTTGTAAGAAAGTCGTCAATCTACGCTTCAAGGGTTCCTTCAAAGAAGCTTCAATATACGTAACCTTTTCGGGGTCTCCGAGATCTAGAGGTATAGGAACCAAATCTTCTACCGGCTTCCCTCGGTGTTCATCATCACCTCGAACATCCATGTCTTCAATTGGAAGGACCTGCCCCCCGACTCCATCGGCCCTCAAAGCAGCTACATAGCAACTTCTAGCCATTTTCTGATCCCCTCTCTGTTCTCCAACACCATTGCGGGTTGGAAACTTAATCTTCATGTGATAGGTAGAGGCCACAGCCTTAAACGCATGAAGCCCAGTCCTTCCTAGGATTGCATTATATGTTGAGGCTGCCTTGATTAATAAGAAATTCAGCATCTGAGTAGCCTCCTTAGGTTCCTGCCCAATAATCACAAGCAGCTGATGGTTCCTTCAACCTTGGATTCAACTCCATTAAATCCATAGATAGGCATGTTGGTGGGGGTTAGCTGAGACTCATTATATCCCATCTTTATAAACGCATCATGAAACAGAATATCAACAGAAGCTCCATTGTCTATCAAGACTCGTTTTACTTCTGAGTTTTCAATCACAAGAGTTATGACCAACGGGTCGTCATGGGGGAACTTTACCCCTTCCAGGTTTGAATCATCAAAACCAATCACTAGCTCAGTTTTCGCACGCTTCGGGGCCTCTCCTACAATGTGCATCACTTCTCTGGCATAAGCCTTTCGAGAGTTCCTTGTCGTGCCGGCCGCTGTCGTGCCTCCCCAGATCATATTGATAACCGGCCCTCGGGGCTGTGGGTTACGATCACGATCATTATCCCTACGATCATTGTTCTTCCTGTCATAATCCCTTCTTTGATTTCCACAATCTTCACCCTTCGTGAACTGGTTTAGTTTCCCTCTTCAGATCAAGAATTCAATCTCGTCCTTGAGCTGTCTACAATCGTCGGTGTCATGTCCCACATCCTTGTGAAACCTACAATACTGATCCTTGTTTCTCTTTGAGGGATCTCCCCTAAGTGGCTTCGGCCATCGAAAGTCCTTATACTTCTCAATATCTTAGGTGTAGAGTCAGAGTCTTTACTAGTCCGAGGATATTTGTCCCTAACATCATACTCTTGCTCTTGCTTTCGCTTCTTAGAGTCGTTGTTGTTCCTTTCATTACCTACTGTGGCCTATTTCTTCATGCTATCCTCAGCTTTAATATATTTATCAGCCCTTCGTTGTAGCTCAGCCATATTCTCAGGGGGATGTTTTACCAATGACCTCTTAAAGAAAAGATCAGTAGTTCCATGCTCCAGGGCTACCATGGCCACCTTGTTCTCCAAGTCAGTGATATTCAGTGTTTCCTTAGTGAATCGCTTGAGGTAATTCCTCAGATTCTCATTCTTTCCTTGTACCACATACATAAGAGATGCAGAGATTTTCTAATGGGTTCTTCCGCTAATGAATTAGCTGACAAAAGCGGCACTCAACTCCTTAAAGGAACCGATCAAATTTGCAGGTAATTGGCTATACCATCTTTGAGCCATGCCCGACAGGGTTTGAGGAAACGCCCTACACTTTAGAGCATCACTTGCAGGCTGCAACAGCAATGCAATTGAGAATGTCCTGACGTGATTTGTGGGATCACCCGTTCCATCATAGGCCTTAATAATCGACATCTTGAACTTCATAGAAATACGAGCATTCATCACCTCTTCAGTAAACGGGGGTGTGGGATCATCAGAATCTGAAAGAGGCATTAGATCTTTGGGGTTTCCCTTGGGGGTTTCCACCCTTGTCGTTCTTCCAGTAGGGGCATCAGCCCTTCTTTGCCTCCTTGAAGACCTTTCCAAATCAATAAGGGGAATCCCTCATGTAGTCGGAGGAGGTCGATTTTGATTTTGTCTTTCCTGCTCTCTTGCCATGTCGTCCTTCAGCTTTAAGATCTCGGCCTCATGAGCCCTTATCCTCTCAGCAGTTGTCAAAGGGGGTCCATCATGGATACTTCGTGTCCTCCTTAGAGGTTCTTTGCTAGTACGTCGCCTCCTTGGGGCTTCATCGCGATCATCGTCCTCAGATGACGAGTCGTCAGTATAGGGGCCAGAGTAGTCATCATATTCCTGATCACGGCCCAACCCCCTATTATAAGGAGGCTCCTGAATCAGAAAAGCATGGCCGCTTGTTCCAACACCTCGAGTAGTAGGAGGGTAGTTAGGCAGACAATACATCGGGTTGGTATTTGAGGGGAGATCCGTAGTATGGATCCGTACTCCTGGGGGTAGCGTGCGATTAACGTTATCAAGAGAAGAAACCACCATCTGAAGAGGGTTGGTTTCTTGGCTTTGATGGACGACCACCGGTAGAGTCCCCTCAACATGGGGAATCGTCCCTAGGGTTTAAAGACTAGAGGTTGAATGATCGCCCCTGTTGATGGGGGTACTTGCCCTTCTTCAGTAGTGATAGGCGGATCAGAAGTGGCAGGTGGAGCAGAGCTAAAGGGCATGGCCTAGGTCGAGGCTGATGTTGTTCTTCGTGTTTGAACCATGGTTGATGTTGTCTTTCCACAGACGGCGCCAAATGTTATGGAATAAAAACTAGGTTATCAAATTGCGACTAGGGTTTGTATGTATTTAATGCTAGGGTTCGTGAGCTTCGTGCTTTAATGGCTGCTCTCGTGTTTGTGACTGAATCTGCCTTCACAAGATGCCTACGTACCTTGATGAATATCAAGAATCAAGCCAAAAACGTAGTTCTGAGAATGAGGGGTCAGGCCCTTTATATAGGCTGAGAAGCCTAAGAATCGTAGTAGGGTTAGGTGACTTGGTGAGTAAGTCACCGCCTTGAGGAAGGTTCTGGACTTCTACCTTGTAGGAGTCTGTTTCCATGTTGAAGTAGTTGCCTTGGTGGCTATTCATCATGATATTGTA
This sequence comes from Saposhnikovia divaricata, assembly GCA_036435485.1. NCBI lineage: Eukaryota > Viridiplantae > Streptophyta > Magnoliopsida > Apiales > Apiaceae > Saposhnikovia > Saposhnikovia divaricata. The sequence continues at coordinate 85,403,699 of CM071597.1, read as the reverse complement.
TCCTTATCGGACTCCTATTGCTGAGCTGTTTATCTCCCTTAATATTAATTACGAAATTAATATTAATTAGGGTATTTATGAGATTATAAATAACATTATAATCTCATAAATAAATTATTTTAATAAAACGAAACTTTACTCAGTTATAATACCACTCAAAGTGGTGTCTGAGGAGGGTAGATGTACGCAGACCATGCCCCTATACAATAGGGAGGCTGTTTCCGAAGGACTCCCGGCCAAATACAAATACAAAGAAAGAAAACTAATATAAATTTAACTCACACACACCCAGGGGTCGAACCCTTGACCTCCTACAAAGGAGACAAGGGTTCAACCCACTGCACCAACATGTTCTAATATTAATTATATAGAAAAGTAATTATAATATATTAGAAGAAATCGTGCATCGCATCGATTATAATTAGTAATTGTAAAAACATAAAAGTGCCGGGAAGAAAACAAAAAAGTAGTTACACTTCTGAGTTCTGACTTATGTGGTTTTTGTTCACTAAATTCCTTCTAAGAGGTTGGTGGTTAAAGTATAATAATGTTGAGATTTTAAGTATTTATAAATTCTAGAGGAAAAATTCGGGAAAAAAAAAAGGAGTATTTTAACAATACTTGCCAAGTTTGTTAATACAGTAAAACCTCTATTAATATAGTTGGGATTGGAAAATTCTATTAATTTAGAGAAGTATTAATTAATCGATAAATTAATAATTATTAATTTATAGAGAATTTTTTACATCAAAGAAAATTAATTTCCAATTATATACATTTAAATAGAATGAATTGTACAATTTATGTTTTATACTTAATTCAATTAATTCAATATATATTATTTACAAATTTAAAGAGTATTTGTGAATTCAAAGTAAATTTTCATTTATATTTAGATGATATCAAGGATAAAACAACATTTTTTGAACATTTTTCACGTAAAAAAGCACCCAAGACATCAAAAAAATTAATTAATAATTTGTTAATGTTTTACGAAAACATCACATTCAACAAAGATGGTTAAAGATGATTTTCATATAGATTCAAATTTTAAGAACCTAGAATCATATTTTACAAAAGGATAATGCAATATTTTATGATTATAAAGGAATTATTAATTTATAATATTATTGGGACCATATATTTATATAGGGTTTTTCAAAAAAATTATTATCTTATTATCTTATCGAAATTGATCATTTTTTGAAGTGGTCCAAGTTGGGACCGGAAGAAATTATTAACTTAGAGAAATTATTAATTTAACGAGTATTAATTTAACGAGATTTTACTGTAGTGTTTCTAATATCTAGTTCATAAGGTAGATTATTAGATAAATAATAATTTATATTTAAGATAAATATTATCATAAAAAGAACTATTGTCATCATTTATAACTTTGAGCTTCTTTTTTTCACATAATAAAAAGCAAAGAATCGTTCATCCTCACTTCAATCTTTTAGGATACTGAGAATGGTTGTACATGGCCACACAGGTAAGCGAAAGGGACAATTTAACATGGGTTTTTCCATTGAAAGTTGGTCGTCGTTCCAAGAACTAGGAACTCGGTTGCTGCGTAGTACTCAAATGTTCAGACTGAATGTGTTTCAAAAGCCTTGCCCAGAGGGAATGCATACAGACATGCCCAACAAAGCAAATCCAAGAAATCGGTATTTTAGCATACTTTTTTCTGTTAAATCTATTGCAAACTAAAGTTGCTAGGCAGTAGGCACCCCAAGTCCCCAACCTTGTACTTGACAAACTGGGCTCTTCACCTAAAAATAAAATATAGCTACGAGAGTTTACTGCAACCGATGATGCAAACAACTTTACAGAATTGCTCCCCCTACATAGGTTCTTACCTACAAATTGTCACAAGCTATCTATTGCACGCACAACACACAAGCAGATCAACCCGGGAGAAGAAATAAATCTTAACTCGCACAACACACAAGCAGATCAACACGGGAGAAAAAATAAATCTTTAACACCGATCACTTGCCAAACCATGTCCCATTGATATGTATAGTGCATCACTCAGGAGAAACTCTATACAGGATTAATATACAATTTCTTACCTGCAATAATATTATTAACTATATTTGTCCTGTAAGCACTTACAGGAAAAACCAATACTAGGCATATAATATATGTGCAACCTAAAACATATTAATAATTATATTATATACAACGGTGAGTGTAAACCTGAAACAGACAAACAAATCTCAATTATTTCGCAAATTGACAGCAGTCTTCAAAACTATTGATCTTTCCAATATATCACAGTTAATGGTACAAACATAGTAACACATGTTCAAATATAACAATCATAAGAAAACCACAAGTTGGTCCGAAAAAGTCCCAGGTTCACAGTTCACTACTAGTACACTATAAAATATTGTTTAAAGTTAGATGATAGATTGGTACTGATAATCACAAGGATTAACGTTGATAGGCAATACATCTCAATCTTTTCGTCCACAGCAGTCGGATATCACCTATACATCTCAATCTTTTCATCCACAGCAGTCGGATATCACCTATAAATACAGAACAATCAACTTCTATCAGGCAAGTATTAACAGACATGATGAAAAGAATAATACACATGATATATACAAAGCACTATTGCTGGGGAAGACTTGTACCTGGATAAGCTATTGCTACGGCTGCGACTTGGGCTCTTGCTCCTTGAAATGTGCTTTTTTGGGCTTGGGCTATTGCTCCTTGAGATGTGCTTTTTGGGGATTGGACTCCTGCTCCTAGAAACGTGTTTTTTGGGGCTTGGGCTCCTGCTTCTGCTCCTAGAAACGTGTTTTTTTGGGCTCTTATTAACCCGTTTCTGCCGCTAATGATAAGATCAAAAGAGGAAAATGGCTGACTCCAAGGTTATCCAACATTATCAAACTTGTAATAAATGAAAAATAAATGAAAATAGATCCTTCTTATCCTAAAACATTAGAAGCTTCACCAAGTAATACTGTTCCAATAGTCCATGTGACAGATTGGAAATCAGACAATAAACTGGAACAGATACGTAGAACCTCATTCAAGGATAAAAACAAAATCTTCTAAACCAAAATACAATTAACTTACAGATGGTACTGGAGACCTGGATCTTGACCGAGATCTGCAAAAGTTCCAGAAACAACCCAGTTTAATATCCACATGTTCCTCTTAACAGTGATCCAAGAGCCTTGATGCCACTTCCACGTGAGAGTAACATTATAAAGGAAAAACCCCAGAAATATTATAGCAAACAAGAGAAATATGATCAACAATAACCTTGTAAAGAAAAAGGGACAAATAATAACTCCAAACTGAAAAAAAAAACCTTAATGCCATAAAAGCTCTAATGAACGGGATATTCGAAAGGACCAAAAATCCACAAAGATTGCGGATAGCGCTTCATTAGCTTGACAGCATATGATGGGACAGTCAAATGTTTCTACCGCAATGATTGGTTGTTCCAGTTTCAAAAAGCACTAAATTTCAAATCCAGTTTTACCATCAAAATCCATGATCTTCTTTGTTCCCAATATAGCACCCTTGGACAGTCACGATGCTTATTAGAACAGAGACACCAAAGGGTTTCAAAGCTTCGATCTAGAAAACTCATACCTCCACAACCATATATAGGCATTTGAACCAAATCCCATCAAGATTTTATTATGCAATCCCCAGATAGCCGCATATATCCATTATCTAAAAAACAAACAAGGTAATTTCATCTTTAAAAAAGATAAAATTGACACCACAGTTTGACAATCCATTGGGTTTACTCAAAGCACCCCACCTGCTTTTATTAGACAGGTCAAGAACTAAAGAAAGAGGCAAAAGAGGATAGCTTTGTGGATGCAGAAAATACACCTTTGTGTTTGTCAATGCATGAGAGACTCCTCTCCGAATGAAGAAATTCTATGATATTTTTATTGACGGGAATTAAGCATTCAAACTGGTGATTTTATTCCCTATCATGTAGTTTAAATACCGTTTCATATTCAAGATACTCAATTGATCAGCTCAATGAAATTTCTGAATGTCATAGCTTCTGAAATCATATTTAGGCATATCATCAAATAACACAGCCAAAATATCAATTACTTCAACTACAACATTGGCAGATGTCGCTTAGATAGGTTCCACCCCCGCAAACAGTTGTCAAGTCGGTGAGTTGAAAACAATCACCACAGCAGAAAACGTATTCATCTCTAACCATATTTCTATGCGTACATATAGTAAAGGAGCTGGGTGGGTAATATAAAATTATGTCACATCAATATGAAAACTATACCTTGAAGTAGCACGTGGCTTTGATCGAGAGCGGGAGCGAGAGCGGGAAGACATGGACCTTGAACGAGATCTTGAGCGACGTGAAGATTTGGGTTTTGGAGATTTGCTGCATGTTTTTTGTTCTATATTAGAACTAAAAAAAATAGTAGTGCAATACGAATCATTTATGTTATATATCAATTGTACCTCTTGCTCCTACTCCGACTCTTACTTCGGCTGCGGCTGCGGCTGTTACTCCTGCCTCTCCGACCTGGACTGCGGCTTGAATCATAAACCTTCACCTACATCAGTAGTTTCATGAGGATATTTACATATGACAAATGAAAGGTAGAAGTAAACTATACACTAATTATGGTCAGCTCATATCTTACTCGAATCACACCGCGGGAAAAGGCATTTTTGAACTCAGACTCGTCCAATTTCCTGATCTATAATCATTATACTTTCAATTATATCGATCTAAATAAATGCTTCCAAATCAAAAGATAAAGCTTGTCAAAGAAAACAGTTGGAATACAAAGCAAACTGAAAACAACTTACAGCATATTTCATATCATCATAGTTTGTATAATCCACAATACCAGTAGTGCCTGTGAGAATCACAATACAGCCACAATGAGATATCAAATATAGATCATGATAATCCTTATTCCACTATATGGGCAAAGATGGTTACAATATAAAATTTACCAGTACTGCCGAAACACAGGGCCAGAGATATTCATTAGGACTTTACATAAAGGCATATATGGTACTGTATTTTATGCTATTCTAACAAGCTCAGTAATATCAACAAAGGTATGACAAAACTTAGTGCCCAGCAAAAAAGATATCACTATTTAATTTAAGTGGTTCACATCTTTTTAAACTGTAATTTCTAGCACAAACCAGGATACATCTTCTGTGAAGCACATGAGGTAAGACTAAAGCTGAGTTGTATACGTAACCCAACTTGACAAATATTAAGAGAGAACATTCAGAAATAGTGGAGCTACTAAGACCACATGCAGTAGTATGATAGATAAATTGGAACGCTTACTGAAAGATATCAAGAATAGCTATGTGTAAACTTCTAAAAAACAACCATAGGTTCAAATACAAAAACAAAGATAAATGTCGCAGAAACTGGTAGTTGTTGAATAAAAAACAAGAACATAAGCAGCCTAACTACCAAGTACATTCCTGAGACCAAATTGTCCAGAATTTGCCACTTCATAAATAGATAAAATTGATTCTGTTTTTCAAATACATCAGAAACCACATAAAAAGATCATCTGATTCACAACGAGAACATAGGTCACATATAAATAAGAGGTCTTAAAGGTCTTATAACCTATGTAATCGCTGTTCTAGATTTTTACTATTAGTAGAAAGTAAATTATACAAGATGCTATGACTTATTCAAGAGATCCTGAAATGTAAAAGTAAATTATGGCTATTAATACAAACAGCTTACCACCACCCTCACGGAAAACTTGTGAGAAGCACACATCTCCTGCACGTCGCATATGATCCTACACAAATTTGAAGATATATATTAATTGAAAAGCTATAAAGGTTTAAATTGTGTTTGTTTGTGTGTGTGGCCATGTGCGCGTGTTTATAAATCAACAGAGAACCAATTATCACATCTTACTTTAAGGTCTTGCCACGAAGCAGAAGAGGGTAATCCGCTCACCATCACTAAATAATTGATGTAGAAGAGATTAATAAGACACAAACCATTAATAAAAATGTATAAATTCTGGATCAGGAGGAATTACACTTACCACGATAATCCGACCGCCTCGACACGCCTCCACGTCCTCCACCACATCCGCCTCCCCCGCCACCACGACCACCACCATGATTACTGTAGCGATCCGTTGAGGACGAATTACCACGTCCACCATGTGCAAGCTCAACCTACTCGATCAATTTACAACAAATAAGGTGTTGGAACTACTTACAAGTAAAAAGCATGGTAAATTTATATTGCCATATATATGTATGACCAACCCGTAATCGATGCCCATCAAAGTCATAACCATCACGTCCCCTAATAGCATCCTCAGCATCACGAGCCTCTTCAAACTGAAAAGATATTTTGAGACCACATAAACCTCATAAAAGATGTACACAATTTTAAAAACAAGCTTAACAAAAAAAAAAATTAAAATCCAAAATATTACCTCAACAAATGCATAACCTGGGGGCCTTGGTGGGATTTTCAAATCAATGTGAGCAATTGGTCCATACTGCAAAGTCAAATTATTTTACAAACACAAAATCAGTCATTTCCTTTAAAAAAATCACATAAAGATGTAATCTTTAACTGCTTGCAGAATTTTGAAGTTATGTTAAGTTGCTAGCAATACAAATCCGATACAAGTAACATAGCAATACCAAAAATTAAGCCCACTAAAACATAAACCTCCTTGACAAAACTAATATATTAACATATCTTCACCAATTCTTTTACACACAGTAGCCAATGTTATCATTACTAAATTTGAATGCAATCTGTATACTTAACAGACAAATGGATAACACAAATTGCACTATACGAGCTCTTCAAGACTATGTAACTACACTAGTACCATATATACGATCAAGATAATATTATTAGGCAGCTATGCAAATACGAACTAAACCAAAACGCAAAAATACCCTCTACAGTAATTGACAAATCAAAATTGCCTGCAGGAGTACCGTGTTTATGGACAAAATATAAAATTCAAGCAGCAAAAGCTAAAGTACAAAAAAATTGGATACGAAAGCAAGAATAAAAATGAAGCAGAAAGTAACAACCTTGTAGAAGAGATCTTCCACTTCTCGCTCACGAATATCACCAGGAAGATTACCAACATACAGAGTTCTACTTGACCGACTCATCTTTCCTGCTTCAATTCAACAACATAAAAACATTCATAGATATAATAATTCAGATATAAAAATATCAAATTGTTACAGATCTTTTTAATTATTGAGAATTAAAAAGATACTAACCTGCTAGTGAATGTTGGCGGAGAGAGACTAGGGTTTTCGGAGATCAGAACAAGGGGGGTGGGACTAATCAATAATGTAGTTGAATACTCCTCCTATATGATTATAGTGTGTTGTAGTTGCACACGATACTACGCTGCACGCTAGTTCATTTCATCATCTCATGAGGAATTAACGTTCAAGATCGCATCTTGCCATTTAACATTTTATCCATCCATCTATTTATTTATCTATCTACTAGCTTATAACCCGGGCGATGCACGAATTTCTATGTAATTGTAAATTTTATTTTCTGTTACAATTATATTTCTATATAATCATTATATACCATGTTTAATTTTAGTTTAATTTTAATAATTTAATTAATGATATGCATGGTTTAAAATTTATATTATAAAATTTTGAAATAAGTATGTCCTTGATAAAATTCAAATCTTGAAATTTTAGTAAATTAATTTAATCATATAATATATCTAATCATTAGATCTAACGATTCTAATTTTTTAATTAAAAATCTAATGATCATTATTCGTAATATACAGAATTCTATTATATCGTAGTATACGGATTTTTATTATATTTTGTTAGTGATAGATTTTATAAAATAGTATTAATAATTGAAAAGTACGGTGTGATAATTTGAGATTAGTTTATATAAAAGGTAACATGTTTTAATACGAAAGAAATATTAATGATTGGAAGATATGATGTGATTGATGTTTTTAGGTGTTTATAAAAGGTGATTGATGTTTTTAGGTGTTTATAAAAGGTAATATCTTCAACTGTAAGTAATTGTGAAAAAGGCAATACGTGTTTATAAAAGGTAATATCTTCACTTGAAAGTAAATGTGAAAAAGGCAATCGACTAATTACCATTAATTATATTACATTATTATTTATTTTAGATGTTTTAATAGTATAGATATGGTATATATTTTTCTTTATAATGAAGGTAAATAAGTAAATTCACTAAGTACCAAAAAACATGTACCAAAACTTTTAATGTTTTAAAAAGGGCTGGCCCGTCAAAAGTCCGGTTTTTTAAAATATTATATGAATTTTTTTTCAATAATTTAAATGAATTTTTTAAAATATTAATTTTAGAGCTTAAATTTTTATATGAGATGATTTGATAATAATTATATTAATGTTATCCATGATATTTCTAAAAATGGAGAGATTTTAGTCAATGATAGGTTTTAGTTGAAAAAAATTAATTGGTTAATTATTAGTAATTATAAAATAATTTTCTTATTTTATTAAATATAATGCCCCTGATATGATTAGAAAAAGAGATGATTTATTTAGAGAAAATTAAAAAGGTAACACGTTCAATGTGAAAAAAGTAACTTATTAGTTTATAGTATTGTAATTTAATTACGTTATTTTACTAAATACAATTGCTCGTAATATTTTTTGAAATGAAGAAATTAATATTGTACGTGATATTTCTATTAAAACATGGATTTTAGTTAGAAAATATATAAAAAATGATACGTTTTAGCTGAAAAAGGTAATCAGTTAGTTATTAATATTAGAATATTATTAGTTTATTGTATTAAATAGAACCACCCGTGATATAATTGAAAAAAGATATATTTTAGCTAGAGAAATAGAAAGGTAACGTGAAAAATTAAAAATATTATACGATTTATGTGAAAAAGGTAATTGATTAGTTTATAGTAATTATAATGTAATTATGTTATTTTACTAAATAAAATTGTTCATAGTCCTAAGAAAATGAGAAATTAATGTCGCCCGTGATATTTCTTGGAAACAGGGAATTTAATTAGAAAATATAAAAGATGATATATTTTAGCTGAAAAGGTGATCGATTAATTATTAGTATTATAATATTATTATTTTATTTTTATTAAATTGAGATGCACGTGATATTATAATCAGAAAAAGAAATGTTTTAGTATGAGAAAAGAAAAAAGGTTACGTATTTTGACAGAAAAAGGTAACCGTCAATGATATAATTGGAAAAAAGGTGATTTATTTAGAGAAAGGAGAAAAGGTAATGTGTTTTGGCTGAAAAAGATATTTGATTAGTTAATAGTAATTATAATATAATTATGTTATTTTATTAAATAAAATTTTTCGTAGTGTTTTTAAAAAGGAGAAATTTAGTTAGATAAAATGTAAAAAATATCGTATTTTACCTGAAAAAGAAAATTATTTAGTTATTGCAAAATAGAAAAGGTAATATGTTTAATCTGAAAATGGAATTGATTAATAAAGAAGAAATTTTAGTTAAATAAAATATAAAAGATATTGTATTTTACCTGAAAAAGGAAATTATTTAGTAATTGAAATATAAGAAAGATAATATATTTAACCCGAAAAAGAAAATTGATAAGTTAGTATGATAGATTTTATCTGTAATTGTAATTGAGTATGGGTTAATTAGTAAATTCAACATGTACCGTACCGACCGACCGATCGACCAAACTTTTAATGTTTCAGCTTTTATATAATAGTATAGATTTTGTTAGTGATTAGAAGATATGGTGTGATATGTTTGGACAAATATTAATTATTTCCATATATGATATGATTAGATGATATGATATAATTGATATTTTTACGTGTTTATAAAATTTAATATCTCCAACTAAAATTATATGTGAAAAAGGCAATCGACTAATTACCATTAATTATATTATGTTATTATTTATTTTAGGTGTTTTAATAGTATAGATATCTTATATATTTTGTTTATAATGAAGGGTAAATAAGTAAATTCACAAAATCTCAAAAAATATATACCAAAAAACAGGTACCAAAATTTTTAAAATTTAGACTATTATATAATTAGTTAATTTTAATTCAATATTTTTAATGCTGCGGCTATTATATAACTAATTAATTTTAATTTAATATACTCGTGTTTACGGATTATACTAATGTCTCGTTATTATAAACAATGTATACATATCTTTAATATATTTTATTAATAATTTAAAAATATGATGTAATATTTTCGAATATATATGATGTGATATTTCGTGTATATATTAATGATTGTAAGATTATAAGCAGGTGTTTATAAAAGGTAATGTCTTTAATTAAAAGTAAATGTGAAAAAAGGCAATCGATATAAAAGGTAATATCTTCAATTAAAAGTAAATGTGAAAAAAAGGCAATCGACTACTTACCATTAATTATATTATGTTATTATTTATTTTAGGAGTTTAAATAGTATAGATATTATATGTTTCTTTATAATGAAGGGTATATAAGTAAATTCACTTAGTACCAAAAAACATGTACCAAAACTTTTAATGTTTCGGCTTTTATATAATAGTATAGATTTAATATACTCATGTTTACGGATTATATTAATGTTTCCTTATTATAAACAATGTATACGATTTTTAATATATTTTATTAATAATTGAGAAATATGATGTGATATTTTCGGGTATATATTAATGATTGTAAGATTTGTTGTAAATTAAAAAGGTAACGTCTTTTAATTATAAAGAAAATATTAATGATCGAAATATATGATACGCTTGATGTTTTTAGGTGTTTATAAAAGGTAATATGTTCAACTAAAAGTAAATGTGAAAAAGGTAATCGATTAATTACCATTAATTTAGATTTGTTTTAAAATTAAAAAGGTAATGTGTTTTAATTCAAAATAAAATATTAATGATAGAAAGATATGATACGATTGATGTTTTTAGGTGTTTATAAAAGGTAATATGTTCAACTAAAAGTAAATGTGAAAAAGTCAATCGACTAATTATCATTAATTTTATTATTGTTAGGTCCGATAAGATTGTAGAAGGGGGGGTTGAATACAATCTTTACCTTTTTATCGAAATTTGTCCTTTAAATTAAATTTGATAAAGACAAATTTATGTGCGGAATTATTTAACACAATTTTTCAAGTTGAATATAACTGTATATTAACTTGATGTGGTGTTACAAAATCAGTATAACAACTTATCAAGACGTTAATAACTAATTAGAAAATTCGACATGAACTTTTCTAATTTAGTTAATAATAATCAAGATAAGAACTAGGAAACTTAATTCGCTAGTAGTACAAGAATCACAAATAAACAAGTTCTAGCGGATAGAATATAACAAAGATGAAGAACTTGAATTTCTGGGAATTGTTTGAGCTTTGGTGTTCTTGGTGTTCTTGAGAGAGAGAATTCTGTTCTTGATGTAATGTTTCTGCTGTGTTTTTTCCGTTATGACATAATCTGCTGTGTTCTGTTCTTTTATATTAGTAACAGGTCTTGCTGGCTTTCTATAGGATATTTAACTGCTCCAGCATGACTTAAACTGCTACCAAGACTTGATTTTCCTTCATTAAGACTTACACAAACCTCCATTAAGACATAAAATATGTCGGTATGACTTAACAGAAATTCGGTAAGACTTACAACAGCTGGCAGAGGTCGGTAAGACTTAATCCAGGTCGGTAAGACTTAATCCTGAAAAAGCTCCTGTCGGTAAGACTTAAAATTAAGTCATACCGAATTTTCTTCTCCAAGACATAATCTATTTTTCTTTCTTTAAGTCATATTGATCCATTTAATTAATTAATGATTAACTAATTCATATTTAATTGATACAATAATTAATTTAATAAATAAATTAATTCTTCCAGAATTAATTCATTTAATTAAATCAACTAAATGATTTATATCAATTATAAATGAATTTAATTAAATCAATAAATAATTAATTTAATTCTTACAAACCACTAAAGGTAGTAAAGAATTACCACTGATTTGTGTTGACGTTCGATGTACTGTCTGGTTCATGAACGACTAACTTCAACGATGCTTCTTCACTTTTGACTTTAGGTTGTGGTTTGTTTCTTCTCTCAATTCTCTTGTACTGTAACTGATCTTCAAACTATCACTCGAAAAATCTCTGTCACTGTTTAAATGAATCCATTCACTTCAATGCTATACTGGGGCTTGATCAGATAACTGAATCGTCTTCCAGTGTATAACATCAAATCTATAGATTGACTTTTCTTCTTTTTTCTGACAGATAATACTTCTTGAGATTCCTGTGACAGTTCATATGTATATTTACTTATTACAATTTGGTTTAAGTTGATTAGGATCCTCTAACTACAAATAGGCTGAGTCATATGCCTTTCAATCTCCCCCTATTTGTTTGTTAGACAATAACAAGCAAATTCCTAGAGGATACCTCAACTAATCCAACTTAACCAAATGAAAGATAAAACTTTAAATACTAAGTAAATATGAAAAAAAGTTCTGGTTTATATTTAACATTTGCCAGATTCAAACATGAAAGATAAATACAAGATAGATGATCCTCTAGACTGATCATATGATATAAATTCCTATCAAGATTTATCTAGGCTCTAAAGATATAACATGTAGAGCAATTCCTTTTCTTCAGTTGTCTTCCCTTCTGAATTCTCCTTCTTCTGGCTCATCTGTGACTTGAAGTTTCATGTGTAGATCAGAATCAACAAGACGTTCTCTTCTTGATGACAATCCTTGAGGTAAGACTAAAGGAATTCCAAGCTTCTTTCTCAGTTCACCTTGAAATTTCTTGTAATCTTTTATGTTCGTTTGTGCATAGGAACGAATGTGATCTGCAGCTATTACCTTTTCTTCAGTCAAGAATCCATGATATCTGAGAGCATATTCAGCATATACCAAGTGCTTTGCATGATGTTCGTATAGCTCATCTGTCTGAAGATTGATTGAGTGAAGTACCTCTCCCTTAAGAAATTTTACTTGTGGAGGTTCCTTAATCACTTCTGGTCCAGCTCTTTCAGCAAATTCTTTGAACTTTTCATGTAACAATACACCTAGCTCAGAAGATGTTCTTACCTTAGGTCTAAGTACCCAAATCTCTGTCAGTGATCTGTCATAAAAGAACTGAATAGATACTCTGAAAGTTCCAACTTTATGACAATCTACAAATATTACCAGCTCATCAGATTTGGGTTCAAATGCAGTAGTTATCCTGATGACTTCTACCAGTAAGGCCTTTATATACATTTCATGAATTGGATTTGCCAGTTTGAATTCCTCGAGAATTTGTCCAAGACGACGATCTTCATAATCAGAACTCTGAGGTGAATCAATTGCTCTTTGAGCACGTTCCCATTTGTCACCGCTTTTTAATCTGATATATGTTTTTCTCTTCTCAACATTTATAGCATGTAATCTTTGTAATGCTTGCTGTTCAGCTTTCTGAAGTTCTTCATTTCGTGCAATTTGCTCTAATGATTTTTGAAGTTTTTCTTCTCTCATTTGCAAATTAGCTTCCATTTGAGCAAATAATTCTTCAGATTCTTTCTCAGCTTGTTGAGCTTCAAATTCAGATATCACTGGTCCTTCATCTTCCCAGTGACTAAGATCAGGTTCAGGAAGTTCTTCACCTTGATCAGGGATTTCAAGATCAGCAAAAACATCGAAGTTATCCGGTTCACCCGTGTAATAATAACCTGTGTTCTTGTCTTGAATTTCTTCTTCAGTTTCTTCAACTACTTTCTTCCTCTTATCTTCACCTTGGTCAGATTTACCAGATTTTCCTTCTCCTCCCTCTCTTTCTTTAGTTTTATCTTGTGACCCCTTTGATTTCTCCCCCTTAGTTGAGGAATCCTCTACAGATTTATCAGTTGCCCCAGCTTCAGGATCTTGTTCATCATCATCACCATCCTTGCTTGTAAAGAATTCAATTTCTTCATTCGTAGGTTTGCGACTTTGACTTACAAGATTAAACAAATGTCTTAACCCTTTAGCCTGGTATGCATTTTGCTTTTCGATCTGGTCCAGACGAGAATCAGTAGATTCCTGATTGTGCTGTACCTCTGACTGTAGATTATCAACTTTCAAGGAAATCTCAGAAATTAACATGTCTTGAGCAACAGTAATATCTCCAGAGTCATCAAGTGCCTTTTCATGAGAGAGTTCGAGAGATTCTATCTTCTTGGTGAAAGATGTCTTTAAGTAGTTTATGTCCTTCTTGATTACAGCAAGCTGACTGTTGACAGAGGTGGATGAAGAAGATCGCTCACCCACTTGTGCTTTAAGGATTTCTGTTTCAGCCTTGCTGACTGCAAGTTCTTTCTCTAAAGCAGTTATCTTTTCTAATAATGAGAGAGTGTATGTGTCAGTGTGTGCGCTCACCTGACGTTCACTTTGAGATCCACTCATCTGAAGTGCATGTGTTTCACTCAATTTTATGGTATTCCTCACATCACTCCTCTCAGATTCCTTAGCTGCTTCCAGATTTGTACCTGCATGTAAAATCACCCTAGCCTCCTCTGGGAAGGTCAGTGGTGGTGCAATGGGAGTTCGCAAATCCCTGTCCTTAATCAAATCTACTTGAACATTTGAAATTGTTGACTGAATTGCTTCAGTAGTAGATTGATCAAGTTGCCTTCCACCTTCTCCAGTCGAAACTGCGAGTGGAAAATCCCTTATGGGAGCCAGGAGTGTTTGTCGTGGGAGGGGAGATGATGGTTTTATTAAAGTTGGCTGAGAACCAAGATTTCCCTCTAAAGCCTGTGAAGACTCTTCTACCGTAACTATGGTAGGCACTGTCACATTTTCTATGTGCTCTCCTAGCAGTGTGTCCTGAGACTCATCTAAAGGTATGTCTTCCCCCATTGTGAGTAATAGGGGAGGTGTGCTTGACTCACTACAAGGTGCCACGGCCCTATGGCGAATTTCAATAGAATCATCCTGTTGAGAAGATGATTCTAGTAACTGTGTAATGGCCATATCAACTTCCATATCCTGTTGGGAGGATACAGACGGGCTTACAGTTGCCTCAGTTTGAGTTCTACTTTTCTTTTCTAGAGGCAGAGCTGTGGGTTCACTCATACTACCACTACTGATTCGACTTCTTTTGACTTGCAATTTCTTTCTGGAGTGAAAAGATATGAGTTTTGTTCGTTGAGTGTTTGGCTCTACGACCTTGGTTAGAGGTTGTGGTACTACAACCCCTTGGTCAGACCTACCAACCACTTGGGTTCCAGAAATAGATTGAGAAGTAGTAGTTTGAGGAACAAAAGGCAATACCTGGTCAGCTGATTCCGCAACAGTCTCTGATAAGATGGGTTAATCTGATTCAGGTTCAGGGACAGATGCAGTTTCTTGCACTGGATGTTCAACAGCAAGTGCAGCTGGCTGAGGAACAATTTGCTGAGCAGGTTCAACTTGTTGATTGCCTTGATTTTCATTATCAACAAGTATGTTTTCCACTAGTGGTTCAGGGTTTTGTTCAGGTTCTGGTACAGGTTCAATGACAGGTAGTTGTATATAGTTTGACATGTATTGGGTGACAACTACAGGTATGTTTGTGAATTTAGGCTTGTTGCTGTACTCAGTGAACAATCTGGTAGGAGGTTTACCTGACGCCAGTGATTCTCCATTCAGGAATTGGGCTTGGTTTTCTAGTTCCACAAGATGATTAAAAATCAATGACAAGAATCTTGGATAATAACATGATACTTTATGTCCATTATCAAAATTCTTCTTTGCATTAATGATTCTTCTAACCATCGGAACACACAATAGTCTGCCAATATTAATTCTTCGGTTGTGTGCAACTGCATATCCAATATGCTGCAAGAAAGATGGTAATACCCCGAAGTTCCCTTTAGTAGAATTGGCAAAGACTCTACCTAATGTGTCAAACAGATAATCCCATTCCTGAACAAAGTTCTTTTTATTCCAGACAGTTTGATCAGGACTGTCTTGATAGAATACACCATTCAAAAAATTTATCAATTCTTGATCTGATGGTAATTCTTCGAAATTTTCAGTTGGAAAATTTAAGACCGTATTTATTGTATTTTCATTCACTGTGTACTGATTGTCTCCTACAGAGAAGACAAATGATCTGTTATCATTAGAAACGACAGCAGTAGTACACATGATTCGCAAAGGTTCTATTTTCAGAGGAGCATCCAATCTCAAAGCATTGCGAACCAGTGAATTTTCATTTAAAAACCGAATCCACGGTCGAAAACGTTCAACTGAACATTTTTCTGGATCAAAATAACCGATTAAATTATGTTTAATAATTTCAAATCGATCAGCCATTTTAATCAAGATTTAATTTCCTTGAAAATTTCAGATTTTACAAAATTATAATTTAAAAATTAATTTTTCGAATTAATAATTAATTAAAAATTCGAAATAATTAAAAGTTCTTCAAAAATTCTGAAAAATTCACACAATGATCCTTGTATACACACAAACACACGTATATTTTTAGTTTTGCAAGAATCGAACTCAGTTTTCCAGAAAAACAGATCTTGAAAACAATTTTTCGAAAATAAAATCTTCAAAATCCGAACCAAAACTCGATTTTAAGCAATCAAACTGATGGGAATTGAACAAGGAATCGATTAAACGAGTTTAGAGCTTGATTCCAGTTAGATTCTAGTGAAAATCGGGCTTGAATTCGACTTAGTGTGTGTGTGTATCGTATGTATATGTGTGTGTATCAATTTGGTACTCTAAGACTTAACTTGAGAGTATAACTTAAAATGAAATTAAGACTTAACTTATTCTAACTGCTATATATATACTAACCTGTCGAATAAGACTTAAAAATATAACTAATAAGACTTAACTACATTAAGACATAACTGATATGTATATATACTATATTCGAATATGACTTAAATAAAAAAATATTCTATTATGACTTAATTAAAAAAGACAAGACTCTATTATGACTTAATATTAACAAGACTTAAAAACTGTTACTATTAAGACTTAACTAAGAAAACTAAGACTTAAATTGAATAAGACTTAATCTAAAAATAGAAGAATAAGACTTAACTAATATACAGACTAGCGAATATGACTTAAATTTAAAACAAAACTCGGTAAGACTTAACCTGTTTAAGTCATACCGATTTTAAATTAAGTCATATTGATTGTTTTTCCTAATTTTAAGTCATATTTACTTTAAACAAACATTAAAAACACTATAAAATATACAACTAACTTATAAAAATAATAAAAATATTATATAAAATTTAAACAAATAATAAAAATAATTATACATACCATATGCTAACCTATTAACGAAAACAAAGCAATATTAACAGGACAAACATTACAAAACATATGATAAATTAATTACTAAAATAGAAATAAATATCTACAAATATTCTAAAAATACAGAAGTATGAAGTATTAAATAATATGAATAAACAAAGTGAAAAATAACTAAATAAACAAGAAAATCAGATGGTAAAATAATTATACAAGTGATTTCAAACAACAAATATTCACATAATAATCACTTGCAAAATTATTAAAAATCAAATTTCAGATATTAACAGAATTAATTACTAGGACTGTTTAACATACCCAATTCACTAACAATTCTAGTGAATGAGGATTCATTAAGCGACTTAGTAAAAATATCTGCAGTTTGATCTCCAGAGCCTACAAATAGTAGTTCCACTGTACCATTCATTACATGCTCTCTTATAAAATGATACCTTATGTCAATGTGCTTTGTCCTTGAGTGCTGCACAGGATTGCTTGCGATTGCTATGGCACTTGTATTATCACATAAAATAGGAATATTTTCCAATACAATGCCATAGTCCATTAATTGATTCCTTATCCATAAGATCTGAGCACAACAGCTTCCAGCAGCTATATATTCAGCTTCGGCTGTAGAGTTGGAAACTGTTTGCTGTTTCTTACTGAACCAGGATACCAACCTTCCACCTAGGTATAGACAACTTCCAGATGTACTCTTCCTGTCTACAACACTTCCTGCATAGTCAGAATCTGTATATCCAATTAAAGTAAAACCAGTTTCATTAGGGTACCAGATGCCTAAATTAGGCGTACCCTTTAGATATCTTAAGATTCTTTTGACAGCAGTGAGATGGATTTCTTTAGGGTTTGCTTGGAACCTTGCACACAAGCATGTGGCAAACATTATATCTGGTCTACTAGCAGTTAGGTAAAGCAATGAGCCAATCATACCTCTATAGCCTGTGATATCTACCTTAGCAGAACTTTCACATAAACCAATTTTGACAGCTATAGTTGATGGTGTCTTTGCTGATGAGCACTCCTCAATGTGATATTTCTTGAGGAGCTCCTTAATGTACTTGGATTGACAAATAAATATTCCATCTTGTCTTTGACTTATTTGTAATCCAAGAAAGAATTTCAGTTCACCCATCATGCTCATTTCAAACCTACCCTGCATTAACTTAGAAAACTTCTTGCACAGAAGCTCATTAGTAGACCCAAATATAATATCGTCCACATAGACTTGGACTAGTATTATATCATTCTTATGTCTTTTAGTGAAGAGAGTTTTGTCTATGACACCTCTTATAAAACCATTTTCTAATAGAAATTCAGAAAGAGTGTCATACCATTTTCTTGGGGCTTGCTTAAGACCATAGATCGCTTTGTAAAGAAAGTAGACATAGTTCAGATGATCTTGATCTTCAAAACCAGGGGGCTGTTCTACATACACTTCTTCATCTAGCTTACCATTCAGAAAGGCACTCTTGACATCCATTTGATAAACTTTGAATCTTGAATAGGATGCAAATGCCAAGAATATTCTAATGGCCTCAAGTCTTGCCACTGGAGCATAGGTCTCGTCATAATCAATGCCTTCAGCTTGAGAATAACCTTTAGCTACCAGTCTTGCTTTGTTTCTTATCACAGTGCCATCTTCATCTAGTTTGTTTCTGAATACCCATCTTGTGTCCACCACTTTTCTATCTTTAGGTCTGGGTACTAGCTTCCATACTTCTAGTTGCTTAAATTGATTGAGTTCATCTTGCATAGCAATCACCCAATCAGGATCAGATAGAGCTTCTTCTACTTTCTTAGGTTCCATGACAGACAGGAACCTAGAATAGTTACATTGATTCTGATAAGCTCTTCTTGTTTTCACACCAACATCTAGATCACCAAGAATCAGCTCAAAAGGATGAGCTCTATTCCAAACTGTTTGTCTGGGAAGAATTGATCTTGACGATTCGCCTTGTTCTTCAGTATGATGTTGAGTATGACTTGTTGACCCTTCATTATCTCCCCTTGAGTTGTTGCCAATTTGACTTGTTGATGGTTCAAGAGTATCAGTGGTGTCTTGAAAATTATCATTGTTTTCACCAGCATCACCTTGATCATTACCACCAACATTTGGATTATTATTATCAGCAACAACGTCAGGTTGATTGTCATCATCTGAATCTGAGTCTGACATATCATCAAACTTAAGCTTTTCAGATGGATCTTCATTTTGGATATTTGGGAGTTTTGTGTCATCAAATGTAACATTGACACTTTCCAAGGTTTTCTGTTGATCAATAAGATACACCTTGTAGGCTCTTCTAGTATAACCAATAAATATTGCTTCATGTGCTTTTTCTTCAAATTTACCACCTTGATCATCTCCTTCTTTCAGCACAAAGCATTTTGTCCAAATACATGGAAGTACTTGAGAGTTGGTTTCTTGTCATGTAGAGCTTCATATGGTGTCTTCATTAAGTCTTTATTGATAAGTGTTCGATTCTGGGTATAGCATGCAGTGTTGACAGCTGCAGCCCAAAAGCTCAATGGAAGCCTTGATTCACTTAGCATAGTACGTGCAGCTTCAATCAAGGTTCTATTCTTTCTTTCAACTACCCCATTTTGTTGAGGAGTTCTGAGTACTGTCTAGTTATACCCTTTTCAGTGCAAAAGTCATTCAGAACTGCATTCTTGAATTCAGTTCCGTTGTCTGACCTTATAGCTCTTACTGAACGATTAGAATCCAGCTCAATTAACTTAATGTGATCAACTACTAGTTGTGGAGTTTCATCTTTTGAGTTCAGAAATAGTACCCATGTGAATTTTGAGAAATCATCAACAATCACTAGAGCATATCTTTTTCTTGACATAGACATCACACTAACTGGACCAAACAAATCCATATGGAGAAGTTGTAATGGTTCAGTTATTGATGATATGTTAGTGCTCCTGTGAGTTGCCCTTTTTAACTTCCCTTTTTGACAAGCATCACATAGACCTTCCTGAGTAAATTCAATCGAAGGTAAACCTCTCACCAACTCTCTTTTCACTAGAGAATTCATTGTTTTGAAGTTTAGGTGAGAAAGTCTCTTGTGCCATAACCAACTTTCATCAGTGGATGCCTTTGAATAAAAACAGCTAATTTCTTCTGTGCTTCCAGAGTTCATATTGGCTATGTACAAGTTTCCTTTTCTTACTCCAGTCAACTGTGGCCTTTCATTTCTCTTGTGTGATATTAGACAATTCTTCTTGTTGAAATGAACTTCATAACCTTTGTCACAGAATTGACTAATACTGAGCAAATTGTGCTCAAGACCATTCACAAAAGAGACATCTTCAACGATAACATTTCCAGCTTCTAATCTGCCATATCCATCAGTTTTACCTTTGCTGTTATCTCCAAAGGTAACGACTGGGCCGGCCTTCTCCACCACATTTGTCAGCAGGGCTCTATCTCCGGTCATATGCCTTGAACATCCACTGTCCAGAATCCACATGACTCGTTCAACCTGTTTCAAACCCTGCAATGACAAATTGGTTAGACTTTCTTCGGAACCCAAATTTGATTGGGTCCGGAGTACTTAAAGAATTGACCTTTATCAGGTAAAGCAACACTTTTTATTTTAACAACATTTTCTTCAGGTACTGGACATTTAACCCTGTAAACAGCTTTAACTTTTTTTGGTTTCAGCTTGGGTAACCATGTCTTTACCATATCCTGAGAAAGACTTGGATTCCTAATCTTAGAATTAGGTGATTTTTCAGTCCTGGATCTAACATGTTTATTTCTGCTCATTTGCTGTCTAGGAACATTCTTCTCAATACATGCATGATTACCGTTAAAGTAAGCAAACATTATATTAAAAGCACAAGACATGCAATTAACAGCATTGCATTTCTTATGAGCAGTATCAATAACAGGAATAGCATGCATGGTAGATATGTTGTTTCATTTATTCATGTTGTTACTTCTACTACTAGTTTTCAAGGAACTAGTAGACTCACCAACTCTTTCTGCTTTCTTAAACACAGTCTTTCTATCTTCATCATTTTTAACAACTTGATTATTTTCTAAGACTACGCCATTAGCTAAATCCTCAATGCGCATCTCTTCCTTAATGATTAAAGATGTTGTATCCAAAGGTTCTGCTATGGATGTCTTAAAGAGTGGGTTACTAACACCCTTAAGCACTAATGGTATACCCCTATCTACAGCACCGACACGATTAGGGGTAATAATGCTTTTTCGACCAATAGCTTCATTATAGTCAAACCCAATACCGACGGTTTGATTAATAACTTGTTGGTTAAACAGCTCTTTAGCCACTTTACATGAATTAGAAGTAGCATTAGCCCTTATTTCTAGCTCAGCTATTGTTTCACGTTGTTGAACCACTATCAACGCTAGAGACCTCTCAAGTTCTTTTAGAATTCTTATTTCTGGTTTTTGTTTATCATGGCAATTTTGTACATCGTGTAATTCTGATAATTGATTACTAAGCTATGTAATTAACAAATTTAGCCTTTCAATCTCTCTATTAGCATTACCTAGTGTATCACTAAGTTGATAAATATATTGACTATCAGTACATGATACCTCAGATGAAGTACCACTGGAGTTATCAGATTTTGCCATCAGGGCAAGATTGCCATACTCTTGATCTTCAGAGTCTGTATCATCCCAACTCTTTCCAGCAGCCACATAGGCTTTACCTGTCTTCTTCTTCTCAGATCCAAAGTCTTTTCTTTGGTTTTGTTTTGGCTTCTGACATTCAGTAGCGAAATGTCCAAGTTCATTACAGTTGTAGCATCTAATTTTACTTCTTTCAACTGTTCCAGTTTTGTAACCTCCTCTGTTACTTGAGGATGAAGAACCTCCTCTCTGGAACCTGTTATAGTTAGATTTGTACCTGAACTTGGGATTCTTCCTGAATCTGAAGTTGCTGAATTTCCCTACCAACAAAGCCACAGACTCATCTTCCAACTGATCTAGCTCTTCTAATGAATAGAAGTCCCCTTCATCTGGACTAACATTCGTTTGACCAACTTCAACTTCAAGCTTACCACTATCAACATTACAAAGTTGAATAACCTTATCTTCCACTTCCTGTTTGTTCTCAACAATAAGAGCTGTAGAAGTATTAGCAACTCTTCCTTTTCCATAAATCTCCTTTTGTTGAGATTGTTCCAGTTCATAGGTTTTTTTAACACCAAAGAGTCTTTCTACAGTAATTTCACTTAGATTCCTAGACTCTCTGATAGCTGTAATTCTATGTTCTAGATGAACAGGCATTGACAGTAGAAATTTTCTGTTGATCTCTTTCTGAGTGTAGTACTTGCCATGCATCTGTAAATTGTTGACAAGTTTGTTATATCTTTCAAACACATCTTGAATACTTTCATTGTATGCTGATCGAAAGTGTTCATACTCAGATGTCAGAATTTCTAGTCGATTCTCCCTAACTTCCTCTGTTCCTTCATTCACAGTTTCAATGGTTTCCCACATTTGCTTTGCAGTTTTGCAGTTAATCACATGACTGTACATTACAGAGTCTAGAGAGTCTATTAAGATTAGTCTTAAATTAATGTCAAGTCCAGCTTCCTCTCTTTCAACAAGAGTGTATTCAGAAGAGTCTTTGTGTACATACCTTGCAGGGGAAATAACTTTTCCATCAGTAACAACTTCAGGAATTATTCCAAAAGGTATTATAGGTCCTTCTGATAAGACTTTCATGTATTTAGGATTTGCAACCTCGAGGAACATTAACATTTTGTTCTTCCACATATCATAACTATTTTTGTCATATATGGGAATTTTCACAGTTCCAACTTTAGAAGACATGATGAATTTTTTAAGAGAGTTAAAAAAATTCGGGGATGATTTTTAATCGAGTAAAATAGGATCTTTGATTTGTGTATCAATCAATCGGCTCTGATACCAATTGTTAGGTCCGATAAGATTGTAGAAGGGGGGGTTGAATACAATCTTTACCTTTTTATCGAAATTTGTCCTTTAAATTAAATTTGATAAAGACAAATTTATGTGCGGAATTATTTAACACAATTTTTCAAGTTGAATATAAATGTATATTAACTTGATGTGGTGTTACAAAATCAGTATAACAACTTATCAAGACGTTAATAACTAATTAGAAAATTCGACATGAACTTTTCTAATTTAGTTAATAATAATCAAGATAAGAACTAGGAAACTTAATTCGCTAGTAGTACAAGAATCACAAATAAACAAGTTCTAGCGGATAGAATATAACAAAGATGAAGAACTTGAATTTCTGGGAATTGTTTGAGCTTTGGTGTTCTTGGTGTTCTTGAGAGAGAGAATTCTGTTCTTGATGTAATGTTTCTGCTGTGTTTTTTCCGTTATGACATAATCTGCGGTGTTCTGTTCTTTTATATTAGTAACAGGTCTTGCTGGCTTTCTGTAGGATATTTAACTGCTCCAGCATGACTTAAACTGCTACCAAGACTTGATTTTCCTTCATTAAGACTTACACAAACCTCCATTAAGACATAAAATATGTCGGTATGACTTAACAGAAATTCGGTAAGACTTACAACAGCTGGCAGAGGTCGGTAAGACTTAATCCAGGTCGGTAAGACTTAATCCTGAAAAAGCTCCTGTCGGTAAGACTTAAAATTAAGTCATACCGAATTTTCTTCTCCAAGACATAATCTATTTTTCTTTCTTTAAGTCATATTGATCCATTTAATTAATTAATGATTAACTAATTCATATTTAATTGATACAATAATTAATTTAATAAATAAATTAATTCTTCCAGAATTAATTCATTTAATTAAATCAACTAAATGATTTATATCAATTATAAATGAATTTAATTAAATCAATAAATAATTAATTTAATTCTTACAAACCACTAAAGGTAGTAAAGAATTACCACTGATTTGTGTTGACGTTCGATGTACTGTCTGGTTCATGAACGACTAACTTCAACGATGCTTCTTCACTTTTGACTTTAGGTTGTGGTTTGTTTCTTCTCTCAATTCTCTTGTACTGTAACTGATCTTCAAACTATCACTCGAAAAATCTCTGTCACTGTTTAAATGAATCCATTCACTTCAATACTGGGGCTTGATCAGATAACTGAATCGTCTTCCAGTGTATAACATCAAATCTATAGATTGACTTTTCTTCTTTCTTCTGACAGATAATACTTCTTGAGATTCCCGTGACAGTTCATATGTATATTTACTTATTACAATTTGGTTTAAGTTGATTAGGATCCTCTAACTACAAATAGGCTGAGTCATATGCCTTTCAATTATATTAATGTGAAAAAGGCAATCAACTAATTACCATTAATTTTATTATTTTAATCGACTAATTATCATTAATTATAACGTGTTTTAATTGAAAAGAAAAATATTAATGATGAAAAGATATGATACGATTGATGTTTTTAGGTGTTTATAAAAGGTATTATCTCGACTAAAATTATCATTAATTATAACGTGTTTTAATTGAAAAGAAAAATATTAATGATGGAAAGATATGATACGATTGATGTTTTTAGGTGTTTATAAAAGGTATTATCTCGACTAATTAGCATTAATTATATTATGTTATTATTTATTTTAGGTGTATTTATGTTTCTTTATAATGAAGGGTAAATAAGTAAATTCACTAAATACCAAAAGACATGTACCAAAACTTTCAATGTTTCGGAATTTATATAATAGTATAGATGTGCGTGTTTGGCTGATGAGAAAATGAACTTTTTTGGGCTTAAGCCCATTTCTACTTTCTTCTTCTTTTTTTTTTAAATAAATGTACTTGCTTTCATTAAATAGAATCAAGTATCAGTATATCTGAGATAAATTTCGGAGCAACATCAACCCACTCCTAGAAGTCTGACATAGAATGTGCAACCCTTATTAGAGTATGAGCTACACCATTCTCAGACCTATGAACAAATCTTACTAGCACATCATCAAAGTGCTTAAAATAATCAATACAATATAACACAATTGTATGAAAAAACGAGCGTCCCTGAACTCCCCTACATGCATCTGCAAGCATTTTAGCATTCGTTTCAAAAACACATTTTTTAAAGTTCATATTCTTTGTGACATGGCTTCTTTTAAGCCAATTTCTACTTAACACAAGCTGTTTGGGCAATTTTTTAAATCGCCTTATCTATCGTAGATAAGTTGATAAGTAAAAAGTTAAGAAATGAGTACTTTTTTCGCGTGACTTACCTTCTCCTTCCATATAAACTCCTTTCCCGTCCATGCCGTCTTTTCGTTGAGTAAGTTTCTTTATCGTAATTTCTCAAATGTTTTAATATACTTTTAGTAATTTTATTTCACTTTTTTATATTTGAGACTTATATATTCATATTTTATACAAACATTTTATAATTTTAACTAAAATAAGGTTTTTTTTTCATAAATACCCTTGTCTAGAAATGTTTTTGCAAAAATACTTTGTTTAAAAAAATAATTTGCAAAAAACTATGTTATTTGCAAAAATACTATCTTATTTGTAATGGTTGCGCAGTAGGTTGCATTCAGTTGCATATGCAACTGAATGCAACTAAAAATTGTAATTTGAATTTTCATTTTTTTACCAACTTCCAGTTCTATATAAGGGCTGCGCAGCGGCAAAAAATGGAAATTTAACTTTTAATTTTTAGTTGTATTCAGTTGCATAGGTTGCATATGCAACTGAATGCAACTAAAAATTGTAATTTGAATTTTCATTTTTTTACCAACTTCCAGTTCTATATAAGGGCTGCGCAGCAGCAAAAAATGAAAATTTAACTTTTAGTTTTTAGTTGCATTCAGTTGCATAGGTTGCATATGCAACTGAATGCAACTAAAAATTGTAATTTGAATTTTCATTTTTTTTACCAACTTCCAGTTCTATATAAGGGCTGTGCAGGAGCAAAAAATAGAAATTTAACTTTTAATTTTTAGTTGCATTCAGTTGCATAGGTTGCATATGTAACTGAATGCAACTGAAAACTTAAAATTGAATTTTTATTTTTTGCTGCTGCGCAGCCCTTATATATAACTAGAAGTTGGCAAAAAATGGAAATTTAACTTCCAGTTTTCAGTTACATTCAGTTGCATATGTTGTTGCGTTCAGTTGCATGTGGTTGCGTTCAGTTGCATATGGTTGCGTTCAGTTGCAACTGTTAGAAATAGAGAGTTATGAGTGCCCCTACGGGGTCTTGCAACCCTATTTGCAACTGCAACTAGAACAAAAAAATAAATAAATCACGAGCTAACCAAAATCAACTTTCTTTCTCTGTAACATTTAGTCAAACAATTTGGAGACATCGTTACAACTTCACGAGCAACTTGAAAGCAACTAAATACAACCTATTTTGTGAATCAAATCATATCTGCAACATTCTAATAAGAAACTAAAATCTCCTTCCACCCTCTCTTTCTCTCACCATTCTCTTCCTCTTTGTCTCTTTCTCTCTACCCATTAATACTCAAAATTACCAATTTAATCAACTAAAATCAAACAACGCAACTTTATCCAAAATCAACCAAAATCTAAAACAAATCAACCAAAATCTAAAACAAAAACCCCAAATCCGAACTCAAAGCTCTAGTGGTGGTTGAGAACAGATCGGAGGTGGTGGCCTGCGGCCCCAATGGGCGAAGATTAGACGAGGGAGGAGGGGACAGAGAACGGAGGAGGGCGGAGATGGAAAAGGGCAGAGGAGGGAGGAGGGCGGAGATGGGGGAGGAGGGAGGAGGTGGAGGGTGGAGATGGGGGAGGAGTGGGGAGGGCGGAGATGGGGGAGGGCGGCGACGGACGGGGCTGGAGGGTGGGGTGGATGAAGAAGAAGGAGAAGAATGGGAGTTGAAGAAGATGGGGTATATTTGCAATTAAGATAATATAAAATAGTATATTTGCAATGAATTTGAAAAGATAGTATATTTGCAAAACAAACTGGAGAACATAGTATTTTTGGTAATTTCCCATTAAAATATTGTAAGTTTTTTTAAAAAGTTGATAACTTATCTATACTAAACTATAATAAATAATATGGGACATAATTCATATTTTGCTTTGCACCTCATTTTGGTTATTTTTTTCAAACACAACCTTTGATCAACCAATAACATATAAAATCGTTAGATCTGAACAATTAAATATAATATTAAAAATTATTCTATACTGAAATCTACATTTTAAATCTCACCAAAAACATATTAAAATTAATATTTATTATATCTGTTTTGAAAATATAAATAAATTTAAAATTACATCAATAACATACAATTTATTTTAATTTAATCATAAAATTTAAAAATTAAAATATTCTAAAATAACCTACGTGTATAAACTAGTAAGTCATAATGAACAAACACCTCAGTTAACTTATAAGTAAAACATCCAAACACGAAAAAATAATTTATAAGTTATAATTACTTATTTCATATAAGTCACTTGTTACATTAAAGTGATAAGTAACGTATTTTAAGATATCCCAAACACACCCTATAATATATCCTATTATAAGCGGGATATGTTATATTTGGTTAATCGTTTGATACACCAAATAACAAGTAGCATAATAACCCGTGCAAAGCACGAGTCGATTTCTAAATATTTTGTTTAACACGTAACAATAACATTCTTAATTATTCGTTTATTGAGAATATGTATAATGTTTTAGATATATCAAACAGGTCACTGAAGTCAGCCTAATGTATCAAGTCAGCCTAAGTCTTTGTTTTTTTGACGGAAACAGACTGCAGATTGACATAAACGCTTATAACTGCAGATTCACTTAACATTTAAAAAATCCGAGACCATATTTGTGTTACCCAGATTATTCTCTTCAAAATAGATACAATATTGATAAGTTTTATTTCAGTTTTTGAAGAAGAACAATTCTAGTTCTTGAATTTTCTTTTTCGATTCATATAAATCTAGAGCTCATAATGAAAATCTAAATAAGTTTTATGAGACCCATAGCATCTAGATTAACACACTTTAATTTCACAAAATTTGGTGGAGATTTTTCGGACAAAATATTGCGGACAGTAATTTCCGTCAAAAAAATGATCAACTTGATAATCCTGGCTGACTTCAGTGACCTGATTGATACCGTTTTGAGTTCAGTGACCAACTTGATACATTAAACTGACTTCAGTGACCAACAAGATATTTAACCCATATCAAATATAAGTTGACTAAGTATCAATGCTTTTGATTTGTATGTAAGACATTACTAATTTGTGCTACATTGGTAATTTAGCTCATAAAAAGAATGATACATTTTATTGTTTGTGACATGTAATTTGCATGTATTGAATGAGCACAAATTATGTAGTTAGTGATAAATATTGGGTCACTACGTGATCGTGGAGTGATATCTTCCCACTATCCTGAATCCGTCCCGATCCAGAAATAAAAATTATTTTGCTAACTAATCCCTGTCCCATATGGGATATGGGGATCTCGCGGGAAATTGAGAATTCTTATTTTTTCTTAAAATGAAATTTTATATATTTTAGATCTATGCGAGTGATGAGCTATTTTCTAGTATTAGACTTAATATATTTGTAATAATGTCGTTCGAGCATTATTTTGATCATGATCGAGTTTCCTATATTAATTCAATAACGTTGTATGTAATCTACAACCTATAAATTTTTAATACACGTGATATTTGAAATTAATGAATTTATAGACGATTGTCAAATTGCATTGATCGGTGAAAAATCTTTTTAAATAATTACAAATAGTTTAATTTTTATTCTAAATTCGCATCAAATATTAAATCATGACAATAAATGACCTTTTTCTAAAAAATTCACCATTATTAAAATTGACATAAGCTAATATTTTAAACTGTGATATTAATTTAAGCTTTTTATAAAATTGTGAAATGTGATAAATGAGTTGATTAAGTTTAATTGCAACAATCATGGTCAAATTCGAAGCTTTTTTTAAAATCATGTCAAGTTCTTGACCTAAAAACCCACCATATAATAAGATTGTAGTTTTGATATGCATTATATTAACTTGCTCTTATAGAGACGTCAAATAAACTAATTAGTATCTATGTGGAATGTTACAACCCTTATCGTAATTGGACGATGATCTCATCTATCCCAAGAACAAATAAACATACTAAATCTTACAAATGACGATGCAATTCCCGCTGGATAAGGCTAATATCATATATATAGAATGATGAAATTTTGAGTACTTTTAAAACATCAAGTCATGCTCCGATTCTGAATCTGATATATGTCGAACTACATTGGTTCAATGACTTGCATTTAAATGTTCTGATTATTACGTTTTCATTAACCATTTTTCGAAATAATATGCATTTAAATGTAATGAAAATTTTTAAATATCTAACAAATATCTTATTTATCTATATATATATATATATATATATATATATATATATATATATTGTAAATACTTACTATTAATATTGTTTTATTGAACTAAATGATTTGGAAATGTATAAGTTGAATACATATTATACATCATTATTTTATACTATAAAATAATATGATACAAATTTGTAAATATAACACGAAAAAATTGATTTAAAAAATTTAGTAGTCATAATACTAAATCTATACTAATATATAATAAGCAAACTAAAGGATAATTGGTAGTTTGGTTCAACCAACCGTTAAAAGAGTAGTGATCGTTGGATATTTAGTAAATAGATGATAACCATTAGATATAATAATAAGTAATATTCTATATTTAAATCCATCCTCTAAAGATCAAGGTTCGCCCAGTCAACAACAAATTTACATTAAAATTTTATATTATTAGTTTTAAACAATACATATCATTTATTAAATAACTATTATTATTACTAATAATTTTATTAATTAATATTACAAAGTTAAATATATCCATAATAAATTATTTTATTCAACTTTATTTAATCATATAATTTTAAAAATATTTAACACTAGCATGTGCTTTGCACGGGCTATAAGCTAGTATTCTTAATTCACGAACACACACGAACACTTAGTATGTGTATGATTCATGACACATATGATTGAGTGGTGTAGTGGTAGGATGGTATGTAAATCAATGGTAAGACTTGAGTTCGATTCCAACCTGCCAATTTTTTAAAAAAATAAAAATTTAAGGGCAGTTTAGAAAATTCAAATAGAATAAAATGTCTCACTATTTAAGCTGATTAAAATGTCTCACTAATTTAAGCCCCTTGTTGGGGTATTTAATATATATAATAGATAGTAGATAATAGATTGTTAGATTTTAATATAGATCAAAAAGAACCGTTTGATGTAATACTAAAAGAATATTCTTTTTATAATATTTAAAATACTCCAATATGTTTAAGGTTCGAATCCCATAAAAAACATGTTATTATTTGTTCGGATTTATGGGTGATAGCTTAGAGACAACTTAACTAGACTTTATTGTGCCTAGTTATTGTATAGGCTAAGTAGAACATACTGTCACAACCAGATTGTGTACTTGCAATCAAATAATTTACTATCATGAAATAAATGTACATCTTGGAAGAAGTTCACTCAAATGTTCAAGCCTCAAGAAGTACATCAGTTCGACAGCATGAATAAAGTTAACTGTCAAAGCAATTTACAGCATAATTGCAAGAAGACAACATGTTGCAAGTCATGAAAGCATATCAACTCTGACAGCAACATTGGAGGAAGCATGAGACAACAACATTCTCACAGCTTGACAGCAAGTCTGGAATTCCTGATAGCAACATTGGCGGGAATTCATACTGTCATCCAAGGAACACTCTCTTGACAACACACTTGGCGGGTAAGATTACTGTCTCAATGGAATATTTGAATTGGAGATTTATTTCATTCAAACCTGTGACAGTTTAGATGTTCAAGAAACAGATATGCTGAAACACTTTAAGGATTGTGGCAGACCTGCAAGACTACGACGGAAGCTTGAGAGATCACAAGACAAAGCTCTTTAATTCAAAAGTATGACAAATCTACATCTACTAGAATTGTGTTAGCTTGATTTAAAAAGTATCAAGATTGCTTTATGTGTACTGATAACTATGACTGTATAGCAATTTAGGAAAGTCACATGGTTGTGCAAATTGTAAGGAGCTGCCACTTGAAAATGATAGCAGCTCCACAACACATGTGACAGAGATGTTAGAACAGATTAGCTTTATAGAGAATCATCTTTCATTTTTTCTGTATCACTCAAGAAAACGAAGCTGGAGAAAACATTATTTTCTCTAGGTTGTAGCAACACTTTACAAAATAAATAAAACATTTATTTTGTGAGAAATATCTTGAGTAACCACTTGTGTTTGCATTTCTTCTACTGATAAGTTAGAATGTTTATGACTGTTGTTAAAATAGAGATTTAAATTTATCAGTATTGCATTCAACCCCCCCTTCTGCAATACTCCAGGACTTACATTATTAAACATTTATATTATCTTATAAACAGCTACTTGCAAAAGTTTAAGGTTCGATTCCTGTCTACAACATATTTTAGTTATCCAGTCAACAACGTATTAAATTTAAAAAGTTATACTATTATTTATTTTTAATATAGTAGAAAAACACTATTATTTAGAATACCATAAAATATTTATTATTATATTTTACTATCTTCTATAATCTGTTTCCTACTAATTGAAAAACATAGATTAAAATTATGAATAAGGAGATAAAAATATTAAAAATCATTCGTGTATCGCAGGGGTTATAAACTAGTATATGTAAAGGAAAAAAATTTATATCCTAAGCAGCAGATCTTCGTTCGACAAATATAGCCAATGAGAACATCTAATTTTTTTTTTACATATTATCTATATCATGTCTTTAGAATATTACTAGCGTAAATGCCCATGCAAAGCACGGGCAGTGAACTAATTTCTCGTCTGAAACTGTTTATATTGAAATAATTTTGTAATTAAAAATATGATAAACGATGAAATTTTTATTTATTGAATTTTTTATAGTTATTTTGTAATATTGTATACCAATTTTTTGAACCAAATATTTCATAATTTGATTAGATTTCATAAATTTTGGATAAATATTCATATGATAATAATCACCTAAATAATTATGATCGCTAAATTATTAATTTAATTTTAAATGCGTGAAATGAACTTTATCAAATTGAACATCTGAACTCTTTCAAAAATACATAAACACCCTTCCTCCTCCGGTAGTGGCTTCTCCACCGGCCGGAGGTCAATAAATTTTCTATCTTTCAATAATGGAGGACAATCTTTTCCCCTAGTGAGGTTTTTAATGAGGTCCTCCTACCTTTTTCGATTTCCTATCTCTTAGCCTCCGACCTATTGATGGTTGAACACACTTCGGCTCCGTCACTGAAATACTTCAATAGCTATATGACTGTTATTTTTGGTGGTTTCATTGTTGGGTGATATATATTCTGTTAAGCTGGTCCTTACGAATATATTTGTTTACAATCAGTGTTTTGGTGGCTCATTTGATCGATTTTTCGATCGAGGATCTTGCTTTTTATTATAGTTTCAGTTACAGTTTCGATGGGATTTTCGCTATGCGGTGGTCTATTTTTCCCTCGGGTGCACCGACATGCTTAGTGTAGTGGTTGACGATCATGTATTTATTATATGCTGGGGATAGGTGATATACCTTGGTGTACTTGCGTCGGTGCTAGGGATGGGTCTGTTTCGCTACTTTCGTTTGGTATAAAAAAAAACAGCTTCCCAGCATCTCCGACGATTCGCGACGAGTTGGATCCTATGGGTCAGCTGATTCATTTGGGGATGAAGGGGCTGGTTTCTTGTTTTGTATCCCGACTCTAGCACTGAATTCTTTCTTACACATTCCTTTCCACATTATTGTACTATAATATCCAGCTCCAACTTTGGTGTCGTCGCCACTGTCACTATGTGCTTTCTACACAACTTTACAGCGCCCGATTTTCATGGCTTTGGTACATTTCAGTTCTGGTTCCACAACACCCTCCGCCAGCTACAAGTCAACTCAATCACTCGCCTCTATCACTTTTCCTCTCCGACTGACCATTTTTCATTACAAGGGCCTCCGTTATATTGATTGGGACAAACTGTTCTTCATCGTCTCTGGCTACATACATGGTTTTCGACACTCCTACACTACTCCGGTGACATCTATTCAGTTACCAGTTAATACTCCGTGGTCCTCGTGACTTGTTTCGATCGGCTGGGTTTTTCTTTTTCGGGGTGAGTGAACTCGGGATGTTGCAGGGGTTAACTCGGACTATTTGGTTTGCTGCTGTTTGAATTTCTCTTGGGAATTTGGTCACAGCTTTTTCCAGTTTTTACTGGGTCCACTAGCATGGTGCTCCTGCGCATATTCCTGACATAGACATACAGAAGGCTCGATGGAGACTACTCACATGTCTACATTTAAAATTTTCTCCTACATCTCCTGACTCATGACACAAGGCACACATAGTAATTCTACAGGGTTACATTACATTGCCCTATGTATATGGGTTTTTTTATAGCTTACATTACATACCTTACATTGTACTTGACTGTTTCCACGGCTACCCACCGATCTGTAACTTTGTTGGGATTAACTTGAATCATTACCAACTTTTCTATGAAAATATTAATTATAAAAAAAATAAAAATTGAACATCTGAGTATAATATAAATAGTTACCTTAATAAAATTGTCCGTTTATAGTAGAGACGTATGTAAACTCATTGATTTTATTGTAAAAAGTTGATCGTATATCTAAGACTATATTTTAAGATATATGACAAAATCTCTTAATATTGATTAAAAGTCATCTTATGCTTGTCTCAATCAGTTTTTCTAAACATACATATTTATACACTTTTAAAATTAAATGTTTAGTTTTAGTCTAATATTTATTACACTGTATAGAAGTTCAATAAAAAATTGGGTAAATTGGAATATTTTTTACATTATAATTTTGAATTATTTTTTAACTCAATTTTAAAATTTTCTAAATATTTCAATCGATGTAAAATATGACAACTTTAATGACCCATGCATGTATATGAATTCTAAAATCAATTTTCTTTTTGATTTCATGGTATATTGATCTAAATACATGTTATAACTCAACCATTATATATTATATTATATATTATGTTGATTACATATTGCATAAAAATTCATATGTACCATATTTTATAGTCGAGTTA
This sequence comes from Saposhnikovia divaricata, assembly GCA_036435485.1. Taxonomy (NCBI): domain Eukaryota; kingdom Viridiplantae; phylum Streptophyta; class Magnoliopsida; order Apiales; family Apiaceae; genus Saposhnikovia; species Saposhnikovia divaricata. Next base: position 85,369,193 of record CM071597.1, on the reverse strand, counting down.
TAATATAATTGATCATTTTAAATAATTGTTGTACTTTTGTAATATTTATGATTCAAAAATTTATATCTTTTTGATTTAATTTGAATGTTATTTATACAATTTTTTATATATAACATTAATCATATTTTTAGAGTTTTCATCTTTTTAATACAATTTCAATTATTTTTCGTATATATTTAAATGTTTATGTTTTTATACCAATCATATATTATATCGTTGAAAGTCTAAATAGTTGGTCGACCAAGACCCTCTAATATGACTCATATATTTAAAATTATATATATGAAATAATTATGTGATTCAATTATTAATTATGCATGATTTAATAATTAAAATTTACATATTTCTTAAAACCAAACCTTATTTTTTATTTAAATAATTTAATATCTATATGAAAACGTATGTAAATAAATCTTTTTCTTTTTGGAATTGGTTACATTAAGTATACTCAGTCGATTAAAATATTTTTTATAACTTTATCTATTCAATATTTTTAGAAATAATATGAACCAACATTTCATTTACTCAAAAAAACAAAGAGGAGACAAAAAGAGAAGAGAAGAGAAGTGGTTTATCTTCTTGGATTTTTAAACAAAACTCAAGATCAACTGTAGCACAATTTTAAAATGCATGAGTTTGAGACTTAAGAGTTAGTGGTTCAAATCCCAATACAAGCATAATTTCACTATTTTTTACATAATTACTGAAGAATGGTATTTTTGTAATATTTTTAAAAAAAGGGTAAAATCGTAATTTCACACCCACTAAAATGACAAACTTTGCCCTTATGTTGAAGTTTAATATATAGTAATAGATTGTTAAGGACTCTTAACCATTGGAGATGCTCTAAAATCGTATCAAACAATTTTTCTAAATTTTTTGAATGTTAGGATTTACATATTTTAATTACTAATAAGTAAAAAAAATATCATTTAACATATTAGAAGTAGAATAGAAATTCGAATCTAAAAACGAGAAGACTTCGATTTCATTGTTAATATACTAGTCAGTAAGAAATATTAGTTAATATAATAAAAATAGAATAAGTATTCGAATTTTAGAACGAGAAGAATTCGATTTTATTGTTAATATAAAACGAATGTTCCGACGATCCCATCTTTACTTATTCACAAGAAAAAAGAAGTTTAATCAAATATATAATGATAGTACTATAAAATTTTGCAATACATTTATACCGTATTCAGTTTGTAAATATGATCTAATATGTTGTAAAATAACATATTTATGAAGGAATTTGAATTTAAAAACGAGAAGAGTTTGATTTCATTGTTAATATACTCATAAGTAAAAAATAATATTTAACATAATAGAAGGAGACTAAGTATTCGAATTTAAAAACGAGAAAAAGAAGTTTTTTTTTTTGAATAATTAGATTTTTATTTCTTACAAAGTGAGTATATGTTCTAACAAATCTCGGTATCAATCAGTTGAGCACATATCAATCATAGTACTATAAAATTTTGCAAATGCATTTATACTGCATGCAGTTTTTAGATATGATCTAAATTGTTGCAAAATAATATGTATCATGGAGTAAACTAACGGTTATGAAATATTTTTGTAGGAAAAGTTTGGGTCAAAAATAGGGAAGAAGAGATGTAAGTGCATACCTTTTAATCTATATCTATATCTATATATCTATACAAAGGAAAAACTCGGCTGTGTGACATGGCGCTATCCCAGTACCCTCATCCCTCATTCTCTTTTACCTACATTTTTTTAGCTTTTTCCCATCTCCGTGCAGTACATCAATTCTTTGTGTAATAAATTCGTTCATTCATTCCTTTACAGATATGTATAGATTTATGACACAGTTCTGCGTCTTCCTACCTCCCTTGTAATTATTTTGATTATGGATTTGGAAAGCTTTGCCGGTTATACACTTCGATAACGGAATACTCTTAGTTGCTCCTCAATTGACATATAAATATTGGCCACTCACAATGGTGAATGTTCACAAAATCATCCCACGGAGCAGGTTATTAAAAAAGGTACGATCCAAATTCATTGTTTGTTCTGAATTTAGATATGTTCATCTCGAAATGATTGTGAATTGATTTAGTTATTTATGTCAATTTCGCAATTCATGTCAATTTTGATGTTCATGCTTTTACATGATGGTTAATGTTTTCCTCATACTATATGCTGCTTTGTTATGTCCAATAGGGGATTTTAGTTAAATAGTTTTTGGTTTATGTCAGTTGTTTTCCTGGGATAAGTATCGTATATCTATGTTAATAGTCTGAACATGTGGTTGCTTCTGATTGCCTTCTAATTTCGCCATTCATGTCAATTTTGCTGTTCATGCTTTTACATGATGGTTAGTGTTTTCCTCATACTATATGCTGCTTTGTTGTGTCCAATAGGGGATTTTAGTTAAATAGTTTTTGGTTTATGTCAGTTGTTTTCCTGGGATAAGTATCGTATATCTATGTTAATATTCTGAACATGTGGTTGCTTCTAATTGCCTTCTTTTCTCCTGATGCAGCTATGTCATACAGTTATTTTCCGATTTGAAGAGCGACGCAGAAAATTGGGTGATAAGGGTGCGTATTTATAGGATGTGGGACTCTATCAGTTCAAAGGACAACACCTTGCTTGGCATGGACATGGTTCGCATCGATGAGAAGGTAGTCACTTTTTAACATGCCTATCTCAGCGATTGATTCTTTTTGTTTAGCTATGTAATTATATGTTGGTCACAGGAGAATCTGATGCATGCAGCTGTGCGCAAGCATCTGGTACCTCGGTTCAAGCGCCTTCTAACCGAGGGCCTGGTCTACAACCTGTAGAACGTTAAGGTTACTACCAATATTTATCCATATCGGCCTCTTGCAAGCAATATGAGGCTCCTTTTCCTAGCAACAACTAGTGTTCAGGAGCATGGTGAGGATGTTGCGTCCATTCCGAGGTACGACTTTCAATTTGTTAATCAAGCTGCACTCCGAAGTCGTGCCAATGATGTCACTACTCTCTCAGGTATTTTTTAGAAGCCTTGGTACACACGTATGTAACACAATTGTGCAAGGCTGAAACGAAACTAGTGATGACGTTTGGAATATGCAGATATTTTAGGTTGCTTATGTGGTTTTGGGGAGATTGAATTTGTTGGGGCTGGACACCGAAAAGAGATATTAGGATTTTCACTGATTAGTAAGTGTAGACATTATGCAATAATATTTTTGTCTCATACTTTTGAATTTTATGAAACCATTTGTTGATGGAACCGTTTACATTTCTTATGTATTTTTTATGCCTTTTGGTTTTCGATTTTATAATAGTTTTGGCTTACTGGTTGTCATTGTTAGATTCATAGATTTTAATAAATATGAACACATAAATTGTTGGGATGCAAATTAGGGCTTATCTCTAGCTAGAGCCACCGGACCCGCAATGTTAAGTGGTTTAGTCTCTTGTGGGCATGTAATTTTGATACCAAGCTTAATCTTAAAATCCTTTAAGAAGTTTAGCATCGCCTGTTCCCTCCCACAGCCTCCAGCGAGTGCCTCAATCTGATGTATTTTAAAGGAAGATAATAATGGATGACTGCCTCATGGCTGCATAAACGGACACGAAAACCAAAAAATTATGACACAACATACCTGGTGCAGATTACAAGGGGTTAAGGGGTTTGGGGAAGCTGAGGGTTAATGGCCAGACACTATCTCCTTCGTTCTATTTAATCCTTGACTTAAAACTTCTTGCACCATTATCCTAAAGAAACAGTAAATTTCACACGTTTCCATTGAGTTTGTGATATTTAGAATTCAAACGTAGGAATGGAAAGAGAAAGGAAAATCTGGAATATATTGAATGAAGTCCCATAGAGCTGCCTTATCACCCCCCCAAGAGTTGTAAAATTGGATTGCAGTCAGAAAGAATACATATCACTAAAACTTACGCTATGGTACAATGTACAGATATACTAAAGTATTACGACCCCTTTGTATCTCTAACCCAATTTATACCTATCACATTTCTACTCTACATATTGGCTTTTTACCTGGAACAACTCCAGAGCGAAGAGGATTTTGTGTCATTTTTAATACTCTTTTTCCTATTTTATTTCATAATGTAAATTGGTTCTTCCCCCATCTTTGAAGTTCCATTTTGTTTGATATATCAAAAACCTTCTCAGTTACTTTTTATAGTTCAAGACTTATTGTTTCTGGAGTTTGATTTAGATTTAACTTGGGAGGGTATATTTGGTTTCAAATTTTAGAGTTTGTTTGTGTGGCGAAATTGTTGAGATGTCGAGGTTTTGAGTATGCTTAATTCCACTATTCCTAATTCTCGCAAAGGGCTTTTTTCCTTTTTCCAATCACTTAGTATAACTTAAAATGCCTAAAATACCTCCAAAAGTTGACACTGTTGCTTAAATCATTCAAGTGATACAAAATAAGGCGGGTTTTCGATGTAAGTTGTCAAGGTGCTGGGTTTAGGTTTTATAAGTTGTGTCCAGAAATGTACTAGCATTTTGCTGGGGCATCCCAGCTGCAATTTTACTCCTAAAATTAGAAGATTAAGTCTTTAGTAATCAGCAGTACAGGGATTTCCTGGCATCATACTAAAGTAGTAATACAAGTCCTTTAAATTGTGTTTAACATTTTGTAAGACTGTTGATAAACTTATAGGTTCCCTTGCTAATTTCATTTTAAACCTTAATTATAAGGCTAAAATCATATTATAGTTCTAATGTTTCTTATGTATAGTGTTCTACTTTTTTATCCATGAGATTTTTCGTTGCTAATATTTTTTTCCCTAACTTGCTGTGGTATTACTTCTGTCACCAGTACAGTGACTCTATGGGGAAAGTTAGGAGAGCTATTTGATCCTACACTATACACTGTTCAGGATGATGGCCCCTATGTCATTATTGTCAAGACCTATCAAGGTATAGACTTATACCCAAATTAGTAAAAAGCATAACCAGCTTGGCAAAAAGGAATCAACATTTGGTAGTGCCTTGGCTCAATGCTTTATTAGGAATGATTATGAACTCTCTATCTCATGCCCCTATTTTTCAGGTGCTCTGACTTTCGCTACAACTAGCAGGAGTAGGATTTATGTTAACCCGAATGTTGAACATGTCACCTCTATAAGGGAAAGGTTTTCAGCCCTGTCTCCTAAAGTAATGGCTATTGAAGGCCCATCTGCTGTGAAACTGCCACTAGAGGAGGCGATGTTCGTTAATCGGATGAGTGTCAAGGCTCTGGTGAATGTTACCTGTGCTGGCGAGCTAAAGGTATATCTACTGAGCCCTAAACAAAACAACTATGGTTGGTAACATAACTCCCACCTAGCTCATTGAGCCTAACACCACAAAGTCTTGCAGGTTGATGTTGTAACCTTGAAGGCCACAATAACTGCCTTAAACGATCGCTCCAGATGGTATTATGTTTCATGCAAATCATGCGTCAAGAAGGCTGTTCCAAAAGATGAGGTATATATCTGCAATGGTTTTGGCGAGCCGGTAGGCTTGCCTTTAGCATTGTAAGCTGCCAAATGTTGATGTGTTGGCCTGGTTTTTACTTTAAATATATGTATAAATATTTTCTAACTTACCTTTGTCCTCTAGGTTTCGAGTTAATGTTCAGGTGGAGGATGACACTGGAACCACAACTGTGGTTTTTTAATTCTATTACAGAACGCTTGCTAGACGTCTCAACAAAAAAATTGATCAATAAAATGCCTCCGGGGGATACTTCTGTTCCTGCTGAGCTACACCCACTTTTGGGCAAAGAGCTTGTCTTCAAGCTGAAGCTAAACAAGTATAATTTAGTTGATGGACTGCAAGACTATGGAGTATCATCGGTTTACACCCCTGTGGGTGAGTTGGAATCTGCTCATGCGAAGAATGCTCTCGCAGCCGTAAGCAAATTTCCTACCTCACTTATTTACAACTCTCCAAAATATAATTGTCGAGCTTCACATTTAAACTTCTCTCATTTTCTAGGCTGCCGTTAATCTGGTGGAGGCCCCAGCTGTGACACCCCCAAATCTGAGGTCAAAGATTCAGGTCGTCACATCACCATCCAACCATATCATACCTGTATTAACTGTACAACTCAACAATACATCCATTCAGACTTCAATCTTAAGCACAAACAAGTTAGAGCCTCAGAAACGATAATCAAAAGTGCCACTAAATATTACAATTCATTTGTACAAATCAGAGTCTTACACAATTCCACTTATACAACTACACTTGAAGACATGTCTTACTATTACAGTTGAAAACCTATCAGACTTACTCTGTCGTATCTATCAGGAACGAAATCATCTCCGGGGTAAATCTTCTACTCCTCTTCTGCTGTTGCGGAGTTAACCGACCAAATTCTTCTCTTTCTGAAAAGTTTTTATAAAGCAAGAATGAGCTACATAATGCTCAGCAAGTTCACCATTTGTAAAATAATAATGGGGTTTATTTCGAAAACATTCCCAACTATATGGGTATATATCTCAGATTTCAAAACATAATTGGACACTGTATATGTCCGAGTTTGAATAAAACATCTATACTCACTAAGGAGCTTTAAGAATAACATATGAACCCTTTATAAGGTTCCCATTTCAATATATCACAAGTTTGAAAACATATACATATGAGTATATCATTTTCGGCAAAACACTCTACGGTTAACATACTGTACCGGGAATACATCTTTGCAAACCTCTTTCCTTCCATTAGCTTGGAAGGTTTCTCATTCAAAAACATTTCATTCTTTGAAACAATTGCAAGAGTGCACTAACACATGCCAATCTTTATAGAAAATCTTGCAGTTCTAGATACCGCACGATGTCAATATTTTCTCATCAAAACCACACTATCGGCAACTTGGCACTTAGGCCGAAGAAGCAGTGTTTGAGTATTTTTCCAAAGTGGAGGATGGGACTGGAAGAAAACATAAAAACCTGACAAGGATTGACGATGATCAGTCGCCACATCCAAGTCCAATAATCCGCGGGTCTTCTCTACCGGTAGAAGGATAGAAACTACATCCGTAACTATCCCTCGGGTGAAAACTACATCCGTAATCACCCTCGATGAAAACTACATCCGTAATCATCCTTCGGCAACACCTGGGCCGAAATAATAATAGATGGATCGCCTGGCTCACGGCCGCTTACACATCCCGGGAATCGTTCAACGGTTCCCACACCTGCCAGAGTCCCTTTTTCTTTTTCTTTTAAAACTTGATTTTGATTGAAAACAGAGTAATTGAGGTCCGACATCAGTCGACCGATGATTCTTGAAATCATACAAGAAGCAGAACCTGGCCGGGGGTTTTCGAAAATGTTTTGAGTTCGAAAGAGTTCGAGTTTGAAAGTATTTAAAATGTATCTTGGATTAACTTTGTCTTTAAATAATGAACAATAATTAATAAATAATATTTTAAGATTTAATATTAATAATTAATAAAATAATTATTCGATAAAATAAACTTTTAATCCAAGATAGGGTTTCGAGTATTTACGAAGATATATCAATAGTTACTTGAGTATACGATACTACCCGAATGACCCTTCGGGTTTTCGCAAACTAGGTACGATACAATAATATACCGCTCCCCGGTCAATAGTATATACGGACCGCTACGACCTCTATTGCTAGAGTCGTTGTCCGAAGAAAACATTTCAATCTAAGTTCAAGGGGTACAAGCATATATGTACTTATTAAATCTCAATTGCATCAATACTTCGATAAACATAGCATTTGATATAATTGAAAACTACAAACACAATAGTGAAAATTCTTGTATATGGATAAGTTTTGAAAAGTAAACTTGCCTTGGTTTGGTTGGGGTGGTCGAGCGTGCGGAGACGAACGATCTATACATAAGCAATAACCGCTCGTTAGTACCTTAACAATATCTCTTTAATTACGGGGTTTTAGGGGGTACGAAATTAACTTAACGACTTCGTCTTATGACTCTCTAACCCCACTATAGGTTCATGTCATCACTCGATTACGCTCGTCACTTAATCGACTTAATTTAGTTACCACATTCGAATCATAACCAATAACCCTAGAATTATGCTCCACTAATCGACTTTTTCCCTTGCGCGAAATTTACTCTAGCATTTTTATAAAATCCAAAAATTCATATTTTAATCCAATTCTTTTTGGATGATCTTCACCACTGAATTCCCTAACTTCTCAAATTTTTCCATGATCCCACATATATTTTTAGGGGTTTAAACAAGGTTCACAAGGGGGTCACTTAGTGCAGTCCGGAATCCAGAAACACAATTCACTCCTCCGGCCATAACTTAAAATCTATACATCACCTAGCCATGAACCTTACATTTCCAGAAACTACATTCAATTATCTTTCCAACAATATATGGTAGGACATCAGGGGACAACATTTGGGGGTTCAAAACTGTGTTACAAGACAGGTCAATGCTCCTGGAAAAACTCAGCAAGCATAAACTACTTAGATCAACCATTTTTCACAATTCCACAACACAACCAACACTTAATTCACTTAGTTCATGGTTCATAACACTCATGGAGATATATATACTATCCATAATCATAAAATTCACAATCTCAACATCAAAACTCAAGATCCATGTCATCCAATACTTATACAACCAAGATTAGCTCATATATACATGGATCTACTACCAAACATTATAAATACTACATAACCAAAAGGGTTTGTGATTTTTATACCTTCTTGAGCACCTAGGAGCCTTGGATAAGCCTTACACAACTCAATAACACCTTGAATGGTCTCCTACAACCCTTACAATCCAAGATCTAAAAGAAAATCAAACATGGTTACTATTCACCCAATCTTTAACAATTTATAACTTGAATTTGGATGGATGAAATGGCTTGAAACTATTAACATACCTTGCTTAGATGTTGTAGAGGGCCTAGTAATTATATCTTGATTTATGAGTGGTGGGAAATGGGGGAGGAAGAATTTTCTTCTTCCTTTTATGCTAGGCCGAGAGCTTTCTTCTTCCAAGGGGGGAGAGCTTTTGGTTTTTGGTTTTTGTGTTGTTTGGTGAATAATTGATAAAGTAAGGTTGGGTGATACATAATGTGTATGTATAGCAAGGTACTAGCATAGGTATGGTCACATGTACTACTTGTCTCCCCTTTTTGAAAAGCAAGTAACTAGTTACTATTCCTCTTCCATTTTGTCAACTAGTTTGCTCCTTCCTAACCACTTGGTTGCATGGGACTTGCATGCAATACTACTCCTTGTATCATTATTCTCCCACCAATGCTTGTCATTTAATCTTTAATTCGTATCGTATCTTAATTAGTCTCTCGTAATAATACTTTGACGCGTAGAGATTTCCCCTATAAATCCTTAAGTACTTAATTGTGTAAATCCCTCGAATATCCATAATTCCTCGTCATAATTCTTAATAAATCTTTTAATACTCTAATCATTCTCAAATCCCAAGTTTTTATAAATCTTACTAACAATAAGACTCTTGCCTTCACAATCTTCTCTTTTATCTTACATAATGAATGCAACAACACAGTTTCTCAGACAATCAATTCTATTAATCAACAGGGATGACTAGAAAGGTTCCATATTGACAATGTCACAAGATATTAAATAAAAGGAAATATTACCAAAAATTAGGGTTCTTACAGCCTCCCCTCCTTAAAAGGATTCCGTCTCGGAATCAGGTTGAAAACAGTTGGGGGTGCTTTTCACGCATCGCGCTCTCTAGTTCCCATGTTGATTCTTCGACATTCTGATTCCTCCACAAAACTCTCACTAGTTTGACAACCTTGTTCCTCATCACCTGTTCTTTTCTATCCATGATTTCTACGGGTTGCTCCACATATGTTAAGTCTGGTTGCAGATCCACTTGATCATGTTCTATGTCGGAAGTCGGTATGGTAGGGTCGTAGCATGGACACATGGAACACATTATGTACTTGCTGCAAGCTCGGGGGTAAAGCCAATTCATAGGCTAACTTTCCAACTCGTTTCAAAATCTCAAAAGGTCCAATAAATCTTGGGCTTAGTTTCCCTTTCTTACCAAATATCATTAATCCTTTCCATGGTGATACCTTCAACATCACAAACTCTCCTACCTCATATTCTTTGTCCTTGCGGGTCTGGTCCGCATACTTCTTCTGTCTGTCTTGGGCCGCTACCAGCCGTCCTCTTATGAGTTCGATAGTTTCTCTTGTCTGTTGGACCAGTTCAGGTCCTAAAATCTTCCGCTCTCCAACCTCTTCCCAACACAAGAGAGACCGACATCTTCGTCCGTATAAAGCTTCATATGGGGCATTCCTATACTCGCATGGTAACTGTTGTTGTAGGAAAATTCGATCAACGTTAAGTGGTCATCCCAACTTCCCTTAAAATCGATGGCACATACTCTCAACATGTCCTCTATGGTCTGGATGGTTCTCTCGCTCTGTCCGTCTGATTGGGGGTGGTATGCCGTACTCATGTTTAACTTAGTCCCCACACAATCCTGAAAACTTCTCCAGAACCTGGAGTTGAACCTTGGGTCTCTCCCAGATGCAATGCTCACAGGAACCCCATGCCTTACCATGATCTCCTTAGATATCTTATAAATTTGACCATTCGAAATAATGGGTTTCGTAAAAAAATAATGACTTTTACATACACTCGTCTGCACCGTAAAGGCGTAATATCAATTCGAAATCTTCATTTAATAATTCGTACATATCGTGATTGCAAAAATTTCTCATCCACCCATAAAATTAATTTTCATCCAGGTTTCGAATATTCACGAAATTTAGGGTTATTGCAGTCTCCTCTCCTTAAAAGGATTCTATCTTAAGAACCTAAAGATAATAGTTGTGGATACAATTCCAACCTTACCCTTTCCAACTCTCAGGTTTACACTTCAACCCTATTGTTCTCTCACCTTGGTCTCACCAACGCTTTAATGTTGTTTCTCAACGCATGCTCTCCTCGACCTGTTTTCCCTTATCGGTTGATCTATGAATGAAAATTTCTATCCCACTACTATGCGTTCCTCTTCTACCTTGTTCATAGTATCTGTGTTGAGTCCTTGTATCGTTGGCCCGTGAATACTTTGTGGTCGTGTTTTATAATCTGAGACAACGTCAATACGCACGGTATTTCTCATATTCCTTGGCTTGATTAGCACGCTTGTGTTGCCTCTCGTCAGTCGTTACCACTTGCTATGGATACTGTATAGTCTTCGATATACGTCGAACCAGTTCAGCTACTATGTCCCTCGTTCATTGACTTCTTTGTAACGCAAGAAAAGTGGAACTTCTTCTTTCACAGTACGCTTTACAAGAGACGTCCTTACGTTCGCAGGGTGATGATCGTGATAACAACATTCATTTCATGGATAAGTTTTTATTCTCGATTTCCCCGTGAAATCTAAGGTACGACACTAAATACAAATTCGATCGTCTGGATAATTCTTCTTCCCTGTCCGTCAACCACAGATCAAATTAGTACATACGCTCAATCTCTTTGTTAAATATACCTGAAAACTCCTTCAATATTCGAAGTTTAACCTTAAGTCTTTATCTGTCGTAATCGCTGCAGAAGTTTTATATTGCACCACCATCTCTTCCGTATGATATTCGATAATCTTCTCAATGGAAAGTCTCTCGTAGGTAAATCACTTGGTCCAACAATTATAACTCAACTAGGGCCATCTCTTGGCTCAGTCTTTGGCGACCTACTTATGAAATTCATTATAATTCCGTTCACGTTCAATATTTTCTACAGGCGGAATTAATCCACTAGATCTCTATCATTTTGTTTTTGACATGTTGCGTTTGTACTTAATAGTGTGCCAATACCATTCTTCATATCCGTTTGCCAAACATTCTCTTAATTCTCTGTACATCTTTGTCCTTCCCCATAATTTAGTCATTTTCCTCTAACATTATTCTTTATTGTATATACTCTATTTTCTTGGTCAATACTGACTGAATTCCAATTTTGAATAATCCCTTCTATAGGTATCGGCCACCACACTGGCCTTTCCTGGGAAATAACAAATTTCTCCATTATACTCTCTGTTCCCTTCCGTCACCTTCTCTTTCTTATGTTTAGTTCTAATATGAAGATATACTTATGGCACTTGTGGAAAACTTTCACACTTTTCTCATAAAGTTAACGTCTCAGTTTTATGCGTGAACGCCATCATGACTAATCCCAGACTCACGGTTAGTATATCCTATCCCGTAACCTTTATGTTGTTTAGAAGTATAGGCTATCATCCCCTTTCTACTGCATCAGCACACCTCTTAAACTCTTGAAAGACGCATCATCGTGACTCTCAAAGTCCTCTTTTTATCATCAAGTATAGCTAACAATGAGGTTGTTGCTAATATCTCATTTCATCCCAAAACTTTGGTCATTAATCCATAAGGGCTTCTTACTCATTAGTCCATTCAAACGATACTACCACAATTTTATAACGTTTATATTAGTGTGAAATGCCAACTTTGGCACAGTACAGAGGTCGATCTTGAGTTGGTGAAACCTTCTCCTCAACCTTATCCTTGAAAAACAACTACGCGTTTTAACTAGTCAACAATTCCTCCATTTCCGGTAAGGGTATCAGTTCTCATGGTATATATAAGATGTCATATGCTCGTCCTCCTTCACAACTGGCGCCAATCAGCCTGAGGCCTGCATGCGGCTGCAATTCCCAATAAACTTGATTAGGTGGTAATCTCGAAGGATCATTGGCATATCTCCATGCATCCATTTGCTATTAGGGACCTGTTAAACTATATGTCTCTCTATGTGCATCAATCCCTTTAAGCTAAGTAAAGCTTCACATTCTTGCCACGATATTTCTTCCTTTCTCGTCCATCTCACTTCCATGTCAGTTTCCTCCAAGGATATGTTTTACATAGCAATCGATTTGCATTTCTTGGATCAGGAAAAGGCTTGGTAACTCCAGAATTCATTAGTATAACATCCTGACAACGGTTGGTAGGAGCGTGCTCCCAACCACCTCATCATTTCTTATAACTTTCCCCACACCAATATTAAAGGTCTTGTGGTATGCCCTGACATGTTATCTCTACTTCAATAATTACTCGGCATAACGCTCTGGCTGCACAATTACAACATTTGGTTTTTGATCTCATATTGGTGTAACGGTTCACAATTGTACCTCCCGTTCACCTTAGAGTAATCACTTTGAAAGGAGTGGTTTCAAAATAACAAGGTCCAATAGATAATCTCAATAAGAATTCCACATTGGATGTTCCAAGAATGTTGATGGTTCCAAATACTAGGAGTCTCGATTTTTGGAGATGTAAGGATGGACAGAAAGAATACAACAAGGTTTATTCCTTCCCGTCCTGATAATTCTGTAATATGACACCATAGAGAATGTTGCACAAGGGCAATGATTGTTGGGTACAAAAGTCATAAAGACGGTCTTTATACAATTCTTACATCGGGTGGATACTTTTCCTCCTGAATAATAAGAGGAAATCTAAAGTCGCATTGATGAAGGTCAGTCAATAGAAAGCAATTCTACTCCATGACAATTAAAGAATGAAGTATTTTGTCACCCAAGTAATCAATGGTTTCAAATGAATTCTCATTGTATGAAATGAAAGAATAAAATATTCAAGTGATATAAAGTCTGATACGAAGATGGGTAAGAGTTCAAGTCGAGTGGGCGACCTCATTAGGTCTCAATCAAGTTATTCGTCAAAACTTTCGTCATCATACTTTACCACATGCAAAATGAATTGCAGAATGAATTAAATTGGGAGTTGGACCAGTGAAACAATAACTAGTCCTTTTCAAGAAACACTAGCAACTAGCTAGACAAAATTTGCTAGTCCACCTGTTTGAGACATCACCACCAGCTAGGACAATTATCTAGGTGTTCTTCACAACATTTACAATTTTGAGTAGTTAGAACAATCAACTAGTCATTCATATTGACATAACGACTAGCCAATTTCACTTGAATAGAACGGAATTTCAACATCGTAGCCACTGAAGAAACTTTAGGCTTCTCGGACAACGAATGAAAATAAGAAGTTATTAAGTTTGAAAAAAAAGAGAACTTATAAAATCTGAAGAGAATGTTCTAGGTATCGGAACAATCGATAACCTCTCATCAAATATTACTTATCAGTGAAACGGTCCACCCAAGGGTGCCTCCGTACACATGCTTTATCAGATCCGACCATAGAATTAAATTCGGAATACCAATATCAAAATGATATCCTTACCATGATTTCAATGTACGATGTACAATCTCATCTTGAATAGAAGAAAAAAATTCATGAGGGACGTCTGGACATTAGATCATCCATGTCCTCAGTAATTTGTTGAATATTTATGAGCTCAACTGAAGAGTGCAAGCACGAAAGAAGCAATCAAATATCGATATCCGTTAAGTAGTATTCGTCGATTAATTAAGGAAATATTTGTTGAACATTCCTTGGATAATTGAAAGAAAGTGTAAATAGTCCTGAGCAGAAATAATTATAAACTTCAAATAGAATGCCCGGGGATCAGTTATGATACTTTGGATGAGTCCCGGTTTCGAGAAAGTATATCACTGGTTGTTATTCCACAAGTTTGAAGTAGAAAGCTAGGAGGGTTACCTGATATAACTAATCGAGGTAACATGGTTAGTGAACAGTTTAAAATGAAGTAGTGTACCAGCCGGTAGTTACCGAAATAAGTTAATAACTATTCGTGCATTCCATTATCACCATTATGAGGGTAACTCCATCTCTTCGTCTTTGTAATACAAGACACCAACTAGTGCGTCTCTCAATCATCATCTTAAGGTCATTTATCGAGTTAGGGTTTCACAATTATATCTGCCCTTTCCGTGCTTTATCTTGAATACCAAGCTTCACGTCATTCCGGGGACACCTGCTAAGTCCATAGGGTCCTACTTCATGCCTTCTGACATGAATCACAAGTGGCCAGTTCCCCCTGGGAACAGATCAAAGAGATCTCTCTAGGATCTCAGTGCAATCCATAGGTTCAGTGGCGGGTGTGTGTATGTGAACATATACCAAAAATATTGAGGTCTACAATACATATATACGTAGTCCCTAATAACATTTCTATCAAAGGATCCCACTTTAGACCCGCTGGTCTTTCCTTTGGTAGACTCTGAGATCACTGTATCGCTCGTTGCAACCATATTCAACTTCTCTTGAGTCCCTTTGTTAATCCTACTTGTTTGTTCTCTAAGTTGAACTACCATGTTCTAGCGTCCGAATCAGGCGTGGAATTATCTAGCACGCTCGTCTTATGATAACATTCTCGTATCACACATGTAAAATTCGCCATCAAGGGTAATGGAATACACAACGACATAGTGACCAACCTTCAGGTAAACCCGTCACTTATCGAAAATCGGATCTTATAGCCAAAGTAAAAGAGTCTCATTAATCCAAGTACTAAGTACCCTTAATTATGTAGGGAAGTCCAAACTTCTTGATTCTTAAAATGCCGCCTCCTGAACTGTGGAGGAATATGGGCCACAAAATTTATGCCAGCCTAGTCATCCGATCATATTGGCAATATCGCCCCTACCCCAGCTGCTCTCGAGATTTCGCTCTGCTTCCTATATCATTATCTATGATAAGTCATGTACGACTCTCAAACCTCTATTCATCATTCTGAAGGTGTCTAAGGATTCTATCGACCCTAGTATAATACCTCCAGTAACACTCCAGTCCATTCTACTCACCGGTACCTCTTCCGGTAGTCCAATCATAAGTTTACTACGAACTCTTATGTCATTCTCCTACTTAGACATAACTCTCAACACTCTCATTTCTGAGTACTATAACTTATCGCTCTGATACCGTTTCTGTGACACCCCAAAATCTGAGGTCAAAGATTCAGGTCGTCACATCACCATCCAACCATATCATACCTGTATTAACTGTACAACTCAATAATACATCCATTCAGACTTCAATCTTAAGCACAAACAAGTTAGAGCCTCAGAAACGATAATCAAAAGTGCCACTAAATATTACAATTCATTTGTATAAATCAGAGTCTTACACAATTCAACTTATACAACTACACTTGAAGACAAGTCTTACTATTACAGTTGAAAACCTATCAGACTTACTCTATCGTATCTATCAGGAACTAAATCATCTCCGGGGTAAATCTTCTACTCCTCTTCTGCTGTCGCGGAGTTAACCGACAAAATTCTTCTCTTTCTGAAAAGTTTTTATAAAGCAAGAATGAGCTACATAATGCTCAGCAAGTTCACCATTTGTAAAATAATAATGGGGTTTATTTCGAAAACATTCCCAACTATATGGGTATATATCTCAGATTTCAAAACATAATTGGACACTGTATATGTCCGAGTTTGAATAAAACATCTATACTCACTAAGGAGCTTTAAGAATAACATATGAACCCTTTATAAGGTTCCCATTTCAAAATATCACAAGTTTGAAAACATATACATATGAGTATATCATTTTCGGCAAAAAACTCTACGGTTAACATACTGTACCGGGAATACATCTTTGCAAACCTCTTTCCTTCCATTAGCTTGGAAGGTTTCTCATTCAAAAACATTTCATTCTTTGAAACAATTGCAAGAGTGCACTAACACGTGCCAATCTTTATAGAAAATCTTGAAGTTCTAGATACCGCACGATGTCAATATTTTCTCATCAAAACCACACTATCGGCAACTTGGCACTTAGGCCCAAGAAGCAGTGTTTGAGTATTTTTCCAAAGTGGAGGATGGGACTGGAAGAAAACATAAAAACCTGACAAGGATTGACGATGATCAGTCACCACATCCAAGTCCAATAATCCGCAGGTCTTCTCTACCGGTAGAAGGATAGAAACTACATCCGTAACTATCCCTCGGGTGAAAACTACATCCGTAATCACCCTCGATGAAAACTACATCCGTAATCATCCTTCGGCAACACCTGGGCCGGAATAATAATTGATGGACCGCCTGGCTCACGGCCGCTTACACATCCCGGGAATCGTTCGTCAATGGTTCCCACACCTGCCAGAGTCCCTTTTTCTTTTTCTTTTAAAACTTGATTTTGATTGAAAACAGAGTAATTGAGGTCCGACATCAGTCGACTGATGATTCTTGAAATCATACAAGAAGCAGAACCTGACCGGGGGTTTTCGAAAATGTTTTGAGTTCGAAAGAGTTCGAGTTTGAAAGTATTTAAAATGTATCTTGGATTAACTTTGTCTTTAAATAATGAACAATAATTAATAAATAATATTTTAAGATTTAATATTAATAATTAATAAAATAATTATTCGATAAAATAAACTTTTAATCCAAGATAGGGTTTCGAGTATTTACGAAGATATATCAATAGTTACTTGAGTATACGATACTACCCGAATGACCCTTCGGGTTTTCGCAAACTAGATACGATACAATAATATACCGCTCCCCGGTCAATAGTATATACGGACCGCTACGACCTCTATTGCTAGAGTCGCTGTCCGAAGAAAACATTTCAATCTAAGTTCAAGGGGTACAAGCATATATGTACTTATTCAATCTCAATTGCATCAATACTTCGATAAACATAGCATTTGATATAATTGAAAACTACAAACACAACAGTGAAAGTCCTTGTATATGGATAAGTTTTGAAAAGTAAATTTGCCTTGGTTTGGTTGGGGTGGTCGAGCGTGCGGAGTCGAACGATCTATACATAAGCAATAACCGCTCGTTAGTACCTTAACAATATCTCTTTAATTACGGGGTTTTAGGGGGTACAAAATTAACTTAACGACTTCGTCTTATGACTCTCTAACCCCACTATAGGTTCATGTCATCACTCGATTATGCTCGTCACTTAATCGACTTAATTTAGTTACCACATTCGAATCATAACCAATAACCCTAGAATTATGCTCCACTAATCGACTTTTTCCCTTGCGCGAAATTTACTCTAGCATTTTTATAAAATCCAAAAATTCATATTTTAATCCAATTCTTTTTGGGTGATCTTCACCACTGAATTCCCTAACTTCTCAAATTTTTCCATGATCCCACATATATTTTTAGGGGTTTAAACAAGGTTCACAAGGGGGTCACTTAGTACAGTCCGGAATCCAGAAACACAATTCACTCCTCCGGCCATAACTTAAATTCTATACATGACCTAGCCATGAACCTTACATTTACAGAAACTACATTCAATTATCTTTCCAACAATATATGGTAGGACATCAGGGGACAACATTTGGGGGTTCAAAACCGTGTTACAAGACAGGTCAATGCTCCTGGAAAAACTCAGCAAGCATAAACTACTTAGATCAACCATTTTTCACAATTCCACAACACAACCAACACTTAATTCACTTAGTTCATGGTTCATAACACTCATGGAGATATATATACTATCCATAATCATAAAATTCACAATCTCAACATCAAAACTCAAGATCCATGTCATCCAATACTTATACAACCAAGATTAGCTCATATATACATGGATCTACTACCAAACATTATAAATACTACATAACCAAAAGGGTTTGTGATTTTTATACCTTCTTGAGCACCTAGGAGCCTTGGATAAGCCTTACACAACTCAATAACACCTTGAATGGTCTCCTACAACCCTTACAATCCAAGATCTAAAAGAAAATCAAACATGGTTACTATTCACCCAATCTTTAACAATTTATAACTTGAATTTGGATGGATGAAATGGCTTGAAACTATTAACATACCTTGATTAGATGTTGTAGAGGGCCTAGTAATTATATCTTGATTTATGAGTGGTGGGAAATGGGGGAGGAAGAATTTTCTTCTTCCTTTTATGCTAGGCCGAGAGCTTTCTTCTTCCAAGGGGGGAGAGCTTTTGGTTTTTGGTTTTTGTGTTGTTTGGTGAATAATTGATAAAGTAAGGTTGGGTGATACATAATGTGTATGTATAGCAAGGTACTAGCATAGGTATGGTCATATGTACTACTTGTCTCCCCTTTTTGAAAAGCAAGTAACTAGTTACTATTCCTCTTCCATTTTGTCAACTAGTTTGCTCCTTCCTAACCACTTGGTTGCATGGGACTTGCATGCAATACTACTCTTTGTATCATTATTCTCCCACCAATGCTTTTCATTTAATCTTTAATTTGTATCGTATCTTAATTAATCTCTCGTAATAATACTTTGACGCGTAGAGATTTCCCCTATAAATCCTTAAGTACTTAATTGTGTAAATCCCTCGAATATCCATAATTCCTCGTCATAATTCTTAATAAATCTTTTAATACTCTAATCATTCTCAAATCCCAAGTTTTTATAAATCTTACTAACAATAAGACTCTTGCCTTCACAATCTTCTCTTTTATCTTACATAATGAATGCAACAACACAGTTTCTCAGACAATCAATTCTATTAATCAACAGGGATGACTAGAAAGGTTCCATATTGACAATGTCATAAGATATTAAATAAAAGGAAATATTACCAAAAATTAGGGTTCTTACACCAGCCCATGATGAGGAGAATGTTCCGGAAAGTGACAATAAGCTCAAGAGAAAGCTTTCACCTGTTATCGAAGATATCACTGCAGGTGGTAACGGAGCAGCTTAGCGAAATGCCCACTCCACTTGCTTTGGGAAACTAGCATCTTAAGTACTACTTTTACGTTTTCAAGCACTAGCTTTTGGTCAAGTTGTGAACATTACCCTGTAATAGACTTCGAGTCCCAGGCAAAAATAAAACAATATGTAACTTGAACCTGCTATTCCTATCAATATGCTATTTTAGCTTGGTACTGACTTTCAGTTCCACTATGTGTCTTCTGTTAGTTACTTTACAATTTGCACATTTATCTGTCAGCATGATTACATATGGAGATTGAATACTTTGATTGTTTTTGTTCTTTTTGCAATTGTCTTGTATTTATCTCATTGATTTTTTTATAGAAACTTGTGCTGGCCCCTATTTCTATTTGGTTTCTGTAAAAATGGAGGCAATCTTTACCTCACCTTCAGCTTCATGATGTCTATGTAAATCTCCTTTCATGTTTACTGTATATATCTGTATTCTTCTTTACGTTTGTTAGATTCATTTGGATTATATTCCAAACTTTCATTTTACTTTTGGCTATGATGAAGTCTGTGTTTTTTGGAGTAGAAGAAGAAAGCAGCATAAGATCATGTTGCTTACAATCCTTACATTGTTATTTTGGTAGATTCATTTGTCTTCTTAAACATTTATATATGACATTGTGCATGTATACTGATTACTGATACATTCATTATACATTTTCATAGTTAGGCTTAAATAACCTATCTTAATTTTGTGATCAACTTTAGCTTATAATCTTATGTCTTTTACTTTCTTATACTAAAATGTTCTGCTTGCATCGGATCTACTTTATCTATTAGCACATTGGTGTGGAAAGAGTAGACTTCTTTTAAGGTGACAAATAAGTAAGATAACATGAATTTACCAGCCCTTTGAATTTCGATAATGCTATATTTTTGTTGATTATGTGGAATCGATGTAGTTTAGATCCTTTTGTATATTTGTCTATTACCCTGTTGGTTTAGGAACGGTATGAGCATATAAATAAATAATGGATGGTTTAATTGTAGCTGCACCTCAGTTTTGGTTATTGCATTTTTCATTTCCAGGCTTTCGATTTGGGAAGAATGTTATTAAGGCCTTATAACATATTCTGCTGATGCTCTGTATTTCTGTATTGTGCCAATGTGTACAGTTGGGTATGGTCATACTACTCCGAATAGTACTGTGCCGAAATTGTTTTCGGTTATGTTTGTGTTGATTGGGTTTGGGTTTATTGATATTTTGTCAAGTGGGATGGTTAGTTATGTTCTTGATTTGCAAGAGAATCATCTCTTCAGGACTTTTAAAGCTGGGGTTGATCAAGATCAATCGTATATAATTGATTTTAGGAAAGGGAGGATGAGGATTACAATGGAGGTAGCGTTGCTTTGGGGGTTATGGTTCTCTGGCGTTGGAGTTATTGTTATGCATTGTGTTATCCACTATGGCTGGTTTTGACTGTTTCTCAGTTTCTTGCAAAGGGAATTCACAACAATGATTTGGTCAGGTATGCTTTTTTTTTTTTAACGGTTTTTGTGAAGAATTTGGCCCCATCCGTTATTTAGTCACCTTTGTTGAGCAAATGTATGCATAATAGACAAAAGTCACAAGGGTGTTTTGCACATTCTTAGTTTACAATCTGCAGAAAGTACCTGTGCATAACTCTTGCATAATCTAGCCAAACATCTGGGAAGAAGCCAAAACTTTGGATATTATATAAAATGGAATTAATGGTTAAAATTTAAGATTACTTTTAAAATTAATATTAAATATTGTAATTAAAAGATAAGTTGAAGATAAGCCACTGGTGTATGGTTGTCACCTTCTACGTATCAAATACCAGACCACAAACTTCAACACAAGCGCATTTCAAATATTAACTTACAATGCATTCTAGAATAGTAGGTTCGTTGTGACAATTACAACCTTTTAGCTTAAATAGTTGAATCAATCATTAATCTTGTGACCTTAATGAATAAATAGAATAATACCACTACAATGGCCATCAATGAAATGAAACATGACCTATAATTTTAGATTTCTTGAAGCTTTAAATTACTTTTGTCACGCACAGCTTTTAATCCATCTGCATGATACCGTTGATCGAATCTAGATTTTGCAGCTTAATTTTACACTTAAAATTCACATCAAGTAGTTCGTGTCTTTTTAAGAATCTCCAACAATGACATTGTCTCTAAAAGTATAGCTTTCTCATTAATATTCTTAAAATACTTGTTGAGCTTCAATCTGTTTGGTCAAATGAGCAATCCACCTTAAAAAATGAACCAATATACACATTATTTTTAAATTACTTTTAAAATTATTATTAAATATTTTAATTAAGCGAGCCTCAGTTTTTTTAATTATTTAATTTCACCAAATATTATCAATGTTTTTTCACCAAATGATTAACTTAAACATAAAAATTAACACCAATTTTATGATAGTAGGATATGAGCAGATTATCTTCAAAAAAACAACCAATACACAAATAATTAGCATATAAAATTTTAAATTACTTTTTAATTTAATATTTAATATTGTGGTTAAGCAGGACTCGATTTTTTTTAATTTATATTTTTGGCCAAAAGCTGGTCTCAAATTTTAATTTCACCGTAAAGCATCATAGTTTTTCGCCCATGTCTCATCCACCAATTATTAACTTAAATATAAAATTAAGACCTATTTTATGATAGTAGCAAATGAGCAAACCATTTTCAAAAATCAGCCAATACAAAAATAATTAGTAGCTAAAATTTTAAATTACTTTTTAAATTATAATAACAATTGTAATTAATGGCTCCATTAGCAAATGAACAAACCACCTTCAAAAATCAACCTATACACAGATAAGTAGATAAAACTTTAAATTATTATTAAATATTGTACTTAAGCTGGTCTCAGTTTTTTAAAATTTATCTCTTTACTTTCGTCAAAAATAATCAATGTTTTATCACAGGCGTGCCAGCCAGTAACTAACTTAAATATAAATTTTAAGACCTATTTACACAAATAATTATCAAATAAAATTTTAAATTACTTTTTAAATTAATATTAAATGTTTTAATTATCAAGAACTGGTCTTAACTTTTAAATTAGCCAAAAATCAAGAATGCTTTTCCAACCACGTACTAGCTGCAATTAACTTAAATATAAAATTTAATACGTATTTTATGATAGTAGCAATTGAGCAAACCATCTTCAAAAATCAACCAATATATCATAGTACTTGAATTCTCTTAACCATATCAAAATACAGGATACACAACCAACTTTGATATCCAAGTTTTTCCAGTATTATATTAAGCAACCAACCTATTAAAAGTTTATAGATATGATGTATAAAATATAAGTGTGTTATTTTAAAAAAGTTTTGAGAGGCTATTTGAGAAACTTATTAGGATATTTTTTTCTTCATCGTAAAATAAGTGTCATTTTGATTTTTGAAGATGTAAAAGAAGTGATTTGCAAATATTTTTTTCAAGTTTCTTTTCCCGAGTATCTAAATATTTTATTTTTATGGGATATTATAATCGAGAAATATATATATATATATATATATATATATATATATATATATATGAAATTTCAATAAAAAAATCTCATTCATATAGAATTTTGTTTTCATGAAAATTCTTTTTGCCCGCGCGAAGCGCGGGTTCAACTAGTTTTATAAATATAAGATTAACACAGTTTGTCATATTCGTTTTTTACACATTTACGATTTACAAGTTTATATAATTTATCATATTTAGACGTTAAATTTAAGATTCAATTAATATTGTTACTTTTCTCTTTTCTTTTATTAATTAGTATCATGTTATAAACTATCTCTTAAATTGTAACCTTTTTCCATTCTGTTTTAATGTTCTAATCCTCTCATTATATAATTATCTTTGTATGTCTTTAAGTTTTTATATTTGGAATTCTAATCAGTTTAAAAAATTTATTTATATTTGATTTTGATTATTAAAATTTATTTTTCAATATTTGAATATCTCCTACTATCAATCGAATAAACTTTTTAATATTGTATCTAACGGTTCTCATCTATCGATTTCAAGATTTAACATTCCGTACTATTTTGATCGTCCAAAGACCATAGTACCATTCATGGGTTTCCATTCTTTAGGTAGAGACCTCAAGAATTTGAGATTGGAATCCTTTGTCTGATACACCATTCCATACAATTTCAGACCATTTAGTAGTTTTGGAATCTACTATAAATGTCTGTTAGACTCTCACCAGCCTTGAAGTGAAAATGTTAATACTGTTGTATGAGAAGTTGCATCTTGTTTTCCCTTACTTGTTCAGTACCTTCATAAAGGATTTGTATAGTGTCCCACACTTCTTTAGAAGTTGTGCAATTGATAACACTATCAAACATGTCTTGGTCTAAACCATTGAACGAAATGTTCATAGTTTTCTTGTCTTTATGAATCTCTTCCAAGTCCTCAGCTGTAAATTCACTTGGAAATTTGGGAATAGGCCTTCCTGCAGCTGTAGTGCCGGCTGCTACTCCAACACCAGCATTAGGCTTCATTGGTACATGTGGCCCTTTCTCTATGCAGTCCACATAGCCTTCATCAATGGCCAACAGATGCAAATGCATCTTTATTTTCCAGTGAAAGTATTTGTCTTTGTCAAGAATATGTATCTTCACTCCTGCATCCTTCTTTCCCATGGTTGTAATTGCTTCTGGATCTTTAAACTTCTCATATATTAGAAGCTTGATCTGATACCAATTGTTGAATCTCAACAATACAACCCAAGATTGTGGAGGGGGGTTGAATACAATCTTGACTAAATTCTATCGAATTTCTTGAGGTTAAACAGTTTGTATTCTAAGAACAGAGATAGAAAACAAGTAAATGAGAGTAAATGCAAACACACAACACTCTTTAAAAATTTCAGATGGGTTTTTCTGTTCCACCTGAAAATTATATTTCGAATAAATAATCTGTGAAAAAGTTCACAACTACTTGTTTACAGTGTGATATGGGCTAAAAATAAGCCCTAAAGACACAATTAATGTTGCATTAATTAGACCTAGCTTGGTCCAGATATGAAGCCCATTAATGAGGCCCAAAACCCTAATTAAATATTAATTTTGTAATTAATATTGGGGGTGGCTAACAACTCAGTAATAAGAGTCAGACAAGAAAATAATATCTTTATGAGTAGCCTCCAAGGCACCAAATTCAACATGGAAACAAATTCCTACAAGGCAGGAGTCTAGAACCTTCCTCAAGGCGGTGGCTTGTCCATCAAGTCTCCAAGCCCTACTCAAACACCAAGGCTTCTCAGCCTATATAAGGGCCTGACCCCTCATTCTCAGAACTACATTTTTCGGCTTCATTCTCAATAACGAGATACGTAGGCATTCTGTGAGGACCGATCAGTCTCGAACGTAGAAACAATCATTAAAGCTCGAAGCTCTCCAACCCTGGCATTAAATACAGATCGATAACCTAGTTTTTATTCCATAACATTTGGCGCTGTCTGTGGGAAGACAACATCAACCATGGTTAACACACGAAGAACAACAACCGAGGCTGCCCCTGTCACCTCCGTTCCACCAGTGGTCACCTCCGCCCCGCTCGCCATCACGGAACCAGGGTCCGTACCCCCATTAACGGAGATGACCACTCAACCTCAAGTTTCTCAACCTACAGGGACGACTCCCCATGGTGAGAGAACTCTACCAGTAGTCGTCCACCCAGGGCAGGAGACCAATCAACTTTAGATGGTGGTCTCTCCCCTATCCAGTCGACCACCGCTCCCGGGAGTTCAGATCTCCACCAGCGTGCTCCCTGCAAACACCAATCCGGCATACGGGTTGCCTAACTATCCCCCGAATCGAAGGGATCCTGGACCAAGCGACCACACCTTGCAGATCCATGAACCATATCAACCCCTATACATCAGAGGTTTGGCCCCTCCTAAACAAGGATATTATGATTACTCCGGACCTTACACTGATGATTCGTCATCGGAGGATGATGATCGCGATGAAGCCCCGAGGAGGCGGCGTGCAAGCAAGAAGCCTGTGAGAAGGAGGACTCAAAGAATCCATGGTGGACCCCCTCTAACAGTCGCTGAGAAAATCAAGGCTCATGAGGTTGAGATCCAAAAGCTGAAAGACGATATGGCCAGAGAGCAAGCAAGAGAGAATCAGAATCGACCTTCTCCAACTTCAGGAAGGATTCCCTTTGTCGATCTGGAGAGGTCCTCAAGAAGACAAAGAAGGGCGAATGCCCCAACAGGAGAAGCTATAAGGGCAGAGGCCCCTAGGGGTGATCCCAAAGATTTGATGCCTCTTGGAGATCCTGATGATCCCACACCCCCGTTTACTGAGGAGGTGATGAACGCTCACGTCTCTAGGAAATTTAAGATGCCTACATTTAAGGCATATGATGGAATAGGCGATCATGAAAACCATGTGAGAACAATTTCAAACGCACTGTTGTTGCAGCCTGCAAGTGACGCTCTCAAGTGTAGGGCGTTCCCTCAGACCCTGTCGGGTATGGCTCAAAGATGGTATAGTCGTTTGCCTGCAAACTCGATTGGCACGTTCAAGGAGTTGAGCACGGCCTTCATCAACCAATTCGTTAGTGGGAAGGTCCACGAAAAAAGCTCTACATCTCTTATGCAAGTAAAACAAGGAAAAAATGAGAATCAAAGGGATTACCTCAAGCACTTCGCCAAAGAGACATTGAATGTCCCAGATCTGGAGAACAAAGTAGCTATGATAGCCTTGGAGAATGGAATGACCAATACCTTCTTTCAGATGTCATTGGCAAAACATCCCCCTGAGAGCATGATTGAGCTCCAAAGGAGGGCGAGTAAGTATATAAAGGGTGAAGAAAGCATGAGGAAGACAGAGGCTTCAACCGTAAGTGGAGGGAACGGGAACTCAAGGAAGTAAAAGCAAGAGCAGGATTATGATGCTAGGGACAAGTATCCCCTAACTAGCAAGGATTCTGATTCTACCCCCAAGAAGAATTTGGGTCCAAGGTTTTCTGAGTATGCAAGATTGAATGCTTCTAGGAGTCAAATCTTGTTGGATGTCGAGAACGATAAGGATTTCAGATGGCCGAAGCCACTAAGGGGTGATCCCACAAAGAGAAACAAGGATTAGTATTCAGTACTATAGGTTTCATAAGGATATGGGACATGACACTGATGATTGTAGGCAACTCAAAGATGAGATCAAATTCCTAATCCGAAGGGGAAAGCTGAGTAAGTTTACAAAAGAAGATCGTGGAGACCAGAGAAGATATTATGACAGAAGAGATAACGATCGTGATCGCAACCCATAGCCCCGAGGGCCAGTTATCAACATGATTTGGGGAGGCTCGACCGTGGCTGGCACAACAAAGAACTCTCGAAAGGCTTACACCAGAGAAGTGATGCACATCGTGGGAGAGGCCCCGAAGCGTGTGAAGACTGAAGTAGCCATTGGTTTCAATGATTCGGATTTGGAAGGGGTGAAGTTCCCCCATGACGACCCAATGGTCATAACCCTTATGATTGGAAATTCAAAGGTGAAGCGAGTCTTGATAGACAATGGAGCTTCTATTGATATTCTGTTTCATGATGCGTTTATAAAGATGGGGTATAATGATTCTCAGTTAACCCCTACCAACATGCCTATCTATGGATTTAGTGGAGTTGAATCCAAAGTTGAAGGAACAATTCAATTGCTCATGACTATTGGACAGGAGCCCAAGGAGGCCACTCAGATGTTGAATTTTCTGGTGATCAAGGCAGCTTCCACGTATAATGCTATCTTTGGAAGGACTGGGCTTCATGCATTCAAGGCTTTTGCCTCAACTTATCACATGAAGGTCAAGTTCCCAACCAGGAATGGTGTTGGAGAACAGAAAGGTGATCAGAAAATGGCGAGAAGTTGCTATGTAGTTGCTTTAAGAGTTGACAGAGTCGGGGGGTAGGTCCTCCCGATTGAAGACATGGATGTACGTGGTGATGATGAACATCGAGGTAAGCCAGTAGAGGATTTGACTCCTATACCTCTAGAGCTGGGAGACCATGAAAAAGTTACTTACATTGGAGCTTCTCTGAAGGAACCCTTGAAGGGCAGATTGATAGCGTTCTTACAAGAGAACAATGATGTATTTGCTTGGACAGCAGCTGACATGCCATGGATTGATCCCCAACTCATAACTCATAAGCTAAATGTCGATCCAAAGTGAAAGACAATAAAGCAAGAGAAGAGGAATTTTGCTCCTGAAAGGCAAGAGGCCATAAAGCAAGAAGTAGACAAGCTCCTGGAAGCTGGGTTCATTGAAGAGATTCAGTTCCTCGAATGGTTGGCTAACCCTGTGATGGTCAAGAAGGTGAATGGAAAGTGGAGGATGTGTATTGACTTCACCAATTTGAATGATGCTTGCCCTAAGGATTGTTTCCCTCTACCAAGTATTGACACATTGATAGATGCCATGGTCGGGCATGAGATGTTGAGCTTCATGGATGGATTCAGTGGATACAACCAGATTAAGATGCACAAGGATGACATCCCAAAGGTATCTTTTATAAACGACTTCGTGTTTTCTGTTATCTTGTTATGGCTTTTGGGATAAAGAATGCAGGAGCTACTTACCAACGACTAGTGAATAAAATATTCGCCCACTTGATTGGAAAAACCATGGAGGTCTATGTAGATGACATGTTAGTCAAGAGTCTATTCAAGGCCGATCATATCGAGCACCTCAGAGAGGAATTCGAAGTGCTGAGGCACCAAAAGATGATGCTGAATACAGCCAAGTGTGCCTTTGGTGTTGGATTGATAAGTGGACTTTATATCCACTTGGAACACTTCATTTCTGCTTAAATTGATTAACTTGGCCTCAAGTATGTTGTGTTTTTGATTCGTTTTTAGTAAGATTATGCAGGGTTACTATCTTGAAGCGGGTTGATGCATTAGCATGTTTTGTGGTGGATTCGAGCGCAAGATGTGAAGAACATGAAGTGGCAATAAAAGAGGAAGCAAAATGAAGAAGAAAGCAAGAAAATCAGAAATCTGGCAAATAGCAGGTGCGCGGGCGCGCGTTCCAGGCGCGCGGGCGCGCGAGAAAGAATCCTGAGAGTGCGGGCGCGCTGCCTTACTGCGCGGGGACGCGGTGGCCGTCTGGAAACTTCCTGTTTCAACTTAAATTCGGGTTTTTTGGTAGTTTCTTGCTGTCCAAGACTTCCGTGGCTATATAAACACCTATAGACATCAGAAGAAAAACATTTTTTACACAGAGAGAGCCAATAGATGGAGATTCAGACATGGAGAAGGATTCGTGGAAGATCATGACAGCATTCGGAGATCTATATCTACTTTTGTATTCTTCTAATTAGGCGATACTCTGGATTTCGGATTTGTTCTTAACTCTATTACTCTAGCATTATTACCATTATTCAGACCTTGTATTACATCATGTTATCTCTAGATCCCATGATGACGAGCCGTTCGATTATGAACTAATCGTTGTCATGGGATTCTAACGGATTTATTTACGAAGTTTAGTAATTTGATTGCTTTAAAGATTTGTGTGTGATGAATTGTGATATCCCCGTATGGTTGTACTTAATGCTTTTAGATGCGTAGCTAACATCTAAATTGTTAATCTTTATTGAAGCGACAGTGGATATAAAGATTAGAACTTGCCATGCTAGCATAGGTTTATGAATGTTTTGACATCATGATTCGTAGTGTAATTTTAACCATCTTACGCTGCCCTGTGTGATCTCAATGGATAACTTGTTCTTAAACCATTATGTTTTCATATCTTATAGACATATAGGGTCTAAACATAATTGGTGTCTACTTAGCTTCTATCTCTTTTGTGGATGTTTGAGTAGTTTTGTATTCGTATACTGACAGGTAGCCTATACTTGTTTCGTGTTGTCCGATCAGTTATCATAACCATCACATGCATTGATTAAAGACTTCAATCCTAAGTGAAGTATTTAATGAAGTTAGGATCCCATGTTTATTCTCTCATAAGTAATTGACTTTAATCTCATTAGTTAGTTAATTCTTAGTATTGTTAATTTGCTTCTTAGTTAAATTAGTTAATCAAAACCCAAAATTTGTTATTATCTTAGCAGTGAATAATAATCAAACATTGTTGCATAGGTGCATATTATGAAATATACCAGTCTCTGTGGGAACGAACTTAACTTTATCTTATATTACTTGTGACCGCGTACGCTTGCGTGATTTTGTGTGAACAAGTTTTTGGCGCCACTGCCAGGGACTCGGTGTTTATTTATAGTTTATGTTCTTGTCATCAGTGGTCATTAAAGTTCACTGACTCAGATTATTTTCTTACTTAGTTTGCTTTGTTTGTTTGTTTCAGGTACTTGAGTGTGTATGCGAACACGCTCTCAATCTCGTAAACTGGTAGAAGAAGGACTTGAAGCAACAGTAGATATGGGAGAACCAGCAGCAGCAGCGAAGGCTTTGAAGGATTATTCTCAGCCAAAAATCAATGACATTCAATCTAGCATGTCAGACCAGCCATTGCAGCTAATACCTTTGAAATCAAGCCTGGTACGATTCAATTGGTACAGAATTCAGTTCAGTTTGGGGGAGCTCCAACGGAAGATCCTAATATGCACATCCGTAACCGTAACTTCATCGAGATCTGTGACACTTTTAAGTTCAACGGTGTGTCAGAAGATGCTGTGAAATTGAGACTTTTCCCATTCTCTTTGAGGGATAAGGCTAAGGGCTGGTTACACTCTTTAACAGCTGGTTCTATTACGACATGGGAGGATCTTGCTCAGAAATTTCTCACTAAATTCTTCCCCATGGCTAAAATAGCAGCAATAAGGAACGCTCTTACTCAATTTGCACAGTAGTTGGGTGAATCTTTATGTGAAGC
The DNA here is from genome assembly GCA_036435485.1 of Saposhnikovia divaricata. Taxonomy (NCBI): domain Eukaryota; kingdom Viridiplantae; phylum Streptophyta; class Magnoliopsida; order Apiales; family Apiaceae; genus Saposhnikovia; species Saposhnikovia divaricata. The sequence goes on along the minus strand of CM071597.1, from coordinate 85,338,716 downwards.
GTGGGAGAGATACAAAGAGATGCTTAGATCATGCCCCCATCATGGCATGCCGAACTGGATGGTAATCAACTGTTTTTACAATGGATTGGGATGGCAGTCGAGACCGATGGTGGATGCAGTATTAGGAGGAGCACTATGGGCTAAAAGCTATGAGGCGGCTTATGATATTATCGAGATGATGGCATCAAATGAATATCAGAATTCAACTCAGAGAATTCCACAGCAAAAGGTGGCAGGACTTCTTGATGTTAATGCAGCCACAGCTCTAGCAGCTCAGTTAGAGGCATTGAATATGAAAATAGATTCTTTGGCAAATCATGGGATTCGTCAGGTAGCTAGTGTTTGTGAGCTTTGTGCGGGTGCACATGTGACGAATCAGTGTGCCATCTCTAGTGAATCGGCGCAGTTTGTGTGCAACTTTCAGAATCAGCAACAGCCAGGCCCGAATACTTATCATCCGAGCAACAAAAATCATCCAAATTTCAGTTGGAGCAATAATCAGGGTGACATGCTACAATCCCAGTAACAAAATCAACAGTTTCAAGGTCAACAATATGGAGCAAAGCCTTAGCTCCTCAGAATTTTCAGCAGCAGCAGAACCAGATTTTTCAGCAGCAGCAAGGGCAGAATTTTCAGCAACAGTATGCCCCTAGGCAATCTCAACCTCCGGGTTTTCAGCAACAACATTCACATACAGGTTCTGCGCATTCCACTTCTGAAAAATCAGAACTAGAGGAGTTGAGATTGATGTGCAAAAGTCAAGCTGTCTCGCTCAAGACCTTGGAAAATCAGATTAAGCAAATTGCTACTGTTCTGCTAAATAGGCCACAGGGAGTTCTTCCTAGTGACACGAAGCCTAATCCAGAACAGAAAGTTGTCCATGAACAAGCGAAAGCTATCACTTTGAGGTCTGGAAAAGTCACAGAAAGCATGGTAAATAAAGCAGAGAATCAGCAGAGCAACGAGAAGATGCCATTGACCGTGGCCCTGCGCACCCTTATAGATGATGAGCTAAAAAAATCAGATTCGCACCCTCGTGATGATGCGAAGAAAGAGAAGTCAGATGCTGAGTTGGAAAAATCAGATTTGAGCAGTGGAGCAGTAGAAAGCAAGAAGTCTTCTAAAAAATCAGTTTTAGAGCAGAGGAAGGACGATGAATATATATACCCTCCTCCTCCATATCCAAAAAGACTCCAGAAGCAGAAGTTTGACAAGCAGTTAGGCAAATTTCTTGAGGTCATCAGAAAATTACAAATTAATATACCTTTTGCAGAGGCACTTGAAAATATGCCTATTTATGCACGGTTCATGAAGGGTATTCTCTCAAGAAAGTTGAAACTGGAAGACTTAGAGACGGTTGCTTTGACCGAAGAATGCAGCACTGTTCTGTAGCAGAAGTTGCCTCCTAAACTTAAAGATCCGGGAAGTTTCACCATACCGTGCACTATCGGCAACTTATCTTTTGACAAGTGCTTATGTGACTTGGGAGCTAGTATCAATCTAATGCCGATGTCTGTTTTTAAGCAACTTGGGTTGCCTGATCCAAAACCGGTTAATATGACCTTGCAGTTGGCAGATCGGTCGATCACGTATCCGAGGGGTATAGTGGAGGATGTATTAGTGAAGGTGGATAAGCTTATTTTCCCTGCTGATTTTGTTATTCTAGACTTCGAGGAGGATAAGAAGATTCCCATCATCTTGGGAAGACCATTCTTGGCTACGGGCCGAACTCTGATCGATGTGCAAAAAGGAGAGCTTACCATGAGTGTGCATGATCAGAAAGTCACTTTCAATATGTTCAAGGCAACAAAATATCCGTCAGATTCAGCGGAGTGTTTCAAAGTGGACGTGGTTGATAAGATTGCGAAGAAGGAGATTGAACAGCTAAAAAAATTAGATTCCATGGAAAAAGCTTCAAGAGGGATTTTTGGCATTGAGAATGAAGAAAGAAAGGGGCTATTTTAGTTGTTGGATGCAACTCCATGGGAGAGAAGAGTTGAAATTATGCATAAGTGTCGTGGGCTAGCTGATTCTAATAATTTTTAGGTGCTACGTAAGTTGTCAAGTGAGGAAGCTTTTGAACTTGAACTCAAGCCACTACCACCTGAGGAGCCACTACCTGATTCACCACCCAAGGAGGGTGACCCTGCTGACAGCTAGGTATGTCTCTGCCATCCTTTTATTACCTTCAATGGGGACATTGAATATCTTAAGTTTGGGAGTGATTTGAGGGTAAGTAGTTAGTAGTGTGTCTTTGTTCGTATAGGAATTCATGTGCATGGGTAGTAGTAGTACATCCATATTCATTCGTATTTGCATGTTTGTTTCATATTATTGCATGACTTGTTCATGTAGAGCATTTTGTTTGCATATTTGTTTATATACCATGTGAGTCCATGATTTCATAATCCCGTAGGATTTGGCTATTTCCGTTTGGTAGGTCGAAGTTGATTTGAGTGTGGTAAAGATGAATAGAGGGTTGATTTAAGTGCATAGGAATTGACTTGCATGCTTCACAAACAAATCTTTTACACAATCTCATCGGTTGCTTTTGGGATAGATTGAGTCATACTTTTTGGTTGTTGAGATTTAATCACTTGATTATATTTAGAATGTTCTTTATTCCCTTAATGGCGTAGGAGCACTAAAGTATAAGTTTGGGGGAAACCAGGGATTTCATGCTATGTGTTAATAAAAGTTAGGTGCCAAAAGGCTAGTAGCCGCTCATATTCATGAGTAGTCTAGGGTTGGATGAGATGGAGCGAAACGCACTCATTCCAAGTTCGATGTGTGTGGAAAAAAAAAATTAAAAAAAAAGTCAAAGAAAAAGAAAAAAGAAAAGAAAGGGAGTTATGTGAATGTGTAAATGCAAAATTGGCCACGGGTGAGCTCTTTAATACTCGAGCAATTAAGTTCTAGGGGACTTTGTGCCTAGTGACCTATGACTTTTCCGATCTAGGATCCACTAACCTAACGCTCGCTACATGGGTATTATTGTATAAGTCTTTAGGGGTCTCATCCATTGCACGGTCAAATAAGCAAGTGTGTTGTATATAGTATAATGTGTCGTGGTTTTGTTTAGTAATAAAGCATGAATTTTTGTCTAACTCAAATGATGATGGAGGTGTTTCTAGGTTATGAAGTGTTTACCGTTCATTCTATTTATAAACATGTGATTATCTTGGCGAAGAATGGATATGATTTTGATCTAGTGTTAGGAGTATATCTGATGAGCATCGCACCCACCCACGTTTCTGTTCATGTAATGTTAGTATATGGGGACTTAATCGAGCTCTGTTTGGACTTATTGCATTCGTTGAGATATTTGCTTGCTGAGTGGTTTTGGTTAGTCTGAGGGGATCGTTGCATTTTCATATTAGTTGCATTCATGCATTACATTTATATGTATAAAAGTCTGTTTATGCTTGAGGACAAGCATCGGTTTAAATTTTGGGGCGTGATAAGTGGATTTATATCCACTTTGAACACTTCATTTCGACTTAAATTGATTAACTTGGCCTCAAGTATGTTGTGTTTTTGATTCGTTTTTAGTAAGATTGTGCAGGGTTACTAACTTGAAGCGGGTTGGTACATTTGCATGTTTTGTGGTGAATTCGAGTGCAAGATGTGAAGAACGTGAAGTGGCAAGAGAAGAGGAAGCAAAATGAAGAAGAGAGCAAGAAAATCAGAAATCTGGCAGATATCAGGTGCGCGGGTGCGTGTTTCAGGCGCACGGGCGCGCGGACGCGCTGCCTTGCTGCGCGGGGGCACGGTGGCCGTCTGGAAACTTCCTGTTTCAACTTAAATTCGGGTTTTTTTGGTAGTTTCTTGCTGTCCAAGACTTCCGTGGCTATATAAACACCTCTAGACATCAGAAGAAAAACGTTTTTTTACACAGAGAGAGCCAAGAAACGGAGATTCAGACTTGGAGAAGGATTCGCGGAAGATCGTGACAGCATTCGGAGATCTAGATCTACTTTTGTATTCTTATAATTATGCGATACTCAGGATTTCGAATTTGTTCTTAACTCTATTACTCTAGCATTATTATCATTATTCAGACCTTGTATTACATCATGTTATCTCTAGATCCCATGATGACGAGCCGTTCGATTATGAACTAATCATTGTCATGGGATTCTAACGGATTTATTTACGGAGTTTAGTAGTTTGATTGCTTTAAAGATTTGTGTGTGATGAATTTTGATATCCTCATATGGTTGTACTTAATGCTTTTAGATGCGTAGCTAACATCTAAATTGTTAATCTTTATTGAAGCGACAGTGGATATAAAGATTAGAACTTGCCATGCTAGCATAGGTTTATGAATGTTTTGATATCATGATTCGTAGTGTAATTTTTGCCATCTTACGCTACCCTATGTGATCTCAATGGATAACTTGTTCTTAAATCGTTATGTTTTCAAATCTTATAGACATATAGGGTCTAAACATAATTGGCGTCTACTTAGCTTCTATCTCTTTTATGGATGTTTGAGTAGTTTGGTATTCATATACTGACAGGTAGCCTATACTTGTTTTGTGTTGTCCGATCAGTTATCATAACCATCACATGCATTGATTAAAGGCTTCAATTCTAAGCGAAGTATTTAATGAAGTTAGGATCTCATGTTTATTCTCTCATAAGTAATTCGACTTTAATCTCATTAGTTAGTTAATTCTTAATATTGTTAATTTGCTTCTTAGTTAAATTAGTTAATCAAAACCCAAAATTTGTTATTGTCTTAGCAGTGAATAATAATCAAACAGTGTTGCATAGGTGCATATTATAAAATATACCAGTCTCCGTGGGAACGAAATTAACTTTATCTTATATTACTTGTGATAGCATACGCTTGCGTGATTTTGTGTGAACATGGATCAGGAAAATTTCTGGGTCTGATGGTTTCAAAGCGAGGCATAGAAGCCAACCCTGATAAGATCAAGGCGATTCTGGATATGGAGCCACCACGCTCTATTAAAGATATGCAGAAGTTGACAGGCCGAGTTGCAGCGTTAGGGAGATTCATCTCCAAATTTGGTGATAAATGCTTGCCTTTCTTTCAAGCATTGAAGAAGGTGAAGAACTTTGAGTGGATACCTGAAAGCCAAGAGGCCTTTGAACAATTAAAGAAATATATGGTTGAAGCCCGTTGTTGGCCAAACCTAGTCCTGGAGAGACACTTTATCTATACCTGGCGGTATCTGAGTAAGCACTGAGTGCCGTCCTCATTCGAGAAGAAAGCAAGGTTCAGAAACCTATCTACTACATGAGCAAGGTGTTGCATGGAGCTGAGTTGAATTACTCTCCCATCGAAAAATTTGCTTTGGCATTGGTAACAGCCTCGAGAAAGCTACGACCGTACTTCCAGGCACATAAGATTGAAGTCCGGACGGACCAGCAGCTAAGAAACATATTGTACAGCCCGAAGGCCAGTGGAAGGCTGATTAAGTGGGCAATTGAACTCAGAGAATTTGACATCACATACAAGCCTCGGACATCCATCAAGGCTCAGGAATTGGCTGACTTCGTGGTTGAATGTACCATTGGCAACCAAGAAGTCGGGGGGCAGGAGATAACACCCAACCAAGGAAGTGAGAATCAAGATGAAGAACTTATACCTGATCAGAAGGAGTATTGGGTGCTCTATTTTGATGGAGCATCAAAAACAAAAAACAGTGGTGCGGGATTAGTCTTACAAAGCCCCGATGGGTTCACAGTCGAGTATGCTTTGAAGTTAGATTTTCCAACAACTAACAACGAAGTTGAATATGAAGCCTTGATAGTCGGGTTAGGCTTGGCCAGAATACTGAGGATCAAGAACCTCAAAGTCTGTGGAGATTCAAGATTGGTAGTCTCACAAGTGAATGGTGAATTTGAAGCCAAGGATGAAACTATGGCGAAGTATTTGAGAGTTGTGAAGGCAGTAATGACTCAGTTTGATGAGTGCTATGTGGAGCACATTTCAAAGGAGGAGAACGTTAAGGCCGATGCCCTATCAAAGTTCGCCTCTACTGAGATAGAGAATTATGCGGGAAGTGTTTACTTCCAGGTCTTGAAGACCCCAACCATTAACTCGAAATTGGTGGCTTCGATTGAAGTAGGGAGCTGTTGGATATACACATGGATATTAACATACATATACACATAAACATGTAAATTAGCTCGCATACACACTCAAAGTGAAGATGAACAAACCTGATTGAAATGTTGAAAGTAAGTTTGAAATATGGAGGTTTGGGAGAGAGGCATTCAAATTTCTTAATCGCGATTAGTGAAAATAGAAGTTAAGGTAATACGAATTAATGAAATCCAACCCCCAACTAGTATGCTCTGATCGCAGTTTTGAAAATTTTAAAAAGTATTTACACAACGGACCATAAATATAAAAATTAAAAAGATATAAAACTGAAATAAAAATAAGATAGGAGTAAAAATGGAAAAAAGAACAAAAAGTTAGTATTTTAAGCAAATTCTCTATATTTTTACTTGTTCAAAAAATATTTTTTAATATTAATTAAATTTTAAATTTTAAATAATATTATTATATAACCAATTAATGTTTCAATTAATTGTCACTTAAAAAAAAATTGTCCACCTAATTTTTTTTAGAACATTGATTATACTATTTACTTATACAGTATTCACAATTTAGGCCATTTAAAATCAAAGGGGAGATAGCTCAAGTCGTAAAGGTTTATCTCTTGTCATCCGAGCTCATGAGTTCGATTCTTACTCACCCCCGAAATTTATTAGAACATATACTCATTTTGTAAGGTATATAAGTCTAATTATTTAAAAAAAAAATCAAGGGGAGTACAACGAACTAATCAAGTGAGCTTGCATCTAGGAAATTTGTGGAGTTAGCACCGGATTATAGTGGTTATCATGTACTCCCTCCGTCCCTCTCATTTCTTGTCCCTCTCATTTCTTTAATTTTTTTTTCTTTGGTACAACTATACTTTAAATGAGTTTTAAAATACGTGGGAGGGACAAAGGGAGTATGTGTTATCTAATTTATATATATAGGCAGAAGATGGACAGATGTAAAATTTGGCAAAAGCAATGCAAAATAAGATGAAAATACGTGGACATCCTTAAAAGTCTTCGATCAACTTGTTATATATCAATATATTAAGAAAAATGTTAGTAAATTAAAAAAAACATTGAGCATTTTTCATAAATATTCATGTTGAAAATTTTTTTTTCAAATAAAATTTAATTTTTTTTTGCGAAAATATTATCTTATTTGCAAAAATACGATAATCAAATCAACTAAATGCAACTATTTGCAGTCACATATGCAACTATATGCAACCTGCTACGCAACCATATATGCAACCAGGTGCAATTGGTTACATATGGTTGATTTGGTTGCAAACAGTATTTTCACAAATAAGATGGTATTTTTGCAAATATTTTGAGAAAATGGTAAAATCACAAAAAAACATAGAAAAAATGGTATTTTTGATAAATATTCAAAAATGTTTCCAAATCTTTTTTCCAAATATACTATGTTTTTTTAAAGGGGATTGACGAAATAATTAATGAGATGAATCATGCGTGCATTTTAAAACTCATCATTTTGCCAACACAAAAGTATCACGTCATTTTATAGATTTTTTTATTCCTAAGCATTCAAAATATGCAAAAGATTGAATCTTTTTGCTAAAGTATCTTTTAAAACCTTTTGAAAATCATGGATTCTTCGGCTACTGAAAATCCTACAAATACTTCAGCTATCCCACCTAGACTCACATATCAAGAAATGCTTACACCTATTTTTCTTCATGTCTCTAATAATGCAACATCTATCTAAGTCGAAAAATTTCAAGGGTCTTCTCATTACAGGTCTTGGTGCAGATCTATGGAAATCAAGTTGACCTCTAAACGAAAGCTGGGTTTTGATGATGCGATGAAAGCAGAGATGTGGGAGATGTGCAACAACATGATTATTTCTTGGATCACTAATAATGTATCTCCCAGTGTTAAAGAATCTATCATGTTTATGACCAAAGCATCTGATATTTGGAAAAATCTTGAAAAATGCGTTAGTTTGACAAATGGCTCTCGTAAATACAAGATTTATAAAGATTTATATGAGGTTACACAACACTATGCTACTTTTAATGAATATTAAACCACAATGAGGTCTTTGTGGGAAAAGCTTGACTCTATGAATTTTCTACCAACCATTACTAATCCTACTACTGAAATTACTAAATTACTTGATATTATGGAAGTTCAAAAGGAATAAGTCAGATTGTTTTAGTTTCTCAATAGACTCAATAAAATTTACGATCCTTTGAGAAATCATTCACTGATGAAAAATCCTTTGCCCACTTCTGAAGAAGTTTTAGCTGTTTTGCAACAAGAAGATGCTCAAAGAGATCTTTTGCAAGGGCCTAAATCTGATCATGAGCTTATGGCCATGTATAGTAAAAGTCTTGATAGCAAAGAAAGAACTGTAGTTTGTATAGCCTGCAAGGTTAAGGGTCACACCAATGACAAGTATTGGATTGTCATTGAATATCCTAGCAGGCATCCAGAGCATTGACCTGTTGTCCCTTCTTCTAGGCCACTCAAAATTCTTGTGCTTCCTCTTTTGGCAAGTGGAGACCCAACTTTAAATCTCAATAACCACCAAAGATGGTTGCAACTGTTTAAACACATTGATCTTCTCAGGATTCTGGTCTTTCGTTTACACCTCAACAACTCCAATAGTTGGCCCAATTGATGCCACAGTTGTCTATGCAATATCCAAAGGAAACTGATACAGATGAAGAGCTGGACCTTATTTTTCTGGTATGATCAGTTGAAACAAACTTGCAACAATGTCATCAATGATTCAGGTGTATCTAATCACATGATACTTCATCTCTACATATTGAAAAATCCTATTCCAGCTGCAAATTCTGTTGGAAAACAACTCTTGTCTTTCTCTCTAGAAAACAACTCTTGTGTTTCTCTCTTTTATTTTTCTTGGTATATTTTACAATACTAACAACAAGCCTTATTTATAGGCTTGGGATTACAATAAAAACATCATTGCATACATCACCTAATTGATATATTTGACTAAGTTTATTTGAACACATGGGCAACCTACCTAACATAGATGCTGCCTCTTTTTTTGAATATGAAGAGTTTGATTTTCTAACACTCCCCCTCAAACTCGACTTTCCATTCCGAGTGATTTCCGAAACTCATAAAACTTTGCTACTGGACTGAATGTATCGTCATAATCTAGGCCATATTACTAAGCAAACTCGCGAACAACTAATCGAGCCTTGTATCGCTCGACGTACCATCTGGGCAAATATTTAACTTGTAAACCCATTTATAGGATATGGGTTTAACAGCTTCAGGTTTTTGCACTAAATTCCATGTTTGATTTTGTTTAATTGCCAAAATCTCTTCTTCCATGGCTTTTCTCCACTCTGGACTCTTTGATGCTTCATCAAAGTTAGTTGGCTCTTTGACCTCAGCATAGGCAGCATCTATATACTTTGGATTTGGCCGCCTATCTCTGTTAGACCTTCGCACTTGAGGTTGTGAAGGCTCTTGTTGTTGCTCTTCCGGTTGATTAGTCTTTACTTCATCTGGTGTTTCATGAACATCTGTTCTCCAAAGACTTCTTGACTTGGATCGTACCTCCAACTGATCCGTCAGGGATTGTGGTTCCTCTGCATCACCATTGATTTGAGATGAATCTAACTGTAACTTGATTTGTAGCTTCTCTTTCAGCTCCTGTGTATCTAGCAATGCTACCTTGTTTGTGTACCATGAAGATGCCACATCAAATACAACATTTCGGGAGACATATATCTTGTGTGTATTGGGATCACAACATCTCCAACCTTTCTTCTGTTCGTCGTATCCCACAAAAATGCAGCGGATAGCTTTCTTATCAAACTTACTACGGTCTTCATCTGCAATAAACACATAACATACACAACCAAATACCCGAAAATAATTGACAGTTGGTTTTAGGTTATACACCTTCTGAAATGGTGAAACAAATTCCAACCTTGGTTGAGGTAGCCTGTTAGTGATATAGACCACCGTCTTCATGCATTCTGCCCAAAATCTTGTATCAACATTCTTGGCATGTAAAAGACTTCTACACGTCTCTGCTAGATGGCGGTTCTTCCTCTCCGCTACTCCATTAAGTTGTGGAGTTTTTGCACAAGTGAGTTGTCTCCGGATGTTGAACTTCTTGAGGTAGTTGTTGAACTCATTTGAAGTGTATTCCCCTCCATTATCAGTGCGAAGACACTTGATTTTTCTTCCAAGCTCGCGTTCTACCGTATCCTTGAATTCCCTAAATTTTTCAAAAGCCTCATCTTTATGTTTTAAGAAGTATACCCATACATACCTCGAAAAATCATCAATGAAGGTTAACAAATATTGATAACCACGAGTTGATGGTTGTTTGATTTTTCCAAGAACATCTGAGTGCACCAGCTCCAATGGCTCCTTTGCTCTAAACTTTGACTCCTTGTACGGCAATTGATGCGCCTTACCATATTGACATCCAGCTTATACAGTATCATGGCGGTTCTCAATTTGTGGGAGTCCCTTCAACATTGACTTTTGTATCATAATCTTCAATTTGCTGTAGTTGACATGCCCGAGTAGTGCATGCCACAAGTCGCCTGTGTCACTCTTTCTGGCCTTGTCTACATAGGCCTCTTCAGCTGACATCACATAGATAGCCTTCATTTTTGGTCTTTTTATGAAAGGTGTACCTATGACTTTTAATTCTTTATACACCTTCACATCATCTGGGTCGAATAGTACATAGTTACCTGAAGTTGTTAGTTGGGGCACTGACAATAGGTTCTTCTTCATCCCTGGGACATGATAAACATTTTCTAGTTGTATTTCTTCATGTCTGTACTTTTGTGACAACTGCGTCTTGCCTACATGGGATATTGGCAAATGTGTGTTATCTGCTATTACGATAACACGATCTCCTACGTACTTTATTATGCTCGAAAATTTTGACTCATCTCCGGTCATATGATTGGAACAGCCTGAATCAACGATCCAATCATTCTTGTAGTCGACTGTCTACTTACATACAACAGTAAGTGCATGTTCTTCTATTGGGCCTTTCCCTCGTGCATCAACAATATCTTTCTCTTCCACAAAGAAAGATGTGTCGAAGTTCCAATCTTCTTCTCCAGCGTCTTTGTTCTTAGAAGATGTTGCGACATTTCCTTCAATTTTCTTGGACCAGCAATTTCTTGCGTAATGTCCCTTCTTGTCACAATTAAAAAATTCCTCACTTTGATGATCTTTTTGTTGCCACCGGTTCTGACCACCCTGATTATTTTGAGCTCCTCGAGCTCCCCCTGATTGGAAACCTTTATATTGGTTTCCTCGAACATCTCTTTCTTGACTATTGAATCTCCTAGCACCACGTCCTTGTCCTCGACCTCTACCACGACCACGACCGCGTCCTCTGCCGTCTCTCCTGTTGGTGAAAAGAGCCGTCTCTTCATGAATGGTTGGTTGACTAGACATGGGTTTGTCTAGATCCTCTTCGTTAATTAGCAAATTCTCTAGATTTGATAAAGTTGGCTCGGTGGCCCAGGCCCGAGTTGCCATGATAATACTCTTGTACGCCAGCTTTAGTCCATGGATGATAATTCTTTTCATCCTGGTTGGTGTAATACAATTTTCTGGATTTAGTTTAGAAATCTCGTCACAGAGAGATTTTACCTGTGAGAAATATTGACTCACGGTCATATTTTGCTGGGAGATGGACAAAAGCTCATTTTCGAGCCTTTGTAATTTTGCGTCATTCTTCTTAGCGAAAACTCCTGATAATATGTCCCACGCCTCTTTCGGCGTTTGGGCATCTTTGATTCGCTGTAGAAATTCATCCTCCACAGCTACGGTTAAAGCGTACATGGCTTTACTTGCCTTAACCTTCCATTTCTTTAAGATCACAGGGTCAGCTACTGGTCTTTGAGGTGTAGCCTCTGGTCGTGCCGGTGTTTAGGTTGAGGTGACGGAACTTGTGTCTATACTTCTGGCCTCCCTCGGTGGTGTTGTATCACTGCCATTTACAACATCCCATAAATCCTGTCCAAGCAGATAAAACTTTATACGGGTACTCCATGACCCATAATTATTGTTGTTGAGTTTCTGAATAGAGTTTGTAAAATCTCCCATGATTTTTACAGTGAACAGTACTTCGTCTTTTACGATATGAACAGTGTCGTCTGTATGAACAGTGTCATATGAACAGTACCATATGAACAGTACCGTATGAACAGTTCCGTATAAACAGTACCGTATGTATGAACAGTACTTCGTCTTCTCCGCGCGTGAACAGTACTTCATCTTCTACGGCGTGAACAGTGCCGCCGGAATAGTAACTTGCCGGAAAATTTGTAGAATTTTCAGACTTTAACAACCAAGCTTTGATACCAAATGTTGGAAAACAACTCTTGTGTTTCTCTCTAGAAAACAACTCTTGTGTTTCTCTCTTTTATTTCTCTTGGTATATTTTACAATACTAACAACAAGCCTTATTTATAGGCTTGAGATTACAATTAAAACATCATTACATACATCACCTAGTTGATATATTTGACTAAGTTTATTTGAACACATGGGCAACCTACCTAACATAGCTGTTGCTTTTTTTTTTTGAATATGAAGAGTTTGACTTTCTAACAAATTCTCCTAAAATTAATATTTCAAATTGTGATTCTGCTATGATCTTACACAAGTAAAGCCACACTCCCCAACAATCTTGTTCTTGATGATGTGCTTTGCATTCCTTATTTTAAACATAATCTGTTGTTTGTTTAGAAATTAGTTAAAGATAACGATTTTTTTTTTGTATTTTTATCCCACCTAATGTGATATTGACATTGTATCTCAGTAAGTTTTAGCTAAGGGTATTGCTAAGAATGGCCTTTATTATCTATCTTTTGATAATTCTAGCTTTACCTTACCAACGCATCCAACTCTAATTCTCCAAACAATCTTGAAATCTGGCATCACATATTGGGCCATGCTCCCTTTCCTAAAATTCAACAAATACATTCTCTTCCTAAACTCACCAAATCATGTCTTACATGACCTATGGCTAGAATGATGAATTTTCATTTTCTACAAGCGAGTCATGCTGCCCATTTCTGTAATCTAGTTCACATATATATTTGGGGTCCATACAAAGAGTGTACTAAAGGGCATTGTAGATATTTCTTAACAATTGTAGATGATCACACTAGATACAGTTGGCTCTATCTTCTCAAAATTGAAATCAGACACTCTTTACACTCTTCAGAGATTTCTCAATTATGTCAGAACTCATTTTGATGACTCTATAAAAATTTTGAGATCTGATAATGCTCTAGAGTTTGATTTTGTATTGTGCTAACAGTTTATTCATGGGCATTTATTCAACATACATCATGTGTTAGAACCCCCCCCCAGCAAAAAGTTTGAGTAGAGAGAAAACACAGATATATTGGAAACTGCTAGAGCTTTAAGATTTCAAGCTCCCCTTCTCTTGTCTTTCTGGGTGATTGTGTCTTAACATTAGTCCACCTTATTAACAGACTTCTCAACTCTGTTTTGAGTCTTAAAACACCTTTTGAAGTTTTGTTTAATGAGATACCAACTTATGACAATCTGAGGGTCTTTGGCTACTTCCACAGTTTTCTACTGATAAGTTTCATTCAAGAGGCTACCCTGTGTTCACTTGGGCTATCCCCCAACTCAAAAAATTATAGACTGCTTGATCTCTTTACTATGGAGAAATTTAAATCCAGAGATGTTATTTTTAAAAAGGATGTTTTTCTTTTTCATCCTGACTGTACTAAACAGTATATGCAACCTTTGCCTACAACAATGCCACACACGATTGCTTCAATTCTAGCAGATGATTTTCTATTTATTGACAACTCCTCCGAGTTTCAGCACACTGATCATCTCACTTTGTCTTCACCATCAAGTTCCCTAGTTTCTTCACCACTCTCTTCACCCATTGCCTCACCTCATATGTTCTGTCCCCTACTTCTATTCAAGTTCCTAGTTCTACCACTTTGAACTTAAGAAGATCTACCAGAAATCATATTACCGTATTGTGGCATCAAGATTATCTCACAGATTATGCTTCTTCTATTGCTTCTAATATCACAAACATTAGCATCCTACTAGAATTCTATTATTTTCTGTCAACTCTTTCCAACATTCAAGATCCTTTAATCTTCAAAGAGGCGGTAAAACACCCTCATTGGGTTGCTGCAATGAATAGTGAACTCGATGCCTTGGAATTGAACAACATTTGGGATGTGAAGGGAGAAATGCAATTGGTTGCAAGTGGACTTACAAAACCAAATACAAGCAGGACGACTCATAAACTTTTGGGATGCATGCAGAAATATGGTAAGGATTACACATAAGCTTTTGCTCCTATGGTCAAAAAGGCCACAGTTAGAACATTGCTTGCTGTAGTTGCATTATTGGATTGGCATATGTGTAGATGGATGTTTCCAACGATTTTCTATTTGCAGACCTGTTTGAAGATGAATACATGAAGCTGCCCCAAGGTTATACTCACATAGGGTGCAAAATAAAGTTGTCTTCGGAACCTTATTCTGCAAGCAAGTCATCTCCACTGGTGTGTAAACTGAAAAAAGTCTCTCTATGGCTTGAAGCAAGCCCTCGAAACTAGTTTGATAAGTTGTCATATACTTTACTCAATCTCAATTTTCAATAGTCAAAATCTGATTACAGCCTTTTCTTACAACGTTAAAATTCCTCAATGGTGGCAGTACTAGTCTATGTTGATGACTTGCTCATATTTTTTAGGACTGAAATTGACAGAACTGAATCTGGATTTTTATTTCCCAACAAAAGTATATATTTGATCTATTAAAAGAACATGGGATGCTATCTGTGAAGTCTTTACGTCTTCCAATGGATTCACATGCCAAGTTGGAACCAGATAGGGGTAATCCTTTGCCAAATCCTATTGATTATCAAAGACTCATGGGCCAATTCATTTACTTGATTATCACATGGCCTAACATAACTTTTACTTTGCATACCTTGAGCCAGTACATGAACAAGCCAACCACGTTTCACATGCAGGCAGCAAAACGTTTACTCAAATATCTGCTTGGCTCTACAACACAAGGCATACTTCTTGCTTCCTTTAGTGCTGCTAAACTTACTGCTGACTCAGATAGTGATTGGGGCAGGTTGCCCAAACACCAGCAAGTCCACCACTGGCTACTGCATTTTCCTTGGTCACTCACCCATTTCTTGGAAATCAAAACGCCAATCTATTGTAATAAAATCTTCGGCTGAGGCCGAGTACCGGGCCTTGGCCTTAACTACATGTGAAGCTGTGTGGTTGTCATCTCTACTGAATGGTCTGGACCTCAAACAATTGACTATAGCTGAACTGCACTGTGATAACTTGACTGTAAGATTGCATAATTTAGATTATAGATAGATGATAACAACTGGACTAGACACAAGAACAAGAACAATACATTAACATTACAAGCTTGTATAACTAATGGAGGAATACACGGACTACATTGTGAATGCTTTGGATATCTCATAACTGGACAGTGTACACATATATATAGCATGGTTGCACATGCTTGATGAGCTAGCTAGATCGATCGCACTTACTAATACCATACATATGCTGTCATCATGATCACTGCTCTACATGTTACTCTACATGTGCACTCTACATGTGCTATGCCACTGAGTACAATCACATACTCTAACATCCCCCCTCAAGACTAATGTGGGAGAGAAACGGAAACATTTTGCTTGAACAACAATGACAACCAACAATGATAATAGGCAGCAGCAGCAACAAATTCGGGCAACAAACGGAGCAGTACAAGCTCATAACATCTCAGCCAACATGGGCATAACAGCTCTCTATGTAGCAACAAATAGGCTTATAAAGATTGGAGCCTTATAAGAAGGCTTTGAAGAGGGGCTGGATTTCACTATCCGCCTTGGAGAAACAAACGTCGGAGAAACAAACGTCCCAACTTTGGAGAGTCTTCTTTGAGAAAGCTTGGAGAGAGGAGAAGGAAGCTTTCAAAACACCCCAGCTATCTACATGCCAGAAAACCTAGCTATAGACATGCCGAAAGTGAAGCTATCTACTTGCCGAAAATAGCTATAGACTTGCTCGAAGAACCTGCAGAAAAATAAAAATTGCTTGTGCCGGGGCTACTACTGGTGGATCAAACACATGATTATGGTGTTATTGGTGGTGCACTGAAGATGGAAGATTATGCCAGGCAAAAAAAAAAAATGCAGAAAGAGACATGCAGAAAATGATGAAAAAGGCTGCAGAAATTTTCAGGGACTAAAAAACAAATGCAGAAAATTTGATTATTAATGCGAAAGAAGTGTGAGGATCTTAGCTCGTTGGAGAAGAGCTCTGATACCATGTAAGATTGTATAATTTAGATTATAGATAGATGATAACAACTGGACTTGACACAAGAACAAGAACAATACATTAACATTACAAGCTTGTATAACTAATGGAGGAATACACGAACTACATTGTGAATGCTTTGGATATCTCATAACTGGACAATGTACACATATATATAGCATGGTTGCACATGCTTGATGAGCTAGCTAGATCGATCGCACTTACTACTACCATACATATGCTGTCATCATGATCACTGCTCTACATGTTACTCTACATGTGCACTCTACATGTGCTATGCCACTGAGTATAATCACATACTCTAACATTGACTACATTAGTCGCTGCTGCCAATCCTGTTCTTCATGAAAGAACAAATCGTGTCGAGATCGACTTCACTTCATTAGAGACAAGATTAAAGCAGGTCAGCTACAAACAACTCATGTTTCTTCCCAGGATCAGGAGGCAGACATCTTCACCAAAATCCTTCCTGTTCATCAACAGCATCAGAACCTACTTAACAAGCTGGGAGGTTCCATCTTTATTGTGTCTTACTCTCCAAAGGGGGAATATTAAGAAGAAAATGCAATACTTACAATTTATTTATCTTTACCGTGTCTTTCGTTATGCTGTGATGTAATAAGTAGGAGAAGACAAAATCTGATCAGTATGTGTTTTTGTGCCCATCCTATTTACATGGGATTGAGTTATCATTCTCATCAATGATTGGAGATCTTGTTTTTTTCTTCTTCTCATTTTCTTTGTCATTCTCTTTTGCTTGTTACTTGCATCATTCTAAATGAACAATTTGAGGTTGTCTTCATACTCTGTTGTTAAAAATAATGTTTGTAAAAGTTGCTAAATGGGTCTAATAAATAAATCGATTTTCTGGTAATCAATCGATTAATCCAAAAACTATTAAAATGATTAATCGGAACACTAATCAGATATCGTATACAAATATCAATATATTTAATAAAAGGATTAATTGGTCATATCATGAAATTTTACGATAGTGATTAAAAGCAAAAAATAATTCAATATTCTGGTGCTTTTGCTCAAGTCATTGACATGTAATTCAAGATTTATGGAAAAAAGGCCCCAATATCACAATTCTAAAGTAATTGGTCCAACATATCACAACTCAAAATATTGGCCCTAAATATCACTTCAAAACAAAGGATCGTTTTAAGTTTTTTTTTATTAGAAACGCTATTGCGATTGGCATTCTTGTTGTTTTATTTATTTAACTTTTTTTAAAAAAAAATGTAAAACGCAAGATGGGTTAGCGTCTCTTGCAAAACAAATTGTTAAGTTGCGTTTCTTTGAACTTGATGAGTGGTGTTAGGCAGGGGAACGTTGTAAAAAAAAAAAAAAAAGACTCAGACGCCACATAAAATGGCGTTTTAGTTTTGAAAACAAAGGTTTAGCTAGCGTTTCCAACAAAAGAACAAAAAAAAAAGAAGGAAACGCTAAACGCATTAGCGTTTATTGGAAAAAATGAAAAAAAAAAATCAAAAACGCTATATTAGAGTGTGTTATGGAGTGATATTTGGGGCAAAGTTTTTAAATTGTGATATTTAGGACCATTTGCTTTCAAAATATAATATATGGGGCCAACGCCCAGATTTATGCGTTGATGCAAACTTAAAAACATTTGACTCTAGAACAAAAACCAGAACATCTAATTATTTGTGATGGCCATGTAACAGGACCATCACTAGACAAACTTTTCGACATCGAAAGAGGAAATGAGAACCCCCAAACATGAGACACTGATAATTAAATTAAAAGTCGTTAGTCACATTGCGATAACCTTCTGCCATGAGGGTCGTGCCTGAATATCAGCACACCAAGCTTTCACATGAGAGCGTGACTCGAACAACTTAGCTGTCCGAGTACCCATTAAGTTCTTCAGGATGGGAAGATGGTGCAGATCAGCTAAGGTAAAGCAGTCTCCACCCAAGTACTTTGATTCAGTTAGTCGTGATTCATATATATCGAGAATCTTGGCCAACTTGGCCTCATGCTCCTCCACAACAGCATTGTCTGTTTCCTTGCCAAACATTGGCTTGTATACTAGCTCCCAACCTAGTCTTGAAGCAGAAGCATCAACATGTTGGGATTCTACTTGCATCCACACCGACACTATGGCCATTTTCTTCTGATCTTTGACTACTAATGGATTCCCCTTATCCGCATAAGCATAAGCAATATATTGAGTTATTGCCCTTGATTCTGCCCCCAAAATAAAAAAGTTATCATACAAAAGAAAGTTCTATATATAGAAAATGATATTTCAAATAACGCTTCTAAAGAGCATATTCAACGCTAAAAGCCCTTAGCTAAGAAATCTACACAGCATACCAAAAATAAAAATTATACAGAATTTCTAAAATTTGCATCACTCCAATGATTCCAGTAAATTTCACTTCATTTCCCACTCATAGAAATAATTGTGTAATTTCAATTTTCCGAAATATAGCCAACCATTATAGTTGATCCCATGGAAGCAAAACACCTTGTAGATTCACGAAATTTCAACTAAGCATTATTTTATATGATTTTATCCAATCATTTTAACCAACTCCATCGTAGATAATGGGATAGTTTGGCTATGCAGAAATTATAGCCTGCATCTTTGTAAACATTATATACACCAGCTCAGGTGGTGCAATTGACAAAAGTCACTGTCAAAGCAGCTACATGGTTAACTACATCAAATTAGTATCCAAGACAAAGAGAAAATAAGTTGATCTTACCGAAGAGTTTGAGATCTCCATCTTCGAGCACTGGAATCTGACCAAATGGCTGCGGTCGATATATTGATGCATGTCAGTAAATAATTAGAAGCATGCTAAGCAAAATATAGATTAATTTCACTAAAGAAAAAGGCATTATATCTTTACATAAAGACTATAAATAGCTGTACATATATGTCATTGAAGTTATCTTCTTTAGTCCACCAGAATTATAATTTCAGATTCTTTGTAACAACTCTCGCAAAAAAACATTGACGTTGTATACAGTGTAATTCATAGTAAACATTGACGTTATAAAAACTTTACCCTTCTTAGTAAATTATACAAAGATTTATATATTTCACTTAATCAAAACGAGGAGGTGATTCTTTTTGAAGAACCTCCATCAGAGTTGGGCTCGTTTTTGATGGATGATATTGCAGGAGTGGCTCTAGTTTTAATACCCAGGATACATGTATATATGTCTATATTAACTGTTTAATATATGTAAACTGAGAAACAAGTTCACGTGGAAGTTCCTTCTATTATGAATCAGAAAAACAGTACATATAGGCAAGGAAATAAACTGGCAAACAGAGTGGCTAAAAACAAGGAGCCACTTGCAACTACTTCTCCTAACACACAGCAACTTCTACATGACTACTAATGCAGTTCCTACAAACACTCCACGACTATGCATACTGAAACAAACGTGCAAAGACTTAGACTAAACAAATTCAAATAACAATAAGTTTCAAAA
The DNA here is from genome assembly GCA_036435485.1 of Saposhnikovia divaricata. Taxonomy (NCBI): domain Eukaryota; kingdom Viridiplantae; phylum Streptophyta; class Magnoliopsida; order Apiales; family Apiaceae; genus Saposhnikovia; species Saposhnikovia divaricata. The sequence goes on along the minus strand of CM071597.1, from coordinate 85,318,765 downwards.
TAAAACCCTAACAATCACCCCCTTAGTTTGAAACTTGCATTGGTAACTCTTTCACTCCCAGTAGACCACGCATCCGTTCAAATTTCACAGTAGTGAGTGCTTTAGTTAAGACATCAGCCCGCTGCACATCTGAACTGATATGTTTAATGACAATCTCCTTTCTTTCAACACATTCACGAATAAAATGGTATCGAATATCGATGTGTTTACTTCTGCCATGAAAGACTGGATTTTTTGCTAAATCGATTGCTGACCTGTTATCAACGAACAAAGTTACTGGACCTATGTCTTCACCAGTTAGAACGCCAAGCAGATTTTTCAACCAGATAGCCTGACAAGCAGCAGCTGTTGCGGCCATGAATTCCGCCTCGCACGACGACAGAGCCACGCACCGTTGTTTCTGCGAAACCCAAGTGACAAGATTATCATTTAGATAGAACACCATTCCGCCTGTACTTTTCCTGTCGTCGGTTTGACCTCCTAGATCACTGTCTGAGTAACCAGTGAGCATGTTGTTGCCTCCCTTCTGTGTATAAACCAAGCCAAAATTAATGGTTCCTTTTACATACCTGAGTATGCATTTGACAGCATTCTTGTGCATCACTGTGGGCTGCTCCATAAACCGACTAACTATCCCCACTGAATAGGCAATATCAGGGCGAGTATGCACAAGATAACGAAGCCCTCCTATCATGCTTTTATACTCTTTTGAATCCACCAACTTTCCTCCTTCATCTTTAGTGATATGCTCCTTAGGATCCATAGGATATTTTGTGGGATTACACGCTTCCATTCCTGCCTTTTCCAAAATCCTTTTTGCATATGCAGATTGCTTCAACTCGATATAATCGTTTCCCTGATGCACTTCAATTCCCAGATAGTAGGAAAGCATTCCAAGATCATTCATTTCGAATTTATCACTCATCTGTAGCTTGAACTGATTGATGACTACAGCATTAGTACCTGTGATTAACAGGTCATCTACATAAACTCTTACGATGATTGCTTCACCCTTCTCTCGCTTCATGTAGACAGCATGCTCATGTGGACACCTGACAAAACCAAGTTCTTCAAGACACTTGTTCAGTTTTGAGTACCAGGCACGCGGTGCTTGCCGTAAACTATAAAGTGCCTTAATTAGTTTGTAAACCAAATGCTCTTGACCCTTCTTCACGAAACCTTCCGGTTGAGCTACATAGACTTCTTCATGAATTTCACCATTTAAGAACGCTGTTTTAACATCCAAATGGTGAATCTTCCAGTTGTTTTTCGCAGCAAGTGCCAATAGTAAACGAACCGTCTCAATTCTTGTGACTGGAGCGAAGATTTCGTCTAAATCCACCCCCTGCTCCTGTACATATCCTTTGGCAACGAGTCTCGCTTTGTACTTCACTATGTTTCCACTAGCATCTCATTTAAGCTTGTATATCCATTTCAGGCCGATCACCTTTCGATCATTAGGCAACTCTGTCAATACCCAAGTGTGGTTTTGCTCAATGGACTTCATTTCACTTTTCATGGCTTGCATCCAGTCATGCTTTGTTGCTGCTTCTCTGTAATTTTTTGGCTCATCAATCCCCATTAAGAGTAACTCATCATCCAATTCGATCTCCTCCGTATCATTGTAAATATCAGATAATGATCTGAACTTTACTGGTTCACTGCTGCTGCTTTCTGAACTGTTGCTGCTTTCTGAACCTTCGACCTCTGATTCCTGAGATTCACTTTGAGAATGTTATGTTTCACTTTGCTCAGCACTAGAATCACCACCACCTTGATCAAAATTTTCTTCCACAGTTCCCTCATCAAACTGAGCAGCATTAACAAGAGTGAAAGTCATCGCCTGATCTGAGCTCATGTTGCTTTGTTTATTCCATGTCCAAGTCTTTTCTTCTTCAAAGATTACATCTCTGCTCACCTGAATTTTGTTACTTTCAGGGTCGTACAATCGATAGGCTTTTGTACCTGGTTCATTTCCGAGATGTATCACCATTTTGCTTCGATCACTCAGCTTGGTGGTATGCACTCCAGGGACCTTCATGTGAGTTAAGCATCCAAAAACTTTTATATGCCCAATGCTTGGTTTCACTCCCTTCCAGGCCTCATATGGCGTCCTCCCTGTCAAAGACCGAGTAGGTAACCTGTTCAACAAATAAACGGAGTGTCTTACGGCTTCACCCCATAATGTCAATGGCAATCCCATTTGTTTTAGCAGACTTCGTGCCATTGAAACCACGGTTCGATTCCTACGCTCAACTACCCCGTTCTGCTGAGGGGAATATGGAGCTGTCAAGTTCCTTGCTATACCATGTTCTTCACAGTAGTGTGTGAACTCCTGAGAGCAAAACTCGCCTCCTCGATTAGTTCTGAGAGTTCCTATACGTTTCGTTTGCCCATCCTCAACATGTGCCTTGAATCTTTTAAATGCATTTAGTGCTTCACCTTTGTTCTTCAAGAAGTATACCCACATGATCCGACTGTAATCGTCAACCAATAGCATGAAGTATTTGTTGCCACCAGATGTCTCAGGGGAAATAGGACCGCATAAATCACAGTGTACCAGTTCCAATGCCTTCGTTGCACAAAACTTACTTTGAGAGGGGAATGACTTTCTAACCTGCTTAGACATTAGACAATCTGTGCACACACCTTTGGGTTGTGTAAATTTTGGCAAGCCTTCAACCATTTGCCCAGTTTGCATCAAGGCCAGGGACTGGAAATTTACATGACCCAAACGGGAGTGCCATAGCCAAGATAATTCATCTGTTTTAAGTACTAAACAAGTAGGCTTACTAGTCTCAATGATCAATTTGTACAACCTATTTGGAGATCTCTTAACTTTCATAAGCAATTTTCCTAATTTGTCATAAACCCATAAATATTCACCACTTAGCACTACCTTGTTCCCAGTTTCAGACAATTGACCAAGACTTATAATGTTGTTACAGAGCATAGGAATATAATATACCTCGTCAAGTGTACGTTCCTCTTCGTTTTTGCAGGCGAACACTACAGAGCCCTTCCCTTTGATTTCAACAGTCGAGCCATCTCCAAACCTCACTTGGCCCGTCACCTTTTCATTCAAGTCTCGAAACTTTGATCGAACCCCAGTCATGTGATTACTTGCACCGTTGTCTAGGTACCAAATATTTGACTCCACCTGTTCACCATCCTTCCCCAGCTTGGGCGTTACTTTTGTCTCATTGAGCAACATCATCGTGTCCTCCACTTTCTTGTGTTCTGCTAACAGGAGTGCAGGTGCATCATCCTCGATTTGAGCCATGTTCATTTCTTGATTTTGTTCCTTCTCCTTTCGAGGCTTCTTACAATCTGCAGCGAAATGACCAAAGGCACTGCAGTTATAACATCTCATTTTGCTTTTGTCTCGACTGCCACTGCCTCGACCACCATCTCTTCCTCGATTTCTCTGTGTTGAATTGCTCCTTTTTAACCATTCTTCCCTTGTCAACAAAAGTTTTCCATCACTGCTTTCTTTTTTCACCCATTCTTCTTCTGTTAATAATACCTGTCCATCTCCTGTTTCTGATTGTCTTCTCGTACGCCCCTCGTGTGATTTTGTACGCTCCTCGTGTGCTTTGAGTGAGCCTACAGCTTCATCAATTGACATGGTTGCTACACCTCCGAATTGTTCAATGCTTGAGACTATTTGTAAAAACCTTTCTGGCACTGCACGCAGCAGTTTCTTCACTACATAGCTTTCTTTCATTTCTTCTCCGAGTGATCGTATGTTCATGACAAGCTTATTTAGCTTTGCACAAAATTCGTCCAGCGTCTCTGTGTCATTCATGTACAATGACTCAAATTCGCTTTTCAGTGTTTGAACTTTGGCCGTCCTCGCACGATCCGCTCCTTGACACATATTCTTAATGGCCTCCCATGCCTCCTTTGCTGTCTCCTTTTCCGCTACAGCAAGTAAGATATCCTCAGGTATCCCCTGGTATATGGTTGCCGTGCAACCTGATCCTGTCTATCACTAACAGGAGTGGTACTCGTACCCTTGGCTTCTACAGCTTCCCACACTCCCTGCGCCTTCATGTAAACCTTCATTTTAATAGACCAGGCAGTGTAATTGCTTCGAACCAACATAGGGTAGTTTAATCCGATTCCACCCTCCTTGAGCTTGTTTGTTTGTTCCGTCATCTTGGGCATATACTTGGGCATTCAACGTGAAGTGGCTCTGATACCAATTCTAGTTTTAATACCCAGGATACATGTATATATGTCTATATTAACTGTTTAATATATGTAAACTGAGAAACAAGTTCGCGTGGAAGTTCCTTCTATTATGAATCAGAAAAACAGTAACAGTACATATAGGCAAGGAAATAAACTGGCAAACAGAGTGGCTAAAAACAAGGAGCCACTTGCAACTACTTCTCCTAACACACAACAACTTCTACATGACTACTAATGCAGTTCCTACAAACACTCCACGACTATGCGTACTGAAACAAACGTGCAAAGACTTAGACTAAACAAATTCAAATAACAATAAGTTTCAAAATAAAACCCTAACAGTGACGAGGCCAAGATTGGTTAATCAGTAGTTTTTCTGGGGCTTGCCCCTTTTTAGCACAAAAAAATATGTGTTTTTCAATAACGCGGTTGGATATGTCAAGCCCCTTTTTATCACAAAAAAATATATGTGTTTTTCAATCATGCGGTTGGATATGTTAAATAAACATTAAAAATATGTTTTTTGACGGCCTCAGGATATATAAGTTACCGATGGTGACAAATATACTACAAAAGCCCTTCTTCCTTTAACATTTTATATGAGAATTTAAAACGTGTTTGAAATATGAGAATTTGAGAGAGTTAAATTAAGGAGGGTGAAGTATAGATACATTGAGGGAAAGGTAAGGTTGCTTTTTGTGCTCGCCATTTTGCATGTCGACAGGAACAAGCTGAAAATCAAGACCCTTCTCGTAGAGTGCTGCGAACGCCCTCTGGGTGCATGTTGATATTTTGATTCCGTGTACCTTAATTCCTGCCATTGCTTGATCTATACCTACTATAAACTTATTGTTGTGGTATGGAGAGGCAAGATGAGTGAACTAGAAAGTGATGATGATACTTATAACGACGTATTTGTTTCCTGTTTTTCAGATTCAGGTGTTTACTAATTCATTTCCTTATTTTTTTATATAAAAAAGAATTGTGGATTCATTTAAATGACGTGCAAAAAGAATTTCATTATTGTGTTTCCATTTCAGAAGAGTCGATTATCTTTTGATATCAATGCTTTGAATATTACATAACAAAAAGAAAATAGTAAAACGTCGTGAATAAATCTTGGCTTACACCTTAAACACTACCAATTCACTACTTTAATTTTGGGAGTACCTAACTGCTAACTGCTTAGTACGTGCTTATCAATAAACTAGAATCAGATGTGTTGTTTATAAATCTTACAATTTTTATTTTTATATTCAATTCAAATAGAATAGAAATATGAGGAAATATACGATTCTTAATGTTGTATTTTTATTTTTTATGTACAAATATTATACGAATTCCCGAAAATAAATTATTGCATAGATATAATTTATATCATTAACATAGAATAAATCTTGGGCTACACTCCTATACACTACTAAAACACTACCTAGATTATAGGACTAGTATATTACTCAATAATTGTATTTTTTATTTTTAATTTTCTTAAAATGGGCCCCACCAAGTGCACATTTTTTAATACTAATAGTGTTTTAGTAGTGCATAAGGGTGTAGCCCAATATTTATGTTAGTTATGTATTTGTTAATACATTTTTTATGAATTGTGAAATCTTTTAAAATGGGTAAACTAGTGTAAAGTTACAAGGATGAAAGCAGGTTTATAAAAAAAAATGAAACATTTTAGGAATCCTAAAATTTAGGTAGTGATTTTGTAGTGTTTAAGATTTTAGGGAGTATGTTAAGATTTATTCTCATCTCATAATCTCATTACTGTGTTTGCATTTCAAATAAGTTTAGATAGAATTTGAGATCAATATTAAGCGCCACACATCCTCTCAATCCTGTTACAATCCTGTTGCACAACTAAAAATTTAAGGAAAAAAAAAAAGACACGGAGATTTATCTTATTAAGAGAGAATATGACAGTAATTAAATTTCGGGTATGTGACCACCAGTAGAGGAGATATTTTACCAACAGATACTCCAGTTACACCAGCCATGTCCAGATCCTCTGTTGTCTTTCCATCAGGCAATGAAAAATTAAACATGTTCACGACGTTTGCTAAAGCCAGCTCGTTAACTGCCATGCCAAACTGAATGCCTGGGCAACCCCTCCTGCCAGCTCCAAAAGGAAGATACTCAAAGTGAAGGCCTTTATAGTCGATCGAATTATTTAAGAATCCCTCTGGCCAGAACTCCTTTGGTTTGTCCCAAAAAGTAGGGTCTCTGGCTGGCTATTGCCCACACATTTATAAATACTCGTGTCTTAGCTTTTATCTCATATCCCATTACTTTCACATCCTCCCTGGCTTCTCTACAAAGCATAGGAGTTGGTGTGTTGATTCACATACTTTCTTTGATCAATGCTTTCAGATATTGCATTTCTTGTAGATCATCCTCCAATATTCTTGTCTTGCCTCTGCTTATATTTCTCACCTCATTCTGCAATTTATACATGATGTCCGGATTTTTCATAAGCATGGCCATTGTCCACTCTAAAGTTGATGATGTCGTATTTGTTCCAGCAATAAATATATCCTACTTTATAACAGAGGTATATAGAATGTCAAATTAATGAATCAGATTTAATGTATTATATGTCACATTATTGAATCAAATTTAGAGCTTGGTACAAATGCTGGAGCAGGGAGAGAGCTGCTATTACTTACCAAGGTAACGGCTTTGATGCATTCCTTATCAATGGAAAAGCAATTACTGTATCTGTCTTCTTTTTCCAATTCTCAAGCAAGATGGACACAAAATCTTGATTGACAGCACCACTATTCTCCAATGCAATAATGTGATCTGTAACGACACCTTCTAGAAAATTGTCAAGTTCATTCGCTACTTTCTCCACCCTTCTCTTCACACCTTTAAAATTATCAACCCAGTACAACCATGGTATATAAACACCTGGACCAGAATAACTCAACAACTCAGACAATTCCCCAAGCAGCTTCTTGAACGCAACCCCTCTACCACCTTCGTATTTCTTTCCTAGCACAACGCGACACACTACATTATTAGCAAGTGTTGCGAATAAATTTTTTAAATTGATTACTTTTGAAGGGGAACCATTGATTTGTTGGATCAAGAGAGCTACTTCTTCATCTCTAACATACCGAAATGACTGAATCCTCTTGCTACTTAGGAGCTGAAGATCACACATACTCTTTACCTGCCTCCAATACTCACTATAAGGAGGAAGCGCAACGTCCTTGCCATTGTAGAAGAGTCGATTGGAGATACTTGATCTAGGCTTGTCTGAGAAAACCAGATCATGGATTTTCAAAATCTCTCTAGCGGCAGCAGCAGAAGAGACAACCAGGACAGGTTTACTTCACAAATGAATTAGCATCAGTGGACCATATTTCTGAGCCAATGATCTAAGTGAGATGTGCTTGTCCCGGCCAAGTAGATGAAGGTTTCCAATTGCAGGAAACTTTGGAGGAGACGGTGGATGGATTTTCAGGGTCTTCTTAATAAACAACCATCTGTAGAAAAAAACCGTGACACATAACGAGAAAAAGAATGCTAGAAACGAGGGCTGCAGCTCCACCATCATCGTTGTCACTTGGATTTCTTCGAGTTTAAATTTAAATCCTTGATAATTTCTGATCTAAGCGTAGTTCAGATGTACATTAATGGAGAAAAGTAACAAACTTGTATATTGAAGAAGATGAAATTTACATTATGTTTTAGAGAATACAAAACAGAGAGATAACATATGAAAGTTACAGATCTATCTTGCTCTACTACTGATTATATACTAACATATTGAGTAACTAATTTTGTCCTATCTATACAAACTTTCCCTCTCAAATACAGTTTGACTGAGCAGCTTGAGTTGACTTCGTCTTACTATCTTGCTGACTTGAGTCAATATTAACATCCCCCCTCAAGATTGTGGGTTGATAAAGATTAAAAACCCCAATCTTGGACACAAGAAATTGTAGAGAAGCAGCAGACAAGGATTTAGTAAGTAAATCAGCAGGTTGCAGTTTAGTAGACAGATGAGCAGTACGAATCACACCCTGTTGAAGCTTTGAACGAACAATATGACAATCAATGTCAATATGTTTTGTTCACACCTTTTTATATATGAGAAAATATACAATGATACGTGTATCTGTCCGATTAACCATTTCTAAGTTATTTCTCATGAGAATTGCGATGTTGCTAAATTGACCAGTTGGATATGATCCCCGTTAACTATTGTACACTTTCAGAACCCAAGGCTCCTTAAGATAACTATTGGATGCATTAAAATCATGTTTGTGTAGCGCATTCGAGAGGCTTACATACCACACAGTTCACTGCAAATCGAAATTAATTCAGTTTTTCTTTTCTTACAAAAAGCAAAGGTTCCACCATACAAACCTAACATTTCCCTAATGTGTTTTTTCTACACACATGAAGATAACTTGGCTGAATTCTTCAGTAAGTATTTGTTGTGGACCTTGTGGTAGTAGCTTTTCATTTCACTAATAGTTTCTAGCTAGAGTAGCCACCACTTTCCTATATGTATATCTATGCAACCTATAATATCATATGCCGGAAGTTAAAACTAAAAGGAACACTACAGTTTACAGCGCGTTGGCCGACTGGTGGTTACTGTAATAAAAAGAAAATACATCTTGTAAATACTGCACTTCTGAGGTAAAGAAAAAAAAAAAAAGAGGTCTGCACATTATATGTTCTTCTTCCGTATGATACGAGGAAACAAGAACATATATAATATTCGCTCACCATGTAACTAAGTATTTGGTCGCCTAAAACAGAACATCTGATGTTCAGAAGACAAGTATTCAAATTCCATCTACATACAGGAATAAATACATGTGAGCAATGCTACATAACCCAAAACATTTCCAAATTTCAATACATTTTTCAATACATGGACATTGAACCTAGAGTTCTAAAATTGGAGTCTATATCTGGTTTAAAATTCACAGTTTTGTTTGACAATTCGAGTCATATATAAAGTATTAAACATGTTAATGAAATCTCTTGTGGAATTAAACTCTGTTGATACTTGAAAAGGACCTCATACTTATCGATGATCAAACAAGCCACAATCATTAAGAAATGTAATCATCGCAGGAACATAGTTCTAATAAACTTTTCTTACTTATATATAGACAAATATGCACTAGCTAGTCGTATATTTCAGACAAAGTAGAATAGTACTTCAGACCTATGTTACTCGGACTCGGCTATAAGTGTCCGACATGGGTACGTGCCCAAGTGTCAGATTCGGCCACATTTTGAAAATGTACATGTTTTTGGCTTAAAATAAGTGTCCAAGTCCGAGTGTTCATGTCCGAGTGTCGAGTGTCCGACACCGGTACTTCAAGGTAAAATGAAGAGTCCGAGTAACACAGCTTCAGACATTAGGAGTTCTTCCTGTTGAAAACATAAGGCATAAAAACAAACAAAAACTGCAGTAACTCTCCTCCTAGTCAAACTTCACTTACATGTTCGCCTTAGCTCTTGGTCAATGTATTCAATCCTGTAAAGGAATAGATGGATACCAGGCACAAGCTTCATCATTGAAGCTAGAGTTATGTGCGTACGTAATTAAAATGCCGAACTGAGCCCAAGTGGCTGCAACATTGTCTAGCCACGATAATATAATAAAATTTAGGTCTTAAACTATTGTTTATCCGTTGGAACCCAGCTAGCATCATTTCAATTTATTAACAGTGGATAAAAGCTAAAAGTTAATTACCTGACGTCGTCTGAGATGCAAGAAAGAGATGTTTTTAAAGTAAGGTGATTTATTCCAGTACTCCATATATAAAATATTTTGCAGTTGGAGAAAGACATTTAAAGAAAAATTTTAAGTTGCTAAAATATTGTTAAATTCAACATTTATTGTACTGCACTGCCTAGGTAGTTTAATTCGAATATGAGCTGTGCTAATCACTGAACAGAAGCAGCGTCAATGGTTCAGACCAGCTCATTTGTATTTTGTCCGAGTCATTGGAGCCGAGACAGAATTAATAGGCTCATAATAATTAAATATGATATTAGTGCAACAAAAACATTAAGATAAAGTTGAAATCAATATTGGTAGTATAAGATAATCACCCTATTCCAAGATTAAGTATAATTCATGTTGTAACGAGAAAATGTTATTGGAAGAACAAAAAACCCATTTTTGAACACTGCTGGAACATCTGTCCAACACTCCAACTACAAATTATAAAGTAATTACTTTATAGCTACATGAACAGATATATCTGTGTTTCAAAGTTACCTAAAGATTGCTTCTTATTTGAGACTGATTTAGCTGTCCTCTTACTTCATTGCCTCAAAACCATCTAATGAAACAAGCGACTCTATGTATTTCAGGTTCTTAATAACTCTCCGGTCTCCGAGGCGATAGTATTTGGTCTCTCTCTTCTCCGAATCATACAATATATCATACAAGAAGTAATCTCCATCGCAATACTTTCTTCCATAAAACTGTCCTGCGCCTAAGTAACAAGATAACCGTATCTCAGTCCCCAAATGATCAGCATGATTACTGAATTTTTTAGTCCAAGACACCTGACCAGAAACATCATCCAACGTCCATAGATCAACCCCTGGTCCTGATTTAAACACCATAGCAACAGAACCTTCGAAATCCAAAACATATGATCTCTTTCTATATTTAAATCTAGGAAATGGAACTAGTCCAAAAACCTCGGCGTGCAAATCAAATGTGATTAGCTCATTCCCACCATCAAAATACAGGAAACCGTTTACAACAATAAAAGTTTCCTTGAAAATATTCCAATTTTGCAATAGAGGTTCACGAAATTGTCTCCACGAATCAGCATTTGTGGAATATATCTGAACTATTGGAACAACATTATAGAGATTTTCAAACGCAAACCTTAGGATTTTGTAGTCATCGGAGATAGGATCATAACCAAACCCTAACTTGGCCGGAAACCATTTCATTGTATAGAGCCGAGGACCAGGAATTTCCTTCCATTTCCTGATACAGGGATTCCAAAGGTAGCCGAAATCCCCATACTCACAATAATTAGCTACAAAAATGATGCCATTACACGAGCTAACAATTCGATATTTTTCTATAATAAGGTGGGAGAATAAGAGAAACAAAGTGTACGGGGGAATTAGACAAATCCTGGCCATTGGTGTCGAGTCGCGCCTCGTGAACAAGATAATGATGCCTCCAGTGTTGGGGATCGTCCTTGTCGTACCCCTTACTTTGGAACAAGTCGTCTTTCCAATCAAGAGACTGTTGTCGCATAAAAAAATCCTCCAGAGAGCAGAAGGAATCATCTCGAAGAGTGAGTAGTGTGGGATTTTCCCGGGAAGTAATTATAGCACGGTGGAGATGAGATTTTATGAACTCTGGGTTTGAGATGATGGATAGCCATAGCTTGCACACTGACTTAAACATGAGCAATGATTTCATCGGAAGTCGTTCAAGTTTTTCAGTTATCAACTCTTCGGGTAAATAATAGATGGCCATTGAGGATCTTCTCTTGGGTCCTTTTTTTTCAAGTGCGACACAGGAAATCGCCCTCTTTTTGTCATCCCTGCTGCTTTCCATATTTTGTATGGAACGCATGGCAGAGCTAGGACCCTTCGAATCATGTTTGAGCTTATGTTCAAACCAATCCCACCCCCTACTTGGGTCAGGCTGGAAAGAGTGTCCGCCAAGTTCAGATAAGGGAATGCTTCCCCCAACCATTAAAGGAAAGGCTTGAGCAACAGGCGGATCAATTGAATTCTGAGCATGAAATTTTAGGGTTTGGCACTCAGCGTTTAAAATCTTGAGAATTTACCAAAAATACCAGATTTAAAATTTCTATTTGTAAAAATACCATCTCCCTTAATTAATTACAATTTTACCAACCTAAGTTTTAAAATTGCAAAAATACCAACCCTAACCCTCCCCTTTCTGCCGCGGCCCTTCATTCATCTACCTGTTTGTTTTTTTTTCTTTCTTTCTTTTAAGGTGGGTGCTATTTTGGTTGCAGCGACCACATTCAACCACATCGACTTCAATACCTCTTTTTTTTTTCTTTTTTTTTTTTAAGATGGGGTGATATTTTGGTTGCAACCACATTCAACCAAATGCAACCACATTCAATTTTTTTTAAGGTAGGGTGATTTTGGTGAATTTGGGTTGCAAGGCCCCGCCAGGGGCAATATACAACCAAATACAACCACATTAAACTTTTTTTTTTAAGGTGGGGTGATTTTGGTGGATTTGGGTTGCAAAGCCCCGCTAGGGGCAATATACAACCAAATGCAACCACATTCAACTTTTTTTAAGGTGTGGTGATTTTGGTGGATTTGAGTTGCAAGGCCCCGCCAGGGGCAATATATATATATATATATATATATATAGGGGGCTACTCCAATACAAACCTCCTTAAAATACAAACTTACAAACCAAGCATAATCTAATATTTCAAGCTAATCTAATGACCAAACTAGGGGTACCCCAATACAAAAAATGCTTAAAATAATTGGCTCTATCCAACAAAAAAAATAAAAAATAAAAAAATAAAAAATTTCACTGTTCACGTGATGACGTGGCAGTGGATTTCACTGGTTAACGGTGCTTCGCACCTTCTTGTACGGCGCTTCGCGCCTTTATCATTCTAAAGTTGTAAGGAATGGCAATCAATGGTAAAGGCAATAGACGATTGACGGGTGTGTCGAGGGCCTGCGGCCCTCATGATTACCTAACTCATCCGTTTACTGTCTTAAATGCTTCGCATTTCCACGGCAAGTTTTTTTTTTTTTTTTTTTTTTTTTTTTTTTTATGGATAGAACCAATTATTTTAAGCATTTTTTGTGAAGGTACCCTTGGCGGGAACCTTAGAATAAATGAAATATAATTAATTTAGTGTTGGTTTGTAGGTTTGTATTTTAAAAGTGGTTTGTATTTGAGCACTTGCCTATATATATATATATTTAGTTCAAAAATGAGGTCGAAAATGACAACTGAAAAATGGAACTTGAAATTTGAAATTTAGTTGCATGTGGTTGCATTCAGTTGCAAATTTAGTTGAATATGCTCCTGCGGGACCTTGCAACCTAAATCCACCAAAATATCACCCATCTTATATATATATATATATATATAGTTCAAAAATGAGGTCGAAAATGACAAATGACAAATGGAACTTGAAATCAGAAATTTAGTTGCATGTGGTTGCATGTGGTTGCATTTAGTTGCATGTGGTTGCATTCAGTTGAATATGTCCCTGCGGGGCCTTGCAAACCAAATCCACAAAAATCTCCCCACCTTAAAAAAAAAAAGAAGTTGAATGTAGTTGAATTCAGTTGAATATGTTTGCGTTCAGTTGAATATGCCCCTGCGGGGTCTTGCAACCCAAATCCACCAAAATAGCACCCCACCTTAGAAAAAAAAAAAGTACACAGTCAATGGAATGGATGAGGGTGACGTGTAAGGAATGAGGGAGGAAGGAGTGGGGAGGGAAAGGGGACCTAGTATTTTTGCAGTTTAGAAACTTAGTTAGTAAAATTGTAAATAACTATTCTTAACAAAAGTAAATGTGCAAAAATTTACTTTTTCCTATTTATTTATGAAAAAACCCTAAAATCTTCAAATAATCACAGGATTATATTACTTGGATAATAGTTCCTTCACTAATTTTTCAACAAATGGATATTCAATTCAGATTTCAAATAATTTTTAAAAATTTAAAGATATTTAATATGAATTATAAATAGTCTATTAAAATTTGGTAAAATTCAAATAAAATTGATTTTGAAAGATATTAAAATCTCATGTATTTTTGAATTTTATAATGTATATTTAACTTTTTGAAATATCTACAAAATTCAAGAGATTTGAATTTGATAAATATTGATGCACATATAATAACACTACAAATGTATATACAAATTTTCATTCTAATAATTATTGGTGCACATATTTATAAATACATATAAAAAAGTAAATACTTTTTTTTTCTTATTACCATTTCTTTATGTTATAAATTTTTATGAATCATACTTAATTTGCATCCCATTAATTTGATCCAAAATTAAGTCAATATTTAGAATTTTAAATAAAATAATTTACAGCCAAGATTTTATTTTTAATGTCATATACTAATATTGCAACCTTTACAACTAGTATAAGTATCAGGGGTAAATTAAGAATTTGAAATTTAAACAACATTTTTCATGCATATTAGATACATAAACCTTAATATGTGACAAGTAATAATTAATAAATTTGATTACAAATATTGTATATTATATTTATGATTTTATATTAAGTTAACCAAAAACTTAAACTTAATTATTGATTTTAATAAAAATTGTTAAAAGATATAGCACCTAAATTTAAATTAACTTTATATTTGTAACAGAAATTATTTAGTTTGCAACTCATTAATTATATCATATCTTATTAATTGAAATATTATAATTCCATCTATATTAAACTTATCAAAATTTTAGTATTATATATATATATATATTATTATAATTGTAATAGATAATTTTCAAAAAAACTTATTTATATTTAAAATGTGTTACCGAACATTGATAAAATGTTATTTGTGAAATATATTGAGATTTTATTTATATGTATAAGAGGGTTCAAAATTGGTTTTATATTTTAAATTCTTAATTTACCGTTTATTCATATGACTTAAATAATAAAGGGATTGCAATTTAAGTGTCAAATGAAAAAAGAGAGGTTGAAAATTGCATTGTTAAATAATAGAAGTATTTAACTGTTAGAGGGCGAAAAGTGCATGTTACTCTTTTTTTATTTATAAATATATTCAAACTTTTTTATTTGTATAATAATTGATTAAGTTTTTAATCTATTATATATATAATACATCAAAAAGGAGTTTTGTTGAGCAAATTTAATCATAAATATTCTCGTTAATATCTATATAATATATGTATTTTATCTAATTATTACTCTAATTATTATCAATAAAATATTTATTCAATCAAATTAATACTCCTTCCATCCCATTTTAAATGTCCATTTTGAAAAAATTACGTTTATTAAGAAAGAATAAAGGGTATTTGGATAAATTTTCCAACTAAAATCCTTAATTAATGCATTGAGAAATGAAAATAGAGTTAAGTTTTGAAGAAATTAAACATTGCAAGCAATAAATGTGGGAATAGTTTTGGAAAATTAGACTAAAACCATTTAATAATTCATAGAATTTTATTGTATTAGTCTACTTTACGTATTTCGATCTATTTTAGATGTTATAGTTTCAAAATATTATTAGATTCTGAACCGCGAAAGTTATATTTTTAGTTATGTTTGGTCAGTGTAAGAAGAATGACCGACTGAAAGCTATAAGTAAGAGTTAATTAAATGCCAAGTATTACCACAATAATCTTGTTGTATTGAAATACATGAGAAAACAGCTGGCTTATTTATTTTGGGTGGATGAAGAATTAAATATTATAATTTCTAATTTAATATTGTAAGAAATAATGTAATGTGACGAAAAAATAAAAATAATAGAGTCATATAGTTCTGCTAATAAAATCTCAGCGCATATTTCCAATTTTGGATTTCAGCGCACATTTCCAATTTTGGATCCTTTTCTCCGACCAATTTCGGAGAACAAGGAGAATAACAAATTTATTCTAATAGTTGTGCACGTTCAAAATAAATATGTGATGTGTGCTTTTCTAAGATCATGGTATTTGACCATCGCAGATGTATCCTTTCAATAGCAAATTGACCATAACAAAATCTTTTCTTCAAATACATTTTACTATATATCTGTTCTCAGAAGTGAACTTTCAAAATCCCAAGGTAATATCTCAAATTTCAAGACAATCCATATTTAGACATGTACAAATTCAACAAAATACACGAGTAACTAAAATTAAAGTGTCATAACTCATAACAGATTTTTAAAATGAGATGTGTTAATGTATGCACCGACTGAATTATGTTGTAAAAGTTCATATGTACAATAAAATTCAATCTATGAAAATAAGATAGACATAACTACGATAATGAAGCATCCCGAATATCATTTTAATTTGAGGTAACAGCAAAATGATAGCCGAAAAATAAAAAAAGACAAAATGACAGTTTGTAACCCCTATGTATATGGATTTTGTCAAATTGGTCCATTTACGTTTTTTAGCACTTTGCAACCCCTATCTTCAAATCTCGCTTCGTATTACAACCCCTATCTTCAAAAATGACAGTTTGTACCCCTTATGTATAGAGGTTTTTGACTCATTTTTGCTTGTAAAATAGGTCAATTAGACGGGAGGGGTTGTAATATGAAGCGAGATTTGAAGATAGGGGCTGCAAAGTGCTAAAAAACGTAAATCTGGACAAATTTGACAAAACCCATATACATAGGAGTTACAAACTTTCATTTTGTCATAAAAAAAATACACATAACACATCCGTGATCATAAGACATTGTATATATCAGCAATTTTCGAGTTTATTAGTCTCACATCGGGTTGAAACTCGCATTGGAGTTTAAAATTCAAGTGAAATTGGTATATTACTATCTTATATATGGTTGTAAAACTCATTTTGTATGAAGTTAATAAAATTAGCATATTACGAAAATGCTGCAAAAATAAAGTGCGAGGGACAATAGATATCAAAACCATATTGACATTTTTTACCAAATCCAAATCCCATATGTAAATTATTTCTTATTTTTAATATTTTAATCTATTTTGTTAATCAATCTATAAATTACCCGATGATAATAGGATTAACCGATATAGTGCAAATATACTTAAAATAAAATATTATACCGATATCGAGTATAAAAATGTTTTACACCTCATTTATCATTTTTTGTATTCTGGCCATTCGACTAATATAGACATAATTGTTAAAAGAGAGAAATATTATAATAAATTTTTATATATCTATTTTTACTTCCGCCCGTTTACCTACTTGAGATAACTTCTACTAATTTTTCGTCACCTACCGCCTCACTTTGATTTTTTTTTTTTACCAATTTTCGGCCACCTCAGTATCTTTCATACATAAAATAAAATATTATAATGATACAGAGTAAAAATATGTTATACACTTCATTCATCAATGTAACAATTTAATAATAAACATAATCTGGTCATTTGACTAATATCTAGATATAATTGTTAAAAAAGAGAAATATTATAATAAATTTTATAGATCTATTTTCACTTCCGCCCGTTTAACTACTTGACATAGACGTCTACTTATTTTTCGTCACCCACCTCCTCACTTTGATTTTTTTTTTGACCAATTTTCAGCCACTCAGTACCTTTCTTAATTCTGACTTCGACGACATCATATTTGTCAATTTATATTTTCCCTCCCCGACTACCATTTTTTACTATTATATGTGAAAATATTTTAATGATTTTATCCCTAATAAATCATAAAAATAAACGTGAGCATAAATTTATGAATATATGAATGCCATAAATTATTAAAATTAGTAAAAATTACTATCTTATATATGGTTGCAAAACTCATTTTGTATGAAGTTAAATAACATAAGCATATTACGAAAATACTGCAAAAATAAAGTGCGAGGGACAATAGATATCAAAACCATATTGACATTTTTTACCAAATCCAAATCCCTTATGTAAATTATTTCTTATTTTTAATATTTTAATCTATTTTATTAATCAATCTATAAATTACCCGATGATAATAGGATTAACCGATATAGTGCAAATATACTTAAAATAAAATATTATACCGATATCGAGTATAAAGATGTTTTACACCTTATTTATCATTTTTTGTATTCTGGCCATTCGACTAATATAGACATAATTGTTAAAAGAGAGAAATATTATAATAAATTTTTATATATCTATTTTTACTTCCGCCCGTTTACCTACATGAGATAACTTCTACTAATTTTTCGTCACCTACCGCCTCACTTTGATTCTTTTTTTTTACCAATTTTCGGCCACCTCAGTATCTTTCATACATAAAATAAAATATTATAATGATACAGAGTAAAAATATGTTATACACTTCATTCATCAATGTAACAATTTAATAATAAACATAATCTGGCCATTTGACTAATATCTAGATATAATTGTTAAAAAAGAGAAATATTATAATAAATTTTATAGATCTATTTTCACTTCCGCCCGTTTACCTACTTGACATAGACGTCTACTTATTTTTCGTCACCCACCTCCTCACTTTGATTTTTTTTTTTTGACCAATTTTCAGCCACTCAGTACCTTTCTTAATTCTGACTTCGACGACATCATATTTGTCAATTTATATTTTCCCTCCCCGACTACCATTTTTTACTATTATATGTGAAAATATTTTAATGATTTTATCCCTAATAAATCATAAAAATAAACGTGAGCATAAATTTATGAGTATATGAATGCCATAAATTATTAAAATTAGTAAAAATTACTATCTTATATATGGTTGCAAAACTCATTTTGTATGAAGTTAAATAACATAAGCATATTACGAAAATGCTGCAAAAATAAAGTGCGAGGGACAATAGATATCAAAACCATATTGACATTTTTTACCAAATCCAAATCCCTTATGTAAATTATTTCTTATTTTTAATATTTTAATCTATTTTATTAATCAGTCTATAAATTACCCAATGATAATAGGATTAACCGATATAGTGCAAATATACTTAAAATAAAATATTATACTGATATCGAGTATAAATATGTTTTACACCTTATTTATCATTTTTTGTATTCTGGCCATTCGACTAATATAGACATAATTGTTAAAAGAGAGAAATATTATAATAAATTTTTATATATCTATTTTCACTTCCACCCGTTTACCAACTTGAGATAACTTCTACTAATTTTCCGTCACCTACCTCCTCACTTCGATTTTTTTTACCAATTTTCGGCCACCTCAGTACCTTTCATACATAAAATAAATTATTATAATGATACCGAGTAAAAATATGTTATACACTTCATTCATCAATGTAGCAATTTAATAATAAACATAATCTGGCCATTTGACTAATATATAGATATAATTGTTAAAAAAGAGAAATATTATAATAAAATTTTATAGAATTATTTTCACTTCCGGCCGTTTTACCTACTTGACATAGACGTCTACTTATTTTCCGTCACCTACCTTCTCACTTTGCTTTTTTTTTTTGACCAATTTTCAGCCACTCAGTACCTTTCTTAATTCTGACTTCGACGACATCATATTTGTCAATTTATATTTTCCCTCCTCGACTACCATTTTTTACTATTATATGTGCAAATATTTTAATGATTTTATCCCTAATAAATAATAAAAATAAACGTGAACATAAATTTATGAGTATATGAATGGCATAGTTTTAATTATCAAAATTCAAATTATTAAAATTAATAAAAATTATGTGGGTAATTTTATCGTAAATAAATTATAAAATAAATATTGCTAATAGGTGAGTTATTTGAGCATGTAGTGAATGAGTTTAAAAAGTTGCACAAAGAAGTGATTTGGTTTAGTGGTTGAATATGTGAACACAAATTTACAAGTGTTGGAAGGGTCATGGTTTCAATTCCTTCCAACTTCAAAATTTTTAACATTCATTTAAATCTAAGGACAAATTAGTAATTTACTAAATAGACACAAAACGCATGTTGGCCTATAATGGATATAAAGGAAGTTTGAATATAAACGGTTCGACTTATGTTCGACACGGGTTTAACTTGATAAAATATATGAATTTTATAAAATATTGAATATTTACATTGAAAGATATTTATAATATTTATAAATTTTAAATATTAAAAGTTCGATTAGTCTCGCGAACCTCAAGAATCGAGTAATTTAAAACTTGAACTTTGCTCGGAAAAGTTTCGATTAGTCCGATGAACAATTTGGCAAATATTGAACATTATAACAAATAAGTTCTTGAAGTATGTATTTAATGAGTTACTAAAAAGTTCTAAAAACTTCTTTGGTGTAGTGGTTGGAGATGTGAAAATAATCTTTTCTTTGCATAAAGGTCATGGGTTCAATTCCCACCACAAACATTTTTTTTTATTTTTAATATGATGGAAGGACAAATTAGTAAATTACTAAATGAAAGGACAAATTAGTAAATTACTAAATAGCTTGAAACTCTATGTTGACATATAATATATATAAAGGATTTGTATGGAAAGAAGAGATGGACATTTAATTTGGGGTATTTTTTTTCCAAAAGAGACATGTATAATGGGACGTAGTTCATTGAGCAAATTTAATCATAAATACTTAATCTGTAATGCATATTATTGAGTGCGTCGAAAATAAATAACACAAATTTTTAAATTTTTAACTACTATTTTTTAGATATTGTTAGTCAAAGAGGCATGTCTATATTCATCTAATAACAAACCTAATTGTTTGTAATGCCTTGCATTACTTACATGACCTTTTAACTGGGGTATGTAGATTTTCTACTTATATTTAGTACTTGTAATAGGCACCAAATTTCTTGCTGTGTAATTGTACAAATCAAGTCATAGAATAATGCTAGAAAGAAGATCTAGAGATCATGTCTCAAGCTTGGAGAACAAAACTTAAAAAATAAACACGAGTTTGAAGATTGAAGATTTGCCTAAGTACTAATTGGAGAAGTAATTTGGTCTATTCGAGAAGTCAGGAATTCGAGATGTCAAGCATTCGATATGTCAAAAGTAATTATTCGATATCTCAAGAAGTCAACAAGTCAAAGTTACATTCGATATCTCAAAGACTTCACTGGTGAAAAGGCATATTCGATATCTCAAGGAGCTAATCGATATTCGACATCTCAAAGAGTTACATGCTATTCGATATCTCCGGGATTCCAGAAATAAAGGCACTATTCAACATCGCAAGAACAACAGAAAAGATACATTCGAGAAGTGATTCGATATGTCAGGAAAAGCTAGTTCGAGAACTCAGAGTTATCTAGCCATTCAAAACTAGTTCTCGAATCTAGTACTTAGCCACTTCTCGAATGGTTTCCTGAAGACAAATTACTGAAGAATTACAAGTCAGAAAACCTGCAATAAGCCAAGACACAATACTGTAAAGTTTACATAGACCACAATTACTGAAGAATTACAGGACCACAATACTGTAAAGTTTACATGGAAAGTCTACAAAGAAGCTTCGAGAGATATTAAATGGGACAAGCAATTAAAGTAGTTGATCTGAGCAAGTTAAAAATATAGAAGTAGTGGATCTGAGCAGGTTAAAAATATAGTCAAATCACATACTGCCCAAACGTGTACCAAAGAGGGATAGACAAGTTAGAAAGTGTATTTGTCTGTCACCACATTTGTAGTAAGTAGGTTGTACACATGTTCTATAAGTGTACAACCTCACTTCTTTAGCTCTTAAGTTTTTCATTGTAATTCATAGCAAATATCTTTCTCAGAAACGAAGCTGAGAATGCTAAGTTTTGTATTCCGAGATTGTAGCATACTTGATCTAATAAAATATTAAATTAATATGAATTGTTTGTGTTTCATTTCCGCAATTTATATTTGTCAAACACACACACTCAACTACAACAAATCAAACACAGATACAAACAAACTTTACTTAAAGAAAAATCAAAGAAAAGTTGGAAAATACATTCACCCCCCTCTGTATTTTCCTTGTGTGAATTTCATACTCACAAGTGGTATCAGAGCAGGCTGTTAATCAAAACAGAAAAAGATCAACATGAATACACCAAAGACAACAAGAATAGTGAAAGTCCCAAAGTTTGATAAAGACAACTACAACCTCTAGAAAATCAAAATGATGTTCATCAAAGCTGCTAACCCTCTATTTCCAGAGATTCTCAAGAATGGTCCATTTGTTCCACAACAAGAAATTGTTGAGAAGACTGTTGGAACTGTTATAATTCCAAGGTCTTATGTTGCCAAAGATCCATTTAAATGGACAAAGACTGAAATAGAGAAGGTTGCTCTTGATAGCCATTGCATGCTCATCATCATTGACTCCATGGAGCTTTCTATGTTTGCTAATATTGCATCTTGCACTTCTGCAAAAGAGCTGTTGGATCACATATAGATTCTTTGTGAAGGAACTGAGGGTAAGAGAGAATAGAAGACATATATTGGTCACTCAGTATGAAGCTTTCATGGCTCAGCCAAAGGAGAGCATCACTGATATGTTTGAGAGATTTCACAGGTTGGTGACTGAGCTACAAATGAATGGTAAGGTCTACAGTATAAAGGAGTTAAACATGAAGTTCTTACTCTATGCACCTAACCATCTGGAGCAAAGAGTAATTTCTTTAAGAGAAAGAGATTTGAACAAAATCTCATATGATGTGCTTTATGGTGTGTTGAAAAAACATGAACTCGAACTCTTGCAGAAAAGATCTATTCAAGCCAACCAAGGCAAGATGGTCAATACATCATATGCCTTGATTGTGAACAAATCTATTTAGGACCTAGAAGCCTCTGCAAGCCAACTGAAGATAGAGGAGATAATAGAGGAGGAACCTGAAATAGATGTTGCTAAGACAGTAGAGGAGTAAGCAGAGGATTAGTTCTATACTATTGAGGAGTTAGATGCCATGGAAAACACATCTTGCTTTCATGGCTAGAAAATTTCCAAATATCAGATTTAAGAGAAAACAACCCTTCAAAGCCAAACCTCAAAATCATTCATTCAACAAGAATAAAGCACATGTGAAGCCAAGCAAAAACAATTTCAAAACCAGTTATGTGGATAGGTCATTGGTCAGATGTTACAGATGCAATGACCTAGGGCATTTTGCTAGTGAATGCAAGAAACCTAAGAAGAAGGACAAGGAGTTTCCAGAGCTTGAAGCTAAGTATGAGGCCCTTCTTAAAAAATAAACACCAGGCAAGGCCTACATAGTAGAAGGGAAGTGTTGGGATGATACTAATAGTGATGAAGAAGAACAAGAATTCTACAACTAGGCCTTGATGGTCAATTCCAAGGAAGAACAATCGTCATCAGACTCTCAGGTACCAGCTCTCACTACCATAGATATGTCTGTTTCTGAATATAAGCATGTTATTGAACAATTATCTGTTGAGATGTTTAATATTTATACTAGTATGACTGCTGCTAAGAAAGAGATTGTGAAACTGTCTGCTAGAAATGAAGTGTTAGACAATAGGAATGAGGAATTAGAGCTAACTGCTATGCATGTAGAAAACCTTAAGAAAGAGATTGAATATCTAGAGAATAAGGATCTATGTGATAGTCAGCTTGAGAAGGCTCTTAGAGACGAAATTGTTGAGAATGTATTCAAACTTAAGGCCTTTAAGAACTTTTCCAGCCTAATGCAATCTTACCATGAAAAACACCAAGATAATGCAAAGGCTGCTATTGGTTTTGATTATGACACACTTAGAGAGAGGAAAGGTTGTGCTGTCACTGAGGATGACAATATTGTTCATGAGAATGTGCCTCATGTTTTGAAAAATGCTAAGGCACCTATATTTAAAGAACCGATATTTGAAGTTGATGAGGAAGCCTTACTCATCAAGCAAATGTTGATTGATGAGGACAAAGCACAATCAAGTGAACAACCAGCACCCTCTAAGAGTGAGAGTGTCAAAGTGGAACCCAAGAAGCCTGCTGGAGTTGGATTTAAATATGCAAAATTTGTTAAGTTTGAACCAGCTAAAAGGAATGAATCTGTGAAGAATGTGGCTAAAAAGAAACGAAATAGAAATGGAAAACTAGGGATTAACAAAGATACCAACTATGCTTATGTGCCTAATGCCCCTAGGAAAACATGTCAAAACTGTTTTAGCACTATTCATTTAACTCATGCTTGTAAGAAACCTGTAGGCAGTGTGCCTAAGCCTTTCTATGATTGTTTTATGCCTTTAAGACATAGAGATTCATCATTTTGTGATAAACTTGACTATATGCCATGCAGTATGAATGTTATGACTAGCTGTTTCAATTTGAGAAGACAATTCATTGATGGATGCATAAGTAACAATTTACAAATACATTACACAAGGTCTAAGTCTTCAAGTCCTCCTAAAGCTAGGAAGGTGCCTCTGTCACCTAAGTCCGAGAACTCAAATTTTAAGACTTCTAGTTGTGATAAGAAGACTAGTCCCAAGAAAGTTAATAAGCATGCTATTTATGATAGAACTGTTTCTAAGCCAGGTGGACCCAAATTTGTTTGGGTACCAAAGAAGAAGTAATACATTTGTGTTTGCAGGGTAAAGAAAAAGAAATGAAAGTCATTTGGGTGCTGGATAGTGGATGCTCAAACCATATGACTGGTAATATGGCCCTACTATCACAATATGAAGAAAAGGCTGACCCTATGGTTACTTTTGGAGATGACAACATTGGTAACACATTATGATATGGCAAATTGGAAGTTGGTAATGTCATCATTGAAGATGTAGCACTGGTCAGAGGACTCAAGCATAATCTACTAAGTGTTGGTCAATTTACTGATAGAGGATTCAAGGTTCATTTTGACAAGGATGAATGTTTGATCACTTATAACAAGACTAGTGATCTTGCTCTAACTGGAGTAAGAAAGGGAAGCCTGTTTGTAGTCAATATGTATTTTGCAAACAGGGACAAAATTTGTTGCTTTTACGCAAAGGCATCAAATGAAGACTATTGGTTGTGGCATAAGAAGTTATCACACTTAAACTTCAAGGCCATTAACTCTTTAGTCAAAAGAGAGTTAGTGAGAGGCATGCCCACACTTGAATTCTCTCAAGAAGAAGTGTGTGAGGCTTGTCAAAAAGGAAAAATGAAAAGATCCAGCCACAAGTCAAAGAAAGTGACATCTATCACCAAGCCCTTACAACTAATTCACATGGATTTGTTTGGGCCTGTCAACATGATGTCTCTGTCAAGAAAGAAGTATGCCTTGGTTATGGTTGATGATTTTACAAGGTATACATGGGTTAAGTTTCTAGCATCAAAGGATGAGGCTCCACAAGTAATCATTGAGTACATAAAGAAAGTTAACAAAGAGGCAGAGATCAACAAGGCTAGAGTAGTTGCTTTGAGAAGTGATAATGGAACAGAGTTCAGAAATGTCGTTCTTGAGGCATTTTGCAAAGAGAATGGCATTTCACATCAATTCTCAGCTCCAAGAACTCCATGAAAAAAAAGGAGTTGTTGAGAGAAAGAATAGAACTCTAATTGAGGCTGCCAGAACAATGTTACTTGATGCTAAGATGCCAACATGTTTTTGGCCTGAGGCTGTGAGCACTGCATGCTACATTCAAAACAGAACCCTCATCAACAAAAACTCTGGAAAGACACCTTATATTTGGTGACTGGAAAGAAGCCCACACTCAAGTATATTCATGCTTTTGGAAGCAAATACTTTGTATTGAAGGATAACTCTGAATATGTTGGCAAGTTTGATGCAAAGGCATTTGAAGGAATTTTTCTTGGCTATTTTATAGAAATAATTGCTTACAAGGTTTATGTCATTAGTCAAAAGAAGGTTATGGAAAGCACAGATATGACATTTGATGACAGTAAAGTACCTGGTCTAGAAGAAGCCAATGATGAAGACAAAGATCCTTTGAGATTTGAGAACATGATTGATTCTGATGATGAAATTAAAACTGAAGTTTAGACTTCTGATTAACAGACTCCAGTGATTGAGGAAGCAAGAGAAGAATTTGTGCCAAACAATAGTGAGGAAACAAGCATCCAAGATACACCTGTGATTGAGAGCACTTTCACAAGGGGAGGAAATAAAGATGATCATGTCTGGGATGATGAAGCAACATCAAGTTTGAGAAATCAATCTGAGCATGCAAGAAAATGAAATAGATCACACACTACAGAACAAATTATTGGTGATCCAAATGCAGGAGTGAGAACAAGAAGAGCAACTCAGAACACTACGCTATAGATTGCTTATTGCAACCCCAAAAGTATGTTACCATAGACCCTGTTTAACATTGCGATAGCCTAAAATAGGGCTATGGTAACACTTCAGCTGTGTTAGGTTCTCAGCAGTTCCTATAGATACCAAAGGTAACATAAAAAATATCCTAAGGTAACATAGCAAATGTGGTTACAAAAAACCTCTATAGCAACATCTTAAACACTCTACAGCAACATAGTTTGTGTGTTAAAAAATATGATACAATTTTGCACAGGGGCACATGTGGGGCCCACATCTGGGTGGGGCCCACATCTGGGTCCCACTTTTTGGGCCTACTATGGGGCCCACCTGCTCAATGTGCAAGGCCTATTGTAACACCTAATATTACCTACTGCAACACATACAATGATAAAAATAATAGCCTATTGCAACACACTTTGTACCCATTGTAACACCAAAAGTGTAACAAAATAAAAATGTACTGCCAGAATATTAAATTTCTCATTCAAAAAAACCAACAACAATTCACGTCCTAATTTAATTCACCAACATAACGAGTCAAGTAACCAACAACTACATCAAATCCACCAGCAGTAAAGAACATAAACTAAAACATACAAGTACTAGAAGATAGCATATTCATTTTTAACAATACGGTACTATCTAAAGTAGTAGAAGTCTCAAAGCTAGGTCCATCGGCCATAGGAGTACCAACACCTACTGTGTCACTGGAAATCGTCGCACAAATTTCACTAATATCAATATTCAGAGTGGGGTTTACTTCAACTAATTTTTTTAGGACCAATGTCAAGTTGTCCTGGACCATCTGATTGATATTTCCATCCACTTCAGCGTAGACCTTCTGGTTTAGCTTCGCTTCAACTTCGACAACAACTTCCTGCCATATCTTTTTTGTCAGCTCTTGCACGTATGAATCGATTAGAGCTGGAGTTGTAGCTTGAGTAGAAGTTTTGACACACTTCGCGTCATGTCACTACACCATAAAAGGCATACGACAACATTTTTAGCCTGTGTTGCCATCAAATATGTTGCCTTTGTCATGATATTTTTTGCTAAGACAACATTATCTTTTTTATTTTGCCTCAGGTAGAAAAATCATGTTGCTATAGAATAAAAAGTGTTTGCATGTTGTCGTAGGTATCAAATTATGTTGCCATAATTTTATAATGAACAAAATTTTACATTTTCAACTTATTAAAATAAAAATTTTAAACTTTATTACATGAAAATTAATTTATTTGAATAAAAAAAATCAAGAAATTTTTATAAAAATCAAGAATATTTCAGTAAAAATGAATATTTAAATAAAAATGTTAAAACATTTTAAATGAATAATTTTATTTTTATGTTCATTAAATATTATTAAACAAAATTATTAAAATGAATTTTTTTTTCTAAATATATTTTAATATATCATTAAATTAGAAATATTTTTGTATATGATTACAAATACTCGAATATAATATTCTAGATTATGTAAAAGGAATTGAACATTTAATATAAAATTAAATTATTTTTCCAAATAAATAAAAAGTGAAAAAGTAAATTGTTTTTTCCTTGAAAAGCACGTTGCAAGATCACTCAAGATGTAAAAATTGTGTTACCATAGTTTTTTGACAAACAAAATTTTAAGTTTTTTAATTAAATTTAGAAATGTTTATTTTTCTTTGGCAACAAAACTAAATGATTTTGATAAAAATATTTAAGAAGTTTTATAAAAAATAAGAATATGCCAAAAAGATGAATAATTAATAAAAAAATTCTTATATGTTGTTAAAGAGTAATTATATTTTTTTGTAAGTATTTTTAAAATTATTTAATAAATATAAATTGAATAATAATTTTAAAATTTTGCACAGTCGAAAATAAATGAAAATTGGATGAGCGGCAAAATAAATCGCCCAATCTAATCCAGTTTTTTCGAAGAACACCAAAATTACACCAATTCCACTCTCATTTTTCACCCATGCTCACTTTCACTTTTCATTTTTCTCTATGGTAGCTCTGTCATTTTCTCTCCGTCTCTCTATGTCCCTCTCTCTCTTTTTCTCTCCAACTCTCATAAACACTCATCAATACATACATATTCATGCATGTAACTATACTTCGATTTGAATGCTCTTTTGGACTTCCTTTGATTTCAGTGCTTATATACTTTAGGACCTTTTCAGCTCGATTTGTAATTGAAATTATGGTTGATTTCGATATGTACCTCTTGTTGCATCAGGATTGATATATAAATTAGGGTTTCAATGGGGTTCAGTTTGGGGCTTTAATTGGGTTCAATTTGGGGATTCAAAATTGGGGATTCATCAGGTTTAATTTGGGGTTTTGAGTTAAGGTAATTCTATCATTTGTGTTATATGTATTACATTTATTATTTTTTTTGTGCGCTTAACTTCTAATATTTTATGTTAATATTGATATTGATTTAGGCAAAAGCTCTTCAGTTCCGTTCTCTAAACTGTATGCTTAGAGGTTGCTCAGTATGGTCTCCTTTTGCTTTGGCTTGGGTTGAAATATCTTGGAGTATATATGGCAGACTAGTAGTATTGTTGAATAAGAGTAACTTAGTACTATTTCTTTTAATATTCATGAGTATGTATGTAAATTATCCTTGCATTCCGGATCTTGTCAAAATCTTGATCCTGCAATAGACCATAGACTGATAAAATACATCTTCTGTCATCATGTCACGTTTTAGTGCCTGCAAGTAATAATTGTACAGGTCTAGTAAAAGAATTTTGAGTAGTATCACAAATTGATTTATGAAAGATGATATTTCCTATTGGCAAGGCATCCACAATGAGACCTGACATCTGCTACCTGGAATTTTGTACAAAATGTCTCCATGGGTATCTGATGCTAACTTTGATAACAAGTTGCTAAATGGGTACTTGCTCTGCATTATTTTGTAATCTTAGAATCCTTGCTATGTGTGTAGATTATAGCTTGACACCAAGAGTTCTATTGACTCACATCCCAATGTATCGGAAAAATGGGACTTCTTGTGGTCCATATCGTTCTTCAAAAATTGTTGACCAGGTAAAGCCTTTCATTTTTTTCTTCATATGTGTTAGTTGTGGGGTAATATTTTTGAATTGTTATGGAAAATCATAAATTTTAAATTACTTCTAGGGCTTACGCTAATGAGAACCTAATGCCCCATTACCTACGGTGGCTGGCCCAGAATACGAGTCCCATGTTCTAAATTACATGAAGTTAAACATTGGATATTAGTTTCATAAATGTTAGATAATTATGTTTATCACTTGTCTTGGTCTCTGTAGTACCCTTGTCAGTTTTTTTGGGTTCTGAATCTTGATGCAAATTCTTATATCAGTAGTAAAACTTATGTATACCTTTGTTTCTTGTTCAGAGAGTCCGTCGTGATGACCTTGATGAAGATATGTTGTAAATTTTCCATCTCTTTCTATGACTTTCGTAATAATATTTATATTGGTACAATCTTTCTGCTAATATAGACAAATTTGATGTTTGACAATCTTTCTGAGCAGGTGTTTGTCCTTTATGGTCATGACCATGATCAGTGTACAGTTGCTCACGCGTCCAAGTATGGGCCAGTAATAGAAGTAAGAACCTTACCATATTAGGCTTATGATGCTCTTACTTATGTGACCTTTAATAGACAATATATTTGCAGGTTAGCATATTATGATCTTGCTGAAGAATTTTTACTGAGGGGATTGCAAGGACACAGGTTAACATTCTTATTAATATTACAAATATTGTTGTTGATTGCCCGGAGAGAGGTTGAAGCAAAGAAAAAGAAATTTTTTGTTATTGATTTCCTCAATTAATTTGATTGGTTGTTTATAATACTACCTTATATGTGTGTACTTGTTTTAGGCCCGTGACATTACTAGGGTTTTCACTTGGAGCAAGAGTCATTTTCAAGTGCCTCCAGATTCTGTCCAAATTTGTAAAGAATGGTAACTCCCCTGTGTAACAGACGAATGTCCAATTTAATTCTGTTCAACTTTCTAATGGAAATTCCAGTACTGATGGAATAAAAGGAATTAGTTCCCTATACTAATTGTGAACCTTTTATTGTTAATTACTAGCCTGAAATTGCATTCGGTTTGTGTCAGCTTAGTGTAAATAATTTGTGTACCAGTACTGATTTGTCTGAATATTATATGTTATGATAGAATATAAGATAAACAATAAAGTTAGGAAATAAAGTCTCTTATATGTATAGGGTATGTATAGGAAATAAAGTCAGCAATATGAAAAGGGTATGTATAGAAGTACCTCTTATATGTTGTGTGATATTATTAAATAAATTTTGAATGAAGTTATATAATGTCTGAATGTTTTACACCCATGATTGTTCTCGATGCTGTTGCTAGTATATTTTTACTCAGTTTCAAGTTTCTTGTTGACTTCATTTAATTTCTTATTGTGTACAGAGTAATAGGATTAGATTTCTCTTCAGTTATGACTTGAAGATTTGTGGAATTAGAGTCATTTTCTTCTAGTACTCTTTCCTTTATGGATACCCTTTCTTTGTAATTATCTTGTCGATCTTGTTTTAAGGCTCTCTAGTAGTCGGAATGACTTCTATTATTTTTTAATCATTCTGTTTTGTGTGGGACATATGAACTCTATTATAGTCTGTTTTGACTATAGAACTAGAAGGTGAATAACATGTTCATATTTCAAGAAAATCATGCCAGGGCTAATGGTATATTAATTGCAGCTGTTCATATTTCATTTTCTGTTCTTGTATATTAACTGCAGCTGTTGAGGATGATCTTAATTTTCATTAATTGCAGCTGTTCATATTTTATATTTCTGTTCTTGTATATTAACTGAAGCTGTTGAGGATGATCTTAATTTTCATTCTTCTCTGGCAGCTCCCTAGGTTTGGAAGCAGCATGGCCTGAGCTGTTTGTGGACCACAAAGGAAATTATTAGGATGTGCCTGAGTCCATATACTTTGACTGTGCCTCCGTTGTCTCTGAATCTTGACTTAGATATCGTCTTGATCTACACAAAGACAGGGGAAAACCTCTACTGGAAATCAAATTGTTGATGAGACACACCTTCTCTAATGCCTGGATTATGTACAAAAGCTGCCTTCTCTTAAGAGAAAGGCAGAGACACCAACTCTTAATTTAGTTGGATTATAGTAATGTAGATGGTTGCATAGATTACGATGCTTGGGAATTTTAATTATTTTCATACTTGTAAGGATTATTATGTTATACTATGTTACGTGGTAATGAAAAAATAGGTTATGTTGATTTGCTTAATTCCGATTTGGTTAATCTGGGATTGAATATATTCGAATTATGTATTTTTTGTCATAAACAGTAAAGTGTTGTCATTGATGTTGTAAAGTGTTGGTAAAAAGAAAAATTAATGTAAAGAAATACTGCTAGAAAATGTTGCTCTAGTCAAAATTTGTGTTGGCATAAAAGTGGGCCCTACAGTAGACCCCACCAGTAGGCCCCATAGTGGACCCCAAATAGTGGCCCTACTGGTATGGCCCACTTTTTTGCAAAATGTTTAACTCAAAGGCAACATAATATCATGTTGCTAAAAACTGATAATATTGTTGCCATAGCTAGTCTACGCCAACAGAAAACTGATGTTGCCATAGAGAAGTAGAATGTTGCCTTTGACCCCAAAGGCAACGGCCAAAATAGCAACACCAACAAAATGTTGCCTTTGGGGTTTTTTGGGCCTAAGGCAACATATTTCGGGTCTACGGAAACATCGTTTTGGTGTTGCTGTAGGCCTTTTATGGTGTAGTGTCTTTCTATAAGCCAACCCGGACCATGAGATTTTTTTACACCCGAAACTAGTTCCTCAAGACCATCAAGCCCTTCTGATGATTCGAGTTTCTTCTTATTTGTATCCTAGAAAATAAATCTACGCCAATATATTAAAATGAAAATGGACTCTAAAGATGAAATATGGATTCGAGGGTCTGATTTCTAAATTTTGTTACTTACAATTCTGAACTGCATCACATCAGGATTAGATTGGTATTCTCGTCCAGGCTTACGCTTAAGAGTTTTGGCAAAAACCTGTGCAAATGATAGCTTGCCATCTGGTTGCTTCTTTTTCTTGCAAAAATTAAAAAACCAATATGCAAATCACCACATGAACCAAAAATTACTAAAGTCATTTCAAATATTTTGATCCGAGAATAAATTCAATAATTGAACAAATAACACTATGTATAGAATTATTAGACTCATTAGTTCTTAAAATTGATGTGCAGGGATCTTAGTACTGAACCTGCACACACCAGGAATGAATAAATCTTGTCAATCTTTATGAACAGAAACTTATGATGCATGATAGAGTTATCGGATACGATCACATTACTATAACAAAAGCAAACCTTCATTTTACCC
This sequence comes from Saposhnikovia divaricata, assembly GCA_036435485.1. Taxonomy (NCBI): domain Eukaryota; kingdom Viridiplantae; phylum Streptophyta; class Magnoliopsida; order Apiales; family Apiaceae; genus Saposhnikovia; species Saposhnikovia divaricata. Next base: position 85,286,295 of record CM071597.1, on the reverse strand, counting down.
GGTTCTAAATATTAGTACAGATTACTACGACACAATCCTAGATGGAAAGAAATAGGCGTTTAATCTAAACTGTAAACTACTAGATAAAAACTTGTAAACTGAAAGTGTTACTATTTACACTACTGTATTGAGATATAATTCATACATAAATTTAATTACATAAACTAATCAATCAAAATCAGTGTCATATGGTCAAAGATCTCAGTGGGGGCTTAGCTTAACAACTAGATGATTTAAATTAAATTAAATTAAATTAAATTAAATTAAAGAAAATCCATTTTCACAGATTTATATTAAATTAAATTAAAGAGAAGCAATTTTCTTAACTATAATTCACGACTCTAAAAAAGATTGACATTATATTTTTTGACAATCCTGAGTAATTTTATAATTCTTGACTCGTAAAAGGATTGATAATAAATTTTCAGGAACTTACCATCTTGTGTCGAATTTGAGAAAATATTTTGGGACCAGCAGTGTGTGTGTCTGTGTATTCACGACGACTTTTAGCATTTCTTTCAGCCTTCGCCTGCAAAAAAACATGAAAAAAGAGCATTAGTTTATGTCACTGAAAATTGAACAAATGGCAAACCTGTAGAAAACAACACCTTTTTAAAATTATAAATATACCTAAATTTCAGGATCTCCCCAATATTTTAAGAGCAACTTAAATTCCTCAAGTGGAATACATATTGTACTTGTGAAGCCATAACATACGGATCAGATTTTTGAATCAATCTTTTAAAATTGACTCGTGTTAGGTCATACAAATCCTTTTCTGCATGGTACCAACATCACCTAAATAGAACCACGGTACAATCTCCCCAATAATCGATTTCAAGGATTTCTTCAATCGATCCGTAGTAATCGACAACACCAACATTTGGATTCTGATCCTTTGAACTTTCAAAGCTGGTGGTTAAGGAAGACAGAAATACACCACTATTCTGTGTTATACACCAAGCATCTCTGTATTTTGTATAGAATCTGTACCCATTAATAACATATCCTGTAAACCTGGTTTTTTCACTGCAAATTGTAACAAGTGAAAAAGAAATATCATTATTTTGTATAGAATCTGTACCCATCTCTGTATTTTGCTCCAAAGATTTCTTAAAAATGCCACAAGTCTTATCAAAGGTAGTGCAACCTCAGGTTTCAATGATTTTTTCACTGCAAATTGTAACAAGTAGTGCAGAAGAACATGAGCATCATGGCTCTTATACCCTCAGATTGTCCTTTCCTTCGTGTGAACATATCGACTGATATTAGCTGCATAGCCGTATGGCAGTTTAGCCTTCTCCAATACTGAACAAAATATTTCCTTCTCTTGGTTCATCATGTCAAAAATAGCAGCCCTGTTCTCAAGGTATTTTCTATTACTTGATTTAACAGGATGAAGGACCTTCCTGATTCTCATTTCCTATAAATCCAAACGAGCATTCAAATGGTATTTGGTCTTATCGCTAATATTCAATAAAGTACCAATTATACTGTCACATACATTTTTCTCGATATGCATACAATCAAGGTTGTGTCGCAATAAATTGTGACTCCAATATGGTAAATTGAAAAGTATTGACTTTTTTTTGAAATGGGAATCCCTTTTACGCTTTACACCTCATTGCTTGTTTTCTTGCTTTTGTCCTTTCCAAATTCATTTTCATAGCCGGACAATAAATCAAGTATATCTGTTCCGCTTAAAGTGGGTGGAACCTGTCCCATTTCAACTTCATTATTGAACCTTCTCTTATCGAACCTCCACTTGTGCTCCGGACATAGAAATTTTCTATGGTTCATGTAGCACATTTTTTCACTATGTTTCAAGTACATTGAAGATGTCTCATAATGGCATGTGGCACAGGCCTATTTACCCTTTGTGCACCAACCGGATAGCATTGCATATCCCGAAAATCGCTAATGGTCCACAACACACTTGCACGTAGCCTAAAATTTTGATTAGACAAGGCATCATAAGTTTCTATACCTAGATCCCATAATTATTTCAACTCTTCAATTAAAGGCTGAATAAATATATCAATGTTGTTATTTGAAAATTCTGGACCGGGGATGATTGTTGAAAGAATCAAATTTTCAGGCTTCATGCATAGCCAAGGTGGCAGGTTATAGTTAACCAATACAATAGGCCATGTTGAGTGAGTTGTACTCATAGTACGGAAAGGACTAAATCCATCTGAGGCCAAACCAAGTCTGATATTTCTCTTTTCTATCGAAAAATCAGGATACCTAGCATCCATAGCCTTCCACGCCTCGGCATCTGCTGGATGTCTAAGATTTCCATCAATTTTTCGTCCCAGGCATGCCATAACATTAGTTCAGAATACTCCTTCTACATAAACAACCTTTGTAGCCTTGGTTTTAGCGGAAAATAACGCATAACTTTTATTGGAACCTTGTGAATTACCTTCTCTCGATCATTGTCACTGTTACCTTTCCTTTCCACTACTTCCCATCTCGAAACACCATAAGTTTTACAAACATCTTCATCTTTTTTTTCTACCCAATATAGCATGCAATCGTTTGGACATTCGTGTATTTTTTTGGTAATCTAGCCTAATTCTCTAATGATATTTTTTGCGGCATTAAAAGATAAAGGTATGTGGGCCTGTAGAAAAGCCTCTCTCATCAACTCTAGTAGATCCCCGAATGAAGCCTCCATAATCCCATGTATACATTTTAAAGAATAAAGCCTAAGGATAAAACTTAATCGTGAAAACTTCGAACAACCAGGATATAATGGTTGGTTTTCCGTCTTCAATATAACGATCAAATTTATTAGGATTGGCATTTGGTACTTTACTGTGATTAGCTTCACCATTCTGCATTCCATGGGTACGTTGCAACATGTCACCTAGAGCATCTCCAAAGTCCATACCAGCCTCACAATCCATATCTTCATCATTCCTATGTCGAGAAACCTCGCACATCCATTCCATGTACAATGGAGATGGACCATTGTAGATGAGATGGTCGTATAATACATCTTGACGATACCACTTGCCATTTTTACATTTCTTGCAAGGGCATGTTATTTCATCACTACGGCGAATCTAGAAATTGCGTTCTTTATAAAAGCTTTTACCCCGCTAATATAGCCGTTACTAAACTTTGGAAGTTTTATCCACGTGTTTTCGTCATTGTCCATCACTACATTTATCAAGCACAACTCTATTAATATAAAAATAGTAGCCGAGGTGTTTATTTTGGCCAACCTAAGCAAATAACTACCTATTAATAACTAACTAATTATACAAATAATTATGAGATTTATATACATGAGCTTAAACCTAACTACTAAACAAGTTATATAGTTGAGATAATTTTTAAGCAGCAGCAAATAATATATATGATAGAGATACGAAAGAGACTAAGACAAAGAGACACATCGCGACAAAAGGCATACACAAATCACAAATTAAAATTTGACCAAAATATCACAGATTTAGGCATAAATCAACATAAATATGTAATCTGCATAAATAACAAATTTATACAAAAATCGATAAATAAAATCGACCTTTGTATGTAATACAATACACAAATTCGAGAAACATGACATATATACAACAACAATTATCACAGATTATATTATTTCAACAACAATACAATATTCAAATTATCACAGATTTTATGCATAAATCAACATGCACAGAAAAGGCATATATACAATAATCGAGAAATAAAATTTGACCCTTGTGTACACAAATTTTAGAAATACAAATTAAGAAAAACAGAGACCGAGGGGTAGAGAGACGAAGAATGAGACAGAGAGATGGAGAGAGAGACACAAAGAGTGAGGGACAAAGAGATACAAAGAGAGAGACAGAGAGGGAGAGAGAGAGGGAGAGATACATAAAGAGAGAGGGTGAGAAAGAGAGAGAGTGAGTGAGGGAGAGATACATAAAGAGAGAGGGAGAGAAAGAGAGACAGGGAGAGATACAGAGAGAGATAGGAGAGATTGGAAGAGAGATAGAGGTAAAACTCAAGAAAATCGAAGCATGTAACACATAGTATACATAAATCGAAGCATATAAAGAAAGATTTATACCTTAAATGAAAAAAGCTCGAATCCTAATTGGAATCTTCAACCAATATTCGATTGACCCAGCTCGAACCCTAATTGAATCGTAGAACCAAGCTTCGATTGACCCTGCTCGAACCCTAATTGACCCTGCTCGAACCCTAATCGAACCCTAAATTGCTTATGATAGAGGCGAGAGAAATGAAGTGAGGTGAGAGTAGTGAAGTGACGCGAGAGAACCAAGCTTCGTGACTATACTTTCCCCCAATTCTAATTTTCATTTGTCGCTCGTGTTTTCTATTTTTTGCTAAGTTGTCGTTCGTGTTTTCATTTGCCGCTCAGCAGTATATCGTACTATATACTTTCCTTTTTTATTTTCCCAAATATTAATTATCAATTTATTTAAATTTCTTGAAACTAAAATATAATTGTTAAATCTATTATTTTCATAATTTTGTAATAATTCACAATTTATACATAACTTAGTTTTCTTTATTAAATTTTTTTAATGAATTTAGTTAAATTTTAATAATTTTTGGATATTACTTTATTTTAAAACCTTTTTATTCGAAATTTATAAACAATTTAATATTTATGAAAAATCAATAATTTAATTATTTGATGGAATATTACATTTTAAAATGATTACTTCAATAATTGTTAAAATTAATTATTTTTAAATCAAATAATTATTAAATCATTAATTTTAAATAAAATAAAATTTTGGTTCATGAATACTCTATGGTAACACATCTCATGGTGTTGCCCACTGTAACACCTTTTATAACTAAAGTAACATACTTTTGTGGATTTGGTAACACCACAATAATAAGGTTGTGATAGCTTAAAAATTTCATAGCTATGGTAACATCCAAGAAGGTAACACCCATGCCAAAAGGTTGCAATAGGCCATCTATGACATAATGAAATGAGTGTCTCTATGGTTGTTTCCTATCTCAAATTGAGCCTAAGAAAATTGATGATGCACTATTGGATCCAGATTGGATTATTGCTATGCAAGAGGAGTTGAATCAATTTGAGAGAAACAAAGTATAGGAACTAGTGCCTGACCAAGGGAAAGAACCATTGTTGGAACAAAATGGGTTCTGAAAAATAAGATGAATGAAGATGGTGTGATCATAAGAAACAAAGAAAGGTTGGTTGCAAAAGGATATTCTCAACAGGAGGCCATTGATTATGAAGAGACTTTTGCTCCTGTTGCTAGATTGGAAGCCATCCGAATTTTCTTGGCATTTGCTACACATTCAAATTTGAAGGTCTATCAAATGGATGTCAAGAGTGCATTTCTGAATGGAGAATTGGAAGAATAGGTATATGTGCAACAACCACCTGGTTTTGAAGATCCACATTTCCCAGACTTTTTTTATAGATTGCTTAAGGCACTGTATGGACTTAAGCAAGCTCCTAGGGCATGGTATGACACACTATCACAATTCTTGCTAGAAAATCAGTTCACTAGAGGCATAATAGACAAAACATTATTTTACAAGCAACATGGTGGTGATATTATCCTAGTTCAGATCTATGTGAATGATATCATTTTTGGCTCTACAAATGAGAAGCTGTGTGAAAGATTCTCTAAGCTCATGCAAAGCAGATATGAGATGAGCATGATCGAGAATTGACATTCTTTCTTGGATTGCAAGTTAGTCAGAGAAAGGATGGTATCTTTATCAGTCAAACTAAGTACATCAAGGATTTATTGAAGAAGTTTGATTTGGAAGATAACTCACCTGCAAAGACACCCATGGCCACTGCTACTAAATTGGATGAAGATGCTAAGGGCAAGAAAGTGGATATTTCAGTCTACAGAGGGATGGTCGATTCTCTACTCCATCTCACTGCTAGTAGGCCAGACATTATGTTTGAAACATGTCTGTGTGCAAGGTTTCAGTCAAATCCAAAGGAATCACACATGGTTGCTATCAAAAGGATCTTTAGATATCTGAAGGGCACTCCAAACTTGGGTTTATGGTATCCTAAGGACACAGGGTTCATTTTGATTGGTTATTCTGATGCTGATTATGCTGGATGCAGAGTGGACAGGAAAAGCACTTCAGGTAGCTGCCAGTTTCTTGGATAAAGGTTATTATCTTGGTATGGCAACAATCTGTGTCGACTTCCACTGCTGAGGCTGAATACATAGCTGCTGGGAGTTGTTGTGCTCAAGTGCTTTGGATTAGAAATCAACTTAGAGATTATGGACTTGTGTTAGAAAAGATTAATATCCTGTGTGACAACACAAGTACAATCTCTATAGTTGCAAATCCTGTTAATCATTCTAAAACAAAGCACATTAACATCAGATATCATTTCATTGGGGAACATGCAACTAACGGAACCATTGAGTTGCACTATATCCCCACAGATAAACAATTAGCTGATATATTTAATAAGCCATTGGATGAAGCCACCTTCACAAGGTTGGTCAGTGAGATTGGAATGCTGAATTTTTTCAGAATCTGGCTAAGTGAAAATATCAATTAAATTGTTGTAGAAGTAAACACTTACTTTATCTAAATGCTCAATATTTCTGAAGTAAGTGTTGGCTAAAATATGATTTATAAATATTTCAAGTCTGTTGCATATGTTGAATAATCATATTTTATTTGAAATTTCTACGAAATTTTGAGAAAATCACTATGTAATTTGTTAGAATATTCTTCATTGAATATTTCTGGTGAATTTTAATAGATAGTGAAAATTGAATTTTATGAGTGAATGTATATTTTGATAAGTCAGAATTCTCTAATGATTAATTTTATGTCTCTTCTTGAGTTCTCTAACAAGTCATTTTAGAAAACTCCCGAGTTCTCGAATAGAGTCTTTTGGAGATATCGAACAAGGACATACTTGACTTCTCGAATATGGTATTTGAGTTCTCTAATGTCTGAGTTCTCTAATAGCATAATTTGAGTTCTCGAATCATTTTAAAAGGCTGAATTCTCGCTGAATTTTAAACGTTTTTGAATTTTTATCTAAAATTTTAATTCGCTCATACAAACATATTTTATTCAATTTAGAATCATTAATTTAAATTAGATAAACTGCTAGCTGTGAGTTTGTTATTGAATAAGCCCTTTCTTGACATATCGAATAGTTGTTTTTCACTTATCGAACACCTGTCTTGTCGATACAAAACATGTATCTAATCGACAATAAGTATCTCATACTTATATAATTCCACAATTATTCTATTCATTTCATTCGATTTCTCAAGAAAAACCTTTGAAAATCCTAATTACAAAAAGCTAAATTTCTTCTTCAACCTTCAATTTCTTTTCTCTCTAACTCATATCATGGCAAACAAACAGTTCAACCTACCTGCTAGTACCAACTACATGCTATCACTAGTGATGTAGAGGCCACAAAACCTAATTACAAATGCTTTGTTCGCTGGATGTCCGAGTCATATATCAAGGGTGCTCTGTCAACCAACACAACTTTGTATCTAGACATTCAGGAACAATTTTGGGGTTCTACAATAACAGAGACTATTGCTCTGGAAAATAGCACTCTCTCATATGTTATCTACTGCAAAATCCAAGGAAAGGACTTCACTATCTCCACTAAGGACATGAGTCAGGCCTTAGGTCATCATCAAGAATCCTATGACCCTCTTGTGTCTGATGCGGAGCTAGTTGAATTCTTTGAATTCATTCGATACTCAGATAACATCAAGGTTGGGAACCTCGACAGGAAATGGTTGAGAAAGGAGTGGAGCTGTGTATTTCAACTCTCCTGTAGAAATTCAAGTTTCGACCAACTGAATGCACCTATGAAACAGATAGGTTACTCACAGGCCTATGGTAAGAAAATCAATGTTGAAAACCTCATTATGCAAGAGCTATGTGGAAGACTTGGCAAGATAGAGAGGTAATGAACTCTTTTTCCCTAGGTTTATTCAATCTGTACTAAATTATTTAAATGCTAAGTTGATTGATTTGTCTGGATTAGATAAAAGTAGAATAGGTTATTCTAAATCCACGTCGAAAGTCATTTTTGGAAATTTGGATTTTAGAAATGATGTGGATGTAAGGCTTGTAATTACCTCTCATATGCAGGAAATTTTCAAGTCTTACCCACTCACACAGCCAACATTTGAATCAAAGTCTGAGTTAGCAAAGCCCAAGTGATAAGTGGATTTCATATCCACTTGGAACGCTTCGAATTTGCTTAAATTGATCTCTTGGCCTCAAGTATGTCGTGTTTTGATTCGTTTTTAGTGGAATTGTGCAGGATTTCTATCTTGCGGTAGGGAATTACATTTGTATGTTTTATGGTGGAATCAAGAGCGTGAATTAAAGTATTTAAAGTGGCAAGAGTAGAGGAGGAATGTTTTGGTTAGAGGCAAGAAGATGTTTAGAAATTTTTAGTGAAGAAGTCAAGGCCTTTACTCATCAAATCAAGGCCTTTAGCTGAACAGAGGCAATCTTAAGGCCTTTACATCGGGAACTCAAGGCCTTTACATGAACAGTAGCGAAACTCAAGGCCTTCACCCTGAATCTCAAGGCCTTGAGTTGTGACGAAAAATTAGAGTCCCGTTTCCAATAGAAATCGGATTTTCTTGTATTTTCTTGATGGGCAAGACTTCTAGAGCCTATTTAAACACCTCCTACCATTGTAATTTGTATCATTACATATCATTACATATCATAGCTTAGAATTGCAAGGGAGAAAAGGGGAGAAAGATTCAACGCTCGTGGCAAGCAACGGATCTAGATCTACTTCATCTTTTGTATTCTTTTCTTAGTCGCTATTCTGGATTCTAGATTTATTTTCTCAACTCTTTGTTTTATTAATATTACTTCTTCTTTCATTCATATCTTGTTTTATATCATGTTTTCATCAAATCCCATAGTGACGAACGGTTCAATTATGAACTAATTGTTATCATGGGATTCTAATGGATTTATCTATGTAGCTTAGTAGTTTGATTGCTTTAAAGATTTATGTGTGGTGAATTCTTGATATCCTCGTATGGTTGTGATTCATGTGTTTAGATGCGTCGCGAACATCTAATTTGTTAATCTCTTGTGAAACGAGAGTGGATCTTGAGATTTATAACTTGCCATGCTAGCATAGGATAGGTTGATGTTTTAACATCATGATTTGTAGCGTAAATAGAGATATTATGGTGCCCTATGTGATCTTAATGGATGACTTGTGCTTAAACCGGTATGTTTTCAAATCTTATAGAGATATAGGGTCTAAACATAATTGGTGTCTATTCATCTTTTATCTCTTTTATGGATGTATGTTTAGTTTGGTATTCGTATACTGAGAAGTAACGAGTATTTATTTCGTGTTGTCTGATCAGATATCAAAACCATCACATGCATTGATTAAAGGCATCATCTCTAAGTGAAGTAGATAATGAAGTTAGGATTCCATGTTTATTCTCATATATATAAATCAGTTTAAATCACTTTAGTTAATTAATTTTTAGTTTGATAATTTGCATCTTAGTTTAAATTAGATAATCAAAAATCCCAATTAGTTAATTGTTTTAGCAGTGAGTTATAACCATACATTGTTGCATAAGTACATCTACTGAATTGAAACCTAAACCAGATCTCTGTGGAACGAACTTGAATTTTATCTATATTACTTATGACCACGTATACTTGTGTGATTAGTGCAAAAACACCAAGCTACTAGTACAAACATCTAACCAAGGGCCTGTTAACCAACCCCCTCAACCAAACACTCTACCAAACACTTTGCCAACTACATCATCCTCTCAAAAGGATGGTGTTAGTAACAATGAGAAGAAGAGAAAGCAAGTTGATACTGAACCTTTTCTAATCCTAACAGAGGCTGCATTAAATGCAGAACTAGGCTTAGAAAGTGAGGAAGCTGTGTCACCTATTCAAAAGCCAAAGATGAAGAAATCTAAGAAAGCCACCTCTTCAGTCACACAAATGGCTGAAGGTTGTAAAATCATGGGCAAACAGCTCACTAGATGTACTCTCTCAACAGGGTGCATCTATAATATCAAGCAGTCTCCCCAATGCACAAACCTATACAGAGTCTGGATATGGGAGTGATATTGCTGGTACTAATACATTGAGTGGAGAGCACATCACATTTAAATCTCCCTCTATTTCTCAGGGGGAGTTTCTAAAATCCAACACAACACATCTCTTCCAGAACCTACAACTCATATTTCTTTTCAACCTGTAACTCAAGTAATTGAGGAGCAAGGCCTTGATCATCAAGAATTCTTTTCCTTTAATGAGCCCTTAAACTCAAGTGACTTGGTGCATGACACTATGCTTACCACCTAGGACCTACATTCAATTGGTGAGGGAGTACATGCTGGGGCACATTCTGATGACACCAACAAAACCACAGAGGCTTCACTAGTTTTTACTAGAGACTCTGTGGTAGTGTCTCCAATTTCTTAATAAGAATTGGAAGTGCCTTCACAGGCCATTGGAGATAATGCTGCAACTCATCCCATTATTGTGGAGACAGCATTAGAATCCATAGCAATTCCAATGCTGGGTTCCTTGCATCAAGAGTCAATTCATCCGGTTGCAAAAGTTTTATTTGCAACTGAGGAGCCTAGATCTAGCTCTCACTTTATGTCACAATGGCTAAAGCCTATGCACCATGACAGTGCTTCAGGATCAGGGTCTATTCCACAATAATTGACAGTTGAAGCTCTTCAAAGCTTATATGTGGATCAGATTCCTGAGTTCACAAAGATTGCTCAATATCTCATAACCTTTGATCTACCAAATCCTGATTATGAGGCCATCCTACTATGCCACAGAGAGAAGATAGTGGATGAGTCTGAGAGGGATGGTAATGTTGATGCCTGGTTGAATGCAACTGGTAGTGTGAGCTTAGAAAAGGTATTGCAGTTTCTGAGAGAGGAGTACTTGACTGCTTTGGGCTCTAATGCAAAGACTCTATCTCCTCCTGAAGTTTTTTTATGCTGTCAATGATGTCTATAAAGGGAGTTTAAAAGCTGCTCACTATGTGGGAAAAGAAGTTAAATTTGAAATGGGTTAATTATCAACTGGGTCACTTATTTCACTTCAATATATCAAATGGGTCACCAATTTCATTTCGATATCATTTGCATCACTAAACCCATAATAAATATCAATAGATAACTCTAAATATGTGTTTGAAAAATAAAAGTAATCTTTTGTTGATTCTGCATATTTTTCTTGAATGCTACCGCAACCAAATGAATACATGTTTAATTCTAGTATTTCAGATAACATATTTAGAATTTAAAAAGTTCATTTACTATCTATTTTTAATTAAAACAAAGAAATAACTATAAAATTAAAAATAAATAGTAAAAGATTTTTTAAAAATCTGCATATATTATCTAACATACTAGAATTTAACAATTATTCATTTGGTTGCGGTAACATTCAAGAAAATGTGCGAAATCAACAAAAGTTTACTTTTATTTTTCAAACACATATTTAGAGTTATCTATTTGATATTTATTATGAGTGATTCAAATGATACCGAAATGAAATCGGTGATCCCTTTGATATATTGAAGTTAAATAAGTGACCGAATTGATAATTAACCCAATTTGAAATTGAGAATGTGTGCAAAGACACCTCCAGGGTAGTGTTTGAGCTCAAAACCGAATTCAACTTAGAATTTCCTTCTCTGCTCTATGATTTAAGATGTTAAAGACTGTAAGGTAACATGTTCTTCTCTGGATCTGCGCCTTCCTACCATGCAAGATAATCTCAAATACCTTACAACTCCAGTGGTAAATCTATCCACGCAAACCAATGACTCCAATGCCTTGTTGAATGTCCTGTAGAGAAACCAATATGGAGACAAAGTCATTGGTGATGTGCCAGTTCATAATATGAGTAAATATGAAGTTGAAAGGCTCCAAGCACAGTCACTTTCTTCTTTTAGTGCTGCACACCTAATGACTAAGGTGGACAGTTTGGAAAAAGAGGTGGCTTCACTCAAATCTTACAATGCTAAGCTCAAGGAATCTGTAGAGCTGTTGAATACAAAGATAGATACTCAAGTTGCTACAACAACTGATGTTCTTCTCAACCAGTAATAGATGCTTTCTGCAATGATGCAACACATGGGACTACCTTCACCTTCAAACACACATTTCTCTCAACCACCACTGGCCTCTACTTCAAACCTAAAGGCCCCATCAAAGACACCTGTGTCTGAGAACAAGCCTAAGTGGGAGAAAGAGAAAGAAATCAAAATTTTTGACCTTAAACTTAAAGCCAAATCTACAAAAAAGAAAGTCACTCTCACCTCTACCACATCTACAAACACCTCAAAGCCACCATCTCAATCAACTCTGCTAACTGTTACCTTACCATCTGTACACATCACTACTCCAAGTGGCTTGAAGAAAGAAATCATATCTACAGTGATGTCAGGCTCGATGTCAACTGATCAACCTCAACCATCAGCCATTATTGAAGATTCTTAGCCAGTTGAAGTCAGTGTTGTTACTGAGGCCAAACTTCAAGAAGTTGCAAGTTCAGAAGTATATCACGATGCAACTTTCTTGAAGTTTCTACAAGTCTCCAAGGCAAGTGTAAATGGTGATACTCAAAGATATCTAAGGATCTTGAAGGAGAAGATTGACTACTTCACTGTGGTGCCGACAAAAGTAAATGAAGTATACATCAAAGAGATTATGATGGTGTCCAATTCCAAGATATGGCATCTTTCATATGACATGTTAGGTCCCGATAGAGGGCTATATTAAGCTAGAAGGGGGGGTTGAATAGCTTAATTACCAATTTAAAAATTATCATGGTGTTTTAAAAAAAATTTATCCCTTTTAAAAATTTTACCGAGTCGTTTGCAGTTTATAAGTGCGAAAATAAAAGACAAGGGAAGAAAATACCACGCAGGAGATTTTTATCCTGGTTCGCGATGGCGCAACCCCTAATGGATTCGCTCACCCCTAGTCCTGTCCCCGAGCTCCTCTCCAGACTCGAGATTTCTTTATAAAAATAAACTCGCTTCTTTAGTAGGCGGAGAAGCCTTTACAACCTTACAAATATTTGTCTTGGTGCGTAACTACCCGTTACAACCTCAAAATAAATGTAAATACCTACACAACTTATCTTAGACAATAACTCCCCGCTATTTTTTCAAACTTGATGTAGAACCCTTGGTGTAGACTATTGATTCTTGGCTTTTGTCGGTCTTGGGTCTTAGATGAAAGGTCTTGGGTCTTTCCTCTTCTTCACGGTGCGAAGACTACTAACTCCCCGTTAGTACGTCTAGGACTTGGGTCTTAGAAGGAGAATCACCTCACTTCTTCTTCACCTCACTAGAAAAGTTAGAAACACAATATCTACGAAACAAATATGATTAACGATATAAAAGTTTGGACTAGTATGTTACGGTACTAGATCCAAAAGGTAAGTTATATTGTATTTTTAAGTATACATTCTTTGATATTAAATTATAACCAAAGTATTCTTTTGATTACTCCAAATAAAAATATAAATATGGGTGGAGTAATATTAGAAGACCTTGTTAAAAGCTATAGTGCTTTAAGGCTTCGAGATGTATAATTCCTTTTGACTAATATAGTGTCAAAGTATACATATAACTTCTTGCACGTGCCACGATAAATATAAAACGTAAGTGCAATAAAACAAGTGGCTAAGTTTGTGCTTATTAGAAGTTTATGTTGTACGAAGTATTTCTTTAAAGAATATCCCACGGAACACTAAAGATGTTAGTTGGGAATCCTTAAAAATACTTAATCGTAACAACATTGACTTATTGTCAAATATGTTTATATCAATACTCCGTTAAGAAGAGATTAAATGTAGATCTCGGAGGTTGTTGATATTTAAAGTCCGTTAAGCTCCTAGGCTTAAGGCTTTTAAGATGTATACTTGCTTTTGATTAAAGTCAATGTCAAAGTATACTCTTCTTTTTACTTCTTGCACTAGATTAGTTATAGCCACGATAAAAAATAAAAATAAGTGCCATAAACAAGTGGCTAAACTTGTGCTATGAGAAGTATATGTTGAACGAAGTATTTCTTTAAAGAATATCCCACGGAACACTAAAGATGTTAGTTGGGAATCCGTAAAAATACTTAATCGTTTCCACTTTCGACCTATGTCAAAAATAATTTCTTTCTCTTTTAGAAAGAGACTTTGGAATCTTATAAATCCAATAATAGAGATTTAGATGAAGTATAGAAGTTAAGTACAAATCTCAAATATAAATATGGTCGGTTAAGACACAAAGACGAAGCTAAAACTTACCACTTTTGGAAAACGATCGGAAAAGTTCGCCGGAAAAATTCGCCGGAGGTTTGGCCGGATTTTGGCACTTGGTTGAACTTTGGGCAGCCCTTCGGGAGGCTGTGGTAGTAGATGAGCTAGCTTGGTGGGATAAAGCTTGGATGGGTAGATCTAAGCTTGTTGAGGAAAAAACTTGAATATATAGATATATATTGAAGAGAGAGAAGGTTTTGAGATGAAGTAGATGAAGAGAGTTTTTGAATATATTGAAAGAGTGTTTACTTCAAAAATCCCAGTAATTCTTTGGCTTATAGCTTGTGTTTAAATGGGTGTGTGGAGGGGGGTATTTATAGATAAAGTTGGGTGGAAGGAATGGTGGAGATTTAAAGTAAAGGGAGTGGTTGGATTGAAATGGTTTGGTTTGATGAGGTGAAAAGTGGTTTGTGTTAGTTGGGGGTGGTTTTTTTATTTCTTCCAAGTGGGTTTGGTATTAGAATACCAGCTGTGTATGAGCTCTAATATATTGTATCGGACTCGTACCAATTAACGATTAAATACGTAACACGTATCGTTAATTAAATATCCGATAAATACGAAAATACCCAATAAATAATTCTAAAATTATTGAACAATTAGAAATATTATAAAATGAAATTATGGAAAGTTTGGTCAATTTTGGTGAATGTTGACTTGGTCAAACATGGTCGACTGTTGACCAACTATCTCGATTTTCCTGCCCGGACCAAAATTCTCGAAAAATTCAAAATCTTTAGCCACGCATAGAAAATAGTATTTAAATGATCAATCTCAAGTTTCAAGTCATTCTAGCAAGTGAAGTATTTTATTTGGATTTAAAACGATTAAATCAGCTTTCGGTTCCGAATAAAATACGATTGGTCTTTTCTTGCAATAGATAAATCTTTTGACCAATGTTTTGACTAGAATAAATACTTAGAATATATTTCCTAAAATATAAAATATTTTGAGAGTGTAGGAAATATTTTTGAATGAATAAAGTAATTTTCTCCGAAATGTAATATATTTGGGAAGTGGGAGAAAAAATTACTTTAAATATTTTTGGCAAGAGAGAAAATATTCTTGAGGGTAAAAAGACTTTTCTATGATGAGAGAAATATTTTGAGTGTGAAGACAGAATATTTTTCGAATAAAAACTAATCCTTTTTGAATTTAGCACGAGTTCTCTAAAGAATACCAAATCTCGAATGTTCTTTGTTCGAGCTTGTCACCTTATTAATATTGCAATGGAGATCTAAAAAATATCAAACCTCGATATTTCTTTTTCGATCTTATTGCCTTGATGTTAGAGATATGTTCCGAAATATATTTTGATTTTTCGGCAAAGTGAAATATCTCTTGTATATTAAAAATAGGATGATAAATTTTGCTAGCATTGACTTGTTGACTTTTGACTGGATCAATTAAATAAATGACCTAGTGGAGAGGATTCTACATGTATTTAAATTTTATGTTTAAATTGTACAAATACCAAAATATTATATCAAAGATATCCTTTCAATCTTCCCCTTTTTGGTATTTGCCAAATAAATATAAAATTTAAATTTTGAAGTGTGTGCTTCCCCTTAGTGTATGCATGATATTAAAAAATATTTTCGCACATATTTAATAAGGAGAATGCTTAACATTCCTCTCTTTAAGAAAAACAATTGATTCCTGCAAAAATGAAACAACTAGTCAGATGGTGTAAGAAGACATAATATAGCAAAATTTTATATTTTCGAATAGTATAGTACTATTCTCTCTTCCCCTTTTGTTTGGCATAGTACCAAAAAATTTCTTTCCCTTTTGTTCAAATGAAATTCTCTTCCCCTTTTTTTTAACGGTAAATTCTCTCTTCCCCTTTGTAAACAAGGACATATATATATTCTTACGATCATATATTTATCTTATTTTTAGAAAACATGTATTAATTAGTTAGACTGAGAGATAAATTCTTAGAAGAATCGTATTAGCATGCAAGTATATGAAACAAGGAGCACAGGTACTTAACATTTTGATGTATCACTATAAGTTCCAGATAGACATGTTGTTTACGAGTTTTACTATTAAGCACGTATTGTGATAACGGGTATTTTATACACGTTTTGTCTTTTATTCTTCTGCATTTTTGTTAGTTTCGAAGGTTGTTTTATTAATATTTGTTATGTTTTTCATCTTTCAGTGCCTCATGCTTAATTGTTGAAAAGATGGATTATTTTGGGCTTGAAAGCGAAGATTATTCAAGAGGGAAGTTAGAAGATGCAAGCTCGTGATGCCGGGAGGTGTTTAATGCATTATATTGAAGATTTTATCTCGTACGGGCAGCTGTACGGCCGTTCAACTGGCCGTTCAAAGGAGCAGAATTTTCGTACGGGCAGCTGTACGGCCGTACAGCAGGCCGTACGGAGCTGCTGAGTATTAAATGAACATATCATCTCTTAACCTAATATGATATCTACACATCTTATTCTTGCCTCCTTGCTTAGCCTCTTCAAGAACCAAATTAGGGTTAGTCAAGTAGAGAGAAAAACATCAATTACTCATAATCTAGCATTGATTATGAGTAACTAACTTCATATATTTGGCTCAAGGAGGAGCTCTTGTATCAAAACCCATTTCATTTAAGTAAGATCTATTTCACTCTATCTTGAATATTTGTGTTGTATTGTTTATGATTTTGCTTGGAGATTGTAAGTTGCTTCACCTTACTCTTCTTGTAATTTTAATTGCTAATTGTTTGTGCTAATCCGTAATTGTTAGTGCATTCATTATAGTAGCACAAGATTTAGTGTACCTAAATCCACAAAATTCAAGTGCAAATACCTAGGTTGAACTTCTCATCCTTGGGTTTGTCCTAGCCTCTCTTTGTTTGATTCCTTGATTTGGTTAAACTAGTAGTGCTTCATTATTGGTTGCTATTATCAAGAGAACTAATTTATGTGCTTCACTAAATTAGTGTTTTTAGAAGAGAAATAAGTGATTGTGTGCTTCACCAATTATCTTGGTTAGGTAGAGTTGAGTAAATCTTGCTTATATGTGTATGGGTGAAGAACTTGAGTTTCCATAATCCTTGGGTCAAATATCTCTTTATCTTGCTAATTTAAACATTGTGCCTTGTTGTGTTGGAAAAATTGGATGATTGAAAGTCCCATAATCATATTTCTCCAGCAATTTATTTCTTGTAGTCAAGGTGTTTGATAAAACACCACAAACAACTAAAAACCCCCCACCATTTTACATTACTCTAGTATTGAACGCTATTCCCTTGGGTTCGATCCCTACTTGCCACATTTGCTATATTTTATAGTTAAGTGCGAACATAGTAGAGCATAAACATTTATCTTTCAATTTGGCGCGTCGACGACGGGCGTGGCCAAATTTTGGCGCCGCTGCCGGGGACTTAGTTTTAGTTCAATATTAGTGCGCGTATAAAATTGTGAATATTTTAGTTCCATTGTGCATATTCATCTATTTTTCTTTGATTTTAGAAATTTTTGCTATGTATGACTCGATCCTCTTGTTTAGGTGATCTTGCGTATTCATCTAATCCCGAGAGACTCTTGCGAAGGAATCAAAGGAATTCAAGTGCCAATATAGATTCATCAAGTCAATTTATTTCTAGTTCACCTTCAGAAGAGGAGTTGGACGAGGGTCCTCCCCTTGTTATTCCTATCTCATCACCGGACGACAACATTGATCAAGTCATGGAAAATCCTAATCAACGCACACTCAAGGAGATTGCTTCTCCTAGCTCCGTTCAACTACCATTGTGCATTGTATTTCCGGGAGGACAACCATTTGAGCTAAAGGGTGGTCTTATTGCCCTCCTTCCCAAGTTTGGAGGTGAAGGCACGGAAGATCCTTTTAGGCATCTTCAAGAATTTGAAATGGTATGTTCTTCAATGAGACCAAACAATGCTACGGAAGAACAAGTGAAGTTGAAAGCATTTCCCTTTTCCTTGAGAGACAATGCCAAGGCATGGCTATTTTACCTTCTTCCAAACTCAATCACTACATGGGAGCAAATGCGAAGTGCTTTCTTGGGGAAATTCTTCCCTACCTCAAAGGCTACGGGCATCTCCAAAGAAATTTGTGGCATTCGGCAATACTCTGGAGAAACATTGTATGAGTATTGGGAAAAGTTTCAAAAGCTTTGTCAAAGTTGTTCTCCACATCGGAAGAGTTGCTCATTCACTACTTCTATGGAGGCTTGGAATATAGTGCTAAATTGCACCTTGATGCTTCAAGTGGTGGAGTTCTTGTGGATAAAATGCCGGAGGAGGCTAGAAAGTTAATAACCAAGATTGCCGAGAATTCTCGCCAATTTGGGGATCGTCAAGTGCATGTCAAGAACCCTTCCGTGAATGAAGTGACAACTCAAAAGTTAGAGGGCCAAATCTCGGACCTTACATCATTGGTTCATCAATTAGCCATTGGGAATCTTCAACAACAAAAATATTGTGGTGTTTGCAATATGTCGGATCATGCTACTAATGAATGCCTATCATTCCAACAACCCGAAGAGCAAATTAATGCTATTGGAGGTTTTTCGGGACAACCACCTCAAAGGAAGTATGACCCCTATAGTAACACCTACAACCCCGGTTGGAGAGACCACCCTAATTTTCGATATGGAAATCCCAATGCACCAAACTCTAACCAATACCAAAATCCAAACACTTACAACACCCAACATCAACAAAACCCTCCTCCATACTCCCAAAAACGGCCCAATCAAAATTTTCAAGCTCCACCACCACCTCCATACAATTCCCAAGACCATCAAGGGTCTTCTTCATCTTCATTGTCATCACTAGAAGAAATGATAAAGCAATTGGCAACAAACAACCTCCAATTTCAAAACATCACTTCTCAAAATATATCCAACTTGGAAAAGAATACTTCCCAATTTCAAAATAATACTTCTCAAAGTATATCCAATTTGGAAAAGCAAATGAGCCAACTGGCTACAACCGTGAATCGATTGCAAAGCCAAGGTTCTAGGCAACTTCCTTCTCAAACGGAGGTGAACCCCAAAGAAAATTCTAGTGCCATGACCTTGAGGTGTGGGAAAGAATTGGAGGACCTTCATGCGAACGCCAAGGGTAAGATGGTGAATGATAATGAAAATGGAAAGGTTGAAAATGATGACATCTTGGGGGCTAATGATGAAAATCGTGAAGATGAGATGGAAATTGAGGAAGAGAAAGTTGATAAGGGAAAGAAGGAAAGTGTTCAAGAAGACGTTCCACAACCAAAGAAGCCAAGGTTCATTGATGAGGATGTGGTTATTCGACCTCCATTCCCTTCCAAATTTTCTAAACCAAAGAAAGATATTGTTGATAAGGAAATGCTTGAGACCTTCCGAAAAGTGGAAATCACTCTCCCATTACTAGATGCCATAAACCAAGTTCCAAAGTATGCAAAGTTTCTCAAAGATTTGTGTACTAACAAAAGGAAGTTAAGAGGTGATGAAACTATAGTGGTGGATGAGAATGTCTCGGCCGTGATTCAAAGGAGGTTACCTAAAAAATGTTCGGATCCGGGCACATTCACTATTCCTTGCAAGATTGGAGGTAAATTCTTTGAAAGAGCTATGCTTGATTTAGGTGCCTCGATCAATGTGATGCCCCTCTCC
The DNA here is from genome assembly GCA_036435485.1 of Saposhnikovia divaricata. Taxonomy (NCBI): domain Eukaryota; kingdom Viridiplantae; phylum Streptophyta; class Magnoliopsida; order Apiales; family Apiaceae; genus Saposhnikovia; species Saposhnikovia divaricata. The sequence continues at coordinate 85,266,332 of CM071597.1, read as the reverse complement.
ATATTTCAAACTTTAAATTTGGGGGCACTTGAGAATACGAATGTGATCATTCAACTTGCGGATAGATCTAATGCCTATCCCGAGGGGGTAATTGAAGATGTGCTTGTTCATGTTGACCAAATGGTTTTCCCCGCTGACTTTTACATCTTGAAAATGGAAGATGGTCCATCTAACATCAAGTCGGCACCAATTCTTTTTGGGCGTCCATTCTTAAAAACGGCGAAGACCAAGATTAATATGGATGATGGTTCTCTCACTATGGAGTTTGGCGATGAAGTTGTCAAGTTCAACATTTATGATGCTATGAAATTTCCTAGTGAGTCACACTCAATTTGCTCCATGGATGTTATTGATGGTTTAGCCCAACAAGCTTTTGACATGGGAAATAAAGAAGCTCTCCAAGTGGTTATTGAGGGATGTGTAAATGAAGATGATGGATTCCCTAATTCGGAAGAGGCCAATGAGGCAATTATGGAGCTCAATGTATTTACCCCAAAGGTGTGAACTTGCAAAAATTGATCTTCCCTTGTCTTATTCCAAATTACTCCCTTCTATTGAGAATCCTCCTACTTTGGAATTGAAAGTGTTGCCTAATCATCTCAAATATGCTTATCTTGGGGACAATGAGACTCTTCCCGTAATCATAGCTTCTAATTTGAGTAACGTACAAGAAGAACGCCTCTTGCGGGTTCTTAAGGATCATAAAAGTGCTATTGGGTGGACCATTGCCGATATTAAGGGAATTAGCCCTTCCACTTGCATGCATCGCATACTCTTTGAGGATGGAGCTAAACCTACTAGAGACCCTCAAAGAAGACTTAATCCGGCAATGATGGAAGTTGTTAAAAAGGAGATTCTCAAGCTACTTGATGTGGGAATCATTTTTCCAATTTCGGATAGCGAATGGGTGAGTCCTGTACATTGCGTTCCTAAAAAGGCGGGTATCACTCTTGAAGAGAATCTTAAAGGTGAGCTTGTATCTACCCGAGTCCAAAATGGGTGGCGAATGTGCATAGATTATCGCAAGTTAAATGCGGTAACTCGAAAAGACCATTTTCCTCTTCCTTTCATTGATCAAATGTTAGAGAGGTTAGCCGGGAAGGAATTCTATTGCTTTCTAGATGGATTCAGTGGATATCATCAAATTGTCATTGCTCCCGAAGATCAAGACAAAACCACATTTACTTGTCCTTTTGGTACGTTTGCATTTCGTAAACTCTCATTTGGCTTATGTGGTGCTCCCGCAACTTTTCAAAGGTGTATGGTGAGTATTTTCTCCGACATGATAGAGAATGGAATTGAAGTCTTTATGGATGATTTCTCTATTTCGGGTGATTCTTTTGATGAATGTCTTCAAATCCTTACTCATGCTTTGGATCGATGCTTGGAAACTAATCTAGTGCTCAACTATGAAAAATGTCATTTCATGGTCCAAGAAGGTATTGTATTAGGGCATATTGTGTCTAGGAAGGGCATTGAAGTTGACAAGGCAAAAGTTGATATTATTGCAAGTCTTCCGTACCCTTCAAATGTCAAGGATGTGCGGTCTTTTCTTGGTCATGCCGGTTTCTATAAGAGGTTTATCAAGGATTTTTCCAAGGTTGCTCTTCCCCTATCATCTCTTCTACAAAAGGATGTGGAATTCAAAATTGATGAAAAATGCAAGGCGGCTTTTGACCATCTTAAGGAAGCTTTAACTTCGGCTCCTATCATTAAGGCTCCGGATTGGTCTCTTCCTTTTGAGATTATGTGTGATGCTAGCAATTATGCGGTTGGTGCGGTGTTAGGCCAAAAAGTTGACAAACGATCTCATGTGATTTATTATGCCTCTCGCACACTCAATTCCGCCCAAGTGAACTATACCACCACCGAGAAGGAATTGCTTGCTATTGTCTTTGCTCTTGACAAGTTTCGTTCATATCTTCTTGGTTACAAAGTCATCATATACACGGATCATGCCGCCTTAAGACATCTCTTGGCGAAAAAAGAGTCAAAGCCTAGGTTGATTCGGTGGATTCTTCTCCTTCAAGAATTTGACTTAGAAATCAAAGATAAAATAGGTGCCGAGAACTTAGTGGCGGACCACTTGAGTCGACTTGTGAGGGAGGAAGATGTTTCTCCTCTTCAAGAATTATTTCCGGATGAGCACTTATTTGGAATTCAAGGCGAGGTGCCATGGTATGCGGATCTTGTGAACTACATTGTATGTAAAACTTTTCCTAATGGCATGCCTAAGTATCAAAGGGAGAAGTTAAGAAGTGAAGCCAAACACTACATTTGGGATGATCCTTATCTTTGGAAACATTGTGCGGATCAAGTATTGAGAAGGTGTGTTCCCGAGTCAGAAATTTCTTCAATTCTTCAATTTTGTCATTCTTATGCTTGTGGAGGTCATTTTGGAAAAGATCGAACGGCAAGAAAGGTGCTTGAATGTGGATTTACATGGCCAACACTTTTTCGTGACTCTCACGATTTTTGTAAGCAATGTGAGCCTTGTCAAAGAACCGGAAATATTGCAAAAAGGAATGAAATGCCCCAAACTCCAATTATTGTGGTAGAAATTTTCGATGTGTGGGGTATTGATTTTATGGGACCATTCCCATCTTCTTCTCATGGAAATCTCTATATTCTCTTGGCCGTGGATTATGTCTCTAAGTGGGTGGAGGCCAAGGCAACAAAATCGGATGATGGTAAGGCGGTTGTTGCATTTCTCAAGTCTCAAATTTTCAACCGATTTGGTGTTCCCAAAGCTATCATAAGTGATCAAGGTACCCATTTTTGTAACAAATTGGTGGGAAATCTTCTTAAATCTTATGGGGTCTATCATCGAATGGCAACGGCTTATCATCCTCAATCTAATGGTCAAGCCGAAGTTTCTAATCGGGAGATTAAGTCTATTCTTGAGAAGGTGGTGAAACCTTCAAGGAAGGATTGGTGTGTTCGTCTTGAAGATGCTTTATGGGCCTATAGAACGGCATTCAAAACTCCTATTGGCATGTCTCCATACAAGTTGGTTTTTGGTAAATCTTGTCATCTTCCCGTTGAGTTAGAGCACAAAGCTTATTGGGCAATCAAGGCTTGCAATATGGATCTAAATGTTGCCGGGGCTCATCGGAAACTTAACTTGCTTGAATTGGAGGAAATTCGTAACAATGCCTATGAGGATGCGCAATCGTATAAGGCTAGAGTTAAGGACTTCCATGATCGTTCGCTTGTTCCTAAATCATTTTATGTTGGGCAAAAGGTTCTTCTCTACAACTCACGTCTCAAGTTAATGCCCGGGAAGCTTCGATCTCGTTGGTTGGGCCCATTTGTTGTTGTGAAAATCTACCCTCATGGAGCGGTGGATTTGCGAAGTTTATCTACCGATAAAGAATTCAAGGTGAATGGTCACCGTCTCAAACCTTTCTATGAGGGATTTCAAGAATCCACCGTTGATGTCATCTCATTAGCGGATTCCCTTCATGGATGAGTTTCTCTTACGTTAGGTTGTGTGTTGGTGCTACGAGGCACATCCGGGAAGTCGAGCCACCGACAGTAAACAAAGGCGCTAATTGGGAGGCAACCCAAGGTACACATGTATTTATATATTATGTGTATGCCGAATTTTTTGTCCTCACTCGCATTTATGAAGGGTGTTATGCATTTTATGGGTTTGAGGATTGATCTAAATATTAGTGAGTGGGGATTCCATTTTTCTTAAGTTTAAAAAAAAAAAGAGAAGAAAAAAAAAGGGAAGGGTTTTAGTTAATTATTATGTATTTTTGAGATGTGTTTAGTGAATCTTATAATAGAGTAAAAAAAAAAAGAAAAGGAAAAAAACAAAAAAAAAAGAGAAGGGAGAAGAAAAAAAAAGTAAGTAATAATAATCCCCCGCTCAATAATATTTAGTATCGTTAATTCTAATTTTTATGATTTTATATATTTATTCCACTCGTGCCTTGATGTGTTTGTTCATGTTTTCAGGAATTAATATTTTATTCAAGCATTCAAGGATTTGTGAAAATTTTTTGGAAAAAAAAATAAAAAAAATACAATTTTGTCAATTTTCAGGACTGTACGGGCAATCGCACGGGCTACAGACCGTGCAGCAAGCCGTGCAGCAGCCCGTACTTGATTTTTATGGTTTCTGTCCGTGTTGTATTTCAAATTGTGTGTTTTTTTCAATTCATTACCCACTTCTTGTACTGGCAGTACATCTCATAAAACAGAAAAGCAAAAACAGAACAAAAGCAATCTCTACCCCCTTTTCACTTATCAATTTTCAGATCTGTGCGTAATCATCTCTACTCCATCCTAATAACACCATCTTCATCTCTACAACCACACCTCCTTCATTCACCACGACTCCAGCCGTCGACACACTTTCATCCTCCATTTTCAACCTCGACCTCCATTACATACAACTCCACCCCCTCCATTACCCACCTGCACCACCGATCAGCCCCCCTGCCTACAATCGTACACCCGACTACACCACCCATCTTCCTCCTTTTATCCCCTCCCACCGCTCACCTTACAAATCCAACACCAACCGCGACACCTCAAACCACCTCCATCTCACCATTCCTCCTCCCGTCTCCATCCCAACAAACCAACCTTATTCCTCCCACCACTGCATTTCTCCCCCCCCCGTCACAGCCCCACAGCCGCATCTCCTCCGGCCATCCATTTCCTCCATTTCGACTGCAATTTTCCGCAGCCCTTCACCTCCATTCTCCACCCATACCTCCGTTCACCCCCTTCGACCCAACTCCACTGCAACTACACCTTTCAAACCACCTCCATCTCACCATTCCTCCTTCCGTCACTCACACTGCACTTCCCCCTTCGTTCTAAATTCGCAGCCACACCAGCCTCCGTCCTTCCCGCTGCTTTACCTCCACCCACCCCATCTTCTTCTTCCTTCTATCCCACCTTCTTCATTCTCCAATTCCCCAATCCCTCCACTCCACTCCATTCAACAACCATACCGCCCCATCGCCCTTCCCCGCCTCCTCACTGCAACCCAACTGTCCTCCTCCCCATTTCTTTACCTCCGCAACAGCCCACATCTCTACCTCCCTCCCCCCAATTCCCGTACCACAAACCCTCCCTTTTCTTTTTTATCCAATCGCCCATTCCCCCTCCCCTGTTTCCAAATAAACACAATAAACCCCCCCCCCCGTTTTGTGTATTTTTTTTTATATATTTTTGTTTGTATTTTATTTTGTTTTGTTTAGTTTTAGTTTCATTTCATTTCTTTTTATTCATCGTTTTAATTTTGAGCTTTGAATGTGATTTTCGAAATTTGATTTTATTATTAATTAGTTAGTTTATTATTATTATTATTATTATTATTATTATTATTATTATTATTATTATTATTATTATTATTATTATTATTATTTGTTTATTTGATTTCTTAAATTTTATTTAATCTTTTGTTTTATTTTCAATTTAATTTGAATTTTGATTTTAAATTTTGATTTTTTTTCTTTTATTATTACTTTCTTAGTTATTTTATTTTAATTTTTAATTTAATTTTCGATTTTTTTTTATTTTATTAATTTTTTTTTATTCACTTTAGAATTTGATTTTTGATTTTATTATTATTTGGTTAATTATTTAATTTTTCTTTTTCTTCTTTTCACAATAAAAAAAATATAAATAAATAAAATAATTAGTTTTAATATTTCCATACCCTTAATTAGTGTAATTAATTAGCTTTGAGGGGTGTATTGTCGTGTCGTTGATTATTGTAGCTTGGGGTGTTTGTGGTATGTGGCGGTAATTCATTTCGGCGTTTACCATTTGGTGTTGAATTTTGTGGCGAATTGGTGGTGGGATTAGTGTTGGTTTGTTGGCTATCTTTGTGTTTGTGCTTGGTGTTTCTATTGGGTGGTTGTTTTGGCTGGTATTTCGGAGTTGGGATTAATCATCATGAGTGGGGTTTCTCAACGCGGTAAAACGAAGGAAAAGCTTACATCTAAGCGTCGGAAAACCACTGCTTCATCTTCGGAGACTAAAATTTTTTTAACTCGCAAGGAATGTGAAGAATCGGGTCTCCCATTACCACCTTCAAATTACGGGCTTGACTTGCACTCTGCTAAGCCTAGTTTGTCATTCTCCGGTGATGCTCTTGAGAGGTATAATTCCATTTCATCGCTTAAAGTTTTGCCTTTTCGCTATTTTGATAAGCATGTCATGGAAAAGCTTGATATTTGGGACAATGTTGAGAAAATTTTGACTACTTCCGGTTGGCCTTCATGGTTATATATGGATGAGCCGACTTGTCCGGCTTTGGTCTATGAATTCTTTACTACCGTGAAGTGTGATATTGAAGTTGTGAATGAGTTAAGCGTACCCTCTCGCTTCACTTTTAGGATGATGGGTATGTGGTTTAGTGTTCGTTTGGAGGAGATTTGTGAGTGGTTTGGGTGGAAATACAATCAAGGCTTCCGGACATTTTCCACTCGGTTTCAATATTCTTTTTGGCGTGAAATTTCTTCGGATACTCAATGGCCTTCGGGTGGTCGGATTAAGTCCACCAAAATCAAGGACCCTAGTTTGTGCTATATTCATCGGGTTATGGCTCATTCTTTGTATGGTAATGAAGGTTCAAATAGCGCCATTTCTTTGGGAGAGCTTGGGGTTCTAAATTGGTTGTATGATGAGTTTCTAGTAGACTGGGGTTATGTATTCTCTTCTCGGTTGTTGGAGCTTACACGGCGTAAAGGAAAGGGTTCCCTTATCTTTGGCGGGTTTATCACCCGAATTGCTACTAAGCTAGGGATTCTTGATCGGGATATCTCCCCTATTTCATGGATGGAGGGTGGTCAACCCGTAGCTACTATTGACTTTGCTGTTTTGAAGAAGATGGGGGTCATCTCGGGGACTTTTGATAATTTTCGGTGGACTGGACACAAATCATCTCAGCTCGAGTGTCCTTCATCTCCTACTCGAGTCGAGGAGGAGCCGGTTTCTTAGCCTTTGCTACTTTCTGAAGATCGACATGCATCTCCCTCTCATAGTCATGCCGAAGAGTTTTCTGAACCTCAACGGGCCTACTTACAACGCATGGAGCAATCCATCAAGGATCATGTTGATATGAGGTTTTCTGAGCATCGAGAGTGGATGGAGCAGTTCTATGCTTCGATGATGGCTCGTGGTTGCACTAGTTCTCGGGATCCACCCTTGGATCCTCCTCACGATGCTTGAGCTTCTTGGCTTTGCTCCCGGTCCTTGTTGCCTATTTCGAGGGGAGTTCTCTTTCACTTTTGTTTCTCTCTCATTTTCAATTGTCATGCATGAGGACATGCCATGATTTTAAGTGGGGGAAGAATTGTTTATTTTGGATTGCTTATGTTGATGTCCGTTTCGTTTGCATTTGTTTGTAAAATTTATGACATTGTGAGCTTGCAATCTTGTTTTTTTTCCTATTACGTGCCTAGCATTACCAATTTGATGTGAATCTATAAGTTTGATGCACCTTATTGCACGCACACACTTGAAATGGCATGAAGAGTCTAGATGTTTGTAATTAAATTGTGAGCATGACGATTATCTCTTAGCATACATGGAATCAAATCGAGAAGATGTTATTAAAACTTAAACCTGGTGAGGCCTTGAACGATGATTCTTTTGCATGTGTGTTGCTCCCTCTTTATGTGTGTTTGTTGCTCTAGGGCTTGCATTAAACCTTCATTCATGGATGCACCATAATAAGGAAATTCTATTTAGGACAACCTTTTTGACATTTTTAGCTTGTGAACCATGAAATTAATCCCTAGTTACCCCTTTGAAGCTTATATCCATATTTTTCTTCGTCACTCTCCCCTTTTATACATGAGTCATAGCCAAATACTTCACTCTCGACCTAGTTGAGCTAGTTGAGTCTTGGAAAGAATTGATTGATGAGCATGAGAATTTGGAGAAGTTGTGAAGAGGAAGATTCTAATTATTGTAAGTGGGACTAGTTTGATGTGTATATCTAGATGTGGTTCAAAGTTCTTTGTAGTATTTATTTATGTTATGCATTCCCTTTGCTAAATAATAATAATAAAGGGGATGTAAAAAAAAAAAAAAAAAAAAGAGAAAAAGAGAAATAGAAAAAAAAAGCAATAAATCTTTGTACTTTATTTTGTTTCAATTTTCTTGATAAATGTGGTTGTGTTTTGTAATTGTAAATGAGTGAAGACATTCTTTAATTTGAGAATTTGGTGGATGAAGCGAGCAAGCGTCATTTTGACTCAACTAGCGAGACTTTTACACCTTCCTTGAACTTAAATTTTCACGCCTTCACCCAAGCCTCATTACAACCCATTTTATGAATTCCTTGTTTTTGGTGCAATTCGGAATTTAGGTGAACATGCAAGGTCAAGTAGAGCGCATGCATTTAGACTTGGAGTTGAGTGAAATCTCTAGCCCATACTTGCGTGATACATAATTGAGAGATGTGAGATTTTTCACCATACAATTTCATCTTCTTAATGCGAGGCCATGTATGCTTTGTGATAATCTTGTCTAGTGTTCACGATTGAAGTGCATTCATTCTAGCTTTAATGTCATGGTTACATTTTGCACAAGGTGTATCATCTTGATTCTTGAATTGGTTGTTAGCTCGTTATAGTGGATGACAAGGTGAATAGCTCTATATGTTTGATTTTAGTTACAAGTAAACGGCTCGGACATGTGAGTGTAGTAGTTAGCTTATTTAGTAAGTATTGTTAGTTTTTTTTTTTTTTGTTTATTGGTGATTTTTGTGATTTTGTGGGTACATCATCTATAAACCCTCACGAGACCTCACTCGTCCACTAGGGCTACCTAGGGGTTCCAAGGGCTTGTTGCATATGCCAAATGCAACCGTGATCACCTACGGAAGTGGTACTAGTTAGAAATATATGGTTATGTTAATTTTAGTTTGCTCGGGACTAGCAAAGTTTAAGTGGGGGAAGATTTGATAACGGGTATTTTATACACGTTTTGTCTTTTATTCTTCTGCATTTTTGTTAGTTTCGAAGGTTGTTTTATTAATATTTGTTATGTTTTTCATCTTTCAGTGCCTCATGCTTAATTGTTGAAAAGATGGATTATTTTGGGCTTGAAAGCGAAGATTATTCAAGAGGGAAGTTAGAAGATGCAAGCTCGTGATGCCGGGAGGTGTTTAATGCATTATATTGAAGATTTTATCTCGTACGGGCAGCTGTACGGCCGTTCAACTGGCCGTTCAAAGGAGCAGAATTTTCGTACGGGCAGCTGTACGGCCGTACAGCAGGCCGTACGGAGCTGCTGAGTATTAAATGAACATATCATCTCTTAACCTAATATGATATCTACACATCTTATTCTTGCCTCCTTGCTTAGCCTCTTCAAGAACCAAATTAGGGTTAGTCAAGTAGAGAGAAAAATATCAATTACTCATAATCTAGCATTGATTATTAGTAACTAACTTCATATATTTGGCTCAAGGAGGAGCTCTTGTATCAAAACCCATTTCATTTAAGTAAGATCTATTTCACTCTATCTTGAATATTTGTGTTGTATTGTTTATGATTTTGCTTGGAGATTGTAAGTTGCTTCACCTTACTCTTCTTGTAATTTTAATTGCTAATTGTTTGTGCTAATCCGTAATTGTTAGTGCATTCATTATAGTAGCACAAGATTTAGTGTACCTAAATCCACAAAATTCAAGTGCAAATACCTAGGTTGAACTTCTCATCCTTGGGTTTGTCCTAGCCTCTCTTTGTTTGATTCCTTGATTTGGTTAAACTAGTAGTGCTTCATTATTGGTTGCTATTATCAAGAGAACTAATTTATGTGCTTCACTAAATTAGTGTTTTTAGAAGAGAAATAAGTGATTGTGTGCTTCACCAATTATCTTGGTTAGGTAGAGTTGATTAAATCTTGCTTATATGTGTATGGGTGAAGAACTTGAGTTTCCATAATCCTTGGGTCAAATATCTCTTTATCTTGCTAATTTAAACATTGTGCCTTGTTGTGTTGGAAAAATTGGATGATTGAAAGTCCCATAATCATATTTCTCTAGCAATTTATTTCTTGTAGTCAAGGTGTTTGATAAAACACCACAAACAACTAAAAACCCCCCACCATTTTACATTACTCTAGTATTGAACGCTATTCCCTTGGGTTCGATCCCTACTTGCCACATTTGCTATATTTTATAGTTAAGTGCGAACATAGTAGAGCATAAACATTTATCTTTCAATTTGGCGCGTCGACGACGGGCGTGGCCATATTGTTAGCATGCTACTTTTTATAAAAGAATTGGCAGGCAAAGATAATCATAGTTTTAAACTAGATTTTGAAATTACCTTATGTGTAGATTACATTAAATCACAATGATAAAAACCGTAACATGGTATACTGATTAATATGACAAATGAGATTAACCCGTGTAATTCGGGCAAGTAATCCAACTTTTAAAACATGCTATACTTGGGAATTTACAATTGTATATCTTACAAACCAATTTCAAAGAGATTGTACTATTGCTGTCCTTACAAATCATAAATTCTTTTCGGAATATTACAAACATTACAAGTTGTTACAAACTCTTCTTATACAAACTAAATAGTTCCTTTGTACCTGAAGGTTATATTACAGGTTACAGACTATTACATAAGGAGATGCTAATACATTCTGAATTTTAAGTTACAACCCATGCAACTATTACAAAGAAAAAAAACGTTTTACATTGTCTACTACTAATACAATCTATAGAATTTTATTAATATGGTAACTAGCTACCATATCTCTTAGCAAGTACACACAAACAAGTTTAATGGATTACATGGGTGTTACCAGAATGTTACCAACAAGTGAGTCATGAGTATTTGAAAGAGTAGTTACCTTGTGTATGTAACTTTAGGTTTGCATGACTTACCAGATTGCAAAATGAATAGAGTCAAACTCAATCAAAAGGATATATACTGGATATCTGTTATGATAGGAATATTAAGTATACCACAGTTTATAAATATGCAAAGTAACACTTTGATCTTTTAGCAAAACAATTACAGAAATTTCATTCAAAATCTGTTCATATCAATCAGTATAGTCTACTGATTAACCTGAACAATTCCCTGTACTTGTCAACATTACACACTAGAGGTAGACACAACTCTGAATACTAGACAGCAAGAGATTACACACCAAAATTATATGTAAGGTCGACAGGCTCACAGTTACAAGATAGCAAACTTAACAACAGTACTCAGCAAAAAGGATTACAAGTAAACACAACTTATGAAAGCAAAAGTAACTATGTTCACAATTAGCAAAAGCACAGATCAGATAACAAAAGTAGATCAGTGAAAAACTTCAAGTGGAATCCAGAACCAGCATCAGCCAATCATATAAAACAAGTAACATATTCAAGCAGTAGCATCTTCCATTGCAGCAACAAAACCAAGTTCACCAGCCAAATCAGGTAACCCATTAGCATCAAGATTAGCACCTACATTCTCTAACTCATTAACCATTTCTAAGTTACCTACCATCTGAAGTTGAAAAGAACTAATAATTTCCATGTCCCTTAACCTATTTTGACCCATGGCAGATGCAGCTAAACTCTCAATGAACCCTAGTCTCCTTTAAATGTCTACAAAAAAATTGACTACTTCACTGTGGTGCCGACAGAAGTAAATGAAGTATACATCAAAGAGATTATGATGGTGTCCAAATCCAAGATATGGCATCTTTCATATGACATGTTAGGTCCCGATAGAGGGCTATATTAAGCTAAAGGGGGAGTTGAATAGCTTAATTACCAATTTAAAAATTATTATGGCGTTTTAAAAAAAAATTTCCCTTTTAAAAATTTTACCGAGTCATTTGCAGTTTATAAGTGCAGAAATAAAAGACAATGGAAGAAAATACCACGCAGGAGATTTTTATCTTGGTTCGCGATGGCGCAACCCCTAATGGATTCGCTCACCCCTAGTCTAGTCCCCGAGCTCCTCTCCGGACTCAAGATTTCCTTATAAAAATAAACTCGCTCCTTTAGTAGGCGAAGAAGCCTTTACAACCTTACAAATATTTGTCTTGGTGCGTAACTACCCGTTACCACCTCAAAATAAATGTAAATACCTACACAACTTATCTTAGACAATAACTCCCCGCTATTTTTTCAAACTTGATGTAGAACCCTTGGTGTAGACTATTGATTCTTGGCTTTTGTCGGTCTTGGGTCTTAGATGAAAGGTCCTGGGTCTTTCCTCTTCTTCACGGTGCGGAGACTACTAACTCCCCGTTAGTACGTCTAGGACTTAGGTCTTAGAACGAGAATCACCTCACTTCTTCTTCACTTCACGACAAAAGTTAGAAACACAATATCTACGAAACAAATATGATTAACAATATAAAAGTTTGGACTAGTATGTTACGGTACTAGATCCAAAAGGTAACTTTAATATTCGTAAACGAATATTAAGTTATATTGTATTTTTAAGTATACTTTCTTTGACATTAAATTATAATCAAAGTATACTTTTGATTACTCCAAATAAAAATATAAATATGGGTGGAGTAATATTAGAATACCTTGTTAAAAGCTATAGTGCTTTAAGGCTTCGAGATGTATACTTCCTTTCGACTAATATAGTGTCAAAGTATACGTTTAAGTTCTTGCATGAGCCACGATAAATATAAAACGTAAGTGCAATAAACAAGTGGCTACGTTTGTGCTTATTAGAAGTTTATGTTGTACGAAGTATTTCTTTAAAAAATATCCCACGGAACACTAAAGATGTTAGTTGTGAATCCGTAAAAATACTTAATTGTAGCAACTTTGACTTATTGTCAAATATGTTTATATCAATACTCCGTTAAGAAGAGATTAAATGTAGATCTCGAAGTTTGTTGATATTTAAAGTCCGTTAAGCTACTAGGCTTAAGGCTTTTAAGATGTATACTTGCTTTTGACTAAAGTCAATGTCAAAGTATACTCTTCTTTTTACTTCTTGCACTAGATTAGTTATAGCCACGATAAAAAATAAAAATAAGTGCCATAAACAAGTGGTTAAACTTGTGCTATGAGAAGTATATGTTGAACAAAGTATTTCTTTAAAGAATATCCTGCAGAACACTAAAGATGTTAGTTGGGAATCCGTAAAAATACTTAATCATTTCCACTTTTGACCTATGTCAAAAATAATTTCTTTCTCTTTTAGAAAGAGACTTTGGAATCTTATAAATCCAATAATAGAGATTTAGATGAAGTATAGAAGTTAAGTACAAATCTCAAATATAAATATGGTCGGTTAAGACACAAAGACGAAGATAAAACTTACCACTTTTGTAAAACGATCGAAAAAGTTCGCCGGAAAAATTCGTCGGAGGTTCGGCCGGATTTTGGCACTTGGTCGAACTTTGGGCAGCCTTTCGGGAGGTCGGAGAGTGGTAGTAAATGAGCTAACTTGGTGGGATAAATCTTGGATGGGTAGATCTAAGCTTGTTGAACAAAAATCTTGAATATATAAATATATATTGAAGAGAGAGAAGGTTTATGAGATGAAGTAGATGAAGAGAGTTTTTGAATATATTGAAAGAGTGTTTACTTCAAAAATCCCAGCAATTCTTTGGCTCATAACTTGTGTTTGAATGGGTGTGTGGAGGGGGATATTTATAGATAAAGTTGGGTGGAAGGAATGGTGGAGATTTGAAGTAAAGGGAGTGGTTGAGATTGAAAAGTTGTGGATTGACGAGGTGTAAAGTGGTTTGTGTTAGTTGGGGGTGGTTTTGTGTTTCTTCCAAGTGGGTTTGGTATTAGAATACCAGCTGTGTTTGAGCTCTAATATATTGTATCAGACACGTACCAATTAACGATTAAATACGTAACACGTATCGTTAATTAAATATCCGATAAATACGAAAATACCCAATAAATAATTCTAAAATTATGGAATACTTAGAAATATTATAAAATGAAATTCTGCAAAGTTTGGTCAATTTTGGTCAATGTTGACTTGGTCAAACATGGTCGACTGTTGACCAACTGTCTCGATTTTCGTGTCCGGACCAAAATTCTCGAAAATTTCCGAAACTTTAGCCATGAATAGAAAATAGTAATTAAATGATCAATCTCAAGTTTCAAGTCATTCTAGCAAGTGGAAGTATTTTATTTGGATTTAAAATGATTAAATCAGCTTTCGGTTCCGAATAAAATACGATTGGTCTTTTCTTGCAATAGATAAATCTTTTGACCAATGTTTTGACTAGAATAAATACTTAGAATATATTTCCTAAAATATAAAATATTTTGAAAGTGTAGGAAATATTTTTGAATGAATAAAGTAATTTTTCCGAAATGTAATATATTTGGGAAGCGGGAGAAAAAATTACTTTAAATATTTTTGGCAAGAGAGAAAATATTCTTGAGGGTTAAAAGTCTTTTCTATGATGAGAGAAATATTTTGAGTGTGAAGACAGAATATTTTTTTGAATAAAAACTGATTATTTTTGAATTTGGCAAGAGTTCTCTAAAGAATACCAAATCTCGAATATTCTTTGTTTGAGCTTGTCGTCTTATTAATATTGCAACGGAGATCTAAAAAATATCAAACCTCGATATTTCTTTTTCGATCTTATTGCCTTGATGTTAGAGATATGTTTCGAAATATATTTTGATTTTTCAGCAAAATAGAATATCTCTTGTATATGAAAAATAGGATGATAAATTTTGCTAACATTGACTTGTTGACTTTTGACTGGATCAATTAAATAAATGACCTAGTGGAGAGGATTCTACGTGTATTTAAATTTATGTTTAAATTGTACAAATAACAAAATATTATATCGAATATATCCTTTCATGACACTTTGGTGTCCCTGAAATATAGTGAAGTAGATGTAGTCATGAAGCTGATTGAACAAACCAACAAGAACAACAAGAGTTTGTATGATGATCTGAGGAGTGACCAACCATCAAGGCAGCCAGAAGTTTGTACTAACCCAAGAACTATTCTATACCAATCTGGCACCATCCTAAAGACATCAATCAACTTGTCATTCGCAAACATCTTACTTTTCAGAACAAAAGATTGATTCATACAATCATTGATCAATTAACCAAAAAGAAAGGGTGTAGAACTGCTGAAGAGTTGGAGGCTCTACATTATCTAAAGTCATATCTAGCAGTTGGTTCTGTACCTGAGATTGCCAAGCATAAAAATGACAATAATGGTGGTGATGATGATGTAGAAGGTGATAGGAGAAGAAGACATCACAAGAGAGATAAGGGTGATGAAGAAAGAAGAAGAAGGATGGTAAAGGAAAGAAGGGTGATGATGACAAAGGTGGAGAGCAAATGTATGTCAGAAAGGGTGGAAGACAGCAAGCCTTAAGTATCACTAACAGTACTCTCACCACAACACAAGACTCTATGTCTAGGGTGGATGGTGTTAGTGATGACTTGAAAAAATCTAAACCTATGGCTTCTGCAAATGTCTTGCCACTTCAACCAAAGAAAATTCAATTCAAGAAACCATATGTATGTCTCCAAAATAAAACTGCTAATTGTGTACTACAATGGTCAAAGGACAAAGGCTTCAAACTCCTACCAAGTGACAAGGTGATTAAGCTAAAACTCAAGTCAATGGCCAGAAAGGCAAGGAAAATGAAGACATCTACATCTCAGGCTCTCACAATTATACCAGGATTAGACTTGCCACCTCTTGTTGAAGGCTATGACATGGAGGCTTTGTCATTTCTAAAAGCTCAAAGGATATATCATGTTGATATAGTTGATGATTTCCCGGAGTTCAAATACATTGATGGAAGGGAGAAGAGATTCAAGCAAGGTATGTGCCAACACTTGGGAAAACTCTATGATCTAGAGAGAATAATGGTGCTACTGAACTATGAGGATGAAAAGGAGAGAAGCTGGAAGGTGGAAATACAAACTTTGTAAAAATGAATAGAGATCATGAAACGGTGTTGAAGAAAAGAATGAGGAAAGACTGAGAAAAAGAGAGGAGGTGTTAGCTGCTCTTGAAGCTAGGGCTGATGAACTAAAGGATAAAGGTTTGTGCAGAGTCAAGTACAATCCTTACATTGTGGAATACAAGAAAAATGGAGCTACTGTGAAGATTATAATGAACTACATTAGTGCTTACTCTGAAGCCATGCTAAAGGAAATGATTAGAGATCTTTCAGACTCACCTCTACTCAAAGAACTCAATGCCATGCAAGTCATCATTCTAGCAATGGAGGAGAATGAAAATAAAGCCAAAGTAAAAGAAAAGAAGGAATATGATGATTTACAAGCCAAAGATCGAAGGATGAAATCAATGGATAATGGCTAGTATTTCTTAATAAATTGTAAGACTGGTTTCTTTGTACTTTTACTCATGTTCAATCAATTTCATACCTGTACTATTCTTGTCATATCTTTATGTATGTTAGGCTTGTTATCAGACATGAAATTGTGACTAAGGGACTTACTCACAATTGGGGGAGATTGTTAGTCACAGAGGCATGCTTGTATTCATCTAATAACCAGCCTAATTATTTGTAATGCCTTGCATTACTTACATGACCCCTTAATTGGGGAACCCACTTTATAGATTTTCTACTTATATTTAGTACTTGTAATAGGCACCAAATATCTAGTTGTGTAATTGTACAAATCAAGTCAAAGAATAATGCTTGAAGAAGATCCAGAGATCATACCTCAAGCTTGGAGAACAAGGTTGAAGAAATAAACACAGTTGGAGTTTACAGATTGAAGATTTGCCTAAGTACTAATTCGAGAAGTAATTTGGTCTATTCGAGAAGTCAGGAATTCGAGATGTCAAGCATTCGATATGTCAAAAGTCACTATTCGATATCTCAAGAAGTCAACAAGTCAAAGTTGCATTCGATATCTCAAAGACTTCACTGGTGAAAAGGCATATTCGATATCTCAAGGTGCTAATTGATATTCGACATCTCAAGGAGTTACATGCTATTCGATATCTCAGGGATTCTAGAAATAAAGGCACTATTCGATATCTCAAGAACAACAGAAAAGATACATTCGAGAAGTGATTCGATATGTTAGAAAAAGCTAGTTCGAGAACTTGGAGTTATCTAGCCATTCAAAACTAGTTCTCGAATCTAGTACTTAGCCACTTCTCGAATGGTTTCTTGAAGACAAATTACTGAAGAAGTACAAGTTAGAAAACCTGCAATAAGCCAAGACACTTACAGGACCACAGTACTGTGAAGTGTACATGGAAAGTCTATAAAGAAGCTTACAGAGATATTAAAGGGGACAAGCAGCTAAAGTAGTGGATCTGAGCAGGTTAAAAAGATAGTTAAATCACATACTGCCCAGACGTGTACCAAATAGGGATAGACAAGTTAGAAAGTGTATTTTTCTGTCACCACATTTGTAGTAAGTAGGCTGTACACATGTTCTATAAGTGTATAACCTCACTTTTTTAGCTCTTAAATTTTTCATTGTAATTCATAGCAAATATCATTCTGAGAAACGAAGCTGAGAATATTAAGTTTTGTAATCCCAGGTTGTAGCATACTTGATCTAATAAAATATTAGATTAAAGTGAATTGTTTGTGTTTCATTTCCGCACTCTTTATTTGTCAAACACACACACATTTAACTACAACAAATCAAACACAGATACAAACAAACTGTTCTTAAAGAAAAATCAAAGAAAAGTTGGAAAATACATTCACCCCCTCTTTATTTTCCTTGTGTGTATTTCATACTCAACAGATACATTCAATATTAACTTTTAATATTATAAATTATTGTCTAAATGACTAAATTTTCATTTATCGATAATTGAATAAATATTCATTTACCAATAAATAAATAATATTTTTAAATAAATATATTTTTTTCATTTCAAGTCTATTCATTTATTGAGGTTCTGTTGTAACAATAAATTATTCTGCGTTTTAAACTTTGCTCTCGATCTCTTTTTTCCTTAATCAACATATACATAAAAATACATACAAGCACACCCCTATCTACATACTCACAAACTACACACCTGGAAACCATCACCGACGATTTCCCTACCCCTCCTTCAACTAATGATTCCGATAAAAAACCCACCACCATCATTGTGGCGACACAAACGATATGTTCCCAGCTGCTGACTTAGTGCAGTTTTCTACTTACTTGGTCTATGTATTTATTTCTTTTTTTGTTGATTTTATGTTCTTTTTATTTGGTCAGAAATTAGTCTTAGTTGTTCCATTTAATTAGGGAGTGGAGTAGTGTTTTTTTTTTTTTTGAAAGAAAGATGCTTCTCATTAATCAAAAGGCCTCAGCCAAAATCAAATCCGATACAAAGTCAGGAGCATTTAAATGCCACTCCTTAATACAGTCTGACATAGAACGATTGGCTTTTGAATGTAGTGGGTAGTTACTTTTTGTTCCAGTAGTGTACGTACTAGCAGATTATTATATAGTCAGAAAGTTACTCTAATGAAAGCAAGTTTGGATTCCTGCAAACATATATTAATCCTCCACTTCTCTATATATTTTTTCTTACTTATCTGAATTCTTCTCATCAGTGGTATCAGATTCCAAATTCTTCAATGGATACTCGTGGCAGGAGTAATGTAGAGAATTCTGTCTTGATGTTGATGAAGCGCTGGCTCACCATTGATCTAATTTCGATCAGATCAATGCTACTCTCCAACATACTTTGAAATCTCACCCATCAAGTGACACCAACCACCATTTAGAGCTCAATTATCCAAAATTCAATGGCGAGGACCCTTCTGGTTGGATTTACAAGGCAGAACAATACTTCGAATTTAAAAAAATTAGTGTTGATCAACAAGTACAACTCGCCTCATTCCATCTTGGAGGCGTGGCTCTACAATGACACCGTTGGTTCAAGAAATTAAATGGTCCACTATCTTGGTAAGAGTTCACCAAATCTGTCCTCCTTTGATTTGGACCCACTGACTGTGAAGATCTTTCTGAATCCCTCACACGACTTAGGCAAATGACAACCGTGACTGCTTACCAAAAGGCTTTTGAACAGCTATCCCACATGGTCGATAATTTACCGGAATATTTTTCAGGTTGGATGTTTTATTGCAGGCTTACGTGATGAGATCCTCCTTAATGTCAAGATTAAACAACCCCATGCACTAGCCTATGCTATTGGTGTTGCTCATCTTATTGAAGAACGCAATTAATTGAAGAAAAATGCCAATTTCATAACTCGATCCCCTACATTCCCAGCACCTAAACCAAACACAACTACGACAGGGATACTCGGCCCTTCACCAACTCCACCTGGACCTCAAGCCTCTACTGCCACCCCATCTAGCTTTCGAAGAATCATTATCCAGGAAGCACGAGAACGTCATGAGAAGGGCTTATGTTACTATTGTGATGAAAAATTTATCTCCAATCATCGATGTGCACGACCACAACTTTTTACGATTGCAGATGCAGATCAACTTGACACTCTGACCATTGGTGCTCAGGAGGATAAACATGAAATTAAAGAAATATTGCCTACAATATCTTTTCATGCAATTATTGGTAATTCTCATCCTCAAAAAACGTGTGTATTGGGTAAGTTAAAGAATAAAGTGGTGGCAATAACGGCAGTACCCACAACTTTATTGACCAAGCAACAATTTCCAAATACGGATTACTAGTTATTCCTGTCAAAACCTGTCTTCTCATAGCCGGACCGGGCATCGAATCGGAAGCCTTACTGGTTACTGATTCGATTGGTTCAACCGGCTCGACCAGTGGTTCAACCGATGTGACGTCATAATTATTGTAATATATAATTATATATATTTAATTATATATATAAATATAAAAAATTATATATATATAACAATTTGAAAATTATGAAATAGTCTACATTAAAACAAAATATTTAATTAAATCAACATCATCATTATAAGTTGGTCCCGTTTTAGCAATATATAAAATAATAAAGCAATATCATTACCTGTGGAAAAAAAAAAAACAATCATTATTACCAGGAGGAAAAGAAGTGGTCCACAAGTCAGAGTTAAGCTCAACTTTATCAGCAACTCCTTTTTTTTGTCATTGACCACAAGTCCAGTTATTTTTTGTCCGATTTTCTTCAATAAATCGGTCATCGGTCCGGTTTTTTACCGGTTTCACTGGTTTTTAGACGGTTTTGGTCGGTTTTCAACAGGAGAACCGGGGGACTGGTTTTAGGGGTGAACCGAACCGGACCAGCCACCGGTTCGCGGTCCGACCGGTCGAACCGGCCGGTCCGGTCCGGGTTTAAAAACACAGGTCAAAACATTGCAAGTCATGGTGGCTAATCGTGACACAATTTTGCAGCGAAGTGTCAAGCACTCACGATCATCATTCAAGGTACACCTATCACCACAGATTATTATGTCAGTTGGTGCTAGGATTTCAGTGGCTTGAAACTCTCAAACTTATTGAGATTAATTACAAGCAAATGACTATAATGTTTACTTTAGGAGGAGCTAAACATACATTTTCTAGGGTTAAACAATTGAGTATCGAGGCCTTGACTGATAAAGAATTTAATTGTTTACAAGGTACAGGATTTTTCCTTCAAATCAGGAGTCAGCGCCCTCAAAGTGATTCATACCACCCAGATGTACGTCACCAGCCTTGTTAACCACTTAAAAAAATATTTGAACTCCCAACTGGCCTCCCTCCAGGAAGACCACATGATCATAGTATCCCTTTACAACAAAACATAGAACCAGTTTCAGTTCGGCCTTGTCGATATCCATACTATCAAAAAAATATAATCAAAAACATGGTGAAAGAGTTGATGTAATCTGGATTGATCAGGCCTAGTTGTAACCCATTTTCATCATCCGTCTTGTTGGTAAATAATCAGATGGCAGGTGGCGGTTTTGTGTTGACTACCGTGCCTTAAAAAAACTAACATTCAAGGACAAGTTCATATCCCTGTCATCGATGAACTTCTGGATGAGCTTTATGGAGCTAAATATTTTTCTAAACTTAATTTGCATGTAGTTTATCATCAAATCTGAGTACAAGAGGAAGATATTCGTAAAATGCCTTTTCATACGCATGAAGGGCACTATGAGTTTCTTGTGATGCCTTTTGGTCTCACCAATACACCATTGACTTTCTAGAACTTAATGAATGATGTATTTTGCCCCTATTTACGTAAATTTATTTTGCTTTTCTTTGATGATATACTGGTATACTTACTCGAGCAACGAATTACTACTCTGACTCAAACCCGTTGGCTCCCCAAAATTCTTGGGTATGATTATGATACTAAGTACAAACAAGGATAAAAAAATCAAGCTGCAGATGCCTTATCTCATGTGGTTGAACTTGAATACCAATTTCTGTTTCTGTCTATTTCCATGCCGCGGGCCGATTAGTGGTCCACACTCCAAAATGAGGTACAACAAGATTCTTTTTATTACACTTTACACCAAAAGCAACCCCAAAACATCTTGTTATGAGAGACGGCATCTAGTTTAAAGACAATCGAATTTATTTGAGTTCCACTTTAACTTTGATTGAGAAAATAATTTCATATTGTCATTCCGAACCTCTTGGGGGCCACTTTGGGTTCTAGAAAATGCTTTTACGAATCAAATCCAGTTTTTTATGGCCTAGCATGTGTCATACCACCAAGAAATTCATAACACAATGTGACATCAGCCAGCATTACAAAACTGATTGTACGAAGCAGTGGGCCTACTTCAGCCTTTACCGATTCCTGCTCGAATGTGGACAGATGTGTCGATGGATTTCATTGAAAGACTTCCATCATCCAACGGGTTTAAAGTTATTATGGTAGTTGTAGATCGTTTAACAAAGTATGCTCTTTTTGTACCACTAAAGCATCCGTTCACTGCAACTGTTGTGGCCAAGGCATTTATCAGTAACGTGGTTCGTTTATATGGAATTCTAACTTCTATTGTGAGTGACTATGACAGGGTATTTATCAGTTCTTTCTGGTAAACATTGTTTCGACTACAAGGTACCACACTTTGCATGAGCTCAAGCTACCATCCTCAGTCCGATGGTCAAATAGAAGTACTAAACCGCACCTTGGAACAATACTTGCGCTACTTTACAGGTGATCAGCCGTGACAGTGGGTTGAATGAATTCCCTAGGCAGAATTTAGCTATAATACCTTTTTCCATTCTTCTACAAAAGTGTCTCTTTATGAAGTTGTATATGTCGTTCCACCCCCAAGTGTTTTTACTTCGATACAAGGAACTTCCAACATTGGGGCAGTAAATCTGTACCTCCGTGATAGAGATTCAGTTTTACATGACTTGCATCATAACCTCTCACTGGCTCAACAACGAATGAAGTCCCACGCAGATCAACACCGAATGAAGGTTTCATTTGTAGTTGGGGATTATGTTTATCTTATCTCCAACCATACTGCTAGAGTTCTGTCACTTTTCGTACTTCCATGAAGCTTGTACCACGATTTTTCGGCCAATACTTGATTATTCAAAAAGTCGGGGCTGTGGCTTATAAACTAGCTCTTCCTTTTGGTTTCCAAATTCATGGTGTGTTCTATGTTAGTCTGTTGCGCAAATGCTTAGCACCACAAGCTCGCACAATTTCACAGCAACTTCCACCAACATTAGGGATGGATGTCTTTTTACCACACACTGAAGCTGTTCTTGATAGAAGAATTGTTCAGAAGGGAAAGTTTCATCCAAAGTCTGAAGTTCTTATTAAACGGAAGGGTGCTCCAACAAAAGATGCAACATAGGAAAATGAGTGATGTTTTACAAAGTCTTATCCTGAATTTTTCCTTGCAGACAAGGATCCTTAAAGGGGGAGGCGTTATAATCAAAATTTCATTCGGGTAATTTTAGGATAATTTGGGTCAACTGTAATCGATTTGGGATTTTCATAAGATAAATTAGGGTTTTCTACAAATAAGGTGTAAGAGGATGTGCCCTCGCCTCCTTTACATAGAGGTCGTGCCCTCATGGTTTAGAGAAAGGAATGTTAAGTTTGTTGTTAGCTCTTCTTTATAGAATTATTGAAGAATTCCCTCCTGGAGTGTACTAGGAGGGGATGTCCGTCGTAGAAGGTCTTCAGGGGTATTCGTGAGTGTTGACGACCCACTGTTGTATTCAGTGGGCGTGCCCTCACTATGGAAGTAGGAAGATTCTTAGTGTGTGTGGTTTGGAGCTCTGTTCCTGTTATTAACGGGCGCACCCTCATTTGGAAACTCCGGGGTAATCCTGTACTCCGGAGTTAAGAGCTCTGAAGCGGCCACCAAGCCTATCTAGGCTTCTTGCTCTGCAAGAATTACGTATGGCTTGATTCCTTATAAATATCGGGGCACGTAGACCGATTGAAGGGTTGGGAGTTAAGAGCTCTGAAGCGGCCACCATTAATCCTAATCAATCTCAATCACCAATTAGATACAACCACCACACACCATCTGTTTTTTTGACGAAAAACCAACGTCGTAGATCTTGATTCCAGCAACGTACCTCGAATTTTGTTGTTCCAAAATTCCTCCGTCAACAAATGGGAATGATATGTTCCCAGCTGCTGAGTTAGTGCAACTGTCTACTTATTTGGTCTAAGTATATATTACTTGTTTTGTTGATTTTATGTTCTTTTTATTTGGTCAGAAATTAATCTTCAGTTGTTCCATTTAATTAGGAAGTGGAGTAGTGTTTAATGTAGTGGGTAGTTTTCTTGTATTCCAGTATTATACGTAGTGGCAGACTATTACATAGCTAGGAAGTTATTCTGGTGAAAGCAAGTTTGGATCCCTAGAAACTAGGGCTGCAAACGAACCGAGCTGAGCACGAACTCGACTCAACTCATTAAAAACTCGATCGACTCGGCTCGGTTCGTTAATGAACTCGAGTTCGATCACCAAAATTTGATCGATAAGCTTATCGAGTCGAGCCGTGTTTTTTGGTTGTCCAACTCAAATCGACTCGAACTCGGTTCGACTCGGTACTCGACTCAAACTCGGTTCGACTCGGCTCATTAAAGCTCGAAAAAATTCAAAATTTTTATTTTTTATTTTTTTTATCTCCAACCAAATTAATTTTTTATTTTTTGAAAATTTGGGAATATCACTAAATTAGATATATCATGACATCCGTATGGTTGGATGGTCGAGAAATATTTTTTTTTAAAAAAAAACAACAATTCGTGACGAAGCACTAGTTACTAGTACTAGTTAGAATAGTAATGATCTACTAAGATCTCGACCCAAATTAATTTTTTATTTTTTGAAAAATTTGGGAATATCACTAAATTAGATAAATCTTGACATCCGTATAGTCGGATCTTCGAGAAATATTTTTAAAAAATAAGAAACAACAATTCGTGATAAAGCACTAGTTACTTGTACTAGTTAGAATAGTAGTGATCTACTAAGATCTCGAACCAAATTAATTTTTTCTTTTTTTAAAATTTGGGAATATCACTAAATTAGATATATCTTGACATTCGTCCGATTGGATCGTCGAGAAATATTTTTAAAAAATTAGAAACAACAATTCGTGACAAAGCACTAGTTAGTAGTACTAGTTAGAATAATAGTGATCTAATAAGATCTCGACCCAAATTAATTTTTTATTTTTTGAAAATTTGGGAATATCAATAAATTATATATATCTTGACATCCGTAGAGTCGGATCTTCGAGAAATATTTTTAAAAAATAAGAAACAACAATTCGTGATAAAGCACTAGTTACTTGTACTAGTTAGAATAGTAGTGATCTACTAAGATCTCGACCCAAATTAATTTTTTATTTTTTGAAAATTTGGGAATATCACTAAATTAGATATATCTTGACATCCGTACGGTTGGATAATAGAGAAATATTTCTAAAAAAATAGAAATAACAACCGTGACAAAGCACTAGTTACTAGTACTAATTAGAATAGTAGTGATCTGTTAAGATCTCCAACCAAATTAATTTTTTATTTTTTTAAAATTTGGGAATATCACTAAATTAGATATATCTTGACATCCGTACGGTTGGATTGTCGAGAAATATTTTTAAAAAAATAGAAACAACAATTCGTGAGAAAGCACTAGTTACTTGTACTACTTAGAATAGTAGTGATCTACTAAGATCTCGAACCAATTTAATTTTTTATTTTTGAAAATTTGGGAATGTCACTAAATTAGATATATCTTGGCATCCGTACGGTTGGATCATTGAGAAATATTTTTTAAAAAATTGAAATAACAACCGTGACAAAGCACTAGTTACTAGTACTGGTTAGAATAGTAGTGATCTACTAAGATCTCCAACCAAATTAATTTTTTATTTTATGAAAATTTATGAATATCACTAAATTAGATATATCTTGACATCTGTACGGTTGGTTCGTCGAGAAATATTTTTTAAAAAATAGAAACAACAATACGTGACAAAGCACTAGTTACTAGTACTAGTTAGAATAGTAGTGATCTACTAAGATCTCCAACCAAATTAATTTTTTATTTTTTGAAAATTTGGAAATTTCACTAAATTAGATATATATTGACATCCGTACGGTTGGATCGTCGAGAAATATTTTTTAAAAAATAAAAACAACAATACGTGACAAAGCACTAGTTACTAGTACTAGTTAGAATATTAGTGAACTACTATGATCTCCAACCAAATTAATTTTTTATTTTTTAAAAATTTGGGAATATCACTAAATTAGATATATCTTGACATCCGTACGGTTGGATCGTCGAGAAATATTTTTTAAAAAATAGAAATAACAATCCGTGACAAAGCACTAGTTACTGTACTAGTTAGAATAGTAGTGATCTACTAAGATCTCCAACCAAATTAATTGTTCGCGAACAGCTCGAGCTCGGATCGAGCTCGATTCGACTCGAGGCTGTTCGTGAACAACTCGAGTTCGGCTCGGTTCGGTCAAAGCTCCGCTCGGTTCGTTAAGAAATCAGCTCGGTTGGTTAGATCAAAGCTCGGCTCGGTTCTTTAAGGTCAAAGCTCGACTCGACTCGGTTCGTTTGCAGCCCTTCCAGAAACATATCTTAATCCTCCTCTTCTTTTATCTTTCTTACTTCTCTAAATTCCTCTCATCAACAAACCCTAAACTCCAATTTAAACCCATCATTTCATATCCAAATCTATAAAAAACGAGTCTTGTCCTGCATTTTTGGTATTATTTTATTCAAAAACCAAGGAAAACATGAGACGGTCTTTCGTTTACACCTCCACGAAGGTTAAATCTTTCATTTTTAGGTTTTCGGATCGATACTTTGTGATGGCGTTTACAATTTTGATATAAAAGTTTAAAGTAAAAGTCAATCGCCTTTACATTTTTCTGAAAATGTTACTTCCTCCGATCCATTATGTAAGACATTTGACTTTTATGCACGTAACTTTAGGTGCTTTGACAACATAGTTAAAATTATTATTTTTAAAATTTTTTTTCTAAATAAAAATTAAAATATTATATTTTTGTTTAATAAAAGAAAAATTGAAAAATAATAATTTTTAATATATAGTCAAAGCACCTAAAGTTACGTACAAAAAAGTCAAATGTCTTATATAATGGACCGGAGGGAGTAGTGTATAGTGTGTTTTATTGTGATAAATTGGGCCATCTTTTCAGCTTAGGTCATTTGAAACATTATTTTACAAATTGTGCCATTAAAGGTCAACATCTTAAATAGCTTAACAAAATATCAACCTCGATTCCGGTGGAGGTGGAAGAGACTGTTATTTTTGTAGGGAAAATGCTAGAGTTACATAAAATTTCATAAAAACTTTCATAAAATGCTAGGTGTTTTCATAAACTTTCATAAACTTTCATAATGCGTAAAGCATAGTAGAGAACTTACATTTTCATCAACCAAGATGATGTTTATGGCATTCTTCCTTCCCGTTACTTCATTTGTTTGACTCCATTTTCTTGTAATTGTAGCTTTAATTTTCCAATCATTTTTCCGTTTAGGGAGAAGCTCCTTCAATGTATTGTATTCCATGAAACGTTTTTGGCTTACTGTAAAATCTCAAAATACATGATATTTTTGAATGAACTGAGAGAAATATACTTCACTTTTCCGAATTTATTCTCCTTTCTTCTTCAAAAGTTTATAATATAAATGGTGTTACTGTGGAAGCTATAGTATTTTAGACTTTTGATGGACTTATTGATGTCATTGATGTTTGACTTATGTGTTTAAAGTTAAGTGTTAATTTGCCTGCAGAAAGTAGATGAGAAGTTTACTCTTGTTTGAGAAAATTGGATGCTTTACTCTTATTGTACATTTTCTTTCTATCACAGTATTATATAAAATTCCATATCTTCTGAATTGTTTTGCATGTGCATGATGTTTGGTACATGCGCAGAAAGTTCACTCTCTAATTTGGCAGACAACTGTACTGCATAAAGTTTTTTTTTTGCTTTCTTTCCCAAGAATATTTTTCAGAAAAAGAAGTTTTGTTTCAGAGTAAAATATTTTGTTCGGTCAGTTTGTTGAATGTTGTCATCTACTTTTTCATGTTAGTAATGTGAAATCTATAATAATTAATGAAATTCAGTAATGTGAAATCTATAATAAAATAATAAAATTCAGGGAAAAAAATAATGAAACGAATATTGCAAATGGAGCAGATGCCAATAATTTCATAAATTGAAAATTGAACCAATAGCAAGTTCATCTATCATTACACAAATTCAGATCAAGTCTTTTTTGAATTATTAATTTTTTCCGCTAGCCTCCAATTGCTTCCGATTCTGCTTCTATGAATCTGAAATTTTACAAATAAGCTAATTTTACAAACATGCAATCCAAATTTGTTATTTGAACATGTAAAAAATTGAAAAAAAAATTACCTTCGTCTAAGATTGCGAGTTCTTCTAATGTCGGGATTTAAAAGGAATCTTGTTGCTCCAACATTGGTCAATGTTATCATTTGGGCGACATTAGAGTACACAATTTTACAACATTGTATTAGCAAAATTACAGGTTGCTCGACTTGTTCATTGAGAACAATTTCGACCGATGCTGCACATTGGTTCGTAAAGCTCACTTGGATAACATCACTGTTTTGCATATATTAAAAAAAAAGGTGTTATTGTACTTATCATGTACATTTTAATTAGAAAAAGATTACAAAAAATGAAATATCTTACTTGATATCATTAAGGAAAAACTTAACACATGACTCCTCTTCATTGTTGGTATTGGTGAAATGATGATTTTGTTCAACAGATTGAACAACTCCAATAATATCTGAAATATTATCGAATTACTTCGATATTCTTATTTATTGTAGATAAAAGAAGAAGCAAAGAATTAAAGATTTAACTACCTCTGAGAAAGTTGGTCGATTCATGCAGTTGTTGAATAGTAGAAATATTACTAAATTTCCAGACGTGCAGTGGAATCCTAGAATGAGCTCCAGGTAGTGGAGTGACCATTGTCAAGTTTGTGAGTATGATGTACTTACTTTCTTCAAACCAAATATCCTTAACCCTATAGTTGTACTCTTTGACAATAAAATACGTAATTAAGTATGTTTCACCCTCAAAAAATTGCTCATCAAATCGAGGAATAAGTGATTCTCTAACCCAGACATGAATACGATCATGCTGTGAAATTCAACGGAAGACAATATTAAAATATCAGTTACATATTCGTGTACATAAAAAAGGAATCAAGCTTACAAACCTCAATTAAAATTCCACTTACATATTCATCAACCAAGATCATGTTAAAGCCGCAGACGTGTCCAGTATTTGGATTTGTTTTCCTCCATTTAGTTGAGACTCTTGCCCTAGTTTGCCAATCACATTTCATAATGGGTTCAAGTTCATCTAAATTGGTATGCTCTATCAAAGCCATTTCTTGAAAGTATCAATGGTGAGAGAGGGTGATATGTTTTGTACAATGTGCAGAAGATTTGATATTAGTAAGGTAATAACATCGTTTGCTTTCAACAGGTGCATGCAGCGTAGTGGGATTGTTTTTTAATATTAAACCTACAATAATTTAGCATCTCGAGTTTTGTGAAAGAGAGATGTTGCAGCAGATCAATGTTAAGCTTTATCCTTTTTTGTAATTTACATCAAATGTATAGACTTGTTATCCATGCATGCAATCAAATGTTGTTTTTGGAGTTTTGAGTATTGACAACAAATTTGTTCGAGAATTGAATATTAGTAACGTCTTTCATGGCGAGATTAAAAGTATAATTTAGTGAAAAAATATGTATTCTACTACTATACAGAAATTCAAAGTGGTTTGCTATTATCGATAAAGTTGTAGGTTATATTTAACATGGTTGTTATATCCTTTAATGTAAGTAAATGTTATGCTGCCCTTTATTAATTTGTTAGGTAGGAAACTTTGGAAGATGGGAATGAGTTTTAATGGGTAATGATGGCAATTCACCGTCTAACCTGTCGACTAACTTTCATATTTAAGATCTTGCAAGTTCATCTTGCACTGTTACTTCAAAACTCATTAAACAATTGTTTTCTGTGCAAAAATGTTAATTTTAACATTGGAAATCAAATTTATGTAATAAAAAAATAATTAATAAATAAAATAAGTTCGAAGGAATGTGAATAGGGTATGAATAAATATCTCATAATTTGATAAAAAAAGTGTTTATATTCAGATCAACTTATTAATAATTTTTCAGTTGAAACAGTATTTGTTCCGATCTATCGAAAATCTATTAAAAATCGTACTGAAAATCAATTAATGATTATATTTTACAAAAGTGAAAACGATAACATACGTTTCAAAATGTAAATCGGTTGGACAAAATTGATGAAAACTAAAAAATTAAGTTTATAGCGTTTTATCTATTACTAATTTTATTAAATATCCAAAAAAAATTGTCAAAAAATATACTAATATTTTATTCGTTTCAAACAAATCAGAATATTTTCTTGTACGTGATTTAATATTCTCGATAAATGAAAACTGTAATAGATAACTTCCAATTAATGCATGTGTTTGACATTAATACAACGTTAGTAATTGAAAGTTGTTTGTAGCTGCAACGTCAATAGAAGAAAATACATATCGAGCGAAAGAAAACAAACATTGTTCCAACTATTGACATTTTGATCTGGTCGTTAACTAAGGTAAGTTCTACACAATACTCTGAACTCTATTTTCCAGAAACTTACCGAATTTGAAGTGCATGCATCTTTCTCAATTAATATCTGCTTGGTATTTGCTTCAATTTATTACAATTAAACTGTTGTAGTTTCAATTACAGTGACAATGGAGGATTTTGAATTTGGTTTCATATGTAAAAACTATGCAAAGGTTCATTCCGCAGACAAATTGGTATGATTAAGTACTTGCAGTATTGGTTAATATTACGGTGCTATGATACAGATTTGCAAAATTTATATTTAAATATGTAATTTTTTTGAACGCAGAAATTGGCATATCCCTTTGTGCTGGAATATGGTTCTTCAATTCCCCAAAAAGTATATCTTGAATTTCCTTCAGGAGAAATTTTGTATGGGAAATATGTAAAAGATAATGAGTATATTGAAGGTTTGAAAAATATGATTTCCTTTTACGGAATAAGACCGTATCATATGGTTGTTTTTCACTATTCTGGAGATTCATATTTCAAGTTACATGTTTTCAATGAATGTGGGGTGGAAATTTGTTATCCATTCTCTTGTCCGTCATCTGCTAACTTCCGAATTAGACGAAATGATTCATTTGTTCAAGTTGCGACTATGAAATTGACGGATATTGAAACTGATAAATTGGCTGCTACTTTTAGCTTTAATGCAATACATAACTTTGCTGGGTTGCATGATATAGTTATCCAAAAAAGTCATTTCGCCCCAAATTCGAATTTTGAGGTATTATCAAATCTTCAGTTTTGAATAATCCTTTCTTTTCTTAATTGTACATGAAGAGAGTGATAATGTGGCACGTAGGTAATGTCTTATACCGAGTTCAAAAAACTTGGCATGGATAAAGGCATGAACACCATGAAATTCTGTTTTGAGCGTTATCGGTGGACAATTTGATTGATGTGAAAAAATGGGAAATTGCTTTTCGATAAAGGATGGTATGAATTTGTTAAGGAAGCTAATATTTGCGAAGGAGATGTTTGTGTTGTTCAAAGCACTGCCGCAGTTAGTAGATTCAAAATAGTTGTGCTCTCTAAAAATTTGTTGACACCGTGGTCATCGACAGTTGGTAAGATTCCTCAACAATTGTAACATTCGACACATTTGGTGAATTTGTTCATTTGTTTATTGTTTTGAATTATTTCAATATAGACGACAGGTTCGCTCATCAGCGATTCAGTTGGTTCAAAATACTCAAAGGCAGTAGCTTGCAAACAGGAAAAGTGGTAAGTCGTTATCCGTCTAATCCTGATATTTGGATTTTTTTTGCATTCTTTTTAGCACTATCAATTGTTGCAGGAAATGCCTAGATTGTTTGCTATGAGATTGGGAAGTGAACTGGGAAGAAGAATTAATTTTAATACTACTGATGGACGTGTTTTTACAGGAAAATATAGTTTTCCTGAAAATCATATTTCTGGTCTAAAGGAAATGATATCTGCTTATGATATTTATCATGACTGTGTTATAGTTTTTGAATATGTTGGTAATTCGACATTTCACGTTTCTATATATGATTCACAAAACATGTATCATTTAAAAGAAGTTACTGGTGAGTTCATAGCAGATATAGTAGCAGAGTTGCAAATGAATGAATTACAAATTGGCAATGAAGGTGAAGAAGGAACTGAAGGTATAGAAAAAAAATCCACAAACTGAAAAGAAATGTGCTTTCTAATTTCTAATCATATAAGTATGATTTGGAACAGGTGGGATTGAAAATTTAGAAATGCATGACCAAGATGAAGAAGATGATGTTTTGTTGATTGATGAACGAAATGATGAGTTTGAAAATGAAGGTACTATTTTCTAGACATTTTTTTATGTTTGTCCAATTTCTAATTTAAACTTTAGAATAGAATATCATACTTGCTATTGTCACAAATACTTAATGTAATTTTGTAGTAGAAAATGGAAATGACGAAGATCAGATTGCTGACGGAAATGATCAAATTATGCTGGTAGGTTGATAATCTCCCATTTAAATTTCAACCAAGGTAGACTGTTATAGATTTCTATGTTTCATTAACTACATCTATAAATTAACTAATGCAGGATAGCAAATGAACAATTTTGTTGTGAAGTTGAAAAAATCTCATTTTGATGGCAAAGGCCGTGGAGTGGTAAGATTTTATTAACGAACATGATTTGATTTAAATTGAAATAAATGAATTTGTTTACAAATGTTTCTTGTGCACCTGCAGTATTGTAGTACACAATTTTATGATCTCTACAAAAATTGGAATTCTACCACGATTGTGAGTTTAAATTATAGAGGAGAAAGATTTGAAGTTGGAGTTCAGCGGAAGAATAGAAGCTGCAGATTTGGAAAAGGATGGGACGAATTCTTAAGGAAAAGTGAGCTCCAGGAAGGTCAAACGTTGGAGTTCAGGTTCCTTCATCAAAACTATTTGGAGGTCTCCCAAATTAATTAGAAATTTTATCTATTACAAACTGATGGTCATGTTTCGAATATTGAATTTGCATATGTGCAAATTGGATCTAGTAAGACTTTATTGATGCATAACGACAACTAAGACTCTTATGTTATGTGCGAATGGTACAACTTATGCTAATCGAATGCAATCATTAATCAATTTAGGAACATAAATTGATGATAGATAAGAAATGAAGTTCAACAATGAACAACAATCATGTTTCTACTTTTGAGAATTACATAAATTAGTTTTGCGATAATAGTCACGATACTTAAAATTGTTCAAATTGCCGTTACCTTGAAACAACAGTTGAATCATGCATTCAACTTTTCTTTTTCTTGCACAACTTGCGAGATGACCTTCTCTTACTTACTTCAGGTGTTTGGAAACTCATCTGTGAGAGTCCATCTAGGTGAATGTTGATGTAGATGTCTGTGGTGGAAATATGACATTAGCAAGCATTTTGTATCATTTAGAAACATAGATATAAGGAATAAATTATATACCTCAGTCATCGATTGTTCAAAGTGCTCCTCCGCTATCTTAGTTTCCACATTTGAAGTTTCAGTAATAGATGATCTTTGGTAAATGTCAGTAACCTTGTACAAATCACAGTCGTTGTTCGTATTCGGAGTTATTATCTGAATCTTCAATGTGTAGTCCTTGTTTTCAATCATCTTTAACATCTGTGGGAAATTTTTCATGTTGATTCCCTAATGATGCAAATTTGTTAGATAACTCCGTCATGGCTTTGTGGATTAGGATAGGTCAAATTATGACTAACAGATTACCTCATCTTCAAGATCAAACACATTTTTGCCAATCAAAGTCCGAACCGGTTGATCTTCCAGCATAATTCCCAAATTCCCAGTTTCATCAAAAGCATCAACTATTATGTTGAATCTGTTAAATTAATGGAAATAAGTTATGTTACATTATGTTGCAATGAGGACTATTAATTGCTTGAGATACTTTTATTTTACGTACGAAATGCTTACTTCCTGTCGGGGTGAGGAACATTTCTATTGCACTTTACGCATATATCGTATCCATCAACAATTCGGATATCTCTAAAGCATGTAGTGCAAACTATACCAAGAGCTCAATTCATGGACTTCACGGAATTTCAAGTCACAGATTACTTCTTTCTGTATAAACATGCAATTTATGGTTAAATAAATTGTTACTAACTCTTAAGCCTGGAAATAAGAATGAGAAACTTAGATTTTTAACTTGCCTCTACATATTGAGGACCCAGATTCTTTATTTCTTGAACGGTAAACTTTTCTAGTTTTTCAGTTAACTGGCTTGAGAAATCATATTTTGAGAACAGTGGTGTCTTCAACCTTTACATTAAAATTTATTAGAGCAATGACATAGCATGCCAAAAAGTCATATATTGTATAACATAATATAGAACTTATATTTGCCTCAGTTGCAAAACACTATGGTGTTGGTAGTTTAGGTAGAACTTTGTTGCATTAACATTTACAATTTCAGTTCTATCAGCAGCTGAAACATTGAGCTAGAATGTTAAAATCATGTTTTGCGAAACTTAAAGTAAAGAAAATTATACCTTGCCATGAAGTAATTTTTGCACTCGCAATGATAATGATTTTAGGAATCTCAAGATCTTCGTTCAACTTCTCTTCTAGTTCCTTAGCTAGATCATCCCAGAAAGTGACATTTGTGCTACATCTACAGAAGAAATAGTCAATTTTTTCCAAGATTGATTCGCATAATATTAAAAAAATTTACCTTCCATCTGTTATTTGAAGCTTAAGTTGATAGTGTTCCTCTCCGTTGCAATTTTTGAACCTTCTGAGTGGTGTTTCTTTTTCAATGACTCCAATAACATCTTTTGACAAAAAAAAAAAGAAAGTTGATAAAAAAAATTTATGTTCATAATGTGGATAGTCATTCACCAATATGAATATTTTACGTGTACCTGTCAGGTAAACATTTTTGTTAGCTATTGATTTAAGATCACCAAGATCAAAGAAATCAAACATGTTTTCTTGAATGAAAGTATCATTGTCAAGAATCTGTTTAATTTTTGTATATGAAGTGAACATAATTTGCTTATCATTCTGAACACATCTGAATTTCTCATCAGGTTCATAATCTTTAACTGTAAAATTCGAGATGTTGAAAATTTGTCCAACTATGATAGCATCTTCGATTTTGTCGGCTATTGCTCCTGGTACAAAAGCATGTATTCTCTCATTCTGCATTATTATTTACAAATAATTTTAAATTTCACGTTTAAAATTTGACTGAACATAAGCAACATAAGACCATGTGTAACATAACTTTACATACAATACAAACCTTTTCATCCAATAGTAGCAAGTTGAATGCTTTGAATACATCACCACTTCTTGAAGCTCCACGCCAAAATCTTATGATTCTTACTTTAATCTTCCAATTAAAGGAACCTGGAGACAAATCTTTTAAGTCGTTGAAATTTGCTAGAGACATTGCAAGTAGTGTGTACTATATGATTAGTTAGAGTTCTTGAGATTGTTTGAATAAACAGTTGTTGGGAATTCAGATTTAGCAATGAACATTGTAAGTAATATGTAGTACAGTGGTAGGAGTGATACTTTTCTGCTAAATTAAATTTACTTTTTGTAAAAGTAAATCTATTTTGTTTTTGTGCCTGTGAACATTTAGTAAGGTAGTTGTAATAGGTTGGTGGATGCTTAAGCGGAATGGTAAACAAAAAATTCAATGCTTAGCAGAAAGACTAAAGAATATAACCAACAGTCACTGCAAAATATCATAAAGACTTGACAGTATGAATTTAACGTTAGATTACATTACTTAAATTAAGAAAATTAGCACAGCAACAACATCAATGTATTTTCACACATGTCCAATGCATGGGACTACAAAAGCTTTAGTACGTGAAAATATATTGTCAAACTAATAACACCATCAACTTGGTTCCAAAAGTTCTCCCATGCACTTACACGGCTTCCTTGAAATATTCTTCACTGTTCAAACATATAATAAAATGTTACATGAAATGGAAATTTAGAAACTATTCATAAGAAAAAAGTGAAATATAGCTTACATTTTTTTTCCTTCTTTATAATTTTCATCTTACTCAATGGAAGATGGTCATCTTCATCCTCTTTGTCCATATGAGGACTCTTCCAGGCACGTGATTTAGTTCTTGAACGTTTTGTAAGAGGTGTTTCTGGAGAAGAACTTGTTTCATCATTGTCTATCTCCTAAAAATAAAAAGGATGTTAACAAATGAGATACATAAAATATAAACATGTTCAGTATGTTTCGACAAAGTAATTTTCAAATAGAATAGATGAAAATGTACATTTCCTTTCATGTTTTCTTCACTTTCTGTTTGCAACCTTGTAGAAGATGCATCTGATGATTCTTCAGAACTTTCCCAAGTGGATTCAGATGTTGGTTTATTGGCTGCAATATTCAGAAAACCTAAAGCAAGGTCGCATGCTTCATAAAAATTCGAGCCAAACTTAACATTGTCTTCATTGAGTTCTAGTGTAACAGTAAAATCCTTGCCAAGAAGTTCCTTCATCACTGGTGGAATTTCTCCAACTTTCAGTTGCTGCATATGTTCATAGTGCCATGAATGTTACTCTAATCTACTTTATTAGTAGTATAATAAGATTAATAGCTGAAAATTACCTGTGCCTCATCTAAAATTACTTCAAAAACATTTTGTCCAGTAATTTTCCGGACTGCATGGTCTTTGAAAATGATAGGAACTGCACCAGTAGCATCACTGCATATGGTGCAAATTCTGTACCTACATTGAGTTGAAAAAAACACTGAAGTTTAAAGAAATCCTATAATTCCAACATCTATATAATGATTCAACATTACATCTTATCTGGATGGGGAAATACGCGACCACATGTTGGGCATTGAAACCTTCCATCAGCCAAGTTTAGATCTTTCTTGCACCTTAAACAAATACTGTAATACCATTGCAGTTCACCTTCAAATTGTTTTACATTAACTTGACAAATTATTCTTTGCTGTAAAATGAAATCACATATAGTCTTTACAAACATGTTTTTTTTACTTTGTAAAGTCTACATTTTGAATCAAACAGTATTTTAACAATTCAATATCATACCCCAATGTAACCTTTCGTCAATTCTTTGATCTCAGCTATTGTCATAGTGGTCACCAGTATAATCTCTCACATTAAAGTTTGAAATTGTGTAAATATCCCCTTCATTAAGTTGGCTTTCAAATATGTCACACAATTTCGCACTAATAAAAGCATGAATTCTTGCATTCTACACAGTGCACATCACAAGCAACAAAGAAAATGTAAGATATTTGATTGGTAACGTTTCAACTATATATATATATATCATAAAATAGATAGTTTTCTCTTACAGAAAAATCCACAAAGATTATATTCAGTCCACGAAATTCCTTTGTTTCTCGAGTTATTCCTCTCCAAATAGCCTGAGCTCTTACACGAGTGTTCCATTTGATTTTAGATGCATTCAAATTCATTAGAGGAGTAAACCGACTAAAAGACATCTTCCCACGAGAGAACTTAGCACACACCTAAAAAATCGTAGATGAATAATTTTGGAAGAGATGAGATTAGGATCTGTGGGCTGTTGTTGTCCACTCACGAGTAAAAAAAGTTTGTTTGACAGTTGGATGATTTTATAAATAAAAAAATACTTTTCGATTGAAACACGTTCAAGACCACCCATCTTCTTGTGAACTATAATATCACGGACTTCTTCAGTTTCCTTTAAATCACCAACCATGATACCTGCTACTTCATCGAAATCAACAATATTATTTTCTCTCCCACTTTCTGAACGACATACTTTCAAAGTGATCTTCAGTTCAACAACTGGAGATTCCTTGAAACGATCACGTGCAACACGGAATTCCTTTACCAACTCATTTTTTTCATCAAACATTTTCATTAACCCTTCAACAATTTCTGGATCAATGTTTTTACCTTCTTCAACATCCACCCAATGCATCCTGTTAGATACCTCATTCTCAGTGTCGTATATATAAAGTTGACAAAATTTAGGAGGCTGACCATCATCAGGTATCAAAGCACCAAAAACATGGTGATTTTGACCATTCAAACGATAAACATAAGGTGCTCCACCATTATTTATGGAATTATCCACCGGTAGAAGTAAATGTAAACATGATATTGTATATACGCGCACATTTCTTAAAATGTTTTCCTTTTTTTGGGATCATTGTAAAGCTGCCACAAATACGAAGGAGTTGGTGGATTTTTCGGATGCACAATCTGTTCCTTACGACAACAAATTGAAAATTTTGAAATCCCATGCTTTACACGCTTGTTAACTCTCTCTTCCTTCCACATGAATGCATGGCAATGCTGACATTTTTCAGATGGTCCACCCAAAGTAGCATATTCTGTGGTTTGATATGACATGCTTTTAAAAATCGTATTGTAAATAAATGAATAAATAATTAAACAACAAAATAAACAGTAACATTTCATACCTGTTTGTACATTAGTGTCTACTTTGTGATGAGCTACATCTCCTTCTTCATCAATGCTATCACCTGTATACAAAATCAAGGTATCAATAATTAACATCATAGTATCATAGTATATACAAAGTCAAATGTCGTGAACATCAAAAAGTCAAATAGTATCATAGTATCATAGTAATATTAACATCATAGTATCATAGTATATACAAAGTCAAATGTCGTGAATCAAATCCATGTTTGACTGCTTATGTTTTGACACACTTTTTCATATGACAGGAGCATCATTTGAACAACCAACATTGATTTCAACACCTGTTCTTTGAGTGTGACTGTTGAACACATTCTTAACACGCCCACCTTCATTTTTGCACATTTCTTTTTTCTTCTTTTTGGAATTTCAGCTGATTTAAGATTGAGACCAAAAACTGTATAAATTATAATATTTCAAACTTATTACAAAGCAATAAATATATAGTATGATTACTTACCATTCAGATCTTCATGAGTAAGCTGGAAATTTCGTTGTGCCTCATCGCAATTGTTTCTTCGATCAAAATTGCAATGGTCCACATTAGATTTATTGGTCAGTGCACTTCTACCACAATTACTGGAGTGGGACTTGCAAGAAACTACAAAAGACAATAAGTCAGGTACCTCTACAATCATGCTCTTCAATGTAAAAAATGCAGAATCAAAAATTACCTTCTGTAAAGTTTAATTTCTGATCAAATTTCTTCCTTCTTTTCTCAAGCCTCGACTTTTTAGTATTTGATGTTCCTAACAAATGATAGACGAAGTTAAATTTAGTTTTGTCAGCTTATAGTAAATCAAAACCTAAATCATAAAATGATTACAAAAGATCACCATTCAGATCTTCGGAGGTAAATGGACGAAACTTCTCACGTGTTATATTGCCCTAATACAACATCAAACACATATGAGAAATGAGAGATATAGTACAGATTCAGCAATTTAAAGAACACAAATCCACTTTCATACCTGGTGGGTAATATCATTTTCTTTGTTGTTATAGAGACTATATACTGAAGAAGAAAAAGAAATTAAACAACCAACAAATTAATAAGGTCATAAAGCTAAATGTGCTGAAATAAAAAGAAAATTATAACTGAAATACCTGCCCTTGTCTTGCGTTTGACAACGAAGAATCCTCATCAGTTTGCAACCCTGTTTAATATAACAAATTTTTGAAGAAGATAAAAACACAGTGGATTATAAATTAACAACAAACTGAAATATGTGAAATACGCCTCACCATCGATTTCATCAGTTGAAACAATCTTCAAACCATCAACAAAAACCTAGTACAACAAAGACTCAAACAATTATAATATACCTTTAAACCCCATAACAAAAAGTTGGAAACAAACGACTAAAGATCATTACCTTTTTCATTGTTAAGTAATTGTTAGATGAATATTCTGCAAATGTTCTCTTCAAATGTAGAGAGACCTTTGATGTGTGCTGTCAAGAGAGATTCAAATTCAAATTTGAAAATAGATTTAACAACTAAAGCTTCCTCTACAATTCTCTTTCTGCATAAAGTAAAGTTTCAAGTAATAAACAATCTGTCACCGAAAACCGAGACATTTCAAATGCAACATAGAAGTTACCCTAAAATGGCAAAAAGGGTATCAAGTGAGCACCAATCTGCAGTGTTAGAGAGGTAAGTAGAAGGTCATAAATGTAATTGCTCGGGAAAGTAGGAAGCTCAAAAATTTCTGTAAAAAGACCAAAAGGGTAGAGAGGTGGTAGTACCTTGCATTGGTAAGGCACGTAAATATTAACAAAAGCAGAAGGGCAACAAAGTAAAATCATGCCCATATGGGATTCAGAAATTATAAGTTATATAGAAGTATTACTTGGTTCTGATCAAGTTAATGAGGTTATCTCATATAACCACATGAGGTTATAAAAAATTTCTCTTATAAATGCATGTGTGTATAATTGTAATTTCATAAAGATTACATATTTATAGAATTGTCACCACTTTTTTGTACTAAAAAAGCTCTAACCTCAGGTAATTTCCCCGAAATTAACCTTAGAAACTTTCTTCTCTGATGGTGTCGAGAAGTGCCTCATTAACAAGTTCACGATGGCATTGATGTTCAGGAACGTCGTCCTGGTACTCTTCGCTGATGGAAAAATAGTCGACCTCCAAGTCAAGAGACTGCTGGATCCAAGGAAAAGCCTGTACACGGGGGCACCCATTTTCAAGAGTGAGTAGTGTGGGGGATTATTCTGGGAAGCAATCAAGGCACGGTGAAGGTGAAATTTTATGAAACAAGTACTCGAGATTATGTAGAGCAATGTCTTGCACACTGATTTACATCGTAGTAAAAACTTTATTGGAAGCCGCACAAGTATTTCTGAAACCATCTCTTCCTGTAAATTATAGATAGCCATGGAAGACTTCTTTGCCATAGCTCAGCAGGTCAAATATTGGGCCTTATGTTTCAATGAAGGACAGGCTGAGTGCTGGAGAGAACCCTTTAAACTAATCTCAATAGTTATATTAGAATAACATCCAACGGTTCAAGATCAATAAATAAAAAGTTAGATTAAGAAATATTGATATTGAAACAAAAATACATACACGTGTATATTTCTCATATTTTCCCA
The DNA here is from genome assembly GCA_036435485.1 of Saposhnikovia divaricata. Taxonomy (NCBI): domain Eukaryota; kingdom Viridiplantae; phylum Streptophyta; class Magnoliopsida; order Apiales; family Apiaceae; genus Saposhnikovia; species Saposhnikovia divaricata. The sequence goes on along the minus strand of CM071597.1, from coordinate 85,225,654 downwards.
ATCGATTGATCCATCATAGGGTAGCTTTTTTCAATTTATACTAAATTAAAGATTTAATCTTTATCATCTCCATGGTAAGATCTTGAGATTCATGTATTACTTCAGGTATTTGTTTTTGATTCAGTTATCGTTTTGATTGTGATTATCTTAGTTGGAGATTCATGTATTACTTTAGGTATTTTGTTTTTGATTCAGTTATCGTTTCGATTTGTGATTATCTTAGTTGTTAAACTTAATAATTGTACTTTATATCTAATCCAGTCACTGTAATTGGTGCTTTTTGATCTATAAAGTCATTTCTTTTATAAATTCAATTCATGTTAGTTTCGATTTGTCAGTATTTTGATCTACGATTTATATACTTGTAATATCCCTATTTTTAACTTATTTTTGTTTGATTCCATGTAATTATGTTGTTATTTTGAACTTGTTTTTGTTTGATTCTACTTTGTAATTGAATTAATATCAATTGATTTTTTAAAATTTAATGCTAACATTTTGATTCTATAATAGGCTTGCACTACATCAATTATACTATAGACACTGATGAATGACTCGCAAGCAAATCACAAATCTTATGTTCAAAGTATTATGTGCCTTTTGATTCTATTGCAGAATCAAGTTGGCATTTATTCATTTTTTTAAATATTAGTGCATAACTTTTGATTCAACAATAGGTAGTTCATGCGTAAACATATAAACTGTACAACAAAATCTGAGAAATGATTTATAAGTAGCAATTTTTTTAATCAAAATTTTATGTAGGCCTTTCCATCCTCTTATGATTCTACTACAGAAACAAAAATTTATTTATCTAACTTTGTTTATCCTAGTGTAGAAATTTTAATTCTATAATAAACTTTTACTACATACAATTATTATAGAGAAATGACTCGAAAGCAACAATTTTGTACTCAAAATTTGATTCTATAATAAAATCAAATTAACCATTACTTAAGCATCATGACACAAAATAGCCTTTTGCATCTACTGTAGAATCAAATTAACAGGGTCCGATTTTGTAAAATAAAATTGGTAAGTTTGGAAACAATTGGAATAATTGGCAAAGTAGTAATAAAAATTTTGTAATGCAGGTTCGCACTCTCTTTGGTGGAGGAGGTTAGGCTGAAATAGTAGTTCTACTTGCTGGATAGCTTCTCCTTTGTTCCTTATGGAGTTTCTTCAAAGATGTTGCTTGTTTTTCGGAGGTTGCTTGCATTGTTTATTTCTTCAAGGTAATGTTCCGAGTAACTTATTATTATTTTATTATTTTCATATTATAAGGCTCTTGTAAAATATTTTATTCTACAGAATCTGATAAATGATTAACGAACAAATCTCAATCTCAAAATTTTACACAGAATTTTTGATTCTACTATAGAATCAAGTTAGTAAAAATCTTAAATGATTAGTCGATTAGTTAATTCTTGGGTAAAATTTTTGATTCTACAGTAGAATTTCAACATGTGAAGTGTTTTTCTTAATTACAATCTATAATTTGAAGCACATTGAGATTGTTTCATATACTAGTTGTATAATATTTATTTTTTAATATTCTTACTAATTGAATCTCTGCCTTTGTCACTCAGTCTTTTACTTAGTTCTGTTGGAGTTGTTTCCTGCGCTAACATTCTTACCATTGCGACCAAAGACTCGGTAGTTCTGGTATAACCATGTTCTGTTTCATGCACAATATAGCTTACAAGTAGTATAACAAGTTTATACAATATTGTACTAGATATGATCATACAACTGAGTAGTTATTAATTGGTTTCCAATTTGTAGTCTGGTGGGCCTAGTTGGCAAGTTGAAACTAGTAGAATGGACAGTTTATCTGCTAGCAAAATCGTAGCAAACAATGACACTCCAGCCCCAAATTCCGATGTTCAGTCACTTGTGTCCAAGTTTCAAGATGTTGGGCTTGACCTTAATGACATGGTCACCCTCTCTAGTAAGGAAATGTTAGCTTAATCTAAATTAGTTCGTAATTATTTCTAGGAAGATAACTATATATTTCTTGATGTCTTGGAGCAGGAGCACACACAATGATAACCATCTATCTCGAGGCTAAATGGGAATACTGAGAGTTCAAGTGCAAACGGTCCAGATGTTAACTTGGACTTCATTTCATCGTTCCAGCAATTGTGCTTGGCACCCGACGCAAATACAGCTTTAGCATAGCTAGACCTTGTCACACCATCAACATTCGATAATCAGTATTTCATTAATTTGATTTCTGGTGCAGGCTTGCTTACGTCTGACCAAGTGCTGGTGACAGGAGATACAGGAGATGAGCAGACGCATGAAGTAGTCAGAAGATCAATGATAAGAATGGGAAGACTACAAGTAGCTGGTAATAAATGTGAAATTTACAAGAACTACAGGGCAGTCAACTGACTAAACCGATCGACTAATAATGTTTAGCAATCGGTGTTTGATGAAAGTGTAATACTAGAATTGGTGATTGTATTAGCTTACCTAGTAGGCTTGTACCCAGCTACATAGTGCTCCTGTGTTAGGTACATTATGCTTTGTCTCAAGATTTTTAGACATTTACTTCATATAATATATTAAGCAATATCAAATTTCAGTGACGCACTTTATCATATTAACAAACTAGTTATAAATACTACAACAAACCGAAATACGGAAACATGTAAAAGAAATAATAATACTCCCTCCGTCCCTCTCATTTGTTTACATTAGAGGGGGACACGAAGACCAAGACAATGCATAAAAAATGAGTAAAGTTAGATGAAAAGTGGGTTAAGTGGGGGGACCTATCAATATTTAATAATAGATTTGAGATAGTGGAGGAAATTAGTAGGTGTAATAGTGTTTTTTATTATTAAATATGAGATAGTGGGGGAAGGTAGTGGGTGTAATAGTGGGGGAAACTTACTATTTATGGTAACGTAAAGAAATGAGAGGGACATCCCAAAATAGTAATCGTAAAGAAATGAGAGGGACGGAGGGAGTATTGAACCGTAACTAAATAATGTAATACCGATTCAATTCCATTTCTATAGCACCCAGTGGAATCTGTAAGCATTACAATTGAAAAGTTTCATCATTTACATCAAAAAGAGCATCCTCTTGCTATGAAGATGACTAATACCATAGACTTTAGAAGCAAAAAGGTTATACCTGCCTAATAGAGTTTTAATATTTCACCATAATGTCAGTTATAAATATATAATATGAATATCTCCCTGCTACATAAAGTAAGACCCACAGTCTTCATCATAGTGATACTGATGGTCTTCATCCTCCACTGCTGCAATGTCATCATCAGATGAAAACTGTGTGTCCAAGGGAGCAGCAGTAGTAAAAAAACAAATTGCATGGCCAACATATGCTGCTTGATATTGATTCTAAATATATGTATTCTATTTTGCTAAATTTCTAGGTTCTACTATGCAGCCATATTAGAACACATTAGATCATAACCAAATATACAAATGTACACGAAAATTGAAATATACAAATAGTTGTTCTACTGTAGAACCAAATTTCAGACCTCCAAATATACATGAAGCTATAAACAAGATTTAACAATCAAACCTAATAAACTTTTGTTCTATTACAAAATCTTAATTTTAAAACCAAATTTAGCAAGCAAAAAAAAAAATTATACATGCATGTACTATAGAAACACAGTTTTACCAAATTTTTGTTCTATTACAGAACCATAATTTATACCTTATGATTTATACACAAAATCCCTTAACCTCAAGTAGTTAATAAAGACCTAAATTACTTCTATTGTACAAACACAACTTCAAATTTTTTGGTTCAATTACAGAACTTTAAGAACTTTAATTTAAAACAAAATTTTGGCAAAAATAAAATTATACATGCCTATACTATAGAAACACTGTTTTACCAAATTTTCGTTCAACTACAGAAACACAATTTATACATTATGATTTATACACAAAATTCATTAACCTCAACTAGCTAATAAAGAAGCACAACTTCAAATTTTTTGGTTCTATTACAGAACCTTAATTTTAAAACAAAATTTTGGCAAAAAATAAATTCATACATGAATCTACTCTAAACCCAGAATTTTACAAAACTGGTTCTATTATAGAACCACAAATACAAAAGATGTAGTCACATATGAAATTAACTATAAACTCGCATTCTACTACAGAATAAAAATTATAAGCAATAAAAACTGACCGACATCAACAAAAACCTATAGAATCAGATTTAGTTAAACATGAATATACATTTTTAAAAAGCAAAAATAACTAATAATACCTGTTTTCCTCGGAAGCCTCTTAATCTCTACTTTTCTCTAATCGGTTGAGATTAACCTGAAGAAATTAGTTAAATTATGAATTCAAGTAAAAAAAATGTAGAATCATTACCTTTTGGTTTTGTAATTGATGAGCAAAACTCAATTTGAAGATGCAACCTGGATTTGAAGATGTTTCTCGTTGTTTATGTGATGTTTCTTCGCTGAATTGTGTGTGTGTGTATTGTGTGAAGAGAGCGGCGTGCAACGTGTTTTAACTATTTTTAATTTAGTTTATAAAATGGCCGAGTTTTAATCAAAATTACAATTTTTCCATTACTAATTTGGACCATTAAATAATTGAATGGCTAAGATGTGGTTCTCTCCAATTCTCTATATATTATGGGTCTCTCTAGAATGGGACTCTTGGTATATATATTGGCACTTCAATCAAATACAAATCAATTTTTAAAAGGAAAACTACAAACCAATATTAACCGTATATACACTCTCACATATACCATCCCACCTATTCCCCACTGTTTTTAATTTGATTTTTTCCGTTAATCGGTGACTTTTTGTGAAATCTGACTTCACTATATTTTTCTCCATCTCCCAACGATCAGTTTGTATAGCATATTTGCTATATTCCGACGATATTTAGGATATATTTTATTGAATTTCTAGTTTATAGCCTAAGAGTGGTTTCTACTAGAGTAAGACCTAGTATATATATGGTCCTTTTCCAAATAATTTAATATTAGCTTATATCATGTATGGATTTATTTTGATATGTAATAAATTTTCTTTAACATTACAAATATTTTTTTATATAATCATTATTTTCAATAATTTTTAAAATTTTAATTTAATATAAATTTAATTAATGAAATGCATGGTTTAAAATTTATATTGTAAAATTTTAAATTAAAAATGAATTTTTATTAAAGTAATTTAATCATATAAAATATCTTTTTCTTATTATTAACTCAAACGATTCTTATTTATTACTAAAAATAATGATCGGAAGATATGCTATGATATTTTTGGGTTTATATTAACGACTGGAAGATTAGTTTTAAATTAAAAGGTTTTAAAACGTGTTTTAATTAGAAAAAAATAATTACTAAAAATAATGACTGAAAGATATGGTGTGATATTTTGTGTATATATTAAATATTGCAATATTTGTTTAAATTAAAAAGTAACATGTTTTAATTAGAAAATCAATATTAATGATCGAAAGGTACGGTTCACTTGATTTTTTAAGGTGTTTATAAATGGTAATCTATTCAAATAAAGGTAAACGTTAAAAACAATCGAATAATTACCATTAATTATTTTATTTTATTTTTTATTTTAATAATTAGGATAACAGTACTAAAAAGCAAACCGACAAAGTTAGAAAGTTTCGACTTTAAGATAATAACTAGCGTAAAAGCTTGTGTGAGGCACGTACACTGTACTAATTTTTCGTCTGAAACTATATAAATATCTAAATAATTTTATATTTAAAGATATAATTAACTGTAAAATTTTGATTTATTTCATATGTTAAATAACTTAGTCTTGCAATTAGTATATATAGTACATATTTGTCAAAATATGTATCAAAGTAAATATTACATTATTTGAAGTGCTAAATTTTACCATTAAATATTACTGATGTATAAATTTATTATACTACTTAAACTAGCATAATAACCCGTGCGAGGCACGGGTCGCTAGATTAAATTGTGCATGATCAATGTCGTTTAAAGTATATGATTCATTTTAATAGAGTTTTGCTTATTAATGACATATGTTGCTATTGTGTTTATTTAACTATGTTCAAGTTTGTAATCTGAAAAATAATACGAGTAATATTGATAGTAGTCATGTTAGAAAATGTAGAAAAGATATTACCTTGTAGTTGGAAAAAGTAATCAGTTATTAGAAATTAAAATATTCTTACTTTATTTCATTAATTAGAACGACTATATTTTTGGAAAAATGAGATTTTTGTTAGAAAAGTTAAAAAAAGGTAATTGGTTAGTTATTATTTAGGAGAAGTGTTGTAAGGAGCTGCATGTAATATTTTGAGAAAATATTGTGTTTTATTTTTTTATAATTAAGTAAGGATTAAGGATTATAAAGTAAAACAATTAAATAAGGTAAGTACCGTACCGTACTGTACCGTACCAAAACTTTTAATATTTCATCTTTTATAATATAGTATAGTATAGATAGATAGTATAGATTATTATTATTATTGTTATTATTATTATTTTTGTTATTATTATTATTATTATTATTATTATTATTATTGTCATTATTATTATTATTATTGTCATTATTATTATTATTATTATTATTATTATTATTACAATTAAAAAATGTATAACCAAGCCATATATGATATATCACTAATTGATATTTTGATATAACATAATATACTATAATCCGAATCAACAATTGTAAAAATAAAACCATAGTAAAAAATTATTAATATGTTGCAATAAGTAAAAATATCAAATTTTGTTTCACTCAAGCAACATGCACACACATCTATATTGTGTACTCCCTCTGCCCCGGTCATTTGTTTACGTTGTTTGGAGAGTGTCTGGCACGCATTTTAAGGTGCATTTTAAGGATAGTTCCATAACTTATTTTTAAAATTTTCTTTTTTTTGTATAAAAATAGAATTGTTCTATTTTTATACAAAAAAAGAAAATTGTAAAAATAAATTATGGAACTATACTTTATATGCATCTTAAAATGCGTGCCAGACAGTCTTAAAACAATGTAAAGAATCTAATGGGACAGAGGGAGTATGATATAAAACACATGTGACTAAGTGGTCTAGTGATAGAAAGATGTGTGAATTAAATTGGAGACCCTACAATTATTATGTTGATTACTATTATAATACAATTTTAAAATGTATAAACAAATATTATTATTACTATTATTATTATTATTATTATTATTATTATTATTATTACAATTTTAAACTGTATAACCAAACCATATATTATATATCACTAATTGATATTTTGACATAACATAATATGTATAATCCGAATCAACAAATGTAAAAATAAAACCATAGTAAAAAATTATTAATATGTTGCAATAATTAAAAATATCAAATTTTGTTTCACTCAAGCAACATGCACACAAATCTATAATGTGTATGGTTTAAAACACATGTGACTAAGTGGTCTAGTGATAGAAAGATGTGTGAATTAAATTGGAGACCCTACAGTTATTATGTTGATTACTATTATAATTACAATTTTAAAATGTATAAACAAACTATATATTATGTATCACTAATTTATATTTTGATATAATATAATTTCTTATGGTCAGAATCAATAAATATAAAAATAAAATTATGATCAAAGATTGCTAATTTGTCGTAATAATTATCATATTAGATTTTGTTTCACTCAAGCAACACGCACACATCTATAATGTGTATGATATAAAATACATGTGAATGTTTGGTCTAGTGGCAAAAACTATGTTAATTAACTTAGTGACCTAAGTTCAATCCCTTCCAACAATAAACTTTTTGAAAAATATAGTAAACAAAAGGGTAATTAAGTCCATTTCAGTTGTGTACAATATCTCACCATTTATGCTGAATAAAATGATATAATAGATAATAGATTTTGATTATTATTATTATAACAATATTTTAAATAATTGAAAAATGTTTAACCAACCCAAAGCAAGGTACGGAGCGGCAGTCTTAATGGTTTATATTTCATTAATTTATTTTTTTGATATAGTACAATCTATTATAATCCAAATCAATAAATGTAAGAATAAATTGATGACTAAAATTTGTTAATATATTGCAATAGCTAAAGTACCTAAAATTTGTTAATATGTCACACTAATTAAAGTACCATATTTTTTTCACTCACACTACACACCTGTGCAAATATAATGTGTATCATACAAAAATACATAAGAGTGAGTGGTGTGGTGGTACGGAGTTTTCTATACATTTTAAAGACCTAGGTTCAGTTCCTTCCAATATCAATATTTTTTTTAAAATAATGAATGAAAGGGTAAATTAGTCATTTCAGATGGAATAAAATGTCTCATGATTTAAGATGAAATAAATGTCTCATAAATTATAGCCCCTTGTTGGGCTATTATATAGATAACTAGCATCAAAACCCGTGCCAGACACGGATCTACTAGCTTAAATTGTATTTTTTTAATCAAATTATTTGAGACCAATATTGTTTGAAATATATGATTGATTTTCATAGAGTTTTTCTTGTTACTAGCGTATGTGATTATTGTGTACTTAATTAAAATATGTTCAATTTTGTACTTTTGGAAACTAATACGAGTAGTACAGATATCAATCATGTCAAGTTTTAATTTTGTTGTGGGTCATAGAATATAATTTCAGTGTTCTATGGGTGTTGTCTAATTAAGAGGATTTTCCAGAGCACCTACAATCCTAAACTTTCTTTAAAAATGATGCATCCATTTATCTGGATCTCCAATAATATTCAAGGTAGAAACTAAATAATCTTCAAGATGTTGCATTCTGATAATGAAGGTTTCAGTCATGATTCTAATCAAAAACCTTCGTAAATATTCTAAAACACTTCTCAGGTCTTGCGCTTTTACTTCTTAAAACCACATTTTTAACTATTTTATTTGTTTTCTTCTAATTTCTTCATTTTTAGCATTCTTTGCCTTTATTTCCCTTCCGGTGTCCGTTTGACTTTAATTGAGTCACCTCCATAATTAATATAACATATATAATAAACAATCCTTTTTTTCTACATAATGTCATATTTTAAATTAAACATTAGCTAATTCGTATGTAAAAGGTAATGTGTTATTTATAGGATTCATTTTTTTAAGCCAAATATTTTTACGACCCGAATTGTTTGACTAATAAATTATTGTATTTTGTGTAGTAATATACAATTTTCATTTTACGTCAACACCTCAATATTTTTTACTTTAATATATTGTTAGATAATTGTTGTGGAATAAAAAGCAGGGTGTAATTAATTCGTGTATTGATTGCTAGGGATGGAGTGCTTCGAGCTTTAATGGTGGCTGTTCTTGCTGTCGGGACTAGTCGATCCTCGCAAGATGCCTATGTACCTTGGTGAATATCAAGAATCAAGCCAAAACGTAGTTCCTGGTGTTGCCCTCAGGGGCTATGGCGATAGGGACACACCAAGGACGTAGTGGCTTGTATGTCCTTATTCGAGGATTAAGCCTAAAACGGGTGGGTGACGTATGGAGCTATGCCCAAAACCGTTCTTTTCTCTAGAGAATGTGGGGTCAGGCCGTTAATATAAGCTTTGGGTGCCTTGGAATTAGGGTAGGGTTTGGTGTCTTGGTGGACAAGTTACCCACTTTAGATAGAATTCTGGATCCTTCCATGAGGAAGGCTGATTCCTATTGGACTCGTATGTCTTGGGGGCTACTCCCTGAATGAATTGGTTCCCTTTTGGACTCAATAACGAAGTCTTTTTATTAGATGATTTATCAACTATGAATTTATTATTAATTATGGTTTTTGGCCTCATTAATGGGCTTTAACCTTGGACCAATCTAGATTTATTTTATGACATATTAAATGTGTCTTTAGGGCTTATTTTCAGCCCATATCATTTGCCCCCCAACTTCTAGGAAAACTGATCAGGTTTTCGTTGAAGTTATAATTTGTCCTAATCAAGATTTGGGGTCAAATTTGTCCCTTATCTGGGACTACATACCCTAATTCAGGGATTTTTGTACACTAGTGTTTCACGGGTATCATCTTGATTGTAAAGTGTGGAGCGACCTACACATTTATGATGATTTGCCTTATTCGAGGCTAAACAACAATTTTCATGTCTCATAGAAAATTTATTTATATTTTTCTTGCATGTTTTGGGATTTTTTTCTAATGCTCACAAGCATTTTCCTTATTTTTGATTAATTTTATCAAAAATATTTGGGGCATATGGCCTTTGGAAAAATAATCCCATATTTTCTGGGATTTTTTTCATAAATAATCTTCAAGAAATATTATTTTTCAACAATTTTTTGCTGAAAAAATAATCGAATTGTAAAATTTTCGACCAGGATTCCTGGTCTTGGTTCGACCATGATCCTGGTCGAATTTTGGCCTAAACCAGCATCCTAGTCTCATGAATTTCCACCAGGATTCTTGGTCGATTTCGATAAGGATCCTGGTCGAATTATGGGCGATTTTAACCTTCTGGTCTTGTAAATTTCGACCAGGATTCCTGGTCGATTTCGTTCAGGATCCTGGTCGAATTACGGACCATTTTAACGTCCTGGTCTTGTGAATTTCGATCAGGATTCGAAGAAAGGGCCATTTCTATAGTCTGGTCCAAGGCCTTTCAATTAGGATTCCTGGTCGATTTCGACCAGGATCTTGGTCGAATTTTTAATTCTCCTTGGATTTTCATCTGGGCTTTTTTACTCTGGTCCTCTTATTTTTACGTGCCTTTCCTTATTTTTTAGGATTTTCATGCACTCATATGTAATTTTCTTATTTATTCCTAATATTTTAGGAATTTCCTTGTACCCATAGGTATTTCTCTTAATTATTCCTAATATTGTACGAATTTTCTTGTACCCACAAGTATTTTTCCTTATTATTCCTAATTTTTTTGGAATTTTCTGGTACCCACATGTATTTTTCTTAATTATTCCTAATTATTTTGGATATCTATCGCACATAACTCTTGGCATCAGCCATTATTTCTGGACAGTAGAATCCCAATTGGGCCATCTTATGGGCAAGGGTCCTGCCCCCCGAGAGCTACCCATAGATTTTCATATACGTTTCTTTCAAGGCTGAATTCGCATTTTGAGGCCTTAGTGTCCGTGCCTCCAACTTTCGTTCCTCCAACATGTCATTTATAAGAACTTCTATAGTCTCCCCAATAAGATGCTCAAAAATCTTATTCATCTATCTTTGATGTGTCTCCCCTTTGGGACGTCACCTTTATGTACTTTGGTCTTTGTTATCGTTCCTTGGTAGGGGAAAGTAGTCACTGAGACATGCATTTTTCATATCAATGAAGTCAATACACATCCTTCATTCTCCATTGGCCTTCCTGCCTCTTGGAATTAAAGTTTCTTTTCTTCCATTTCATCGTCTCCCTATTCGGGTGGACGTCTAGTTTACGCAACAAATTGAGGATCGACCCCTGCACATCAGCTACTGTCCAAGAAAATACAACACTGTTCTCTTGTAGGAACACATCCAATTTTCCCTTCAAGGGTTCATTCAGCAATGCCCTACGTGGGTAACGTTTTAGGTTCTTCGGGAACTAGGGGAGTGGGAACAAGTCCTCGATGGGTTTTCCTCTTTATTTCTCATCCTTGGACATCCATGTCTTCAATCGGGAGGACCTGCCCCCCGACTTCATCAGGCCTCAAGGCCGTTCCTTGTAGGAAATTTGATCATCAGGTCTTATCTTGAGGCAACCGCCTTAAGGGTATACAAGCCTGTCCTCCCAAGGATAACATTGTAAGCGGAGGTTGCTTTAACCACCAAAAGGTTCAACATCTGAGTGGCCTCCCTAGGCTCCCATCCAATTATCATGGACAGTTGTATAGTTTCTTCAACTCTTGACTCAACTCTATTGAACCCATAGACGGGCATGTTGGAGGGGGTCAATTGAGAATCGTTGTATCCCATCTTCGAGAATGTGAGATATCCACTGATGTTCCATTGTCTCTCGAGACTCCTTTCGCTTACGAGTTTCCCATCACAGGTGTTATGACCAACGGGTCATCATGGAGGCACTTCACCTCTCTTACAAGTCAGAATCATCAAAGGCAATTGCCATTTCAGTATTTGGGGGAGTCGTTCCCTGAATAAAAGTCAAGGGGAGTGGATTATCAGTCCGATTGCTCTTTCATCATCTTTAGTGTACAATTGAGACTTCTTCCTCCTACTACATGCGGAGGTTTCAGGCCTTAAATACGGGACGAATAATCTTCTCGTTGGGGTGGAAGCCCATAACTTGGGTTTTAATCTGTTAGTGGTGGAAGCACCATGGTAGAGATATTAATCATGTTTGCCTATTATGGGCATAATCATGCCTAGGATTGGGGATCCGCCCCTGGAGAGTTTAAACTCGTTCACTAGGGCAGTGAAGTAGACATCCTCCGAGGGGAGAGACAACAATCTGAAGGGGATTCGTCATTTGGTTGAAGGGGTTCGTCACTAGGGGTAACGACCTCTGAGTTTGAGTTTCAGACCTCGGGGGATCCGGCCCTTGAGGCTGAGTAATCTGAGGTTGGGATCCTGCTCCTGGTGGTACCTGTTCCGTCACTGAGGGTGTGGAAGTGCCGATGGGCATTTCAATAGTTTCTGCGATTGATGTTCTTCGTGTGGTAACCATGGTTGATGTCTTTTTCCCACAGATGACGCCAAATGTTTTGGAATAAAAAGTAGGGTATAATTAATTCATGTATTGATTTCTAGGGATTGAGTGCTTCGAGCTTTAATGGTGGCTGCTCTTGCTGTCGGGACTAGTCGATCCTCGCAAGATGCCTACGTACCTTGATGAATATCAAGAATCAAACCAAAACGTAGTTCTTGGTGTTTCCCTCGGGGGCTATGGCGATAGGGGCACACCAAGGACGTAGTGGCTTGTATGTCCTTATTCGAGGATTAAGCCTAAAATGGGTGGGTGACGTATGGAGCTATGCCCAAAACCGTTCTTCTCTCTAGAGAAGAGGGGTCAGGCCTTTTATATAAGCTTTGGGTGCCTTGGAATTAGGGTAGGGTTTGGTGTCTTGGTGGACAAGTACCCACTTTAGATAGAATTCCGGATCCTTCCATGAGGAAGGCTGATTCCTATTGGACTCGTATGTCTTGGGGGCTACTCCTTGAAGGAATTGGTTCCCTTTTGGACTCAATAACGAAGTCTTTTTATTATATGATTTATCAACTACGAATTTATTATTTAATTAGGGTTTTGGGTCTCATTAATGGGCTTTAACCTTGGACCAATCTAGGTTTATTTAACGCCACATTAAATGTGTCTTTAGGGCTTATTTTCAGCCCATATCAATAATATCCATTATATTAATTATAGTCACTTTATAGGCCAATTATGTATTTTACGTTTTTCTTTAATCGATAAATGATAAAAGAGTCCAAAACTCATTTGAAATCCAGTAATATTTAAATAATAATAATATGTCATCAATATCACACACATACATATTATGTGTATGATTTAAAATACATGTGAATATGTGGCCTAATAGTATGAAGATGCACAATTTAACTCGGTGTTCCAAGTTCAATTATCATTGAAAATAATACTTCTATATATAAATAGGAACTTAAGGGTAAATTGGTGCTTTCAAATCATGAATAAAGTACTTTAGTTATTGACTTGGTTTTAGATTTAATACATCTCATAATAAATACATTATGTGATAGGATATAACTAGCCCCGGTTGGGCTTAGCCCAGGCAGGCGCCAGACCTGCCTGGTGCTAGTCCCGGTTGGGCCCAATCCAGAACACCCGCAACCCAGGCCCAAGATGCGTGAGACAACACTACTCCACACTACTGGATGTGACACGCACAGGCCACGACTATGGCCCCACATGACAATGACAAATAAGGGAATCCTATAATTGGCGCAATCACGTCCCTGTCAATCCACGTGCTGACATGACCTTGGCACACGCCACCACAATTATCTCCTAGACCGGTGGGGATTATCTGCAGCATACAGGTGTCCCACATACCTAGGATCCAACGCTCATGATTGCAGGTACCAACCCCTAAACCCTAATCCTTGGCCTATAAGTAGACGAAGAGAAGAAGGTTTAGGGGTTACATTAATTTTACACACTCATATACACACACCCTCCACATTTCGATGCTCTAGTCCTAAAAATATTATCTTCCAAATCCTACTATTTCTCCGTGGGGCTCAAACCCCCCTCCGGTGTTGTTTTGCAGAAACCCAACCACCAGTATCACCTCTTCCGAGCGTGGGAACGGCAAGGAAGCAACTGTCGGGATTTGGAGTTATCATTAGGCATTACATATTTTTTTTTATATAAAACCAAATTTTGCCCCGCTTAAGCGGTACACAGAGATATTATGTGTATTATTGAAAACACGTATAGATGAGTGTTTATGTTGTTTAAGAGAATAATAGTTATATAGTAATTTTATCATTATTACTATTATGTTGATTGTTATTGTTATTACAATTTTATAACATAATCAAACCATATATTATGTATCAATAATTAATATTTTGATATAATATATTATAGTCCAAATCAATAAATGTAAAAGTAAAATCATGACAAAAATTATTAGTAAGTCGCACTAATTAAAATATTAGAAATTTTTGTACTCAAACGATATGCACATCCTATATTGTGGTTGATTTAAAACACATGTGACTGAGTGGTGTAGTGGTAAAAAGATGTGTGAATTAACTTGGAGACCAAAGTTCAATTCCCACCAACCACAATTTTTTCAAACAATTAACAATAGAGGGATAAATTAGTAATTTCAGGAGATAAGGGGTAAGTTGGACATTTCAATACATTAAAAAATCTCACGAATTTTATCTTGTGTTGGTGTATTAACTATATAAATATAATAGAATATATATATATATATATATATATATATATATATATATATATATATATATATATATATATATATATAAAGATAGTAATATATCTTTATAATTGTGTAAAAATTAAAACTAAAATAACTTGAGATACTTGCAAATATGTAATTGGAGTGGTGTTTAGTTGGGAAATAAAGTTGGTGCAAGCTTCAGATTTTTAAAGTTTCTTTGCCCTTTATTTTTGAATCAAATTTTGTTTATTTTTTGGAATTGGAGATGTGAAAATATTATTGGTTGATGATTTATTATTATTTCTAGTGTTGGGACATAAATTTAATTATTTAATTTTGGACTTTTTAATTTTTGGAATATTAGATCTTTGTATACAAAAATAAGTAAACAAGTTTATGAGTTGTTCGTAAGTGAGCTCGTGAGCATAAGTTCGCGAGCAATATTTAAGAATTATTTGTAAACATAATTTTATCAACAAGCTCGTGAATAAGGTTAATGAGTTGTTCGAAAGCAAAAGTTCGTGAGTAAACTCATTAGATATAGTCGTGAACCGTTCACAAACAACATTTAACGAACCGAGCTCCAACATATTTTTTGGCTCGATTTAAATTTGAGCTCAAGTTCGAATTTAATAATTTCTTAATAAATGATATATGAATATTTTAGAATTCGCCTCGGCTCAACTCATTTTTACCCCTTACGACGTAGATGCTGAATAGTGAAAAATTAGATCAGGCCCTACTCATGTGTCATAGTAAGAAAAGACTCATATTTTTAAAAGAGTAAAAAAATTTAAAGTAAAACTGGGTGTGCATCAGGTTTTTTGGAGTTCGGGTAATGCTACTCGATTTCAATTTCAAAATTTTTCGTATCCGCTTTTATTTTCGAAAGAAAATTATTTTATTTTATGATCCTTGTTTTGAACGGGAAACTAGCTGGGATATTCAAGGAGAATCAGAATTTTTTTTCTAAAAGAAGAGTACATCTACATTTCTTTCTTCTTCAATTCAAGCGGAGCTTGTTGGATTCGAGAGTTAACCGCCTATCTTGTGGTTTCGTTTGTCAGATCTAAGTTTTTTTGAATTTTCTTTTGCATTTTCAGTTTGTTTTTATTTTGGTTTTTGGCTTTTATTCTTCAGTTTGGTTTCTCTCCTTTGTGAGAGGTTTGTTATTCGCTTCTTGATTGTGAGCGGGGATCTTGATTTAGTGATGAAATTTTGTATGGAAATGCAGTTCTGGTCGATAGCTCAAACGATAGCTCTATCGGGGCATGATGAAGATGGTACCAGTAATCCAATGAGGGTGCATGAAGTGGGTACTTGTATTTGTATATACATATCTTCAAAATATCGTTTAACTGTCTCTTCATGAGAACAGGCGATTGCAATTTACTGTTTGTTCGACTCGATCATTGGTGTAGATGCCGTATGACTTTTTATTATTGAACTAACGCCATTGTTCTTCAAAAATTGGATTTTTTTTCATAAATATTCAAGTCCAAATTTTTTTTGGTAAAAGTACTCCTTAAAAAAAACTGCGAAAATATCATCTTATTTGCAAAAATAATTTTTGCAACCAAATTCAACTGTTTGCAATCATATATACAACTACATGCAACCTGCTGTGTAAGGGGTTGAGTTGGCACAGTGGTTAAGTGCCCAATCCATGAACCGAGAGGTCATGGGTTCGACTCCTGCCGGGGGTCAAAAAAACCCGGAAACAGCCTCTCTATCCTTGGGTAGAGGCATGGCTGCGTACAACCTACCCCCCTCAGACCCTGCTCATGCGGGATATACTGAGTACGTTGAGTTGAGTTGAGTTTTGACATGCAACCTGCTTTGTAGACATATATATGCAACCTAATGCAACTGGTTGATTTGGTTGCAGATCGTATTATTGCAAATAAGATGATATTTTTGTAAAATATTTTTTTACACTGTATTTTTGCAAATATTTTGAAAAGATGGTAAAATCAAAAAAAAAATTAGAAAAAATGGTATTTTTGATAAATATTCAAGTAAATTTTGTATATTCTCTAATGAATTTATAATAAAATTAGTATGGTAAATCATAATATGTAATATTTGTTTTAAATGTAATACCAAATTTTAAAAAACAATTCAAATTAAAATTTCTTTATAAAAAAGGAAAAAGAATAAATAACATTTTATTTTTTTATTATTATTTTTCTTTTTTTGAAAAAGAGAATCAATTCATTAATGAAAAGCCGTACAGCATATATAAATGTAATTGAAATTGGACAGATGCTTAAAGATATCCTGGAAAGGCTACCAAGCAATTTAAAGATGATTTATATAACGCCCTAGAAATTTCGTAATTATAAATATTATTATTTAATATTAGATGTGGAATATATGGTGTGAATTTTTTTTTAGATAAAATATATGTGACATCATGTTTACATGTTAATATGGTGATGTATGTGTGATGTGTATGTCCATGTATTTTTATTTGAATTTTTGTGATTAAAAATCTATTTAAATTATGTAATATTGATCTTCAAAATTTTTTATAAAATTATAGGAGTTGATAAAAATCGTGAAATCTTTTGTGTTATTACCTTTATGATATTATTTAGTTTTAAAATTATTGGGTGAATTATTTTGGGTGTTTGAGTATTTTAAAATGATTTTAAGATTTATCTTGCATTTAAAGGATCAAAACTCGTAAAATTCTTATTTAATTCATTTTTTATCCAAAAAAGAAAATTTAAAAATATGTGTGTGTTCGTAGTTTGGTATTCTTTATTTTAAAAATGAAGAGTTTAATTTCTCACAATTTTCTAGTTAATTTCGAATTTTAAAAGTTGTTTATTAGTTGAAAAATCATCATTGTTGAATTATAGAAATGCCCTTAATTGTTATTAACCAAAAAAAAACCCAGTACATCGACAAACATCATCTCTCGGCTGTCTCTCTGGAAAAAAAATCTATCGAACTCTCTCGAGACATCTTTCTCTCTCTCGAACTCACCCAAATCTCTCTCATTTCTTTCCCTCACTCTCTCTCTCTCTCAAACATTCTCTCCCGTAGCCTCTATCTCTCCCCTTCTTTATCTTCTATTCGAACAGGAACAGGTGTGTGTATCTCGAAGTGTGTGTGTGATTTCAAGATTTGGGGGTTTTGATTTGGTTTTCAATTTGGGCTTCGAGTATTGTTGATAGAAGTGGTGGATGAATTTAATGGAGTATGAGGGTTGATTCACTGCGAGAACCCGTCGTTCCTCGGCTCGCAAGTCGATCGATCGGTTGTCGCGATGACCGATTGAGAGCCGGTGATCTTGGTTCGATGTTGTTCATTGTATAATCGTTGATTAATCGTGTTTTATTGTTTGCAAGTAGTTAACTACGGTTGGAAATGAGATTTGATGTAATGGATAGCTAGGCTGAAAGTTTTGTTTAATTATATGAATTAATATGTTGATTGTTTAAAGAATATGTTGCCATAGTTGTGGTGCTTGCCTGTATCTGAGCTTAGTGAATATTTTAATGTTAATTTCTGTATAGCTTTTAGATTTGGTCGAATTTTGGCAGTTCGTTGGTTTTCCTTGATTTTGGTTTTTCCTTGATTTTTCCGTTTGGGTTGCTTAGGATTCAATCCTATGTTTGTGGGTTAACTTGGTGTTAAAAAAAATGAAATGACTGTGTTGCAAGCATGAGTTGAGTTGAGAGAGTGTCGAGAGAAAGATGGAGGAGAAAGGGCGTGGTGTGCACCTGCGTGTGTATGAGTGTAGTATGTGTATGTTGTGGTGTTAAGTAGAACAAGCAAGAAGACAGGGGTGTGTGTGAGTCTACATGTATAACAAATAATCTGTTCAAGTGGTTATAATGTTTTTGTAATTATATAGGGATGGATCTGTGAAGTCACCTTTAACAAGTCAAAAATTGGAAAGTATTACTTGTGGTTTTGTTTTGAATGATTTTGGACCCTAATTCAGAAATTACAGAATTTTGGGTCGGTATAATCAAATTTTGAGATATTAAAGGGAATGATTTAAATTGAGATTGTAGTTCAGAATATGAGATTAGTTTGCATAATAATGATTGTGAATTGATTAAAATACCGTCTTGGCTTGGATGACAGTTACTTAGTATATATGTGGTTTTGAAAGGTGTATAAGTTGCGAAGTGATATTGTGTGGGATATCTGCTAGGAGGTAATTATAGAATATTGAGTTAGTTATTTGATATGCGATTGAAGAATAGTGAATTGAATGGTTGTGTCAGTTGTATTCCGACGGATTAATCTATATTGTAAATGAGGTGTTGTTTGATTTTATTAAAACTATTTTGTAATTTGTATAGTAAATTGATAAGAGTTATTTGTGAATCGATATGATGTACATGTTAAAGAGATATAAGTGCAAGTTAATAATACGTGCTAAGTGTTATGTGTTATTTATTCACTGACTTACTTGGTTATACTACGAGTAATTTTACAAGTACAATCTTATGTGCTTATGTGATTTATATGGTTATACTGTATTATTTTGATAATGTGGTCAATATATGTTATACATGTTACGTTGTAAAGCGTATAGGACACGATTGGGTAGAATAGAATTAGGCGGTTAAGGTTGTGAGTGTACTGAAGTAGTACCTTACCTGTATATAGGTACCAGTTAGAGGCCGGTCAAGAGCTAGTGCCCGCATGGATGGAATTTTGAAAAGGAGGACCATTATCGGAGTGAACGAGTGTGCTCGGGTAGAAGCTGACAAATGATAAAGGAAAGACGGATGTAAAGTGATAAGGAGTTAAAGTATTGGAAATGGAAACCATATGTACTGAGGCAAGTGTTATCGCTCCTCATTTATTGTTGAAGTGATGCAATTCTGTTCTATTTATATATCAACTGTGTCGGTCAAATTATGTTTACAAAGTGAAGTCCTTCTTCCAATGACCTGCAAATGTTTATATTTCCACCTATAGCTGAAGTGCAAATTTTCAGCTGATCTTACAAATACCCTTTTGCCTCAAGAGATATTTTAAATCGTGGTATGTTGATGGATTCCTCAGTAGAGTGCCATTTCTTTTATTTTGTTCGAAAGTATTTAAGAAACTTTCTAAACAGAGGAAATCCAAAATTTTAAATTCTTATAAAAGTCTTTTAGCCTAGTTTATGAGTTTTAACATATTTTTACCCGATGAACCCTCTTTAGGGGATGTTTTCTTCAAACTGGTTGACGATTAATTATCCTGAAATTATTTTACAAATATTCATTTTTTAACCACTTAACTTACCTACTTTAGTCCAAACTTTGCAAGGTGTTAGAGAATTTTATTAAATGTTTATCACTTGACTATATCCTCGTTTTATCGTATATTCTCAGTTATGGTTAATCATGTTGTCAGTAAATTCTTTCTTCGATTGATTAATGATGTATGACCCCAATTATGACTATCGAACTTGTCGATACCTGTTCCTATTTTTTATTCATTTACACCTAAATTATTCATATCGAACTTGTCGATACCCTTTGGGATTGTTGTTCTTTTTATATCACCCCCTTTCTCATGTCGAACTTGTCAACACCTATTATTATTATCATTCTTTATTTAACCCTGTTGTTGGGTTGATCTTGTTGATACCAGTTGATGTTTATACGTCATCATTAGTGATTCTTAATTATGAACTATTGTCGTGGAACGTGAGTTTTCCAGTTATTGCCTGGAAAAGGTGGTCGATTGTTCCGACACCTAGTGCGGTTAATATAGAATTGGATTGTTTTTTTTAAAATGTGGACCATAAGGGATCGGACCAGATTCGTGGTCAGAAGTTAATAAGGCCAATGTGTGCCGTGGATCCATTAAAGGACATTGCTGTGTGCGTTTGTCCGGGTTTAGTGCGTGACCAATCAGCAGCCTAACCTTATTGTTTTTTTAAAAAAATAAATAAGAATCCAATTCTAATCTTTACATTAAGATTGGGCTGTTCTGATTCTCAATTCCCCTGAAACTTATTTCGGTGAGATCTTGGTATCAGAACTTTTATCAGTTCTTATTGTTGATACTTCCCATCCCAGTGATGCAATGTTAGTTCCTCGTGGTAATAAAAAAATATTTGACTTAGTTGATACTTGATGAAGCATATGACGATTCTTCTTGATTTTTTTCAGCACTTATAACTGTTGTTGATATTGTATCATTATTTGCACTTGCTGAGCGTTGTTGGCTCACTCTTCCTTCCCTTTTCAGTTAGGGTTAAGGAGTTTGATACCTACGCTTTATAATTCAAGTGAGGGCGATGGTGCATTCTTTAAAAGTTAAATACAGAGCTAGCACGGGCATATGCTAAATGGGCTGGCGTTATGGTTTAGACGGTGTAAAGGTTGGTAATTGAAAATTGAGATAGTAGTTGTAATAATTTGTATAGTATAGATTCTTGTTTCATACCATAACCTGGAATCGATCCTCGGTGAGGAATCATTGGTATATTAAGTTTTATTTGTATTTGTTAGTTGGAATTTGGTTTGGGTTGAAATACAGGTGGATAGTCCGATTTACGAATACTTCATGCCAAAATTTTCGAAAAATTCCCCTGTATTAAAGTCTATTTAATTGTAAAAAGTATATTTTCAGTATTGGGAAATCGGGGTGTTACAGGTTGGTATCAGAGCGTCAGGTTATGGTCCCTGAAACAAGTTAGGATGATTAGGTATACTTATTTAAGTGGGACGTTAGATAGAATGATTTAGGATAAGATTCGTCTTAGGATATTAGGACAACGGTTACGATGTTAGTTAGTATTTCGACATATCGTGGGAGCCAGAAATCGATTCACTCGAAGGTACGACTTTGGATGAGGTAGTTGATTCGGTGCCGCCTACATTAAATTGACGATTGGAGTTACCAGCTTGGAGGATGCTACATGTAGACCCTCGTGTATGTTTTAGAATTTCCTTTGCGACTTTAGTTACCCCGTGAACGGCATAGAAAGTGCGAAAGGATGGTAAATAATATGCGAAATGTGATTTCTGGCATGTGATGGAGTAAGGACATGGTTATTCATTACTAGTCGTTGATTTCATTTAATTTATTGATTAAAGAGATTTAACCCTCATTTCTGTTCCTTCTCATTTGATTAAGTACCATATCACCTTTGATGATCAACAATACTTCAATTGATGACAAATTTTCAGATTCATTTAAACACATTCCTATTTTTCAAAGATACCTCTAGATTTCAGGGAATCACTTGATTCAACATGATGCATATAAATTATTGAGACCCTTGAATTCTTTCTGTTTTCCCCGAATATTTGTTATTCCTTATTCAACAATATATATATATATATATATATAAACTTTTGAAACTTTTGAATTCTTTTGATTTCTCTCTGAATACTTAACCTCTTTATTCAAACTGGGATGAACAACCCTACGTATGTAGGGGATTCAGGGACATCTTATCTATGTGATAAATGTCTGGTGGGACGCCACTGATTGTGTTTGTCATGAAAGTACAGAAGGCTGGCCCCCTTCTTGTACTATGGCGGTTGACCTAAGTGACAAGTGCAACCTGAAATTAGTTCAATGATCATATTGATCTCTCAGTAAAATTCTCTTATAAAATTCTTATCAAACAAAACTCATCTTATATTCATACATGTTATCACCTGTCTATCTCATTAATTTCTTTTGTTGTGAACCCTTGTGATTCTAAGAGTTATCCATGATTGAAAGCAGTAAAGATGAAGACGATGAAATTTTGAGTGGTCCAAACTACATTTACGTCGAATTAGAATTGGATGAGCAGGTTTGAGAATTGAGGTTAAAGCAGAGATTTAATATCAAGTTATATTACGCAGTGGATTGACAACATACGTACAAGATTCGACGATACATAGAAACTGATTATGGTTAAGGAGCAGATGATAAGGACATGAAATGATAATTGTGTTAAAGTCGAAAATAGAGTGATGAGTAGTATAATTGGTATGTGATAGATATCGTGAAGGAAGGATTGTTGAAGAACACTTGTTTATCATATATTTTCACTGTGGATACAGTAGATAAAATATTACAAGAATTTGAATGTTGAGATAAATTTTCAGATATAAAAGTTTAAAGATGGAACAGGATAACTTGAGCAAGACAAGGTAGAGTGGGACGATTCATTTGTAAGGAATTTTAGCAAGAATTGAAGCTTTGGATAAGGAAGTAAAGTGAGTGTGTGGAGTTAATAAATTGTGCGAATATAGTCAGAAGATCACTAATATTAAGAGTAAGAATAAGTTTACGCAGAAGAAACGAGACGGTAAGAAAAGGAAGATAGGGAACTAGGAAATTTTCAAGAATGGTGTTAATAGATGATGTGAAATTTGACTAGAAAGGAATGTAAGATCTAGGAGATTTTGAAAACCAGGATAAGGAGGCAAGATAACTATCTACAGGATATGAATCACTGAGACTAGCAGGACCACCATTATCAGAAGGTAAGATTTCGAGAGGAAGCCTACTTTAATTGTACTGAGATTAATATGAAAAGCTGTAACTGTAAGCAGAAAGAACAGTATGGTGAGAAGTGACAGAATTAGAAATTAGGAGTTCAATATGATTATGAATGACAATATGAAGAATATGAATGTGATGCCAGTTAAAAGAGCTGAGTGTGAGTTAGGATTGGATTGTATAGTTAGCTATAAAGTACAGGCAAGGTGTAAGGATAAGAAGGTGAAATTATGATTTTCAAGAGATATGTAAGTTGTCTTTCAAGTCAGAAAGTGGATAAAGGAGTTTTAATGGTTACGCAGACTAAGAGGTTATTATAATAAGATTTTAATGTTATTTTATATATGTGGGAGATATCAATAAGGAGATAATTAAAGTGAAGCAGATTTCAGTGGTCAAGATTTCTCGGATACGTGACTTGATGAATTACCAGGATTATCACCAGACAAAGATATAAAGTTGATTAATTAATTAATACCAGGAATGTAATCAGTTTCGAGGATTCAAGATCGGAAGACATAGTAAGATAATTAAGGATGTAGAAAGAGCACGCATAAGGTTTCTAAGTATGAGTATTGGAATGGAAAGAATTATAATTTTCAGGATATGATGAAAGGATCGAAGTGAATTAGGTAAGTAATGAATCGGGAAAGGCCTAAGACGGTAGTGCAGATAGAAAACTTTGAAGGACCGGCTAGGAGTTATTGAAGGTTGTCAAAGGTATTACCAAAATAGCTACAACAGTGGACAAGCCTACAAATCAGGAAACGAAGGGATAAAGGTGGAAAAAGCTTTTAGGAGTCAAAGAAGAGATCGAAAACCGCTCAAGTTTCAGTGCAACCGGATGAACCAGGAAAGATTAAATAGACGTGCAATGCTCAAGTAAACGTTCAAAGAATTTGGGAAGTTAGAGAAGGAAGATCCAAAGGTCTAGATTATTGCAAATGAATTATTAGAAGAAATTGAGAAGTACCAAGAGGAGTTGACAGAAGCAGAAGGTGAAGCTGATGAATGAAGAAGATAAAATAGTTCAAGCAAATAAGTTATTAATAAAGGTTGGAGTTATAATGTACAGAGTTTGAATTGAGGATTTGTAGAGTAATGTTCGGAAGACGATTTCTCGGGAATTGGATATAGTAAAGTTTAAATGAGTTTTGCAGGTAGTAAGTTAATTATGGGTGATGTATACTTTGCTTTACGTATGTTAAGTTAGGTGTTGATTTTATCCGATGTTAGAAGTTCTAGAGCTTAATTGGATTAGAAATTTGATTTGTGAATTGTATTGGAAGGTTATGACCCCGGGCAGGTTTTATCGCGAATAAGATATATACGTTTCAAGGTAAATGGTTATTAGTTCGAAAAGGTTACTCACTAAAACAATGGGATTAATGATAGATAGAAGTTTCCTAATTATTCCCTCCTCGAGTAACATTGTACGTTGAAAGGGGAGTAAGAATGATTGGGGGATTTGTTGATATTCTTTTTCTCAAAGTTTTATCTGGGCAATCTGAATTATGAGTAGGAACGTGGAAGTGGTATCAATTATTTTAGTCGCGTGGAATTCGTTTTAAAGATTTAATTATTTAACCGTTTACTAAAAGTCAAGGGGAGATTTCTTCGCTTATATGTTTGCTATGGCTTAAGGAAAGTTTTGTTTTATTATTGTATATGAATGAATTATTATGGATGATTGGGTCAGTAATGGAGGCGTTGTGTGCAGGACATAGTCTATTATACGAATAGGTCATGTCTGATTTTCGGTAGGAAAGGATTGTCACGTTCGAATGATCAGTATCTAGAATTAACGAGACATGTAAACCAAAGGTTTAAGTTTATGTTGGGATCTGCGGGCTTACAAGACGAGCCTAGAGAAATATGAAATGATATAAAGGAATTCTAGAATGAAAGAAATGACTTAAAAATTGAAAGAGAAATGGTTGAGTAATACCGTCATATGTTTCCCTACGGTCGATTCTGATGACAGAATTCTATTAAGGGGGGAGGATATAACGCCCTAGAAATTTCGTAATTATAAATATTATTATTTAATATTAGATGTGGAATATATGGTGTGAATTTTTTTTAGATAAAATATATGTGACATCATGTTTACATGTTAATATGGTGATGTATGTGTGATGTGTATGTCCGTGTATTTTTATTTGAATTTTTGTGATTAAAAATCTATTTAAATTATGTAATATTGATCTTCGAAAATTTTTATAAAATTATAGGAGTTGATAAAAATCGTGAAATCTTTTGTGTTATTACCTTTATGATATTATTTAGTTTTAAAATTATTGGGTGAATTATTTTGGGTGTTAGAGTATTTTAAAATGATTTTAAGATTTATCTTGCATTTAAAGGATCAAAACTTGTAAAATTCATATTTAATTCATTTTTTTTATCCAAAAAAAAATATTTTAAAAATATGTGTGTGTTCGTAGTTTGGTATTCTTTATTTTAAAAATGAAGAGTTTAATTTCTCACAATTTTCTAGTTAATTTCGAATTTTAAAAGTTGTTTATTAGTTGAAAAATCATCATTGTTGAATTATAGAAATGCCCTTAATTGTTATTAACCAAAAAAAAAAACCCAGTACATCGACAAACATCATCTCTCGGCTGTCTCTTTGGAAAAAAAATCTCTCGAACTCTCTCGAGACATCTTTCTCTCTCTCGAACTCACCCAAATCTCTCTCGTTTCTTTCCCTCACCCTCTCTCTCTCAAACATTCTCTCCCGTAACCTCTATCTCTCCCCTTCTTTCTCTTCTATTCGAACAGGAACAGGTGTGTGTATCTCGAAGTGTGTGTGTGATTTCAAGATTTGGGGGTTTTGATTTGGCTTTCAATTTGGGCTTCGAGTATTGTTGATAGAAGTGGTGGATGAATTTAATGGAGTATGAGGGTTGATTCACTGCGAGAACCGTCATTCCTGGGCTCGCAAGTCGATCGACCGGTTGCCGCGATGACCGATTGAGAGCCGGTGATCTTGGTTCGATGTTGTTCATTGTATAATCGTTGATTAATCGTGTTTTATTGTTTGCAAGTAGTTAACTACGGTTGGAAATGAGATTTGATGTAATGGATAGCTAGGCTGAAAGTTTTTAATTATATGAATTAATATGTTGATTGTTTAAAGAATATGTTGCCATAGTTGTGGTGCTTGCCTGTAGCTGAGCTTAGTGAATATTTTCATGTTAATTTCTGTATAGCTTTTAGATTTGGTCGAATTTTGGCAGTTCGTTGGTTTTCCTTGATTTTGGTTTTTCCTTGATTTTTCCGTTTGGGTTGCTTAGGATTCAATCCTATGTTTGAGGGTTAACTTGGTGTTAAAAAAATGAAATGACTGTGTTGCAAGGATGAGTTGAGTTGAGAGAGTGTCGAGAGAAAGATGGAGGAGAAAGGGGGTGGTGTGCACCTGCGTGTGTATGAGTGTAGTATGTGTATGTTGTGGTGTTAAGTAGAACAAGCAAGAAGAGAGGGGTGTGTGTGAGTCTACATGTATAACAAATAATCTGTTCAAGTGGTTATACTATTTTTGTAATTTCATAGGGATGGATCTGTGAAGTCACCTTTAACAAGTCAAAAATTGGAAAGTATTACTTGTGGTTTTGTTTTGAATGATTTTGGACCCTAATTCAGAAATTACAGAATTTTGGGTCGGTATAATCAAATTTTGAGATATTAAAGGGAATGATTTAAATTGAGATTGTAGTTCAGAATATGAGATTAGTTTGCATAATATTGATTGTGGATTGATTAAAATACCGTCTTGGCTTGGATGACAGTTACTTAGTATATATGTGGTTTTGAAAGGTGTATAAGTTGCGAAGTGATATTGTGTTGGATATCTGCTAGGAGGTAATTATAGAATATTGATTTAGTTATTTGATATGCAATTGAAGAATAGTGAATTGAATGGTTGTGTCGGTTGTATTCCGACGGATTAATCTATATTATAAATGAGGTGCTGTTTGATTTTATTAAAACTATTTTGTATAGTAAATTGATAAGAGTTATTTGTGAATCGATATGATGTACATGTTAAAGAGATATAAGTGCAAGTTAATAATACGTGCTAAGTGTTATGTGTTATTTATTCACTGACTTACTTGGTTATACTACGAGTAATTTTACAAGTACAATCTTATGTGCCTATGTGATTTATATGGTTATACTGTATTATTTTGATAATGTGGTCAATATATGTTATACATGTTACGTTGTAAAGCGTATAGGACACGATTGGGTAGAATAGAATTAGGCGGTTAAGGTTTTGAGTGTACTGAAGTAGTACCTTACCTGTATATAGGTACCAGTAAGAGGTCGGTCAAGAGCCAGTGCCCGCACGGATGGAATTTTGAAAAGGAGGACGATTATCGGAGCGAACAAGTGTGCTCGGGTAGAAGTTGAAAAATGATAAAGGAAAGACGGATGTAAAGTGATAATGAGTTAAAGTATTGGAAATGGAAACCATATGTACTGAGGCAAGTGTTATCGCTCCTCACTTATTGTTCAAGTGATGCAATTCTGTTCTATTTATATATCAACTGTGTCGGTCAAATTATGTTTACAAAGTGACGTCCTTCTTCCAATGACGTGCAAATGTTTATATTTCCACCTATAGCTGAAGTGCAAATTTTCAGCTGATCTTACAAATACCCTTTTTCCTCACGAGATATTTTAAATCGTGGTATGTTGATGGATTCCTCAGTAGAGTGTCATTTCTTTTATTTTCTTCGAAAGTATTTAAGAAACTTTCTAAACAGAGGAAATCCAAAATTTTAAATTCTTATAAAACTCTTTTAGCCTAGTTTATGAGTTTTAACATATTTTTACCTGATGAACCCTCTTTAGGGGATGTTTTCTTCAAACTGGTTGACGATTAATTATCCTGAAATTATTTTACAAATATTCATTTTTTAACCACTTAACTTACCTACTTTAGTCCAAACTTTGCAAGGTGTTAGAGAATTTTATTAAATGTTTATGACTTGACTATATCCTCGTTTTATCGTATATTCTCAGTTATGGTTAATCATGTTGTCAGTAAATTCTTTCTTCGATTGATTTAATGATGTATGACCCCAATTATGCCTATCGAACTTGTCGATACCTGTTCCTATTGTTTATTCATTTACACCTAAATTATTCATATCGAACTTGTCGATACCCTTTGGGATTGTTGTTCTTTTTGTATCACCCCCTTTCTCATGTCGAACTTGTCGACACCTATTATTATTATCATTCTTTATTTAACCCTGTTGTTGGGTTGATCTTGTTGATACCAGTTGATGTTTATACGTCATCATTAGTGATTCTTAATTATGAACTATTGTCGTGGAACGTGAGTTTTCCAGTTATTGGCTGGCAAAGGTGGTCGATTGTTCCGACACCTAGTGCGGTTAATATAGAATTGGATTTTTTTTTTTAAAATGTGGACCGTAAGGGGTCGGACCAGATTCGTGGTCAGAAGTTAATAAGGCCAATGTGTGCCGTGGATCCATTAAAGGACATTGCTGTGTGCGTTTGTCCGGGGTTAGTGCGTGACTGATCAGCAGCCTAACCTTATTGTTTTTTTAAAAAAATAAATAAGAATCCAATTCTAATCTTTACATTAAGATTGGGCTGTTCTGATTCTCAATTCCCCTGAAACTTATTTCGATGAGATCTTGGTATCAGAACTTTTATCAGTTCTTATTGTTGATACATCCCATCCCAGTGATGCAATGTTGGTTCCTCGTGGTAATAAAAAAAATATTTGACTTAGTTGATACTTGATGAAGCATATGACGATTCTTCTTGATTTTTTTCAGCATTTATAACTGTTGTTGATATTGTATCATTATTTGCACTTGCTGAGCGTTGTTGGCTCACTCTTCCTTCCCTTTTCAGTTAGGGTTAAGGAGTTGGATACCTACGCTTTATAATTCAAATGAGGGCGATGGTGCATTCTTTAAAAGTTAAATGCAGATCTAGCACGGGCATATGCTAAATGGGCTGGCGTTATGGTTTAGACGGTGTAAAGGTTGGTAATTGAAAATTGAGATAGTAATAATTTGTATAGTATAGATTCTTGTTTCATACCATAACCTGGAATCGATCCTCGGTGAGGAATCATTGGTATATTAAGTTTTATTTGTATTTGTTAGTTGGAATTTGGTTTGGGTTGAAATACAGGTGGATAGTCCGATTTACGAATACTTCATGCCAAAATTTTCTAAAAATTCCCCTGTATCAAAGTCTATTTTATTGTAAAAAGTATATTTTCAGTATTGGGAAGTCGGGGTGTTACAATTTAAATGTAGATACTTATTTTCACCCGACCACTATTGCACATTTTATTTTGTAATTAAAATTTTGAATTTGTAAGCTGAATTAAAATTTAAAACAAACCGTTAAAACATAAAATATATTTGTCTACAATAATTTAGTTATATCTATATATAGATATTTTATTTTTCTTAAATATGAAAATTGGGGATCCGGACAAGAATAACCTAATTCTAGATTCTTAATTCTTTTTCATAATATTCCTCGTTCCAAAATTGAAAAATTGTCCAAATTCCCGATCCAAATCATCGGAAATCGGATCGGGATCGAAATTCTAATAGCAACTCCAACCGACATAAACCCTTACCTATATTCCATCCAGCTGTACCAATTTAGGGGTTTTGCTTCAGTTTACATTCTCCAACGTTGCTGCCCCTTCCCTATAATTTTTAGGGGAGAGAAAATGGGCCCCTACATATGAGGAAGCAAATTTGCTCCCCTATAATTGACATGTCATCTCCCGCCTCCGATTCCCTCTTATTCTCCTCTCTCTCCCCCTGTTTTTCTCTCCTGCTGGTGCCTGCTGCGTGTATCGTCGGCGTATATATAAGCTGGGTGTGTAATGTCAAGTGTGTGTTTGTGTTTTTGTTTTTGTTTTGTTTTGTCATTTTTTATTTTTCCTTTTATTTTAGTAAGTTATTTATTTAAAATTTAATATTTGATAAATGAATGATATATAAATTGTTAAAAAAATTATCTAAATTGTTGTAAATTTCTAGTATTTTATAAAATTATACTTAAATACTACTTTTGAAAATATAGGGAACCAATATAGGGATTACCATTAGAGTAAAACAGCTTTTTGGTTCCCTATATTTTAGGTAACCATTATTTTACTATATTTTAGGGATCCAAAATAGGGAAACCCATTGGAGATGCTCTAACACTTCAACCATTTCTTTTCCTCGTTCAAAAGTTTACACAACCACGTTTCACTGATAATACCTATTGAACCAATCTTCTACATAGATATAATTTATCTAGTTATCACTATTATAATAAATCTTATCAAAATATATACTATTCCTCTTGGTAGGATGTATACAGGTCGGGTTGATCGGATTAAAAAAAAATCTCAATCCAACTCATTTTTAATCGGTTTGAAAAATTTTAATCTAACCCATGTAAAATAAATTTTTAACCCAATTCTATATATTAAAAGGTCGGATTGGATTGGTATGGGTCGGTTTGGATGGATTGTATAAAATAAAAAAGTTACATAAAAAGGAAACAAATTAAGCATAACGAAATTCAACTTACTATATATTCGAAAGCAGTTCAGAAGTTACTTAACTAGTTGTATGTTCTTGTCAATAAAACAAGAATACATAATACTATATATGTGGTTCAGTGGTTGCACTTGAGTCAACATGATCCGACAAGATTGTTTCAACATTTTGCTTCCTATATGGTATAAATAGAATATATTGTCTAATTGTACAACACATATTAAGATAGGATCCATTAAAAATAAAATATAGTGAATAAGTGTGAATGTGTGACTTATGATTGTGAGTACAGAGAGGTCGAGACATAAAATACAACCGAACCTAATAATATATGGGCGGGATTGAATAAATGAATAGTGGGCTAGATTAATGGCTTGTTGGTATATATTTATTATGTTGTCTAAAATTCTGAACGGGTTAGGTTTTGTTGGGTT
Source organism: Saposhnikovia divaricata (assembly GCA_036435485.1). Classification (NCBI taxonomy): domain Eukaryota; kingdom Viridiplantae; phylum Streptophyta; class Magnoliopsida; order Apiales; family Apiaceae; genus Saposhnikovia; species Saposhnikovia divaricata. The sequence goes on along the minus strand of CM071597.1, from coordinate 85,194,308 downwards.
GGATTGGGTTAAAAATCGAACTCCATACCCAATCCATTAATATCGGGTTGAAATATTTGTAACCCAATCTTGTTTCGATTTGAAATTAATCGGTTTGGATCGTGCGAATATAAAATAGGTTTGGGTTAGATTGATCGATTTCGCTAATCCGTGTACACCCCTACTTCTCAGGTTAAACAATCATCATTTTACAGTAATTTAACCAACTAATTTAATTATTATCATAGGAGATTAGGAGATACTCTAAGCTTCTTTAATCATGATTAGAAATCCTAAGATATCATCGAAACAGTTTAAATGAAATCTTAGAATTTAACATTTGAAAAACTTTACGTATCCATGAACATTGTATCATTGTATAATTCATATACGTAAAATATCTTTTTGACAAAAAAAAAAAAAAAATATATATATATATATATATATATATATATATATATATATATATATATATATATATATATATCACAACTAACACAAAATCCGTGGACACTTGAGAGGACTTCTATTCACCAATTCTCAAGCAAACCAAAACAATTAATATGCAATTCACCGTTGCAGGAATATGCTCCCTTGTCCCAAATTACATTTATTTTTTATAAGTAAAACTGATCAATTTTTAACTAAATATTAAAATTTATTCACTTATTATTTTAAAAATCTAAAAGCTACATTTTAGAATAGATTAGATGTACTTTTCAAAGATATAATTTTTTTTCAATTATATAATACATATAAATTTTAATTAAATTTCAGTCAATTTGAATAGTCAAAAGTCAAAATAGACATATATTTGGAATAATTACTTTTGATAGTTGTACTTTTTTAGCCAGATAGGCACCAGGAGTAAAAGTTAGACATTTAGGTTCTTCCTCCAAAATATAGAACACAAAATAAAGAAGGAAAATTAAAAACTGCTGCAAGTCCGCTCCTGATCACACTTCACTTCCATGTTCCCGCAGCTTTCGGTCAATGTCCATCCTGCAAAAATTTAGATGATACTATATCGGACGAAGGCTTTATACATTAAAGCATATGTGACTCGATGTCTAGAACACTAACTAGAGTGATGTGGCTGCAAAGCATATCTGGATTTAAGATGAAAATATGGTTTGCCTGTTTTACCCAGCTAACATCCTTCCAATGTATTGACAAAAGATAAAAGTAAAAACCATCACCCACAGGATGAGGGCAAACAATATTATTGAGATATAAATTTTGACGTGTTCTATGTTCTCTGCGTGAAATTGTTGGTATTATTTGCCCGAAAACCCTTGAACCCACAGCTTGGTCCACAACACAAAATGTATGCACTTATCAATGATTTCGATTAGAGTTCCCAATGGACTAACAACTATTCTAAAAGTTACACCCGATTGAATCGATATGCACTTGCACATCTCACTCTCACCCCCCATTTTATCTCCTCTAGTTGTAATGATGTATAGCCAAGTCTTCAAGGCTCGCAAACCATTTCACCATCTCTATTTTGAATAGGACTATATGGTAAGTGATAACCATACTCATGCAGAGTACTACCTTTAAGCAGTAACGTCAACTACGAAAATTGGCAACTGAGATAATCTTCTAGTACTACCTTTAAGTAGATGTATTAATTGATTTTCCCTAAAATGTATCATAAGCTGTCAATCCATTATCGAACGATAATAATTTTTACTATTTCATCATGTAAGACATAACATCATCCATACCAGGTTGCATTATTAGCATGCGCTAGTAACTGGAATACAATGACAAAGCCACTTTGATTTACAAATCTAAGATATGGTTTGGGCCTTTGGCTTTGATTTAGTGTTTTTGTTGTACTGCATGAGTTTCTTGCTACATCAGCATGTGAATTTACAAGATAGGGAGATATGATCAAAATGGTGAAATATTGATTTATATCACAAGAGAACACATATTAAAACTATTCAAACCTTTTACATATGACAACGATAATAAAATCATTTTCTAGAGCAAATCAAAGAAAATATGATTAACGTTTATAAAGTATTCGTTGAGTTTCACTTAACTAAATTCTTCAATTCGGAATATATGTACATGAGTAGTTTAGCAATCAAATAAACAGGAGCTAAATAAAATTACCAAGGTACAAGTTACAAATTCATATGTCCAAACTCAAAATTCAAAATGCATCTTCAAAATGCAAAAGTGTCTAGGGTGACAATAGAAACTCATCAATTCCTCCTTTCACTTTATATTCATCAAGAATTACACACTATATAACACTGATTATCTTGGTGGCAATAGAAACTCTGTCATTATATTAGAAACTCAGAGAATTAAAGCCAATATGTACCAGGAGTGTATTACAAATGAAAGAAAGATACCATTGTGCCAAAAGGAACAGATAATATGAAACAATGGCGATGAACAATATAACACTAAATCCCAAGACCTATTTTAGCAAACCAAGTACTCAGTGATACAGTCTGTAACAAGAAGTAAATATAAGACAAAAAAAAATAGCAATACATGATGATGCGGAACGAGATATTAAAATATTAATTTGTTTTTATTTTATGTTATTAATTAAGAATAGATTTAATTTTACTTTATTAGGTATTAGTTATATTAGATGAATAGATTTTTAAGAATATTCTAGATCATAGGATTAGAATAATAAAAAGGATTTGTTTCCTTTATTAGAAGATTTTTACTTGGCGACTAAGTTTAGGGATTTAGTACTATATAACTTGTAATCTTTTATTATTATAAAGACTTTGATTGATTAATTAAATTGAGAATCTCTCTTGTTATGGGTTGCGATCCTAACAAATTTCTCTTCTGCGGTTGAGAAAACCCTTGGGTATCACCTAGGACGTGGATTTTCTGCGGGTAATCCACAAAAATCTATCCTTTTACCTGTTTTTATTGTTTGTCCTGCATCACATAACAATAAAAAATCTGTGCAACTACTAATAATTGACTAAAAAACACAGTATTCAAACTCCATATGCAACAACAGATTCAAATGTGTTGCAAAGTTACCTGTAAATGGTTCCTTTCCGTTGGACCGATATATAGTTGGCTTTTTACTCCACTGGCTTAAAACCGTCTAATGAAATAAGTGACTCTGTGTATTTGAGATCTCTAAGAACGCTCTGGTCTCCAAGCCGATAATATTTGGTCTCACTCTTCTCATAGTCATACAAGATATCATACAAGAAGTAATATCCACCAAGAAACTTTCTTCCATAAAACTGTCCTGCACCCAAGTATGATGATAGCCGTATCTGATTCTCCAAATCAGCAACTATACTAAATTTTTTAGTCCAAGACATCTGGCTAGAACAACTATCCAATGTCCATAGGTCAATGCCTGGTACAGATTCAAATACCATAGCAACAGAACCTTTGAAATCCAAAACATCTGATCTCTTTTTCTTAACAAATTTGGGAAATGGAACTAGTCCAAAACTCTCTTTGTTCAAATTAAATGAGATCAGCTCACTCCCACCATCAAAATACATAAAGCCATTCACAACAATATTAGTGTGCTTGTAAATCTTCCAGTTTTTCAGAGTAGGTTCCTGAAATGCTCTCCAACGGTCGGCATTTGAGGAATACACCTGAACGATCATTGCTTCATCAGTTTTATGATAATACACAAACCTAACGACCTTGTAGTCATCAGAAATAGAATCGTAACCAAACCCAAGCTTAAAATTAACAAACAAAGATGTGTGTCGCGGGGGAGCTGGAATTTTCTTGCACTTCCTGATTGATGGATTCCAGAGGTAGACTTCATTAAACCCTATGTTAGCGAGACAGATAATACCATTATACGAACTAATAACGTGATGAGAATGTAGAAAGATGCGTGGCTTAACAAGACCAACAAAGTGTACGGGAGAGTTAGACAAATCTTGGCCGTTAATGTCGAGAAGCGCCTCATTAACAAGTTCACGATGTCGTTGATGTTCAGGAACATCCTCCCCGTAGTCATCACTGATAAACAAATCATCGTCCCAGTCAATAGACTGTTGGATTAAAGGGAAAGCCTGCACATGGGGGCGCCCATCTTCAAGAGTGAGTAGTGTGGGATTATTCTGGGAAGCAATAATGGCATGGTGGAGGTGAGATTTAATGAAATGTGGGTTTGAGATTATTGAAAGCCAAGGCTTGCACACTGACTTGCATATCAGCAAAGCTTTCACCGGAAGTCGCACAAGTATTTCGGTAATCATCTCTTCTTGTAAATTATAGATAACTGTAGTGGACTTTTTTGCCATTGCTCAGCAGCTAAAATATCTGTCCTTATGTGTTTTCAATGGAGGACATTAGCTGAAATATACATGAAATTCAAAATCGTGATCTTTGCAAAGAATCCGTAGAGATAAGTTACACAAAACTCAAAACTGGAAAGGTTACTCCCTATAATCAAGGCACAAATCCATGTGTTCAGGAAAATCATGTAAGAACATCTCCAGCACTACTAGTTAAAATCCTCTTCGAATTAATATAAACTTCACTAGTTAAATTTGTTTGTCTCGAATAGCACCAGGTATTTTAACTCTCCATTTTAGTATTTTATTCATATAATTATCAAGAAAAGAATGAATTTTATAAGCTAGTTACATTTTAATCACAATTTCTGGTATATTTCAGATCAGAGTTAACAAAATTCAGCAAACTGCAAGCTATTCTGGAGGATCAAATAGTAATAACTTGTTTTAGGCAATGTGTCGAACAAGTGACAGGCAATATTTGTAAACACATATATTTCCTAACGAACATATATAATCATACATATAAACACATCAGTTAATTTTTATCAGCAACTAAATTAGTTAAGAAAGCATACCCAGTGGGAGATTGTTGAACAAGAGAGGATACAATCACATGTTGATGGTCAGTTTTAGATTTTAATAGTCAGGATATAACCTTGTTCACTCGTCAAAACGGCCGAGGAAAAAAGAGTACGTTGCAACTTTGGAATTACTCTTAAAATGTTTTCATTGCCCTTGTTGAATGTGTGTGTGAGGGAGTTAAAAGTATTATTAGGAGTGCGATCAAATTAAAATTTCTAAAATTTAAAATTACAAATTTTTTGTGACCATTAGATCAAAAAAGATTTAATGGTGGAGATTGTTTTAAAATTTATATGAGAGGGTGTATTATGATAACTTTTTAGCGATTTCTTTTAACGTATATAAACAAAAAATCTTTTTTTTCTGTTTGGTATTTGACTTTGGCCGGTTTGCGAGAGGACGAGAAAGAGAACGAGAGAGAGAGAATGAAAACGATTACATCGACGAGTGGTGTTAATCGGAGTTAGGTTTTGAAATGACGGTGAACGAAGGTTAATCGAGCTAAGTTCAGTTGTTATTGTCGCTGACTGTGTTTTATGCCTAGAATTCTTCGCTTTTTAATATTTTTTAACATGATTTGCTTCAGTTGTACGCATATGTGTGTGTATAGGTTGAATATATTTATTTTGATTTTGATTTTTGCATCTGTTTATTTTAAAGTAGCTGTATTTTATTTTTCTCGTGTGTTAACAATGATCTGATTTTGTTTCTTTTGTTGAAGCCGGAGATTTGATTCAATTCTGTGTTCGAGTGTTAGTTTCTCACTGAATTTTGCAATGGAGAAAAATTCAAGTTTTTTCCCGATTTATTATTATATGTTGAATCGTAGTTCATATCCATTGAATTTTTGTTGTAATTTTGTTTAATTCGTAAAATTTTGTTAAAATTTTGTATTTTTTTTGTTAGTTTTATAGTTAATTTGGTGTTGTTGAACTGTAGATATAGTTTTGTTGAACTATTCATCTGTTTTGTTGAACGTTTGTGGTTATATTAGATTGTTCATTTTTTATGTTGAATCGTAGTTCATATATATTGAACTTCTGCTGTAATTCGTACGTTCTTGTTGAACTTTTGTGTTTTTTATGTTACGTTAGAGTTATTTTGTAGGTGTTGAACAGTAGATATAGTTTTGTTGAATGCTTCATCTATTTTTGTTGAACGTATAAAATTTAATTACTATGAGTTGAACTTTTATTGTGATCCTATGTATTTATTTGTTGTTGTTACTGTTGTTGACTTGTAGATCATCATTTGTCAAATGTTTGTGTGTTTTTTATAAGTTTAGTTCAAACTATTGAATCTTAGTATTAGTTTTTGATGTGGATTAAAAACTAGGGTGTATTTATTACGTACTGGTTGCTAGGGTTTGGGAGCTTCGAGCTTTAATGACTGCCCTCGTATTTCGTGACTTAATTCGAGTCATCACAAGATACCTACGTATCTCAATGAAAGCTGATAATCAAGCCAAAAAACGTAGTTCTGAGTTATGAGGGGTCAGGCCCTTATATAGGTGTTGAGAACCCTAGAATAAGAGTAGAATTAGGTGACTTTGTGGGCAAGTCACAGCCTTGGCCCAATTCCAGATCCTTCTGGAAAGGAGGTGGATAAGTATTGGAGTTGTATGTCTTGGAGGCTACTTCAAAGATGATTTGGTTTCCTTTTGGACTCAATAATGGAGTCTTTTATTTGGTTGATTTATTAGTTACGAATTTATTATTATAACTAGGGCTTTGGGCCTCGTAATTGGGCTTTTACTTGGGACCCACCTAGGTTCATTTAATGTATCATTAAATGCGTCTTAAGGGCTGACTTTCAGCCCATATCATTTGCCCCCCAACTTCTAAGAAAACTGATCAGGTTTTCATTGAAGTTAAAAGGTTTATGTACACTAGTGTTTCACAGATGTCGTCTTGAATGTAAAGTGTGGAGCGACCTACACATTTACGATGACTTGCCTTATTCGAGGTTGAGCAGTCAATTTTCATGTCTCACTGAAAATTATTTATAATCTTCTGGCATGTCTAGGATTTTTCTAGTGCCCACGGGCATTTTACCCAAAATATTTCATAAGAAATACTATTTTCAAACAATTTTTGCAATTTTCTATTGAAAATAATACAAAAATTTTGAATTTTTTCGACCAGGATTTCTGATTGTTTCGACCAGGATCCTGATCGAAATAAGGCCTTCTGAAATTCCTACTCGAAGAGATTTTCGATCAAGATTCCTGGTCGTTTCGACCAGGATCTTGGTCGAAATAAGGGTCCAAAAATTTCCTGATCGAAAAGATTTTTGACCAAGATTCCTAGTCGTTTCGACCAGGATCTTGGCCGAAATAAGGGTCCAAAAATTTCCTGATTGAGGAGATTTTTGACCAAGATTCCTACTCGTTTCGACCAGGATCTTGGTCGAAATAAGGGGTTCAGAATATTTTGGTCGAACGACTTTTCGACCAGGATTCCTGGTCATTTCGACCAGGATCTTGGTCGACATTGGGCCACTTGGATTTTTGGGCTAGTTTCTAACGAGCCTTTATCATTTTTGGGCCTTCCAGGTCTAATTTCTTTTTTTAAAACACTTTTAGGAAATATTCTTTTTCTTTTAATGGATTTGCCAGGGCCTGTTTGATCCTTCTTTGGCCCAAGTTCTAGAATTTTCAAGAAAACTCTCTTGTTCTAGAATCATCTTTTTATATTTTCATAATAAGATTTTGTATTTTTAAACACAAAATTCCGAAATGTTCCAGAAGTGGGCCTTGTCAATTGGGCTTTGGTTTCATGGGCCTTTAACCGGTCAAATTTGGAATTCTGACCGGTTACTCTAGGTTTCCTGACCATTTGAATGATTTCAACCGGCTAGCGAAGTACTTCAACCGGCTATGCGTTTCTATTTAAGAGTGAGAGTTGTGAGTTCATTTCTCACACTCTCATTCTCACTTCTCCCTTCTCACTTAAGAAATCTCTCTCAAGTTTTGTTCGAAGTTTCTCTGTTAATTCCGGCCATCTCCTCAAGGGTTTCAAGCCGCCATTAATGGACGACAAAGCTAAATCTCGTCTCGCCAAAGTGAATTCCGCTTCTTCTAAAGGTACCATCACCATCCGTTCTCCTTACATGCCCCTTTTTGATATGCTAAACGAGTGTGGGGATGATTATCCTTCTCTTGCTGAGTTAAATGCTTATGACTTTTGTAGCACATATCATGATTCTGAAGAAATTGCTAGATATAATAAACTATTTAAAATCAAGCCTCCTTTAAAACTTGTCTTAGCTGGGCCAGGTGATAGGCCTTGTCATCGGAAGCCCAACTCTTTATGTGTTTATAGGGAGAGTTTAATAGCTGGTCTTCGTTTTCCCTTTCAATAGTTCATTACTCGTCTTTTAGCTGATATTCAAATCAACCCGTACCAACTCCCGCCAAATGCGTGGAGAATCATTTTATGTTTTATGGTTTTATGTCTCAGACAGAACCTTCCTCTATCCGTCCCCTTCTTTCGTAAAATTTTTCAATTTTATAATAGCCCTGCCAAAAATCCTGGTTGGGTATATGTTAAACTTCGTCCCAAAGTCCCCTCGCTTTTTAATGGCAAATCTGTGCCTGACAATAACACGGGTTGGATGAATGAGTTCGCTTACTTACAGTGGGAAGGAGGTGACTAAGGGACCCTCTTTAGGAGGACCTTTTCGAATGTTTCAGATGGTAGTGCTAAAGGAATCGTCCTTAATATCGAAGAACAAGCTGTTTTTGACACTTTAACTAAAGGCGACGGCGATTCCATAACATGCCAAAGCCTTATAAATGGAGAATCTCTAAGGGTCGTAGGCCTTTCACCTCTTTCTGAGCGGGGTAACTTTCTTTCTTACCTTGGTCAATTATTTCCCCACTTAACTTACTCAATCTTATTTCTGTTTGTGTTTTGGCAGTTGCGAAGATGATTACTTATACAAGTATAAGTAATCATGTCTAATATTTGCTCGATCAAATAAACAAGAACAAACAAATGAATCAAACTTGTTTGAATTAATAAGATTAAATACAAACTCTACCAAAGGTGTACAAATACCTTTAGCAGCTGCTGACAATATAAATCTCTCTCTGTTTGTTTCGAACTCTCGAATACTCACACTAAGATCTCGTACTTTCGAACTCTTTTTACAATGATATAGAGAGGGTATTTATAATGCTTCCTATAAACTAATAACAGAAAGTAATAATCTATACATGATAATGTTCTGTCGTCCAGTTTATAGTTTCCATCAATAGTAAACTCTTTCCTTCATGATAACTTCTTGCTGTTCTTCAAAACAACGATCCTGTTTTATAGCACTTTCCAGTTTCTGTAGCATCCATAATGACATCATCAGTAGTATGACTGATATCAGGATTTCACATTGCATCAGGACTTGACATCCATCAAGATTTGACTTGTCGTATCATGTAAGAACCCAGATTTTTGGTAGAATTAAAACTTTTATTATGTAATGGAGTACGAGTGTAACAGTGGTTCTGATAAATGAATATGAATGAATTTTGATTCAAATGTTTATATGCCATGAGCAAAGCAATTGGTTGACAACTTAGATTAGAATAATCTATCTCCTGGAAAGAAAGATATAGTAAATTCCAAAGAGGAAGATTATTCTCATGTCATCCAAATCGATATCTGTTATAAGTCCAGTGGTTCCGTAAAAGGGTTAAGGAATGCTCAAAAGAGAACAATGACCTTATTTCTAATTATAAGGAATAAAGAAAGAATAAGTGGTGAATAGTCTTTGGTGGAATTAGGAATATTATTAGACGACACTATATAGAAGTACCCGAAACGGATTTCTGAGTTCGTATTAATGATCCAAAGGGAAAAAGAGTGTATTTAAAAGCACTTTGATTTTCCCCGAGATTTCCCTGGACACTTAAAGACTTAAGGAATTATTGAAAGGATTTAAGGAATATAGGTTCAAGAATTATTAAAGAGAATGGAGAATGATAGTATAAATATTAAAAAGGTTTCCGGTAAAACCCTAACTAGAAATCTTCGAGATATTCCTCTGAACGATCAACGAATTGAGCAATAACCGGACAAAGAAACAAGCAGGGAATCAAGATACATGCATGTACAAGGGGATAAGACCAAGGAACTACTAAAAACCAAGTACTTAGTTTCATCTCATCTTATTACCACTAAAAACCAATACATGTCCCTTGAAATTACATCATGCATGACCTACTAACTTTAATAAAGCTACTTTATGAGATAATATCTCAATAATGCAAGATGAGAACAAGAGATTAGCCAAGCAAAACACAAAACAACACCACCATTCTCTCCTTGCTTCCATTCGGCTATATGCCTTAATACCAAAATAAAATCAAGCTTCCACCCCTTGTTTGATCTCCAAATTTTTATGATGAGTCCTATATTTCATATAAATGATCTCCTAGAAATCTTAGCTTCAAACTCCATTGTTTCCATTTTCAAATAAATCATTCAAGTGGAGGGTGAATAGTAACCTTCATGAACTAACTTTGATTTTCTTGATTTCTTTGATGATCTAAGCTAGCTTAAGGCCATAAAAGGACTATATAAGGATTATTAGGGCTATTACACACTCCAAAGAAGGTATAACACTTGAAACCCTAGCTTAAATCTTGAGTTTTTATGGAGTTTTGGTATGCATGTATAACTCTTAGAGATGTGATTAAGCTTTGTTATATGTTAAACTAGTTAGTAAGAGTGGAAAGGCATTGCTTGGCCTCAGTTCTATGGTAATTATCATGTATATGTGGTTTAGAGTGGAAACCATGATTGTTGGAGTGTTTTAATTTTGGAAATATCCGAGTTATAGCCGTCGTAATGCCGAAATTTCCTTAACCATTAAAAACCGTGCAGTACAGTAGCCTTAATTTTCTGTTCTTGATGATTTTATGAACTAACCTTAAAAATCTCGAGTCATAGATCGTTTTGGCGTAAGAATCGAAGCAAATGGACTTACGGTTTAGAAATTATGGCCGATTTACTAAAAATGGCTCGAAACCGTAAATGCAAATTCGAAATTGAAATTGAACCCCCTTAACTCGAGTAATTCAGTGACGAATCTTAGTAATTAAATATTAGAGATCATAAGGAAGGTGTGAGATGTTAAAAAGATCGTTTTTCGATTCTATAAAAATATTCGAATCAGGGTTAAGTACGAATGAACCCCTAAAAAGAACGAGTGGTTATAACTTTGGAAAATCACTTAGATAACGATCGATAAATCTCGAGGTATAATCTTCCGACCTTAGAACTTGTATGGCTTAGTACCTACCAAGTGTAAGTATAATGACATGCCTTAATAGCGAACCAATGTCGGGTCATAACGGTGTTAATAAGAGTTACACTAGAGAGTGTATAATGGGATAACTTGAAAACGTGTTTCGACTTAAGTTAAGTATATACTTAGCCTTTTAAAAAGTGTTAAGTGTTTAATCTCGAATGCTTTGATTGTTTATAGATCACCGAGCAGACCCAGGACACGCTACCCCTACCCGACTACCAGGTAAGTTTCCAATACTTTGGAACTGTTGTTGTGATAATATATATATCTGTTGTTTTCTGATACATATGCCATAGCATGCATGCCTACTTTCAAGTCTATTGCAATACTTGTTCCCTGATTGATGTTGGCTTACAAGTTAGATACAAGATATACTAATTATAAGCCGGATATTGCTAAGACCCTTAGTGAAGGGCATATGATCTCATTCTTTTAATAAAGATCGGGAGTCTGTATTTTGTAATATAGAGATAGTCATGGAAACCCGGAGGGATTCTAGTGACAGATTATTTGAGGGATGTTATTTATGAACATTATTTAAATTTCCATAAGTATTAAGTACATGGAAATTATTCGAGGAATGTTATTTGAATACTCATTCGAGATTATTTATTTAGATGAATATTATTTTGAATATTCATTCGAGTTTGTTATTTAATGAATATTATTTTTAATATTCATTTGAGCTTTAGTTATTTAAATGAATATTATTTCGAATATTCATTTGAGTTTAATTGTTTATTTTATATTATTCTCGGATATTCATTTGAGCTTATTTACCTAATGAATATTATCTTGGATATTCATTTAAGGTTTTAATTATTTTCTTAGATATTATTTTGATTATTTATTCGAGGAATTATTTATTTAATGAATATTTTATATATACTTATTCGAGGGTTAATCATGAGCAATATTTATATTAATAATATTATTGAACTATTTCTGGTTTAATAAATATTCTTTGAATATTTATTTAGTTCTTTCAACTAGTTCTAAAATGAGATATTTTTTTAAAAAAATTTCCTTGATATCCAAATACTATGTAAATTATCTCTGAGTCGTATTATTATTATTTTATCAAGGAAGGTTCTCAAAACTCCATTTTTCATTCGAATCTATCTTCTAAATATAAGGAAACCTTGCTTGAGAAAAGTTATTTCTTTGACTGCCCGGTCATATACTTGTTAAACTACCTTTTCACTCACATCTTGATTCTTTTCAAACATCGATATGAGTCTTTTTGGTTACCTCCTCAACACTCGAGGGGTAAGATTGATGGAACAAATTTATATCAATTAACAACCATCATCTTGGGAAATATTGGTGAATTTTCCTTTCCAATTAGATACGACTACTTTGTGGAGTCTTACCAACGAGTATTACACTTGGGGAAAGGAGGACAAACTTTACGTTTTAGAGTCATGGATTTATTCGAACTAGGAGTCGTGTGTAAGAGGCCGAGTCGTGCGATCCATCACAAGGCTCAATCGTTGGCCAGGGAGTTACTAAAAAGGGTGGTAGATAGGTAAATCCGTCAGTTCTTCCTTCTACCAGTAGTAAACTATATTGGGCTGTACCATCTCCGACTGGTCATCGGGGAGTGGGATAGCTGGCGCGTAATAACTCTAGTATTAGTTCATCTCCCAAAATTGGGAATTTCCTGCAACACTTATCGAAGAGACTTCTTTTAGGTTGACGGGAATTCACCGCAACACGTATCGAAGAGACTTCTTTCAGGTTGGCAGGAGTTTGAAAAATGTTCAAAACTGGGATTGCAATATTTTCCTGCAATTCCCTTCGTTTATGACATATAACGATGTCTTGCTTTTACCTTGTAACTTCATCATTTACCTTATACTGGTACTATGTTCGTTAATGCATGGCATATGGTTTCACAGATATTTGGATTGTTATATATATATATACTGTTGTTCATATACATATTACTTTTGGTGGGCTATTGCTCACCCTTGCTTTATTTATTATATCACAACAACAGCTAGGTCTGATGGCCCGCGTAAGGCGCACTCGGCGCAAGCTGGTGACCCCATCCAGAAGACTACCCGCTGAGTTTATCGCTGCCATTGCTGAGGTAGATTTGCAGCTTTTGTTTCATCCTTAATTATATGTATAATAAAATCAATGGCAAAAACTTTAAACTTATGTTGTTATCCTTTTGGATTGTAATAACTTTTATTTGTGGATCCCATAAGTAGAAGACTTATTTCAATTTCATCTCTGGGACTATAACTGTTTATGTGTGTATGATGTGATATTATTGCGGGGTCACAGCATGTGTTTATTTATGTGGACTCAATTCAAGTATTATTGAGGGAATTAAGACCGTAACGACCAGGTCCCCGACCCCGGATCTGGGGCTGTTACAGAAATGGTATCAGAGCGAGAGTTATATATCCCAAGAGATGATACGATGTTATATAATAATAAATTCACTAAGATAATAAGAACTCTTGCCAAGTTCACCTAAAACCCTTACGGGAACTTTTTAAGTATCATGATAGTAACATAGTTCGTACTGTGTAGGCGAGTGACATCTCCAACCCAGAGGCTTTTGAGAGACAGCACGACGAGGCGATCCAGGCTGCCGAGGACATGGCAGTGGTTGATTCAGATGACTTGTTCAGGACCAGAGATCTTTATTATGAGCATTTGGGTGATGATGATGGAGACACGGAGGTTGTGGAGTTTGAGGAGGAGGACCCAGAGGAGGTCCAGCCAGATGCAGATATCGAGGTTGTTGAGTCTGAGGAGGTGGAGGACCCTAAGGAGGTCCAGGCAGGAGAGGATACTGAGATAGGTGTTGAGGATGCTGATGATGAGGATTTGGAGGAGATCCGGGCGATATCTGATGTTAGGGTTATGGAGGAGGACACCGACATGACTACCGAGCAGGTTATGGATGTGGTTTTAGAGCAGGCAGTGGACGAGGGTACTGAGGGAGATATTGATGAGCCAGTTGATGATGCTATTGGGAGTTCAGGACTGCGTGTACCACCACTCTCTACTGAGAGGGCCCCTACCCCACCCCATATTCCGATAGAGGGGATACTAGTGTGTGTGCATAACTGGGTTGTGAGCAGACTTTCTACAGATTTAGCAGTGGCTGAGGCCAGGTTAGCAGAGTCCAGGGCGGAGCTCGCGGCTGAGAGAGTTGTTAGGTTGGGACGCCAGGGCGGCGGGAGGTGTGCTAGAGCTCGAGAGATGCATAGGGCAGTGACCCGTATTGAGCTGAGGGCCCGGATGAGGGTCCGGACTTTACCTACCGATGGAAATGGCATGGTATCCAGGATTGATGTTGAGGAGATCTTCCGCATTGCTATGATGAGGGTTAGGGCTTTGGGTTCCACTGGTGGCTGATTTCAGAGACAGTGATGTAGTAGTCTAGTCTTCTAGTCATATACGAACATAGTAGTGCCGACTTTTGTGGGATAGTTTTATTGTATTTAGTTTCCCTTTTTCTGACTAGACGGATAGACCATGTATTTCACTTTTGACTAGATGTTGTTAGGATGGTTGTACTCCTAAACTGTCGATGTGACTCAGATTATGTATCTTTCAGCACTATGTATATATTTGTTTCCTTTCAGTCATTTCAGTTTTGTTGTGACGCGATCACCATCTTATTAGCATATTTACTGCACGTACTGCTTTCGATTAAGTTGCCATGACATATAGAATTGTGGGATCCTAAATCCAAATATGTAACAATTTTGCAAGGAGGAACCTTTAAAACAAGTAAATGAGCCTAATGTGTAATTGTCCAAATTTTCAGTAAGATGCCTCCACGAAGAATGGGAACTAGGGCTAACCCCCGTGAGTCTACCGATCAAGAAAGTCACAATCAACATAGGGAAGATCCCGAATATGATGAAGCGCAAGATGAGCATTATAATGAGTAAGAGGATTCCCAGTATGGGATAGCAGACGAAACCTTTTTCACTGGAGAATTCGAAGAAGAAGTAGAAAGGGAAGAAATTGAAGTTGAACAGGAAGGGGAGAACCAGGATAGGGACCCCATGGGTCAGTTTATGGATCTGCTTAGGCAAAATTTGAACCGTTACCCTCAACCACCCCAGGGAAACAACAGTACCTTGGCAAACTCTTTCAGGGCCTTTAAGTCCCTTAAGCCCCCAGAATTCCAAGGATCAGCTGACCCAGTGGAGGCAAGAGCCTGGATTAAGGAAATGGAAAAGTCCTTCGAGATTCTGAACATCGACGAGGCACAAAAGACTGTTTTTGCCACTTACCACTACTAGAAAATATAGATTAGACATCGCACCTTTTACATCGGTTTAAAAAGCCACCGATGTTAAAGACATTTGTAACATCAGTTACTTTTAAAGCGATGTTAAACATCGTTTTGGACATCGGTTGCTAAAATAAACGATGTCTTAATGAATTTTTGAAATCTTTGGATTATATATTGACATTTGTTTTGTTTCCAACTGATGTATTAGGTGCCATTAAAAAAAATTTCGCGGGCTCAGCCCTTTCTCTTTCCCCGCTTAACAAAATTTCACCCTTACAAATTTTCACTCCCCCTCTTTATACAAATTTTCCCTGCCCCGCCTTATACAAATTTTCATCAGCTAGACATAAAACAAAAATCAAAACTCTAAAAATGTAAACATAAAAAACAAAACCAAAACATAAAACAAAAACACAGCTTCTCACAAACTCTCCCCCGCCTCCCCTTTTTCCAGAACTGTCAAGAACCCTATCTTCAATTAGCACCCTTTCTAACTCGATTTCTTCAATCGATTTCTTTAAATCGAATCTAACCCCCTTTCTTCGCTGTAAATTGATTTATTCATCTACTATGTGAAGGTTCAAAACTTCCCCCATTTGTGTTTTGCAGCGGAGCCGTGTTTTCTCTCCACAACGCAAGATGCTAACTCTCTCTCTCTCTCTCTCTCTCTCTCTTTCTCTCTCTCTCTCTCTCTCTCTCTCTCATATCTTCATTTGTGTTGGCTAACAATTGACTATGTATTTGTTTGAACACAGCCGTCACACAAGACATTCATCATCAAAAAGAAGCTGACGAAGAAGCAGAACCATCTCATTCCTCACTAGATCCGTATGTGTACTGAAAAAACCATCAACTTATATTTTATATATATGTATATATATATATATACATATATCTAATTGAATTTTTATAATTTCATTTTTTTTATGTCCATAAAATGTAATTTGTATATATCTATTTTTAGAATTTTATTGTTGTATGTGATTTGTTTATTTACGATGTTTGATGTACAGGTACAATGCCAAGCGCAGGCAGTTGTACTTTCTTGAAAACTCATATAACCCAATGTCAAAAACTCGAAACGAAGGTGTGTGTATATAAGTATATTTTGCATTGTAATAAGAGTTATTGATTTATGTATGTTACTAATTCGATGAAATTACTATGAGGAATCAAGTTAAGTTAGATTTCGATCTATAGGGATAGCATTTGATATGATATGATATGCTTTTTGCTGGAATGCTGGCCAGAGATAGCATTTGCTTCCAACATTTTTATAACCATTTTGCAATGTTAATGCATAATTATAATTGGGCACCGGGTTTATAATATAATATTATTGGTTTTAGTTATTATAATTATGTACTTGTTTCTGTTATGATCTATTATAATTGGGGATTTTGCTCATATGATGAAGAAGTAATGTGTTCACATAATTACTATAATATTATTTGCTACATTAGAACTTAATCCTGCAACGGTATGCTTGCTTTATGATCCGTCTTTAATGCCGGCTTCTTTATTGCCATAAGCTTGATTAGCATAATAACACTTTTTCTATATTTTGTGCAGAAGCTTACACCAAAAGGATGTTTCAGCTCCTGATTTCTGCTTATTCCACCATAAGCATTCAAGACGCAGCACTTTTCCTTGGAATGAATGAGGAAGATGCTACCAACTGTAAGCATCTTCTTCCTAATTTTTTTTATAACAGCAATACAAAGGGGTCCTGATTCATCTATGGGGTGCATAACTTGGCATTTAGAAGACTGTACAATTAATTACTGTAGTAATGTATACCATACAGAAACAATCAATCCTGTAAATAGAGTTGGATTATTTGTCATGCTGGTGAACCTCTTATGAGTATTCTCCAGAGCTGTATATGATGTACGTGTACGACATGGAAGGGGTTATTATTTGATGCAGTTGGTCTGGCCCAAATTAGTTGTTTGTTTCTTGTTCTTTTCTTTTAGAAGTATACGACTAACACATCTGAAATTCAAAAACTGACTTTTGAGAGAGTCGAATGGATTATCCTTTCCTTAAAGGGAGTGTTTTATTTTGCCTGCCTTCTATTTTGTTTGTTATAAGCTCTGCAAGTGTTAAATTATATTTGAATTTTTTTTTGCTAAGTTTAAATTATATTTGATTGTTTGTAACTCTACATTTTCCACTTGAACTCTACAGTTTGACTAAAGATGCTTCCGACTATGGATGGTATAGTACCAGGTACGTCAAAGCCTCCAATCTGGTACCTACGTTTATATTTACATTTACATATATTTAAGGCATTGATGAACCATAAAAAAATGAACACAGTGTCAATTTGGATCGACGTGATCTACCAATGAGGCCTGACTTGTTGCCAATTATACAAATTCAGAATAATGGTCATGCGATGGTTTCATTTGTCAATGGAGAACTTGTAGGTGAGGGAGCATGAATAAATTTAGATAGAAATTAATAAATGTATTATTGCACATTTTGTTTGCAAATTGGACTGACAGTGGATGAAATTGTTATTAGGATTTTCTCATGGAAAGTTAGATATGAAGTAATTTACACGAGAAACCAGTAAATCTTAGGCCTGGAGTCAATCACATAACAATATTGTCTTTACAGTTTTTTTGTAATTGCTTTCTGCAGATTGTAGTTAACATCTTCATAGTATTAGTGGGAGTGACTTAAATGAAATATCAAAGCAGTACTATAGGAGTTTAGAGTTCACATAATATCTCTTGGCTATGTTCTATGATCTAGCTACTATTTACCGCTATAAATGCTGGATATATGTAATAACTCATTATGTTTGAATTCCGTAGTTGTGATCAGATTTAAGTAATTAACAAACTTTACTATTTTTCCCAAATAGGTGATGGACCAGGAAGCAGTTTGGCATCCAACTTATGTTCTATGATTTGGGCACCAACCTATTTTTACTAACAACAAGAAGAAAGAGTTCGACCAACTGCACAAAGAAGACCTGATTTATAACATCAAATTGCACAGTTAGCTAGTACTTTCATTTTGTCCTTTTGGTAATGTAGTAGGGATGAGCTTTGATTTGATAATGTAGTATTGGTTTTTTCGTTATTATGTGTACTGAATTGGTTTGTTTGGTAATATATAACTGGATTTTGGTTATTTATATTTGATTGTCTTGGTTTGTTTGTGGTATTTTTGTGTTTAGAACGAGCAATGTTCAAATTGTACTACTTCAATATTATTTCAAAGACATTAGTTTCTTTAGGAAACTGATTTTAAAGGTTATGTTAAACATCGTTTATTTAATCATTTTATTTAATCAGCTGATGTCTAAGGTAGTATTAAACATCAGTTCTTCTATAAAAAACCGATGTTAAACAACAGGAAAGACATCAGTTTATTTAAGAGAACCGTTGTGTATATTCATCTTTGACATCGGCTAAAAACCGATGTCTAAAGTTTGGACCTTTCTCTACACACGCATAGACATCGCCCAAAATTTTTTTTACAACGGCTAAAAACCGATGTCTATTGACATATTTCTAGTAATGTACCTTCTGAAGGGAGAGGCCAATTATTGGTGGGAGGCCAAGAAGAACATGGAGACGGATGCTATAGTAACTTGGGATAGGTTCAAACAATTATTTATGGAAAAGTACTTCCCGAGGTTCATGAAAACTCAAATGGAGCTCAATTTTTTGGAACTTAAACAGAACAATTTGTCAGTGGCTGATTATGAGGCCAAGTTTACCAAGTTATCAAGGTTTGTGCCAGAATTTGTTGATACTGAGGAGAAGAAAGCAAATAGGTTTCAGCAAGGGTTGAAGCAATGGGTTCAGAATCGGGTAGCAGTCTTAGAGATTACAGATTATGCCACCTTGGTGCAGAAAGCAACAATTGTGGAAGCAGGAAGTGATCAGATGCAGAGGGAAAGTGAGAAAGTGGGATTAAAAAGGAAGCATGCAAGTATGGGCGGAGGTTCTGCCGGAGGAAAACCCTCAAATAAGTTTAACCGAGGAGCAGTTTCCTTACCTGGAAAGAGCATGGGATTCAAACAATCGGTGAGCGCAAGTGTGAGCCAGGGCGACAAGTAATCAGGAGTGTCCCATTCCCACCCTTCTCGACTTCCATTACCATTATGTGCTACTTGTGGGAAGAGGCATTCCGGTGTGTGCAACCTGAAATAGATAACCTGTTATAAGTGTGGGCGAGCAGGTCACTATGCTACCTCTTGCACCACGATCATCCCTCATAGCACCACTTGTTTCCAGTGCGGACGTCAAGGGCACATGAAGAAGGATTGCCCAGCGAACAAACCAACAGCATCAGGGGCAAGCAAGGCTGCCTCCAATAGGCCATCAACTGCTAGAACTTTTAATATGACAGTGCAGGATGCCGTGAGGGACACGGACATGATAGTAGGTACCTTTTCTCTCAATTCAGTTAGTGCAAACGTCTTATTTGATTCTGGAGCAAATAAGTCTTTTATATCGAGGGATTTTGCGAGTAAATTGAAACTTAAGACCCAACCGCTAAGGGATTCCTTACAAGTAGAGATAGCCAACCAGGAAGTCGTTCCAGTTAGTCAGATTCACCCCAATTGCGAATTAGAAATAGGAGGACGATCTTTCTATGTTGATTTGATTCCTTTTAAACTAGGGGAATTTGATGTTATTTTGGGAATGGATTGGCTGTCTCACAATAATGCGCAGATAGATTGTAAAGGGAAAAAGGTTAAGTTGAAAACCCCAGGAAAGAAGAAAATAGTGTTTCCAGGGATACGACGGACCCAGAACATTCTCATTATGGCGCAAACCAAGAGATTGTTGCGAAAGGGAAATGAAGCTTATTTAGCTTATGTTATAGATACCCAGAAGGAAACGCCCAAGATACAAGACATTCCGGTAGTTAATGAGTTTGAAGATGTGTTTCCACAAGATCTTCCCGGATTACCACCTGATAGGGTAATTGAGTTTGCTATCGAGTTAGCCCCGGGGACGGCGCCGGTTTCAAAGGCCCCGTACCAATTAGCCCCAGTTGAAATTAAAGAGCTAGCTAAGCAATTGCAAGAATTGTTGGATAAAGGTATGATACGACCCAATGTGTCGCCATGGGGTGCACCAGTGTTGTTCGTTAAGAAGAAGGACGGAAGTATGAGGTTATGCATCGACTATTGAGAGTTGAACAAGCTAACCATAAAGAATAAGTACCCGCTACCCGGAATAGATGACTTGTTTGACCAGCTAAAGGGTGCTGAATACTTCTCTAAGATTGACCTAAGAACAGGATATCACCAACTAATGATTAAACCCGAAGATATCCCAAAGACTGCATTCCGTACCAGATATGGACATCATGAGTTCTTGGTGATGTCATTTGGACTAACCAATGCCCCAGCAGCTTTCATGGTTTTCATGAATAGAGTGTTCAAGGAGTATTTGGATAAGTTCATGATAGTTTTCATTAATGATATTCTTATCTACTCAAAGACAGAGGCAGAACACGCCGAACATTTGAGGATAGCCTTAGAAATACTCAGGAAAGAACTGCTATATGCGAAATTTTCGAAGTGTGAGTTCTGGAAAAATTAGGTGCAATTCTTAGGGCACATGATCAATAGGGAAGGAGTGTTGGTTGACCCCTCCAAGATAGAGGCAGTTTCAAACTGGGAACGACCAACCACTCCAACAGAGGTAAGGAGTTTCATCGGATTGGCAGGATATTATAGAAAATTTGTTCAAGATTTTGTAAAAATCGCAACCCCGTTAACTCGACTTACCCGTAAAACTGAGAAATTTAAATGGACTGAAAAATGCAAGAAGAGTTTGCAAGAGCTGAAGAAGAGGTTGGTGACGGCCCCAGTGTTGGCGTTGCATGATGATAAAGGAGATTTTGTAATTTACAGTGATGCTTCACATAAAGGATTAGGATGCGTGCTTATGCAGCATGGTAAGGTAATCGCGTATGCGTCACGGCAGCTAAAGGAATATGAGATTCGATATCCCACTCATGTTCTAGAATTAGCAGAAATAGTTTTCGCTTTAAAGATTTGGAGGCACTACTTGTATGGAGAGAAGTGCGAGATTTACACTGACCATAAGAGCCTCAAGTACATTTTCACTCAGAAAGAGCTTAATATGCGCCATAGAAGGTGGTTAGAGCTAATTAAAGACTATGATTGTGAAATTCGTTATCACTCGGGTAAAGCCAATGTGGTGGCAGACGCCCTTAGTAGGAAAGAGAAGCTCAAGATGATAACTTCAGAAGAAGAGTTGATATGAGTCTTCGAAAAGCTGGAAATCGAGGTTAAGATACCAGAGGATGGTTAAGAAAGGTTGATGGAAATTCGAATCCAACCCCCATTGTTGGAAAAGATTAGACTATGTCAAGAACGGATAATGGAGGAAGAAGAGAACTCATCGGAAAAGATAATGACCGGAGAACAAATTAAGTGTGAAAGAGACAAAGAAGGAATCATGAGGTAAACATACAGGATATGGATTCCGAATGTGAAGAAGCTCAAGGACGAGATTCTATATGAGGGACACAACTCAAGGTACTCAGTGCACCCCGGTAGTACCAAGATGTATAGAGAATTGAAAGAGTACTACTGGTGGCCTAACATGAAAAAGGATGTAGCTGAGTGGGTAAGCAGATGCTTGACTTGCCAAAAAGTGAAAGCAGAGCACCAGAGACCCAGTGGACTTTTGCACCCCTTAGAGATTCTCGAATGGAAATGGGAACATATAGCATGAATTTCGTAGTAGGTTTACCAAGGACCAAAGCTAATCATGACGCCATATGGGTAATTATAGTCCGACTAACTAAGTCAGCTCACTTTCTCCCGATCAATGAAAGGTATACGATCGACAGGCTAGTAGATATCTACCTAAAAGAGATAGTAGCGCGACATGGAGTCCCAGTCGCCATAGTATCCGATCGAGACCCTAGATTCAACTCCAGGTTTTGGAGAAGCTTTCAAGAATGTGTAGGAACCCAGCTAAACATGAGTACAGCCTACCACCCCCAGACAGACGGACAAAGTGAAAAGACCATCCAAATGTTAGAAACATGTTGAGAGTCTATGCTATAGACTTTAAAGGAAATTGGGATGACAACTTGCCATTGATAGAGTTTTCCTATAATAATAGCTTTCATTCAAGCATAGGAATGTCGCCTTACGAGGCCCTTTATGGAAGGAAATGCCGATCTCCCTTATATTGGGATGAAGTTGGAGAGCGAAAGATGCTCGGACCCGAAATGGTCCAACGGACTAAAGATGCAGTAGATCTAATCAGAGGACGGCTGGTAACATCCCAAGATCGACAAAAGAGATATGCCGACTTAGCTCCGAAAGGCAAGGAATATGAAGTTGGAGACCTAGTGTTTTTAAAGGTATCTCCCTGGAAAGGTTTAATAAGGTTTGGGAAGAAGGGAAAACTGAGTCCTAGATACATTTGACCCTTTGAGATCTTAAGACGTATCGGGGAACTAGATTACGAACTAGCATTACCCCCAAATCTGCAAAAAGTACACAATGTGTTCCATGTTTCGATGCTAAGGAAATATAATCCGGATGCCAAGCATATTGTGGACTACGAGCACATAGACAGGCAGCCAGACCTAACCTATGTGGAACAGCCTGTGGAAATCATAGACCGAAAAGAACAAGTGCTCCGAAACAAGGTCATTAAGCTTGTCAGAGTTTTGTGGCAGAACCACAACGTAGAAGAATCAACTTGGGAGCTATAAAGCGCGATGCAAGAGAAGTATCCCAATTTGTTTTCAGACTGATTCCAGGACGGAATCCTTTTAAGGAGGGGAGACTGAAGGAACCCAGATTTTTGGTAGAATTAAAACTTTTATTATGTAATGGAGTACGAGTGTAACAGTGGTTCTGATAAATGAATATGAATGAATTTTGATTCAAATGTTTATATGCCATGAGCAATGCAATTGGTTGACAACTTAGATTAGAATAATCTATCTCCTGGAAAGAAAGATATAGTAAATTCCAAAGAGGAAGATTATTCTCATGTCATCCAAATCGATATCTGTTATAAGTCCAGTGGTTCCGTAAAAGGGTTAAGGAATGCTCAAAAGAGAACAAGGACCTTATTTCTAATTATAAGGAATAAAGAAAGAATAAGTGATGAATAGTGTTTTGGTGGAATTAGGAATATTATTAGACGACACTATATAGAAGTACTTGGAACGGATTTCTATGTTCGTATTAATGATCCAAGGGGAAAAAGAGTGTATGTAAAAGTTATCGGATTCTGAAAAATAGCACCTTTATTTTCCCCGAGATTTCCCTGGACACTGAAAGACTTAAGAAATTATTGAAAGGATTTAAGGAATATAGGTTCAAGAATTATTAAAGAGAATGGAGAATGATAGTATAAATATTAAGACGGTTTCCGGTAAAACCCTAACTAGAAATCTTCGAGATATTCCTCCGAACGATCAACGAATTGAGCAATAACGGGACAAAGAAATAAGAAGGGAATCAAGATACATGCAAGTACAAGGGGATAAGACCAAGGAACAAAGTATTTACAAGAGTAACTAGTATACTTAGAATCAAAACCAAGTGCTTAGTTTCATCTCATCTTATTACCACTAAAAACCAACACATGTCCCTTGAAATTACATCATGCATGACCAACTAACTTTAATAAAGCTACTTTATGAGATAATATCTCAATAATGCAAGATGAGAACAAGAGATTAGCCAAGCAAAACATAAAACAACACCACCATTCTCTCCTTGCTTCCATTCGGCTATATGCCTTAATTCCAAAACAAAAATAAAGCTTCCACCCCTTGTTTGATCTCCAAATTTTTGTGGTGAGTCCTATATTTCATATAAATGATCTCCTAGAAATTTTAGCTTTAAACTCCATTATTTCCATTTTCAAATAAATCATTCAAGTGGAGAGTGAATAGTAAGCTTCATGAACTAACTTTGATTTTCTTGATTTCATTGATTATCTAAGCTAGATTAAGGCCATACAAGGACTATATAAGGATTATTATGGCTATTACACACTCCAAGGAAGGTATAACACTTGAAACCCTAGCTTGAATCTTGAGTTTTTATGGAGTTTTGGAAGATATATGCATGTATAACTCTGAGAGATGTGATTAAGCTTTGTTATATGTTAAACTAGTTAGTAAGAACGGAAAGGCATTGCTTGGCCTCAGTTCTATGGTAATTATCATGTATATGTGGTTTAGAGTGGAAACCATGATTGTTGGAGTGTTTTAATTTTGGAAATATCCGAGTTATAGCCGTCGTAATGCCGAAATTTAATTAACCATTAAAAACAGTGTAGTACAGTAGCCTTAATTTTCTGTTCTTGATGATTTTATGAGCTAACCTTAAAGATCTCTAGTCATAGATTGTTTTGGCGCAAGAATCGAAGCAAACGGACTTACTCTTTAGGAATTATGGCCGATTTACTAAAAATGGTTCGAAACCGTAAATGCAAATTCGAAATTGAAATTGAACCCCCTTAACTCGAGTAATTCAGTGACGAATCTTGGTAATTAAATATTAGAGATCATAAGGAAGGTGTGAGATGTTAAAAAGATCATTTTTCGATTTTATAAAAATCTTCGAATCAGGGTTAAGTACGAATGAACCCCTAAAAAGAACGAGTGGTTATAACTTTGGAAAATCATTTAGATAACGATCGATAGATCTCGAGGTATAATCTTCCGACCTTAGAACTTGTATGGCTTAGTACCTACCAAGTGTAAGTGTAATGACATGCCTTAATAGCGAACCAATGTCGGGTAATAACGGTGTTAATAAGAGTTACACTAGAGAGTGTATAATGGGATAACTTGAAAACGTGTTTCGACTTAAGTTAATTATATACTTAGCCTTTTAAAAAGTGTTAAGTGTTTAATCTCGAATGCTTTCATTGTTTATAGATCACCGAGCAGACCCAGGACACGCTACCCCTACCCGACTACCAGGCAAGTTTCCAATACTTTGGAACTGTTGTTGTGATAATATATATATCTGTTGTTTTCTGATACATATGCCATAGCATGCATGCCTACTTTCAAGTCTATTGCAATACTTGTTCCCTGATTGATGTTGGCTTACAAGTTAGATACAAGATATACTAATTATAAGCCGGATATTGCTAAGACCCTTAGTGAAGGGCATATGATCTCATTCTTTTAATAAAGATCGAGAGTCTGTATTTTGTAATATAGGGATAGTCATGGAAACCCGGAGGGATTCTAGTGACAGATTATTTGAGGGATGTTATTTATGAACATTATTTAAATTTTCATAAGTATTAAGTACATGGAAATTATTCGAGGAATGTTATTTGAATACTCATTCGAGATTATTTATTTAGATGAATATTATTTTGAATATTCATTCGAGTTTGTTATTTAATGAATATTATTTTTAATATTCATTTGAGCTTTAGTTATTTAAATGAATATTATTTCGAATATTCATTTGAGTTTAATTGTTTATTTTATATTATTCTCGAATATTCATTTGAGCTTATTTACCTAATGAATATTATCTTGGATATTCATTTAAGGTTTTAATTATTTTCTTAGATTTTATTTTGAATATTTATTCGAGGAATTATTTATTTAATGAATATTTTATATATACTTATTCGAGGGTTAATCATGAGCAATATTTATATTAAGAATATTATTGAATTATTTCTGGTTTGAATAAATATTTTAGTTCTTTCAACTAGTTCTGAAATGAGATATTTTTTTCAAAAATTTCCTTGATATCCAAATACTATGTAAATTATCTCTGAGTCGTATTATTATTATTTTATCAAGGAAGGTTCTCAAAACTTCATTCTTCATTCGAATCTATCTTTTAAAATATAAAGGAACCTTGCTTGAGAAATGTTATTTCTTTGACTGCCCAGTCATATACTTGTTAAACTACCTTTTCACTCACATCTTGATTCTTTTCAAACATCGATATGAGTCTTTTTGGTTACCTCCTTAACACTCGAGGGGTAAAATTGAAGGAACAAGTTTATATCCATTGACAAGCATCAGCTTGGGAAATATTGGTGAATTTTCCTTTCCAATTAGATACGACTACTTTGTGGAGTTTTATCAATGAGTATTACACTTGGGGAAAGGACGACGAACTTTACGTTTCAGAGTCATGGATTTATTCAAACTAGGAGTCGTGTGTAAGAGGTCGAGTCGCGCGGTCCATCACAAGGCCCAACCGTTGGCCAGGGAGTTACTAAAAATGGCGGTAGACAAGTAAATCCGTCAGTTCTTCCTTCTATCGGTAGTAAACTATATTGGGCTTTACAATCTCCGACTGATCATCAGGGAGTGGGATAGCTAGCGCGTGATAACTCCAGTATTAGTTCATCTCCCAAATTGGGAATTTCCTGCAACACTTATCGAAGAGACTTCTTTCAGGTTGACCTTATACTGTTACTATGTTTGTTAATGCATGACATATGGTTTCATAGATATTTGGATTGTTATATATATACTGTTGTTCACATACATATTACTTTTGGTGGGCTATTGCTCACCCTGGCTTTATTTATTATATCACAACAACAACTAGGTCTGATGGCCCGCGTAAGGCGCACTCGGCGCAAGCAGGTGACCCCAGCCAGAGGACTACCCGCTGAGTTTATCGCTGGCTTTGCTGAGGTAGATTGGCAGCTTTTGTTTCAGCCTTAATTATATGTATAATTAATGTAATCAACGGCAATAAATTAAACTTATGTTGTTATCCTTTTGGATTGTAATAACTTTTATTTGTGGATCCTATAAGTAGAAGACTTATTTCAATTTCATCTCTGGGACTGTAACTGTTTGTGTGTGTGTGTGATGTGATATTATTGCGGGGTCACAGCATGTGTTCATTTATGTGGACTCAAGTCAAGTATTACTGAGGGAATTAAGACCGTAACGACCAGGTCCCCTACCCCGGATCTGGGGTGGTTACATATCATGATCTGTTCATAGTTCCTGAAATGTAGTCCTTGACACCCTGTTCCTGACTAAACTCTACAGTTCAATGTCTAACACATACATCCTATACAAAGTGCTAAATCCTTTATAAGATCAGGATATTACAAGAAGTATATGCAAATTCTATTCTTAACATCACAACTCATGAATTATTCCTAACAATCTCCCCCTATTTATACTTTAAAATCTGAAGCATAAATCTGAGTTGTTGATGTCAAAACATATAACAATACAACCAGAATAGAATTTATGAATTTAAGTTCATGAAGTTAAGTACCTCATTCTTCATATGTAGACATAGTATCTGGTACTTAGAAACTTAGAAAGAATTCAACTATTTTGATGCTTCTTTTCCATTACCACTTCTCTGTTGAGATTCACCTCTATCACCGTCAGTTCCTTTATCTCCCCCAGTCTGTTGTCTTTTAATTGTCTTTATCTCCCCCTTTTTGACATCAGCAACAGTAATGCCAAGAGATTCAGTAACAGAATAAATGAGATTCATCAGAACTGCTTGATTTTCCATAATAGTGACTTGGTTATCTTCAAGTATTTGAAGTCTTTATTGAATAGCAGTTTGAGAATTCAAAATATCCTTTAAAGTTTTAGAATTAACTTCAATATTTGAAGTGCTTGTTGTATCTTCAGACTCAGATTCAGAAAGTACTTCATCATTAATCTTTGTAGAAGAAGTTGCCTGTGTAGCACATTCTACTGAAGTAGGATTATATTCAAGTAACAATACTTGAGTAGAATTACAAACATCTTCATCTTTCTGATCTGGAGCTGAAATATGATCATCCTGTCCTTCACTAGTATTCTGTGTAATAACATCTACAAATCCTGACTCCTCCTGAGAGTGATCAGATGCTGTCAGTGTCTCAATTCTAGCTGATATTGGAAGTACATACAAAGGAATACTAGGATCATTAGGAATTTCTTCTGGTACATGTTGAGTAAGAGATTGTCTTAGCCTTTCACCTCTTCTGTTGATAATTCCTTCAAGCCTTTCTTTCTGTTTCTCAGCTTTAACTTCTGGTTGTGCATTGTGCTTTGCTAAGTCATGTCTCTCATACATTTTGATAAAATAATAAGTACCAGCATCCATACCAAGATTTTCAGAACAAGATTCAGGAAAAACCTGATCCCAGAAATCAAAAGATGGTGGTTTCCTAATTTTCTCTCCCTCACTATGGAGTTGATCATCCATACCCTCATTCTCACTTTGACTATCTAAAGTCAACTCTCTTTCTACCTTACCTTTTGCCTGGTCAGGAACCAACCTCTCTATTTGTGGATCTATGTCCATCTTTTCAAGTGTATCACTCAAATTTGGAAAAGTGCTCTCATGACCTACAGAAAAATAGGTATTAAGAGAAGATTTTATACCTGAACTCACATGGAGAGAGGGTTCCCCATTTGGCAAGAGGCTTGAGGTTTTCTCCATGGAGTGAGCTGCTATAGTCTCTGAATCCTTACAAACATCTATTGTCTTTTCAGAAACTAAAGGCTCCAGTATACCACTTTCAGGATCTACACTAAACTCTAATGCCTTCAGTAATACTTCATTAGGCACCACAGTTTGTATGTCACCGTCTTTAAGTGTTGTTTGCTGAGACACACCCTTAAGATGGATAGACTCTGACTGAACAATATTTGTTTGATCTTCATGAAAATCAATCAAAGTTATTCCTCTCATATCATAGGGTACCTCACTTGCAATTTCAGCCATCACAGAAGACCTTTCAGCATCAGCCATCACAGTTCCTGAATCATCCAACCTCTGACTAGATGGTTCTTGTGTTGCAGTGACTATGATCTGATCTATTCTACTATCCACCACTGGTGCAATAGTATCTCCTATTGACTGCATTCCACTATCTACTACCTCTTTTTGTTCACCTTGAGCTGAAGCATCTTCAACAATATAATCTTTGTGAAACATATATGTATGAAGAGATTGAAGTGCACCATGCTTAGTAAGGTCAAATGACTTGTGTAATTCCTTTCTGACAGATACATAGAAAGGCATCTTCATTAAATCAAGTCTTTGATGTAAAAGTCCATATTCTTTAAGAAATGAGAGTTTGGGAACTCTTTTAACCAGAAAATCTAGAACAGCTCTGGAAAGTTTAACTTTATAGAAATAACCTTCATTGCCAGTCTGTATATCAATGTAGTTTCCAATGATGAATCAATATCAAGGCCTCTCTTGTCACTTGCTGATTTAGATCCAGCTTCATTTTTAGAGACCTGCAGAATGTTAGTTGGACTAGACACTGTATGTGTAGGTGACAAATGAATCTTTCTCCTAGTTCTCCTGCTATAGTGAGCAACAGATTTGTCTTGAGAAGATTCAAGAGGTGCAGACACAGTTGTGATCTTGGGTTGCTGACTGTGACAAGATTTTTCATCTCTTTGTCCTAGCTTAGAAAGTTGAATTGCTGCCTTCGATTCTGCTCCCTCAGCAAGAGATATATTATCATCATCTTCGTTAGAACTACTACTAGAAACAACAAATCTTCTCTTCTTTATAACTGGTGCCTTTTGAGAAGCACCAGAGGTTGGTTTCTTTGAAACAATAGGCTGTGGATCAAAACTTGGTTCTAGAATTGTTTCAGAGTGTATGAACCCAGATTTTTGGTAAGAATTAAAACTTTTTATTATGTATTGATGTAATGATGAATAGTGGTTACGACTATAATGTAAAAGAGGTTTTAAGGAACGAATATTTAATGGATTCGGATTCGAATGTTTATATGTCATGAAGAATGCTATTGGTTAACAACTTTGATAAGAATAATCTATCTCCTGGATAAGTAAGATATGGTAATTCCAAATAGGAGAGTTATTCTCATGTCATCCAAATCAATATCTGTTATTAGTCCAGTGGTTCCGAAAAAGGGTTAAGGAACGCTCGGGATAGCGCGAGAACATTTTTCTAATTATAAGGAATAAAGAGAGAAGAAGTAATGAATATTGATTTTGGTGAAAATTGTAATATTATTAAACGACGTTATATAGGAGTACCCGAAATGGATTTCTGAGTTCGTATTAATGATCAAAGGGAAAAAGAGTGTATGTAAAAGTTATCGGATTCTGAAAAATAGCACTTTTATTTTCCTCGAGAATTCCCTGGACATTGAAAGACTTAAGGAATTATTGAAAGGATTTAAGGAATATAGGTTAAGAATTACTAAAGAGAATGGAGAATGATAGTATAAATATTAAGACGGTTTCCAATAAAATCCTAACTAGAAATCCTTGAGATATTCCTCTGAACGATCAATGAAATTGAGCAATAACCGGAAAAAGAAGCAAGCAGGAAAGCAAGATGCATGCATGTGCAAGTAGAAAATATCTAACAACCATGTAGTTACATGAGTAACCAACTTACTTAGAGATTAAACCACCTACTTATCCTATACTACTCATCTTACCACAACAAATCAACACATGTCTCTCTAAATTGCATCATCAATGACCACACCACTTTAATAAAGTAGCTTTATGTTATTATCACAATGAGGTGTATTATGCAAGATTAGACCAAGCAAACACAAATCAAACTCCATCTCCCCATTTCTCTCAAACTGCCCAGCAGAAAAAATACTCAAAGAAAAATTCATCTCCTTTTCTATCCACGATTAAATCACCAAATTTTAACCATAGCTTCTCCACTCCATGGTCAAGGTTCGTTCAAAATTTCATGGCAATCCAAGTATTATAGCCTAGTTAAATCCCTCCCCCAATTTGAAGGAGCCAAACAGCATGTTCTTGACAGTTTCTGTCCAGCGGGAAAAACTGGTTCAAAACCATAGCTACCAAGCTTAAAATCTCATGATCTATAGCTTAAAACAAATCTTATGAAGAGCCCAAGATGTGGTAAAAATTTGAGAGCTAAACTCTTATTTCTCGATTTTCGATGATTTTTACAAGCTTAGGGTGAATAGTAACTTTCAAGAACTAACTTCAGTTTTCTTGTTTCTTTTGATGATCTAAGCTATATTAAGGTGTTATAAGGACTAGATCAAAGCTTGTTAGACTCATATACACACCAAGGAAGGTATATCTCTTAAGAAACCCTAGAACTTAATTTGAGTTTTTGTGATTATTGGATTAGTTTTGATGATGATGTTGTTTTAATCATAAAAGCATGATTATATAGTTGATTTAGTTGATTTAGCCATATAATGATTATGATGATAAAGTGAGATGTTCTTGGAAATTTTAAGATGAGAATAATGTGAATAAGATGTATGTATGCCCGGTGTGGCTTGGTGATTGATGTAAGAATTTTGGAACGTTCGATTTATAGCCGTCGTAATGCCAAAATTTCGTTAACCCTTGAAATTCGTGCATATCAGTAGCCATAATTCACTGATCTTGATAATTATAAGATATAACCTTGTAGATCTCGAGTCATAGATCGTTTTAGCGAAAGAATCGAAACAAACGGACTTACGGTTTAGGAATTATGGCCGATTTACTAAAAGTGGTTCGAAACCGTAAGTGCGAGTTCGTAACTGCAATTGAACCCCCTTAACATGAATAATTTGGTTGCGAATCTTGGTAATTAAATATTAGAGATCATAAGGAAGGTGTGAGAGAAGACCTCATGTTATAAAGATCGTTTTTCGATTTTATAAAAATGTTCGAATCAAGGTTAAGTGCAAATGAACCCCTAAAAAGTATACTTGGTTATAACTTTGTAAAATCACTTAGATAACGATCGATAAATCTCGAGTTATAATCTTTGCTAGTAAACGACCGGCCTTAGAACTTATATGACTTAAGTGCCTACCAAGAGTAATTGCAATGACATGCCTTAATAACGAGCAAGTGTCGGATTATAACGGTGTTAATAAGAGTTATGTGACGCCCCGGGATCCGGGGTCAAGGATTCCGGCCGTCAAGGTCCAATTTCCGATCAATATCAATATCTCTGTAGTCTTTTTTTTTTGTTATATAAGCAGTTGACCCCACACTAATACACACACACCAGTCATATGCTCATAGAACAACAACCACAATATTTAAAAGTTTTAAAGTTAACAGTTATTACAAGCCCAGAATTTACTAAGTACATTGTTGAACACAGCTTCTACAGGAAGCACTTCAACAACTAAAGTTTATTACAACTTACACACTTAATTTACATAAGTATACTAAGCCCCTTCGCTTGTCACTACCTCGGGGATGGTCGCCAGCACTCGCTCAAAAGGTCGCCTTTCCCTTACCCTCTTGCGGGGTGTGGTACGTAGTATCGGCATGGGACCTAGCTGCTATATACATAAGTAGCAAGAGTGAGCTATAATAGCTCAGCAAGATAATACTATAACTAAAATTTAAAATGTGACAGATATACATATATGTATATGCATATATAATAGCAGGAAACAATTAAAATCCTTAAGGAAGAATAAAGCTCTTATTTAATAATACATCATACACTTACTGTTATAAGACAGGAATCTAAATTAATATAATATCAGTTTTTCTTCATCTGCAACCATAATTCCATCATCTCATATCATTATTCTGTTTTCATTATAGAAATCTGAAATAATATAATATCAGTTTTTCTTCATCTGTAATCATAATTCCATTATCTCATATCATTATTCTGTTTTCAGTATAGAAATCTGAAATAATATAATATCAGTTTTTCTTCATCTGTAATCATAATTCCATTATCTCACATCATTATTCTGTTTTCAGTATAGAAATCTGAAAACCATTGTCTACACTTTCTTTTCAAAAACATTGGGGATATCTGCTGTCGCCTGATACATTAGGACGATGATCAGTCGCCTAATCGTACCTGCTCTCTTTTTACTACCGGTAGAAGGAATGAAGATCATCCCTGGAGGAAGGCCACCTGCTAACATCCTCCCTTGGCATCTTCGTGCCGTAATAAAAATAATAATAAATGCTGGACTGTGTCACACACAGCCCTGACACAGCCACTTACGCAAGTCTGTTGCAATCCCCCTTTTTATCACATCATTATTCCCTTTTCAAAATATCATTCCACATATCATTCTCTCATATCATTTCCATTCTCGCACATTACTTCTATAAAATATATATATATATATATCATAATGCTTTGATTATGATTCAGACCTCTCTTTCATATTCAGAAATCAAATATACTTTTATATTCGTAAAATATTCCATCTATTTTAAGAGTAATGCATGATAATCAAATAATGTTTATTAAACCACTGATACTCAAAAAGAACATTTTTAATATAATATTATAACCATATAACCCTCGATAACAACTGATACCATTCTCTCTTATTCTCTTAATCATAAGGCATGTTCAATTCATGCATAATCATCTCTATACATATCCATCTCATACTCTTATTCATATTCATATACATCTTCGTATATCTTTCTTTTCAATATTAATACTCAAGGAAGACAATTTCTTCACAATATAGTAATAATAGCATCACATATATATTCCATGAAATCAAATTTCTTTGTGAAGATAAGTAGTTTTACAAGTAAGGATGGAAGAAATCTTGCCTCGATTTCGGTATCCTGACGGTACGGCTCGTCCCTCTTCCGGAGTTTCTATAAACACAAAAGGGTCGTCGTTAGAACCACATCTCTTACTCACTACACTCTTGTATAACATTACCTTTGAAACTTTAATATATGTTTAACGTATTCCTATTACCCCAAAGGTTCAAGAACTTAACCATTTATAACCTAAATCGAAGTTTCAGGGGTTTTCACCATTTCCCTTAACGACCACACTCGACTGCAGAATTTCTTATAATTTTTAAATTTCGAATTTTAATTTAAGGTCAACTGGAAATAGTTCTTTGACCACACTACTACCATATCCCAAAATTTCGTGACTTTTAACAATGTTAAAGTATGGTAATTGTAACCTCAAGTTTGATACATTTACGGTTTCTCGGTTTTCGAACATCTTTCACTAAAACTAACTTTTCTCCTAAACCGTTCATCAGATTTTAACGTACCTTATATCAAAACGATCTATGAACTAAGATCTATCATTTAATGGTCAATTGGTAACCTAGGCAGTGAGGTACCGTACGAATACAGGGGTCACAAAACAGGGCAGTTTTCTTTCTAACGAAAATCGGGCATTATAACGGCTATAATTTCGTACTTTCCATAAATCCAACTCCTCCAAATCAATTATCAAACACAATAATCTTCACCTACACCATGTGGTCTTCATTACCAGCCATGGTTACAATCCCAAACACTTTCATATTCAACTTTAATCACTTACCAACACATGGATCATAATCTTAACATTTATACTACTTAATCACTAAACCAAACAATATTCACCATAAATATAAAAGAGCAAGCATGATTATACCTTCTTGAAGCTTTGATAACCCTTAACAATCCTTGATATATCCTTAATCAACCTTATACTAGCTTGAATCACTAAAAGAAATCATTAAAACAAAAACACTTGAAAACACTATTCATCATCTTTTCTAACAACTTCCATGATTTTATTACCTTGGCAAATGATGTTAGTTTGCTATGAAACTTTGTAGATGATCCTTCCTAACCTCCAAGAAGCTCCATGATTTTTCCCTTGAATTGTTATTGAAGAGAGCTAGGGTTTTGGTTTTTATTTTTATTTTTCTTCCCTTTTTCCTTCTATTTGGCCGAATGGTGTATTGGACAAGGTGGAGAGAGATTTTTGTGTTTCTTTGATAATCCTCATCTCATCTTATCCTAATTCTAGAGTTTTGTAGAAAAATCCCATGGTTTAAAGACTAATTTGCCCTTAATTTGTGTTAGTGGAAGATGATGCAGAGGATGATGTCATTGGATGCATCCTTTTTATTCTTTTCTTGATTTTCCTAGGTAAAATACTAATAAATCTTGGTAATTACTAATGTGATATAATCCTTGTTATATTATTAATCTTGGTTGCTTGGTTTCCATACTCGTCTAATTGTGGTTCGTTTCGAGTATACCTCATCATCTCAGTGGTTTTCGAAATCATTTACAAATCCAATTTCCTTTGGTATTCTCTTGACTTAATAATCCCTTGGTTTAACTTAAATTTACTAATTCCTCAATATATAATTCCTTTAGTATTTCTATACTCCTTAATATCCAAGATATAGAAGTTCGTTCGAGCTCAAAATCCTCAAAATCAAAAAATCAGGAATTTCTAAAATCCATCGTCATTTCGAGTCACTTATTTTCAATGCACAACACTAATATGGTTTCTGTTTACTCATTTTCCATCCCTAATATAGAGTACCTACACACCATTTCCCTAGATTCCTCAAGATCACTATTCATTTGGGCACTGTAGCCTTTCTAAAGTTAGGGTTATTACAGTCTTCCCCCCTTAAAAGGATTCCGTCCCGGAATCATGTTGGAAATGTCTATAAGTATCTTTTTTTTTTCATCCACACCTTCTAACTTCCGCACTATTTCCTTTATCCTTTTCCTGTTGTAATATCTCTATCTTGTTTGCACAGAAATACACTAACATAACTTCCTTGTCATTCATCAACATGCCATTTAGTTTATCAATAGCAGTCCTTTTACTGTCTTTTCCTCACAAATCTCCTCCTGTTTCCAGTCATTCCATGTTATCTCGTCTCTCCTTCCTCTTTTGGCGAAGATATCCGCCACCACATTGACCTTTTCTGAATGGTAGTGTATCTCACTTATGGTTTGGCCATCTTCTGATCTCTATCATGACATAAATATTAACTCCTCAATATTCCTATAGCTCCTCTCTGTAAAATTTTCCAGAAAATAAGCTCTAATAATATTCTTTAAAACAATTGTAAGAAAATACAACCTATAATATATATTTCATGTTCGTCTCAACGAGCTTGTGTTTTCCCCAAAACACTCCTACTTTTCTTTTCATAACGTTTCCTAGCCCTTAACAGATACTGATTTTCCTTATCTATATTATTAACTTATTTATTCCATTAATTGATTAAGTCGATCCTTAACCAAAGATTTACACACCAAATTTAAATCGAAAAGCAAGTACCTGTATCCGCATCTGGTTTCGTCAATGCTTCCCCTAAGGTCATGTTGTACACTCTAGCAGTAGGCCTATTTGAAGCAGCCCCACTCTGTCCTGGCGCGTATGACCCATCTGAACGGCAATCTCTAGCAATGTGTCCTAATTTCCCACAATGGTAACACTTAACATCTCTTTTAGGGTTTGTATCAGTTGATGGGCACTGGTTAAGGTAGTGTCCTTTTTGTCCACACTTGAAACAAGTTACTCCCAGCACTCTACAGACTCCTATATGCTTCTTACCACACGTGTCACAATCTGGTAATGGTGGTCGTGATTGATTGGACTGAAATGTCCCTGAAGATTTTCCACCCTGATTCACCGTCTCACTAGTAGTCTTGTTACCCCCCGACTTTCCCACAAATTGAGATTTTTGTCCTCTACCTCCTTTGTTAAAGTAGCTTCCCTCACTTGAACCTCCTTTTGGGCCCTCAAATTTTCTTTTCTTATTCTCTCGACCTATTTGAGCCTGCTCACTCTCGGCCTCTATAATTGATGCCTTTTGAACCACTGCAGCAAAATCAGTCAACTCAAATGGGGCCACTCTCGTTCGTAACCAGGGTTTCAACCCTTGTTGAAACCTTTTTGCACGTTGTTCTTCAGTACGCACAAACTCGGGAACAAACCTCGACAGTTCTGTAAATTTATTTTCATACTCTGCTACTGTTAGGTTATCCTGTTTCAACTCCAGAAACTTTAATTCCATTTGGTTTTCTAAATACCTAGGAGAATACTTTTCTAGGAACACCCTAGTGAAACGCTCCCAGGTTATCACTCCCGCTTCCTCTAGGTTCTTCTTAGCTTCCCACCAGTAATTTGCCTCTCCCTTTAAGAGATAGGCTGCAAAAACTGTTTTCTGATCTTCCTCTATCCTCAGTATTTCGAAAGCTTTCTCCATTTCTTTTAGCCATGCCCTAGCTACTACTGGGTTAGTGGTTCCCTCAAATTCTGGGGGCTTTAACGACTTAAAGGCACGAAAGGAATTAGCTGCCTGATTGGGGAGGACAGGTGGTTGTTGGGGATTCTGTGGATTAGCCAAATTCTGCCTTAATAAGTCCATGAATTGGGCAAAGGGATCACCTCCCGGATTCCTTTGTTGGCCAGTTGATTCCTCTTCTCCTTCTTCATGATTTTCTTCATTATGAGCACTTTCGTTCAGTCTAGTACCTTCGATATTTCGACTCCTTTCGTCTCTCTCATTTCCTCTTGCATTCGCTCTACTATCACGTCTAGGCGGCATAGTTCTGTACATAACAATAGTCCTTATTAATTACCCGAATTTGGGTTACTATATACATCATTTCTATATACACAATTATATCATTAATTAACTCATTTGCACATCACAATATCTTTATCACGCGATTTGCAGCTAGCTATACC
Organism: Saposhnikovia divaricata; assembly: GCA_036435485.1. Classification (NCBI taxonomy): domain Eukaryota; kingdom Viridiplantae; phylum Streptophyta; class Magnoliopsida; order Apiales; family Apiaceae; genus Saposhnikovia; species Saposhnikovia divaricata. The sequence continues at coordinate 85,156,429 of CM071597.1, read as the reverse complement.
ATAACCTTAGTAGGTAGTTGTATCGCCCTTAACACGATAGCCTTTTCATCAAGTCAATCACCTTTTATACATCAATATTTTTGAGTCTCAACATTTATAAAAATGCAGCAAAAATTTAGATAGAAATGCACAAACTTCATTAATGTACATAAATATTTTACAATTTGGGTACAACATCTTTTACTGCTAATAATATACATCATCTAATACAAGGTTCGAAACCCAAAACATAGCCGTACATACTAATCCGATATCACAAAAGTACTACTAACTGTCCTCTAATCAGACTGGGATTAAAACAGTGAACAACTAAACTAATCCCCAAAATGACATCAACAAGATGACTAGTCTGATTAGTGACGAAACTACTATCCCGGCTCACAACCCTGCCCTAACAACATCCCGGATCTGGACTACCATGGTAGTAACCGTATCAACTATCTGGGCCCTCCATGCCGGGTCTCCTCTATCACCCAACAACCTCCTAATATCTCCTAATGCTCGTAGCTCAATACTGATCATCCCCAGAGACATCCCATCCGGGATAACCCCTCCTCTCCCTCTCTCTAACCTCTGTAGAAGGGTGTCTATAGTCCTGCGGGACTCCTCCAACTGTCCCTGAAGGGCAAAGTACTCGGTCAATAAGGTAGCTGAAAGTGGGTCACCCGCCGGTAGGGGTGCCTCCTGAGGGGGTACAGCTAGGGGAGGTGCATCCACCGGTGGTGGAGGTGGAGGTGCAAAGGGTGGGGATGGAGGAACCGACTCCGTCTCAGCATCCTCTGAAGGATCCTCCTCCTCCTCAAAAAAACCAAAATGCCCTGGAGGGGTAAACTGCTCAAAAGGATCATCTATAGGGTCAGGACTAGGTAGAGGGGATGGAACTGGTGACGGCACTGGGACGGGTCGGACAGGGGTGGGAACCATCTGAATATCCCTCCACTCAATCGGCTCCTCAGGTATAACTGACAACCTAGGCCTCTTACGCAGTGGCCTCTCCTCCTCAGGGATCTCCGATCTCACTCTGGAAGGACCTACCTCGTCAGATCCTGTAGAAGGTCTACCCATATATGGCACTAGGGCCACAGCATCTCTCCGTCTCTGCTCCTCTGCCTCCTCTCTCTCTAATCGCTCTCTAGCCGCCGCCCGGCGTCTCTCCCTGAGGTCCTCAACTGCATACTCGGGGACCTCTACCCCGGCCAGCTGAAGATCTAATAGCTCCTGCTCTGACATCCCTAGCCACTGGGGGTCCTGACTCGGCTCACCCATCTCCGCTCCCTATAATAAAACATAAAATTCTATTAGTAACAGTCTAATAAATTATAATATATGCTTAAAGTAAATACTACCTGCGATATACCACCCCTGAACTTGATGGAAGTTCACAATTTATATTATAACTGATACATTTATTATTATCACTTTTGTTCTTGAGCATTATGACTCTTAGCTCTGATACCATCTGTGACGCCCCGGGATCCGGGGTCAAGGATTCCGGCCGTCAAGGTCCAATTTCCGATCAATATCAATATCTCTGTAGTCTTTTTTTTTGTTATATAAGCAGTTGACCCCACACTAATACACACACACCAGTCATATGCTCATAGAACAACAACCACAATATTTAAAAGTTTTAAAGTTAACAGTTATTACAAGCCCAGAATTTACTAAGTACATTGTTGAACACAGCTTCTACATGAAGCACTTCAACAACTAAAGTTTATTACAACTTACACACTTAATTTACATAAGTATACTAAGCCCCTTCGCTTGTCACTACCTCGGGGATGGTCGCCAGCACTCGCTCAAAAGGTCGCCTTTCCCTTACCCTCTTGCGAGGTGTGGTACGTAGTATCGGCATGGGACCTAGCTGCTATATACATAAGTAGCAAGAGTGAGCTATAATAGCTCAGCAAGATAATACTATAACTAAAATTTAAAATGTGACAGATATACATATATGTATATGCATATATAATAGCAGGAAACAATTAAAATCCTTAAGGAAGAATAAAGCTCTTATTTAATAATACATCATACACTTATTGTTATAAGACAGAAATCTAAATTAATATAATATCAGTTTTTCTTCATCTGCAACCATAATTCCATCATCTCATATCATTATTCTGTTTTCAGTATAGAAATCTGAAATAATATAATATCAGTTTTTCTTCATCTGTAATCATAATTCCATTATCTCATATCATTATTCTGTTTTCAGCATAGAAATCTGAAATAATATAATATCAGTTTTTCTTCATCTGTAATCATAATTCCATTATCTCACATCATTATTCTGTTTTCAGTATAGAAATCTGAAAACCATTGTCTACACTTTCTTTTCAAAAACATTGGGGATATCTGCTGTCGCCTGATACATTAGGACGATGATCAGTCGCCTAATCGTACCTGCTCTCTTTTTACTACCGGTAGAAGGAATGAAGATCATCCCTGGAGGAAGGCCACCTGCTAACATCCTCCCTTGGCATCTTCGTGCCGTAATAAAAATAATAATAAATGCTGGACTGTGTCACACACAGCCCTGACACAGCCACTAAAGCAAGTCTGTTGCAATCCCCCTTTTTATCACATTATTATTCCCTTTCAAAATATCATTCCACATATCATTCTCTCATATCATTTCCATTCTCGCACATTACTTCTATAATATATATATATATATATATATATATATATATCATAATGCTTTGATTTTGATTCAGACCTCTCTTTCATATTCAGAAATCAAATATACTTTTATATTCGTAAAATATTCCATCTATTTTAAGAGTAATGCAATAATCAAATAATGTTTATTAAACCACTGATACTCAAAAAGAACATTTTTAATATAATATTATAACCATATAACCCTCGATAACAACTGATACCATTCTCTCTTATTCTATTAATCATAAGGCATGTTCAATTCATGCATAATCATCTCTATACATATCCATCTCATACTCTTATTCATATTCATATACATCTTCGTATATCTTTCTTTTCAATATTAATACTCAAGGAAGACAATTTCTTCACAATATAGTAATAATAGCATCACATATATATTCCATGAAATCAAATTTCTTTGTGAAGATAAGTAGTTTTACAAGTAAGGATGGAAGAAATCTTGCCTCGATTTCGGTATCCTGACGGTACGGCTCGTCCCTCTTCCGGAGTTTCTATAAACACAAAAGGGTCGTCGTTAGAACCACATCTCTTACTCACTACACTCTTGTATAACATTACCTTTGAAACTTTAATATATGTTTAACGTATTCCTATTACCCCAAAGGTTCAAGAACTTAACCATTTATAACCTAAATCGAAGTTTCAGGGGTTTTCACCATTTCCCTTAACGACCACACTCGACTGCAGAATTTCTTATAATTTTTAAATTTCGAATTTTAATTTAAGGTCAACTGGAAATAGTTCTTTGACCACACTACTACCATATCCCAAAATTTCGTGACTTTTAACAATGTTAAAGTATGGTAATTGTAACCTCAAGTTTGATACATTTACGGTTTCTCGGTTTTCGAACGTCTTTCACTAAAACTGACTTTTCTCCTAAACCGTTCATCAGATTTTAACGTACCTTATATCAAAACGATCTATGAACTAAGATCTATCATTTAATGGTCAATTGGTAACCTAGGCAGTGAGGTACCGTACGAATACAGGGGTCACAAAACAGGGCAGTTTTCTTTCTAACGAAAATCGGGCATTATAACGGCTATAATTTCGTACTTTCCATAAATCCAACTCCTCCAAATCAATTATCAAACACAATAATCTTCACCTACACCATGTGGTCTTCATTACCAGCCATGGTTACAATCCCAAACACTTTCATATTCAACTTTAATCACTTACCAACACATGGATCATCATAATCTTAACATTTATACTACTTAATCACTAAACCAAACAATATTCACCATAAATATAAAAGAGCAAGCATGATTATACCTTCTTAAAGCTTTGATAACCCTTAACAATCCTTGATATATCCTTAATCAACCTTATACTAGCTTGAATCACTAAAAGAAATCATTAAAACAAAGTTAACACTTGAAAACACTATTCATCATCTTTTCTAACAACTTCCATGATTTTATTACCTTGGCAAATGATGTTAGTTTGCTATGAAACTTTGTATATGATCCTTCCTAACCTCCAAGAAGCTCCATGATTTTTCCCTTGAATTGTTATTGAAGAGAGCTAGGGTTTTGGTTTTTATTTTTATTTTTCTTCCCTTTTTCCTTCTATTTGGCCGAATGGTGTATTGGACAAGGTGGAGAGAGATTTTTGTGTTTCTTTGATAATCCTCATCTCATCTTATCCTAATTCTAGAGTTTTGTAGAAAAATCCCATGGTTTAAAGATTAATTTGCCCTTAATTTGTGTTAGTGGAAGATGATGCAGAGGATGATGTCATTGGATGCATCCTTTTTATTCTTTTCTTGATTTTCCTAGGTAAAATACTAATAAATCTTGGTAATTACTAATGTGATATAATCCTTGTTATATTATTAATCTTGGTTGCTTGGTTTCCATACTCGTCTAATTGTGGTTCGTTTCGAGTATACCTCATCATCTCAGTGGTTTTCGAAATCATTTACAAATCCAATTTCCTTTGGTATTCTCTTGACTTAATAATCCCTTGGTTTAACTTAAATTTACTAATTCCTCAATATATAATTCCTTTAGTATTTCTATACTCCTTAATATCCAAGATATAGAAGTTCGTTCGAGCTCAAAATCCTCAAAATCAAAAATTCAGGAATTTCTAAAATCCATCGTCATTTCGAGTCACTTATTTTCAATGCACAACACTAATATGGTTTCTGTTTACTCATTTTCCATCCCTAATATAGAGTACCTACACACCATTTCCCTAGATTCCTCAAGATCACTATTCATTTGGGCACTGTAGCCTTTCTAAAGTTAGGGTTATTACAGTCTTCCCCCTTAAAAGGATTCCGTCCCGGAATCATGTTGGAAATGTCTATAAGTATCTTTTTTTTTTCATCCACACCTTCTAACTTCCGCACTATTTCCTTTATCCTTTTCCTGTTGTAATATCTCTATCTTGTTTGCACAGAAATACACTAACATAACTTCCTTGTCATTCATCAACATGCCATTTAGTTTATCAATAGCAGTCCTTTTACTGTCTTTTCCTCACAAATCTCCTCCTGTTTCCAGTCATTCCATGTTATCTCGTCTCTCCTTCCTCTTTTGACGAAGATATCCGCCACCACATTGACCTTTTCTGAATGGTAGTGTATCTCACTTATGGTTTGGCCATCTTCTGATCTCTATCATGACATAAATATTAACTCCTCAATATTCCTATAGCTCCTCTCTGTAAAATTTTCCAGAAAATAAGCTCTAATAATATTCTTTAAAACAATTGTAAGAAAATACAACCTATAATATATATTTCATGTTCGTCTCAACGAGCTTGTGTTTTCCCCAAAACACTCCTACTTTTCTTTTCATAACGTTTCCTAGCCCTTAACAGATACTGATTTTCCTTATCTATATTATTAACTTATTTATTCCATTAATTGATTAAGTCGATCCTTAACCAAAGATTTACACACCAAATTTAAATCGAAAAGCAAGTACCTGTATCCGCATCTGGTTTCGTCAATGCTTCCCCTAAGGTCATGTTATTACAAGTTATGTTAGGGGATGCCTAACGAGATAATTTGAAAACGTGTTTTAGCATGAGTAAAGTGCATACTTAGCCTTTCGAAGTGTTAAGTGATTAACCCCGGATATTGTGACTATTTATAGATCACCGGATTGACCCGAGGCACACTACCCCTACAGGATCACCAGGCAAGTGTTCAAACCTTTTTGAACCTGTTGTTGTGATAATATATATGATTGTTGATATACATATGCCATTGCATGCATGCCTGTTTTCAAAGTATATTGTGATAACTATTTTGCACTCTGAGACTTGGTTTATAAGCTAGATATGATATATTAGTTATAAGCCGGATTTGGTTAAGACCCTTAGTGAAGGGCATATGATCCTCATTCATTCAATATAGACCGGGAGTCGGTATTTTGAAATATAGAGATAGTCGTGGAAACCCGGAGGGATTCCAACGACAGGTTATTATTTATTTTGAGGAATGGTATTGATAAACATTATTTATATTTCCATAAAGTATTAATTACTTGGAAATCATTCGAGGAATGTTATTTGAGTATTATCTCAGTCGAGAAGTACTATTGAATATTACTTTCGAATATTCATTTAAGATTTGATTTACTTAATGAATATTACTTTTGAATATTCATTTAAGGTTGGATTTATTTAATGAACATTATTTATTGAATATCCATTTAAGTAGTTATTTATTTAATGAATATTATTTGAATATTCATTTGAACTTTATTTATTTAAGGAATATTATCGTTAATATTCATTTGAGGTAATGATTTAAATTAATATTATCTTGGAATATTTATTTGAGCTTTATTTCCTCAATAAGTATTATCTTGAAAATTCATTTAAGATTGATTCATTTATCAGATAATATTTTGAATATTTATTCGAGGAATTATTTATTTCGTGAATAATTTTATATATTCATTCGAGGGTTAATTATGAGCGATATTTTATATTAAGAATATTCTGGAAATATCTATGGTTTAAATATTCTTTATATATTTATTTAATTCCTTTAACTAGTTTTAAAAATGATCTATTTCATTCAAATATTATCTTCAACCTCCTAATATTATGTAAAATAATTCTGAGTCTTATTATGATTATTTTTATCAAGGAAAGGTTCCCAAAACTCCATTTTTCATTTAAAACTATCTTCCAAATTATAAGGGAACCTTACTTGAGAGCTGTTATTTATTTTGTTGACTGCCCGGTCATAAATCTTTCAGAAACTATTCTTTCACTCGCAACTTGGTTGCTGTTCATCAATTGAATCCTTGTATTACCTCATCATCATACGAGGGGTAAGATTGTTGGAACAAGTCGATATCCATTAACAAGCAGTAGCTTGGGAAATATTGGTGAATTTTCCTTTCCAACTAGATACGACTACCTTGTGGAGTCCTATCAACAAGTATTACACTTGGGGACAGGGGGACGAGCTTTACACTTCAGATTCATGGATTCATTCGAACTAGGAGTATTTTTATAATGCGTAAGAGGCTGTGGGATAGTCCATCATTAAAACTGGTATAAGAGGCTGTGGGACAGTCCATCCTGGAAATAGGGTCCGAGTGACGCCAGTCCCGTCTAAGCCCAACGATGGCTAAGGAGATCCGGCGTATGGTGGTGTCCATATGTTCTTCCTTCTACCGGTAGAGAAACAAAGTTTGAGATGCACGACCTACGACTGATCATCGTAAGGTGGTGTCATCCGGCGAGACATACTCCAACATTGGTTCAACATCAAAATCTATTTATTTTCTGCAACATGGAGTGTCACTCGTGTTGACATGGTTTGAAAACTGTTCAGAACTAAAAGTACTCTGAAATACCCCATAACTTCATCTTTTACATTATATTGGCACTATGTTCGTTAATGCATGGCATATGATTTTCAAAGATATTTCAGAACTGTTATATATTATTGTTCAGTTACAACTATTTTTGGTGGGCTATTGCTCACCCTTGCTTTATTTATTATATCACAACAACAGCTAGATCTGATGGCCAGCACAAGGCGCACTCGGTGCAAGCAGGGACAGCAATCATAGGGTTGCCCACTGATGTCATGGTCGGCATTGCTGAGGTAGGAACAACCAGTAGGCTAGACTGTCAGCTTTTGGGTTCATCAGACTTATTATATATATGACATATGTAAATGGATGGCAAAGAGTATGTAAGTTATATTGTAATTCTTTTGGGTTGTAAGAACTCAAAACTTGTGATTAATAATATTTGTTAGTTACTCTGATTTCATCTCTGGGACTATAACGGGTGTGTTTTATGTTATTGTTTTGGGTCACAAGGTTGCAATTTAGTTTATGTTGGTTTTGTGGATGGATATTGAGTCCGTAACGACCAGATCCCCGACCTCGGATCTGGGGCTATTACACAGAGACTGTAATGTATTGGGTTACTTGGGTAGACACGGGGGGTTTCTCCACCAAATGAGATTCCTGAGTCATTTCACCACCAAAGAAAGAAGAATTGTAGAGAGTAGGAAGATGAGTTGTAAGGAGTACCTGAACATAATGTGGATAGTGCATTGCAGGTATCTCATCTAGATTCTTTTCAATGTCCTTCTTTGTTATGTCAGAGAAAATTCTCTTTTGCTGTATATAAGAAGAAACACAATGTTCTCTACCAAATCTAGCTTCAACATTATGAATAAAATAGTTAATAAACAATTGCATAAATTTGTGATAATAAACCATTTTCCTACCTTGATCTCTTGACCCAAGTTTGATACTGTTGTGGAATAAAATCGAGGGTTTGTATGTATTAAATACTAGGGATGGTGAGCTTCGAGCTTTAATGGCTGTTCTTGCGTTCGAGACTGATCGGTCCTCACAAGATGCCTACGTATCTCTGTATTACTAGAGAATCAAGCCAACGTAGTTCTGAGAATGAGGGGTCAGGCCCTTTATATAGGCTGCGGGAGCCTTAGAATTATGGTAGGATTCGGAGACTTGGTGGGCAAGCCACCTCCTTGAGGAAGGTTCTAGACTCCTTCCTTGTACGAATCAGTTTCCATGTTGAATTGGGTGCCTTGGAGGCTAAGTCAGGCAGGAGTAATATCCTTGTTTGACTCTTATTGCTGAGCTGTTTTTCACCTCCAATATTAATTACGAAATTAATATTTAAAATAGGATTTTGGACCCTGTTGGTGGGCCCCACGTTCGGACCATACCGGGTCTAATTAATGCAACACTAAATGTGTCTTTAGGGCTTATTTTTAGCCCATATCATTTGCCCCCCAACTTCTAGGAAAACTGATCAGGTTTTCCTTGAAGTTTTAACGGTCCTTTCCAAGACTCGGGTCAGGGTTCATCTTTATACACTAGTGTTTCACGAGTATTGTCTTTATGTAAAGCGTGGAGCGACCGACGCGTTTACGACAATGTTAATTCGATGCTAATCTGCACTAATCAGCCTTAACGACATTTAAACAATGTTTAAACGACGTTGAACGGCATAAAACGGCACTAAACGGTACTAACTAACCTTAAACGACACTTAAACAATGTTTAAGTGCCGCCAACCGGCATTAAACGACACTGAACGGTGCTTTTCGGCACTAACGGTGCTAATCGGTACTTAATTGGTGCTTATAGGCACTGACGGTGCTATCGGCACTAACGGTGTTAATCGGCACTTAATCGGTGCTTATCGGCACTAACGGTGTTAATCGGCACTTAAACAATGTTAAGCGATTCTAAACGGCGCTAAACGGTGCTAAACGGCACTAGCGGGGGTCCGGGGGCAGCAGCCCCCGTGCGGGGTCCAACGGGCGGCAGCCCCTGGTGGGGTCCAAGGGGCAGAGCCCCTGCTTGGGGTCGAGCTGAATTATCATTTTCGACCAGGATTCTGAGGGCTAGAACTATTCAGAAATTATCATTTCGACTCAAATTTCTGAATTTTAATCACAAATTTCGATCAGGAAACTTCACATTTTTCGACCAGGATTTCGACCAGGATTCTGGTCGAAATAAGGTCTGATTTTTCTCCTGGTCGAACGGATTTTCGACCAGGATTCCTGGTCGTTTCGACCAGGATTCTGGTCGAAATAAGGTCTGATTTTTCTCCTGGTCGAACGGATTTTCGACCAGGATTCCTGGTCGTTTCGACCAGGATTCTGGTCGAAATAAGGTCCAAGGTTTCTCCTGGTCGAACGAATTTTCGATTAGAATTCCTAGTCATTTCGACCAGGATTCTGGTCGAATTAAGGGTCCAAAATTTCTCCTGGTCGAACGAATTTTCGATCAGAATTCCTAGTCATTTCGACCAGGATTCTAGTCGAATTAAGGGCCAAATTCGTGGCCTCGTCGAAGAGTTTTTGGACCAGGATTCTTGGTCATTTCAACCAAGATTTTGGTCGAATTAATGGCCTTTTTCGTGGCTCAGTCGAACAATTTTTCGACCAGGATTTTTGGTCATTTCGACCAGGATTCTGGTCGAATTAATGGCCTTTTAATGGCTTGGTCTGTCAAGACCTCGATTTTACATGACTAAAAAGTAAGGTCTTAATTTTCTTGAGGCCATGACCGTGCCTAAAGCAAACTTCTCTATAGCGGAGTGATTCAGGTCAGCTTCATGAAGCACCTTGGTGACATAGTAAATGGGTTTCCAAACCTTCCACGAGAAAGCTTCAAAATCCTTTCAAAGGTTTCATGCTTGCCTAATCTTACATAGAATTACTTTGAACCTTTCATCCACCTTGTTGGAATGTTGATTCAGTTACTCATTCTTGAGTTGTTCACGAATCTCTTGATCCAAGGTTGGATCTAATAGCTTTGTTGTCCTTCTAAGGCTTCAACTTAGTTCCTTAGACCATGATTTATAACACAAGGCCTGGATTCTAAGGTTGATGTTGGTGTTCTGGATCACCAACACGAGGTTTCAGGTCAATAGGAGGTGTTTGTTATGCCTTAAATGGTTTCGTGAACCTTGACTCGTGACCTTCTGGTCCTTAACTTATTTGCTGAGACCTTGGTTTTAAGGTTATTATCAACCCTTGATTCCCTTGATTCTCATTCTAAAATGTAGGAATGATGAAGTCCCTTAGTTCTTGCCCCCCTTGCTTCATACGGAGGAGGTCTTACTATTCAGTTGATCGTTCAGGGCGTTCACTTGCTCCTCAGCGTTTGACTTCAAGTCCGGTGTGTCTTGGCTGGTTGTTAACCTTCTTTTCTTGATTCTAGGTTTCCAACCTTCTTCTTATGCTCACAGGACCTTGCTTTGGTTTATATTCGATTGAAGGCTCTTGATTCAAGTCCTTAAACTTCAAATGACAAATTTGATTGGAGGCAGACAGCCTTTTTGGCCATCAAGGCTAAAATTTTGTGTCGGGATTTGAGATTCAAGATTTTAAGTAAGGAATGACAAAGGACCTCTCATCTCAACACTCTCACTAACTGTTTCTGTGCCTTCAAGGCATTATCAGGGAGCCAACTAGTCTCGAGATGAGCTCGAAGAGGGTCTATCCTTCAGCTTACATCAACTGGTGCTACCAATTTTGATTCGATGGTGGGGTCTTCAGGACCTGGAAGCAAAACTTCTCTGCATAATTCTTTATCTCAGAAGAGCCATACTTAGACTGGGCTTCGGCCTTAATGTTCTTTTCTCTCTTGGGATATACTCAACATGGCATTTATCGAGCGGGGCTATCACGGCTTTCACAATCCTCAAGTGTTTGGCCATATTCTTTTCTCTAGCCTCAAACTCTCCATTGACTTGTGAGACTACCAACTTTTAGTCTCCACAGACTTTCAGGTTCTTGACCCTCAGGGCTCTTGTCAGTCTAGGTCGGCTATCAGAGCTTCATACTCCGCCTCGTTGTAGGTTATTTGGAAGTCCAACTTCAAGGCATACTCGAGTGTGAACCCATCGGGGCTTTGCAGAACTTAACCTGCACCACTGGTTTTTGTTTTAGATGCCCCATGAAAATAGAGCTTTTTGTTTTTGATGCCCCATCAAAATAGAGCATCCAATATTCCTTCTTCTCTTCCAGGGGTTTCTCACCTTGCTGACCTTCCTGGTCTATTACCTCCTGCCCCCCGACTTCTTGGTTGTCAATGGTATATTCAACCACGAAGTCAGCTAGAGCCTGAGCTTTGATGGCTGTCCTAGGCTTGTACTTAACATCGAATTCTCCTAGTTTGATTGCCCACTTGATGAGCCTTCCATTGGCTTTCGGGCTATGCAATATGTTTCTTCAGCGGGTGTTCCATCAGGACTTCAATGTTTGTCTTTATCCAGGGTCTTTCAAGGACTTAAACTCTTATCTGCTGTAACCTAACTCTACCATTCGGGGTATGCATTCGTTTGTTTTCATTTGTGTATTCTTTTATTTTCGGTACTTGGTCTTCTTTGACTCACACATCAGGTGCTTGGCACATAAATAAAATCACAATCAATGAATGGAAAACAAACTTGCATTAATAACTTGAAATGGGTTCAACCCTTACATAGAGTACTACTGTCCTACTCGGAGCAACATGCTCTGCAATGGTTTTAATGAACCTTATTTCTACTTCTACTATATAAATATGAAGCTAAGTCCTACTAGGATAACTTAAGCCCAATCGGGGTTTTGCAAGACTAGGCCTGCACCACTTGATTTTGTTTTTGATGCTCCATCAAAATAGAGCACTCGCCACTCCTTCTGGTTTCCTCATTCTTATTCTGAAGTTCACTTCCTGCTTGGGGTACTACCTCCTGCCCCCCGACTTCTTGGTTGCCAATGGTACACTCAACCACAAAGTAAGTTAACGCCTTAGCCTCAATGGCTATCCGAGGCTTCTGTGTGATGTCCTCTGCTATCCTTTTTTTGTGTTTCTTACCACTGTGGACATCCATGTCTTCAATCGGAAGGACCTGCCCCCCGACTCCATCAGGCCTTAACGAGGCTACATAACAACTTCGTGCCATCTTCTGATCACCTTTATGTTCTCCAACGCCATTCCTGGTAGGGAACTTGATCTTCACATGATAGGTTGAGGCAACAGCCTTGAATGCATGAAGTCCAGTCCTTCCAAGGATAGCGTTGTACATTGAATCCGCGTTGATTACCAGGACGTTCAACATCCGAGTGGCCTCCTTGGGCTCTTGCCCAATAGTTACAGGCAGCTGAATAGTCCCTTCAACTTTGGATTTTACTCCATTAAATCCGTATATAGGCATGTTATTGGGGGTCAACTGAGAATCAGTGTATCCCATCTTCACAAACGCATCATGAAACAGAATGTCAACGGAAGCTCCATTGTCTATCAAGACTCGCTTCACCTCCGAGTTTCCAATCACAGGAGTTATGACCAACGGGTCATCATGGGGGAACTTCACCCATTCCAAGTCTGAGTCATCAAAGCTAATCGCTACCTCAGTTTTTGCACGCTTCGGGGCCTCTCCCACGATGTGCAACACCTCTCGGGCATAAGCCTTTCGACAGTTCCTAGTTGTCCCGGCTGCAATCGGGCCTCCTGAGATCATGTTGATTACTGGCCCTCGGGGCTGTGGGTTGCGATCTTGATCGTCATCCCTTTTATTATAGTCTCTTCTCTGGTCACCACGGTCTTCACCCTTAGTGAAGTGCCTCAACTTCCCTCTACGGATCAAAAACTCGATCTCATCTTTGAGTTGCTTGCAATCGTCAGTGTCATGCCCCACGTCTCTATGGAATCTGCAATACTGATTCTGGTTTCTCTTTGCGGGATCACCCCTGAGTGGCTTCGGCCATCTGAAATCCTTATCATTCTCAATGTCCAACAAGATTCGACTCCTAGGAGTATTCAACCTTGCATACTCAGTGAACCTTGACCCTTGGTTCTTCTTAGGGGCAGAGTCGGAATCCTCGCTAGTTCGGGGATACTTGTCCCTAGCATCATACTCTTGATCATCATAGTCCTGGTCTTGCTTTCGCTTCTTGGAGTCATTGTTACCTCCTCCTCCACCTACGGTGGTTTCTTTCTTCAAGCTATCCTCAGCTTTAATATACTTATCAGCCCTTCGTTGAAGCTCGACCATGTTCTCAGGGGGATGCTTCGCCAATGATCTCTTGAAGAAGAGGTCGGTGGTTCCGTGCTCCAGGGCTACCATAGCCACCTTATTCTCCAAGTCAGCGATATTTAGAGTCTCCTTAGTGAATCGCTTAAGGTAATCCCTTAGATTTTCATTCTTTCCTTGTACCACATACATAAGAGATGCGGAGCTCTTCTCATGCACCCTTCCGCTAATGAATTGGCTAACGAAAGTGGCACTCAACTCCTTAAAAGAGCCAATAGAGTTCGCAGGCAATCGGCTATACCATCTCTGAGCCATGCCCGACAGGGTTTGTGGGAACGCTCTGCACTTTAGGGCATCACTTGCAGGCTGCAGTAGCAGTGCGTTTGAGAACGTCCTGACGTGATTTGCGGGATCACCCGTTCCATCATAAGCCTTTATTGTAGGCATCTTAAACTTCCTAGAGATGTGAGCATTCATCACTTCCTCGGTGAACGGGGGTGTTGGATCATCAGGATCTCCGAGAGGCATCAGATCTTTGGGGTTTCCCTTGGGAATTTCCATCCTTGTGGTTGTTCTTCCGAATGAGGCATCAGCCCTTCTTTGTCTCCTTGAAGACCTCTCCAAATCAATGATGGGAATCGTTCCTGAGGTTGGAGGAGGTCGAGTTTGAATCTGTCTTGCTTGCTTCATTGCTATGTCATCCTTTAGCCTTTGGATCTCAGCCTCATGAGCCTTAATCCTCTCCTCAGCCGTTTGTGGAGGTCCATCATGGATTCCTTGGGTCCTCGCTCGAGGTTCTCTGCTAACACGTCGCCTCCTTGGATGTTCATCACGATCATCATCCTCAGATGACGAATCATCAGAATAGGGGCCAGAGTAGTCGTCCTGATAAGGACCCAATCCTCTAATATAGGATGGATCCTGTATTTGCATGGCATGTCCGCTTGGCCCTGCTCCCCGAGCAGCTAGAGGGTGGTTAGGCAGACCATACCTCGGGTTAGTATTCAAGGGGAGATCCGTGGTGTGGATCTGTACCCCTGGTGGTGGGTTGTCATGATTAAAAAGAGGAGAGACCACCATCTGAAGAGGGTTGGTTCCTCGTCCTGCTTGGTCGATCAGAGGCAGCGTACTCTCAACGTGGGGAATGGCCCCTGATTGTTGAGAAACTTGAGACTGGGTGATCACCCCTGATGCTGAGAGAGCCTGTTGGATGATCGCCCCTGATGCTGGGGGAGCCTGTTCGGTCAGGGGTGGAGCAGAGCTGAGTGGCACGGCCTCAGTTGCAACTGGTGTTGTTCTTCGTGTTTGAACCATGGTTGATGTTGTCTTCCCACAGACGGCGCCAAATGTTGTGGAATAAAATCGAGGGTTTGTATGTATTAAATACTAGGGATGGTGAGCTTCGAGCTTTAATGGCTGTTCTTGCGTTCGAGACTGATCGGTCCTCACAAGATGCCTACGTATCTCTGTATTACTAGAGAATCAAGCCAACGTAGTTCTGAGAATGAGGGGTCAGGCCCTTTATATAGGCTGCGGGAGCCTTAGAATTATGGTAGGATTCGGAGACTTGGTGGGCAAGCCACCTCCTTGAGGAAGGTTCTAGACTCCTTCCTTGTACGAATCAGTTTCCATGTTGAATTGGGTGCCTTGGAGGCTAAGTCAGGCAGGAGTAATATCCTTGTTTTACTCTTATTGCTGAGCTGTTTTTCACCTCCAATATTAATTACGAAATTAATATTTAAAATAGGATTTTGGACCCTGTTGGTGGGCCCCACGTTCGGACCATACCGGGTCTAATTAATGCAACACTAAATGTGTCTTTAGGGCTTATTTTTAGCCCATATCAGATACACATCTGACTTAAGATAATGTGACCAATGTTAATTACTCTGTTATAAAGCAAACTATATCCAATGTGTGATGTAACGGAAGTAATTTGTTCAAAAGAACTACATTTACCAGTAAAGCATTTAGCAAGTTGGTCAAAGAAGAAAGACCATTCCTTTCTGAGAAAGGGTCTCCTTAACTGGCTCATGTTATCTAGAGGTCCATTATATCCTAATTTAGATAACATAGTCCTAACATTATCATCAGATGGTTCATTCTCAAAATTCATACTAATAGGTAAGTGCAATACTGAATTAACAATTGATTCAGTAATATCAAATGAGTCTTGTCCTAATTGTAGAACAATCTTACCTGGTTGATCCTGAATAGAATCAACCACCTCAGCATTCTCCCAAGCTTGTGAAACAGCAGCTTGATTAATTTGTGGAGATGCTGTCAATGCATAACTTAATGGTCCTTTCGCCATAAAGTCCATAACTGGGTGAAAATCAATTGACACCCATTTTTTGTTGGTGATAGCTGCAACATGATTGTTCGTCATAAAATCGAACTCACCAAACTTGAAAGCTACTGACTTGGGTAGTCTTCTTTGAGCAGCCATTGATTTTGATCTGAAAAGAACTTGAGAAATCTTGAAATTGATTAGTGATTTTGAGAAATCAAGAGTGTTTTTGCTTTTAGAAAATATGAAACCAAAGAAAGTAATAAACAATTAGAGTTTCAAAACAAGTATATTTCAACAATTCTTCAGACTCACTAACCCACGTTTACACGTAGGTTGACAGGTGGCAGTCCCTGAAAAATACATTTACCCATGATTTTTGGAAAATAAAATCCAAAATTGATTTTAATTAAATAAATCAGAGTATAATCAAGATAAAAAATCAATATTGATCAACTTCTTTCTCCTAATGTGATCTTCTCATCAAGATAATCTCAAATTTCAATGTGATTTCTAAATAGCAATAATCATAAATCCTGATGTGCTCACACTTTTAATTCCTGATCAATATCATCCTGATTCCAGAGACTAAATGGAGTTGCATACTTGGAATTTTCTTTTATCTGAAAAAGAAATAAACAATAATCCTGAACAAAATCAATTGGTTAGATACGTTTAATATTTCTTGAAAATACAAGAAATACAGTCACGTGCAGTAATAACGACTGACTGCGTTGATAATCTCCAAGCGACTGTTCAGCTTCTCACGTCTTTCTATAAAACCAACTGATGACTTATGTCATTTTTCACTCTAAAACCTTTCAAGCTTTTCTCTGTAAACACAAAACCTTTCTTATCACAATGGCTTTCAACCCAGATATCCATATGAACCCTAACTTTCGATTCCTTTCCTCTGAGGAGATACATGCTCTTGATGATCAGGAGTAAATGGACTACCTCTTTGAACATATGAATTTCCTTCTTGAGTTGGAAATGGCTGGAATCGATCCAAATAATGTTGAAAACCCTCCAAATGATCAAAACCTTCCTCTCGAAAAAAACCCACCTCCTGAACAAAATCCACCTCCTATGCTTGAGGATGAAGAATTTGAAGAGGCAGAGGCTGATTTTGATGGAGATGTTATGCCTCTTGTTCCAACAAGCAAGGTTCAAGTGGGAAAGAGAAAGAGGGATGATGATTTCGACCCTTATCCTGGAGGATGTCGAGTCTTTGTTCCTCTTCCTGTCATTCTTGCTTAATAAACATAGGGTTGAGCCAGCTGCTCTCATTCGAGTCACCCAGACAAGGAATCCAAGAGCAGATGGTTTGCATCCCCTAAATGGATTTTGGCATGCTCCTCGTTCTCTATTTTAGATGCATGGAAGAAGCAAAAGCCATTAGCCATAACATTAGAGAAGATTAGAATTATTAGTAAAAGTTAGACAAAAAGAAGTTTGTATTTCATTTCCATGTATGTAATGTTTTTGATTAATGAAAATACAAGTTTCTACATGTCTATTGTCTATTTATTTACAAGGTCTAAATAGATTTTAAATTATCAGTATGCATGTGTTAAAACTTGCTTGATTAGACTCAACAATTCTCAGAATTAGACCACTGAATAAAATGAACTTCACGATTTGAAACATTAAGTCACAGACTAAACAAATTTTCAAAATCCTGATACTGACACAGAAATCCTGATGACGTTAGCATCCTGATAGTAATCCTGATCCTGATGATTATTAAAAAGTCTATTATACTGTAATTTATCAAGGTAAAGTTTTACACCTAAAGAGTTTTAACTAACAGATATAGATCCTGACAGAAATATTAAGTCTATAAGCTGAAACAACATACCTTGCTACTTTTGCAGATGTTAAAAATCTAGAAAATTAACATTCCTAACTCACTTACCAACCTAATGAAAGTGTTCTCATCAAGTGGTTTTGTTAGAATATCTGCAATCTGTTTGTCAGTAGGAACAAAATGAAGTTCCATAGTACCATTTTCAATATATTCTCTAATAAAATGATACCTGACATCAATGTGCTTAGTCCTTGAATGTTGAACTGGATTTTCTGCAATTTTGATAGCACTAGTATTATCACAAAACATAGGAATATTAATAAGTATCATACCATAATCCATCAACTGATTTCTTATCCAAAGCAGCCGTGCACAACAACTGCCTGCTGAAATATACTCAGCTTCTGCAGTTGAGGTTGAGACATATTGTTGCTTCTTGCTTGCCCAAGAAATCAATCTGTTTCCCAAGAACTGACATGTACCTGTAGTGCTTTTCCTGTCTATCTTACACCCTGCATAATCAGAGTTTGAATAACCAATTAGGGAGAAATCAGATTCTCTAGGATACCACAAACCAATATTTGGAGTTCCCTTGAGATATCTAAAAATTCTCTTTACAACAACTAAATGAGATTCCTTAGGATCACTTTGGAATCTAGCACAAAAACAGGTAGAAAACATTATATCTGGTCTACTTGCAGTTAAATACAACAATGAGCCTATCATGCCTCTATAACTAGTGTTATCAACACTTTTACCCTTAGGATCAGAGTCTAGTTTAGTGGCTGTTGCCATGGGTGTTTTTGCAACTGAACAATCTTGAAAGTCAAACCATTTTAAAAGATCTTTGATATACTTAGACTGATTAATAAAAATACCAGTCTCAGTTTGTTTGACCTGCAAGCCTAAAAAGTAATTTAGTTCACCCATCATGCTCATCTGATACTTAGACTTCATAAGCTGGCTAAACTTAGCACATAAATTTTCATTAGTGGAACCAAATATGATGTCATCAACATAAACTTGAACTAAAAGTAATTCACCTTTAATCTTTCTAAAGAATAGAGTTTTGTCAATTGTACCTCTTGTGAAGCCATTTACAAGAAGAAATTTAGACAAAGTCTCATACCATGCTCTTGGTGCTTGCTTCAGTCCATAGAGTGCCTTGTCAAGTTTGTAGACATGATTTGGAAATTTTGGATCAACAAAATCAGGTGGTTGCTCCACATACACTTCCTCATCAAGCTTCCCATTTAGAAAAGCACTCTTTACATCCATCTGGTATACTTTGAACTTTGAATGAGCTGCAAATGCAAGAAACATTCTGATTGCTTCCAATCTTGCTATCGGAGCAAAGGTTTCATCATAGTCAATTCCTTCTTCCTGAGATTATCCTTTAGCTACCAGTCTTGCTTTGTTTCTTACAATCATACCAGACTCATCTAGCTTGTTTCTGAAAACCTATTTTGCACCAACAATAGATCTATCTTTAGGTCTTAGTACTAATTTCCAGAGTTTGTTCCTCTCAAACTCATTTAGCTCTTCCTGCATTGCAATTACCCAATCAGGATCCTGTAAGGCTTCTTCAACCTTCTTAGGTTCATTCTTTGAGAGAAAATAACTGTACAAGCATTCATTTTGAGCTGATCTTCTAGTTCGAACACCACTGTTTGGATCACCAATTATCAAATCTTCAGAATGATCCTTTGTCCATTTTCTAACAGGTGGTAGATTACTTCTACAAGACTCTCCCCCTAAGTTAGTGGTATCTCTTATAGAAGAACTTTCACTGCCTTCAAAAGCTCCCCCTTGATCAGTAGAATCAGTAGACTCCATACTGCTGCTAGTATCTGATCTTCCTTCATTAGTCTCTGAAGGATCAGTTCCTGATGGAGTAGACTCTGAATGACTAGTCTGCTCCTGATGAGCACTTTGTTCCCCTTGATTAACTTGCTCCCCCTCAACAGTAGCGTTTGTTTGAGAAGCAATAAAGATTTCAATTTGAGAACTTTCATCATCACTAAAGAGTATCTCAGAATCCTTAAGATTTTCAAATTCCAAATTGTCATGACTTTCATCAGTTTGCAAAATTCCAAATTTCTTGTCATCAAATGCAACATAAATTGATTCCATAACAATGTGAGTTCTGAGATTATATACTTTGAAGGCCTTTGATGCTGAATATCCTAGAAAGATTGCTTCATCTGATTTAGCTTCAAATTTTCCAGGTTGTTCTGGATGAAATTTCAGGACATAGCATTTGCATCCAAAGATATGAAAATATTTCACACTTTGCTTCTTCCTTTTGATCATCTCATAAGGAGTCTTACCATGACTATTTACCAAGGTCCAATATTGAGTAAAACATGTAGTGTTGATAGCTTCTACCCAAAAATAGGTTGGAAGCTTTGCATCTGCAAGCATGGTTCTAGCTGCCTCTATGAGAGTTCTGTTCTTTCTTTCCACTACACCATTTTGCTGTGGTGTTCCAGGTGCAGAAAACTGTTGAGAGATTCCATTATCTGCACAATACTCCTCCATGGTAGAATTCTTGAATTCTGTACCATTGTCACTCCATAGTACTTTGACCTTGTACTTAGAGCTATTCTGAATATTATTGACAAGTTCAATGATTTGCTGAGGAGCTTCATCTTTCTTGTGGAGAAAAAACACCCATGCGAACCTTGTGTAATCATCCACTATAACTAGAGCATATCTTTTCTTGCTGATAGATATAATATTCACTGGACCAAATAAATCAAGATGCAACATGTGAAATGGTCCAGTAATTGAATTTTCTGTCTTGCTCTTGAAAGTGGTTCTTTTCTGTTTACCAAGCTGACAAGCATCACAAAGTCCATTTTGCACATAATTCACCTGGGGTAAGCCGCTCACAAGATTGTGCTTAACAAGTTGATTAAGCTTTTTGAAATTTAGATGTGAGAGCTTCTTGTGCCAATTCCAGCTTTCTTCATTTGATGCCTTATTGTAAAGACATCTAACAATTCCTTTAGATGTATCATCCAAGCTGGCTTCATAAATGTTACCATGTCTCTGACCAGTTAGAACAATGTCTCCATTCTTCATATTCAAGATTTTGCATCCTTCATTGTTACAGATTGATTGATAACCTTTATCACCTAGTTGACTTATGCTTAAAACTGTGTGTTTCAAGCCTTCAACTACTGCTACTTTTTCTATGATGACATTCCCCAAAATTATTGAGCCATATCCTGGAGTTTCTCCTTTGTTGCCATCTCCAAAAGATATCACTGGGCCAGCTTTCCTCCCAAACTTTGTAAGCAGAGACCTTTTTCCAGTCATATGTCCAGAGCATCCACTATCCAAGATGATTGAATGCTTCTTTCCTGTGTCTTGCAAACAAAAAGTAACTAGTTAGAAATTTTTGGGACCCAAATTTGATTGGATCCTTTCTTACTAGATTTAGAAATAACAGGCTTTAAAGATTTTACTTTTGAGTTACCTGTTTCAGAGTCAACCTTAGACTCTGATTTCACAAACTGTTCGTGACTAGAAGTTTCAGATTTCAAAGAATAATAGTCATAATACAGTTCATGATAATCTCTACACATGTAAATAGAATGGAATAAACTACCACAATGATAACAAGGTTTTTGTGGTTGGTATTGAATTTTCTGAGTCTTGGGGAATCTGGACTAAGTTTTCCAAGAAGGTTTCTGATTGTAGTCTAGGGCCAAATGATTATGATTACCACATTTATAGCATTTCTTCCTAGGTGCATCAGGTACATTCTTGTAATTATTCTCTTTATTAATACCTTCTTTTCCATTCCTCTTTCTCTTGGTCTTGTTAGACTCTGAAAGACCTTTAAGTCTCTGTTTCAACTGAGACTTAGACAGAAAGCCTATGTTGACATTCTTAGATTTTTCTAACATTCTCTCATCTGAACTATTATTGTTAATCCTTTTGTGCACAACAGGAGTACATTAGAATCAACAAACTTAACATGTTTAGGTTCAGAAACTATCTTCTTACCTTCAGATTTAGATGTGCTAGCTTCTACTTTTCTGTTATCTCTGACAATAGCTACAGGAGTTTCATTCTTATCCTTGTCAAAACCTAAGCCATTTACCTTACCAGGTATTTGATTGTTAATAATGTCATGAGTCTTTTTGCAATAAGTATTCCAAGATTTAAACCTTTCTCTCTCTTCCTCTAGTTCTTTTCAGACATAGTCATAAGCCTCAAGAATAACATTATAATCATGCTTAGCCTTATCTGAATCTAATCTATAATGTTCCATTTGAATTAACTCAGATTCAAGAATATTATCTCTACCAACCAATTCATCATTCTTAACCTTAAGTTCATCTCTTTCACTAGTAAGAATTCTGAAATTAGTCATAAGATTCTTAAACTCAACATGGATAGATCTAATATCATCATAATCTAAGCTATCAAATGAATCAAGAGAGTGAAGTGATACCTTTACAGAAGATGGAGAAGTTTTCTTTGGAGATCTAGGTTTGTCTGAAGCACTTGCCATCAAAGCAATGTTGTCATAATCCAATTCATCTTCAGAATCACTGGAATCTGCCCAATCCTTCTATGTGACCATGAGTGCATTGCCCTTTCCTGAATTCCTAGGCTTCTTACACTCACTAGCAAAGTGTCCAAGCTCGCTGCAGTTAAAGCACTTGATCTTTGCCTTATCAAGCTTGATGATTGTACTCTTGCCTTAGTCACTCTTCTTCTCTTCTTTCTATTGAAAATGTCTTTTGCTAAATCTTCTCCTGTTGAATCTTCCTTTCTTGAAAGCTTTAGCAAACATAGAGAAGAGTTCCTGAATCTCTGATTCAGAATCACTGTTGTCAAAGTCTATATCTGTAGTCTCTAACTCAGAACTTTCTTTGCTCTTCTTCTTCCTTGAGTCTCTTACAGTAGATTCAGACTTTTCTTCTGAAAGCTTCTTCGATTCAGATTGAGCAGTAAGTGTAACAGTTTTCATCTTTCCTTCACTTCTACTCTTCTTCTGCTGCCTATCAAGTTCATAAGCCCTAAGTTTTCCATAAACTGCCTCTAATGATATCTAATTCAACTCATTAGCTTCCTCAATAGCAGATATCTTCTCATTGTAGAAATTATGCAAGGCTTTCATGAACTTAGTATGCATGGCCATCTCATTGATGAGTTTTTTAAACCTATCAAAGGTATCAGTTAGTGACTCACCAGACCTGGATTCAAAATACTAATATTGTTGTATAAGAAGTGTCCTCATATTCTTCCTGATAGGTTTAGTTCCTTCACAATGAACCTTTAGATTGTCCCATATCTCCTTAGCAGTTTTACAAGAGAGAACATAGTTAGTGAGAACAGAATCAAGGCTATTGAATAGTATGTTTCTTACTTTAGCATCCTTAAGAACATTCTCCTTGTCCTTATCAGACCACTTAGCTTTAGGTTTTTCTGCTGTATATTCCCCAGTGACTTTTCCATCGGTAGATATCTGAGGAAACAGCTTTGTTGGAACAAACGGTCCATCTCTTATTCTATCAAGATAATCAGGATCTGTTGCTTCCAGGTGATGCAACATCTTCACTTCCCAAAGAGTATACTCGTTTCTGTTGAGCATAGGGATCTTAGTATTACCATCCTTGTAATTAGACATGATTGCAAATCTTTTTGATTATTCGAAATCAACCTGCTCTGATACCAATTGTTAACCCGAATATACTTGTAGAAGGGGGTTGAATACAAGTATAAGTAATCGTGTCTGATATTTGCTCGATCAAATAAACAAGAACAAACGAATGAATCAAAATTGTTTGTATTAATAAGATCAAATACAAACTCTACCAAAGGTGTACAAATACCTTTAGCAGCTGCTGATAATATAAAACTCTCTCTGTTTGTTTCAAACTCTCGAATACAAACCTCATACTAAGCTCTCGTACTTTCGAACTCTTTTTACAATTATATAGAGAGAGTATTTATAATGCTTCCTATCAACTAATAACAGAAAGTAATAATCTATACATGATAATGTGTTGTCGTCCAGTTGATAGTTTCCATCAATAGTAAACTCTTTCCTTCATGATAACTTCTTGTTGTTCTTCAAAACAACGATCCTGTTTTATAGCACTTTCCAGTTTCTGTAGCATCCATAATGACATCATCAGTAGTATGACTGATATCAGGATTTCACATTGTATCAGGACTTGACATCCATCAGGATTTGATTTGTCGTATCAGGATCTGTTCATTGTTCCTGAAATGTAGTCCTTAACACCATGTTCCTGACTAAACTCTACAGTTTAATGTCTAACACATACATCCTATACAAAGTGCTAAATCCTTTATTAGATCAAGATATTACAAGAAGTATATGGAAATTATAATATTAACATCACAACTCATGAATTATTCCTAACACCTAATGACGAGACCTCTAGGATGGCTCGAGCCAAAAGGGGTGCTGACCCTCCAGAAAAGGACACTGAGCCTTCATTTCTGCGTCCTCACAAGGCACAGAAAGGGAATTTAAAGTATTGTGACCTAGCTGGCCTGGAGGGGAGCTCCCAGGTCAATGTCCAATCGACAGTGTTT
The DNA here is from genome assembly GCA_036435485.1 of Saposhnikovia divaricata. NCBI lineage: Eukaryota > Viridiplantae > Streptophyta > Magnoliopsida > Apiales > Apiaceae > Saposhnikovia > Saposhnikovia divaricata. The sequence goes on along the minus strand of CM071597.1, from coordinate 85,132,040 downwards.
AGGCCATCCTGGGGCTTTAGAAAGCAGGATTTCGTAGTGGGCTCTACAAAGCATTCTATGGATTGGTCACTAAACTCGATCACCCCTCCGGACTACAAGGACCGAGTATCAAAAGAGGAGTCTCCACATTTATCAGCTAGAAGAACAGCTGAAGAAGAAAGATGAAGAGTTGGCTGGGGTTCACTCAGAGTTGGTCGTGCTGAAAGATGACAAAGAGAAGCTGATCGATGACTATCTAGATTCAAATGAGTATAAGGCACTTATGGACCAACATGATGATATGCTTTTCCCTAGCCAGTTTACCGAAGGGTGGGGCAAGGCCCTTGAGGCGGTTCTGAGAAAGCATCCGGGCCTATTCCAGCCTTCTGATTTCCCGAGCTCCCATCTTCCTAGCACATTGGTTACTGAGGATGGTTCCAACAAGGAATTGTTCGGGGAAGATGATGCTCTAGTCAAAGAGCATGCTACAGATAGGTCCTTGAACCCTGAGCTTCCCCTGGTTCAAGCTGGATCCGCTGATTTTGCTGCAGATGGTTCCATTACAGCCACCAGTACTAATGATGATTCTAATGCTAAGGAGGCCCCTAAGGACTCTTGAGCTTACTTACTCATCTTTTGCTTTTGTTTATTTATCTGAACTTTGCTTTTGTAACTTAACTTATAGCCTTCGGGCTTGTTTTTTTATTTCATGCATTTTCCAGTTTTTCCTTCTACTTAATCGTTTTGTCATTTGTATTTGGCCTTTACAAGCTTGCAATTTAATTATGCATTGATACATACCAGACATAAAATAGTAACCAAGAGAGGAGAAAAAACCAAAGTTGTATTGATAAAAACTTGAAATGGGTCATGCCCTTACATAATACTCTACTTCCTACTCGGAGTTTGCAAACTCTGAAATGGTTTCGACGACCTTATTTCTACTTCCAAATAGATGGATAAACTATGTCCTATTCAGGATAATCAAACATAATAGACTTTGAGGTTCGATGCGTGCCAAGTGCAGGGCACCTCGTTTCCTTCCAAAATCTCCAATTTGTACGATCCTCGTCCCAGTGTGCCTTTGAACTAATATGGACCTTCCCAATTTGGGACCAGCTTCCCCTTCAGTCCAACTCTGGATGCTTCAATCTTTCTGTGTACTAGGTCCCTCTGACGGAAGAACCTTTCTTTCACCCTTAAGTTATAGTAGCAAGTGGATTTCTTCTGATGTTCCGTATTCCTAGCATGAGCTTCATCCTTTACCTCATCTATCAAGTCAAGGGCCAACTTCATTCCCTCCTCGTTGGTGTCTGGTTAAAAGGCCTCCACTCATGGAGATGCATGCATGATTTCCACGGGTACCACAGCTTCAGCCCCATAGTCTAACATGAATGGGGTCTCCACAGTTGTCACTTTACAGGTGGTGCGATATGCCCAGAGTATGGGTAAAAGCTCATCCACCCAAGTGTTCCTAGAGCGTTCCACCCTTTTCTTAAGTCCATCAAGGATGATTCAATTAGCAACCTCAGCTTGCCCATTAGCTTGAGGGTGGGCAACTGAGGTAAACCGAAGCTCAATTCCATTCTCATCACAATACCTTCTGAATTCCTCATTGTTAAACTGACGTCCATTGTCCATAACTAGGATTCGTGGATTTCCATACCTACACATAACATTCTCCCATAGGAACTGCGCAACTTGTTTGATTGTGATTTTAGCCAAGGGTTTGGCTTCAATCCACTTAGAGAAGTAGTCAATAGCTACGATTAGAAACTTCCTTTGAGCTGTGGCCATAGGGAAAGGCCCAAGTATATCCATTCCCCACATAGCAAAAGGAATGGGGGAGTTGATGGATGTCAACATCTCTGGTGGTTGCCTAACAACTAGTCGTGTTTCTAGCACCGATCACACTTTTTCACATACTCCTTGGCATCGGCCATTATCTCAGGCCAATAGAACCCGAGTCTAACTATCTTATGAGCCAGGGCCCTGCCCCCCAAGTGCTGCCCACAAATTCTTTCATGAACTTCCTTCAACGCTTCTTCTGCCTCTTGGGGTCTCAAACACTTCAAGTATGGAATGACGAACGATCTCTTATAAAGAATGCCTTCAATCAGGGCATATCTCAATGATCTCACTGACAGTTTCCGTGCCTCAATGGTATTGTCAGGGAGCCATCCAGTTTCCAAATGAGCTTTGATGGGATCAATCCAACAGCCCCCTATGTCAATTGGTGCCACCAATTTCGAATTGACGGATGGGGTCTTCAAAACCTGGAAGTAAACACTTCCTGCATAATTCTCTATTCAGAAGAGGCGAACTTTGACAGGGCATCGGCCTTAACATTCTCCTCTCTTGGAATGTGATCCACATAGCACTCATCAAACTGAGTCATGACAGCTTTCATAACTCTCAAGTATTTTATCATAGTTTCATCCTTGGCTTCAAATTCACCGTTCACTTGCGAGACTACTAGTCTTGAATCTCCACAAACTTTGAGGTTCTTGACTCTCATTATCCTAGCCAAGCCTAAACTGGCTATCAAGGCTTCATACTCAGCTTCATTATTGGCTATCGGGAAATCCAACTTCAAAGCATACTCTATCGTAAACGCATCGGGGCTCTGCAAGACTAAACCTGCACCTCCTGTTTTTGTTTTTGATGCCCCATCAAAATAGAGCATCCAGTATTCCTTCTTCTCGAGCACGAGTTCCTTATCTTCCTTATGCGGTTCATTGTCTTCCTGAGGTACTATCTCTTGCCCCCCGACTTCTTGGTTGTTGATGGTACATTCAACCACGAAGTCAGCAAATGCTTGGGCTTTAATGGCCAACCTTGGCTTGTACTTAACATCAAATTCTCCCAACTCAATTGCCCACTTAATGATCCTACCACTGGCTTTAGGGTTGTGCAAAATATTCCTCAATGGTTGTCCTATAAGGACCTCAATCTTATGTGCCTGAAAATAGGGTCGTAGTTTCCTAGAGGCAGTCACCAACGCTAAGGCAAACTTCTCAATGGCGGAGTAGTTCAACTCTGCTCCGTGTAAAACCTTGCTCACATAGTACACGGGTTTCTGAACCTTGTCTTCCTCCTTCACAAGCACAGCACTCACGGCTTGATCCGAGACTGCCATGTACAGATAAAGTATTTCTCCCATACTTGGCTTGGCCAACAACGGGGCTTCAGTCATATACTTCTTCACCTGATTAAAGGCCTCTTGTTTTTCCCCTATCCACTCAAAATTTTTTACTTTCTTCAGGCATTTAAAGAACGGCAAACACTTGTCCTCGAATTTGGAGATGAATCTCCCCAATGCAGCAATCCTCCCGGCTAACTTCTGTACGTCCCTTATGGAACGTAGTGGTTCCATGTGTAGGATAGCCTTGATTTTATCGGGGTTAGCCTGGATTCCCCGTTTTGAGACCATAAGACCCAAGAACTTTCCTGACCCGACACCGAAAGCACACTTGGCTGGGTTCAACATCATCTTATGGTGCCTCAGCACTTCAAATGCCTCACGTAGGTGTTCAATGTGATCTGCCTTGTTTAGGCTTTTCACCAACATGTCGTCCACATAGACTTCCATAGTTTTCCCAATGAGATGGGCAAAAATCTTGTTCACCAACCTTTGGTAGGTGGCTCCAGCATTCTTCAATCCAAAGGCCATGACCAGGTAGCAATACATACCAAAATCAGTGATGAATGATACCTTAGGAATGTCATCCTTATGCATCTTGATTTGGGTGTAGCCACTGAAGCCGTCCATGAAGCTTAGCATCTCGTGCCCAGCCGTGGCATCTATCAACATATCGATCCTTGGAAAGGGAAAACAGTCCTTTGGGCATGCGTTATTCAGATCAGTAAAATCTATGCACATCCTCCACTTTCCATTGGCCTTTTTGACCATCACAGGATTCGCCAACCATTCCGGGAACTGGATTTCTTCAATGAACCCCACCTCTAGGAGTTTGTCAACCTCTTGTTTTATGGCCTCTTGCCTCTCAGGTGCAAAATTTATCTTCTTTTATTTCACCGTCTTCTGCTCTGGATCCACATTCAAGTTGTGTGTTATCAGTTGGGGATCTATCCCTGGCATATCGGTTACTGTCCATGCAAACACGTCATTGTTGTCTTGTAGGAAGGCAACTAACTTGCTTTTCAGAGGGCCTTTCAGAGACGCCCCGATGTAAGTAACCTTCTTAGGATCTCCCAAGTCCAAAGGTATGGGAACCAAGTCCTCTGCTGGCTGCTCTTCGCTCTTCATCCTCACGGATATCCATATCCTCGATCGGGAGGACCTGCCCCTCAGTTCCATCAGCCCTTAAAGCGGCCACATAACAACTCCTTGCCATTTTCTGATCTACTCTCTCTTCACCCACAGCATTTTGGGTTGGGAACTTAATATTTAAGTGGTATGTAGAGGCAACCGCCTTAAACGCATGAAGTCCCGTCCTTCCTAAGATAGCATTGTAGGTGGGGGAACTTTACCCCTTTAAGGTCTGAGTCATCGAATCCAATCGAGACTTCTGTCTTTGCACGCTTCGGTGCTTCTCCAACAATGTGCATCACCTCTTATGCATACGCCTTTCTAGAATTTCTGCTTATCCCGGCTGCTGTCGGGCCACCAAAAATCATATTTATCACCGGTGCTCGGGGCTGAGGGTTGCAGTTACGATCATCATCCTTCCTATCATAATCCCGTCTTGGGTTTCCTCGATCCCCATCTTTGCAGAATTTATTCAACTTTCCTCTCCGGATCAGGAACTCAATCTCATCTTTCAATTGTCTACAATCTTCGGTATCGTGTCCCACGTCTTTGTGGAACCGGCAGTACTGATTCTTGTTTTTCCTCTTAGGATCAGTCCTGAGTGGCTTCGGCCATCGTATATCCCTATCTTTCTCTATGTCCATCAGGATCTGACTCCTTGGGGAATTCGACCTTGCATACTTCATAAGCCTCTGCCCCGGACTCCCCTTTTTAGGAGCCGAATCTGAATCCTTACCCGTTCGTGGGTACTTTTCCTTGGCATCATATTCTTGCTCTGTCTTTATTTTTCTAGAGACATTGTTACTCCCTCCATTGCCTACTGCGGCCTCTTTCTTCATGCTATCCTCAGCTTTAATATACTTGTCAGTCCTTCGTTGGAGCTCGGCCATGTTCTCAGGGGGATATTTCACCAATGACCTCTTGAAGAAGAGGTTAGTGGTTCCGTGCTTCAGGGCTACCATGGCCACCTTATTTTCGAAGTCAGTTATATTTATTGTTTCCTTAGTGGATCGCTTGAGATAATCCCTCAGATTCTCATTCTTTGCTTGTACCACATACATAAAAGATGTAGAGCTTTTCTCATGAGTTCTTTCGCTAATGAATTGGCTGACAAAAGCGGCACTCAACTCCTTAAAGGAGCCAATCGAATTTGCAGGTAATCGGCTATACCATCTTTGAGCCATGCCCGATAGAGTTTGAGGAAACGCTCTACACTTTAGAGCATCACTTGCAGGCTACAACAGCAGTGCGTTTGAAAATGTCCTGACGTGATTTGCGGGATCACCCGTTCCATCATAAGCCTTAATTGTCGGCATCTTGAACTTTCTAGAAATACGAGCATTCATCACCTCCTCAGTAAACGGGGGTGTGGGATCATCAGGATCTCCAAGAGGCATTAGATCTTTGGGGTTTCCCTTGGGGGTTTCCATCCTTGTTGTTCTTCCGGTAGGGGCATCAGCCCTTCTTTGCCTCCTTGAAGACCTTTCTAATTCAATAAGGGGAATCCCTCCTGTAGTCGGAGGAGGTCGATTCTGATTCTGTCTCGCCTGCTGTCTTGCCATGTCGTCCTTCAGCTTTAAGATCTCAGCCTCATGAGCCTTTATCCTCTTGGCAGTTGTCAAAGGGGGTCCATCATGGATAGTTTGTGTCCTCCTTCGAGGTTCTCTACTAGAACGTCGCCTCCTCGGGGCTTCATCACGATCATAATCCTCAGATGACGAGTCATCAGTATAGGGGCCAGAGTAGTCATCATATTCCTGATCACGGCACAACCCCCTATTATAAGGAGGCTCCTGAATCAATAAGGCATGGCCGCTTGTTCCAACACCTCGAGTAGCAGGAGGGTAGTTAGGCAGACCATACACCGGGTTGGTATTTACAGGGAGATCAGTAGTATGGATCTGTACCCCTGGGGGTAGCATGCGATTAACGTTATCAAAAGAAGAAACCACCATCTAAAGAGGGTTAGTTTCTTGGCTTTGATGGACGACCACCGGTAGAGTTCCCTCAACATGGGGAATCGTCCCTGGGGGTTGAGAGAATAGAGGTTGAATGATCGCCCATGTTGATGGGGGTACTTGCCCTTCTTCAGTAGTGATGGGCAGATCAGAAGTCGCGGGTGGAGCAGAGCTAAGGGGTATTGCCTCAGTCGAGGCTGATTTTATTCTCCGTGTTTGAACCATGGTTGATGTTTTGGTCCCATAGACGGTGCCAAATGATGTGGATTAAAAACTAGGGTGTATTTATTACGTACTGGTTGCTAGGATTTGAGAGCTTCGAGCTTTAATGGCTGCCTTCGTGTTTCATGACTTTAATGGCTTACGTATCAGTCCTGAGTGGCTTCGGCCATCGTATATCCCTATCTTTCTCTATGTCCATCAGGATCTGACTCCTTGGGGAATTCGACCTTGCATACTTCATAAGCCTCTGCCCCGGACTCCCCTTTTTAGGAGCCGAATCTGAATCCTTACCCGTTCGTGGGTACTTTTCCTTGGCATCATATTCTTGCTCTGTCTTTATTTTTCTAGAGACATTGTTACTCCCTCCATTGCCTACTGCGGCCTCTTTCTTCATGCTATCCTCAGCTTTAATATACTTGTCAGTCCTTCGTTGGAGCTCGGCCATGTTCTCAGGGGGATATTTCACCAATGACCTCTTGAAGAAGAGGTTAGTGGTTCCGTGCTTCAGGGCTACCATGGCCACCTTATTTTCGAAGTCAGTGATATTTATTGTTTCCTTAGTGGATCGCTTGAGATAATCCCTCAGATTCTCATTCTTTGCTTGTACCACATACATAAAAGATGTAGAGCTTTTCTCATGAGTTCTTTCGCTAATGAATTGGCTGACAAAAGCGGCACTCAACTCCTTAAAGGAGCCAATCGAATTTGCAGGTAATCGGCTATACCATCTTTGAGCCATGCCCGACAGAGTTTGAGGAAACGCTCTACACTTTAGAGCATCACTTGCAGGCTACAACAGCAGTGCGTTTGAAAATGTCCTGACGTGATTTGCGGGATCACCCGTTCCATCATAAGCCTTAATTGTCGGCATCTTGAACTTTCTAGAAATACGAGCATTCATCACCTCCTCAGTAAACGGGGGTGTGGGATCATCAGGATCTCCAAGAGGCATTAGATCTTTGGGGTTTCCCTTGGGGGTTTCCATCCTTGTTGTTCTTCCGGTAGGGGCATCAGCCCTTCTTTGCCTCCTTGAAGACCTTTCTAATTCAATAAGGGGAATCCCTCCTGTAGTCGGAGGAGGTCGATTCTGATTCTGTCTCGCCTGCTGTCTTGCCATGTCGTCCTTCAGCTTTAAGATCTCAGCCTCATGAGCCTTTATCCTCTTGGCAGTTGTCAAAGGGGGTCCATCATGGATAGTTTGTGTCCTCCTTCGAGGTTCTCTACTAGAACGTCGCCTCCTCGGGGCTTCATCACGATCATAATCCTCAGATGACGAGTCATCAGTATAGGGGCCAGAGTAGTCATCATATTCCTGATCACGGCACAACCCCCTATTATAAGGAGGCTCCTGAATCAATAAGGCATGGCCGCTTGTTCCAACACCTCGAGTAGCAGGAGGGTAGTTAGGCAGACCATACACCGGGTTGGTATTTACAGGGAGATCAGTAGTATGGATCTGTACCCCTGGGGGTAGCATGCGATTAACGTTATCAAAAGAAGAAACCACCATCTAAAGAGGGTTAGTTTCTTGGCTTTGATGGACGACCACCGGTAGAGTTCCCTCAACATGGGGAATCGTCCCTGGGGGTTGAGAGAATAGAGGTTGAATGATCGCCCATGTTGATGGGGGTACTTGCCCTTCTTCAGTAGTGATGGGCAGATCAGAAGTCGCGGGTGGAGCAGAGCTAAGGGGTATTGCCTCAGTCGAGGCTGATTTTATTCTTCGTGTTTGAACCATGGTTGATGTTTTGGTCCCATAGACGGTGCCAAATGATGTGGATTAAAAACTAGGGTGTATTTATTACGTACTGGTTGCTAGGATTTGAGAGCTTCGAGCTTTAATGGCTGCCTTCGTGTTTCATGACTTAATTCGAGTCCTCACAAGATGCTTACGTATCTCAATGAAAGCTGAGAATCAAGCCGAAAAACGTAGTTCTGAGTTATGAGGGGTCATGCCCTTATATAGGTGTTGAGAACCCTAGAATAAAAGTAGAATTAGGTGACTTGGTGGGCAAGTCACAACCTTGGCCCAATTCCAGATCCTTCTGGAAAGGAGATGGATAAGTATTGGAGTTGTATACCTTAGAGGCTATTTCAAAGATGATTTGGTTTCCTTTTGGACTCAATAATGGAGTCTTTTATTTGGCTGATTTATTAGTTAAGAATTTATTATTATAACTAGGGCTTTGGGCCTCGTAACTGGGCTTTTACTTGGGACCAACCTAGGTTCATTTAATGTATCATTAAATGTGTCTTAAGGGCTTACTTTCAACCCGTATCAGTTTTGTTGACTGATACATGTTGATGTTTATTTTAGTGGACATATACTATTTTTTCCAACTCTTGCTGATATAGTGGATACTTATGGTGATGATGATATGTGGGATGATTATTCTGATGATTTAATTGTTGAGAATGCTGATTCGTTTTTGGGAGAAGTTGTTGATTCATTGTCGAGTTAATTTATATCTCCTGGTTCTACAAAGTACTAGGTACCTAAATGTTCTTCTGATGTGAAACCTTTTATTGGACAAGTGTTTCCAAAGTTAATGAAGCTATACAGTTTTATTCCGAGTATTATCGTTCATGTGGATTCAATATTAGGCGTGGTAGTGAGAAGCAATTCCCTAATAAATGGATTCAATCTAAACATTTGCATTGTAGTAGAGAAGGTTTTAATGTTAAGTTAAGAAAAATGAGAGTGATGCATCTAGTTCAAGCAGAAAGCGGAGACATATGTTTAGTAGATGTGGTTCTCCTATAATGATGATTTTAAAATATAACAAGTCACACTTGTATGAGGTGACATTTGTGGAGCATCGTAATCACAAGTTAGCTGGTACTGTTGGTAAGAAGTTTTTGTAAGTGAACCGGTCAATGACTATTGCACAGCAGAGTTTTACATTCAATGCTATAAAAGTGAAAATAGGTCCAATTAAGTCTTTTGGTTTGATAAAAGAATTACTCGGAGGATATGATAAGGTTGGTGCAACAACATCATTGGAAATGCTGATGTCCATATTCTGTTGAACAAATTTGAAATTTTGAAAGAATCTACTAATGGTGAATTCTATTATGATTATGATGTGGATAAATCTGGTAAATTGACGAAGTTATTTTCGGCTGAATCTGTTAGTCGTAGGAATTATGACGTTTTTGGTGATGTAATCTCTGTTTATGCCACATTCAATACTAACAAGTAAGTTTACTTTAATATTGTCTTAGTTATTTTCATATTCTTTATTAATTTGGTTAGTGATAAGTTATAACTTTCTCACTTGTTCTTTCAGGTATAATATGGAGTCTGTTCCATTTTACGGTGTTGACAATCATAGAAAGTGTGTTACATTTGCTGCGGGATTGCTTTCAAAAGAAGATTCCAGTAGTTATACATGGATTTTTCTGACTTTTGTAAAAGCTATGGATCGTCATCCTTTGTGTATTTTGACTGACCAATGCGCTGCAATGAAGCAGGCAATTGAACAAGTTTTTGACAAAAAGAAGACTAGACATCGTCTATGTATGTGGCATATAATGAAAAAACTTCCTTCAAAGGTATACAATATTTCATAATACGATATGCTCTATTTTTTAAATAAGAACAAAGTATTTTTATTGAATTTTTATAATAATTTTGCTAAATTTGATGTTTTAAAAATTATTTTCTAATTGATTTTTCTTTTTAAGGTTGGTGTTGTGTTGTGCGTGGATGGTGGATTTTTGTCAAGGTTGAAGCCTTTTGTATGGGGTGAAAATTTGGATGCCTCAGAATTTGAAGCTGGTTGGAAAGCTGTGTTGGATGAGTATGATTTGATAGATAATCATTGGTTATCGGAGATGTATGAATGTCGTCATTTGTGGATTCCAGCATACTTTAGGGATGATTCTTTGTTGGGAATATTAAGTACAACATCTTGGTCAGAGAGTGCAAATTTCTTTTTTTGGTAATTACCATAAATCTGGCGATACTTTAACACAGTATAATTTGCGATTCAAGACTACGATGAGCAAGCAGCGTCATGTGAATATGGAGTTGAATCATCAGTTTGATGTTGCGTTCCTTAGTACTGATACTGAGTTATTTCTGGAGAAGGAAGCTGCAGAGCTATATACACGGGAAATGAATTATAAATTTCAGAAACAAGTAAAAGAAGCTTGTTATCACTTAGCAATAAAAGAAATGACTGGTGTTAAGATCAAGAAGTTTGTGGTATATGTTGCAAAAGTTGCAAAAAACTTTTGAGGTAAATTTTGTTTTTTTTTTCAAATGTACTCTGATTTTTTCTCTTGTTGAGTTATTTGGATTGTTTTTTAATGTAGGTGTTGCATACTTTGGAAAATAATAAAGTAGAGTGTTCTTGTAAAATGTTCTAGAGAAATGGTCTGCCATGTAGACATTTGATTCTTGCATTAAAATAAGTTCGTGTGAACAAGATACCAAGGCATCTTCTTTTGAATAGATGGATGAAAAATGCTGAGAAGAATGCATCTAGATTTTTTTAAATAACTTCTGACGAGAAAGATATGTTTGGTATTACAATGAATGATATATGGTTTGACTTTAATTCTTGTGTTGGTTTGTTTGGTGATAGTAAGGAAGCACTTGATTTTCTCAAGACTGGGATTAAAGACATCAAACATAGTTTACGAAATTTGAAATTTAAAGGCAAACAAAATTCGTAAAAAAAAAGGATGTGGTGGAGAAATTTCTTATTTCTGAAATTCCTGATACTAATACAGTTCGTAAACCTGATGCATGTCGTAACAAATGTTGTGGAACAAAGAGTGCAGCTAAAAAAGTAATGATGTTTAATGGGAAAGGAAGAAGGTATTGCAGTTCTTGCAAAGTTGGAGTTTTTCATGAAAAAAGAAATTGCCCTATTTTGGATCCGAGTGCTGCTTTGAAGAAGACAAGTTCGAAGAAAACACGTGTGAAGAAAGGTACTATCTCAGAAAATGAAAATAACCTGGAGAAGGAGAAAGAGATGCAGAATACTATGAATGAAAATAACGTTGAGAAGGAAAAAGAGCATCAGAACACTAATATTGCATAGTTCGTAATAATTTGATATGAGTAAGTGAATATTTGTTTTTTCCCATTTTTTATTATATGAACTGTTGATGTTACTTGGTTGTTGAACCTTACTTTAATATGTTGAATGTTTTTGTATTTAGTATTCTCATAGTTGTACAATTTTACTTTTACATATTCAACAAACATATCGATGATTCAACAAAAGGGTAAACTATTAAAGTGGTCACGGAAGTGAAGCCCATATATCATTTTACTCACCGATCTCAACGGGATATCATTTGAATCACTAAAGTCATAATAAATATAAATCAGATAACTCTAAATATGTGTTCAAAACCTAAAAATAATCTTCTGTTGATTCTGCACATTTTTCTTGAATGCTACCGCAACCAAATGAAAACTTCTTAAATTCTAATATTTTAGATAATATATTTAGATTTTTAAAAATTCATTTACTATTTATTTTAAATTTTATAGTCATTTTCCTTGTTTTATTTAAAATAAATAGTAAATAAATTTTTTAAATTCTAAATATATTATCTGAAATACTAGAATTTAATATTTTTTCATTTGGTTGTGATAGCATTCAAAAAAAATGTGCAGAATCAATAAAAAATTACTTTTATTTTTAGAACATATATTTAGAGTTATCTGTTTGATATTTTTAATGACTTTAGTGATTCAAATGATATCCCGTTGAAATTGATGAGTAAAATGATATCTGGATTCTACTCTGGTGACCATTTTGATATTTAACCCTTCAAACAAAAATATACTTATAGCAGTGTTATAGAAATCGACCATTTCACCGATAAATCGGCAGATAAATCGGTAATTTTGATGTTGACGATCTAGTTTAGGTGAACGTAGAGCTGCACCGTTTTGATAACATCGGGTCAAAACGCGGGTCAAAGACAGCAAAATCGGGTTAGCTGATCAAGTAATATATAAAAAAAATGGGTCGCAGTACTCAGGCTTTAAAGATGAGGGAAAGTGGCAAAAGGCAAAAACTTACACATGGATGTACAACAATCTGATCAATAGCTGAATTGTATTTCTTAAACCGTCTATTTTATTGTATTGAACAAGAACTCAGTTTGGTACTATAAAGGAGTTAAGAAAGAGCTCAGTTCGGTACTATGAAGGAGTTAAGAAAGAAGACACTTCAAAAATATCTCTCTCTCTTTGGTTTTGGTGCTTCTTTTAATTTTTTATATAAATTATTAATATATTTATTATTTATTTAAATATATATCCGATTTTCACTCTGATTAATTCTTCCGATAGATCCCCGATTTACCGATTAATCCTTGTAAGGTCCCTTATCCGATCTTGTCCAATTAGTGATTTTCGTAACACTGACTTATAGTTCAACATTAATATGACAGTATTCAACATAAACATATGGATTATGCAACATAAACATACTTAAAGTTCAACAATAATATGATACATATTCAACATAAACATACTAACATACAGCATGATCAACTGATACATATCAACATATCTACATATTACGAACCAAACTAGAAAGGTGGACAGCAAATTTTCCTCTTTGTTCCATTCCACTTGCCGTTTAACTTTCAAGTCATTTTACTTTCAAGTCATTTAACTTGCCATTCCACCATTCTTCGTAATTCTAGAATACTTTTGCCAGTTCTTCTGTTATTTCATTGTACTCCTTGACATGCCTGTGTAGTGATGTAGATGAATCATCTATGAATTTTTGCACATTTTTCGAGTATGATGGTGGAAGTTGCACATTTTCTTGTGATGATTCTCTAACTGTTATATGAGTTCCTCCTTTCATAAAATCAATGATCTCCCTACAAATGTTGGGTGGTGTCAACCCAAGAACCACATTGAGGAGATAAGAGATAGTTCTCTTGTATATAGAGCAACCAGTTAACTCCATTAGTATGAGGCCTTTTGGGAGTTATCCAAAAATAAATCCGTGCGGGCTCGACCCAAAGCGGACAATATCATACTATTATGGAGTTATTGCTCGCTCGCGGCCTAATAAGTGGTATCAGAGCCCATGGTTCGGTAATTGGATCTTGGGGGTAATGGGCTGCAGGTGTTCGATGTGGGAGGTTCCCCTCGGTGGCGATTAGAGATCTATTGGGTTCCTTGTGTCGAAAGTCTTCCTGAAGGTGTTCAGGCGCGGGTTCTACAGGTATGGCAGCAGTGCAAGATATAGACAGATTAATCGTAGGTGTAAGACCACGGTTTATGTGGTTCTTGGTTTGAGGGGAGGATTGTTGGGTGGTGTCGACCCAAGTACCACATCGAGGAGATAAGAAATAGTTCTCTTGTAGATAGAGCAGCCAATTAACTCCATTAATATGAGGCCTTTTGGGAGTTATCCAAAAACAAATCCATGCGGGCTCGGCCCAAAGCGGACAATATCATACTATTGTGGAGTTACAGCTCGCTCGCGGCCCAACAAGTGGCATCAAAGCCCATGGTTCGATAGTTTGATCTTGGGGGTAACAGGCTGTGGTATTGCGATGTGGGAGGTTCCCCTCAGTAGAGATTGGAGATCTGTTGGGTTCCTTGTGATAGAAAGTCTTCCTGAAAGGTGTTCAGGCGGCAGGTTCTATGGGTGTGGCGGAGGTGCAAGATGTACTCAGATTTATCACGGGTGCAAGATCACGGGTTATGTGCTTCTTGGTTTGAGGGAAGGATTGTTGGGTGGTGTCAACCCAAGTACCACATCGAGGAGATAAGAGATAGTTCTCTAGTATATAGAGCAGTCAGTTAACTCCATTAGAGTGAGGCGACACCACCCGACAACAACAAATATATTATGAATAATGAAACTTAAAACAATTTACAAAAATTTAAACTATCAATGAAATGAAGTAATTTGCCCATATTTTTCTTCAACACCTAGAGTACGTACAAAAATTTTATATTGTCTATCCTCCATACTTTTGAACATCAGTGTAAAATCTTCATATGCTGCACGTATGTCCCTGTTTCAATCTGCTGATGTAATAGCCAAAACATGGAGATCATTGACAAACATGTTCATAATGTCTGAGAATCGCTTTCTCTTTACTGATATTGGAGGCATTTTTTCAGGTGTTTATGATTCTAAATTGTTGTTCGTAAATTTATAAGTCTGGTAGATGGTTTATATAAAGCAGTTTCAATTATTGGCAAAACTGACGATACATGTTCGCTATAACTGTAAAACATCGTTGAACTAATGTTCAACAAAACTAATCCATCTGGGGTTCACTAGTCCATCTTTTGGGTATTGAAAATTTTATTTTTTAAAAGGTTTTATTTTTTTATTAATCATTTCGCTCTGGGGTTTAAAAATCGACCTTTGGGATTCAAAAATATTTCTTTTTTATTTAATATTTTAATTTTAATGAATTATTTTCACTTGGGGTTCACCATTCTAGTGTTTGGGTACAGATTTCGTATGTTCAACATAGTTGAACCAATGTTCTACAAAACTAATCCAACTGTAAAAGTACCCATTCAACTAAATTTTAAAAGTAAATATGTCAATGTCGAAATGTTCAACATAAATATACTTATAATTCAACAAGGTAAATCAAAGAAATAAAAAGGACATACAAGTATTCATTGACACATATACTAAATAGAACATCCTTTTATTCAATAATAAGCATGTTAGGTTAGGGGGCTACATAATTAACGAGATTCAAACAAACAAAGCAAACACACATACAAATATACTTGACTCGGAAAACCCATTTCCTAACTCGTATTATTAATCTTAAAAATATCAATAATACATCAATCACTCAGTGTATCACTCACACGATACTCAAGCATACATCAAACATAATACGACTATATTTATATAGCCACCCAAAACTTAGCCACCAAGACTTGTCGTTCTTGGTTCCTAATTACCTAACTTTGTGAACAAGACATACATCTATAATAATTATATACCCATACAATTATTACCCGACCCAGACTTATATC
Source organism: Saposhnikovia divaricata (assembly GCA_036435485.1). Taxonomy (NCBI): domain Eukaryota; kingdom Viridiplantae; phylum Streptophyta; class Magnoliopsida; order Apiales; family Apiaceae; genus Saposhnikovia; species Saposhnikovia divaricata. The sequence continues at coordinate 85,116,598 of CM071597.1, read as the reverse complement.
ACCAAGGCCAATACTACCGTATTGGGTTTAAGCCCAACAATCCTTGCCTTCAACCCAATACGGTTCCATGCACAACCGATTTAACGATCACCATCAAGACATCAACGTCCATCCGCCAATGCCTCCCCTCAAACAAGAACCTCTCCTTCTAGCACAAAAAGATTTCTTTTGTCCTTCCATCCTTTGAGTATCTCTAAATCCCTTTTAGTAACCTCCAACATACCGTTCTTCATCACAATAGTATATCCCAAATCAACTAATTGAAGAGATTTATGCGCAACGGAAGTGTGTATAACCATTATACGACAATAAAAAAACCATAAAATATACATACGATTCAGGGGAAATGATTGGATTCGTAATCTAACCTTTAAAATTGATCGATGATGGTGTAGAGAGTCTCCTAGCAGCTGTTCCTCAATATGTGAAGCACTTTACCGGTATCCACCAAGAGCTTGATTCAATGGAGGGAGGAAGAGGGCTGAGAGAGAATTAGGGTTGCCCACTTCTGAAACTTACGTAAAAAGGATTGAGGCTAATAGGGTTTATAACATTGTATTTATAGGCAAAAATCTCAGCTGATATTTTTCCTATAATTATTAACCCCATTAATTAATTAATCTCATTAATCAATTAATTAATAATTAAAACTCTTGTAATCATTAATTTTTTTTCTAAACTCTTTAGAAAATAATTCTCTCTTGATTTAATTTCTTAAATTAAATCCTTAATTAATAATATTAAAAACACTTCTTAATTAATTTATAATCAATTAAATCTTATTTAATCAATTATAAAATTGCTAATAAATTATAAATTTCACAAATAAATAATTACTAGCCATTATTAATTAATTCCTCAATCAATAAATTAGTCTCTTTTATTGTGTGACCCTGTAGATTCAATATTAAGCCGATAGTAGAAATAAATAATAATAAAAATATTTTATTATTATTTATATGAATTCCTCTAATTCATTAAATATAATTAAGTAAATAATTAATCATATTTATTCTACATCGTGAGGGATACTTCACAACATATCGCGACTATCCGGATAATATGAATTCACTGCTTAGAATACCTAGAACCTAGTCAGTGAATGGTTCTCGTACAATAAATTCCTTCTACCTTACAATGTCGCGATTAAATACAAGGCACGGATCTTGTGTCAATCCTATCTAATTTAATCATATAATTTCCTATTCATTATGCTTAGTTCCTTTTAATGAAAATTAGAAACTTCCTTCTAATTTCATTCACTTTGGCCAGAGATTCCTGAAATAGCATAAGTGGAATAACATAGGACATTCTCTTCCTTCACTCGAAGGGGCAGATCCTCTATTGATCAATCACTATCTTCGTGTACAAATTCCTATGTCCAGAAGAGCCCTAATTATTGTCCCTAGAGACTAAGAACTAAACCAAAGCATAGTTCAATGTACACAAGATGACTATGATTATCTCAGGTGTAAGGACACTTGTACAACCATCACTATATAAACAACTAATAACACGTGAGTGAACTCCATTAGTTGTTTAACTATTCAAGGCATTTTCAGTGAACTTATTCTCTAATAACCACCTACATACTAGCTATAGTGTCACCACAGAAATGCCTATGAGAACAGACATCCTTCATATTGAAGCAAGCAAAGTATGTACCGATCTTTACGGATTAACTAACTGCCAATTAGTTATCTTACGATCAGGAACAATTTAAGTTTAGAGTTATCATCTTTTAGATCTCACTATTACAATCTCATCATAATTCTAAGATCTTTACTCTTAACTATGGAACATCTTATTTAAACACTTAAATAGATAAAGCCCGTAACATAAACAAATAAATCTTTTATTAATTAAATTAAATAGATTACACAAAAGTTCTTCCTAACTCATCATACATGATTGGTTTAGGACACTTTCACTTTCAATCTCCTACTTGTACTAAAGCCAATCACTCTGGTATCTATTACCCATCTCATCTTTATGACGATCAAAGTGACTTGAGAATGTGGCTTTATTAATGGTCTGCTATGTTGTTATGCGTGTCAAGTCTCTCAACAGTGACATCTCATCTTTCAACAATTTCCCTAATTAGATGAAATCTCCACAGGTTTACTTTCAGATATATCCTCTGCTTCCACTGTGGAGTCAGCCATTGTGGGTTTTTTGGAATTCTTCCAACTAGCAACTCCACCATTTAGAGTAAACACATACCCTGACATGGATTTACTATCATCACATTCTGATTGAAAACCAGAGTCCGTGTAACCCTCTATTTTCAACTCAGGCCCACCATAAACACGAAAAATATCCTTAGTCCTTCTCAAGTACTTAAGGATGTTCTTCACTGCTTGACTGATTGCAGTTTCGGTATATCATTTCCTATAAGAAGTATGTCATCCACATACAAAATAAGAAATGTCATCGCGCTCCCACTAACCTTCTTATAGATGCATGGTTCATCCATGTTTTTGATAAATTCAAACTCTTTGATTGTCTCATCAAAATGAAAGTTCCATGTGCGAGAAGCTTGCCTCAATATCGATGCAATTTACAAACTAGATGGCCATTTCATTTTGAAACGAAACCTTCTGGATGTGTCATATACACATCCTCTCCAAGTTTCCCATTGAGGGAAGGCCATCTTCACATCCATTTGCCAGATCTCGTAGTCATAGTAAGCCGCAATTGCAAGCAAAATCCAAATGGATTTAAGCAAGGCTACAGGCAAAAAAGTTTCATCAAAGTCAATACCTTGTCTTTGTTTGAATACTTTTGCCACAAGCCTGGCCTTATAGGTCTCCACCTGGCCATCTACTCCAATCTTTCTTTTATATACCAACTTACACCCGACAGGATTTACACCTTTAGGTGCCTCAACCAAAGTCCACACTTGCTTGGCATACATAGATTCCATTTCGAATTTAATGGTACTCTGCCATTTTTCTAAGTCTTCACAACTCATAGCCTCGTTGTAGGTCATATGATCTTCATCATCAACGAGCGTCAACTCATTGTCATTCTCAATGACAAGGCCATAATACCTCTCAGGTTGACGAGAGCACAGGCTATTCTACAGAAGGTTGTTCTTTCTGAACAAGTACTTCCTCTTGAACCGTAGTAGTTTATGCTTCTTGAACTTCATTAAGTTCCATTTTGCTCCCAATGTTTCCTTCAAGGATAAACTGTTTCTCCAAAAAGGTTGCATGTCTGGAAACAAACACCCTTTGATCGGTGTAGAAGTAATATCCCAAAGTCTCCTTAGAATATCCCAAAAACCTACATTTTACGGATCTAGATTCCATCTTATCAGGTTCAAGCTTCTTGACATAAGCTGGACATCCCCTAATCTTAACATATTTAAGACTTGGTTTCTTTTCTTTCCATATCTCATATGGAGTTGTTGGAACAGATTTGGAAGGTACCTTATTCAGTAAATATGCTGAAGTTTGTAGGGCATAACCCCAAAGGTATACTGGAAGATCGGTATAACTCATCCTGGACCGAACTGTCCATTGAGATAGTATACCATTTTCTTTGAGATAATCCAAAAACTCCCCACTTAAGTATTCACCTCCTCGATCTGATCGAAGAACTTTAATACTCTGTTCGGTTTGTTTTTCTACTTCATTTCTATACTCTTTGAACTTTTCAAAAACTTCGGACTTGTATTTCATTAAATACACATGTCCAAATCTGAATCGATCATCCGTGAAAGTAATGAAGTACGAAAATCCTCCCTTAGCATATGTTGACATTGGTCCACATACATTTGTATGTACCAACCCTAACACCTCTGCAGCTCTTTCTCCATGTCCAGTAAATGGAGATTTGGTCATCTTACCCATGAGACAAGATTCGCATACCGGATATGATTCAAAATCAAATGGTTCAAGTAGCCCATCCTTATGCAATGAATGTATCTTTTCTCACTAATATAACCTAGCCTACAACGCCACAAATAGGTCAGATTTTCATCATCTCTTTTTCTTTTATTAATTTGCTCAATCGCAAGTAAATTATTATCTAAGTCACATACATACAAACTATTATTTAAAGTACCACAACCATAAAGAACATTATCTCTAAGAATAGAATATTCATTATTCTTAATAATAAATGAAAAACCATCCAAATCCAACAAAGGAATAGAAACAATAATCCTCACAATTGAGGGAACGTAATAACAATTATTCAAAATAATAGTCTTGCCCGTAGGCATATGTAAACTAAATGATCCTACAGCTATGGCTGCAACTCTTGCTTCATTGCCTATTCGTAGAATCGCTTCATCTTCTTCAAGAGTCCTACTTCCCTTTAGTCCCTACAACGAATTGCAGATATGAGAACCACAGGCAGTATCTAATACCCAAGTAGAATTTTGACTTAGTGACAAATTCACTTCGATCATGAACATACCTGAATCAGAAGCGGTAGTCTCACTAGCTTTCTCCTTTTTCATCTCTGTAAGGTAAGCCTTACAATTCCTCTTCCAATGACCCACCTTGTTACAGTGGAAGCAAACATCTTTGCTCTTAGGGTCATCTTTAGCCTTTGCAGGATTAGGCTTCTCACCACCCTTCTTCTTCTTGGGAGGGGTCCTCTTCCTTTTCTAGGAAGTAGAGCCTTCACCAATAAGAAGAACAGAACTCTTCTTTGAAGGAAAGTTCGACTCAGTAGTTTTCAACATGTTATAGAGTTCAGGCAAGCTAACATCCATTTTATTCATGTGAAAGTTTACAACAAACTGTGAGAACGAATCTGGGAGCGATTGCAAGACCAAGTCTTGTCTTATCTCCCCATCCATGACAAAACCAAGTTGTCCCAAACGTTCAATCAATTTGATCATCTTTAGCACATGGTCATTCATAGATGTCCCCTCTGCCATCTTACAACGGAATAGCTCTTTTGATATCTCATATCGAGCTGTCCTCTCCTCTACATCATACAACTCTTGTAAATGTACTAATATAGTGTAAGCATCCATGTGCTCATGTTGCTTCTGAAGCTCAAAGTTTATAGATGCCAACATTACACATTGGGCAACATTTGCCTCATCCATCCATGTACGATAGACTTGATGCTCCTCATAAGGTGCATCTTCAGCAGGGGTTTTAGGCAATGGTGAGTTTAGCACATAGTCCAACTTCTCTGACTTGGGAACAGTTCTCAAGTTTCGAAGCCAATCAGCAAAGTTGGGACCAGTCAACTTATTAGCATCAAGAATGCTACGGAGTGATAGTACAGAAGACATGATATATATATAATCCGAAAATGTAAACACATAACAAACAACGTAAGCATATATTTAATTTCATTATTACTACACCAAATGAATCAGGTCTTTATTCATTGGCGCTCCCACTATTTTATCTAAGTTAATACAACCCTCTATATGTATAACTAAGCATTCATAATTCAAGTGAGAATAAGGATCCTACTTTCCATTACATCACCTCGGCTATGGCACGAAATGCAATGCAATGTTCCATAGGCAGACAACTCTTGTCAACTACATTTCATGTCATTCCTTATAATCTTTTAGCCTCTTGAATTATTGAGTATCGGCTATGGCACGACTCACTCAATATTCTAAGTCAAGTTAAACCCAAAATCTTATATAATTAAATTAGAATTCTAATAGCCCACGACTGTAGCATGTAATGACCATTAGATCCTAATTTATTATACACATCGCATGTGATAGACAAGTATCTCTTATACTCAAACAAAGCCCTCGGCTGTAGCACGAAACGACAATGTCTAAATATAAGAACTCTACTTTCTATTATGTTGGAAGGCTATGACCGACACAAGCCCGTTGCATCATTGGCCAATTACTACTTGATATTATTGAATTTTAGAGGGATTATATTATGTTACAATCATAATCATATTATAAAGAGATTCTTTTTTTAAAAAAAATTAAATATTTCAAATCAATAATCGATAATTCGATGATTCCCAGATCGGAGGAGAGCATTGTCAAGAGGCGTCACTTAATACCCCCTTTCTTACAGATCGAAATCTGTTTTTGACAGAATTATCCTTTCTCTCAATATTGAAAATTCATATTTAATTACGTGTTTCACATACACAAGAATCTCATGATTGTATTCATAATATTATTATATTAAATTTGTGAAACAATTTCACAAATCCTAAATCGTTTAAACTACGCCTTATGTCAATTTATGTTTGCCTATATCTATCATCGCATGGTAAACAAGCATATATCACATATATAAACATAAAGGTAGGCATGTTATCACATATAACACAATTATATACATCTCAATGTATCATGGATTGCTTTAAAAGTAGTTAAATAATTAAAAACATGCTTTAATACACTTTCGAAGCAATTAAATAGTTCCAAACTATTTTTATAAAAAAATTTGACCACACCATCAGATCCGTCTCGGAAAAACGAATCAAACGGTATATTGCACGTCCCAAACGGAGCTAGCAGGCTCCCGAAAAAAAAATGATAAAAGAAAACAATCACGTGTGCTTGGTCAACAGCAATCAGTAACGCATCCAGGGCTGTGTTACTGACCTGTCACGCATTCTGTTGTGCTAGAAATATAAACATTCGAATCGCAAGCGCACAATTCGTTTCGTTGTAAAAATTATGATTCGTTCCACAGGGACTAATGTTTTCGCAAGAACTTAATTTTTAATTTAATCGAATTAAGACAGTTTGATTTTTTGAGGTGATTTTGATTTTTACTTAATTAATTACTAATTGGAAATCTATTTTTCACTAATTAATTAAAACTAAATTATTTTAAATTGTTTAAAACTAAATTATTAAAAACTAATTTCTTGTTTACAAATAATTTTTTTTAGAGATAAAAGGTACTAGCCAAAATTAAACTAACACAAGAAAAAAAAAATAAAAAATAACAAAAACAAAAAAACAGCATTGGTAACTCCAAACAAAGACTCAGCCATTTAATTCCAACAACCAGAAAACTCGACTAATTAACGTAGAAAATGTAGCAAGAGCACAGTATCAAAAAAAACGGAAATAAACAAAAGCAATACTACACTAAAACTCGAACAAAAACAGAAATAAACCGGACAGCAATTCGCACAAACAGTCTCAGCTATTTCACTGAGCCTTATTCGAAGCCTGCACTAACCGAAACCAAAATTGAAACACCAGCAAAACGAAACAAACCACTGAGTTACAGACCTAGTTGATGGGAAAACAAAACACGACTTCATGAACAAACAGAAAATTAACGGAATTTAGGACACAGACTTCACAATTCGTAACTCTCAAATCTGCCAACTTGCCAATTCAAATCTGCAACTCTGTGAATTTACAAATCTGCAGCAATCAAAGAATTTACAAATTCAAACGCAAAACTCTAAAAAATTACGACCTAGTGACTCAGCGAAACTTGGTTACTCAGACTCGAAAATTGACTCAGCCATGGTGACTCGGCAACAAATAAAAACAGGGAATGCAAACACAACAATTCAATCTCGTTCGCAAGCTCGACCTATAAACAGATTCAAGCTCATAAACTCAGCAAAACGATAAACAATAAACAACGTTAACCATAAACAAACAAGAAATTGGGGTGGGGTGTTGTGTGTTTAAATAAAAAAAAAGGGTTGTAAATGAAGAAAGGGGAAGAAGAAGACGGGGATTCTATGTTGAAGAAGGAAGGGAATTGTAGAATAAGCAGGGGAGATGGGTGGGGTTTTGGCAGCGTTAAAAAAAACAAAGAAAAGGGAGTAAGGTTTTGTTTACTAAAAAAAAAAAACAAAGACAAGAGATGGGTTTTGAAAATGAGAGAACAAAGACACTAAGACGATAATTTAAAATTAAATGGCCCACAATAAAATGGATTTTTAAAGGGGCAAAATTAAAATTAGCAACTACGAACAAGAAAATAAAGTTTCGTTATTTTCAACCCCAAGTGGTTAGCAACGGGATTTACGAAAATAACGAAATAAGGCAACAATAACGAAAGAGCAAGACAAGAAGTAAAGAAAATAAAAATTGCATTAATTATAATAGGAGTGTTTACAAGATTTGAAACTAAGAAAAGAAATACAAGAAATTAAAATTACCCTAAAATCTAAGTTACTAAATACAAGGGGGATGAGGGGGTATTTATAGGATAGAAATTAGGGTTAAGGGGGGTGTTGGGTAAATCCCCACCATACATTTGTGGTGTGTGGTGGTGAAATCCTAGTCATCTATTTGTTTCCTTCCCCCTTAAGCTTTGAAGAGTTGATCTTGGCCATACACTTCTCTAATGTGTTGGGATGATCTCCACCTTCCACTTGTCTTGAAATATTCCTTTTGCTCCAAGCTCCTAATTCTTTTCCTTCTTTCATTTTTGGTCCTTTTTCTTCCTCCTTTTCCCTTCCTTGCTCTTAATTTCTTTATTTTGTCATTTCTTTATTTATTTACGAATTTCCTGAAATGCAACAAAATAATTTATTAAAATACGAGATCAAGCAATAAATAGGTAATAAAAATATGCAAAAATATGCACTTATCACATTCCTCTAATGCGTTACAAGTTGTCACGCAATACCAGAATGCGTTACAGGCTTAAACTCATTTAAACCCCTAACGCATATCTCACATGCGTTACAGTCCTATACAGGCGGTCCCATCGTCAAACGCAGCAACCGACAGCAACAGAAGTTATCAATTGTCATACAATCAGACAACTCTGTTCATGACATAACAACAACTGTACTACATGTCAGGCGCCTGAATCAATCAAGTTTTCCATTCAATATCATTCAAATATTTATACATACATAATCAAATCTGATATATATTTATAATATGAATTTAATTGAAAACAATTTTCAAAAATTTATAATAATTAATCTACACATCAGAAAATTTAGAAAAAATATCCATACAATCTACTACAATTGTAGAACCCATATCAATAGCCAAATATCAAAGCAAAATTTATTTCGAATTAATTCATAATTAAATCAAAATAAACTTGTAAAATCCATAATAAATGCATACAACATATAAAAATTCTGAAAATTTACAGATGAATCTATATGAATTTAAACCTGCTCTGATACCATTGAAGGGATTTATTCGCAACGAAAGCATGTATAACCATTATATGACAATAAAAAACCATAAAATATACATACGATTCCTGGGGAAAAGATTGGATTCGTAATCTAACCTTTAAAATTGATCGATGATGGCGTAGAGAGTCTCCTAGCAGCTGCTCCACAATATGTGAAGCACTCTACCGGTATCCACCAAGAGCTTGATTCAATGGAGGGAGAAAGAGGGCTGAGAGAGAATTAGGGTTGCCTCCTTCTGAAACTTACGTAAAAAGGATTGAGGCTAATATGGTTTAAAACATTGTATTTATAGGTAAAAATCGCAGCTGATATTTTTCCTATAATTATTAACCCCATTAATTAATTAATCTCATTAATCAATTAATTAATAATTAAAACTCTTTTAATCATTAATTTTTTTTCTAAACTCTTCAGACAATAATTCTCTCTCTTGATTTAATTTCTTAAATTAAATCCTTAATTAATAATATTAAGAACTCTTCTTAATTAATTTATAATCAATTAAATCTTATTTAATCAATTATAAAATTGTTAATAAATTATTTATTTCACAAATAAATAATTACTAACCATTATTAATTAATTCCTCCATCAATAAATCAGTCTCTTTTATTGTGTGACCCTGTAGGTTCAATATTAAGTCGGTAGCAGAAATAAATAATAATAAAACTATCTTATTATTATTTATATGAATTCCTCTAATTTATTAAATATAATTAATTAAATAATTAATCATATTTATTCTACATCGTGAGGGATACTTCTCAGCATATCGCAACTATCCGGATAATTTGAATTCACAGCTTAGAATACCTAGAACCTAGTCAGTGAATGGTTCCCGTGCAATCAATTCCTTCTACCCTACAATGTCCCGAATAAATACAAGGCACGGATCTTGTGTCAAGCCTATCTAATTTAATCATATGATTTCCTATTCATTATGCTTAGTGTACTTCATTTTAATGCAAATTAGAAACTTCTTCTAATTTCATTCACTCTGGCCAGAGATTCCTGAACTAGCATAAGTGGAATAACATAGGACATGTTCTTCCTTCACTGGAAGGGGCAGATCCTCTATTGATCAATCACTATCTTCGTGTACAAATTCCTATGCCCAGAAGAGCCCTAATTATTGTCCCTAGAGACTAAGAACTAAACCAAAGTATAGTTCAATGTACACATGATGACTATGATTATCTCAAGTCTAAGGACACTTGTACAACCATCGCTATATGAACAACTACTGACAAGTGAGTGAACTCCATTAGTTGTTTAACTATTCGAGTCTTGTTCAGTGAACTTATTCTCTAATAAGCACCTACATACTAGCTACAGTAAAACCTCGTTAAATTAATAATCTCTCTATGTTAATAATTTCTTCCGGTCCCAACTCGGGCCAGTTCAAAAAATGATCAATTTCGATAAGATAATAATTTTTTTGAAAACCCTATATAAATATATGGTCCCAATAATATTATAAATTAATAATTTCTTTATAATCATAAAAATATATATATTACCCTTTTGTAAAATATGATTCTAGGGTTCTTAAAATTTGAATCTATATGAAACTCATCTTTAACCGTCTTTGTTGCATCCAAAAGTTCGAATGTGATGTTTTCGTAAGCATTAAAAAGTTATTAATCAATATTTTTGATGTCTTGAGTGCTTCTTTACGTGAAAAAGTTTCAAAAAATGTTGTTTTATCCTTGATATCATCTAAATATACATGAATATTTACTTTGAATCTCGTAAATACTCATTAAATTTGTAAACAATATATATTGAATTAATTGAATTGCGTATAAAACATAAATTGTACAATTCATTCTATTTAAATGTATATAATTGGAAATTAATTTTCTTTGATGTCCAAAATTCTCTATAAATTAATAATTATTAATTTATCAATTAATTAATACCTCTCTAAATTAATAGAATTCTCCGGTCCCAACTATATTAATTTATAGAGGTTTTACTGTATAGTGTCACCACACAAATGCCTATGAGAACAGACATCCTTCATATTGAAGCAAGCATAGTATGTACCGATCTTTACGGATTAACTAACTACCAATTAGTTATCCTACAATCAGGAACAGTTTAAGTTTAGAGTTATCATCTTTTAGATCTCACTATTACAATCTCATCATAATTCTAAAAGCTTTACTCTTAACTATGGAACATCTTATTTAAACACTTAAATAGATAAAGCCCGTAACATAAACAAATAAATCTTTTATTAATGAAATTAAATAGATTACATAAAAGTTCTTCCTAACTCATCATACATGATTGGTTTTGAACACTTTCACTTTCACTAATTTACCCAATGAAATTAGATTTTGATTTAACTTCGGTACGTACCTCACTTGAGTTAACTTTTGATAAGTGCATATTTTTGCATATTTTTATTACCTATTATTTGCTTGAATTCGTGTTTAATAATTTATTTTGTTGCATTTCAGGAAATTCGTAAATAAATAAAGAAATGGCAAAATAAATGATAAAGTGCAAGGAAGGGAAAAAGAGGAAGAAAAAGGACTAAAAATGAAAGAAGGAAAAGAATTAGGAGCTTGGAGCAAAAGGAATATTTCAAGACAAGTGGAAGGTGGAGATCATTTCAACACATTAGAAAAGTGTATGGCCAAGATCAACTCTTCAAAGCTTAAGGGGGAAGGAAACAAATAGATGGCTAGGATTTCACCACCACACAACCCAAATGTATGGTGGGGATTTACCCAACACCCCCCTTAACCCTAATTCCTATCCTATAAATACCCCCTCACCCCCCTTGTATTTAGTAACTTAGATTTTAGGGTAGATTTAATTTCTTGTATTTTTCTTAGTTTCAAATCTTGTAAACACTCCTATTATAATTAATGCAATTTTTATTTTTTTTACATCTTGTCTTGCTCTTTAGTTATTGTTGCCTTGTTTCGTTATTTTCGTAAATCCAATTAGTGGACAAAGTAGCGAAATGCTAACCACTTGGGGTTGAAAGTAAAAATTTTTATTTTCTTGTTCTTAGTTAATAATCATTGAACCCTTTTAAATTTCAATTTTATTGTGGGTTTGGTGATTTGAAGTTGTAGATCTAATTTTGGTGTTTGATTTGAAGTGTTAGTGTAATGGGTTTGATAATTTAGTGCTTGATTTGATTGTGGTGGTGTTAAATTTAGGGTCTTTTAATTTGTAAATCTAATTTTAAAATGTTGGTTGTGTCTCGTTGAAATTTCCGATGGGTTTATATTTTCCAATGGATTTATTTTCCGGTATCTATCTGATTGTTTTTCTTCTGCATGCTTCTTGTTGCTGTATGTGTCCTCCACGCACCGACCAATTCCCTCTTCCTTTGTCATGTTTTCTTCGCACTCGCCTGTTTCATTTGTTTGTAGTTAAAGTGGTAGTCCATTACTTTACCAATTCTTCTGCCATGTTTTCTGTCCATTGCCTTGTTTTTAATTAAATAGTGCTCTAATCATTGATGTATTAATTAGGTGATCGTTAGTGAATTAATAGTTAATTACAAATTTTAAATCATTTTTCCTGTGGCATTTTTACTCCATTCACTCCCATTTGCTATTTGCTTTCTTTTGATTTGCGTTTTTAATTTATATCATTTTATTTTTTTTTTCGGCCATTTTAGTTTGATTGCCTCGAAGCTTCCTATGTTGATTTTTCATGTTAATGTTTTTAGTGTGATTTTGTCCACCCATGCTCTCTTAAATTGCCTTTTTTTTTTGTTTTAAAATTTTAAGTTTGTTCTTTAAAATTTCTTGTTAATAAAATTTTGTTTTAGAATAAAATCTAATTTTAATTCACATTTAGAATTTTTAGAATAATTCACTTTTATTAATTAATTTAAAATAGATTTCTTTTTAATTTAGGAATTAATTAGTAAAAATCCAAATTCTCAAAAATCAAACTTAAAAATTAATAAATTTTAATTTTAATTCGATTAATTTAAAAATTAAGGATTGCGAAACATTAGTCCCTGAGGAACGAATCATAAATTTTACAACGAAACGAATTGTGCACTTGCGATTCAAATGTCTTAAATATTTTTAGCACAACAAGTTTTTGGCGCCGCTGCCGGGGACTAATTATTTTTCGCACCTTAATTTTTAATTTTTCGAGTTAGTTTTATTTCTTGTCTTATTTTTTTATTTCGTTCTTTTTAGGAAAGCTTGAGATTTCGGAACTCTTCTCAACGAAGCGTGGAAAAATTGGAATTTATGGAAAGCAAGCTTCGGTAACCGTATCTCACTCTTTTCGCCCTTTTTTAATTTTAGAAAAAATACAAAAAATTCAAAAATCACAAAAAAATTAAAAATTAAAAATCCAAAAAAATTAGTTGTAAATACATAATTGTTGCATCATGCATTTAATCACTTAGGGCACATCATCTAGATTTTTATTTTCTTGTTTTTAATTTTTCGTACCCTATAAATTGTGGTGATCGCTGGAGGACCCCAAGGTACGTTAAATTCTTTCTTTTCGTTAGTTAGAACAGGTAGTTTAAAGCATCCATAAATATTTATAGTTTTTTATATCTCTTTGTTTGTTGCATCATTTTGTAAATAAATCTTAAGGGCAAAACCTCTCAAGATAAGGGAAGGGATTTCATCACTCTTTCCTTAGCCCAAAAACCATTAATCCCTCATTTTGCATACCTAGCCTTTAATAAAATTAATTAGACGTTTGCCCCTAGGAATTTCGCGCTCAATTAGGAAGGTGCTTAAGAAACGAAGTAATCTTTAATTATTCCGACTTTTTGGTGTCTAGGAAAGCGAAAGCTGACCTGGCCAATTAAGGTTTTGGTGTCTAGGCTGGTGTTTAGCCTCTTGGCAATGCTTGCACCTACCTGGCCAAGCCGGTTCGAATAATTATTGATTTACATAATTTTTGGTAGCCCTTAAAGTTAGGAGCAAGGTCTAGGTATTTTATTAGGGAACCCTAGGTTTAGAATTTTTCTTTTAATTTTACACCCTTTCTTTTTGTGTGTTTTAATTTATCGCACTTACTTGCTACGTGTTTCCTTTTGTGGTTTATGCGAACTACGTGGATTAGGGATAATTCTTCTAGACTAGTGAGATCATTTGAGATTTCTTCATCGTCTAATTCCGAGTCTTTAGATTATTCCGAACCCGTAGTAAACATGGCCATGTCTCTTAGGGACCGTTGCTATCCTACTCGTTCCGCCCAACCTTCGTGTATCACCCTTCCTCCCGTTAATGGTAATAATTTCGAAATTAAAGCTCACCACATCAGTATGTTACCTAAATTTAACGGGAGCGAGGGTGAGGACCCGTATCTCTTTCTTCATGAATTTGAGGAGGTTTGCGCATTGCAAAAACTCCAACATCTTTCCGAGGACTCCATTAGGCTAGGACTTATCAACTTCGCTTTAAAAGAAAATGCAAAAAAATGGTTGTATAGTCTACCCGTTAATTCTATTTCCAAGTGGGAGGGATTTGTGGTTATTTTTCTAAAAAAATATTTTCCAAACCATAAGACTATGAGAATTACAAACGAAATAAATCAATTTCATCAAAAGGAAAACGAGTCTTTTTGGAAATATTTTGATCGTTTTAAAAATATTCTATCACAATGCCCCCACCACGGAATAGAAAAATGGAGGCTTTGTAAGATCGTTTATGAGGCCTTAGATGGACCAACAACCGCGTTGTTGGAATCTATGTGCCGAAAATTCATGGAGAAAGATGAGGACGAGGGTTAGAAATTTTTCGAAGAATTAGCCGAGAAGACCATGTTGTGGGAGTCTACTAGGGAACCTAACAAGTCTAATGAGTCGTCTAGTTCATCTAAGGGTTTGCATTCGATTGGGAGTTCGATTGCAACCGATGCCAAATTAACCACTCTAACTAGGAGACTCGAAGCCCTAGAAACTAGTAAGGCCCCCTCAAATGTGTCTATGTGCCCTAATTTTAATCAAGGTTTTTCGGACTATCCCGCTTTTGATCAAGTTAATGCGGTGTCTCAACCACCCACTAGGAACGACCCGTTTGCTCCTACTTACAATCCCGGGTGGAGGAATCACCCGAACTTCTCTTGGAATCAAGGGCAAAGCTACCAAAATCCGTCCTCTTTTCAACCTCCTTTTCAAAATGCTCCTTCTTTCCAAAAACCCAATCAAAATTCTTTCTCGACTCCAAATCAAGGTCCCTTTCCAAACCCTACTCAAAATCTCGGTCCTTATCCGACTCAACTTTCTTATTCGAATCAAGCACCCGCCCACCCACCCGGCTTTCATGAGTCGGATAAGAGACTTAATTCTTTGGAAAAAACTCTTGATGCGCTTTTAAAATCAAAATCTAATTTGGCTCAATCTCAACAAACTTTCATGCAAACCATGACTCAAGATAGGCAACTTTTGAATGCTAGTACTCAAGTCTTATCTAAGTTAGAGGTTCAAGTGAGTCAATTAGCTAATGCCATGTGTGAGCGAGAGAAGAATAAGTTCCCGAGTCAACCTGAGGTCAATCCTAAGTTTCCTCTCAATGAACGCCCTCATGAGAGTGTGAATGCCGTCATCTCCTTAAGATCGGGAAATCGAGTTGATAACCGAGTAGGGGTCGAGTCTTCCAAGGAAGAAGAAGAAGAGTCAAATGTTGAACCGAACCCTACACTTGATCATTCAAACCTTACTCCAACTTCCGAACCTCTCGAGTCATCTATTCCCATACCTTCACCACTCGAACCTTCATCATCGAAATCCACTCTCGAGTCATCAAATTCTTCTCTTAAATCATCCTCACCACCTAAAAAATCTTCGAATATCGTTCCACTTTCCACTTCTCTTCCCGATGTGCCTAACGAACGAGTCTTTAAGCCTAAAGCTCCTTATCCTCAACGACTCATCCCTCGCAAATAGTCACCTCAAGTAGAGAAGATTATGGAAGTTTTCAAACAAGTCGAGATTAACATTCCTCTTTTAGATGCCATTCAACAAATTCCTTCGTATGCCAAGTGTCTAAAAGATTTATGTACTCACAAGCGATCCACCCACGTTCCTAAGAAATCCTTTTTGACATCTCATGTCAGTTCAATTCTTTCAAATCAAATTCCTATGAAATATAAGGACCCCGGTTGTCCAACTATTTCATGTGTCATAGGCAATACTTTCGTGGATAAAGCTTTACTCGACTTAGGTGCTAGTGTCAATCTCCTTCCATTTTCTGTCTACCAAGCCCTAGGGTTAGGTGAGCTGAAGCAAACGAATATGACCCTTCAATTAGCTGATCGTTCTGTTAAAATTCCTAAGGGATTAATTGAAGATGTTTTAATCAAAATTGGTGATTTTTTCTTCCCGGTTGATTTTGTTGTCCTCGAGACTCAACCCGTCACGAATCCTAAGAACCAAATTCCGATCATTCTAGGACGACCTTTTCTTGCTACATCTAATGCCTTGATCAACTGTAGGAATGGTTCTATGAAACTCACATTTGGTAACATGACCTTGGACCTTAACATTTTCAATGTAGGAAAAGAACCCAATGAGCTTTATGAGCAGTCAACAGGGGTTAACGTGGTCAATAAGTTTTCCACTTGGTCTAGCTTCGAGGATAGTGAGATTGAGTCACTTCTCGTTGAGGATTTTAAAGTCAACCGTGAGTCTAATCGAGAGTACTCTGATTCGTTAAGGGACATGACTTCGGAAGAGATGTTGAGAGAGTTGGATGCCATTTGTTCCCCGTGGGAGACCAAACCCGAGGATGCTATTGTTGAACCCATTGTCAAAACTTCCGTTGGTGAACCACCTACATTCGGTGAGTTCTTAGGGGATTTGTTAGAAATTCGTTCCAAGTATGAGATTCCACCCGAGATTGTTGGTAGTGTTGAGCCGGTTTATAAGAATCTTATTGGACCATCGCCACCTGCATTTGACTTGACTTCGTATCATCCTGAATTTGATCAACAGCCTTTAGGAGAAAACGAACACTCATCTTCTGTCATTCCTTGTGATTCATCCCAAGACCATACTTTCATTATCTCTAATTTGCTTAAACAAAATAAAGAATCCTTAAGTTGGTTTAGGGAGAACACTAATGAATCTTGTACTAATAGGTTGAATGATCCCATATTGCTGGAGAAAATTTGTTCTAATCCAAATTTTCAAAAATGTCTTGAATTTTTCTCTCAACTTCATCCCACTTTTCCCACCGGCATCGGCTGATTTGGTTTTATTCTTTTACCTCCCCTCGTGTAAGAAGAGTATGGGGGAGGAGTGTGTGTGTGTGTGAGAGTTGTTTTCTCTTGTAATTTTTAGAAGTTTTCAGTCTCCGCCATCCCTTATCAGGTATTTCCTCACCTTTCTTCTTTCTCATTTCTCTTGCATTTGAATACATTGAGGACAATGCATGATTTAGGTATGGGGGAGGGTTTTTAGTGTAAATATAAAAATTAGAAAATCCAAAAAAATTTAAAAAAAATGAAAAAATCAAAAAGAGTTCTTTTCGTAGTCTAGTCTTGTTAATTGATTGCTAGTTGCTTGATGCACCCTTGCATGCTATGATAATCTTATGATCCATTAGCTTTTGTTTGAGAAGTGATTTGCTAAAGTTCTTGTTCACACACTTACACTAGCAAGGTGAAGCTAGTAGACTTATTTGAATTGTGCATGAAATTAGAAGGGCTTGATTAGGTATAAGATGATTTGGTCTTCATGCTTTGAGTACAAGTAGGTGCATTGAGGATACCATTTCTTGAGATTGATTATGTTTTACCACACCAAGTGAGATTTTGAGCCTATATGCACATCTTTTGGATTTATATTCTTTTGCTTGAGTGTCCACTTGTCATTTGCATCGCTAGCACTTGTTTGAGTTCCTTCTTGAAATACATGACATTAATTGATGATAAAATGATAAAGGCACTTAGGAATAACCTATATTTCCAAATTATCCACACCATGCTTATGTGATCAATTAGTTAACCCTTTGAGCTTAATCTTATTCTTTCGGTGACACACCACATTACTCGCCTAAGACCTTTTTCTTGTTTAGCCTTACGTATTCTTGATCCCATTTTGTCAAAGGCTAGTAGGAACTTAAGGGAGCAATAAGGTGTGTGAAATAGGGTTTACTATGTTCATAACTTTTGAGGAAATATTTGTTGTTACCTTGATAGTCGATTTTTAAAGTTAAATCTAATTGAGGATTATTGTTACATTTATCTTAGCTCTCATAAAAAAAATAAAGAAAAATAATGAAAAAAGAATAAAAAAAGAATAAAAAAATGAAAAAAATGAAAAAAAAAAAAAGAGAATATATATACATGAGAGCATACTTATGTTTTTTGTAATCCTCTTTCATTGCGACTATTCAAGGCTTTTTGTTGAAAATAAAAATAAATTGTGTGGGGAGGAAGTTTGGTGTTGTGCATGATATTCATGGTGACTACTAGCTTTTGACACTTCACCTTATTTTGGTCTTTCTTGACATACCTTGTCCCTAGCCCCATTACAACCCTAATAAAGACCTTTTGATTGTCATTATTAATGTATGTTGTGATTTAAGTTGGAATGATACCAAGTGTCAAGCATGCATTTGATTTTGTTGGAATTGAGTGATACACCTACCCTTGTTCTTGAGTGAATATTCTTTTGTGAGTGAAAGGTGAGGTATTGCTTATTTGTTTTTTGCATAAGAGATCTCAAGTTTTGACACTGAGGTGCGCCCTTGTAGACTTAGCATGGTTACCAATAATTTTTGCACTTGACATGAACTTATAATCACTCTTACATGGTTCTTTAAGTAGACTATGTGAATCCTTGCACTTTCCACACCAAGACTTTGCAACTTCATTTTGATTCTTAAGTTGATGTATCATGAGAGGACATGTATGTGTGGTGTGCATTGCCATGTGATCTTTTATACAAATTAGATGGATTTTGTGGGTACATTCACTATAGGCCCTCACGAGACCTCACTCGTCCACTAGGGCTACCTAGGGGTTTAAAGGGCTTGTTGCATATGCCAAATGCAACCGTCACACCTATGAAAAGGAGTATAGGACTTTGTATCTAGATTTTCATTTTCATTTTGTTTTTATTTTCCTCGAGGACGAGCAAAAGATATGTATGGGGGCATTTGACAAGTGCATATTTTTGCATATTTTTATTACCTATTATTTGCTTGAATTCGTATTGTAATAATTTATTTTGTTGCATTTCAGGAAATTCGTAAATAAATAAAGAAATGGCAAAATAAATGATAAAGTGCAAGGAAGGGAAAAAGAGGAAGAAAAAGGACCAAAAATGAAAGAAGGAAAAGAATTAGGAGCTTGGAGCAAAAGGAATATTTCAAGACAAGTGGAAGGTGGAGATCATCCCAACACATTAGAAAAGTGTATGGCCAAGATCAACTCTTCAAAGCTTAAGGGGGAAGGAAACAAATAGATGGCTAGGATTTCACCACCACACAACCCAAATGTATGGTGGGGATTTACCCAACACCCCCCTTAACCCTAATTCCTATCCTATAAATACCCCCTCACCCCTCTTGTATTTAGTAACTTAGATTTTAGGGTAGATTTAATTTCTTGTAGTTTTCTTAGTTTCAAATCTTGTAAACACTCCTATTATAATTAATGCAATTTTTATTTTCTTTACATCTTGTCTTGCTCTTTAGTTATTGTTGCCTTGTTTCGTTATTTTCGTAAATCCGATTAGTGGACAAAGTAGCGAAATGCTAACCACTTGGGGTTGAAAGTAAAAAATTTTATTTTCTTGTTCTTAGTTAATAATCATTGAACCCCTTTAAATTTCAATTTTATTGTGGGTTTGGTGATTTGAAGTTGTAGATCTAATTTTGGTGTTTGATTTGAAGTGTTAGTGTAATGGGTTTGATAATTTAGTGCTTGATTTGATTGTGGTGGTGTTAAATTTAGGGTCTTTTAATTTGTAAATCTAATTTTAAAATGTTGGTTGTGTCTCGTTGAAATTTCCGATGGGTTTATATTTTCCAGTGGATTTATTTTCCGGTATCTATCTGATTGTTTTTCTTCTGCATGCTTCTTGTTGCTGTATATGTCCTCCACGCACCGACCAATTCCCTCTTCCTTTGTCATGTTTGCTTCGCAGGCGCCTGTTTCATTTGTTTGTAGTTAAAGTGGTAGTCCATTACTTTACCAATTCTTCTGCCATGTTTTCTGTCCATTGCCTTGTTTTTAATTAAATAGTGCTCTAATATTGATGTATTAATTAGGTGATCGTTAGTGAATTAATAGTTAATTACAAATTTTAAATCATTTTTCCTGTGGCATTGTTACTCCATTCACTCCCATTTGCTATTTGCTTTCTTTTGATTTGCGTTTTTAATTTATATCATTTTAGTTTTTTTTTTTGGCCATTTTAGTTTGATTGCCTCGAAGCTTCCTGTGTTGATTTTTCATGCTAATGTTTTTAGTCTGATTTTGTCCACCCATGCTCTCTTAAATTGCCTTTTTTTTTTTGTTTTTAAATTTTAAGTTTGTTCTTTAAAATTTCTTGTTAATAAAAATTTGTTTTAGAATAAAATCTAATTTTAATTCACATTTAGAATTTTTAGAATAATTCACTTTTATTAATTAATTTAAAATAAATTTCTTTTTAATTTAGGAATTAATTAGTAAAAATCCAAATTCTCAAAAATCAAACTTAAAAATTAATAAATTTTAATTTTAATTCGATTAAGTTAAAAATTAAGGATTGCGAAACATTAGTCCCTGAGGAATGAATCATAAATTTTACAACGAAACGAATTGTGCGCTTGCGATTCAAATGTCTTAAATATTTTTAGCACAACAACTTTCGAACATGACCATTGTGAAGTTTCATCATTACCTCACCAATGCTGGCAACCTTTACCCTTTTACCTTTGGTAAAGCTACCATCTTTCCATCACACTTCTTGTAGGATGAGAACCACTCCCTCCTAGCACATATGTGATGAGAACATCCCGAGTCAAGCACCCATTCTTCTTTCAATCCCTTCTCTTCTTGAACCAAAAGAGCATCATCATCACCTTCCACAAGCGAAACACTACCCCCTCATCGAGTTTTCTTCAACTCCTTCAAGTCTTCTCTTGCCTTTGGACACCATGATTGTATATGACTTAATTCTTCACAATAAAAGCACTTGATATTAGGATTATGCTTCTTACCATACTTCTTTTTCTTGTCACGTGCGTCCACCACGAGTGCACTTCCATCTGATGTGTCACTCAATCCTTGCTTCATTAATCTTTCGGTCTCCAGAAGAACAACAATAGTCTCATCCAAAGCTAACTCCATTTTCCCAACCAGTAAAGAAGTAATCATAGTACTATACTTCTTTGGTAGAGACACAAGTAGAAGAACAGCTTTGTCCTCATCCTTCAATTTTTCATCCGAATTATTCAGCTGGTTGATCAAGCCATTAAAATGATTCAGATGATCTTTCAAATCTCCATTTTCTTCCATCTTGAGCCCGAACAAATCTTTCTTGAGAAACAACTTATTTGCCAAAGACTTTAAGTGATACGTCTTCGTCAACTTCTCCCACAATTTTTTAGGGTTATCTTCCTCAAGTTGATTTCCGGTGCAAGGGCCAACCGGATTGGCGATGCTGCATGTAACTTCATATGTGCCAACTTTGTATCTTCCACATCAGCAGGCTTCTTGTCTTCAAGAGTTGCATCTCTGCCACAAGGTAAAATTGTTTCTTCCATTCATTCTTGAACGTTCCCCCAACCTTATCCATCACGAACCTCGGCTCTGATACCACTTGTTAGGTTAGGGGACTACACAATTAACAAGATTGAAACAAACAAAGCAAAGCACACACATAATTATACTTGACGCGAAAAACCCACGTCCCAACTCATATTATTAATCTTAATAATATCAACATCAATCACTCGGTGTATCACTCACACGATACTCAAGCTAAACAATACTCAAGCATACATCAAACATAATATGACTATGTTTATATAGTCACCCAAAACTTAGCCACCAAGACTTGTCGTTCTTGGTTATAATTACCTAACTTTATGAACAAGACATACCATCTATCATAATTGTCCACCCATACAATTATTACCCGACCCATATATGACTTATATCACCAAAACCCATAGTACCGTATTGTGTTTAAGCCCAACAAAGCATTCTTACAAAAATCATACATTAAAATTCTAACTCGACATCTTTTTCATTTCATTCCATAAATATCAATAACTGTTTCGGCCACTTATGAGGATGAAAATGATTTTCTTCATCATTCTTCCATTCTTCACAAATTGGAGGCACATCGGAGTTGAAGTTGAAACGGGAGGTACACCACATGTTTCTCTGCCATTGTTTAATAAATTTGAACCATTTTATTACACTTTACACACTTACTGGTGATGAGATTATATCCATCAATTCTTTTATATATTCTTCAGCCTGGATGGTGTAGAATGGTAAAGATGTAGTAAAATGTTCTGCTTAATAGATGATCGATTTCATCGACCAGCCAACGTAGAAGATTCAAAGCTGGATCGATGAATGCATAAACATCTGCCAACAGTTCTTTGCAAGGCAAATAGAACCAAGTTTCAAATACTCCTAGATCACGTCCCAACATGATGAAGTCCCAAAAAAAACTCATCACTTACCCAAACCTCATCATGCAAATCAAAGGAAACTAGCTCATCCCCACCATCAAAATAGAGTACCCCATTAACAAAAGTGTTAGTTCGCCTGTATAGAATACTCATGTTGACTAACTGATCTCCCAGCAACATAATATATAGATATCAGGTTGGATGTATCTTTCACATTGCAATATTATAACCATACCAGGAGAATTTTTTTCTTTCGTTTAATAGTTATTTAGATGCTAACAAACCCATTTCTTTCTTTTGTTTAGTAGCTAACAAACCTCAGTAGTTGTCCTCTTCCTATTGTTAGGCAGCCGTCTTGGAGAGAGTTAGGCAGCCAACTTCTTACCAAACATCTTGCCAAACTTTCACCCACCAACCCCTCACCTACTACAACCCCCTCCTATAAATACCCCTCTCCTCTTCATTCTAAATTACACCAAAATTCTCTCTTCTCTCTCTATATAGCTGCTAGATAGTCCGTCTAGTAAGAGAGCCGGTTTAGCCCGCTTTCAGGAAGTGTCGGGATAGAAGGTCCTCGTGCCTAAACTATTCCTTAGGGTACTTGGGTCTGACTGCAGCCATCGGAGGTGGTCCCGCTGCAGGGGTCTTTCTATTAGGTTGTGTGGCACTTTCCGGGTTGGGAGAGGGAGAGAAGGAAAGGTTGTCGGGAAACAGTGATAGGGGGAGGTTTTGATATAAACACTTCAGTGAGTTGGGGATATACATAATAGGTATTGTAAGGCTGAATTTGTGTATAAAATTCAGGGGCCGGATACCCGGATATTGTAATCTCTTTTATCTAGTGTGAAGTTATTGCTCTTGTGGATGTAGGCTGGGCCGAACCACGTTAAATCTCTTGTCTCTTTTACTGTATTGTTGGTTTGTTGCTTCATTACTATCACGTATATTTATGGGATCTAAGCACACATATTTACCAAATCGCTTCCGCATTCGCTGAGAATCGGGCAGATTCCTAACAGTTGGCATCAGAGCTAGTTGTGTCTAAATTATTGGTGCCGAAGGAAAGTCGTTAAGAAAAGTGGTTGTCTAATAAGGCACCGTTTTGACGGAAGTGCTCCCATTGTTTCTTACACTTACCTGGCCAATTGATTTAGTTGTTCGGATTGGTTTGTGTGTGCAAACGGAGATCATGGCAAGTATTGGAGAATTCAAGGTGACTTCATATGATGGTAAAGGAAGTTTTACTCTTTGGCAGAGAAGGGTAAAAGATATCCTAACCCAACAGAAGCTAGCAAGGGCTTTGAAGGGGAAGGAGAGAAAGCCAACAAAGATGAGCGATGAAGATTGGGAGGATGCTGAGTCGCAATGCATGAGTACCATCAGACTATGAATTGCTGATAACATTATCAATAATATTGTTGACGAAAGCACGCCAAAGGAATTATGGTCAAAGTTGGAGACATTGTATCTCGGGAAGAACTTGACTACAAAGTTAAATCTGAAGCGCGAGTTATACAAGCTGAAGCTGGCAACTCAAGGCAATGTTATTGAGCACATGAATGTGTTTAATGGTATTGTTGATCAACTTGAAAAGGTTGATGTAAAATTGGAGGAAGAAGATAAGGCCCTTATTCTTCTTACTTCGCTTCCGGAGTCATTCGATCATTTGGTCACAACCATTTTGTACAGAAAGGACACGTTAAAAATGGAGGAGCTTCAGTCAGCACTTTTGTCAAGTACTGGAAGGAAGAACCAGGATGGTGACAAGGACGGAATGATAGTTTTGGCTTTGCGTAGTCAAAATAATAGAGGAAGGGGTGCTGTGAGAGGATTTACCAATAGCAGGGGTAAATCCAGATACAGCGAAAAAGGCATGCAGTGCTTTGGTTGCAAGGAGTGGGGTCATATTAGGCTGAATTGTCCACTTAATAAGAAGGATCCAGATGCATCATTGGCTGTGGTTACTCTCGATTGTGAAGATGTTTGCACCGTCTTCAATCGAGGCACTAGTTCTCTAGGAGAATGGATATTAGACTCAGGGTCATCTTACCATGTATGTTCCGAGAGGGGGCATTTTGATAAATTCCAAGATACAAAGAATGAAACAGTTTCTTTGGCTGATGGATCTACTTGTGAGATCAAGGGGGTTGGAATTGTGAAAATCAAAATGTTCGATGGAATATTTCGCAGCTTGAACGGGGTAAGATATGTTCCTAAGCTAAGGAAGAATCGAATATCTATCGGCCGGTTAGCTTCAGAATGCTACAGATGCTCTATAGTAGGGGGAGCTATGAATATCAAAAGAGACCGTGTGGTTCGGAAGAAGGGAGAGCTACGTGGGGGAATATATCATCTGATTAGTACGTGGCCAGAAAGTACTGGAACTTCGAAAATCTAGTTATCTCGTGCACGAGGGAAGAGTGACTTGAAGGATACTGCTGCGGTTGTATTTCCTTCTAGTCTAGACGATGGTGCAAAGACTGCTGGGATGGATCTTGGTCGAAGGGCTTCCACGACATCAACGAGTAGTTGGTATGTTGCAGCTGCATATGGGCATCGATCAACACGAATCAAGTGAGCAGTGAACCATGCAACAGATTGATTTGTTTGATATGCAGTTGGGGAGTAAATGAAAGATCGATGGTCACACTTGCGTGTGTGATGGACTACATATGGGATTGGCCGACGTGAATCAAGTGAGTATGTGTGTATACAACAGATTGCTTCACATGTATGTAGTTGGACAAATAGAGGTCAATGGTACACTTGTGCGTATAGAAAGTGGGCATTCGAGAATGAATGTGCAAACTAGGGTATAGTTTGGAGTCTTGGACTCGGGGGAAGTTTTGTCGTAGCGAATCATACGGATCGAGGAAAAGTTGGAGTTGTGCCAACAGGGCGCAGGTATGGAGTGCAAGTGAAGAGCTGTGAGTTTGGAAAGAGGGGGAGATTGTTAGGCAGCCGTCTTGGAGAGAGTTAGGCAGCCAACTTCTTACCAAACATCTTGCCAAACTTACACCAAAATTCTCTCTTCTCTCTCTATATAGCTGCTAGATAGCCCGTCTAGTAGGAGAGCCGGTTTAGCCCGCTTTCAGGAAGTGTCGGGATAGAAGGTCCTCGTGCCTAAACTATTCCTTAGGGTACTTTGGTCTGACTGCAGCCATCGGAGGTGGTCCCGCTGCAGGGGTCTTTCTATCAGGTTGTGTGGCACTGTCCGGGTTGGGAGAGGGAGAGAAGGAAAGGTTGTCGGGAAACAATGATAGGGGAGGTTTTGAGATAAACACTTCAGTGAGTTGGGGATATACATAATAGGTATTGTAAGGCTGAATTTGTGTATAAAATTCAGGAGCCGGATACCCGGATATTGTAATCTCTTTTATCTAGTGTGAAGTTATTGCTCTTGTGGATGTAGGCTGGGCCGAACCACGTTAAATCTCTTGTCTCTTTTACTGTATTGTTGGTTTGTTGCTTCATTACTATCACGTATATTTGTGGGATCTAAGCACACATATTTATTAAATCGCTTTCGCATTCGCCGGGAATCGGGCAGATTCCTAACACCTATGGTCCAAATTCAGAGTAAGACAAGAATTATTTGTTTTCTTTGTCTGTGAACACACCGTAATTTCTTGATTTTAGATAATTTAGACTGTGAACTAGCTAGCTGCACTTTGGTAGGCATTTCATGCTTTCTGACCCGCGTTCATAATCATTCTAATTAGCCAAGTAATGTAAAGGAACAAACAAACCTGACATCACAAATATGGATAGAGCGTTGATGATATTGTAACCAGAAGAGTTGTATATTGCACAAATTATTTATGTTGTAATATGTTATGCAAATCAAAATTGTTCAGATTGTTGAGTATACAACAACGAAAGCAAAACCCAAAGCGAATAAACAAGAACAAGAAAATAACGACAATCACACAAGACAAAGATTTACGTGGTTTGGAAATTCCTACTCCACAAGCCGCACTAATTTTGTATTGATCTCTCACAATTGTGTTGTGTTATGTTATGTTACAATTACACGAGTATTTATAAGAGAAGAAACTGGGTCAACCAATCAGAGTCTAATTCTGAAATTCCTAACTCTAATCCTAACTCTAATTAGAGTCCAATTCAGGAATTCCCAAGTCAAATCAGAAACCAATTCTGAAACCTAATAGACTCCACAAACCCAACAATCTCCCACTTGGAGTCTGACCACATCTTCACTTCACTCTTGTAAATCTAGTAACAAATAATCCCTCGATCAATAACTCTAATTAGTGCAACGCCTTCTCATTAATCAGTTCTAAAGGCCAGTTGAAGCTATGCAAAGCTTCAACTTTTCATTAGTAACCACCTTAGTCAACATATCTGCAAGATTCTTTGAACCAAGGATTTTCTTCAAGGACAAAGTACCATTGCTAATAAACTCTCTTGTAAAGTGATATCTCAGTTGAATATGTTTCGTCCTAGCATGAAACACAGGATTCTTCGCAAGATGAATAGCACTCTGACTGTCGCTATACAAAGCACTGTCCGCCTGTTTCTTTCCCAACTCCTCAAGAAAATTCTTCAACCAAATCATCTCCTTGCTAGCTTCAGAGATAGCCATATATTCTGCTTCTGTGGTTGAAAGAGCAACACTCTTTTGAAGTCGAGACATCCAACTAATTGCTGTGCCACCCAACGTGAAAATATATCCCGTAGTACTTTTTCTTGTATCCAAACATCCACCCAAATCTGCATCAGAGAACCCTTCCAAGATAACATCTTTCTTGCTGAAACATAATGCAACCTTGGATGTGCCTTTCAAGTAGCGCAACAACCACTTGACTGCTTCCCAATGCTCTCTTCCTGGATTAGACATGAACCTGCTAACAACTCCCACTGCATGAGCAATATCTGGCCTTGTACACACCATAGCATACATCAAACTGCCAACTGCAGATGCATACGGAACTTTAACCATATCTTTCTTGCCTTCATCCGTTTTAGGTGACTGTTTTTTCGTGAGATTAAAGTGAGTCGCCAACGGTGTACTTCTGGTCTTCGCATCCTGGACACTGAATTTCTGCAACAATTTCTCAATATACTTCTCTTGAGATAATTTCAAAGTACCTTCAGATCTATCCCTTATGATGCTCATACCAAGTATCTGTTTTGCCGCACCCATATCCTTCATCTCAAACTCCTCAGACATCTGTCTCTTTAACTTGTTAATTTCCATCATGTTTGATCCTGCTATCAACATGTCATCAACATACAACAACAATATGATATAAGATGAATCAAATTGTTTAAAATAACAACAATGATCCATAGCACTCCTAGTGTACCCATTCTTCATCATAAAGCTATCAAACTTCAAGTACCATTGTCTTGGCGCTTGCTTCAAACCATACAAGCTTTTTATAAGCTTGCAAACAAGATTTTCTTTCCCAGCTACCTGAAATCCTTCTGGCTGTACCATGTAGATGTCTTCCTCAAGATCACCATGTAAGAACGCGGTCTTAACATCTAGTTGCTCTATATGTAACTCCTCTGCAGCCACAATACTTAGCACAATTCTAACAGTAGTCATCTTAACAACCGGAGAAAATATATCAGTTTAGTCAATACCCTTTTTCTGTTGATAACCCTTGACTACTAACCTCGCCTTGTATCTCTTGCTGCCATCAGGTTCTTCTTTGATCCGGAACACCCACTTATTCTGTAAAGCCTTCTTTCCTGCTGGTAACTCTATTAAAGACCAAGTTTCATTCTTCTCAAGAGAACTCATCTCTTCTTCCATGGCTGATTTCCACTGAACTGAATCATCCACCTGAACTGCCTCTGAATAACACTGAGGCTCTCCATCCTCAGTCAATAACATATAATATGCTGAAGGAGAAAATCTTTGTGGTGGCCTCACAATTCTGCTAGATCTTCTTACCTCAACCTGTGGAGTAACTGGAACCGTGTCATTACCATTCCCCAAACTCCCACTATTTCCTGCAAGATCTTCTTCTGTAATCTCTTCAAGCACTGCTTTCTCTTTCTCATGTTGTTCCTTTGCAAACTCAGAATCGACTACAAGCTTATCCTTGTACACTGCACTTTCGTTAAAAGTAACATCTCTACTTCTAACGACCTTCTTCGTTAGTTCATCCCAGAAACGGTAACCCATATCATCTGAGCCATAACCAATGAAGATACACTTCTTTGCTTTTGGATCAAGCTTGTCCCTGTCAGAATCTTTAACACGCACATAAGAAACACAACCAAAAACTCGCAAGTGTGAAAGATTTACCTCCTTTTTCTGCCACTCTTCTTCAGGAATCTTGAACCCCAAAGGAACTGAAGGTCCTCTATTTATGAGATACGCTGCTGTGCTAACTGCATCTGCCCAAAAAATCTTTGGCAACCCTGCATGCAATCTCATACTCTTGGCCCTCTCATTCAAGGTTCTATTCATGCGCTCTGCAACACCATTCTGCTGCGGTGTCTCTGGAATTGTTTTGATCATTCTAATCCCATATTCTGCGCAATAGCTTTTAAACTCATCACTACTGTACTCACCACCATTATCTGACATCAAACTCTTAATCTTCAAACCGGTCTGATTTTCAACTTCGGTCTTCCACTTCTTGAAAGTAGCAAACACATCTGATTTATTCTTCAATAAATAAACCCATACCTTTCTAGTGGAATCGTCAATGAAAGTGACATAGTAGCGAGATCCTCCCAACGACGCAACTGCTGTTGGACCATATACATCTGTATGAACTAGCTCTAACCTCTCAGCCTTGGGTGTCCTCCCTGATTTTGCAAAAGTAACTCGTTTCTGCTTTCCAAGAACACATGGCTCACAGAACCCAACTTCCACATTCTTCAGCTCTGGAATCTTACCCTTCGAAGTTAATAGCTTCATACCTTTTTCACTCATATGACCAAGTCTTTGGTGCCACAAAGTTGAAGACCCAATCTCATCAGCAACTGTATTTGCTTCATAGCTAGATTGTTCAACTATGTACAACGTCCCCTTTTTCTCTCCACGAACAACAACTAGATTCCCCTTTATAACCTTCCACTGTCCGTCTCCGAAAGTAACTCGATACCCTTCCTTATCTAACTGACCCACAGATATCAACATCTTCTTCAGTCCAGGAATGTACCTTACATCTTTCAACGTCCAGCTAGTCCCCAAAGAGGTCTTGAGATTAATATCTCCCATGCCCGTAATATCCAGAGTCTCATCATCAGCAAGACGGACTTTACCAAAATTTCCAAGTCTGAAATTTAACAGCAAATCCTTGCAAGGGGTAGCATGGAAAGATGCACCAGAATCCATAACCCATGATTCAACCGAATCTTCAACTACATTAGCTGAATTATCCTCTTTCTTCTTTCCTTTAGGAGCTGCAGGAGCCGTACACTGATTTCTGAAGTGACCTTTCTTCTGACAATTCCAACAAATAATCTCCTTGCGATCTTTTGATTGTCCTCTCTTCTGTGACTTCGATCTGTTACGCCCCTGATTCTGCCCCCTATCGGACTTTCTGCCTCTACTCTCAGTACTCAACAAGGAACCTGACGACTCTCCTGAGTTTCTCCTACGAATATCTTCTCCAAGAATCGCATCTCGAACTCCATCAAAAGTCATCTTACTGCTCCCAGATGAATTACAAACAGCAGTGACAAATCCTGACCAACTGTCATGTAACGAGGATACCAACAATAAGGCTTGTACTTCATCATCGAATTTAATATCCACTGATGTCAATCTTGATAGGATAGAGTTAAATTCGTTAACATGATCAGCAACACAATCACCTTCATTCAATTTTGTGGCAAACAACAAGCGACACAAATATACCTTATTCGAAGCAGACGGCTTCTCATACATATTTGATAATGCCTTGATCAATCCATAAGTTGTCGTTTCCTTGACGATATTGTAAGCAACGTTCTTTGCCAAAGTCAACCTGACAACACCCAGAGCCTGCCTATCCAATAGCTTCCAATCTTTCTCATCCATCTTTTCTGGCTTCTTCTCCTCCAGCGGTTCGTGTAGTTTTTTCTGATACAAATAATCTTCAATTTGCATCTTCCAAAACCCAAAATCTTTGCCATCAAATTTGTCGATCTTTACTTTCCATTCTTCAGCCATCGCTCCCACTCGCCTGAAAAACCTAGGCTCTTGATACCAGTTGTTGAGTATACAACAACGAAAGCAAAACCCAAAGCGAATAAACAAGAACAAGAAAATAACGACAATCACACAAGACAAAGATTTACGTGGTTCGGAAATTCCTACTCCACAAGCCGCACTAATTTTGTATTGATCTCTCACAATTGTGTTGTGTTGTGTTATGTTATGTTATAATTACACGAGTATTTATAAGAGAAGAAACTGGGTCAACCAATCAGAGTCTAATTCTGAAATTCCTAACTCTAATCCTAACTCTAATTAGAGTCCAATTCAGGAATTCCCAAGTCAAATCAGAAACCAATTCTGAAACCTAATAGACTCCACAAACCCAACACAGATAACATAAAATATTGGACTGCAATAATCAAAAGGAAATTCTACACCACATTCTTCGCACATTGGCAACAATTGTCGCTTTACGTCTTTGTAGTCAACATGTAGGATCACTTGGATAGTTGAGTTGCAGCTAGCAACTCTTCTCCTGATTATACTTCACTTGCCATGTTCTGCTTAGCGTTTGGCTAATGTATGGTATCCTGCAGAATATTAGGTGAATATCAGGAAAAGGCTTTACAAGTGACTAGGACACCAAACAGAGCCAAATGGATACAAAACTTGTATGCAATAAAATTTAGTACGAACCAGCTTCTAAAAGTAGCACCAAGTTGTAGTAAAAGCAAAACAGAGTCAGCTTTTAAAAGATGATTATTTATACATTGACAGAATTCCCTATCTTGTAGTAACTATCCTATCGTTGCAGTATAACCTGAAGTAAAGAATACTCCTGACTTTCCTTTCTCTAGTGAAAATGGCCGTTTGAAGAAAGAATAATATTGTGGCAAACTTGATATGATTCTATAAAGAAACAAGAATAGCAGACCATAATATTCCCAATGTGCAGTACAAAGAGACATCAGAATTCGAAAAAAGAAAAGGAGAAATGCTGGAAATTATCCATCGCACTTGAAATATTAATGTTTGTATTTTATTACACTTTGTTGCATTTTGTTAACTTGGAAGAACTCCGTCACTAATTTCGGGATTAAAATGCACTTTGTGTACTCGCACTTTACGCTAAAGTATATTTTATGTACTTGCATTTTACTCTAAATTTTGAATTAAGTATTGCAAGTGGTATTGAGTTAGGTGCAAATACATAAAATGCACTTTATTCTTTAAATTACTAGCGGAATTAACCCAAATTAACAGAATACAACAAAGTAAAATGAAATACAATTATTGATATTTCAAGTGCTCATTTTTAAAATAGAATATTACAAGCAATATTTTGAGTAAAGTACATGTACACAAAATACACTTTAATCAAGAGAATGCATACATGAAGTAACATATTTATCATGTATTGATAGACCAAAGCTGAACTATAACTCTACAAGCCAACTCCACCAGAATTAGAAGGTACGAGTTGACCAGAACGTACAACAATTAAATAAATTGTTCAAAAGCTACTTTCTCCGAACAAACACAAATTAGTATTTATGTTCGCCATGCCAGGATTTGGAATACAATAAATTATTAAAAAAACAATTTTTTCTTTCTACTGGTACAGAATATATTTGGAAGTGCAAAATTGAACTAACATTGTTAGAAACATTTAACTAATATTTATGAATTAAAGGACTAAAAGACACACGCTTGACACAAAAAAATTGTATTCACAAAATTGCATTCTTGAAGATTTTACCAATATTAAAATTAAACTTAAACATATTATCAGTAATAAAAACATTTAAACAAAGTTCAAAGGAGGGCCTCGATCCCGTTATTTATATAAATTAATTTTAATTTTTATGAATTTAAATGTAAAAAAAACATTAAATTTTTTAAGTATATTCATATTTAGTGGTTTAAAACAAAATGCATCAATGAAAACTTTAAACGCAGAGTCTACCATATAGATAACTTTGGTGTAAATTAAGTTTATAAAAATATATTAAAAAACAAGTAATCATATGTACAATTTAAATTATTAACATTTACATTGTACATTCAAAAAAAATGTAAATTATACAAATATGATTTTAACATATGAATTAATATTTAATAAAGTTCCTCTCACCGCCGCACCTCGTACCCTTAATATTATAAAGTTATAAAGGCATACATAATTTCTGGTACCATTAGAATAAATTTAATTGAATTTTTTTTTAAAAAAAATTCAAAATTTCTGGTAAAATGCGTTATACATAATTTCTGAAAATTTTCTCCTTCACAATCTCCTTACTATTCTGGTGGATACGTTATACATAATTTCTGAAAAAATTCTCCAAATCATGTACTCCCTCCAACCCACCAGGTTGTTAACATTGGGGGACGTGACACGCATTTTAAGGCTCTTTTAAAGTATAGTTACATAATTTATTTTTAAAAAAAATTCTTCTGAATAAAAATTTAATGTTTAAATTTTTATTCAAAAAAAGAAAATTTAAAAAATAAGTTATGCAATTATACTTTATATACACCTTAAAATGCGTGTCAAGTCAATGAAATTCTTATGTAAAGAAATGGATGAGACCGATGGAGTAACAAACTAAAAATTACAAAAAAAAAAAAAAATGTTAAACAAAAGAACAAACTTGACCAAATACATGTATGACTTTACCTATTGTGCATCATCAAAAGTTCAAGAATCTTAGTGTTGTGTACAACAAACTTCTTCAAACTATTAGGAATGTAGTGACATGTCTTGTGTGAGCCATAATCGATATTAGGCATCAGCATGAATCCAGTGAACTTCCTCCATCTTCATACCCTTTGGCCTGGACCAATAAAAGATATTCAATCAAGTTAATTACAATTATAACTACACATTAAATAGTAATATAGCTTAAACTTGTGTAGAAAGTAAAAACACATATATGCAGGAAACCATGTGCACAGGGTCTCACTACCAAACAGAATCTAACCACATGGCATGCTACAGCCACCACATATAACAACCACGTGACCTATTAAGCCACCACATATGAAGGGCTGTACAAGCGCCTAGAAACCAAGGAAGGAGCGAATGCCATCTTTAAGCTAGCTAAAGCTAGGGAGAGAGGGAGGCGCGACCTGGGTTCTGTTAAGTTTGTTAAAGATGATGCAGGCCAAGTGTTATTGAATGAAGATGCTATTAAGGAGAGGTGGAGCTCGTATTTCCATAATCTTTTCAACGAGACTAGGAGGAGTGCTGCCGGTGTGGAACAAGAGGTCCCTCTTTCGCCTGTGATTTCCGTCGATCCCTGTGAGCGCATCAGCAAGGATGAAGTCAAGAGTGCCTTGCAAAAGATGGCTAGAGGGAAGGCGGTTGGGCCGGATCTTATCCCTATCGAGGTTTGGCTTTGTCTTGGTGAGGTTGGCGTCCATTGGTTAACAGATCTGTTCAATGTTCTTCTCTTGGGTGCTAAGATGCCAGCTGAATGGAGGCGTAGTGTTGTGGTCCCTTTTTTCAAGAATAAAGGCGATGCTCAAAGTTGTAGTAACTACCGGGGTATTAAATTACTCAGTCATACTATGAAACTTTGGAAGAGAGTGGTTGATAGTCGGATTAGAAGAGAAGTTGTAATCTCAGAGAATCAATTTGGATTTATGCCTGGGAGATCAACGATCGAGGCCATTCATCTCGTTAGACGCCTTATGGAGAAGTTCAGGGAACGTCGCAAAGACCTCCATATGGTGTTCATTGATCTTGAGAAGGCGTATGATAGCATCCCCCGCGAAGCTATTTGGAAGAGCCTTGAGGAGAGGGGAGTGTCGTCGGCGTTCGTTAGGGTGATTCAAGACATGTACTCCCAAGCTAGTTCTTGCGTTCGGACCCCAGTGGGGGACTCCCGTTTCTTCCCTGTTGAGATGGGGCTTCACCAGGGGTCGGCCCTCAGTCCGTTTCTATTCGCCCTTATCCTCGATGTCATGTCACGGGGGATTCAAGATGATGTCCCTTAGTGCATGCTCTTCGCGGATGATATCGTGCTAGTGACGGAATCGAGGAGGGAGGTGAATGAGAAATTGGAGCTTTGGAGATCTACTTTGGAGTCCCAAGGGTTACGTATGAGCCGCTCTAAAACCGAGTATCTCTGGTGTAACTTCAGTGGTGAAGCCAACGAAGAAGGGATGGAGGTTAGGATTGAAGATCAGATCGTCCCGCAGACGGATAAATTCAAGTATTTGGGGTCGATCATCCAGAAGGAAGGTGAGATTGAAGCCGATGTCACGCATCGTATCAAGGCTGGGTGGCTAAGGTGGAGGGCAGCGTCAGGGGTAATGTGCGATAAGAAAGTCCCGTTAAAGTTGAAAGGGAAATTCTATAGAGCGGCCATCCGTCCGGCGATGTTATATGGTTCTGAGTGTTGGGCGGAGAAGAAGGCTCTCGTAAGCAAGTTGGAAGGGGCTGAAATGAGGATGTTGCGGTGGTCTTGTGGGCGCACGATGTTGGACAGAATCCCGAACTCGGTGTTTAGGAGCGAGCTTGAAGTGGCGCCTTTTTCTGCGAAAGTTAGGGAAGGAAGGTTGAGATGGTTCGGTCACGTTCGAAGAAAGCTGGCTGAAGCCCCAGTTAGGAGGGTCGAGAGTCTAGCGGTTGCTGGGGCGAGGAGGAGGGGCAGGCCGAGGAGGTCGTGGGAAGAGCAGCTCAGGTTGGATTTGAAGGCCCTAGACTTAAATGAGACCTTGCTCGCGGATAGGTGTGCTTGGAGGCGGCGTATCAAAGTGGTGGATTCCCTTTTAGGTTGTGGCTCTGTTGTCGAGAGCCTCAGAGTTGCCTTGTCTCGGCTAGCGATTTTTTAGAAGTCCGCCTTAGCGTTCTCATATTTACTTTTTAGTGTCTTCTGTTTTCTGGTTTTGCAGTTGCAGGGAGCTTGGCTCGGTGTTATCTCTGTGCGGGATTTTTCCGTGTGGTTGGAGCACATCAAACTAGGAGTTTCATTCATCATCGCAGGTATGTATGCCCCATGTGGAGAACGCCATGGGCCTCAGGTATGTCATTGTCCATGTCCGTTTCATTCTCGTTATATTTTCCACACTCTCTGTATGTCATGCACTCAGCCGAGGGTCTTCACGGAAACAGCCTCCCCGCCCTAAAAGTGGGGGTATGGTCTGCGTACAACCTACCCTCCCCAGACCCTGCTCTGAGCGGGATATACTGGGTATGTTTGGTTTGGTTTGGTTTACTCCTAAGCCACCAAGAAATTAAACTACAGAAGAACCATTGTATTAACAGTTTTTGATAAAACTCCATCTACTGGGCAAGTAGCTAGATATTCTAGTTACCACTCATAATTGCACATAAAATTGCTCCAATCATCATCATGTAATCAACAGTGAGTACTGCAATTATGAAACTTATAGGTGAATACTGCAGCAATGAAGAGAAAAGAGAATAACAAATTTAAAGTAGGTACAGAATTCGTATTCTTCGCACAACACCAACTAAACACCAGGGTGAGATTGTGTTCTTGGATAAATAAAAAATTACATTTGCAAAGGAAGTGCCTTTCAGGTCCAAGCTCTGGATCCTCCATTTTCTTTAATATCGCATATTGTTCTTCCTGTTAGTAAGATAAAACATGTCAACTACCGTAATCATGAAATAATGTCTGGTTTCAATACGTGAGGATTCTTAGCAAGCATTCCACAGAAAAAGTTTTAGCAAATGAAGTTGTTTCAAACCTAGCAAACAGTAGTACAAACATGAATTCCAGAGCTATTGCTCCTGTTGGACGTTGATTGGTCTTCTTCTTTCTTTTAGCATGTTCTGCTACATTTGCATTGCCTTCTTTCTTTCGTAATATAAATTTTTTAAGTCAAACTCACAATATTACCAACTACTCCACTCCTCATGTCCAAAACCAAAATTTATGTCCAAAACCAAAATTTATATTCAGACACAACATATACACAAAGTCTACTTTTTAAGTTGCTGATGACTAAGCAAATTTTTGCATCTAAGTTGTAAGCTCATCTCACTCATCAATTAGAAATCATAATACGGCTACGCAAACATCAAAACTAAACTAAATAGCAACATTAGAATTTAGCAACTAAACATCAATTAAGGTCATCGGAACAGTCACATTCTTATTCTTACAATCTGTTTAAGTAGCAAAATTAAAAACTAAACTATGTATTAAACTAAAATAAATTAGAAGTCAAACCCGCATATACACTTATCATGCTTCAGGTTCATATGAGCTATTGTTGTTTGCACGTAAAAAAAAATAACTTGGTAAGAAAGCATGTCAAACAAACCCATTTCTTAAGCAACTCATGAATAATCATTCATTAAAAGATATACAAAATCATGATGCACAAAGGCAAATAGAGAAGAAAAAAGAGTTGAAAAATTGATAATTATCTCATAGTCAATACATCACACGACTGGTGTGCAATTTTCAATCTACAAGAAAACTAAACAAACGGGATGAAAATTTGTTACTATAAAGTGTAAAACAATATTTACAAAAGACACATGTAATACAATTACACGATATCAAACAAATGAAGAGAAGAATTAGAGAAAGATTAAGATACACATAATTCAAATTGGGGAGAAAAGAAAAGGACTGATGGAAAGAGAGAAAAGATAATCTAATAAAACTTGTTTGAATTTCAAATTTAAATTGATTATTAGATAGATAACATTGATGGATGTGTTTGGCTTCCTGAGAAGCTTTGAGTTTTGAAAACCGTGTATTTTGAACTGCAATAAGACACCACATATGTGATAGTGGCACAATTATAAAAGCAATGGCATTCTCTGTAATTTCGTTAATTATTAAGGTTAGTTTTGCAAAAATTGAATTTACTGTTCAAAACATGCAGTAGGAATTATTATATAGACAGATTCCATAGAAAAAGTCCGCAACTTCCAAAGATATGGTAGAATCCTTAAAGCATCCATTAAACATTTATTACAACAGAAAGTAATTAGCAGTCCAGCAACAACGAAGTTTCGTCTAATATGGACTATATATTGGCACACATAAAGCCGATACCATCTGTTCACACCAGTAGGCAAGGCAACTAAACATTATGAAGCACTGTAATGTGAAGCCATGTTAGCTAGAGATCACCTTCATGTGTTAAATTCTGCTCAAATACTTTCACCAGCACAATGTACTTAAAAATGAAAAGCACCAAGCAGAGTTCTGCAGTTAGAGGAGCTACATGTGCCTAGGCCAAGTGAAAAATGACTAGCCTCTGTTTGATTTGGAAGGAAACAAACAAGGATGTGTACTTATAACTCTAGTTTGTTACTGAATGCATATTCCTTCTTCCCACTGATATCCTAAATATAAAGAGTAAATATTTACACTTTACTCTCATCACATCTATCAACCTCTAATTTCCTTCTGATTAATAAATCTGCAAAGTCCAATTCAGACTAAGTTTTAACACAATATTAGCAAATTTAGGTCATGTGTAAAGTTGTCTGTATTTTTCAGTAAATGAAAAAATCAAGGAGACCTGAAATGCAAACTAATATTTCCACATAGAATGTACACTATAGCGAAGTCTAGAAAACTGACCAAGCCCGCTCCAGGCATTCCTTCAGAACACTGAATTTCCTTGTCCCAAAAAAAAAAAAGTCAATCCAAATATCCAATAGCAACATCACCACTTTGTATTTTCGTATTTCAGACAGGTAGATTAGCCTTCTGAGTTGCTATATAAACAAGAAAAAAACACAAATCCCCTGTTCCCAGAACTGGCTTCTTTCTATTGTATTCCTCTTGTCTACTTAGTTCTATATACTTTTGATAATAGCATTTATGTTATAATAGCATTTACAAGAGTAATCATAGATGAGAAGAAATAGTGTGTGAGAACTTCTACCTTACATTTTATAACACCACCTGCAGTATGCTTCCTTTAAAAGTTTTGAGTTAATTTTATGTTAATCCGGATATTGGTACTAGAGGGTAAAGACGGTGGATTTCACCAATTTTTTTGGATGTCACATATAAATATGAAGTAGGTGATTCCACTATTTGCGTCTATAATTCTCTTCAACTTCTTTCTAGAATTTTGTCCAAATCTCCCTTTTTATCTATTAAAATTCCTCTACAGTTTTTTAACCATTGTATGATTCTTTCCCGCAGGATAAAAAGTAATACACGGAGAGGTGTAGAACTTAAATTGTCAACAGCTAGCTAGACAACCAAAATAAAGAAAATTACACACTGCCCACAAGAGTAATTATCAGATAGTAATAAATTACAAATATTCTCCAGGATGAACTTGCGACTTAGTAAAGTTTTACTAGATAGAGTTACAGGAGTTCAGACCCTATGTCATGTAGTTGTCCATTGCTCATATACTCCCTCCATCCCAAAATTAGTGCCCCTTTGACTTTTTACACATACTAGCTTATAACCCGTGCAATGCACGGGTTTATTGTATTATATTATAAATTTTATTTAATATTATAATTATGTTTTTTATAATCATTATTTTTAATAATTTTAATAATTTTTATTAAATTTAATTTAATATACTCATGTTTAAAGATTATATTAATGTTTCCTTATTATAAACAATGTATACGATTTTTAATATATTTTGTTAATAATTGAGAAATATGATGTGATATTTTCGGGTATATATTAATGATTGTAAGATTTGTTGTAAATTAAAAAGGTAACGTGTTTGAATTATAAAGGAAATATTAATGATGAAAATATATGATATTGATGTTTTTATGTGTTTATAAAAGGTAATATGTTCAACTAAAAGTAAATGTGAAAAAGGTAATCGATTAATTATCATTAATTTAGATTTGTTTTAAATTAAAAAGGTAATGTGTTTTAATTTGAAAGAAAATATTAATTAACGAAAGATATGATACGATTTATGTTTTTAGGTGTTTATAAAAGGTAATATGTTCAACTAAAAGTAAATGTGAAAAAGGCAATCGACTAATTACCATTAATTTTATTATATTAATGTGAAAAAGGCAATCGACTAATTACCATTAATTTTATTATCTTAATCGACTAATTATCATTAATTATAACGTGTTTTAATTGGAAAGAAAATATTAATGACGGAAAGATATGATATGATTGATGTTTTTAGGTATTTATAAAAGGTATTATCTCGACTAATTACCATTAATTATATTATGTTGTTATTTATTTTATGTGTATTTATGTTTCTTTGTAATGAAGGGTAAATAAGTAAATTCACTTAGTACCAAAAAATAGGTACCAAAACTTTCAATGTTTCGGAATTTATATAATAGTATAGATTTGAAAGTATAAAAAAAGTGACTTCCACATATTATTTTTAAAATTTTCTTTTTCTGAATAAAAATATGACATTTGAACTTTTATTCAGAAAAAGAAAATTGAAGAAATAATGTATAAATCACTTTTTTCGCACCTTAAAATACGTGTAGAAAGTCAAAGAGACACTTATTTTGGACGGAGGGAGTATTCTATAAGGGCTCAAGTCATTAACATTATAATGATCCTTCAATACAATAATTATTGTTATTAACTCATTAGCTGCACCCAAGGATATATAATAACTGATTACCTACTCTTAACTCGTGAATAGTTAGATAATAAGATTACTTAATACGCTAATATGTTGCAAAGTTACCTCTAGAGTATTTCATTCCGGGCATTTCACACTGGTTCAAACCCGTCAAGTGAAAGAAGCGTCTCTGTGTATTTGAAAGCTGCATGAACAGGTATAACTGAGTCTTCGAGCATTGCATGAACAGGTATCTCCGACTCTTCAGCAGCTGCATAAACATTAATATACTCTTCTCGAAGTCCATAATATTTGGTCTCTTTCTTCTCATAGTTATATAAGATTTCATACACGAAGTAATAACCATTTAGTAACTTCTTTCCATAGAACTGTTTTGCACCCAAATAACAAGATAGCCATATCTCTGTATCAAAATCATCCAACTCATACTCAATGCTAAACTTCTTGGTCCAAGACAATTCGCCAGAAACATTATTAAACGTCCAGAGATCAACTCCTGTTTCAGATTCAAAGACCATAGCAAGAGAACCTTCGAAATCCAAAACATCTGACCTCTTTCTTTGAACAGAGTTAGGGAATGAAACAAGTCCAAACACCTCTTCATGTAGATCAAATGAGACTAGCCGATCTCCATCATGGAAATACAGTACACCGTTCACAACAATATTACTTAACGGGAGCTTAATTTGTGTTTTCAGAGTAGGACCTCGAAATTCTCTACAACAATCAGCATTCACATAGTACAGCTTTGCAATTGGAACGACAGAATTTCTATTCTCATACACAAACCTAAGGATCTTGTATTCATTAGAGATAGAATCATAGCCGAACCCGATTGTAACTGGCAAATTTAAGTGTGGTTTGGGAATATGAAGTTTCTTGAACTTGTTGATTGACGGATTCCAAAGATGGATAACAAAATAACTAGATAGACAAATAATGCCATTACAACAACTAATAAAATGAGTCAAATGAAATGGACCTGGTATAGCAACACGCGCAAACTGTAGGTGTGGTCCCGACAAATAATGGCTGTTATGATCGTAAAGCGCCTGGTTAACAAGCTGTCGTCGACGTTTTTGTAGTTGCTGTTGCAAATCTTGAGCAAATACGAGAGGTTCAAAGGCAAGTAAGGCCAATTGTACTACGTTGATGATGTTAAGAAGTGTATGATCATTTTGAGAAGTGGTGATGGCATGATGGATGTGAGATTTTACGAAATGAGGGTTAGAGATAATGGATAGCCATGGCTTGCAAACAGACTTGCAAATTAGCAATGATTTCACGGCAAGTCGAATAAGTACTTCTGTCATCATTCCTTCGGGTAAATCGCCAAAGTGCTTCGTGTTTGCCATTGAGAATGGAGAATCAAGGGTGGAATTGAAATGTTAGGGTTTTCGGATGTTTTAAAAGGGAAAGGGTATCCCTATTATAGCCGTAGGTGTGAACTGTGAACCATCCCTTGGTCAGAATCTCGAGAACACTAATGCATTTTATGGCTTAGCAAAAAATAAAAAATAAAAAATCCGAAATCGAAATCGAAATAGTTGAAAACCGTTAAAAATCAAACTACATTAAAACCTCGTTAAATTAATATTCGATAAATTAATAATTTCTTTAAGTTAATAATTTCTTCCGATCTCAATTTGAGACAATTAAAAAAATAATCAATTTCGATAAAATAAAAAGAAAATAATTTTTTTGAAAAACCCTATATAAATATATGGTCCCAATAATATTATAAATTAATAAGTCTTTATAATCATAAAATATATGTATTATCCTTTTTAAAATATGATTTTAGGGTTCTTAAAATTTGAATCAATATGAATCTCATCCTTAACCTTCTTTGTTTAATCCAAAAGTTCGAATGTGGTATTTTCATTAAGCATTAAAAAATTAAGTATAAAACATAAATTGTACAATTCATTATATTTA
Organism: Saposhnikovia divaricata; assembly: GCA_036435485.1. Classification (NCBI taxonomy): domain Eukaryota; kingdom Viridiplantae; phylum Streptophyta; class Magnoliopsida; order Apiales; family Apiaceae; genus Saposhnikovia; species Saposhnikovia divaricata. The sequence continues at coordinate 85,074,277 of CM071597.1, read as the reverse complement.
AATGTATATAATTGGAAATTAATTTTCTTTGATCTCAAAAATTCTTTATAAATTAATAATTATTAAATTATCGATTAATTAATAACTCTCTAAATTAATAGAATTAACCGGTCCCGACTATAATAATTTATAGAGGTCATACTGTATATAAAAACGAGCCAAAATCGAAATTGAAAAATTAAAAATCAAAAACGATCATGCGGTTGCGATTATAAGTTGGAACCGATCCGACAAAAACCGAACCGATCCGATTAACTTAAATAAATAAATAAATTATATATATATTCATTTATTTAAACTTAATATATATATATATATATATATATATATATATATATATATATATATATATATATATATATATATATATATATATATATATTGGTCATTACTCCATACAGAACACCCTTATATAACAAACAATAAAGAACACTTTAGATCTAATAGATCCAATGGCCCCGCCAGGGGCACCCAATACAAAAGGTTGTTATTTTTTTACCCTCTATCCATCCAGCAAAAAATAATAAAAAAAAAATTTAAAAATTTATTGTTCATGATGACGTCAGCATGACGTCATCATGACGTCATCATGAACAGTAAATTTTTTATATTTTTTTATTTTTTTTGCTGGATGGATAGAGGGTAAAAAAATAACAACTTTTTATATTGGGTGTCATGACGGAACTCTTATATTAGATTAGATATGAGGTGTTCTTTATTGTTTGTTATATAAGGTGTTTGTTATGGAGTGCAACTCATATATATATATATATATATATATATATATATATATATATATATATATGTATATATATATATATATTGAAATATAATTTCTAAAAATAAGAAACGGTGGTTGGGCTTTTTGGCTATTGGGTTTCAGGCTTCCAGACTTTACAGTTTGGGTCAGCAACCCAATTAAATTAAGATCTAATCTAAATCTATTACAAGTTTACAACAGAGTTAAGATATGCTTTTCTTCTTATGTGTTCTACATCACTCTCAACTCTCAAGTCACGGCCGACATATACTAAACAAAAGCTTAAGACGACAATCAACAACTTAGACGTATTTAGCAACCATGGAATGAGAATCAAACTTCTCAAGAAGAAGCAACTACAAAACAAACAGATGAAGTGGTATGTTTTTATAATTTACAATCTGTGATTTTTATTTTATGTTCTATGTTCTTTGCTTTCAGCTTATGCTAGTTTTAAAAGTTGTTTAAAGATTAGTTACATTTTTTTCAATTGTAGATACATGTGAATTTAGAAGATAAGTAAAATGTGATGATAAACAAGATGATGAAATATGTGATAAGGATAAAAAGGGTGGTATGGGATTATTTTGGTAGGATTGCGGATTATCCACATGGTCAAGAGAAAGCTAAATGTAAGTTATGTAGTGTAATAATTGGTTGTTATTCACAAAATGGTACATCAGCAATGTGAATCATTTAAAAATCGGTGTCCTAAATCACCACATCGTACCAATCTTGATATATTTCAAAAGACATTGCGATTTGGAGTAATATCAAAGGAAGATAAACTTCGCATCGTTAACTCACACCTTTAATCAAGAGAGGTTAAGGAAAAAAGTTGTCCTAATTGTTAATCCCAGGTTTTTAGGATGATGATTTTTGAGTAGTCTTCGAATTAAATCATTGATATTTGATTCTGAGTTTCCATATATAATTGTCATATCTACTGCAGGACATATATTGTATTTATGGCAGGTCATATATCTTGAGATATCTCTCAAGGATATCATGCGATTAGATTGTAATTCAAATCCGAAAGGAGTCGTTGCTATGATCACTGATTGATTATTATTTAATCACTAATTTATGCTTGATTGATTCTTGTCTTCAACAGCTATAATCTCAAGGATTCATATCTAACGGCTATATGCTCTTGTGCTATATAAAGACGACATTTCAGCAAAAAGAATAGACTCGAAGTTCTACTGCAATATAACTTATATACACATACACTCAAGTTCATATACATACTTTGTTTAGAAGTTCCATTCATCGAGTTGTAAAAGTTTATTCATTTTACACACACTTGTGCCGGGTTGTGGCAATTAGATAGGGGTGCAAGTCATAAGCCAAGGTAGCCAGTGGGCTAGGTAGCAGGTTTTCTAGGAGACAGTTGTGTCAAGGGAAGGGTTCTTCCAAGCGGCTTTAAACTTGTAATCGGAGAAACTGTAAGCATTATATTATTGTTATAATAATATAATCTCTGTGCTAGTTGGCATATGGACTTGGATGTAGAGCATAGATTGGGTAGGGGCCGAACCAAGTGAAAATTCCTGGTGTTCTTGCTTTACATTCTGTCATTTACTTATTGATGATTATTTTCTCTGTTAGTTAATTGGGACACTCTCACACACAAAAGAGACAGTCTCATTACCGTTTGAGACAGTCTCATTCATTTGACAGTTATATATATTGTGCTACTCGATTTACATTTGGTATCAAAGCAGGTGCATTTAACCTTTGTTTAAGTGTTCATTTTGTTAGATCCATGGCACAATCAGGTTGGCAAGAACGTCGTTCAATCAATGTTCCACCACTCTTTCTTGAAACGGAAAACTATCATGACTGGAAGTTCCTAATGAAAATATTTCTCCAGAAGGATACATACGAATGGGATGCTGTTGAAAATGGCATCACTGTTCCCATGAAGGATGGCAAACCCAAACCAGTAAAGGATCTCACTGTTGAAGAAGTCAATTCTCTGAATTATAATGCTCGAGCTATGAATTCTTTATTCAATGGACTGTGTGCTACTGAACTTCGAAAAGTTTCAGCATGTACTTCGGCAAAACAAGTTTGGGATACTATTGTAGTAAGTCACGAAGGCACTTCAAAGGTTCGTGAAGTCAAGCTTGATCTTCTTCTGAGTGACTATGAAAGCTTCAGGTTGGAAAAGGATGAAAGCATAAAAGAAGCTCAGGGACGATTTCTTACACTAATGAATTCTATCGCTCTCCTGGAAAGGCACATTCCTCAGGCAGAAATTAACAGAAAAATTCTTCAATCACTGCCCAATAAGTTTGCTCCTCAAGTAACAACTCTGCAGGATTCTTCCTTGATCTCAAAAATGGATACACTCACTCTTTTCAGTGAACTAGAAGAGTTTGAGAACCAATTGAGAAGATATGATGAGGAAGAGGAAGTACCAAGGAAAAGGACACTAGCCTTTAAAACTATTGCAGACTCCAGTGAAGACTCAGATGAAGAGATTACTCTTCTAACAAAGAAGTTTCAGAAGTTTCTATCCAAAAAGAAAGCCGCTAGCAAACCTACTCAAAAACCTCATGGATTCAAAAAGGAATTCAGAAACAACACGAACGATGAAGTCTGTTTCGAATGCGACAAGAAAGGTCATATCAAAAAGAATTGTTTTCAACTGAAGGCGAAATTGAAATCTTCTGGATCAAAGGATCAAGACAAGGAGAAGAAAAAGAGTAAAGCATTTCTCACATGGATCGACGATGAATCTGATATAGAAATTGACTCTGATGATGAAGTTGCTCAACTATGTTTTGCTGGATTTGATGAAAACTTCAATGAAAATGAAGAGGTATTTTCTACTCCTCTAAAATCATTTGTTTCTGAAGATTTACTAACCTTGCAGGCACGAAATAAAAATTGCGAAATAAAAATGCATACTTAAAGCAAGCATTAAGTGAAGTGCTAAGTGAAATGGATGATTCTATGAAAGAGGAATCATTTGCTGAAGAAAACAAGTTGCTAAATGAAAAGATGACAAAGCTTGTCGAAGAAAATACGCATCTGAAAAATGAGATTGAAAGAAAGGATGCTTGCTTAGCCACACTAAGGCAGGAAACAGATTATTTCAAGAAAACTGAATGCAAAAAGATGGACACAGAACATAAATTCTCTGAACTCCAGGAAAAGATCGATCGTCTAAAGAAAGATCTGGCCAAGTTCGTGCATGGTGAAGGCACATTAGACGTGATGTTGGCAAGCCAAAAGTCTTCTTTGGGAAAAGAAGGACTGGGATATAACTCGAACAAAAAGAGTGCATTTCAAAAGACAAAGAAGAGGACTACTATGAAGTACAGTATGCCGTATGAGAAATGCAAGGATTGCGGAAAAAAGGGACATATCTCAGCAGAATCCAAATTCTATCATGTTAAGGGCCAAACTGCTAAACCTTATCATTCATATATGCCTGATTCTTCTAATACTGCTCAAATTTGGATTAAGAAAACAGAAAGACATTTATATAATATCATAGATACTAACAATGCAGGACCCAAATCAAGGTGGGTACCTAAGACATGAATATATATATATATATGTCTTGCAGGTGTGCTTAAAGGTTCACGTTCCAAAGAATAAGTGGATCATAGACAGTGGTTGTTCCCGTCATATGACAAGAGACAAGACGAAATTCCTATCTCTAATTACTTCAGATGGAGGGTTAGTTACCTTGGGCGATTCCAATACGGTAAGAATTGTTGGAAAAGGCACCATAGGTAATGAAAAATTCTCTATTAATAATGTAAGATTGGTTGAAGGTCTTAAATACAATCTCATTAGTGTTAGTCAATTCACAGATTCTGGTCATAGTGTTAACTTTGATAAAAATATGTGCTTTATTGGTACTAACTCTAATGAGAATCCCTTAGTAGCCAAACGAAAAGGAAATATCTTTGTGTTAGATTTTGATGAGCAATAGGAAGAAGTATGTCTAGCGTCCATTCAAGAACAGCAGCATCTTTGGCATAGAAGACTTGGCCATGTTCATATGGATCTATTGAAGAAAATCTCATCTCATGGTCTAGTCAAAGGCCTGCCTAAGCTCAAATATAAAAAGATAGACCCTTGTTCTGCTTGTCAATCGGGAAAGCAAGTCAAGACATCTTTCAAAGCCAAAAATCAGGTGTCCACTACTGATTCATTGCAGTTGTTGCATCTCGACCTTTTTGGACCTGAAAGGTATGTTAGTCTTAGAGGTAAGAAATATGCTTTTGTTATAGTTGATGATTTTTCTCGATTCACTTGGGTACTATTTCTTCGTACTAAGGATGAAGCTTTAAGTGAATTTCAAGATTTAATTGCTTACCTTGAAACTAAGTATTCCAAGAAGCTGAGAACTATAAGGAGTGATCATGGTGGAGAATTCGAGAAAGACTTTGTCAATTATTGCAAGACTAGAGGCATGTCACATGAATTTTCCGCTCCACGCACTCCTCAACAGAACGGAGTAGTTGAACACAAAATAGCACACTACAAGAAACTGCTAGGACTTTGCTTCATGAGAGTAAGTTACCTCGAAAGTTCTGGGCAGAAGCGGTAAATACTTCTTGTTACGTACTTAATAGAGTATTAATTCGTCCTATCTTGTTGAAAACTCCGTATGAATTGCTTAAAAATAAAACTCCTAACATTAGTTATTTTCGAGTTTTTGGATCTAAATGCTTTATTCTAGATACTCAGCCAAATCGTGGGAAGTTTGATCCCCGTGCTTCTGAAGGTATATTCTTGGGGTACTCTACTTCTAGTAAGGCATATCGTGTTTATAATCCTGATAAGAATAAAGTAGAGGAATCTATTAATATCACTTTCAATAAGTCTAATCTTGATCTAGCCAAAGGTTGGGAAGCTTTCGCAGATGATGATTCTTATGATCAAAAGGATCTGTCTCAATCTGGAAAGAGTCAGTCTCAATCTGGAAAGAGTCAGTCTGAACCTGGAAAGAGACAGTCTCAATCTGAAAAGGGACAACCTCTCTTTGAAAAGGAACTGCCTCATTCTTCAACAGAACAGGAGACACCTCAAAGGAATTCCACTTTCTCTCAATCATCTCCAGAGTTTTCTGAAGCATCTGATATTCCATCTTCTGGAACTGAAAGAAACTCTTCAGAAATTCCTGATCAATCAGAGGATTCAAATGAAGAAGAAATGAGTCGAATAAATCTTCCTAAATCATCCTGAGCCGTGAAGAATCATCCTCCAGACAATCTTCTTTCAGATTTAAATCAAGGAATCACTACTCGAAGCAGGGTGAGAAACTTTTGTGCATTCTATGCTTTTGTAGCTAAATTCGAGCCCAAAAATGCTCAAGAAGTAGTGGAAAACGAACAATGGTCAATAGCAATGCAAGAGGAACTTAACCAATTCGAACGTTGTGATGTGTGGGAACTTGTACCACCTCCAAAAGATGTCACAATCATTGGTACTTGCTGGGTTTTCAAGAATAAAAAGGATGAAGACGGAAACATTATCAGAAATAAAGCTCGTCTCGTGGCTCAAGGTTATAATCAACAGGAGGGTATCGACTACGACGAGACCTATGCTCTAGTACCTCGTTTAGAAGCTATACGTATTCTTATGGCATTTACAGCATACAAGAACTTTAAGCTTTACCAGATGGACGTAAAAAGTACATTCTTAAACGGATATCTGCAGGAAGAAGTCTATGTAAAGCAGCCTCCAGGTTTCATTCATGAGAAGTATCCACACTTCGTATACAAACTCAAGAAATCTGTCTATGGTCTTAGACAGTCCCCCAGGTGTTTGTATGATCGACTCAGTGCATTCCTTGTTGACTCAGGTTTTATTCGTGGTACACTCGATCCTACTCTCTTTATATTTCATAAGAAAATTGATTTTCTATTGGTTCAAGTATACGTTGATGATATTGTGTTTGGAGCTTCAGATGAGGCCTTATGCAAATGGTTTTCAGACTGTATGCATAAGGAGTTCGACATGAGTCTTATGGGAGAATTACAATTCTTTCTGGGGCTACAAATTAACCAAACAAATGCAGGTATCTTTATTCATCAGAGTAAGTATATTAAGGATTTACTCAAAAGGTTTGATTTAGAGCATGTTACTCCTAAATCAACTCCAATGATTGTCACCACCAAACTTACTAAGGATGAAAATGGTAAGTCTGTTGATATTACCAAATATAGAGGTATGATTGGTTCTTTGTTATATCTTACTGCTTCTCGTCCAGATATCATGTTTAGTGTTTGCTTATGTGCTCGCTTTCAAGCAGCACCTAAGGAATCCCATTTTAATGCTGTAATGCGAATATTCAAATATTTAAAGGGAACTGACGACTTGGGACTATTCTATCCCAGTTCCCCGTCTTTTGATTTAATTGGTTTTTCAGATGCTGATTACGCAGGATCTCAAGTTGATCGTAAAAGCACTAGCGGAGCATATGAATTTTTAGGTGATTGTCTAGTAGCTTGGCACAGTAAGAAACAAACATCGGTTGCAATGTCAACTGCAGAAGGAGAATATATTGCTACAGGTAGCTGTTGTGCACAAATCCTTTGGATGCAGCAAACCTTGAAAGATTTTGGTATAAAATTTTTAAATATCACAATTTATTGTGATAATACTTCGGCTATTAATATTTCCAAAAATCCTGTCATGCATTCTCGTACCAAACATATTGATGTTCGTCATCATTTTATTCGAGATCATGTTGCTAAAGGTAATGTTGAGCTTATATTTATTCCTACTGAAAATCAAAAAACTGATATTTTTACAAAGCCTTTATCTGAAGACAGGTTCTGCATGCTTCGAAGGGAGCTTGGTATGTGCACCATTTAATTGATCGATTGGTAAATAGTACTATTGTATTTTGATTTAATTACCTTAATTCTTGCTTATGTGAATATGTTAACTTGATTGTGATTTAAATTGATTGATTTATGAATACGTGGGAGTTTATTTGTTAGAAATGTGAGTCAGTTTATGAATGGGTTACACCTGTATGCTTTAATTGCTTTTTTCTCGGGCACGTCTTCCTATAAGTGTCTCTTCTATTCTCTCTACTCTTACTCTCTCTCTCTATTATCTCTCCTCTTTTCTCTCTGTATTTTTCCTTTTTTTTTCTTCTAATGGCGAAACGAAAAACTCGATCGATTGCTACTCGTTCCGGCAAGCCTCCAACAAAGTCAGAATCCTCTAAATGACTGAAGGTAGGCGTTTCTGAAGATCATTCTAACTCCGAATCTTCCATTCCGGAGCCAAGTCTGAAAGCAGAGTTCTTGACTACTGAGGGGTCCTCTAAAAACAAGGCAAAACCGATTCTCAAAGAATGAATGGCTGATAGTGACCTACTCATTGTTGTCACGTCGAGCGACTAGTCGCGACTAGTCGTCGACTAGTCGACAAGTCGGTTTGTAAAGCTCGACTTGGATGCTCGACTTGGTAATTGTATATATTTCGCGCGACTGGGTCGACTGGGTCGACTAGTCGGAGCGACTGGTTCGACCAGTCGACCGACTGGGGTTAAAAAGCAAAAATCATAATAGCCCATTAACAAAACAGGCCCATTAAGCATAAATCATAACAGCCCATTAACAAAACAGGCCCATTAAGCATATATGTAACCTAAAAGATCACAGTCGCGACTCATATACGCTCTACAAACGCTCTACAAATGCCTTAAGTCGTCTACAAAGTACAATCAAGTCACCTACACTCAACAATCATCCACAATCATCCAGCTTTGATTACACAGGTAATATTAATATGCTCTTCTTTGTTTATACACAGTGTATATACACACACACAGTGTATGTATATATTATATACTTACAACTTACAACTAAACACTAATCACACACTCTCTTCTCTACTTCTCTTCTCTTTTTATACACTACTTCTCTACTTCTCTTCTCTGTTTAGTTCTGTATTTTTTCTCAGTTTTATTTTTTTATATTCTGCTTTGTTCAGTTTTGTTTTGTTCCGTTCAATTTTATTTTTCTTTGACTGTTACTCTGTTAGTCAGTACTCTATTTTCTTGTTTTTACTCTACTCTTCTTTGTTTATACTCTGCTTTCAGTTGGTAAAAAATAAAACAGCTTAACTGTTGTGCAGAGCAGTTTTATTTTGTTCACTTCTAATGCAAATATGCAATCTGTTTGTTTTGTTCTTTTTGTAAATATGTTATGTTTGTGTCTGTGCTCTGTAGATGACTGATAATCCAACGAATGACGCTGCCTATGACCCGTTTAACAACCCTAAACGGAAGGCTGTTGTGCTAAAAATAAGAATTTAAAAATTGATTGCAAATGCACAATCTCGTTTTAATAAATTTAGATTCGTTCCGCAGAGACGCGATCCTTAATTTTTAATTTACTCGGACTAGAACAATTTTTGATTTTGAGATTATTTGTTAATAATACGAAAGGTAAATTGCTAACTGAAAACGAGAATAAGTAATTAACATATATAATAACAGAATGCATGAAAATGGTAACAATTGATTAATCTAATGATTGCAAAATGATTAAATAATAAAAGAAACATGGCAGAGGACGCAGACTACAAACAAGAAAATGGACTCAACTAATTAACATGGGCTAAGAAAACTATGCCAAAATGGGCAAGTAAATGAAAATAAATACAGGCCTAATCATTCATAATACTAATTAACATAAAAGGGAGCTAGAAAAGGATAGGATCAGAAAACAAAAATGGGCCAGAGGGAACATTAAAATGGGCTGGAGGGAACAATATGGATTAAATCTAAATTGGGCCTCCTAAAATGAGAATGACTTCCTGGCAAAAAAAAAATGAGAATGACTTAACATAATTTAAATGAAACAAACATAAAATGTAAATGGATGAGAAAAGAAAAAGCCTAAATTATTTAATATTAAAACAAGAATATGGCCATGAACTTGCGATGGAGACAACTAAAATATCTATTAAATATAATCGCATGGAAAATCAATCCAAAAGCAAGCTAGAAAATCAAATTAAAATGGCAACTAATTAACAAACATGAAGACTACTAACAAGATTTGAAATACCGGATGATAAAAAAAATAATTATTTATTTAAAACTAAAACTAAAATTCCTAAGAAAAGTAAAACTAAAATTCAAAATTTAAAATTAACCTAAGAGAAGAAAAAAAACAAAAAGAAAGAAGATAGCAGGTGTATTCATTAGAAGCAGGCAAGGTGACGAACAAATATTAAAGTATCAGATTAAAATGAAGTGGGTTGACACAGTAAAGTAGCAACAGCAACAACAACGCACAGAAAGAACCAATCTTAGTTGTTTAATCGAGACGTTAATTCATTTTAAAAGAAAAAACAGGGAAGACTCGGACTAATTAAACAATTCGATTTAACATGTAAATACGCAATATGAATAAAATTTTTGCCGGAGTTTCACCGGAAAATTCAACTCACCAGAAATTTTTAACAAGACACGAACGAGCCAAAAAAAGAAGATAGATTTAAAAGTTTAACGAGCTAATTTTAACACTACCAAAACCAAATCTATCGCTAAATTATCAAACCCATTACACTAACACATCAAATCAAACACCAAAATGAGATCTACAACTACAAATCACAAAACCCAAAATAAAATGGATGTTTAAAGGGGCTCTACTACGATTATTAACTAAGAAAAAGAAAATAAAAATCGTTACTTTCAACCCCAAGTGGTTAGTAACGGGTTTACGAAAATAACGAAAGTTATGTAAAATAAACGAGAGAGCAAGACAAGAAATTAAAGGAAATGAAATTGCATTAAAATTAAAAAGAGTGTTTACAAGATTTGAAACTAAAAAAAATACAAGAAATTAAAACTACCCTAAAATCTAAGTTACTAAATACAAGGGGGGTGAGGGGGTATTTATAGGATAGGAATTAGGGTTAAGGGGGGTGTTGGGTAAATCCACACCATACATTTATGGTGTGTGGTGGTGAAATCCTTGCCATCTATTTGTTTCCTTCCCCCTTAAGCTTTGGAGAGTTGATCTTGGTTATACACTTATGTAATGTGTTGGGATGATCTCCACCTTCCACTTGTCTTAAAATATTCCTATTGCTCCAAACTCCTAATTCTTTTCCTTCTTTCATTCTTGGTCCTTTTTCTTCCTCTTTTTCCTTTCCTTGCTCTTTATTTCTTTATTTTGTCATTTCTTTATTTATTTACGAATTTCCTGAAATGCAACAAAATAAATTATTAAAATACGAGTTCAAGCAATAAATAGGTAATAAAAATATGCAAAAATATGCACTTATCAAATGCCCCCATACCTATCTTTTGCTCGTCCTCGAGTAAAAACAAAAAATGAAAATCTAGATAAAAAGTCCTATACTCTTTTTCGTAGGTGTGACGGTTGCATTTGGCATATACAACAAGCCCTTTAAACCCCTAGGCAGCCCTAGTGGACGAGTGAGGTCTCGTGAGGGCCTATAGTGAATGTACCCACAAAATCCATCTAGTTTGTATAAAAGATCACATGGCAATGCACACCACACATACATGTCCTCTCATGATACATCAACTTAAGAATCAAAACGAATTTGCAAAGTCTTGGTGTGGAAAATGCAAGGATTCACATAGTCTACTTAAAGAACCATGCAAGAGTGATTATAAGTTCATGTCAAGTGCAAAAATTATTGGTAACCATGCTAAGTCTACAAGGGCACACCTCAGAGTCAAAACTTGAGATCTCTTATGAAAAAAACAAATAAGCAATACCTCACCTTTCACTCACAAAAGAATATTCACTCAAGAACAAGGGTAAGTGTATCACTTAATTCCAACAAAATCAAATGCATGCTTGACACTTGGTATCATTCCAACTTAAATCACAACATACATTAATAATGACAATCAAAAGGTCTTTATTAGGGTTGTAATGGGGCTAGGGACAAGGTATGTCAAGAAAGGCCAAAGCAAGGTGAAGTGTCAAAAGCTAGTAGTCACCATGAATATCATGCACAACACCAAACTTCCTCCCCACACAATTTATTTTCATTTTTCAACAAAAAGACTTGACTAGTCAAATGAAGGAGGATTACAAAAAACATAAGTATGCTCTCATATGTATATTTTTTTCATTTTTTTCATTTCTTCATTTTTTTCTTTTCATTTTTTTTCTTTATTAATTTTTATTTATGAGAGCTAAGATAAATGTAACAATAATCCTCGCTTAGATTTAACTTGAACATCGACTAGCAAGGTAACAACAAATATTTCCTCGAAAGTTATGAACAATAGTAAACCCTATTTCACACACCTTATTGCTCCCTCAAGTTCCTACTAGCCTTTGACAAAATGGGATCAAGAATACGTAAGGCTAACAAGAAAAAGGTCTTAGGTGAGTAATGTGGTGTGTCACCGAAAGAAATGATTAGGCTCAAAGGGTTAACTAATTGATCACATAAGAATGGTGTGGATATTTTGGGAAATATGGGTTATTCCTAAGTGCCTTTATCATTTTATCATCAATCAATGTCATGTATTTCAAGAAGGAATTCAAACAAGTGCTAGCTATGCAAATGACAAGTGGACACTCAAGCAAAAGAATATAAATGCAAAAGATATGCATAAAGGCTCAAAATCTCACTTGGTGTGGTAAAACATAATCAATCTCAAGAAATGGTATCATCAATGCACCTACTTGTACTCAAAGCATGAAGACCAAATCATCTTACACCTAATCATGCCCTTCTAATTTCATGCACAATTCAAATAAGTCTACTAGTTTCACCTTGCTAGTGTAAGTGTGTGAACAAGAACTTTAGCAAATCACTTCTCAAACAAAAGCTAATGGATCATAAGATTATCATAGCATGCAAGGGTGCATCAAGCCACTAGCAATTAATTAACAAGACTAGAATAAGATTAAAACTCTACCATTTACAATTCTACCACTCTTTTTGTGATTTTTTCATTTTTTTAATTTTTTTGGATTTTCTGATTTTTATTTTATTTTTACAATAAAAACCCTCCCCCATACCTAAATCATGCATTATCCTCAATGTATGCAATTGCAAGATAAATGAGTAAATGAGAACGAGGAAATACCTGATAAGGGATGACGGAGACTGAAAACTTCTAAAAATTACGAAAGAAAACAACTCACACACGCACACAATTCCTCCCCCATACCTGAATTTCACGAGGGGAGGCAAAGGAATAAAACCGAATTAGCCGATGCCGGTAGGAAACAAGGAATGAATTTTCGAGAAGAGCTCAAGATGTCGTTGAAGCTCTAACACCTTAGTGACTTTTGCAAGAAGATAAAAATATTCTTTCAAAGTAAAAGTATTGTAACCACTAGTGTTTTCCACAGACCAAAGTAAGGCTTCTTTATGTTGTTTAAGCAGATTAATTAATTGGATTTCTTGGTCCGGGTTTAAATCACTAATTATAACAGCAGCGAGAAGTTTGTCTTTTTGCAAAAAATGTGATCGAAGGTGGAGGGGTGTGTTAATAAATCAAATGGAGGTGGCTCACCAACGGGAGTTGTAACAATGGTACTAGGGTTGACATGGTCAGTATTAGATTCAGCTTCCCATTTAGAACAAATGTGATTTAAAGCCCCTAACAACTCATCGAAAGTAGGTGGTTCACCGACGGGATTTTTAACAATGGTCTCAACTCGAAAATCCTCGGGTGGTGTCTCCCACGGGGAACAAATGTCTTCCAACTCTCTCAACATCTCTTTCGAGGTCATTTCCCTTAACGAATCAGCATACTCTCGATTAGAGTTATAGTTGACTTTGAAATCCTCCTTGAGAAGAGACTCAATCTCACTATCCTCAAAGCTAGACCATGTGACAAACTTGTTAACCACATTGACTCCAATTGATTGCTCAAAAAGGTCGTTGGGTTATTTTCCGACGTTGAAAATGTTAAGGTCAATGGTCATGTTACCGAAAGTGAGTTTCATCGAACCATTCCTACAATTAATCAAGGCATTAGATGTAGCAAGAAAAGGTCGTCCTACAATGATAGGAATTTGGTTCTTAGGATTTGTGACGGGTTGAGTCTCGAGGACAACAAAGTCAACCGGGAAGATAAAATCACCAATTTTAATCAAGACATCTTTAATTAATCCCTTGGGCATTTTTATAGAACGATCGGCAAGTTGAAGTGTCATATTGGTCTTTTTGAGCTCGCCTAAACCTAGGGCTTGATAAACGGAAAATGGAAGCAAGTTCACACTAGCGCCTAAGTCAAGTAAAGCCTTGTCCATGAAAGTATTACCTATGACACATGAAATAGTTGGACAACCGGGGTCCTTGTACTTCACGGGAATTTGGTTAGAAAGAATTGAGCTCACTTGGGACGTCAAGAAGGCTTTCTTAGGGACTTGGGTGGTTCGTTTATGAGTACACAACTCTTTAAGACATTTCGCATAGGAGGGAACTTGTTGAATCACGTCTAAAAGAGGAATGTTGATCTCGACTTGTTTGAAAACTTCCAAAATCTTTTCTACTTGAGGCGATTGTTTGTTTGAAAGGAGTCTTTGAGGATAAGGACCTTTAGGTTTAAAGACTCGTTCGCTAGACACATCGGGAATGGAATTGGAAAGTGGAACAATAAACGAAGACTTGTTAGGTGAAGGTGGTGTATGAGTCAATGAAGGCTCGCTAGGTGATGATGATTTGAAAGGAGATTTTGAAGATGAGGGTTCAAGTTGTGAAAGTGTGGGACTAGATGATTCGAAAATCTCGGGATTAGGAAGATGGTTTGAAGGATTGAGTTTAGGGTTTTGTTCAACATTTGACTCGTCTTCTTCGTCGGGGGACTCGACTCCAACTTGATTATCAACTTTGTTTCCCGACCTTAAAGAAATGATGGCATTAACATTTTCAGGTGGTCTTTGGTTGAGAGGAAATTTAGGGTTGACCTCAGTTTGACTCGGGAACTTGTTCTTCTCTCGCTCACACATGGCGTTGGCTAATTAACTCACTTGAACCTCTAACTTAGATATGGCTTGAGTACTAGCATTCAAAAGTTGCCTATCTTGAGTCATGGTTTGCATGAAGGTTTGTTGAGATTGAGCCAAATTAGTTGTTGATTTCAAAAGCGCATCAAGAGTCTTTTCCAAAGAATTAATTCTCTTATCCGACTCGTGAAAGCCGGGAGGGTGGGCGGGTGCTTGATTCGGGGCTTGAATCGAGTTTGGATAAGGAATTTGATTTTGAATCGAGTACGAGTTTTGATTGGGCTTTTGAAAACAAGGAGTTTGAAAAGAAGGTGGCGGAGATTGGTAGTTTTGGCCTTGGTTCCACGAGAAATTAGGGTGATTCCTCCAACCGGGATTATAAGTAGGTGCAACCGAATCATTCCTAGGGGTTGGTTGAAACACCGCATTAATTTGATCATAGCCGGAAGAGTTCGAAAAACCTTGATTAAAATTAGAGCACATAGACATATTTTAGGGGGCGTTACTAGTTTCTAAGGCTTCGAGTTTTCTAGTAAGGGTGGCTAACTTGGCATCAGTAGCAATATTGTTTCCAATTGAATGCATATCCCTAGAAGAACTAGATGACTCGTTGGACTTGTGAGGTTCCCTAGTAGACTCCCACAACATAGTCTTCTCGGCTAATTCCTCGAAAAAGGCCCACCCCTCGTCCTCATCTTTCTCCATGAATTTTCCTTGGCACATAGATTCCAACAACGCGGTTGTTGGTCCATCTAAGGCCTCATAAACGATCTTACAAAGCCTCCATTTTTCTATTCCGTGGTGGGGGCATTGTGATAGAAGATTTTTAAAATGATCAAAATATTTCCAAAAAGACTCATTTTCTTTTTGATGAAATTGATTTATTTCGTTTGTAATTCTCGTAGTCTTATGGTTTGGAAAATATTTTTTTAGAAAAATAACCACAAATCCCTCCCACGTGGAAATAGAATTAACAGGTAGACTATACAACCATTTTTTTGCATTTTCTTTTAAAGCGAAGTTGATAAGTCTTAGCCTAATGGAGTCCTCGGAAAGATGTTGGAGTTTTTGCAATGCGCAAACCTCCTCAAATTCATGAAGAAAGAGATACGGGTCTGCACCCTCGCTCCCGTTAAATTTAGGTAACATACTGATGTGGTGAACTTTAATTTCGAAATTATTACCATTGACGGGAGGAAGGGTGATACACGAAGGTTGGGCGGAACGAGTAGGATAGCAACGGTCCCTAAGAGACATGGCCATGTTTACTACGGGTTCGGAATAATCTAAAGACTCGGAATTAAACGATGAAGAAATCTCAAATGATCTCACTAGTCTAGAAGAATTATCCCTAATCCACGTAGTTCGCATAAACCACAAAAGGAAACACGTAGCAAGTAAGTGCGAAAAATTAAACAAACAAAAAAAAGGGTGTAAAATTAAAAGAAAAATTCTAAACCTAGGGTTCCCTAATAAAATAACTAGACCTTGCTCCTAACCGTAAGGACCACCAAAAACTCGGTAAATCAGAATTTATTCGGACCGATTTGGCCAGATAGGTGCAAGCATTGCCAAGAGGCTAAACACAAGTCTAGACGCGAAATCTTAATTGGCCAGGTAAGCTCTCGCTTGCCTAGACACCAAAGAGTCGGAATAATTAATGATTACTTTGTTTCTTAGGTACCTTCCTAATTGAGCGCGAATTTCCTAAGGGTCATGTCTAATTAATTTTATTAAAGGCTAGGGTATGCAAGATGAAGAATTAATGGTTTTTGGGGTAAGGAAAGAGTGATGAAATCCCTTCCCTTATCTTGTAGAGAGGTTTTGCCCTTAAGATTTATTTACAAAATGATGCAACAAACAAAGAGATAAAAAAAACTATAAACATTTATGGATGCTTTAAACTACGTGTTCTAAACTAAAGAAAAGAAAGAATTTAACGTACCTTGGGGTCCTCCAGCGATCACCACAATTATATGGTACGAAAAATTAAAAAACAAGAAAATAAAAATCTAGATGATGTGTCCTAAGTGATTAAATGCATGATGCAACAATTATGTAATTACAACTGATTTTTTTGGATTTTAAATTTTTAATTTTTTTGTGATTTTGTGATTTTTTATTTTTTGTGATTTTCTAAATAAATAAAAAAAACGAAAGAGGAGAGAGATACGGTTTACCCAAGCAAAGCTTCCAAAATTCCGAGAAAATTTCTTCCACTTTAATCCAAGTTTCCCGAATTTTCCTCCAAATTCCTCGAAAAAAATGCAAACAAGAAAAAGGGTGAGAAAAGAGCTAATCCAAAAAATCAAAAACTAAGGTGCGAAAAATAATTAGTCCCCGACAGCGGCGCCAAAAACTTGTTGTGCTAAAAATAAGAATTTAAAAATTGATTGCAAGTGCACAATCTCGTTTTAGTAAATTTGGATTCGTTCCGCAGAGACTAATATTTTCGCGATCCTTAATTTTTAATTTACTCGGACTAGAACAATTTTTGATTTTGAGATGATTTGTTAATAATACGAAAGGTAAATTGCTAACTGAAAACGAGAATAAGTAATTAACATATATAATAAAAGAATGCATGAAAATGGTAACAATTGATTAATCTAATGATTGCAAAATGATTAAATAATAAAAGAAACATGGCAGAGGACGCGGACTACAAACAAGAAAATGGACTCAACTAATTAACATGGGCTAAGAAAACTATGCCAAAATGGGCAAGTAAATGGAAATAAATACAGGCCTAATCATTCATAATACTAATTAACATAAAAGGGAGCTAGAAAAGGATAGGATCAGAAAACAAAAATGGGCCAAACATAGATGGGCCAGAGGGAACATTAAAATGGGCTGGAGGGAACAATATGGACTAAATCTAAATTGGGCCTCCTAAAATGAGAATGACTTCCTGGCAAAAAAAAATGAGAATGACTTAACAGAATTTAAATGAAACAAACATAAAATGTAAATGAATGAGAAAAGAAAAAGCCTAAATTATTTAATATTAAAACAAGAATATGGCCATGAACTTGCGATGGAGACAACTAAAATATCTATTAAATATAATCGCATGGAAAATCAATCCAAAAGCAAGCTAGAAAATCAAATTAAAATGGCAACTAATTAACAAACATGAAGACTACTAACAAGATTTGAAATACCGGATGATAAAAGAAATAATTATTTATTTAAAACTAAAACTAAAATTCCTAAGAAAAGTAAAACTAAAATTCAAAATTTAAAATTAACCTAAGAGAAGAAAAAAAACAAAAAGAAAGAAGATAGCAGGTGTATTCATTAGAAGCAGGCAAGGTGACGAACAAATATTAAAGTATCAGATTAAAATGAAGTGGGTTGACACAGTAAAGTAGCAACAGCAACAACAACGCACAGAAAGAACCAATCTTAGTTGTTTAATTGAGACGTTAATTCATTTTAAAAGAAAAAACAGGGAAGACTCGGAATAATTAAACAATTCGATTTAACATGTAAATACGCAATATGAATAAAATTTTTGCTGGAGTTTCACCGTAAAATGCAAGTCACCAAAAATTTTTAACAAGACACGAACGAGCCAAAAAAAGAAGATAGATTTTAAAGTTTAACGAGCTAATTTTAACACTACCAAAACCAAATCTATCTCTAAATTATCAAACCCATTACACTAACACATCAAATCAAACACTAAAATGAGATCTACAACTACAAATCACAAAACCCACAATAAAATGGATGTTTAAAGGGGCTCTACTACGATTATTAACTAAGAAAAAGAAAATAAAAATCGTTAATTTCAACCCTAAGTGGTTAGCAACGGGTTTACGAACATAACGAAAGTTATGTAAAATAAACGAGAGAGCAAGACAAGAAATTAAAGGAAATGAAATTGCATTAAAATTAAAAAGAGTGTTTACAAGATTTGAAACTAAAAAAAATACAAGAAATTACCCTAAAATCTAAGTTACTAAATACATGGGGGGTGAGGGTGTATTTATAGGATAGAAATTAGGGTTGAGGGGGTGTTGGGTAAATCCCCACCATACATTTGTGGTGTGTGGTGGTGAAATCCTAACCATCTATTTGTTTCCTTCCCCCTTAAGATTTGGAGAGTTGATCTTGGTCATACACTTATGTAATGTGTTGGGATGATCTCCACCTTCCACTTGTCTTGAAATATTCCTGTTGCTCCAAGCTCCTAATTCTTTTCCTTCTTTCATTTTTGGTCCTTTTGCTTCCTCTTTTTCCTTTCCTTTCCTTTCCTTGCTCTTTATTTCTTTATTTTGTCATTTCTTTTTTTATTTACGAATTTCCTGAAATGCAACAAAATAAATTATTAAAATACGAGTTCAAGCAATAAATAGGTAATAAAAATATGCAAAAATATGCACTTATCAAAGGCCAAATCCAATGATCCGGGATGGAAATACGGGTTTTGGCCAGATTTAAATAATAAGAATGTGGTACAGTGCAATCTTTGTAAGAAAAATATGTGCTCGGGGGTTAGAAGATTGAAGCAACATCTTGCGGGTGGATATCCGGATGTAGCTATGTGCCCAAAAACTACAAAGGCAATCCAAAAGGATATGAAAGACTATATTGAAAAATCTGCAAGAAAGCCGGTGATAGTAGATGATGATGTTGATATAGATGATGATGAGATTTGTGATATTCCATTGGTTTTGGAAGATTTTCAATGGGACAATGAATGGGTGAATGGAGAAGTTATTGATCCCATTGATGATGACTTAGGGGAAGCCGTAGATGAAGCCTTGGATGCATCAAGAAACCTTGAGGGTCGTCGTACTCGTAGGCGTGTTGGTTCCTCTTCTCAAGTGGATGATGTTGAGATGATTGAAGACCGTACACCTATTATATTGAATGATGATGAAGATGTTGACGATGATTTTGGCCATAGACCAAACACTAATTACGAGAGAAATGATGAAAACCGCGAGAGAGATGATATATTGAATCTCTATGATGATATTTAAATTCTGCAATTTGTTTCCTAGATTTTCTACACTATTTTATTTCTGGATTTTCTGCACTGTTTTGTTGCTCTCAGACCTCAGTTATGCACTGTTTTATTTTCTGCACTGTTCTACTTATGATTTTCTGCACTGTTCTACTTATGGATTTTCTGCACTGTTTTACTTGTTTTTTCTGCACTGTGGAGGTACTTGATTACTTTGTTCATGTGGTTTAGAAGAATTTGATAATTGAAACATTGATTTAGTAAACTTTTTATTTGTACAATAGTTAAAAATTTCTACATTAGAATTATATTACATAATTTCTTCTCTTCTTTCTTCTCTTCTTTCTCTAGTCTTCTTTCAATCTTTTTGTGGTCTTTATCTTCGTAAGTTTAAGATTTCCTATACATATAAGAGAGAAGGGAAAAAAGTTTGTTAGAACTTAAAAGCTAGAAGTTATAACACAAATATATTATATACATTAAGTATAATATATATATATATATATATATATATATATATATTAATTTTATATCATGTCGACTAGTGTCGACTAGTCGAGACGACTAGTCATGACTCGACTTGCCGGGTACTTCGGTCGACTCGACTCGACTTACCGACGTGACAACCATGGACCTACTTCAACGCATTGGTATAGTGCAAATCATTGAGACTCTCAAGTGTGCATCTCTTTTATCGCCTTCGATGAAGTTTTACCCCTCTCTGGTTCGAGATTTTTACTCTAATTTGACTAAAGGGCATAACGAAATGGTGTATTCGAATGTTAAGGGTGTTCCCATTTTGCTCACTGCTGACTGGATTGGATCTATTCTTGGAGTTACCGCCAGTGGACCTTGCCCCATCACCTCTCATCAACCATACTCAGAGATTGAAGACCTTCCATATGAAGAGCAGCTTCGAACCATTCTTGGTGATTCTTCGATCTCGGCTGAATCCAAACCCTTGGTATCATCTCTCACTCCTACTTGTCTTTTGCTATTCAAGTTCTTTCATACAAACCTTTTACCGAGCAAAAGTGGTCGAGATAGGGTCACCTATCAAGATTCAATTTTTCTGTCTTTATTTGTTAAGCAAATTCCTTTTAATGTTGCTTCTTTCTTAATTCGTAACATGATTCATTGTGCTTCTCATGATTCCATGCATTTGCCATACCCCTGTCTTTTGACCAAAGTTTTTGAATATTTTAAAGTGATTGATGCCACTGATGAAGTGGATAATTTGACCGAAACATTTGATTTGAATACCTTAGCCCGTAACCATCTTTCGGTTACTGAGTCAAATGAGCTTGTTTTTGAGAATGTTGATTCTCTGTCAGACACTTCTTTGCCGTACTCTCCCATTGCTCCATCCTCTTTTGGCAATGATAAGTTGAATGCATTTCTTGATGGCTTTTCTGCTCAAGTTGGAGCAAATGCTAAAGCCATCGAATCTCTTCAAACTAAGTTGCTTTCTGTTGAATCCTCTCTTGCATCGATGTCCAAGTCTATGGAGTTACTACATTCCAAATTAGATGTACTGAAAGCCAATGATCGAAGCATCTCTAGGAAAATGGATTTCGAATTTAGCTCACTTCAGGAGGGAATGACTTATACTGCCAAGGCTTGGAAAAAAGAATTTGTTAAGCTTTTCTTTAAGTTGGGTTCTGAGACACAGTTCTTGTCCAAGCAGCTCACTTCTATTCATGGCAAACATGTCACACCATGGCATAAAAAGACTGATTGGATTGGAGATTGTACTCTCGAAGAAATTACTGCACCTCTTCCTCTCCCAGCAATCCCTCCTCCTGCTGCATTTGGACTTAAAAAGGATGAATATATGGAGAAGCTATTTCAATGGATGGATGCTAGAGATGGCAAAGCTCCTTCATCAGATTTCTTTGCACAGAATTTTTCTACCTATAGGGACTCTCCTAAGTACAAGAAAAAGGGCAAGGGCAAAGATCCAGTTGATATTCCTGACGATGATTAAGTTTGTTTTTTTATGTTGATGAAAGGGGGAGAACTTAGTTGTTTGTGAATTTGAACTTTTTAAGTTGGCTGCTCTGTGTTTGAACTTAGTTGTGCTTGATTATGTGTTTGGGCATATTTGTGATGACTTTGAATGTTTGTTTTCGCTTTGGATATTGGTGGCTATTTGTGGTTATTTGTGTTTGGGATTTATTTGCTGTCTGATTTCTACTTGTCCATAATATGCACTGATTTAATCTCAGACTACTTGATTACATTGTCTCTATTTAATTGCATTGTCTATATAATTGTTTTTTACAGGGGGAGACAGGAATAGATTGATCGACATTCAAAAATGTTCATCATCATAAAAAAGAGGGAGATTGTTAATCCCAGGTTTTTAGGATGATGATTTTTGAGTAGTCTTCGAATTAAATCATTGAGATTTGATTCTGAGTTTCCATATATAATTGTCATATCTATTGCAGGACATATATTGTATTTATGGCAGGTCATATATCTTGAGATATCTCTCAAGGATATCATGCGATTTGATTGTAATTCAAATCCTAAAGGAGCCGTTGCTATGATCACTGATTGATTATTATTTAATCACTAATTTATGCTTGATTGATTCTTGTCTTCAACAGCTATAATCTCAAGGATTCATATCTAACGGCTATATGCTCTTGTGCTATATAAAGACGACCTTTCAGCAAGAAGAATAGACTCGAAGTTCTACTGCAATATAACTTCTATACACAGACACTCAAGTTCATATACATACTTTGTTTAGAAGTTCCATTCATCGAGTTGTAAAAGTTTATTCATTTTACACACACTTTTGCCGGGTTGTGGCAATTAGATAGGGTTGCAAGTCATAAGCCAAGGTAGCCAGTGGGCTAGGTAGCAGGTTTGCTAGGAGACAGTTGTGTCAAGGGAAGGGTTCTTCCAAGCGACTTTAAACTTGTAATCGGGGAAACTGTAAGCTTTATATTATTGTTATAATAATATAATCTCTGTGCTAGTTGGCATAGGGACTTGGATGTAGGCCATAGATTGGGTAGGGGCCGAACCAAGTGAAAATTCCTGGTGTTCTTGCTTTACATTATGACATTTACTTATTGCTGATTATTTTCTCTGTTAGTTAATTGGGACACTCTCACACACAAAAGAGACAGTCTCATTATCGTTTGAGACAGTCTCATTCATTTGACAGTTATATATATTGTGCTACCCGATTTACACTAATGTGTATAAAAGACAATCAATCCTTAAGGATTGTAGAACACGAAGGGTTTCGAGAGTTATTGAATGAAGCGGAACCAAGATTTAAGATGCCAAGTAGATGGACCGTTGCAAAGGATTGTCTCAAATTATACGGAGAATATTTAGTAAAATTGAAAAAGAGTTTAGCCTTTTAAATAGTATCCTTCACAATGAATACTTGGATATCGGTACAAAATATTAAGTCAACTCAACTCAACTTATTCATCTGCTTATCCATCTATAAGTCATCTCAACTTTTACTTCTGAATTTATCTATAATATTTATTATGGTGGCAAAATAATTCATCACTCTTTTTCATATAGTAGATGTGTTATTGTCTTTTGTTTTCAAGGTTTGCCCATTTTCTTTACTTTCCAGCCTAGATATTCAGTCTATCTACTACCTTTTGGCTGCTAGCATTTTGATTTCATGTTTGTGATTTTGTCGTTTAAAGATATTCTTGTTCAAATTAATTATTTTGATATATATATATATATATATATATATATATATATATATATATATATATAGGGGGCTACTCCAATACAAACCTCCTTAAAATGCAAACCTACAAACCAAGCATAATCTAATATTTCAAGCTAATCTAATGACCAAACTAGGGGTACCCCAATACAAAAAATGCTTAAAATAATTGGCTCTATCCAACAAAAAAATTAAAAAAATAAAAAAATAAAAAAAATTCACTGTTCACGTGATGACGTGGCAGTGGATTTCACTGGTTAACGGTGCTTCGCACCTTCTTGTACGGCGCTTCGCGCCTTTATCATTCTAAAGTTGTAAGGAATGGCAATCAATGGTAAAGGCAATAGACGATTGACGGGTGTGTCGAGGGCCTGCGGCCCTCATGACTACCTAACTCATCCGTTTACTGTCTTAAATGCTTCGCATTTCCACGGCAAGTTTTTTTTTTTTTTTTTTTTTTTTTTTTATGGATAGAGCCAATTATTTTAAGCATTTTTTGTGAAGGTACCCTTGGCGGGAACTTTAGAATAAATGAAATATAATTAATTTAGTGTTGGTTTGTAGGTTTGTATTTTAAAATTGGTTTGTATTTGAGCTCTTGCCTATATATATATATATATATATATATATATATAGAACTTAACATTTTCTATAAGAATAAAGATGACATATAAAGTGAGATTAGCACCTTTAAATCAAAGTGATTATTTCTCATTTCTGGATTGTCATTTTCTCTGTAGCTTCCTGCAGTAACAGTGTTAGGAATGTTGCCTTGCTATTTTATGCTCAGTGTGTTATAAAATTTTCGTTTCCCATGTTTAGCTATTGAGCAACTAAACTCCATATAATGATTGAGGTTCAGGGACCAGGGTTGATTTAATTGGAAAGGAAGCTTAACACTATGCTCAAAGAATTTTTGTTCGTGTATATTAATTTTATGTGTGCTCGTGATAGTGCATGTTGCTTTATTGTGTTTGTAGTGCATAAATATTGATTCCCACTGCTCACATAACTGTTAGGTGTTGTTAGACTTTTTAAGAACATTATATCACAAACATTTTTGTTCTAGTAATTAGCCAAGATTGTTTTTTTTCCCCTCAAAAACCAGGTACTGCAATGACAGTGAGCTTGCTCTCTTTTTCTTTGTATGATTGTAATAGTGTTTTTCACTGCAATGCAGAAGGTCCATTCAGGCTGCAAATGCGGGTCTAACTCAAGTACTAGTCTACTACCTAAGAAAACTTTTGTTTTGTTTTGTAGAAATGGAGCTTCTATGTCCGCAACTCCTGTTTGTTTCCACAAATATTATTTTAGAGTAATTAAAACTCTGAATGATTATTTCGAGAAAACAAACTCATGGATGTAATCTTAATTTTTACGTACTTTTCAATTAAGTAGGTATGTTGGTTTTGTCATTTTTATTTGAGGCGGTTTTAGAATCGAAACCGAATCGATGGCAACTGATCCGAAAGTTTTGAATCCGAAACTCAATCGTCGGTTTCAGTTTCGGTTTTTGATTTTAAACACCGAAGATTTTCGGTTGCAGTTTCGGTTTTATCATAAAACCGCACAGATCCGATCCGTGCGCTCCCTTAATGCATTCACTCTTAAAAAAATATAAGTAAATAAGTTTTAGCAAGTTATTACATTGATTAATATGTTAAATTTGCTCTTTACATTTTATTCATACTAACTTATATTCGTGCGCTGCACGGATTATTTTTATATTATAATCATTTATTTATGTAATAATTTTAATTTTTTTACTAATTTTTTAAATTTTATTTAAAAAAATATTTTAATCATATTAATTGGTTTTTCATAATAATGTAATAACAAACAATCAAATTTGAATTAAAATAAATAAATAATTAAATTATTTGGTTTTAGGCGATCAGTTTACTCTTTGGGCTCTATCTTTAGTTCTAAATATTAGATTTAAACGGTTTTATAGTCCACACAAAATTTACAAAATAATTTTTAATTTAATGATGGTTTAACAATTATTATCCAACTGGAGTTATCTTGAAATTGAATAGAAAACAATGGTAGGAATTGGAAAATCTACTTATATTTGATTTAAATTATTAAAATACAAATTTTAGTATTTGAATCTAATTCTAATAACAATCAATATACGTATTTTAGGGTTTGATTCAAATGAGAACCACTATCTAAAAGAGAACTAGAGAACCTTTGGATCCTATTGTAGAACCTATTTTGTTTCGTAATAAAAATATAGTGTCCTGCTATTGAATTTCAAAGTTATGCACATGAAATTAAAATTTCTAAAGTTGAACTTACTTCTTCTACAAAGTTCTACAACTGAACTTACTTACCATTGAGTTCTACTGCAAATCTATTTTTTTTCGTATTAAAAATATAGTGTTCTGCTACTGAATTTCAAAGTTATTCACATGAAATTAAAAGTTCTACAACTGAACTTGTTTTTTCTACAAAGTTCTACAAATGAACTTACTTTTTTAACAAACATTTTGCAGACAGCAGCTGAACTTAAAAGCCTAAATTTAAAGTTATGCACATGAAATTATAATTTCTACAAATGAACTTGCTTCTTCTACAAAGTTCTACAACCGAACTTAGTTACCACTGGGTTTTTGTGCAGAATCTATTTTGTTTCGTACTAAAAATATAGTGTTCAGCTAGTGAACTTCAAAGTTTTGCACATGACATTAAAAGTTCTACAACCGAACTTGCTTTTTCTACAAAGTTCTACGACTGAACTTAATTTTTTTCAACAAATATTTTGTTGTTGCTGAACTTAAAAGTTATGCATCTGAAGTGTGAAGTCAAACACATGAATTCTAAAGTTCCGCTACTAAACTTATTAGAATTCTCAGGTTCTCAGTTTAGTGTGGTTCTCCATAGAGCGTGACCCTAAATATATAATACACACCACTATGACAAAAAAAGTTATATAAGAATTAGAAGGAATATCATATTTTACTACTCCCTCCGTTCCATTTATTTTGTCACCAATTAATCATATTTTCACCTTTTATTCGATCCTATTAAACAAACTAAACTACCAAAAGATTATATTATATTTCAAATAAATTAACATAATTAACACTTAATCATAGTTTTGGTACAAATATAGTAGGTAATGTGGTCAGAATGAATGGGAAGGAGGTAGTAATAAAATACAAGCTAAGAGCTATTAAGAGCATCTCCAAGAAACTCTTTATTTAAGCTTTTAAATCAAAAATATAAATTGGATAAGTTAAAATGAAGCTCCAAGATACTCTTGGAGGCTCTTATTTACTTAAAATTAGAAGTAAAATCTCTTATTTACTTACTTCCGAATTTAAAAATTATTAAATAAAATAAATTTTATTAACACAATTCCGAGTTGTAAGAAAAACATTTGATTTTAAGTTACAATTTAATTTTTTGATCTAAAAAATTAAAATTTAAGTAGTAAAAGTAAATTTGTAATATCAAAAAGTAGAAAGTTTTTGTAATTTAAATAATAAAACATATTTATTAATATTTGCTTCCTTTTCCATATTTGGAGTGAAAATTTTAAGTAGTGCATATAAAGTTTTCATTTGCTTTAATTCTAAAAAAATGATCGGAAGCATGAATTGAGAAACACAAATTAGTGTATAAATATGACTAAACGATGTATTTCGTGATAATAGGTTATAAATAGTCAAGTAATAACAAATTTTTTTAAAAAAATCTTATTTTATAATCTAAATCGTAAAAATAAAGTTCACAAATTATAACCAATAACAAATATATCCAACTTCACAATTTGACTTGATTAGATGAACTACTAAAAATGCACAAAAATCGGATCGTGCCGATTTTAAAAAATTTTAAAACTTTCTAAACCAGGTTGGATTAGAGATGTTCAAAATGCCTGAAACCCGAAATTCGACCCGGCCCGATCCGAAAAAAGCTCAAAAAGCCCGGTCCAGTTCGGCCCGGCCCGAGGGCCTAAGACGGGCCTCTTATTTCTCATCAAGCCCGGCCCGGCCCGAAGCCCGAAAAGCCGGTTAAAAGCCCGGGCTTTTAAAAAGTCCGGATAAAGCCCGATTCGGTCCGGATAAAAGCCCGGGCTTTTTTAAATATCCGGATAAAAATTTGATTTTTTATAGATAAAATCTAAAATTATATAATATTTTTGATTAATTTTAAGAATATTAAACTTAGAAATAGAGGGAATGTGATTGATCATGAGGCTAGGAAGAATCAACAATATACAAAACAAACTCTTCTTTAAAGAAGACTAATTGAGTGTAGAGTCATATGCGAGAAGATTTATATGGCTAACAGTTGCCTTAAGTCATAACGCAGATTATGAGTAAAAAATTCTTGAGTTGCAGTGATGTTTTATGATAAAACAAGTATTATGCTAGTAATTTTTTAGTATTAGGTTTCGTGGTGTCTCTTTTTATGTATTCTAGATTATAAAAGTTCAAGGACGTAAATATTTAGAGGTTGTTTCTTTAGTATGATTTTATTTTTTTGTATATTAATATATTAGCTTTGCAAAAAAAGACAAAAATTATATATATATATAAATTAAAAAAAAATCCCGAAAAAAGCCCGGCCCAGCCCGATCCGACCCGATCCGGCCCGGCCATGCCCGAGGGCCTAAAACGGACATCATATTTTAGAGAATGCCCGGCCCGGTCCAACCCGAATTTTTAAAAAACCCGGCCCGGCCCGATTGTTAAAAATCCCGGGTTTTTAAAGCCTGCATAAAGCCCGGCCCGAAAGGTTTTTTGTGCATCTCTAGGTTGGATTAGACTTTTTTCAAAATCGAGTAGGGCTGGACCAGATTTCTTCTAAAATATTAAATAATTTTAATTTTAACATTTTTTATTTTTTCTAATAACATTTGTGATTATTTTTAAAAATTTAGTCTTTATTTGAAATTTAATTAAAAAATTTAAATTTTTATACAAGATTTAATTCAATTTTATAAAATTTTAAAATAAAATATGAGATTCGAATTTTCATTCAAATTTCTCAAAAATAATGCGCATAAAATCTGCATATTTACCGAACTTTTGTCCGGATCTATCCCAAATTCAAATCTATACTATTATATAAAAATCGAAACATTGAAAGTTTTGGTACCTATTTTTTGGTATTTAATGAATTTACTTATTTACCCTTCATTATAAGGAAAAACAAATACACCTAAAATAAATAATAACAAAATATATTTAGTGGTGATTAGTCGAGATATTACCTTTTATAAACAGCTAAAAACATCAATCGTATCATATCTTTCCATCAATAATATTTACTTTCGAGTTAAAACACGTTATAATATATGGTAATTAGTCAATTAACATAATAAAAATAATGGTAATTAGTCGATTACCTTCTTCACATTTATTTTTGAACATATTACCTTTTATAAACACTTAAAAACATGAATCGTATCACATCTTTCGATCATTAATATTTTCTTTCGAATTAAAACACGTTACCCTTCTAATTTAAAACAAATCTTACAACCATTAATATATACCCGAAAATATCACACCATACTTTTCAAGAAAAATATAACACATAAAATAAAAAATAACATAATATAATTAATGGTAATTAGTCGATTTGCTTTTTCACATTTACTTTTAGTTAAAAATATTACCTTTTATAAACACCTAAAAAGATCAATCGTATCATATCTTTCAATCATTAATATTTTCTTTATAATTAAAACACGTTACATTTTTAATTTACAAAAAATCTTACAATCACTAATATATACCCGAAAATATCACACGATATTTCTCAATTATTAATAAAATATATTAAAAACCGTATACGTTGTTTATAATAAGGAATATTAGTATAATCCGTAAACATGAGTATATTAAATTATATCAAATTAAAATTAAAAAATTTATTAAAAATAGTGATTATATAAAAATATAATTAGAATATTAAATAAAATTTATGATATAATACAAGAAACCCGTGCAATGCACGGGTTATAAGCTAGCAGAACTTAAATTCAGTCATTTTCGAATAGGACCAAAATCACCAAATATTTGGAAAAAATTTAGAAGCATTTTGTATTTTTAATTTGGTAATTTAAAATAGAACCCGCGCCTCCGTTACAGCAATTCAAATTCCAGTGCACACGTAGAAACACCTGCATCTACAATCTACATAACATAACCAAACATCCATACAAAAAAAAAATTAAAGTGGCAAAATGAAAAAATCCCTAAAAAGAAGCTCTTGCAACAGCACTAGTATCAAATCTAAAAAGAAAAAGAAATTTGATTCAAACAATGCCTCATTAATTCAGCAGCAGCAGCAGCAGCAGCTTGCTCAAATCTCTCCATTCAATTCTCACCACAAATCTCCTATCCTCAATCTAGCTGATCCGTCTCGGTTTCAACGCCTTGTCGATTCCGAAACCAATTTTGTTGCCCCTGAATTGGATCGTCCCCTGGTCGATTTTAATTTCAATGTTGGTAATGCTAATGACAGAGTGTTTGTTCTCAGCCAGGACTTGTTCTGGTAAATTTCGATTTATTGATTTGTTTTGATTTGATTGTACGAGCTGCAAATGTTGAATTGATGCTGTTTGTTTAATGAATGCAGCACTCCGGATTATATTACTCCCAAGGAGGCTCCGATTCCCAATACTTTAGATTGCGATAAGGTGATTTTAGATGTAGATTATTATTACTTTAAATTGATGTTTTTTCGAGTGACTTGGTACTAGCTAGCACTCACTTGTTTGTTTCTTTTTGCAGGAAAATGAGTGTCCAAAGTCACCCGAGAAAATAAAGACGGTTAAGGCTAAGAAACAAATGCAGGGTAAGTTTATTATCAAATTCCTTATCTTAGGTTTGTGAAGCTATATTGGTATTACCAAATTTCATTTGTTATGACAAGGTCGGTGATAGACAGATGCTTGATTGTTTATGTGGATGCCTTTATGTATCGATTTCCCTCTTTGCTATTTGAAAGTTAGTAAATTCATTTCTTGGACTGCATTAGTGTGTTTTGTCTTTTATTAGGTGTATCCGTGTAAAGATCCTCTTTTTAGTAGAGGTATTCCTCGTATAGAAATGAAGGGGAAAGAAAAGCAGGTACGTGTTTATATATTCAAACATTTACAACCATCTCCTATTTATAACAAATTTAAATAACCGTTACTTTCATGATAATGAAAAAAAGCTGTGCATATTGAATGAAATTGAGAACCAAAATTGGCAATTGGTGTTGTGAACTAGTTCGATCATCCCATGAGCACATGATGTGCCTTGAAATCGTGGATGCTGTTTATGGTCTCCTTGGTTTAGTGGTTCAATTGTTGTGCAAATTTGGAGAACTACTGTACTGGCTATGATTTGTGGGGCCACTGTAGTTTGGCGTGTTTATGTTCTGATTTTGTCGTAATTAATTACTTTATACTTAAGATAACATCAAGTTTTATCACTAGAACGAAGTGTGTTGTTTCTGCAAACTATCTATTTGCAAATTTATTTAACACTGGGAATTGGTAGTACCAGAGTTGGGGCTAGCAATATATTGTGGCAACTAAAGAATTTTTGTGGGTAGCTGAAAGAGTTATCCAGAATATAAAGACTTGTGCTGGGTGCTTTAGAATATATAGGAAGTTAGGAATGAATCCATGAGAATAAAGGTTTTAAAATGATTCCTATGGGCACTCACATATATCAGTTGACAACGTCGTTTTTCCATCACAACTGTAGTTCAAAAATTTGTTGGATGAATTTCAGAGGCTTGACTCTCAGTTTATTTGGAGCATGATGTTGGTTTTAAGCGATCCCATCGCTAGATCTATACCGAATTTGACTAATAATTGAAATAACAATCATCCTGTCACTTGGTCCTGTTTTTTAGCAAGATAAAACCAGTGCTTAGCTGTGATGCTTCAGGACAAGGAGTTACTATTAATATATTTGTGTAGAGACTACTGAGACTCTAAAGTATAACTCTTAAATGTATGAAAAATGTGAAGTATTTAACTGAATTTTTCAGATCAACATATCGAATCAAAACATCAACTTAGGTTACATTGATAGATCTTAATAGCCCAGCTCAAACTAAGAAATATACCAAATGGGTATCCCATCATCTAGTGTGGTCCTTGTGGACCTATAAACCCTTGTGATTTTTGAAGCGTCCTTGTAAGGCTCGTAAATAAGTTTCTGCTTCCCGAAGTTAAACAAGCTCATATGTCTTGATGATATATTTTGATTTGTGATAACAAGTGCATAGTCACACTCTCACTTTTCTGATGTATCGTTATCGTCAGTATTACAATCCCTTGTGTTCCTTTCCAACACGATTGCAACTAGCACTATTATATAATTATACTCAAAACTCGACAGAGATCTTCTATGGATCTCACATAGGCATTTTAACGTTATAATTACAAAATTTCGTTGTTTTCTGGTTATTATTAGGCAATTCTGATATTCTCTATCTTCTTTTCTTTGACATGTCTACACAAGTCCTCATATGATTATCTTCCACATATGTCAAAATCTTCATATATATTTCCCATTTTTATTATTAGCAGTTCTTTTACAAGCATATAACTTTTGCCTATCGGGGTTTTGTCCATTTTGTAGATGGAACGTTTGCAAATACAAGTGGAACTAGTCTTCCATATGATCGGCCAGTATCGGAACTTACGGATGATACATCTGTTTATCATGAGAGCAATTCAGTAAAAGCAATAGATACTGAATTGCAAAAGAATCACAAATACGTGTCTCAGTCTGCAGTGGCTTTACGCTGTCGAGTGATGCCTCCCCCCTGCATGAAAAATCCTTACCTTACGGATAATTCAGGTGTTGATATAGACCCGTTTGGAAGTAGCAGATCTAAATGTGAAGGTATACTAATTCTGTTGTTACTTTAAAGGGCTATTTTTATTAAGAGTAAGATAACTCCCATACGTGTTTACTTGAGGGTGCTAAAAGTTATCTTGTAGTTTAAAGAAGTATGTGAAACATCTGATGCACTATTTAAGCCTTTTGAAATTTCATCATCATGTATGTAATATGTGTTTAGTGATTTAGGCAATGACTCCATGCTATGAAGTGATTTAAAATCATCAGACTAAGATCACACTACAATGGGACTTAGTAATATTGCAGTTGTAAGCTGTCATCACATATAGTTATAGGAATGTTGTTTCTGTCATTTAATTGGTGGACCCATGTATTTGCTGCCCTTACTTTTTGGTCAATATCTTGATCTTGTTTTATAATATTCAAACCTTCAGGCCTTTTTCCTTCAGCTATTGGCAGTGATGGCCTTCCACGCTACCGTACAGATTTTCATGAAATAGAGGTACACTTTCTATTTTCAAGGAAATTTTGGTGAATTTGTATATATATTTTTAGGGGTCCGTTCCTTGGCGATAGTTTTAAATATTCTAATTCTACTTCAGCAAATTGGTTATGGGAACTTCAGCCGTGTTTTCAAAGCTTTAAAGAGAATCGATGGTTGCATGTATGCAGTAAAACAAAGCACGAGACAACTACATCTGGACACAGAAAGGTACCTTCAAAGGCTTAAAATGGTTGGTGAACAAGGATTTGTGATTTTTAGTATTATGTATTATGTATGTGCCTTGCTTACGTTATCTTGGTTGCAGGCGTAAAGCTTTGATGGAAGTTCAGGCTCTGGCTGCTTTAGGTTTGCATCCTACTCTATTGTCTCGTCCTAAATCTTCTACTTGCACTTGATATCTATATCATCCTAACCATTCCCCTTTCAGGAACACATGAATACATTGTTGGCTATTATAATTCTTGGATTGAAAATGAGAAGATATACATTCAGATGGAACTTTGTGAGCGTAGCCTATCCATCAATGGATCGTCTAACTTATTCACGGAAGGAGAGGTCTTATTAGCAATGTATCAGGTTAACCTTTTTAATGAAACCAGTATTTCAAGTGAACGGTGGCTTATTATGATTAAATAATTGCTTTTACGCAATATGACATGCTGTGTGGCTAAAAAAAATAGTTAACCATGAATAACTGCTTGTGTGGACCCTAACAGCAAACTATCATTGGAAATGACTTGTGGGGTTTCGGACTGTCTGGTAGTTTAGGACACATGCAGTCATTAATTTATGCAATTGGCACTGATTACTTTTCTCATTTTACTCAAGTCTATTGTAAGAAAATTACTATCCGGGCTTTTTTAAGGTTGTCCATAATACTTCTGACAGTCTTAAATAACACAGGTGCATTTGAATTTGAGAAACTAAATGTGAAATGGGGTCATGGGAGAATTTACATAAACTTAGAGATGGGAGAATTGTGAATGGCACACATGATGTTATTATAGTGGGGCCTGCTTTTATTTGTAAGTAAAAGGTTGCAATAGATTAAGGGTCACCCATTAAGAAACCATGCTGTGTAGCCTTGAGTTGAGCCCAACAGAAATCGTGGCTCGTAATTATGGAAGCATGCTAATAGACACTGCATATGAGGACATCCTTCCTTTTCTTTTTCTTTTGTTCATTGATTTCAGTTTTGCATATTTTGATTAATTTTAATTTGGTACAGATAGCCAAGGCATTGCAATATACACATGAGAGAGGAATTGCCCACTTAGATGTGAAACCCGATAATATTTATGTTAAGAATAACAGATATAAACTTGGGGATTTTGGATGTGCAACTCTCCTGGATGCAAGCCTGCCAATTGAAGAAGGTGATGCACGTTACATGCCCCAAGAAATTTTGAATGAGAAGTATGATCATCTTGATAAGGTTGATGTTTTCTCCTTGGGGGCTACTATATATGAGCTTGTCAGGGGTTCAGCTTTGCCAGAGTCTGGTCCTCACTTTCTACATCTCAGGGAAGGAAAACTGCCACTTCTTCCTGGCCATTCTATCCAATTTCAAAATTTACTCAAGGTAAACTCATACTTTCTGTTTTTTCATTACCTAGGCTTGGTCTTGCTTGAAATTACTGCCATTCTATAAGTTAATCACAGGTTCATATGTTACCCATGAATGTTAAATATTAAAGCCTTGATTTACCGAAAGAATAAGATTCACCTGAGGACATAGTTTAAGAGGTTAAAACAGAAGTACCTTGCACTGAGCAGAGGTGCACTATACGTTTAAACACCTCGCTGCCTATTGCACATGCAATGATACTTTTGGCTAGTTTTCCATCTGTCTCGTAGTAGCTGGCAATATGTTGCAAAATTTCTTACTCGTAAATATCTGACATGCATTTATTTTCACCCCAAGTATGAAATTATTAATTACTAGAGAGACATTGTCTTAGCCACAAGAAGCCCATTGGCCCCTTGCGTCTGCTCTTTAGACTAACCTCCTCCCAGAAATTTTATCTGCAGTCGTCTCGTATTGAGAATTAGTCCAAAGCAATCCTTTTGGCACTTCTAATCTTATTGTTGATTTTTTTTTAATCTATAAATTTAGGCGATGATGGATCCAGATCCAGTACGGCGACCTTCTGCAAAAGAAGTAGTTGAAAACCCACTTTTCGATCGAATCCAGAGAACTTCAAAAACCAGGTAATGACGTTTTTTATAAAAAGAATATTCTTAGGACTTGGGAGCTGAAGTTAAATGGCTTGTTAAGGCTTATATGAAGTGGTCACTGTTGTAATTTGTATTCTTTAATGTAGTGCAGCATAGACTTTTGTTTGACATGGTACTCATTTTGTAAAAAAGTAGACAACCTTGGAACTGTTCAGTACTGTATTTAGACGGAGGTAAATATTATTGCAATATTAGTGATGCAGAATCTGCATTATTGCTTTACTCTCGTCTCAGAGTTTACTGCAGTAACCATGTATGTCAGTGATTTTGTATATTTTTCATAATTGTAACATTTTCAGTTAATGCTGGATATAATTTTAATATACTGCATCATTGCCTGCTTTTATATTGATTACAGGATTCATTTTAGCCTAAACACTTTTGCCGTAACATACAGCTAGAAGAAGTCCGTGCACCATGGATTTGAACCCCTGTAGAACCAAGCACATCTGTTTCGTATAGGAATTATTTTTCCTCAGCTATCTGTCCACTTCATGATATAGCATAGTAGTCCTATAATAAAATGCTGTCCAGAATCCAACTGCTACATGAGTTAGACACCCTGTAGCAAGCTCACCCAAAAGTGTACGCTTTAATTTCTTAAATTTCTTACCAAATATATATTGTTTGTTAATATGTTCGACCAATTAGACTTATGATTTTGCTTAAAATCTATGACAAGTTAAAGAAAATTAATGAAATATCAAAGCACCCAGATGTTTATACTCTCTATGATGAAAATTTCTAGTTGGGGTCTGAAGAACAAAACCAAAGCCCGTATTGAAAATTCATAATTGAGTTTGGATGCTAGATTAAGCAGATATATGTATCATACAATAAAGTATGTTATTGTGGGAGCTGGATTAGAGGATTTGAAGAAAAGTGGGAAGGTTAAATATATTTTCTATGTAAGAATTAGAGGTAATTATCAACAGAAGGAAAAATACTAATTAAGAAAGGAGTATTCATCACAATTCCACATCCAGAGCATCCACTAATAGGTGAAGTGGTTAAGTTTATCAACCTACTTGTGCTGAAATCCTCAGTATTATATACATTTTTTCACATCTACATGTATTAAACTAGCCTGCAGTAGGGTTTAAAGGCAAGATTACAATTAGTTGAATAGCACCTATAGGACTGATTAATGATACTTTGATATACCCTGTACCCAGAAAATACAGGAGGAATGATGAGGATGATCTAAGAAATCTTTTAAGGAAAAAGGGTAATATTCTGAGTTTCAAAAATAGAATTCTGGTAAGGAATGTACGACAATAATAATAATAATGATAGGTGAGGCATATGTAAGACCATGAGGAAGTATGGATTGAACTAATGGTTGGGATTATCCTAAAACAAGAAAGAACTAAGAGAAGAAATATCATAGGTATGATTGGGAGTAACCGTGATAAAGTTCGCACGGAAAGATTGAAGCAATGACTTATGGAAAAAAAGACTAATATATTTTCTCGGGATGACAACCTGATAGTGTTGGTATTATAAATATGAAAAAGCTAGTAGCGTAGCATGGAATGTCAGTAACAATGATGTCAAGCGAGAAACCTAAGATTTAACCTGAAAGGTTGAAAGATTGTCCAAAAGTAAGTGTGCTAAGATTGAACAAGAGTATAGGTTCATAGAATGATGGACAGAGCAGCAAGGATATGTTGACCGTGAAGTTACGATAAAATAGAATTTGATATGATTACGATTATTATTTTCTCTGATGAACCTCTATAGTTTAGAGGTCAATTCTAAGTATGATATTTTGCAATCATGAAAATTTTCTATAATTCTTTGAAATTATTTTCTTCTCTTCTCTCTTATTAATCTTCTTTTTGAATTGAGAAGAACAACCCTTTAAGGAGGGGACGTACTGCTACGTGACTATCTGTCTGTGTGATAGAAGTCTAAGTGGAATACCATAACTTGTTTAATTGCTTGTCAAATACTAAAGGCTGACCCCCTTCTGTACTAACTACGCAATATAACAAATGTTCATTGATCATAGTGATCTCTCAATAAATCTTTCCACTTCTCTGTATTGATCGAGATTGCGAAGATTAAAGCAATCAGGAAATGCATAGTGCAAGTTAGGTTATCTCCGAATTTGCAGCGCGATAGTGTTACAAAAGTAACTGCAGATACCAATAAGGATAATGGTATATGACTGAGTAAGAGCATAACCCGGATAGTGTGTTGTGCGAAAAGTAGCAAAGTTGATGGAAAAAGGATAAAGTGTGTTTTGTCGCACCAGTAGATGTGCTGAGAAAGGATTGGAATGTTTAAGGATCAACCGGGGAACTGGAAAGCAAAATGACAAACAAGTACCCAATTGTTTCCTACCTGATTCCGGGACGGAATCCTTTTAAGGAGGGGAAACTGTAAGAACCCAGATTTTTGGTAGGAATTAAAACTTTTATTATGTAATGGATTATAAGTGTAACAATTGTTCTAATGAATGGAATGGATATGGATTTCAATGTTTATATGTCATGAAGAATGCAATGGGTTGACAACTTAGATTAGAATAATCTATCTCCTATAAAGTAGGATATGGTGATTCTAAATGAGGAAGATGGTTCTCATGTCATCCAAATCGATATCTAGTATAAGTCCAGTGGTTCCGTAAAAGGGTTAAGGAACGCTCGGGAAAGCGCGAGAACATTTTTCTAATTATAAGAATTAAAGAGAGAATAAAGCAATGAATAGTATTTTTGGTGGAAATTGGAATATTATCAGACGACGCTATATAGGAGTATTCAGAACGGATTTCTGAGTTCGTATTAATGACCGATAGGCAATATAAGTGTATGTAAATGATATCAGATTTAGAAAAATAGCACTTTTATATTCTTCGAGATTTCCCTAGACACTGAATGATTTAAGGATTTAATATAAAGATTTAAGGAATTTAAATTCAAGAATTATATAGGAGGATTGAGAATGGTAGTATAAATATTAAGAAGGTTTTCGGTAAAACCCTAACAAGAAATACCCGAGATATTGCTCCGAACGATCAATGAAATTGAGCAATAACCGGATAAAAGAGCAAGCAGAAAGCCAAGATACATGCATGTGCAAGAGGATAAGATCAAGGAACTAAGTAGTTACTAAGGTAACTAGCATACTTAGCAAATAAACCAAGTACTTAGCTTCATCTCATCACATTACCACTAAACATCAACACATGTCTCTTGAATGCATCATCCATGACCTAATCCCTTTAATAAAGTAGCTTTATGACCAAGATATTATCTTAACATAGCAATAATACACTTTAGATGAGATGAGAACAAGAGAAAAGCCAAGCAAACTCCATCTCTCCCCATTTTCTCTCCATTCTGCTTCAAGAAATTCAAAATCAAAATCTCACTTCCAACCATTATTTGATCTCCAAACTTTTATGGTGTGTACTACATTTCATATTAGAGATATGCTATGAATCTTAGCTTCAAACTCCACTTCTTTCATTTTCAAATAAATCATCAAAGATGATGATGAATAGTGATTTCTAGAAACTAACTTTGATTTCTTGATTTCTTTGGATGATCTAAGCTATATTAAGGATATACAAGGACTAGATCAAGCTTAGTAAGGCCTTTACATACTCCAAGGGAGGTATACCACTTGAAACCCTAGATCTTACTTTGAGTTATGTGCATGTTCTTGATGGTTTTAGCTTAGTTATGATTATGATGTTAATGTAAGCATGATCATGTAGTTAGTTTTGTTGATCTAAGAGATATGATGATTATGATGATGAAGTAAGATGTTCTTGGACTTATAAGATGAATACTATGTGTGTAAGATGTATGGTATGCCCGGTGTGGCTTGGTTGTGATGAAATGAATTTAAAAACGTTCGATTTATAGCCATCGTAATGCCAAAATTTCGTTAAACCCTTAAAATTCATGCATAACAGTTGGGTTAAATTTCTGAGATTGATGAATATATGACCTTCCCTTGTAGATCTCGAGTCATAGATCGTTTTGGCATGAGAAACGAAGCAAACGGACTTACGGTTTAGGAGTTATGGTCAAATCGTAAATTCGAGTTCGTAACTGAAATTGAACCCCCTTAACATGATTAATTCAGTGGCGAATCTTGATAATTAAATACTAGAGATCATAAGGAAGGTGTGAGAGAAAATCTCATGTCAAACGAATCGTTTTTCGATTTTATAAAAATGTTCGAATCGAGGTTAAGTACGAATGAACCCCTAAAAAGGACAATTGGTTATAACTTTGGAAAACCACTTAGAAAACGGGCGATAAATCTCGAGGTATAATCTTTGTTGGTAAACGTCCGACCTTAGAACTTATATGACTTAAGAACTTACCAAGTGTAAGTGTAATGGCATGCCTTAATAACGAACAAGTGTCGGATCACACCGGTGATAAAAAGAGTTACACTAGAGGGTGTATAACGAGATAACTTGAAAACGTGTTTTAACCTAAGTTAAATATATACATAGCCCTTCAAAAGCGTTAAGTGATTAGTCTCGAATATTCTGATTGTTTATAGATCACCGGACTGACCCAGGACACGCTACCCCTACCCGAGTACCAGGCAAGTTTCCAATACTTTGGAACTGTTGCTGTGATAATATATATGATTGAATGTTGTTATACATATGCCATAGCATGCATGCCTACTTTCAAATTTATATTGTGATACTTGTTCCCTGATTTGATGTTGGCTTATAAGTTAGATACAAGATATGCTAATTATAAGCCGGATATTGCTAAGACCCTTAGTGAAGGGCATATGATCTCATTCTTTTAATAAAGAACGGGAGTCTGTATTTTGTAATATAGAGATAGTCGTGGAAGCCCGGAGGGATTCCAGGGACAGATTAGTTGAGGAATGTTATTTATGAGCATTATTTATATTCCCATAAGTATTAATTACATAAAAATTATTCGTGGAATGTTTTTTCGGTATAATCTCAAATACTATTTAAATATTATTTTTGAATATTCATTTAAGACTTGATTTATTTAATGAATATTCATTTGAGGTTATTGATTTAGATGAATATTATTTTGGAATATTCATTTGAGTTTATTTATTTAATGAATATTATTTTGAATATTCATTTGAGCTTTTCATTAATGAATATTATCTTGAATATTCATTTAAGGTTGATTGAATTATCGGATATTATTTTAAATATTTATTCGAGGATTTATTTATTTAATGAATATTCTCATATGTTTATTCGAGGATTACTTTGAGCAATATTTTATATTAAAAATATTCTTTAAATATTTATGAGTTAATAAATATTCTTTGAATATTTATGTAATTCTTTTAACTAGTTTCAAAATATATTATTTTATTCAAATATTATCTTCGACCTTTGATAAGTGGATTTTATATCCACTATTTACCTTCCGTTTGGGCTTAAAACGATTGCAGGTTCTCAAGTTTCGTGTTGGTTTGATGTGTTTTCATCTAATTTGTGTAGGTTGCATAGTAGGGTGGCATTGGTGGTGTTGGTGAAGAATTGGTGGTATTGTGTGAGCTTCAAGTAGAAATTACAGGAAGTCCAGGGCAAGAGAACTCAGGAATTTGAGCACAATGCGCATTCATCAATGTTTTGGCCATATCTTGAGTTCTAGAAGTCTGTTTGAGGCCCGTAAACTGTCCACGCGAAGAGGAGAGGAAGCTCTACAATTCTGGACAGGGGGAACCAGGCGCTCCTGCACGACTCCAGGCGCTACAGCGCTGTTTTCAGGCGCTCTTGCGCTAAATCAAGGGCAACAGCGCTTGTTTCAAGGGCTACAACGCAGCAAAGGGTGTTTTCCAGGGGAAAGCTAGCGCAGCAGCGCTCCAGTAAGGGCTATAGCCCTCGAGTGTGTTTAAGTCGGGTCAATTTTGTTGGGCCTATTTAATTAGGGCTATAACCTGGGTCTATATCAGTATCGTTGGAGACATAAAAAAAGGAGATCTATCAGTTTTAGTTAGAGAGTATTCTTCTTCATTATCATCTATCAACATTATATCTTAGAACATATCAAGAGAAGATCTCCAAGCTAGTGACAAGCAAGGAGGCCACTTTTCTGTATTTCCTATCTCAACAATTTGGTTTTAAAATTCTATCTCGAATCTTTTCTCTTATTAATTATTGTTCTTCATTATCATAATATGTTTAATTTTAAATCTTTGATTCTTATAAACTCCATGTTCGTTATTAATTCAAATATGAACTAATTCTGTTTCATGGGGTTCCAATGGATTCTATAACGTAACTTTTGTGCTTGATTCATAATTGATTTCGGGTGATTAATTTTCAATAATCTAATTTGGTTGAATTAATTTAAAGATGATTCGCGACCATCTTATTTAATTAATCCTAGTTGATTGCGAAGGCGGATTCTAGGATTTAGATATCGCCAAATTAGCGTGGGTTCTTGATTTAATTATTTAATCTTGATTTGCAATGTGATTTAACCCATCTCACGTTGTCCTGTGTAATCGTTTTGATAACTTAAGCTTAAATCAATTGTGTTTCCAGATTGTATAGACATATATAATCCGAATATAATTTGATGTCTTCGTAAATTCTATCTTTTGTGGAATTTAAGGGGTTTGATGCGAGTTTACTGAAAGGTAGCTCGTATTATCATCGTGTTATCTGATTAATTATTGAATTATCACCCGAGTCGATATATTGAGTCAGTCGATAGTGAAATTGTCGATGAAATTGGAATCCCATGTCTTTCTTGCTATTGTTAAATTCTTGTTTATTCACCTTCCGATCTGTTTTGCTTACTTGATAATTTTAGGATAATAACAATTTGAAATTGATAATTGTCAGGCAGTAAAAAGTAATCATACGCTGTTGCATAGGCAATAAATTCACAGTACATTTTGTCCCTGAGGATCGAACTCTTATTTACCGCTTGCTACTTTGTGACCACGTATACTTGCGTGTTTGCGAAGCTAACAAGTTTTTGGCGCCGCTGCCGGGGACTTCGGTGTTATTTGTAGTTTAAGTGCTTGTCATCAGTGGTCGTTATAGATTACTGACTTGAACTTTTTTGTTTTATTTTGATGGATTATTGGGAGCAGGACTGCGTAATTGTGTGTGAGCTGTGTGCAGGTGGACATTACACTCATCAATGTGAGTATAACAGAAGCCGGCCAAATTTCAGCTGGGACTACAATCAAAGTGGTTTGGAGCAACCTCAATGTCCATCCTACCCCCTCCAAGATCAGCAGTTTGGAGATGATCCATATAGTTCATGGGGAACTCAGCAGCAACAGGGGCAACAATTTCAGTATCAGTATGCCCCAGTGAATCAACACTTTCAACCCCCTGATTTTCAGCAGCAGCAAATTCAGACTTGGTCTAACCAACAGTCAACTGAAGAAGCTGAAATGGAAGAATTGAAATTGATGATTAAGAGCAACGCAGTGTCTCTCCAGACGATAGGGAATCAGATTGGTCAAATAGCAACCTTGCTAAACAGTCTTCAGGGAGCCTTTCCAAGTGACACGGGAGACCTAGAGGCAGAGCAGGAGGACAAGAACATGCCTATCAATCTTGACGGGCCATTCTTAGCCACGGGTGAGACCTGGTTCGATGTTCAGAAAGGAGAGTCTGAGGGGGAAGATGAGAAAGAAGCAGAACATGAAGCTGATAAGGAAGAAAGGCCAGAAAATGCAGTTCTGAATATTCAGCCGCAGCCACTTCCTTTGCCAGCTGAAAATTCTGAAGAATCAGGCCAAGATCAAGAAAACTCCAAGGCTCAAGTGGCTATTCTATTTCCTTCGAAGGATGAAGAGGTTGATACTGGCCAAAATGAAGCTATTGAGGAGGTAGTTTCATGGGCGAAACTTGAGGGAAGTGGAATTGAGGCTTTTCTTGAGGAAGAAATTTTGTTTGAGAATGAGAGAACCAAAGAACTCCATGAGCGTTATCAGAATTTTTCTTCTGATGAGATGTTAGAGGAGTTGAATGCCATTTGTTCGAGGCATGAAACGAAGCTTGAGGAGAGTTCTTTTGTCTCTAAGTATGTTGATCAGACTGCTGCTGATATTGCTACTACTGCGAGGTTGGAGGAATGGCCCGGCGGCATTCCTTACATTATTGAGATTGCAGAGGGTGGTATTCCACATAAGTTGCTTGGAGTGGAAGATCTCTGGAATTCTCAGGTGCGCCTTAAGCCATCATTTGAAGGAGCTCCCGAACTCGAGCTCAAACCATTGCTAGTTCACCTGGGGTATGTTGCGTGTAATTCATCTCCCTTGCTTGTTATTGTTATTGCTGCTAACTTTTCAGGTAGGCGGGAGCATGTTATTAAAAGATCTTGTGAGGAGCGTAGACGGGTAAAGCTTGTCGTTGCAGACGTTGCTCCGGAGAAAATCATTAAGTGGCCGTACAGAGGTGCGGTAAAATTTTTCAAGAGATAAATCGTGGTCAAGTCTAGCTAAAGACGTTAAAGAAAGGCGCTGCATGGGAGGCAACCCATGATTTCCTGCTTTGAATAAAACAGCTGTGCTGGTACCCACCCGTTCACACCACCATATTTTCCACCCGAAGGGGGTGGCCATGCCGACAACTAGGGGAGTTCTCTTGTACCCTTTTATTTACCTTCAATGAGGACATTGAATTTAATAAGTTTGGGGGTGATTTTAGGGTATTTAGAGTCATTGCATTGTATATAGCGGCATATTCATGCTAGTTCATATTAGTAATTTTGCATTTAGTTTGCCATGTCATGTAGTTTGCATTTAGGTTGCCATGCCATATAGATTATTTAGGTTGTAGCATCGTTGTGTTCATGCTTATTCATG
Source organism: Saposhnikovia divaricata (assembly GCA_036435485.1). Lineage (NCBI taxonomy): Eukaryota > Viridiplantae > Streptophyta > Magnoliopsida > Apiales > Apiaceae > Saposhnikovia > Saposhnikovia divaricata. The sequence continues at coordinate 85,030,475 of CM071597.1, read as the reverse complement.
CATATCATATGATTCCACATGAGTGTCTGTTCTGGCTTACTAGGTCGATGCTAATTTGAGTGTGATGACAATGAATAGAGGGTTGATTTAAGTTTCTATGAAATTGACTTGCGTGTGTCGGGAACACAATCTTTTCACGGTCTCACGGGTTGCTCTTGGGTTAGATCGAGTTATACCTGGTTTGGTTGTTAGGATTTAATCACATATTTATATCTAGAATGTTCGTTATTCCCTTGATGGCGTAGGAGCACTTAAGTATAAGTTTGGGGGAAAACATGGATGTCATGCTAAGTGTCGTGTCGTAGTGTAATAATGGCTAGGCGTCAAATGGCTAGTAGCCGGCTCATATTTAATATGAGTAGTCTAGGAGGGTGAGATAGTGCACCCATGTGTGAAAAAAAAAAAAAAAAAAAAAAAAAAAAGAAAAAAAAAAAAAAGAAAAAAAATTATTAGAAAAAAAAAAAAACAAAAGAGGAAAAAAAATTAGAAATAGCAAGGAAAAAAAAAAAAGAGTAAAAAAAAGAGTTGTGAGAATTAAAAAATGAGTGTTTGTGAGAGTGTGTGTTTGTGAATTGGCTAGGGTGGGCTCTTTAGTACTCGAGCAAGTAAGTCTGAGGGGACTTAGTCCTAGTAACCTAAAGCCCTTTGTGGTTTGGGATTGCTGACCTAACGCTCGCTAAAAGGGTGCTATTGTATAAACCTTTAGGGGTCTCACCCATTGCACGGTCAATGAGCATGTGTGTTTTGTGTTTTGTAGAGTTTTGTAGAGTCTAGCATGAGTCCGTGTCTACCTTGAATGATGATGGCGGTGTCTTTGAGTCATGGAGTGTCTAGAGTTCATTCTGTTTATAAACATGTGATTGTCGTGGCGAAGAATTGGTTATGTCGTTGATCTAGCGTCGAGAGTATTACTAGTGAGAGTTGCACACACCACGTCCCCGCGCATGTATTGTTGGTATACGGGGGCTTCGTCGAGCTCTGTTTGGCGTTGTTGCATAATTTGAGGTGTTGGCTTGTGAGTTGGTTACGATATCTTGTGTTTGGAGTCATTGCATTAGGTCATTGTGCATTATCATAACATTTAATTGTTAGTTGCATTCATTCATCATTTTAGTGTCGAGTTTGCATTGCTTGAGGACAAGCAACGGTTTAAGTTTGGGGGTTTGATAAGTGGATTTTATATCCACTATTTACCTTCCGTTTGGGCTTAAAACGATTGCAGGTTCTCAAGTTTCGTGTTGGTTTGATGTGTTTTCATCTAATTTGTGTAGGTTGCATAGTAGGGTGGCATTGGTGGTGTTGGTGAAGAATTGGTGGTATTGTGTGAGCTTCAAGTAGAAATTACAGGAAGTCCAGGGCAAGAGAACTCAGGAATTTGAGCACAATGCGCATTCATCAATGTTTTGGCCATATCTTGAGTTCTAGAAGTCTGTTTGAGGCCCGTAAACTGTCCACGCGAAGAGGAGAGGAAGCTCTACAATTCTGGACAGGGGGAACCAGGCGCTCCTGCACGACTCCAGGCGCTACAGCGCTGTTTTCAGGCGCTCTTGCGCTAAATCAAGGGCAACAGCGCTTGTTTCAAGGGCTACAACGCAGCAAAGGGTGTTTTCCAGGGGAAAGCTAGCGCAGCAGCGCTCCAGTAAGGGCTATAGCCCTCGAGTGTGTTTAAGTCGGGTCAATTTTGTTGGGCCTATTTAATTAGGGCTATAACCTGGGTCTATATCAGTATCGTTGGAGACATAAAAAAAGGAGATCTATCAGTTTTAGTTAGAGAGTATTCTTCTTCATTATCATCTATCAACATTATATCTTAGAACATATCAAGAGAAGATCTCCAAGCTAGTGACAAGCAAGGAGGCCACTTTTCTGTATTTCCTATCTCAACAATTTGGTTTTAAAATTCTATCTCGAATCTTTTCTCTTATTAATTATTGTTCTTCATTATCATAATATGTTTAATTTTAAATCTTTGATTCTTATAAACTCCATGTTCGTTATTAATTCAAATATGAACTAATTCTGTTTCATGGGGTTCCAATGGATTCTATAACGTAACTTTTGTGCTTGATTCATAATTGATTTCGGGTGATTAATTTTCAATAATCTAATTTGGTTGAATTAATTTAAAGATGATTCGCGACCATCTTATTTAATTAATCCTAGTTGATTGCGAAGGCGGATTCTAGGATTTAGATATCGCCAAATTAGCGTGGGTTCTTGATTTAATTATTTAATCTTGATTTGCAATGTGATTTAACCCATCTCACGTTGTCCTGTGTAATCGTTTTGATAACTTAAGCTTAAATCAATTGTGTTTCCAGATTGTATAGACATATATAATCCGAATATAATTTGATGTCTTCGTAAATTCTATCTTTTGTGGAATTTAAGGGGTTTGATGCGAGTTTACTGAAAGGTAGCTCGTATTATCATCGTGTTATCTGATTAATTATTGAATTATCACCCGAGTCGATATATTGAGTCAGTCGATAGTGAAATTGTCGATGAAATTGGAATCCCATGTCTTTCTTGCTATTGTTAAATTCTTGTTTATTCACCTTCCGATCTGTTTTGCTTACTTGATAATTTTAGGATAATAACAATTTGAAATTGATAATTGTCAGGCAGTAAAAAGTAATCATACGCTGTTGCATAGGCAATAAATTCACAGTACATTTTGTCCCTGAGGATCGAACTCTTATTTACCGCTTGCTACTTTGTGACCACGTATACTTGCGTGTTTGCGAAGCTAACAACCTTCAAAAATTATGTAAAATATTTCTGAGTCTTATTATGACTATTTTTATCAAGGGGAGGTTCCCAAAATTCGATTCTTCACTCAAATATATCTTCCAAATTATGAGGGAACCTTACTTGAGAGATGTTATTTAATTGTTTGACTTCCCGGTCATAAATCTTTTGGAACTATCCATTTCACTCGCAACTTGGTTGCTATTCATCAAAATGAGTCTTTTTGTTACTTCTTCATCATTCGAGGGATAAGATTGTTGGAACAAGTCGATATCCATTAACAAGCAACTGCTTGGGAAAAAATATTGGTGAAGTTTCCTTTCCAACTAGATACGACTACTTTGTGGAGTCCTATCAACAAGTATTACACTTGGGGAAAGGGGGACGAGCTTTACGTTTCAGAGTCATGGATTTATTCGAACTAGGATTATTTGTGTAAGAGGCTGTGGGACAGTCCATCATTGAAACTTTGTGTAAGAGGCTATGGGACAGTCCATCATTGTAAATCGGTGTAAGAGGCTGTGGGACAGTCCATCCTCGAAACAGGGTCCGAGTGGCGCCGGCCCCGACTAAGCCCAAAGATGGCTAGGGAGATCCGGCGTATGGTGGTGTCCATATGTTCTTCCTTCTACATGTAGAGAAATAAATTTTGAGATGTACGACTTACGACTGATCATCGTAAGGTGGTGTCATATCCGACGCGACATACTCCAGCATTGGTTCATCATCCAAATCTACTTATTTTCTGCAACATGAAGTATCACTCGTGTTGACAGGGTTTGAAAACTGTTCAGAACTACAAGTATTCTGAAATACCTTGTAACTTCATCGTTTATACTATACTGGCACTATGTTCGTTAATGCATGGCATATGGTTTCAAAAATACTTTTGAACTTTTATATAGATTATTCAGTATACATTATTATTGGTGGGCTATTGCTCACCCTTGCTCTATTTATTATATCACAACAACAGCTAGATCTGATGGCTCGCACCGTAAGAGGATTACTCGCTGATATCATAGCTACCATTGCTGAGGAGAAAGATATTGGTAGGCTAATTGTTAGCTTTTGAGTATCTGATGTAATGACAAGTATGACTTATGTAAATGGATGGCAAAGAGTATGTAAGTTAAATTATAATTCTTTTGGGTTGTAATAACTCAAACTCGTGATTAATAATATTTGATAGTTACTCTAATTTCATCTTTGGGACTATAACGGGTGTGTTTTATGTTATTGTTTTGGGTCACAAGTTTGTAATTTAGTTTATGTTGGTTTTGTGGATGGATATTGAGTCCGTAACGACCGGATCCCCGATCCCGGATCTGGGGCTGTTACAACTGATTATCTTCAAAGCTTTGTTGTTTCAATGGAGTAAAATTGCCCGTCGATTCTTTAACTTCTTCAATTTTAGTAGCTTCATAGGTTTGACATCCTTTAAGAATATTATCTGCTTTGACCTCAATTGTCATGTTGTATTTGCGGTTTTCAAAGAGCCGAAGGTATTGTGGGATGAAAAGTTCTCCCATTTCCTAATTGGAAGTATAAATTAAAGAATTAATAGTCGAAGTATAATATTTCAGTGAGACATGGTTTAGAATTTGGTTACCTCTTTGATTGGAGAGTATAGATCTTCCACTTTCTTCTCTGTAATCTTACTAACTTCTAAATGTGGTAGGACTATAGTCACTGGTACTGTGTTATCAGTGCATAATGTTTGTAGTTGGAAACTGAATAAAATTTCCATGCACTGTCACGTTGGAAATGTTATTATGTTATATTAATTTCTGACGGTTCATACCTTCTTTTTGGGTGAGGTATAATCCTCTTACAATTTTCGCATCTGAATTTCTCTTGGTCATATTTCATCTCATTGGAGCACTTTGTGCAGCTAGTCAAGTACCATTTCTTGTTGTCATGAACTTTCTTCACCAAAACCTCGTAACATACATATGTCTACCATTTGTGGTCCGAATAAAATGAACTTAAGTGTCAAGTAAGTATTTATTGTACGAATCATGATGTAATTTTGGAATACCTCAATATGTTCTTCAGTGAGAGCTGTGAGCTCTTTCAAACTCATTGACCGTTTCACCTCTTCTTCTTCACAGCTTAAGAGGTCCGACATCTCCTGCAGTCTAATTTTTTTTTTTTAACTTTTACAAAAGCACAAAAAATATGATGCATTTTAATATGATAGTACCTTCTTTTCAGGTTGTCAACACTGTAATGATCAGGATTAATGTAGATTCTTGTAGCAGGGTAATTGCTTAAATGAGGTTTTCCTTTTTAAGAAAATGCAATAAACAATTTCAGTATAAGTTCAAAGAAAGAAACAATGACACTATTTCTTGTCTGATTATACCTTCAAAACGATTAACTTTAGCACAACAAATTAAGAGTACAACATCTTCATGCTCATTCACTGGCAACGCTTTGTCTAATTCGATCGCAAACTCATCAAACAAAGTTACTTGCACGCTATCTCTGTAAACAAATGTTGTTTTCCATTATATCATAATTAAACATTCAGATTTACTTTAAATTAAATTACAAACCTTCCATCGACTAAATCAAATTTCAGTCGATGTTTGTCTTGATTATTCTTGTTTGAAGTGATTATCGGTCTACGACTCTTCATGAATCCAACCATGTCTACCGAAACACATGGAAGTTAATATTGAATATTATACACTGACAAAAGCTACAAACGATATAGTTTTATATTATACACTTACCAACTAAAAATCTATTGTCGTTTGCCAACTTTTCGATTTCCATCATATGGAAGAGATCGAAAACATATTTTTCAATTTTCAATCCTTGCTTGTTGCCTAGCTTTAGTTTCATGTCCTTGGTGAAATAAATATGTTTCTTGTTTCGTACTGGACAAATGTTTCATCTCCTAGGAAATCTTTAACTTTGAAGTTTGATATAATGTAAACTTCACCTTCGATAAAATCTTTTTCAAATTCAGCACAATTTTTGGCATTTGCAAAAGCATGTATTCAGGTATTCTACAAATCGAATGAAAATTTACTGAAATTAGAGAGGTTCTATATGTAAATTTGAAGCCTAAATAAACATGTACACTTACACAGTCATCTATGAGAAGCATATTTAATCCCCAGAATTCATGCGTTTCTCTGTTCATGCCTTTCCACACAGCTTGGGCTCTTACTCTACATTCCCATTCATAACTTGACACGTCTAACTTACTTAATTGATCATACTTGTTAAATTCCATACCTGTAAAGGGATTTATACAGTACATATTAATAGCATTTATATACTTGATTGCAAAGTAGTTGATTTAGAAACTAATTTAATACTTACTTGCTTCTTGCGGCTTTAACTTCTTTCAGATTAGCAGTCACAGTTCAAAGGAGAGTACTTGCTTTCCTTCTTTTGGAGATAAGGTGTGGTAGTTGTAGTGTCTTTAATGTATGTTTGTGTTTAGTGGTGATATTGGTATTTGTGCTTATGTATGTGAGTGGACAATTAACAATTAGGTTGTATTAATAATAACTTACATAAAATTAAAAGAAAAATCAGGTAAACTGATGTTTAGTGCACCGATTTTACACTTTAGCATAATTGAATCAACTTTTATTTCGAATCAATTTTTTTTAGTTAGGCAATTTGAAAGAATACTTGCTCTCCTTCTTTTGGAGGTAAGGTGTGATAGTTGGTATTTATTTGCTGGAGTAAATTCAAAGCATTTGTTATTTTTTTTGGGAAAAGATAATTAAAGCTTATTATGGAACTACTACATAAGGTACAAATGATATTATTGAGGAAGAACAAAAAAAAGTACTAAACTTTTATGTTCAATCACATGCTTTTTACTATTATATACATCTATTCTTCTAAGTCTTTTTTTAATGACATTCTTGTAAGCAAAATTTGGTCATTAGTTGTTTCAGTACAACGATTAAAAGATAAAAACAACCAAAGATAGGAACTTCCGAAAATAGTTGATATCATTCTACAAAAATAGATTAACTTTGTTCACAAAAAAAAGGCCTTCATGCTTCTTTTTCACAATAGTCCACTCCTTAACATAAACTTTGAATGCTCTTTTTCCATAAGACTTTCGTTATGTGGTACTGAATCAAAGACAACATCACGTACTACTGCTGTGATGAGTTCCCAGTAATCTTCGCTGAAAATGTTATTCATTGTGATTATGCACACAAATCATTAACATTACATTAAATAAAACAAAATTAGGCAAATATACCTGAAGAGCATTGGTCAGTGCTACTATAGGACAATAGATTGTTTGCCACCACTAGCTTATGTACTTCTTGGAGGTGCGGTTTGTTTGGGTTGCCATTGCATATATCCAGACCAAGAGGACTAAAAAGAGTAATATAAAACCTTGATTGGCCAAGATAATCACTACACCATATATGGTCTTTACCAACACCTGAAAAAAGTGTAAAAAATCATGAATAATGTTGCCTTAAGCTAAAAATTGGTCTAAGGCTACACTTTTTCCAAATTTGGTGGTGTTGGATATAGTCCCGTAGCCTTAGGTGATAATCCAACACTTTGTCCAGTTCTATGGCTATATTGTATATATGTTGCCTTAGTTATTTATGGTAATACTTTACGATCTACAGCAACACCAAATACAATGTTACCATAGACCCTACTGCAACATCATTTTTTCTTACAGCAACACTGATTTATCTACACCTTTTTTTTGGCAACACCTTTTCAGCTTTGTTGCAACATCTTGTTTATTGAACGCTTTAAAATTTTTACAATATCTTTTCACTTATTCCAACATTTTTTTTATTAAACACTTTTTCATACAATAGTTTCAATTTATCTATAACACATATATATTAGAAAAACACTTTTATTTATTGGCAACATCTTAATTTTTGTTACCAAAATTCATAATCGTAAACCAGGGGACGATATACAATACGTATACAAAGTCATAATCACTCATCTTTGCAGGTAAGATATAGATATATACTAGTACATGATGCATATATGTTACAGGCAATTTCCCATTAAGCAATCTTCCCATTAAGCATCTACACAGAGCCCACCGTATGATCTGCAACCCGGCAAGTTCTGACCAATACTGAGTAATAGTGCGAAAATCCAACAAATTTCAGTACCTACATTGAAATAACAGTTAAAATGTATAGAATTTGGATGTTGTATTTACTCACATTCTTGTCCTGCAGTTAATTTATCAAGTAGCTTGTAATTTAATGGAAATAATCACATAATCGGTAACTAATTGTTTCTGAAATAAAGTAACACGAAGCAGAAACAAGCATGCAGAATCCTCACAACGTAGAAGAAAGTCTTGGGTTTCGACAAAAGAAACAAACAACGAAATTAAACATGAAGTAATATACATATAAATACATATCACTAACATACCTCAGACAAATAAAATTCTCAATTCTGATCTCTACAAATTTAAAATCTCCAAAATTTATGGTTTTCTTTATACGTCTTAGAATTTATATTGTATATGGAGACCGTAGTGTTAAGTCTATAACATTAACTGAATATTAATGAGATAAAAGAGGTGTAAGATTATATAGGTATCACATATTCACGTTATATAGTTGGCTGCATTCTTGACATCCAGAATTCTTTTAGCTCATACAAAGCCCATCTTTTATAACGTCAAAGAAGACTAATAACAAAATCAGGCCAATAGGCCACAATCCTACAATAATTATAAAATATTTTAGAAGGCAAAAAATTATCAACCGAGAAGAGGGGTATCCATTATTATAGTACTTATGGGATCAGATAGCTAAGTTAAGTCCATAATGTCTCTAGGCACTTAAGGAAACATCACAATAAGAGTCTTTCTATCCCCTAGAGGCTAGGAGCTTGTAAATTCGAGAACATCTTTCAAAGTGGCAGGTGGAAAAAAACAAAAGAACTAGTGGCAACTAAAAACCTGGTAAACACAAACAAACTACAATAACAGGACAAAAATGCAGAAAATGTACAACGATCATTTACATATATAAATTGTGCAGCAAAAACAAAGACTAGTGAGGTATTTGTTTAAACATCGGAAATGTTTGTTTGTATATAAAAAACCTTTCAGGAGAATTCATGATCTCGTAGTAGAAAACAAAAAAATTCAGACCAAGCCCTGGACGGATTGGGTGTGTTGAATGGAGTTCTTTATTCGCAGTTTCAAAAGCAGCCTAGTGAAATGCAGTAAGACAGTATCAAATCAAAGTGAAGACTGATGCGCTGGTATGTTGAATAATCATTAACCATGTATTAGTAAAAAATAGAAACATGCCTCATAGCCTTTCATTGATTGCCTCAATATTGGATATACATCCCAGAATTAACCTAACAAAGTGAATATAGGTTTGCTTACCTGGTAACTTAGAGTCAATGTAGTATACTACCAAATTAATCGTATACCTGTAATTGATATCAAAATAACTCAAGACACTACTTCCACATCCTTACCAGATATATACGTAAGTAGCGAAAACATTTTAAATTATGTACCTTGCCACAACCACGTCAACTGTGTAACGCTTGCGAGAAGCAATTATCAACAGGCTCTGAACTATGGCAGTCAACCAAGCACACTATTTTATAAACCTACAATGAGATATTAAAGAATCAAAAATTAGTTAAGCTGAATTAAGTTACTGCCCAAATGTTTTGAACAATATGGCTCCACCATGTCAAGAATGAAAGCAAGTCTGACTAATCGTGCAAACAAATATCAATTGTATGATTACACAAGGACTATGTAAATCAAATCTGCAATATGCCTTCCGAATATTACCTCTTCGTGCCATATTTATGGTATGTTCTCACAAAGACCAGAGAGAAGATCATATGGGAAGAAAAAATTAAATCGCCACAACCATATAGCATACCACGAGGGACTACAGATTCCAGAAACTGTATAAGTGCATAAAAGAGGCATACATTTTGCCTAAAAGAAAGAAATATCCAAATAAAAATTAACAATGAGTAGTCACTAACTATAAAATATTCCATAATATGGTGTGGTCATGTAGCATTGCAAATCTTGACCCCTGTATGATGCAGAATGAAACACAAATGTTTTGTTTATAAGTGTATAACTTAAAATGAAAAAGTATATATTAACAGCAAACTACGATTGAACTTCACACGAAGCTAACTACATCACTGCAATTGGAGCGTAAAAGATGCAACTAAGTATTACCTCACGACAGTGGTAGTTTGGACCAGGAAGCTGGGTAGGCTACATATAATTATAAGTGATAAAGAAGCAGGCAAATTAAAGATGAAGATCACCTCCACTACGTAAAGAGAATCTCACCAAGAAGAAAGACAAAAATTTGAAAGTGAACACGGTTTTTTCTCACTAAAGTATGCTCTTTCTTGCCCAAGTTCCTACAGTAACATAAGCTCATATGTAACTGAATATTTAACGCAATAGATGGCAAATTACATAAACATGCACAAAAAAATCAATTACACAAAGTACAAACCCGTAGAAGAAGAAATCCAGTATCTTGAAGAACCAGTATCACCAACATCATTAATCCCATACGGAAAACAAAGTGGCTGCTTTATACAAGACAAGAATTTGGAAAATTGGGGGTGCTTTACGCCAAAAATATTGAGCAACAATATATAAAATAAACCAAGCGTTGGACCTGTCATTCTCCTAATGTTGTGCTAAAAATAAAGATTTAAATTTGAATCGCAAGCGCACAATTCGTTTCGTTGAAATATTTAATGATTCGTTCCTCATGGACTATTATTTTTCGCAAACTTAATTTTTAATTTACTCGAATTAGAACAAGGTTGATTTTTTAGAATTTGTATTTTATTCTAATTAATTTTCTAATAGAGAAATTAAACTAAATAATTACAAAAAGGAAATGCAAGCTAATTCTAGAATTAATTAAGAATTGAAAGAACAAAAACAAATTAAATTATTCTAAAAACTCAAGTTCTAAATTAAAACTAGATCTTACTCTAAAACTTTTTTTTTTTAACTTTAAGAAAATATTGACAGAAAATTTTTAAATAAAAAAAATTAAAAACTGCAAACAAAACTACAGCAAATTAGATCAATTCGGCGGCCAAGAAACTCAAGAACTCAGTACAATCATCAACTCGGAACTTGCAACTCAAAAACAACTATAAACCAGACAATTGCATTCTACACAAACACAGAAACAATTTGAATTCAATCTTAAAACGAAACGAAACATCAACTCGCAGCGAACTCGGAAATACACAGTGTGACTCGGCAAATTCACAATTAAGCACAAAACTGAGAAGCACAAAACCGAAACTTGCAGACACTCAAAACAGAACCAAAACAAATACTCTATTGCAAGACTCTAAACAAATTAAAACAAATAAATCAAAAACTCAAAACGAAACAGAACCACAGACTCTATTGCAGACTAACTTTAGCACAGACAAACAAATACCGACAGAAACAAGCAAAACGCAAACTAAGACAGCAAAACAGAACTTGACAACTCGATATGACAAACGGCGACTCCGCAAGAATCAACAGCAAACAATCAACGAACGTCATAAAGCTCTAGGCGACTCAAAACTGGACTCCAAATAAACACAATCCTATTACATTCTTCAACAACTCGAACCCAAGCACGGAAATGAAACACAAATAGTTAACAAACTCATAGACTCTGCAACAAGCAACACCAACTCGGAGATAGATTCAAACCGTGCCAAAAAACAAAACCAGTAACAGATTTAGAAAACCAAATCAGACACACCAAACAAACTATGTGAACACTACAATTAACAGAGCAAATCACCGGAATCGAACTCAGTCACAAATAAGAAGAACAAGCACCAGACTCGTTTAATCAACAAAATTAAAAACATCAAAACGAAAACTAAAAGCTCAAAACACAGACGTAACTGGGTTTTTTTTTTAATTAAAGCATCTCGGGCAAAGACGTAGTAAACCAAGATAACAAAAAGAAAACAAGCGGGTGTTGGGGATTTGTGTGATTTTCGTGTTGATAGAAAATGAGAAAGAGAGAGAGTGAGAGAGAGAGAGAGAGAGAGAGAGAGAGAGAAGAAGGGAGGAGAGGAGAGATGGGGTTGTGGGTGTTAAGAACGAAGGGGAGGAATTTGTCAGTGAAGAACATACGAGGAAAAAAAAAACAAAGAAAGAACAAGAAGATGAAAAAAAAAGAGTGCAGGGGTTTTGTTCAAAAGGGAAACAGGGGAGTGACAATTATGGCTTCGAATTAAACTGAAAATAACTAGAAAAATTAATTACTAAAAGTTTATGAAAACTAATATTTTTGTTTTTTTGTTTTTCTGTTTTTTTTTAAATTTGAAAATCAAATACTAAAATTAAGAAATCAAGTACGAAATTAAAATTTATATTATACTAAAACGATGATTTAAAATTAAAACCCACAATAAAATGGATTTTTAAAGGGGCACAATTACGATTATAAACTAAGTACAAGAAATTAAAAATCGTTACTTTCAACCCATAGTGGTTAGCTTTCGCTACTTTGTCCACTACTTGGATTTACGAAAATAACGAAACAAGGCAACAATAACAAAAGAGCAAGACAAGAAGTAAAGAAAATAAAAATTGCATTAATTATAATAGGAGTGTTTACAAGATTTGAAACTAAGAAAAGAAATACAAGAAATTAAAACTACCCTAAAATCTAAGTTACTAAATACAAGGGGGGTGAGGGGGTATTTATAGGATAGAAATTAGGGTTAAGGGGGGTGTTGGGTAAATCCCCACCATACATTTGGGTTATGTGGTGGTGGAATCCTAGCCATCTATTTGTTTCCTTCCCCCTTAAGCTTTGAAGAGTTGATCTTGGCCATACACTTTTCTAATGTGTTGGGATGATCTCCACCTTCCACTTGTCTTGAAATATTCCTTTTGCTCCAAGCTCCTAATTCTTTTCCTTCTTTCATTTTTGGTCCTTTTTCTTCCTCCTTTTTCCCTTCCTTGCACTTTATTTATTTAATTTGTCATTTCTTTATTTATTTACGATTTACCTGAAATGCAACAAAATAAATTATAAAAACACAAGTTCAAGCAATAAATAGGTAAATAAAATATGCAAAAATATGCACTTATCAAATGCCCCCATACCTATCTTTTGCTCGTCCTCGAGTAAAAAGAAAATCTAGATAAAAAGTCCTATACTCCTTTTCGTAGGTGTGACGGTTGCATTTGGCATATGCAACAAGCCCTTTAAACCCCTAGGCAGCCCTAGTGGACGAGTGAGGTCTCGTGAGGGCCTATAGTGAATGTACCCACAAAATCCATCTAACTTATATAAAAGATCACATGGCAATGCACACCACACATACATGTCCTCTCATGATACATCAACTTAAGAATCAAAATGAAGTTGCAAAGTCTTGGTGTGGAAAGTGCAAGGATTCACATAGTCTACTCAAAGAACCATGCAAGAGTGATTATAAGTTCATGTCAAGTGCAAAAATTATTGGTAACCATGCTAAGTCTACAAGGGCACACCTTAGAGTCAAAACTTGAGATCTCATATGCAGAACAAGCAATACCTCACATTTCACTCACAAAAGAATATTCACTCAAGAACAAGGGTAAGTGTATCACTCAATTTCAACAAAATCAAATGCATGCTCGACACTTGGTATCATCCCAACTTAAATCACAACATACATTAATGATGAAAATCAAAAGGTCTTTATTAGGGTTGTAATGGGGCTAGGGACAAGGTATGTCAAGAAAGGCCAAAATAAGGTGAAGTGTCAAAAGCTAGTAGTAACCATGAATATCATGCACAACACCAAACTTCCTCCCCACACAATTTATTTTTATTTTCAACAAAAAGCCTTGAATAGTCGTAATGAAGGAGAATTACAAAAAACATAAGTATGCTCTCATGTATAAATTTTTCATTTTCTTTTTTCTCTTTTTTTTTTTTTAATTTATGGAACTGATAAATGCACCAATAATCCTCCTTTAGATTTAATTTTGAAAATCGACTATCAAGGTAACAACAAATATTTCCTCGAAAGTTATGAACAATAGTAAACCCTATTTCACACACCTTATTGCTCCCTCAAGTTCCTACTAGCCTTTGACAAAATGGGATCAAGAATACGTAAGGCTGAACAAGAAAAAGGTCTTAGGCGAGTAATGTGGTGTGTCACCGAAAGAAAATGATTAGGCTCAAAGGGTTAACTAATTGATCATATAAGAATGGTGTGTGTTAGGAATATGTTGTACTTGATGATAACTTCACAATTAATCAAATTGTATAAGGTTTTGTAGCTGTCAACGGATGAGGATTTATAACTCTATCCGTTGACAGGTAGCTCATCAACGGATGAGGTTTTGTCGCATACTGCAAGTATCTCTATGTTATCAGTTGATAGTGTTTTTATCCACAGTCATGTTGACTATCAACGGATAGGCAGAATAGGGTAGCCAATTGTAAATAAGCTATGCTATGTAATTTTGTCTAAGTGAAAGTGTATCAACGGATGAAGACAAAACTCTATCAACGGATACAACTCAAATCCACTCTATCAACGGATACAGCTCAAGTCTCAATATCAACGGATACCGCTCAATACATCATCAACGGATGTCAGTGTACAATATCAACGGATAATCATTGACACTGTCTTCTATGATTAGCTGGGGATTAGCAGTTGATAAGGACATGTTTGACTGACAGATCACATGGGTTGATAGTAGATACAAAAAGCAGTATGGCAGCCATACTTTGGAAACACAGAAGAAAGAAGCATTCTATTTACACTATGAATACAAGAAAGGTGCAGGAGACATGTTTGAACACAAGGACAACCTTTCGGCTACATGTGTATTTGGAGTGTAGTAGCAAGTCAACTAGAATTAGATTAGTATTATCTTATTCCAGTAGTACTTGTAAAACTTGGGATATATAACCAAGTGTAGCAACTCTTTGTAGGTTAAGAAAACAGACATATTTGCTTAGGGTTTCTTGAATATCCTTAGAAGCAAAGAGTTGTAAAACGGCAGCTGTGTACATTTTGTATCACAGAGTTTTCTTCAAATAAAAGCTTCAGGTGGTGCATATTAACCACCTGATTTTATATGTGTTTGTGTTTAAATCGTACATTGCAATTATCTCTGCATAAGTTTCTGAAGTTCTTATCAGAAATTTATAAATATCAAGAATTGTATTCAACCCCCCTTCTACAATTATACAAGTGTGTAATCTGGGAATAACAATTGGTATCAGAGCAAGCTTCTAACATATTTGAAGTTTAAAGATCAACATACTTCCAACATGTCTAAGAAGGATTATGGAGTGAAGATTCCAGTTCTTGATAGAGAAAATTACTTTCACTGGAAAGTAAAAATGCGCCTACATCTCTCGTCTATTGATGAGGGCTTTGTGGATTGCATTGACAAGGGTCCTCACGTTCCAATGAAGACAGCAACAAGAGTTGGCCTGGCTGATGATGTGCCTGACACTCTCATTCCCAAACCTGTTTCTGAGTGGAGTCTTGAAGATATTACAGAAGTCCACAAAGACAAAAAGGCCATGAATATTCTGTTCAATGGTCTAGAAACAGACATGGTTGACAATGTTATTAACTGTACTACCGCCAAGGAAGTATGGGACATTGTTCAAACCCTGTGTGAAGGAACAGAACAGGTAAGGGAAAACAAGATGCAACCACTAATCCAACAGTATGAACATTTTCACTTTAAGAGTGGAGAAACATTGAATGATACATTTAGTAGATTTCAAAAGCTACTAAATGGTTTGAAACTGTATGGAAGAATCTATCAAGTTAAAGATTCTAATCTCAAATTTCTGAGATCACTGCCCAAGGAATGGAAGCCAATGACTGTTTCTCTAAGAAACACTCAAGAGTACAAGAAATTTACTCTTGAAAGGCTCTATGGAACTTTAAAGACCTATGAGCTGGAAATGGAGCAGGATGAAGAGATTGAGAAGTCTCAAAAGAAAAGTGGGTCAGTTGCACTTGTTGCCAACTTGGAGCAAAAGGAGGAAAGGACAGAAACTGCTAGTTCTACACCAAACAGGGAGGTTTGTAAAGGTAGAGCAGAATCAAGCAGGAGCAAGGAAAAGGTGTCTGAGGAATTGAATGCTCTTCAGCAGGATGAATTGGATGAGATAGATGAGCACTTAGCTTTTCTATCTAGGAGATTCTCTAAGCTGAAATTCAAGAGAAACTCTGGGGTGGCCAAGCCATTTAACAAGGATTTTTCCACAAGCAACTATGTGGATAAATCCAAAATTAAATGCTACAATTGTGGAATTGCTGGTCACATGATAAGTGAATGCAGGAAACCTAGATCTGAGAACAAGGGGAAGCCAACTGAGGCTGTTGACTATAAGAAGAAATATTTTGATCTTCTCAGGCAGAAAGGAAAGGCATTCTTGACCCAAGAGTATGACTGGGCTGTTGATAACAATCATTCTGATGATGATGTTGATTAGTCAACCTTGCTTTAATGGCTGATTCTGGAGAGCAGGAAGCAAGTTCAGCTAGCAATCAGGTATTTTCTACTAATCTCTCTGAGCTCACCAAAGAGGAATGCAATAGTGTTATAGATGAAATGTCTACTGAACTATATCACTTAAGTGTTACTCTTAAATCACTTACTAAAGAGAACAATAGGATTAAAGAGTCTAATCTGTTTTTAAGTGATAGAAATGCTGCTCTAGAAACTCAATTTCTAGAATTTGAGAAAATGAGAGTTGATTGCAATAATGCTAAAAGTGAACTTGAAGCTGTGTTAAAAAGAGAACTGATTTTAAAAGACCAGCTTGAAAAAGAACAAGGGATAATTGCTAAATTTCAAAGTTGTAGGAATATTTCTCAAAACATAATAGAAGTTCAGGGAATAGAATCATTTGTGAAGGATACCTGGACTCAAAAGAAAAAGGAGCTAGAACCTGGCCTTGAGGATCTAGAGACTATTTGTGAATCAACGGATAGTGATCATCCGTTGGCAGATGAACCGTCAATGGATGAGAGGTATCCGTCGACTAACAAAAAGTCTGTTAGTAAGAAGGAACTTAGGAAACTGGATATCAAGTATGGTCCAGTAAACAAGAATTTTGTTAGTGGTGAGTGCAGCAAAACCAAATCCAGTGGGAAGGCTAAGATAGGTGATTTACACAACAAAAAGGCTGTTGGTAAATCAGACAATGAAAAGGTAGAAATTGAGGGCAAAAAGAAAAAGAACAGAAATGGTAAGATAGGCATCAACAAGAAAAACAATTACTCTCCTGACAAGTTTGCTCCTAGGAAAACTTGTAGTAATTGTAATAGTGTCAATCATCTATCTTCTAATTGCAAGATTGTCAACAAGGCTCCTGTTCATGTACCTCAACCAATGCCATGTATGCCTGCAATGCCTGTTATGCCTGGTTTGTATCAAAATGCTAGTTTTTCAAATCCATATGTGAACATGCCATATATGTCTAATCCCTACTTTCAATCTATGAATGTGCCACAAATGTCATGGAACATACCTAACATGAATAATATGTATGCCATTTTTCCACACATGCATGCATCCAATATTCATGCAAATGAGCATTTGTCAAACCCCATCACTCAAGCATCTACACCTAAGTTGAAGAATGCTAAGAGTGCAAAGTCAAAGGCTAACAAGAAAGGACCCAAGGAAGCTTGGGTACCAAAATCAACTTGATTTGTTTTTGAAATGTGTGCAGGGAAACAGAAGGAATCTATGGTACCTAGACAGTGGATGCTCTAGGCACATGACAGGAGATTCAACCCTGCTCACAGAATTCAAGGAAGGAGCTGGCCCTAGAATTACCTTTGGAGATGACAGCAAAGGATATACTAAGGGATATGGCCTGATTTCAAAAGACAATGTCATCATTGAAGAAGTGGCTTTAGTTGAAGGTTTGAAGCACAATTTGCTGAGTATCAGTCAGATTTGTGACAAAGACTATGAAGTAAAGTTCACAAAAGAAGCCTGTGTTGTTTCTGCCAAGGAAGACAACAATGTGGTATTGACAGGCTTTAGAAAAGGAAATGTTTACATAGCTGACTTCAATTCAGCATGCTCAGAATCCATTACTTGTCTCTTCAGCAAAGCAAGTAAGGATGAGAGTTGGCTATGGCATAAGAAGCTGTCACATTTGAATTTTAAAGTTATGAATGATTTGGTAAGAAAGGATCTTGCTAGAGGAATCCCTCAATTGGAGTTTGTCAAAGATGGGCTGTGTGATGCCTGCCAATTAGGGAAACAAAAGAAATCATCCTTCAAAAGCAAGACAGATTCATCCATTGTTAAGCCTCTTCAATTGCTGCATATGGATTTATTTGGTCCAGTAAATGTCATGTCTATTTCAAAGAAGAAATACTGTCTGGTGATTGTAGATGATTTTTCTAAGTTCACATGGACCTTCTTCCTGCACTCCAAGGATTGTGCAAGTGAAATCATCATCAATCATCTCAGAATGCTAAACAATGGTTCTGAAGACAGAGTACAAAGAATCAGGAGTGACAATGGTACTGAATTCAAGAATTCCATAATGAAGATTTTTTGTGAAGAGAATGGAATTGTCCATGAGTTTTCTGCTGCCAGAACACCTCAACAAAATGGAGTTGTTGAAAGGAAAAACAGAACTCTCATTGAAGCAGCTAGAACAATGTTAAGTGAATCAAGGTTACCAACATATTTCTGGGCTAAAGCTGTCAACACTGCATGCTTTACTCAGAATATTTCCTTGGTCAATCAAGCTAGAGGAATGACTCCTTATCAGTTATTAACCAACAAGAAACCAACTTTAGCTTTCCTACATGTCTTTGGGTGTAAGTGTTTTGTGCTAAGGAATCATGGAGATAACTTGGGCAAATTTGAAGCAAAGGCAGATGAAGCTATTTTCGTTGGATATGCAGCAGGGAAAGCCTACAAGGTCTACAATCTAAGAACCAACATTGTTATGGAATCTGTACATGTTGTGTTTGATGATCAAAAGATTCTAGGCCTAAATGATGAAGGTTACCATGAAAAGTTGGAATTTGAAAATGAAGGTGAAGGAAGAATGTACTATGATGATGATGAGGAAAATGAAGATCATGACCACAGAGATCCACCTAGAGCTGTTATACCAACTAGGAGTGATGCTTACACTGAAAATGAAGCATCCGTTGACAGTCATTCTGCAACATCCGTTGACACTATTAGAGATGCATCCGTTGACAGATATTCTCAAGCATCCGTCGACAGGCAAAATGATGCATCCATTGACAGTCAACTTCATAATTCAGCAAGGACAACAAACTCAGGGGGAGTTTCTCAAGGTCAAAGTTCAATGCTAAATCAACATGATCATGGAAATGAAGCAACCTCATCAAGATCAAACCTTCCACCTGCAAGAAAATGGACTAGAAATCATCCATTTGAGTTAATCATTGGTGAATCAAATTCAAGAGTCCAAACTAGAAGGGCCACTCAAGCAGAATGTCTATACAGTAGCTTCCTGTCTCAAGAGGAACGTAAGAAAGTGGAAGATGCCCTTCTAGATCCAGATTGGGTGTTAGCAATGCAAGAAGAGCTAAACCAATTTGAAAGAAATAAAGTATGGAAACTTGTGCCCAAACCTGATGATAGAAGTGTCATAGGTACTAAATGGGTTCTCAAGAATAAGACAGATGAAAATGGCATAATTGTGAGGAATAAAGCTAGATTAGTGGCAAAGGGCTATTCTCAAGAAGAAGGAATAGATTTTGATGAAACTTTTGCTCCAGTGGCAAGACTTGAGGCAATAAGAATCTTTCTAGCCTATGCAGCACATGCCAATTTCAAAGTCTATCAGATGGATGTCAAAAGTGCCTTTCTTAATGGGGAACTGGAAGAAGAGGTCTATGTCCATCAACCTCCTGGTTTTGAGGATCCAGAATTTCTAGAATATGTATATCTTCTCATGAAGCACTTTATGGTTTGAAGCAAGCACCAAGAGCCTGGTATGACACTTTATCTCAATTTCTTTTGGAGAACCACTTCACTAGAGGTACAGTAGATAAAACCTTATTTCATAGGGATATTAATGGCTCTTCAATACTTGTTCAAATCTATGTAGATGATATTATTTTTGGGTCTACAGATGAGAAGCTTTGCAAAAAGTTTGCCAAACTTATGCAAAGTAGGTATGAAATGAGCATGATGGGTGAATTAACTTACTTTCTTGGCCTACAAGTAAAGCAAGTTAATGAGGGCATTTTCATAAGTCAAACAAAATATATTTATGATCTCTTAAAGAAATTTGACTTAATGGATTGTACATCTGCTAAAACACCTATGGCCACTGCAACTAAGCTTGAGTTGAATACTAAGGAAAAGTCTTTGGACATCTCAAGCTATAGAGGCATGGTAGGTTCACTTTTATACCTAACAGCTAGTAGACCTGATATAATGTTTTCTACTTGTCTTTGTGCTAGATTTCAAGCTGACCCTAGAGAGTCTCACTTAATAGCTATTAAAAGAATTTTCAGGTATCTCAAGGGAACACCAAACCTTTGCATTTGGTACCCAAGAGAATCTGGTTTTGATCTAACTGGCTATTCAGATGCAGATTATGCAGGTTGCAGAGTTGATAGGAAAAGTACTACAGGTTCCTGTCAATTTCTAGGAAACAGGCTTGTTTCATGGTTCAGTAAGAAACAAAACTCAGTCTCCACTTCTACAGCTGAAGCTGAGTACATTGCTGCTGGAAGCTGTTGTGCACAGATTCTATGGATGAGAAACCAACTCATTGACCATGGTCTAAAAGTTGAGAAGATTCCAATTTTCTGTGACAACACAAGTGCTATTGCCATCACAGGGAATCCAGTGCAACATTCGAGAACCAAGCACATTGACATCAAATACCACTTCATTAGAGAACATGTGATGAATGGTACAGTAGAAATGCACTTTGTGCCAAGTGAAATGCAGCTTGCAGATATCTTCACCAAGCCTCTTGATGAATCCACATTCACAAGATTGGTAGGTGAGCTAGGTATGCTTAACTTGTCATAATTCCTAGTGATATTTGATTTCAATGAATTGAAGCTAGAAATGTGTTTTGATTTACTTGAAAGTTAAAACTTTCAGAAAAATTTTCTGCAGAAATTTTGTCTAAGGCAAAATTAGCTTATCAACGGATATCCTTTTATCCGTTGATAGTATAAGCACATTACTAGATTTTTGCATGTCAACGGGTAACAGGCTATCCACGTCATCAACGGATAAACTGTATCTCAACCGTTCATTCTATATCCGTTGATATACATTTTTTTTAACCGTTGGTAACCGTGTATATCTAATCATGGCTGTACTTATTCTCTTTTTATTTATTATCTGATAGTTACTTTTGACCAATGGAGTAATTACTTTTAATTATTTCATTTTTTTAATTCTTGAAAAATATAAAAGGCTGACTTGTACTCTCACATCTCACTTTTATTCATTTTCAAGCATATCAAAAGTTAACTGCATCTTCTTCCCTAAAACTCTCTGTAACCAAAGTTCAATCACTTCAATGGTGCCTATTGTTAAGATGATGTCCTCCACTGGGTTTACCTATGAGAAGAACAATTTCGCGGCCTTTGTCGACACAGTGAATGCTCCAGAAGCTTACCACACTTTGATGAGTCTCGTGAAGAAATGCAAACTGTCATATGCTATGACTGCCACCACTCCCTTAATCCACGAGGTAATTGAAGAAATGTGGACATCTGCTGAGTACAATGGCACAGACGGTACAATTGCTTTTTCTTTAAAGGGTAAAAACTATGTGGTTAATTCTGATGTAATAACTGCTTGTTTAAAATTGCCTGAGAATAACTGTTTGAAAGTACCCACTGATGCTGAAATTGTTGCCATGCTTAATTCTATTAATTATGCCCTTAGTACTGAAAACTTAGGGAAAATTGTTAGAAAAGGAATGGTTAAAGAATGGAGCTATTTATGTGATGCCTTCATTAAAACTTTTTTAGGAAAAATTAGTAATTTTGATGCTGTTACCCAGTCCATGCTAACTATGATGTGTATGCTCTTAAATGATAAATTCTATAATTTTGGCACATTAGTTATGTATGAGATAGCTGCAAAGTTGGATAAAATGGAAACTAGGAGCAAGAATATCTACTTTGCTAGATTTTTAATGCTCTTAGCACTGCATGTATCTGAGAATAAGCTATCCATTGCTAACCCGGATAGCAAGTTCCAATGTTTTGTTCAGGAGAAGAGAGTCTTAAGTGACCTAATTCGAATGAACCTCAATGCAGGAGTACAATTGGTATATCTACCAATTGTTCAGGTAACTATCTCTAACTCTGAAACCCCTATCTCCAACCCCCAAATTTCTTTGCCTTCTAGTGTCACAATGGAGTCTGTAGTCGTGACCAAACAGGCTCCTACCAAAGTGACCAAATCCAGAGTTCCAAAACCACATTCTAAAAAGCAAACCTCAAGTGTCTCTCAAAAGACACCTGTTGTAAAATCTACCAAACCTCTTGAGGGGAGTGTGAAGGTGGTAGTGAGTGGTGAGGGACAGGGTGAACATCAAAGAAGCCCTAAGGATAAGGAAGGAGAGATGAGTGCAACCACCATTTCAGTCTCTCAAAAGACTGCTAATGTAACTACAGGCCAAATTCTAGTTACACTCTCTCAACAGAGTGTGACTACTGAATCAAGTTCCCCACAAGGAACACTGCACAAGAGGGTTAGGGACACATATAGCCCAATCTCAAAAACCTATGGAAGAAGAGTGAAATCTAAAACCACAGGGGAATCACAGGGTGCACACACTGTACAGGAAACTGTACCTTCTCAAACTCAGTTTGATGTGGCTTCAATAAATGTGGAGTCACAGCCCCTTGATCTTAATCTTCAAATCGACACACATTACAATCCACCATCACCAACTCCATCTCTGGATGTGGATATGATATCTACATCAATTCCTGATTCTCCATCTTTAAGATTCTTGGAGAAGCCCCACTCTGTAGTTGGTGGTCATCATCTTTTAGATGATTTGTTGGACCATCAATCTTCCCTTCCAGAATTCTCAACACAGACTGTGGCCTCAAACTTAAAATCAATCTCCACAGATTCAGTGTTGGTTTTCTCTTCAACGGATAAAATTATTCCTTCCTCAACGGATATCCTTCATCCGTTGACAAGTGTTTCTCCATCAACGGATGCGCCTCTATCTAGCCATCCGTTGACAGCTATAACTACACCATCAACGGATATTCCCTATCCGTTGATAACTCACTCTACCACTGCTATATCTGACATTCCTGTGTCAAGTGTGGAGGAATTCTCAGTAGTTGAAACACTTTTAGGATTGAGGGAAGGGAGTGAGAGGCTGCCTTGTGAGCAGGCAAAAGGAGAGGTAAATAATGAGAGGCTGGCCATTTCTTCCGGTCAGGCAAAAGGAGAGTTTGAGAGTTCCACCTTAGTAGGTGAAGGTGAGGGTGTGAGAGGTGTGAGCCAAGGGGAGCCCTTGATGCAAGAAAAGAGAGATGAGGGGAGAGAAGGGACTACAGGAGAAATAAGGATGGAAGAAGCAGCCATTGCTAGTGAGTCAATGGAGGTTGAGGATGCATCCAAGGAAATGGAATATCAAAGAGAATATCAGTCCATGATTGACTCCATTTCTTTGGATGCTGAAACCTTTACTCACCCTGTTCCTGCCTATCAAATTCTGGCACAACAGGGCAATGTGGAAGCAGAGGAGGCAATGCACCTAGTGCACACCTCACAGTCTCTACTTAGAGCTAAGGAATCTATAGCAGCTCTCCCAACCACTGCTGAGAGTGCAGAATTTGACAATTCTGAAGATGAAGACAGCCAGAGCTCAGAAGATGAAGGTGGTAGCAGTATTCATGATTTTGCATTTGCTCACAACTACACCTATCATCAACTTGATATGGAAATCATAAGGCAATATAAATCTGCCCTGGCTGAGCACCCAGAAGCAGATCCACAGAGAAAGGTTGTTCTTCAACAGGCAATTGACTCCCTAAAGTTACAAAAGATGCAAATGGTGATTCAGAGATCCAACTTAGAGGAGGTCAAACAAGAAATCAAGGATGTAAAGATCTCTGTGGATTCCAAGCTAGAGCAACTAGCTCCTACAGCCACTCAGAGGGTGTTGCAACAAAGGTTCCTCAAAGAAGACAACCTGGCTAAGTCTGTGCAACTTCTCAATTCAAGAGTGGAAAAGATGGAATCCCAGATGGAGCAATTTCTTCAACATCAGAAACTGCAAACCCAACTGCTAGAGAAGTTAGTTGCAGCCCCAACTTCTAGTCAAACCCTTGATGCTAACAAAAAGGGGGAGAAAGTGGAAGAGGCTGTGGCAACTACAAGTCAAATCTTAATTTCTGAAAGCAGGGAAGCAGCAAGTAAGGGGGAGCAGCAGCCTACCATAGTGGTCAATCCACAAGAATTCATTGTCACAGCTTCCCCCAGCAAATCCAAACCTAAACAAGTAGCTCTATCTGAAGGGTTTGATTTCTCAAACTTGACAGAAGAGGAAAAGCTAGCCAAAATTGAAGCTCTACAAAAGATGAAAGAGGAAAACTATGAAAGGATAATGAGGACAGAAAGATTGATCAATCAATCTATTGCATCAACTCTGTTCTCTAGCCAAACCTCAGCTCCAACAATATCTACAACAATTCTGAAGGTGCTCACTCCAGCAATTGTGGCTCCTACATTCTATGATGCTGAGCCTTCTTATGTTAAAGAATTTGAACCCTACATCAAAACAAGACCCTACTCACCACCAAAAGCAAATGGGAAGAACAAGTTACAACTGGACTTTCCATTTCCCAAGGATGATGAAGGGAAGCTGATGGGTAAGCAAATCAAGGAATTCAAGGAGAAGACTAACAGTTGTGTAAGAGAATGGATGGCTGTAATCATAAGGAATGGAAAAGTTCTAAACATATCCAACAGCCATCCTAGATTTGTTGAAGCCAAGAGAGAAGAGACTTCAAGGCTGCTAAGAGAATCTCAACCAAGCACTGAATATCAATATGAAAACTTAGATGAGAAGCAAGCAAGGCTGGCTCAAGAGTTATTGGATGAGGTAGAGGATGAATTGAGGGAACCTGAGGAAGTCCCCAAATTCAAAAAGAAAGGGAAATCAGTCCCCAAATCCAAATCTAAGAGAATAAAATCAAAGGCAAGGAGGCCTGTATCTCCAGAAATTGAAAACAAGGAGACAGTTGGTTCATCACAACCTATTGATGTAAAAGTATTCAACCCAGATGTGAATTTCCATGGTGAGCCTATAGTACCTAAAGAGGAACCAATGAATCTTGACTCCATTGAGGTTCCTTCATTCTTGCTGAAGCCTCAACAGAAGCCTATACAGAAGAAAAGGAAACCAAGGAAGCAACCTTCAAAGGAACCAATTCAAGTTGCTAGGGTACCTGCTATTGTCAGGCAGCCAATCTTGGAAAACAAGGATGATTTTATCTATCAGGCAGATATTGAAGAATACTCTGGCATGAATCTTTATCTGGATGAAATGTCAGAAGTAAGAGGAATTGACAAATATAGACATTTTCCTGAAAGATTGGTCTTTGTATACAAGGGAGGAATGGAAAGGACATGGCCACTACAAAGGGTTCTTGGAGAAAATTATCATACCTTAACCAAAGTGTTCTCTGCAATCAAGAGATACACAGGGTTCTCCAAGATAGCAAAAGGGGAGATACTGGACAGAATAGAACAATTAAGGAGGGAATGGAACTCACCATCAAGTCTACCAAGGAAAATGAAGATCCCATACAATGGACAGAAAATCCACCTCCAACATTTCTGGATGATGGAGTTCAGGGATGAAGATGGTAACAGGAGATTCTTCAGGTTAGAAGACCAACTACCAAAGGCTAGTTCTCAATACCTGAGATGGCTACAACAAAAGCTAAATCCAAAGGTAGATGAAGAAGATGCCTTCTATAGGCAACTCCAAATACAGATTGAGTCCAACTCTGCCAAGGAAGGAAAATCAAGGGTGATGCCAACAAGAGGAAAGAAACAGTCTTAATTTGCTCAGTCTAGAGGAGCACTTCTCTGTAAATTTCTCAAACTTTCAGTTTTTAATTTTTGTAGCTTAATACAATTTATGCATTGTTCTTTATATATCTTTAGGAATGTTTTGTTATCATCAAGGTCCTGAATTTATGCTTTATTGCCATCAAGTATAAATTGGGGGAGATTGTTAGGAATATGTTGTACTTGATGATAACTTCACAATTAATCAAATTGTATAAGGTTTTGTAGCTGTCAACGGATGAGGATTTATAACTCTATCTGTTGACAGGTAGCTCATCAACGGATGAGGTTTTGTCGCATACTGCAAGTATCTCTATGTTATCAGTTGATAGTGTTTTTATCCACAATCATGTTGACTATCAACGGATAGGCAGAATAGGGTAGCCAATTGTAAATAAGCTATGCTATGTAATTTTGTCTAAGTGAAAGTGTATCAACGGATGAAGACAAAACTCTATCAACGGATACAACTCAAATCCACTCTATCAACGGATACAGCTCAAGTCTCAATATCAACGGATACCGCTCAATACATCATCAACGGATGTCAGTGTACAATATCAACGGATAATCATTGACACTGTCTTCTATGATTAGCTGGGGATTAGCAGTTGATAAGGACATGTTTGACTGACAGATCACATGGGTTGATAGTAGATACAAAAAGCAGTATGGCAGCCATACTTTGGAAACACAGAAGAAAGAAGCATTCTATTTACACTATGAATACAAGAAAGGTGCAGGAGACATGTTTGAACACAAGGACAACCTTTCGGCTACATGTGTATTTGGAGTGTAGTAGCAAGTCAACTAGAATTAGATTAGTATTATCTTATTCCAGTAGTACTTGTAAAACTTGGGATATATAACCAAGTGTAGCAACTCTTTGTAGGTTAAGAAAACAGACATATTTGCTTAGGGTTTCTTGAATATCCTTAGAAGCAAAGAGTTGTAAAACGGCAGCTGTGTACATTTTGTATCACAGAGTTTTCTTCAAATAAAAGCTTCAGGTGGTGCATATTAACCACCTGATTTTATATGTGTTTGTGTTTAAATCGTACATTGCAATTATCTCTGCATAAGTTTCTGAAGTTCTTATCAGAAATTTATAAATATCAAGAATTGTATTCAACCCCCCCTTCTACAATTATACAAGTGTGTAATCTGGGAATAACAGTGTGGATAATTTGGAAATATAGGTTATTCCTAAGTGCCTTTATCACTTTATCATCAATTAAATGTATTTGAAGAAGGAACTCAAACAAGTGCTAGCAATGTAAATGACAAGTGGACACTCAAGCAAACGAATATAAATGCAAAAGATGTGCATATAGACTCAAAACTCACTTGGTGTGGTAAAACATAATCAATCTCAAGAAATGGTATCCTCAATGCACCTACTTGTACTCAAAGCATGAAGACCAAATCATCTTACACCTAATCATGTCCTTCTAATTTCAAGCACAATTCAATTAAGTCTACTAGCTTCACCTTGCTAGTGTAAGTGTGTGAACAAGAACTTTAGCAAATCACTTCTCAAACAAAAGCTAATGGATCATAAGATTATCATAGCATGCAAGGGTGCATCAAGCAACTAGCAATCAATTAACAAGACTAGAATACAAAAAGAACTCTTTTTGTGATTTTTTTTCATTTTTTAATTTTTTTGGATTTTCTGATTTTTATATTTACACTAAAAACCCTCCCCCATACCTAGATCATGCATTGTCCTCAATGTATGCAGATGCAAAAGAAATGAGTAAATGAGAATGAGGAGATAATACCTGACAAGAGATGAAGGAGAGAATTTACCTACTGAAAGAAACTTACATGAATCACGGGTCGATGAGGTGGGTGACCTCATCCTCGGGATCAAATGGCAGCTCTAAAAATGGTTTGAGTCTTTGTCCATTAACTTTAAATACATCACCATTTTTAGGATTTTCAATTTCAACAGCACCGTGAGGAAAAACGGTCCTAACAATGTAAGGACCTTCCCACCTAGATCTCAATTTCCCGGGGAATAAATGAAGCCTAGAATTGTACAAAAGAACTTTTTGACCCGGAGAAAAAGATTTTCTCAAAATGGATTTATCATGAAAAAGTTTTGTTCTTTCTTTATAAATTTTAGCATTTTCGTAGGCCTCATTTCTTAATTCCTCTAGTTCTGACAATTGCAATTTCCTATGACTACCGGCGGTTGGTAAGTCAAAGTTCAAATCTCTTATGGCCCACAAGGCCCTATGCTCTAGTTCAACGGGCAAGTGACAGGCTTTGCCAAAACACAATTCTGTAAGGGGACATGCCCAAAACAGTCTTAAAAGCGGTTCGATAGGCCCATAAGGCATCTATCAGTTTGGTTGACCAATCCTTCCTATTCGAGTTGACAGTCTTTTCTAAGATTTGTTTGATTTGCCTATTCGAGACTTCAACTTGACCACTAGTTTGAGGATGATAAGGGGTAGCCAACCTATGAGTAATTGAGTACTTTTTCAAAAGGGACTCAAATTGACGATTCTTAAAGTGCGTACCTTGGTCACTAATGATAGCCCTAGGTGTGCCAAATCGAGAAAAGATATTCTCTTTTAAGAATTTAAGAACGACCTTGTTATCATTGGACTTAGTCGGTATGGCTTCTACCCACCTAGACACATAATCAACCGCTAAGAGAATGTAGAGGTTGCCAAAGGAGCTAGGAAAGGGACCCATAAAGTCTATGCCCCACACATCAAAAATCTCAATAATTAAGATGGGACTCATTGGCATCATGTTTCTCCTAGTGATCTTTCCTAAGCGTTGACACCTACTACAAGCGACACAGAATTCTGCAGCATCCTTGAACAAACTAGGCCAATAAAAACCGCTTTGGAGGATTTTAGCTGCTGTTTTCTTAGCACTAAAATGACCTCCACAAGCTTAATCATGACAAAAGGAAAGGATACTTCGAAACTCATGGTTTGGGACACACCTCCGAATGATTTGGTCGGGGCAATATTTAAAAAGATATGGGTCGTCCCAAAAGAAGTGTTTGACTTGAGAGAGAAATTTTGATTTATCTTGTGTGGACCAATGAGAGGGAATGTCGCCGGTTGCAAGGTAATTGACAATGTCGGCGAACCAAGGAGGAGTAGAGATAGAAAAGAGATGTTCGTCGGGAAAAGATTCATTCAAAGGCAAGTCAGTGGTGGACTCCACTACTAAGCGTGAAAGATGATCGGCAACGACATTTTCGGATCCCTTCTTATCCCTAATTTCTAGGTCAAACTCTTAGAGCAACAAGATCCACCTAATCAATCGGGCCTTAGAGTCTTTCTTAGAGAAGAGATATCGAAGGGCGGAATGATCGGTGTACACAATGATTTTCGAACCAATAAGATACGACCTAAACTTCTCGAGGGCAAAGACTACGGCTAGAAGCTCCTTCTCGGTGGTTGAATAATTGAGTTGCGCATCATTTAAGGTCTTACTAGCGTAGTATATGACATGAGGTATCTTATTGATTCGTTGTCCTAAAACCGCTCCTAATGCGTAATCAGATGCATCACACATTAACTCGAAAGGTTGACTCCAATCGGGGGACTTGATAATCGGGGCCGAGGTCAACTCTTTCTTAAGGTGTTCAAAAGATTGTAAACAATCTTTATTGAACTCGAATTTGACATCCTTACCAAGAAGGGTGGTCAAGGGTCTAGCCTTTTTGCTAAAATCTTTAATGAAACGCCTATAAAAACCCGCATGTCCTAAAAAGGAACGAATTCCTTTGACCGATGTTGGTGGGGGTAGATTGGCAATGAGGTCAACTTTGGATTTATCTACTTCGATCCCCTTTTCAGAAATTCTATGACCAAGAACGATTCCTTCTTTAACCATGAAATGACATTTTTCCCAATTAAGAACGAGGTTGGTTTCTTTACATCTCTTTAAGACTAACTCAAGATGGTTTAGGCATTGATGAAAAGACGAACCAAAGATGGAGAAGTCATCTATGAAAATCTCTAGGAATTCACCTACCATGTCAGAAAAGATGCTCATCATGCACCTTTGGAAGGTGGCCGGGGCAGTAGGTAGACCGAAAGCTAAGCGACGATAAGCAAAGGTTCCAAAGGGATATGTGAAAGTGGTTTTCTCTTGGTCTTCGGGAGCTATAGGAATTTGAAAATAACCGGAATAACCATCTAGAAAGCAATAGTAGGCATGACCCGCTAACCTTTCTAACATTTGATCTATGAATGGCAAAGGAAAATGGTCTTTTCTAGTGGCATCGTTGAGTTTCCTATAGTCTATGTACACCCTCCAACCGGATTGGACACGAGTAGGAACTTGCTCATTGTTCTCGTTAGTCACCACGGTAATACCCGACTCTTTAGGTACTACCTGAATCGGGCTAACCCAAGAGCTATCAGAAATGGGATAAATGATTCCATTATCGAGACACTTAAGAATTTCCTTCCTAACGACTTCCATCATGGTAGGGTTCAACCGCCTTTGTGGCTCACGAACTGGTTTGGCATCATCAACTAAATGAATCCGATGTTGGACAATGGCCGGACTAATTCCTTTAATATCCGAGATACTCAAACCTATGGCTTCCTTATGTTCTCTAAGCACATTTACAAGCTCATCCTCTTGTGACTTGGTCAAATTAGAGGCGATGATAACGGGAAGAGACTCGTTAGGACCTAAAAAGGCGTACTTAAGAGTGTCGGGAAGAGGTTTGAGTTCTAAATCGGGCGGCTTTGACTCAACGGGTTCACTAGTTTCGAAAAGTGGCAAAGGAGGTGGTTCACATGCTTGGTTATTTGTAGGAATGGTGGAATCTAACATTGCATTGACCTCATTTGTATATTCAGAATCATCCCAATCTTGACCAAAGTGTTTTAAACAAAAATCAAGAGCATCATTAGGGTTGATGAATTCTTGATCAACTATATCATCAATTAAATTGACATCCATAGGTTGATCATAGAGATCATCGGGTTGTTTCCCTATGTGAAAAATATTGAGGTCAATGGTCATGTTCCCAAATGTTAGTTTCATTAATCCATTTCTACAATTAATCAAAGCATTGGAGGTGGCTAGAAATGGCCTTCCTAGAATGATAGGAATCTGATTCTTAGGGTTCTTGACCGGTTCGGTTTCTAGGATGACAAAATCAACGGGAAAGAAAAAGTCACCTACTTTAATTAGCACGTCTTCAATAATCCCCTTAGGAACCTTGACAGAACGATCGGCTAATTGAAGTGTAATATTTGTTCTTTGAAGCTCTCCTAAACCTAGGGCTTGATAGACCGAAAATGGAAGCAAGTTCACACTAGCGCCTAAGTCGAGTAATGCCTTGTCCACAAAGGTATTGCCTATGACACATGAAATTGTAGGACAACCGGGGTCCTTATATTTCACGGGAATTTGTTTCGAAAGAATTGAGCTCACTTGGGATGTTAAAAAGACTTTCTTAGGGACGTGAGTAGTTCGCTTATGTGTGCACAAATCTTTTAGACATTTCGCATACGAAGGAATTTGTTGGATCGCGTCTAAAAGAGGAATGTTGACTTTAAAACTTCTAAGATCTTGTCCATTTGGGCCGTTTGTTTAGGAGAAATGAGTCGTTGAGGGTAAGGAGCTTTTGGCTTAAAGACTCATTCATTAGGTTCTTCGGGGATGGGTTTTGTCCCACTCGTTGATCCTTGATCCTTAGAACTCTCGGGTTCAAGATTAGCGTTTGGTTCAGAATTCGATTCGTCTTCTTCGGGAGACTTGTCACCGACATGATTTTCAACTTGCTTACCGGACCTTAAGGAAATGACAGCGTTCACATTGTGAGGAGGTCTTTGATTGATTGGAAATTTAGGGTTTACCTCGGTTTGACTTGGAAGTTTGTTCTTCTCTCGTTCACAAATGGCGTTGGCTAATTGGCTCACTTGAACCTCTAACTTCGATATGGCTTGAGTACTAGCATTTAAAATTTGCCTATCTTGCGTCATGGTTTGCATGAAGGTCTGTTGAGATTGAGCCAAATTAGTCGTTGATTTTAGAAGCGCATCGAGAGTCTTTTCCAAGGAGTTAATTCTCTTATCCGACTCATGAAATCCGGGTGGGTGGCCGGGTGCTTGATTTTGATAAGGAATGTGATTTTGAGTCGTGTTTGAGAAGGGAACTTGGTTTGGATAGTTCGGCTTTTGAAAAGATGGTGGAGATTGGAAATTTTGGCCTTGGTTCCAAGAGAAATTAGGGTGGTTCTTCCACCCGGGATTGTAAGTTGGTGCGAACGGGTCATTCCGAGGTCTCGGTTGGAACATTGCGTTCACTTGCTCAAAATCGGGACAAGGTTGAGACTCAAAGTTCGAAGAATTAAAATTTGGGTACATAGACATGGGTGGGGGACTACTATGAGTTTCTAGAGCTTCGAGTCTCCTAGTAAGGGTGGCTAGCTTGGCATCGGTTGCAATTTTGTTTCCAATTGAATGTAGACCCCTAGACGAACTAGATGACTCGTTGGACTTGTGAGGTTCCCTAGTAGACTCCCACAACATAGTCTTCTCGGCTAATTCCTCGAAAAACTCCCACCCTTCGTCTTCATTTTTCTCCATAAATTTTCCTTGGCACATAGACTCTAACAACGCGGTTGTTGGACTATCTAAGGCCTCGTAAACAATCTTGCAAAGCCTCCATTTTTCTATTCCGTGGTGGGGGCATTGTGATAAGAGATTTTTAAAACGATCAAAATATTTCCAAAAAGACTCATTTTCCTTTTGATGAAATTGATTTATTTCGTTTATAATCCTTGTAGTCTTATGGTTTGGAAAATATTTTTTAAGAAAAATTATCACAAATCCCTCCCACGTTGAAATAGAATTAACGGGTAGACTATACAACCATTTTTTGGCATTTTCTTTTAAGGCGAAGTTGATAAGTCTAAGCCTAATGGAGTCTTCGGTCAATTGTTGGAGTTTTTGTAGAGCAAAAACCTCCTCGAATTCATGAAGGAAAATATACGGATCCTCACCATCACTCCCGGTAAACATAGGTAACATGCTAATATGGTGAGCTTTGATCTCGAAATTATTACCATTTACGGGAGGAAGAGTGATGCACGAAGGTTGATCGGAACGGGTCGGGTAGCAACGGTCCTTAAGAGACATGGCCATGTTTACTATCGGTTCGGAATTATCTAACGACTCGGAATCAGAAGAGGAAGAACTCTCAAATGATCTCACTAGTCTAGAAGAATTATCCCTAATCCAAATAGTTCGCATAAACCATGTAAGGAAACACGTAGCAAATAAGTGCGATAAAATAAACACACAAAAAGAAAGGGGTGTAAAATTAAAAGAAAAATTCTAAACCTAGGGTTCCCTAATAAAATAACTAGACCTTGCTCCTAACTGTAAGGGCTACCAAAAACTAGGTAAATCAATAATTATTCGAACCGGCTTGGCCAGGTAGGTGCAAGCATTGCCAAGAGGTTAAACACCAACCTAGACACCAAACCTTAATTGGCCAGGTCAGCTTTCGCTTTCCTAGACACCAAAAAGTAAGAATAATTAAAGATTACTTCGTTTCTTAAGCACCTTCCTAATTGAGCGCGAGATTCCTAGGGGCAAACGTCTAATTAATTTTATTAAAGGCAAGGTATGCAAAATGAGGGATTAAATTGTTTTTGGGCTAAGGAAAGAGTGATGAAATCCCTTCCCTTATCTTTTGAGAGGTTTTACCCTTAAAGTTTATTTACAAAATGATGCAACAAACAAAGAGGTATAAAAAACTATAAACATTTATGGATGCTTTAAACTACGTGTTCTAACTAAAGAAAAGAAAGAATTTAACGTACCTTGGGGTCCTCCAGCGATCACCACAATTATAGGTACAAAAAATTAAAAACAAGAAAAATAAAAAAAATCTAGATGATGTGCCCTAAGTGATTAAATGCATGATGCAACGATGATGTATTTACAAGTAATTTTTTTGGATTTTTAATTTTTTTTTTGTGATTTTTGAATTTTCTAATTTTTTGTGTTTTTCTAAAAATAAAAAGGGCGAAAAGAGTGAGATACGGTTACCGAAGCTTGCTTTCCATAAATTCCAACTTTTCCACGCTTCGTTGAGAAGATTTCCGAAATCTCAAGCTTTCCTAAAAAGAACGAAATAAAAATAAGACAAGAAATAAAACTAACTCGAAAAATTAAAAATTAAGGTGCGAAAAATAATTAGTCCCTGGCAGCGGCGCCAAAAACTTGTTGTGCTAAAAATAAAGATTTAAATTTGAATCGCAAGCGCACAATTCGTTTCGTTGAAATATTTAATGATTCGTTCCTCAGGGACTATTATTTTTCGCAAACTTAATTTTTAATTTACTCGAATTAGAACAAGGTTGATTTTTGAGAATTTGTATTTTATTCTAATTAATTTTCTAATAGAGAAATTAAACTAAATAATTACAAAAAGGAAATGCAAGCTAATTCTAGAATTAATTAAAAATTGAAAGAACAAAAACAAATTAAATTATTCTAAAAACTCAAGTTCTAAATTAAAACTAGATCTTACTCTAAAACTTTTTTTTTAACTTTAAGAAAATATTGACAGAAAATTTTTAAATAAAAAAAAATTAAAAACTGCAAACAAAACTTCAGCAAATTAGATCAATTCGGCGGCCAAGAAACTCAAGAACTCAGTACAATCATCAACTCGGAACTTGCAACTCACAAACAACTATAAACCAGACAATTGCATTCTACACAAACATAGAAACAATTTGAATTCAATCTTAAAACGAAACGAAACATCAACTCGCAGCGAACTCGGAAATACACAGTGTGACTCGGCAAATTCACAATTAAGCACAAAACTGAGATGCACAAAACCGAAACTTGCAGACACTCAAAACAGAACCAAAACAAATACTCTATTGCAAGACTCTAAACAAATTAAAACAAATAAATCAAAAACTCAAAACGAAACAGAACCACAGACTCTATTGCAGACTAACTTTAGCACAGACAAACAAATACCGACAGAAACAAGCAAAACGCAAACTAAGACAGCAAAACAGAACTTGACAACTCGATATGACAAACGTCGACTCCGCAAGAATCAACAGCAAACAATCAACGAACGTCAGAAAGCTCTAGGCGACTCAGAACTGGACTCCAAATAAACACAATCCAATTACATTCTTCAACAACTCGAACCCAAGCACGGAAATGAAACACAAATAGTTAACAAACTCATAGACTCTGCAACAAGCAACACCAACTCGGAGATAGATTCAAACCATGCCAAAAAACAAAACCAGTAACAGATTTAGAAAACCAAATCAGACACACCAAACAAACTATGTGAACACTACAATTAACAGAGCAAATCACCGGAATCGAACTCAGTCACAAATAAGAAGAACAAGCACCAGACTCGTTTAATCAACAAAATTAAAAACATCAAAACGAAAACTAAAAGCTCAAAACACAGACGTAACTGGGTTTTTTTTTTAATTAAAGCATCTCGGGCAAAGACGTAGTAAACCAAGATAACAAAAAGAAAACAAGCGGGTGTTGGGGATTTGTGTGATTTTCGTGTTGATAGAAAATGAGAAAGAGAGAGAGTGCGAGAGAGAGAGAGAGAGAGAGAGAGAGAGAGAGAGAGAGAGAGAGAGAGAGAGAGAGAGAGAGAGAGAGAGAAGAAGAAGAAGGGAGGAGAGGAGATATGGGGTTGTGGGTGTTAAGAACGGAGGGGAAGAATTTGTCAGTGAAGAACATACGAGGAAAAAAAAACAAAGAAAGAACAAGAAGATGAAAAAAAAAAAAAAAAAGTGCAGGGGTTTAGTTCAAAAGGGAAACAGGGGAGTGACAATTATGGCTTCGAATTAAACTGAAAATAACTAGAAAAATTAATTACTAAAAGTTTATGAAAACTAATATTTTTGTTTTTTTGTTTTTTTTTAAAATTTGAAAATCAAATACTAAAATTAAGAAATCAACTACGAAATTAAAATTTATATTATACTAAAACGATGATTTAAAATTAAAGCCCACAATAAAATGGATTTTTAAAGGGGCACAATTACGATTATAAACTAAGTACAAGAAATTAAAAATCGTTACTTTCAACCCATAGTGGTTAGCTTTCGCTACTTTGTCCACTACTTGGATTTACGAAAATAACGAAACAAGGCAACAATAACAAAAGAGCAAGACAAGAAGTAAAGAAAATAAAAATTGCATTAATTATAATAGGAGTGTTTACAAGATTTGAAACTAAGAAAAGAAATACAAGAAATTAAAACTACCCTAAAATCTAAGTTACTAAATACAAGGGGGTGAGGGGGTATTTATAGGATAGAAATTAGGGTTAAGGGGGGTGTTGGGTAAATCCCCACCATACATTTGGGTTATGTGGTGGTGGAATCCTAGCCATCTATTTGTTTCCTTCCCCCTTAAGCTTTGAAGAGTTGATCTTGGCCATACACTTTTCTAATGTGTTGGGATGATCTCCACCTTCCACTTGTTTTGAAATATTCCTTTTGCTCCAAGCTCCTAATTCTTTTCCTTCTTTCATTTTTGGTCCTTTTTCTTCCTCCTTTTTCCCTTCCTTGCACTTTATTTATTTAATTTGTCATTTCTTTATTTATTTACGATTTACCTGAAATGCAACAAAATAAATTATAAAAACACAAGTTCAAGCAATAAATAGGTAAATAAAATATGCAAAAATATGCACTTATCACCTAATTATAACCACAAAAAGAAAATACTTTAAATCTCTCAACATTAATAATAATGACGATGCATAGAAACATCAACCATAGGATTACACTTTACAACACACAAGTTAAAAAGGATACCGGAAATATGAAATGACTACTCAAACAAATAAACAATTTAACGGGGGTGTTCGAGAATAAGATAAAAAGAGTTTGGACATAGCGTAATACCTCTGACTTCTAGTCTGATCAACTTCTTCATCTTCATTTTCAGCATATTGGTTCTCCTCAGATCTTTCAGATGCACTTTCAATGACATCCCTTCTCCTGCTTGTTGCAACTCCTTGATGATAGTCTTCCTTCTCATCAGTCTCAAAATCTTTAACAAACACAAAATTATATTTATAAACACAAACATAAAATCAAAACAATTAAAAAATTAGGGTTTTGTAAAATACTGAAAAAATTAGAAAATCCCCCAAATTTTAGGGTTTACAAAACTTAAATTAATACGAAATTATGGTTCATAAGTGAATTAATACATCTACAAATTAGGGTTTACCTGAATAAGATCGACCGAACCACACAGCAAGCTTCAAATACGTAAGGTACCAGTTTAATTAGAGATATAGATATAAGGAGAGAATGAGGGAGGGAGAGAGAGAGAGAGAGAGAGAGAGAGAGAGACCAGCCGTACCAGTTTAATTAGAGATATGAGTAAAAGATTGAGATTGAGAGAATGAGTAAAAGATTGAGAACGAGAGAGAGAGTGAGAGAGGTACCCGTTCGATAGAGAGAGAGCGAGAGTGAATGAGAGAGATGAGATAGTGGACTTAACTTTTTTTCCCTCAAATTATTACCCGGCCCGTTTTCCCCCAAAAATTTCATTTTCCCCCCAATTTTCCCCAAATATTATTTTAACACTTTTATTAGTGTCTATGGTAACATCTTTATAAGTGTTAGCTTTGTTAACTAAAGATATTTAAGGCAACATACATTGACATGTATTGCAACATCAAAATATAATGTTGGCTTACATCA